>OY759225.1:28910183-31502433 GCA_963662175.1 Aradus depressus | reverse complement strand
ACTAAAAATCAATAGGTGTCGTCCCTTATTGGGTTTTGGATACACAAATAAAATTTCGTGTCGATACATTCATTCTATCAGGACCTGTCGTATTCATGGACGGACACATAGTCAGGATTTTTCAATTTGGTAAAATTAGGTATATTTATTTTCAATAATACTTTATTTCATTATCTTAGACGTTTCGACTTACAAGTAATTTTCAATTCTAAAACAAACTCCATTTAATAATAACAACATTAACATTTTTGATTGTCATAACTATTTTTTTACATACAATATTACAAAGAAAGACAGATAAGGACTCACCCAAAATACAGATTGATCATAATTTAGTTCTTCTATTCCTATATTCTACAACAGGAATGTCGTCAAATTTATATATTATTTCACATTTATCCAAAATAAAACCTTACATCTTTAAAAAAAAAAAACAATATTAAAAATAAAACCATTTTATTATTTTCTTTATGTATAATTTTTGTATTTTCAAAATTAAAATTATGTTTATAGTTTTTACTATGTTGAGACAAATGCACACAGACAGACAAAAATCGGGTTGGAAAACATAAAACTCCGGTGAATAATCAACATCGAATTTCTAGAGGGCGCGGTAGCTCAGTGGTATGTGTGCTTGCCTTCTGAGCTCAAGATCGTGGGTTCGAAACCCGGCCGAGGCCCTTAGTTTATTTTATCTGGGAGGTAAAATAAACTAAGCACGCCGTCTTTCGGATGGGACGTTAAGCGATGGTAAGACTCCTACCCTAGGTGAATAAAAATTTAGGGTAGGCAAAATAGTTAGGACTCCCATAGTAGAGTGGGTCTCATGTCGACCAGAGTGACGAAAGAGCGCTCTGGTAGTAGGCGATATGACCTCGTAGTTAAGACCGGGCATGAGTCATAATAACTAACTAACATCGAATTTTTGACCGTCATATAGTTTTGTAAAACTGGGGAAGTACAACCACTTGTATGATCTTTTTTTGACCAGAAACGAATAAATAGTTTACAAAAATAGCCAGCGTACAGTCAGCTCCCCAATTTTATTTATGGTGTTTTTTTGTTTTTTTTCAGATCTATAACAGGGGCGGAGAATGTCTGATGAGTTGAGAGATATAAAAATGAAATATCCTCCAGCTGACCTGAAATGGGATCGTCCGTCCTATATGGATCGTACAGAACTGCGGTACGGTAGTTTCAGAGAACCTCCCAACAATGAAGCAGTTCGTCTCTCTTCTCTATGAAAGTATGTACATTTTTGGATTATTTATTTTTTTTAAATTTTTTCTATAGGTTAGGTTAGTTTTTATGACTCATGCCCGGGCTTTAACTACGAGGTCATATCGTCTACTACCAGAGCACTTTTTCGTCACTCTGCTGGACATGAGCCCGACTCTACTGTGGGAGTCCTAAATTTTGCCTACCCTAAATTTTTATTTATCTAGGGCAGGGGTCTTTAACGAGTACCTGACATCGTACAGGCTCGGGACCATCGCTTAACGTCCCATCCGAAGGACGGCGTGCTTAAGTTTATTTTACCTCCCAGATAAAATAAACTGCCTCGGTCGGGTTAAACCCACGTTCTCGAGCTCAGAAGTCAAGCACGCATACCACTGAGCTACCGGCGCACAGTGGGCCAGATCCCGAATCTAGCGGGTCAAAAGTCCTGTGATTAGGTTACTGATAAATTATTATTTTCAATCATTCAGAAGGGCATGAAAAGACAGAAAAATAACGAATAACACTATGGTTTGTCAATTACATTTTTAATTATTATAATTAGAGCAACAGGTCGCTCAAACCAAAATCACTAACGGAATTTTGTCTTCACTGCTAATTTCTGCCGAAGTCGTTGTTGAAATTAAGAGTAACTGTCTTACTTTCTCACTAATCAGTTTTTTTGGAAGGCAGTGGTCTGAGGGAGCCAATAGAAGGATCAGACAAAATGAGTAGGTTGTTTAAATGTCAGTTAGTAGAAAACCGATCCATTTTTCTAGAAAAGTGTCCCTGATCCATTTTATCTCCTTATGTTGGCTTTCTTGAACGTCTTCGGCCAGCTTTCCGATAGGTATTAGAAAATGTTTGATAAGAGCACTCCCATATATAAGTATTTTATGAACACTGACAGGCATGGTGTACCAATCATACAGCAAGACGTTCATCTTACGAGCAGTTTCATCAGCGAATGTTTCAAAGGCTTCCAAATAAATATCATACCCTGATGACAAAGCCTGTAGGGGTATGCTAAACCTTTCGATTAATTCTTCATCCACGCCAGTAATTTCAGCTGTTAAGGAAGGATTTTGGAACAACCTTGGAGCTGCATTGCCATCATTTGTATTCCCACCTCCTTGCTTTGGCGTATCAATAGCTGCCGAGTCCACATTTTTTCTTCGTATAGTCAAAAAGGAATGTAATTTGTTCGAGGGTAATTCCATAGGACGATTGCTGGCTCTCAACACATCGTACAACTCCCTTCTGCATGTAGACATTTTCACACCTGCAGTTACAAATAACATTAGTGAAAAAAAAAAAAAAAAAAAAAAAACGGGGCAAAACGGGTCCTTAAATTTAGAGCCATCCTATTATCTATTAGTCAACGAACAAGAATAATGAACGTTTACGAGGTACTGAGAGGTACGAAAGAAGTTACGCCTTTATGAACTAGAATGAACTTTTTTTTTCAAACGTGCACTATTCTTGTGACCCTTCCAACACTTTGTGACTGACTTAAGACAAAACAAAAATTGCTAAGACTTTCCTTTTTGAATGCCTTCCATGGAAGAATAATGAAGAAGAGATCAGTAATGTTCGGAAGCGACACTGACAGGTAAGTGATGCAGTCAAACTACCTGCCTCCTAGATAATACGGCTGTTTGCTTGGTTTGTTTATTTCGTCGCTGCGCTGTATTGACTTCGTCCTCTCTAATTCCCTTTGTTTATTTCTCTCTCATATACTAATTGTTGAACCAGGTTGTTTTCTTCCCGAAATCTCTCACTTCATTTTCGGACTTTTGTCCAGCTAGATTTGGGATCTGGCCCACTGTGCGGCGCCCTCAAATTTTTTCTGTATACGGTATCTGTATTTTGGTTGACTATTGATTATTATTATCATTTTTTAAGGTGGCATTTTTTTAATGTTGGTTTTCTACCCTATTTTTTTATACTTACACATTTACTAGCAGTAATGCCCGGCGTTGCCCGGGGAACTTTGACTTTTCTCCTAATATCTCTCATTCGAATTCTATTCAATTCTTCGACAGTACAGTCACAGCCAATTTTTAAATATTGCTTTTGAAACTACTATTTACAGCCAGTAACAAAAATGTTCGGACGGTTTGATTTTTCAATAAAAAATTATAATAATTAAATGCAAAAGTAATAAAAAATAATTCAAAAAAATAATTAAAGCCATTTTTCAATCAAGAATAAGAATTCAAAAGTGGGTTAGGGTAAAGGAAAAACAGCTTTGATTAGAACAAATAAATATTTTAATTTAATAAATTTTATAACAAGTAATGTAGGTAACAAAAATTTTCGGACAAAAATGTGAACAACTATAAATAAATTCAATGTTTTTTTTACGATTTCACAAATTCAAAAACCATAATGTTAATTAATATTTGGTTGGGTACCCTTTTTGTGTAATAACATCTTTCATTCGATTCGGCATTGATGATGAAACTAATTTTTTGGTGAAATTTGGAGATATTTTACCCCACTCTTCTAATAACTTTTGTTTCAATTCGTTTTTTGAAGCAATGGGTGTTAATCGAATTTTCCTGTCGAGCTCACCCCATACGTGTTCAATTGGGTTGAGATCGGGCGATTGGGGGGGGTTTCATAACTTTAGGGCAGTTATACAAAAGCCAAGTACGTACCAATTCACAGGTGTGTTTCGGATCGTTGTCTTGGTAAAAATGAAAAGTCCGTAAAATCCCAAGTTTTTCAGCACTCTTTTTCAAATTGCTCCTTAGTAATTCGGCATAAACTTTTCCAGTCATGGTGGTTTCAATGAAAACCAGTTCACCAATTCCACTAGACGCCATACACCCCCACACCATCACTGAGCCACCCCCATGTTTTACTATTGGTTTTAAATTTTTTGGATTCAGTTCCTCATTACGCCTTCTCCAAATTTTGTCGGGACAAAATATATTAAACTTACATTCAAAAGTATTTGCTTGCAATAGAACAAACCGCAATAATAAAATATTCTTGTATCTTGTAACTCTTCACAACATAAAAAGAAATCTCAGGTCATGTAATGTCAGAAAACTAGATTTTTGTGATATGACGTTGGAAGAGAGCGACAGCAGCGCTGACCCTCGGCAGAAACCGTCCCTTCCCCCTACTCTATACCCTCCACCTTCCCTCTAAAGAAACTAAGTACCCAATTTTTCTAATTTAAACGTTTTTTCTCCGATATTTCGACAAATAAATGTTTCCAGATCATGTCCGTTTACTTCCATGTAATATATGTATACATATACTATTACTTTACTTTTGTTTACTTCCCTATACATATAATATATGTATACATAATAATATGTACTAAAAATTTTGTAATCGTGTGAACATCAGAGATCAATTGCATGCGTGTGTTTATGTGAGAGCTCAAACGCTTTGACCTGACATCGTACAGGCTCATGACCATCGCTTAACATCCCATCCGAAGGACGGAGTGCTTAAGTTTATTTTACCTCGCAGATGAATGACATTACTCCAAAAAATTTCTGAATGATTCTGGAACTCTTTTGCGAAGCTCAATCTTTTTTTTATATTTTTTTCACTCACAAACGGTTTTTGGTACTCTCCCATTATATCCTGCTTCTTTTAGAATTCTTCGAACATTTTGTGGGTGAACTTTCTTTCCCGTTTCTCTGTATACCTCGGCGACTATCTGAGGTGCACTCCTCGAGGGCTTGTTTTTAATTTTCCGGACAACGCTACACCTTTCTCGCTCGTTTAATACTCTTGGACGGGCAGAGGAAGATTTCAAATCTATATGTAACTGCAAAAGAAAAACAAAATTATAAATTGTCCGAAAATTTTTGTTACTGATTGTATATGCTTGCCCCCCCATACCCCCCTCCCGTTGACATTTTTTTGGAGGGGGCTCAGTTCAAAATCCCAATAACTGCCGATGTAATGAATGTATATAAAATAAACATTTACTGAGGACATAACCTGTCAAATTTCAGCGATATCAACTGAGGGGAGGGGGGAGTTCCGGGGTGGGGGCCCTTTTCAAAAATCCCAATAAATGCCGATGTAATGAATGTATCAACATCCAATTTCGTATTTGAAATTAACATTCACTGAGTACATAACCAGTCAAATTTCAGCGATATCGGCTGAGGGGAGGGGGGAGTTCCGATATGGGGGCTCAAATCAAAAATCCCGATAACTGTGCACAATTTTGTGACGTCACACACTCTATTTTCCTATTTGGCCTTTAAGAATACTACATATGAAATTTTATGACAATCCTACCATTAATTAATAAGTTAGCACTATTTTTATGCTTAGCCCCCTCTTACAACCCCCCCTTCCGTTCGAAATTTTGGGACACCACATAGCCTGTTCTTCAATCGAGCTCGAAAGGATGCTACATGTGAATTTTCATGAATATCCGTCCAGCCGTTTGGGCGTGATGCTGGAACAAACATACAAACAAACCCCGTTTCAGTATAGAAGTGTAGAAGCCGGTGGAAGAGAATGTGTGGATAAACGAATCTGAATTTAAAAATCCCAATAACTGCCGATGTAATGAATGTATCAACATCAAATTTCGTATTTAAAATTAACATTCGCGGAGGAGATAACCAGTCAAATTTCAGCGATATCGGCTGAGGGGAGGGGGGAGTTCCGGGGTGGGGGCCCTTTTCAAAAATCCCAATAAATGCGTATGTAATGAATGTATCAACATCAAATTTCGTATTTAAGATTACCATCCACTGAGGACATAACCAATAAAATTTCAGCGATATCCGCTGAGGGGAGGGGGGAGTTCCGGGGTGGGGGCCCTTTTCAAAAATCCCAATTACTGCCGATGTAATGAATGTATGAACATCAAATTTCGCATTTAAAATTAAAATCCACTGAGGACATAACCAATAAAATTTCAGCGATATCCGCTGAGGGGAGGGGGGAGTTCCGGGGTGGGGGCCCTTTTCAAAAATCCCAATTACTGCCGATGTAATGAATGTATGAACATCAAATTTCGTATTTAAAATTAAAATCCACTGAGAACATAACCAATAAAATTTCAGCGATATCCGTTGAGGGGAGGGGGGAGTTCCGGGGTGGGGGCCCTTTTCAAAAATCCCAATAAATGCGTATGTAATGAATGTATCAACATCAAATTTCGTATTTAAGATTACCATCCACTGAGGACATAACCAATAAAATTTCAGCGATATCCGCTGAGGGGAGGGGGGAGTTCCGGGGTGGGGGCCCTTTTCAAAAATCCCAATTACTGCCGATGTAATGAATGTATGAACATCAAATTTCGCATTTAAAATTAAAATCCACTGAGGACATAACCAATAAAATTTCAGCGATATCCGCTGAGGGGAGGGGGGAGTTCCGGGGTGGGGGCCCTTTTCAAAAATCCCAATTACTGCCGATGTAATGAATGTATGAACATCAAATTTCGTATTTAAAATTAAAATCCACTGAGAACATAACCAATAAAATTTCAGCGATATCCGTTGAGGGGAGGGGGGAGTTCCGGGGTGGGGGCCCTTTTCAAAAATCCCAATTACTGCCGATGTAATGAATGTATGAACATCAAATTTCGTATTTAAAATTAACATCCACTGAGGACATAACCAATAAAATTTCAGCGATATCCGCTGAGGGGAGGGGGGAGTTCCGGGGTGGGGGCCCTTTTCAAAAATCCCAATTACTGCCGATGTAATGAATGTATGAACATCAAATTTCGTATTTAAAATTAAAATCCACTGAGGACATAACCAATAAAATTTCAGCGATATCCGCTGAGGGGAGGGGGGAGTTCCGGGGTGGGGGCCCTTTTCAAAAATCCCAATTACTGCCGATGTAATGAATGTATGAACATCAAATTTCGTATTTAAAATTAACATCCACTGAGGACATAACCAATAAAATTTCAGCGATATCCGCTGAGGGGAGGGGGGAGTTCCGGGGTGGGGGCCCTTTTCAAAATCCCAATTACTGCCGATGTAATGAATGTATGAACATCAAATTTCGTATTTAAAATTAACATCCACTGAGGACATAAACAATAAAATTTCAGCGATATCGGTTGAGGGGAGGGGGGAGTTCCGGGGTGGGGGCCCTTTTCAAAAATCCCAATTACTGCCGATGTAATGAATGTATGAACATCAAATTTCGTATTTAAGATTAACATCCACAGAGGACATAACCATTCCATGAAATATATATATATATTTTATAATTGTTTTTGTTGTTTTAATTTTGTTCTCTTTCCCTTTTCTATATTTCGCCTTTTGTGACATGATGAAGGGATATAAGAATGTCCCGAAATGTCATCGTAAAAAAGACACTTGCGGGATAGTTATGAAAAATTATTATCTTAATTGTAAAAAAAAAAAAAATATCTGCTGTATTTATTAATATTATTTTTGTATTCATATATTTTCATTTATTTATTTATTCATTTCATTTCATTTGTTAGTAGTATTGTTAATTCTAATCCATGTGTGTCAGACTCTAACAGTTAATATCTGATCTATTATAAGCTATCTTAATGTATACATGGTTTAACGGAAATAAATAATATTATTATTTACGCTGAACTGAAAAACTCCGAAGACAGGACTACAGCTAGGGTTGCAGTGGATATATCGAAAAACCGATATTATTCATAATATCGACACGTATTATATTTATATCGATATAGCACACGTCCAATATATCGAAGTATCGATATGCATGAAAGGTAATATAGAAGACATTACGATAGAAATGACTGTATGGGTTGAGAGTTGTCCCAATTAATAAAACGATCTGGTTACCCATACATCTAGGGCGGCACAATGTTGCATAAAACTAGGCTAGTTATGTTTTGTCGGAGAGTTGGTCCGACTGCAACCTTCGGTCAAAAAAAAAGCGAAAGAGAACTCATTATAATATAGAAGGCTCTGGCGCTGGAGTCGAGTATAACCCACCGTTGGTAATATCAAATACCTACAAAAATATTCATAAAATTTTTAAAATTAATTTCAAAATTGTCATTAACAGGTAGCGTCCTATAATTAGAACTAAATTCAATTTAAATTTTAAAAAGTGGCAGTCAAAAACAAAACAAAATATAATTTATTAATTTCATTAATACACTAAATGTATTAAAATAGATATGCAAATTAATAATAGTTTATTTTTTTATTTTTTTATTTTATCATATTTATTATAGAATTAAGCCATCTACCAATAGTCGCTACATGAGTACCCTCAGAACGGTCGTTTTCAAAAGGAGATGCAACCATTACTCAAACAACAAATAGAGCGCGTTAAAAGATTACGCAAATTACTTTTTTTGAGTTCACTGGATCGGGAGTATTGGTCTTTGTAATTTCATTTATAATTAAGATTACCTTCTATCAATAAATTACTAAGTATTTATTTACCCTATTCTCATTATATATTATGAACTTAAAATATCGATATTTATCGATGATATCGGCTTATAAAGAACGATATATCTAATATCGATATTTGAGACAAGATATGCATAAAGGCTTGCATCCCTAACTACAGCACAACCAGAGGGGAGCAGTGTCATTTCCGGTGCATATACAACCTCGTACATTCATTAAAACGACACTTATAATTATTAGTGTTTTTGTGTTAATTTAAGCCTCCTGTCTGATCCCACCTTTTCCTTTGGTCGATATGTCTGAAAATTAATAGTTGTTTTAAATATATAGAATTTCGTGTCGATATATTCATCCTATCGGAAATTATCATGTTCAAAGGCACACATTTTTTTATTTATTTATTTTTTTTTTTATTTTTGTAATTAGAAAGTCGGAAAACATAAAATTCCGCCGAAAACTCGACATAGAATTTTTTACGATTACATAACTTTCTCTATACTTATTATAACTGAGAAAGTAATAATCCATCCGAAGGTCCCTACCTCCCAGATAAATGAATGAAGAGAAAGATTACTTTATTATTGGTAGAATGGATGTGTGTGTTGTGTCTGGTAGTGAACTGAGAATATTACCTGAGCCATCAGGTAGGGTGAGTTGGGGTGTTTACGTGTGGAATGAGACAGAAATTAATCAACATTACCATTATACATTTACATTAAATTAACATATATATATGTTTGCTTACTGAGCTCGAGATCGCGGGTTCGAAACTCGGCCTCGGCTCTTAAATTTTTTTTATCTGGGAGGTGAAAAAACTTTGAGCACGCCGACCTTCGAATGTTAGATACTTGTTAAAGACCCCTAACCTAGGTGAATAAAAATTTAGGGTATGGAAAATTTACGACTTCCATAATAGAGGCGGTCTCATGTCCACCAGAGTTATTATGCCCGGGCTTTAACTACGACGTCATATTGCCTACTACCAGAGCGCTCTAGTTGGGAGTCCTAAATATTAATTGCCTATCTAAGTTTATTCAACAAGGGTATGGTCTTTAACGAGTACCTGACGTCAGGCTCGAGATTATCGCTTAACGTCTCATCCGAAGGTCGGCGTCACCTCTCTGATAAAAAAAAGATAAGTTAAAACTAAATAGTTGCTTTCAGTGTTAATTTGATATAGTTTTGTAGTATTTAGTTATAAATTGAAACGTAAGTAATACTATTTAATTTGGAGTAAGGTGATTTTTCTAGTTATATAAAGACAGTTGTTTCTTTGCTACAATTTACGTTTATCAAATTTTCTTTTGAGCTGGCCGGGTATTTAGGTGGGTACTTTTGAAAAATAGTAAATAAAAAGTCGTACGGTGAATCACCGGCAATGTACTTCCCCAGGACGAATTAATCTATTAATTTTTCGCTCCCTCTCCAAAACCAAACGATTTCCCTTCAGCCGATATCGCTGAAATTTTACAGGTTGTGTCCTCATTGAGTTTTGACTTTAAATATGAACTTTCATGTCGATATATCATATATCTAAAGCTGAAAATGTCTGTGCGTTGTACCGCTATAACTCACGAACGGCTTCATGGATTTCATTAATTTGTTTTTTAAATTTGTTCGTCATCGTCTGTGGAAGGTTATAGGCGTATTAGTACCTCAATATCTGGTCCATCCAAGCATCCAACCACGCAATCTTCGTAACTCAAAAACCACTGCAATGATTAATGAGGAATCTTTTTGAATAGATAAGTTTTATCAACCGGAAGGTTAAGGTCTATTTTTTAATCAACCCCTGGTCCATCCCAGCATCCACTCACGCAATCTTCGTAACTCAAAAACCACTGCAATGATTAATGAGGAATCTTTTTGAATAAATTAGTTTTAGCTCCAAAGCTAGCGTTACTACAGTTGAAGGACTATAAGCCTTATTCCGTATGAATAATTGAAAATTATAACATCATGAATGTACTGTCGAGGAACTGAACAGCCTTATAGGAGATATTGGGAGAAAAGTCAAAGTTCCCCGGGCAACGCCGGGTATTACTGCTAGTATATTCTATGAAAGGTTTTGTGTTAAGCCTCCCCCTAATCCTCCCTCTCCGTACGGTCGATTTGACTGAAAAACAATAGGTGATGCAGGGTTCTGGATTCGCATATTATATGATATAATATGAAAAAATAAGTAGAAGAACTTCACACACAAATGGCCCTACTTTTTTTTCATATTTGGAATTTAAAGGTTGGAAAACATGAAATTCCGTTGAAAACTCCGCATCAATTTTTTACCGATTTCATAACTTTCCCTATACTTCGTAAAGTCAGAAAAGGGAAGTCTGCGGAAATTTTTTTTTTTTTTTTGAAAACGCTGAAAATCAAAATTTCTCCCAAAATTCGGGTCCACTATTGGGCCATGTCCTCATTCTCCAACTCCTATTGTTATCTCAATCAGTTTTGACATCTCGTGGACGATGTTGATGAGGCTGGAAGCGGGAAGTTGGGATCTGAAACTGATCAAATACATCTATGACAACCAGGGTACATTCATTGTTAAATCTATGACAATAACCCACAAGACAACTGAGAAGCGGACAATCTTACAAGAAACATTACACTCTCTGTAATGAGACACCTTGGCAATGACAGGAAATAGAAAAAATGGTACTAATCCCAGATCAGGTCTGCCCTCCACTGAAGTTTTACAACCTTTGTCAATATTATGCGTATTTCCATTCTATCCTTAATTACTGTTACTTGTCCAATGTTAAACCAATACAGAAACAAATTTATCAATAAATATATTTAAACCTATAATGCAATCTCCTATAAAATAATTATCTTGTTAAGTATTGATGACGATGAAAATCAATAATATATTTATTTTCGTAACTAATAGTTTAAAGTTTATGAAAACAGTTTTATTATGATTTGCCCTCTCGTTTACCTTATACACTTCAATATAACACATTTCACAACAGTTGGTATTTTTCTTTTCTTTACTTCGGCCCATATTTATAATGTTGTATCTTCCAAATTAATTTTTTGTTTAATTAAGTTTGTTATATTTTCTATTTTCAATTATAAGTTGTATTGATATATAAACTTTTATATATTATGCTATTTATGGGGTTAGGTTAGGTTTTATGACTCATGCCCGGGCTTTAACTATGAGGTCATATCGCCTACTACCAGAGCGCTCTTTCGTCACTCTGGTGGACATGAGCCCGACTCTACTGTGGGAGTCCTAAATTTTGCCTACCCTAAATTTTCATTCACTTTAGGGTAGGGGTCTTTAACGAGTACCTGACCTCGTACAGGCTCGGAACCATCACTTAACGTCCCATCCGAAGGACGGCGTGCTTAAGTTTATTTGACCTCCCAGATAAAATAAACTAAGGGCCTCGGTCGGGTTACGAACCCACGTTCTTGAGCTCAGAAGTCAAGCACGCATACCACTGAGCTACCGGCGCCCTCTTTATGCTATTTATGTATATATATAATGATTTTTTAAGAGGGCGCCGGTAACTCAGTGGTATGCGTGCTTACCTTCTGAGCTCAAGATCATGGGTACGAAACCCGACCGAGGCCCTTAGTTTATTTTATCTGGGAGGTAAAATAAACTTGAGCACGCCGTCCTTCGGGTTAAGCGATGGTCCCGAGCCTGTACAATGTCAGGTGAGTTACCGGCGCCCTCTTAAAAAATCATTATATATATACATAAATAGCATAAAGAGGGCGCCGGTAGCTCAGTGGTATGCGTGCTTGACTTCTGAGCTCAAGAACGTGGGTTCGTAACCCGACCGAGGCCCTTAGTTTATTTTATCTGGGAGGTCAAATAAACTTAAGCACGCCGTCCTTCGGATGGGACGTTAATTGATGGTCCCGAGCCTGTACGATGTCAGGTACTCGTTAAAGACCCCTGCCCTAGATGAATCAAAATTTAGGGTAGGCAAAATAGTTAGGACTGCCATAGTAGAGTCGGGCTCATGTCCACAAGAGTGACGAAAGAGCGCTCTGGTAGTAGGCAATATGACCTCGTAGTTAACAAAGAAATTGTTTAACATTTATATTGCTGGCCATGTGGGCTTGAGCGTAGGGCTTGGGTCGCATGTTACCACCACGGTTCCGAGTTCGAATCCCGTTCGATAGAGAGTTTTATGTAATAGATAGAACTCTCTCCCGGGGCCATATGTTGTGTAAATAAGCAAAAAAAAAAAAAGTCGTCGGTGAATCACCGGCTACGTCCTTCCCCACGTTTGAACTAAAATTCACAATTCATTCATTTAAATAGTGACTTCTGAGTCCTCATACACAATTTTGCGTCGACAAATTCACTACATCGGCAGTTATTAGGGTCCACAGCCCTTAATAAAAACGGAAAAAGGTTACCCATTTCCCCGCCGATCAAATAGGGTGAAGTGACCGACCCCCCAGGGGGTCAGGGGCACCCAAAAAAAAAAAAAAAAAAAAAAAAAATGGTTAATGTTAACCCTTTCCCACAATCCTCTCGTCCCTTTGACCGATTTGGCTGAAAATCAACAATTATCGTTCTTTACTTTTGGATTCAGGAGGCCGGAAAACATGAAATTCCATTGAAAACTCGGCATCGAATTTTTGACAGGTTAAATAACTTTCCCTATACTTCGTGTAGTGTCCAGGAGTACACATACACCCCATATATGTATATATACAGTGGAATCCCGATATTTCGTATCCCGATTATTCGTATTTCCGGCTAATTCGTACAAATTTGCCGGTCCCCAGAGAAAATCCCGATAAGTGGTATAAAAGCAATGCATTTCGGACCCCTCGGTAATTCGTATTATTTTTATGCTCGAGGTCACTTAAAACGTCTTATAATTCGTATTTCCAGCTTAAAAACCTCGTTAATTCGTACTGTTTTCTTGAGGGGGAGAGAGGACAGTGAGAGACGAGAGAGCAGAATGAGTGCGAGATAAATGTTTTCTAGGAAATCACTTGATTCCTACAGAAGCAAAGGGGAGAGCGAGTGAGAGAGACAAGTTTTCTATGAAATCTCATATTATCTCAAGTAATTCGTACTCTTTTCACTCAGAGGAAATGAGGAGAGGAGAGGAGAGGGGGAAAGTTTTAGCAATTTTATTGGTCTTTTCTAACATTTTTTCCAACAAATGTTTGATTGGTGTTTTTTTAATCTAGAACATATGTACATATTGTTTATTGCATGTATTGTTTATTGTATAGTTTAGTATAAAGCAGTGTTTATTGCATAGTTTTTATTCTTACCACATTGTACATACTTCTTAATACATACATGTTTGCATTAATGCGTTTTTAATTTTTTTTATTTTGTACTCCCGATAATTGGTAATCCCGATAATTCGTAACAAACCTTCAGTCCCTTGCCCATACGAATTATCGGGATTCTACTGTATATGTATATACTCCTGGACACTACACTAAGTATAGTATATATATATGGGATGTATATAATTTATATTATATATATATAAATTTTCGGGTTTGAGGTTCATGATCTGAAATTTCTCAGTGAAATTTTGCGGAAGTTGAGTGATGAAGTCTCCTGAAGTTGGTAGTATTTCTTGTAAATGTGCCGAACAGAATAGTCTGACCTTGAGATGTAGAGAGGCTTCCTTAAACTATTAGATCGGCCTTATATAAAGGTTGGACAAAACACAAGGTGAAAAAAGACAAAAAGGATATTGAACTAAAAAAGAAGGATATAGCGGAGCATCGTCCTCACAATGGATGGCTCTCTGGAGAACATTGTAAGGAGGAATACTGTTGGAGGTGTCGGCCCAAGCAGCCCTTGTATACGGCAAGTTATATAGCGGAGCATCGTCCTCACAATGGATGGCTCTCTGGAGAACATTGTAAGGAGGAATACTGTTGGAGGTGTCGGGGCAAACAGAACAAGCATCGCTTGTATCCGGCAAGTTATATAGCGGAGCATCGTCCTCACAATGGATGGCTCTCTGGAGAACATTGTAAGGAGGAATACTGTTGGAGTTGTCGGCCTTGTATACGAATTAATCAATTAAATTTTCGTTTACCCTCTAAAACCCATCGACCATTTGCTCTAATAATCACTAGTTGGGCTCCTAAATCCTCATATTCTTATAACTAACTTTGGTGTCGATAAATTCATCATATTGGAAGTTATTTAGGGTTTTTGAGTTGTGCCCTCGCTCTCCCCTTCAACTGAATTTTTTTTTAAATTTAATTTCATATCGAAACATTTATTACATCTCAGTTTTGGGGTCGTATGTTGAGTCCCCCTCCCTTCTGCGGATTTCGTTGACAATTATCAAATTTTAAATTTACATTTGAAATTTGGTGCTGATACATTTATTACAAAGGTAGCTATTGAGGTTTTTGAATTAAGACTCCCCCCTAATCTCCGCTTACTTTTGGTCGATTTGGCTGAAACTGACTGATTACATAACTACCTCTATACCTCATATAACTGGAGAGATAACAAGAATAATATTGATTCGGTAGTGGTGCGATCTGGGTTCGTTAAGTGTACATACTTTCTCCATATCCATCTAGCGATAAGAGCAGTGAGTTACTTCCTAGTTGAGACCTCTCTATCAGATGACTGATAGGGCACCAGTGGCCTCGAGACCGTGTCTACACTAGTCTTTTTAATCCCGCAATATATATACTTCCTGAGGGCGCCGGTAGCTCAGTGGTATGCGTGCTTGCCTTCTGAGCTCAAGAACGTGGGTTCGAGGCCCTTAGTTTATTTTATCTGGGAGGTAAAATAAACTTGAGCATGCCGTCCTTCGGATGGGACGTTAAGCGATGGCCCCGAGCCTGTACGATGTCAGGTACTCGTTAAAGACCCCTGCCCTAGGTGAATACAAATTTAGGACTCCCATAGTAGAGTCGGGCTCATGTCCACGAAAGAGCGCTCTGGTAGTAGGCGATATGACCTCTTAGTTAAAGCCCGGGCATGAGTCATAAAACCTAACCTATATACTTCCCCAGCTGTACCAAGTATATAGGGGAAGTTAAGTAATCGGACAGAAATTCGATGTGGAATTTTTTACGGAATTTCATGTTTTCTGACCTACTGGTCCCAAATGTAAAAAATAAAAAAATGTCTATATGTGTGTGTGACTATGTCTGCGAACACGATAACTACCGATCGACCAGAAATTTTATATGCACATCCAGAACCCTCTATGCCAGCGTTTCCCAACCTGTGGTACGCGTACCATTGACGGTACGCGAGTTGCTGGTTTGTGGTACGCGAAAAATAATCAATAATGGCGGACATAAAATATAAAAAAAAATTAAATCATAAAAATATCATAGAAACGTTTTCTCCCTAAAATTTTATATGAGGAGTCTAGTCTATAAATTCATAAAAATTATTTTAATAAATAATATTATTCAGTAAAGTTGTTAATATGTACAGTCGATGATCGAAAATCCGGCAATCGATATCGTTTTTTTGGTGTGCACTTTTAAATTTAGCCATTAGCCATCAGTAATTTGAGATGTCGCCGCCACTGTTGTGATAGCGCTGCACTCTCGTTCACTTCACCGCGTTTAGGCGTGTTTCAATGTAATTTGTCTCATTATGTGATGTGAATACATGGTCACTTTATAAAATTTATAATGCAAATAAAATAACACACTCGCAATAACAAATTTCACGAAATACAATCATTTTTACGAAGTGGTACCAGTTAGCATGATGTACTACCAAGTTGTACAAGAAAAAAAAGTTTGGGAAACGCTGCTCTAGACGACAATGTTCTAATGAATGCATTAACAGGGAATTTCATAAGTAAATTCAAAGCCTTATAAGGACGACACCTATTATTATTCAGCCGAATTAGCTGAAAGGGAGGGGGATTAGGGGGGGAGACTTATCACAAAAATCCTGATAACTGCCGATCTAATGAATTTATTGACACCATTAGTCTCCACAAAGTAAGTGAAATATTGAGTTTTAGCTTGGGTTTAGGGGGAGAGCGAAAACGTAGTTGAATAATTTGTGTTAGGGAAGTACATAGCTGGTGATTCACCGTCGACTTCCAGAGCTGTACGAAGTATAGGGGATGTTATGCAATCGGTCAGATATTTGTTGTAGAGTTTCATCGGAATTTCCTGTTTTCGAACATCTGATAAAAAAAAAAAAAAAATCTTACTGTTCTGTATACCTACTACACAAAAAGAATGTATATATGGAATCGACATTTTATATAATAAAACCCAATAAGGATGATATCTATTGGTTTTCAGTCATATCGACCAAAAAGAGTGGAATGATTGGTGGAAGGTGGGCTTAACACAAAAACCTTAATAACTGCCGAAGTAATGAAGTCTTAGTTTATAACTAAACCTAACGATGTCGAAACCTACAGTTTATGTATACATTTTTTTTTTTTTTTTGTATAAAAATAAATACAACAAGCAAATGTGCTAATAGAGAGATAATGTCAAGAGGGGTGAAATCACCCAGTGGTGACTCTCCCTAGTCACTGATTTCCTCTCCTTTTGTAACTAATCATTGTTACTGTCACTACTGCTACTAAGGAGGTCTCTAGGCCACTGACGCTTAAGCGGGAATTGTTGTACCTTTTTACTAAATAGGGTTTTTTATAGACGGTCAGGGCAGGTTAAGAGGACGGAACAGCGAAATCCTAAGAGAAATGTTTTGTAAAGAAATCAGCTCATGCGCTCACCGGAGAGTATTTCCCACAAAATCCCAACGCTTATTACAATTTCAGTCAAATCGGCCTAACGAAGCGTTGGGAGCTTAACGCAAAATACCTTATTTTTTTTTTTTTATATAAAATTCTTTATTTACCAGATCAACATGAATTTGTTTTGCATGGTATAATTACATAATTGAAAATCTATGCGTTAGTAATATTTGCCAAATGAAAAGTAACTTTTGGGATACATCGTTGGGGAAGTATGCAGAATGGAGGGCACGGACTAGAGAATTAATGTGGGAACTAAGAAGGGAAAATAATTTTATATATTGGGATTTGGCGACTACAGTGACAAAAGGTACGTTAAGGTCAGTGTGAAGAGTTTTGTTGGAAATAAATTTATTTATTATGCCACAATAAGTTCCCGTTTCTCAACTTGGAAGATATAAATGTTAAATATTTATCTAAAAAATGAGGGCGCTGGTAGCTTAGTGGTAAGCGTGCTTTCTTACTGAGCTCAAGAAACCCGGCCGAGGCTTTTAGGATCTTTGTTTGAAAGGTGAACAAATTTTGAACACGCCGTTTTTCGTAGGGGGTTTTAAGCTATGATCCCAAGCCTGTATGATGTCAGATACTCATTGAGGACCCCCTAGCCCAGGTGAATAAACATTTAGAGTAGGCAACATTTAGGACTCCCACAGTATCGGGCTCCAGTCCGCGACTAAAGTAGGCTATATGACTTCGAAGTTAAAGCCCGGGCATGCGTCATAATAACTAACTATAAGTGTTAAACAAGTTATTTGTTTTTATTTAGTTGCCAGCGTTTGTAAAGGACACAGACGGTAAATATGTATTCGGCAATTTTCAAGCATTTTTTGACATTATACAACATTTATTACTTCCAAAGATGAAATTTAACGAATTGTCAACGTACCTTTCTATGTCACTAATAAAGTCCTACACAGATCTCAGTATTCCCACTGTCAATGAATTAATCAAATCAAGATTCTAATCATTCCACAGAAACCTTTCTTCCCATTCAAATCCTCTCGCACAAGACCTTTCCTCTTTCCCATCCCGACAATCCTCCCCGCCGCTTGAACAGGAGGTGGCCTCTCGATCGTCTCTCTGAGGATAGTGAATATCGATAATTAACTTTCGAGGGAGTGTCATCACTGGCTGGCTTCTCCCATCAAGTGACGTTGTTATATTTTCCTTTTTGACCACATATATGCTTATTATGTTATATAGATTGCAAATAGAATAAATAAATTAAAAAAAAAAATTTAGTTGCCCTCTATATGGACACATACGGTAAATATGTATTCGGCAATTTTCAAGCAGTTTTTGACATACAACATTTTATTAATTCCAATGTTTCAAAGATGAAATTTTGCTCATCGAAAGAAACTTTTCGAAGAACGAAAAATATTTTTCATTCAAAATTTTTAAAAATTCAGTATTTAGCGTCAATTATCTCAGTTAAGAATGCACTTCATTCGTTAGTGCATCTTAAGTTTCTTAGATACCTCTGGAAACGAGTTTTTTTTTTTTTTTTTTTTTTTTTTTTTTTTTTAATAATTCAATACTAGGATTTTTGCGTTTCTTATTCCAGGATTTCTAGGAGTGGAATCACTAGTAGTAGTCAACTCACCCTGCAGTAATGGGGGCCAGGCGCCTGTCTTCTTCACTTCACAATAAAAAAATAAAATTTGGGGTACACTAATGAAGCTGTATTAGCGGCACCTCCTTTTGGGGCCTCCCAGGCCGCCATTTTCAGGTCCATTATTGAAAATTATATAGACTACTCTTCAAGGAATTGGATAAAGAGGGAACAGGAAAAAATAAATAAATAGAAAAAAATAATAAAAGAAAAGATTATCCTTAAAATCCAGATGGTCTCGATAAAAGAGAAGTTGGAGAATCACAGGCAATACTTTCCCACCTCGGAATGTTAGATATAGGAGGCATTGGGAGATGTGTTATTGTGGCTCATGCCACTAGCAACTTTGGTGGACAAGAGCCCAACTCTACTATGGCAGTCCTAAATTTTACCTACCCTAAATATTTATTCACCTAAGGTAGAGGTCTGACATTGTATAGGTTCGGGACCATCCCGAAGGACGGCGTGCTTTTTTCACCTCCCAGATAAAAAACCTCAAAAGTAATATTGTAGTAAGCAAATTGAGCTCCCGGCTTCCATCATTGGATATTTTTATTATAATATTTATAATATTGGTTAATTTTTAAGAGAACTAAGAATCTACTTAATTCCTGTTCAAGATGGAGTCCGAATATGAGATCACCATATTTTCCCTCCTTTCCGCGCTATTGCGTTATGAAAGTTATTGCGAGTATGAAACTTTCGATTTTTTTTGGAGTTCTTATGCTTCAAATACACCTTCAAATTTGGTGAGTATCACTCAAAAATAACATTCGAAACGGCCATTTTGAATTTTTCTAAAGTCGATGAAAAATGGAATTTAAATCGGAAGATAATAAAAAAATACTATATAGGTGTATTTGAAGTATAAGAACTTCAAAAAAAAAATCGAAAGTTTCATACTCGCAATAACTGCAACGGAAAAAAAAAAAAAAAAAAAATGAAAATTGCATTTTTTTTTCTCATCGAATAATGGGAGTTGGGAGCTGAAATTTTCAGGAAAATTTTCTTTTTATATGTGCAAACTGTCTGTCAATTGCCCATTCGAAAATCGTTGGGGCAGTTTTCGTACTCTTATCCGGCTAGACCCTTTAGTCCTCCAATCTTCAAACAAATATAATAATTATTATTATATTTTTTAAGATTGAACTAAATATACATGATATAAAAATTATAGATCGTTACCTGTTGTTGATAGGTATGTAAAGTTTGTGTAAAAATATGTTAATATTAATTCAATATTAGATAATGGTGTACAGCCATAGAGTGGGTAGAGCAGAGGAGAGGCTGATCAGGTAAGCGTGTGGGACCCTCCCCTCCACTCCCCTCCATCCCCACCTCGCTACCCAGAAATGTTATTTATCACCAATATTTCTAAATATCCTGTGGGAAGTGGAAGTACAAACCATTTATAGTACGTATGGTTTTTGTTTAACCTGAAATGGACAAAACATAGTTTTCAAAAAATCGTCGGTAAATAATCGCCTATGTACTTCCACAGAAAGAATTAATCAATTAAGTTTTCGCTCTCCCTCCAAAACCAGCCGACCGTTTGGGCTGAAATCCTTATGAAAAAACACCTTGAATCACTTATTAGATCATCTGTTACCGCGAACTTAGCGTCTCATCCGAAGGACGGCATGCTCAAGGTTTTTTAACCTGCAGAATGTGTTGTGATTATCTAGTGTCTTGTTCAATTTAAGCCAAAATTCATTTTTCCATGATACCGAGCCTGTACGATGTCAGGTACTCGTTAAATGCTCCCTACCTAAGATAACTAAATCATGACCACCATAGCCATAGAAGCTTCCGAATACTCATAATAAATTTTGTGGATCTATTTATTAGATCGATAGTTATTAGTTTTTGAGTTATGCTCACCTCCACTGATCTCCTCCTTCCCTTTGACCAATTCCGCTGAAAATTAATAGGTGTCGCCCTTACAGTGTTCTGGATATACATATAAAATTTCGTGTCGAAACATTAATTATATTGGGAGTTATCGTGGCGCAAAGACATATATGTAGTTTTTTTTTTTTTTTTTCATTTTTGAAATCGGAAATTATGAAATTCCTGTTAAAATTCAACATCGAATTTCTGAGATATAAGATAACTTGTTATGGCTAGAGACAGAGAGTCACTCCCTTACATTGTCATTTATATAGATTTGAAAGGGCCAACATTGAATGGATGCCCTTGACAGAAGGATGTAGGTCAGGAGGTCTCTTGGCCATTGTCTACCCTACTGAAGGTCCGGATGTATCCCCGACCGACTATTGTACAGTCGCTAGACTGCAGAGCTTAGCATTTCTGTATAGAACTTGGCTACATCGGCAGTAAATCTCCACATCTCCACAACGAAGGGGCTAAAATCAAAGATGTTCGATCTTCACTCTAATGAGGAAATTAGTTTTTCTATTCGTATATTTTCGGTTCAAAAATTTTAAAAATTGAAATTTTTTTGTATAGGTACATTTTTTTCCACATTTATTTTAAGCTTTTCCAGGTGTGAAAATACGTCACAACAAGGAAATATGAAGTTGAAAAATAAACATTACACCGCCTCCTCAGGCAGGAGGTCACGTGGCCAACGCCGATTCAGTCGTCCTGGAAGGCCGCCCGGCTAGGAACGGACCGACATTGGTTCCACCAGTGTGTTCGGGTAATGTGTGAACTTTTTTTGCAAATTGTTGTATAACTGTTGTGTGAATTCGAGTAAGGATGGTATAAAACTGACATTATTGCAGAGATATTGTGAAATAATTCAAATGAACTTAAATGAAATAAAACATTTATGTTTATTAGTAAAATAAAACACTTATAAGTTTATTATTGGAATTGTCTAATTTCACATAATATAATATTATGTGAAATTAGACACAATACCACTAATAAACTTATGTTTTATTTCATTTAAGTTCATAAGGATGGTATGTTGAGATCGCGGTGTAATGTTATGTTCGAAACGTAGTAGGGACATTGTTTGATTGTTCCAAGAATTTTACTTTGAATGGCTTGAATTCTTTTAGTGTGAAAGGGCTTAGCAGAACCCCAGAATTGAACACCATACTTCCAGATAACGGTCTTGTTGACTCCCAGTTTGTGGTTGAGGCGAAGTTGAGTTGTCTAGTAGTCTTTTGAGCAGTCCAAATCGTCGTTTCATTTTTAAGAGGGTGCCGGTAGTTCAGTGGAATGCGTGTTTGTCTTCTAAGCTCAAGATCGTGGGTTCGAAACCCGGCCGAGTCCCTTAGTTTATTTTATCTGGGAGGTAAAATAAACTTTACCACCTTTCACCGGCACGCCGTCCTTCGGATGGGACGTTATGCGATGGTCAGATACGATGCGAACGATGTCAGATACTCGTTAAAGACCCCTGCTCTAGGTGAATAAAAATTTAGGGTAGGCAAAATTTAGGATTCCCATAGTAGAGTCGGGCTCATGTCCACCAGAGTTACGAAAGAGCGCTCTGGTAGTAGGCGATATGACCTCGTTGTTAAAGCCCGGGCATGAGTCTAACTGTAATTATATTTTATGAGTTACTTAAATTCCATTACATAAAATAATATTATAAGAGGGGAAGTTATGTAATTGGTCAAAAATTCGATGCGAAGTTTTCAACGGAATTTCATGTTTTCCGATCTGTGAACAGAGTAACTCCCGATAGAATGAATGTATCGAAATGAAATTTCATTTTCATTTATTTCAAGTTAAAACCCAATGTCAAATTTCAGCGATATCGGCTTAAGGGAAGGGGACTCAATTCAAAAACCCTAATAACTGCCGATGTAATGAATTTATCGACAGACAATTCAATATGAGCATTTGGGAGCCCCAATATAAGTCAACTGTTTAATATTAGACCAAACGGTCGACTGGTTTTGGAGAGGGGGGGTGGGGGGGGGCGAAAAGTAAAATGATTAATTCATCCTGGGGAAGTACATTGCAGGTGATTCGCCGACTTTTTATTATATATAATCTATTCGCTAAATGAATTAATGTTATAATTGTTTTAAGCACTTATACATCAGTACTGCGAAGCTAATACGCTGCAGTGACTAGTAAACGTAAGGCGTTGCTTCGACTATAGCTCCCGTGTCCGAGATCCGAATTGATAAATTCAAACGAATTTTTGTTTGACCAAAATATTAAAAATTTCAAAAAAAATTCCCTAAAACCCCTTTTTTGATTTTTATAAAAATGTTTTTAAGCTCATAGACACGACTAGAATAAACATCAATCGCTTATTAGATTTCTTATTATTTGATTACCTGATATCACACAAACTCAGAACCATCACTTATCGTCCCATCCGAAGGACGGCATGCTCAACTTTTTTTTACCTCTTTGAGTGTGTTGTAATTATCTGCTATCATGTTCTATTTGAGTCATTAAATATTCTTCGATGATGCCGAGCCTGTATGATGTCAGGTAGGTACTCGTTAAAGCGATAGAAGCTTCCGAATCTTCATAATAAATTTTGTGTCGATCTATTTATTAGATCGATAGTTATTAGTTATTGAGTTGTGCTCACCTCCACTGATCTCCCCCTTCCCTTAGACCAATTCCGCTGAAAATTAATAGAAGTCGACCTTATAATGTTCTGGATATACATATAAAATTTCGTGTCGAAAAATTCATTCTATTGGGAGTAGTCGTGGCGCAAAGACATATAGTTATATTTTTTTTTTCATTTTTGAAATCAGGCGTGTCAGATGCCGAGCCTGTACGATGTCAGGTACTCGTTAAAGACTTCCACTACCTTAGGGGTATGAAGCTAGGTTGGCAAAATTTCGGACTCCCACAATAGAGTTCGACTCAAGTCCATCAAAGCCCTAGGGGCTTCTAAAGCCTCATACTAAATTTTTTGTCGATAAATTCATTACAACGGCAGTTATTAAAGTTTTTGTGTTAAGCGTCCCCCTAATCCCCCTTCTCTTCGATCGATTTTGCTGAAAATCGAAAGGTGTCTTCGTTAGGGATCTGGAAACATGAAATTCCGTCGAAAACTCAGCATCGAATTTTTGACAGATTACATAACTTCCACTATACTTCGCTGGGGAAGTAAAAAGAGACATCATCTCTATGGAGTAACGGAGTTACTGTTTTTTTTGTTTTTTTTTTCAGCTTCAGAAGGGAATTAAACAGTAAGTGACTTCTTGCAGGGGCCTCTGGTGCCAGATGAATTATGAATGAGAGACTCTCAGGATTATTGCCGATACTGCGCAGTCGCACTCCTCCATTCAGATATAAAATTATGAACCGTTCCCAGGAGAAGAAGAGGTATTTATTTTTTATTTTTATTTTTTTTTAGTTGTTGTGCTACATTACCCCTGGGAAGGGAGGGACCCTGGGGAGGGGTTCAGTGCAATTATTTTTACGACGCCCCCCCTCCCCGGTACTAAGCCGGCTTTATGAGATGGCCGTTTCTGCCGTTTACAGACGTTGATGCCCCATAACGCTATAACGCCGCCCTTACTTCTACCTCAGGTGTTATTGCCTTCTACCTATCTACTACACGATAACGCCAAGTCACAAACTGCCAACTACCACCTCGGCTGCTCTTCCCATTGCTTCTTCACTGTATATCACGCTGTTTGTCTTTACTCGCATTAACGTATATATTTGCCAATTATTACATTTTATCGTTCATAATTTTATTTATATTAACCTTTGAAATCTTAAGAAAATTAGTTTTTTCTTTTATCAAAAACATTCAATAAAATCACTGGCCATTAACCCCCCAGGACGACGAATTAATCAATTAAATTTTTCGATACTTATCTTAATAAATATAATAAAATATAGGAAAATGTGGGAAAAACTTAATAAAAAATATAAAGAAAAACGAGTGTTTGGAGACAGAAATAGTTATTTCATGTTTTCTCTGTTTCTATTGATCCTATTGTGAAAAAATTACAGAATCATAATGATAAGACATTCAAATTTGAAACATTTTTTCTATACGTTTGGAGATAAATAAAAGTTGGGTTCTCCAGACATTTTTTTTTCCCAAATTTGAACATGTATTTATGAGTCAACAATCTGAAAAAAAAAGTTTTATAATATTCTCTAGGATGTTGAGTTGTTATTTTCATAATTTGGTTTTGTTGTGGTTACTATTTTTCTTCAGGTTTATATTAATTAGTTATTTACTATTATTATTCATTTATTTTTATTATTATTCATTTATTTTATTTTTTTGTTTTTAAATCTTTGGTACTTCATTTATTGATATTGAAAAAAAAAAAACTGTTATGTTTACCATTTTATAGATTCATATACATAAGTAGTATTTAGTTAAATTTTTTACAGTAACATGTAATATCGCAAGGTGGAACATGTGGAAAATAAATGCTTCCTGTTATAGGCTTACTAGGCAGGAAAAATAAAAAAAATAAAAAAAAAAATACTTTGTGGCTACCAAGTGTGTTCTTGACTGGGAAAAACCCCAGCTTTTAGAATTACTTGGCTTGATTAATTTGAAAATAACAAGGATTAACCGGTCCCTACCCCTTCATTCAGTGATTCTGATATCATATGTATCCTGATTAGGCAACGTGGGGGGGGGGGGGGGGGGGGGGGGGGGGGCTCAACACAGAAACCTCAATAACTGTCGATGTAATCATATATATAAAGCTGAAAATGTCTGTGCGTTGTACCGCTATAACTCACGAACGGCTTGATGGATTTGATTAATTTTTTTTTTAATTTGTTCGTCATCGTCTGTGGAAGGTTATAGGCGTATTAGTACTTCAATATCTGGTCCATCCCAGCATCCACCCACGCAATCTTTGTAACTCAAAAACCACTGCAATGATTAATGAGGAATCTTTTTGAATAGAAAAGTTTTATCTACCGGAAGGTTAAGGTCTATTTTTTAATCAACCCCTGGTCCATCCCAGCATCCACTCACGCAATCTTTGTAACTCGAAAACCATTGCAACGATTAATGAGAAATCTTTTTGAATAAATTAGTTTTAGCTCCAAAGCTAGCGTTACTACAGTTGAAGGACTATAAACCTTATTCCGTATGAATAATTGAAAATTATAACATCATGAATGTACTGTCGAGGAACTGAATAGTCTTATAGGAGATATTGGGAGAAAAGTCAAAGTTCCCCGGGCAACGCCGGGTATTACTGGTAGTGAATTTATGAACACGAGATGGAGTGGCTTATCTCAAGGACTTTCTAAGTATGTGGGGGGGGGGGGGGGGGGGGGCTTAACAAATGTACTGATCAATTAAGTGAGATGTTGTCTGTTGGCTGCAGACCCACCTCACAAACGGGTTAATAATGAATGCTTTAATCTCCAGGCTCCAGGATTCGGCTCTTTATTATTTACCTTTATTAGCTATTTATGTAATCAGTACAAAATTCAAAATTGGGTTTTTGCGTTCTTTTTCCTGTTTTTTGTATGACTTCAGGTGTGTTTGGCATCTCGTAAACTGATGGGTCGATTTCAATCAAGTTCGGATCACTCTTTTACACTGTACGCCTCGTTTTGCTATCTTCCAAACACCTCATGATTAGGGCTGTCATTTATATGCATTTACATAGTTTTTTCTATTAACTTAAGCATCCTGTTTAAACATTATCTTTACATTTTGGAGCACATAAAATCAATTTAAGCTACCTACTTTTATTTTGAATATTTTTGCATATATCGCTAAAAATACATATTTTTGTATATCTGAAACTATATTCATATTTTTGAGTTTTTCGGCAGCTCAAGGATAGACTCTGTAAAGTAGGTACATACCATTTTATTTATTTTTTTTAAGCCATTTTTATTTTTTTTATAAACTAAAAATTAATAACAATTAATCCTACTTTTTTTTCCAACATTTTCCAACTTTTGCTTCTGTTTGGCCCGGTGTATGCCCCTTTTATTGAGACGAGTGCATTCCAGGAACTTCAATGTTTCTCTTGACTTCATTGTGTTCATGTTGCCAACTCTTTATTCTGTTTGTTTACTTTAGTAATTTATTCTCGAAATTTTTTTTATGCCCATTCCCCCCTTCTTTCTTATTCTTTTCCAAGTCGATCAGTTCAGTTTTAAACGTTTGGGTGAAAATAAGTGGAGGTGGAAAGCGAAGAGTCAGGGGTTGAATTGAGCCCAATGGATATTGGGGTTTTCAATTATGCGCCAGTTACTTCAATTGATGTGCAGCGCTCATTCAGCCGATTCAAATCAATTTTGAGGCCACACAGGCATCCTTTTTGTTTAAAATTTAAATAAAGTTATTGTGTGTAATTGTAACAGTTTTTTAGACGATTAAGTTTTTCTCTGTTCAAATAATTTTTTATATCACTATATTTTTCACTTTATTTTTTTTCTTATATATTTTTTATTTAACAAATTTTATGTCTATAAAGATTTTCTCTTGAGTTTATTTTATTCTAAAGGTACTTTTTTCCTTTGCAGCCTTTCGCATATTTTTAGTGCATATTTCGCTTTTTTATTGCACATAAATCACAGCCCTACTCATGATGTAGAAGTAATTTCAGTTTTGAAGTTACAAGTATAAAATTTTTAAACAGTTTTAGCGCTCATCTGTGCAAGCATTTAAAAAAAATAATCGAGAATTAAATTTTTGGTTTATTCAGTCTTTTCCATGCTTTATTTTGGTTAAGATTGCATCTATAAACATTTGGTTTCTTGCAGCTGAATCATCTCAGGGCCCTCTTCAATTAACTCTCTTAAAGTTTTGACGAAAAATCAATTATTTTTTCGTTCAATTAGAAAAAAATATATATATATATATATATATTCAAAAGAATACTTTTCCAAAACAGTTCTAAGGAATTTCGTAAATTTGTATTATATTGAAGTGAAAGGTATCCTTCATATATTTACCAATTTTGCTTAAAATAAATTCATTAGTTATTTGAAAGAAAAAAATAAAATAAAATAAAATTACTAATGCCATGGCATATATAACCACTGAAGACCTTTACTTATGGTATTACTCATGGAAAAAGTGGTAATTAATTTTCATAAAATTTTATATATATAGATTGGGGCTGCACTGAAATTTTCCCATTTGTTTGTGGGCTTCGTCGAATTAGGAGCATTGCTCAAACTTTCTAAAGCCCGCAGCCATATGAGAAAGTTCCGTGCAGTTCTGACTTCTATATATATATATATATTTTTTTTTTTTTCTGTCCCACTTTTTCTTTATCCATAACTGAAACTTACATGTTTTATATATAAACGCCCATATATGATCATCATAGACTTTTTTGGAACATAATTACATTTAAGCAGGATTGACAAAAATGGTCAAATTTGTACAGTTTGTCGAGTTCTATATTTTGAAAGAGACTCGCTCTATTTTGAAACAATAAGCAGTGAGCTAAGTTCAGGAACGTAGCCAAGATTTAGTTAAGGTTTCAATCCTCTAGCCTAGCGTAATTTGGAGATAGTTGAATATTGTCCAGGGGGCGTGGAGGGGGGGGGGGGGGGGTAAATATTAGAGACCCCTTCATAATTTGGTTGGGGGAAGTATTTTTACAGAAATATTAATTCCTTTAATATAGAAATATAATTCTTTGCCCGATTTCTCTGAAAATCAACAAGTGTCGCCCCTTTAAGGCGTCCTGGATTTACATAATATTTCGTGTCGATAAATTCAGTATCTATACTGATAGTGGTATTGTGTGGTTTTTGTGTCAGAATTCTCACACACTCACAGAAAATTTGTTTTTAATGTCTCGAAACAGCGAATCGGAAAACGCGAAATTCCGATGAAAACGCTACTAATTACATAACTTCCCCTATGCTTCGTATGTGCAAGTATCATTTTCGTAAGTGACATATAATATCAAAATAATCTTAAATATATGAGAAGAAAAGAGCTTCATTACATTTAATTAAAAATAAATATGAAAATAATTTTCAGTATATTTCTTATAGATTCTTGAAGGTTTTTATATCTTCCGAACTGCACCAAATCATACTACTCTTTAATGTTTTCTATGTTGACAGATATCTGGTCAGTCACCCGTGAACGCCTCTCCAAAGACCTACTACATTGTACCGTAGCAAGCGGCAACCACCAAGAGTCGAGAGACCCATCCTTCAGGAGGGATGGAAGATATGAATGAGAGTATAAAGGGGGTGTCTGAGTGTACGCATGCGCCGAAGCGGGAGACGACGACCGCCAGAATGGGTCAGTTTATCCCGTCTTGTCCACCGTGTTCAGTTGGGGGAAGTGGTGGTGGGGTGTTTGAAGGTCCAGAGAGGAGATAGTCGCGAGTAACTCGCAACCACGCAGCACGCAACCACGCAGCACGCAATACGCAGCTCGCAGCTCGTCCCATGTCAACAGTGTAGAAGACTCTCTCCTAGCTTAGCAGGGTAGGTCTGGAGAAATATTTTACAATTATAAAAATAAATACAAATAATAAAATTGAGAAAAAAAAAAAAATCGAATAATCCCCAGCGCGAATTATCAACTACGTTTCAGTTCTACCTAATTTGATAGAAAATCAACAGGTGTCTTACTCAAAAATTTCTGAATCCCCATACAAAATTTCGTGTGGATATATTCATCATTAGGCTTTTTGAGCTGTGTCCCTCTTCTTTGATCCTTTTTCTTAGCTTGGAAAACATGAAATTCCGGTGGAAACTCAACATAGAATTTCTTACCAAATACATAACTTCCCCTATACTTCGTATAGCTATATATATATAATCTGAATCTTCAGATACTGCAGACAATACGATCTAACAGCTGTCTCCAGATTGATCAAACATATTCCCCTGAACGTGATTTCGGGAGTCTTTCAAATTCTTATAATATTATTTATGTATCATTTAAGTGTCCGTCCACTCCATTACTTCTGAATGCTTGTGTCAATTTTTTTGTTTTACTGCACAAAAATATTCAATATTTTTTTGTAATGAGGAAATATAGAGTTCGTTAACCAGAAAACGTTTAAAACTCGTAATTTTGTCTTATGCTCACGAATTTATAATTTTTTTGTCTAGAAATATAGAGTGTTTCCTTTAATTTGAATTATGAACGAACCGTCATGTTCATTGGAGTGGAGATGGCCGTCCGGAATAGTAGCATCGTACCTCTAAACCAAGAGGTTGGTGACCCGCGGTCCTCGAGGCCCCTTTTGTGCCGCCTCCCATGACCCCTTTTGTGCGTCCCTCTTAGCTTGACCTGGAATATTTTTCTCGATTTGATCTACGTAAAAAAGTTAGGTTATCCGTAGTTAGAGTGTATCCGAGTCAAGAGTCTGAATGCGAACTAATAGATACGATGTAAACATTTTTCTTGTAATTAGTTATTGTGACTCATGCCCGAGCTTTAACTATGAGTTCATTTCGCCTACTACCAGAGTGCTCTTTCGTCACTCTGGTGGACATGGTCCCGATTTCACTCTAGAGTTCTAAATTTTTATTCACTTAGGATAGGGGGTTTTTAACGAGTACCTAACATCGCACAGGCTCGGGACATTCGCTTAACATCCGAAGGATGGCGTACTCACCTTCTGGTTAAAATACATAAGGAGAACCCGCGATCTTGAGTTGAATAATGAAGCACGCTACGTCTGAGCTACCGGCGCACAGTGATATTTATGAGTTTTGATTTTCAAAATTCGAGTCCCCGCTCAATTTTTAGGAAATCAGATAACTGCGGGTTTCACAATCAAGATATTATATGCCAGTTGCAAAAATAGCGAATATATTGAATTTGGACCACTTTAGGCCAAAATGACAACATTAGGACCACTTTTGGCTAAAATAAATATTGAATTCGTAATCAACGACCCAAAAAACATTCATTTAAGTTGTAAAAATCTTTTAACATAAACTTAGAGAAAAAAAATTAAATTTTTTCAAAATTTTCGCGGGTTTTGGCAGCTGTCGATTGGCATATAAAAGTAAATATAAACCCGCAGTTGTCTGATAAAAAGCCAGCTTTCACAAATATTTTGCACCTAGTTTCATCCAAATTGATCAAAAATTGAGCGGGGGCTCGAATTTTGAAAATCAAAACTCATAAATTTCACACTGTGCGACACCCTCTCTTGTTATTCACCTTAGTAACTCGATTTCTTTATCCTCCCCCCCCCCCCCCCCCCCCCACCCCCCTCCCCCCCCCTCTCACTTGGAAACCTATCGGATCATTAGGTCGGCAAGAGCAGCAGAAAGGTTGTCGACCCCTGAAACTAACGAACAGCTAATATTGAGTTTTGTTTGTCCCGTCTTTCTAGCTAGCCATATAACGTGACACAAGTAAAAAAATAAATAAATAATAAATAAAAATAATGGAGAGGTGAATCATCGGTAATGTACTTCCCCAGCTCTCCCTTTAAAAATGATTTGGCTGAAAATTAATAGGTGTCTTACTCAGCGCAAATTTTCAATCCTCATATAAAAATGTCGATACATTCATTAAGCAGGTAGTTCTTAAGGTTTGTTGGTTGGGTCCCCCTCCTCTCAGCCTCTCTCATTCTCTTCGGTCGATTTCACTGAAAATTAATATGGTCGCATCCATATTGAGTCCTGAATGGACAAATAAAATGTCATATCAATACGGTCATTACATAAATATTAGACTTTTTGAGTTGAAACTCCCCTTTTCTGACCCATTTGGTCGATTTGGCAGAAAATCAACAGGTATCGCCATTATTCTGTTTTGGATACACAGACAAGACAGGAAGGGAGGGGGATGGGAGAACGAATTTCCATAACATTTTAAAGTATAAAATGTTTTCTCTACGTTCATTAAAGTCGAGTATACTGTTCATTATAGTATCGCTTTACTCCTAGCTCCTCCGTAACTGTTACTTAGTAAAAAGGCAGTTTTTCTCTTTCAGTCTTTGTTTCTAGCCAATAGGTCTTAAGTCTTGAAGGGGGGGGGGGGGGGGGGGGGATAAAAAAAAACCTACGCAAATCCGCTAACAGTTTCTGCTTGCATGAGCTTTTCACTTCCCTAGACGATGTTTAGGGGAACTTATTTAATCTGTCAGAACTGATAGAATGAAATAAATTCTTTTTACCTATGAATCCAATTTCTATCTTATCTTTATATTTCAGTAAGTTGTTCCGTCCTCTCAAATAGAAATATCTCTTTTTACTTCTTATCTTTATTTAATAAAAGACACAGAGCTGTTGTCCACTCACGAGTTTATTTTGCAAAGCCAGCTTTCAGTCTAATGAGACCATCTTCAATGCTAACTTACTTAACAAAGGTAGTGAGCTGTACCAGTTTCTTAAGCACGGAAGATGGTCTCATTAGACTGAAAGCTGGCTTTGCGAAATAAACTCGTGAGTGGACAACAGCTCTGTCTTTTATTAAATACAACACGCTCACAACAACCCCCAAAAATTCCTCTTATCTTTATATTTCAGTATGTTCCGTCCTCTGAAATAGAAATATCTCTTTTTACCTCTTATCTTTATATTTCAGTATGTTCCGTCCTCTCAAATAGAAATATCTCTTTTTACCTCTTATCTTTATATTTCAGTATGTTCCGTCCTCTCAAATAGAAATATCTCTTTTTACCTCTTATCCTTATAATTTAGTTAATTTATTTTCCTTTTGTTTCTCTTAAATCCCTCCCAAGAGTGTTGTAATAAATGATATTTAGGTTGAGTGGAGGCAGTACAAGATCATGTAGGTACAACGGATAACATGAACCACAGTTTGGCTTCACTTCTCTCGTTACCACAACATCCTTCCTAGGGCTTTGCAGTAAATAGGCTGACTTCATCCTCAATTAAATGTATTCAAGACATAAATTAATATATCCCAAATATATTTGCGTAAAATCGATTGAAGAAATAGAGATGTTAAATGAATATTTATTTAATAGTAAAATTAAACAAAAGGAATATGAATGATGTTCCCCCCTTTATACAAAATCGGCGGTGAATCATCTGCATTGTACTTCCCCAGTGTCCCCTCACCGAGTGTCGTCTTTATTGGATTTAGCATCGATAAAGTCGTCATTGCATAGAAAGTTATTCTATTTTTTTTTAGTACAATTATTGAAAATTGATAGATTACATATATATTACCATATATCGTTTATCCATCCGGCTGCTTTATATGGGGCAAAATGTCGAATTTATTTTAATTTAATTGAATCAAAAAATTTAACAATCTTTAAATAACATTACGCATACAAACAAACTTTACAAGTGCGCGCTCTGCTGCAAAGGTTGCGTGCATGTCTACCATCCACAGAATCGTGAGTTCAATCCCCGCCGAGGCCCTTTGGGTTTTTCATCTGAAATGTAAAATTATGCTTTTGTTTGTTGAATTTATATGATTCTTTTTTTTTTTTTTTCTTTTTTGCCTTTATGTACGATGCATATTAGCCGTGTCTCTTATATACGTGTTATCTAGTTATTAACAACATCCATGGGCCCATGGAGGGAGTTCTATCTATGAAATAAAACTCACTCTCGGACGGGATTCGAACCCGCAAACCATGGTGAGACCATGCGACTAAAGCTCTACGCTCTAGCCCACACGGCCACCATGGCCCCCACGAAAAATTTCAAAACTAATTTTGATTGTTAGCCTTCTGAGCTGAAGGTCGTGGTTTTGAAACGCGGCCGAGGCCCTTAGTTTATTTTATTTGGGAGGTAAAATAAACTTAAGGACACCGATCTACGTTTGGGACGTTAAGCGATGGTCCCGAGCCTGTACGATGTAAGGTACTCGTTAAAGGATTTTTCGAAGTTTAGGAAAAAAGGCAAAATTTCGGATTCCCACAATGAAGTCGGGCTCATGTCCACCAGAGCGACAAGAGAGCGTTCTGGTAGAAGGCAATATGACCTTGTAGTTGATGCCGCGGCAAGAATCATAATAACTAACTAACCATTGTGTGTCAAAAATATTTGTTTTATTAATTCATATAACTTCTATATATTATATAATAACTGAGTTCATATTGGGAATATTTCCTACATTCTCTTTTTATGTGGGGGGGGGGGGGGGGGGGGGGGTAGCGACATTTTTCTGGGACAATATTACAGAGAGCGGCACGTACAGGTAGAGAGGTGAGGAGTCTCTTGAAAGACTGGTTGTGGACTGGTGGAACCTAACGTTTATATAGTAGCAGGCAGGGGCGTAGCCAGGATTTTGAGGAGGGGGGGGGAGGGCAAAGTTAGGCTAGGAGGGTGGGGGGTATAGACTCCCGGGGGTACAGCCCGCAATTTCCGTGGTTAGCGCTGCGGACTTTTTGTTATTAATTTGGGAGACTCGGACCTCTAGAAGCTCCCCCAGAGGTAACCACTGACTGTAATACTTAAGTTGACTTTACATGAGCAGCAAAAATGCAAAGCGCAGCAGCAGCAAATGCAGGTTGTGGTTTCTGTGCTTTTAGAATTAAATGACACACAGCCAACAGCGTGCATTTCCTGCTGCTGCGCTTTTCATTTTTACTGCGCATGTAAAATCAGCTTCAAGAGTATAAAGTAGAACATAAATGACGATTTTGATCAAGGAAATGAAATGATCGAATTCATATATATTTAAATAAATGTAATATGACTTGTTTTGTACATGTACATTTATGTAACAGCTGATTGCTGATTTAGGAAACAGACGCAATGGAAATTTGAAGATCCTATTGGTAACTAGAGCAAGCCATCCATTTTTAATAAAAACAATTTTTTTAGTTTATTTAATTTTTATCTTGGTTTTTTGTTCTAGCCAGGGGAGGGCACGCGCCCCCCCCCCCCCCCCCCTGGCTACGCCCCTGGTCGCAGGTTGTCCGGTAACTTTGGATAGAACACCGGGTGGTGGGGGGAGCGCCGCCGTGACGTCAATCCGTTCAAAAGCTCACATCCCCCTTTTTCCTCCAGCTTTTTCTTGCAAAGCATTTATTTCCTGCGTTTTATTTTATGATAAATAATAATTATTATTATTAGATACTCTGTACCTAATATACTTAATAGTTTCTGTTTTTTTACTTGTAGTTACAGCTATACGAGGTATAGGTAAAGTTGTGCAATCGGTAAAAAATTACGTGTGGCCTTTTCAACGGAATTTCTTGTTTTCCGATCTCTAGATTACAAATATGATACAATAAATAAAATTTAAATTATTTACATCAAAACAAACAAAAATATTATATCTAAATACTAATACAAACATAGAATCGTAGATTATCCATGGCATTGGCAGAAGAAACTTAGATCTGATGACATTTCTCTGCCATTGATATACTAATAAGAGCTGTATGTTTCCAGATGAGAGCGGTGCTGGGATGGATGCTGGCCCTGAGCCTGGCTGCCGAGTCCCGCCGTCACAGGATCTCCAAGAAAGACCCACTCTCCCTGGAGAATCTTGTCATCCCGGACGATCGACTGAGTTCTGTCTTCCTCCACGGTGGACGCACTCACAAGTAACTATCCTCTTTAAGTCTTATAATCAGTGAACTTTGTGTATATCACCACCGACGGGACGCAAGGAAAATGTGTCATCTTAGGCAGGTGGACATAGAGGGAGAAGTTAGCCAAGGTATTGGGTGAATGTATCAGTTGATTTTCATAGAATCCTGTTAAAAACAAAGTTCTTTTGGTGAAAAATAACTAGCTGGAATCGTAAATGCTTGAATTGTGAGGACAGAATCTATTTTACAGAACTATATATTTAGTAAATTGTAGTTGGAAGTCACTCAGCTAGGGTAGGTAGTATTGTGACTGGTGTCCATACTAGGTTAGATGATGGCCCCACAAGGGATGCCATCTGACATGGTGCTCGTGCTGCTATCTTGTAGCGTGCAGCCTCATTAATCAGATAGCTAAGTCTACCGGCCTAGCCTCCAGCCTCCAGCCTCCTCTCCACACCCAACAGCTTCTTACTCTGATCCCAACTAAATTAGTTTAAAAAAAAGTTGTCGGTGAATCACCGGCGATGTACTTCCTCAGCACGAATTAATTAAGGTTTTGTTGTCTGGATAAAAATCGATATTTGACTTACCAAGTGGCTTCTGAATCCTTGTACTAAATTTTCTCTCGATACATTCATTACATCGACAGTTATTGGGATTTTTGAGTTTAGCCCCACCTCTGATCCCCCTACGAAGTATAGGGGAAGTTATGTAATCGATTAAAAATTCGATGCGGTATTTTCAACGGAATTTCATGTTTTCCGACCTCCTAATTTCAAAAATAAAAAAAATAAAAATTAGGTCTGTCTGCGTGTGTGTGTTTGTATGTGTTTCTGTGAAAACCTTAACTCCCGATAGAATGAATGTATCGAAACAAAATGTCATATGTATCTAGAACGACACCTTTAAGGGCGACTTCTATTGATTTTCAGCGGAATCAGAATAACTGCCGATGTAATGAATTTCACAGGTTGTAAAATAAAATATAGTCTGACCTCCCATAGATTTTATTAATATTTGCTAGCCGGCTTTCGAGGTCATCATCAGGCAGTCTGATAAAAATAATTTTGAAAATAACATAATTCTTAGTTTGTTATTATGACTCATGCCCGGGCTTTAACTACTAGGTCTTATCGCCTACTATCAGAGCGCTCTTTCGTCAGACATGAGCCCGACTCTACTGTGGGAGTCCTAAATTTTGCCTAAATTTTTATTCACCTAGGGTAGGGGTTTTAACGAGTTCCTGACATCGTACAGGCTCGGGACCATCGCTTAACGTCCCATCCGAAAGACGGCTTGCTCAAGTTTATTTTACCTCCCAGATAAAATAAACTGAGGGCCTCCGGCCGGGTTTCGAACCCACGGCGCCCTAATAACATAATTAAAATGTTTTAATAAATAAAATTTAAAAAACATTAAAATAAACGTGCATTAAAAAACTATCTAAAAATCCAACAACGATGTTAGGTTTTTAGATAGTTTTTATGCACGTTTATTGTAATATTTTTTAAAATTTTATTATGATGACCTCGAAAGCCGGCTAGCAAATATCAATAAAATCATATGTGACTGTAAGATGTTGTGGGACGAGATTTCTCATAGAAATAAAATATGTTCCCACTGTACATGTTTGTCTTCCCACTGTTTTATTTTAGACCAGAACCGGTTTTCGACGCAACAGCGTCATCATCAGTGGTTCATCTATCATAGAATAACAAAATATACAAATAATTAAAAGTATTAATAACTCTTAAAGCATGAGGGTACAGAGTAAGAAGATAAAAATTATAAAATTGACACCCCACCCACACAGCACAGCGGTTAGTCGCCAGTTGTCTTCTAACCGCTGAGCTGTGTGGGTGGGGTGTCAATTTTATAATTTTTATCTTCTTACTCTGTACCCTCATGCTTTAAGAGGTATTAATACTTTTCATTATTTGTATATTTTGTTATTCTATCATAAATGAACCACTGATGATGACACTGTTGTGTCAAAAACCGGTTCTGGTCTAAAATAAAACAGTGAGAAGATATCCTCTATTTCTATGATCAATAAAATCTGTGAGAGATCAGACTATATTATATTTTACAACCTGTGAAATAATCACATCTCACTACATCAGCCTGGTCTAAAATAAAACAGTGAGAAGATATCCTCTATTTCTATGATTAATAAAATCTGTGAGAGATCAGACTATAATATATTTTACAACCTGTGAAATAATCACATCTCACTACATCAGCCATCTTCATATTAATGTAATGAATGACACAAGGTTCATTGACATTTGGATGGAGAGCAAACACTTCATTGATTAATTCGTATTGGGGAAGTACATAGCCGGTGATTCATCGACAACTTTATTATGATATATCATATTAACTATGTTATGATTTAACGGAAATAAATATTATTATTATCATTATAAATCGGGGCTTTGATAATCTGGGTTTTTCTTCTACAAGCAGAATGAGTGTTGGAAGTGTGATAACTGATAAGGATGAAGGGAGCAGGAGCAGTGACAGTGGACTGCAGTTATGGACATGGCTGACATGGTCCAATCTCATGAACAGATTCAATTGTTACCAGAAATGCACCCATCAAGGTTTCTTGCCCTTCAGTTGAATGACACTTCTTTTTGAGTTGCGCACTTGTCCAAAATTGGTCAGGTCTTCGGTCAACAGATCTCTTCTTCAGTTCAATTACCCCTTCATATTATTACTTCCCAAGCTGTACGAATATATATATGTAATCTGTCCAAAATTCGATCAGAAGTTTTCAACGGAATTTCAAATTTTCCGATCACTAGATTTCAAGTGTGAAAAATAAAATTTTGTCTTTGTGTCTGTGAACAAGATATAACTCCCGATAGAATGAATGTATTGACACGAAATTTTATATGTATGACCAAAATACCATAAGGACAACACCAATTAATTTTCAGTCAAATCGGCCAAAGGATAGGATGGATTATGGGAGAGGCTTAACTCAAAAAGCAATATTAACTGCCAATTTTTTTTTTTTTTCAAAATTTATCTTCAAATTTAAAACCTAATTAGGACATAATCTGTCAAATTTTAGCGATATCGGCTGAATGAAAGAGGGGTGGGCTCAATTCAAAAACCCTAATTACGGCCGATTTAATTAATTTTTCCAGACAACATTTAGTATGAGTAATTAGGAGCCCCTAGCATGTAAAACAACTGTTGAATATTAGCGAAAAATTAATTGATTAATTCGTTCTGGGAAAGTATATTGCCAATGATTCACCGATAACTTTTTTTTTTTATTTTTATTTATTTATTCATTTATTATTATTTTTTTTTTATTAGTTCCATCTCTCCACTCTCCATAAAAAAAATAGTTGTCTAACACAGAGACTTCTTGATCCACATTTTAAATTTCGTGTTATAAGGCCCGATAGCGATAAGGCCCGAATCGAGTGAAATTCAGTACGTGTTGTCCTCATGAAATTTCTTATCGATATATTCTGTCAGGAATTATCCCTGTCTGTGAGATTTATAAAATCCTGATAACATGAATATGTCAACGCGAAATTTTATAGTTGTGTCCAGAAGTTAATAGGAACGGTACAGTCGATTCAGCACAATCGACCAAAGGGCAGGAGATCAGAGGAGGGAATTCAACACAAAAACCCTTATTACCTATAGACTTTCAGCCAAATCAGTTGATTGGATTTAGAGAGAGAGAGAGCACACATTTAGTTGATTAGTTCCAATACATGACAGGAGATATAGCTATTTTTTCCTTTACTTTTTGATTCAGGAAGTCGAGGAATAAATCAAGGAATTCCTGTGAAAACACAATCTAATTTTTAACCGATTACGTAACTTCTCCTGTACTACATGTGAAATTTAGCATTGATCCCAATTTGGTTAAATAATCTTTAACCATTTGGTGTAGTTTATATTCGATTGGGTTTCCACTGTTCATTTGATCGTATCATCCCTTTTCACTCTGACACTGCGCAATGTGGGTACTTTTCCGTTCAAAGTATATATTTGAAAATATATTCGTATTTTTTTTTAGTATCCATTTTTATAATTACGCATATTCCGCAAATTGTAATGAAAGTGTGTGAAACGGAAATAAACAAATACAAATCGTCTTTTACCTAACTCAGCCTAAATACGTGACCGGGCCATCAATGACAGGGCCAGTGTCATTGATGAATCCCCCCAATGTCTGAATGGACCCTAGCTGAATGGGGCTGGTCAGGGAGGCTGGTGTCTGGTTAATGTTTCCGAACGATGTTCCCTTCTTCTACCTAACTCAGCCTAAATACGTGACCGGGCAGGGCCAGTGTCATTGATTAATCCCAACGTCTGAATGGACCCTAGCTGAATGGGGCTGGTCAGGGAGGCTGGTGTTTGGTTAATGTTTCCGAACGATGTTCCCTTCTTTTACCTAACTCAGCCTAAATACGTGACCGGGCAGGGCTAGTGTCATTGAAGAATCCCAATGTCTGAATGGACCCTAGCTGAATGGGGCTGGTCAGGGAGGCTGGTGTCTGGTTAATGTTTCCGAACGATGTTACCTAACTCTTTTGTATTTTATTTGTATAATTATTACTATACACCTCATATATTTTTGTATGATAAGTCTTCGGTTGGCGCATACAATTTATAAGCTATTTTGTTGTCCCAATTTTTATTACTTATCCAATTACCATGTTTTATTACAACCGAAATACGCATTAATATTATTGTTATAGATATATTGGGTGAGTTTGTGTGCACCTAGGGACCTAAGCATCTAAGGTTTTGTTACTTAGCGGCTCAGGCTCAGGACATCCATTTGTCATCCTCTCCGAAGAACGACGTACTAAATGCTTTGTTCCCAGTTAGTTGGCGTCTGCGGTATTTTATGTTTCATTAAACATCAGTATAGCATAATTCTGCGAGCGACTTTCTTATACCCTATAATGCCAGTTTGAAATGATTTTGAGAAGGGGGAGGTGGAGAGAGAGAGGTTGGTAAGCGGTGTTGCTATAAGAAAGTCCAGCAATGGTCACATCACATATATATAATCACATAAAAAATAAGAAAATATTTTTATAATATTTCATTCACTTATCTCAAATCTGAAAACTTAACAGCGATTGGAAATCTATAAAGGAACATTTTTGATAAGAATAAATTTTTCGATAGGTATAACTGTTTACGGGTAAATCAAGGAAACGTCTAAAAATATCTGTTTGAAAACTACATTTCAGGACAATTTTCGCCATTTATCTCAAAAACTTGACGACCTGCAAAAAAGTGTATTTTATATAAAATATGTATTTTACTTTTCTTTACAACTTTCACTCGAAAAGTGTTTTGATTAGGTCATAAACATAAGTGGTATCGTGTAGAATGTACTTAAGCCCTCAAGTAAAGTGGACTTAACTTTCGTCCGATTTCGGTTAAGAAACTAATCAGATCTAAGTTATCACATGTGACTTCTCTATTCCAAATTTCAAGTTTATAGCTACAATAGTTTTTGCGGCAGAGCGATAATGGTCAAAACGTATTCAGAGGGATCTTGAAATGTGAAACTCCATTTAAATCTTGAATTCGGATTTTCGCATGATTACAGTAGGTACTTCCTTATACTAGAGGCATGTGAAAGTCACAACGTAAGGGCCTCACCCATGTCATTAGTAATACTAATAATAGTAAACAAATAAAAATAAATTAATAATAAATAAATTAGTTCTCTAATTATACTTCGTTATAAGTTGTGAAGTTATTAAAGTTATGATAAATATTTTTTTTATAATACTTTCAAAAGTGTGTACTTGTGACAATATTTCGGGAAGTTCTTAGGTCTCTTCTATATAATTAATAAATTAATATAGAAAAAAGTAATAATAAATAAAATAAATGAGTAAATAACCAGGGGTGTAGTAAATAACCAGGGGCGTAGTAAATAACCAGGGGCGTAGTAAATAACCAAGGGCGTAGTAAATAACCAGGAGCGTAGTAAATAACCAAGGGCGTAGTAAATAACCAGGGGCGTAGTAAATAACCAGGGGCGTAGTAAATAACCAGGGGCGTAGTAAATAACCAGGGGCGTAGTAAATAACCAGGGGCGTAGTAAATAACCAGGGGCGTAGTAAATAACCAAGGGCGTAGTAAATAACCAGGATTTTGAGCAGGGGGGGAGGGGCAAAGTTAGGCTACAGTGGGGGGGGGGGGGGGGACGGTATATACTCTCGGGGACACAGTCCACAGTTTCCGTGGTTAGCGCTGCAGACTTTTTGTTATTAATTTGGGAGACTCGGACCTCTAGAAGCTCCCCCTGAGGTAACCACTGACTGTAATACTTAAGTACAGCAAAAATGCAAAGCGCAGCAGCAACAAATGCACGCTGTGGTTTCTGTGATTTTAGAATTAAGTGACTCACATCCAATAGCGTGCATTTGCTGCTGCTGCGCTTTGCATTTTCACTGCGCATGTAAAAGCAGCTTTAAGAGTATAAAGTATAACATAAATGAAGATTTTGAGCGAGGAAATGAAATGATCGAATTCATGTATATTTAAATAAATGTAATATGACTTGTTTTGTACATGTACATTTATGTAAAGCACAATTTTCGTAATCTTGGTTTTTTGCTCTGGCCAGGTATTACAAAAAAAGTAATATTAGTAATGAAAATATTATATTTCTGGTCTCAGGAAATGAATTGGTAAGTCTAAATTCGTAACTTTTCTGGGCAGCACTTTTTTACTTTTGCATTAATTGTGTAAATCCAGTTTTTGGAATAAATAAATTATAAATAAAACAAACTTATTTTTGAAATATTGTCTATTCCACCAAAGATATTTACAAAACTACCGGTTTCGGTCATACACCATCGTCACAATGCAAACTGACTTAGTTCATATCTAGATCTGTGTAAGGCTGGTAGTTTTGTAAATATTTTTGGTGGAATAGACAATATTTCAAAAATAAGTTTGTTTTATTTATTCATTACAAGTTACACAATATGTCAGCGTTCCTCAACTTAGAAGTTGTAGTTTTCGTGCCCGCTATCTTGAGCAGTTTAGTCAAGCATGCTACACCGGAGATACTGGAGTCTTCATTATTATAATAAATCCGGTCTGGGTGATTACTAGAGAATCCACAGTATTGAGAAAAAGCCCTTGCTCAGACATAACTAGAACGGGCTACAGACATAAATAAATACCGTTATGGTCTAGATTATAATTACCTTTTCATCTAGTCTTTATAAGTCTTTACACAGCCTCGACAAGATTGTGTTTCACAAGGAGAAAAAATATATATCATTATGACTAGTAGACATTTTTCCTGTGACTATTTACGACAAAGGAACATTTAAATGCGTGTTAATTGATCAACGAAATGCTAATAGAAATTTGCCGTCATGCGAACTGCCCGACGCAAACTAGCATAGTTTCGACCAAATCTGGCTTATCGGATATCTGGTATGTTCCTTGACTGGTCTTCACTTACAACGCACTTCTGTCTCCTTGCCTTATAAACATTGTACCCCCATTAAAATTTGTAAATAAAATAAATAGACAGTCATTTAAAAATAAATAGACGAGTATTTAATGGACTCATACGATAGCCCATTTATAGACAAGGCAAAGAATACCAAGGATAGTTGTATATATATGTATATTTTTTTTTAAGTGTCATTTAAGTCAAATAATTGTCGTTCACAACAGATAATATGACTTAGATTATTATAAGTGCATTTTAAGTGCTTTCTTGAAGAGTTCCGTAGGCTGAGAGGACCCTACTCGTCAGCAGGCGGGGTTTAATATACATTAAAAAAGATCGAAATATGCCATATAATATACAGTAAAAAAGATTATAAATGTAAAGATGACATAAAAAATTCATAAAATTACAAAATATAGTATGGATATTTTAAACGGGCTTCTAATTGAGAAATTATATCCATTCAATTAAATTAATATGAAAAAAAAAAAGTATATCTGAAACAAAACTGTACAAAGGTCCATTGCAATTACTCAAATCACTGTGAAACTAATACATTAAAGAAAAAAAAAAAAGTATATCTGAAACAAAACTGTACAAAGGTCCATTGCAATTACTCAAATCACTGTGAAACTAATACATTAAAGAAAAAAAAAAAAGTATATCTGAAACAAAACTGTACAAAGGTCCATTGCAATTACTCAAATCACTGTGAAACTAATACATTAAAGAAAAAAAAAAAAGTTTATCTGAAACAAAACTGTACAAAGGTCCATTGCAATTACTCAAATCACTGTGAAACTAATACATTAAAGAAAAAAAAAAAAGTATATCTGAAACAAAACTGTACAAAGGTCCATTGCAATTACTCAAATCACTGTGAAACTAATACATTAAAGAAAAAAAAAAAAGTATATCTGAAACAAAACTGTACAAAGGTCCATTGCAATTACTCAAATCACTGTGAAACTAATACATTAAAGAAAAAAAAAAAAGTATATCTGAAACAAAACTGTACAAAGGTCCATTGCAATTACTCAAATCACTGTGCAACATACGCCCGAATTAATAATTTTCAGTCAACATTTATAAAGAGTATTGAGGGCGCCGGTAGCTCAGTGGTGTGCGTGCTTGACATCTGAGCTCAAGAACGCGGGTTCGTAACCCAACCGAGGCCCTTAGTTTATTTTATCTGGGAGGTAAAATAAACTTAAGCACGCCGTCCTTCGGATGGGACGTTAAGCGTTGGTCCCGAGCCTGTACGATGTTAGGTACTCGTTAAAGACCCCTACCCTAGATGAATAAAAAATTTAGGGTAGGCAAAATTTAGGACTCCCACAGTAGAGTCGGGCTCATGTCCACCAGAGTGACGAAAGAGCGCTCTGGTAGTAGGCGATATGTCCTCGTAGTTAAAGCTCGGACATGAGTCATAAAACCTAACCCTATAAAGAGTATTTTCTTTAATTTGTGTAATAAAACGTTCATCTACTTCGTTGATAATAATATTATTTATTTTATTAAACCGTAACAACGTAAAAAGAAATAACGTCATAAAAATGTATACATGTACGTCATAAAAATGTATATATTTATTATTATTATTATTATTATTATTAATGAAGTAGATGAACGTTTTATTTTTAATTTTTACCAAAATCTTTGAAGTTGCCTTTCTTTTTTTACTTTTTTTTTTTCTTTTTTTATGATATGTATATGATAGGTCATAAATTAGAAACAATTATTAAATCTTAGAGTCGGGCACCCATGTGATTTGTCGTGTTTCAGAGGAACATTATTGAACGAAACAATTGTGCAGTCACCACATCTCAAGGCGAAAGTAACATAAACCTTTTAGAAGGTGCAAGTGCTCCTGCAGAAATTTAGATGCACCCCTAGCCGATTTAATGGCAGCAAGAGGTTTTATGTCATCGGCGTAGGTGGGTAACACTGTCTTAGGCAATGTTGGGATGCTGGATGTGTTAACAACATAGAGAAACGGTACCAGAATGCTCCTCTTTGGGACACCAGCTCCCATGGGATGAATGTCAGACCTGGTAAAAGCGATCATCCAGGTAAGAGCTGAGAAGACGATAATATCCATCTGGGACCGCATGTTTCAGCTTATACAGCAGCCCAACATTCCAGACACTGTCGAAAAGCATCCAAATATGCTGCGGAACAATAGCACTTCTTTACCTTAACTCTTAAACGAACAACTTCTGGTAATTCATAAATGAGGAGTTTTGAATTTTTTCCGTCATTATATCCAACCAGTATGAGCTGTGTATAGTTAAGTTCTGGCTAACTTTAGACAAGGGGTTGTGCGTGCTTGTTGAGCGGGTTCACGGCGCACAGTCGTGACAGCGGGTGTCGCCTCTGACTGACCCAAATAGCTACCGAAGGAGAACGTTATTAAATGAAACGATTATCTCTTCAAATGGTGCTAAAAACGTGTGGGTCAGTTGCAGCTACAGAGGGGATCACAGTTATTATATAGAAGGACCGGCGCTCCACTCAAAGTAGCTGTTATTATCACCAGACCAGTCTCCCATGATTATACGCAATATTATATACTATAACAGTAATTATCAATGATTATCCTTGTGACACAAGAAGTGTATAATTGATAAGCGATTTGCATAATTTGATAATTAATTCGTGTGAGTATTTAGAGTGGAAAAGAGGTTTTGTTACAAATTATCGTTCCGAGCAATTATCGACTAAATCCTTCTTTTGTACAATTCGACAAATATCTCAGACACAATTTATCTAATCAAGTTATTTAATTCTGAAAAAAAGGTAAATTAAAATATTTTTTCTAATTTTTACTAAACACATTTGCTTGCCAACATTTTTTATTATAGGAGATAATATAATTTTTGACAAAAAAGGATCTGCTTTATACGTTTTTCTTTTTGTTTGTCGGGTTGTTGACGAAATTTGAAGGACATTTCAAGGATGTTTCAACTCAAGATATATGGTCCCATAATTTGGGGTGCTAAAATAATATACATAACGTTAATTGAAAATTAAGATTTAAAAAAACATCTAACAATGAGTTAGGTTATATTTAAATGAATTGAGGGCGCCGGCAGCTTAGGGGTAGTGTACTAGCCATCTGAGCTCAAGGGTCCTTCGGATGGGACGTTAAGCGATGATGCCGAGCCTGTGCGATGTCAAATACTCGTTAAAGACCTTCTACCCTTGCTAACAAAACCTGAGTAGGCTCTCTACCGACAAAAGAGCGCTCAGGTAGTAGGCGATATGACCTCGTAAGTTAAAGCCCAGGCATGTGACACAACAACTAACTTAGAGGTACAACCGGACGGAAGTAGCTGCATTACTGATCTCTCTAGGTGTATTAGAGATAATTCTACCCTATATTGATAGAGAGCGCTTCCAGCGGTGCACAGACATGTTTTTATATAAATGAAAATACTCATCTAGAGTTTATTAAAAAAAAACACATTATACATAAACAGAAAAAAGTAAAACAAAATAATATATAACGATTGAAATAAAAAAAAAAATTTGCTGGCGCAAACATACCGCCCGCCATTTTTGAATACAGAAAATTGAATAATATTAATCAGGAGAAATGAGGATCCGTAAAAATAATAGAAAGATAAATAAGCTTAACTACCCCTCGGGTAACAACCCTTAGAGCTCCATAAGCGCCTGGATTGGGGGGTGTCGTCTTCTCTAAGGACTATATATTGTGGAGCTTCTAATTTAGGGGTACTTATAAAATTAATGGTGACTATTGAAAGAATTTTTATATAAAGATTTTTTTATTTATTTTTTTTATGATACAAAAGACATTTTATTTACTTGTCACTTGGTCTGGGCTGTTCTCCCTCCTTCCAGATCGAGTTGTGGTTCACGTGCGTCGATGTTGTTCTCAGATTTGCCTGGCACGGTGGTGATTCGCGCATCCCTCGAACCTGCTGTTCTTCTTTTCAGGTCTCCTTGTTTCAGGCTGAACCGACGACTGAACGAGGACAGACTTCTTGGACAGACAGACACACTCGGGGACAGACAGATGTGAACAGTTCCGCCAGACCACTCCCTCCCTTCACGCTGAAGCCTTCTCGATATTTCATCATTAAATAATTATGAATTATATTTTATTGTTTTATTTTTTTTCATTTATAATAACTTAGATACCCCTAATTACAGACCGTTACAATATATAAACTCGTATGCTGCTATTTATAATAACTTAGATACCCCTAATTACAGACCGCTACAATATATATAATAACTTAGATACCCCTAATTACAGACCGCTACAATATATATATACTCGTATGCTGCTATTTATCATATATAATATGCTGACGCAAACACGTATATGTCAAATACAGTTGCGCGGATTGATATTGTGGAGGCTGTGGATGATATTGTCCAAGTCGGTCTCACACGACACATGTATACAAGATTGCATTCTCTGGTTACCATTGCAAATGTACTGTCGTGGGCCCTCCCGCTCAGTAAACAACAGTCCGTAGTCACAACAACATACACTTCAGTCGTTATACACTCACACACATACATAGCAGTAACTGTTAGCAACCCAATATAAGGTCACGTCCCAAATTTTCCGACGTTATCAATTGCTGAACTTTTCCGCTGTACACCCACTATATGTTATTCCTCTATATATTTTATTAGAAAATACGTCATAATAACGTAATATCTATTTTTACTTCCCCAACTATATGAAGTATAGGGGAAGTTATGTAATCGGTAAATAATTCAAAATATGAATAAAAGTTTGTGTGTCTGTGAACACGATAACTCCCGATATGATAAATGTATCGACACGAAATTTTATATGTGAATCCAAAACCCTCTAACGACGACACCTGTTGATTTTCAGTCAAATTGAGCAAAGGAAAGGGGAATATCAGAGAGGGGCTTAACTCAAAAACCCCAATAACTGCCGAAGTAATGAATGTATCGACATGAAATTTCATATTTAAAGTCAAAACCCAATGAGGATATTACCTATCAAGTTTCAGCGATATCGGCCGAAGGGAAGAAGGGTGATTGACAGACTTTTTTTTTTGGCAATATTTAAAAAACAAATATAAAAAACATTAAGGCGTAGTCAAGATCCACGCCGTAGATTTTCCGTGAAAACGTCAGGATAAAATAATTTTTCATTTTCTTTTCGATGCTGCCGTAGCTCTTGCATTTGCTCGGCACTAGACTTTTTAGGTTTTTTAAATTCCTTTTGATGCGAACTTTCCTGATTTGCCTTTGATTTTCTATAATTCCAAGCATATTTACGATGCATATGAGACATCTTTAATTTTTTTGCAATTTTCAATTTAATACAGATTTTTATATATATTTAGGTGAATATTTTTATTGTTTCACTTTGAGTCCTAGTAGTTCTCCTCAAGCTCTTTACAATGACACCCGAATCAAAGTCCTATCTAAACGCGTTATCACGCTACACTAATTTCTTATTTTACACAACGCTAATTCGCAACAATCATCCGCCGGCGCCCACTAGCCCGATAACGTCACAGGCAACACAAACACTGCACAACAAACACGTACAGACAGGCTCTATCCATTGTGACCTCAACCGTTGTTATCGCATTATTAGTCTAGTAGTTATTATCGATTGAAATCTGACGGTATTTTGTAACACAAGAAAGTTTGACCGGCTATCACTGTGCTTCACGAGCGAATAGACGTTTTCACGTCAAAATAAATTTGTTTTATTCCTTTATTTCAAGTTTTCACGATATGTCTGCCTTTCTCCACTTAAAAGTTGTAAACCAAACAGAATAATAAAATAGATTAAACAAAATATATTTTTGTATATTATTGTTTTTGTTGACAGAATATTCTACCTGCTGCAGCACGATGTGGATTGCCTCCTGATTACAGTCACTCCATGTGCGGCTCCAGTCGCCTGGGTTGTAGAATTCAGAAACTCCAGCGAAACCGGCAAAGGTAAATTTCCATCTTATCTTTGTTATAATAAATACTAATACTTGAAATTTTTGTATAGTATAGAGTTAGTGACTCATGTCCGAGCTTTTAACTTCGAGGTCATATCGCCTACTACCAGAGCGCTCTTTCATCACTCTAGTGGACATGAGTCCGACTCTACTCAGGGAGTCCAATTTTGCCTAACTTGGTTTATTCACCTAAGTTATAGGGGGTCTTTAACGAGTACCTGACACCGTACAGGCTCAGGACCATAGCTTAACGTCCCGTCTGAAGGAGGGCGTGCTCAAGTTCTTTTTATCTCTCAGTTAAAAGACCTAAGGGCCTCGGCGACGTCCAAGAAGGCCGCCACTGAGTACGGCTCCGTCTCAAAGCCCCCAACAATGGGTACCTGCAGTATCAAGGACATAATATATATATATATATATATATATATATACACTATAAAATATTTTAAATAACAACTGTACACAAAAAAAATACAGAGAAATGTTGAGCCAGTTCAGTTTTGGATTTGCGGAGCTCTGCCTACCAGTGAGGACTCAATCTGCCACACTTATATTCCTTTCTCCTCTACAATAAACAGTAGTGGTTTTAGGTGTGGCAAACCTGGGCCACCGCCCAGGGCCTCGCGCTTGTAAATTAAAAAAATTATTTATTGATCAATTTATTAATGTGCATTTATTAGTGTTTGCATGGACGTTTGAATGCATCTTTGTTCCATTTGAAACGACACATTTGCAAAACAAAAAGCTCGCAAGGTTAACTTACATGTCTAAATTGAAATGTATTTGATCAAACTAATTATCGCATGCCATGAATGTAAAAACATTTCTTCTGATAATATCCTTAAGAACACGAGATATTGAATAAAACAATTCTGATCGTCCGCAGTAATCAGTATATTATTCTGAAAATGATAAAAAAAAACCCATTCAATGGAGTATCGATTGAAAAATACCACAACAATACTATTAAATGATGATGATTATTCGAAGAATTGGCAGTATTACTACAGACTTTCTTCCCAAATGTTACTTGAGGTGAAACCTTGAGCTGAAATTCAATTTTAACCGCGAAGGCCTCGCGAAAAGTCCACGGCCCAGGGCCTCGCGTTGGCTAACGCCGGCACTGACAATAAATATATATAAATATTATATAATAAATATATAAAATATAAATAATATATACAAATAAATAAATACCTATATATATAACGAGATATATTCTTTTTCCTCTACAATAAAGACTTACAATAATTATTTGAATATAATAAAAATAAAATGTTTTATCTTTATTTTAACTTCGCTAATCCTTAGTTAGAGGAAGCATTGCAATCGTGCCAAGAAAGAGCGAGATTTAGTGTTCAACGGAATTACACGTTTTGAGGTCGTCTCAACAAGATTTAACCGCTTGTTGATATATGTCCATTTGTGCTGTTTCTTTATGTGATTCATGAACGGGTTCTTTCTAACCATGAACTCATACCGTCACCAGAACGTTCTTTTGCCCCACAGGTGAACATGAGCCCAATTCTACTGTGGGGGGAGTCCCAAACACCGAAGGTCGGCGTGCTCAACATTTTTTTTTTTTAGCTCTTTGGCCATGTTTTGAACTCGCGATTTTGAGCACAGTATGCAAGCATGCTACCGCTATGCTACCGGCACCTTCTGTCTTTATAATTTGAATTTTTGGAGCGCACTAACTCAGAAATGGTTGTAGCGATGAACTAGAAATTTGAGATGAAAATGTCACACGTCCTAACTAGGACCTGGCTACATTTTCTGATATTACTGATTAATTTAATTAATAAAACATAAAATTAAAAATTTTAAAAACTCCCGACACAATAAAATTTTTTTTGTTCATTTTTTTTTTTACTGAAACCTTGCTGGAGAGAGCTTTTTTGGGGGTCTTGAAGGCGCACATGCTCTGATGAAACCTGAATATCTTGGAGACGGCATACCCGACTTCCACCAAACATGGCTATGAACCATCTCGCAAATACCAGCTTTTGAAACGAAAAAACCGTTTTGCAATCGGTTCAGCCGTTTTGGAGCTATGATGCCACAGTCAGACACACACATACAGACCCTTTTGCGTCGGGCTTTAAAAATTATTTTATAGTAAAAGTTGTAGCGAAAACGTAAAATGACAACAGGAAGCCTAGTTTTTTGGACGTTTAATTGATTTATGCGAAAACGATTAATCCCATCGAAAAATTGCTCAACTCGAAGGAAAAGGGTGTTAAGAAGAGAGGACAACTCAAAAACCATATTACTATCGATATACTTTATGTATCGATACGAAATTTAGTAGGATGATTCAGAAGTCTTATTGAATTTAGCGAAATCACCGGAGAGCGGAAACTTAGTATTAAATCGTGCTGGAGAAGTACTTTGGGGGTGATTTTCTTCTACATTATATTGTGTACATGTTACAGTGGACCCTGAAGCCGGTGGAGTGGGACCGGCCACAGAACGCCGTCCCCGAGACTACACTGCCCGTGCCGCCCACTCCGGCCTCTACACTGTCGTGCTCACCGCCGGCGGGGACGGCTGGGTCCAACTGTACGCCACGACTCTGGGGCCACCCACCCTTCTTCGGCCCTCCGCCAAGATGGCTGCCACCCCCAGGAGAGAGAAGGGCACTGTCCTTCTCAAGTGGCCTCCAAGGTAACAAACAACTCATGTCTATTTCATGTAAGTTGGGAGCCCAAATTCTGCGCCCAAGCGCTACTCAAACTTTCCAAAAACCACTGACAGTTTTTTGGGGGAAGTTTCATGCTTTATGATTTGAGCCCTTGTATAAGTCAAATGTAGCAAACATATTTAGGGAGTGCCGGTGATGACCAGCTTCTCCCCTCATGTAATCCTCTTACCTTCAACTCTCCTTTCCTTCTTGGTCTGCCTCCACTGCTGGACAGTGATTGGCGGGGCGAGAAGGCAGGGGGGATCACTCGAGCTCCCGCGGTCTCCCCTGCCCCCATTACGTTGGAGAGATGGGGATGACAGAGAACCGAGGGCGTTTCGAGGGGTCTCGAGTTGAAGGAGTTTCATTTTATTTTATTTTTATTTGGTTGTATGTTCATGTTTATTATTATTTGAATTTAATATTTTTTCTTTGTTTCGTACATATTATATTATTTGCCGAGGCCCTTAGTTTATTTTATCTGGGAGGTAAAATAAACTTAAGCTAGTCCTCCTTCGGATGGGACGTTATGCGATGGTCCCGAGCCTGTACGATGTCAGATACTCGTTAAAGACCCATGCTCTAGGTGAATAAACATTTAGGGTAGGCCAAAGTAGAGTCGGGCTCATGTCCACCAGAGTGACGAAAGAGCGCTCTGGTAGTAGGCGATATGACCTCGTAGTTAAAGCCCGGGCATGAATCATAAAACCTAACCTTCTCTTTGTTTTGTACATATTATATTATTTGCATAGAGACCATTATTATTTTATTATATATATATTTTTTTTTAAACTATTATTTTGTACATAATCATATGCTTTCGATGTATATATTTTTTTCTTTTGATGGATATATTAAGGTTTAATGTCATTCATCAAATTTACTCATGGTTTATACCGATTGTAAATATTCAAAGTAAAGAATTTAATGAATAAAAAAAAATAGAAAATCTCTTCAAAGTGTAAGTCGACTGTTGAATATTAGCGCAAATGGTCGACTGGTTCTGGAGGAGCGTAAAGTAAATTGATTACTTCATTGTGAGGAAAGTGGTTCACCGACGTGTATTTATTTTTTTTTTGAACTCATCCGGACGCCTGTCTTTGGGTTGACAAGGATGGGCAAAAGACTAGAAGAGGAGTGGGGAGGGGCCCCACAGACGAGGTCAGAAGAATAACAATAACATATCCAGGTCAGAGAGAAACAAAACGAAGAGAAAGAGAGACGAAACAAGACGAAAGGAGGAGAAAAAAGAGGGATTCGGGAGTAGGCAAAGTTATAGCTTCCGTTCCTCCTGTCTGTTCTCTGTCTGGGGATTAGGGAGGGGAGGGGGGAAGAGGGGGTGGAGGGGTAAAGCTCTCCCCCCTCAGGGTTATAGCTCTCCACCCGCAACAGTATAGCCACAGAAAATATCATCAAATCGCAGGCTATGTACTTCCCCACCCCAAAAGAATTAATCTATTAACATTTTGCTCCGTCTCCAAAACAAGTCAGTCGTTTGCGCTAATATTCAACAGTTGACTTACATAGGGGCGCCTAAATCCTCACACTTAATTTTGTGTCGATAAATTCATTACTTCGGCAGTTTTTGGGATTTTTGAATTAAGCCCCCCTCTTCCCTTCAGCGCTATTTGACAGGTTATGTCCTAATTTGGTTTTGACTTTAAATATGAATTAAAAAAAAAAAAAATGTATCGGCAGTTATTATTGTTTTTGACTTAAGCTTCTCCCATTTGACTCAAAATCGATAGGTGTTGTCCTTATGGTGTTTTGGTCACACATATACAATTTCGTGTCGATACATTCATTCTATCGGGAGTTATCTTGTTCACAGATACACAGACAAAATTTGAAAAAAATTGTAAATCATGAAATTTTGATGAAAACTAAACATTGAATTTCTGACCGATCACATGGACTAGTGGGAATTCAGAAGTACTGCTCGATTGAGAGGGAGAGCAGAAACTTAATTGATTAATTCGAGTTGTGGAAGTACGGCAAAGCGATGATTCACCAACGACTTTATTTTCATTTTTTTTTTTTTTTCTTCAAAATTTGTCTGGAGGTTAGGGGTCATCCCTGAAATATCCTGGGATCTGATAAATTCTTTTGAAAGGTCGCTGCTCTTTTACAGAAAGAAAAAAAAAAAAAACTTTCCAACTTGTTTACACAATAGCCTAAATAGGTGGTGGAAGGCTGAGGGTATTTTTCAAGTAGTTGGCCCATTGTGGCCACCCAATGGACACAGGTTGGCCACAGAATATAATTTATATTTTTTTTTTCTTCGAAAACTGTTGAAAAAAGAAAATTGTCGGTGAATCACCTAGTTTCCACTCTCCCTCTCGGACCAATTTGAAAATCATTAGGTGTCGCCTTTAAGGGGTTCTGGGTAATTCATAAGACATACGAAAATGTAAGATATATTAAAAGAAAATTGTTGTTGAATCACCATGTTATCTTAAGCTAATTCAGGTGCACAAAAATTATGTTAGATATATAAAATTATGTTAAATAATGTTAGATATATAGTTAGTTATTATGACTCATGCCCGGGCTTTAACTAGAGGTCATATCGCCTACTACCAGAGCGCTTATTTGTCACTCTGGTGAACATGAGCCCAACACCACTCTGGGTACAGGCTCGCGACCATCGCTTAACGTCCCAACCGAGGGACGGCGTGCTTAAGTTTATTTTACCTCCCAGATGAGATAAACTTAAGGCCTCGGCTGGGTTTCGAACCCACAATTTTGAGCTCAGAAGGCAAGCACTCATACCACTGAGCTACCGGCACCCTCTAAATATATATATATAATATATTATATGTCCAAAGAAAATCGTCGTTGAATAACCGGTAATGTTATGTTAAGCTAATAAACAGTCTAATTCAGGTGCACAAAAATTATGGTTCTCTACCTGTTTCGCCCTTTTGCCAGTTACCGAGCAAACGCAAAATGAAGGCTAACGCGAAAAGTAATCCCAAATACGCCTATAGTTGAGCCTAGAGAATTTAGCTTCGAATCGTGTTCAAGGGAGTATCTTTGTGAACATATGTTACTAGTTTCCATAGATCTTATCTATCAGGTGAGCGTATAAGCCGATTTTTTTTTATAAAATCTACCATAAATGGTCGTGGATGGGAAATTGTAATGAGGACAGGCAGCCACGTTGAGAGACCAATTAAATGTAGGCTCCCCTGAGATAGACAGTAAGTGTATGTAGTTGGCAAAGGGCAGTTCTGGCACAGTGTCAGACATCTGTCAGAGGGCACTCCTGTCTGTGTCTATAGTTGTGAGGAGTCGAACCCCCAACTAAAGTTGGCTAAGGAGTCAACCTAACAGCTCACACCTCACAATTAGCAGACAGGGGACCAGACAGTCTATATCCGTGTTTTTCAACGTTTAATGCTCTCCACAGAAGCGAGAAAAGGGTCGTATTCGCCCAACCGGTTGGTAAGACTGTTTCCTTATTTTCTTCAAACATACGAGTTACACGAATTTTTGATTGAGAGATGAACACAGAGGAGAAATTCAAAGCCCGAACGTCAACTACCTCCGCTCTCTCGTCACTCTGGTGGACATGAGCCCGACTCTACTAGGGGGCCCTAAATTTTGTCTACCCCACATTTTTATTGACCTAAGGTAAGGGGTCTTTAACGAGTACCTGACATTGTACTAGCTCGGGACCATCGCTTTACGTCCCTCCGAAGAACGACGTGCTCATGGGGTTTTTACCTCCCAGTTAAAACCCTAAGAGCCTCGGCCAGGTTTCGAACCCGAGATCTTGAGGTCAGCATGAAAGTACGCTATATCTGAGCTACTGTCATCTTTTAATATCCTTAGATTTACTCCCGACACAATGATTATAGGACAAGAGGACAACATTTATTGATTTTCAGTCAAATCGACCGAAGGAAAGGAGGTTACCCTACGTTTAGCTTCTCCGTTGTGCGAAGTTGAGTTTTCAACGGAATTTCATGTTTTCCCAATCCGCTTTCAAATATGGAAAAATGAATTTCCTGTCTGTCTGACTGTGAACAGCATAACTCCCGATAGGATGCATGTATGGTCACAAAATTGTGTTCATTTATCCAAAACCTCATAAATATGACATCTATAAATTTTGTTAGAATTCGTACTCAGTGGCGGCCTTCTTGGACGTCACCGAGGCCCTTTGGTCTTTTAAATGAGAGATAAAAAAGAACTTTAGCAAGCCCTCCTTCGGAGGGGAGGTTAAGCTATGGTCCCGAGCCTGTACAATGGTACTCGTTAGAGACCCCCTACCCTAGGTGAATACAAATTTAGGGTAGGCAACATTTAGGACTCCCACAGTAGAGTCGGGCTCATGTTCCGTGACGAAAGAGCGCTCTATTGATTTTTATTCAAACTAGTTGATTGGTCCCAGAGGGAGAGTGAACACTTATTTGATTAATTCGTTCTGGGGAAGTACATTGACGGTCATTGGACTTTACAGTTTTTCAGATGAACCGCTACAACGAACCAGACAGATGGACAAACAACTGAGCAGTTTTACATGGCAGTTTTTGAATGACCGAAAATGGTTCGACCCAAAAATACTTGAGATTTCATGATAGCTTGGTCTTAAAAGTTATAAATATAATAAAATATCTATAAATATAAAACCTTGGTCTAAATTTATTCATAATGTTGTTCAGAATAAATAATATTGCATATTTGTCATTATTAATTTGATTTTCTAAAATGTACTTACTTTGTATATTTTAAAAAACAAATATATATTTTAAGATTAATCAAGCGGCTAATCATCACTTTAAAAACTGACCATTTATATTCAAAATGACTTCTCGTTTGCAATATTTTTTTTTTTTTGCAAATTACTTGTGGAAAGAAAATAAAAATCTTAAAAGAGTACTGTTATAAAGTAATAAAAGAAATGGCATGATTTTTTGAAAGATAATTTTTTAAAATGTTGCTTTGGGCAAAGAAAGCCGAAACTAAACTTGAATCTAAATGTTTCAGTCTGTCTACTGATTGACAGATTATTTTGTGGCTTTTGACCAAATTGATACTGAAAATGTATCTTAATCGGAGGGAATATATTGTAAATTTATTCAGGGGCTAACCCCCCCCCCCCCCCCCCCCTCTTTTTCCGTTATAAAATTGATGTGGGGGGCCAGACCTCCCTCGATTCTTATTGAAGTCAAAAGAATTTGCATTTTTTGAAGAAGGGAAAACATGTTTGCAAGATAATAATTTTTATTTTTTATTTTTGCAGCAATTAGTGGAGGGGGAAGTTGTAAAAACTATAGAAGAAAGTCGTCGGTGAATCACCGGCAATGTACTTCCCCAGAACGAATTAATCAGTTAATTTTTCGCTCACCCTCCTCAATCAATCCACCCTTTGCGCTAATATTCAACATTTAACTTAGATAGGGGCTCCTAAATCCTCATGCTAAATTTTGTGTCGATAAATTCACTACAACGAGAGTTTTTGTGTTAAGCCTCCCCCCCTAATCCCCCCTACACTTGGGGATGATTTGGCTGAAAAACAATAGGTGTCATCGTTAGAGTGTTCTGGATTTACGTATAAAATTGCGTTTTGATACATTCATTCGATCGGCAGTTATCGTGGTCACAGACAGAAATCATTTTTTCATATTTGATATCTAACTGTCGGAAAACATGAAATTCCGTTGAAAACTCCTCATTAAACTTTTGACAGTTTACATAACTTCCCCTATACTTTTATAGCTTGGGGAAGCAAAATTAAGTTTTCACGAAGGTCTCTAATAGCTTCTAGGAGAGTAGAAACTTAATTTAATTCAGTTAATTTGAACTGGGGAAGTACGTTACCCGTGATTCACGTATGATCTTTATCATTTATTTTTCCAAGTTCGGCCGTACTAGACTTTCTCGTAATCTGGCCTATAAAAACGACCCGAATCTGACAGGAGCACATAAACAACTTGGATAAGAAATGTGAACCAAATATTGTTGACCTAGATTTGAGGTCAAGTTTACACGGAAATATCTTCAAATATTTATTATCTTATATTTATTTTCTTATTTTAATTACGTATTAATAGATTATAGATTCTCAATAATAGAGGTCTTTGTGCGGTGTTTTTTGAGCGTGAAATTTTCCATTCTGCGGTTCCTTGAAGTCTATTGTTAACAGTGTTTTTGTTACGAAATATCAATTTATTTACTTATTCAAGTAACAGTACTTAGAGAATTCTGAGTATTTTATGAGACGTTGAACACTTGTTTTCACAGCATTAGGAATAACGTATTTTCCGAGACTTCTTGGACGTTTTTCAGTCAAATTTTGGTCCTTTTGTGAAAAAAGAGATATACTGCCTCAATATTGCGGTCAAGGAGGCGGATCTTTTTAGTCCCGAACTACTTCTTCTACGAACTACGCCCAAGTGAGAAGACCATTGGAAAAATTTAAAGAAAACGCCTGCTATGCTACATGAGAAATTTTATGAAAATCCAACGAACCGTTAAAGAGCTAGCCGCTCATTTTATGTGTTGCCCCGCCCACAATTCCTCCTTCCGTTCAAAATATAAGTCGAAAATGTACATTTAATTTGAAGTTTATTAATGTGTTTGAGTTTTGATAAAAATTTGTAACTGTTGGCTGTTTCAGCTTGGTGGACCCTGAACTCATGGACTATGTGGTGGTTTGGAAGGCTGGCTCCAGGGAAGGTATCGGCTCCTTGTGTCGAGCTATGGGGGAGCTTCGTAACCCTCCAGTTCCAGGACGCTACGCCCCCCCGCTCCAGGTCTGTTGCTTCTCTTCTCTTATGTCCTATGTCCCGCCCACAAGGGGCCATATAAAGCTCGGTTAGCCTAAGAAGAACTCTGGCGGGGCATGCGCATTAACTATCTTCTCTTCCCATTCTAATGGTCGCGTTCCTTTTCACATTCACCCCGCATTAACGACCTGATTATTACCACCCTTATTTATTTAGCATGTGACCCTCGTGCCTGAAGAAGCTCACACAAGGGCTTCCCGAACACCTCGAAGGAACTCTACCCTTCTAAATATACTATGATATTAGAAATACTAATTAGCTTATACCAGCAAACAGAATCGTAACCGGGGTACCCAGCAGTCAGACCGACCATCAAGATGTCTGCTGCCGTCCAAACCGTCCAAGCCCGAGACTATGTCAGTCCAGAGAGCCTGGCGATGCCGCCTCAAGATCCACGGACATATTGTGGAAATTTATAAAAAAAATCATTGGGTCCTGGATAAACCCCCTCCAGGGGGTAGTAACCCCTCTTTTGTTCGCTTGAGGGGTTTTGGAAACATACAAAAAACTTAACTTCGAATTTCTGAACGCTGTGGAAGAGAAAGAGTATTTCTCCCATACCATATTGGAACTCATTATGTCTTCTTTTTTTTTCGCATACCTGTATAGAAAAGCTGTTTGTATGTTGTTTAGTTCTGTTTGAAAAGAAGCTTGTCACTTTGTTGCTACCGATGTACAAAATCTATGTAAATGTTAACACTTCTTTAGAAATTGTATCTACGTACATTTGTCAAATAGTATAATAGACAGCATGTTGTCTTGAATATCTTTCAGCTCTGTTTCAACAGTATACTTTTTTTTGCAGTATATCCGTGTATTTTAACATAGTTCAACAATCTCCCACCAGTCTTCTACATTCATTCTACTGTTAAGATTTTTTTAGTATATGCTGTATTTATGTCAACATTTTTCAATATGGGTTCATAAAGTAGGTAATCTAGTAAAATAATTAAAAACAAAAAAAATTGTAATATTTATATTGACTAAATCTACAAAAATATATACATAAAGTGTACCAAAAATAAAGAAAACGTAAGTTGAGACAAAAATATTGTCTATTTCACAAATAATATATAATATGGGAGTACTTTCGGTATTGCTACCATCTTCAGCCACGACTTAACAAATACTAAATTGAAGTTCAACTTGGTAGTTTACAATCCAAGCGGTAGGTAGGTATCCTTTTTCAGACCCTACGGGGTTTTCCTATCCCTTCTGTACAGTTAATATTTGAAATATGTAAAAACATGAAAAATTACATTTCGTTCCAAATTGGGATCTTAAAAATAAAAAATTTGAAATAGTATGTGTTGATTAAATGCATATATGAAGTGAATTAAAGATAACAATTGTTAATATATGAATAAAAATAAAATAAAAAGTTTTATAAAATAAAATATACAGTTTTTTGAGAGAGTAAGTACGTATACAGAGAGACTGGAGGATTATATTATTGGCGATAAAAGGGGTGAGTATTTGAGATTGGTCATTAGACAATATTTTTTAAAAAACATACGTTTTCTTTATTTTTATCAAGTGTTTCACGATATCTCTGCAAAAATGTTAAGTATCATAAAGTATACCGTTTTCGGCTGACGCCATCGTTAGCATAAAGTTCAAAAGTGATATTTATAATATATCCATATGTAATACAAAACTCAGGTTACCTAAGACTGTGACACCCTGATCCCTGGGAAAGTCTTACATTAACATAAAATTTACAAATATTTGAATTGTCAATAATAAAATAAAATGGAGAAAATATAATAATATGTTTATTAAAAAAAAAAAGTTTATAGTATAATACATAATATATATAAGAAATAAGGACTATATGACATAATATTAAAGTGTAAGGAGACATTTTTTTTTTTTTGTCCGAATAACGTTGGTCGCAACTGTTGCCATGACGCAACAACCAGCTACCAAGAGGACTTGATAGATAGTAGATGACTTGATAGGCGTGAGGGAGGAAGGCCACCCAGCGGTAGCCCCTCAGGGCGAAATTTAAAAACAATGAATATTATGATTATTATCAATGAATATTATGGGGATATTATGATTTCGTTTCTAGAAGTGGGTGGTTGCAATTTGGGATTATAGCAAGTCACGGTTCCACATCCTCTTCAATCTCCTGGGAGGATTGTGTGGCAAGTGTGGTGAACAATTAGGTGGATGTATGGATTTGGGTGGGAACTGTGTTTATCATGAGAAGAAAAATAAAATAAAAATGCATACATTCTCTATAATGAAGTATACAATATACCCCTGTTAACGCCATTAAGTTAATGTAATATATTCTGTATTCATTATACAGATTGTACGCATTTTTATTTTTCTTCTTGCACTTTAATATTATGTCATATATACCTCATTTCTTATATATAATATTTATTCTACTACAAACCTTTTTTTTCTTTCAAATAAATCATTTTTATGATCATTCAAATAAAAAATTTGGAAACTAGAGCTATAGTTAGTTATTAAGACTCATGCCCGGGCTTTAACTACGAAGTCATATCGCCTACTACCAGAGCGCTCTTTCGTCACTCTGGTGAACATGAGTCCTACATTTTGCCTACCCTAAATTTTTATTCACCTAGGGCAGGGACCATGGCTTAACATCCCATCAGAAGGACGATGTGCTTGTGCTATATATTCTAATACTGATTATTGTGTCCAGCTAGAAGCTATTGGGAACCGAACCAGTCTAACCCTGCGTGGTCTCAAGCCCGCCACCAAGTACCACGTGGAAGTGTTTGTGGTCAACAGACGGACCAACATGAGCTACGTCTACGCAGAGGAGGATGTGGAGTACCGGAGGCCGCGGCCCGTACCTCTGAGGAATGGAAGGACCGTTACTGTGAACCTCCGACGGACCGACGGACGGGCTGTCTTCAGGTTTAAGGTACCCGTTACCACTGTACCTGATTCATTACAAGTATGTACTTCCCCAGAGCACACTGATGTGGTTGAAAATCAAGTTCTTTCTTAGGGACTTCCAAGTCCCCATACTAACTTTCGTGTTGATATATTTATTACTATTATTTATTTTTATAATTATCTAAGCCTCTCTAATCTTCTCTTTGACTGATTTGGCTGAAAAATCAGTAGATGTTGTCCATGTGGGGTTGTGGATACACACACAAAATTTCGTTTATGCTACACGAAGTCAGAAATTCTGTTATGAGTACTCACCAAAATTTCATATTTCCCAACCTCCTGGTTCCAAAAATAAAAAAAAGTGCGTCTGTCTGTGAACACGATAACTCCCGATAGAATGACACAAGCAACTCGCTCAAATGCAATATTTTATACTATAGTAATTATAGTTTTGAAGAATTATGCATCTTCTGTATGCACGGATTTTCTTAAAATGAAATGAGAGCTAAGCAATATTCTAAAAAAATTTTCACCCCAGATTCAGTAGCGATTTTAGGTGCGGCAAACCTGGGCCACCGCCCAGGGCCTCGCGCTAAAAAAGGCCTCGCGACACTGTCATCGACACATTTGCAAAACAAAAAACTCGCAAGGTTAACTTACATGTCTAAATTGAAATGTATTTGATCAAACTAATTATCGCATGCCTCGAATGTAAAAATATTTCTTCTGATAATATCCTTAAGAACACGAGATATTGAATAAAACAATTTTGATCGTCCGCAGTAATTAGTATATTATTCTGAAAATGATAAAAAAAAAAACCATTCAATGGAGTATCGATTGAAAAATACCATAACAATACAATTAAATGATGATGATTATTCGAAGAATTCGCAGTATTACTGCAAACTTTCTTTCCAAATGTTACTTGAGGTGAAACCTTGAGCTGAAATTTAATTTTAACGGCGAAGGCCTCGCGAAAAGTCCACGGCCCAGGGCCTCGCGTTGGCTAACGCCGACACTGTCCAGATTAACAATGAAACTGATATAACTAAACTAAATTACCGTTTATTGAACATTATTAGTCTGGAGAGGCCTTTATATTCACGACTAATGCTAACTTTGTGTTGTGTCTGTCAGGTCAAGTGGGAGGCAGCTGTACTGGAGGTGGGGGTGACTGCCTGTGGTCCTGGAGCTCGCCTGGATGTGGAACTCTTACAACGAGGACGCTCTGAGCCATTGTTGGCCCAGTCTGTGGTTGGCTACTCTGTCCTTTCTCTTGCAAGGCCTCTTCTCGCCAAGGTCTACGTGCTCAGACTCTCTGCTCCTCATACGACCTCCTCTGTTCAGGTAACTGATTCCTCTATTATATGTGCACCTTCCTCCCATCAATTCTAGACAACCCACTTTGACACCCGCCAACCTAGCACAATAACCTCGTTGTACTATATTAGATAGCTTATAGAAGTCAAATAGATGAAAGATATTGTTTATTAATGTTATTACTAGAAAGACCGTGAGCGTGTGCGCCCTCTCTACTGTATATTGTTCGGTTCAGAATTAATAATGAAAATATATATAGGTTGTGGCCAACGCAGGACTTTCTCATACCAACCATATTTTTGCCCCCTCAGAATGTACCCAACATCACAATTGGGTAAGTATTCTCTTCCCAGTGCAGGAAATTCTCCTTAGTGGTGAGGGGTACATGTGATTAAAGTGATGTTTTGTTGTTGCTTCGGCTAGCAATTATTTCTTTGAAATAGTATATTTCTGCTTCTGGTCTGATCCACTGAGTCAATTTCAAATCTGAAAACTGTGTTTAATTCAGCATTTATATCTACACGCGCTTATAATCACAGATTGTGTAAAAATGTAATAGAGAAAAATTTTGCCTCAAAATTCTATATAATCAAAAGTTCAAAAAATTAAATCCTATCGATCCTTTATTTGGATCATGATACTGAGGCGAATGCATTTTTCAGATTAAAAATCAGTTGATTCTTACTAGGCCAAAAAAAGGGGAGCAAATGTAACTCCTGAAAGTGGAGCCATCTCTTATCTCAGAAACACACTAAACTGCCTTCCCATTTCGCTTAAAAACTACCTCACATCTTTATTTTTCCTGTGTAAGTGCTTCATGAAATTATAATTTCAAAATAAAATAATAAAAATATTTGGAGTTTGTAAGGGGGGGGGGGCAATTTTTGGGAAATGAAAATGCTCACAGTATCAGGATTTTTTTTTGTCTCAATATAGTTAAAATTAAACAACGTCACATCCGGCAGAAGAAAATTCAACTAATTCCCCTAATTTTTAAAATTAAATACTGTAATTTCTTTAAACCAAAATTGGACAGACTGGTTGGTAGGTTATCTTTGTGTTTCCATCAACTTACAGGACGTAGGGTTATGCTTCGTCATTTATAAGTTTATATTTAAATACTATTTTTCAATGTGATAACTGCAGAGATACTTAATACTTGCGCCCATCTGTTAAGTTGAGAAAAAAAATGTACAAAAATTCCTACTTTTATTTTAAAAGAATTCTGTTCTTTTGAAGGTATGTGCAAAATTGTAATAATTACTAGCTTTTTTACTCGTGCTAGCATGATGTGTAACATAAATATAATGTATAATGAAATTGTTATTATATATTATATTATATAACGTATAATGAAATTGTTATTATATATTATATTATATAACGTATAATGAAATTGTTATTATATATTATATTATATAACGTATAATGAAATTGTTATTATATATACAACTTCTCAACACATTAATTTCATTATACATTATATTATATTATATATATTACATTCTACATTATATATGAAAGTTCTGTTATGGCGCATTATATTTTATCCTTTTTATATTAACTAAAAGTAAAGTAAAATTAACTACCATTAACAAAAATATATTTTAAAATTCTTTCCTATGCGATACAATTTAAACAATACCTTGAACTATTTACTGTGCAAATTTATTGTACATTCTTTGGACGTATTGGTCTTTTCTCAAATATGAGGTCACTTTTGCAATTGATTATGTAGTCGGGAACATTTTTGAAAATAATCAATTTTTTCGATAGGAGTAACCGTTTTCGCGTAAATGAAGTAAAGTCTTAAAAAAATAAGAGTTTTATAAAGACATTTCAGGATGGTATCAGGCAAACCGGGCGACCTTCAACATTTTTTGAAGAAATTTTGATTAGACAAAAGGCCCGAGTTAGCACAAGTATTTCAAGTTCTTGTTACATTTGTTTTTGAGTCGGAGCGCTCACAAAGTTTCAATGAGACACACAGACAGAAATCATTGCGAAAATTGTTAAAACATGTTCAGGGGACCTTCAAACGTGAAATTCCTTTGAAAACTCGATCTCGGATTTTTTTCACAATTACAATGCTTATACTAACGATAGATACCTTTAATAAAGTAAAAAAAATACAGGTATAGTTTTTTATTTAATTTAATTTATTATTTGACATTTCACTGTGAAAATATAAATTAAATTAAACTATATTTCAAGTTTTATGAGCCAGGTACTCGTTAAAAAGACCCCTACTGGTAACTAAAGCTCATGTCCACCAGAGCGACGAAAGAGAGCTTTGGTAGTAGGCGATATGACCTCATAGGTAAATGTCATGAGTCTTAATAACTATGTTTTTGATATACTTGGGTATTTATATATATAATATTTTTGTGTATTAACGTTGTTTAGGTGGTAGCAAGCCTGAACGGTCTGTCGGACCCTCGGCTGCCTCGTCTGCTGACGGTACATGAGTACCGAGGTCTGCGGGCCTGTCGCTCGGTTCGACTCGGCTGGCTCCCCGTCCCAGGACCCGCTACCTACTGTGTCACTGCCACAGAGGTGAAGAAGGCCACTCCCTTCAGTCCTCTGCCGGACCAGTGCACCGTCGAAGCGGCACTCAACTCGCTCGACTACTCAGTCTTCCAGTGTACAGAGATACAGCCTGACAATATGTGAGTATCGTGTGACCAGTGTTTGATGAGGGCACATCCACACTACTCACTATGGAGGCGGCACTCAATAGTATACAATATTTACTGTTCCATTTTACCTGTGCATAAAGGTGATATTTAGAGTGTTTGATGGAATTAGGGTCATTTATGAATATAGAGAAAAGGGTAGGAGAAAGGGATGAGCCTTGAGGGACCCCAGAATTAACTGGCAGAGAAGAGAGAGGGAGACTAGGGACGAGAACCGACTGAGAGCGACCGGAGAGGAACTGAAACCAGCGAACAGCACTGGAGGAAAGGTGGGTAGTAGGGGAGGAAAGTATGTTTTGGGCCAGGGCTAATGCGCAAGATGGCGGCCGTCCTCCTCCCTCCCCCTCCTCCTCTTCCCTCCTCCACCTCCCTTCTATTTCCTCCCCTACTGTGGATATTGTGGAGCTTGGAGAGGAGGATGCTATGGTCGACGGTGTCAAAGGCTTTAGTGAAGTCGAAAAGTACGAGTAGAAGTGACCAGTCTGCTGTCTATGGCTAGTTGGAGGTCATTGGAAAACTGTGGAAGTGGCACTCAACACTTTTTTCCATTGTACTTAAATGCAGTCTGACAATATGTGAGTATATTCTAATTAGCGTAAGGAGACAATCCTTGCGCACTCCCTAGAAACCTCATTCCTCTTTGAAGGTGGCACTTAACTCTACATAGATTCCTCAGTGTTTCCATAGTACTGTGGATGTGATTCCAGAAAAGACACTCACCATTCCATTTGTGTTCCATACAAAAGCTGCTTATTGTTTTTGAAAACTTGAAAATGAGGAACAACTTGAACATTGGAGATTTTGAATTTCAAAATTGAAGGGAAAGTCAATATTGTGATATCTTTAGAAAGTATATCAGTTGCTTTCCAATGAGCCCTCTCAGTGTAACTCGAGATATTCACATGTTTCCAAACTTTTTAAATACTCACCATATAATACGAGAAAATTAATAACTATAATTATTATTATTGTAATATTTAATATTTGTTTTTTGTTTCAGGACTGTTATAGTGGAGGAGGTGACCAATCTGAAGCCAGGCCGATTTTACGATATCCAGGTCTCAGTGAAGAAACAAAAATCAAAAACTCTATCTTATGAACTGGTTCGAGTCAGAACCAAACCAACCTGCAATCGATAGTAGCAACCGATCGATGCATTAGATCCACTTTGTAACCCATCTTTACTAGGGTGGTAGTTCACAAAAAAAATGGGATCTTTATAAAAAATTTAATTTTGAGTAAAAAAAAATCTTTTCTCCTTTATTATATTTCGTATGCTTTTAGATGCAAGGAATATTTTATTTATTTCATGATTCGGGTGAGAGTAAGTGAAGATTTTGGGAAGATGAATACTTAGTTTCATAGCGCTGCTATTTAGGAAGAATAATATATATAGAAAATTGTTATTAACAAAAGTAGTTTGTTTTTTATTAGGAATCTTGTTTATAAAAGCTCAAAATTAAATTTGCGCTGAGGTCCCAAATGTGTCTACTGTACAGTGTGTCTACTGTACAGTGTGTCTACTGTACAGTGTGTCTACTGTACAGTGTGTCTACTGTACAGTGTGTCTACTGTACAATGTGTCTACTGTACAGTGTGTCTACTCTACGATGTGTCTACTGTACAGTGTGTCTACTCTACGATGTGTCTACTGTACAGTGTGTCTACTGTACAGTGTGTCTACTCTACGATGTGTCTACTGTACAGTGTGTCTACTCTACAATGTGTCTACTGTACAGTGTATCTACTGTACAGTGTGTCTACTGTACAGTGTGTCTACTGTACAGTGTGTCTATTGTACAGTGTGTCTACTGTACAGTGTGTCTACTGTACAGTGTGTCTACTGTACAGTGTGTCTACTGTACAGTGTGTCTACTGTACAGTGTGTCTACTGTACAGTGTGTCTACTGTACAGTGTGTCTACTGTACAATGTGTCTACTGTACAGTGTGTAAATATGCAGACAATTTGTTGGCAGGTGTGGACAATTTACGAATACATTTCTGCGATGTGTGTCCATAAAGTGGAAAGCTAATAAAATAAATAAAACCAAAGTAATTCAAAGTCCACTTTCGAACTTTGTGCTGAAGATGGCGCCAGGCTTTACCGGCTCTTTTTATGTATATATTTTTGTTGAATTAGACAATATACAAGTTGAACCTGTTTTGATTTATTTTAGGTGAGATTAAAATTGTTGCTTGACATCATCAAGTTAAGGGTAATAGTCCTTTCTTAAAACACTGATTTGTAAACTACCAACTAAAGTGGCTGATGTTTTTGGAACAGATTAAAGAATGCCTTCCTCTGCGGTGGTTTCATTTTGCATATTATATGTATATAAGGTACCAAAAACATGAAAGTATGAAACTGTTAGCTATCATCTTCTTATATACTTAAATACTGTAAATTAATAGTAGTGTAATTTTGCCTGCCTAGGTTTATTTACGTCCAATCCGAAGGTCAGCGTACTCAAGGTTTTTTCACTTCACAGATAAAAAACATAAGAGCCTCGGTCGGGTTTCAATCCCGCGATCTTTGATCTCTGAACTACCGACGCCCTCTCTATTAACCCAGATTTCGAATTATATTCCACCCTCTCCATGTCTTTATACTTGGAGAAAATTCTCAGATGTTTTTATGGCGTGGGGGGGCCTGTAAATATTGTTCAGTTGAGTCCAGATTTGACCTATATTAGATGAGAAACGCGGACATATTTGGTAAACTTCTAATAGAAAAATGAAACAAACTTCTTTTTGAAATGTTGTCAATTCCATTAAGTCGCTACCGGCTTTAGCATTACACCATTCTCAGGTTCAGTTCTAGTCAATCTGTCCATGGTCTAATAGCGGAATGGACCGTGTATGTACATCATTTTTGTGGAATAGGTAATATTTCAAAGTTTGTTTTATTTTTTTTTTAATAGTAATTTATAGAAATTAACCATATAAATGAAGACCGAGGGTTCGAAACCTGGCCGAGGCCCCTTAGGATTTATTTTTTATCTGGGAGGGTGAAAAAACCTTCGTATGGGACCTTAAGCTTTGCTCCCGAACCTGTACAATGTATGTGCACTCGTTAAAGACCATACAATTTAGGAGTCCCATGGTAGGGTCAGGGCTCCTGTCCACCAGAGCGACAAAAGTGCCCTCCGGTAGTAGGCGATATGACCTCGTAGTTAAAGCCCGGGCATGAGTCACAATATAAAAGGTGAGAGTTAATTATTTCATTGTTTCAAGTTTTATGGGACACCCTGAGTTATAGTCAAAGAGGCTAACATAAATATATTAATAAGTATTGTATGTCAAAAAAATATCTAACTCAAAAATGAGTAACGATTTCTACAAAATTGTTTTGGGATATTGTATGTTTTTATTTCTTCACTACCCGAACATATGTTGGGTAACGATTGTCAAAAAGATCTTTCTTGTTTGTACTAAACATATCTTATGTTTTGTGCAACATAATATCAATTTGTAAAGTAATTTGTTAGTATTTTTAAATGTATACCATTTTAACCTATTTTCTCTTAATAAAAGTATCAGAAACGGAGATAACTTCATATTGCCGTCTCAGTATAACCCGTTTCTTCTTCTTTATAAAATTTAACAAATTATTTAAACAAAATGTAAATTCACTTCTCTTTTTACCAGTAATTAAAATGTTATCAAATTCAACATTATAATTGAAAATGGGATCACATATATTTCTTGAATGAATCTGAAACTATGTTTTTTAAATGAGTCCTACCGTTCAGAAATGCGTTAGATATTCGTTGAGATATTCAATCCACAAGTTTGACTTCTTCCGCTCCCAACTTATAAAATTTAGAAATATTTAAATTTTTTTTTTTTTTTAATCTAGGATCCCGTGTTCTTGACGCACACAATTTTCATATGAAGAATTTAATCCCTCTCTCTTAATAATATAGGAAGTCTTCTCAAAAATGATCATACTTCTTTAAAAAAAAAAGACCATTTTAAAAATCTACTATTTACAAGTATTTTAATTTACTGTGTAACAAATGAATAAAACAAACTTATTTTTTTGAGAAGTTTTAACTCTCCCAAGTTTTAATAGCACCCTTTGACCTGAGATGTATTTGAAGGGTCGCTCTCTGCAAACTGACTTAGTTCATAACTAGACCTGACGATGGTATGAGGCCGAAACCGGTAGTTATATATGTATATATATCTTTAGTGGAATAGACAATATTTCAAAAAAATAAGTTTGTTTTATCTATTTATTACAAGTTTCCACAATATGTCCGCGCTCCTCAACTTAGAAGGTGTTACTGTGTAACATCCATACTACAGTAAATAAAGTAGTGTGGGCTCCCATTGAAAATAAGAAAAATGAATTTGAAAACTATACCTTATGGATAAGAACAACGAAAAACGCAATATTGCAATAATTGTAAAAAAAAATAAGGGGTTAAGTAACATTTAGTTTTTTAAGTAACTTATTTTTTTCGAGAATATATTTATGTATAGTTAGGCAGTAGATCTTTTTACAATTGTCATTTATGATTATGTTCTCGACGTCTGATTTGTATATTTATCTCTTCTTTTAATTATTATTTTATATAAAAAATGAAAAAACACGAACAATAATTGTTATAATTATTATTTTTAATATGAATATAATTATATAATTATTATTATTGACTGATATTTAGTATTTATTGTTATTATTGTAAGATTTAGGCCACAAAATCACCAAAGTGAGGGATGACTGATGTTGGTAATCTTTTTTTTATTTATTTTTTAACGCATCGGCTACTATAGTCATTAGCGTTTCTATCTCAAGAGACACTGAGTGAGGTGGACAGGCTCAGAGGTCTCTATCAGAGAGTGGCCAGCCCAGCTCATCTCGTCTCACGATCATCGCAAACCGCTAACTACCACAAAGGTGCAGCGAGCAACTCAAGCTTGGGTCAACACATTTCAGAATTCATTGAACATTTTTTACATATTTCTCAAGAATCGTAGAAGATTTCTGAAATGCAGAGAGTTCTCTTGGAAATTCTCAAAGAGGTTCGCTGGTATATCTCGAGTATCTTGACGTTTATATATTTTTTGATAATAGTCAACGAAATTGTCGACAATTGTTGAAAACAATTAAAAATACTAACGGATGGTAACAAATAGTTATAGGTCGAAATACCATCCCATAGAGATGATCAATTGCTATCGAAAATTCATTGTGATATCACTTGTCACATCATTGTCAAATCACTTTGGTGTGGCTCCTCTAAAATGAGCTGAGGGTAAAAAAAAATCAAACTATTTATTTAGTAGACTGCGCTGCTACGTCCAAATGCAGTATTTTTTTTAGTAAATAGTATTATAGTCGATGATTATAGTTTTTAGTTAAAAGAAATGTTTATATATTTTTTCTAATTATTTTTAGTAATAATAAAGAATGTATTTATTAAATTTTATATTAATTGTACTTATAGTATTATTATTGATGTAATATTTGCCATTAAGTTGTTGAGTCCCGATGATTCGAACCCTCGTTAATCCGAATTCGGTCAAACAACATTTTTGTGTATCGGATATTAAGAATAAAAGTAATTTGACGCTGAAGAGTGTTTGATCTACAGAAAAGAGCCACATCAACATCTTGTGAATCAATTGTGTTCTGTGTAGCTGGCCTCGAGAGATCTAAAGGAACATATCAGAGGAAATTATATTTGGAAAAGCCAAAAGCTGTTTATAATAAAACTGAACTGAGGACTTGTTAAGTCCGTTTAGTTATTAATTATGAGGGCCTCAGCCGGGTTTCGAACACGCGATCTTGAGCTCAGTAAGCAAGCACTAGTACCCCTTAAAGTCAATAATTAATGGATGTTTAAATTTCCTTTCGAATATTTGAGAACTGTCTAGTATTTGATAGTTCGGATCATTGGGGACTCCGCTATATCTTGTTAAAATTTCTTCAGAATTAATAGTAAGCCGTTATGAACTGAACTTACTGTTTTCTTTTTACCAATACATTTTAGAGTCAATGTTTGTAAAAATTGTTTTTGTATAAATAAAGCCAATTTTCTTTTTATACTTATAAATATGTGGACTTGTATACTTATTTGCCTACCCTACTCTTGAAGGAGTTATAAAAAAGACTTGTTCTCGAAAACTCTTATGTGGACGTGTATAACTATTTGATTGATGAATCTTCCCATACTGCATAGTCTGCTGTATTCACGAAGAAATTTCAAACATGGTATAAGTTAATGCCCCGCCTCTGGATTTGCCCAGACTGGCTACATCTCATTTCCCCAGATAAATCGTTACTTTTTTCCCTAACAAAAAGAAAACAGATTTTTAACAATTTCATTTACTCCTGGAAATACATAGATATTATAATTTCAAAAACAAAATGTATAAATAATTATTTTAAAAATATAGAAACAATTCGGTTTCATGAATTGTAAGTTTAAAAAAAACTAATATGAAGTGATAGAATCACTTTCGTATCATATAAGAAATAACATCACATAATTTTGGATCAAAGAAAACAATTTTTTTTAAAAATAGGTTTATTGTAGGTATATCACATAATTTTGGATCAAAGAAAACAATTTTTTTTAAATAGGTTTATTGAGCTTATAATTGAGCTATTATTTAACAAAGATATCATAGTTAGTTAATATGATGAACAAAAATAATGAACTAAATAACTATTTACCGTCATTAATAAAATTAATTGTCGACGTGAAGAGTATCTCAAATACTATAACAATTTGATTTACAGTTCTTTTTTTTAAATATAATAATTGAAGATATGGTGTTTAGTAGCAGATAGTAAAGTTGAGGAATGATATTTTAAATTTGGGTTTTGGCTGGATAATTGAAAAGTTTATCAGCGAAAATCTCAGGGGAAGATGTAACTAACCACATAACATGATGATCCCTCTCTAAAAAATCTTGATTTTCCAAAATTTTAGTTAACTCGATCATTCTTAAGAGTATTCGCACGTTAAAAATAGTAGATTAGATAAAGTCGGTTTGAAAAAGGCCTCTAAACCTCATTTAACAAGGTAATGAATTCCAAGAAATAGTGAATATTTTTCTAAACAATACTTTTTGTGAAACACATTTTCCTTCTGAACATAACTTTTTTGTGTTCTAGTAGTAAGATTCAGATATTTCAGCCTCCACATCCTAGACGCTGTAGACCCCAAATACTCAGGAGGAAACGATATGTGGAAGTTTGTCATATTTTGTATTTCTTTAAGATAAGTCTTCTTCACTACGATATTCCGGGGCGATTACATGCCCCTTCCTGAGGACACAAAGAGTGAAACATTGAAAAAAAAAAATAATAAATTACAATAAAGTAAATATCCAATTCATAATAATATAAAAAAATTAACCAAAAATAAATTTCGATAGTACTTATGCCAAGAGAATAAAAATGAAATACAACCTTTATATTAAGGTATTTTTTTTTCTTTTTGACCAAAAAAAATTTCTGTTTTCTTAGTAAAAGATTTCTTCAGTCATACATTTTTTTATTGAATTTTAAATTTTTTTACTGTATATATACATATTGCTTTTAGGAAGTGGGGAAGGGCATTAAAGAAGTTGAAATTTCTTTTGAATTACACTTTCTCCAAAAAAAGAGGGACAATATTTAGTTATTTGAATTATTACATTCTTGCTGGTGTCATTCTAATGACCATTAATACTTCAAATATACACAAACAGCGCAGCTAATGGCAAGATGTTATGTTGTTTTAAAATTTTCTGTATGTTCTTTTTCTTTATATTGTTTATTATTATTATTGGTGCTTTCTTTTGAAATATTCATAATAGAGCTAAGAGCTCCCAAATATGTTAAACGGTAATTTATTATAGAATGGAAATATGTATAATATAGAGCAATTAATGTTTGTTACGATCTTATGAAGAAAACGAAATTACAGGAAAAGAGAAAGAAATGGCATTGTGAAATAAATTGCCTAACTTATAATTCGAAGGGGTTTACACGTTGAATAACGGTGGCCCGTTTTGTTACTAGTACCGGTAACGTTTACTAATACCAAACATGAGAATCAATTTGAAGGCAATAGAGTTAGTTATTGTGTCTCATGCATGGGCTTTAGCTACGTGGGCATGTCGCCTACTACCAGAGCGCTCTTTCGTCACTCTAGTGGACATGAGCCCGACTCTACTGGCTGCCTGTTCCAGCACCACGCAGCTTCCTGGTTTCCATCTCCAAGGGGGACGTCGTTATCCTTCAGCTTCTAGTTCCAACTGAGCCTCCATGCATTTCTTCTGCAATCATTGAGAGGTGTTAGCCATTTGGCGGATACATTTGAACCCTTAAACCTGTCCTTGTTGGCCCAAAAGGGACAGATTGGATTAGCAGCAAGAAAAACGTGCATAACACTGAAGTGAAACATTTAGAAAAATCATTCACTTAAAAAAATTACTACAATACTTGATAATATATTTCTTGGTGGTAGGCGGACAGTTGATAAATTCTCTAGTTTTAGAAATTTCATTTTTTGTTAATAACAGTTACCTACTGATAGTAATTTAATTTTTTTTTGGGTGTTCTATTTATAAAGATACAACTGTTACTAGGTGCAACAAACAGCATCTATGATGCACTTTTAGATATGGTGGCATGTGAGAGGAAGGCCACCCAGTGGTAGGTCCTCGGGACGAAAATTTATATTAACTATTAGGACACTTGAAGTGTGAGCGTGTCACAATAAGAGTAAAAGAAAATAATAATAAAATAAATAAATAAAAAATAATTGAAAGACAATTTTGATGGATGGGTAGTAAGAGAGGTACCTAATAAAAATAAAGGAAAATGACGTTGGAAAATATCAATAAGGAAGGTTATTGAAGGAGGCAATAAGTCGCGGTACCATCATCTCTTCAACCTTCTTGTGAGGTTGTGTGGTAAGTGTTGTGAAGATAATGTACGTATGAATAGATAATTAAAATACACAATTTCTTTGTCAAACTTCACTATATATTCTCAAATACTCAACTAGTTTCGCCGTGTTAAGGCATTATCAAGAGTCACTTATAAACTGACAGAATTGGTTGACAGGGTAGAAGGTACAGTTATGGAGGGGGGTTTTTATGTAATGACGGGGAATCCCTTGTTTTTGTTACTCTATACATTCCAATAAACAGATATTTACAAGATAATAATAAATATAAAAGAAAGAAAAAAATATATATATATATATATATAAAATCTAATAAAGTGAAGCTAACAGTAAAGTGTTGGTATTTATATAGGTATGACTCATGAATTATATAAATGTAAAATATAATTTAAATCGAATAAAAACAAATAAAATAGAATTTAAAGACAAATTAAAACATCAAATGAAAATTATAGTATTACCTAAATGTGAGTTGGCAAAACATTTCTACAATCATCAGACTCTTAGCTACTTGATATTTAAATTAAGAAGGGGGGAATGGTTCAGTTCTATTTGTTCATTTAGCATTACAATATTGTTATTTTTGTTCAGTTTATTTATTTCTACCGCTTCCAGTAAATTCAAAAGTGGACATTTTTGGCAGATATGTATTATAGTTGGTTTGTGTTGTGTGTCTAATGAGGAAGTGTTGTAGTTTGTATTTCTTGTGTGTTCCCTGTATCTAATCATAAATTATTTGATAATGTACGTATTTCTGGGATTGTATTTGTGTAAAGTTTGCAAAAAAACTGTATGTAAATAGTTTGTATTGTTTCGGGTACTGTGTGCAACATAATATCGTTATGAAGTGTTCTGCTGTATGGTGAGCACTGTGACATCTTTTAGATATCTAAACTAATTATAGTTACGACTATAAACAATACATATTTTCTATTTAAAAAATGATAAACTTGCCATTTTAGCTGCTGCTGAATTTCAAATACATGCCTCGTTCACATTATAAAACCATGTTAATCAAATTGCAACACTTATCAAATAGCAAGGACAAGTCGCAACATATAACATATACATTAGGTCGAGATATATGTCTCGCCGTTTTTATCTACAAGCACCTCCTCAGATTAACGCCGTGAGATATTTCCGGTTTACACTGGACAGAAGACTGACCGTAGTTCTTCGTTTTGTTGAGTTTTTAAAATTTTTTTTTATTATATTACTTCCCCCGCTATGCGAAGTATAGGTATAAGAAGTTATGTAATCGGTCAAAAATTCGATGCCGAGTTTTCAACGGAATTTCATAATTTCCGACCTATAGATTCAAAATATGAAAAATTAATTTCTCTGTCTGTGAACTCCCGATAGAATGAATCTATGGACACGAAATTTTATATGCAAATCCAAAACCCTCTAACGACGACGACACTTATTGTTTTTCAGCGCTTTTCAAATCGACCAATGGGACGAATGGGTGTCTTAACTCATAAACCCTAATAACTGCCGATGTAATGAATTTATCGACATAAAACTTAGGATGAGGATTTAGGAGCCCCTATGTAAGTCAACTATTGAATAATAGCACAAACGGTCGACTGGTTGTGGAGGGGGAACGAAAAATTAATAGGTTAATTTCTTTTGGGGACGTACATTGTCGGTGATTCACCGGCGAATTTTTTTGTAGTAGAGTTAGTGATATAAAATGCACATGTTCTTCGATAGCTGAATGTAAAGAAATGAACATTATTTATGGGAAAATGTTTAAGAAAAACCGAAAAAATTACAGACGTAATTTTAACAAAAGGACTACTTTATGAATGTGGAGACTGCATGCAGAATGTAGTCTGTCGGGCGTCTCTCCGGCTTATATAGACCGGCCGTTTTCTCCGGCTAGTTCCATTCTCTTCCTACAATCCCTAAAGCGAGGGACGTTCGCAGGAAGGCTTTCTAAGATTATACTTTTAAAATTTAATAGTTGATTTAAGAGCTTACAGTATAATATAAATAAATAGAAATATTGAAACAGGTATTGCTGGTGTATAGAGCAGGTTTATTACAACTAGAGGTGGGGGCTAGCTGGCTAGAGGGTCGGCCGGGGGGCGGCGGACTGGAGGTTGACCACCCCCGCCAACTTGGCTCCCGCCCCCGCTGCCGCTGGCGGCCCCCTAAGAGGCGGGATGCACTCCTCCCCCCTGGCGCCCCCCTGCACCAGCCCTCCTATTGGACCCCCAGAGTGTACCGGCTTGCTCCCCCCGCCCCCACCAGCCCCCAGGGGTGGCTTGTTGGCCGCTGACTTGTGCGGTTTGTTCGCCTGCATTATTCCCTCCGATTTGACCATTTGGACCGCTCTGGCCTTTGTGTGTGATCCAACATTCCCAGAGGTGACACTAGACGCTGTCGTCACTGTCGAATGCCCCGAATCTAGAGTTGTTGTACTCTTCCGTGTTTTTTGTTGCAATGGTGTTGTCCAAGCAACCTTTTTATCCGTTCGGTCCGTTTTATCTGGTTTTTCGGACTTCACTGTTGATATGAGGACAGTATTACTAGCTTCAGTGGGTCGAGTCGCTTCGCTAGATATCTTCCTCGCTTTAGTTGTCGGACCGCCTGGACATTCCAGATCCTCGATACACTTCGGAGGCTGTGTTGTTATGTTTGCATGACTTTTTACAATATCCAAAAGTTTGTAAATGTCAAAGTCTTTTCCGCAGTTGTAAGTGAAGGGCACAAATTTGAGTTCCTTGGCGAGGTCCGAATGGTTGTCGTAGAGAATGTCCATCTTGGACTGGAGTTCGTACTCTCCGCTGTCCCTGCTGATCTCCTCTGCTAAAGACGCGAGGCTGTTGTTCTCGCGCTCGTGCTGTTCCGCGCGAGCTTTGGCTCGTCGCAGCAACTCTATCGCTTCGTCAGACTTCTCCTTCAACTGACCCCAGTCCACCGCTGGCGAGTCCTCCTTTTGTCCAAAAGTCTCAAATATGGCAAAGCCTGAAACAACACAATCCATTACAATATTATTATATGAGTAGTAGACAGAGCGGAGGCGCGTTGACGCCACGTTCCGGTGACTCTACGGCAGGAGTCCTAAATTTGATCTACCCAACTTTGGTAACTGACAAACCCTTGTATAAACTTTCGTTTCGATACATTCCCCATATCGGCTGTTATTACAGTCGTCATGAATTAAGCCCCCATAAGACATTCTGGGTGGGATGATATACAAGTACACATCCAGGAACGTAAGCAACCAATATTATAACCTTTCCTCGGTAATTCTACTCTGGAAGTACTTAATTTTGCCTATCCGAGTTTTGTTACCTCCCAGATAACCTAAAAGCTTCAATTGGGACTGAACCCGCGATCTTGAGCATATTAGACAAGCAGAGTAACTCTGAACTCCCAGTTAGGGCGCAACCTATTGATTTTAAATTAAATCGGCCATAGGGAGGTGATAAGTCTTCCAATCAAAACACTTATATAACTACTTCAAAGTTGAGGGACGCGGACATATTGTGGAATTTGTAATAAATAAATAAAACAAACTATTTTTTGAAATATTGTCTATTCCACTAGATCTTTAGTGGAATAGACAATATTTCAAAAAATAGTTTGTTTTATTTACTTATATAACTGTCAGTAGAACGGATGTAGTCCTTCATAAGCTGCCCCTGAGACAGCCCAATCGACGAGAAGCAGCATTTAGCGAGAAAGTGAAAATTTAGTTAGTTGCAAATAATACGAGATGGGGAAGTAACAATGTGATTCACCGAGAATTTTTGTTTGCAAAATACTTAGCCTGATTTTTTTTACCCCCGATCGTCATAAAATGCGTATTTGCACAAATATCCAACTAATAAAAACTTGTACTAATAACACTTTTTTTTAAATAACACACATGAGCTTTACCGATCAAGGTCAGGCTACAAAAAATAAATTGCAGTCGTTTCTTTTTTTATATAATCTACGTGGCTGACGTTTTTTTTTTACTTCATCTGTTAGATTTACGTTCATATTTTTTGTGGGTGTGTTTAAAATCCTTGACAAAAGTTGTAGACAACTGGTTTTCAGTCAAATAGATCGGTTTTTTGGAGTGTTTTGAATTTCCTGAAATATATACATATATTGACTAGCTGTGTGACCCGTCGTAAACGTAATTTCGTGAAAATATGTTCATATTAAACATTAATTGTTAATTATTGAAGGGACGAGAGGATAAAGGGGTTAAGTGACATTTTCAAATGTTGTATTTTTTGTATTGAATAAAGGGGTTAAGTGCAAAGGAATCATGTAAACCCTTCAATCATACAAATATTTGGAGGAATATAGCCTGAAAAGTTCATTTTAGTATATATTATAATAAAAACGTTACAGGGTGTTTAACAAAATGTTTTTTTTTTTTTTTTTTTCTAAAAAACGTAATTTTGTCACAGCCCCTTTATCCACTCACCCCTTAATAAAGTAATTACTTTAATTAAAAATGAATTCAATATAACACGGTGGGAGAGAATGAAATGGGAAGTTTAGGCTGATCAAGTGAGCGGTTTTCCAAAATGTTATTTAACTTAAATAAAAAAAATGTATAGAACAAAAATTGTTTCAAAATTAAATTTCTTTCATATTGATTCATTAGTTTTTTTTTCAGATGGGGACAAAAATATCTGAGAAAACATGAAATAACTTTTTTCTGTTCTCAAAGTAAACATGCTTCTCTATTCAGTGATTTTGAAACTACAACTTTTTTTTCTTTTTTTTTTGGCCTTATGTACGATGCATATTAGCCATGACTCTTATAATGGTGTTTTACCTAATTATTTACGACATCCATGGCCCCGGGAGGAAGTTTTATCTACGAAATAAAACTCACTCCCGGACGGGATTCGAACCCGCAAACCAAGGTGAGACCATGCGACCAAAGCCCTACGCTCTAGCCCGCACGGCCAACATGGCTCCCCGAACTACAACTTCATCAGGAGGAAATTCAGGAAATATCACGATAACTTACCATCAGTTAAAGGTGCCAGATGGTTTAAATTAGGGGTGCGTTCCGAAATACTTTGTTTAAAACAGCGTCTCATTCAGCACATTATATTATCAACGTTTACTATCAGTTTCTCCCCCCCTTAAATTTTTGATTATGTTACTGCTACTCCAGCCATCTGTATGTTGTAAATACTGTACATTTTCGGTTTCTGTAAGATAGTTTTCTTTAACTTTAAGGGATAAATGTATCCCAAATGTTACTAACGCAAACATTTTCATTATGTAATTATACCATGCAAAACAAATTCCGGTTGATCTGGCAAATAAAAATGTCATTTTTAAAAAATTGCAATTTCTGAACAGGCAGATTGGATAGCTATTTCCCTCTGTTAGTTATGGTGACTCATGCCAGAGCTTCAACTACGAAGTCATAACGCCTACTACCAAATTTTGTCTACCTAAGTCTATTCACCTAGGATATGGGTCTCTGAGTACCTGACATAGTACAGGCTCGGGACCATTGCTTAACATACATGAGATATCATCCTCAAGGTTTTTTTTTCATAATCCAGATAAAATACCCAAAGACCTCGGCCGGGTTTCGAAGATGTGATCTTCGCTACCGGCGCCTCTCTGTTCATGGACCTAACAGTATGTTTTTTTTAAACCTGAAATAGTTTTATAAAATACCCAATCTAAAGAAGCCTCTCTGACAATTTTATTTATAAATATATGTAAATAAATGTATGTATATATGTATATATATTCAGCATTCTTCTGCCTACGCGTCAATTTCCTAAATGAATAAATTTAAAATGTTTATGTAATATGCGCGTCATTGGTAACTTATCATAGGCAAAAGGTCATGTTAAGGCAAAAATAAGTAATTTTAAGTTAACATTTTGCTCTAAGAATATTATTTAAAGTCCAGGGTATGTCCACAATATCTCGTGTCAATGTTCGAATTATATTTTTAAACCCTATTTTTTTCAATATGGCGGCAAACTAAAATGGAATATCGCTCATAATGACAAATAATTTATATTCTGGGACATACGTCTCCTAAGAATAATAACATAAAAAATAAGTACAAATATCAACCCGTTGAGAAGAATAAGAATAAAAGAAAACAGGTCTCTAGGAATAAATATTAAAAACAGGCAATGAATAAAACAATATAATAAACTAGTGAAAAAATAATGAAGAGAGAAAAAAAAAGTTAGAAAACAAGTATGAATAATAATGTGAAACTTGATAACAATAATGACTAGTATATTTATTGTAAAAAACTGGACTGATGAAACAGAAGAGTGACAATCTGTCCAGTTGGAGTGAGAGACTTATAGGAAGACGAAAACTATCTCATAGGAGCCAGCCTTAGGAATCAGAGGCTTGTTGAGTTAGGAGATAATGGAAAAGTAGGGACTTAAATGAATGAAGAGAAGAAGCATGGCGGACCTGGAGAGGAAGAGTTCCAGAGGGAGTTAGCCTGATAACTTTATAAATGTTTTCTGGAACTCATCCAAATCGATAAACCAAAAAAAAAGTGCTTCCTACATCTAAAAGATCTTGAAGCAAGCTGGGAGATATATAAATAATTCATCCCTTCCTGAAAGTGGCCTCAGGCCCGAAAATGGATACAGTATTACTCTAAAAGTAGTCATGTAATGCAGTATCCAAAGGTTAATTACAGGAACAGGAACTGTGCATTTTATTTTTCAATTCAGATGAGAAACAATTTTTAGAAGAGCTGCATTAATCACAGTGGGCCACCACAAGGAAATATGTAGAGATATCAATAAATTTGATTCTTTTTGAACGGCATTCAAACTGGAATTTCTGTCTGTGAACATGATAACTCCCGATTGAATGAATATATCAACACGAAATTTTATATATGAATCCAGAACTCTCTAACGACGATACCTATTGATTTTCAGAGAAATTAACCAAATGTAGGGGGGGATTAGGGGGGAGGCTTAACACAAAAGCAATAGAATGAATGTATCGATATGAAATTTAATATGTGTGACCTGAACCTTATAAGGACAACACCTTTCGACTTTTAGCCAAATTGGTCAATTGAAAGGGTTCGTTTAGAGAAGACGCTAACACAAAATTTCATAATTGAATTTGAAACTCAATAAGCAAAGGAATCATGTAAACCCTTCAAACATACAAATATTTGGAGAAATATATCCTGAAAAGTTCATTTTAGTATATATTAAAATAAAAACGTTACAGGGTGTTTCACAAAAATTTTTTTTTTCTCAAAAACGTATTTTTGTCACATAGCCCCTTTTATCCACTCACCCCTTAATAAAGTAATTTAAAATGAATTCAATATTAGACGGTGGGAGAGAAACAAGCGTGGGTTGGGAAGAATGAAATGGGAAGTTTAGGCTGATCAAGTGAGCGGTTTTTTCCAAAATGTTATTAAACTTTGGTTCAAAATTAAATTTCTTTCATATTGATTCATTATTAATTTTTTTTCAGATGGGTCAAAAATATCTGAGGAAACATGAAATAACTTTTTTTTGTTCCCAAAGTAAACCTGCTTCTTTATTCAGTGATTTTGAAACTACATATATCTTAGTAGACGACTCCATCAGGAAGAAATTCAGGAAATATCATGATAACTTACCATCAGTTGAAGGTGCTAGAAGGTTTAAGTTAGGGGTGAGTTCCGAAACACTTCCTTTAAATATATAATATACAGCGGAATCGGCAGAAGATATCAGAGGGGGCCCAATTCGAAAACCTGAATAACTTCCGATGTAATGTGAATTTATTGACACAAAATTTAGTATGAGAATTTAGGAGCCCCTATGTAAGTCAACTGTTGAATATTTGAGCAAACGATCGACTGGTTTTGGAGGGAGCGAAAAGATAATTGATAATTCTTCATAACTTTTTTGCTCTTATTTTTGGAAACAAGGAGGAACACATAAAATTCAGGTGAAAACTCAATTTCGAATTTCTGACCGATTGTCAAACTTCCTTCATACCTCGTATAGTCGGAGAAGTAAGTAACTAAACCAGTCTTGATCTTGTTTGGGTTGACCGCCTCATTATATTCGAACAGTTGAACAATTTAATGTCCCCTGATCAGAACAAGGGAACTTTTTTTTTTTTTTTTTTCATGTTGGTATGAGGAAGTTACCAACAAAACAAAAACATAAACAAAGAGGGGGGGCAAGACTGACACTGACGTCATCACCTGACATTGATCTTCTAACGAACCATAACATATATCGATACGTGTTGAAACAAGACGTCGGTTTTTATCTAGGAAGGTAAAATAAACTTGAGCACGCCGTCCTTCGGATGGGACGTTAAGCGATGGTCCCGAGCCTGTACGATGTCAGGTACTCGTTAAAGACCCCTGCCCTAGGTGAATAAAAATTTAGGACTCCCATAGTAGAGTCGGGCTCATGTCCACCAGAGTGACGAAAGAGCGCTCTGGTAGTAGGCGATATGACCTCGTAGTTAAAGCCCGGGCATGAGTCATAAAACCTAACCTAAGACGTCGGTAAATCACCGGCTATGAACTTCCCCCGCTTTATAAATTAAGTTTTCGCTCTCCAATCGACCGTTTGGGATTTTTAAAAATCTATAGTTGACTTATATAGGGACTTCTCTGAATTCTCATACAAAATTTTGTGCGGATTACATCGGCAGTTAAGTATTATTTTGTGTTACGCCCCCCATCTCTCTTGCTTCCCAGTGGTCAATATGGCTGAAAATCAATAGATATCATCCTGATGGGATTCTGGATACACATATAAAATTTCGTGTCGATACATTCATTCTATCGGTAGTTTTCACACACTCAAACAGAATACTTTTTTTTCAGGGTGTCGGAAATTCCGGCACATTTTTAGTACTTCGTTAAAATATTAAAGCTCCTTATATTTATTTACTATTTGATATGATGCTTTATAAACAATTAGTTATAATAAAATTATTAAACACACATTTTATTTTATAACAACTAAGGGAAATTGTCCTAAGAACACCTATTAATTTTCAGCAGAATCTGGCGAAGGGGAGGGGGAATCAGAAGGGGCTCAACTCAACAACCCCAATTACTGCCGATATAATGAATGTATCGACATGAAACTTCATATTTAAACTCAAAACCCCATGAGGAAAATACTTGTCAATTTTCAGTCAAATCATTCGAAAGGATCGTGGGTTCAGGGGAAGGGGCTTAACTCAAAAACCCCAATAACTGCCCATGTAATGAATATATCGACACAAAATTTAGTATGAGGATTTAGAAGCCCCTAGGGCGAGGAGTTGGCGAAAGGCAGAGGTACAATGTGTAAAGGTCTACATAGAATCTTTGATTCTATTTTATGTTATACTCAAAAACAAAAGCAAAAAAAAAAAAACATGTGCTAATCTAAGTTAACCAAATGGTATATTGTCGCATTCCATGCGGCTTGCGCATTCCTTATCATGTTTGGCGCAACACCAAAACCAATTATCTACAATTATAACTAGATCCAAACTAACTCGGTTCCAGGAGCTTGTTGTTTTAACCTGTTGTTGTCCCTGGCTAGATTGTTTTGTTTGACGTTGATGTCGAAACCTAAATAATCTCAACGTGGTTTCTCTGAAAAGGAGTGGGACAACGATACATGGCTAAAAAAAAAACGATGTTAATGACACATCGATGTTCTGTCATGTTTTTTGTTTATGTATAAAATTAAAAAAAAAAAGTAAAAAAAAAAACAGAAATTTAAATTTAAAAAAGTTTGAGGTGAATCAATAGCAATTTATCCCCCAGAGTGAAATAATCAAATAAGCTTCCGCTCTCCCTCTGAGACCAATATGAAAATCAATAATTGTCTTACTCAAAGACATTCTTAGGTCCCCCCCCCCCCCCCCCCTCTCAAACCGAGGTATTGTAAAATAATGCATCTCTTTCGAACAAACAGTCGTCTGGGTTTTCAAACAAACCATGACTTATCAGCTGCTCGTTGAAGGCCTCTAACCTACATGAGAACAAATGTAGGGTAGGATAAAATTTAGGACTCTTCCATAGTTTAGTCGGGCTCATCTCCACCAGAGTGACGAAAGAGCGCTCCAGTAATGAGCGATATGACCTAGTCGTTAAAGCCTGGGCATGAGTCATAATAACTAGGTGTGCAATGCATTCAGCTGTTTGCAAAAACTGAGCTGAGTCAGTCTAAATTTATTGAATCATACTGTTAATTTGGTCGGTTAACATACAAGTAGTGCATTTGAAATGGGGCATATGAACCGATTTGTGATCACTGGATGCAACCGTAGGGTTTTCAAGTTTGCGCACTTTTACCGGAACTGACATTAAAGTATTAATATGAATATAATTATACTTTAAATAGATTTCAATGGATTTTTTCTAGCCTTTTTGTAAACAACAACAGCTGTTTTTGCACAAAATTCTTTACTATGTGTTCTTTGTATGTTGAAGAATATTTTTATCGAAAAAAAGTCGAAGTTTGTGAGTTAGAACACTGAAAAAAACGGCTCAAAAAAAGTGGTGTCTGATGGTAAACCGAAAAGGGCTTCGCCCAGATTTTTACATTTGAGATAGATAAATTCTATTTTGCTCGAGAATTTTGTCTCTCAATTCATTTCGATGGGGATTTCGTTTTTCGGTGATTATTCCTCCGTGGTATGTTCGATTTCAGATTTTTTTAGTAGTAAACCATCGTCACCGTGTCCACTACCATCGTGGCAAATTTCAATGTGATCGGTAAAGGGCTTTAGGAGGAGTACGAGTACAACGAAATACATGAGTCGCCTAAGCGACTCAGCTCAACTAACTGAACATGGCCCAGTAAAAATGTTTACCTTCTTCAAAGCACAAAATTCGAAAAATTTAATGTACTGCTTGGCAGTGCAAGAAACCTTAGTGGCTTATTGGTAGTAGGCGATATGACCACCAAGTTACAGAAGTTATAAAAAAAAAATGCAATTGTACTACTTACCACAAGACAGAGTGAAATATGCAATTAGCAATAGAAAAAGCATTTTAAATAATAGCAAAATAATAAATTAATAATTTTCATTATTATAACTAACTAAACTCCATCTGATATTTTAACCTTTAAGTTGTTTTACTCCGCACAAAATTCTTACCAATTTAACTGAAACACATGTCCAACTGAATATAGCCATTTAAATATTTAAAACTATTTACATGTAAATACGGTTTCCATGTTACCCATGAGACGTCATGTTTCATAAATTTTTTTTGAGGATACCGATAGCTCGGTAAAGCCCGGGCATGAGTCACAATGACTAATTATAAACTTTTTTTTTTGTTACATCTCAGTAGCAGGTTATTTCAACTTCAAAAAGTTGGATTCTTTCTAGTGAAGTATGAAAGAGATCTTCAGTACCGCTGCTGAGTGACTTCCAACTAAAAAAAAATATGTATACAAGAGTAAAATTCAGATATATATAACCCAAATTACAGAAATAACATAAAAAATAATACAAATTATAGATAAAATAGTTTTTATAAATTTAATAAATATGTAATATAGCTTAGATTAAGATAAATTACGAAAAAAATTGAAGAAATTACGAAAAAAATTTACAAGCGAAGAAAACCAACAGAAATAATACCGCTTCAAACATAATCAGAAGACACAAACACAGATTGTGTAGGTGATTATTTTTTTGTTATTTACAACTAAAGATATCTGAAACTTACGTTTTTTATAACAAATATAATTACAATATTGATTAATTTTTCACAAGTTAAATTAATAATAATTTGATCTAGTCAGCAAGAGAGAGATGTTAGTTATTATGGCTCAAGCTACCAGATGATGATGCCCTCTCTCTTTTGAATGTGTTCCTGTTGTTGTAGATAATTATTCCATGGTGTAGATTCGTTTATTTTAATTTTATATACCAGCAGGAGATTTATTGTTTTATTTTTGTAGTAATACATAAGTTGAAAAATGTGAACCTGTTGGACTTCCATTTAGTAATTGTTAAGTCCTGGCTTTCATTTTTATTGTTTCACAATATTTCTGCAGAAACTGTCAACTATCAATAATAAATATATGAAAGACCACATGCAGTCAGTCGAAGATGTTCCTGGAAGGGGAGTCCAGAGTTCTGAAAGACGGGATCCTGAACCTCAAAAGGAACGAGCTTAGGCAACTGACTGGAGTTCTCACAGGATATGGTCCGTTCAATAGACACCTACACACTGTGGGAGCAAGGACAGTACGATAGATGTGGGGAAGAAGACGAAACGGCGGCACACTTCCTAGGCATCTGCTCGGGATATGCGCGAATGAGATTGGTGGAGATGTAATCGTAGAGGAGGACTTTAGAAGATTGGACTATGAGCATTCTTAGGTTCATTAAGGAAACTGGGAGACTGAGCACTTCATGAAGGGCTTGGTTTAGGTAGTATAAGTATAAACATACAGTTAATATAATAAGGGGGAAGCCCTGCGCTTCCAGGGAAGGGATAAGAGCACTGGATGCTTAGGTCTCTAGGTGTAAAACACCAGCCCACCACATATATGAACTAATCACGGGGATTTGGGGCAGTTTAATACAACACATGAAGTACATTGACACAGAAGTCGTATCTTTATTTATTCCAAACAACATTTTTGACCAAACATCAAAACAATTACTTACTATATCATGATAGTTGACATTTTCTGCAAAAATATTGTGAAACCTCATATAAAGAAAAATGTATGTTTTTTTAAATATTGTCTATTTCACAAAATATACATAAAATAAGGGACTACTTTCGGTAGTGCTGCCATCTTCACTTCAGCCCCGACTTGACAAATACTAAATGCAAGTTCAACAAGTTTACAACCCAAACTGTCCCTTTTTCAGCACCACGGGGGTTTCCCCTATCTCTCGCTCCTGTACAGTGTAGTCTTGAAAACATGGAAACCATAAAAAATAAATTAAAATCTTAATAATAAAAGAAAATGTTTGAAATAGTATGTGCTGATTAAAATACAAATATATATGCATATATTAAACTAGCAGTAATACCCGGCGTTGCCCGGGGAACTTTGACTTTTCTCCCCATATCTCCTATAAGGCTATTCAGTTCCTCGACAGTACATTCATGATGTTATAATTTTCAATTATTCATACGGAATAAGGCTTATAGTCCTTCAACTGTAGTAACGCTAGCTTTGGAGCTAAAACTAATTTATTCAAAAAGATTTCTCATTAATCGTTGCAATGGTTTTCGAGTTACAAAGATTGCGTGAGTGGATGCTGGGATGGACCAGGGGTTGATTAAAAAATAGACCTTAACCTTCCGGTAGATAAAACTTATCTATTCAAAAAGATTCCTCATTAATCATTGCAGTGGTTTTCGAGTTACAAAGATTGCGTGGGTGGATGCTGGGATGGACCAGATATTGAGATACTAATACGCCTATAACCTTCCACAGACGATGACGAACAAATTTAAAAAAAAATTAATCAAATGCATCAAGCCGTTGGTGAGTTATAGCGGTCCAACGCACAGACATTTTCAGCTTTATATATATGATGAATTAAATGTGACAATAATAAATACATTTTAAACTTCCATTTAGTGTTTGTTAAGTAGGTGGCTGAAGATGGTAGCAATACCGAAAGTACATTTTACGGTATATTTTATGAAATAGACAATATTTAAGAAAAAAACATATGTAAACGTTTTTCTTTATTTTTTTAAATTACTTTTGCACATCCTAACGTCAAACGACAGGAAAATGAAAATACTGCATTAATTAAACATGTGCAGAATCAAGAACTCGTTAAGAAATCAACATAATATTGAAAGCCCCTAAACGAAATGTCATCCGTAAAGATTTGTAAGTCCAGGTAGCTACGAATTTCAAAATGATAAAATCATAGAATAAAATTAGACCCATAGTTGAAGATAACCTCGAAGAAGAACAAAGAGCCTCTCGCCCAGGTTGGCCAACCTGAATTTTATGTTTAAATTTTCTAGATACTAAAGGATGGGCTTGCAGCCCGAAACGTTTATATAGATGAAAAGTGTGAATAAATTAGGAGAAAAGAAGCTTTGCAGAAAATGCAATATTTTTTCTTGGAAATGTGGCAGTCAACCTTACAGTACGCTGATATCTCTGTGAGGCAGCTCCAAGGATAACAAGTTCCACGTCTTACCGCCAGATGGCTATTTTTTTTTTAAAATATTGTATTTATTTTATATATTTTTGACATGGACGGATACCTTAATGCCAGGAGCAGTGATTCAGACACGTGCTTTTACTTTAAGATCAGTTTATGTGACTTTTTTTTTTTTTTTTTTTTTGCTGTTGCATAAAGCTGATAATGATTCGTACATGAGGCCAATAAATATAAATAAGAAGTGTGATGAGGTCACACATTGAAGGGTTCCATACCTGAACATTGCCTTCAAAGGCAGCTTAGTGGTATGTGTGGTTGCTTACTGAGCTCAAGATCGCGGGTGCGAAATTCGGCCGAGGCCATTAGTTTATTTATTCTGGGAGGTGAAAAAATATCGAGCATGACGTCCTTCGGAGACGCTTAACCTTGGTGAATAAACATAAGTAGGCTAAAAGGGCTCCCACTGTAGAGCCCGGTTCATGTCAATCAGAGAGATGAAAGAACACTCTGTTAGTAGGCGATATGACCACATAGTTAACTAACTATACATCGCCTACCTCACATTCCAGCTACTAAAGAGTCTAGTCGTTTCACTTCCTCAATATTCTCTTAGAATGACTGATCGCCACTTCTTTAGAAAATAATTAATAAAAAACATGGAATAATGTTTTTTCTTATTTTTTTTTTTTACTATTGAAAGAAAACCTGTCGAACAAGTAACATTTGCTTTACCATAGGTACATATATCCTAGGTTGCGCTTGAATTACGATAAATTAACAAACATGACTTCCTTGGGAGATAAGTACCTGTACGTGTAATGGTTCTCGCTCCCTCTTTCAATACCTTGTCAACGTGAAATATAAATTTAAAATAAAATTAAAAAAACAATTATTGGGAAAATCACCGGTAATGTACCTCCCCAACTCGAATTATAAACAATGTTAATAATAATATAAAATATAAACTTTGACTGAAATATTTCCCTGTGATGATGGAACAAAGCTAAAAACACTTGTACAGCCTTTGTTCAACCTGAAACAGATTATAATAATGATATTTATTTCCCTTAAACAATAACATGGTAATAGGATACGTTATAAGAATGTATACATTACGATAGCTTATAACTTAGATACATGAACAGATATTAACTCTTAGAGTCTGACATCAAGAAACTATGAGTATAAAAATAATAATACTAATAAATATAGTAGCAATTTAATTTAATAAAAATTAAGATAAATATTTTTTATAACTCTTACGGAAGTGTCTTCTTCATGACGACATTTCGGGACGTTCTTACGTCCCTTCATCAGGTCCCAATGTGCGAGATATAGAAAAGAGAAAGAAAACAATAACAAATATAAATAAAATAAAATAAATAATTTGTATATAACATATAATAAGAAAAATAAATTATTAATAAAAAATACATAAAAGAATATACCAAAAGAAATAAAATAAATTAATAAAAATAAAGATTAAACATAACGTAGATCAAATGTTTTTGGCTTTGAAACACAATTTTTTATTATTTTTGAACATTCATTCTCTTCATCTCTGGGTATTAATTAATTAAGTTTTAATATTTTATTAGAGAAAGAAGAAAATAAATTAACATTTTTAATTAATTTTTTTTTTCGACTTTCTCTCTAACCAGGGTTAGCAAGACATATCTCTGGTCATAATTTCAAGCGTCTACCTACATGAACCGGTTCGATAATTATCAGACTGTGACAGACGGACAACCGATTCTTGTAAGTCAGATTATATTGCCTCTTAAGGAACAGAACCCCGGCATTAAAGAACTTTGTGAACGCTCTAACAGAGAAATTATTATAGTTATAAATTGGAAATGAATACGTCACATGTTCTAACTTAGATTTTGCCGAAATCGGACAATTGAAAGCACTTTACTTCGGGGCCTAAATACATTAAATTTAACAAGATACCGCGAGATAGATGCGAAAACAGACTTAAAATGTCCTTTTGAAATTCTTTCTATTTTTATAAACGTTTGTTTGGTTCAGTCGAAGACTGTCTAGTCCTATCGAAAAGTTTGGTTCTTATGTTGCTTATTAAATTTCAAATTGCATGTCCTTAGATTAAATTATAATAATAATACGAACACAGATATAACTACCCAAAGAATGTACCTATACAAAACTTCTATAGGAAGTAGATAGGTATATATAACTAATGTTTATATCGCAACGCGTAGTAACGAATCATAGAATACGTTTATTAAAAATAATACAAACAGACCTCTTACTATAACATTATTTCTTTTATTTTTATATATTAATTCAATTATAAGAGAAAATAAATAGTTTTATTTGCCTTTTAACCTGGGGTTTGTTACTAAGCTATATAATGAAAAAATATTATATGAATGGATCCACAACTCGATAACTTATCTATAATTAATTTTTACCAAATTAAAAGTTTTTTTTGAAGAAAATAATTAATAATGTAATGTGAAAATTATTGAACTTATAAAAAATCATGTATTTGTGTATCCAATTGTGCAATATTTTTCACATAAAATATTGTTTTTGAGAGAATTTAAATTTGTTTGAGCTTTAGACAAGCCTAATTTCTACATCCAAGCCACAAAGGGTTAAAAAAACACCAATAAGAATGATAAATTGTGAATTATAATATAATAATTAGTAATATTGTTATGGTCCAATAAATAGTCAATTATTATGGTCAAAATACTTTCATCGCTATTAAATATTTTTTCGTTCAACAAAATGAAATACATGAAACTACTTACACAATTGAACAGTTGACCAGAGAAACGTTGTATCTTACATATTGATAATAAATATGTATAAAATTGTAACGATAATCATTACCTGGTATTCACAAAAAGGTAAATAATCTCTAAATTAGGTTTAACTAGTTCCCTGTTGTAAAAAAAAGTTTTCACACTAATAAACACTTTAGTGATAGAAAATAATACGAAGTGAATTTTCAACGTGAAATGTTTTTCCATTAAAAAGAAAATATTTGATTAACACACTTAAAAATACTGTACACAAAATGATCTAGAAACGGATGTAAAGCTAACATTAAAATGAAGAAGATATTGTGATAATGGCTTCAGTGATTGATAGTGGCGCTCCTATCTGACCACCCGGAACTACAACCATCTGCCACTATTTCGTTTTGGCTTTCCCCCTCCTGTTGTAATAAACAGTGCTTTTATGTATTCATAAATAAACATTTAATGAATAATAGTTTTGTAATGTATTTATATTTTTTTTATAAAACCTTAACCGAGGAGTGTAAGGTACGATATCGTTTTACATTCCCAGCTCTACGAAGTATAGGGGAAGTTATGTAATCAGTCAACAATTACAGAGTTGTAACAAAAATTCATTTTTTCCGACCTCTTCTTTCTAAAAAAATTACAAAATAAAGTCTGTGAATATATCGATACCAAATTTTATAATATATAAGGGGGAGGGGGGGGAGGCTTAACACAAAAACTCTAATAACTGCCGTTTTAATGAACATATTGACACGAAATAGCATTTGTGAGTTCAAAGCCACAAATTTTCACCGGAATCAGCCAATAGAGGGGGTGAGGGGGGGGGGGGGGGGGGGGGGGCTCAACTCGAAAACCACAATAACTGATATATGCAATGAATTTATTAAATTAAATTTTGTATTTAAATTAAAAAACCCTAGAAGGATGGCATCTATTGTTAAAAGTTGAAAAATCCAGTTTCTATATCAATATATTTCACAGAGCAATCATCTAATATGAAAGAAAATATCTTCTGATTGGTTTTTTCTAAAATAGTCAAAGAAGAAATATAGAATATAGGTGGACCTTGTGTCACCGATTCTTTGTATTTTTGAAAAAAAACTTAATAGAATAATATCGTTAGATAGGCTTCAACCAAATACAATAATATTTTACCAATTGAGATGAAGGTAAAACTTATCAGTTCTCTCAAGTTGTCTGTTAGAAGATGTTTATAAAGAATGAAGCCAAGAATTCAACTTAGAAGTTGAAAAAAAAAATATTACAGCCAAGTGTGACTAAGTCAAGTAAAGGGTAGATGCATATTAACTGAGGGCAGTCAGAAGTAGCCTTCTGAGCTCAAGATCGCGGGTTTGAATCCAAGCCGAGGCCCTTAGGTTTTTTTTCTGGGAGGTGAATAAGCCATACTACGTACCTACTTTGGATGGGATGTTAGGCGATGGTCCCGAGCTTGTATATATTCGTTAAAGAACGAATTTAAAACTACCACAGTAGAGTCGGACTCATGTCCACCTGAACGACAAAACAGCGCTCTAGTAGTAGGCGATATGACCTTGTTGTCCCGAGCATGCGTCACGTTAAAGTTCGGTATCTCAACTATTTACAAACTCATCCTCTCCCAGTTCTTCATATTTTTCTTCTTGTACCAAATTATGAAAGAAGTCAATTAATCGTACTTTCTTAATTGGAAGACGTATACCACCTGTTAATATCCTGTCCGATCTACTCCCCCATTAGAAGCCACTTCCTGCCTCAGAGTATCAGTATAGACCGATCCAACTTTCATACATTACTCCTGGCCCATAATAAGAATGATATCTCAAACATTTTCTATTATTTGATCAGCGCTCTGAAACTAAGATCATTCATTGTTAACGAATAATGTACTTCAACTTCCATATTATATTGATATTCAATACCTACATCCCCACTCCATATTTACTGTCTTTGTTACATTATTATTATTATTAATTTGTAATTACTTATTTTATTTATACTTTTTTTATTTATTTATGTTATTTATTTAGTTTGTTAAAGGTTCCTTTATATGTCATTATTGTTCAGCTGATCAATCTATAATTTTGGAAACGTTAATGTTAATGTTGTAAAAGTAATGATCACTGACTAAATTTTATAGAGGTGATCCCTTCAAACAAAAAAAAAAAAAAAAAAAATTCTACTTTCTTAATATATAATCCCAATTTTTGTAAAAATCAATCAAAATTACCGTTGCTCCATTGTATGGAGAGTCCAGTTGCTAGGAAACGTTATGAGGGCTCCCAGACAAGTGGGCCTTCTTTACTGATATTTAATTTGTTGGTTGCTTTTTGCTTTGCCAGCTGTATGAAGAATAGGGGAAGTTATGAAATCAGACAGAAATTCTATATTGAGTTTTCAATCTGGTTGATGTATGTCTTCAAGTCTAGCACTTGTACAGTCAACAATAATGCCTTCATTTTGAATTGTACTGAAGTTTGAGGATGAATGGTTCTGATTTTCCTAAGTCACATTTGAGAGGAATGGGGAAAGCTGAAGAATAGATAAGGAAATTACTTGACGGAGTTCTAAAGTCCTAAGATAAGGTTTTACAATGGCCCTTTCTAGTCTTATTTGTGGTTAAAAAAGAGAAGGGTTTAAGTGTTAAGTGTTAAACTTAAATAAATGATAAATAAATAAAAATATAAATAATAATTGAATTAATAATAATTAAATAAACAATAAATTACTACATTTCCTGTAGAAATTTTATCTCTTTTCTTTTACTAAATTTTGATTTCTACAGTAGTTTTTCGAAAAAGGCTCTAAAAAAATATCAAAAGTTCATGACGTGCAATTTTGAAGAAAGTGCAGCTATATTAAAAAAAAATTTCAATTAACAAACTTCTCATTTGGATTTCTAAAGAGATGCCATCTTGTCTTCTAAATTTTGCAAAAATATAAAATCTAATCCAAAGGTTTTCAAATAATCTTACTGGGCTAACAGTGAAAATGAATAGAGGTTTATTTTCTTAAATCTACATTATTAAAATTAAAAACTAAACATTAAAACAAACAAAAAATCAAAGGAAAACATCTTAAAAACTAAATTCTTAAAACTAATTCGTTATTTTTTTTGTTTTATATTTTGGCTATTTTTTTAAATTTAAGTTATATTTTTCGGGACATTTATCCTAAATATATAAACAAACAACCATACCTTCTTTTTTGGATCAATTTCACCGTCAATACACTCCTATTTAGTTCATTGCAACTTTAAGCCTAAACACCACTCTCCATAATCACTGTAATGTCGCCATTTTACCAGCCCTCGACTCTACTACACACACTAATAAAACAGCTGATGGCCGTGTTTTGTGTTAAAAGAAATGGTTTCTTATTATTTATTTACTAATTCAGTTTCTTTTTATAGAAAAATAAATATAATTAATTTTTTTTATTTTTATTATTATTAATAATTTAATGTAGGTCCCTATTATTTTTATACATCACATATTGTGACTTCGTAAGTTATGTTCTCCGAGTTTTGGATAACAATAATAATAAAATAATATTATTACAATATTTAGGGAGAAAGAGATCAGGCTTGGAGTACTAGTTTGTAGTCGAGTAAAACAAACTCCAAGAATTTTTGCCAAGCTTTCTGCACTGAGTGTGCTTTCGTCAAGTCCTGTATAAACGTATATACAAGTGATGAACTTCCCCAGATTGAATTAAGTGCTGCCAATACGTGGAGGGAGACCTTGACTGTGATGTGAGTCTGACTCCATGTCCTCTGGTGTTTCGAGATGTCAAGGGTACGACCTTGGGAGGGGAAACTCTGAAGGAAGTCAGACCAAGTGTCAGTGTAGCGTCTCTCTTGTCAGTTATATGTTGGAACTAATCTGTCATAGGGCTCTGTGCTGATCTATAATGATGTGTCACACAAATGTCAAGGTGGCTCCTGTATTGCTAGCCTTCTGCTGGCACTTAACCCAATGAAACCTCCCATATGGCTTTCCTTTTATCTTGGTAATACTAGTCATTTGATCCATTTTCTTCAAACGGAGCTAAGTGCCCTTCTATGTCAAATAAATTAGAGAAATTAAATTCAATTTTATACTTCCCAAGTGCAGAAAGATCCCAGGGGCATCAAAAGAGATGGGGGCAAAAGTTGCGCTCATCAAGAGTTCAAAACATTATTTTTACTTTCGTATATATCTATAGTACAAAATAGTATAGTATAATGGACTTGAAAAATAAAATAAAACTTGTTTATTTAATATAGGTATTGTCTAATTTCACTAACTATATATACATGGGAGTACTTTCGGTATTTCTACCATGTATATATAGTTAGTGAAATTAGACAATATACTTATTAAATAAACAAGTTTTATTTTATTTTTCAAGTCCATTTGAATTATTTCACAATATCTCTGCAATGATGTCAGTTTTCAAGTATAGTATAAGCAGTGCGAAAATTCGAGATCGATGTTTCAACGGATTTTCACATTTCGATCATTCGAGTGTATGCAACTTGAAAGGCCTGAAACTCTCGTTTAATTCAGACCACTTTATTCGGGGGCCTAAGTACATTTTACAAGATGCCGTTTAGTTTTTTTAACCTAATCAACAATTTTTTCAAGTAATAGTTGTAGAAAAAACTAAAATACAAATTTTTATAGGTTAGGTTTTATGACTCATGCCCGGGCTTTAACTGCGAGGTCATATCGCCTACTACCAGAGCGCTCTTTCGTCACTCTGGTGGACATGAGCCCGACTCTACTGTGGGAGTCCTAAATTTTGCCTACCCTAAATTTTTTATTCATCTAGGGTAGGGGTCTTTAACGAGTACCTGACATCGTACAGGCTCGGGACCATCGCTTAACGTCCCATCCGAAGGACGGCATGCTTAAGTTTATTTTACCTCCCAGATAAAATAAACTAAGGGTCTCGGTCGGGCTACGAACCCACGACCTTGAGCTCAGAAGTCAAGCACGCATACCACTGAGCTACCGGCGCCCTCCAAATTTTTATATAAATACTTGTAATTTTAAATTCAATAGCTAAAACATTTACAAGGAAAATCCATTCATACCATATTATCTTTTTGGAAGTATGACAATAATTAATCTCGAAAATACAACAAATAATAATAATATAACACTAAAAACAATCTCTGAGGAAGGATAATAATAATTAAGCTTGTACTCGCAACAACAAATATTAATAATGACAACAAAATTGTACAGAAAATAAAAGCTTGAAATCCAAACAAGTAACTACAATTTCATATTGTCTACAACCAGAGCGCTCTTCCGTCGCTCTGGTAGACATGAGCCCGACTCTACTACTCTATATATTTTGTCAACCCTAGATTTTTATTCACCTAGGGTAGGGGTCTTTAAAGAGTACCTGACATCGTACAGGCTCGGGACCATCGCTTAAAGTCCCATCCGAAGGACGGAATGCTTAAGTTTATTTTACCTCTCAGATAAAATAAACCAAGGGCCTCGGTCGGGTTTCGAACCCACGATCTTGAGCTCAGAGGGCAAGCACTCATACCACTGAGCTACCGGCGCCCTCTATATATAAATATATAATTGTAATTTTTAAATGGAATAGAGAATATTTCACAAAATAAGATTGTTTTATTTTCCTATTTAGTTTTACCCTCACAATGCTTTCATCAAATTCAGCAGTTGGCTATAATAAAATTGGATCCCCAACATTTTTCGTGGCTATCATCAAGCCTTGTTCCTATAAAATTCAAGGTAACAAAATAGATCCTGATTTGCTTGAAAAAAAAAAACATCCGACCAAAAAAAAAAAAAAAAAAAAAAATTTAAAATAAAATAATAGTTTGTTTGTCAATTAATTTTTTCTTGAAGGAAGAAAAAAAAAAAGATTCTATCATTCTTGTTATTATTAATTGGTTGTTAGTTGTTAGAATCGTTTTTCCCCCTAAAATTAGAAAAATGTTTCGAAATTGGATGATAACGATGTGATTCACTTCCTTGTAGCACTTCCCCATTTTGTCCTTGTTCCGTGTTCTTCTCAGAGCTAGGTCACATCACAATTACAGCAAATACTTGTACTCAAATTGAATAAAATAAAAATATATATATATATTGTGGTAATAAAAGTTACAGGAGGTTTAAGTGTTAAATAAATGATAAATAAATAAAAATATAAATAATGATAAATAATAATTGAATTAAAACGAAAAGAATAAATAATAAACAATAAACTACCACATTTCCTGTAGAAATTAGATCTCTTTTCTATTACTAAATTTTGATTTCTACAGTAGTTTTTCAAAAAGGGGCCCTAAAAAAATATCAAAAGTTCAAGACGTGCATTTTTTAAGAAAGTGCACGTATTAAAAAAATGCAATTTACAAACTTTTCATTTGGATTTCTAAAGAGAATGCCATCTTGTCTTCTAAATTTTGCAAAAGATAAAATCTAATCCAAAGGTTTTCAAATAATCTTACTAGGCCAACAGGGAAAATTAATAGAATAGAATTTACTAGAACAAATATTTTGGGTTTATTTTTTTTAAATCATCTTATAAAATTATATAACTAATCATTGAAACTAATAAAAAATCAAAGGAAAAAAATCTTAAAACTAATTCATTCTTTTTTGTTTTATAATTTGGCCATTCTTTAAAATTTAAGTTATATATTTCTGGTATTATTTTTATACATTACAATATATATTTTGTAAAATCAGTTTGATGATGTCAAATCCGCCGATCGGATTTTAATCATTTCTTATAGTGATAAGTTGTAACCGCCAGCGAGATTCTCTTATAATAGATAAAAAATGTAAATTTTAAATTAGTGTGAATAGTGGTTTAATTCGTATTTTAAATAGTGTAGTGATAGAATAGTGTAGTGAAAGAATAGGTACTGAAACATGGCACCTTTGCCTCATTCTGGTGACAATGCATTATAACAACATACCAGGAAGCTATCTATCTATCCGTTACATGTCATTCTTTCAGACTTTACTTGATTTGTGCAAAAACGGTTGCATGTATGGAAAAAATAGTCACCACATAAAATGTTCCTTATGAAATTTCTTACAATAAATATTTGTCAAATTTAAAATAGGACCAACGTGTATAGAGTTATAGTAGCTCGAAGATTGAGTTCCCGAACTACAAAAAAAATAGATATTAAACATCAGCTGTTAAAGAAGCCTGTGATAGGTTTAAATAGCAGGTAAACAACTAAAATGTAAAAAAATAATATAAAGTAGCAGTGAGGGCGCCGGTGGCTCAGTGGTATGCATGCTTGCCTTCTGAGCTCAAGATCGTGGGTTTGAAACCCGACCGAGGCCCTTAGTTTTTTTTATCTGGGAGGTAAAATAAACTTAGGCACACCGTCCTTCGGATGGGACGTTAAGCGATGGTCCCGAACCTGTACGATGTCAGGTACTCGTTAAAGACCCCTGCCCTAGGTGAATAAAAATTTAGGGTAGGCAAAATTTAAGACTCACACAGTACAGTCGGGCTCATGTCCACCAGAGTGACGAAAGAGCGCTCTGGTAGTAGGCGATATGACCTTGTAGTTAAAGCCCGGGCATGAGTCATAATAACTAACTAAAATAGTCGTTGGTGAATCACTGGCAATGTACTTCCCCAGATCGAATTAATTAACTTTTCGCTTTACTTCCTAAACCAGTCAACTATTTGCGCTAATATTCAACAGCTGACTAACATAGCGGTTCCTAAATTCTCATACTAAATTTTGTGATGTAAATTCAGTGTTTTCAAGAATTAAGGCCCCTCCCGTGAAAGCCCGCCCCCTTCCCTTCAGCTGGTACCGCTGAAATTTGACAGGTTACGTGCTCTTTGGGCTTCAATTTCCTGTCTGACTCCCTTTCTGTGAACAGGATGTCTTCTAATTGAATAAAGGAAGTTACCCAGAAGAGAGGAGGTTCTCTGAAACCCGCAGCAGGTCCTGCATCACTACATCCTCACTCTTCAAATTCACGTTTCTCATTTCACATTTCTTCTCATTATTACTCATATATTGATTAATCTTTTTTTTATATACTTTCTTATTCCCTTTTTTATTGTTAATTAACAATTTTGTAATTTTTACAAACAATTTTCAAATTAGCAATCTTTATATGTATATGCATAACTATGAAGTATAAAAGATTTGTTAAAATTAGTGATAATAATAGTATGTATGAATACAGGCAATCAATTATACTTAATCTAAAATCTAGCTGTGGTGCCCAGCGGGTCCCAACTACGTACTAGCTGTGGTGCCCAGCGGTTCCGAGCACTTACCTACTAGCTGGGGTGTACGCCGTTGCAAGGCCGATACTACCTGTGTTCGCAAGCGTTTTTAACTATGCACTGGTTAGGATATTCAGCGATGCTAAGTATTTACGTTTACATTACATTTAGGTGGTTTCCGCCGTTGAAAGGCGTGGTGCCCAGGGTTCCTAAACACCTACTAGCTGGAGTGTCCGTCGCTGCAAAGCAGTTACTAGCTGGGTTGTCTGCCGTAGAAGGACTTTAAGCATGATACCAAATGAACAATTGAAAATTACAACATCTTGAATGTTCGGTTGAAGAATTGAGTAGGATTCGAATGAGAGATATTAGGAGAAATATCGAAGTTCCCCGGGCAACGCCTGATTTTACTACTATATACATATTATGTACTGTAAGATACTTGTAAATTGTAATTGCTGACGAAAGTCTTACGATGTTATCTATATTAATAAAGCTGAAACGGGGTTTGTTTGTATGTATGTTTGTTCCAGCATCACGCCCAAACCGCTGGACGGATTTTTATGAAACTGCCCATGTAGCATTCTTTTGAGCCCGATTGAATAATAGGCTATGTGGCGTCCCAAAATTTTGATCGGGAGGGGGGGTTGTGGGGGGGCCTAAGTATATAAATAGTGCTAACTCATTAACTAATGGTCAAATTGTCACGAAATTTCACATGGAGTATTCCTGAAGGCCAAATAGAAAAATAAGGTGTGTGGCGTCCCAAAGTTTTGAACGGGAGGGGGGGTTGTGGGGGGGCCTAAGTATAAATATAGAGCTAATTCTTTAACGGTTGGTCGGATTGTCACGAAATTTCACATGGAGTATTCCTGAAGGCCAAATAGAAAAATAAGGTGTGTGGCGTCCAAAAGTTTTGAACGGGAGGGGGGGTTGTGGGGGGGCCTAAGTATAAATATAGAGCTAACTCATTAACTAATGGGCGAATCGTCATGAAATTTCACGTAGTATTTTTAAAAGCCAAATAGGAAAAAAAGGTGTGTGGTGTCCCAAAGTTTTGAACGGGAGGGGGGGTTGTGGGGGGGCCTAAGTATAAATATAGAGCTAATTCTTTAACGGTTGGTCGGATTGTCACGAAATTTCACATGGAGTATTCCTGAAGGCCAAATAGAAAAATAAGGTGTGTGGCGTCCCAAAGTTTTGAACGGGAGGGGGGGTTGTGGGGGGGCCTAAGTATAAATATAGAGCTAAATCTTTAACGGTTGGTCGGATTGTCACGAAATTTCACATGGAGTATTCCTGAAGACCAAATAGAAAAATAGGCGGTGTGACGGCTCAAAATATTTTACGGGAGGGGGGGGTAGTTGGGGGGCCTAAGTATAAATATAGAGCTAACTCATTAACTAATGGGCGAATCGTCATGAAATTTCACATGTAGTATTTTTAAAAGCCAGATAGGAAAAAAAGGTGTGTGGCGTCCCAAAGTTTTGAACGGGAGGGGGGGTTGTGGGGGGCCTAAGTATAAATATAGAGCTAACTCTCTAACGGTTGGTCGGATTGTCACGAAATTTCACATGGAGTATTCCTGAAGGCCAAAAAGAAAAATAAGGTGTGTGGCGTTCCAAAGTTTTGATCGGGAGGGGGGGTTGTAAGGGGGGCCTACGTATATAAATAGTGCTAACTCATTAACTAATGGTCGAATTGTCATGCAATTTCATATGTAGTATTCCTAAAGGTCAAATAGAAATATTAGGTGTGTGACGGCCCAAAATTTTGAACAGGAAGGAGGGTTGTGGGGGGGGCTAAATATACATATAGAGTTAGCTCATTAACGGTTGGTCGTATTGTCATGAATCGGATTGTCATGAATTTCACATGTAGTAGTAGTAACTATGTATTCGCTGTGGGGTTCACTGTTGCAAGACATTTACTAGCTGTGATGTCCAGCGTTCCTAATATCGTACTAGCTGTGGGGTCCGCTGTTGCAAGGTACTTACTAGCTGTAGTGCTCAGCCCCAGCGTTCCTAACTATGTACTGGCTGTGGGGTTCGCTGTTGCAAGGCACCTATAAGACATTTACTAGCTGTAATGCCCAGCGTTTCTAATTACGTACTAGCTGTGGGGTCTGCTGTTGCAAGGCGCTAGCAGTGTGGCCCAGCGTATTTCACTCGTAGGTACTAGCTGTGGGGTCCGCCGTTGCAAAACTCATACTAGCTGTGATGCCCTGTGGTTCTAACTACATACTATCTGTGGGGTTCGCAGTTGCAAGGCACCTACTACCTGTAGGGCCCAGCGTTCCTAATTACGTACTAGCTGTGGGGTCTGCTGTTGCAAGGCGCTAGCAGTGTGGCCCAGCGTATTTAACTACGTAGGTACTAGCTGTGGGGTCCGTCGTTGCAAAAGCATACTAGCTGTGATGCCCAGGGTTCCTAATATCGTACTAGCTGTGGGGTCCGTTGTTGCAAGGCATTTACTAGCTGTAGTGCCCAGCGTTCCTAACTTCGTACTAGCTGTGGGGTCCGTTGTTGCAAGGCAATTACTAGCTGTAGTGCCCAGCGTTCCTAACTTCGTACTAGCTGTGGGGTCCGTTGTTGCAAGGCATTTACTAGCTGTAGTGCCCAGCGTTCCTAACTATGTACTAGCTGTGAAGTTCGCTGTTGCAAAGCACTTACTAACTGTAATGCCCAGCGTATTTAACTACATACTAGCTGTGGGGTCCGCTGTTGCAAGGCACTTAATAGCTGTGATGCCCAGCGTTCCTAACTTCGTACTAGCTGTGGGGTCCGCTGTTGCGAGGCACATACTAGCTGTGGTGACCAGCGTTCCTAACTACGTACTAGCTGTTGGGTCCGCCGTCGCAAGGCACATACTAGCTATGATGCCCAGCATTCCCTACTACGTACTAGCTGTGGTCACAAACGTTCTTAAGTACGCACTGACTAGGACGTCCAGCGATGCTAAGTATTCACTAGGTGTGGCTTCCGCCGTTGAAAAGCGCATACTAGCTGTGGTGCCCAGGGGTCCTAAAAACTTACTAGCGTTACAACAGCTGAAGGACTATAAGCCTTATTCCGTATGAATAATTGAAAATTATAACATCATGAATGTACTGTCGAGGAACTGAATAGCGTTATAGAAGATATTGGGAGAAAAATCAAAGTTCCCCGGGCAACGCCGGGTATAACTGCTATAGATTTAATATTTGTTAAAACTGATAGAGAACGACCGGATTATCTGAATCCTACACAAAAATCAAAATAAAAATGTTTTTCAACAAATTCACGCTATTTAACGGTTTATAGGCTTAATAACTGTTAAAACTGATACGACAGAATCAGATATATCCGAAAAGTCCCATCCGACGGACGACGTGCTCAAGGCTATTTTCAACCTAAGTGAAATTGACCTACCCAGGTTTATTTACATAACATACGTCTCATTATCGAGTACCTCACATTCGAAAAAGCCCTGGATCATTGCTTAATGTCCCATCCGAAGGACGACGTGCTCAAAGTGTTTTTTAACTTCCCGATTAAAACATCTGACCTAAGTGCCTCAACTAGATTTCTAAGTGGCGATCTTGAGCTCGGTAGACTCCATTCTTGAAATTTCTCGCTTTTTAACGGTTTATAGATTTAATATTTGTTAAAACTGATAGATAACGACCGGATTATCTGAATCCTACACAAAAATCAAAATAAAAATGTTTTTCAAAAAATTCACGCTATTTAACGGTTTATAGGCTTAATAACTGTTAAAACTGATACGACAGAATCAGATATATCCGAAAAGTCCCATCCGACGGACGACGTGCTCAAGGCTATTTTCAACCTAAGTGAAATTTCACCTAACCAGGTTTATTTACATAACATACGTCTCATTATCAAGTACCTCACATTCGAAAAAGCCCTGGATCATCGCTTAAAGTCCCATCCGAAGGACGACGTGCTCAAAGTGTTTTTTAACTTCCCGATTGAAACATCTGACCTAAGTGCCTCAGCTAGATTTCTAAGTGGCGATCCTGAGCTCGGTAGACTCCATTCTTCAAATTTCTCGCTTTTTAACGGTTTATAGATTTAATATTTGTTAAAACTGATAGAGAACGACCGGATTATCTGAATCCTACACAAAAATCAAAATAAAAATGTTTTTCAAAAAATTTGCGCTATTTAACGGTTTATAGGCTTAATAATTGTTAAAACTGATACGACAGATTCAGATTTATCCGGAAAGTCCCATCCGAAGGACGACGTGCTCAAGGCTATTTTCAACCTAAGTGAAATTTCACCTACCCAGGTTTATTTACATAACATACGTCTCATTATCGAGTACCTCACATTCGAAAAAGTCCTGGAACATCGCTTAAAGTCCCATCCGAAGGACGACGTGCTCATAGTTATTTTTCACTTCCCGATTAAAACATCTGACCTAAGTGCCTCAGCTAGATTTCTAAGTGGCGATCCTGAGCTCGGTAGACTCCATTCTTCAAATTTCTTGCTTTTCAACGGTTTATAGATTTAATATTTGTTAACTGACAGAGCCATAGAGTGTGCTGGTTTCGGATTATGCCAACGTCAGCACAACGTTCAGACTGACTTTAAATATGGTGACACCGATCCACTATGGAAGAAAAATGCCAAAAAAAAAAAAGATGTATGTATAGAGGTTAGGTTAGGTTTTATGACTCATGCCCGGGCTTTAACAACGAGGTCATATCGCCTACTACCAGAGCGCTCTTTCGTCACTCTGGTGGACATGAGCCCGACTCTACTATGGGAGTCCTAAATTTTGCCTACCCTAAATTTTTATTCATCTGTGTATGTATAGATATGAACACAAATTAAAACTTGTGTACATTGTGATATAATCTATATTAATAAAGCTGAAACGGGGTTTGTTTGTTTGTTTGTATGTTTGTTTGTATGTATGTATGTATGTATGTATGTATGTATGTATGTATGTATGTTTGTTTGTATGTATGTATGTATGTATGTATGTATGTATGTTTGTTCCAGCATCACGCCCAAACCGCTCGGCGGATTTTTATGAAACTTCCCATGTAGCATTCTTTTGAGCCCGATTGAATAATAGGCTATGTGGCGTCCCAAAGTTTTGAACGGGAGGGGGGGTTGTGGGGGGGCTTAAGTATAAATATAGAGCTAACTCATTAACTAATGGGCGAATCGTCATGAAATTTCACATGTAGTATTTTTAAAAGCCAAATAGGAAAAAAAGGTGTGTGGCGTCCCAAAGTTTTGAACGGGAGGGGGGGGGTTGTGGGGGGGCCTAAGTATAAATATAGAGCTAACTCTTTAACAGTTGGTCGGATTGTCACGAAGTTTCACATGTAGTATTCCTGAAGACCAAATAAAAAAAATAGGCGGTGTGACGGCTCAAACTTATTTACGGGAGGGGGGTAGTAGGGGGGCCTAAGTATAAATATAGAGCTAACTCATTAACTAATGGGCGAATCGTCATGAAATTTCACATGTAGTATTTTTAAAAGCCAAATAGGAAAAAAAGGTGTGTGGCGTCCCAAAGTTTTGAACGGGAGGGAGGGTTGTGGGGGGGCCTAAGTATAAATATAGAGCTAACTGTTTAACGGTTGGTCGGATTGTCACGAAATTTCACATGGAGTATTCCTGAAGACCAAATAGAAAAATAGGCGGTGTGACGGCTCAAAATTTTTTACGGGAGGGGGGGGTAGTGGGGGGGCCTAAGTATAAATATAGAGCTAACTCATTAACTAATGGGCGAATCGTCATGAAATTTCACATGTAGTATTTTTAAAAGCCAAATAGGAAAAAAAGGTGTGTGGCGTCCCAAAGTTTTGAACGGGAGGGGGGGTTGTGGGGGGGCCTAAGTATAAATATAGAGCTAACTCTTTAACGGTTGGTCGGATTGTCATGAATCGGATTGTCATGAATTTCACATGTAGTAGTAGTAACTATGTATTCGCTGTAGGGTTCACTGTTGCAAGACATTTACTAGCTGTGATGTCCAGCGTTCCTAATATCGTACTAGCTGTGGGGTCCGCTGTTGCAAGGCACTTACTAGCTGTAGTGCTCAGCCCCAGCGTTCCTAACTATGTACTGGCTGTGGGGTTCGCTGTTGCAAGGCACCTACAAGACATTTACTAGCTGTGATGCCCAGCGTTTCTAATTACGTACTAGCTGTGGGGTCTGCTGTTGCAAGGCGCTAGCAGTGTGGCCCAGCGTATTTCACTACGTAGGTACTAGCCGTGGGGTCCGCCGTTGCAAAACTCATACTAGCTGTGATGCCCTGTGGTTCTAACTACATACTATCTGTGGGGTTCGCAGTTGCAAGGCACCTACTACCTGTAGGGCACAGCGTTCCTAAAAACGTACTAGCTGTGGGGTCCGTCGTTGCAAAAGCATACTAGCTGTGATGCCCAGGGTTCCTAATATCGTACTAGCTGTGGGGTCCGTTGTTGCAAGGCATTTACTAGCTGTAGTGCCCAGCGTTCCTAACTTCGTACTAGCTGTGGGGTCCGCTGTTGCGAGGCACATACTAGCTGTGGTGACCAGCGTTCCTAACGTTGGTCGGATTGTCACGAAATTTCACATGGAGTATTCCTGAAGGCCAAATAGAAAAATAAGGTGTGTGGCGTTCTAAAGTTTTGAACGGGAGGGGGGGTTGAGGGGGGCCTAAGTATAAATATAGAGCTAACTCTTTAACAGTTGGTCGGATTGTCACGAAGTTTCACATGTAGTATTCCTGAAGACCAAATAAAAAAAATAGGCGGTGTGACGGCTCAAAATTTTTTACGGGAGGGGGGTAGTGGGGGGGCCTAAGTATAAATATAGAGCTAACTCATTAACTAATGGGCGAATCGTCATGAAATTTCACATGTAGTATTTTTAAAAGCCAAATAGGAAAAAAAGGTGTGTGGCGTCCCAAAGTTTTGAACGGGAGGGAGGGTTGTGGGGGGGCCTAAGTATAAATATAGAGCTAACTCTTTAACGGTTGGTCGGATTGTCACGAAATTTCACATGGAGTATTCCTGAAGACCAAGTAGAAAAATAGGCGGTGTGACGGCTCAAAATTTTTTACGGGAGGGGGGGGTAGTGGGGGGGTCTAAGTATAAATATAGAGCTAACTCATTAACTAATGGGCGAATCGTCATGAAATTTCACATGTAGTATTTTTAAAAGCCAAATAGGAAAAAAATGTGTGTGGCGTCCCAAAGTTTTGAACGGGAGGGGGGGTTGTGGGGGGGCCTAAGTATAAATATAGAGCTAACTTTTTAACGGTTGATCGTATTGTCATGAATCGGATTGTCATGAATTTCACATGTAGTAGTAGTAACTATGTATTCGCTGTGGGGTTCACTGTTGCAAGACATTTACTAGCTGTGATGTCCAGCGTTCCTAATATCGTACTAGCTGTGGGGTCCGCTGTTGCAAGGCACTTACTAGCTGTAGTGCTCAGCCCCAGCGTTCCTAACTATGTACTGGCTGTGGGGTTCGCTGTTGCAAGGCACCTACAAGACATTTACCAGCTGTGATGCCCAGCGTTTCTAATTACGTACTAGCTGTGGGGTCTGCTGTTGCAAGGCGCTAGCAGTGTGGCCGAGCGTATTTCACTACGTAGGTACTAGCCGTGGGGTCCGCCGTTGCAAAACTCATACTAGCTGTGATGCCCTGTGGTTCTAACTACATACTATCTGTGGGGTTCGCAGTTGCAAGGCACCTACTACCTGTAGGGCCCAGCGTTCCTAAAAACGTACTAGCTGTGGGGTCCGTCGTTGCAAAAGCATACTAGCTGTGATGCCCAGGGTTCCTAATATCGTACTAGCTGTGGGGTCCGTTGTTGCAAGGCATTTACTAGCTGTAGTGCCCAGCGTTCCTAACTTCGTACTAGCTGTGGGGTCCGCTGTTGCGAGGCACGTTGGTCGGATTGTCACGAAATTTCACATGGAGTATTCCTGAAGGCCAAATAGAAAAATAAGGTGTGTGGCGTCCCAAAGTTTTGAACGGGAGGGGGGGTTGAGGGGGGCCTAAGTATAAATATAGAGCTAGCTCATTAACGGTTGGTCGCATTGTCACGAAGTTTCACATGTAGTATTCCTGAAGACCAAATAAAAAAAAAGGTGTGTGGCGTCCCAACAATTTGAACGGGGGGAGGGGGGGGGGGGTAGGCCTAAGTATAAATATAGTGCTAACTACTCAAAGATTGGTCGGATTGTCACAAAATTTCACATGTAGTATTTTTAAAATCCAAATAGAAATATAAGATGTATGGCGACCCAAAGTTTTGAACGGGAGGGGAGGTTGTGGGGATAGGCCTAAGTATAAATATAGAGCTAACTCTTTAACAGTTGGTCGGATTGTCACGAAGTTTCACATGTAGTATTCCTGAAGACCAAATAAAAAAAATAGGCGGTGTGACGGCTCAAACTTATTTACGGGAGGGGGGTAGTGGGGGGGCCTAAGTATAAATATAGAGCTAACTCATTAACTAATGGGCGAATCGTCATGAAATTTCACATGTAGTATTTTTAAAAGCCAAATAGGAAAAAAAGGTGTGTGGCGTCCCAAAGTTTTGAACGGGAGGGAGGGTTGTGGGGGGGCCTAAGTATAAATATAGAGCTAACTGTTTAACGGTTGGTCGGATTGTCACGAAATTTCACATGGAGTATTCCTGAAGACCAAATAGAAAAATAGGCGGTGTGACGGCTCAAAATTTTTTACGGGAGGGGGGGGTAGTGGGGGGGCCTAAGTATAAATATAGAGCTAACTCATTAACTAATGGGCGAATCGTCATGAAATTTCACATGTAGTATTTTTAAAAGCCAAATAGGAAAAAAAGGTGTGTGGCGTCCCAAAGTTTTGAACGGGAGGGGGGGTTGTGGGGGGGCCTAAGTATAAATATAGAGCTAACTCTTTAACGGTTGGTCGGATTGTCATGAATCGGATTGTCATGAATTTCACATGTAGTAGTAGTAACTATGTATTCGCTGTAGGGTTCACTGTTGCAAGACATTTACTAGCTGTGATGTCCAGCGTTCCTAATATCGTACTAGCTGTGGGGTCCGCTGTTGCAAGGCACTTACTAGCTGTAGTGCTCAGCCCCAGCGTTCCTAACTATGTACTGGCTGTGGGGTTCGCTGTTGCAAGGCACCTACAAGACATTTACTAGCTGTGATGCCCAGCGTTTCTAATTACGTACTAGCTGTGGGGTCTGCTGTTGCAAGGCGCTAGCAGTGTGGCCCAGCGTATTTCACTACGTAGGTACTAGCCGTGGGGTCCGCCGTTGCAAAACTCATACTAGCTGTGATGCCCTGTGGTTCTAACTACATACTATCTGTGGGGTTCGCAGTTGCAAGGCACCTACTACCTGTAGGGCACAGCGTTCCTAAAAACGTACTAGCTGTGGGGTCCGTCGTTGCAAAAGCATACTAGCTGTGATGCCCAGGGTTCCTAATATCGTACTAGCTGTGGGGTCCGTTGTTGCAAGGCATTTACTAGCTGTAGTGCCCAGCGTTCCTAACTTCGTACTAGCTGTGGGGTCCGCTGTTGCGAGGCACATACTAGCTGTGGTGACCAGCGTTCCTAACGTTGGTCGGATTGTCACGAAATTTCACATGGAGTATTCCTGAAGGCCAAATAGAAAAATAAGGTGTGTGGCGTTCTAAAGTTTTGAACGGGAGGGGGGGTTGAGGGGGGCCTAAGTATAAATATAGAGCTAACTCTTTAACAGTTGGTCGGATTGTCACGAAGTTTCACATGTAGTATTCCTGAAGACCAAATAAAAAAAATAGGCGGTGTGACGGCTCAAAATTTTTTACGGGAGGGGGGTAGTGGGGGGGCCTAAGTATAAATATAGAGCTAACTCATTAACTAATGGGCGAATCGTCATGAAATTTCACATGTAGTATTTTTAAAAGCCAAATAGGAAAAAAAGGTGTGTGGCGTCCCAAAGTTTTGAACGGGAGGGAGGGTTGTGGGGGGGCCTAAGTATAAATATAGAGCTAACTCTTTAACGGTTGGTCGGATTGTCACGAAATTTCACATGGAGTATTCCTGAAGACCAAGTAGAAAAATAGGCGGTGTGACGGCTCAAAATTTTTTACGGGAGGGGGGGGTAGTGGGGGGGTCTAAGTATAAATATAGAGCTAACTCATTAACTAATGGGCGAATCGTCATGAAATTTCACATGTAGTATTTTTAAAAGCCAAATAGGAAAAAAATGTGTGTGGCGTCCCAAAGTTTTGAACGGGAGGGGGGGTTGTGGGGGGGCCTAAGTATAAATATAGAGCTAACTTTTTAACGGTTGATCGTATTGTCATGAATCGGATTGTCATGAATTTCACATGTAGTAGTAGTAACTATGTATTCGCTGTGGGGTTCACTGTTGCAAGACATTTACTAGCTGTGATGTCCAGCGTTCCTAATATCGTACTAGCTGTGGGGTCCGCTGTTGCAAGGCACTTACTAGCTGTAGTGCTCAGCCCCAGCGTTCCTAACTATGTACTGGCTGTGGGGTTCGCTGTTGCAAGGCACCTACAAGACATTTACTAGCTGTGATGCCCAGCGTTTCTAATTACGTACTAGCTGTGGGGTCTGCTGTTGCAAGGCGCTAGCAGTGTGGCCGAGCGTATTTCACTACGTAGGTACTAGCCGTGGGGTCCGCCGTTGCAAAACTCATACTAGCTGTGATGCCCTGTGGTTCTAACTACATACTATCTGTGGGGTTCGCAGTTGCAAGGCACCTACTACCTGTAGGGCCCAGCGTTCCTAAAAACGTACTAGCTGTGGGGTCCGTCGTTGCAAAAGCATACTAGCTGTGATGCCCAGGGTTCCTAATATCGTACTAGCTGTGGGGTCCGTTGTTGCAAGGCATTTACTAGCTGTAGTGCCCAGCGTTCCTAACTTCGTACTAGCTGTGGGGTCCGCTGTTGCGAGGCACGTTGGTCGGATTGTCACGAAATTTCACATGGAGTATTCCTGAAGGCCAAATAGAAAAATAAGGTGTGTGGCGTCCCAAAGTTTTGAACGGGAGGGGGGGTTGAGGGGGGCCTAAGTATAAATATAGAGCTAGCTCATTAACGGTTGGTCGCATTGTCACGAAGTTTCACATGTAGTATTCCTGAAGACCAAATAAAAAAAAAGGTGTGTGGCGTCCCAACAATTTGAACGGGGGGAGGGGGGGGGGGTAGGCCTAAGTATAAATATAGTGCTAACTACTCAAAGATTGGTCGGATTGTCACAAAATTTCACATGTAGTATTTTTAAAATCCAAATAGAAATATAAGATGTATGGCGACCCAAAGTTTTGAACGGGAGGGGAGGTTGTGGGGATAGGCCTAAGTATAAATATAGTGCTGGCTCATTAACGGTTGGTCAGATTGTCACGAAATTTCACATGTAGTATTTCTGAAAGTCAAATAGAAAAATAGGCGGTGTGACGGCTCAAAATTTTGTACGGGAGGGGGGGGTAGTGGCGGGGGGGCCTAAGTATAAATATAGTGCTAGCTCAATAACGGTTGGTCGTATTGTCATGGAATTTCACATGTAGTATTCTTAAAAGCCAAATAGAAATATAGGGTGTATATGTCACAAAATTTTGAACGGGAGGGTGGTTTGATGGGGGCCTAAGTATAAGTATAGTGATGTCATTAACGGATGATCGGATTGTCACGAAATTTCACATGTAGTATTCATAAAGGCCAAATAGAAAAATAGGGTGTGACGTCAAAAAATTGTGAACGGGAGGGTGGGTATGGGGGTAGGCCTAAATTTGAAGATAGTGATAGGTCATTAACGGATGATCGGATTGTCATGGAATTTCACATGTACTATTATTGATGGCCAAATAGAAAAATACACTAGCTGTGATGCCCAGTGGTTCTAACTACGTACTAGCTGTGGGGTCCGCCGTTACAAAAACATACTAGCTGTGATGCCCAGCGTTTCTAACTAGGTACTAGCGGTGGGGTCCGCCGTTGCAGAACACATACTAGCTGTGATGCTGAGCGTTTCTAACTACGTACTAGCTGTGGGGTCCGCCGTTGCAAGACACATACTAGCTGTGATGCCCAGTGGTTCTAACTACATACTAACTGTGGGGTCCGCTGTTGCAAAGCACTTAATAGCTGTAGGGCCCAGCGTTCCTAAAAACGTACTATCTGTGGGGTCCGCTGTTGCAAGGCACTTACTAGCTGTGATGCCCAGCGTTCCTAATTACGTACTAGCTGTGGGGTCCGCTGTTGCGAGGCACATACTAGCTGTGATGCCCTGTGGTTCTAACTACATACTATCTGTGGGCTCCGCAGTTGCAAGGCACCTACTAGCTGTAGGGCCCAGCGTTCCTAAAAACGTACTAGCTGTGGGGTCCGCCGTTGCAAAAACATACTAGCGGTGATGCCCAGCGTTTCTAATTAGGTACTAGCGGTGGGGTCCGCCATTGCAGAACACATACTAGCTGTGATGCTGAGCGTTTCTAACTACGTACTAGCTGTGGGGTCCGCCGTTGCAAAAACATACTAGCGGTGATGCCCAGCGTTTCTAATTAGGTACTAGCGGTGGGGTCCGCCGTTGCAGAACACATACTAGCTGTGATGCTGAGCGTTTCTAACTACGTACTAGCTGTGGGGTCCGCCGTTGCAAAAACATACTAGCTGTGATGCCCAGCGTTTCTAATTAGGTACTAGCGGTGGGGTCCGCCATTGCAGCACACATACTAGCTGTGATGCTGAGCGTTTCTAACTACGTACTAGCTGTGGGGTCCGCTGTTGCAAGGCACTTACTAGCTGTGATGCCCAGCGTTCCTAATTTCGTACTAGATGTGGGGTCCGCTGTTGCGAGGCTCATACTAGCTGTGGTGACCAGCGTTCCTAACTACGTACCTGCTGTGGGGTCCGCCGTCGCAAGGCACATACTAGCTGTGATGCCCAGCGTTTCTAACTAGGTACTAGCGGTGGGGTCCGCCGTTGCAAGGCATATACTACCTGTGGTGCCCAGCGTTCCTAACTACGTACTAGCTGTGGTGCCCAGCGTTGCAAGGCACATACTAGCTGTGGTCAAAACGATCTTATGTACGCACTGGCTAGGACGTCCAGCGATGCTAAGTATTCACTAGCTGTCGTTTCCGCAGTTGAAAGGCGCATACTAGCTGTGGTGCCCAGGGATCCTAAAAAATTACTAGCGTTACTACAGTTGAATTCCGTATGAATAATTAAAAATTATAACATCACTGTCGAGGAACTGAATAGCCTTATAGGAGATAATGGGAGAAATGTCAAAGTTCCCCGGGCAACGCCGGGTATTACTGCTAGTTTATAATAAGTGTATGTAAAATATTTATATATATGGCAAACTCAATATTTGAATTAGGTAATAGTATACTGACTTCTGACTCCTCATACTAAATTATGTGTCGATACATTCATTTCACCGGTAGTTATTAGGTTTTTTTTTTTTTTTTACATCCCCTAGTCCCTTGCGGGACAGGCTGACGCTCCCAGACCTTGTAGTGTTGCGGCTGCCTGATGGCGCCGAGAGAGCTCGAGATCTGTGGAGTGGGACTGCTTCTACATAGCCGTCGCCGGGGGTAGAACTCAGGCCTGGCCCGTCAATCTCCCCCGGCGCCGGGTCAAAGGGCTTTCTTCTGTTCCCGCCAGGAGGTGAAAAACCGGCCGAACGCCTGATAGCTCGACTCCATCATAAACTCCGGCAGGGTCAGTCCCAGATACGATCCTGTCTCGCGTATCAACTCCACCCTAGACCTGTCGTACAGCGGACAATTAGGTTATTTGGTTCGCGCCCTCTTCTGGTCAATACTTTCCCTTCGTTCCATAATTGACAGTTATTGCGAGTTTTGAGTTAAGCCCTTCTGATCACCTTCCTTTCGGCTGATTCCACTGAAAATGTTTACGTGTGACGGACCTGGATATACAATAGAACCTCGATAAGTCGAAAACCTCCAAAACTCGAAAAACAGTTTTGTTCCTTTCCCTTCAAGCCCCAAAACCTCCTTTACTCGAAATCTCAACCCTCTATTAGTCGAAATAATCAGTGAGTCCCTACAAGCAATTTTGGTACATATTTTCCCTCTATAACTCGAAAAAATTAATTGGACCTCTGTATCTCGAACATAGCAATGTTTTATTTTACAACCTTTACAACTCGATTATTTGAAACTTATTACCTCTATAGCTCGAAGAAAAATAAGTTACTGACTTCAAGAATTTGCCGACAATGTACACCATTGTTTCTTAGAAAACAATTTAGGAGTATACAATAAATAGGATTACCAATTATCTAAAGCAAAAAAAAATTACTCACTTTTTTTAATACCTACATATACTCTGTATTTTTTATTTTAAGGATGTTTTGAAATAATGTTGATTTATAATAAATATAAATGTGTTTGTTACCTCTGTAACTTGAATTTTTATTTATTTCACCTCTCTAACTCAAAATTAGTTAGAATGAATCTTAACCTCTACAAGTCGAATCTAAATCCGCCTATCGAAATCCTCCATAAGTCGAAAACTCTATAACTCGAATTTTTTGGCGTCTCCCTTGATGTTCGACTTATAGAGGTTCTACTGTACATATAACATTTCTTCTCGGGAGTTATAGTGTCTTCTTTTCTGATTTTTGAAATGGGGGTCGGAAAATATGTAATTCCGTATAAAATTCAACATCGAATTTCTGACGGATTGCATAACTTCCCCTATACTTCACAGAGCTGAGGATGTGTTCTGTTGTAGAGACCGGACCACAGACTACCCTCTGCCAGCCTCTTTCGGAACTTCCAGGATGTTCACTCACTGTGCCAACCTATTTTTTTCTGACTTCTCCAATAATTATTCTACGTTCAGATGCGGACCATCCGATCGCAACTTCCAAAGATCTGTCCTGATTAGAGAGGCCATAGTTCCGACTGCGGAGGACTGATGAAACTCGCTCCGAACACATTAACATACTTGGTTCCTTGGAGCGTCACTGATAAAGCCTCGTCTGTTTAGTCATTTTCATAATAATTAGAAAGATTCCAAGGCAGCACAAACTTTTTTTCCGGTAACCAATTAAAAAAAAAAGTAAAAGTGATTCATCTGCACCGTTTGCGCTAATATTTGATAATTGACTTACATAGGGACTCCTAAATCCTCAAACTCTAATAATAGAGACTGATAGAATGAATGTATCGACATGAAACTTTATATATATGATTAAAACTATATAAGGACAACACGAATCAATTTTCAGCCAAATCGGTCGAAGGAAAAAGGGGAGAGGCTCAATTCAAAAACTCTAATTTACCTTCAGGCCATTCTTTAAAGCACTAGAGTTACCTAGTTATTTTGACTCATGCCCGGGCTTTGACTACGAGAACATATCGCCTACTAATGAGCCCGACTCTACTGTGAGAGTCCTAAATTTTCCCTACCTAGGTTTATTCCCTTAGGGGATATATTATCTCAAATTTTTCCCAGTATTAAGATATGTTGTTTGTTTCTGAATCATAACCGGGTTTCAACGACGAAATCATATCGCCTACTACCAGAGCCCTGTTTCGTCATTCTGGTAGACCTGCGTCTGACCTGTTTAATTAGGAAGGGGGTCTGCCGTTGTAATGAATGTATCGACACAAAATTTCACATGTGAATTCAAAACCCCATAGAACGACTTTTATTATATTATTTTTTTTTTTTATTATTAATTTTCAGCGGAATCGGCCAAAGGGGAGGGGTGGATCAGAGAGGGTTCAACTCAAAAAAACAAATAACTCCTGATGTAATGAATGAATTGACATGAAATTTTATATTTTACGTCAAAACCCAATGAGGACATAACCTGTCAAATTTCAATGACATCGGGCAAAGGGGAGGGGGGGCTCAATTCAAAAATCTTAATAACTGCCGATGTAATGAATTTATCGACAACAAATTTAGTTTGAGGATTTGGGAGTCCCTATATAAGTCAACTATTAGCTGAAACGGTCAACTGGACTGTTTTTGAAGAGGGGGGTGCGAAAAGTTAATAGATTAATTCGTTTTGGGGAAGTACATTGCCGGTGATTCACAGACGATTTTTTTTTTTATTTACAACTATATAAAAAGTATATAAAACAAGCTAAGTATGCTAAGAGGCAAGAAATGGCAATGTCAAAAGAGGAGACATCACCCGGTGGTGACACTCTCTGAGTTGCATTCATTTATGACTAATCACTGTCACTGCCTGATCTGTGAAGGTTTCTAGGCCACTGGCGCTCAAGGCGTCGTTGGGGAAGTATGAGGCAAGGACTAGTACAGGGGTGGCCAACCCAAATGATGTCACTTTGGAAATGCATTATAATCCCGCGGGCTGCATATAAAATTATATATCCCCATATTTGATTTGGACCCACTACAACAATTTTTTGTAGTGAAAATTTAAAACAGAATGAATTATTATTATTGTTTTTATAATTTATAATTAGTTGGTTGGTTGGTTTGTTGGTTTATAATTGGTTTGTTGGTTTATAATTGGTTTGTTGGTTTATAATTGGTTTGTTGGTTTATAATTAGTTGGTTGGTTGGTAGGTTTATTTTGGGCGAACAACTGCTTAGGTTATTATCGCCCATTTAATTAGTGAGACATTTAATTAGTGAGATATTTAATTAGTGAGATATTTGTTTCTCAACTCTTTCACTTAGCTTTTGTAAGTCGATCTCAATGCGTGTATTTGCACATCGTAATTAAGGTTGCAGGTTTTCGTCCGTTAAGTTCGAGCGTGATTTATGTTTGGTAAATTTCATTTTCGAAAAAAAAGATTAGCAGGTGTAAGTTGATACAAAAGCGCTCACAACTTGTTGTGCCAGATTTCTCAAATTGGAAAATTTTTCTTTTGTGACATAAGTGTTATAAAAATGTATTTATAAAACACTACACTAAAAACAAAAATATTGTACAAAAAAAACATATTTTGTAAAATTGTGATGAATCTGAGCGGCTGTAAAATTATTCAAGGCTTTGGGCCACTCCTGGACTAGAGGATCAATGTGGGTGCTAAATGAGAAAAATAACTTTTTATACCTGGGTTTAGTTAGCTAATTCGATTAAAAACTTTGGCAAAACCTCACATAGTCCAAGTCCACAAGTCCACGCAGGCTTTAGTCGTTTGTTCTAAACTTAAAATCGTGGAACAGGTATAATAATGGATTGATTAAAAAAAATAATAATATTCTTAAAACTAGTTTGAATGTGTATTTTGACTATTACAAAAAAATGATAAAAAAACAGATTTGTGTAGATCTATCGGAGGTTAAACCAAGGATTATAGCTTATCTATTCAAATCTAGGCTTCCTTAGCCTCATGTTCCTGGAAGCAGGCGTTCGACTATCCGACTTTGGTGACGGTCCTTACCCTGTCGGATAATTGAGGTGATAACATTACGGTTAAAGGAAGCTGAACTGCCAACCTGTGATTCAGCTGGTCTCTCTATAATTTCACACATTATACTTTATATTGATCTTATCAACCTTGAGAAAGACTCTGACCAGACTATTAATTGGAGTCAATAACTGCCGCAGGAACCAGCCAGCAGAGAAAAAAAAAAAAATAACATACGCAAACCTTCGTAGAGATTAGTTCATGAGCGGATAATGACAATTATTAAAGCGAAAAAAAGTGAAAACGAAATCATTTCTAGTGATTCGGCGAACTGTACTTAGCAGTTAGTTGATACTTCCTTGATGATGAGTTGTGATCTAGAGTTACTAACGATACTTTAACTTCCACAGCTCTACCAAGGATAGGGGAAGTTATGAAATTTCTGACAGATTAAATAACTTCCCCTATAAGAAGGGTGAGTTTTCAACGGAAATTCATGTTTTCCGACCCCATGCATGATTCCAAGTATGAAAAAAATATATATCTGGGTGTATGTTTCTGTGAACACGGTAATTCCTGATAGAATGTATGCATCGGCACGAAATTATATATACAGTGTAAACTCCATTTAACGTCACTCGATTTAACGACAATCTCCCTAAAACATCGAAATTACTTGAATCTGGTTGGTTTACCTTGTTGTCCATACAATGATACACTCTATGAAGCATCACACCCACTCTAAATAACGACAACAGTACGTCATTACTAAGCAATAAACAGTACTTTCAAGTTGCCGAAATTAATAAGAACTGCAGCTGTGTACGGTCTTTTGTTTGTTATTTTGTTGCTTTATTGTCTAGCAGGTATTTACCTCGACTGTCGGCATCATACGTACCTACCGAAGATTCTAAGAAATTCGTTCTTTTGTTTGTTGTGATTACCTTGCAAGGCATGTTGATCCCACAGTATCCCAAGATATGAATAAAAATAAATAAGAAAATACAATTAAAATACTGGAGCAGCAAAAAACGTCAGACGAAGATAACAGACTATACGCAATAAGCGTTGTTATTTGTATCAATATTAATGTTTGTTGTTTGTAAATTTTATACTTTATTATTAAATACATATTATAATAGTAAAATACTATTAAATGTAATGTAATATGTATTGATCTTTCTTCTCTTCATTTAACAACAACTCTCAATAACGCCATAAAATGGGCAGTCCCTTAAGTGTCGCTATATAGAGTTTACACTGTATATATTGTATATATCCAGAACGCTACAAGAACGAAACTTATTGATTTTGAGGCAAGTCAAGGGAAGGTAGAAGATGAGGAGAGGCACAACTCTAAAATCCCAATAACTGCCGATGTAATACAAATGTATCGACACAACATTTAGTACGAGGATTTAGGAGCCCCTATGTAAATCATATATTGATTTTCAGCTCAAACGGTCGATTGGCTTTAGAGCGAGAGCGAAAACATAATTGAGTAATTCTTACTGGGGAAGTACATGACCGATGTTTTACTGACGATTCTTTGTTTAACTCTAACATCGATCAGTCCATCCAATACATCGATAGTTCTTAATTTATTCTATAATATATTTTTTTAATTTTTTTTTTTTGGTCTTATATTCGATGCATATTAGCCATGTCACTGTGTCATCTAATTATTTACATCATCCATGGCCCCGGGAGGGAGTTCTATCTACGAAATAAAACTCACTCCCGGACGGGATTCGAACCCACAAACCATGGTAACATCATGCGAACATAGCACTACGCTCTCGCCCGCACGGCCACCATAGCCCCGGGAGGGAGTTCTATCTACGAAATAAAACTCACTCCTGGACGGGATTCGAACCCGCAAACCATGGTAACATCATGCGAACATAGCACTACGCTCTAGCCCGCACTGCCACCACGGCCCTGGGAAGGAGTTCTATCTACGAAATAAAACTCACTCCCGGACGGGATTCGAACCCACAAACCGTGGTAACATCATGCGAACATAGCACTACGTCTAGCCCTCACTGCCACCATGGCCCCGGGAGGGAGTTCTATCTACGAAATAAAACTCACTCCCGGACGGGATTCAAACCCACAAACCGTGGTAACATCATGCGAACATAGCACTACGTTCTAGCCCTCACTGCCACCATGGCCCCGGGAGGGAGTTCTATCTACGAAATAAAACTCACTCCCGGACGGGATTCGAACCCACAAACCGTGGTAACATCATGCGAACATAGCACTACGTTCTAGCCCTCACTGCCACCATGGCCCCGGGAGGGAGTTCTATCTACGAAATAAAACTCACTCCCGGACGGGATTCAAACCATGGTAACATCATGCGAACATAGCACTACGCTCTAGCCCGCACTGCCACCATGGCCCCGGGAGGGAGTTCTATCTACTAAATAAAACTCACTCCCGGACGGGATTCGAACCCACAAACCGTGGTAACATCATGCGAACATAGCACTACGTTCTAGCCCTCACTGCCACCATGGCCCCGGGAGGGAGTTCTCTCTACTAAATAAAACTCACTCCCGGACGGGATTCGAACCCACAAACCATGGTAACATCATGCGAACATAGCACTACGCTCTAGCCCGCACTGCCACCATGGCCCCGGGAGGGAGTTCTATCTACGAAATAAAACTCACTCCCGTACGGGATTCGAACCCACAAACCATGGTAACATCATGCGAACATAGTACTACGTTCTAGCCCTCACTGCCACCACGGCCCCGGGAGGGAGTTCTATCTACGAAATAAAACTCACTCCCGGACGGGATTCGAACCCACAAACCATGGTAACATCATGCGAAAATAGCACTACGCTCTCGCCCGCACGGCCACCATAGCCCCGGGAGGGAGTTCTATCTACGAAATAAAACTCACTCCTGGACGGGATTCGAACCCGCAAACCATGGTAACATCATGCGAACATAGCACTACGCTCTAGCCCGCACTGCCACCATGGCCCCGGGAGGGAGTTCTATCTACTAAATAAAACTCACTCCCGGACGGGATTCGAACCCACAAACCGTTGTAACATCATGCGAACATAGCACTACGTTCTAGCCCTCACTGCCACCATGGCCCCGGGAGGGAGTTCTCTCTACTAAATAAAACTCACTCCCGGACGGGATTCGAACCCACAAACCATGGTAACATCATGCGAACATAGCACTACGCTCTAGCCCGCACTGCCAACATGGCCCCGGGAGGGAGTTCTATCTACGAAATAAAACTCACTCCCGTACGGGATTCGAACCCACAAACCATGGTAACATCATGCGAACATAGCACTACGTTCTAGCCCTCACTGCCACCACGGCCCCGGGAGGGAGTTCTATCTACGAAATAAAACTCACTCCCGTACGGGATTCGAACCCACAAACCATGGTAACATCATGCGAACATAGCACTACGCTCTAGCCCGCACGGCCACAATGTCCCTGGGAGGGAGTTCTATCTACGAATTAAAACTCACTGCCGGACGGGATTCGAACCCACAAACCATGGTAACGTCATGCGAACATAGCACTACGCTCTAGCCCGCACGGCCACAATGTCCCTGGGAGGGAGTTCTATCTACGAAATAAAACTCACTGCCGGACGGGATTCGAACCCACAAACCATGGTAACATCATGCGAACATAGCACTACGTTCTAGCCCTCACTGCCACCATGGCCCCGGGAGGGAGTTCTATCTACGAAATAAAACTCACTCCCGTACGGGATTCGAACCCACAAACCATGGTAACATCATGCGAACATAGCACTACGCTCTAGCCCGCACTGCCACCATGGCCCCGGGAGGGAGTTCTATCTACGAAATAAAACTCACTCCCGTACGGGATTCGAACCCACAAACCATGGTAACGTCATGCGAACAAAGCCCTACGGCCACGTGGCCTCCTTTCTATAATATTTTCTATTTACCTAATTGATATTCAAGGAATGCAGGATTGCCGGCTTGGTTATGTTTATGTCACATGTGTAGCACCTACGTGGCATAACGTACATGTGGTGTTATTTCCGTTAAACCAAAACATGATAATAAGATAAGACATAAAAATATATACAGATAGCTTATAAATTAGATACATAAACAGATATTAACTCTTGGGGTCAGAAAAACATGTGATTAGTAACAAAAATACTAGTAAAAAGCAACATGAAATTAATAAATAGATACTAGAAAATAAATGACAAAATTAATATGTAATACTAATAAATACAGTAGATACAGTTGTTAAGATGACGTGTTCGAAACCCGGTTGAGGCGCTTCGGTTTTTATATCTGGGAGGTGAAGAAACCTTGAGAACGCCGTCCTTCGGATGGGACCATAAGCGATAGACCCGAGCCTGTATAATGTCAGGAACTCGTTAATGATTCCGAACCCTAGGTGAGTAAACTTAGGTAGGCCACATTTAGAACTCCCATTGTAGAATCATGTCTTTTTGAGTGCTCTGGTAGTTAAAGCCCGGGCATTAGTCAGAATAATTAAACAACTACAATTTTTAAATTAATTTTAATTATGATAAATATTTTTTTTTATAATTCTCCCAAAAATATCTTTCAGGTCACAATTTGAGAAATAAAAATAAAAATAATATTAAAGCATTTTAGAACAACTAACTTTTCAAAGTAATTAATGACAATTAATTTAGTACTCATGCCCGGGCTTTAACCACAAGGTCATATTGCCTACTACCAAAGAGCTCTTTTGTCACTCTGTTGGACATGAGCTCTACTGTGGGAATCCTAAATTTTGCATACCTAGGTTTATTCACCGAGGTTAGGTATCTTCAACGAGTATGTGACATCATCATCATCATCATAGGCACTACAGCCCATCAAGAGCCTTGGCCTCCTCCAGGAAATGTCCCCATGCAGCTCTGTCCTGGGCTAGTCTCCACCAGCCCACCGCACCAAACCGTCTTGCGTCTCTGTTCACCGTCTCCAGCCATCTTTTTCTGGGTCGTCCCACTCCTCTCCTACCCTCCGGTGTCACATTAACGAGTTTCCTGGGTATAAGGTCATCTCTTAGATAAAAAACCTAAGGGCTTTAGCCGGGTTTGACCCCGCTATCTTGAGCTCAGTAGACGAGCATGCTACCAACCTCTCAGCTATCGGCGCCCACACAATTAATTTGTACAAGAATTACGTAACGCAATATTTTATTATTAATTAATTTTGTTTGTTTTCAATTTAATTTTATTATTATTATTGTCTATTTCACAAAATTTATATTATACATGGGAATACTTTCAGCGGTGCTGCCATCTTCAGCCACGACTTAACGAACACTAAGTAATATTTGTCAAATCGTGATTGAAGATGGTAGCAATACCGGAAGTACTCCCATATATTTTGTGAAATAGTCAATATTTTAAAAAATATACGCTTTTCATTATATTTTTTTACAAATTGTATTATCTTATAAATCGTCGATGTTAAAGATTGTAAGATGGGAAATTCGCCGAATATTGAATTATCTTTTATTATTTTTTTTAAGTTAACAAAATCACGAGTAAAATAATTTAAATAATTTTCTTAATTATTTTGAAAATTTATAGTTATATTAGATTACATATATATATATATATTTTTTTGAAGACCCATCCTCTCCTCCGGCTTCATGTGTTACATGATCTCTGGAGAATCCTATGCAACACGCTGTTTACTAGTAATTCCAGTTACAGGACAAATGACAGAACAACTGGAACATGCTAAACTTTTAAACAAATATTTCTCTCTACTTTCTCTAAATAATGAACAGAACTTTCAACACTGTTTCTATGTATTTTCAGAACAAAAAAATAAATAAAAATAAAAAAATTGTCAGTTAATCACCTATGTACTTCCTGGGGAGTGTCACCACTGGGTGGTTTCTCTTGACATTGCCATTTTTATCTCCCTAAAGCACATTTGCTTGTTGTATATACAGTTGTAAATATTTTTATTTGGGAGGTCAAAAAACCTTGAGAATGCCGTCCTTCGGATGGGGCATTAAGTAGTCCAGAGCCTGTATAATGTCAGGAACTTGTTAAATATTCCTTCCCTAGGTGAATAAACTTAGGTAGGCAAAATTTAAAGCTATCATTGCAGAATTGGGCTCACGTCTTTCACAGCGACAAATAAATGCTCTGGTAGTAGGCGATATAACGGCATAGTTAAAGCCCGGTTGTGAGTCACAATAACTAAACAACTACAGTTATTAATTTAATTTAAATTATGATAAATATTTTTTTATAATTCTTCCAAAAATATCTTTCGATGTTCTTCTTCAGGGCACAATATGAGAGATATAGAATAAAAAAATAATAATAAAATATTTAAAAAAAAGTAAAAACTAACTTTTCAAATTAATTAATGGGAATTAATGGACAATTAAAATAACGACAGACACTGACATATAAACATTCTCCAGAAATGCCTCATTTTGATCCTCAAGACACGTAGCATTTTAAAAAAACGCAAAACCCAATTTCGAATTTTGTTAATATTACACAACTTTTCTTTTAAGAGTTACTAAATATGAGAGTTAATTAAGGGGCAAACTTTGTATTAACGACTTAACTCATAAGACTCTTTCTGGGCCGAAAATAAACGAATTGAATTCATGAGCCCTCTTCTGTTGGGATAGTAAGGAGGGTAGAGGGGGCTCCCCACCCCCTGATAACGCTATCGAAGGGAGCCGAGCCACACTTCAGTCGGTAGTCTGCCCCCATTCAGGATGCTCCTTGAGCTGTCAGTCGTCTCGTTGGCCGTCCTAGTCCTCCTGGTCGCCAGTCTCCTTATCTTCTTCAGTCCGAGTGCAAAGACGAGGAAATGCGCCGCCTCTATCCCTGGACCTCCGCCATATCCGTTCATTGGCAACCTGCATGAGGTCAAATTCGGAAGTGGTGAGTCCAGCCATACCAGTCTTTTGATATACTAACCTTAGCCACCCCCAACCACCTTTAAGCCCAACTCAACCACTCCCAACCACCCCATTTTGTGCAATTTCTTTTTTTCATTATAACTTATGAAAAATGTTTCTTTTTGCAAAATATTTGTCACAGTGAGGACTCAAGGCGTATTGATCATATATTGATCACATCTTATACTTCGGTGAATGATTTAAATTTTTATCAGAAGTTCCGAAAAAAATATTTAACAGTCAGTAATAATCTACCTATCATTCATTATATTTACAATATTAATTCAATTTGGTAATGTTAAATCTGATTGCTAAAACGTCTTTAGCTTGAGAAAACATTCAATCAAAATTTCAGCCAGATGACTCTGTCTATCCATTGCATGTCATATATCACATAATTTTTTCAGATGTTCGCTTGATTTTTATGAAAACTGTTGGTTCTAAGGCAAAATTGTCAATATCGAAAATGTTCCTTATAAAATTTCTGACTAACCATTTGTCTCAAATTTTAAGTCGGATCAACGCGCATAGAGCTAAAGCTTCTCAAAGACTGCTTTCTCTAATCACAAAAAAATATTGATATTAATCAACCGCTGTTAAATAAAGCCTATGATAGGTTTAAAATAAATAAATAATATAAATATAGAATAAAGATAAACAATCAGACTGAAAAAGTAAGTAAGAGAGATACATACGTTCATAGCTGATAGACGATGTCTTGGTAGGGACGAGGTTCCAGCCTCCTTCCTGGTGTTCGTTCTCCCAACTTGTAGTGCTGGACTCCAGGAGCTTGTCTTGGTAGTCCCGGGTCAGCTTGGCGGTGAAGGCGTCCATGTCCGGCTTGTCTACATCTCTGTTGGTTCTATAAAAAAAAAAATAGACGAAGAAATCCCTTACAAACAATATTATTCAAATTTGAAATAGGAGAAACGCGCACAGAGTTAGTGGGCGATCGGTGTTTTTTGAGAATTTGAACAATAGACGTTAAAAAAATAAATTGCGACGAAATAATATAAGATGTCGCATTTTATGTTACATTGATGATCTGTCTAGCACAAGACGACGCCGGTAGCTCACTGGTTTGCGTGCTTGCCTTCTGAGCTCAAGAACGTGGGTTCGTAACCCGACTGAGGCCCTTAGTTTATTTCATCTGGGAGGTAAAATAAACTTAACCACGCCGTCCTTCGGATGGGACGTTAAGCGATTGTCCCAAGCCCGTACGATGTCAGGTACTTGTTAAAGACCCCTACCCTAGGTGTACAAAATTTAGGACTCCCACAGTAGAGTCGGGCTCATGTCCACCAGAGTGACTAAAAAGCGCTCTGGTAGTAGGCGATATGACCTCGTAGTTAAAGCCCGGGCATGAGTTAGAAAACCTAACCTAACCCTTGTCTAGCCCTCACTGTCTCTGCGACATAAAATGGGGATCCCTTTTATTAAGTTGGAATTAATTTTTTTTTATTAAGAATGTTATTCATAATTCGACCCAATGAATGAAAGACCAAAAATCGCCTATGCAAAGAAAAACTTTATTTTCTATTTTTCAGTGTAGTATAATTGAAATTTGAGGTATATTTTTGAAAAACTTGTTTTGTATATTAATTTTTTTTTTTCATAATAAAATTATTTTGGAACATGAAAATCATATATGATTTCTTGTCCAGGCTTTGTATATTTGTGCTGTTAAAATGTTTCTAGATATTTAAGAAAATTATACTAGAAGTGGTACAAAAAATTATACTTATAATGCGCGTCTTTGTTTTGAAGCATATTTTGGTTAAATTGACAAAATGTACTAAAGTTGTCTTTATTTTTAACCAGCATGAACCAAATTGCCTTTATTTCCAATCTACATAAACCTTGTTGTTTTTATTTTCAATACCAACCAAGTTGTTTTTGTTTATAAAATTTAATGATCAACCAACATTTAATGAGAACTAAGATGTAAGATTGAGAGGACGCCTCAATTCATTTATCTTAGCCTACCCTCATGATGGACGGAGCAATCTTTGGGGAAGTAAGATTTCAAGTAACTATAAAAACGGATTTTTGAGAACTGAGCAATACTAATATATATATATTTTTTTACTCGAAATTCTGTACGTAGATTTAGATCCCATTTTACGTCTAATACTTCTACTGATTTTCAGCCAAATATGTTCAAGAGAAGGGTTTAGAGTGAGAGAGAGAGAGAGCGGAAACTTATGTATTATAATTAATTAAAGCTTGGGATGTACTTCGCCAGTGAAATATGGGGTTCTTAGACAACATGAAAAATATTTCGAACCAAAAAAAAAATGTTTATTTATTTTATTTTATTTATTTATTTGTCAGGAAAATGATTTTTTTTATACGGGATATGACTGTATAAAGTTAGTTATTATGACTCATGCCCGGGCTTTTAACTTCGAAGTCATATCGCCTACTACCAGAGCGACAAAAGAGCGCTCTCAGCCAGACTCTACCATGGGAGCTCTAAATTTTGCCTTCCCTAAATTTTTATTCACCTAGGTTAGGGGTCTTCAACGAGTACCTGATATAGTACAGGCTCGGGACCAGCGCGTAACGTCTCATCCGAAGGAAGGCGTGCTCAAGGGTTTTTCACCTGACGGATGAAAAAGAAACTAATAAAACAAACTTATTTTTAAAATGTCTATTTCACAATTTTTTTTTTTTTCTTCTTTATTCACGAAATAAAACTCTCGGACAGGATTCGAACCCGCACTCGTAGTGGGTCCAAGCAACTAAAGCCCTAATCTACCGGTTTCGGCATTACACAAGCAACAAGTATAATGTCAATCTTATAAACTTAGTTTATAATTAGGCCTGCTGATGTTTGTGAGATTGACAATATTTGAAGAAAAAAAGTTTTTTTTTATTTATACAAGTTCCCAGAATGCTTTTTCCATGTCCGCCTTTCTCAATATAGATATATAAATTGACCTTGAAAATGCTGCCTTGGAGAGGGCCCCCTCTGCCTACGCCATTGTCGGGATTGAGCTCTGTTAATATGAAAAAATAAAAATTAGAACGATATACATGGATCTGTATTTAAGTAAGTACATTGACACCAGTCAACTTCAACCAGGAAAACGTTCAAGACAATTAAACTGTTAAAATTAATTGGCCATCGTAAGGAAATATATATATATTTTATTTTTTTTAGTGACAAGATTGTTTTAGGAAACGATTGGCTATTTAAAAAGCCAAATAGTGGTAGGGCTACATTTTTTTTTTATCCACAACAAAAAACTAGCGGAAGACAGAGTGAGTTTTGGGGCTGATCTCTGATCTAGGCGAAAAAATGTTTTTTGAAAATGTTAAATTCCTATTCGATTCTTTTTTTTATTCATTTTTTGTCGCTAGGTCTACTTCTTATTAATAATAATATTCCAAGCTGGGCTATTTTGAACGATTTTTTTTTTTTTTTGTTTAAATGTTTTTTGTGTTTCATAGGATCCTGTTTTCGCTCGCCCGTCTGTATGCCGTCGCCTTTAAACTCTTAAACTATTGTGTATACTATAAGGACGAAACTTGTAACAGGTCTGTATAAGCTTTGAGAGTAGAGCCGGCGTTATTGTTCTAGAAAAAAAAAAATATATACAGGGTGTCCCAGATAAACGGGCCACAATCGAAATAATTCGGAAACGATTATTGCTAGCAAAATTTTACAAAGAATGAAAGTTTCACGTCTCAACGAGTGGTATGCAGTGGTGTGAAAAAAAAATGAAAAATTTAATGTAATAGGGCTTTAATGGCCAACGGAAGGAAAGGGTTTCCTTTTAAGCCCATTAACAATTAACACAATTTAAAAGTACTCAAAAAGTTGGGAAGAACCCAGCAAAAGAAATCTTTATACCTGTAAAACTACCGGAGATATGTTGGTTCAAAATCTGAAAAGTGTTAAACCTTTGAAAAGAGTGAGTATTGTAACTGAAGTTAAGAATGGTTCTTAATGTATTTTTTTCTTTACTTTCATAGAAAAATAGTCAGATTGTAATAATTATAATAATAAAAGGGCATTATTTGAGCCATATTTTGAACTGAAGAACTTCTGAAGATTTGGACAGTATTTTAGGTAATATAATAATAATAATAATAATAAACTTTATTCCATTTGAAATAAAATACATTTCATTGGAAGGAGTTCAGCCAGCCTTCTTAAATAAAATTGAAAAATATAAAAAAGAATATATATAAAGTGTATCAGCTACAGTGAAAAAAAAGAAATGAAAATTGACATGGTAAAGTATTGAGATGAAATAATTATATTAAAGAAATGAAATGGATAAATATGAAAATACAAATTAAAAAATTGCTTCCTCTTGAATTTTGAAATAAGGCAATCAATAATAATATTAAACACTATATTACAATTAATCCTGAGATTAGAAAAAACTAAAAAACAGGTTCACAGAAAAATTGAAAAACAAAGAATGAAACCTCTAGTAAACAGTGCCCAATATTTAACTAATTTCACCGATTTTGACAAGCAAATAAAGCCATTGACTATTGGATATTAACACTTTATCACAAGTTACAACACTGTTCTTCAGAAACACAGCCAGGCCCCCGCTCGCTTTCCCAACACTGAGTGTTTTCACCGCTTTGGTCGAGTATACTTCATATTGGTCCAGGAAAGAAGGGGGATTCCAGTTGTCGCTGTGAAGCCATGTTTTAGAGAGACAGATCAGGTCCAGTTTGACAAAATTATTTATTTCCGTGGGTAGCATCGCTATGTTGAGAGTATTGAAGCCGTTTACATTCCAGAAACCGATTTTGGCCGAGGGTGACTTTGGTCCTTTACCTTTGGATTTACCAGAGGGGACCGCGGCATTAAAAACCTCTCTATGTTCCCGGCTTTAATTTTCTTTAATTTTCTCTTCCGTGAGACAGATGGATCTGAGATAGACTGGTCAGTATCAATATTGTCATTGTCTGTTTCATAATCCGTGGGTACGCCAGTTGAGTCGTACGCTCTTTCTTCTGTCCTAAATTGAGATAGATCCTCTTCGCATCTTATTACAATTGCCGGACATCCTTCAACTTTACGAACCCTGATTAGGCCACTCCGAAACCAGACAAATTTAACCATTCCTAATCTTCGTAGTTCTTTACCTTTTTTGAAAAGATCATACGTATCTTTATTCATATGTTCGGATACGTAAATAGGAAGATTTGTTGATTCAGAACTAGAGAGAGAAAACAGGCCAGTATTAAGTACCTTTCTTTTTTTTTACAAGCGGCCAGAAATTCATTTTAGGTAATATGGACTCTTGCAAATGTTGGTAAAGGCATTATTATTATTATAAAGTCTGTCTAACCAATAAATAAAGACTTAAGAGCACAAATGTTACAAATCTATATTATGATTTTTTTTTATGACTTTTATTAGGTACTTTATTTGTTTAGTTCTTGGTCAGTATAAGATAAGAATTGTTCATTGAATATTGCAAAAAATGTTTAGCGCTAGTGAGATAGTAGATATGACCCTTATTATAGGGGAGTGTCATAGCAAGTTTAATGCTGCTTCTCAGGTTTACGCCGAACGATTTCCAGAAAGAAATCATCCATCCCGGAAGGTCTTGAAAAGGATTATTCAAAACATTTTTCAACTGTCCAAATCTTCAGAAAATGTTTAAAATATGGCTCAAATAATGCCCTTTTATTATTATAATTATTACAATCTGAGTATTTTTATATGAAAGTAAAGAAAAAAAAAAACATTAAGAACCATTCTTAACTTCAGTTACAATACTCACTCTTTTCAAGTGCCAGATGTTTTGTTTTTATTTGATTTTAGCACAATTGAATGTACATTGTACAAAAAAAAAAAAAAAAAAAAAAAAAAACTCTTTTCAAAGGTCACGTCAAACACTGGGTTAGGTTAGGTTTTATGACTCATGCCCGGGCTTTAACTATGAGGTCATATCGCCTACTACCAGAGTGCTCTTTCGTCATTCTGGTGGACATGAGCCCGACTCTACTGTGGGAGTCCTAAATTTTGCCTACCCTAAATTTTTATTCATCTAGGGTAGGGGACTTTAACGAGTATCTGACATTGTACAGGCTCGGGACCATCGCTTAACGTCCCATCCGAAGGACGGCGTGCTTAAGTTTATTTTACCTCCCAGATAAAATAAACTAAGGGTCTCGGTCGGGTTACGAACCCACGATCTTGAGCTCAGAAGTCAAGCACGCATACCACTGAGCTACCGGCGCACAGTGGGGCGAATGTCCAATCTAGGTGGACAAAATTCTGAAACCTTGTATTCTTACTGGAAATGACACGCTGATTACGAATATACCCCATATGACGGTTCACAAATGAACCCTTGAATGAGTTTTTGCTGAAATACATCAAAAACCCTCACTTTTCTACCTTCTTTTCAAAATTACAAGAAGAGGATTCATTGTATCAAAAGCTTTCAGAAACAAAAATTACAGCCAATGAAATTCCACATCAAATGAGACTATGCACAATCAATAGCACGCAATTGAACGTTTTTAAACCCAAACGGCAAAAATAATTTGAAAAAACCGCTAATCATAAGTAGTTTAATATGGCCCATGGTTCGGAATGTTACTTAATCCTCTGAGCGTCTAGATTAGTGAAACTTGCTCAATATTAGATGGAGCTGAGACAGATCGATACATTATTAGATGGAGCTGAGACAGATCGATACATTGTGGGTGGAAACAGTAAGATCAAATAATAGACGGAACTTGAAAATATCACTTTATTTAAATAGATGTTTACTCTTTAGTAAGTCGTTGAAGAAAATAAAACCAATTTACATGAATAAGAAAAAGGTAAAACCCTTGCTTCAAGTAAATAAACAAGATATGTACAAACCCATTGAATTCTGCAGGTATCAAAATATGATACAAAAGCCAACTCAGTAAAATATGTCAAACTTTTTTTTTTTTAAATTTATTTGCAATCTATATAAATTTAATACAATGAGCAAATATAGTAACTGTATGCATGAGTGTCTATGCCACAAGTTGGGAGAGGTCAGCCAGCGCTGACACTCCCTAATGTCAAACGTTAAGTGAATAAATGAACGGGTTTCCAGGGAAACATTTTTTCAATGCTATCTTACAAAATTAAACGTTGAGACGTGGTGGGTTTCAGTTGCGACAGCGTAACTACAAAATCAAAGTCTTTTTCGTCTAGCCATGATGAATATTTATGAAATTTTTTTAAAAAAAGATCAGGTCTACGACAACTCTTTTCCCATCATTCGCTTATTTTTCCCGAATAACGAGCAACAGAGTGTTGTATTGAGGGTACGTTACTCACTTCCCCTTCAAACTGATCTGTAATTAGAGCTAGAACATAATATGTATGATATTATCTCATGAGACCTTCGTTCCGAGATTTTTTCGGAAACTTGGACCACTCTTCAAAAAACTTGTTCCGGGCAATCTTGAGCACTGATTCTAAAAATCAATCATTATTATTGAAAATACGAAGTATAGCAAAAAATAGCAAAAAGATACAAATGAATCTGAAAACTAGAAAGTATAACGAAAAGGAAAATGGGTCAATTAGCTTGGGAGCTTTTGGGGAAACATTATTTTTTCTCGTTCAAAATTATGGATGTAACGGATTTTTTAATAAAACAGTTCAAATATCTCTGTAACTGAACACTACTTACAAGAACCGTGCATATGATTACTAACCTTTCTCTTTAGACTCCTTTTCAACTGCCAAATATAGCTCAAACAATGATCGAACTGATATTATTGCAGTCAGACTAATAAACCCGCGTCTTATCGCAGTTGGATGACATCACTTGTTCAAACATGAATACTTGATTTGTTCCATTTCTATGCAGTATTTATTTTCATTATAAGGTAAATATTTACATTTTCGGAGCCACTCACCTTCCGACAACAATGTCTAAGGCTGGAAATCTTAAATTTTTGACTTGACTTTTGTCCACCTAAAATGGTCATTCGCCCCACTGTGCGGCGCCCCCTAAAGGCCTCAAACACTGGGTTTAACACTTTTCAAATTCTGAACCAACATATCTCAGGTAGTTTTACAGGTATAAAGATTTCTTTTGCGAGGTTCTTCCCAAATTTTTAAGTACTTTTTAATTGTGTTAACTGTTAATGGGCTTAAAAGGTAACCCTTTCCTTCCATTGGCAATTTAAGCCCTATTACATTAAATTTTTCATTTTTTTTTCACACCACTGCATACCACTCGTTGAGACGTACAACTTTCATTCTTTGTAAAATTTTGCTAGCACGAATCATTTCCGAATTATTTCGATTGTGGCCCGTTTATCTGGGACACCCTGTATATATCGCATATAATATATTAGGTTTTTTTATCTGGGAGATGAAAAAACCTTGAGCACGCCGTCCTTCGTATGGTACGTTGAGCAAGGGTCCCGAGCTTGTACAATGTCAGGTACTCGTTAAATTTTCAACAGAATCGCCTTAAGGGAAGGTTGGGATCAGAGGAAAGGATTTATACTCAAAAAATATAATAACTGTCAATGTAACAAAATGATGTGATGTATAAAATTACACACATTGGAATTATTAATAATATATTATAAAATTAATTATATTTATTGGTATAAAAAAAAACAGCAGTTAGAAATGAAGTAACTTAGTGAATAAATATATGAAATCGCATTTTGTTTTAAATCAACCAATGAATGGAGAACAAAAAAATACGACCATCAGCAGTCTAAGTTGGGTTGTGTTAAGTTGGGTCTGAGGAGGGATGTGAAGGTGGACAGAGAGAGAAGTGTTTTTAGGCTTAAGGTGTGGTGAATCAAGTAGGTAGTGAAATAACAGTGAAATCGATGCGCAAAGGTACTTTTTTATCTACAAAAAATCCAAATGAAAAGTTTGTTAATTGAAATTTTTTGAAAATAGGTGCACTTTCTTCAAAATTGCACGTCTTGAACTTTCGATATTTTTATTAGGACCCTTTTCGGAACCTACTGTGGAAATCAAAATTTAGTAGAATACCAGCTATAATTTCTACAGGAAATGTGGTCTTTTTATTATTTAATTATTATTAATTCAATTATTTTAATTTTTTTATTATATCTCCTGGCTCGACTCGAAAAATTTTTTTTTTGCCTTATGGTCGATGCGTATTAACCATGGTTGTAAACGATAATTAAAAACCCTTTTTTTAAGAGGATCATTGGAGGGGGAACTGTGTCTCTGTGCCTTCTCAAATTCCGGTGGCTGGTGTGTAGAGACACGGTGGCCCGTACACTGAGTGTCTCGTGTGAAAGCAGGGTAACGCTATCCATAAAATTGAATGATTTTTTTAATATTGTGGCCATTCTTTAAATCAATGTTATTTTGGGGCATATATACATATAAATAAATAAAATTATCTCCTTTGCGCATCTATTTCACTCCTACTTGGTTCACCACACCTTAAGCCTAAAAACACTTCTGTCTAGACCTTCACATCTCTCCGACTTCTCACGTCTACAACACAACTTAGACTGTTTCTTGACTATTTGAAACTGTTGATGGTCGTCATTTTTCTCCATTCATTGGTTGTTCACATTTCGTTTTAAAACAAAATGCGACCAGTTCATTTTTGTATATTTATTCACTAATTAAGTTACCTCACTCCTAACAGCTGTTTTTTTACATATAATAATAATTGACTTTATAATTTATTAATAATTTTGATGTGTGTAAATTTTTTATACATCACGTTAAACAAATGAATTCCGACGAAATAATATAAGATGTCGCATTTTATGTTACATTGATGATCTTGTCTAGCACAAGAGGGCGTCGGTAGCTCAGTGGTATGCGTGCTTGCCTTCTGAGCTCTATAATTTATTAATAATTTTAATGTGTGTAAATTTTTTATTCCGTAGATAGAACTCCCTCCCGGGGCCATAGATGTCGTAAATGATCTAGATAACAACTTTACAAGAGATATGGCTAATATGCATCGTACATAAGGCAAAAAAAAAAAAAAAAACATACTGTTTGAATGAAAATAAATAAATGTAAGTGAACTCGAAAAATCTATGAAAAATGAACAATGGTAAGTTCGAATATTAAGGTTACGAAATAGAATTAGTCATTCTAGAACATGACATGAAATGACCTATTGAATTCCTATATTTTTGTTCCGTTTTGACAATGAGTAAAGTATTTATAATCTCTTCTTGGTAGGTGATCCTTGGTCTATGTACAGTTTCCTGCCTGTCTGTCCAATGTATGTTTGTCAGTTTCTAGATCCAGGATTTCCTCAAGATGTGCTCTATCCTTCAGATTCTCAGATGTACCCCAGTTAAATTATATTGCCTATGACTATCTCTTCTAACCTCTTCCTCTATTTCAAGTAATCCACATTAAGTCTTCATCTAGGTTATCTGTGTTACATATTATGACCAACAGAGGTATCTACTAATCAGTTTGATTGGTTCACTAATGAGTCATGTTGTACACAAATTGCACCAGTTCGTACTTCCGCCACCATTCAAGTCTTCTTCTTTCTTATTTCTTTGTCTAAACACTTGCCCCATCTGTGTACATATCTTCCGAAGGTGAGGGCGCCGGTAGCTCAGTGGTATGCATGCTTGCCTTCTGAGCTCAAGAACGTGGGTTCGAAACCCGGCCGAGGCCCTTAGTTTATTTCATTTGGGAGGTAAAGTAAACTTAAGCACGTCGTCCTTCGGATGGGACGTTAAGCGATGGCCCCAAGTCTGTACGATGTCAGATACTCGTTAAAGACCCCTGTTCTAGATGAATAAAAATTTAGGGTAGGCCAAATTTAGGACTCCCACAGTAGAGTCAGGCTAATGTTCACCAGAGTGACGAAAAAGCGCTTTGGTAGTAGGTGATATGATCTCGTAGTTAAAGCGGTCGATTATAGAGGGGGAAGCAAGGGGAACTAATTTTGGTAATTCTTTCAGACGTATTAATTTTAAAATCTTGAAAAAAAAAAAAAAGTATATCCTATTCGACCATATACTAAAATATTTTGGTTTTCAGAAAACCGATTTCTTTTTGAGATAGGATTTTATATGGCTTCGTTTTTTTGTGTGAGAGTTAGAGACTATCCTAAGACAGATACACGATCAAAACCATAAGATTTTTGTTTTCTTTGATCTTGAAAATACTAAAAAAATGACTATGGAGGTCTTTGAATAAATTTAAAATGCCTTTATTAGTTTCTCAAAAAAATATAAGGACGAGAGCCTTTTCCGAGCCTTTATGGGTAATAAATGTTGACGTTAAGAAGCTAGGAGAAAGCGGATATCGATTTTTATTATAAAAGTTGACATTTTTATTTCCTCAGCTATACGAGGTATAGGGGAAGTTATGTAATCGGTCAAAAATTCGACAGAATTTCATGTTTTCCGACGTTCAAATTCCAAATATGAAAAAAAAAAGTCTTTCAATTGGTATGACTGTGAACACGATAACTCCCAATAGAATGAATATATCGACACGAAATTTTATATTTGATTCAAGAACTCTTTATTGACGACACCTATTAAATTTCAGCCTAATCGACCAAAAGGAAGGGGGGCATTAGGGGGGAGGCTTAACACAAAATTTCTTATAAGAATTCAAAACTCCATAAGGACGTCTCTTATTAATTTTCAGCAGAATCGGCACTTATTTACCTAATTTAAGTCAACTATTGAATAATACTCCAAACGGTGGACTGGTTTTGGAGGGGTAATTATTTCGATCATTTTTAAAAATGTTATAAGATAACGAAAGCATCTGAACCCCCCCCCAGTTCAAATTCAGATGGAGAATTAGCAGGTAGAAAAGTCACCAACCCTGATTCGTAGGTCAAGGTAGGACACCCCTGAAACCGGTCCTCCCGACACTGGTCACTCACTGTTTAGAGGACACATTCAGATCCCCATCATTTTCTTCAGCCATATTACAATCTCATTGTTTTACTATAAGATTACTAGGCACGGCCCGGAGATAACTGTGCCTTATATAGTTTTACTTGAAGCTGATTACGTGCGATATCCGGCACCACCCCTTCCCACGTTCGAGTCTCTCAACTCTCGACTTTTTTTTCTACTATAAAATTATATTGTTTTATTTTGCGAAAAAATATATGTAACAAAAATGTTCAAATTGAAATAGTCCATATTAATTCAGTTATTTTTTATACATTTTATATGTGTATCGAAAATCATACAGTCGACATATATTAATTTTCAGCAAAATCGTTCGAAGGGAAGGAGCGGAGGATGGGAGAAGATAAGTTTAACTCAAAAACTTTAATAACTGCCTATGTAGTGAACATATCGATACGAAATTAAGTATGAGGATTCAGAAGGAGCCGTGTTAGTCAAATATTGATTTTTAGTTGAACCGGGCAATTGATTTTTGAGGGAGAGCAAAAACTTAGCTGATGACAAATATTTTGAGGTGGGGAAGTACATAGCCGGTGATTCACCAACAATTGTTTTCCTTGTTTGATTGTTTCCGATACAATACTTGTGCTTACATCGAAACTTACATTCGATATATTGTGTTAGTAGTACTAAATCGATATCCGTTCCGTCTGAAGTTATATAATTTCTGATGTAGGTGGTCTGAAAAGGGAGCGACCTATAAGAATTTATATATTTGAAGACAACCTTGGAAAAGTCAGGAAGTCAAAACTTTTTAAGATGGAAAAAAATTCTTTCGTCATAAAACACAAAACAGATATTCACAATAAAAAAATATAAAAAAAAAAAAAAGATGCACTTTTTTATAAAGGAAGGGAGCTAGTTAGATAGATAGATGAGATGGATTAAGGCGAACCTTGAAGGGCGTTGGAGCGGCCCGGGCTACTAGGAAGTCCGGGCTTCTACTGAGTATTATATAGAGTTGGACTGTTACGGGGGCGGACCAGGTTAGCCCCAAACTTCATTAGGCGAACCTTGAAGGGCGTTGGAGCGGCCCGGGCCTCTAGGAAGTCCGGGCTTCTACTGAGTATTATATAGAGTTGGACTGTTACGGGGGCGGACCAGGTTAGCCCCATATTTCGTTAGGCGAACCTTGAAGGGCGTTGGAGCGGCCCGGGCCTCTAGGAAGCCCGGGCTTCTACTGAGTATATAGGGTCAGTTTAATTGAAGTAGGACTGTTACGGGGGCGGACCAGGTTAGCCCCATATTTCGTTAGGCGAACCTTGAAGGGCGTTGGAGCGGCCCGGGCCTCTAGGAAGCCCGGGCTTCTACTGAGTATATAGGGTCAGTTTAATTGAAGTAGGACTGTTACGGGGGCGGACCAGGTTCTGACCGTCCAATCAGATTCCTTATTGTTACACATGTACGCAGCCTAACCTTGGGACATATTATACAACAATTTTTTTCTGCAAACAGGATTTCTGCGATAATGCATATTTTGTTTATATTTCTTTTTTTATTATTATTATTATTTTTTTTTTTTTGGCAGATTTAAGCATAAATGCTCGCATATAATTGAATATTTGAATCGTTTTACTATTTATTAAATTTTTTTATAAATTTATTTTCGTAACTGAAATCAGAAATGCGGATGTACCTCCCCAGCTCGAATTGTTTGTAATCAAGGAAGTTTTATCTCTCCCTCTAAACCTTCTTTTCAGTGAGAAGTGATTATTTCACAGGTTATCAAATAACATGTAGTCTCACCTCTCACAGGTTTTTTATTTGTATTAGCTAGCCGGCTTTCGAGGTTGCCCTCATCATCAGGCAGTCAGAGAAAATTTTTAAAAATTGAAATTTGAAAGAAAATTAAAATATTTTAGTAAATACAATTTAAAATTTTTTTATAATAAAAATAAATAAATAAAACCATCTAAAAACTTTAACTGAAATTTAAAATTTCATGGATGGGGACAGATATGTTATTCTGTCTCTCTGTCTGTCTGTGGTCACGATAACTCACGATAGAATTATTCTATTAAAATGTATATATCTATATGAAATTTTATATGTGGAATCCATGAGGACATCTACCGATTTTCTATATAAATTTAGAAGACCCTGAGTCAGACAACGATTAAATTCGAGCTTAGGAAGTACATTGCTCATGATTTTTCGGTCAGTTTTTTTTACTTCCCCAACTATACGAAGTATAGGGGAAGTTATGTAATCGGTCAGAAATTTGATGCCGAGATTTCAACGGATTTCCATGTTAATTCAAAGTCCTATAATGATGTCACCTATTAATTTTTAGCGGAATCAGCCGAAGGGGAGGTGGGGATCAGAGAGACACAACTCTAAAATCCCAATAATCCCGATTTAATGTATATACCAATATATAATTCAGTGTGAGGATTCAGAAGCCATTATGCAAATAAAATATTGAGTTTTAGACCAAACTCGGTCGATTAGCTTCGGAGGGAGAGCAAAAACATAATTGATTAATTCGTGCTGGGGAAGTACATAGCCGGTGATTCACCGAATACTTTTTTTATGTATAAACATACACAATATACAAATATTGTTTAAACATAAAAATACTAATGTCCTCTATGATAAAGTTGTCTTTGAGCTTTCCCACCAAGAATTTTTTGTAATCAACAAGTTTTCAATCTTTTCCTCTTTGGGAAATTTGGCTGAAAATTAATAGTATCTCACTGAGGGACTTTTCAATGTTCGTATAAAATATCGTGTCGATACATTCATTACATTGGCAGTTATCAGAGTTTTCAGTTCAGCCCATGTTTCCTTCGGCCAGTTTTGCAGAAAATCAATAGTTATGAATACACGTATATATACGTGTATTAACCTAACCTAACCTATAGGTTAGGTTAGGTTTTATGACTCATGCCCGGGCTTTAACTACCAGATCATATCGCCTACTACCAGAGCGGTATTTCATCACTCTGGTGGACATGAGCCCGACTCTACTATGTGAGTCCTAAATTTTGCCTACCCTAAATTTTTATTCACTTAGGGAAGGGATCTTTAACGAGTACCTGACATCGTACAGGCTCGGGACCATCGCTTAACGTCCAATCCGAAGGACTTAAGTTTATTTTACCTCCCAAATAAAATAAACTAAGGGCCTCGGTCGGGTTTCGAACTCATGTTCTTGAGCTCAGGAGACAAGCACGCATACCACTGAGCTACCGGCGCCCTCTAAAAATACACATATATAAAAGTTCGTATCGATACGTTCATTCTAACTGAGAGTTATATCTACAGTTGTATCTACAGACAAATACACGATTTTTTGATTCAGAATGTAAAAACTCAACATTAATTTTCTGAACGTTTACATAATTTTCCCTATGAATGAAAAAACATATTTTTTTTTTTCATAGATATAAGAAAATGTTACCCATATAATTATTTTCGTGCCGGAGGTAATTGTCCAAATTGCAGGCCATTAGTCACAGTGCATTTTCGGGATTTGTTAATCTTAATTTCGTTAAAATTAGCTCAACCTTCAAATAGTTACCTGAAACAAATGGTTACACATTAAAACCATGATGAAGTCATTATTTTTAATGCTTGCAAGTTATTTATTTCTAGTGAATTTTAACTTAATAACAGAATAAAGTATAACAAAGTGTTATGAATTATAACATCTCCTTTAATCGTATTTCAACATTTTTAACCTTTACCTTTTGAACAATTATATATCGTATTATATTCCGTAAAGGAAATCCGCCATACTTCTCCAACTTTTTGCCTTTTGCCAGTCATAATGAGGCGAAATAAGTAAAATGAAACTTTAATTGTAAACAATTAATGAGGCCAAAGACTAGCGGGTTGACAGGCGTTGCCCGGTTCGAAACTGCATTGGTTTGTAATTTGTAATAATATATCATATATATATATTTTTTTTGAACAGGAAGTGAATGAAAAAAATTGACTAACAATTAAAATAATTTTATTAAAAATATTTTCCATTATTTTCCACACATTTTTGCCAACAACTAACTAGCTTTTCTATACCAGTTTTGAAAAAAATTGAGTCACGAGATAAGACAAAATCAGAAAAAACTTTGTTGATCGCCAAGAAAATTTGCAAAAATGTTTTCTCGAAGAAAGTTGTCCAAGCTCCGAAAAAAATGGTAGTCTGTAGGATACAGATCAGGGGAACAGGAGGGATGTGGTAGGCCTTCATAGCCAGGCTTCTTTATTTTGTTCACTGTCTGAATAGAAGTGTGAGGTCTGACGTTGTCATGCAACAGGATAGGACCTTTCCGGCTAGTCCTAGTGCCGGCTGTTTTTGATAACATTTTTTTTTGACTTCGCTGAGGTGATAGTTTCACCCCTCGAAAGGAAAGAAAAGTCACAATTTATTTTTTTTTTGGATGAAGATCCTGTTTTGGCATGTGACCAGGTGGCTGATCGACATCTAACCATTGACCTCATCGATGGCGATTGTCATACATGATTCATTTTTCGTCGCATCGTTATTATGCGCCCAAGAAATGGCTAATTTTTTTTGGAAGTACAAGCAGAGAAACACAAATCATTTGACGTTTCAGCTCATGTGGAACCCATGTATCGGTTGGTTTTCAAAGGTCGTATCTCTCCTGAAGAGAACTTTCCAAACCAACAACGAATAGTTCTTTCATTAGAACACTCTTCACCAAAAATCTGATTAATATTCCGTGAAGTTTGTGCAGCGGAATGACCAAGTGTGAACGTAAAAAAGAATTACCTGAAAATCACGTGTTTCCATTGTCACTTTTAAAATGAAACTAAAATATGAATGTCTACTTGGAAGGAAAACAAACATTATTAGTAAATAGAGAATTAACTCGTGTTTATTGCAGTGTAAATATTTTGGTGGGAAACAACAGGTAAATCTTTAATCCTCATCAAAGTGTTATGAAAATAAAAACAGACATTTCCCGTGTGACGACCCGACAGTATGTTGTATCTTATTGAACCGGCCTTATAAGGATGCTTATATATAAAATTTTACTTCGAGGGCGCCGGTAGCTCAGTGGTATGCGTGCTTGCCTTCTAAGCTCAAGAACGTGGGTTCGAAACCCGACCGAGGCCCTTAGTTTATTTTATCTGAGAGGTAAAATAAACTTAAGCACGCCGTCCTTCGGATGGGACGCTAAGCGATGGTCCCAGGTACTCGATAAAGACTCCTACCCTAGGTGAATAAAAATTTAGGGTAGGCAAAATTTAGGACTCGCACAGTAGAGTCGGGCTCATGTCCACCAGAGTGACGAATGAGCGCTCTGGTAGTAGGCGATATGACCTCGTAGTTTAAGCTCGGGCATAAGTCATAAAAAAAAAAAAATTACTGAAATGCTAAGACCACTGGAGAAATTGCATTAATTTTATGGCCCCTCTCTATATACCTATTTTTGAAATTCAATTTTCATTCCAAATAACTGTTAATATTGACGACGGCAGGAATTAATAATATATTTAAAGTTAACTAAAAAAAATCGGTGGATCATGGGTAATGTACTTCCCCAGGACGAATTAATCAATTTATTTTTCGCTCTCCCTCCAAAACAAGTCGCCTCTTTGTGCTACACAGGGACACCTAAATCTTCATTAGTATAGTGTCGATAAATTATACATCGGCAGTTAGTAGGATTTTTGAATTGAGCCCCCACCCCGGAACTCCCCACTCCCCTTAGTTGATATTGCTGAAATTTGACTGGTTATGTCCTCTGTGGATGTTAATTTTAAATACGAAATTTGATGTTGATACATTCATTACGTCGGCAGTTATTGGGATTTTTGTATTCAGATTCTCTTATCTACCCGTTCTCTTCCACCGACTTCTATATTAATAAAGCTGAAACGGGGTTTGTTTGTGTTTGTTCCAGCATCACGCCCAAACGGCTGGACGGATTTATATGAAACTTCACATGTAGCATTCTTTTGAGCCCGATTAAATAATAGGCTATGTGGCGTCCCAAAATTTTGAACGGGAGGGGGGGTTGTAAGGGGGGCCTAAGTATAAATATAGTGTTAGCTCATTAACGGTTGGACGGATTATCATGAAATTTCACATGTAGTATTCCTGAAGGCCAAATAAAAAAATAGGGTGTGTGACGGCTAAAAATTTTGAACGGGAGGGGGGGTTGTGGGGGTAGGCCTAAATATAAAGATACCGGTAGCTCATTAACTAATGGCCGGATTATCACGAAATTTCACATGTATTATTCCTTTAAATCTAGAGGTCGGAAAATATGAAATTACGTTGAAAACTGCTCATCAAATTTTTTTACCGATTTCATAACTTCCCCTATAGTTGGTATATCGGGGGAAGTAAAAAAGTCGGTGAATCACCCGGCAATGTACTCATTTTCCCTTCGGCCGATTTCATAAAATACATGGACATTTTGATGAACGTCGATACATAATGTATAATTTATATATATAATATATTTGGCTTACCGAAAGATAAAGTTAATAGTCTCAACATGTCTTGCGGGTTGTTTAATACATTTTCCGATGGTTCTGAGCCTGTGCGATATTAGTTAACTCTATCCTAGATGAATAATCCTAGGTAGGCAAAATTTAATACTCCCACAGTAGAGTCGGGCTTATGTCCAACAGAGTGACGAAAGAGGGCTCTGGTAGTAGGCGATATGACCTCGTAGTTAAAGCCCGGGCATTAGTCACAATACTTAGTATGGGGAAGTAAAATTAGATAAGGAACCGTGATTATTTTTTCATAAAACAAAATATTGTTGTGATTGTATCATCTCGAAAATTGCTCAAGTATTTCTATAAATAAATATATGTATATAAAAATATGTTATTGTTGGATTTATTAATCCATCGTCATTACTGGTCTCATAACAATGAGGTGTAGAATTACGTAATGAACCTAGTTGAGTGGGTGGGTGTACAGATATCTATGTAGGACTACAGGACATCGCCATTAGGAACATGGCTCTAGTGATGGACACTTCCGAGTAGCCTCGACAACAGCGGACCGGCGTCTGGCGGACTAAACTGTTTTTTTTTTATTTCGAAAAGTACGAAATAGTATTAGGGATGTTATATAATCCATCAGAAATTCGATGTCGAGTTTTCACTGGAATTTCATGTTTTCCGAGCCACGGCTATGTACTTCCCCAGCAAGAATTATTAAATTATGTTATTGCTCTCCCTCCAAAGCGTTTGACCATTTGGGCTAAAACTCAATACTACATAGTGGCTTCTGATACTAAAGTTTGTATCGATACATTTAATACAACGGCAGTTATTTTTGTTTTTGTGTTAAGCCTCCCCTCTGGCTGAAAATTAATAGGTGTCGTTCTTAGAAAGTTCTGGATATACAATAAAAGTTCGTGCCGATACATTCCTTCTATCAGGAGTTGTCATGTTCACAGATACACATACACACAGACGCACAACATACACACACACATACTCAATACATACACACACACACAGACGCACAACGTACACACACAGACGCACAACATACACACACAGACGCACAACATACACAAACACATACGCACAAGATACACACACACAGACACACAACATACACAAACATAGTTAGTTATTATGACTCATGCCCGGGCTTTAACTACGAGGTCATATCGCCTACTACCAGAGACCTCTTTAATCACTCTGGTGAACATGAGACCGACTCTACTGTGGGAGTCCTAAATTTTACCTAAGTACCCTAAATTTGTATTCACCTAGGGCAGGGGTCTTTAACGAGTACCTGACATCGTACAGGCTCGGGACCATCGCTTAACGTCCCATCCGAAGGACGGCGTGCTTAAGTTTATTTTCCCTCCCAGATTAAATAAACTGAGAGCCTCGGCCGGGTTTCGAACCCACGACCTTGAGCTCAGAAGGCAAGTACACAAACATACAGAACACCCCAAACATGTTTCTTCCTAACCTTATTAAAATGCAGTACCTAACATCTAAAATCTGTAAGTCTGTGTAAGATAGCTATATGAGTTCTAGCAGGAAGATTACTAATTATGGTTAGTGACTCAGGCCCGGGTTTTAACTACAAGGTCATATCGCCTACTACCTAAGCTTTTCATTCGTCACTCTTGCGTCACTCTGTTAGACATGAGCCCCTACTGAGGGATTACTAAATTTTGCCTACCTGGGATTATTCATTTAGAATAGAGTTAACTAACATCGCACAGGCTCAGGACCATTTAACGTCCTATCCGAAGGACACAGTGCTCAAGATTTTGTCACCTCCTAGATAAAAAATCTAAGGGTTTCGAACCCGCGATCTTGAGCTTAGTAAGCATACATACCACTGTGCTACGGGCGCGCTCACTAATTATGGTAACTAACTAATTATGGTAATGTTGCAGAAAAAAACCTCCCCATGCATAACAGCTGTACTGTTACCATTTCCTTTTGACGGTCGTCGTCAACTGTTTTTATATATATAATTTTTTTTTTCTTAATAATGAAAACCTTGAAATTATGCATGGAATCATAACCCCATATCCGCGTGGTATCTGCAAAACATCGCTCCTCAGTTCGCAAGAAAGAAGGTAAGATATATATATATATATGGATTGGCAATCCTGGAGGAAACTGCTTTTGTAATAACCTGTATTGAATCATTTCTTCAAAAGTATATTACAAAGGGGATAATTCAGAACAAAATTAATTTGAATCAAACATTTGATTTTGTCAACTAACTAGGGAAAAAAAAACCAATTTTTGTAAAGAAGCGTGCAAGTTGCTTTATTGAAATTTGAAATACTCGATAATATGAGAGTTTTTTGAGGTGAGAAATTAAAGTTTGGAAAGCATTTATCGATTAACACTTTAGTTGATTTTTAGCCCTCCACAGTAGCAAAGCAAACCCTCATATGGAATATTTTATTCTGGGCATCCTGGGGTTAATTTGGACCAACCCCCCCTATACATGACATACGCACCCTTGCTTCAAAAGTGTCACAACTCAAAAATTCGGGTTTTTTAGTTAAGACTACCATTCGACTTGGTTTTTCAGTTTATACCAATCACCTAAAGCGCCAGATAATGCACTGACAATCCAGCCGCTAGGTAACAGTTGTGTCGTTTTTTATGTTTGCACTCATTAGTCTTCGTTAGGCAACAAAAGGGCCACAACTCAAGAAAACGAGATTTATAGTTGAAAACTTGGAAAATCTGCAGGACCACAATCTATCGTAAATTATATGCATAGTTTTGCTTGGTGACGTAACCAGATCAACTAAAATTTACCTAACCCAGCTGGAAGCATTTCCTGAAAAACTGAGTTTTTTTGAGTTGTCGCACTTTTGAAGCCAGGGTGCGATGTGTCTAATATTTTTCGATGTATAATCATCCCTGAAAATTTCATTGAAATTGATTAAGCTTCGTGAATGCAATTTTTGGCCATTTTCGTGCTCAACTTTTTTTTTTTTTTTTTTTTCATTGCTCAGAAGGCCTTTTGGCACGAATGCTCGGACATGTATACTATTTTTCGATGAAGAAACACGAGAAAACGTTTCATTGAAATCGGAGACCCACACACTGTAAGGTATTCTTGTAAGTTTTTTCCCTTTAAAAAATCCGGACGCTAAGCGATGGTACCGATGTCAGGTACTGGTTAGATATCTATTCTAGGATATATAATCCTAGGTAGTCAAAATTTAGTACTCCCACAGTAGAATCAGGCTCATGTTTACCAAAGCGCTTTGGTAGTAGGCGATATGACCTCGAAGGCATGAGTCATGATAACTAAATTATATATATCGTGCTCAGGGGCTTGCCTATAATATTTCCCTCTTCTCTAGGGCCGATTTCGTCGTCCTAATTTTGTCCTAGATCCACATTTCGTGCCACTTTAGGGTTTTCGAGTTGAGCACCCCCTCCTTTCAAATGTTGTTTTGTTGTTTCTAGAGTTGTGTTACTAAACAAATGATGTTTGTTTTTTGTATTTTTGGATTCAGAAAATATGATATTATGGAGATAACATCGCTCAATGATGATAGCTAAGCACATGATGGATGATGAAGAAGAGGATTTCGTTCTTCTGAATGATGCTAACAGAAGGAAATCAGTGAGTAGTATGTTGTTGGATGGAGAGGATCGGTTTGCCACTCTCAGCTTCAATCAGAAGTTCATCCTCTTCGGCACTAAAACGGGCTTGTGGCTTTTTGGCCGACTTCGGAGGTACTGCGTCCTGCGTAATAGAGCTAGTCCACCTGTCACGCAGGACGTGAAACGCTGACATACAACGCAATGCACTCTGTAGGAAAACAAACCCATTACTTTCTTTGTGTCGGGTCCACTGCGCATTACGTTGGACGTAGTGCGCACTACGCAGCGCATAAAACGTGCGCAGCTAGTAAAACCCGCCTTTAAGTTGACATGGCCCCCTCCTTTCAAATGTTGTTTTGTTATGTTTTTTTTCTAGAGTTGTGTCACTACACATACGTTTCTTTTTTGTTCTGTTCTTTTTTTTTTTTATTTTTGGATTCAGTAAATATGAAATTATGGTGATAACATCAAATTTCAAAGTAATTAGCATTGAACACTTGCCGCATTGGCAACACTGATTGATAACCAATGACAAAGATAGGTTAGTTTATTCAGTTTTGTGTTTATATGACACCACGACAGTTAGTTCAAGTATTTCTCAATAAATATAAATTTAAAGGTGCTTATAAATTGTTATTGTTCATGAACCACTGCCCTTAAATTTAGGCCACATCTCTTCTCTACAATAATGGAACGCTAAGGGTACAATAGTATTGTTCAGAAAGGAATTTTGTTACGGAATTTGAAATTACTAACTAAAGGTTATTATTGTTTACTATCTCATTGCAGTGTTTAAATAAATAAATATCTCGTAATATTTGTTCATAGTTCTCTTAGTTTAAGACGTACTCCAATAATTTAACGCTAGTTTACTAAGTAATTTTGCGAAAAGTAACGTATAGATCGATGTAATGAATGTATCGACATGGAGTTTTATATGTAAATTCTAGAGAGCGATAACTTAATTGATTAATTCTCTTCTGGGGAAGTACACACCGGTGATTAACCTCTTTTCTTCCTCTCAGGATTCTATAATATCTCCAAAAATATACAAAAATGCCTAATATTGAAGGCTTACAATTAGATTGGCTTTGTGCGGCGCTGCCTTCCGGATGAAGGACCCGAACCTTTGTTGGCCAACTGACATTCCACATTTACAGTAATCATTAATGAATAATTAATTGTAATAATTACATTCATTATTCACCAACCTTAATTACATACTACTGTCTGTGTAACCAATTCAATAAAAAGTTAACACATGATAACCTTGTAAGGTATTTTCTCTTTTTTTTTTTTAAATATATATTATATTTCGTATTGATAGTCACTTGGCTTCAAATCTCTTGTATTATACTAACAATAATTGGCATGAAACTATAATCATAACCAGGCTCAATCCGATGTTAGGTACTCGTTAAGGCTTGATTACATTGAGTGAGTTTACAATATACTAGCGAATTCACTATCTGCTAGTAAATTCGCCCAGTGTAATCATATTCACTAGTTACTAGCAGATTGTAAACAATCTACCGAGAAAAGTTGAAAGCCGGGTTACTTTGCTCGCTACTCGCTGGCGTGTGCGCTTGTTAGCTAGTAAACTAACCGTGTGTCATCATAGTTGCTAGTGAGATAGCTGCGAGTATCTCATTTGTCTACAAAATGTCGACGGAAAATTTCAATTTTTAGTTTTGCGTTGCAATAGTCTTTGTCTTTTATATTTCATAACACAGGGTACTGTTGATAGACGTTAAGATAATCCACAATATGATTTACGTTCCACTTCATTTTTTCGCTAGAACACCCAGAAAAAGTTTAGAATTAGATTAGATTGGAACAAGAAAAACAAAACAACACGTGGTGTCAACTCGCTAGCTAGTTGGCTACTGAGCGAGTGGCAAGCTTTGTGTGTCATCATCACTATCTCACACGCCGATTCGCCCGCTTGTAAACTCGCTCAATGTCATCTCCCATAGTAGAGTCGGGCGACGAAAGAGCAGTCTGGTAGTAGGCGATATGACCTCGTATTTAGAGCCCGGGCATGAGTCACAATAACTAACTATAATCACAACTATGAAAGTTCGTGTATGTTGTACTGTCTCTCAGGTATAATAAAAATATGAAAACTGTCGGTGAATCATTTCTTCATCATGTATTAATTATCTAACCTTTCCTTTTAACACCAAACGACTGTTTTGGTTAAGAATCTATAGTTGACATACAGAACTTCATGTCAGTACATTTCATTCCATCAGCAGTTATTCAGGTTTTTTGAGCCCCATTTCTCTGATTTTCCCACTTCTCTTTGGTCGATTTAGCTGAAAATTAATACGTTTCGTCCTAAAAAAAAACACGTAAAAATTCAACTTGGAATTTGTGACCGATTACATAACTATACTTGTGATAGTTGGGAAAGTCAAATGAGTAAAATGAACTAAAAACACAACATATCGTTCCAATGCCTCCTCAATCATCATCAAAACTATTTTTATAAATATTAAACTTTAAACATTTTTTATATAAATTAATGTAAAATGAGATACAAGGAACAAATCAAAGTTAAGCAAATCCAGTATTACAAACATAATTGACGGAGTTAGAATCAAAATGGTCTAAGTGACATTTTTAAAACTTTGAAGAAACTGTCCATTTAGTCTTAACTGGGGTTCATGGTGGCCGTGCGGGCTAGAGCGTAGGGCTTTGATCGCAGGTTCTCACCATGGTTTGCGGGTTCGAATTCCGTCCGGGAGTGAGTTTTGTTTCGTAGATGGAACTCCATCCCGGGGCCATGGATGTCGTAAATAATTAGATAATACAGTGACGAGGCTAATATGCATCGAACATAAGGCAAAAAAAAAAAAAAAAGTTCTTAACTGAATTAAAAAATCTATAATTTATCCAAACCAATAAAATTGAATAAAAATCTTAATTTCAAGGTCACTATTGATATGTTTAAGTTACTTGTTCATGTCACCAAAATGGTATAAGTGATTTGCCACTAGATCTCAGCACTGGCTAGGATTTCACTTGTACAACTTTTTTCCTAAACAGAACTATCATTTTTGTACCCGATTATGCACTTAACGAAAAATGTTCGAAACATGTCACTTGGACCATTTTGATTCTAACCCCGTCAATTATGAGGCCATGATTTTAAATGAAAGATCCGTTTAAAGATTTCCGTAGAATTTCTTTTAGAAAAATTACTCAATTTCTGTACGTCAGAAAAATATAGTCAAATTCACATATTAAATTTCGTGTCGATGCATTCATTCTATCGGGAGTTATCGTGTTCACAGTCACACAAACAACTTTTTTTTTTCATATTTGGAATCTAGAGGACGGAAAACATGAAATTCCGTTGAAAACTCGGCATCGAATTTTCGACCGATTACATAACATCTTCTATACTTGGTATAGTTGAGGAAGTAACATGTGCAGGTTGTGCATGGTTCACTGAACTTGCACTTAGTGCAGTGAGAACATTGATAAGTTCACCTAAAAGTGGACATGGCATGCTATCACGGTAGAGTCTCTGGTATTTGATCCAAATCGTTTCCTCTATAACTGGTGATTCTCTCTGGAACAGTTTCAACCAAGATGACACGACTCTGACAACACAGTTACACTAACCACTTAGTCAAACAGACAACAGGCACACCCCCCCTGTTGACTATAACTCCATACTTCTGTTGATTCTGTTGTATAACAAGCTACACAAAGGACCATCTTACTCAATAGGTCTAGGGCCAGAAGTTTCTCAATTATCATATACATATTTGGTTTTTGAAAAACCAACGCTAACGTGGCAACGAAATGTGAACTGTTATTCAAAACAACATATTTATTTTCATTATTAAAAGACAGTTTAATTTAAAATGAACTTGAAATTGAGTAAGTCTATTGTTTTTAAATATTAATGGTTAACTGGAAATCATTTTTTCAAATTCCATTCGTTTTTGCATTTTAAACAACTATTTGGATACTTAAAAGTCTAACCTGGCAACACTGATTTCAGTTGGCTTTGTTCATTACTTAGTTTGAAGTGTAATTCAAAATCATTTTCTTATTATTATTATTAAAAGACAATTTAATTATAAAATGAACTTCAAATTGATTACCGTAAGCCTTTTTTTTCTTTATTGTTAATTCTTAACTGAATAAAATACATAAAAAGATATTGTCTTCTTTAAATACATTCTTGGGTTTAATTTTTTCAAATGCTTTTAGGGTAAAGAAAATTATTCTTTAAGAATACTTATTCAATAGTTATTTTCTTCCATTTCTTTTACATTCCTATATTGGGACATCCCAATTATATATTTGGTCTCAATTAACATCCCATCCGAAGGACAGAAATATATATATCCCTTTGATCGATTCAGCTGAAAATTGAGAAGATACGTCCTTATGGGGTTAAATTTTGAGGTGTAGATGAGTAACAAGATGTTGCGAGCAGAAAGATATGAATGGAGACGTAGCGCTGCACGAAGCTCGCCCAGTGACCCTGATCACTCTGTTGGAGGAAGTGATTGATCCAGCAGGAGGACGTGTTGTGTTCCTGTAATGTCCAACTTCTCCGACCTTACTTGACTTGACTCGGAATTGGTTCAAATTCGCCCACTATCTTATGTAATCCGGCATCCGAGACCCAACACTCGTATATGTCGACGTCAAATAGTGTAACAAATTATTTCACGAAAAGTATAGTCGTCGGACAATCACTGGCAATATACGTCCCCAGAACGAATATTCATTATATGCGAAGTTATTAAGATTTTTGAGTTGAGCCCCCCTTTTCCATTCAATATTTCTTCGGCCGATTTCGCGGAGAAATGATAGGTGCCGTCCTTACGTTGTTTTGAATAATTTAAATGCAAAATTTCATTTCGATACATTCATTACATCGGCAGTTTGAATTGAAACTATTTATTTGAGCCCCTCTCTTCCCTTCGGCCGATACCGCGAAAAATTTATAGGTGTTGTCTTTATAGAATTTTGATTTTACCAACGAAATTTTGTGTCGATACATTCTATCGGCAGTTATTAAAGTTTTGTTTAATCCCCCCCCCCCCTTTTCCTTTGATCGATTTGGCTGAAAATCATATTGTTCCTATGCGGTTCTGGATACCTATATTCTGGGTCATTTCGCCCAAATCTGCACTTTTGGGTATCAAAATGAACGAATTGCGGAGAACGTATTATTTCTTTGTTACTTTCGTTCATTTGTTTTCGTTGAGTCAAATGAAGACTTTTCATATAATGAAATGATGATAAGTGACAATATTATTTTCTAAACATGAATATTTTCATTTTTGAATGATTTCCCAGGGGACAAATTGATTAAAAATAAAGTAAATAAGTATTATAACGCTATTATAACGCTATTAACCATGAATCTTATTATTATTCATTTTATTCCATCAAAATACATTAAAATTATAGATTAGGTTTTATGTCTGTTGCCCGGGCTTTAACTATAAGGTCATATCGCCTACTACCAGAGCACTCTTTCGTCACTCTGATGGACATGAGCTCGACTGTACTATGGGAGTCCTAAATTTTGTCTACCCTAAATTTGTATTCACCTAAGGTAGAGGTCTTTCAAGTACCTGACAACGTACAGACTCGGGACCATCGCTTGATGTTACCTCCCAGATAAAATAAACTAAGGGCCTCTGCCGGGTTTCAAACCCACGACCTTGAGTTAAAAAGACAAGCACGCATACCAACCACTGAGCTACCGGCGCCCTCTCATTAAAAGTATATATTCCGTGGGTATTTTTACTGAACATTATTAAACTTATAAAAAAATACAAAAAATGATCTTTTATATTAACAATTCTTTTAACACAAAAACTAGGGAGCCATGGTGGCCGTGCGGGCTAGAGTGTAGGGCTTTGGTCGCATGGTCTCACCATGGTTTGCGGGTTCGAATCCCGTCCGGGAGTGAGTTTTGAGATAGAACTCCTCCCGGGGCCATGGATGTCGTAAATAAGTAGATAAAACATTATAAGAGTCATGGCTAATATGCATTCTACATAACGCCAAAAATAAATAAATAAATTGAAGCAGAGATTTATTTTATGATAATAACTTTTCAAATACTTACTTAGAATAGGAATAAATATCAAATTAACTTTATTAAATGATACAAATGTTTTTCTATGAATTTCTCTATATATACAATTTTATATCGATATATTCATTCTATCGGGAGTTATCGAGTTCAAAAAAAAACATAAACAGCATTTTTCTTTTATATTTGGAAACAGCAGGGGTTCGGAAAACATGAAATTTCACTGAAAACAGCGTTGAATTTCTGACCGGTTACATAACTTTCCTCTATATTTCGTACAGCTGTGAAAGTGTTGTGCTATCTGACTGACGCTAAAATCGCCAATGTTACGTAAGGTGGGGAAGGGAGGGGTAAGTGTGACGTGATTGGAAGGGGCGAACAAATTTAGAAAATTGTATTACCTACATTATGGTCATCACCTTATCATAGACAATTTTACAACTAAAAAACATCAAAAATAATTTAAATACTACTCGTATCACTGTTTCTTATCATTACTACAAATTATATTTGTAGAAATATAGAAAAATATTTTTATATAAAAAGATAATATCAGCAAAACAAGAGTTAGTAATTCATTGGCTAATCATAGTATTTTTGTGTTAAATATGTTATCAATTTATAGAATCTGCTGGTAGAAAAATAACAGGCAAATGGCTGCCTTGAAGGCACGCGGCAACACGATCTGCCGAAAAATATACAATCGGAGATGATCTGATTCCACTATCATTCTATGTTATTTTCTGTTGTCCAAATATCGGTAATTTTTTTGCAATAGTTCCTTGTAACATAACAAGCGTAAACATTATCAAATATAATATTTTCCACAAGATAGTCAATTTATTTTGGTAGGTACTCCTGCTTCCGTTTCACTTCTCTTCACCTTTACCAAGTAGAGGGGGAAGTTGTGTTTTTGGTCAGAAATTCGATGCGCAGTTTCAATGGAATTTCATGTTTTCCCAACTTCTAATTTTAAAAATTAAAAAAAAAAAGGCGTCTGTGATCACCGGCAATGTACTTCGCCAGAACGAATTAATCAATTCACTTTTCGCTCCCTCTCCAAAACCAGTCGACCGGTTTCAGCGATTTTGTGTCGATAAATTCATTATATCGATAGATTTAAGGTTTTTGACTTGAGCCCCCCTTCTTTCTACCTACTCTGCTGAAAATTAATAAGCAGAGACCGGATTTTCAGGTACAGCAAAGTCCCCGGATTAGGTTTTTGTAACAGGTGAAATAGGGTTTTTCTTGAAAAGGCCTTTTAGGTTACGAAAAAGGCCTGAATAGGTTACAATAAAAAATTTTGATATAGAATTTGGAACTTAAATAGGTTTAAAAAAATTAAATACAAATAAAACATTTTTATAGAACTTGATTGCCGTAACAACCAAGTCCTTTTCCAGGCTTTCTATGAAGTTCTTTCTATTATCGAAGAATTCTTTTAAAAGCAGTGAAGATTCCTTTGACAGAATATCACTTTGCCGTCAGAAGTAAAATTAAAATCGTCGCATATTCACTGCCGCAGCAAAATCGATTTAGTCTTCGTCATTTTTGTGTACAGCTGCAACACGAGAGCAAGAGAAACTAATGGCATTAGCCCGCCTCTTCTCTAAGTCTCTTTTTAAACGTAAACAATGCCGACCGCTCCAACATCCGGTTTACATCCAAATACGAACCCAAACATTTCTTATCCTTCCTCAATTTTGGCATTTTTCTTTATTTTTTCATGATTAGGTACTTTTAGGTGATCTCGTACCAATTAGGTTCTTTTTAGGTTCTTCGAAATTTAACTGAGCGATTCCAAAAGACTTGAATAGAATAAGTAATCAATCATTTTCGTGCTTGGAAGAAAGGAAAAAAAAGGGTAAAAACCAAGGAATGAGGCCTTCATTATTAAGACATTCATTACAACGGCATATATAGAGTAATTGAGTTAAGCCTCTACCCTAATCCCCCCCTTCCCTTTGGTCAATTTAGCTGAAAAATAATAGTTGTCCTCGGAAGGATCTGGGTTTGCATATAAAATTTCGTTCCGATGCATTCTTTCTATCGGGAGTTATCGTGTTCACAGACATAAAAGCGCACACACAGATACAAACAGAACGTTTTTTTTTTTTTATATTTGAAATCTAGAGATCGGAAAACTTAAAATTCCGTTGAAAACTCGGCATCGAATTTTTGACCAATTACATAACTTCCCCTATACTTGGTATATCTGGAGCTGAGGAAATAAAATAAAATAAATAAACAATTGTTGACGTTTGTTGTCCTTATTTGATATTGGACAATAACAAGACGTGATCCTTTTAATAAGTTGACATCGATGGGCTTGGCTTTATTTCAAATATTCTGTGTTCCTATTTGTGATGTCTCATTCAAACTTCACGTTCTTCAACCTAAATTTTACCTATCCCAGGTTTATTATGGTAGGGGTCTTTAACGAGTACCGCTTAACTCCCCATCCGAAGGAAGGCGTGCTCAAGGTCTTCTTATCTCCCGGATAAAGAACCGAAGGGCCCCCGCCGAGTTTCGTAGCCGCGCTCCGATGCTTCCTCTTAAAGTAGATATATATCCAGGATCTAATGCGATGATGTAACATAGAATCAAAGTTGAGGTATAGATCACTTTATGAACTTTCTTTGTCTTTAGTTGTCATCAAATTGATGTTAGGATCACTTTATGAACTTTCTTTGTCTTTAGTTGTCATCAAGTTGATGTTAGGATCAATTGTAAAACTTTCTTTGTCTTTAGTTGTCATCAAATTGATGTTAGGATCACTTTATGAACTTTCTTTGTCTTTAGTTGTCATCAAGTTGATGTTAGGATCAATTGTAGAACTTTCTTTGTCTTTAGTTGTCATCAAATTGATGTTAGGATCACTTTATGAACTTTCTTTGTCTTTAGTTGTCATCAAGTTGATGTTAGGATCAATTGTAGAACTTTCTTTGTCTTTAGTTGTCTCAAAATTGATTGATTTACATTATTTAATGTCAATTTCAGGTAATCTTCCAGGCAAATTTCTTATTAGGACTACCTAGATTTTTCTTTTTAAACTTGTAATTGTAATAATTAAACTAATAATTTATTTTATTTTAAACTTGTAATAATAATAATAATATTATTATCTTTATCCACAAAAGATCCTACTTGTTTAATAAAAACAAAAACATAGCCGAAATAACTTTGCGAAATAAACCAACTTTTCAATTAAGTACCTTATTTGACAAAAACAGTTACGCAACTTAATGTTTACTACCCAGGCATTCGAACTTATACTCTAACACCACTTGCCATCAAAAATTGTAGTATTCAAAACTTAAAAAGCTGGATGAATAAAATCAATGAAGAAGAATTTTTAAAACTAATGTCATTTGAATACACTTTACATAAGTATTGTCTAACTCCATTAGCGATCATTTCATGCCAAAACTTCAGTTAGCCATCTTTTCATCTTTTATATATCTCCTTTAAATTGTTATCCTTCACTCAGACCAAAGCCTTGTGGGAGTTTTCCTCAAATTTTACTTTGTTATTTAGTTTGTAAACTTTATATAGTATATTATATCAATAATTGTAATAATTACATTGTATATTTTGGAATAATAAAAACTTTATTTAAAAAAAAAAAAAAAACTTAAATACATATGAGGAGTTTGGAGCCAGAGCGGACCAACCCACAATTTTTCGGAATATGAGTTATTACCATCCTGATGTTGGCATAGGTTCCCTTTTTTCAAAACCAGTGTGGATCACTTAGTTTCTTCACTTCAGTGATAGACAGCAGCACTTTAAGTTTAGTCCACAAGTATTTTGTGCATATATTTTCAAAGTCACAATGGATCATACGGCCTTCAAAAACTTTATAGAACACAAAAAGGGATCACACATCCAATACTATTCTAAAATTTCAAATATAAATAAATATTTGGGGCCCATTTATGGAGATAAACAAAATGTATTCAATTTTCAATTGCCATTTTCTATCTGTTCAGTTTCAACCAGTTGGTCCGCTCTGGCTCCAAACTCCTCATATGTAGATACTATAATTTTTGACTAAAACTCAGATTTGGGTACTGTAAAAAAACAAAAAAAAAACAATAATTTTGATATTCTGCCGTTTGAAACTTTGGGTAAAATGTTTCACAAAATAAAAATGGTTACATGTGGTTTTCTAACCAAAATGAACCTTCCAAATGGTTCATGTGGACTCTTGTGATTTTCTTCCATTTGAAATTATAAAATTTTATATTATTTATTTGTTATTTTCTTATTGATTGATAGGTCATGTCACTAAACATCCCCAATGAAAACATCAACAGTGATGAAATAACATATTGATAATACTGTAATGCGTGTAAGCGGCAATTGATGCAACATATATAGGCAAGGTACACCTTGAACCAGGCCATGAGGTTATCGTAGATAGCAGATCGTTCCCCTCTTGTCTCATTCATACCAGCCAGTATTTTTTTTATTTTATTTTTGTGGGGGCACCCCGGAGGTCAGTCATAAACGGCCTTCTATATTTTCATACAGACTTTTAAGAAAAAATGTTAACATTATTTCATCTTTCATTTAAGTTTAATTTTTAATCTTGTTGGGGGAGTAATTTTTTAGCCAAGAAGCAGTCTCGGGTTCGATTCCGCGTTGGAATCATTTTTAGTGAGGAACGCTAAAGGATCCTTGTTTCTTGTTTTTATTTTAATTAAAATTAAAATTTAATCAATATTTAAATAAAAGGGGTAAGATCGCGGATTCGAAACCCGGTCCTTAGTTTATTTTATCTGGGAGGTAAAAATAAACTTAAGCACGCCTTCCTTCGAATGGGACGTTAAGCGATGATGTCAGGTACTCGTTAAAGACCCCTAACTACCTTAGCTAACTAAATCTGGGTAGGGAAAATGTAGGATTCGCTAGTAGAATCGGGCTCATGTCCACCAGTGACAAAAGAGCGCTCTGGTAGTAGGCGATATGACCTTGTAGTTAAAGCCCGGGCATGAGTCACAATAACTAACTTACTAACTAAAACAAATATGCACTTAATAAAACACAATTCTTTGTCTTTAGTTGTCCGAAAATTGACTGATTTATATTATTTAATGTCAGTTTCAGGTAACCTTACTAACAAATTTCTTATTAGGACAGCGCCCTCTACTCCCCTCATAGCCTGGGGCAAGATCCCCCCCCCCCCCCCCCCCCCCCCTTCTCCCCCAAGATGCAAATGGCACTATGTCTCTGGTGTTCGGGCAAAAGGGCTTAAGTCACAATAAGTCTTGTGATCCAAAGGATAAGTCCATATAAATATTTTTACCAAATCTAACTCATTGTTGGAATATTTTACTTTGTTTATATTTAATAATTTTATTTAAATAATATTTCAAGTAACGTAAGTCGGTCACATCACCCTATTGCGTTTTTCGATGAGTAGGGGCCCCGGTCGTCTTTGGCTTCCGGCTCTTTACGCCGTGTGATCTCGGGATCTTTTCGGGGGTTCTGTTCTGCCTGTGTCCCGGAGCCGGGGGCAGCCGCCGCACGCCTGTCGGTGGTCGGTGGGGCCCCCGGCACCGGGTTAGAAGGCTTTCTTGATTCTCCGCCAGGAGGAGACGAACCGACCAAAAGCCAGGTAGCCAGCCTCTGTCATCAGTCCCGGCAGGTCCAGTCCCAGGTACGATCCTGTCTGGCGAATCAGCGCTGCCCTGGGCATGTCGTATAGCGGGAATTTGAGAACTACGTGTTCCGCAGTCTCGACGCCGCCACACGAGCAGGCAGGGCTGTTCTTCTTCTTAAAGAAGAAGAGCTTGGTGCTGAAGTCGCCGTGACCTGATAGCACCTGTGACGTCCAATGGTCTGGTTGTACCCATGGAGAGTCAAGGCGCGTCTGGACGTCCGGGAAATAGGCGAAGGTTGTTCGGCCATCAAGTAACATAAATGTATTTTACCTGATTTGCAGGAATTTTTCAAACCTTCAGAAATTCCTCTCCTAAAATTCAGATTTGTTGACTTAAGCCCTTTTGCCCAAACAGCCGAGATATAGGTTTACTTATATTTTAGTGTAAAAATATAATTATAACTAATAAGTATTATAATGTTTCAGAGGGAGTGGAAACTTACATGGAGATGAGAGAGAAGTACGGCAACGTGATGCGATACTGGCTAGGATACAAGCTAGTGGTACTTCTGTCAGACCCTGACGATGCTGAGGTGAGTAATCTTTTATTTCCCCATCGATAAAAAGTATAGGGGAAGTTATGTAATTGCTCAAAAATTCGATGCGGAGTTTTCAACGGAATTTCGTCTTTTCTGACCTAAATTGAAAAAAAAAAATGACTGTCCGAGTGTCTGTGAACACGATAACTGCCGATAGAATGAATGTATCAACATGGAATTTTTTATATGTGAATACAGAATCCTCTAATGACGACCCATATTGTTTTTCAGCCAGATCGACCAAAGGGAAGGGAGGAATAAAATGTTAATGACTGCCGACAGAATGAATGTATCGATACGAAATTGTATATGTATAAAATTCTATAAGGACAACAAATATCGAATGTGAGCGGAATCGGCAGAAGAGAGCTTTCTGGTAGTAGGCGATATGACCTCGTAGTTAAAGCCCGGGCATGAGTCACAAATTGAGCCCTATGGACATCCATCCAACGAACAAAATATTTTATCTCTTATTATGAATATATAATAATAAATAATTATTTTCTATATTATTTTTATGAAGTAAATGATTCGTTGAATCACCGGAAATGTACCTCCCCAGCACGAATTATTCAAATAAGTTTTTCCTCTCCCTCCAAAACCAATCGACCGTTTGGAATAAAAATATATAGACAACTTACATAGGGCCTTCTGAACCTTCTTACTAAATTTTGTATCAATACATTAATTACACCGGCAGTTATTAAAATTGTTGAGTCCAGCCTCTTCTGCTCTGACCCCCCTCTCTTTCTATTTTAATTTAAAATTTGATGTCGATACATTTATTATATTGGCAGTTATTGAGTCATCGTGTATAAAAACTGTGAATACATACACAAACATACTTTTTTTTTTTTTTCATTTTTGGAATCGAGGGATCGGATGACAATAAATTTCCGTGAAATCTAAACTTCGAATTTCTGTAGTGAGAACGGTGAATGGAGCTGGGCTGTCAAAGACAACACACTTCTTTTATTCGGGACAACCTTTCGAATAATACTCACTGATTCATATCTGATAGTAAGTTGTGCCATGAGATTTCTCATAAAAATAAAATACGTTGTCTTCTCACTGTTTTATTTTTAATGAGAACCGATATTCAACGCAACTGCTCATCATCAGTGGCACATCTATGATTGAATAAATATATAATATATTAATAATGAAAAGTATAACATTTTAAAGTATAAGGGTACAGAGTAACAACATAAAAACTTACATATCCCACCCACACAGCGTAGAGGTTAAAGGACAACTGGCATAGCTCAAAGGGTTGGAGATAGCTAGGTTCACTCTCTTTACATACAAAAACATTCATTCAAATATACACAATAACTATAAAAACAAACATCTAACACATTTTTTTTTTAAATTTATTTCTTGCCCTGTAATGTGTCGGGTGCACCTTGCATTTGTGCAACATCATCCTTCTCCGTTTGTCGAGGGAGCTCGGGATCTGGCTAGTGCTTAAGTAAGGCTATGGCGGACCGAGGGTGATACCCGGTCGACCAACGGAGCCGACAAACCGGCTGAACGCTGGGTAACCGGTCTCCGTCACCACCTGCCGCAGATCCTGTCCCAGGTATGATCCGGTCCTGCGAATCAACTCCACCCTGGCCTGATCATATAGCGGGCAATCGAGGACTACATGTTCTGCAGTCTCGATGCCCTCATATGAATAGTTTGGGTTGTTCTTCCTCCTAAAGAAAAAGAGTTGGAGTTAAAGTCTCCGTGACCTGATAATATCTGGGACATCCAGTGGTCAGGCTGTACCAATGTCGAGTCGAGGCGTACCACCCAGACATATATCTAAATATCTGTCAAATAATTTCTTTCCTTTTAATTTTAAATTCATCTTTTTACCAATATAAATCGCAAAAATATATTGGGACAAAATAAAACAAAGTGATATCTAACTAGAACGTACGAGTATTATATATCGATAGGTAGGGTAGCCCTCCCAAATCCCTACTACCTGTAGAACAGATATTCAATATGTAGAACTGTTATTGTGAACCTGTTATTCACTTACTGTTCTCGCTACTTTGAACCTATTAATCACATATGACCCTGACAACCATTGAGCACACGGTCTATTTTCAAGGTCTACTTCTACACGTCCTCATAGATCATGAAAGTAACTAATACTATTGCTGTTTTTACTTCTCCAGCTATAAAGAAGTATAGAAGAAGTTATGTATTCGGTCAAAAAATTCGATGTCGAGTTTTCAACGGAATTTCATGTTTTCCGATCTATAGATTCTAAATATGAAAACAAATAATTCTGTCTGTGAACACGATAACTCCCGATGGAATGAATGTATCGACATGAAAGTTAATATGTGAATCCAGAACCCTTTAACGACGACACCTTTTGTATTTCAGCCAAATCGACCAATGGGAAAGGCGAATTAGGGGGAGGATTAACATAAAATCTTGAATAACTGCCAATGTAATGAATTTATGGACACAAAGTTTAGTATTAGAATTTAGGAGCCCCTATATAGTCAACTGTTGAATATTAGAGCAAATGTTTTAGAGGGGATAAGGTTAGTTGATAAATTCGTTGTGGGGAAGTACATTTCCGGTGATTCACCGACGCCTTTTATTATTTACTTTTCTATAAAGTATTTTGCAATTTATCTATCTATTGATTGATAAATTGTACTTTAATTGAGTTTACTCGTGTAGAACGATTGGTCTATTTACTTTTTTTTAAAGCCAATATATAATTGTAATAGATGTTGAGCGCTTGGCATTCAAGGTGAAACCTCTCCCCCTGCATATGAAATAGGAGCTGCATATGCATTTACATGCACAAATAACTATTATTATCGATAGATTGAATTATAATAATACGCATTGTTTTATAGCTGGGCATGTTACCAAATAACAAATTGATACTATTGTTTAACACTTCTCTATTTTCTCTCTCTAAAAAAAAAAAAAAGTTTTCAACTCAAAAATAATATATATTTGACCTTTCAAAGATTACGATACACAATACATTATAGAAAAGATGTGTTGTATCGATATATCGAGTTTATGTCCTTTGGGTCTCTTGAGAGATCGATAACAAAGTATTCACTGTTAAGTTGTAGATAATTGTTGATTATTTCAAAACGAAGCACTTTGTACAGTAAAGCGCGATTATCCGGGATTGGATTAACCGGAGGGCGGGTGATTCGGGGATTTCCACATATGCCACAAAACATTTTTTTTTATATATATATTTTTTTCTAATATTTATATTTTGAATACTTACAATGAGTATAAACTATAAGTAAATTTGATGAATGACATTAAACATTAAATACATAAATAAAAACAAAAAAACAACGAAAGCATATGATTATGTACAAAATAATAGGTAAAAAAAAAAAATATATATATATATACAAACATAATAAAATAATAATGGTCTCTGCAATTTAAATAATAATAAACATAAACATAAAACAATAATAATAAAGATATAATAAAATGAACATGAAAGCCCTTCAACTGGAGACTCTCTGTCATCCCCATCCCTCCAACTTAATGGAGGCAGGGGAGGCCGCGGGGGCTCGAGTGATCCCCCCTGCCTTCTCGCCCCGCCAATCACTGTCCAGCAGTGGAGGCAGGCCAAGAAGGAGAGTTGAAGGTAAGAGGATTACATGAGGGGAGAATCTGGTCATCACCGGCACTCCCTAAATATTTTTGCTACATTAGTAGGTCTGTCGGCCAGCGCCGCCTCAGTCTTCGGGGGGGATTATCTGGACGGGGACGGGATGATAAGAGTCGAGCAACTGGATTGACATAGGAAGAAAGGTTTTTGTGGAATTTGGAGAAGCAGGACTTGATGAGGTCAATAACATAGGGAATTTTAAGGTCATTATGGAGGGTAAGGTTGGACACATAGAAATTATTGTTCTTAGGACTTTGGATTGGAAGGACTGCATACGCTTGATGTTAGATGGCTTAGAAAAAAAAATTAAGTACAATTAAACGTTTGGTTGGTTGACATGATACTGACTACTATGGGAGTTCTAAATTGTGTCTACCCTCGTTTAGTTACCTAATATAGGGATCTGTAACGAGTATCTGACGTCGCACAGGCTCTGGCCACAGCTCAATGCCCCATCCGAAGGACGGCGTGCTCAAGGTGTTGTTCACCTCCCAGATAAAGCCGGTACACTTAAGAACTTACATTTTAAGAACTACATTTTGGAGCTAATGAAGTAACTTCAAAGAGTTCTATTATTATAGTTAGTTATTATGACTCATGCCCGGGCTTTAAACTACGAGATCATATCGCCTACTACCAGAGCGCTGTTTCGTCACTCTGGTGGCCCGACTCTACTGTGGGAGTCCTTAATTTTTATTCAGCTAGAGCAGGGGTTTTTAACGAGTACCTGACATCGTACAGGCTCGGGACGATCGCTTAACGTCCCATCCGAAGGACGTCGTGCTTAAGTTTATTTTACATCCCAGATAAAATAAACTAAGGGCCTCGGTCGGGTTTCGAACCCACCATCTTGAGCTCAGAAGGCAAGCACGCATACCACTGAGCTACCGCCGCCCTCTCTCTATTATTCTATTTGAGCTCAGTATTCAGTTTCTATTGATTTTATTATTTTACAATCTATTTTTTGTTTTTATTTAATACTTTTTCAATGACTGAATTTCAAATTTTAGGCTCGGGGGTGGTTTTTGTTCTTCCTCCCCGTGACCCTGGATAATAGGGGCAATGCTCACCCTCTATTCTACGTTCCTATGGGAATTAAAAAAAATTAATATTTACAAATTATTCCATCTAACGTATGTCAGATAGAATTAATATATCAGATTACTAATAAACCACAGGTCGAGTATTTATCCTTGAAGATACGATAGTGCACATATCAAAGATGGTTTAATTATTATTAAAATAATAGTTTTATAATAAGAAAATGAATGTTTCCGTGTTAGATAACAATTGTAGTTATTTAATTGTAAGATAATAATACACAAACATTCAATAACAATTGTGTAACCTTGTCCAAGTTTAGGTCTCCATGAAGTATGTCCCGAGATATTTAGGTCTCCATGAAGTATGTTCCAATATATTTAGGTCTCCATGAAGTATGTCCCGAGATATTTAGGTCTCCATGAAGTATGTCCCGAGATATTTAGGTCTCCATGAAGTATGTTCCAATATATTTAGGTCTCCATGAAGTATGTCCCGAGATATTTAGGTCTCCATGAAGTATGTCCCGAGATATTTAGGTCTCCATGAAGTATGTCCCGAGATATTTAGGTCTCCATGAAGTATGTTCCAATATATTTAGGTCTCCATGAAGTATGTCCCGAGATATTTAGGTCTCCATGAAGTATGTTTCAATATATTTAGGTCTCCATGAAGTATGTTCCAATATATTTAGGTCTCCATGAAGTATGTTCCAATATATTTCTACGATCTGTTTCGATAAAATGGACAACTATTGACAATTAACAGAACAGTTATATTGTTAAATTCTATATAAAATATACACAGATAGTGTACAGGTTTCGGCTCATCCCATAGTCAGTACGAACATTAAAGTTTAGTGAAGTATGTAGGTTGGCATATATTTATACGAGGGCACCGGTAGCTCAATGGTATGCATGCTTGCCTTTTGAGCTCAAGAACGTGGGTTCGAAACCCGGCCTTATTATCTGGGAGGTAAAATAAACTTAAGCACGTCGTCCTTCGGATGGGACGTTAAGCGATGGTCCCGAGCCTGTACGATGTCAGGTACTCGTGTCCACCAGAGTGATGAAAGAGCGCTCTGGTAGTAGGCGATATGACCTCGTAGTTAAAGCCCGGGCATGAGTCATAATAACTAACTATATTTATACAATTCTGAGATTATATTATAATAATATATATTTTTTTTGCCATTTTTTTTAGTTTATTAAATCTTTTTTTGTACCTCGTATTATTAAATTTTTGTTTCACACTGCTATTATTTTTCAAACGTTACCTTTTTTTTTTTTTTTGGCTTTATGTACGGTGCTAATTAGTCATTTCAATGTGTTATCTAGTTATTTATGACATACATGGCCTCGTGAGGGAGTTCCATCTACGAAACAAAACTCACTCCCGGACGGGATTCGAACCCGCAAACCGTGGTGAGATCATACGGTCTAGCCCGCACGGCCACCATGGCTCCAAATTTTCTTTAAACCCATATATTTTCAGTTACAATTAGATTTTTCCGTTAGGGCAGTAGGACTTGCCTCTTCTGTGTAGTTTCCTTTGGGGCTATGGAGTGTCGCAGCCTCAGATAATCTCAGAGTTATATAAATATGCCAACCTAGCAAACTCAAATTTTTCTATTGAACTTGCGCTGAAGATTGTGTAAGACGAAACTGGTATATACTATATTTATATATTTTTGTGAAATTATAAAATATAAATTTTAAATAACTTCTTAGTTTAACATTTGTATTGAATAAAGAAACATTACGTACATTTTAAAATGTCAATTCACAGTCGAATGTTACTAAACTGGATCAACCAAACAAACACTAAAAACTATTTCCATCTTGTCTTAATAACTGGACATTGTACATGCAAACAACTCATGACACAGCTGACTGACTCAATCTCTCTTATCCGTTTTATATAAGGTTTACTTGATCGTGAAGCATTTCATGCAATACCGCTCTTCAATGTTCTAGAACTAACCGGATGTACTAAAAGTGATAACTTGATCTAAAACAATCTTTTAGATGAAAAGAAACTTTAAAATAACTTGAAAACATCAAGAAAGCTACTTTTAAACACAAAACGAACGAAACATATTATTTGAATAAATATAAATAGATGAACATACGAGTAAATTCAAGGTTGGTTAGGTTAGGTTTTATGACTCATGCCCGGGCTTTAACTACGAGGTCATATCGCCTACTATCAGAGCGCTCTTTCGTCACTCTGGTGGCCATGAGCCCGACTCTTCTGTGGGAGTCCTAAATTTTGCCTACCCTAAATTTTTATTCACCTAGGGTAGGGGTCTTTAACGAGTACCTGACATCGTATAGGCTCGGGATCATCGCTTAACGTCCCATCCGAAGGACGGCGTACTTAAGTTTATTTTACCCCCTAGATAAAATAAACTAAGGGCCTCGGTCGGGTTTCGAACCCACGTTCTTGAGCTCAGAAGTCAAGCACGCATACCACTGAGCTAGCGGCGCCCTCGAGTAAATTCAATAAATTGATAAACAATGAACAATTAAGTTCGAATATCAACGTTTCAAAATAGAACATGTCCTGAACCATTCCAAACCAACAATGAATACATGAAATGATCAATTGACATAAATGAGTCAATTCGTAACAATATTTCTAAAATGTTTATTAATTATATTATCAACGTCTTATTATATACATATATACATACGTCTTATATTATATATATAATATACATATATATATACGTCTTATATTATACATTTCTATAATATTTTTATATTTGTATTCCAGTATATTGATGATTATATATTCTTTTTTCAGATATTATTTCGAGACATGCAGAATATCAACAAGTCCCATGTCTATGAGTTTATACATCCTTGGCTGGGCACTGGGCTACTCACTAGCTCTGGTAAATATATTTCCCATTTTATATATATATATATTCCAGATAAAAAATATCATCGGTGAATCAATGACAATGTACTTCCTCAGCACGAATTAATCAATTAAGTTTCCGCTCTCCCTCCAAAAACAATAAATCGTTTGGGCTAAAAATCAATAGTTCATTTACACAGGGACATCTCAATGCTCATACTAAATTGTGTGTCAATACATTCATTACATCGGCAGTTATTTGAGTTTCTATGGCAAGCCCTCCTCTGTCCATTTGGCTGAAAAACAATAGGTGTTCTCCTGGAGTTCTGGATACATTCCTGGATAAACTAATCGATTTATTCATTCTATCGGGAGTTATCGTATTCACACAAAGACTTTCTTTTTTTTTTAACTTTAGGGATGAGGTGAAATCCCGGTTAAAACTCAACATCCGTTTTAATTTATCCTATTCTCCTTATGGCTAGCTCGAATATTGTCATTTGAGCCAAAAGTATAACAAAAAAATGTTAATAGTCATAAATTAAACTATTTGTACTTAAGACTTCTGTCTCGGTATGGAGCATCTTTTCTTCTGTTGGACGATTCCTGCAAAAATCAATTTTTGAGATATTTAAATCTAAAAATAACTTATTCCTTTAAAAACATATTGATGAAAAACTCAGTGGAAGAGCGAAAATTAAGTTAATTGTTAAAACAATTGCCAGTGATTCATTGACGACTTTTTTTTTGGTTATTTTTCCGTGCATCGCACGTAATCAGCTTGAAGTAAAGTGCCTAATACAGATAGATAAATAAAATGATTTATTGCATTGAAGAATACAACCTTTATGGGAATGAATGTTTTTTATTGTTTTGTTTTTTTACAAAATACATATTCTTATAGTTATAGAAAAGAAAAAATATAATAATAACAAATAAGTAATATAGTAACTAAATGAAAACAAGTCTTTTATTTATAAAGATAAAACTGTTGCTAGGGTGCAACAACCAGCATCTATGATATGTTGGCGTGAAGGGCATGTGAGAGGAAAGCCACCCAGTGGTAATTTATCTTAATTATTAGAACAAGAACAGAAAAATAAATAAATTTAAAAAAATAAATAAAAAGGAATTGAAAGACAATTTTGATGGATGGGTAAGAGAGATGATAAAAGTAAAGAAAAATAATGTAAAAAAAAAAATATTAAGAACGAATATGAGTCAAGGTGGCAGTAAGTCGCGGTTCCATCTTCTCTTCAACCTTTGTGGGGGGTTTTGCGGTAAGTGTTGTAAAGATAAAGTACGTATTTCTGGGTTTGTATGTGTGTAAAGTTTTCTAAAAAACCGTATGTAAGTAGTTTGTATTGTGTCGGGTACTGTGTGTATCTGTTGTTTATGTATATGGTGGGCACTGTGTTATCAGTCTGAGGGTTTTTGACTGAAACGCCTGAATTCGTTTGTTGTTGGATGTTGCTGAACCGTATATCTGTGATCCGTATGTCCATAATGGTCTAAGTGTAACAGTTCCGTTTTTGTGTCATGTCTAATTTTGATCGTCTATTTATAAGTCTGTACAGTATTTATTTATTTTTATTAAAATAATAAATATGCTTTGGGCATGCTCTTTAATATAAATAGTACAAGCAACTAGGAAACAATAACAATTGAAATTTACATATATAAAACAAAATATGACCTTAGGAAAAGTTGTAAAATAGCAGTAACCATAACACAAAAATAAAACTGAAAAGAAAATATACCTATGTATGATAAGCAATAAATAAAATTAAAATTGTTATTAATTTTTTAAGCCTATGGTGAAAAATAAAAATAAATTGTTGATTTTTTTAACACCTACATACATTATCAAAGAGTCGCTGCTTGGTCTATTTGTAAGATATTTATGGAGAAATGTTTGCCTGGGGATACACAAAGAGGGACAATGAAACAAAAAGTGTATGAGGTCGTCCTTTTCGTCTAAGGTACAGAGCCTGCAGACACTTTCAGGACAAACTGATATATGAACCCTCCAAGTAGGAGGGCGCCGGTAGCTAAGTGGTATGCGTGCTTGACTTCTGAGCTCAAGGTTGTGGGTTCGTAGCCCGACCGAGGCCCTTAGTTTATTTTATCTGGGAGGTAAAATAAACTTAAGCACGCCGTCCTTCGGATGGGACGTTAAGCGATGGTCCCGAGCCTGTACGATGTCAGGTACTCGTTAAAGACCCCTGCCCTAGGTAAATAAAAATTTAGGGTAGGCAAAATTTAGGACTCCCACAGTAGAGTCGGGCGCATGTCCACCAGAGTGACGATAGAGCGCTCTGGTAGTAGGCGATATGACCTCGTAGTTAAAGCCCGGGCATGAGTCATAAAACCTAACCTAAACCCTCCAAGTATTATCTTAAAATTTTCATTGCTCTTTTGGAGACGTGTTTATGCTAACAGTCGGAGTTTTTCTATATGAAAGTTTATTGTACTTTTCCTGTGAGAAGTGAAGTAATATACGTACATACTCTCTGGAAATCTGCTCAACATGTATAGATTTATTCAACGTATTTAACTATTTGTTTTTTTAATAATAGTAGTATTAGTATTATTTATTTTATATTATTATAATATAATAATTATATTAATTATTTAATTAATTGTTTTATAATATATCTCTTTGTCTTAATTTAACCTTATTTTTATATTTGTTTAGGTCACAAATGGCATTTACGAAGAAAGGCTATCACGCCAACATTTCATTTCAAGGTTTTGGAACAGTTTATTGAAGTTTTCGATCGTAAATCTCGAACTCTTATCCAGTGCCTTGAGGAAAAGTTGGAAAAACCCTGCTTCGATGTAAGCCCTTACATATCTCGATGTTCGCTCGATGTTATTTGTGGTAAGTATTTACTTATTTACACACATGTACGGACAAATTGTCTATTTACTTACAAAAACCGCTGTAGATTTAACAACCCTTAATTATTACCCGATTTTGTAAAATATTTAATGGGACTATCCATACACCAAACTCAACTTATATACAAGTTTCATAAAAATCTGTTCAGTTGTTCTGTTAGTTCGCCGTAACAAGGTTACAGTGGACAGAAAGACACGACTTGGAAGGAAATTTTGAATTCCAAGACGAAACTTTTTCATAATCAGAAACATTAACAAACTTTCACTAAACCTTGAATATGCAAGTAAGCAAAAAAAATTATTTAAAAATTTATATAATAACGAAAATCATCAAAAAAATTCAAACTCTGAATAACGGTTCAATTTGATAATTTTTCTGTGGTAAGTGGACTTTTATATTATACATTGATCATAAAAAAGCTTTAAATAATAATAATTTTTAAAAACCGTCCATTTAAAATGCAAATTTATGTGAGTTAATCCTGGTAATTGATGAGCTAATTACCAAAAAAAATGAAAGTTAATCGTAATAAACGATTACGAAAAAAGAGAATTAATTGTAATAAACTGAGTTGCCGCTCTCGCTTACAATCCTGAATTTGACTGTAAAATTTCGCATTGATATATTCGTTCTATTGCATAGGTAAATAGGCTTCTTACTTCTTAAATACATCTTACTAGACAGTGTGAATATATCCACACGTATATATATGAGTCACCGATAGCTCAGGGATAGTCTACTGAGGTGCTTGTCTACAGAGCTTCAAGATCACGGGTTCGAAACCCTGCGAGCTTTTAGGTTTATTCACCTAGGATAGGGATCTTTAACGAGTACCTGACATTGTACAGGCTCGGGACCACCGGTTAACGTCCCATCCGAAGAACGGCATGCTCAATGTATTTTCACCTCCCAGATAGAAAACCCAAGGGCCTCGACCGGTTTTCGAACCCGCGATCTTGAGTTCAGTAGGCTCCCTTAGTACCGTTACCTGTTATAGACACCCTACCCTAACTAAACCTGGGTAAGAGTCTCACAGTAGAGTCGGGCTCTTGTCGACCTGAAAGATCTCTCTGGTAGTAGGTAAGCGTTATTGTATTAGTAGAAGTTGAATTGAAAACATTGTTCAATCAGACAAACCCTATGGGAAAGTTTCGTTCATCTCCAAACTGCTCATATTAAATGTTTATAATTCATTTATTTTGCATGATGTAATTATTAATTTTACAAAAAATGGACAATTTTAGAGGCATGTTTTTGCCTTAGGAATATAGGAATATGCCCTTGAATTTTGCGCAGAGATATCTAAGGACATATTGTTAAATATAAAATAAATAAACTTTAGTTAACAAGGATATTAATAATAATATTAAATTATTATATTATTTTTCAGAGACCGCGATGGGTGTCTCAGTGAATGCGCAGACCGACTTAACTTCACCTTTTGTCACTGTCACCAGAACGTAAGATTATTTTACAATTAATTATTCATTAGTTATTACATATTGTTGAAATTAATAACTATAAAAATGAAAACATGGCGGCTACGTCTGTCTGTCTGTATGTGGAATATTATTTTGTTTCCTTCACGATGATAACTGCTGTAAAATTGCACCGATTTGAATATTTTTTCTATAAAATATTTATCCCAATGAGGGCTCAAGGCCTATTGGTGTTAGTTCCATTCGGATTGCAATTTAGCACATATTTTGTTCCTATAACAATATCGAATGTCCTATAAGATTTTTTTTTCGCAAATTCCACTGAAATGGTTGAAAATAACCATATCTAATACTTTAGTGAATGACTTAACTTGTATCAGAAGTTCTGAAAGAAATATACCACATTCGGTAATATGTACTTGTTATTTTCTTCCATATACCGATATTTTGGTGTTGATTCAGTGTGAATAAGAAAAGCTCAGCATATCCCTTTTAATTTAGGTCTTCAATTGTCTATACATATTATGTATATATACATATTTATATTTATGTCTTATGCATAAAAGAAAAAATTGACCGAATGATTTTCGGATAGGCTTGCTGTAACGAAATGAAAAATAATCTTTATCCTGGGACATACGAGAATAACATACGTATACGTATACATATTATTCCCCAAGAATAATAACATTTAAAAAAATTAATCTATTGAGACAAAATAAAGAATAAAGAAAAGAGGTCTCTAGGAATTAACTAAAGAAACGTTAAATGTAATGACAGACAATGATTAAAACAATAAAAATCTACGAAAAAATATATCTTAATATAATAAAAATAAGAAAAACAAAATAAGAATAATAATGTAAATAATAATAATTACTCATTATTTTAGTTAATTCCTAGATACCTCTTTTCTTTTTCCTTTATTCTGTCTCAATTGGTTGATACTGATATTTTTTGGTTTATTTTTTAAGTTATTATTCTTAGGGGATGTATGTCCCAGAATTAAAATTATGTATATTTTAAGTGAGGCCACAAAAAAAAAAATGTTTTTCCTACATTTCAAAAGATAGGCTAGACTAATGTACATCCTCTAGTCTTATCTCTTATGCTTTAGGAGTCTTATGCTTTTGGCTGAGGATGGTAGAAATACCGAAAGTACTCCCAGTTAGTGAAATTAGACAATATATTAAATAAACCAGTTTTATTTTATTTTTCAAGTACATCCTCTAGTCCTTGGATCTTTGCTGTGGAATCTCTAAAATCCTCATCCTTCCTATAAAATTGCGTTATAAATGTTCAAAAAGGTTTACGCCTCATAAAGTGTTTACAGCTGCATTTGATTGGTTTCCCTTTAAAGATCGATTTGTTTTGTAATCGATAGACTTACTTAGGCGGGTATAACACTATAAAAGTTCTTTGACAAAGATCTTTTATAAAAGTTGGATCGAATTTTTTTTTAAATTTCTTTTATAAAATATCTTTTATGACTACAAAATTTAATATTACACTATGTAAAATATTTTATAAATGTTAGTTTTTTGTTTCAAGACATTACTAGTAAGTTGTGTGCAAGTGACTGTTGCGTCACAAAAATGGATGACGTTTTAATACCAATTGCTGCAGCTTTTGTGGCTGCTGCAATAGCAATAGCTGTGGTGAAAAAAAAATAAACATAATAATGTAAAGAAACGTTTGTGGGTAGGACCTAGGGTTGCGCGGCGCGAGTTTATGAGCATCCATCAGAATTTACTGAAAGAACTGTCCATGGAAGATACACAAAGTTACTTCAACTATTTGAGGATGAATAAAAAAACCTTCCATTTCTTGCTTCTGAAGGTGGGACCAATAATATCTCGGGAAATGACACATTTGCGTAACCCAATACCCCCTGAGGAACGACTTATGGTTCGCGGCTCGCATACAACGTGAAGAAAGGAAACAGCAGGAGTGGGAGAGACAACTTTTATCAAATATTGGATGAGGATGCAAACTATGATAAAAGAACTTTTATAAAAGACAAATTTTATAAAACTTGAGCTATCATACTATCACATTTATCGTAAAAGTTCTTTTATAAAAGATCTTTGTCAAAGAACTTTTATAGTGTAATACCCGCCTCTGGGACTTATGAATCTCACTAAATTTCGTATCGATACGTCACATCAACAGTTATTCGGGTATTTAAATTAAGTCTCCTTGATCTGATCTCCATCTTCACTGTGCCCGATTCGGGAGAAAATCATTATGGGGTTTCGGATATATACAACATTTATTTTTGTTATATTCAATCTATCGGTAGATATCGTGTTCTCACGATATTTTCATTTTTTTGAATCAGATTGGTTGGAAAACATTAAATTCCATTGAATATTCAACGTCGAATTTCTGTCGGATTACGTAACTGGAGAAGTAACGTCCCTAATTGCTATTTTCCAAGACCCGGTCATTACAACATTCATCAGTTTATCTCAACAATCTCAATTTTTTTTTTAACAGTATTGTTCTGTATAGAAAGGAAAGGATTATAAAAATTGACCAATTAACGTTATAAGATCTTTTATCAGTGGATTCCACATAGATGTATGTTATAAATTGTATAAAATGAAATAATAAAAAAATAATAATAAAAAAATAACCAATTATTCGCCCTATGGCTTCTTGGAAGTTCATAATTTGCGAGACCCTGACTTTAAGTTATTTTTTTTCAACTTGTTTGTAAATCCGGTTCAACATTCCTTCTTGACATAAAAAAACTCGTAGGTAAAGCCGTAAAAAAAAATATTTTTGTGAAACGGACCGATTGGCTATTTTCAATTTATTTATTGAAATGTTTATCGTTCTTATGTTCTCCAACAAAGGACAGAAATGAAAAATGAAATGAAAAGAAATTTTATTATTCTGGGACCGACGTCCCCTAAAAATAAATACATACAAAGAGTAAAGAAAAGGAAACAATGAAATATAGTATCAGTACAAAGAAATAAGAAGATAGGTAAACAAAATTAGTGCTACATTGGAGAAAAACTAAACAATTAAAAAAACAGATAAACAAAAGTTAAACAGAAAATTAACAGCTTAATTATGATGAAAAATAAATGAATAAAAGTATCTATATATAATCTCTCTAAAGAGAATAATTAAAAAGAAAATCTATATACTAAGAAAGTAAAATAAAATTGATAATATAAATCGACCGAGCATAATACTGTGATGGTTGATTATAAAAGAGAAGGGAGGATGCCCAGATGAGGTTTGAAATAAAATTAATTTTAGACAGTAGGGGCTAGATAGAGAAGTGTGAGGAGAGAGAAGAAAAATAAAAATAGTCAAAATAAAAATTAATAAATGCTTGATAAAAATATATAAATGTGTAAAATGAACAAAAATGGAATAATATTGATTACGATCGAATAATTTAGGAAATATGATAAAAGAATCGGAACAAGAAACAGAAAGGTCTGCCTATAAAAAAAAAAAAGTATATTTTCTTTATATACTTTCAGAAGCCTTCAATTGTTTATGCTACTATCCTTTACGAAAACATTTTGGTCGTTGCGAGACCGATTTTATTGAGTCACTTTACACGACATAGAACAGAAACTTTTTACTTGCCCAGCTGTTCGAGGTATAGGGGAAGTTATGTAATCGACAAGAAATTCGATGTTGAGTTTTCAACGGAATTTCATGTTTTCCGACCTCCAGATTTTTTTTTGTCTTTGACTTACAAAACGCCACAAAATTAAATTTTTGGCTAAACCAGGGCCCTCATTGAAAATATTACACCAAATATAGAGCCGTTTTTGAGTAAAAATATTCACAGGAAAAGTTGAGCCTGAATATTTGTTTTGCCATCACCATTATAACTGGAAATATTAACAAACTTCAAAATACAACGCTATTATGTTTTAATTGGAGATTTATCTAAAAACGGGTTATTACCTGTCATTACATTTAATATTAGCTTTTTATAGGAACAATAACAATTTGCTATTGTTAGCTAGCTATCAAATTCAATTCAATTTGTAGTCAGTCAGATGTGAATAATTAACAGCTTATATAACTGACAAAAAACTAAAAACAAATAATTTTGTTTTATGCCATTGCAGAGGATAATAAATCAAGATCTCCAAGACTTTATTAGGCATATAATTGACATTAAAATTGTCTGTGCAACAATAAAAATTTATTAAATTGATGAAAAACTGTTTGTCATTAAAATGCAGATTGGGCGCCAAAATAATGTGGGCTCAATTTAAGAAGGCACTTAGTGGAAAATATATCTTTAATTTAAACAATATGGTCATAGTTCTAACCCAAAACTGGCATTATAATCATTTGAAAACATGTATGTAAAAACACATCTGTTATATGGTTATTCTTTTTGTCACTCAAGCCCGGGCTTTTACTACGCCTACTACCGAGGACATGAGCCCGACTCTACAGTGGGAGAACTAAATGTTGCCTACCCAAATGTAGTTATCTAGGGTTGAGTATCTGAACTCGCACCGGCCAGGGGACATCGCTCGACACCGGGTTTCGAACCCGCGATCCTTGTTATATGTCCAATACATCCTCACATATTATATTAATATTATTTGTTCAATATATCTTATTGTATCCTATTTTTCTATTTCTAATCTCTAATATTGGGGAACTCTGAAATTATCTGTGCGTGCTCCTTTAGTTATTGTGACTCATGCCCGGGCTTTAACTATGAGGTCATATCGCCTAATACTAGAGCGCTCTGTACTACGGGATTCCTAAATTTTGCCTACCTGGGTAGGGGTCTTTAACGAGTACCTGACATCTTATAGGCTCAGGACCATCATTTAACATTCCATCCTAAGGACGGGACAACCTTAGAAGAACCTAAGGGCCTCGTCCGGGTTCCGAACCCGCGATCTTGAGCTTAGTACGCTACTTCTGAGCTACCGGCTCCCTCCTTTCGTGTCACACCTGCCTTTAGTTACGGATAAAGCTTGATATATATTATGGTAACTTTTGTCGAAGTACGGGGATTCGGAAGCCTTTATATAAGTCAAATATTGAGTTTTAGCCCATACGGTCTGACTTTGGAGGGAGAGCGAAAACTTAATTAATTCTTGCTGGGGAAGTACATAGCCGGTGATTCACTGACGATTTTTCTTTTGCTTGCAATTTCTGGAAAATATGCAGAAAAAATATATTTGTTTTCCTGTGTCTAACTTAAAATAAAATATCGTCTGTATCAAAAAGCAATAAGTCCACCCAAACCCAAAGTTGACGGACTTAGTTTTGATAAGTACCTACCTTCAAAAGTAGAGATGAGAAGGATTTCAGTTTTTAAATTATCTTGTGTACTCTCAACTGGGGCAGAAAGCCCCATACTTTTGTATGTTTAAAATGTATTCAACTGTCGTGTGTTTGTTTAAGCATTCGTTTTGTAAGTCATTGAATGATTTAACAACAAATGATAAGAGCGAATTTCTGAATGAGTTTTGAAAATGTCAACAAGGTTGTTGAAAATGTTTTATCAAGTTGTTTAATAACGAGAGAAAGGTGAACAGTCAGCGAATGAGTAGAACTCTGTGGTAACCTCTACCTGTCTGTGGTCATGGTCATGGTTACCTCGTCTGGTTCGTTCGGAAATTGAAAGGTGACCACAGAGTATTGACATGAGAACTGACCTCTGTCCAATGGCAGGCGAGGTAACAAAAGTTGTCGGTAAATCACCGGATGTGTACTTCCTCAGCCGAATTAATCAGTTATGTTTTAAAAATCATTAATCGATTTACATAGTGGTTTCTGAATCCTCATACTAAATTGTGTATCGATACATGCAATACATCGATTTTTTAGTTGAGCCCTTCCCTTCGACCGATTTCACTGAAACTTACTTCGTCCTCATGTCGTTTTGAATTACATCATGACGTCTTACCAGTCTGGACAGAAGTGAAGAACCACGACCAACTCATCAATATGGTCTTAGGGACGGCGACTGTATCAAGATTCCACATCACCGGCTGAGTAGCACTGAGCCAAGTTATATAATTATGCCATTAAAAAAATATAATCATTTACCCAAAGAGATCAGAAGACTGAATAAAAAGGAACTTTTAACCAGTGTCCTTACTATTTAAAAACAACATTTAGGTTAGGTTAGGTTTTATGACTCATGTCCGGGCTTTAACTACGAGGTCATATCGCCTACTACCAGAGCGCTCATTCGTCACTCTGGTGGACTAGAGCCCGACTCTACTGTGGGAGTCCTAAATTTTGCCTACCCTAAATTTTTATTCCCCTAGGGTAGGGGTCTTTAACGAGTACCTGACATTGTACAGGCTCGGGACCATCGCTTAACGTCCCATCCGAAGGACGGCGTGCTTAAGTTTATTTTAACTCCCAGATAAAATAAACTAAGGGCCTCGGTCGGGTTACGAACCCACGTTCTTGAGCTCAGAAGTCAAGCACGCATACCACTGAGCTACCGGCACCCTCTAAAACAACATTTATTTTATGACAGAGATTTTTTTTAACTGTGATGATTTTTAAATTATAGTGTTATTTATGTATTATAGGTAGGTGATTTGTTGTTTAGTTTTAAGTTCAATTATGACATTTCAAATAACCTACGTAGGTAGATTTGAATAAATCTAATCTAATATAAACGATAGTTACTAACTAGATGAGGGCGCCGGTAGCTCAGTGGTATGCGTGCTTGCCTACTGAGCCCAAGATCGTGGGTTCGAAACCCGACCGAGACCCTTAGTTTATTTTATCTGAGAGGTAAAATAAACTTAAGCACGCTGTCCTTTGGATGGGACGTTAAGCGATGGTCCCGAGCCTGTACGATGTCAGGTACTCGTTAAAGATCCCCTGCCCTAGATGAATAAAACTTTAGGCAAGGCAAAATTTAGGAATCCCACAGTTGAGTCGGGCTCATGTCCACTAGAGCGATGAAAGAGCGCTCTGGTAGTAGGCGATATGACCTCGTAGTTAAAGCCCGGGCATGAGTCAGATGATACTTGACATTTTTTGCAAAAACATACGTTTTCTCTTTATTTTTTGCTAACTAGAGATTTTGTGTTAAACTCCCCCCTCCCAGCTTCTAATCCTCCTTTCCCTGCTGCCGATTTGGCTCAAAATTCATAGGTGCGATCCTCACAGGGTTGTAGATGCACAAATACATTTTCATGTTGATACATTTATTCTATCGGAAGTTCTCGTGTCCACAGTCCTACACATTCACACACAGACAGAAATTTATTTTTTCCTTTTTGGAAAACTAGGTCGGAAAACCTTGAAATTCCGGTGAAAAGTGAACTGTTCTGAAAACCGGTTCTGGAGATAAATGTTTCTATTACAAATCTCATTCTACGACATCATACTATCAAAGAGGGCGCCAGTAGCTCAGTGGTACGCGTGATTTGTTACTAAGTTGAAGAGCGCTGGTTCAAAACTCGGAGCACGCCGTCTTTCGGATGGAACGTTAAGCGATGGTCTAGAGGTTAAAAAAACAATTTAGTGTAAGCAATATTAAGGACACTTATAGTAGAGTCAGGCTCAAGTTCACCAGAGTGACGAAAGAACGCTCTGGTAGTAGGCGATATGACCTCGAAGTTAAAAGCCCGGACATGAGTCACAATAACTTACTACCTCTTAGTATCAGATATTTTATCACGATTGTTTTAATCAAACTGAAATATCAGTATCAGCTTAGCTGCCGTTCTATAAACATCTCCGTCTCCCGTGTTCCTCTCCTACTCTCGTTTTTTTTTTTCTTTATTTTTCTCTCACTTATTTTCTCTCTTTTGTCAGTGTCTTTATTTCATTATATTACCTTTTGTCACTCTTCTATTTCCAGTTTTTTACAATTCATACTAAGTCATTATTGTTATCATGTTTCACATTATTATTCATACTAGTTTTTCTATTTTTTTATATTTTTCTCTTCATTGTTTTTTCACCAGTTTATTATATTGTTTTACTCATTGCCTGTTTTTAACATTTAATATTTATTCCTAGAGACCTCTTTTATTTTATTTTTATTCTGTCTCAACGGGTTGATACTTGTATACTTACTCTTGTTTATTTTTTGTTATTATTATTATAAGGGGACGTATGTCTAGAATAAAGTGTGAAGTATAAAAAAAATACACACATTATTAAAATGATTAAATTATTAATATTAAAAAATTAATTATATTATTTTTTTTTTATAAAAATCAAATTTCTTTTAAAACAAATGAGTAAAAAAACAAAACACGGCCATCAGCTGTTTTCAGTGTGTGTAGAGACGGGTCGAGGCCTGGGTGGAATGGCGACGGTCTGAGTGAACATGGAAAGTGGTGTTTAGGCTTAACTTGTGATGAACTAAATAGAAGCGAATTTACGGTGAAATTGATCCAAAAAGAAGGTAATGTTGTTTGTTTATATGTTTAGTTTTTTTTATTTAATAATGTAGATGATTTAAAAAAATAAACCCAAACTATTTGTTCTCGCAAATTATATTCTATTCATTTTCCCTGTTGGCCGAGTAAGATAATTTGAAAACCTTTGGATTAGATTTAATATTATTGAAATAAAATTTAAAATGGCATCTCTTTAGAAATCCAACTGAAAAGTTTGTTAATTTAAATTTTTTTTTAAATTACCTGAATTTTCTTCAGAATTGCACGTCTTGAACTTTTGATATTTTTAGGACCCTTTTCGGAAATTACTGTAGAAATCAAAATTAAATAGAAGACCAGTTATAAAATTTGTATAGGAAATGTGGTAATTTATTGTTTATTAATTTATTCTTTTTGTATTAATTATTATATTATTATTAATTATTATAATTTCAATTATTATTTATATTTTATTTATTTAACATTTATTAAAGATTAACACTTAAACCTCTTTTTCATGACCACAAAATATTATTTTTCATTTAATTTAAATTCAAATATGCAAACCTGCTGTATCTTTGGATCGTCAGCTCAACGCCACCGTTAGTACAATGTTGTATATATATCATCTCAATAAGATAGATACCATATAGGACCTTTCTGTTATTTATTTTGAGATAAATGACTCACATCTCAAATGTCTGTTATGTCATTGTGTCGTATTGATACAAGGAACAAGTGGTCACTAAACACGAAATGTGTCCGGTGAACGAACCCGTATTTCGACCTTGGTTCGCCCGCTATAAAAGGTTACTATAATTATATATTCATTCCTGACAAGATTACCGTTATCGAATCTGCGCACTTCAATCTCCTTGTCTCTTTCTGGTCAAAAACATTCTTTAACGCACACTTTTTTTTTTTTTAACTCAAAAAAATAAGAAATCTATATTTAAAACACATGTGTTTGTTGCTGTTCTTTGTGATTCATGGTCAGCCTTTAACTATGACGTCATATTGTCTACCTATGTCCCCCAGAGCGGTCTTTCGTCACTCTGGTGGACATAGGTCTGACTCGACAGCTCAAGATCGCTGTTCAAGACGCGGCCGAGGCCCTAAATTTATTTTATCTGAGAGATTAAAAAAAAAAAAAAACATAGGATGGGATGTTAAGCGATGGTCCCGAGCCTGTACGATATCAGATACTCGTTACAGACCCCTAACCTAGGTGAATAAAAATTTAGGACTCCCATTGTAGAGGCGAGCTCATGTCCACCAGAGTAACGAAAGAGCGCTCTGGTAGTAGACGATATGAGTCATTCAGTAACTAAATATCTGACATTGGGTAGGACCGTCTGTCAAGAGAGGGGGTCTTCATATATATAATATTGTCAACGCCAAAGTGTAATAATAAGCAAAAATTACTAATAATAAGTCAGAAATTACCAAAATAAATAATAAAAAATATTTTAAATGACCATAACATAACTTCCTTATACCCACTACATTTTTACGGATCACTCCCCTCCTTCGTTTCCCCCCTTTCAAACTGGCATTACAGTGTATAAGCAAGTCATGTGAAAGTTATAACATCAGCCTCCTAGATAAATAGAAGATTATCTCCATTTCCAATGTGAAATTTCAACATTTTAGTATTGTCTAGGGAGTCTCAGCGCTGGGCTGACTACTCGCATTATTTGTCATAGACACATAGGTATATACCTATGGGTATATATATATATATATATATATATATATATATATGTCTATGCCATATATACATTTACGAGGTCATTTCGCCTACTACCAGAGCGCTCTTTCGTCACTCTGGTGAACATGAGCTCGACTCTACTGTGGGAGTCCTAAATTTTGCCTACCCTAAATTTTTATTCACATAGGATAGGGGTCTTTAACGAGTACCTGACATTGTACAGGCTCGGGACCATCACTTAACGTCCCATCCGAAGGACGGCGTGCTTAAGTTTATTTTACCTCCCAGATAAAATAAACTAAGGGCCTCGGCCGGATTCCGAACCCACACTACATTGAGCTCAGAAAGCAAGCACGCATACCACTGAGCTACCGGCTGGCGCCCTCGTATATTAATGTTCTAATGAAATACATAACCCTAGATTTCTTATTGTGTTATGGTTTCAAGATTCGTGGAAGGTTACAAGAACCTATTCCTCGCGAATATATAGTCGGCCTAAACGTGATACCTCGTAAGCGACATTTTTCCGAAAATCGTTTTTTTTTACCAAAAAAAAAACTATTGATCTAGTGGGACCTCGAATACGACATAAAACGAATAAACAATGAAATACGGTTTGAAGAACTGTACCTTGCAAAAGAAATGGGAACGAAATTGTGGTGAAACCTCGTAACTGCGTCAAGTACGTTAATTCTTTACTTGGATTTGTAAATATACATCTCACTTAATACAAATGTCGAAAAAATTGAGGTTTCCTATAAAGAATATTTTTTTAATCAGTTTTTTGTCTCTCCTGTAAAGTTGGCTTTTTGCACATATGAGGTATCACGTTTAGCCCGACGATATATTGATAACCATATTTGTGATTGTTTTGTTCTAGGATTTGCGACCTGATTTCTGACCGTTTCACGACTCCATGGCTCCACTCCCCTCTTCTCTGGAAGCTGTTCGGTTATGAGAGGCGAGAGAGAAAGGCTGTTGATGTTCTTCATGGATTCACCAACAAGGTTCAAATCTTCCATATATATGTATATATAATATTGACCGAGTGAAGCGAGCACTTTTACTCTGAGTCAGGAGGCTTTGTTATTGTGTTACACACTATTTGGTCTAAGATGTAGTCCATCAGACAGAGAAGATCATAGTTTTATTTCCTCAGCTATTCGAAGTATAGGCGAAGTTATATAGGTAATCGGTCAAAAATTCGATGCCGAGTATTCAACGCAATTTCATGTATTCCGACCTCTATCCAAGTATGAAAAACAAATTTCTGTCTGTCTGTGAACATGAAAACTCCCAATAGAATGAATGTATCGACACAAAATTTTATAAGTGAATCCAAAACTTTCTAACGACGAAACCTATTGTTTTTCAGACTATTTGATCAAAGAAAAGGGGCGATTAGGGGGAGGCTTAACAAAAAAAACTCTAATAATTGACGATAGAATTAATGTAACGACATAAAATTTCATATTTAAAGCTAAAACAACCTGAAAAGGAACATAATCTGTCAAAATTTAAGGGAGGGGGGGGGGGGGGGGTTCAGGGAAGTGTCTCAATTCAAAAACCAATAGTAGTAACCAATAATAGCCCATGTAATAAATTTATGGAAAAAAATTTAGTATGAGGATTTAGGAGCACCTGCGTAAGTCAACTGTTGAATATTAACGCAAACGGTCGACTTGTTTTGAAGGGGGAGCAAAAAATTAATTGATTAATTTGTTCTGGGGAAGTACGTTGACGGTGATTCCCCGACGACTTGTTTTTTGTTATGATTTAAGTCACTTTAAAATAATGAATAATGCCAACAGTATACATTTTTTTCTGCGCGAATTGCGTTCTATTCAAAAGGTTTTCTTAAAAAGACTAGAAAATTAAATTTCTTTCAATTGAGAAAATCATTTTTAGAATGTAATTCAATGCAAATTCTAGGCTTTTTTGTATTTTAACAATTTGGATACTTAAAAACAAAATCTAACCTGGCAACACTGGTTTCAGTTGGCTTTGTTTATTACGTAGTTTGAAGTGTAATTCAAAATCATATATTTATTATTATTTTTTTTTTTATTATTATTACAAAGACGAGGACGCCGGTAGCTCAGTGGTATGCGTGCTTGCTTACTGAGCTCAAGATACCTGTACAATGTAAGGTACTCGTTAAATACCTCTTATCCTAGGTGACATTTAGGACTCCCAGTTTAGAGTCGAGCTCATGTTCACGAGAGCGACGATTGAGTGCTCTGCTTGTAGGCGATATGACACGTAGTTAAAGCCCGGGCATGAGTCCTATCATTAAAAGTCAGTTTCATTATACAATGAATTTGAACTTGAGAACCGTAAGTCTTATTTTGTTTTCTTTATTATTAATGTTTGAATTGAATAAAATACAAAAATAAGTCTTATTTTGTTTTCTTTATTATTAATGTTTGAACTGAATATAATACAAAAATAAGACTAAATTCTTCTTGAAAGTACATTGTTTGATTTTTTTATATCTTACTTTAAAAATAAGGTTAAGAATATTATTTTATTTATTCATTTTCTTAATGTTATATTTTGCATTTATTTTCTTCACACTTATTTATCATATTCTCTGTTTTATTTACGCAAAATCTAAAAAAATTATGGGACTGTATTATACAATATATTAAGTTTCTATTAACATGTTACCTATTCCCTGACTAGCTGTAAGATATTTTTATTTAAAACTATTAAAGTGATATTTCGTATATAAAAGGCTTATTTTCAAAAATGGACGATAGAATATTTTCTTTTAACTTTATTCTTGTCACACTAACGTTTAAACATAAGTTTTCTTTCATTTTGTTTTCTACTTAATAGTTATAATAATATAATTAATATCTGTTTTTTTGCTTCCCCAGTGAATTATAGAGGAAGTTATGTAATCTGTTAAAAATTCAAAGGAATTTTATGTTTTCCAACCTCTAGAATCCAAATTTGAAAATATATATATATATATATGTCTGTGATCACGATAGTTTCCGATAGAATGAATATATCAGAACCCTCTAACAACGACATCTATTGTTTTTCAGTCAAATCGACGAAAGAGAAGGGGAGATTAGGGAGAAAGCTTAGATAAAATGAACATATTAAGACGAAATTTTATATGTGTGACCAAAACCCCATAAGGACAACATCTATTGATTATCAGCGGAATGGGTAGAGGGGGGCTTAATTCAAAAACCCTAATAACTGCCAACGTAATGAAGTTATCGACACAAAATTTAGTATAAGGATTTAGGAGCCCCTATGTAAGTCAACTGTATAATATTAGCGCAAAAGGTCGACTGGTTTCGGAAGGGAAGCGAAAAGTTAATTGATTAATTCGTTCTGGGGAAGTACATTGCCGGTGATTCACGACTTATTTTTCTTATTATTATCTATGATTTTCTCAAAAACTATTCATCTACTACATAAACCGCAGACATTTGTAAAATAATATATACCTATATTTTTTTTTTGTCTGTTGTAATAATGTTGGTTGCAACTGTTGCCATGACGCAACAACCAGCTACCAAGAGGACTTGATATATAGTGGATGTCTTGAGTGAGGAAGGCTACCCAGCGGTAGCTCCTCAGGGCGAAATTTAAAAACAATGAATATTATGGAGATATTATGATTTTGTTTCAAGAAGTGGGCAGTTGCAATTTGGGATTATAGTAAGTCACGGTTCCACATCCTCTTCAATCTCCTGGGAGGATTGTGTGGCAAGTGTGGTGAAGAAAGTGAGTGGTTGTATGGATTTGGGTGTGAATGCAATTTGCTATGGAAACGTCTGTAAAGGTCCTGAATTGTGTCGTGTACTGTGTTTATCATGAGGTCATTGGTAAAATAATCTAATTCTTAAATTAGGAAAATCAGTTATTTCTCATTTAAAGGTTTCTCTATCAAAAATATGCATAACATTTTGGAAAATTGTGAATAAAAAGTTACCAAACAGTGGAGTGGATTTTTTTATTAAAACACAAATAGACACAGAAATTGGAAGTGTATGGCAATACAATATATAATGTAATATATTTTATGTAGTGTAAAAATATTTATTTGCTTTTCAGGTTATTGCCGAACAAGAGAAGCAGCTAACGGCGGAGGATCCTAATAAAACCACTGAAGAGGAAACAGGTAAGTTGGCTATCATTCATTATCAAATTAGCTTTAATTTCTTTGAAAACATGTTATCACTATTATGATAACCCGTCGTTGGCAGGAAGATACCATGTTTTATGGACTAACATTCATTACCTTATATTACTTTACCTCAAGCTGGTAGGTAGAGTGGTTTTAAAAAATCTTGAGTACACCGTCCTTTGGATCATATCCACCAGACTGACGAAAGAGCGCTCTGGCGACTAAGGCGATATGACCTCCTAGTTAAAGCCCGGGCATGAGTCATAAAACCTAAACCTGATACGCCGCATGTCGTTGTAAAATCAAAAACCAAGTGGGTCTCCATCAGTGAAATGAAATGTTCTATATAAATAAGTTCAACGGTTTTTGCATACATGAAAATGTATTGCAAATGTATTACAAATATAGGGCCTCCTGCTCATCAGCGCCCTTCCGCCCCCAAATTAAAACTTTTGGACGTAGCTTATATTATAAATTGGATGGTCCTTGACGTACCTTGCGAATTTTTTCGACATTCAGTGAAGCTCAAAATGAATGTTCCAAACTACAGGAGAAGATGAGAAGGGGAAAACTCAAAAAACCTATTAACTGCCGGTGTAACAAATGCATGGACAAAAAATTTAGTATGAGGATTCAGCAACCCCTATGTAAGTCATCTATTAATTTTTAGCCCAAACGGTCGATTGGTTATGGAGGGAGAGCGAAAACTTATTTGATTAGTTCGCTCTGGGGAGTACAGTGACAGTGCCTACTCCACAGACTCGTGCTGGACATTGCCCTTGGTATTTTTATTGGATGCAACCAGAGTGCATACATTGCATTACGTTGCTTGCATATTATAGCGCTTATTGCATATATAGTAGAATTTTATTGCATATAGGAAATGTCCTCGATTTATATTTTTATCGGTGAATCCTTTAATTACTGTCTAATCCAGTCTGCCCTTAAAATTACAATCAGCATATAGATTATATTAAATAAGCTGAATTTCTTGTGCATGCGGTCAATAAAAAAATGTTGACTGACTTTTACTGTACATGCTTTCCCGGTTAGGAAAAGCTACGGAAACTTGCTTCACAGAAGTAGATTTTGGGGTGTGCTTAAATTTCTATTCTATCTACTTATGTGTCTGTTTACGCGATAACTCCTGAACACTTTTTTCGATTTTTTTTTCAAGAACTTTTTGTAAAGTATTTTTTGTAATTCTATAAGCTTTTGCTTGCACGGAATTGTAACTGCGGTAGAATATACCGCACTTTCTGGTAGACTCGATTAGACTTCTATTGTTTCAGATTGAATTGATCTGTTTCTATCGTCGGTAATTTTCGGTATTTCGTTATTCTAAGATGACCTGTTCTGATCCAGATTTGTAGTTAGATATACTGGGTAGCATGGTGTGTACACCTAGGGACCTAAGCATCTAATGGTATTTTTGGAAGATCTGTGGAATTTTGCCTTTCCATGTTTAATGATATTAATAGAATAATGATTTTTTCGAGTACTTGACATCGCACGGCCCCTCTTGAGGACGTTTTGTTACCTCGCAGATATAAAAAAACTATGGGCCAAAGCCTGGTTTCAACGTGCAATCTTGAGCACAATAGGCAAGCATGCTAACTCTGTGCTACCAGCGCCCACATCTGTTTCATTTGTAACCTCCTTTTCTTTTTTGGAAATTTTTTTTTTTATCTACTAATTGACATGTTAATGTTTTCAAATTTCGAAAACAGTTGTGCCTTTTGAACTATTTTACTGTTTTCAAACTGTAAAATGAGCTTTAGAACGATTCGTCACTTATGGAAGCGCCTGAATTTTTTAGAGTTGAGTTTTGTTCTATAAAGTACTAGAGAGAACTGATAAAAAACTGTTCTCCATGACAGTTGTAGTTTTTGAGCCAATATTATTTATGTTGTAAGGACTGTGAAGACAGTAATAATGATTGTCAGTTATCAACAAAAGTAAAATTACTATATACAACAATTATTTTTGTATATTTTACTTCCCCAGTTATACAAAGTATAGGATAAGTTATGTAATCAGTCAAAAAATTTTATGTGTGTATCCAAAACTTTTTAAGGACGACACCTATTAATTTTTAGCGAAATCGAGCGAAGAGATGGGATTAGGGGGAGGCTCAACTCGAAAATCCTCAATACTTGCCTATGTAATGAAGTTATCGACATGAAATTTTATATTTTAATTCAAAACCACTTCTTAAGGATGGCACCTATTAATTTTTCGCGAAATCAGTCTAAGGGAAGAGGGATTCTCGACTCAAATACCCTAATACCTATCGATGTAAAGAATGTATCGACGCAAAGTTTAGTATGAGGATTCAGAAGCTACTATGTATGTCAAATATTGAGTTTTAGACCAAACGGTCGACTGGATTTGGAGGGAGAGCGACAACGTAATGTGTGCTGGGGAAGTACATATATGGTGATTCACCAACAACTTTTTTTGTTTTGTAGGTTGTTGTTTAATTTTTCTTCTTGTTGAACATTATACACTTTTCTCTTGGTTTTCCCGGGCCAACTTGTGCTGTAAGTGCCGACAAATAGTGAATAAAGTGTTAGTCATCTTCAGTGTGGTTTATTTAGTAACAAGTAGAATTACCCACATGGTAAACCTAAGTGACAATATAATTGTTAAGAAATTTTCCAAAAAATTATATTTTTCATACATTCTGCTCATGTTGCAGGCTACAAGAAGAAGACAGCCTTCCTGGAGCTTCTTTTAAGGATGAAGAACAAGGCTGGCTCCTCCTTCGTCACTCACTCTGACCTCAGAGAAGAGGTGGACACCTTCATGTTTGAGGTAAATATCCAGAAGAGATGGAGTCTGCGCATGTGGCTGTCCCCACTCCCGGTCTCGGGAGATAGAGAGGATAAACACTTGTAAGGTTATCCAAATCATTATCAAATTCTACACATTCATTGCTGCTCGAGGATTCCAATCCAAAAATGATAATGTAATTACAATTTCACAAACATAATCAATTATCCTTACATTTTTTGAAAAATATTTGTTCTCGCAATAAAAAGAGATGGCGAAGTCTGGAAATGGGAGAAAACGACGTTGGGATGTTGACAGAACAGCTGACTGACAGAAGATTTCACGAATTATCATTGTTCAGAATTTAACTGAGCTTGGAGCTGTCTGACTGAATCTTTTAGATTAATAACAACATTAAAATAACTTACAAGCATTATGAAAACTACTTTTAAACACAGAACGACGGGAACATGTTACTTGAATGAAAGTAAATTTGAATCAAAACTCAATAATTAAATCAATTATGAAATGAACAATGGTTAATTCGAATAAGGCTTCAAAGTGGAACTTGTCTCGGGCCATTTTAGATCAAAAATTAATGAATGATTCAGTTCTTTAAGCCTAGTCCACACTAGTAGACGCGATTTTGGTCTCTGAGACGTGTCTCAGGTTGTCTACGAGACATGTCTATAGACCAATCCCCGTCTACGGGCCTGTTGCGAGACCAAAAATCGCAAGTCTAAAGTCTCCCGATCGGAATGGGAGACAGCATGCAACGTTAGACATATTGCGTAACATTTTAACAGTGTGGACGTCACTCGGCGTCTAGAGACACGTCCCAGTCTGTCTCCAGCTTCCGAGTGGTGTGGTTCGGCTCTTTACAGTTATTTTCCAAAATTTTACAGTTCTTTTGAAAAACATGTGGTCTAACGAGAAAGTTTTAAAACTAATTGAAGATTAACATGCGTCTTATTGTTTGTGGGATGTTACGAGTCGCGACTACAAAAACCGGGTAAAAAGGAAAGTGGCCCTCGAATCTCTGGCTGCCCGGGTCCTCTGCGAGCACTTCGCGCATCCACCAACGTTTCTTTACGTTTTCGTGTTCTTTCACTTCTAATTAGCACTAAGCAGGAACTCATTCCTCACAAAAAATGTCCTCCATGGTGGACTGCGAAGATGAGACTGAGAAATTCACATGGTAGTGTGGACGCTAGATGAGACAAAGAACGATGTCTCTAGACGGTCTATAGATCTTGTCTCGAGACCGCCTATAGACAAATCGCGCAACATAGTCCTAGTGTGTACTAGGCTTAACAGTGTTTACAGAATATAATAAAATTTTATTTACTATTATTGTATTTAATAAAATAGTGTTATTGTTGTTCTCTTTCAGGGTCATGATACAACAGCGTCAGCCATCAGTTTTGCCCTTTACGAACTGTCCAGGAACCCAGACGTACAGGTGATTATACACATTTCAGTATAAGTTAGCAAGCTAAAACAATAGAAAGCGAATGTACTCAGGAATGTATGGATCACATGTATGAAATTTGCTTATAATTTATGTATATCTTAGTGATTATTTGGCTTATTTTATTTTCATTTGCTCTCCCCTCGCTTGAAAATTTAATGGAAGCCAAGGGCTTAAATGAGATTACCAACCCCTGTTGTAAAGTATACAGATTAGAGTGAAGGGCGCAAAGGAACGCTTGAAGGGGTGGGTGTTGTACCCTTGCTATCTGAAGCCTGAAGACCCATCTAACAGTTCCTCAATAGCACTTGGGGACCGAGCCACAAAGTGTCATACTCTTGTGAACCCCTCCCAGTGTAACGTAACGTTTTATGAATTCGAAATTGTCCTTAAATTAACGATATTTTCAGATAAACATTGTTGAAATATATTGGAATAAAATTAAATTTAATAAAATCTTTTTCCTGAAACAAAAGAAACTACCAATTAATTGCACAAAACTTCAATTATTGTTATTTATTATATTATTTATTATAAATGTTATTATTTTTTTTTTTCCTTTTTAACCACACTTAATTATATCTCGATTTTAACCAAATAACCTTTCGAATGCAGTTTAACTATTTCAACGGGAAATGTTAATAATTTAGGTCAAAATTCACTTTTCCAAATTTCATAGCATTTTCACTGCTTGATAAACGTATTTTTTTACGAAAATTCTGTGCTTCTATCAACACAATTCCGATGAAACGGCTAAGTGGACCGTAATCAAATTTTAACAGGATGTAAATAGGAGCAGCCCTGTTATTTTTGGGGAAATATGCTATAAATTGTTTTTTTTTTTTTCTAATATTTATTGTACTCATGCCCGGGCTTTAACTACGAGGTCATATCTCCTTCTACCAGAGTGCTCTTTCATAGCTGTGGTGGACATGAGACCGACTCTACTATGGGAGTCCTAAATTTTTATTCACCTAGGACAGGGGTCTTTAACGAGTAGCCAAGGTTCAGCATCGCTTATCGTCCCATCATAACTTTTATTTTTTTTTCATTTTCACCTTCGAGAAGGTTTTTTCACTTCGCAAATAAAAAACATAAAGGCTTTGGTTCGGTTTCGAACCAGCGATCTTGTTTTTTTGTTATAGAACTACATTATTTTTCTAAACCTTGTAGTTTTGTAGATTTTTAAAAAAAAAGTAATCCTATTCATATTATTGATGAGCACTTTAACGAATATCTGACACCGCAGGAGCTCGGGACTGCTATTTAACGTTCTTTCTGGAAGACGGCATGCTCAGGGCCCAGGCGGGTATTGAACTCACTGACCTTCGCACAGTTGACAAGCATGCTACTTCTGTGGCATTGAATGAGTGTTTGAGCTATGCACCGCGTGTGTGGTTGTTGGAGTTTTATGTTGAAGTGTAGGCGCCCATGGTAGTCGTGTATCAAGCTACACTCCAAGACAGCGCCGCCCTCTGAAGTGTTCTAGCGAGAAACAACGGTTTCCAGACTCTGCTTCCTTCATCTTCACAGAGGATGAGTGTCTTCAGTTTTTTTTTTTTTTTTTTATACAGATTTTCAAAGTTCAATTTGAATATTATGAAATATTAATGAAACTTTGGTTGTGATTCCAGAAAGCCGCTTTTGAAGAGGTCCGTGACATTCTGGGATCGGGTGAGAATGCCCTGAACATCGAATCTCTTCACCAGATGAAGTACCTGGAGATGGTCATCAAAGAGACGATCCGACTGTACCCCTCGGTTCCGATAGTGGCTCGGGAGATAAGCAAGGACCTTCAGTTGGCCAGTGAGTAAAGACCGGTCAAGAGCATGTTCCTGAAGGGACCTGGATCCCCTGACCCCGAAACCGATACATCCGAAGCTACCCCCACCACCTCGCTCCACCACATCCATTCATTTGTATTGTTGACTACAATCGAAAAAATTCACATTTTTCTCAAAATATTTTTAAATTATGAAATAATTAAGCAACATAAATACATTTTTTTTCTAAGGATGTCATTCATCACACCGATTTTAACCGAATTGAAAAAAAATTGGGCAATACTACAGCATTACGTTACCAAGAATAATACAGATTTTAATATGGATTCCATTCAAAAATTATGCTTTTCACTATAAAACATAAACAGAAATAAACATAATTATTTTTAAAAAGTTAAGGAAAAATAAATAAATATATTGAGAAAGATATACCTTTCTAAAAATTTCGTAAATGGTTCTCCTCTTAGATGGTTAAAAATTTCTTAAATATAAGACTAAAACAAAATTATGAAATAATTAAGTGCATAAATTAAACAAATAAAACAATTATAAACTAATGTGATACAAAAAAATCTTGAAAATTTGAACACATCTCAAAAAGATTAACAGGTACCTCATTTTTCGTTAAAAATTGTTATACATGCGCAACATGAAAAATTATTTCATCCATGAATAGATGGAAGTAGTGACATCTCTCTCTCACATGAATGGAGGAATATTTTTTAAAAAATGAATATATAATTGACAATGTCTGCGGAATTTGTAATGATATAATTTTCTGTGTTGGAAACCTCGAAGAGCGATTAATCTGTAGAATTAGATAATGATTGGATAACCTGGCCGGTGTTTACCATCGCTCCTCGCCTGACAATGGTGGGAGTTATGGTAGTCCCGTGCGCTTTTTCCCCACTCGTTTTCTCTTCTTTGCTCTTCTCTACCTGGAGATAGTTGAACGTTCAACTCTGTGAAAAATGTTGGGGGCATTGCATTTTTTTTTGTTTTTTTTAAAATTAAATTGGCCTAGTATAGAGAGAGCGGGGCTCTCTGAACTGTGAGATCTTATTTTAATCGGTAAACTTTCTTTGTTTTAGGTGGTCACATTGTTCCGGTTGGCAGTATTGTGATCGTGGTGATTGGAGGTGTGCACACCAATAAGGACCACTTCCCGGACCCCTTCAGGTTCGACCCGGATCGTTTCCTTCCCGAGGCCATGGTCAAGAGACATCCCTATGCCTTCGTGCCCTTCTCTGCCGGCCCCAGGAACTGCATTGGTAACTATAAACTACATATGTTACACTTTTTGTTTGCAGCAGCTCTTATTCTCATATTCATATATATGTTACGGGTAAAGTTAGATTAACGGTTAAACCTAGGATTAGCCGGGTAAACTGCGTAGTACCCGCTGCCGCTTGGTTAAAGTTGGGTATACTAATAATGACAAGGCCATTAGTGGACGTATGTTCCACTATAAAGATTAGGTACTTATTAATTAGCTCGACCACAGCTCAATTTCCATTGTTGTAAGCTGTCTAACAGCCATAATCATTCATCTGGGTACATAAATTCCTAGAACAAACATAAATCGAAATATTACAAAATTTGGGGGCGTATTTGCCGGCGGGACGATATATCTGCCCCTCCCGTCGTTCCTATATTTGAAGTAGTACAGGTTCTAGCTTTAACATATACTTTACCCGTGTAAAGCCCGAAACGTGAACTATTTCAATTATATTTCGGACTTTAACCAAGCGGCAGCGGGTACTACGCAGTTTACCCGGGTAATCCTAGGTTTAACCGTTAATCTAACTTTACCCGTAGCATATATATAAAAATGTGTGTAATAATATATATAATAATCTGTAATAAAATGTATATAATAATCGCATCAAAGCAATGATGTGTTTAAATTTTATAGATTTTTAAGTTTCGATCAGATTATTAATATTCAAATAATTATTTTTCGCGAATTCTCTCTCTCAAAAATATATATACACTGCTCAACACTCGAAGTGGAACACATAAAAATCTGACGATTCTTTGATTCCCCTAAATTTTCTTCTGTGTTAATGAGGTATGTTTCCTCTCCAGAATGTTTCCCTTAATCAAGAGAGTAAATGGGGAAATAGATAATTACAAGTTTCAGAAATAATGAAGCAACTTTATTGAAAAAAGATTTTAAAACAAAATTTACCTACTTTTTACAAAAATGAAAATACTCATAAAACTGAAAATAAAATTGGAGAATACCTCAGGTTTGTTATGTTGGTGGTCTTCAGTAGTGAGTGGAGCCTCCTCTTTGTCTTATCACTTCTTGGCACCTCCTGAGCATGCTGTTTATGAGGTCCAAAACTGCTTCCCATGGGATGCGTTCCCATTCCTCAATAACAGCCTGTCGAAGCTCTTCAAAATTGTCAGAGGTGACTCCACGAGCCCTGATCTGCCTCTTGAGACGATCCCAAATGTTCTCAATTGGGAGACTACACAAAAATTCTAATAACTGCCGATAGAGTGAATGTATCGACACAATATTTTATATGTGTAACCAAAATCCCATAAAGACAACACCTATCAATTTTCAGTTAAATCTGATTCACAGGTGTATTTTTTTTTTCTCTATGTTTCGTCTTGTGTATATATTTTTCTTGATTAACTAAAGTTCGTTTCCATTTGCAGGCCAGAAATTCGCAATGCTTGAGATGAAAGCGACCCTGAGTCGAGTGTTGCTCTCGTACGAACTTCTTCCCGGAGATGTGGACGCTCGACCTAGTAACGATCTTACTCTCCAGTCTTCCACAGGGCAAAAAGTGAGACTCCGACCCAGAAATCCAACCAGCTAGGATAATCAGCCTACCCTTCTCTATGTGCTATATACTTAATTATTGAATATATATGTATATGTATTTGACATGTACATTGTATATAAAATATGTATATATTTATGTATAAGACAGGGGCGCAACTCTGAAAAAATGAGTGCAAACGTGAAAATATCGAGCGATTTTCAACGTAGTCATCTATTAGGATATGTTTCATTGAAGCGGAAAGGAGACACACCATCTTGGATATGTAACAGTGAATATATTGAAAGTATTGACTGTGAACATCCGGTGAAGTTCTAGAATTAAGATGTGGAAGTAGTGATAAAGTATGTATTTCCTATTTACACTGATGATTGCAAATCCATTTTAAAAAAAATTAATAGAATGAGCAAATTAAGAAATGAAAAAAGTAATAATTCAAAAAGTGACAGTCAATTTCCAAAAAGTTTTGATTCCTCAAAAAAAGGTAACAACTTTCAATACTTTGGTAAACAGTTTAGGTATAATAATTATTATGTGACTTATTATTTTGAGAATTTCACACATAGTTTTTTTTTTTTAATGCATTATATCGCACCCCCAGTTCAAGACTATCGTAACTCAAAAAAATTCATTTTTGAGTTATATACATGTTAAGATTCATTGTAAACTCTATACGGTGTTATAGTATTGCAACTCAAAATGTAATATTCCACTATTATTATTTACAAAAAATAGTATTACATTAATAAATTTCTCTTAAATTGTTTAGTGCAATATTATCGGATTTTGACTTACGCTAGTCTTGAATTTATGTATCACATGAATGAAGAGCAAGACTATCGGTGATGTCACGTGAAGAGAAAAAGAGAGATATAGAAAAAGGGAGAAGAAATAAAAATCTTAAATCTTGTTTTCCCACAAACTAGCTTTTTTGAGTTACGATAGTCTTGAACTGGGGGTGCGATATACCGTTGACGGTTGCTTAAAATCACTGGCGAAAGTTCTAAATGATTTTTCCGGATTTTTTTTAAAAATTATTTCATTAATTAATTTTTCAACAGATGGTTTTTTTTTACTTTTTTTGAAATAACTGCAATAGATTCCAAGATATCAAGGCAGAATCTAGTTGAATAATGTTTTTCAATTAATTTCAGTTTTATACCATCTTTACGTGAAATGAGCATAGCTTTCAATGTTATGCCAAAAGAATAGATTCTCAATAATATTATTTTCAATTTCAAATTAGATTTAAGTAATATTTCAGTTTGTTTATTTATCGAATTTGAAATATTTTTAAAAATGTCAATACTGAGTAAATATTACAAATATGTTAACATAAAAATAATAACAAATTTCTTATAATTTAACATTTTTCATAAAACAAATTGTTCACATATCATAAAAATATATGTCATAATACATTAACCAAACCGGGATATAAAAATTGGAATACATGGAATCTATTTCTGGAAACAATAATACATAAATTCTGAAAATTTTCTCCTTTCCTGAATCAAAATGGCTCATCTCTGCTCTAAAATTTTGGCCATCTCAATTGTATACTATATTTATAATAATTTAATGTGTATATATCTATATTTTTTTATATATATCTATGATTGCATGTACATAGCGTTCTGTAAGGACAGTGATAGAAGTGTAAATAATTTATAAATGAAAAAAATGTAATGAAATAGTAAAAATATTGAAATCTAGAGTAGTGTTGGATAAATATTACTGAGATTGTAAATATTATTTTAATAAATTTTATATTATTAATAAAAAATGTTATCATTATATGATTTTTTTGTTCACGTTTTTTATCATCCCTTTATCTCAATTTTGATATTTCAACAGAATTTATTGCGTTTTTGACCCTTTGTTTGAATCCAGAAGATGTGTGTCTGAGGACACGATAACTTCCAATATAATGAGTCAATGAAGACGAAACATTTTATGTGGATCCAGAAACTCATAACATGACTGATGACATCTATTGATTTTCAGTCAAATGGGGAGGGGGAGCAACACCGAAAGTTTCTTAACTTGATTAATGTTGTAAAGAGAGAACTCTCAAAATGGAGACCATTATCAAAAGTGTCATTTTTATTTTTATTTTTAACATTTTCCGACCAACTGAATGAAAAAAAAATTCATCCGTAAATCACCGACATTGTACTTCCCCAGAACGAATTAACGTTCCGCTCACCCTCCAAAACTAGTCGACCCTGAATTTTGTGTCCATTGATTCATTACAACGGCAGTTATTAAGGCTTTTATCTTAAGCTTCCCCTACTCTTAGTGTCGTTATTGGGTTTTGGATACACCTATAAAAATTTCGTGTCGATACATTTATTTATTTTATCAGGAGTTATCTTTTTTTTTTTTTTTTTTTTTTTTTTTTTTTTTTTTTTTTTCATATTTGGAATCTAAAGGTCGGAAAACATGAAATTTTGTTGAAAACTCAGCATTTGTTGAGATTACCGAAAGAACTTACAGATAAAGAAATGAAAGCATCAGAACTTATTCAATGAAGATGATGAACTGTTTATTAACAGCGACAAAATACGAATCAGTTTCTTCTCTTGAGTTGCTTGCGTGGTTTTGTGGCTGAAAGAGGAGGCAGAGATATTTTCTAGGCCAACTTTCGATATTTCAATAGACACAGGATCACAGTCATTGTCGCCAACTGCCACAATCTGAAATGAGAAACATTTGTTGATTAGATAAAGGAAAATAAATAGGTCTCGAAATGAGGTAAATATATGTACATCTCGTTTGTGAAGCCAAATCATTAAAAAATAAAGGCCGCAACATAAGCTCTACACAATTTTTAGTTAGAGCGTGAAATTCTAAAAATACTAAAGATGTGTGCAATCAACAACACGAGAACTTTAGTACAGTTACTGAAGTGACGAATGTGGGGTCATTTCGGCCAACCCATCTGTTTTCAAGTTTCACATTCTAGTAATGTTCCACAAATTGATAAAATTTCATATAAAACGTGAAATATTTACAGGAAAACAAATAAAATAGTGCCGTTGTGATGTTGCAAATAAAAAGAACTGCCTGTCTGAATTCTGGCCAATATCTAATAAGATAGAAAATAATAGTAATTTAATAATCGACAATATAAATAAATATGACATTTTTTACCATAATGTCAACATCTAAATTCCACTTTTTCAATAAGAACAAATAAATTCACAGTTTCTTCGTAATTGAATAACTCAAGGGTCAATTATAATAATCGGGACAACCAAAGACTTTTATAAATAAGAAGATATATCAATAAGTCCCGCCATTAGATGGAAGCACCCGCGAACATATCTAGCGGTGGGAAGCGCAGGCCATGACAAGTTCTGGCATCTAGCGGTGAAACGTAATACTCCTTTAGTAAAAGAGATCTTGACAAGTGCTGGTGTCTAATGGTATAAAATAGTACTAGTTCCTGGATAGAGTATGCCTTGACATGTTCTGGCATCTAGCGGTACGAAGTAGTACTACTCTAATTAAAGAGATCTTGACAAGTGCTGGTGTCTAATGGTAGAAAATAGTACTAGTTACTGGAAAGTAATTGCCTTGACAAGTTCTGGCATCTAGCGGTGAAAAGTAGTACTCTTTTAGTAAAAGAGATCTAGACAAGTGCTGGTGTCTAATGGTAGAAAATAGTACTAGTTCAAAAACAATGTTATTTCCAATCTGTACAATACATTAGGTACAATAGACAAACATTTCGATTATAAGATAAAATAAAATAAAATTGTCACTTGTTGGAGAAGTGAGCCAGAGCTGACACTCCTTAGATAGTTTAATTGTCACATCAAGCAAGGAGTCTATCTTTTCCACAATTTAAGCTAAATTCCACATTTTCCGTACAATCTCTACATTACTAATTTAAATATACAAAGAGAAACTAATATTTTTTTAAAAGTACCCCGTCCCCTTGTATAATTTTATGAACTAATAGTTGAAAAAAAAATGTTTTAATCCACTGTATTCCTAACTATACATCGGTGACTCAACTCCGGAATATCCTAACCTCTGTAGGCTATTCATGGTTATGGGATACTCAGGACCCTGATCTTATTAGCAGGCATAAGAAAAAGATTGTGAGTCGATTTGAAGAAAGAAGCCGCGTTAGAGACATTCAGCACATCCTGGAATCTAACTATAACCTCACATACAAAGATATTTACGGCTACAACGTCTACTTAAAGCTGAAGACGAACATCGAGAGGATGAGAGTGTTGGCTCAGATACGGCTGTGTAGAGAAAGCCTGGCTAGAGTGACGGTGGGAGGAATGACCTACCTCTTCAACAGGGAAGAGAGATGTAGGTAGTGTCTGCAACGAAGACCGACCGGACGACTTCTTCATGGAGTGTCCAGCCTTCAGCCAACTAAGAAAACAGTACCTGGTAGAAGCACAACCTCACAAGACCCTTTTCAACATTACAGACAACCAAAACCTCAATAATATCATACTATACATAGTAAGGGCGCTAAAAATCAGAGGACATTGAAGTATTTAAATAAAAAACCATTTCACTAGAAGTTTTTTCACTATTTTATTTTCATTTGTTAATTAATATTCTATTACTTTGTATTTTATTATTTTCTATTTTCATTTATTTGTACTTGTTTTAACTGAATAATGTATATATCAGGCCGAACCCTGAGCCTAAAAGATGTATTTCCTAAAGGCTAATAAAGAACTGAATTGAATATCGTCGACCTAAACGTGATACCTCCTAAGCGACATTTTTCCGAAAACAATTTTTTTTTTACCAAAAAAAATAAGAAAAAAACTCTATTGATCTAGTGGGACCTCGTATACGACATAAACGAAAAAAACATGAAATACGGTTTGAAGAACCGTACCTTGCAAAAGAAATGGGAACGAAATTCTGGTGAAACCTGATAACTGCGACAAGTACGTTAATTCTTTACTTGGATTTGGAACAGTTAAAAACAATTCATGACATGCACATACATCTCACTTAATACAAATGTCGAAAAAATTGAGGTTTCCTATAAAGAATATTTTTTTAATCAGTTTTTGTCTCTGCTGTAAAGTTGGCTTTTTGCACATATCACGTTTAGAGAGGTATCATGTTGATACATACCAATATCACTAACTGCCCTTAGGTCTATTCTCTGAGGTTAGAAAAACTTGAGCACGCTGTCCTTTGGAGGGGAAGTTGAGCTATTGTCCTGAGCCTCATTAAATAAATTTTAGGACTCCCACAGTAGACACTGGCTCTTGTTCACCAAAGAAATAGAGCTTTGGTAGTAGGCGATATGTTAAAGTCCGGACATGAATTACAAAAGCAATCAAACTTATGACAGACAGTTTGGTATATTTATGTTCGATACTCTCCATAGTTAGGCCCATGGAGGACAGCCTTTTGGAAATGAGGCTGACTAGTTCCCAACACTGCCACTAGAGTACTCTACCAATCTTGGACCTGCGCAACACTAAAAATAAAGAGCTAAATAATAACTTTTTTTTAAATGTATCATTTGTCTGAACTCTAGTGATTTTTTATTTAAATCGTCACTCGTTTTATGATTCTTTTCTGACAGCTGATGATGTAAATTGGGCCTGATAAGAGAGAGAAAAAAAAACCTGAGTCCAAAAAAAAGTTATGTACAAACATCTTAACTGGAAAAAAAGGAAGCAATACAATTTCAGTAGCAACATTTTTAATGTAACAATATTTTATTTATTCAATTTTTTTTTGTTGGTAAAATTGAAACAATCGGCTTATTATGATAACTAAAATATGATATATATCAAATAAGTGTAATTTTGTGTTCTGTTAAATATGATAATGTTGTCAAATTTAGGTTTTAGTCATTTAAAATTTTCAAAAAACCGACAAAAAATAAATCTTTAAAAAAAAAAAGTGGGGTGGGGGGGGCTTGAAAGGCTTGGCCTTATAAACATTTGAACTCCTAGCTGTAATAGAGGGCGAGATCTCTATAACTCTGATGAAACCTGAAGATCTTGGAAAGGCACACCCGATTCCCACCAAACATGGCTAAGAACCATCTCGCAAACACCAGCTTTTGAAACAAAAAAAAAACGCTTTGAAATCGGTTCAACCGTCTTGGAGCTACGAAGCCACAGATACACAACAGACAAAGGCTTCAAACTTATAACACCCTTCCTTTTGCGTCGAGGGTTAATAATGAATTTTCACAAGACTAGCTAGAATAGCTTATAACCTCCTGTGGCATCAGTAACGTAACACGACAACGGAGCAAAGACGCAGTCGGAGCTAGAGTCAGTCAGGATCACTGACCTATCCCCTACACAACGTAGCTTGGATGCGCACTGGTTTTGTTGCGTATTATGTATCTCCGTTTGCTTTTTTATCACACTTTCATGAGATTACTTCAGTATGAAATGTACTCGGGGTGCGAGCTAACAAGTTTACACATCAAAAAATGCCCAAGAAAAACATAATAATAAAAAAAACTTGAGAATTTTCAAAGTGAAATTAGAGCGTGATAACTGTTAATAATTAATAGAAATAATAATTATAAGACAATGAACATTTCGTGAAGTCAGAAAAGCAAATATAGATGTTTCTTTAAAAAAATTGCCAATAAAAGAGTGAAATTTGAAATTGAGGTGGAGTAGATGGATGTAGCCTGCCACTTAGAGTCTGGAGGGGGTGGGACCGTGAACCCAATCGACGATCTCTCTGTTGTGCCAGATGTAATCTCCCTTCGGGGAGGTGGTGTTGGGCGGCAGCAGGGCGAGGAACGTGGGGGCATTCGCTCCTGAAACAGACAGACAAGAGCCTTAGGGAGAAAGACACATTGAAGGGTGCCCTAGATTTCATTTTTTACCGCCTCTATTTCTGTATTATTTGGGAAAAAGTAGATAAGTCGATTTGTGTCCAAAATGAGATAAATACTCTGGGCAACCCATATTGGTGTCCTGCACATCGTGTAAAAGTATGCAAGTCGTAATGTCAATGGTATCCTTGAAAACGCATTGTGCATTTTTAGACAACTCGGAAATTTACTTATGGATTTATACAATTGCATTTATCTATTTTTATCAAAACCGCGTTCGTGCCCTAAAATTGGTTAAACGTATTTATCTTGCTTATACAAGAAGAGATAATTACCGTTATGCAGTTCTGAAACGCTTCTTTCATTGACAAAAACTAGATAAGTACGTGAATAACAAGGTAAGTGATGGTGTAAAATAGACAATTCTTTAGATTTCGGGTGATTAACTAAATAAGTGGGGGTGCAATTTTAGATAAGTCCTAAAAATGTATGATAAAATTACAAAATTAAATATATATGCATTTCATAATGAAATATGGAGAAATTGTTGGTTGGAAAAATAATTTATCAAAAAAATTCGATTTACAATGAAAACAGAAGACTTCAAAGCGCTGCCCTGAAAACCTGTGATTTTGAACTTGCCTAGTTTTTCCCAAATGGTACAGATTTAAAGTATAATGTTACGAACTGAATCAACTACTTTTGACCATTTCAAGTAGCTATTGTTGATCTAGAATGTCCCGGGACAAGTTCCATTTTATAATCATAATATTCGATCTTGCCATCGTTCCTTTCATAATAGATTTTACATCCCAAACTATACAAAGAAAGGGGACGTTATGTATTCGGTCAAAAATTCGATGTGGAGTTTTCAACGAAATTTCATGTTTTCCGAACTTTTGATTCCAAAAAAGAAAAAAAACTGTCTGCATGTCTGTCTGTGAACACGATAACTCCCGATAGAATCAATGTACCGACACGAAATTTTATATGTGCCTCCAGAATCCTCTAACGACGAAACCTACTAATTTTCAGGCAAATCGACCAAAAAGTGGAGAGGCTTTACACAAAAACTCTAATAATTGCTGTTGTAATGAATGTATCGACATTAAACTTTATACTTAAATTTAAAGCCTCAAAGGGATGACATATATATTAATTTTCCGCGAAATCGCTCCAAGGGAAGGTGGGACCAGAGGAGAGGGACTCGACTTAAATACCCTAATAACTGCCGATGTAATTAATACATCGACATACAATTTACAAGCTACTATGTAAGTCTGATAGTGAGTTTTAGCCCAAATGGTCGATTGGCTTTGGAGGGAGAGCGAAAACATAATTGATTAATTCTTGCAGGTGAAATGCATAACAGGTGATTTACCGATGACCTTTTTTTATTGCAATTTGATTCAATTCTGTTTACTTCCATTCAAATAACATGTTGAGGCTGTTTTGTGTTTAAAAGTAGCCAACACGCTCACCTCATTTCTCGCTGATTCCAAATCTGTCATCACACCCCTCATCACCCTCCTCACAACACTTGTTTCAGAGCTCACTCCAAAACTATCGAAATGATTCACACAATACACACAAACAACAAGCTAACACTCCTACTGTGGAATGCCAATGGGCTGATCTCTCATAAACATGAACCGGAAATTCTTAACGACAAAAAAATTTATATAGCACTAATTACTAAGACACATTTGACTTCCAAACTATACTTTCACATCATGACTACGTAACATACAGAACAGATCATCCTGACGGAACAGCACATGGCGGCAGCCTCATCCTCATACATAACAGCATCCAGCACACCGTCATACCACAAACACCTACCATGTCACTTCAATACACAGCCGTCTCTATTAATTGCAACTCCAACCCATTAACAATCTGTTCAGCTTACAGCCCACCCAACAAGGCACTGACACAACACGACATGACCACATTCCTTCAAGGCCTGGGTCCACGATTCATAGCTGGTGGCGACCTGAACGCCAAACATGTGCATTTTGGGTGTCGCACGACCAACACTAGAGGACGGCGACTACTTGGACTACTAAATTCCTCCAGTTACGACATCATAGCCCCAAGACAACCAACGTATTGGCCCACATCCATCACTAAATCCCCTGACATACTCGACTATTTCATTACATCCCAAATAAACGCATCTCATACCTTCGTTAACAGCTTAGACGAACTAACCTCAGACCACTCCCCAGTCTTACTTGAACTAGCCTCCAAACCCCTGGCTCGGCCTCAGAGGCCATCACTAATAACAGAGCCAATTGACTGGAATTGTTTCAGAAAACTGGACGAAAAAATAAACTTAAACAGTACCATACGGACACAAGACGAACTTGACGACGCAGCAGGTAACTTCACAACTTGGATACAAGAAGCTATGACAAAATCCTGCAGACCACCCAGACCAAGACGCTCACACAACTCCTCTGTATCCCTCCCACCACACATCCTGCAGGAGATACGAGAGAAAAGAGCGGCCAGGTCTCGATAGCAAAGATCAAGGTACCCTTCCGACAGACAGACGTACAATCAACTCCGGTGAACCCTCTCTGCAGAACTTTCCAAACTGAAACAAGACAGGCATGAGACATATATCTCGACTCTGGCGGCTCGAGATAACTCACTTTGGACAGCGACGAAACGGCATCTTGGCAATGCTCGGGTATCACACCCACTTCGGAAGGATGATGGGGCCTGGACTAGGTCATATTCACTCCACACGAGGACATAGGAGACGAACAACATACAGACCAAGTACTGACAGCACTTACTTCCCCCCTCCAACTAACTCTCCCCTCAAAGGCATTCAGTCCCAATGAAGTTGAACTGACAATTAAAAAATTCCCCTTACGCAAATCTGCAGGTCAAGATCTGATAACCGCTGAGATACTAAGACAGCTACCGAGAAAAGGACTAATATACTTGACGAACCTATACAACTCAGTATTACGACTGTGTTACTATCCGCTTGCCTGGAAGATATCAGTAGTAAGGATGATTCTCAAACCAGGGAAAACCCCCGACCAGGCCTCATCATACCGACCTATAAGTCTGCTTTCTGTGATATCCAAACCACTAGAGAGACTTCTACTGGACAGACTAACCTACATCACTGCAAAAGACAACTCTCAGAACATCAATTTGGCTTTCGACAAAGACATTCGACAATACACCAGTGCCATCGTTTGGTCGATTACATCGCCACCAGCTTTGAAAGAAAAGAGTTTTGCACAGGCGTATTTTTGGACAACACACTACTCGCTACGTACGCAGACGACACAGCCATTCTCTCAAAACACTCAGACCCAACACAAGCAAGCTCACACTTACAGGAACATTTACACCAGCTAACAGATTGGGCCAACAAATGGAGAATAAAAATTAATAGAGACAAATCTCTGCAAACTACATTTACCCTCAGACACAACACTTGTCCACCAGTTTACATTAACAACCAGACCATTCCTGTATCCGACACTGTCCGATATCTAGGACTTCATTTAGACAGACGTTTAACATGGACAACTCATTTCAGACTGAAACGCACAGACCTCAAAAGACGATTTGGACGACTGAAATCAATCATCGGACGACGATCGACATTATCGCTTGAAAACAAACTTCACATATACAACACTATACTAAAACCTATCTGGACTTACGACATCGAGATATGGGGATCAGCCAAAAAATCAAACATACAAAGTCTTCAGTCAATACAATCCATTATACTACGCCACATTGCCAATGCCCCATTTTACATTTCCAACCTCACATTACATAATGACCTCAACATAACGACCAACTCCATCATCACGCCAATCCACTTATACAAGAATTATCTACAAACACTCTCCCCACAAATCCACCATGACGCCTCAAGCGGATTTGGCAGAGGGACCTGCTCCAGGACTCGTACCTCAGCAGTACAGCCACGCACCTGACACTGCACTATTTATCGCAATTGCTGATGGCAAATGTTATGCCGATGTAAATATATAAATAAATAAATAAAAGTAGCTTTCTTAATATTTTAAGGTTACCCTTGTGAAAATTTAAGATTAAATTTAAATTTAAGAATTTAAGTGAAAATTTAAGACTTCCATAGTAAAGTCGGCCTCATGCGACTCTACTATGGAAGTCTTAAATTTTTTTTACCCAGGTTTATTTACCTAGGATAGGGGTCTTTAACGAGTACCTGACACATCGTACAGGATCGGGAACATCGCTTATCATCCCATCCAAAGGACGGCGTGCTTAAGGTTAAACAATTAATAAATATAATAATACTAATAAACACAATAGATGCAGTTTTGCGTCTTGTTCCTTGACACTTACCCTGTTCAATGGTGAGAGGCCCCATATGGCTCGTCATGTCTGTGTCCACATAGCCAGGATGGACATGGTTGATGACGATGTCTTCTCTTGAGTCTGACAGAAACTCCCGATGTTGGATCCGGGAAAGCGCACTCACCCCGACCTTAGACACCACATAGGTACTGTTCGGCCAGCCCAACGACTCGTGATCACCTCGCTTCGCCGCCCTGTCAACAGAAAAACAATAGTTAATTCCTGAATGTCCAGAATAGGTTTTATTGGATGTGTTTTACATAATGAAGACAACATTAAAATTAATTTATATATTCACTTGTTCAGCTGATTATGTGCTGCGCAACGGCCGGCACCACAGTATCTACTAGGCTGAGATGATTTGCGGTAAAAATTTAGAGGCTTAAGTGTTAAATAAAACTAAATAAATAATAATTAAATAAACAATAAATTACCACATTTCCTGTAGACATTTTATCTCTTTGGTCTTTTACTAAATGTTGATTTCTACAGTAGTTTTCGAAAAGGGCCCTAAAAATAGCAAGAGTTCAAGACGTGCAATTTTTAAGTAAGTGCACGTATTTAAAAAAAAAATTCAATTAACCAATTTTTCATTTGGATTTCTAAAAAGATGTCATCTTGTCTTCTAAATTTTGCAAAAATATCAAATCTATTCCAAAGGTTTTCAAATAATCTTACTGGACCAACAGGGAAAATGAATAGAATAGAACAAATAATTTAGGTTTATTTTTTTAAACCATCTACATTATAAAATTGAACATTGAAACAAACAAAAATCAAAAGAAAAAACTTTTTTTTTGTTTTATATTTTGGCCTTTTTTTTTTAAATTTAAGTTATATATATCCTGTACATATAAACAAACAACAGTACCTTCTTTTTCGATCAATTTCACCGTCAATTCACTCCTAATTAGTTCATTATACCTTAAGCCTAATCACCACACTGTCCACATTCACTCAGACCGACTCACATTGAACCCAGGCCTCGACTCTCTACACACTTAAAAAACAGCTGATGGCCGTGTTTTGTTTTTTTATTCATTTGTTTTTAAAAAAAATTTGCCTTTTATACATAAAAATGAATATAATTAATTTTTTAATGTTTATAATTTAATGTGTGTATTATTTTTATGATTATATGTTAATGTATGTATAACCTTTAAACAGTTCATCAGTTCTTCGTCTATTTTTACCTCTCTCCTCCATCCTCTCCCCTTCCCTTCCGTCGATTTCGCTGAAAATTAATAGGTGTCATCCTTATGAGGATTTGAATTTATATATAACATTTCATAGCAATACATTCATTATGACGGCAGTTATTAGAGTTTTTGAGTTAAGCTCTCCCCTCTAATCCCCCCACTTCCTTTTGACTCACCTGTACCAAAAAGTAACAAACCCAGTTATTCTTGGATGTTCCAGTAATATAAGTTTAAAATATGAAGAGAACTCGATCATATTTACGAGCGCCAGGCGAACATATACATACACAGAGAAGTTAGTTATTGTCACTCATGCCAGGTCATATCGCCTACTACCAGAGAGCTCTTTCGTCACTCTGGAATACATGAGGCCGACTTTAATATGGTAGTTCAAAAAGTTGCCTACTTAGGTTTAATTACCAGCGGTAGGTGTCTTTAACGAGTACCTACATCGTACAGGCTCGGGACCTTCGCTTAACGTACTCTCCGAAGGACGACCTCCTCACCTTCCAGATAAAAAACCTAAAGGCCGCGCTATTTTGAGCTCAGAAGGCTACCTTACCTGCGCCCTTTCCAGAGAGTGTCGCCGGCTCCTAGTCTCTTTTGAAACAATGGACCTCATTTCGCTCCACAATTACATCCTGTTATGGTTGAACCTGTATATAATATAAAATATCCGGTATAATTTACCCTTATTCTATACATATATAGATCAGAGGAGCAAGTCCTTTATTAGCCTTATTTTAACCTTTCCTCTGACAACATTTCCCTCATTGATTCACAAAAAAAAAAAAAAAAAAATTATAAATTTTTACTTACAATCCAGTTAAAAACAATATTAAGAAAACAATGTTTAAACGCTAATCTGACGAAAAATAACATTTAAAAAAATGAAAAATTCGTCTTTTTTAAAAATAAGCCTAATGTATACAAAATGAAAATTCATAGCTTTTAAATATAAATGTCTAACAGCTAATAATGGAACACGATGTAAATATAAACCTATATAAGTAATGATACAATTTTTTTTAAATATTTGCTAAAGCAGAAGATACAAGATTAAAACATAAAATAGAAATAGATATGCACAATGTACCACCTACGGGGAGAAAATAACTATTGAATAAGTATTCTATTCTTAAAGAATAATTTTCTTAACCCTAAAAGTATTTTCAAAAAAATATTTGAAAAAATTAAACCCAAGAATATATTTAAAGAAGACAATATCTTTTTATGTATTTTATTCAGTTAAGCATTAACAATAAAGAAAAAAAGACTTACCGTACTCAATTTGAAGTTCATTTTTATAATGAAATTGTCTTTTAATAATAATAATAAATATTATTTTAAATTACACTTCAAACTAAGTAATGAACAAAGCCAACTGAAACCAGTGTTGCCAGGTTAGACTTCGCTTTTAAGTATCCAAATAGTTGTTTAAAATGCAAAAACTAATAGAATTTGCAGTTAATTCCATTCTAAAAATGATTTTCAGTTAACCATTAATATTTAAAAACAATAGGCTTACTCAATTTCAAGTCCATTTTAAAATTAAACTGTCTTTTAATAATTATAATAAATATGTGGTTTTGAATAACAGTTCAAACTTCGATGTACATGGTAAAAACTTAACTGACTAGTGTTGCCACGTTAGCGTTGGTTTTTAAGGAACCAAATATATATATATTAAAATTATTTATATATATATATATACAATCAGTAACAAAAATTTTCGGACAATTTATAATTTTGTTTTTCTTTTGCAGTTACACATAGTTATATGGCAAAATATTTAATTCAAGCAAAGTTTTAAATTTCGAGATCATCAATCATTTCAAAACTCCGTAAAACAATTAATTAAACATTTACAGCTAATAGGAACTTTTGCATTAATAATTGAAGACAAGAAATTCACGTAACAAAATTTTCTGGACACCTGTTGTTTGTTTTGTAAACAAATGCGACTCTGATCATGATCTTTAATCCCTTCTCAACCAACCGCTAATACCGAACAAATGAAATGTGTTTATATCCTTCTATTACTGCATTCAGTAGTTATTTGTATTTCCTGCTGTCAAGATGGGTCGAACATCTTTTGAAGTTCAACAGATAATAATTTTCAATTATGAAAAAGGAATAAGTGTCCGCAAAATCGGTGGTATGGTAGGCCGGAGTAAAAGCACCGTAGCCGATGTAATTCGAAGGTATAAGCACGAGCATCGGATAGATTTGAAATCTTCCTCTGGCCGTCCAAGAGTATTAAACGACCGAGAAAGGTGTAGCGTTGTCCGGAAAATTAAAAACAAGCCCTCGAGGAGTGCAGCTCAGATCGTCGCCGAGGTATATAGAGAAACGGGAAAGAAAGTTCACCCACAAAATGTTCGAAGAATTCTAAAAGAAGCAGGATATAATGGGAGAGTACCAAAAACCGTTTGTGAGTGAAAAAAATATAAAAAAAAGATTGAGCTTCGCAAAAGAGTTCCAGAATCATTCAGAAATTTTTTGGAGTAATGTCATTCATCTGCGAGGTAAAATAAACTTAAGCACTCCGTCCTTCGGATGGGATGTTAAGCGATGGTCATGAGCCTGTACGATGTCAGGTCAAAGCGTTTGAGCTCTCACATAAACACACGCATGCAATTGATCTCTGATGTTCACACGATTACAAAATTTTTAGTACATATTATTATGTATACATATATTATATGTATAGGGAAGTAAACAAAAGTAAAGTAATAGTATATGTATACATATATTACATGGAAGTAAACGGACATGATCTGGAAACATTTATTTGTCGAAATATCGGAGAAAAAACGTTTAAATTAGAAAAATTGGGTACTTAGTTTCTTTAGAGGGAAGGTGGAGGGAGGGGATAGAGTAGGGGGAAGGGACGGTTTCTGCCGAGGGTCAGCGCTGATGTCGCTCTCTTCCAACGTTATATCACAAAAATCTAGTTTTCTGACATTACATGACCTGAGATTTCTTTTTATGTTGTGAAGAGTTACAAGATACAAGAATATTTTATTATTGCGGTTTGTTCTATTGCAAGCAAATACTTTTGAATGTAAGTTTAATATATTTAGTCCCGACAGTCGCGACAAAATTTGGAGAAGGCGTAATGAGGAGCTGAATCCAAAAAATTTAAAACCAATAGTAAAACATGGGGGTGGCTCAGTGATGGTGTGGGGGTGTATGGCGTCTAGTGGAATTGGTGAACTGGTTTTCATTGAAACCACCATGACTGGAAAAGTTTATGCCGAATTACTAAGGAGCAATTTGAAAAAGAGTGCTGAAAAACTTGGGATTTTACGGACTTTTCATTTTTACCAAGACAACGATCCGAAACACACCTGTGAATTGGTACGTACTTGGCTTTTGTATAACTGCCCTAAAGTTATGAAACCCCCCCCCAATCGCCCGATCTCAACCCAATTGAACACGTATGGGGTGAGCTCGACAGGAAAATTCGATTAACACCCATTGCTTCAAAAAACGAATTGAAACAAAAGTTATTAGAAGAGTGGGGTAAAATATCTCCAAATTTCACCAAAAAATTAGTTTCATCATCAATGCCGAATCGAATGAAAGATGTTATTACACAAAAAGGGTACCCAACCAAATATTAATTAACATTATGGTTTTTGAATTTGTGAAATCGTAAAAAAAACATTGAATTTATTTATAGTTGTTTACATTTTTGTCCGAAAATTTTTGTTACCTACATTACTTGTTATAAAATTTATTAAATTAAAATATTTATTTGTTCTAATCAAAGCTGTTTTTCCTTTATCCTAACCCACATTTGAATTCTTATTCTTGATTGAAAAATGGCTTTAATTATTTTTTTAAATTATTTTTTATTACTTTTGCATTTAATTATTATAATTTTTTATTGAAAAATCAAACCGTCCGAACATTTTTGTTACTGGCTGTATATATATATATATATATATATATATATAATGGAATAAGAATATAATTATTATATAATATATAATGGAATAAGAATATGATTCGCAGTGAATACCATTTTAAAATTATTTTTATATTGTGATATGACATTCTCGATTGAAAGAAAACCTTTTCAATGCAATGTCATTCATTCATAAGAAATATATGTACATAAGATTACATTTCAGAACTGATTATTATTTAATTTTTTTTTTCAAGTGTTCGTTCACAACTAAAAACAATATGCCCGGTGAAAATATTAACATTTATGCAAAATTTAGTGTAAGTCTGAGATGAGAGTCATACAGGGAACCTGGCTTGGCTGGGTGACACCTACTGTACAAAATCCTCCATGAGTTGGACGAGTTGAGCTCGGGTCAGATCTGGACTGGCCAGTTGCTTCCGTATCTTCTCACCGGGGATCCTCTGAAGATGTCCTGCCGAACTGGACATGTTCACCACCCGAGCGTGCGGGCGCAACAGCGGAAAGAGACCATCGCAAACTTTCATCAGACTGAAGAAGTTGGTCTTGAGAGTTACCTCGGCCTGAACACCGAACGGCTCAGTGGCAGCTTGCTAGACGAGGGGCATACAAGAGAACATTATTAGAACTATTAATTTTGTGTTCTGTACACATAGTTAGTTATTATGATTCATGCCTGTGCTTTGACTACAAGGTCATATCGTCTACTACCAGAAAGCTCTCTCGTCTCTCTGATGGACATGAGCTCGACTCTACTATGGGAGTCGTAAATTTTGCTTACCCTAAATTTTTATTCACCTAGGGTAGGGGTCTTTCACGAGTACCTGACATCATACAGGCTCGGGACCATCGCTTAACGTCCCATCCGAAGGACGGCCTGCTTAAGTTTATTTTACCTCCCAGATAAAATAAACTAAGGGCCTCAGCCGGGATTCGAACCCACGACCTTGAGCTCAGAAGGCAAGCACGCATACCACTGAGCTACCGGCGCCCTCCCCAACTATTTAATAAATATTTAATTTTTTTTATATATTTGTTATTTTTCATTTTATTTATATTTGTTAATGTTTTCTTTCTGTTTTCTATATTTCGCACAATGGGACCTGACGAAGGGATAAGAACGTCCGAATTTATTTTTTCATTTTGTTTTTCTTCATAGTATTGTTATTACTAATCCCATGTGAGTCACACTCTTAAGAGTTAATATCTGTTTATGTATCCAATGTATAATATATAAGCTATCTTAATGTATATATTCTTATGACGTATCCTATTGAACCATGTATTGGTTTAACGGAAATAAATATTACTATCATTAGTACCGCAACGCAGTGTTCCTTTATCTCCCCCAACATATTTCACTATAATATTTTTGTTTCGTTATATACAGTCAATTATACGAAAAATATTATTGTTATTCATGTTTTTTAAAGAATTAATGTATATTTTATTTACAGTTTTTGTGATACAACATATCGCACCCGTCGTAGAATAAAGGTACAACTCAAAAATTAAATTTGTAGGGAAATGAACATTAAAGTTTTTGTTACACACTTTTGACTACCTCCTCATTTAAACGCCATCACGAGTTTGTCCGCACAACGTTGTGTGGTGTCACAAACTCGTGGTGGCGTTTAAATGAGGAGGTAGTCAAAAGTGTAGAACAAAAACTTCAATGTTCATTTCCCAGTAACTGTTTGGTTTTGCAAATTTTCAGTTTACCGTAATTTGTTTTCTCTATTCGCTAGGATGTCCCAAATTCACCAAAATTTAGCAAAAATATGGCCCTTTAAAAAAATACCTAATGTTGTTCTTTATTGTCGACCATTGCCGGAATGAGACAGCAGAAAAGATGAAAAACATGGGTAAACCTAACAAAGCGAGACTTTTTATAAAATTAACTAATTCATTATTTTAAAAAAATTGAAATTATTAGATTATTAATTTTTAGACAGATAAAATTAATAACCTTCTCATCAATTTGACTCCCATGTTTGTCAATAATATTAAATGATCCTCTCTTAAATGTTACAATTATATTGCCGAACAAATCATTGAGACAGTGACAACAACCTCTAACATCGTGTTTTTGCCATTGTTTAGGCCCTTTTGATGGCTTTAAACGAATCCTTGAAGTCTCTAGATGAGAACAATTAGAGAATCTTAATCTGCCACTCACCATTTTTGCTAGTTTAAAATGACTCACTTAGTTCGAAATGGAATGTTTATGCCTAGTTTAATTCATATGTGATAGTAAGATGTTGTGGGACGAGATTTAATTCGTATGATTTGTTTTTCTCTTTACAGTTATATTCAATTGATGGCGTGCGTAATGGTAAAGTTTTGCCCCTCGCATATGTTTTAGCTCCTAACAAATTATCTCGTTTGTACACAAAGGTCCTTAAGAAATTAAAAAAGTTGGAACCAGATCTGAAGCCAAATACTTTGATCGTTGACTTTGACCAAGCATTTATTTCTGCATTCAAAATGTGTTTTGAGAACCTGGACTGTTTCACTAAAAGGACCGACGGGAGGGTCCAAATTTTATTTCTTCGGATACATCAACTGGATTTATTCGGTAAACTGCCATTTTGTACTGTGCATTTTAAATCTTAGTATTTAATGTTTTTTAATGGGCATTCAAATTTTTTACCGAGTGTTCTGAAATTTCCTACTGCGCCTTATTAACCGTGTTAATCAATTAACTTACTAGGCAATACATTTTTAGTTATTAGGTTGAAATTTTATTTACAGTGTTGCATTTTACTATGCAATTGTACCCTAGGACGTAATATTCCTTATTTAATTTATTAATTATAAATTTGACAGTAAAAATTATTCGACTTTTGTTTATTTTTTAGTTAGGAATTTTGTCGTCGGATATTTTTGTATTAAATTTTTTATAGTTTGTTATTTTGTCGTTTGATATTTTTGATTAGATATTTTGGATTTGATCTTTAGACATGGAGCCGTTTGAAATACATTGAGACATTATCCCGGAATGGTAGGAAAAACAAACACATAAGCTAATAACCACTTCTATTAAGACTGATTGATCTGAAACGGATATAACCAATATTGTTTTCAGAAACACACAACATACAGGTTAGGTTGCCAACATCTTACAATTTGTATGTAAGATTATGTGAATCTTTGTGAACTTACCTTAAATGCAATGGCTGCATTGTTGACCAAAACATCAATCCCTCCATGTGTATTTTTGATGAAATCAGCAAAATTTACAATACTTGATTCATCATCAATATCCAATTGATGGAACTGTGGTTTGAGGCCCAACTATAAAAAAAAAAAAAAGTAAACACCAGTTATAACTTATATTCTACACATACTACCTTCGGATGAGACGTTATGCGATGGTCCCGAGCCTGTACGATGTCAGGTACTCGTTAAAGACCCCTCCCTGTCTAATTTAGGGTAGGCAACATTTAGGACTTCATAGTAGAGTCGGGCTCATTGCCACCAGAGTGATGAAAGGGAGCTCTGGTAGTAGGGATTAACTAGGTCATATCGCCTACTACCAGAGCGCTCTTTCAGAGTGGACAAGAGTCCCTCTAAACATTGAAAGTCCTAAATGTTAACTCTCCGCCCCTAAACCCGGGTTTAGTTGCCTAGAAAGAGATCGCTAACAAAGAACACCCATTTTTGATTCCACAAACCTGTCAGTAATTGCGAAAATTCACTATTTAAAGATCTATGTTCGAATCTTGAGTGGAACGTTAACATTATGCAACACTCTTAAAACAAAACCACATATTAATGATGTAATTGGCCAGGCTGAAAAAGCAATTTTGCTTTTTATTTTCAAATATTAACTTAGCCAGCCTGGTACAAAACAAGATCGTAAGTTTGCTAAATATCAAAGAAAAGCGGGGGCCAAATAATATATTTTTCGAAATGATTATATAAACTTTATTTCGACATGCCGAGACCAGATTTTTTGGACGTTAAACGATGGCCCCGAACCTGTACGATCTCAGGTACTCGTTAAAAGCCCACGACCTAAGTGAATTTAGGCAAAATAGTAGAGTCAGGCTCATGTCCAGCGGAGACGAAAGAGAGCTCTGATAGTAGGCGATATGACCTTGTAGTTAAAGCCCAGATCTGAAGCACAATAACTAACTATTATGCCTTTTATGCCAACCTGCTATGCTTCTGATCATGATGAAACTATATACTCAGATGGATTTTGAGGCAATGAATAAGAATATAAAAACTATTTTATAAGGTAATTTCTAAGAACGGCATAATAAATATATATATATATATATTTTTTTTTTAATTTCACGAAATTGCGGGATTAAAAATTTGAAATGAAGGTATTAGGATAAAAATAAAGAAAAAAACTATTTAAAAAGATGAGTGCTGTATCGCCATGGAGCCTCTCCTCAAACTTGACCCCACTAAAACGACAGTTATCCCTTAGTATCCTCCATTGATTGTCTGGTGAGCTCAATATGAAATCCACTTTAGCATTCATCTCCGGACACCCCAGACACTCCTGTATTACTAGTTCCTATATCGACTTAAAATACCTGTTCCTCTTCTCTCGTTGAAAATATTAAATTCTCTAATATAAATACCAAATCCATCAGAAAGTCACTTTCTAGAGGAGAACAACGCACCTTATCCTGGCTAATTCGTCACTTTCCACAGGAGAACAACGCACCTTATCCTGGCTAATTCGTCACATTACACAGGAGAACAACGCACCATATCCTGGCTAACTCATCACTTTCCATAGGAGAACAACGCACCTTATCCTGGCTAATTCGTCACTTTCCACAGGAGAACAACGCACCTTATCCTGGCTAACTCGTCACTTTCCACAGGAGAACAACGCACCTTATCCTGGCTAAGTCCCGCACTCTCCAAGCTCCTACTCTTCTTTCTTCCCTACTTGTCCAGTACCTTCTAACTCCGCAATCCTCTGATTCCTAAGGCTAGCTCCTATGGGATAGTTCTTGTCTTCCTATAAATCTCGCCGTCCATAACTAAACTTTCCTCAGCTCACTTGGAAAATAACTTGGTTTTCACTTATTACAAACTTCACGAAGAACTAGGCATGTCATATGTTGAATACTTCGTAAACAAAGTTGCCAAGAGGTTCCTAGATTCTCTAAAATCCGCAGCAGGAGCAGCCTATTACGAACTATGGAAGACTACTCCAGCCCCAAGGCTCCAGCCGCGGCTCCCTTAAGACATCCTCCCTTAGAGACCAAGTGTTCAAGTTTACTTTCTTCATTGTTAGCCATTCTCGGAGTTAACCTTTACTTTTATTTTGATCTATTTGTTCACTTCTATAAGCAGTCCTAGCTGGTTCTCAACATGAGACGACGCCAATCTATTATTTTAAATGTTACATTAGTTATTACTACATATTTTTCTAATTTATTTATCTTTGTTCTTCTTTCTCTTTATTTATTATTTTTTACTTTTATTTGGTTATTTCTCATTGTTAAAATGAATGCAATTATTGTTCTTTACTTAATTTACCTTCTCTTTTAAATTTTATTGTTTGATATTTGTATTATTTTTGTTCATTTCTTTTGTTGTTATTGTTAAGGGACGTATGTCCAAAATGAAGATTATTTTTCATTATTGCATAAGGCAAGAATTTATCCGAAAAAATTAAATGTTCACGCTCCTGTCGGTTCTCCAGTTTTGTGAAATAGGCCATCACATATTTTTTTCAAAATATACATAAATAACTTGCATATTTTTGTCGTTCTAAGAAATTTCCTCATAAAATATTTATAATATTGTCCCAAAATACATATATATATATATATATATATATATATATATATATATATATATATATATATATATATATATAAAGTTTCATGAAAATCGTTAACAGGGTGGTTACGAAACTATATTGAATATACGAACCAAATTGAAATTTAAGTTGAATAAGAAAAAGAAAACGATACCTTTTTCAAGTTTTCAACAGCTTCCTCTCCCCTGCTGACATCTCGAGATGTTAAATATACCAATCCATCGAATTGTTCACATAAACTTTTAACGATAGCAAATCCAATTCCTTTGTTACCACCGGTCACCTGAAACAAACAAAGATATTACATCAAGCAGGGGTCGGCAACCTTCTTGTGTCTACAATACGTTTTCACTGTTTGATCGAATATCGAAATTAAATTAGTTGAAAAGGCACTAAATATGCAAAAATTACTACACACAATCGTATCTGTTAGTTCATATCCAACCATTTGTCTCTGCCCTAATGTGTATCTCCAAGTATTTTAGCAGAGCAGCTTAATACAGATACTCTTTGCTGCAAAAAAAATATATATATTTTTTTCGAATAATATGGGGGCCCGGAGATTGCTGACAGACAACTAACATTATCATATACCGGTGATTAAATTAACAGTTCCCCATAAATATACTTACAATAGCAACTTTTTCACTCATTTTAAATAAATTATGCGCAAACCTCCAAAACAATCTTCGGCATGCAAAGTATTCCAGTCTGAATTGAGTGCAACTAAAGAAAAACAAAAATATTACATACAGTAAGAAGGTTATAAACAGGTTACCTATTATCTACACATTTCATAAGTTTGTTGATAGTAGATTAAATTTTCCAAAAGTCCAAATACTTAGGTTGTTGTTTATTACTCATCATAATAAGTCACAATATGCCTATCATTTTTTCTTCCTATCAAAAATTTTTGGTAGGGTCAGGCGGGGTAATTGTGAACAAGTGTTGTCAGAGCTCCCCATGAAGCCAATTCACAACTAAAAAGTAGGGTTAGGTTAGGTTTTATGACTCATGCCCGGGCTTTAACTACGAGGTCATATCGCCTACTACCAGAGCGCTCTTTCGTCACTCTGATGGACATGAGCCCGACTCTATTGTGGGAGTCCTAAATTTTGCCTACCCTAAATTTTTATTCATCTAGGGTAGGGGTCTTTAACGAGTACCTGACATCGTACAGGCTCGGGACCATCGCTTAACGTCCCATCCGAAGGACGGCGTGCTTAAGTTTATTTTAGCTCCCAGATAAAATAAACTAAGGGCCTCGGTCGGGCTACGAACCCACGACCTTGAGCTCAGAAGTCAAGCACGCTTACCACTGAGCTACCGGCGCCCTCCTACTAAAAAGTATGGACCCTCGAAATGAGACAACCTAAGGTGGCCCTCACACTGGCAAAAATTTCGCTCAAAAATTGAAGATGTCGGTTTTGTGCAAAAATATTGAGAGTGTGAGGACAAATATTGTGCAAAAAAAAGGGGTATTCAATATTTTGTGGGGCGTTCAAAAGTTTTCTGAAAGTTTAGAAAATTTTTGCGGATCTGTCAATATTTTGTAGCATGAGAGCGCAGTATGAGGAAATTTTGATAAAGTGTAGGTTTCAAGCTCAGTACGCGAAGTAGGTTACGATGACCATGGGTCGGTCGCTTCTTCAAATAATTCCTGACCCACACTCTTTTCTTCTTATTATTTAAAGACTCCTTCAACACTGCACACAATACAACTACGCTACTTTCAACTTCCGGGTTTGCCCTGGGAAAAGAAACGTGAGAGCTACAAAAACTGAAATTAACTTTTTTGGGAAGCCTTATAACGAAAAGTGCGAGTGAAATGGCGGGAAAAAGTTTATAAACCTGAAGGGGCCCTCACACTGGCAACAATTTTGCACAAAATTTGAGTGTCGACTAAACATTCGTGATGGAAGCACGGCGCATCGCGTTGTACTCAGCCATCACGAATGTTTAGTCGACACTCAAATTTTGTGCAAAATTGTTGCCAGTGTGAGGGCCCCTTCAGGTTTATAAACTTTTTCCCGCCATTTCACTCGCACTTTTCGTTATAAGGCTTCCCAAAAAAGTTAATTTCAGTTTTTGTAGCTCTCACCATTCTTTGCTCCCTGCTCGACTTGTGAATGGTAAGTGGTTTTTCGTTATTAATATGATTAATTGGTAATCTTAGCTTTCAGGTAGGTACATATATTTTTTTTTCGTTGTAAAATTTTTGTGGATCCACAGCCGCTTGTTCACAATTACCCCAAAAAGTTTCGTCTGGGTAATTGTGAACAAAATGTCACTGTTCATTTTATAATTGATACCATCCGGTATTGGCTTATGTGTTCGATATCGGGAATAAAATAAATGTAAAAGGGATCTCGGTAGAAATTGAAACAGTTTTTAACCTGCTGGTAACATCGTCACGGAACAACGGAAATTGGAACGGCAGGCCTACATCTGATGGAAACGATCGCCAGAAACACACCGTAAATTGGTAAAATAAACATCGAAATGTCCGAAATAAATTTCACATATTGTAATACAAATTCAGATGTCAGGGAATCTGTTACAGTGGGTCTCCCTGAGCTTCGAGTCATTTGATATCATGCCTGCCGAGAACTCAAATGACGAGACTGTCCCTATGGATTTGAGCTTACCACGGAAAAAATTCTCTCAGCAGCAAGCCGCTATTGCTCGACCCAGCAGAGTTACAGATTGTGTGGAGATATTTTCGAAGAATATGACAAATAAATGCAGCAAACCATTTTGGACGTCACACACTCTATTTTTCTATTTGGCCTTTAAGAATACTACATATGAAATTTCATGACAATCCGACCATTAATTAATGAGTTAGCACTATTTTTATGCTTAGCCACCGCTTACAACCCCCCCTCCCGTTCGAATTTTTGGACGCCACACACCCTATTTTCTTATTTTGCCTTCAGGAATGCTACATGTGAAATTTCGTGATAGTCCGACCATTAGTTAATGAACTACCGGTATCTTTATATTTAGGCCTCCCCCCACAACCCCCCTCCTGTTCAAAATTTTGAGCTGTCACACATCCTATTTTCTTATTATGCCTTCAGGAATACTACATGTGAATTCCATGACAATCCCACGATTAGTTAATGAGCTACCACTTTATTTATGCTCATCCGACCATTTGTTAATGAGTTAGCACTATTTTTATGCTTAGCCCCCCTTTACAACCCCCCCCCCCCCCGCCCATTCGGAATTTTGGGATGGTTAGTCAAATTTCAGCGATATCAACTGAGGGGAGGGGGGAGTTCCCGGGTGGGGGCCCTTTTCAAAATCCCAATAACTGCTGATGTAATGAATGTATCAATATCAAATTTCGTATTTAAAATTAACATCCACAGAGGACATAACCAGTCAAATTTCAGCGATATCAACTGAGGGGAGGGGGGAGTTCCCGGGTGGGGGCCCTTTTCAAAAATCCCAATAACTGCCGATGTAATAAATGTATCAACATCAAATTTCGAATTTAAAATTAAGATCCACTGAGGACACAACCAATCAAATTTCAGCGATATCGGCTGATGGTAGGGGGGAGTTCCGGGGGGCCTCAATTCAAAAATCCTAATTACTGTTCACAATTTTGTGACGTCACACACTCTATTTTTCTATTTGGCCTTTAAGAATACTACATATGATATTTCATGACAATCCGACCATTAATTAATAAGTTAGCACTATTTTTATGCTTAGCGCCCCCTTACAACCCCCCCTCCCGTTCGAAATTTTGGTACACTACATAGCCTATTATTCAATCAAGCTCGAAAGGATGCTACATGTTACGTTTCATGAATATCCGTCCAGCCGTTTGGGCGTGGTGCTGGAACAAACATACGAACAAACCCCGTTTTAGCTTTTTTAATATAGAAGTCGGTGGAAGAGAACGGGTAGATAAGAGAATCTGAATACAAAAATCCCAATAACTGCGGATGTAATGAATGTATCAACATCAAATTTCGTATTTGAGATTAACATCCAATGAGGACACAACCAGTCAAATTTCAGCGATATCAACTGAGGGGAAGGGGGAGTTCCGAGGTGAGGGATCTTTTCAAAAATCCCAATAACTGCCGATGTAATGAATGTATCAATATGAAATTTCGTTTTTAAAATTAACACCCACTGAGGAAATAAACAGCCAAATTTCAGCGATATCAACTGAGGGGAGGGGGGAGTTCCGAGGTGAGGGCTCTTTTCAAAAATCCCAATAACTGCCGATGTAATGAAAGTATCAATATGAAATTTCGTATTTAAAATTAACATCCACTGAGGACATAAACAGCCAAATTTTAGCGATATCAACTGAGGGGAGGGGGGAGTTCCCGGGTGGGGGCCCTTTTCTTTTGAGCAGGGGGGGGAGGGGGAGAGAATTGTGTTCTGTTAGCGTGCTTGGTATAAGAAATAAGAAATAAAACATTGAATTAGCAAATTTCCTAGCATCCTTAAACGTTCTGCTCAACATAGGGTACGTGACATCACCCAACACTACGTGACATCACCCAACACTACGTGACATCACCCAACACTCCTCTCACGGTTTGTACATCTCATGGCCTCAGATTTTAATTGTCTTGATTTTACATAAACTCAACATTCAAAGACCAATATCTCGAAAACTATTGCTCGTACAAGAAAAATACAAATATCGGAAAAACTAGTTTTGTTGTGAAGAATCTGAAAATCCTAGTTAAAAATTTGTAAAAATTAAATTTTTTTACGATTGAATTTTACTGAAGTTGTATTGTGTCATTGTTCAAGCCTATTTCTGGTATAACTGGGGAAGTATAAAAGTACAAAATTGGTTCAATAGGAAAAGATACATGTGAAATTGACAGGGGCGTAGCCAGGATTTTGAGCAGGGGGGAGGGTCGCCCCCACTCTTCCTCCGGTTTGCGGGCTGAGGTCTGTATGAATCCACTCCCAATTGATTTTACATAAAACGCAACTTTCAAAGACCAATATCTCGAAAACTATTGCTCGTACAAGAAAACTGTCTGTATGTGGTGTCTGCTCCGGGTAAACCAAGGGTTTGATTTAGCTCCTGATGGGATGTTTTGCTGTGACTGTGGAGGATTTTCTGAGACTGGTTGGGGAGTAAGTCTAGATGGATTTGCATTTGTTGTGTCATGAATGTGGGTTGGTATGTGTTTTCTGTGAGTGATTCGTGATTGAAGTTTTAAGAAGGTTTCACAGCCTCTATAATTGGCGGGGTGGCTTCCACCACAGTTAGAGCACTTTGGGGACTCTTGGAGAGTACGTGATGGGCAAGCTGTGAAATGATGATCTCCTGCACTTGACACATTTTGGGTCAAGATGGCAGAAGTTCTTGCTATGTCCCACTTGCTGGCAATTCGTGCACTGCACAATGCGTTGAGACCTCTTCCGCGGTTCGACAGTCACTATAGTGTAAAAGAGACGAGATAATTGAAAAATCGCTTTCCCCTCCGGAGTATTCTGGAGCTCGACAGCACACAGTGGAGTGGGGCCTTTGTCCTTGTTCAGTAGCCTTGTTACACTCAGGACTGGGTATGTCGGGGTTAGTTCGTCTTGGATTTCGGTTTCAGTCAGGGAGTATGGAACCCCTCGGATAGCAACGGAAAGTTTCCTATCCTCGGGGTTCAGGAAAGTATAGTATTTTACGTCATTTGTTTGGTAAAATTTGGTCAGTTTCCTAAAGTCTTCAGATGTCATAAGGGATATTTTAATTTTCTTGTGGCATTGTTTTGTTTCGAAGGGAGATGTTGTGATACTTTTAATGTCTGTCAGTACTTTTTGAAAATCGTCGGCTTCACAAAGGAAAATTGGGGGAATTTTAAGTTGTTTTTCGGCCTGTGGGGTGGTATCGTTAGTGTGTTGGTCGGTGATGAGTGCTGCGAGTGGCCTTTAACGAGTACCTGACATCGTACAGGCTCGGGACCATCGTTTATTTTACCTCCCAGATAAAATAAACTAAGGGCCTCGGTCGGGCTACGAACCCACGACCTTGAGCTCAGAAGTCAAGCACGTGTTTAAACAAACAAAAGTTTACAAAAACGTTAAATAAAACATTGAATTAGCAAATTTCCTAGCATCCTTAAACGTTCTGCTCAAACATAGGGTATTGGGGGCCATGGTGGGCGTGCGGGCTAGAGCGTAGGGCTTTGGTCGCATGGTCTCATCATGGTTTGCGGGTTCGAATCCCGTCCGGGAGTGAGTTTTATTTCGTAGATAGAACTCCCTCCCGGGGCCATGGATGTCTTAAATAATTTATATATAACACATTGACATGGCTAATATGCACCGTACATAAAGCAAAAAAGAAAAAAAAAAAAAAAAAAAAAAAAAAAAAAAATAGGGTACGTGACATCACCCAACACTCCTCTCACAGTTTGTACATCTCATGGCCTCAGATTTTAATTGTCTTGATTTTACATAAACTCAACATTCAAAGACCAATATCTCGAAAACTATTGCTCGTACAAGAAAACTACAAATATCGGAAAAACTAGTTTTGTTGTGAAGAATCTGAAAATCCTAATTAAAAATTTGTAAAAATTAAATTTTTTTACGATTGAATTTTACTGAAGTTGTAATGTGTCAATGTTCAAGCCTATTTCTGGTATAACTGGGGAAGTATAAAACTACATAATTGGTTCAATAGGAAAAGATACATGTGAAATTGACAGGGGCGTAGCCAGTATTTTGAGCAGGGGGGAGGGTCGCCCCCACTCTTCCTCCAGTTTGCGGGCTGAGGTCTGTATGAATCCACTCCCAATTGATTTTACATAAAACGCATCTTTCAAAGACCAATATCTCGAAAACTATTGCTCGTACAAGAAAACTACAAATATCGGAAAAACTAGTTTTGTTGTGAAGAATCTGAAAATCTTAATTAAAAATTTGTAAAAATTAAATTTTTTTACGATTTAATTTTACTGAAGTTGTATTGTGTCAATGTTCAAGCCTATTTCTGGTATAACATAAATTCTGTGGAGAGTAGGCTGGCCAAGATTGTAGTGGGCTGCTCCAGAACACAGGCCTAGTCTTCCGTGGTAGTTATCTACTAAGGACCTTAAATAGGCTGCGACCCAAGGAACTCCCAGTTCCTCATGGAGTTGGCTGTTTCGGATAAACCATGTTGCATTCAGAGACACACGAAGAATTTTGTTCTGAAATGTTTGTAGTCGTGTTGTGAGTGAAGGACTGGCGCCATGCCATATTGGACAGGCGTATGTTAACAATGGGAGAAGTAACGCTTTGTACAGGAGCAGTGTGCAAGAGTGTTTGAGGGGTATGTTGCGGTTAATGAGTGGATAGATATGTTTTAAACGGGTGTATGCTTGTTTAAGTTTTGTGTTGATATGAAGTTTCCATGTGAGCCGTGTGTCTAAGAATACACCAAGGTACCGGACAGCCTGATCTTTAGGGTTCCATGGAATGGGAAGTCCGTCAACCCGCAGCCTACTCTGGTCCTCTGTAAAAAATCGGCGAAGGGCAAAAATCTTCGCTTCTGTTTTACTGGCGTTCAACTGAAGCTTCCATCGAGCGAACCAGCTGGAGACGTGGTTGAGAGAAGTTTGTAACATGTCGACTGCTGTCTGGAGGTCTTCATGTTGACACATAAGTAGTGTGTCGTCTGCGTATAGTGCTAGAGTGGTATTACATGGCTCGGGGATGTCGCAGCAGTATAAGCTGAAGAGGAAGCGACTGAGGATAGCTCCCTGTGGCGCTCCCGCCAGCATACTACGCTTGGAGCTGAGGATGTTGTTGACCCGCACTTGAAACGTCCTGTTCTCCAAAAAGGAATCAACGATCTTTTCCAAGTACTGTGGAGCCCATGTCTTCCTCAGCTTATAGCGGAGACCTTTATGCCACACCGAGTCGAACGCGGAAGCTACATCTAAAAAGACAGAGGTTGTATATGTCTTCTGTTCGAAACCATTCACAATCTTTTCCGAGACCCTCTGTAGCTGGTGCACAGATGAATGATTATGTTTGAAACCAAACTGGTGAGCTGGAACAATTCCTGCGCTTTCCAGGTGAGAACCCAGTCTTCTCAATATTAGTCGTTCGAAGATCTTCGACAACGAGTTCAGAAGGCTTATAGACCGACAGCTGTCCGACTCTTGCTTGGGCTTACCATGTTTATGGAAGACGATTACAACCGCGTTTTTCCAATTTCGAGGAAAATAGCTGCATCGCAGGCATGCGTTGAACAGACCGGTTAGAAAGGCTATACTCTTGGGTGGCAGCTTCTTCAGCACTATGTTCGGAATGAGATCCTCACCGGGGGCCTTGTTGTTTGCTAAGTTTGTTATTAATGTTGTGATTTCTGAGGGAGTGGTGAACTTGATGAAATTTTCAACAGTTTGTGTCGGTATGGATAGATATGTGTGTACTGTGGTGTTCATGTCTGTGTTAGCAGTGTCGTGTGTGCGGTACTTTTGTTCGAGGTGTGTTGCCAGGATTTCGCATTTGTCTTCGTCGCTCGTCACTGTGTGATGTCCGTCTGTCAGTAGGGGCAAGGATGTGTTTTGTCTCAAAATTCGTCGGGTTTCTTTCCAAAGACTACTATCGCCGGGGGTCATGTCGGTCAAGTAAGCCCTGTACTTACTAATTCTGTGGTTGTCGAGCTCCCATCTCACCCGTCGGGTCAAGCGATTGAGGTCTCTTTTATCTACATCACTTCATGTTCTTTGCCAGCCGTGTTTTCTTCGTGAATTAGTGCTAGGATTTGAGTGGGAATGGAGTCATGTATATATGGTCGTCTGTCTCTGAAGTGGTGATATGTAGCATTGTGAACAGATGTGTAAACAGTTGGTGTGAATGTCTGTATTGCCCAGTCTATGTCGTCTGTGTGATTGTAGTAGATTGGAATTTCAAGAGTTTGATCCATTTCCCATTGAAAAGTTTTCCAATCAATTTTTCCTGTTAAAAGTCGTGGAAGCGGTTCGGTGTAATGTTTGTGTGCTGTGAATGTGTTAAGGACGGGGACGTGGTCTGAATCGAGTTCTGTTAGTGTCTCGTGATATATTGGGAATGTGAAATTTTGTATAAGTGTGATGTCTAGGATGTCTGGATGATATCTGTGTTGTGACGGGTAGAAGGTTGGTTCGTCTGGGGCTGAGACCTGAACACCGAGGTTGTTTGTGGCCGACAAAAGTCTGACCCCATTGTTATTGGTTCTTCTGTAGCCCCAGATTGTGTGCTTGCTATTGAGGTCCCCGAAAAGTGCAGTCGCGTCTCCTGTAAAAATGTGTTCTAGGTCTGTCTGTTTTATTCTTGAGTTTGGTCGTTGGTATCCCGAGATGATGTTGATTCGTCTGTTGTTGGTGAGTGTCAGTTGAATCCCGACAGCCTCCAGGCGCTCCAGTTCAGGAAGAAGTAGATGGGAATGCTTTATTTTTTTCTTCACACAAACAGCTACTCCTCCAGAGGCTATTCGGGTTTGTCTGTCTCGTCTGTATGTCACGTATCCTGCCAGTCTGAATGTGTCTTTCGCTTTGAAGTGTGTTTCTGTTAGGCAAACTATGTCTATGTTGTATCGTGTTAGGAGGTTACTGAAAGACTGTTGCTTTGCTTTCAACCCATTCGCGTTCCAATTTAGGATTGTTAAATTTTGATCAACTGTGGAATTAGGGCTGACCATAATTGGAAGAAAGTATGTTATTGAGTATTGTGGAAATGAAGTATTTGATTTTGGGAAAGAAAGGTTTAATTAAATTTAGTAGTATGTCAAATAGGTTTGATGAGGGGTCTTGTTCGTTGAGGTTAGTTTGATGAGGGGTGCTTGCTGGTGTCTGTGTGTGGTGTCTGCTCCGGGTAAACCAAGGGTTTGATTTAGCTCCTGAGGGGATGTTTTGCTGTGACTGTGGAGGATTTTCTGAGACTGGTTGTTCGTACTGAGGGTACGTGACATCACCCAACACTCCTCGTTTTTCGGTCGAGGTAATGTTGGGCTTCATTCTCACCCGTAACTTGGGTGAAAAGTGAGTAATTTTGCTCACTTTTATGGGTATAAATAACTTTTCAAATAATAAAACGGTAAATTTTCTTGAGACAATTTGTTTACGTGTTTAAACAAACAAAAGTTTACAAAAACGTTAAATAAAACATTGAATTAGCAAATTTCCTAGCATCCTTAAACGTTCTGCTCAACATAGGGTATTGGGGGCCATGGTGGCCGTGCGGGCTAGAGCGTAGGGCTTTGGTCGCATGGTCTCATCATGGTTTGCGGGTTCGAATCCCGTCCGGGAGTGAGTTTTATTTCGTAGATAGAACTCCCTCCCGGGGCCATGGATGTCTTAAATAATTTATATATAACACATTGACATGGCTAATATGCACCGTACATAAAGCAAAAAAGAAAAAAAAAAATAGGGTACGTGACATCACCCAACACTACGTGACATCACCCAACACTCCTCTCACAGTTTGTACATCTCATGGCCTCAGATTTTAATTGTCTTGATTTTACATAAACTCAACATTCAAAGACCAATATCTCGAAAACTATTGCTCGTACAAGAAAAATACAAATATCGGAAAAACTAGTTTTGTTGTGAAGAATCTGAAAATCCTAGTTAAAAATTTGTAAAAATTAAATTTTTTTACGATTGAATTTTACTGAAGTTGTATTGTGTCATTGTTCAAGCCTATTTCTGGTATAACTGGGGAAGTATAAAAGTACAAAATTGGTTCAATAGGAAAAGATACATGTGAAATTGACAGGGGCGTAGCCAGGATTTTGAGCAGGGGGGAGGGTCGCCCCCACTCTTCCTCCGGTTTGCGGGCTGAGGTCTGTATGAATCCACTCCCAATTGATTTTACATAAAACGCAACTTTCAAAGACCAATATCTCGAAAACTATTGCTCGTACAAGAAAACTGTCTGTATGTGGTGTCTGCTCCGGGTAAACCAAGGGTTTGATTTAGCTCCTGATGGGATGTTTTGCTGTGACTGTGGAGGATTTTCTGAGACTGGTTGGGGAGTAAGTCTAGATGGATTTGCATTTGTTGTGTCATGAATGTGGGTTGGTATGTGTTTTCTGTGAGTGATTCGTGATTGAAGTTTTAAGAAGGTTTCACAGCCTCTATAATTGGCGGGGTGGCTTCCACCACAGTTAGAGCACTTTGGGGACTCTTGGAGAGTACGTGATGGGCAAGCTGTGAAATGATGATCTCCTGCACTTGACACATTTTGGGTCAAGATGGCAGAAGTTCTTGCTATGTCCCACTTGCTGGCAATTCGTGCACTGCACAATGCGTTGAGACCTCTTCCGCGGTTCGACAGTCACTATAGTGTAAAAGAGACGAGATAATTGAAAAATCGCTTTCCCCTCCGGAGTATTCTGGAGCTCGACAGCACACAGTGGAGTGGGGCCTTTGTCCTTGTTCAGTAGCCTTGTTACACTCAGGACTGGGTATGTCGGGGTTAGTTCGTCTTGGATTTCGGTTTCAGTCAGGGAGTATGGAACCCCTCGGATAGCAACGGAAAGTTTCCTATCCTCGGGGTTCAGGAAAGTATAGTATTTTACGTCATTTGTTTGGTAAAATTTGGTCAGTTTCCTAAAGTCTTCAGATGTCATAAGGGATATTTTAATTTTCTTGTGGCATTGTTTTGTTTCGAAGGGAGATGTTGTGATACTTTTAATGTCTGTCAGTACTTTTTGAAAATCGTCGGCTTCACAAAGGAAAATTGGGGGAATTTTAAGTTGTTTTTCGGCCTGTGGGGTGGTATCGTTAGTGTGTTGGTCGGTGATGAGTGCTGCGAGTGGCCTTTAACGAGTACCTGACATCGTACAGGCTCGGGACCATCGTTTATTTTACCTCCCAGATAAAATAAACTAAGGGCCTCGGTCGGGCTACGAACCCACGACCTTGAGCTCAGAAGTCAAGCACGTGTTTAAACAAACAAAAGTTTACAAAAACGTTAAATAAAACATTGAATTAGCAAATTTCCTAGCATCCTTAAACGTTCTGCTCAAACATAGGGTATTGGGGGCCATGGTGGGCGTGCGGGCTAGAGCGTAGGGCTTTGGTCGCATGGTCTCATCATGGTTTGCGGGTTCGAATCCCGTCCGGGAGTGAGTTTTATTTCGTAGATAGAACTCCCTCCCGGGGCCATGGATGTCTTAAATAATTTATATATAACACATTGACATGGCTAATATGCACCGTACATAAAGCAAAAAAGAAAAAAAAAAAAAAAAAAAAAAAAAAAAAAAATAGGGTACGTGACATCACCCAACACTCCTCTCACAGTTTGTACATCTCATGGCCTCAGATTTTAATTGTCTTGATTTTACATAAACTCAACATTCAAAGACCAATATCTCGAAAACTATTGCTCGTACAAGAAAACTACAAATATCGGAAAAACTAGTTTTGTTGTGAAGAATCTGAAAATCCTAATTAAAAATTTGTAAAAATTAAATTTTTTTACGATTGAATTTTACTGAAGTTGTAATGTGTCAATGTTCAAGCCTATTTCTGGTATAACTGGGGAAGTATAAAACTACATAATTGGTTCAATAGGAAAAGATACATGTGAAATTGACAGGGGCGTAGCCAGTATTTTGAGCAGGGGGGAGGGTCGCCCCCACTCTTCCTCCAGTTTGCGGGCTGAGGTCTGTATGAATCCACTCCCAATTGATTTTACATAAAACGCATCTTTCAAAGACCAATATCTCGAAAACTATTGCTCGTACAAGAAAACTACAAATATCGGAAAAACTAGTTTTGTTGTGAAGAATCTGAAAATCTTAATTAAAAATTTGTAAAAATTAAATTTTTTTACGATTTAATTTTACTGAAGTTGTATTGTGTCAATGTTCAAGCCTATTTCTGGTATAACATAAATTCTGTGGAGAGTAGGCTGGCCAAGATTGTAGTGGGCTGCTCCAGAACACAGGCCTAGTCTTCCGTGGTAGTTATCTACTAAGGACCTTAAATAGGCTGCGACCCAAGGAACTCCCAGTTCCTCATGGAGTTGGCTGTTTCGGATAAACCATGTTGCATTCAGAGACACACGAAGAATTTTGTTCTGAAATGTTTGTAGTCGTGTTGTGAGTGAAGGACTGGCGCCATGCCATATTGGACAGGCGTATGTTAACAATGGGAGAAGTAACGCTTTGTACAGGAGCAGTGTGCAAGAGTGTTTGAGGGGTATGTTGCGGTTAATGAGTGGATAGATATGTTTTAAACGGGTGTATGCTTGTTTAAGTTTTGTGTTGATATGAAGTTTCCATGTGAGCCGTGTGTCTAAGAATACACCAAGGTACCGGACAGCCTGATCTTTAGGGTTCCATGGAATGGGAAGTCCGTCAACCCGCAGCCTACTCTGGTCCTCTGTAAAAAATCGGCGAAGGGCAAAAATCTTCGCTTCTGTTTTACTGGCGTTCAACTGAAGCTTCCATCGAGCGAACCAGCTGGAGACGTGGTTGAGAGAAGTTTGTAACATGTCGACTGCTGTCTGGAGGTCTTCATGTTGACACATAAGTAGTGTGTCGTCTGCGTATAGTGCTAGAGTGGTATTACATGGCTCGGGGATGTCGCAGCAGTATAAGCTGAAGAGGAAGCGACTGAGGATAGCTCCCTGTGGCGCTCCCGCCAGCATACTACGCTTGGAGCTGAGGATGTTGTTGACCCGCACTTGAAACGTCCTGTTCTCCAAAAAGGAATCAACGATCTTTTCCAAGTACTGTGGAGCCCATGTCTTCCTCAGCTTATAGCGGAGACCTTTATGCCACACCGAGTCGAACGCGGAAGCTACATCTAAAAAGACAGAGGTTGTATATGTCTTCTGTTCGAAACCATTCACAATCTTTTCCGAGACCCTCTGTAGCTGGTGCACAGATGAATGATTATGTTTGAAACCAAACTGGTGAGCTGGAACAATTCCTGCGCTTTCCAGGTGAGAACCCAGTCTTCTCAATATTAGTCGTTCGAAGATCTTCGACAACGAGTTCAGAAGGCTTATAGACCGACAGCTGTCCGACTCTTGCTTGGGCTTACCATGTTTATGGAAGACGATTACAACCGCGTTTTTCCAATTTCGAGGAAAATAGCTGCATCGCAGGCATGCGTTGAACAGACCGGTTAGAAAGGCTATACTCTTGGGTGGCAGCTTCTTCAGCACTATGTTCGGAATGAGATCCTCACCGGGGGCCTTGTTGTTTGCTAAGTTTGTTATTAATGTTGTGATTTCTGAGGGAGTGGTGAACTTGATGAAATTTTCAACAGTTTGTGTCGGTATGGATAGATATGTGTGTACTGTGGTGTTCATGTCTGTGTTAGCAGTGTCGTGTGTGCGGTACTTTTGTTCGAGGTGTGTTGCCAGGATTTCGCATTTGTCTTCGTCGCTCGTCACTGTGTGATGTCCGTCTGTCAGTAGGGGCAAGGATGTGTTTTGTCTCAAAATTCGTCGGGTTTCTTTCCAAAGACTACTATCGCCGGGGGTCATGTCGGTCAAGTAAGCCCTGTACTTACTAATTCTGTGGTTGTCGAGCTCCCATCTCACCCGTCGGGTCAAGCGATTGAGGTCTCTTTTATCTACATCACTTCATGTTCTTTGCCAGCCGTGTTTTCTTCGTGAATTAGTGCTAGGATTTGAGTGGGAATGGAGTCATGTATATATGGTCGTCTGTCTCTGAAGTGGTGATATGTAGCATTGTGAACAGATGTGTAAACAGTTGGTGTGAATGTCTGTATTGCCCAGTCTATGTCGTCTGTGTGATTGTAGTAGATTGGAATTTCAAGAGTTTGATCCATTTCCCATTGAAAAGTTTTCCAATCAATTTTTCCTGTTAAAAGTCGTGGAAGCGGTTCGGTGTAATGTTTGTGTGCTGTGAATGTGTTAAGGACGGGGACGTGGTCTGAATCGAGTTCTGTTAGTGTCTCGTGATATATTGGGAATGTGAAATTTTGTATAAGTGTGATGTCTAGGATGTCTGGATGATATCTGTGTTGTGACGGGTAGAAGGTTGGTTCGTCTGGGGCTGAGACCTGAACACCGAGGTTGTTTGTGGCCGACAAAAGTCTGACCCCATTGTTATTGGTTCTTCTGTAGCCCCAGATTGTGTGCTTGCTATTGAGGTCCCCGAAAAGTGCAGTCGCGTCTCCTGTAAAAATGTGTTCTAGGTCTGTCTGTTTTATTCTTGAGTTTGGTCGTTGGTATCCCGAGATGATGTTGATTCGTCTGTTGTTGGTGAGTGTCAGTTGAATCCCGACAGCCTCCAGGCGCTCCAGTTCAGGAAGAAGTAGATGGGAATGCTTTATTTTTTTCTTCACACAAACAGCTACTCCTCCAGAGGCTATTCGGGTTTGTCTGTCTCGTCTGTATGTCACGTATCCTGCCAGTCTGAATGTGTCTTTCGCTTTGAAGTGTGTTTCTGTTAGGCAAACTATGTCTATGTTGTATCGTGTTAGGAGGTTACTGAAAGACTGTTGCTTTGCTTTCAACCCATTCGCGTTCCAATTTAGGATTGTTAAATTTTGATCAACTGTGGAATTAGGGCTGACCATAATTGGAAGAAAGTATGTTATTGAGTATTGTGGAAATGAAGTATTTGATTTTGGGAAAGAAAGGTTTAATTAAATTTAGTAGTATGTCAAATAGGTTTGATGAGGGGTCTTGTTCGTTGAGGTTAGTTTGATGAGGGGTGCTTGCTGGTGTCTGTGTGTGGTGTCTGCTCCGGGTAAACCAAGGGTTTGATTTAGCTCCTGAGGGGATGTTTTGCTGTGACTGTGGAGGATTTTCTGAGACTGGTTGTTCGTACTGAGGGTACGTGACATCACCCAACACTCCTCGTTTTTCGGTCGAGGTAATGTTGGGCTTCATTCTCACCCGTAACTTGGGTGAAAAGTGAGTAATTTTGCTCACTTTTATGGGTATAAATAACTTTTCAAATAATAAAACGGTAAATTTTCTTGAGACAATTTGTTTACGTGTTTAAACAAACAAAAGTTTACAAAAACGTTAAATAAAACATTGAATTAGCAAATTTCCTAGCATCCTTAAACGTTCTGCTCAACATAGGGTATTGGGGGCCATGGTGGCCGTGCGGGCTAGAGCGTAGGGCTTTGGTCGCATGGTCTCATCATGGTTTGCGGGTTCGAATCCCGTCCGGGAGTGAGTTTTATTTCGTAGATAGAACTCCCTCCCGGGGCCATGGATGTCTTAAATAATTTATATATAACACATTGACATGGCTAATATGCACCGTACATAAAGCAAAAAAGAAAAAAAAAAATAGGGTACGTGACATCACCCAACACTACGTGACATCACCCAACACTCCTCTCACAGTTTGTACATCTCATGGCCTCAGATTTTAATTGTCTTGATTTTACATAAACTCAACATTCAAAGACCAATATCTCGAAAACTATTGCTCGTACAAGAAAACTACAAATATCGGAAAAACTAGTTTTGTTGTGAAGAATCTGAAAATCTTAATTAAAAATTTGTAAAAATTAAATTTTTTTATGATTTAATTTTACTGAAGTTGTATTGTGTCAATGTTCAAGCCTATTTCTGGTATAACTGGGGAAGTATAAAAGTACAAAATTGGTTCCATAGGAAAAGATACATGTGAAATTGACAGGGGCGTAGCCAGGATTTTGAGCAGGGGGGAGGGTCGCCCCCACTCTTCCCCCGGTTTGCGGGCTGACATCTCTATGAATCCACTCCCAATTGATTTTACATAAACGCAACTTTCAAAGACCAATATCTCGAAAACTATTGCTCGTACAAGAAAACTACAAATATCGGAAAAACTAGTTTTGTTGTGAAGAATCTGAAAATCCTAATTAAAAATTTGTAAAAATTAAATTTTTCTACGATTTAATTTTTCTGAGATGTGTGTTGTGTCAATGTTTAAACGGGTAGATATGAGAATCTGAATACAAAAATCGCAATAACTGCGGATGTAATGAATGTATCAACATCAAATTTCGTATTTAAGATTAACATCCACTGAGGACATAAACAGCCAAATTTCAGGGATATCAACTGAGGGGAGGGGGTAGTTCCCAGGTGGGGGCCCTTTTCAAAAATCCCAATAACTGCCGAAGTAATGAATGTATCAATATTAAATTTCGTATTTAAAATTAACATGCACTGAGGACATAAACAGCCAAATTTCAGCGATATAAATTGAGGGGAGGAGGGAGTTCCGGGGTCGGGGCCCTTTTCAAAAATCCCAATAATTGCCGATGTAATGAATGTATCAACATCAAATGTCGTATTTAAAATTAAGATCCACTGAGGACCTAACCAGCCAAATTTCAGCGATATCGGCTGATGGTAGGGGGGAGTTCCGGGGGGGCTCAATTCAAAAATTCCAATAACTGTTCACAATTTTGTGACGTCACACACTCTATTTTTCTATTTGGCCTTTAAGAACACTATATATGAAATTTCATGACAATCCGACCATTAATTAATAAGTTAGCACTATTTTTATGCTTAGCGCCCCCTTACAACCCCCCCTCCGTTCGAACTTTTGGGACACTACATAGACTATTATTCAATCAAGCTCAAAAGGATGCTACATGTTAAGTTTCATGAAAATCCGTCCAGCCGTTTGGGCGTGATGCTGGAACAAACATTCGAACGAACCCCGTTTCAGCTTTTTTAATATAGAAGTCGGAAGAGAACGGGTAGATAAGAGAATACAAAAATCCCAATAACTGCGGATGTAATGAACGTATCAACATCAAATTTCGTATTTAAAACTAACTTCCACTGAGGACATAACCAGTCAAATTTCAGCGATATCAACTGAGGGGAGGGGGGAGTTCCGGGGTGGGGGCTCAGTTCAAAATCCCAATAACTGCGGATGTAATGAATTATTATCACTACAACCCTTCTTGCAATTACAAAACATGGTATTAAGAAGTTTTTCTGGGGCAGGCGGGAGAAGAGTTTGAACTGACTCCAAACTATTGTCTATTCATTTCCATCCCGTCTTCTGGGTCCAGTTCGATATAAATGTTGATAAGCAACAGCAGAGGTTGGAGCAAGACAGGATAACTGTACTCTTTTATTGTTCCGTGTATTTTTTACAAAGTTTAAATATGTATAGAATCAATTTTTTTTGGAGCTCCATACATACACTCAAGGTTGTGGGTTCGTAGCCCGACCGAGGCCCTTAGTTTATTTTATCTGGGAGGTAAAATAAACTTAAGCACGCCGTCCTTCGGATGGGACGTTAAGCGATGGTCCCGAGCCTGTACGATGTCAGGTACTCGTTAAAGACCCCTGCCCTAGGTGAATAAAGATTTAGGGTAGGCAAAATTTAGGACTCCCACAGTAGAGTCGGGCTCATGTCCACCAGAGTGACGGAAGAGCGCTCTGGTAGTAGGCGATATGACCTCGTAGTTAAAGCCCGGGCATGAGTCATAAAACCAACCAACCAACCATAGCAAAGAATTCCATTTGAGATGACGACGTATGGAGAAGAGTCAATCTTTGTAAATACTTCTGCGCAATTAAATCATGACGTTTTTCAAACAATTCAGATACTTAGAGACGTTTTCGCCAGAGATCTTGTGGAAGTTCATTGTAAATACTACTAAATAAAACACTTAGAACAAGTCAAAAAATTCCACTATATTTATATAAAATACACAATATATTTCGCTGGCTAGGTACCACCATCCTGTACACTTGACAATGCTCTAACCAGCGAAATTATTTGTGTATTTTATATAAATATAGTATAATTTTTTAGTGTTTTATTCCGTAGAATTTAAATACTGTTGTTTTACCCATTTTGAAAAATGCTGATGTAGTATCGCAGCCAGTTATTGCATGTAAATATGGAATATGAGCGTGACATTTCGGATATGAAGTTAAACTTTATGCTTGAGTACATTTTGGTTTGAATTTGAGCTTTCTCAGGTTTTAAAAAGTAAATAATCTTGTCAATTGGAGTTGGTGCAGTCGATAGTATCAACAAATCAACATCTTCACCAACAACCAGAGTTTTGTTTGTACAGAATTGTTCTATTGCTGTTTCAATTATAAGGACATCAGCGTCATTATCAGCTTGTTTCACAAAAATACCAGCAGCTGTAAATTCTTCACGTAACATTGAAATGAAGCGAGACTTATTGTGAGTATTAGCAAAACATTTCTGTTGGATTGTGAGAACTGTCATAAATCGATCAAGAAAGACACAGAAGATGAAGATATTCTTGTAGTCCGACGACGTTCTGCAGCTTTAATATTTTTCTTATAATCAATATATAAGTTACACACAAACCAATATTTCCATATTTTTACTTATACCTATACAGGCCACATATAAGTGCATATTAGTATTTTCAATGCTTGAAATCGCGATAACTCATGAATGATGAATCGTAGGAAAAAAAATTATAAACAATTTTTGTAGATAATTGCATGATCTACAAACTTTGTAAGACCTATTTTTGCAATAAAACTTATCGTTTAAGAGAAATATGCGAAAAACCGATATTTGTGACCTTTGACCTTGCATTTTGAGACGTGACAAATCCTATTTTTCAACTTGGCTTTTAAGTATACTACATGTGAAATTTCAAAATAATCCGACCATCCGTTAATGCGCTAGAACAATTTTTAATGCTTAGCTCCCCCCCCCCCCCCCCACAACTCCCCCTCTCGTTCAAAATTTTGAGACGCCACATAGCCTATTATTCAATCGGGGTCAAAAGGATACTACATGTGAAGTATCGTGAAAATCCTTCCAGCCGTTTGGGCGTGATGCTGGAACAAATCTTGAAGCGAGATCTTATAATATTACTAGCAGTAATACCCGGCGTTTCCCGGGGGAACTTTGAATTTTCTCCCAATATCTCCTTTATAAGTCTATTCAATTTTTTCGGCAGTACATTCATGATGTTATAATTTTATACGGAATAAGGCTTATAGTCCTTCAGCTATAGTAACGCTAGTAAGTTTTTAGGACCCCTGGGCACCACAGCTAGTATGCGCCTTTCAACGGCGGAAACCACAGCTAGTGAATACTTAGCATCGCTGGACATCCTAGCCAGTGCGTACTTAAGAACGCTTGTGACCACAGCTAGTGAACACTTAGCATCGCTGGACATCCTAGCCAGTGCGTACTTAAGAACGCTTGTGACCATAGCTAGTATGTGCCTTGCCACGCTGGGCACCACAGATAGTACGTAGTTAGGAACGCTGGGCACCACAGGTAGTATATCCCTTCCAACGGTGGACCCCACAGCTAGTACGTAGTTAGAAACGCTGGGCATCACAGCTAGTATGTTTTTGCAACGGTGGACCCCACAGCTAGTACGTAGTTAGAAACGCTGGACATCACAGCTAGTAAATGCCTTGCAACAGCGGACCCCACAGCGAATACATAGTTACTACTACTACATGTGAAATTCATGACAATCCGATTACCATTTATTTAAGCCTTCATCATTATTTTTATGCTTGACCCCCCCCCCCCCCCTCCCAATTTTTTAGATGTCACATAGTGTATTTTTCAATATGGCCTTCAGGAATACTAAATGTGAAATTTCGTGACAATATGACCAACCGTTAATGAGCTAGCACTATAGTTATACTTAGGCCCCCCCTACAACCCCCCCTCCCGTTCAAAATTTTGGGACGCGACATAGCCTATTATTCAATACTACGATACTACATGTAAAATTTCGTGACAATACGGCCAACCGTTAATGAGCTAGATGTTTTAATCGGGAAGATAAAAATAAATTTGTGCACGTCGTCCTTCGGATTGGGCTTTAAGCTGATGATCGAGGGCCGTTACGTATGTCAGGTACTCGATAATGAGTCGTATGTTATGTATCTAAACCTTTGTGGTTGAAATTTCATTTACGTTAAAAATAACTTGAGCACGTCGTCCTTCGGATTGCGCTTTAAGCTAGGATCGAGGGCCTTTTTGTATTCAGATATCACGGTTGTTATCTATCAGATTTAACAAATATTAAATCTAAAAACCGTTTAAAAGCAAGAAATTTGAAGAATGGAGTTAACCGAGCTCAGGATCGCCATTTAGAGATCTAGCCAAGTCACTTAGGTCAAATGTTTTAATCGGGAAGATAAAAAAAAATTGAGCACGTCGTCCTTCGGATTGGACTTTAGGCTATGATCGAGGGCCTCTTTGTATGTCAGGTGCTCGATAATGAGTCGTATGTTATGTAACTAAAACTACGTAGCTAAAATTTCACCTAGGTTAAAAATAACCTTGAGAACGTCGTCCTTCGGATGGGACTTTCCCGATATATCTGAATCTGTCCATCAGTTTTAACAAATATTAAATCTATAAACCGTTAATAAGCAGGAAATTTGAAGAATGGTATTTAGCCCGACTTTTTTCGAAAAACATTTTTATTTCGATTCTTGTGTAGGATTCAGATAACCTGGTTGTTCATCAGTTTTAACAAATATTAAATCTAAAAACCGTTTAAAAGCGAGAAATTTGAAGAATGAAGTCTACCGAGCTCAGGATCGCCATTTAGAAATGTAGCCAAGTCACTTAGGTCAGATGTTTTAATCGAGAAGATAAAAATAAATTTGAGCACGTCGTCCTTCGGATTGGGCTTTAAGCTATGATCGAGGGCCTTTTCGTATGTCAGGTACTCGATAATGAGTCGTATGTTATGTATCTAAACCTGGGTAGTTGAAATTTCATTCACGTTAAAAATAACTTGAGCACGTCGTCCTTCGGATTGGACTTCAAGCTATGATCGAGGGCCTTTTCGTATGTCAGGTACTGGATGATGAGTCGTATGTTATGTATCTAAACCTGGGTAGGCGACATTTCATTTAGGTTCAAAATTACTTGAGCACGTCGTCCTTCGGATGGGACTTTCCCGATATATCTGAATCTGTCTATCAGTTTTAACAAATATTAAATCTAAAAACCGAGAAAATTGAAGAATGGTATTTAGCCCGACTTTTTTCGAAAAACATTTTTATTTCGATTCTTGTGTAGGATTCAGATAACCTGGTTGTTCATCAGTTTTAACAAATATTAAATCTAAAAACCGTTTAAAAGCGAGAAATTTGAAGAATGAAGTCTACCGAGCTCATGATCGCCATTTAGAAATCTAGCCAAGTCACTTGGGTCAGATGTTTTAATCGAGAAGATAAAAATAAATTTGAGCACGTCGTCCTTCGGATTGGACTTCAAGCTATGATCGAAGGCCTTTTCGTATGTCAGGTACTGGATAATGGGTCGTATGTTAGGTATCTAATCCTGGGTAGCTGAAATTTCACTTAGGTTGAAAAATCCTTGAGCACGTCGTCCTTCGGATGGGACTTTCCCGATATATCTGAATCTGTCTATCAGTTTTAACTAATATTAAGCCTATAAACCGTTAAAAAGCGAGACATTTGAAGAATGGTATTTAGCCCGACTTTTTTCGAAAAACATTTTTATTTCGTTTTTTGTGTAGGATTCAGATATCACGGTTGTTATCTATCAGTTTTAACAAATATTAAATCTAAAAACCGTTAAAAAAGGAAGAAATTTGAAGAATGGAGTTTACCGAGCTCAGGGTCGCCATTTAGAAATCTAGCCAAGGCACTTAGGTCAAATGTTTTAATCGGGAAGATAAAAATAAATTTGAGCACGTCGTCCTTCGGATGGGACTTTCCCGATACATCTGAATCTTTCTTTGGTTGACCATCTTCGTTTCTGGATGCTGCCTATCTACCAACGTAGCTGTAATAATTTGTTTTTCAGAAAATATGTCAAAACGGTACCTCAAAGCCCACTTATATTTCACATTTCTTCCTTGATAATTTTAGTTGGAACCAAACGGTAACTTATTTTATCTTACATATGGAGTCTATCGAGCTCAGGATCGCCACTTAGAAATCTGGCCAAGGCACTTAGGTCAGATGTTTTAATCGAGAAGATAAAAATAAATTTGAGCACGTCGTCCTTCGGATTGGACTTTAGGCTATGATCGAGGGCCTCTTTGTATGTCAGGTGCTCGATAATGAGTCGTATGTTATGTAACTAAACCTAGGTAGCTAAAATTTCACCTAGGTTAAAAATAACCTTGAGCACGTCGTCCTTCGGATGGGACTTTCCCGATATATCTGAATCTGTCCATCAGTTTTAACAAATATTAAATCTATAAACCGTTAAAAAGCAGGAAATTTGAAGAATGGTATTTAGCCCTGTGATGAATATGTATAAACATATGTTATATTAGAATAAATCAGTTCTAGATTGACTGTCTACCTGTACGTATCATTACATGGCGCAGTCTAGGCTAATTAGTTAAAAAAAAAAAAAAAAAAAAAATTATTTATGTTTATTTTGAATTTTTGAGTTAGCTTAAAGAAAAGTTTAATTATTTTTGTTTTATTCTGAAAATTGTGAACATGGATAGCATTATAAAGCCACCTGAAGAATTTAGTGGAAATGGGATTCAGTGGACTCATTGGAAGAAAACATTTTTGAGATATTTGGAGGCGATTGGAGCAGATGAGAAATTTGAAGACAAAAGGAAACGGGCAATTCTACTGCACCTCGTGGGGACTGACGCCATTGATAGCTATGAAAGTTTTCAAGTGAACGAAAATAAAGTCACGCATTTTGAAATGTTTTGATGACTATTATATTCCACAAAAAAATGACTCATTTGAGTGATATAAATTTTTTAATAGAAGGCAGCTGGAAGGTGAGTCATTTGAAAATTTTTTAAAAGATATTAAATTATTAAGTCGGACATGTAATTTTCAGTGTGAAAAATGTAATTGTAATCACCTGTTAAATTCATTAGTTAGAGATCAGCTGGTTAATGGCATTTTAAATTCGGACATAAAAGGTCGTCTACTGAGAACAAAAAATTTAGATTTGCCAACAGCTGTCGAAATTATTAGGTCAGCAGAGGTAACCATGGCGAGACTGCAGGAAATGAAATGAGCGAGAAATCAGAAAAAGTAGTTCAGAAGGTGGCCATGAATAGGTTTAACATGAATAAAGATAGCGAAAACAAAATGTCTTGTTCACGATGTGGGTCGTATCATAAAATAGATGCTTGTCCAGCCAAAGGGAAGACATGCTTCAAGTGCACAAAGTTGAACCATTTTGCACAGGTTTGTAGATTTATTAAAAATTGCCGTGAAGTTGTAACAGATGACGTTAATTCAAAGAATAATTTTGAAATTCAACAAGATAACAATAGCTTTTTGATCAACACCATTATGAATAAAAGTAGAGATAATGAATGGAATGCAAACTTTCTAATAGAATATAAGAAAAAGGTAACTTTTAAGTTGGACACAGGAGCAGAAGTTAACCTTTCACCTTATTCGATATATCGGGTCTGATTCAGGACTGGAGAGAACCAACTCTAGACTTACTACATACACAGGTGATGTTATACCTGTACTCGGCAAATGTCGGCTCAAACTAAAAGGATACGATAAAGTAAAAAATGTGGAATTTCACATTGTTAATTTAACAACTTCACCTATATTAGGTTTACAAGCTTGCCAAGATTTTGAGCTTATCAAAAGATTAAACGAGGTAAAACTGAACAAGGATTATATATTTGAAAATTTTAAAACCTGTTTTGACGGCTTAGGAAAAATTGCTGGAAATTATCGAATCGTAATAGATCGGAATATTAACCCAGTGGTGCAGCCAAATCGAAGGATACCTTTCTCGCTTTTAAGTAAAGTTAAAGATGAATTGGATAGGTTAGAGAAGCTGAGGGTAATAGACAAGGTTGATTATCCTACTGATTGGGTAAGTTCGCTAGTGATCGCCTCGAAGAAGAATGTTGGACTTCGGCTCTGTATAGATCCTAGAGAATTGAATAAAGCTATCAAGCGGGAGCATTTTCCTCTCCCCACTTTGGATGATTTTGCTCACCGAATAAAAGGTGCAAAATATTTTAGTGTACTTGATGCAGCTAATGGATTTTGGCAAATTCAACTAGACGAAGAAAGCTCTAACTTATGTACGTTTAATTCTCCATGGGGAAGATATAGATTTTTACGGTTGCCTTTTGGACTTCGTACGGCTCCTGAAGTTTTTCATAAGAAGTTTGGGGAAAATTTTGAGGGCCTCGAAGGCGTCATGCACTATATTGACGACTTATTGGTTTGGGGTAGAACCCTTGAAGAACATAACTCTAGGCTAATTAGAGTCTTGGAGAGAGCCATGGAAAGAAATGTTAAATTTAACTTGGAAAAAACGATCATTGGTACGCAAGAAATTAAGTACCTTGGTCATACATTCACGCCAGAGGGGTATCTGCCTGCGGAAGATAAAATCAGAGCTGGTGAAAGCATGCCAAGACCTAACAATGTGAAGGAGCTTCAGCGGTTTTTAGGAATGGTGACGTACCTTGGACGGTTCCTACAGAACCTTTCAGAAATAACCAGCCCACTTCGGTCTCTGCTAGAAAAGGATTCGGAATGGGTATGGACTGAGGACCAGACACAGGCTTTCAACCGCATTAAAGGTTCACTTTGTAAAATTTCTAAGTTAAAATATTTTGATACTTCTAGACCTGTAAAACTTTCAGTGGACGCTTCAAAAAATGGGCTGGGGGCAACCATTCTGCAGGATTCTAGACCTATAGAATTCGCATCTCGCTCACTGTCTGATGCCGAGTGTCGATATACCCAAATAGAGAAGGAGCTTCTAGCTGTTGTTTATGGTTGTCAGAAATTTTGTCAATACGTTTATGGCCGAAAATTTATTGTGGAAACAGATCATAAACCCCTGGTCAGTATAGTTACAAAACCATTCGGTGCTACTTCCCCGAGGATTCAAAGGATGATGTTAAAATTATTAAATTTTGATTTTGAGCTGGTCTATGTGCCAGGAAAAGAGCTCTACTTGGCTGACGCGCTGTCTCGGGCACCCCTCAGTGGACCAGATCAGGCCGGCTCTATCGAGCAAGATTTAGAAGCTCAGGTTTTTTTGGTTACCGACACTTCCCTTCGAGGATAGTTTAATAGATTTAATTGTTACTAAAAGTCAGGAAGATAAAGAAATTGTCGGTTTAAAGAATTGCATCGCTAACGGGTGGCCAGAAAACAGAAATGAGTTGGGTCCTTTAATACGACCATACTATACTTTTAAGGACGACATAACAGTGAGCAGAGAGGGTTTGTACATTAAATCTAACCAGATAATAATACCCAAGGATCTGAGGACATGCCTGTTAAGGAAAATTCACTATGGTCATCAAGGGATTGAGAGATGTAAGCAGCGAGCTCGAGAGGTGATGTTTTGGCCAGGAATGAATAACGAAATAGAAAATTACGTTCGAAACTGCTACGTCTGCGCACGATATCAGAATTCTAGCTGCAAAGAACCTATGTTGCCGCATGAGCTACCAATTAGCCCTTGGGAAAAGGTTGCTACAGATTTATTTTCTTTTTCAGGAAATTCATATTTATTAATTGTGGACTATTTTTCCAAATTTATTGAAGTTTGTAAATTGGAAAATACTTTAAGCCAAACGGTTATTCGATATATGAAATCAATTTTTTCCCGCCATGGAATACCGAGAGTAGTAATGTCTGTTAACGGACCTCAGTTTAGTTCTGCTGACTTCAAGCATTTTTCCAGAGAATGGAATTTTGTTCATAAAACTAGCAGTCCGGAGTATCCTCAGTCTAACGGACTCGCAGAGAGATCTGTCCAGACTATGAAAAAAATGTTCAAAAAAGCGAAGATGGACAATTTGGACCCGTTTCTCTGTTTGCTTGAATTTCACAATACTCCACAAGGTGAACTGGATCCACCAAGCGAGATATTGTTTAGAAGAAAAGTAAGAGGAATACTGCCGATGACCTCGACTCAGGTGAATAACTATGAACCCTCAAAATGGAAGGCGGTATCGGAAGAGTTAGGAAAAAGACAGATGAGACAGAAAGTGTATTATGATAGAGGTGGGACTCGGCACTACAAAGCGAATCTAAATGAAGGTGACCTAGCGTTGGTGCAAAGAGGACCCACTTGGGACAGGTGCACTATCATAGAGAGAATGGCAAGCCCGAATTCTTTCAGAATTAAATTAGAAAATGGAAGAATTGTGGAAAGAAACCGGCGATTTTTGAAACCGTTCGTTGGACCAGTGGAACGGGGAAGGAGGCTGGGAGAGCTGGGTTGGGACAGTGAAGAGGAGACGATGGATCCTGCCAGAGAGGGAGCTGGGAGTCAGCCTGCTTCAGGGTACTGCCTCCGAGATAGGGCCACCCTCCGCAGACCGGACAGATACCAGCCATGAGAACTTGCTGTTTGTTTCATGTTATATTTTGTTGTATTTCCATAATACTTGTTCTCTGTAGTTTTGAAAGGGAGATGTGATGAATATGTATAAACATATGTTATATTAGAATAAATCAGTTCTAGATTGACTGTCTACCTGTACGTATCATTACAAGCCCGACTTTTTTTCGAAAAACATTTTTATTTCAATTTTTGGTTAAAAAAACCTTGAGCACGTCGTCCTTCGGATGGGACTTTCCCGATATATCTGAATCTGTCTATCAGTTTTAACAAATATTAAATCTATAAACCGTTAATAAGCAGGAAATTTGAAGAATGGTATTTAGCCCGACTTTTTTCGAAAAACATTTTTATTTCGATTCTTGTGTAGGATTCAGATAACCTGGTTGTTCATCAGTTTTAACAAATATTAAATCTAAAAACCGTTTAAAAGCGAGAACTTTGAAGAATGAAGTCTACCGAGCTCGTGATCGCCATTCAGAAATTTAGCCAAGTCACTTAGGTCAGATGTTTTAATCGAGAAAATAAAAATAAATTTGAGCACGTCGTCCTTCGGATTGGGCTTTAAGCTATGATCGAGGGCCTTTTTGTATGTCAGGTACTCGGTAATGAGTCGTATGTTATGTATCTAAACCTGGGTAGTTGAAATTTCATTCACGTTAAAAATAACTTGAGCGCGTCGTCCTTCGGATTGGACTTCAAGCTATGATCGAGGGCCTTTTTGTATGTCAGGTACTAATTAATGAGTCGCATGTTATGTATCTAAACCTGGGTAGCTGAAATTTCACTTAGGTTAAAAAAACCTTGAGCACGTCGTCCTTCGGATGGGACTTTCCCGATATATCTGATTCTGTCTATCAGTTTCAACAAATATTAAATCTATAAACCGTTAATAAGCAGGAAATTTGAAGAATGGTATTTAGCCCGACTTTTTTCGAAAAACATTTATATGTCGATTTTTGTGTAGGATTCAGATAACCTGGTTGTTCATCAGTTTTAACAAATATTAAATCTAAAAACCGTTTAAAAGCGAGAACTTTGAAGAATGAAGTCTACCGAGCCCGTGATCGCCATTCAGAAATTTAGCCAAGTCACTTAGGTCAGATGTTTTAATCGAGAAAATAAAAATAAATTTGAGCACGTCGTCCTTCGAATGGGACTTTCCCGATACATCTGAATCTTTCTTTGGTTGACCATCTTCGTTTCTGGATGCTGCCTATCTACCAACGTTGCTGTATAAATTTGTTTTTCAGAAAATATGTCAAAACGGTACCTCAAAGCACACTTATATTCCACACTAGCAGTAATACCCGGCGTTGCCCGGGGACCTTTGAATTTTCTCCCAATATCTCCAATAAGTCTATTCAATTCTTCGACAGTACATTTATGATGTTATAATTTTCAATTATTCATACGGAATAAGGCTTATAGTCCTTCAACTATAGTTACGATAGTAAGTTTTTAGGACCCCTGGGCTCCACAGCTAGTGTGCGCCTTTCAAGGGCGGAAACCACAGCTAGTGAATACTTAGCATCGCTGGACATCCTAGCCGGTGACCACAGCTTGTGACCACAGCTAGTATGTGCCTTGCAATAGCTGACACCACAGCTAGTACGTAGTTAGGAACGCTGGGCATCACAGCTAGTAAGTTCTTTGCAACAGCGAACCCCACAGCTAGTACATAGTTAAGAACGCTGGGCACTACAGCTAGTAAGTGCCTTGCAACGGCGGACCCCACAGCTTGTACGATATTAGGAACGCTGGGCATCACAGCTAGTAAATGCCTTGCAACAGCGGACCCCCAGCGAATACATAGTTACTACTACTACATGTGAAATTCATGACAATCCGCATACCCTTTAATCAATCAGCATTATTTTTATGCTTAGCCCCCCCCCCCCCCCCCCCTCCCCCGTTCAAATTTTTAAGATGTCACATAGTGTATTTTTCTATTTGTCCTTCAAGAATACTACATGTTACGTAGTTAGGAACGCTGGGAACCACAGGTAGTACATTTTTTTTTTTTTTTTTTTTTTATACAGGTAGTACATGCCTTGCAATAGCTGACACCACAGCTAGTACGTAGTTAGGAACGCTGGGCATTACAGCTATTAAGTGCCTTGCAACGGCGGACCCCACAGCTAGTACATAGTTAAATACGCTGGGCCGCACTGCTAGCGCCTTGCAACAGCGAACCCCACAGCTAGTACGATATTAGGAACGCTGGGCATCACAGCTAGTAAATGTCTTGCAACAGTGAACCCCACAGCGAATACATAGTTACTACTACTACATGTGAAATTCATAACAATCCGATTACTCTTTAATCATTCAGAATTATTTTTATGCTTAGCCCCCCCCCCCCCCCCCCCCCCCCAATTTTTAAAATGTCACATAGTGTATTTTTCTATTTGGCCATCAAGAATACTACATGTGAAATTTCGTGACAATCCGATCATCCGTTAATGACTTATCACTATACTTACACTTAGGCCCCCATCAATCCACCCTCCCGTTCAAAATTTTGTGACACCCTATATTTCTATTTGGCTTTTAAGAATACTACATGTGAAATTCCATGACAATACGACCAACCGTTATTGAGCTAGCACTATATTTATACTTAGCCCCCCCCCCCCACAACCCCCCCTCCCGTACAAAATTTTGAGCCGTTACACCGCCTATTTTCCTATTTGGCCTTCAGGAATACTACATGTGAAATTTCGTGACAATCTGACCAACCGTTAATGAGCCTGCACTATATTTATACTTAGGCCTACCCCCCCCCCCCCCGATCAAATTTTTGGGATGCCACACACCTTATAATTCTATTTGGCCTTTAAGCATACTACATACGAAATTTCATTACAATCCAACCAACCGTTTAAGATTTAGCTCCATATTTATACTTAGGCCCCCCCACAACCCCCCCTCCCGTTCAAAACTTTGGGACGCCACACACCTTTTTTTCTTGTTTGGCTTTTAAAAAGACTACGTGTGAAATTTCATGACAATTCGACCATTAGTTAATGTGTTAGCACTATTTATATACTTAGGCCCCCCTTACAACCCCCCCTCCCGATCAAAACTTTGGGACGCCACACACGTTTTTTTCCTGTTTGGATTTTAAAAAGACTACCTGTGAAATTTCATGACAATTCGCCCATTAGTTAATGAGTTAGCACTATTTTTATACTTAGGCCCCCCCACAACCCCCCCTCCCGATCAAAATTTTGGGACGCCACATAGCCTATTATTCAATCGGGCTCAAAAGGATGCTACATGGGCAGTTTCATAAGAATCCGTCCAGCGGTTTGGGCGTGATGCTGGAACAAACATACATACATACAAACAAACAAACAAACAAACAAACCCCGTTTCAGCTTTATTAATATAGACTAGCAGTAATACCCGGCGTTGCCCGGGGAACTTTGATTTTTGTCCCAATATCTTCTATAACGCTATTCAGTTCCTCGACAGTACATTCATGATGTTATAATTTTCAATTATTCATTATATTATTATAGTCCTTCAGCTGTTGTATCGCTAGTAAGTTTTTAGGACTCCTGGGCACCACAGCTAGTATGCGCCTTTCAACGGCGGAAGCCACACCTAGTGAATACTTAGCATTGCTGGACGTCATAGTCAGTGCGTACTTAAGAACGTTTGTGACCACAGCTAGTATGTGGCTTGCAACGCTGAGCACCACAGCTAGTACGTAGTTGGCAATGCTGGGCATCATAGCTAGTATGTGCCTTGCGACGGCGGACCCAACAGCTAGTACGTAGTTAGGAACGCTGGTCACCACAGCTAGTATGTGCCTCGCAACAGCGGACCCCACAGCTAGTACGAAGTTAGGAACGCTGGGCATCACAGCTATTAAGTGCCTTGCAACAGCGGACCCCACAGCTAGTATGTAGTTAAATACGCTGGGCATTACAGTTAGTAAGTGCTTTGCAACAGCGAACTTCACAGCTAGTACATAGTTAGGAACGCTGGGCACTACAGCTAGTAAATGCCTTGCAACAACGGACCCCACAGCTAGTACGTAGTTAGGAACTCTGGTCACCACAGCTAGTATGTGCCTCGCAACAGCGGACCCCACAGCTAGTACGAAGTTAGGAACGATCTTTGAAAGTTTTCCATAATACCTCTCATGCGATTCCTAGGGATTTCTTCGACATTCATGACTTTGCAATTTTTAATTATTCACATGGAATTAGGCATATAGTCAAATCTCGGAAAAAGGAAATGATGTTTATTGTTTTGCTTTGAAAACTAATTTAAGACCGAACAGCGGTTTCACAAAACATATCCGTTAAGATAGTAAGACTTCCCTCCTCTGTGGGGTTTCACAGCCTCAGGTAATCTCAGGATTGTATAAACATTTCAACATATCAAAATTGAATGTCACTTTGTGCTGAAGATGGTAAAGTCAAAATTTGATATTTTTATGGAATTAGACAATATAAATATTAAAATTTAAAAAAAATAATATAATATAACAATATTAAAAAATAAATAAAAAAGATAATTTAAAAAAAAGTAATAATGAATTAAATATAAATAACAGTCTACCTTAGAGTAGGATTAATTTTCTTTGGCGCAAATAAAAAATAAGTAGGATATCCAGTGACTTGAACGAAGACAGGAAGATGGAAAAGAAGAAGATCGCAGACTTGAACAATGACATTGTCGAAGTAGAGACCCCAGACACTGGAGTAGACAGTAACATCAACAGTCTTTGTACTGTGAGCCTCAATCCAGCCTTTATTCTCACTCAGGACGATTATCACCCCGAAATTATCCTGGGTCGCAGAGCTCAGCATCCTTTTGACCTGTTCTTCTTTGAAGAAATCTAAAAATATATATATATATTTGATGAAACAAACAACAAATTGGTCTTCGTTCTCCCCAATATATATTTACTTTATTTTTGTTAACGTTTCGCCATTATTCAGGGTTGTTCGAAACTTTTGGGACAAAATAAATTATTTATAACCATTATATTTCATATGATAGTCAATAATAAAATTTGATCAATTAATCACAATGTGAGGTGGCAACTACCATATTTGTTGTATATTTTAAACCATCTTCATCAAGTGATTATACTGGTCTCTAACCAACGATATTTTTCCTCAACTTTAAAATGATTATTCAAAAAATCGATGGTCCCTAAGAAGAAAGTCGTTATTCAGAAAGCGCGTCAATTAGATACGTTTTTCGAATAGTCGATCAATAAGGTCGTAATTTACAGGAAAAATCAATAAGGTAGTTATACAAAAATGTTATTTACAAAAGGTTGGCAACACTTCCAGAGGGAGAAAAATGTTTATTATTATCTGATAGTGATATAATTATTTATAATACCTAATTGATCTATCAAATAATGTTAAAACAATAATTTATTGTACAATGATATAACTTCTAAAAGTTTATTATATAGTAATAAAGAAAGTTTGAAGAATATACAAAAGTGATTTAGAAAAAAAGAAAATTATATTATTAGTGACACTAGCAGTAATACCCGGCGTTGCCTGGGGAACTTTGACTTTTCTCCCAATATCTCCTATAAGGCTATTCAGTTCCTCGACATGATGTTATAATTTTTAATTATTCATACGGAATTCAACTGTAGTAACGCTAGTAATTTTTTAGGATCCCTGGGCACCACATCTAGTATGCGCCTTTCAACTGCGGAAACGACAGCTAGTGAATACTTAGCATCGCTGGACGTCCTAGCCAGTGCGTACATAAGAACGTTTTGACCACAGCTAGTATGTGCCTTGCAACGCTGGGCACCACAGCTAGTACGTAGTTAGGAACGCTGGGCACCACAGGTAGTATATGCTTTGCAACGGCGGACCCCACCGCTAGTACCTAGTTAGGAACGCTGGTCACCACAGCTAGTATGAGCCTCGCAACAGCGGACCCCACATCTAGTACGAAATTAGGAACGCTGGGCATCACCGCTAGTATGTTTTTGCAACGGCGGACCCCACCGCTAGTACCTAGTTAGAAACGCTGGGCATCACAGCTAGTATGTTTTTGTAACGGCGGACCACACAGCTAGTACGTAGTTAGAACCACTGGGCATCACAGCTAGTGTATTTTTCTATTTGGCCATCAATAATAGTACATGTGAAATTCCATGACAATCCGATCATCCGTTAATGACCTATCACTATCTTCAAATTTAGGCCTACCCCCAAACCCCCCCTCCCGTTCACAATTTTTTGACGTCACACCCTATTTTTCTATTTGGCCTTTATGAAAACTACATGTGAAATTTCGTGACAATCCGATCATCCGTTAATGACATCACTATACTTATACTTAGGCCCCCATCAACCCACCCTCCCGTTCAAAATTTTGTGACATATACACCCTATATTTCTATTTGGCTTTTAAGAATACTACATGTGAACTTCCATGACAATACGACCAACCGTTATTGAGCTAGCACTATATTTATACTTAGGCCCCCCCGCCACTACCCCCCCTCCCGTACGAAATTTCGTGACAATCCGACCAACCGTTAAAGAGTTAGCTCTATATTTATACTTAGGCCCTCCCACAACCCCCCCTCCCGTTCAAAACTTTGGGACGCCACACACCTTTTTTTTTTATTTGGCTTTTAAAAATACTACATGTGAAATTTCGTGACAATCCGACCAACCGTTAAAGAGTTTGCTCTATATTTATACTTAGGCCCCCCCACAACCCCCCCTCCCGTTCACAATTTTTTGACGTCACACCCTATTTTTCTATTTGGCCTTTATGAAAACTACATGTGAAATTTCGTGACAATCCGATCATCCGTTAATGACATCACTATACTTATACTTAGGCCCCCATCAACCCACCCTCCCGTTCAAAATTTTGTGACATATACACCCTATATTTCTATTTGGCTTTTAAGAATACTACATGTGAACTTCCATGACAATACGACCAACCGTTATTGAGCTAGCACTATATTTATACTTAGGCCCCCCCGCCACTACCCCCCTCCCGTACGAAATTTCGTGACAATCCGACCAACCGTTAAAGAGTTAGCTCTATATTTATACTTAGGCCCTCCCACAACCCCCCCTCCCGTTCAAAACTTTGGGACGCCACACACCTTTTTTTTTTATTTGGCTTTTAAAAATACTACATGTGAAATTTCGTGACAATCCGACCAACCGTTAAAGAGTTTGCTCTATATTTATACTTAGGCCCCCCTTACAACCCTCCCTACCGTTCAAAATTCTGGGACGCCACATAGCCTATTATTCAATCGGGCTCAAAAGAATGCTACATGTGAAGTTTCATGAAGATCCGTCCAGCCGTTTGGGCGTGATGCTGGAACAAACATACAAACAAACACACACACAAACCCCGTTTCAGCTTTATTTATATAGACTAGCAGTAATACCCGGCGTTGCCCGGGGAACTTTGACTTTTCTACTAATATCTCCTATAAGTCTTTTAAATTCTTCAACAGTACATTCATGATGTTATAATTTTCAATTATTCATACGGAATAAGGCTTATAGTCCTTCAACGTCAAACACCCCAGCTAGTAAGTTTTTAGGACCCCTGGGCACCACAGCTAGTATGCGCCTTTCAACGGCGGAAACCACAGCTAGTGAATACTTAGCTTCGCTGGACGTCCTAGCCAGTGCGAACTTAAGAACGTTTGTGACCACAGCTAATATATGCCTTGCAACGCTGGGCACCACAGCTAGTACGTAGTTAGGAACGCTGGGCACCAGAGGTAGTATATGCCTTGCAACGGCGGATCCCACAGCTAGTACGTAGTTAGAACGCTGGTCACCGCAGCTAGTATGTGCCTCGCAAGAGCGGACCCCACAGCTAGTACGAAGTTAGGAACGCTGGGCATCACAGCTAGTAAGTGCCTTGCAACAGCGGACCCCACAGCTAGTACGTAGTTAGAACCACTGGGCATCACAGCTAGTATGTGTTTTGCAACGGCGGACCCCACAGCTAGTACGTAATTAGAAACGCTGAGCATCACAGCTAGTGTGCTTTTGTAACGACGGACCCCACAGCTAGTACGTTTCTAGGAACGCTGGGCCCTACAGGTAGTAGGTGCCTTGCAACTGCGGACCCCACAGATAGTATGTAGTTAGAACCACAGGGCATCATAGCTAGTATGAGTTTTGCAACGGCGGACCCCACAGCTAGTACCTACGTAGTTAAATACGCTGGGCCACACTGCTAGCGCCTTACAACAGCAGACCCCACAGCTAGTACGTAATTAGGAACGCTGGGCATCACAGCTAGTAAATGTCTTGTAGGAGCCTTGCAACAGCGAACCCCACAGCCAGTACATAGTTAGGAACGCTGGGGCTGAGCACTACAGCTAGTAAGTGCCTTGCAACAGCGGACCCCACAGCTAGTACGATATTAGGAACGCTGGGCATCACAGCTAGTAAATGTCTTGCAACAGTGAACCCCACAGCGAATACATAGTTACTACTACTACATGTGAAATTCATGACAATCCGATTACCCTTCAATGATTCAGCATTATTTTCATGCTTAGCCCCCCCTCCCAAATTTTTAAAATGTCACATAGTGTATTTTTTTATTTGACCATCAAGAATACTACATGTGAAATTTCGTGACAATCCAATCATCCGTTAATGACCTATCACTATCTTCAAATTTAGGCATACCCCCATAACCCCCCTCCCGTTCACAATTTTTTGACGTCACACACCCTATTTTTCTATTTGGCCTTTATGAATACTTCATGTGAAATTTCGTGACAATCCGATCATCCGTTAATGACTTATCACTATACTTATACTTAGGCCCCCATCAACCCACCCTCCCGTTCAAAATTTTGTGACATATACACTCTATATTTCTATTTGGCTTTTAAGAATACTACATGTGAAATTCCATGACAATACGACCAACCGTTAATGAGCTAGCACTATATTTATACTTAGGCCCCCCCGCCACAACCCCCCCTCCCGTAAACAATTTTGATCCGTCACACCGCCTATTTTTCTATTTGGCCTCCGTGAATACTACACGTGAAATTTCGTGACAATCCGATCATCCGTTAATGACTTATCACTATACTTATACATAGGCCCCCATCGACCCACTCTCCCGTTCAAAATTTTGTAACATATACACCCTATATTTCTATTTGGCTTTTAAGAATACTACATGTGAAATTCCATGACAATACGACCAACCGTTATTGAGCTAGCACCATATTTATACTTAGGCCCCCCCGCCACTACCCCCCCTCCCGTACAAATTTTTGAGCCGTTACACCGCCTATTTTTTTATTTGGTCTTCAGGAATACTACATGTGAAACTTTGTGACAATTCGACCAACCGTTAATGAGCTAGCTCTATATTTATACTTAGGCCCCCCCGCAACCCCCCCCCTCCCGTTCAAAACTTTGGGACGCCACACACCTTTTTTTTCTGTTTGGCTTTTAAAAAGACTACGTGTGAAATTTCATGACGATTCGCCCATTAGGTAATGAGTTAGCTCTATATTTATACTTAGGCCCCCCCACAACCCCCCCTCCCGTTCAAAACTTTGGGACGCCACACACCTTTTTTTCCTATTTGGCTTTTAAAAATACTACATGTGAAATTTCGTGACAATCCGACCAACCCTTCATGAGCTAGGACTATATTTATACTTAGGCCCCCCTTACAACCCCCCCTCCCGATCAAAACTTTGGGACGCCACACACCTTTTTTTCCTGTTTGGCTTTTAAAAAGACTACGTGTGAAATTTCATGACAATTTGACCATTAGTTAATGAGTTAGCACTATTTATATACTTAGGCCCCCCTTACAACCCCCCCTCCCGATCAAAATTTTGGGACGCCACATCGCCTATTATTCAATCGGGCTCAAAAGAATGCTACATGGGAAGTTTCATAAAAATCCGTCCAGCGGTTTGGGCGTGATGCTGGAACAAACATACATACATACAAACAAACATACAAACAAACAAACAAACCCCGTTTCAGCTTTATTAATATAGATTATATCACAATGTACACAAGTTTTAATTTGTGTTCATATCTATACATACATCTTTTTTTTTTGGGCATTTTTCTTCCATAGTGGATCGGTGTCACCATATTTAAAGTCAGTCTGAACGTTGTGCTGACGTTGGCATAATCCGAAACCAGCACACTCTATGGCTCTGTCAGTTAACAAATATTAAATCTATAAACCGTTGAAAAGCAAGAAATTTGAAGAATGGAGTCTACCGAGCTCAGGATCGCCACTTAGATATCTAGCTGAGGCACTTAGGTCAGATGTTTTAATCGGGAAGCTAAAAATAACTTTGAGCACGTCGTCCTTCGGATGGGACTTTAAGCGATGATCCAGGGCTTTTTCGAATGTGAGGTACTCGATAATGAGACGTATGTTATGTAAATAAACCTGGGTAGGTGAAATATCACTTAGGTTGAAAATAGCCTTGAGCACGTCGTCCTTCGGATGGGACTTTCCGGATAAATCTGAATCTCTCGTATCAGTTTTAACAATTATTAAGCCTATAAACCGTTAAATAGCGCAAATTTTTTGAAAAACATTTTTATTTTGATTTTTGTGTAGGATTCAGATAATCCGGTCGTTCTCTATCAGTTTTAACAAATATTAAATCTATAAACCGTTAAAAAGCGAGAAATTTGAAGAATGGAGTCTACCGAGCTCAGGATCGCCACTTAGAAATCTAGCTGAGGCACTTAGGTCAGATGTTTCAATCGGGAAGTTAAAAAACACTTTGAGCACGTCGTCCTTCGGATGGGACTTTCCTGATAAATCTGAATCTCTCGTATCAGTTTTAACAATTATTAAGCCTATAAACCGTTAAATAGCGCAAATTTTTTGAAAAACATTTTTATTTTGATTTTTGTGTAGGATTCAGATAATCCGGTCGTTCTCTATCAGTTTTAACAAATATTAAATCTATAAACCGTTAAAAAGCGAGAAATTTGAAGAATGGAGTCTACCGAGCTCAGGATCGCCACTTAGAAATCTAGTTGAGGCACTTAGGTCAGATGTTTCAATCGGGAAGTTAAAAAACACTTTGAGCACGTCGTCCTTCGGATGGGTCTTTAAGCGATGATCCAGGGCTTTTTCGAATGTGAGGTACTCGATAATGAGACGTATGTTATGTAAATAAACCTGGTTAGGTGAAATTTCACTTAGGTTGAAAATAGCCTTGAGCACGTCGTCCTTCGGATGGGACTTTCCGGATAAATCTGAATCTCTCGTATCAGTTTTAACAATTATTAAGCATATAAACCGTTAAATAGCGTGAATTTTTTGAAAAACATTTTTATTTTGATTTTTGTGTAGGATTCAGATAATCCGGTCGTTCTCTATCAGTTTTAACAAATATTAAATCTATAAACCGTTAAAAAGCTAGAAATTTGAAGAATGGAGTCTACCGAGCTCAGGATCGCCACTTAGAAATCTAGTTGAGGCACTTAGGTCAGATGTTTTAATCGGGAAGCTAAAAATAACTTTGAGCACGTCGTCCTTCGGATGGGACATTAAGCAATGATCCAGAGCTTTTTCGAATGTGAGGTACTCGATAATGAGACGTATGTTATGTAAATAAACCTGGGTAGGTCAATTTCTACTTAGGTTGAAAGCCTTGAGCACGTCGTCCTTCGGATGGGACTTTCCGGATAAATCTGAATCTGTCGTATCAGTTTTAACAATTATTAAGCCTATAAACCGTTAAATAGCGCTAATTTTTTGAAAAACATTTTTATTTTGATTTTTGTGTAGGATTCAGATAATCCGGTCGTTCTCTATCAGTTTTAACAAATATTAAATCTATAAACCGTTAAAAAGCGAGAAATTTCAAGAATGGAGTCTACCGAGCTCAGGATCGCCACTTAGAAATCTAGTTGAGGCACTTAGGTCAGATGTTTCAATCGGGAAGTTAAAAAACACTTTGAGCACGTCGTCCTTCGGATGGGACTTTAAGCGATGATCCAGGGCTTTTTCGAATGTGAGGTACTCGATAATGAGACGTATGTTATGTAAATAAACCTGGGTAGGTGAAATATCACTTAGGTTGAAAATAGCCTTGAGCACGTCGTCCTTCGGATGGGACTTTCCTGATAAATCTGAATCTCTCGTATCAGTTTTAACAATTATTAAGCCTATAAACCGTTAAATAGCGCAAATTTTTTGAAAAACATTTTTATTTTGATTTTTGTGTAGGATTCAGATAATCCGGTCGTTCTCTATCAGTTTTAACAAATATTAAATCTATAAACCGTTAAAAAGCGAGAAATTTGAAGAATGGAGTCTACCGAGCTCAGGATCGCCACTTAGAAATCTAGCTGAGGCACTTAGGTCAGATGTTTCAATCGGGAAGTTAAAAAACACTTTGAGCACGTCGTTCTTCGGATGGGACTTTAAGCGATGATCCAGGGCTTTTTCGAATGTGAGGTACTCGATAATGAGACGTATGTTATGTAAATAAACCTGGTTAGGTGAAATTTCACTTAGGTTGAAAATAGCCTTGAGCACGTCGTCCTTCGGATGGGACTTTCCGGATAAATCTGAATCTCTCGTATCAGTTTTAACAATTATTAAGCCTATAAACCGTTAAATAGCGTGAATTTTTTGAAAAACATTTTTATTTTGATTTTTGTGTAGGATTCAGATAATCCGGTCGTTCTCTATCAGTTTTAACAAATATTAAATCTATAAACCGTTAAAAAGCGAGAAATTTCAAGAATGGAGTCTACCGAGCTCAGGATCGCCACTTAGAAATCTAGTTGAGGCACTTAGGTCAGATGTTTTAATCGGGAAGCTAAAAATAACTTTGAGCACGTCGTCCTTCGGATGGGACATTAAGCAATGATCCAGGGCTTTTTCGAATGTAAGGTACTCGATAATGAGACGTATGTTATGTAAATAAACCTGGGTAGGTCAATTTCTACTTAGGTTGAAAGCCTTGAGCACGTCGTCCTTCGGATGGGACTTTCCGGATAAATCTGAATCTCTCGTATCAGTTTTAACAATTATTAAGCCTATAAACCGTTAAATAGCGCAAATTTTTTGAAAAACATTTTTATTTTGATTTTTGTGTAGGATTCAGATAATCCGGTCGTTCTCTATCAGTTTTAACAAATATTAAATCTATAAACCGTTAAAAAGCGAGAAATTTGAAGAATGGAGTCTACCGAGCTCAGGATCGCCACTTAGAAATCTAGCTGAGGCACTTAGGTCAGATGTTTCAATCGGGAAGTTAAAAAACACTTTGAGCACGTCGTCCTTCGGATGGGACTTTAAGCGATGATCCAGGGCTTTTTCGAATGTGAGGTACTCGATAATGAGACGTATGTTATGTAAATAAACCTGGTTAGGTGAAATTTCACTTAGATTGAAAATAGCCTTGAGCACGTCGGCCGTCGGATGGGACTTTTCGGATATATCTGATTCTGTCGTATCAGTTTTAACAATTATTAAGCCTATAAACCGTTAAATAGCGTGAATTTTTTGAAAAACATTTTTATTTTGATTTTTGTGTAGGATTCAGATAATCCGGTCGTTCTCTATCAGTTTTAACAAATATTAAATCTATAGCAGTTATACCCGGCGTTGCCCGGGGAACTTTGATTTTTCTCCCAATATCTTCTATAACGCTATTCAGTTCCTCGACAGTACATTCATGATGTTATAATTTTCAATTATTCATACGGAATAAGAATAGTCCTTCAGCTGTTGTAACGCTAGTAAGTTTTTAGGACCCCTGGGCACCACAGCTAGTATGCGCCTTTCAACGGCGGAAGCCACACCTAGTGAATACTTAGCATCGCTGGACGTCCTAGTCAGTGCGTACTTAAGAACGTTTGTGACCACAGCTAGTATGTGGCTTGCAACGCTGAGCACCACAGCTAGTACGTAGTTGGGAATGCTGGGCATCATAGCTAGTATGTGCCTTGCGACGGCGGACCCAACAGCTAGTACGTAGTTAGGAACGCTGGTCACCACAGCTAGTATGTGCCTCGCAACAGCGGACCCCACAGCTAGTACGAAGTTAGGAACGCTGGGCATCACAGCTATTAAGTGCCTTGCAACAGCGGACCCCACAGCTAGTATGTAGTTAAATACGCTGGGCATTACAGTTAGTAAGTGCTTTGCAACAGCGAACTTCACAGCTAGTACATAGTTAGGAACGCTGGGCACTACAGCTAGTAAATGCCTTGCAACAACGGACCCCACAGCTAGTACGAAGTTAGGAACGCTGGGCACTACAGCTAGTAAATGCCTTGCAACAACGGACCCCACAGCTAGTACGATATTAGGAACCCTGGGCATCACAGCTAGTATACTTTTGCAACGACGGACCCCACAGCTAGTATGTAGTTAGAACCACAGGGCATCACAGCTAGTATGAGTTTTGCAACGGCGGACCCCACAGCTAGTACCTACGAGTGAAATACGCTGGGCCACACTGCTAGCGCCTTGCAACAGCAGACCCCACAGCTAGTACGTAATTAGAAACGCTGGGCATTACAGCTAGTAAATGTCTTATAGGTGCCTTGCAACAGCGAACCCCACAGCCAGTACATAGTTAGGAACGCTGGGGCTGAGCACTACAGCTAGTAAGTACCTTGCAACAGCGGACCCCACAGCTAGTACGATATTAGGAACGCTGGACATCACAGCTAGTAAATGTCTTGCAACAGTGAACCCCACAGCGAATACATAGTTACTACTACTACATGTGAAATTCATGACAATCCGATTCATGACAATACGATCAACCGTTAATGAGCTAGCTCTATATTTATACTTAGTCCCCCCCCCCCTCAACCCCGCCACCCGTTCAAAACTTCGGGACGCCACACTCCTTATTTTTCTATTTGGCCTTCAGGAATAATATATTCAAAATTTCGTGACAATACGACCAACCGTTAATGAGCTAACTCTATATGTATATTTAGCCCCCCCCCCCCCACAACCCTCCTTCCTGTTCAAAATTTTGGGCCGTCACACACCTAATATTTCTATTTGACCTTTAGGAATACTACATGTGAAATTTCATGACAATTCGACCATTAGTTAATGAGTTAGCACTATTTATATACGTAGGCCCCCCTTACAACCCCCCCTCCCGATCAAAACTTTGGAACGCCACACACCTTATTTTTCTATTTGGCCTTCAGGAATACTCCATGTGAAATTTCGTGACAATCCGACCAACCGTTAAAGAGTTAGCTCTATATTTATACTTAGGCCCCCCCACAATCCCCCCTCCCGCTCGAAACTTTGGGACGCCACACACCTTTTTTTCCTATTTGGCTTTTAAAAATACTACATGTTAAATTTCATGACGATTCGCCCATTAGTTAATGAGTTAGCTCTATATTTATACTTAGGCCCCCCAACTACCCCCCCCTTCCCGTAAAAAAATTTGAGCCGTCACACCGCCTATTTTTTTATTTGGTCTTCAGGAATACTACATGTGAAACTTCGTGACAATGCGACCAACTGTTAAAGAGTTAGCTCTATATTTATACTTAGGCCCCCCCACAACCCCCCCTCCCGTTCAAAACTTTGGGACGCCACACACCTTTTTTTCCTATTTGGCTTTTAAAAATACTACATGTGAAATTTCATGACGATTCGCCCATTAGTTAATGAGTTAGCTCTATATTTATACTTAGGCCCCCCCCCACAACCCCCCCTCCCGTTCAAAACTTTGGGACGCCACACACCTTTTTTTCCTGTTTGGCTTTTAAAAAGACTACGTGTGAAATTTCATGACAATTTGACCATTAGTTAATGAGTTAGCACTATTTATATACTTAGGCCCCCCCACAACCCTCCCTCCCGATCAAAATTTTGGGACGCCACATAGCCTATTATTCAATCGGGCTCAAAAGAATGCTACATGGGCAGTTTCATAAAAATCCGTCCAGCGGTTTGGGCGTGATGGTGGAACAAACATACATACAAACAAACAAACCCCGTTTCAGCTTTATTAATATAGATTAGATGATGCTTCAAGGCTTCTTTAGAGAAGAAAATAATTTGAATTTGTGTGACGCTGGATGTATCTTGGAAGATAACCTTTGATTTACCTTTCGATTTTTTTTTGTCCATTCATTTTCAAGTCTTTTATACTCTACCTGTCTCAATAACAACAATAGGGTTCATCCCTCACTCCTCAGTTAGGATCTTTCTGCCTTGAAAAATACCATCCCGCGATCAATGACTGACATTTTTTCAAAATATTCTCTATTTTACAGTGGAATGTATTTTACAGTATGAATTTTTAATTAAAATATACCCTCAATATTCCAGATATCATTACTGATAAAAGTCGACCTTTTTTATAATCGATGTTTAATGCATAACCTTCTCATATTGTCACGAGAAGTGTACATGTGAAGTTATTTTGTTATTTCGTATTACTTTTCTCACAATGGGGAAGATCAAAAAGGATAAATCAAGCATCAAAATACTTGATGTGCCTCTAGAACAACAGTTGTCGGAAGGTTTGAAGATTAAAAACCGACAGAAAATTAGAAATCGTAAAGACGATGATGAAGAGGTATGTTTTTTTTTTTTTTTTTAGTTTGCCTATTTATTCTTAGAATAAAACTTATATAATTGATCTATGCGTTTGCTATCAGTTCGTCGATTCACGTCTGTCGGAGAGAATTTTGCACCAAGCTCGAAAACAACAAAAAGAACTAGAAGATGAAACAGTTGAAGAGAAGATTTTCCACCATTCTCTCAATAAGATTGATGATGATGATGCTGACAATTCTGGTGAAGAAGAAGCTGCAAAAGAAGGAGATAAGGATTATTATGATAATATAGTAAGTTGTCAGTCACTTAATGTTTGTAAATAAATGCTTCGTATATTATTTTTTTTAATTAATCAATACATTCTTCTTTTTTTAAGGAATTAAATGAAGAAGATGAAAAAGCATTAGAAAAATTTATGAGTAGAAACCCTGCTCCTAGACTGACATTGGCTGATATCATTATGGAAAAAATTACTGAAAAAAGAACAGAAATTGACACACAGTTTACCGATAATGGAAGTAAGTAGATCACTTTTAGACTAGAGCTCGTGTCTCATGCGAATTGCGGAGACGTTCCCTTATCAACATTGAATGTCTGCCCAAAATATTTTTTTTTTTGGGAGCAATTATATTCGAAAATTTCCGGTAAATCTCTAGAAAACAGTGACATTTAATTTATTATTATTATTATTATTATTTTTTAGGTATGGATGTACAGAAGATTGATCCACGAGTGAAGGCTATGTATGAAGGTGTCCGAGATGTTCTTGCCAAATACCGATCTGGAAAAATTCCAAAAGCATTTAAAATCGTCCCCAAACTTCGAAACTGGGAACAGATACTTTATATCACTGGTATATTAGCTTCTCTATTTCTCATATATTTTTGAGATATAATTTTTTAAAGGTTTTTTTCGAGAAAAACCACGTTTTTTGCCATCAAGTCCCACATTTCTCCCCTTTAAATCAACTTTCGTCCACATTTTCGGAATCAGCGTAAAATTTCCTATCAGACTAGTGTATTTTCAAATCACCAACTTGGAACCGAAATAACAGCTAACATTTTAGAAAAATTAAAATTTCGGGAAATACTTCTACGTCAACTACTTTCCCGCTCAAGGACCGTATTCAGATCTGAAAGCTTAGCAGAAATTTTACGAGTTTGTTTTATCGACCCTAAGTCTCATCTCTCCTTCCTATTACAACGTTGGTAAAGCCTTATATCCCGTCCTTCGGATGGGACGTTAAGCGATGGTCCCGAGCCTGTACGATGTCAGGTACTCGTTAAAGACCCCTACCCCAGATGAATAAAAATTTAGGGTAGGCAAAATTTAGGACTCCCACAGTAGAGTCGGGCTCATGTCCACCAGAGTGACGAAAGAGCGCTCTGGTAGTAGGCGATATGACCTCGTTGTTAAAGCCCGGGCATAAGTCATAAAACCTAACCTAAGCCTTATATCCCCATCTCTCATATATGTATAATTTAATGTTTCAGTTCCAATAAGTTATTTGGCAATATTGTTTATTTTATAATTGACAATATTGTTTATTTTATAATTGACAATATTATTATTTTTTTCTAGAGCCAGAGCGTTGGTCAGCTGCAGCTATGTACATGGCGACCAGGATATTTGCTTCAAATTTAAAAGAAAAAATGGCACAACGATTTTACAATTTGGTTCTCCTGCCAAGGATAAGGGACGATATTCAAGAATATAAGAGATTAAACTTTCATTTGTATTTGTCCCTGAAGAAAGCTCTCTACAAGCCTGGCGCTTTTATGAAAGGAATACTTCTACCTCTGTGCACAGTAAGTTTTCTGGTGGACTTTATCTAATTTAACGGTTCATTATGTTTTTAATTTAGTTACCACATAATATAAGACAAGTACCACTTAATATTTATATTATCTTTTAAAAAATACAACAAAATCGAAACCCATAGATTGCACAATATATATATATATACGAGGTTGGTCCCATAAGTACCCGACCTGAGGTATAGAGGGCGGTTGTTGTTTGAAAACAATTACTATGGTACAAAGTACGAACCTTATAAAGCTGAAGTTTGAAGACGCTACGTTGTTTAGTATTTGTTTGGCAGCCATCAGTAGTGAACGTTCTCAGTAAATTTGTAAACATGGAAAAAATTGGTCATCGTTATGTGATACAATACTTTCATTTGAAAGGTCTCAGTCCAACCAATATCAAAGCCGAGCTAGATTCTACTCTGGGAGAGTCTGCTCCTTCGTTTACAGCAGTAAAATATTGGGTGGCAGAGTTTAAACGAGGCCGTACGAGCTGCCAAGACGAACATCGCAGTGGTCCACCAAATGAGGTGACCACCCTAGATATGGTGAAGAAAATGACTGAAAGTGCGCGAGCTAGCAGACATGGTAGACTTTTCAAAAAGTGCTGTATATCGCATATTGATTGAAAATGTGGACATGAGAAAGCTGTGCGCAAGATGGGTGCCGCGTTTGCTCACAATGGAACAAAGACAGCGTCGTGTGGATGTTGCAATGGAGTGTTTGGCGAGGTTTCACAGCAATAAAGCCGAGTTTTTGCGTCGATCGGTAACCATGGATGAAACATGGGTCCATAACTTCACAACTGAGAGGAAGTAACAGTCAAAACAATGGACTGAAAGAGGAGAAGCGGCTCCAAAGAAGGCGAAGACAGTACCATCTGCTGTCAAGGTCATGGCGTCAGTTTTTTGGGATGCGCGTGGGATAATTTTCATTGATTATCTTCAAAAAAGAAAAATCATCAACGGCGAGTATTATGCGAACTTATTGCAGCGTTTGAGTAATGAAATCAAGAAAAAACGGCCGCATTTGGCGAAAAAGAAAGTATTGTTTCATCAAGACAATGCACCAGTTCACACATCCGTTATCGCGGTGGCCAAAATCAATGAGTTAAAGGTCGAATTGCTTCCTCACGCACCCTATTCGCCAGACTTAGCCCCCTCGGATTATTTTTTCTTTCCAAACCTGAAAAAATGGCTCGGTGTTAAAATATTTGCCAACAATGAAGAGGTGGAATCTGCGGTTGATGGCTATTTTGAGGGGCTCGACGGTTCTCACTATAAACGGGATATCGAAGCTATTGAACATCGCTGGGAAAAGTGTATCGAGCTAAAAGGAGACTATGTTGAGAAATAAAGATTTTCCTCCCAAATTTTTTGTGTTTTTTTGTTAGGTCGGGTACTTCTGGGACTACCCTCGTACTTCATGAAATAAGTATGAAGAAAAAACGTACGTTTTGTAAAATGTTGTCTATTTCACAAAATATATACATTATATGAGAGTACTTTCAGTGGTGCTAACATTTTCAGCTAGAATTTAACAAATACTGATTGTAAGTGAAAGTTCAACAAGTTTACATTGCGAACTGCCTCTTTTCCAGCCCCCCGGGCTTCTGCACAGTAAAGAATTTTTACTTGTTGTAGTTAGTTATTATAATTCATGCCCGGGCTTTAACTACGAGGTCATATCGCCTACTATCAGAGCGCTCTTTCATCACTCTGGTGGTCATGAGCCCGACTCTATTATGGGAGTCCTAAACTTTACCAACCCTAAATTTATATTCACCTACGACAGAGGTCTTCAACAAGTACCTGACATTATACATGCTCGGGACCATCGCTTAACGTCCCATCCGAAGGACGGCGTGTTTAAGTTTATTTTACCTCCCAGATAAAATAAACTAAGGGTCGGTTTTCATACTTGGGGGCCCTAAGTACATTTTACAAAATACCACTTATATTTATAACCTAATCAAAACTCTTTTCAAGTAAAATTTGTCGATAAAACGGAAATACATATCCTATTTGAAATACAATTTTTCGCAGGTCGTTCGGTTTTCGAGATGTGTGCCGAAAACCGTTATGAAATGTCGTTTCAAACACATATGTTTAGATGTTTCCTTGATTTACCCGCAAACGGTTCGTCTTATCGAGATTGGTTCTTACAAAAAATGTTCCTTATTAAATTTACAATCGCTAATAAGATCTCAGATTTGGGATAGGATATATTATATCGACAAAACAAGATTATATCCACTGAAGATTTCACTCATGAATGCTTTACTTCTTGAAATATATGATGGGGTTAGAATCAAAATGGTCCAAGTGACATTTTTGAAAATTTTTTGTTAGGTGCATAATTGGGTAGAAAAAAGATAGTTCTGTTCAGGAAAAATGTTGTACAAGTAAAATCCTAGCCAGTGCTGAGATCTAGTGGCAAATCACTTATACCATTTTGGTGACATGAACAAGTAACTTAAACATATCAATAGTGACCTTGAAATTAAGATTTGTATTCAATTTTATTGTTTGCTAACAGGAACTTTCACCATTAAAGCAGAAAACATAATATTTCCGGTTTCGTTAAATTATAGATTTTTTAAATCAGTTAAGCACTTAATGCACAGTTTCTTCAAAGTTTTAAAAATGTCACTTAGACAGACCACTTTGATTCTACCCCCGTCATATATATTAAAATTTTTGTTATACCATGAATCGTTTCCATTGTGATTGCAGAGTGGTAACTGCAGCCTCCGGGAAGCCGTCATCCTGGGCTCTATCCTCCAGAAGAACTCCATCCCGATGCTCCACTCCGCTGCGGCTCTTCTCAAGATTGCAGAAATGGACTACAATGGCGCCAACTCCATCTTTATCAGAATTCTAATTGAAAAGAAATACGCTCTCCCTTACAGAGTTGTAGATGCTGTTGTATTTCATTTTCTTAAGTAAGTGCACTTTGTACAATTGGAGTATTTTGGAAATATCCATCTAAGAGCCCTTAAGCTTTCCTCTTCATCTGGGAAATAAGGGAAAACCCTTGAACATACTTTGGCAATAAGCCCAAACCTGTGCGGTGTCAGGTAATATTAATATATCACTATTTATCCTAGTTAACTAAACCTAGGCAGGCAATATTTATGGCTCCCACAGTTGAGTCGAGCTCTTGTCCACCAGACTGATGGAAGAGCACTCTGGTAGTAGACGCTATGATCTCGTAGATATAGCCCGGGCATGAGTCTAACAATTGAAGTTTTTTTTTTTTTTTTTTTACAGTGATGAATATTTTAAGTAGGGATGAGGGGTAGTCAAGCAACATTTTTGATATTGTGTACGCAAATTTATGAAAATATCAACAAATGTTATGTTTCGGACATTCCCATCCTCTTCCCATTCATAATTTTGTAATGTCACATGATCTGGGTTTGAATCGGGTCTGTAACTATACTATCTGTGTACATTTCAAATTTAATGAAAATCCGATCAACGCTTAAGACCCTTTCTCCTCACTCGTTCAAACTTTAGAGTTGCCTTATGATGTACATTCTAAATTGGTCATCCTGGAAATACTTTATAAGTTTCGTGAATTTACGATGAGTATTTTTTCAGTTATTAACAAACTAACAATATTTAAATAAAACAAACTCTTTTTTTGTCTATTCCACCAAAAATATTTACAAAACTACCGGTTTCGGCCTTACACCATCGTCAGGTCTAGTTATGAACTAATTCAGTTTGCAGAGTGCGACCTTTTAATACATCTCAAGTGAAAGGGTGCTATTTCAACTTGGGAATCCCCAGGCTGTATCGTTAGCTACATCATGAAATATTCTAACAAAAACCTTTTTTCGTGTTTATTACAAGGTCCACAATATGCCTGCGTTCCTTAACTTAGAAGTATTTAAAAATATTATCAAAAATCGCATATTTTCTGACTTTTCTTTGATCTATTCGAAAACGGTTCGTCCTATCTAGAAATATTGGTTTTTGTAAAACATGTTCACTCAGAGATCACTCTCTATCTCTCTCTCTATCTCTCTCTCTCTCTCTCTCTCTCCCTCCTCCCTCCCTCCCCCATCTCTCAAATTTATTTCATACTGGTTATAAGAAAGTCATTCTCAGAATTACGTTGTAAATAAGAACACAAAATACTGCTGACGCCAAGTCATTACTTTTATATAATCAGGATAGGATAGGATTTGGAGTTTAGTACGCAAAACAGCAAAGGTCATCAGCGTCCAATGTATTTGGCGTATCAAGTTTGATAATTAGAAAAAAAAAAAATGTCAAATCTGTATCTGTACAATTTCAGGTCATGCTCCAATTCGATATTTCTTTATTATTTTTTTCACATGGATGCATTCATACTAGTCAGTGGAAATAAATAAACTAATAGTGATAAAATAAAACAAACAGTAACAATAACAATAAATATAAGAATAAACAAACAGCAACAACAGTAAAAATATAGACACACGGGAATACATAAGCATATTTACAAAAACATGCATTCAACAGAATATAATCATACACATATACCTCATATAGATATGAATAATAAGCAAAAGATAAATAAATATAGATAATAAGTATATATCGCGCGACGTGGGGCCTCGACTATTCCGCGTGTAGGACCATCTACACAGGGGTATTCGAGGCTGTAGCAAGGTACGCTGCTGCAGGTTGGTGGCATCGTCCCACGAATCGGCAGCGCACGATCCTGACGCAAGCCCAGAGAGCAGCCCTTTTAAGAGTTACAAGGGCTTATCGTACTGTCTCTACGGCTGCGCTGCAGGTACTAGCGGGAGCCGCTCCCATTGACTTGATCTTGGATGGGGCTGTCGCTTCGTATTTCTGTAGACGCAACATGCCCTTAGGAGCAGATATTGATGAGCCCTTACGTCTAGCCCTAGAGGAAGAGATGCGCGGACAGTCCAGACCAGTGCGCTGCAAGGACATCGTCCAGAATTGGATTGTGGAAAAATGGCAACAACGTTGGTCACGATGCCCGGATGGCCGAACGTCGTACGCATACTTCCCGGACGTCCGGGTACGCCTTGGCTCAACATGGGTACAGCCTAATCACTGGACGTCTCAAATATTATCAGGTCATGGTGATTTCAACTCCAAGCTGTTCTTCTTTCACAGGAAGAACACCCCGAACTGTTCGTGCGGCGGTATCGAGACTGCAGAACATGTGGTCCTCGAATGCCCGCTGTACGACCAAGCTAGGGTGGAGTTGATTCATGGGACAAGATCGTATTTGGGACTAGATCTACGGCAGATGGTGACGAAAACTGACTACCCGATGTTCTGCCGATTCGTCGGCTTCTGGCGGGAGCAGAAACAGGCAATGTAATGATCCCGAGCTTTGCCTAAACGTAGACTGGGTGATGTTGCTGCAACGCAAGGCGCACCCTCTTTTAAAACCAACTAAAAAAAAAAAAAAAAAAAAAAATGATAATAAGTATATATACAGGTAACTTATATAATCAGTAATGCCAGTATGAAACGATTTTGAGATGTGGTAGTGGGAGCGAGAAGCGATGCTGGTATAATAAAGTCCTGTAATGGCCACTTCACATATATTTTAATTATATTTTATTAATAATAACCTAAATTTATAGATATTTGTTTGTTTTTGTTATATATGCCCGGGTTTTAGTTGCTAGAGTCTAACAAGCTCGGGATCATCGCTTCACGTCCCATCCGAAGGGTAATTCTGTGTATATCATCTTCCATAACTTTCAGACAGTCTAATGTGGCTAGTGCGCGTTCTCCTGTCATTGAAAATATGACGAATAGAAGAGATTATATCTCCACAATGATCCTGTTTCTGCATTTGGTTAGAATGAATAGGATTGTTTTGTCTCTCAGTTACATAAGAAAAAATGAGGCCTTCAGTGCAATAACGGACTAAGCCACACATTTTTCGTATTTGAGTTAATGGCATTAATAGGAATCATACACCATAAAGTTCAATGCAAAAACAGTCTAAGCCACTTTTACTTTATATTCACTAGATGGCAGCACCTAAACCGTTATTGAATTTTAAAGTTTTAAACATTTTTAGGAGCAAGAATGGACTAAAGCGGGTTAGTTACTCTAGTCCACGGAAATGTTGTACCTAAAAAACAACCAATATAGGATACAGGTAGTCTTTGTGGACCAATTCCTTCATTATATTGTCTGAAATTTATTACACTTGTAGCAATCAGATTAAAAAAATAGAAAATAAATTTTTGGTCAGCTGACATTCGTACTTGCCATGCGACCAGAACTTCGGTCTTGTTGAAAAGGAAAAAAAATTGTTTGCCAACATTTCTATTCCAGAGGAGTGGCATAACGTTATTTTGGTGGCACGCAAAAAAAAAAACAAAAAAAAAACAATTATTTGTATAGATAAAAACCATTTCTTTTCGACAAAAAAAAAATGGAAAACAATATCATGAACACAAAAATTATTGTTGGTAAGTTTAAAGTGGAGTGGTTGAAAATTTAATGGCTAAGATTTTCTTCTGAAATGCCCTTTAAAATATTTCACAAATATTCAAACAATGAAATTACTCACTTAAGCGAACTTAAAGTAGAACAACCAAACATCAAACTAATCAAAAATTTAGACTTACTTTCCCCGATTGGAAACTGTATTAATTCACTAAAAAAGAAAGATCTGTTAAGTTTACTAGATTACCATGAATATTTAAGGCCAATCCTCAAATTGATGTTGATAAAGTACCTTTAGTAGATTTCTCTAGTGGCGAAGAATACAAAATATTATAGTTTTTTGTTTTTTTTAATCATTAAAAATAATACAAATTTCTTATACTATTCTTAAAGGTTAGGTTAGGTTAGGTTTTATGACTCATGCCCGGGCTTTAACTACGAGGTCATATCGCCTACTACCAGAGCGCTGTTTCGTCACTCTGGTGGACATGAGCCCGACTCTACTGTGGGAGTCCTAAATTTTGCCCACCCTAAATTTTTATTCATCTAGGGTAGGGGTCTTTAACGAGTACCTGACATCGTACAGGCTCGGGACCATCGCTTAACGTCCCATCCGAAGGACGGCGTGCTTAAGTTTATTTTACCTCCCTGATAAAATAAACTAAGGGCCTCGGTCGGGTTACGAACCCACGTTCTTTAGCTCAGAAGTCAAGCACGCATACCACTGAGCTACCGGCGCCCTCAAAATTCTTAATGGGACCATCCACAATACAAAAACAAATCGATGTAGAAATTGACTAACCCACATTAAAATCAAATATTAAAAAGTACCGCTTTACGCAAAATATGCCGAAAATAACAACTGTAACGTTCTTGGTTTTTGAAGAATCTTTTTAATAAAAATAGTCTTTGTTATTTTTTCATATATTTCAATATTAATATATTGGAGTTAGTCCATTATGGCGCTGAAAGCCTCAAATAATGTTCTGTTAGTACAATATGGTGTTATCACTACTAAAAGAGTCTGTCTGTGTCTCTGTTTAGGTTTGAGAGAGAGAAACAAGAACTGCCGGTACTCTGGCACCAAGCCCTCCTCACCTTCGTACAACGTTACAAGAGCGACATCAGCTCTGAACAGAAAGACGCTCTTCTGGCGCTTCTCCGACACCAGTCTCATCCTACCATAACTGCAGAGATACGCAGAGAACTCCAGAGTGCTCAGTGTAGAGATCTGGAGATCGTCGAACCTGCTCCTCCCATGGAAACCTAATTATACATAGTGTATTGTTTGTATATTAAATATATATATTATTTTTTATTAAATAATTGTTTTAGTTTTCTTTATTACATGTTTCAAATCCTCCAATAATTGAACTGAGTTTACGAAGCTCTTTCTTAGGCGACTCATGTATTTCGTTGTACTCGTACTCCTCCTAAACCCCTTTACCGATCACATTGAAATTTGACACGATGGTAGTGGACACGGTGACGATGGTTTACTACTAAAACAAAATCTGAAATCGAACATACCACGGAGGAATAATCACCGAAAAACGAAATGCCCATTGAAATCAATTGAGAGACAAAAATTCTCGCGCAAAATAGAATTTTTCTATTTCAAATGTAAAAATCCGGGCGAAGCGACACCACTTTTTTTCAGCCGTTTTTTTCAGTGTTCTAACGTACAAACTTCTACTTTTGTCGATAAAAATATTCGCAGCTGTTGTCTACAAAAAGGCTAGAAAAAATCCATTGAATTCAATTGAAATCTATTTAAAGTATTAAAATATTCATAAAGAACATACAAGGCGAGAAGTTACAGATAATTATTAAAACATTAACTGAGTTTTTTATACAGATATGCCTGACAGCTCAGTTTTTGCAAACAGCAGAATGTATTGCACACCTACTATATTTCAATAACAATAATAGATTCGGGTTGTTAAGCCACATGTGTTATCAATAAATGAATTGTTTTTTATCTTTCCTCAGCTATACGAAGTATAGGAGAAGTTATGTAATCAATAGAAATTCAATGCGGAGTTTCATGAAGTTTTTAGGGAAAAAAATCTGCCGATGTAATGAAAGTATTGACACAAATTTCAGTAAGAGCATTCAGGAGCCATTATGTAAGTCAAATATTGAGTTTTAGCCGAAACAGTCGATTGGTTTTGGAGGGACAGCAAAAATTAAATCGATTAATTTGTGCTGTGGATGTTTCAAATATTGTCTATTCTACAAGAAATTTATATACACGTAAACTACCTGTTTCGGCATTACACCATCGACAGGAGTTATAAACTAATAAGTTCTTTGCGAATCATTCTTATAGTTACATAAGGAATGGGTTGAACTTTCAACAAGGATCTCCGTCTTTACCGTTAGGAATTTGTTTGTTCTGAAATATTGTCTTCCCTTTTTTCGAAAACAATGGTATAATTAAAAGCAAAGATAAAATTATTACATTTAAGCAAGAGAAACTAATTTTTATTACAAGAATGAAATGAGCTCTGAACTGAAAGAAAGACAATCTCTTGGTTTATTAAAATTAGTTTATCTTCTAACAATTTAATAATTTTAATTTCACCAATGTTATTAAAAAAATGAGAAGAAAATAGTTTGATTTTTTTTTTTTTCTAACCATTGGCAAACCTGTCTGAGTTCATAACTAAAACGGTTGTTATCCCCAACCCGTTTTTTATGTTCATTTACATACGTTTCTTGTTAAGTAACAATATTTTTAAAAAACTATTTTTTTTTATTTTTTTATTACTATCCAACAGCAAATAATTTATTAATTATTGTATTCGTTTGTATTGGGATAGGGTTAACATGCATGATTAAACTAGAAGATCCAATGTGATGCAAGAATTCAGTAGAAAATAGTGATGAGAGAGGAATGAGTCTGTTGACGTAGATAGAAGAATGGTATCTTTTTTAGTTTATAGTTGAAAAATAAAGATACACTTTCACAGCGTTTATTATCTGGTTGTCTTTCTCTTTTGTTAATTATCCAGTGATTTCGACAACTATTGATAAAATATTTTTAATTATATTTGATACTACTAATAATTCAGGATGTTTGACAATACCTAATTATAAAAAATAAAATTCCTTTTAATCTCACACAATGTTCATTATCTAATTGTACTTTCATTTTGTGATTACTTGATTTATGTGGTTATTTGTCAATTGCCTGTAAGAAATAATTGCATTTTAATTGGAACTAATAAAATTTATTAGTTATTTAATAATTCACCAAAAAAATTGTATTTACAAAAATTTTTTTAAAATTAAATCATCAATTATCAATGCTACTTTCAATCAAATGTAACTGATAATTACGATTAAAAATTTGCACAACTCCGATTAGAGGTATGTAGTCACTTTTTGATTTTTAAAGTTCCCGCACTTAGGTTTGACCAATGTTTTAGCGTTCAATATTGGAACTTGCCATTTTTACCTTAGGCAGTGTCGTCAACTAAAAAACAAATAGGATAAAATATATATAAAATTTGCCGTATAAATAAGCTTAACATAACTGAATATATATATATTTGTTAATGTTAAAATTATAACATGTTGTTTTTGATATATTTATTTAATTGAATAATGATTTGACATAGATCATTTAAAATTAGAGGTGTCTTACACATCTCTATGGACTTTAATTTTGTCTTGTATATTACGTTATCTTTTTACTATAAAGAATAAAAATAAATTATTCTTTAATGATTTAAGGGATTATTTTTAAAAACGTATTTCAAGTATCCTAGTTGAGTCCGGCATTGTTCGTTTTTTAGCAAAGTTATAGGTTATTTGATAAATCAAGGGTTAAGTGTTTTAGTCGAATATTAAGAATTATTGTTTTTTTTTTTTTCTTGAAAGAATTGATGAAAAATTTCATTTATCCAATACGAACTGTTGTACTATGTTCGGTTATTGACCATTTTTCGTTCGTATGGGTTTGTTATGAAGGACTGTTTCTCGGATCGAAATCATAGAATTTTTGCTATAAAGTTGTTAAAAGTAATGGTTTTCTTTTCTAACAGCAATGAAAAGCTGAATGTGACCGAAATCAATAAAGTAAAAAGAAGGATATTCTATTCGTAATAAGTGTCGCCCTCTATCGAACCAATGAGATATACCTACATATCATGTTTTGCTAAACATGGCCGTAGTTTGTATGGGAGTTATTAAGTTGAATTTCTAATATAATATATTGTAATTTTAATTACTTTTATTCAGAAGTTGTCAATTTATTATGTGTATTTCTATCGATCTGTGAATTTCTTCAATTAAAACTATCAGCAATGTTCTAAAGCTTTGAGCAAATTTGACCATTGAATTGGATTCGACTGGTCTAGTGTATTTCTAAGTTGTGTTATTTTTAACTTAAGTACGCAATGTCAAAGCCACAAGATTGTCATAAATGTGTTTTATGCGAAGCAAAATTAGAATCAAAAGAAGCACTTCAGGAACATTTTAGGTATGTATTTTGTGTTTTAGTACTTGGATACTATTTTGATTGATCTTTTCTTTATTTTTCTAAACTTTCATTTTGACTGTTTTTTTTATTTTTATAGAAAACATGCGAATAAAGAAATAGATTTAAAGGGTCGAAAATTAAATCCGAATGGTGAAATAGTTCGAGAAGCGGAACAAGGGTCGTACATTCGTGGTACCGGCTCTCAAGTGAACACGAACATTGTCTGTGACCTCTGCGGTGAGGCGTTCACCTGTAATACTAAAGCCATACGACACATGTACAAAAAGCATCCTTACAACTCTGCCAAACATTATTGTCCTCAGTGTGGAATGCAATTTCCATTAAAGGTACCACATATTTATTTTATTTTATTATGTGACTTACTGGAAGAACGACATCTTTTTTTTGTTGTAACTTTCGAGAAATGAGGTAACTGGACAACTGAAGATGTCAATGTCATGGCAAATGGCTTTTGCCTAGGCATGGATTTGAAATTTTCGTAACTACTCAACCTTTTGATTGTCATTCAGGTCTTGGAAAGGTTTAGATTAATTTAACCAGCAGTTATCATAAGCTGTTTATGTGTTCGAAGTATTTATTTATAATCAGAAACATTTATGTAAGGGTTCGTGTTGTAAACATATATTTAACCCTAAATAGTTTGCAGTAAGTATGTTCCTTTTTTTTCCTTGTTTGGATAAGTGATGCTTTATTTTCTTTAAAAATGAAAAAAAATATATATATATATTTTTTTTTTTTTCAAAATAATATAGCATTATTAATTCGAACGAGGAAAGAAAAAAGGAACATACTGCAAACTATTTATGGTTAAATATATGTTTACATCTATATATATAACTTATCTTAAAAATGCTGTAAATGATCTGTAAATATAGTTGTGAGAAAAAGTATTACTGAAACGTGTTTGTTGATTATCAGGCGCATCGAGATAAACATCTGGCAGATGAGCATCAGAGTGACTACGTTCCTAAGAATCCCTACCCGTGCTACCAGTGTGGCTACGTCTTCTACAACCAGAGGGCGCATGAGTACCACGATAAGTCCGCACATCACAGGTAGGAAATAGTCCGGCTATTCTAGTATCTGCTAGTATGAGAGTTGACCTGGCACTAACTCGATGGGTGGGCAACGGGATATCCTCTCATTACAAGAACAACTCGCATCTCTCAATAGAACAACTAAGGCAGAAACGAAAAGTTTAATGTGCTGATCGGTGGGAAGGATGGAGCAGTGGGGGAGAGTGAGCATTGTGTGAGAGAGACCTCAATGTGTTGGAGAGTGAGTATTGTGTGTGAGAGAGACCTGAATGTGTTGGAGAGTGAGCATTGTGTGAGAGAGACCTCAATGTGTTGGAGAGTGAGCATTGTGTGAGAGAGACCTCTATGTGTTGGAGAGTGAGCATTGTGTGAGAGAGACCTCAATGTGTTGGAGAGTGAGCATTGTGTGAGAGAGACCTCAATGTGTTGGAGAGTGAGCATTGTGTGAGAGAGACCTCTATGTGTTGGAGAGTGAGCATTGTGTGAGAGAGACCTCAATGTGTTGGAGAGTGAGCATTGTGTGAGAGAGACCTCAATGTGTTGGAGAGTGAGCATTGTGTGAGAGAGACCTGAATGTGTTGGAGAGTGAGCATTGTGTGAGAGAGACCTCAATGTGTTGGAGAGTGAGCATTGTGTGAGAGAGACCTCTATGCGTTGGAGAGTGAGCTGGGGGGGGGGGGGGGGGGGGGGGGGGGGGAGGCTAGTGGAGGATAGCCACTTGCTAATATCGCTCCATTAAAAATTATTGTTTATTTTCATATATAATAATAACAAAAATCAAACATTATTCTTGTTAATAAATGAAGATTTCGGGTGTGTCAAGAATTATTTTGTACAAAATGTCATTTATTATATAAATAAGATTATAAGAATACGCACTCATTTTTTTTTTTTTTTTTTAACAAATTTTTCTAATTGACGTTTCTAAACTCTCTTAAAAGATGAATTAACGGGCCGCTAACCTTTTAAATAAATCCAGATATCTTACAGGCTGTATAAACATTTTTGTATTATCATTTACAAAGAAATGTTACATCGTAATCATGACGGCTTGCCTTCTGAGCTCAAGGTCGTGGGTTCGAAACCCGGCCGAGGCCCTTAGTTTATTTTATCTGGGAGGTAAAATAAACTTAAGCAGGTCGTCCTTCGGATGGGACATTAAGCGATGGTCCCGAGCCTGTACTATGTCAGGTACTCATTAAAGACCTCTGCCCTAGATGAATAAAAATTTAGAGTAGGCAAAATTTAGGACTCCCACAGTAGAGTCGGGCTCATGTCCACCAGAGTGACGAAAGAGCGCTCTGGTAGTAGGCGATAACTAAACTAACCCTGGATATTTTTTTATATTAGCTGTATATTGAGGTGTTTTAATAACATTTTATCTTTGTTAATTATATATGTATTAATTATAATAAAAAATTAATTCCGACAATGTACAGACGACACCACTTTAATTTTATAAATGTTTTTCTGCTGTTTAGGGTGGTGACACTGTACAAACAGATCCAGACCCCTCCGCCGACGAAGAAGATCCGGTACAACAACGCCGGAGAGCCCCAGAGTGTCTACTACTGTCATCTGTGCGGTATTGAGTACATGGTCAAGTTCAACCTACAGAAACATTTAGAACGGCATCATACTGCTGAAGAGAGGAACAGCATGCCTAGCGAACTGTTCAAGTGTAACACCTGCGACGGGCTCTTCTACAACTGCAAAGCGTACCAGAGCCACAACATATACCACAGGCCGGACGATCTGTATGTCACCTCGGAGGAACAGAGGTATAGACCCCGGCATCCTGTCCTAAAAACCTGCTACCGTGTCAGTCATTTTATTGCATGTCTCAAAAACAGTATTATAAGTAATAAATAATAATCAATATTATAAGTAATTTTTATTTACACTTTTTTCATTATCTATTTAAAATACATAGTTATTGAATAAGATACCAGACAGACAGACGTCAGGAACCTCAGTAGGATTTAGTAGATGGTCTTCGACTGAGGATCCATCCACTGAACAGTGAGCAAACTTGTTCATTGATAATGTTGAAGGAATTCAAACTTCTGTCGTGTAAAGGTAAGCGCACATTATTGCCTGAGCGCATCGCATCGCATTCTAACACAAGATTTACCGACTGAAAATTCTTGTGAAATGGATCGTTCTGATAAATAGGAACGTGCCATGATATATGTTCAAAAAGAAAGATATTTGGAGAATTTCATACTATTTTTATAGATATACTCGAAGACGATAAAAGATGTTTTCAATATTTTCGAATATTCTACGATAAGTATTCTGATTTACCTTCAAATTTACGATAAGTCCTGCAGAAACAAACCACTACGTTTCGTGGTAAATGAAACGTGTCCGAGAAGTAATTAACGCCTGACGCAGTTTTCTAAGTAGTCATTTTATTATTCTGATATGGTTCAAATGTTAGTTGGGAAACGTTAATTTGTTGTTAGTATCCGGGGCTACTATTAGAACCAATACGTTAACATAAATCCCTCTAAAGTTAACAAAAATTATTAAATTATACAATTTATTTTAAATTAAAATTAAATTTATGAACTAGATTTAATGTTGATTTTTTCGGGTATTTCTTCCTGACTTTCAAATATGAGGTTCTAATGACCAGAAGAAGAGACGTGAAAGTGTCCCGAAATATTATCAAAAAAGAAGACAGCTCTGGAAGCATTGCCGGAAAAAATCAACATTTCAACATCCCCAGAGAAGTTTAAGAAACACAACTAGATTTAAATCATATCTTTTTAACATAAACCCCAGCGTGAGATCATTAATCGGGCTCGTCATTCATATCCATCTGCTATGGCGGGGCTGGGCGCAGCAGATCCACGCAAAAATCAGCCTGCCATCCCTTCGATACGCCCCGCTCCAGCCCAGTTCATCCGGGCAGTGTTCGATACCACATATGACAATACATCTAAAAATAATATTTAATTATTAATACATTTAATGATAATAACAAAAATACATATAAAATGTATGAGAGCCATCCGTGTGGATTTTTGTAATGCGATGCGATGCATCCTAATGTGTGCTTAGCTTAAAGAGCACTATGGAAATACGGAAACTCCTTGTTAAGATACAGATATCAGACACATCCACTCTAGTCATAAGAAGGCCCTGAACAAGGAAATAAGATTGTCCAAATTCTGTTTTTTTTTTTCCTTTACACCTCGACTTCCGTCAATATATCTGTAAACATATAGTGTATCTATCCATCATTGGACTATTGAGTTCTTTAAGAGATAGCTAATGGCCGAGCTATAATGCAAGCAAAAATGGAAAAATATACAATAATACATTTAAATAAATAAATATATATATATATAATCTCAAAGTACTTAGATGCTTATGACCTAGATGTTGAGCATACATAACCCTAATCCTAATCCATCATTGTTTATTAATATTTACAAAAATTACATAAATATTGAACCTGTATATTAAGTACAATGTGTTGTTGCAGACTTCAGACAGTGGCTCGAGTGGACCAGGACTTCGACATCCGCCGGGTTCAGCCCATCGTAGAGAAGTACATCCCAAGGTACCGCCGCCGAAGACAGACCACAGCCGTCCTTATCCCAAGGCCAGAGGTAAATAAAATATCTTAAGGACTCCATTGAAGGCTGTTATGATGCATTTTCTGCATATATTATGTTACAATATATATATTGTAGAGGGCGCCAGTAGCTTAGTGGTATGCGGGCTTGTCTTCTGAGCTCAAGAACGTGGGTTCGAAACCCGACCGAGGCCCTTAGTTTATTTTATCTGGAAGGTAAAATAAACTTAAGCAGGCCGTCCTTCGGATGGGACGTGAAGCGATGGTCCCGAGCCTGTAGGATGTCAGGTACTCGTTAAAGACCCCTGCCCTAGGTGAATAAAAATTTAGGACTCCCACAGTAGAGTCGGGCTCATGTCCACCAGAGTGACGAAAGAGCGCTCTGGTAGTAGGCGATATGACCTCGTAGTTAAAGCCCGGGCATGAGTCATAAAACCTAAGCTAACCTATATATTTTGTGAAATATACAATATTTTCTAGGAAACATATGTTTTTCTTTATTGTTATTGTTTCACAATGTCTCTGCAAAACATTTTAGTATCCTTTAGTTTATGATTTGTCTAATGTCTCGTATGTTACACCTAATATATAGGATTGTGATAACTAAAAGTACAGCGTTACAAATCTTGTGTCGTTTCCTGGTAGCGCATTTTTTGGAATGGGCCCAGCTGTATGTTAAAAACATTGATATTGAGGCATTTGTTTACCAATACTAGAATTTCTTGTTGTGCCACTTACATCTTGGGATGCTTAAAAAAAAATGAACATATACTTATCTGATAGGAAATTAGTGCTTTACAATTTTCTTTCCATCAGTTTTTTTTTCCTCACATTCAACCATTTAGATACAAAAGTCGAAAAACAATTTAAAGTTAGTATGACTCATGCCTGGACTTAAACTACGACATCATATCGCCTACTACCAGAGCGCTCTTTCGTCACTCTGGTGCCCGACTCTACTGTGGGAGTCCTAAATTTTGCCTACCCTAAATTTTTATTCACTTAGGGTAGGGGTCTTTAACGAGTACCTGACATCGTACAGACTTGGGACCATCGCTTAACGTCCCATCCGAAGGACGGCGTGCTTAAGTTTATTTTACCACCCAGATAAAATAAACTAAGGGCCTTGGTCGGGTTTCGAACCCACGATCTTGAGCCAGATCACTCTCTCCCCCCTCTCCCTTTTCAAAATCATTTCATCCTGGCATTACTGGATATATGAAAGTTATGAGTTGGCATCAGCTGTATTTTATTGTACAGCGTAATTCTGAGAATGACTTTCTTATACCCGCTAATGGCAGTAAGAATTTATTTTGAGATGGGGAAGGTGGAGAGAGAGTGATCTGTAAGCGTGGTTGGTATTAGAAAGTCCTGTCACATATACATTTTATTTTTCTCTTAATTTGTATAATTTTTCATTGAAAAAAAAAACATTTTATATTTTTAGGAAATTTAATAATGTACATTTCTGGTAAAAACCAGGTTTTCGATAGGACGAACAGTTTTCGGATAAATCAAGGAAACGTCTAAAAATATGTTGTATTCAGGGGACATTGAAACATGAAAATCCGTTGAAACCTCGATCTCGGATTTTTGCATGATTACAATACTTTCTTATGTTATAGGTATAAGAAAGTAATGAAACTTTCCAACTTTTTCACCTGAAAAAAATCGTTTAATTTATTAAATTTCGAAAAATGGTATAAAATACCAACAACTTTCATCTTATAGGAAACTTTACATTCGAAAGAGTTTTGTGTACAATTGTTGTATAATTTTGTATAAATGTTTGTCAAAATATGGCAGTTTACTTAAAATTGGACAAATAGGGGCGCAGATATTTTTCAAAAATTTCTGTGTCGCTCATATTCCACATTGAAAAAGATAAGAATCGCAATAGATAACCAATTTAATGATCTATAATTGAGACCGTGTGACATTTTATCGTATTTGCAGTCTTTCAGAGCAAATCGTAAAAAAAAACACAAAATGGGCAAACCTGGGGCATTTCTTGAGGCGCGATCGGAGTATCATTTGCATGCTTCATTTGCTCTGGAACGTTTGCTTTCCCCAAAAAATGAATAGGAATTTTTCTAGAGAATTGTATTCTTTTTATTTTTGATTAGAGCATGTTAATAGTATATTCATAAAAAAATAAAAAATCTCTATTCTCTATAATTATATTTTGAGTTGTCCAATGATAATAAAATGTATTTTATTTACTTTAATACATGTAGCGTATATGGAAATATGTTGATCAAGTAAACTAATCTCTTTGTCTTTTATTCTGTTTAGCCCACGATAGACGATGAGGAATTGTCACCTCCTCCAGACGACGATTCAGAATCGGATGGGGACAAAGACAAGAGAGAAACAGATGACAACCGAGAAGAGAAGGAGCAAGATGGAAATGATAAGGTGGGAGAATTGAAGACTCCAGAAAGGGAGAAGGGTGAAGATGCAGGAAGTGGGGAGGCAGAGGTCGGGAGCACAAAGAACCAGGAAGAGGAGGACAAGAGGGCTGCGGGAGGTCTACTTCGCATCGAGAACAAGAGCGTCAAATAGAAGATACAGTATATGAGCTATCAGTCCAAACCATGCCTCAAGTATAAGGTTTTACAATTTCCGGAAAAATGGATAAGCAAAAAAAAAAAAAAAAGGTTCCAGCATTGCCTAGATATGCAATCGGCCAATAACTCGTATGTACCCAACTACCGTAACAAAGCTATCAATTAACTCAAAATAGTTTATTTTTGTTAAAAAATTGACTATAACAACGGCAATATAGGTTATAGTAAGTTAGAGAAGTAAAATTGTGTCTCTTCATGGTCTAAATTAAGCCTTAGAGATCATCACTTCTATTTCTGTCTGTATGTATGTTTGTTGTTTGAGCTTCATGGGAAAACAGCTGAACGTATATTTACGAAATTTGCAGGGCTTCTGAAAGATCACTCAACTTAGAAATAGAATAATTTATGGTTTCCAGATTTACTTTGTGAAGCTCCATTCTAGGTTAAAATACACAATTTCTTTGTCAAACTTCACTATATATTCTCAAATACTCAACTAGTTTCGCCGTGTTAAGGCATTATCAAGTTTTTAAGTGACTCTTGATAATGCCTTAACACGGCGACACTAGTTGAGTATTTGAGAATATATAGTGAAGTTTGACAAAGAAATTGTGTATTTTAATTATCTATTCTTAGAATATAGAGGTTGAAATTAAGGTAGGACCCTACATATAAATGAGTTCTCTTTAACAGTTGATCGGATTTTTATGAAAATTCATTTATATATATATATATATATATATATATATATATATATATATATATATATATATATATATATATCGTTATAAGCTCGGTGCAAACATAGGCCATATCTGAAAGATTGTGAGGGGGACCGAAATATAAAATTACTGCTTCCTCTTTAACACGAAAACGTACGAGGTACTTCAAGGATGGTCCAGCTTAAGCCATGTTCAACTGAAATTTTCATTTATATTGATGTGAGCCGGGGATAAGCATCACTCCTATGATCTCAATACCATTAAACATTTATTTCTAACTTACAGTTACGAACCGGGGAGATAACATTACAACCTACTTCATGTGCTAACCGGGCAACGCTGGGTAACCTGCTAGTTTATATGTTACTTAAAATACCTCCATAAACTAGATCATAGCGATATAAAACATAATACGTAGTGATAGTTTACAAATTATTTCAACTTTTAAGAAGGTTAATTCTCTGTAGGTTTCTCGATTGGATTATTCCTCAAGGACATTAAAACTTCCTCAGCTATACCAAGTACAGGGGAAGTTATGTAATCGGTCTACAATTCGATGCGGGGTTTTCAACGGAATTTCATGTTTTCCGACCTCCGGATTCCAAATGCGAAAAAAAAAAGTCTCTGTGTATCTATGAACACGATAACTCCCGATAAAATGAATGTACCGTCACGAAATTTTATATGTGGGGCCAGAATCCCATAAGGGCAACACGTATCGATTTTCAGCCAAATCGGCCATAGGAAAGGGGAGGATTAGGGAGAGGCTTATTTCAAAACTCTATCAACTGCCGTTGTAATCAATGTATCGACACGAAATTTATTATGTGAATTCAAAACGTCATAAGGACGACATGTATTAATTTTCAGCGGAATCGGTAAAAGGGAAGGGGAATCAGAGGGAGGGGGGCTCGATTCAAAAACCTTAATAACTGCCGATATAATGAATATATCAACATGAAATTTCATATTTGTCGTAAAAACCTAATAAGAACATAATCTGTCAAATTTCAGCAATATCAGTCGAAAGGAAGAGCGGGTTGCAGGGGTGTGAGCACAATTCAAAAACCCTAATAACTGCGAAATATATAACCAATTTAGCGACACAAAATTTAGTATGAGTACTTAAGTCTCCTACGTAAGTCTACTTACAGCGAAAAGTTAATTGAATAATTCGTATGAAGGAAAAATTGACAACTTTTTAATTATTGTAATTTTCATTTTTTAGTTTTTTTAAATAATAAAGTATCACATTTTTTTTCAAATATAAATATTGTAAATAAATTCGGATTTTTTTGATTAAATTGAAGATGTTCCGCATCAAACTAAATTTTTATAGTGAAGTAGTTAAGAAATGTTCGGCTTTGAATTAAATGTTATGGTATAATTTATTTAAATAAATTTTATTACTATAATCGATGTAGATGTTTAGTAGATATTGTAGATTTATTATATATCGATAAACCTAGCTAACAATATTAAGCTATGAATAAAAAATGTCACTGGATATGAATGTTTTCCGACCCCTTGAATTAAAAAAAAAAAAAAGATATTTAGCCATACATATTGATGGCAAGGGGGTGGCTTTTCTCAAATACATCAAAACTGGAGATTAAAGAGGCAGCGAAAAATTAATTTATTACAAAAACCGAACTGGGGATGTACATTGGTGGCGATTCACCACAAATTATTATAATTTTGTACTGGATAAGACTGAAGCTTTGTGGGTTGTGGTAGAGGCGAGGCCTGATCTGGAAGATCCTTACAAATTGTTTACACTCTTCGAAGATATATATTTTATTTTGTTTTTAATAATTAATCAATTTTGTACATTATTTATTCTAGTCATATAATAGGCCTCTCCTTATGTATAAATGTTTTTTCTATGTATAACAACTATTTATACTCATGGATATACAGTAGAACATCGATTATCCGAAACAATTGGGGAGTAGGGTTGTTCGGATAACTGATTTTATCGGATAACCGATCATTTACGGAAAAAAAATTGTTGCAATGTCATAGAAGCATTATGAAACAAAGAAACAGTGATGTTAAACATAAAACTGCATGTATTTACAAATCTTTACAAATGAAGTAGGACTTACAGTTAAGGAAAATAAGTCGAAAATTTTTTTTTGCTTCAGAGCTTAGACTCGCTTTTTTTCCACTAAATCTTGCACATGTTTTAAAGACAGCGATTGGACAGCATCACATTGTTCTTCTTGTTTCAACTACTTCATAGCCGTCTTAAGGCAGTGATAAGCTTCCTCACTGGATGGTCCCTTTTCAAAACGGACGTCGTCATAAAATCAGCGTTACCCACTTGTTTCTTGTTCATTTCAAGACCTTTTGAACATATCAAAGGGCCACTTATTGGTTGTCTTGGCTACGTACCTGCAAGAGCCATGTACGTAGTCAATGTCTGATATTGTTGCGTTTCCAACTCTACATTCCCGAGCTAAGCTTAGCCTCTAGCACCATTCTTCAACTAGTCTATTATTTCAGCTTTATCGGAAACACTGAGAACAACGCGTTTTCGTTTAAGTGTCATTGTGACGCGAGTAGACTGGTTGACAGGGAGGGGGAAAGCGCTGCAGCCACAGCACTAGCGAAACTACTGCCGCGCAAATTTGAATTTACCGACTGGAACGCTTTCGGTTAACCGATGTTTCGGTTGATCGGTATTTCGGATAATCGATGCTCTACTGTATATAATATATTGTGCACAGTTCAAATATATATAGTTGTTTAAGCCGTCATGTCTCTTGTGCAGAAAAAAAATGGGAAGACGTATTTTTTTTCTTAATCGATAACATTTCTGACAAAATGATTTACGAGGGTATACGGCTTAAACGACGATATCTAAATTGCTATTTGAAAATTTTGTGTTTTCGGTATTAGTATGTTTTTTTTAAGGCAGTGTACGAATTTACTAATTTTAAAATAATTAATGCTCCTTAAAACATTTCTCTGGAGGAGGCCAAACAATCTTCACCTTAAATTCAATTAAATTCTAGTTGTGTTTATTGTTTAGCAGTTTTTTTTCTTTTTGTGATTCAAATTTCAGCAAAAATATTTATATTTTCGCCTTTATCACATTGTTATTATTATTTTCTGTTAATGAAGCCTTAAAACGTTTTTACTTTTGCGAAAATAAGAATTTATTATAATTGACAAAACCAGACGTTTATAATCTTATTTTGTACAGAGATTCGTACACTGCTATTACCAGAATTTATTATTGTAAATTATGTTGAAATGTGTATATAAATATACTATTTATAATTCGTATGTAAGTTATATATGATTGATTATATTGAATTGAGATAATCCAAAGAATGGGAATAAGAAATATGGTAATCGTAAAAATAAACCAAAAATGGATAGAACAAAAAAAAAAAAAAATGAAAGTACCTACTATTAATAATTATTTTATCTGAAAAATGAAAATATATAAGTGGTGAGTTAGTTATTGTGACTTTAACTATGAGGTCATATCACCTACTACCAGAGCGCTTTTTCATCGCTTTGGTGGACATGAGCCCGACTCTAATAATGGGAGTCTTAAATTTTGTCTACCTAGGTTTATTCACCCTAGGGTATGTCTTTTAACGAGTACCTGTTATCGCGCACAGGCTCGGGATGGCTTGCTCAAAGTTTTTTCACCTCACAGATAAAGAACTTAATGAGCCTCGGCCGGGTTTCGAACCAGCGATCTAGCACACTACCTCGTGAACTATCTATATTAGATTTAATATTTTTGTGTTACAGATCAAACAAAGCATTATTAGTAGTGTTCTACACATCATATTAGAATAACTGAATAGATGTGTTTATTCGGATACAAAAATAAAGTTATTTCATATTTTCTTTGTTACAATTGACTGTATGAAAGACATTTTCATCGCTATGATTGAAAATAACAATTTTTTTTTTTTAATTTGCAATCTATATACGTAATAAGCAAATATGTGGTCAAAAAATAAAACAAATTTATGGGAGAAGGCAGCTAGCGCTGACACTCCCTCGAAAGTTAATATTTATTATCCTCAGAGAGAAGATCGCGAGGCCACCTCCTATTCAGGCGGCGGGGAGGATTGTCAGGATGGGAATGCGAGAAAAGGTCTTGTGCGAGAGGATTTAATGGGAAGAAAGGTTTCTATATAATGTTTGGAATCGGGATTTGATTAATTCATTGACGGTGGGAATACTGAGATCTCCGTGTAGGACTTTATTGGTGACGTAGAAAGAAGCGTTGACAATTCGTCGAAGGAGTTTGGACTGGAATGCTTGTATACAATTGATGTTGGATTGTTTAACTGTACCCCAAAGTTAGGTCCAAATTCGACGAAATGGTCTTGTAAATCGTAAGTTTGTTGTTAGTTGTCAGTTTCGATTTTGGTCCAAGTAGTCGACGTAACAGTCCATATCTTCGATTCAGTTTAAGTCGTGTATGTAGGTTCCATGTAAGTCTACTAACTAGGTAAAACCCGAGAGAGCGAACTTGGGAATCAGAATGTTGTTAATGATGACAGGAGGGAAAATAATAGAGATAAATAACATTTTCGAGTATAGAAAGAGGCAAGAAGTGGGGAGTGAGGGGAGAGCGGCAAAGTGAAAAAGCTTTTTTTGTCCGGATATCGCACGTAAGCAGCTTCAGTTATTGAATATAATGCAAAGTTTCTTCTAGGCAACCTACTAGTAATAAATATAAATATAAACTCGATTGTCTTGATTTATAGACAACTTCCGAGCGCATCCGGAGCTCAGTGGTATGCGTGCTTTCTTACTGAACATCGAGGGTTCGGTTGTTTATTTTATCTGGGAGATAAGAACTTAAGCACGCCGTCCTTCTGATGGGACATTAAGCGATGTCCCGAGCCAGTACGATGTCAGGTACTCGTTAAAGACCCCTACCCTAGGTGAATAAAAATTTAGAGTAGGCAAAATTTAGGAGTCGCATAGTAGAGTCGGGCTCATGTCCACGAAAGAGCTCTCTGGTAGTAGGCAATAAGACCTTGTAGTTGAATCCCGGGCATGAGTCTATAACCATCCTGTGGCACCTAACTCCTCTGGCTGCGTTCGACCTACACTCTGGTTGTTAACACCTTCAACTAGAATTTCATTTAAAATAAAATCATAAAATGTCAAAAACTCTTATTTTTGGGTTCACATGTTTCTTGTATCTATTCTGAAATCTTGTATTTATATGTTAGACATTTATTAAAAAATATTATTTCACATATCTATTTTTTTTTTTTAATTGTCTGCATATTGTTATTATTCAGTAGATAAATAAAGTGTGGTTAATTTCTATAAATTTAAACAATTTTATCAATCTTAAATCTGCTTACAAATATTTAAAACTGATTTCATTTGTAAACCCTTTAAAGTAAGATACTAGGATAGTGTATCCTTTAATCGATTTTACAGAATTCTTAATAGTTAATTATTGTGAATACAAATTATTTATCGATATGAAATAAAAAGCAAAATTAAAACAATTGAAAAAAAATTATTTGTTCATTTTTTACCCGAAATTAAATTGTAGTTTTATGTTTACAGCTGGAAATTTTGTATGCGGATCCAAAACTACAATTGAAGTTATCGTGTTCACAGGCAGACAGACATTTTTTTGTTCATATGTATTTGGAATCTAGAGGTCGATCGGTGGGGAAGTATAAAAATTCTGTCTGTGACACGATAACTTGGAATCTTTTATGTGTATCCAGCACCCTCTAAGGACACCTTTTGATTTTCAGCCAAATCGACCAAAGGGATGGAGAATATTGCAGGGGAACCTTAATATAAACTAGAATAGCCGTAGATATAGTTGGACACTATGTCACCAAAAGGTTTATTGTTTGAAAACACACTTTTCTCCAGTAATGTCGGTAGACTAACATTGACTTGAAAGACTACCTGAAGTGAATATTAAAAAAATATGTTTTGGTTCGTCGTAACTAGAATAGCCGTAGAGAAATAGTAAGAAATATATAGGCATCTCAGAGGGCGCCTGTAGCTCAGTGGTATGCGTGCTTGCTTACTAAGCTCGTTATCGCGGGTTCCAAACCTGGGCTAGAGGCCCTTCATTTATTTTATCTAAGAGGTGAAAAAAAATGTATGCACGCCGTCATTCGAATGGGACGTTTAGCGATGGTCACTAGCCTGCATGATGGCAGGTTCTCTCTCGCTAAAGACCCCTACCCTAGGTGAATATAAATTTAGGGTAAGCAACATTTAGGGACTCCCACAGTAGAGTCGAGCTCATGTCCACCAGAGTAACAAAAGAGCGCACTGGTTTTAGGCGAAATGACCTTGTAGTTAAGCCCGGGCATGAGTCATAATAACAGTTTCTTTACATATAGTTGTCTATATATTTTTTATAAATAAAGACGAATATGCTGTTGAAAAAAACATTATTTTTAATTCAAAATCCTATACAACCCAAAAGTGATAACAATTATTATAACTGAGTTATTGATTTATATAACTACAATATAAAAAGTCAACCTAGAAATTCGATGAATTGTAATTAGATTACAAATACCCGAAGAAAAGGAATATTTGACGCTATCGACACTAACTGAGCGAAAGAACTTGTTAAAGTGACGATAACCTGTTCGTATCACACTGCGATTACTTACGTTAACAGAGCTTCAGTAAAATAGATGTTTTACATTCAAATCCATCAAAAGAGATGGGAGAGTTTTGGGTGAGAGAGCGGCAACATCTCTCGCCCACTACCTATAGCGCTACGGCAAAAACATTAAAAAATTGGTAGAAAATAAAATGGAAAAAAAAATATATATAAATATTTTAATTTATTTATTTAACAATACAACTTTTATATATTTAATAATCAAATTGAAGAAATTAATAATAAAGGAATAACTGTACAAGATCAGATCTTGAAATATTTTCTAAATTCAAAATACATTGGAAGATAATATAATTTCGATATATACACACATACAAATTAGAACAATTTTAATACATAAATACCCTGTATATTACATTTTATATAAACTCATATTATTAAAAATATATATAATTTAATTACACACTGTTTATATATTATACATTTATTTTTTTATTAAGAATAAAGTGATTAAATTAGGGAAAAACTGAAGAATTATTAAAAATGTTCTTGTAGCACTCCCAACCTCCTTCGTTCCTCCAGGCCTAGGTTTGAATTGGGTTTATATGTACTACCCCGACCATAACCCCCCCAGTTCATACATACTACCGCCACTATAAAAAAAAACCCCACTTTATACGTACTACCCTGACCATAAAACCCCCCACCCGTCCTAAGTTTTGAGATGCCATAAGCTCATATACTTGAAATATCCTGCAAGTTTCCTAAATATACGGTCAACACAAGTTCAAAAAAATGTAGGTAAGGCAAGACTATAAATATTAAAAATTACAAATAGATCACCCTGTGATAATAATAATTATTTTTTATTATATTTTTATTTATCATAAGCTTTTTAACTATTTTTATTTACATTATAATTTTTATATAAATAATAAAATGTTCATAACAATAGGTGCTTAATTCTAAAATTAAATACTGAAGATTTTGAGCAAAATATAATAAAACAAACGCTCATTAATAATAAATATAGTACTAAAAAAATCTTAATGATATCACAATAAATAAATACAGTAGGTAAAAAAGAAAGAAAGATGCATACCAACGTTATTTGTTTAATTTAGATAACAAACTGATTCAATCATTGAAATCACTTTATTATGTTTGGTCTAAATAAACAATATAATTCATTTTTAGTCTCATTTAAATAACAAACAGATTTAATAATTGAAATAACTTTATTATGTTTGAAACTGTGAGAGTACAAACGTAAATTTTCACATCAAACAGCAGGATTTGCCTCCAAGAAGCTGAATGGCTGACTCCATGTTTCTATCTTGCTTTCCCGCACGTATTTATGACGTAAACAACTAAAAAATTTCTGTCCGCCTGTGTGTCTGTAAACACGATCAACTCCCGATAGAATGAATATATCGACAAGAAATTTGCATTTTTATCTCACTGTTTCAAATTGAATGGATTTATCCAAATATTTTTCGCTCTTCGATTATATTATTTGCATTGGGGCGCCGGTAAGTTCAGAAGTTAGCATGCTTGCTTACTGAGCTCAAAACCCAGGTGAAAAAGTCTTGAGCACGCCGTTCTTCGGATGGGACGTTAAGTGATGGTCCCGAGCCTGTACGATGTCAGGTATTTGTTAAAGACCCCTACCCCTGAATAAAAATGTAGGATAGGCAAAATTTAGAACCCCCAAAGTAGAGTCGGGCTCATGTCCATTATAGTGACGAAAGAGCGCTCTGGTAGTAGGCGATATGACCTCATAGTTAAAGCCAGGACGTGAGTCATAATAACTATTATTTGCACCAAACGTAACAATTTGTCCACTGCATCTTAATTTTTTTAAACAATTTTACATCAGCTTTATAAACATTATTTTATTTATAATTTATACAAAATAAAAATTATCAACAAATATTTTTTATTTCTTCCAAAAAAGCAAGAAAGCTTACTCATATTTTTCCGAAAATATGCAATTTAATACATTTTTGTTTTCACATAAATATTTATATATACTGATATTTTTTGAAAATTATTATTCTTTAAGAAAAGGACTTCGATTTTAATATAAATTGAATGGGAAGTTATCATTCATTAGTATTATATTGGCATTCTATGAATGAGAACATTTCATTTTCAAAATACAATTCAGCACCGTTTTTAATTTATGTATTAATTTTTTTTTTATATACTCTTGTACCACATGCGGAAAGACTAGAGCATTATAGTTATATACTATTATAGTTTATAGGATTCATTTTTAGGGAAATTTGACTATAACTCCCATCATTTGTGAACTACTTCTGTTCGCATTCAGAAAAAATTTAATATAAAAAAAAAACGTGAAATTATATCACATTTTGATCGTTAAATAGGAACTTACGTCAAATAAAATTTAATTTTAATTAATTTTAAGGAAATTTGACTTTCGAGAAACAGCGCGATTACCCCTGACCTAGATGACTTGGTATAGTGTTTTTCAATTGAAATTTTTTTTTTTTAGATTATTAAACAGTTCATATATACAATTCAATTTAGGATTCTCATAGTAGAGTAGGGCTCATGTTTACCAGAGCCACAAAAGAGCGCTGTGGTAGTAGGCGATATGACCTCAATGTTAAACCCCGGGCATGAGTCACAATAAAAGTAAAAAAGTACAATGCATTACAATTTGTACATTTTTTTTTTTTTTTTTCTGCAACCATATTCTCATGTTTAACTATATAATAATAAATAACAGCAAAAAAGCTCTAAGCAAAATTAGTATTTATTGGTAGCATTCATTGCAAAAAATAATTAAACTTGGGGGACGCATGTAAAGGTACATTTAGACTGAGGGCAACAAATTAGAAAATGAAGCTTTCTGGCGATCAGAATCGACTGGTCAGTCGCATTTCAACAAAACATTCGATTCCTCCGTTCATTTTAGTTGTTTGATTGAATACTGAATTACTCAACATTTTTCAGTCGAAAAAATATTTTTTTTTTTAAATATATTTTTCTTTATTTTTCCGTTCCTCATCAGTTTATTAGATTAAAATTATTTGGAATGAATTAGATTATTCTCTATAAAAAAAATGAATGTGCCTTAATTTTTAAAATTGATGTACCCCAAAACATTAAACAAAATATAAATCAAAGATTAAATTGTTCTTAATACAACTGAAGAGAATCTGACAAAGTTCAGGGATATCGGCTGAAGGGAAGACGGAGTTGGGGAGAGGGGGCTCAATTCAAAAACCTTAATAACTGTCAATATAATGAATTTACCGACACAATAGTTAATATGAGTATTTAAGAGCGCCTATGTAAGTCAACTATTGAATATTAGCGCAAACAATCGACTAGTTTTGGTGGGGAGCAAAAATTCAATTCTCCTTAACAAAGAATATAAATTATATTGGCTTATATGAATAAAATTTTAAAAATAATAATAATAAAGCATCATTATACAATTTCAGGGGAAAAAAACTTTCTGAGACAGAAATCCATCCAAAAATACAATAAAAATAGTCATACCCACCGCCGCCGCGGCGACAACATGGCTCGAATTGACGACAACCACGACTACTTCAACTGAACTTCTACTTATGTGTACTACACGACAGCTAAATCTATACTTTCTGAAGTATATTTCTTTTGTTGTCTTCAGTCTAAATGCTCCTTAAAATTAATAGATCCGTAAAAACTACCCTTAACCCTGGGAAAGTTCAAAAATCGGATAAACATTGTCAACTTCAAAATTGAGAAACGCTAAGAAAACTTGTAATAAATAATTAAAACAAACTTATTTTAAAATTAATATCTATTTCACAAAAATGTCATACACTACCAGTTCTCGGTATTGCACCATCGTCAGGTTGTGTTATAAACTAGTTTGCTGAGTGCAAACCATTCTTATACCTCAGAAAGAGGTTGGAATTTCAAATTGGAAGCTTTCGTGGATGTACAGTTAGGAATTAGTATTGACTAAAATATTTTCTAACAATCACATATAAATTATATTTATATGACAAATTAATTAGTTTATTCGATTTGTTTATAACTAAAAGTGTAATGCCAAAAACCGTACGTATATATAGTACATATGTACAACTTTTGTGGAATAGACAATATTTCAGAAAAAAAGTTTATTTTCTTATAGGAACAGAAGACGTTGTCTTCCCATTGTTTTATTTTTGACCAGAACCGGTTTTCAATGCATTAGAGTAGTAACTATACACTGTACGGATGGGATGTGTCACTGATGATGACGCTGTTCCGTTGAAAACCGGTTCTGGTCAAAAATAAAACAGTGGGAAGACAACGTCTTTTATTTCTATGAGAAATCTCATCGCACAACATCTTACTATCAGATATGATGAAGTTTGTTTTAATGAGAGAAGTCAAGGTTCTGTCATTTAAATAAAACAAAATAATATTTGGTCAACCGTTTCAAAAACTATTCATTTTCTTGTTCAGAGCCTTATATTGACTTAAGTGGATGTTTATGAATAAGGTTGTATATGTGTAAACATAACATCTTCACAACTCACATCCACTCGAGTCATTATAATCTGCTGAAGAAGGAAATAAATAGTTTGTTTTATATATGTTACTGTCGAGTTTTTTATTTACACAACAGAACCCCGACTTCTGTCAACATTGAGAAGATACTGTTGACTCTACCCATCATTAAGTTTTATTTACTCAAGTATTTGGTCTGATTGCCATACTTCAACAGCGCTTGCGCACAAGTTACCCTAATCTAAGGTACTTCATTTTATTACACAAATGTCCCTTCTAGAAAAATCATTATTGAAAGTTTCGTTTCTTCAATTAAAATATAATAAATACGGTATTTTTTGCCATCTGTACAGAATAACTGCGCAGTAAAATTTGCGTTTTGAGATACGATATGTTATAGGTCAATGTTGAATTGAAGACAAACGGAGAAACAACCAACAAAAACAAACACTACTTTAATAAATAGGTCTTATGGAATGTTGAACAATCCTTAGATAAACAACACTATATATTATATTCTAAAAGTTTACAAAAATAGACAAAACAAAGAAATTAGCGAACAAATAAAAATAAATAATACCATTGGAATAAGAGTACCATAAAACTACTAAGTCACTTTGCAACAATTTTTCAGTATTTATTTATTTTTATAATTATTAATTTTAATCAACGTTTAGTGGTAATTTAAATATTTCATTAAAATTTGATACATAGTTCAGCTAAATGAACGAAAGTTACTGAAGCAATGTTCGATATGTATAAACGTGGCTCTAATTGAACACTTTTTAAAGATATGAGGTTTTTCACACACACAAAAAAAAATGTTTGTTTGGTTATATTCATGGACGTAACATTTTTCAGAATTTGATGTAATAAAACTCAGGTTCAGGGAGCAAAGTAATCCACGTTTTACGGTACTGCTTAGAATATAAGAAAAATTCACATTTTTTTTAGGTAAAGTTTTGTATGTCGGCGAGACAGACAGGAGTTGAAGGATGGCTCGCGCTGCTGAAGAAGTGACGAAGTTTCTGGAAGACGTCTGGATGGTTGAAGAGCTGGAGGTGGCTGGATACGGGCAGTACCACCTCCGGAGGCAGCTCCTATAACAGACATATTATACTTGAATTAGAAACTCATTATTTAAGGTGGTATATGAAATTACTGATTGTACATTTGTGTATTATACATGGATTTGGAAGTGGGCATTGCTTAACACAAAACTGTCGCAAAAGATTTGGGCATAATATGAAGCATAATTTGTGTTTAATTCTGACGTTCATAACATCTTGTACATGTGTGCTGATGGGGTGAAGACACGCTCACTCTGACGCCTAGCGGTTCGCTCCTGAAACACTCGCATGTTATCAAGGTGCTTCTCTAGAGTAGCCCGAGGTTGCCGTCCTTTTCACTCCCGCTCACTAAATGCCATGGAACCCTAGAGCTGCTCTCCAATCCATCTTTATGACCCTAATCGTAGCCTTTTCACTAAATTAAATAATTACTAATGGCTCATTCCAAGGGTAAAAAAAAAAGGTTATTTGAATGAAAATAAACAAATGATCAAGTGAGTAAACTCAATGAATCTATGAACAAGGAACAATGATAAGTTTGGATATTGTTACAATATATAACGTGTCTCGGGTCATTCTAAATCAACAATGAATATATAAAATTACCTACTGACAAACAAAAATAGTGTTCAGTTCGTAACAATACTTTTTTTTGTTTAATATCAAAATCCCTCAAAAAAAAAACAAAAAAAAAAGTGTTCCAGGTGGAACCGGTTTAGTTCGGAATCTTTTTTTTTTTTTTTTTCTGGTGTACCGGCCTCTGAAGGGGGCTCAACAACACCCATCCACCGGGAATGTAGGTCATGTTTAGGTTTATTTTAGTTCGGAATCAGAAAATGTTCCGCAATGAAAGATCCAACACAAACATTCTTTTTTTGGGTTGAGTTCGGTTTGAACCTGCCCCCCCCGACAGTTGTACCTGTAATGTGAGGAGGAGTATGTGAGTCTTGTCAGAGGTGGGCAGACTCTGGAGGAACTCCTGGATACTCGTCCTGTTCCAGTCCCCGGTCAGATCTCTGGAAAGACATACCAGGGCACGACCCAGCCGTCCTACCAGACACCTCGTCTCTTCAGAGAGCCCTCCTGAAAAACAAACATCTTATATTTATTGTATAGTTTATATATTGTATGTTTTCATTATACAAGGTGATTCCCTTGATTTACATCAATTTTTTTCGCATTCAACCTTATATTTCTCCATGAAATCGATACGAAATCGCAAAGTTGACTATACCAATAGAAAGCTGATCAAATTTGCAAGTCTTCTTCCCTTGGGCGGTTGAAGCGGTCCTTGAGCGGGAAAGTAGTTGACGTGGAAGTATTTCCCGAAATTTTAATTTTTCTAAAATGTTAACGTTTTAGCTGTTATTTCGATTCCAAGTTGGTAATTTTCAAAGTTGAAAGTACACTAGTATGATAGGAAATTTAACGGTGATTCCGAAAATGTGGTCAAAAGTTGAGAAAAACTCATTTAAAGGGGAGAAATGTGGGACTTGATGACAAAAAACGTGGTTTTCTCGAAAAACCTTTAAAAAATCATATCTCGGCAACGGATTGAGATAGAAAGGTGCGGTTGGCGGCATTCTACTCCATTTTCGGTCTAGTTTCATAGATTTTTTTTTTTTAAGTTACGAGGGAATCACCCTGTATATATTACCTACTTTATCTTTGTCCTTTTATTTTATTCATTTATTTTTACTTTCATTTATTATTTTGTACTTACTTTATATTATTATTGTTCTTGTTTTTGCTTCCTATTGTGTATAATTTTGTGTTTTTCAAAAAATATGAAGAATCGGTGCCACAAGACCAACCTATATTCTATATTTCTTCCTCGGCTATTTCAGGTAGGACCAACTAGAATGTACTATTTAACTTATGGTTGACCGTATTTGACCTACCGAGATTGCTGCATTAATGTGTATTTCGATCGACCACACCCCGACTCACACTTTAGTTTCCGCTCTCTCTCTAAACCCTAAATCTCTTTATTTGTTGGACCCTTAACTTCAGTTTTTGTTATATTGAGTGTATTCCGATCTCCGATTTCTAAGACCACCGGCAGAATCATGCACGCATGCGTACATCTCGAATGCATGGGTACAGCCTATAGACAAGTTACAATTATAAAGAAAATGTTGACAATTAGTTGTGTGTATATTCCTATCACTTTTATAATATCCTTTTGACAAGATGAATTTTCACAAAATATATTAGGAATCGTTTGATGAAAATATGGAGATAGACGCCGCACAGTGTGAAATTTATGAGTTTTAATTTTCAAAATTCGAGCTCCCGCTCAACTTTTGATCAATTTGGATGAAACTAGGTGCAAAATATTTGTGAAAGCTGACTTTTTTATCAGGTAACTGCGGGTTTCACAATGAAGGTATTAAATGTCAATTGACAGCTGCCAAAACCCCGCGAAATTTTTTTTGTCTAAGTTTTTGTTAACGGATTTTTACAACTTAAATGAATGTTTTTTGGGTCACTGATTACGAATTCAATATTTATTTTAGCCAAAAGTGGTCCTAATGTTGTCATTTTGGCCTAAAGTGGTTCAAATTCAATACATTGGCTATTTTTGCCACTTTTGGTGGTTTTAATGGATTCATTGATTGTGAAACACGCAGTTACCAGATAGAAAGCCAGCTTTCACAAATATTTTGCACCTAGTTTCATCCAAATTAAGCGGGGACTCGAATTTTGAAAATCAAAACTCATAATAAATTTAAACACTGTGCGCCGGTGGCACAGAGATAGCGTGCTTGTCTAATGAGCTCAAGATCGTTAGTTCGAAACCCGACCGAACCTCCTCTGGGAGGTGAAAAAAACATTGAGCACGCCGTCCCTCGGAAGAGTCACATTAACTAACTAAAAGGGGATATACATACCGCCAGCGGATACCTGTTGGGGGACGAGATAAAATGAACCATCTTCGGTTAACTGAGGGCTGATCATGTTGTCAACCAAATTCTGATCTTCAGGGGCGTGGATCAACACCAGGCCAATCCTTCTAGTGTCACTCTTCTTTGAAAATAGGTTACCTAGAAACAGAAATAAAAATATGGTTAACAGGTTGTACAGGCAATTTTAATATTTATTTAAATTGATGTTGTGAGGAAGAAGAAACAGCTCAGCTGAGATTTGAAGAGATAATTAGTTATGACTCATGCCCGGGCTTTGACAAGGTCATATCGCCTACTACCAGAGCACTCTGGTGGACATGAGCCCAACTCTACTATGGGAATCCTAAATTTTTATTCACCAGTAGCTGACATTGCACAGATCGGGACAATCTCTTAACGTCCCTTCCGAAGGACGGCGTGCTCAATGTTTTTTTCCTCCCACATAAGATAAGCTATTATGTTTTAATATCCATATGTTTTTAATGATTATTATAAGTAGCATATGTATATGTTTTCAATCAGAAGATATAAATACACAGAGAGGGCGCCGGTAGCTCAGTGGTATGCGTGCTTGACTTCTGAGCTCAAGAACGTGGGTTCGAAACCCGACCTCGGCCCTTAGTTTAGTTTATCTGGGACGTAAAATAAACTTAAGCACGCCGTCCTTCGGATGGCACGTTAAGCGATGGTCCCGAGCCTGTACGATGTCAGGTACTCGTTAAAGACCCCTGCCCTGTGTGAATAAAAATTTAGGTTAGCAAAAATTTAAGACTCCCACAGTAGAGTCGGGCTCATGTCCACCAGAGTGACGAAAGAGCGCTCTGGTAAATAGGCGATATGACCTTGTAGTTTTTTTTTTTTTTTTTTTTTTTTTTTTGTGTTATATATAATTATTTAAGACATCCATGGCCCCGGGAGGGAGTTCTATCTACGAAATAAAACTCACTCCCGGATGGGATTCGAACCCGCAAACCATGGTGAAGACCATGCGACCAAAGCCCTACGCTCTAGCCCGCACAGCCACCATGGCCCCAACCTTGTAGTTAAAGCCCGGGCATGAGTCATAAAACCTAACCTAATTAAACATTCAATTTATAAGATCATCTGTATTTAAAATAGTTTTGATTCTATTATAATCACATGAAATGTCGTTTTTTGTTGGAAAAATAAGAAAAAAAATTTGTAAACTTTGTTTTTGTTCATCAAATATGATAAAAAATGTATTTGCTACATTAAAAAATCATTATTCAATTAGATACATCACTTTTTCCGTTCTTTCTTCATTTTGTTGATGTTTCATAACTTTAAAATATGTAGTTAATTATGGAAGGCGACTGTGCAATATGAAAGTACAAGTTATAACAACTCTAAAAATGAGTCTATCTCAATTTTGCAAAATTTTGCAGTTGCCTCGTTTTTCCGGGCAGTCACACACATATATATATATATATTTTAAAATAAAATAAATAAATTATCTTACATTCTTTGACTTTTCCCCAAATTTTCTTGTTGAAAATTAACTTGAATGTATAGTAGACAAGTAGCGCTCCCGTGAGGACGGCGGTCAGGAGAACTAGCAGTGTCACTTGGCTTCCGATACAGAAACCATTCTCAAGTTCATCTCGGGCTGAAAAATAAATAAACAAATTAAGGTAATTTTTTCATGGAAAATAATTTTTTTACAAATCCCAAATTGTTTGAATACGTATTTACTTATTAACAAATAGTGTGCGGGTAGAATCAGGGGCGTACCTGGGGGGGGGGGGGGGGGGGGGGGGGGGAGGGGAGAATATAGGGGATCAATCCCCCCGAAATTAAAAAAAAAAAATTGTTCTTTTTGTAAATAATAAAACTATTTTTACTTGCATGGAATAATTTAAACATAAAACATTTTCCTACTAGAGGTTGTGCGGATCCTCGTGAAACTTGACCTTGGACAGAGAAAGCGGTTCGAAAATATTTTATTTCAAGCCTAAAACAATTTCTCAACAATTCACAGGTTTTTCAAAATTGGAGCTACACTTCCAGTTTGTGTAGCAACAAGTGAACGGTCTTTATCAACCCTTAGACGTATGAAAAGCTATATCAGATATAGTACTAGCCAAGACAGATTGGATGGATTAGCTCTGATGTCAATAGACAGAGACATTCATCTAGACCCTGAAACAGTTTTAAATAAGTTTGCAGCTTGCACAATCAAAGCTAGAAGACTTGAATTAATTTTGTAATGACCCTGAAACAATTAACTATATATATACATATATATATGAACATGCTACATACAACTGTCCATGTGCGAAGCAAGGATGTTCTAAGGTAAAGCGAAATTTCAAACACTTTATGTGCTCTATAGAATTCAATACAAAACAATTTACACCAATTCGTGTAATAATTTTAGTTCCATGAGAGAATGCACAAAATACAGGGGTGGATACGGGGGTAAGGTAAGGGTAGGGTAGAAAGAAGTCTCAAACATTTTCCGTGCTCTATATAATCCAATACAAGAAGGTTTTATGCAAATTCGTTCAATGATATTTGTTCCATAAGCGAATGCACCAAATGCGGGGGTGGGTACGTGGGTGGGATAAAACTATGTTCTAAATCTTCTCGGTGACTCAACGAACATAATTGCTGAACATAAGAACAAAATAGGATCGAAGTTTAGAAGTCTATAAAACACAAACATACAGACATTAGATTTTATATACATAGATTTTATTCAGTTAAGTATCAATACAGTAAATTGAAAAATAATCCAACGGTACTCAATTTCATTCTTTGAATGAAAATGAAACTGCTTTTCATTTTTGAATTACAGTTCAAATTCTCATGTGAACTGGGTCAACTGACACCTGTGTTGACACGTTACTGTTCTTTTTTAAATATCCAAATAGTTTTTAAAATATGCAAAAAAAACATTTCAATTTGTTTTAAGAAAACATTTTCTATCAAAGAGAATTCATTTGAAAAAAAAAAAAAAAATTGTGTACATCATGTCAACACTGAATGACAGTAGAACTGACACAACAAAAGTGCTGTCATTATTTTAAAAAAATAATAATGTTACTAGTTGGATCAAAACCAAAAACCATAGGGTTCAGTTCTTTGAACTAACTAACGTTTGATATTGTGTAACACACAGACAAACTCAAAGCCTTCTGAATCAAAAGGAAACCGCTTCGACAGGTCAATAAAATTATTTCTGTGCTGTTTGGGTAAAGGGGTATATGTCAATTTTTTGTGAAAATGGGTAACACCTATCTAAAGCAATTCATAACTTGCTTTAGATAGGTGATCTCTATGTTGGGGTAAAGAGAAATAAGTCAGAATCTTATGACATCATTGAAAAAAAAGGAAGTGAAAAGGGGGACAACTGAGAAACTTGGGAGTTCTCTGAAAACTGAAAACAGAAAAACTGACATATACCCCTTTACTTCAACACCACAGATATGTTTCAGAATTGTTTATTTCTTCAATACATTACCTTTCATAAAATTGTAGTTTTTTAAAATATATTGATATTTACAAATGTACAGTCACAGGTTGTCAAAAAAAAATGTAGTATGACTTTTTACTGAAAACATATTTTGAATGAAAGCTAAAAAATGTTTTAATAAAAATAAATAAATAAAACAATCTAAAAACTTTAAACAATTTAAAATATCATGGATGGGGACAGACGAGTTATTCCTGTCCACCATCTGAGTCACAACAGACTTGCGATTTAAAAAAAAAAATTTATCAGACTGCAGGATGATGAGGGAAACCTCGAAAGCCGGCTAGCTACTTATAATAAAAATCTAGGAAGTCATACTACATTTTATTTGACTACCTGTGAAATAATCACTTCTCACTACATCAGCCATCTTTATATTAATATACAGTCAAGTTGAGAGATCGAGCTCAGTCAGCAGCACTAGGGTAAGCAATCCACCCGAATTACACTATTCCGAAGACTTATCTTTGAAATAACATCCTAAAATCAGGTCTGAATAACACAAACTGGATGGGATGGGTCGTTAAGCGATGGTCCCGAATCTGTACTGTCTGTCAAGTACTCGGTACTCGCTACAACCTTAACCTAGATGAACACCTAGGTGAATAAACCTAGAGTCGGGCCCATGCCTATCAGAGCGACGAAAAAGCGCTTTGGTAGTAGGCGATATGACCTCGTAGTTAAAGCATGCGTTGCACTAACTAAAAGAAGTATTTAAAGAAAAAAGTAAAATGTTAACTCAAAATGGATAATTATGTCTTGCGAAACAGAGTTTTATTTTTATATATCATCTTGATCTTACTATGTTCTATTCCTTCGATTACATTTTATAGAAATAGTGTTTTTAAATTTTCTACACCTCACAGATGTAGTCTTCCAACTGCTTTACACTCTCGGTAAAGACATTTATCTTCTGATAGTTTCATACAGACTGAGATGCGTCAAGTCTACGTTCGCGTGAAATACCCACAGACAGATTTCTCGCGCCACAGTTCGCAAAATGACAAAACACATATGAAAACTCCCCCCAAAAAAATTATATATTTTATAGGTGTATCCAAAAGCCGATAGAGCCGAAAGAAACACGAACGAAAACGTAAGGGATGCAGCTTCCCTTAGAATAAATTCATGCTTATAAATGAGGGTTCTCAAAAGTGAATAAAAATAGCATAAAATTGCTTGAAGAAAATTTTATTAAATATAAAAAATAAAAACATTGTTATTAACCAAAATACAAAAATAAATATTAGACAACAAATTTAAAATTTAATAAATACATAAATTTTATGGCACGTTAAAACAATATAATAATAAACTAGAAGCAGGCAAAAGAAATAGTTAAATAATTACATAAACATAAAAAGTAGAACATAAATAACATAACAGTTAACATAAATAAGAACATAAAAATACATAAACAAAGCTAAAACAACACAGATATAAAGAAAGCAAAGCCAAGCAGGTACAAGCAGAAAAATGCAAGAAGACACGCAGACAAGTATAATATGAAATGTATTTATTTACGTTTGAGTTGAGTCTCCATGAAGATCTTCTGGTCGCCAGTGTTGCTGATGGTACAGAGATAATTGCCGAAGTCCGCAGACTCCACGTTGTTCAACAAGAGGTACTTCCCCACAATCTCCTTCTCTCTGCAACATAAACAACACAACAACATTAAATTTCAAAAATATGTTTTTAAGTAATCTCTAACAAACTTACAATTTACAAAACAATCATACGACCAATATGGAACTATGGGGCTCAGCCAAGAGTTCCAACATCAACAGAATACAAACTCTTCAGTCAAAAGTCCTGACGACAAATTGTCAATGCTCCCTTTTATGTCACCAACAAAGTCCTACACAAAGACCTCAACATTCCTTATGTCCAAGACCTAGTCCAACTCCGCTTCAAGAAATTCAATTCTAAGTTGAATACCCATCCAAATCCTGACGCTCAGCGCATGTCCTCTCAATCCCTTCCCGACAACACTCCACGCTGCCTAAGACGACGCTGGCCTCGTGATCTTCTTTGAATAAATAACGAGACTGACTAAGGGAGTGTCAGCACTGACTGGCTTCTCCCATCAATAGTACGTATTTATCTCATGTTCACTTCTACCTATTGTTAATTTTGTACAGATTGTAGATGTGTTATCAATAAATGAATTGTTTTTTGACGTGAAAACGTCTATTCGCTCGTTAAGCAGTGATAGCCGGTCAAACTTTCTTGTGTATTACAAAATACCGTCAGATTTGAATCGATAATAACTACGAGACTAATAATGCGATAACAACGGTTGAGGTCACAATGGATAGAGCATGTCTGTACGTGTTTGTTGTGCAGTGTTTGTTTTGCCTGTGACGTTATCAGGCTAGTGTGGGAGCTGGCGGATGATTGTTGCGAATTAGCGTTATGTAAAATTAGAAATTAGTGTAGCCTGATAACGCGTTTAGATAGGACATTGATTCGGGTGTCATTGTAAAGAGCTTGAGGAGCACTACTAGGACTCAAAGTGAAACAATAAAAATATTCGCCGAAATATATGTAAAAAATCGGTATTAAATTGAAAATTGCAAAAAAATTAAAGATGTCTCATATGAATCGTAAATATGCGCGGAATTATAGAAAACGCAAATCAGAGGAAAGCTCGCATCAAAAGGAATTTAAAAAACCTAAAATCTACGGCGTGGACCTTGACTACGCCTTTATGTTTTTTTTATTCAATCTAATGTTGACCACAGTTGAAGTAACGTTAAAATAATGTTTCACAAATATAAATAATCTTTATCTTTTCAGTAGCAATGAGTTTAAGTGAAAAATTCACATAAATTGTGAAGAAAAAATTAAACATTAATTAAAGAAAAATAATTAATATAAAAATAAAGTTTTAATTAAATTGTGTAAATGTTAAATAAACTGAGAGTTGGAGGAACTGGACTGGTTTTAGTTAGAAACAAAGAAAATGAGTTGTTGTAAAGTTTTAATTAAACAGGATATTTAACTCTTAACTGTGTTGAGCTAGCAGATCTCTTGTCATTCTACTTCCCCATCTCTATGTTGTATAACATGGAAGTTATATAGTATCATGGAACTGAAAGGGGGACTGAACTCAAAGGCCCTAAATAACTGCTGTTGTAACACAGTTCTAAGATTCATTTTCGGGCTCCCCAGACACCTTCCCTCTATTACTAGTTCCTATACCGACCTAAAATGGCTCTTCCCATCCTCTCGACGACAATATTTCCTAGGCTCCTTCCTCTATTAAACCATATCTTCCCAAAAGCCCTCCTACATCTTCCAAATTCTCCAATTTCCAGCAGAAAGTCAATAGATCCCGTCCCTCTGATCTTTATCTCCCTTCCCACAGGACAACAACCTACCACAACTCCTTCCTTATCCAGGCTAACTCCCTCTCCAGGTCCCGTCCCTCTGATCTTTACCTCCCTTCCCACAGGACAACAACCTACCACAACTCCTTCCTTATCCAGGCTAACTCCCTCTCCAGATCCCGTCCCTCTGATCTTTGCCTCCCTTCCCACAGGACAACAACCTACCACAACTCCTTCCTTATCCAGGCTAACTCCCTCTCCAGATCCCGTCCCTCTGATCTTTGCCTCCCTTCCCACAGGACAACAACCTACCACAACTCCTTCCTTATCCAGGCTAACTCCCTCTCCAGATCCCGTCCCCCTGATCTTTATCTCCCCTCCCATAGGACAACAACCTACCACAACTCCTTCCTTATCCAGGCTAACTCCCTCTGGAACTCTCTCCCTCTCCAGGTCCCGTCCCTCTGATCTTTACCTCCCTTCCCACAGGACAACAACCTACCACAACTCCTTCCTTATCCAGGCTAACTCCCTCTCCAGATCCCGTCCCTCTTATCTTTGCCTCCCTTCCCACAGGACAACAACCTACCACAACTCCTTCCTTATCCAGGCTAACTCCCTCTGGAACTCTCCCCTCTCCAGATTCGCCATGCTCCTACTCTTCTTTCATTGAAGTTCCTACTTTTCCATTATCTCCTAACTCAGCAAACCTCTGATTCCTAAGGCTGGCTCCTATGAGATAGTTCTCGTCTTCCTATAAGTCTCTCTCTCCACTGGACAGATTGTTACTCTTCTGTTTTATCAGTCCAGTTTCTTACAATTCATATATAAATCATTATTGTTATCATGTTTCCAACCACAGCTAGTACTGCAGGAGATCCTTCCCCATACTCGTACATACCTCTGTACATGTTCCACCTGTACATGGGGCGGAATTAGGGTCGCGTTGCCTCTCTTCTCCCAAACCACTGTCAGATCGCTGGCCGCGTCTGGCAAGTCAATGCTTCCTGTAACAAAAAAAAAATGCTCATTTTCATTTAAAAAAATCAATTATACAGTATGGGTCATATAGACAGAGGGACACATCATTTCAATTATGTTGCGTCCAGTTATGTAGGATCGGGATGTATATTTAAAATTATTAAATTAATAACAGAGTAATGAGAGAGAGTATCAAGAATCTTAACTGGAGATGCAATGGGTTCAGAGAAAACCAGTTCTAGTTTAGAGGGGGCGGGGGGTAGTTTCCGGGGGGGGGGGGGGGGGGGGGGGGGTGTCATTACAATATATACAGGTGGAAGTCCATGTTGGAGTTAGTACCATCCACATCCGAGATAGGAGCAACCATAGGTAGGTTTTATGACTCATGCCGGGCTTTAACTACAAGGTCATATCACCTACTACCAGAGTGCTCTTTCGTCACTCTGGTGGACATGAGCCCCACTCTACTATGGGAGTCCTAAATTTTGCCTGCCATAAATTTTTATTCACCTAGGGTAGGGGTCTTTAACGAGTACCTGACATCGTACAGGCTCTGGACCATCGCTTAACGTCCCAACCGAAAGACGGCGTGCTTAAGTTTATTTTACCTCCCAGATAAAATAAACTAAGGGCCTCGGTCGGGTTTCGAACCCACGTTTTTTGAGCTCAGAAGGCAAGCAAGCAAGCATACCACTGAGCTACCAGCGCCCTCACTAATCCTATATAATTAAATTTACGTCACTACATAAATTTCATACAACAGCTGACTGACCGACAGCCTCTCTTAACAACACTGATATATATAGTATCCTAAAAATCCAGATGAGGCTATTCTAGATCAACAATGAATAGCTGAATTGACCAAAAACAAATGATTATGTTTCTAACAGTATATACAATATATTTTTCGCAATTTTTTAACAAGGAGAATGTGAAAAGGCTCATTTATCCGGACAAGATGATAGAAAATTAGAAGAGCTATCTCCAGTCATTGTGCGTCCTAGAAAAATGGTATTCCCTGTTATACTAAAAAAACAAGTATGTTGAGAATGGCGGACATTTTGTGGAAACTTATACAAGAAAGTGTGTATACAGTTAGTACGCACGATTCATGTGTAACTTTCGTACCTAACTCTTCTAGTTTCAGTTTCTCTTTGTGCTAGTAGTTATTGCCATGCTCGCTTTCGCCCATACAAACGTCATCTACATCAGAAAATGTTCCTTGAAAATACTGACAATTAATAAAAATATTAGATTTCAGCAAAACATTATCTGTAAAATCTTGTCCGTGACGTGAAATTGACAATTAAAAGTTAATAACAATTAAATTATCACTTCATTTTTTAAGAAAATAAATTAAAATTTCATTAATAGATTGTAGCTTGTTTGTTGAAAATCGTGATAATTCGTTTTTTAAAGATTATGGTCGTAGCTGATTCTTTTCTAACGTGATTGTTTATTATCTAAAAGTAAATGCGATTATTGTAAAATCGTAAAATTGTTTTCGGAATTGTAGAATAGAAAAAAGGTTATAAAACAAAAATCAACTACTTACCAATTTTATATCCATTTTCACTTGTTTTTTTTTTCATTGTATTGTGTGTATTTTATGCGATACTCAATAAGTACATTTAAAGCGCTGCACACTCAAAAACTGCATTAATTCAAACAAAAACTGATAAGAAATACACGTGTTGTATAAAGCATCACAAGTGAAAGGTTAAAGCATCAAAAGTGAAAGGTGCGCACAAGTATGCGCAGTCTCCTCAGTGGGCGTCAAAAATGTTACGATTTTTCGTTTGCGTATTGGAGGGAGAAAACGCTGAATATACCTCAAAACGTCTTGTTATAACTAAGTAACGAAGTTACACTTCAATAAATCAACATCGCCAGGTTTAGTTATAAACTAGTCATCTTAGTTTATATCTAAACCTGACGATAATATAATGATGAAATGGGTAGTTTATATATAAATTTCTTTTGGAGTAGACAATATTTAAAAAATGTATATATATTGTGATGTATAAAAAATACACACATTTAAATTATTAATATTAAAAAATTAATTTTCTATAAAATCTAATAAGCAACTGAATTAGTAAATAAATAATATGAATGCATTTTCTTTTAAAACAAATGAGTAGAAAACAAAACACGGCCATCAGCTGTTTTTGAATTAGTGTTGAAAAGAGTCGAGGTCGGGGTTGAGATGTGAAGGTGGACAGAGAGTTGTTGTTTAGGCTTAAGATGTAATGAATTAAGTAGGTGTGAATTAACAGTAAAATTGATGAGCAAAGAAGGTACTGTTGTTTGTTTATATGTACAGGATATATGCCAAGAAATATATAACTTAAATTTCAAAAAATGGCCAAAATATAAAACAGAAAAAAAGATTGAAATAGTTTTAAGAATTTAGTTTTTATGATTTTTCTTTTGATTTTTGTTTCAATGTTTAGTTTTTAATTTTATAATGTAGATGTAAGAAAATAAACCCAATTATTTGTTCTCGTAAATTCTATGCTATTCATTTTCCCTGTTGGCCAAGTAAGATAATTTTGAAAACCTTTGGATTAGATTTAATATTATTGAAAAAGTTCTCTTCAGAAATCCAAATGTTTGTTAATTGAAATTTTTTAAAATATACGTGCATTTTCTTAAAAATTGCACATCTTGAATTGTTTAAGGGCCCTTTTCGGAAACTACTATAGAAATTAAAATTTAGTAAAAGAAAAGAGATAAAATTTCTACAGAGAATGTAGTAATTTATAATTTACTTAATACTTTTTATATTTATTACTTGAATTACCTATATATTTATTTTATTATTTTAATTTTACATAATTTTATTTACCACACCTTATATATATATATATATATATATATATATATATATATATATATATATATATATATATCAAAAGCATCAAAAATAATTTTTTTATAATTATATTTTATATAATTTTATTATAATTTTTAATAATTATTATCATTACAAAATAATTTTTTCATTATCTTCTCATTCTCTCTCTCTCAGACACACAAGAAAACAAATCTCCTTCTGGTAACTGGTAGTAAAGTGTCCAATTGCTTTTGACCACTTTCAGTTTTCAAAAATAAAAATAAAATATTAGAAAAAATGTAGACAGACGAGCTGGTTACCGGGTAATTGGGGAGGTACGAGGTACGGTGTGTGTCGCGGTCGACAGGTAATTGGGGAGGTACGGTGTGTGTCGCGGTCGACAGGTAATTTTCGACTTCTAGAACGGCTGAGGGCAGGAAGGCAACGGAAGGAGGAAAATGAGCAGCCCCACTAACAACCTGTTACATAGCCTCCTAGTATACCTAGTATATAGAGGGAATTATGTATTTGGGTGAAAATTCCATGTGGGGTTTACACCAGCATTCCATGTTTTTTCCAACCACCAGAGCGACGAAAGAGCGTTTTGGTAGTAGGTGATATGACCTCGTAGTAGAAGCCCAGGTCACAATAACTTAACTAAGAAGAGTAATGAAAGCATCTTTAACTATAATAAAAATAATTTGTATTGAAGTAAGTCTATTTTATAGTCTAATATCCGGATTTTTTTTTTTTAACCAACTGGAGTGCGAAAAATCTCGTTTATCCAGATATGGAAAATATTTAAAATATTGATTTTGGAGAAAGGGTGAAGGAGGGCGCTAAGCTGGCCTTTACTTTTAGGCCATGTCTTATTACTAGTTTAGAGGGAGTGCGGAAACTTAATTTATTTAAATGAATTCTGTTGAAAATTATATTGCTATTGATGGTTTTCTTTGTAAATTCTAACGTTGAACCTGGAATTGCTTTGTGGTAGTTATTAACGACGGGCCATCTACAAGTTGTCATTTTGACGTGAAAACGTCTATTCGCTCGTTAAGCACAGTGATAGCCAGTCAAACTTTCTTGTTTTACAAAATACCGTCAGATTCAAACGATAATAACTACGAGACTAATAATGCGATAACAACGACTGAGGTCACAATGGATAGAGCATGTCTGTACGTGGTTGGTGTGCAGTGTTTGTTTTGCCTGTGAAGTTATCGGGCTAGTGTGGGCACCGGCGGATGATTGTTGCGAATTAGCGTTGTGTAAAATTAGAAATTAAGTGTAGCGTGATAACGCGTTTAGATAGGACGTTGATTCGGGTGTCATTGTAAAGAGCTTGAGGAGCACTACTAGGACTCAAAGTGAAACAATAAAATATATGTAAATATAATATATGTAAAATTCGGTATTAAATTGAAAATTGCAAAAAAATTAAAGATGTCGTCTCATATGAATCGTAAATATGTGCGGAAAATGCAAATCAGAGGGAAGCTCGCATCAAAAGGAATTTAAAAAACCTAAAAAGTCTAGTGCCGATCAAATGCAAGAGCTACGGCAGCATCGAAAAGAAAATGAAAAAACGGCGCAAAGACGTTTTCACGGAAAATCTACGGCGTGGACTTTGACTACGCCTTACTGTTTTTTATTATTATTTCAAACACGTTCACATAAATAAAGTCTAGCCTTGATAATAAGCACAATAATTGATAAATGATAGCGCAGAAGCTATATAAAACATCTGGCATTGTGCAAGAAATACGTTACCAATACAACGAGATCTACACTAACACAGGAGACAAAGACAATCGCAGGAAATGATGATTGTTCAAGTACAATAATCCCTAAACATTCGCGTGGTTCTTTTAATTTCCTTCGAATGTCTAATTGGCGAATGTTGAGTTAAAATTATAATGAGAAAACGAGAGTTAAAGATCGTCTAGAAGAAAAAACATTATGGCGTAGTCAAGGTCCACGCCGTAGATTTTCCGTGAAAACGTCGGGATAAAATCATTTTTCATTTTCTTTTCGATGCTGCCGTACCTCTTGCTCGGCACTAAACTTTCTAGGTTTTTTAAATTCCTTTTGATGCGAGCTTTCCTCTGATTTGCGTTGTCTATAATTCCGCAAATATTTACGATTCATATGAGACGAATCGCAATTTTAATTTAATACTGATTTTTACATATATTTCGGGGAATATTTTTATTGTTTCACTTTGAGTCCTAGTAGTGCTCCTCAAGCTCTTTACAATGACACCCGAATTAACGTCCTATCTATACGCGTTATTACGCTACACTAATTTCTAATTTTACACAACGCTAATTCGCAACACTAACTGAAAAACAATAGAGTTCTTAGTAACGGACTTCTGATAAAATTTCGTTAAAACTGACAGAATTATATAACATCCCCTTTACTATGCAGGAATATAGCTGGAGAAACAAGAAGACACGAAGGTATACTAACCAACAAAGGCTTCACAGAAGAGTCTGGTGACGCCGCCGAGAGCTGCGTAGGAGACTAGAGGAGGTCTGTACGTGGCCAGGGGCTTCTCCATGTAGCCCGAAGAGTCGTCTGCAACATAAAGAGAGGGTACAGAGGTCAGTAGACAGAAGAGAAGATGAAGAGTCTCTTTGTCCTTGAGGGAGGCCAGCCAGTCGTCTACTAACCACATTCAAAACATTTGGTCATACAACTACACAATGGTCGAGGGGTAGAAATGAAAAACCGGATCTAAGGACTTTGGATTGGAAGGAGTTCCAGTCCATAAGTCCATATGATTGTGTTGTATATATTATATACTTATGGATTGGAACAAACCTAATATTATTAGGGGACAAACCTAATATTATTAGGGGACAAACCTAATATTATTATGGAGAACAAACCTAATATTATTAGGTTTGTTCTCCATAGACAGTTTAAATTTCCTGTTAAGAAATATGTACAATTGTCAGAAACGTCTGTTCAGTTCTTGGGATTTCAGTCGAACAGGTAGAACCATCGATGTAGCCAGGATTTTGAACAGAGGGGAGGGGGGGGGGGGGGGGGGGCAAAGTAAGGCTATTAGGGTGGGGGAGACTCCCGGGGGGCACATCCCGCAGTTTCCATGGCTAGCTTTGCGGACTTTTTGTTATTAATTTGGGAGACTCGGACCTCTAGAAGTTCCCTCTGAGGTAACCACTGACTGCAATATTTAAGTTGACTTTACATGAGCAGCAAAAAAACATGAGCCAATGACAGCATCAGGATTGGCGGATATATCATTAATATAATACACAGTAAATTATTATCTATTTTAACATTTAAATTGTTCTATTTTATTAACTGCTATATGCATATAATTTACAATTCATTTGATAGCCTTCTAAAATTTAAATAATCATTCTGCGACCATTTCATTGAAACAATCAATAAAGAAATAAAATAACTTAAAAAAATCAAACAAATTATAATATATATATATATATATATAAATAAACTTAAGCACGCCGTCCTTCGGATGGGACGTTAAGCGATGGTCTCGAGCCTGTACGATGTCAGGTACTCGTTAAAGACCCCTACCCTAGGTGAATAAAAATTTAGAGTATCCAAAATTTGACGAAAGAGCGCTCTGATAGTAGGCGATATGACCTCGTAGTTAAAGCCCGGGCATGAGTAATAATAACTAACTATAAACAATGTATTCATAATTTATTCATAAAATGTATGTATCATGTAAAATGTATTTAGACCCAGAAATAAAGTGGTCTCAAATTTAAGTCAACTCATGTGACACCTTCATTTCAAATTCATTCCTCACAATGTTTCTATCACAGACAGACATCATCGTGAAAATGGCCGGGTTCAGTGTGACCTTGAACGATGAATTTCTTTTGAAAACTCGATTTCGGATTTTGGCACGATTACAATACTTTCGTATGCTAAATATATTATAAAGTAAAAATAAAACAAATGTGGAAAATGGGGAGTGAATCGATGAATCGATTATACTTAATTTGTAGAATACTTCAATTGGACTGACACAACATGTGTATTGCAGCATGGAGGCGCACCTGAACCAAGTTTCGCAACGTTTCGCAACATTTTGCAAGGCCCCGTCATACGCCAAACAATTTGTATTCACTTTTATTACTTTTCAAGATGTACAATGTATAAGGGAGGTTATGCAATCGGTCAAAAATTCGATGCCGATTTTTCAACGGAATTTTATGATTTCTGACCTCCAGATTCCAAATATGGAAAAAAAAATCTGTCTGTCTGTGAACATGATAACTACCGATAGAATGAATGTATCGAAACGAAATTTTATATGTGAATCCAGAATCCTCTAAAGACGACATCTATCGTTTTTCAGTCAAATTTACCAAAGGGAAGGGAGGGATTAGGAGGGAGGCTTAACATAAAAACTCTAATAACTGCGAATGAATATATCGACACGAAATAAGTGTGCCCAAAAACTCATAATAATATATATATAATGGGCTGGTGTATTACACCAAGGGACCTAAGCATCCAATGCTCTCAGCGCTGGGCTTCCACCTTACTTTGTTACCTACACATCGGCAGTTATTGTACTTTAGGGTATTTGATTCGAGCCCCCTTTTCTGATCCGCTCTTCACATCGGCTGATTCCGCTAAAAATTGATAGATGTTGTCATTATAGAACTTTGAATACACGTATGAACAGCATTTATTACAGTTTTGTTTTAAGCCTCCCCCCTAATATCCATTTTTACTTTGGTCGATTTGACTGAAAATCAATAGGTGTCGTCCTTACAGGGTTTTAAATACACATATTAAATTTCGTGTCGATAGCTTATTTCTATCGAGAGCTATCGTGTGTTTTTTAAATTTATTTTTGTTATCAGGAGGTCGGAAAACATGAAATTTCGTTGAAAAATCAGCATCTTTCTGACTTATTACATAACTTCGTCTATATAATGTGGGTTCGAAACCCGACCGAGGCCCTTAGTTTATTTTATCTGGGAGGTAAAATAAACTTGAGCATGCTGTCCTTCGGATGGGACGTTAAGCGATGGTCCCGAACCTGAACGATGTCAGATACTCGTTAAAGACCCCTGTCCTAGGTGAATAAAAATTTAGGGTAGGCAAAATTTAGGACTCCCACAGTAGAGTCGGGCTCATGTCCAACAGAGTGACGAAAGAGCGCTCTAGTAGGCGATATGACCTCGTAGTTAAAGCTCGGGCATGAGACGTAAAACCTAACCTAACCTAACTTCGCCTATACTTCGTACTGATGGGAAGGTAAAAAACATGGATTATAACTAGCTACAAGGAAATCCGAGTAACCGGTATAACTGCCAGGTTATATCCATCTCTAGTTCGACTGAAGAAAATAAAAAAGAGAAGGAAGTAATGAAGTTACTGCTTTAGAAATAAAGCCCTCTAAAGCCTCAGCTTAAAGCTTTCATAATCATGTGAGTGAAGTTGAGAATGCACCATTAGGTTTTCTTTATGAAGCCAGTGAGCTGGTCTATGGAAGGACACCTGCTGGGAGAAACGCCGCGAAGAACAGAGAGCCTATGCAAGAGTCGAGGAAGAGAAGACGAGAGAGACAATGGGAGGCTGAAGATGAAAGGGAGAGATAGTGGCCGACAGAGAGAGGCTTATCTGTCAAGTCGGAGAACCATTATATAGCACTAATGATCACTAGGGGGGCAACGTACCCATACCTTGGGCAAATGTTTCAATTGCAGTTAACACAGTTCTGAGGCAAACAGGGCAAGCGGCTGTTGCCTTCGTTAAACGATAACATTTTAAAAAATAATACAATTTTTATTGTTTACAACAATAGTTTTGCCTATAATACGTCTAAAATGCAATAATATATAATTAAATACAATCTGAAAAAATAAAGCCCGACTCTACTGTGGGAGTTCTAAATTTTGCCCACCCTAAATTTTTATTCACCTAGGGCAGGGCAGGGAACGAGTACCTGACATCGTACAGGCTCGGGACCATAGCTTAACGACGGCGTGCTTAAGTTTATTTTACCTCCCAGATAAAATAAACTAAGGGACTCGGTCGGGTTTCGAACCCACGTTCTTGAGCTCAGAAGACAAGCATGCATACAACTGAGCTACCGACGCCCTCAATAAATTTATATAATTATTTGACTAGGACCTTCTACCTGATACTTGAAATTGAGTGAAGGGCGCCAAACGCTCGATTTATCTACGGCGCAGAATTATCTGACGATGACACCGAATATATTTATTCACTTTCAGCCAAATGGACTAAAGGGTACAAAAAGTAACTCAAAGTACTAACAAATGCCGTTGGAACATCAAGGCAAAAGTCAGTTTATTGCAAGTACAGTAGAACCTCCATTATCCGAGATAATCCGGCCATGCCACTCCGGTTAATCCAAAATCAAAATGTTAATATAACTTATAACTTCTAAGTTGAGGAAGGCGGACATATTGTGGAATTTCTAATAAATAAATAAAACAAACTTATTGTTGAAATATTGTCTATTCCAAATAGACATCCCAATCGGAATAGACAATATTTCAACAATAAGTTTGTTTTGTTTATTTAATATAATTTATGTATCGATAGAATAGTTCAGAAGTGGGATATCTTAGAATTATTGATTTTTGAAAAAACGCATTTGAAAGTTTCTTTCGCTTCTTAAAAAATAGCTTCTAAACATCTTGTTCTCGTTTCATATTATTGGAATGCAACTACATTTGTGAAACAATATCAAATTTATAGATCAGTACTGAGTAAAATAAAAAGGATTTACAAAAACGAGAACATGGATTTCAACCATAGGTTTGAATTTCAGCGGTTCTAAATTTTTAATGTTTAGTTAAAGTACAATTTTTAGGATATAAAGTACATACCACTCTCCGTAAATTTCTTAACAAAACTGTAAGGAATATGAAGAGACGCAGGAAGAAGGACTGAAGCACCCTAAGGACGAACACGCGGCCACTTCCTGCCCTGCCCGTTGAAAGCTTCCTAGAGCTTCCCACGTTCTTGAGCTCAGAAGACAAGCACGCATACCACTGAGCTACCGGCGCCCTCGTTGTGTTCGATTGTACCCGCCTTAAGTTCCAACAGACATTAGCGCTGCGGCCAAACTCCCAACGTCAAGCCGTTAATTTAAAATTTTAATTATTTTGAATTTCGCCCTGAGGGGCTACCGCTGGGTGGCCTTCCTCTCTCACTCCAATCAGGACATCCACTATCTATCAAGTCCTCTTGGTAGCTGGTTGTTGCGTCATGGCAACAGTTGCGACCAACATTATTAAGACAATTCAATTCCTTGGATGTAGTATCTAGGTTGCTTCATGTTTACACAGGTGTTCTTCATTGTTCTCCACATTCTTTACCTTTACCTTTCAACATCAAGGTAAATTTATTTACTAGTTTTATAATATTTATAATACTTATTAGTATGCTGCTTTACTTCGTGATTCACCGACGCCTCCATCCCCATTACTGTTGTAACAGTTGTAAAAGTCACCACTCAGAGCGCTAGCCTAGAATTCACTCCTTTGTGAATGCGCCTTGTAGCCCACACAATCATTACACAAATACAGTAGAGCGTCGATTGTCCGAACTATTGTTGTGTGGGTTGGTTCGGATAATCAAATAGTTGGGATAATTTCCATTTTATCTTTTAATGAAAGCACTGTTGTAAGTTTTGCTTAAAATATGTGACCACTAACTAATTCAATGTACACCTCACAATGAATGATTTGAAACTGAGAGCATTGACTGGTAACCGACCATACGAATGGAAAGGGATTCAGTGGAAAAATCCAATGAACAAATTACATACACAGACATACACGTTAGTTGTTCGTTAACAAATATTGACTGTCTGCCCGTCAAACTGAATTAATCGAAAATCTCATATCCCTTATACAGCTAACAAAGCTCTTTCTAAGCATTAATTAGGCTCCCCTCATGGAAGTTCATGGACTAATTTGATTTTTTTTCCATGAAGCCAGTTCGGATAGTCGACGCTCTACTGTAACACATTTGACATAGACCTACCTACATAAGAGAAATGTTTTTTCTCAGTATAAGACAAAGCATGTTAAAGCTCTCATTTCAAAGTGCTGGGAAAAAGTGGAGGGGGGCATAAATAGATACATTTTCCTGGAGCAGAAGAAAACAGAGTGGGGAGTGTGACTTCCAGGAAAATTCTGTAAGTGGCAATCCTTTCGGGAAACTGGACTGAAGGGAAGCTTCAAGGAAAATCAAAATCACACCCTCCCCCTCCCCCACATCGCAAAATACATTTCTGTTACTGTTATTAAGAACCCCAATTATATTCTGTTTGAAAGGGTTTCTTTGAAGGGTTACTTTCAGTCAGTTAAATCTACAAAACCATTATTAGTATCACGTACAATTTAATTAAAACTAGTATAAGTATACATTGCAATTGCATAGGGGGGGGGGGGGGGGAGGGGGGGGTCCATCGGACGAAGATCATAATAAGAGGAAACCCTTACCTATTGATTGTCAGCAAAATCGGCCTAAGGGACATGTAATGGAAGTATCAACAGCTAGCGGCTAAGCGAAGAACTAGTTGATGAATTTGCACTGGTAAAGTACATCACTTTTTTTTTTTTTTTTTACTTCTCCAACCACACAAAGTATAGAGGAAGTTATGCAATCGGCCAGAAATTCGATGCGGAGTTTTCAAGGAATTTCATGTTTGCCAACCTCCAGATTCCATAAATGAAAAAAAAAAAGTCTGTCTGTGTGTGTCTGTGAACATGGTAATTCCCGGTAATTATATATCCAGAACACTCAAACAAAAGAAACTCTAACAACTGCCCATGTAATGAATGTATCGGCATAAAATTTCATATTTAAAATTAAATCCCCATGAGGTTAAATTTTAGAAAAATCGGCTGAAGGGAAGGGGGGGGGGGGGGGGGGAGGGCTCAACTCAAAATCTCTAATAACTGCCGAAGTAATGAATTTATCAACACAAAAATTTAGTATGAGGATTTAGGAGCCGCTATGAATGTCATCAATATGAAAGGGGAGCAAACAGTTAATTGATTAATACGTTCTGGGGATGTACATTGCCGCCGATTCACCACCGGAGTCTCCATTATGACTTTCTGATGGTCATCTTTGTCAGACCAGGCATGCTTATTTCTCTGACCCTAGAGGCACCCCGAATGACGGCAGCTACCAGAACCTTCTCAATGAAGAAGACAGTACGAGGAAGAGGAGTGTGATTGTTCGCCGCAGTGGGGAGATCGCGTCGAATGAATTATCCCCGGTCGTCTGGTCGGCTAACAACCGATAAAACTCAACTCATTTGCACTCCCTTTCAGACGACCACACTTTGTATAGGGCGTCCCGCATCCTCCCATCTGACCACACTTTGTATAGGGCGTCCCGCATCCTCCCATCTGACCACACTTTGTATAGGGCGTCCCGCATTCTCCCATCTGAACACACTTTGTGTAGGGCGTCCCGCATCCTCCCATCTATTATCTGAACTTGAAAGAAATAAAACTTGTTTATTTATGATATTGTCTAATTTCACCAACTATATTTACATGGGAGTACTTTCGGTACTTCTACCATCCTCAGCCAAAAGCTTAAGAACCATCTATTATCCTTCACCCTTTCTTGTTTTACATTTATATCCTGCTCCTGCTCCTGCTCGTTTTGGGTTGCCTAGCCGCCCGCCCCAGCTTCCTTGGCTACGCCATTTACCGAATAGAATATTTTGCAGTTGTTCAGTATTCGACCCGCTTTCTTGAATTGGCCTGAGCTGTAACGTGACTCCTTAACAATCAGCGAGCTAGAAATTGGCGGGAAGAGGTAAACTGCAGCTGTTAAAAAGGAGGATAATGTTAGTTATTGTGACTCATGCCCGGGCATGAACTACGCGCTCTTTCGTCACTCTGGTGGACGTGAGCCAGACCTTACGGTAGGAGTCCTAAATTTTGCCTAGCCAGGTTCAGAGTTACCTAGAGTACCTTTAAATACCTGAGATCGTGCAGGTTCGGCAACATCCCTTAACGTCCATCCCTTAAGGGCATGCTCAATGTTTTTTCACCTCCGAGATAAAAACATCGTCGGTGAATCACCTGCAATGTACTTCCCCAGATCGAATTAATCAATTAAATTTTCGCCCCCCCTCTAAAACCAGTCGACCGTATGCGCTAATATTCAACAGTTGACTTACATAGGGGCTCCTAAATTCATTACATCGGCATTTACTTAGTAAAGAACTAAGGGCTTCGGTATTCGAAGACATTTAAGGTTGAATGCGAAAAAACGTGATGTAAATCAAATCTAAGGTCACAAATGCAAATTGTTTTTTTTTTTTTAATCTAGAGATCATAAGTGTGGCCTTGTTATTGTGAGACCTGAACTGGCTACACTTATGATCTCTAGATTTAAAAAAAAAAAAAAAAAAAATTTGCATTTGTGATCTTTTTAGATTCGATTTACATCACGTTTTCTCGCATTCAACCTTAAATGTCTCCATGAAATCGATACGGAAACGCAAGGTTGACCATACCAATAGAAAGCTGATTAAATTTTCAAGTTTTCTAGCCCCCTGGGCAGTTGAAGCGATCCTTGAGCGGGAAAGTAGTTGACGTGGAAGTATTTCCCGAATTTTTAATTTTTCTAAAATGTTAACGTTTTATCTCTTATTCCGATTCCAAGTTGGTAATTTTCAAAATTAACGCTGATTCCGAAAATGTGGTCAGAAGTTGGAAAAAGTTGGTTTAAAATGGAGAAATGTGGGTTTTTATGGTACAAAACGTCGTTTTCTCGAAAAAAACTTTAAAAAATCATATCTCGAGAACGGGTTGAGATAGAAAAGTGCGGTTAGCGGCGTTTTGCTCCATTTTCGGTCTAGTTTCACCCACATTTTTTTCGATTTAGATAAGATACACCCTGTATAATATATCTTGTTCCAGTAAACACGTTTTATATTAATACTCAAATATTTAATAAAATAAAATATAACTAAATAAATAAACATTGAGAGAAGAGGTAATTTTTTGTTCTATATTTTTTTTCTGCTTATTATTGTAGCATTAGAGAAAATGGGTTCTAATTGTTTGGTCTAAATTGAGGTGGAAGGAAGCATTAGAGTGAGTGTGGTGGGAGAGGCCGCACCATTATAGAGCAACAGCCGACTCATCACTCAGCCATCAGCCATTCTCTACTCGCCAGGAGTCTCTCATGCAGTGTCTTTAGTCCCTTCCTCTTTACACTTTACACTCCTAATATTTCCAAGGGACTGAGCTTCTCTTTTGTATTTTATATTTATTTAGTTACTCAGCTATAAGAAGTATAGGGGAAGTTATGTAATCGGCTAAAAATTCGATGCTGTTTTTTCAAAAAAATTTCCCCCTCATTTCTCTCGATTCCGCTGAACATTAATAAGGGTCGTCTTTATAAAGTTTTGAATTTACATATGAAATTTAGTGTCGAAACATTCATTGCAACGGCAGTTATTAGAGTTTTTAGCTATGCCACTCCTTTTTTAAATCGATATGAACTTTAGTGTCGATACGTTCATTCTATCGGAAGTTATCGTATATACAAATAGACATTTTGTTTTTCATTTTTGCAATATGGATGTCGTATAACTGGGGAAGTAAAACGTAAATCCGGAACAGCACTTAGTGGTTAGCACCAGGGGGGGGGGGGGCTCATGAAATCCTAGTCAAATCTACTCGACGCTTGTACAAACCGTAAAATGTAAAGTAATACATTTCCATTGGAACTATTAAGGTTAAATGTCCCTTTTAGTTCTCAGCCCGGCCACCACGAGACGGTTCAAATCATTTTTCAGAATCAAAATTGGTTGCAACGGAAACAGAAATACGAAATATGTACTGGGGGTCCGGGCGCGGGGCGGATTGAACACAATATTCCCGGTATTTCAAGGTCGAAGCTCCACAAGCCCCACTGCATTGTGTTCACTTCACAAAACTCCGAAATAATAAACATAAAAGAAGAATGAAACTTTTTTTTTTTTTCGATAGAATTTCGTGGTTTCTTTCGCGTCCCAAAGAAATTGGCTAGAGATACCGTTTAATTGGATAGAAAACTGACCTAGTCGCCAGAATATTCATAAAAAATTGACCCAAACAAAAATAAATTCATAATAAAATACGGGGCAATTTAACCTTATGGATTCTGGAAACTTCCAGATTTGAATTTTATATTTATAGTTAAGTGTGTCACAATACAATTGCAAATACTGGATAATTACCTGGATTACTGGAGAGTATGAAGCTTAATACAAATATTGTAAATAGAAAGGTCGTCGGTGAATCATACCTCCCCAGGACTAATTATAATTATTTGATTAATTAATTATATTTTATAATTATATATTATAATGGTTGATTAATTAATCAACTAAGTTGTCTTGCTCTCTTCAAAACCAGTCGACCATTTGGGCTAATAATCAACAGTGGACTTATACAGTGTGGATATTCATGCTAAACATATCGATATATTCATTAGATCGACAGTTAATGGAGCTTATTAACCGATTTGGCTGAATGGGGGTTCTGAAAACAAAATTTAATATAACATTTCTTGTCGATACATTCATTCTATCACTAGTTATTGTATTGACAGACGTACAGACACACTCACTGACAGGCACGACTAGAACGGAATGAAATTCTTTTGAAAACTCTACTTTCTACAGTTGGGGAAGTGCAATACTTATAATAGATATTGTGCCTCATGCCCGGGCTTGAGGTCATATCGCCTACTACCAGAGCACTCTTTTGTCACTCTAAACTTTTATTCGCCTAGGATAGGGGGTACCTGACATCGTACAGGCTCGGGGTCATCGCTTAACGTCCCATCCGAAGGACGGCGTGCTTAAGTAATTGGAAGTTGACGAAGCCATTACCTACTTATGAACCAGTTGTCACCCCCACATAACATCCAACCAAAACATACTCTTAAGTTGCGTCATGTAACATTTTCCAAGAGCACCCCCTCCTTATGTAACATATAAACGGTCCCATGAGAAGAGTATTGATATCCTGCAGTCCCTCTGAAGCTAATATACCGATTTGGCTGAAAATAGGTGTCTTTCTCTGGGATTCTGAATCTTCATATTGAATTTCGTGTTGACAAATTCATTATATTGACAGTTATAAGGATTTTTGAGTTATCTTCCCTCTTTATCTTCATCCGATTTAGCTGAAAATTGATAGGTGTCGTCCTTTTGTGGTTTTGAAAATACATATAAAATTTCGTGTCGATAGATCCATTCTATCGGGAGTTATCGTATTCCCAGTCACACCGATGAGATTCTATATAGCTAGGTTTTTTTTTTTTTTTAGATATTTACAACTGTATAAGGAATAGTTAGTTATTGTGATTCATGCCCGGGCTTTAACTTCGAGGTCATATCACCTACTACCAGAGCACTCTTTTGTCACTCTGGAGGACAAGAGCCCGACTTTTTTTGCTACCCTACTAAACTACTAAATTTTGCCTACTCTAAATCTTTATTCATCCAGGGTAGGGATCTTTAAAGAGTACCTGACATTGGCTCGGGATCATCGTTTAAGTTCCCATCCGAAGGACGGCATGCTTAAGTAATACTTATAATATTTATTACAAACTAATGGAACAATCGATAAAGTGAAATGACAACATCTCGACTGTTGAGATATTTAAGTAACCAGTGTTTTTGAGATGGACAATAAAATGACTGACCACTTCGGCAAGGCGCTTTGGCGAGCTAGCAGGAGAGGTTTTTAGTTTGACTCCGGGTACTATACAAAGGAAGACCGAGGCTGCTATCTGTGATTGATGAGGTGAGATCTGTGGCAGTTCTCAGAACTGGCTGTCTGTATTCACTATGGGGCCTACATCAGATCCCTGATTGCACTTTGACATTTCAGTCGCTTCAGATTCGACGGCTTCAGACCTTCAGTCGTCTCTTATAAGGTAGTACAGTTACAGTAGGTACTTATAGGTTTATGTCCGTCTATCATATTTATATGAAACAACCCTTAGTCTTGTTTGAAGCGATAACACCTCAACCCCTATTCGATTAATCAATTAACTTTTCGCTCCTCCTCCCAAAATCAGTCCTTCGTTTGAACTAATATTCAACAATTGACTTACATAGTGGATCCCAAATCCTCTAAATTGTATGTCTATAAATTAATTTTATCGGCAGTTATTGGCGTTTTTGAATTGAGCCCCCTCCCCTGAAATCCCCCTTCCCTTCGACCGATATCGCTGAAATTTGACAGGTTATGTCCTCATTGGATTTTAACTTTAAATATGAAATTTCATGTCGATATATTCATTACATTGACAGTTATTAGGGTTTTTGTGTTGAGCCCCCTCTGATCTCCCCTCCCGATTTCGCTGAAAATTGATATGGAGTTTTGAATTCTCGTATAAAATTTCGTGTCGATATATTCATTCTATCGGCAGTTATAAGAGTTTTTACGTTAAGCCTCCCCCCTAATCCCCCCTTTCACTTTGATTTGGCTTAAAAACAATAGGTGTCGTCATTAGAGGGTTTTGAATTCACATATAAAATTTCGTGTCGATACATTCATTCTATCGGGAGTTATTCTATTCTATTACTGGATCAGTGTTCCGTAAGTGCTTGACGTAATATGACGAAACCTATAAATTTTCCGAGGAATTGCCACAAGGGAAAGGAGTGATCAAAAGGAGAGGGGGGAAGGGGGGGGGGGTCCAAAAAAAACAAAAATGTATTTTTTTCTTTTTTTCTCCATCTCATTTAATTTATTTATTTATTTTTTTCATACTGAAAATTATTATTATCATCCTTGTTAATAAGAAAAAAAATGCAATTAATTTAGGTATGCAGAGTACTCAAGGGTAAGTGTTGACTTCAAAAAACATTTATAATTCCATTTAAACATTATAAAACATTAAATTATTCTTTATTTTATTATTTTATTTATTTATTTTTTTTAATTTATTTTTTTCTTCTGTATGTGTATCGACATGAGAATTCACAAGCCCCTAGTAAGTAAACTATTGATTTTTAGACCAAAGGTCGATTGGTTTTGGAGAGAGAGCGAAAACTTGAGGGTAATTTACTGGGTTTATGGAATAATTCACAGAAAATCTTGGATGTTGACGAAGCCATTATCTACTTATGAACCAGTTGTCACCCTTGCGTCATGTAACATTTTCCAAGAGAACCCCCTCCTTATGTAACATATAAACGGTCCCACGAGAAAAGTATCGATATCCTGCAGTCTCTCTGAAGCTAATATACCGATTTGGCTGTAAATAGGTATGTTACTCAGGGATTCTGAATCTTCATATTAAATTTCGTGTTGACAAATTCATTATATTGACAGTTATAAGGATTCAGTTATCTTCGCCCGATTTAGCTGAAAATTGATAGGTGTCGTCCTTTTGAGATTTTGAAATTACATATAAAATTTTGTGTCGATAGATCCATTCTATCGGGAGTTATCGTATTCACAGATATACAGATCAGATTTTATAAAGCTGGATAAGAGGGCGCCGGTAGCTCAGTGGTATGCGTGCTTGTCTTCTGAGCTCAAGAACGTGGGTTCGAAACCCGACCGAGGCCCTTAGTTTATTTTATCTGGGAGGTAAAATAAACTTAAGCACGCCGTCTTTCGGATGGGACGTTAAGCGATGATCCCGAGTCAGGTACTCGTTAAAGATCCCTGCCCTAGGTGAATAAAAATTTAGGGTAGGCAAAATTTAGGATTCCCACAGTAGAGTCGGGCTCATGTGCACCAGGGTGACGAAAGAGCGCTCTGGTAGTAGGCGATATGGGGCATGAGTCATAAAACTTAAACCTAAACCTATAGCTGAGTAATTTTTTTTTTAAAGGTATTTACAACTGTATAAAGAATAGTTAGTTGTGACTCATGCCCGGGCTCTTAACTACAAGGTCATATCGCCTACTACCAGAACGCTCTTTCGTCACTCTGGTGGACATGACCTCGACCCTACTATGAAACAGTCTCCAGGTCAGGTAGCTACAGACTAGGGGTGCGTATCGATATACGATATATCATAAATATCGAGAAAACTTTGAGAAAATATATATTTTTTGTATCGATACAGTGACAAGGCGATATATCACATATCGATATTGTCCCTTCGATATTCCTTTAGTTGGAGAAGTTACGTTTTATCTATAATTTTTGTGCTCCTATCTCCTTGGCTCTTTTTTACCTAAAGCTGGTCAAACAGTCACAGCTTCACGCAATAGTTTGAGTGCAAAAACTGTTGGTAAGTTGCTGTTTTTACAATCCTTGGAAGAACGTTTTTGGCAGTAACATCAATGTATATAAGTATATGTATAAGTATAAATACAATGCTTAGATTGTAATAAGTTTTGTATAACCACTTCATCCCTTCAACAGCAACTTTAATTTACGTTTTATTAAGAGCCAAAGATATTTTTAGACACTTAAGCAGATTTATATGTTACATTTTTCTAATGATAGAATTTTTTGATTAAATTCATTATAAATACTAGTTTCTTTAACTATGAGTGAAATTAGACAATATCTTAAATAAACAAGTTTTATTTTATTTTTTCAAGTCCATTTGAATTATTTCACAATATCTCTGCAATAATGTCAGTTTTCACTAGTTTCTTTGTTTTTTTATTTTTCCTTTCCAAATATCAACGATATATCGATATTTTTATTTTATTGTTTGCGATAGTAGTACATCGATACTTACGATGCGATACAGTAACGCTATAAAATATCGATATTTCCTCCAAGAAAACACATAAAAAAAAACAAAAAACTTAGCTCTTGTTAACTTTACGAAGTTAAGTAACCACTCAGAAATTCGGAGTTGAGTTGGGATTTCTTGTTTTACGAACAACTGAATCCATAAATGAAAAAAAAAAAAAAAAGTGGGCAGTGAATCACCAACAATGTAATTCCCCAGAACGACTTAGGGGGTGTTCAAGTATTACGTAACGCAATTTGAGGGGGGGGGGGGGATCTTGTAAAACGTTACGATGCGTTACAGGGAGGGGGGAAACTAGGGAATTAAAATCTCTCAAGTTGGCAACGAATAATACGATTTTATTTTGACTAAAATGTTTTATTTCAGTTAGGTTTCCTTTTCTAATTGCATTGCCAAAGGTTAAAATAAATATGTTATTTTATTTTAAGAGTTTATTAGTAAAAAAAAGCTAAAATAGGAGAATGCTTGAGAAGAACAATGGTGGATGAGGCCAAAAATGTATGTAAGGACAGGTCCAAGTCAGGAAAACGGAGTAATTAAATGTAAGATTAGTAGTAAAAGTTTATTAGGACAAATTTGAGCCCATTTTAACATATTTTAAACTTAAACAAATGTTTATTACATTATGTGTGATTGTTTAATAAATAACAATATGAATAAATAAAATAAACAACATACGCATGTATTGCGAGTTAGAAATCTCTTGTTCTATTTATTATTACAGCAAACGCGATTAAAACAATAACAAAGGTATTTTAGCGAATTTCCGGTATTTTGCGCAACATAATTGTGACTTTTAGGTAAAAATGGTCACTTGCGAGCTACGTAACGTTTAGGGAGGGGAGGGGGGGTACAGAAAAATGTTACGGCGCGTTACATATGGGAGGGAGGGAGGGTCAAAAATCTTCAAAAATTGTGTTACGTAATACTTGAGAACGCCCTCTTAGTTAAATTTTCGCTTCTCTCCCCCCCCCCCCCCCTCCCAAAAACCAGCCCACCATTCGGACTATTAATCAATATTTGACTAACATAAGGGCTTCTAAATCCTCATTTCATGTCGATACATTTATTCTATCGGCAGTTATCGTATACACTGACAGGTCTTTATTATAATTTAATCAAACCAGCGCCCTTGTATAAGGAATATATACAACAAGCAAATGTGATAAAAGATAAAAAAATGGTGATGTCAAAATGTGAAGAGAGGAGAAGTCACCAAGTGGTGACACTCAGGCACTGCGTTGCACTCATTCATGACTAATCACTGACACTGCCTCATCTGAGAAGGTGTCTAGGCCATTGGCGCTTAAGGCGTCGTTCAGGAAATGTGGCGGAAGGGAAGGCTCGGACTAGAGAATTAAATTATTTTTTTGTATGTAGATTTGGCTAATTCAGTGACAGAGGGAACATTAAGGTCAGTGTGAAGGGTTTTGTTGGAGATGAAATAAGGAGCATTGGCTATTGTAAGAAGGATTTTGGATTGCAAGGATTGTAAAATTAGGCAGAACCCATGAGTTAGGCTTCGTAAATCCACATAGATTTGAGTGTTGTGTTGTATACTAGGCTGGGGAAGTATAACGAACGTTTTATCTAGGAGGTGAAAAACCTTCAGCACACCGTCCTTCGGATGGGACGTTAAGCGATGGTCCCGAGCCTGTACAATGTCAGGTACTCATTAAAGACCCCTACCCTAGGTAAATAAAAATTTAGGGTAGGCAAGATTTAAGACTCCCACAGTAGAGTCGGGATCATGTCCGCCAGACTGACGAAAGAGCGCTATGGTAGTAGGAGATATGACCTCGTAGTTAAATGGTCCCGAGCCTGTACGACGTCAGGTACTCGTTAAAGACGCCTATCCTAGTTAACTAAACCTGGCTAGGCATAATTTAGGATTCCCATAGTAAAGTCGGCCTCATGTCCACCAGAGCGACAAAAGAGCGCTCAGGTAGTAGGCGATATAACCTCATAGTTAAAGCCCGGGCATGAGTCACAATAACTAACAAGAGACATTTATAAAACAGTTACTGTTGAGGCCTGGCATTTCCTTATTCCTCCCCCCCCCCCCCCCCCCCCCCCCCCTCCCCTGCCTTGTAGTGAGTGTAGATCGCAGCGCCGCAACCTCGGCTACCCAAATTGTCACTGCCGACTTTCGACGGATCTCTCAAGGGGTGGACCCCCTTTTATGAACAATTCAAATGTCTCATCCATGAGAATCCTGCCATCACCGCTGTGGAAAAGTTTCATTATCTGATTTCGTCAGTTTCTGGCCCAGCCTTGTCTGTGGTTAGAACCTTGCCCATCAGTGAGGCCAACTATCCCATAGTTTGGGCCGCTCTCCTGAACAAGTATCAGAATAAAAGAATACTCGGTGCGGACATATTAGAAACTATATTCAATTTTCGTCCTCTTCACACTGAGTCACCAGAGAGTCTTAATCAATTTTTGGAGGTATTTTGTGAGGCCGCTACCGCCTTACATAATTTAGAAATTGTAGACCTGCCTGGTTTTATATTGATGCATGTTGCCTTGCGCAGCCTGCCTTACGAGACGAAAAAGAATTTTGAGCGCCATCATATCAATCAAGAAATTCCAACTTGGAATAATCTTGTGACATACATACAGCACCAGACTCATGTTTTGGAGGTCTCTCAGACCACTCAGCAGATCAAACTGAACCCTAGGATTCAATTTTCTGTTGGGAAGAAGACTTTATTACCAGACAATAGGCTCGCCAAACGAGGATTTGTATCGACATCAGCGCAGTCGCCTACTAATGCCTGCCCTGTCTGCAAACTTCATCATACTATATATAAGTGTCCTGACTTTCTTCAATTGAAGCCACATCAGCGCCAAGAACGGGTTCAAGCCCTCAGGCTGTGTTTCAATTGTCTTAAAGGGACCCACTTACAGCCTAGATGCTCTTCCATGACATCATGCCTCACATGCGGTGCTCGCCATCACACTTATTTACATTCCAGTAGTTACCCATCTAGAGTCAATACCACTATGAAGTCTTCTGAGCCCAGCACTGCGGCAGTTGATGCAGCGTTACATGCCTATAATCCACAGTCTCAAACAAGTTTCAAAACTGTGTTACTAGGTACTGCTTTAGTACATATACAGGACTATCTAGGTGAGTATCAGACCATCCGAGTATTGATCGATTCTGGGGCGCAAACATCTTTTGTCACGGCAGCATGTGTACAACGTTTGGGGTTACGTATTAAAAAATGTAATTTCCCTGTTGTAGGCCTAGGTCAGCATATTGTAGGTGACACTAAAGGGATGACCAGTTGTCGCATCAAGCCTCGAGATTCTGACCAACCGCAGTTCCAAGTGGAGGCAGTCATATTACCTGAAATCACATCTAACATGCCAGGTACAAGTATTCCTTGTAATATTTATGATAAGTTTAAGCACCTGCCATTAGCTGATCCGAACTTCTGTACGTCAGCTCCAGTTGATTTCCTCATAGCCGCCGACCTTTTTCCTCATGTCTACGATGGTCAACGAATTGTACCAGGGTCAGAATACCCTGCTGCCTTGCACAGCATTTTTGGGTGGGTTATCACAGGAAAGATCGAACCTTGCTCTTCGCCATCTTCCCCTGTGACATCTCTTCATTCTACCTACAATTTTCAGTTGGACGAAATTTTGAAACATTTTTGGGAAAGCGAAGAACCTCCTACGCTGCCAATAATCAATGAGGATAATATGAGGTGTGAGGAGATTTTTACTAATTTACATTACAGACAAACCGATGGACGTTATGTTGTTCCTTTGCCCTTCTCTACTTCCAGACTCCCAACATGGACTGGAAGCTCTTACAGCTCTGCGCTGACTCGCTTGTTCGCCGTGGAACGTCGCCTTGCCCGACATCTTGACCTCAAGCGAGCTTACCAAGATTTTCTCGACGAATATGAAACACTTGGTCACATGACCCAGGTGCCTGAATATTCTCGTCTTGGTAAACCCCAATCTTATTTTATACCGCACCATGCTGTTTGTAAAATCTCTAGTTCTACGACTAAATTAAGAGTGGTGTTTGATGCCTCTTGTAAGTCTTCTAACCAGCCATCATTAAACAGCTTACTCTTAACTGGTCCCAAATTGCAACGGGACATTGTTGATATTATTTCTCGTTTTCGACTACATCCTTATGTTTTCACTTCAGATATATCTAAAATGTACCGGCAGATCATAATCCGTCCAGAAGACAGGTTGAATCAACACATCTTGTGGCGACGGTCCCCTGAGGAGCCCGTCAAGGAGTATGAACTCAATACTGTTACCTATGGCCTTTCTGCGTCACCGTATCTCGCTCTTCGTACTCTTCAACAACTCGCCAACGACGAAGGTGCGCGATTCCCTCAAGCCGCCAAGGTCCTATTGCAGGATGTTTACATTGATGATGTCCTCACTGGAGCTTCGACAGTGGAGGACGCCCAGAACCTCAAACGAGACCTTATCAACTTGTTTCAGGCTGGAGGATTTCATCTTCGCAAATGGAGCAGCAACTGCCCCGAACTGATTCGTGACATCCCAAACGATCACCATGAGACACCATTATCATTTGATCCTGACGGCCATGAAGTGATAAAGGTACTAGGTCTGCAGTGGAACGCCACCACCGATGCGTTTTCCTACGATTTGGCTGAGATCCAACCTATATGCACCAAGAGGTCAATACTTTCGCATATTGCTCGTACATACGACCCTCTCGGCTGGCTGTCTCCAGTTATTTTCAGATCCAAGTGCCTCATACAACATCTTTGGCGTCTAGGGATCGGATGGGATGAACAGGTGCCTTCCTATCTGACAGATGAATGGACTTCTTACTGTGAGCAGTTGCATCATCTATCTAGTATTCAGATTCCACGCTATATACACAGCCAAACAGCACGTCATCCTGTTTAGTTGGATTCTGTGATGCGTCAGAGCGTGGGTACTGCGCAGTGGTGTATCTAGTTACTGTTGGAGAAATTAATAGCACAAGCCATCTCCTTATGGCGAAGTCCAAGGTAGCTCCCCTCAAGACATTAACTGTACCTCGGTTAGAGTTGTGTGGAGCCTTGCTTCTTACTAAACTTTTGAAATTTCTCTTGTCAACACTGGAAAATGTCATGACTCTGTCTAGTATCTTTGCCTTAACGGATTCTACGACTGTCTTGTCATGGCTAAAGACGTCACCCCATCTCTTGAAAACATACGTTGCCACTAGAGTTACTCTTATTCTTGAAACACTCTCACCTACTTCGTGGCATCACGTACCCTCCGAATTAAATCCGGCAGACTGTGCTTCTCGAAGATTGCAGCCCAAACACCTCGTGAAACATCATCTGTGGTGGACAGGGCCTCCATGGCTCACTTCACACTCTTCTAATTGGCCGATTTATTCACCTTTTGACTTGCCACCTCATCTTCCCGAGCTGAAGAATTTAACCACTGTTAACTCGTTTGTCCAAACCTCATGCAGTTCTTGGGACCAATTAGAGAAGTATTCCTCTCTTTCAACACTCCAACGAGTAACAGCTTGGTGTTTGCGGTTCAAATCTAATCTCAGATTGCCGTCTGATCAACGATGTTGAGGCCCGTTGACCTGTTTGGAACTTAATAATGCTCTGACCTTCATTATTAGAAGCGTCCAGCTAGAACATTTTCAGCAGGAGCTTTTAGCGAGTTCGAAAAATCAGGATTGTCACGCTTCCAATCAACGCCTCCATCCGTTCGTCGACTCCGTGGGTCATTTGAGGGTGGGGGGCACCCTCAAACATGCCTCGCTCCTTGAAGCCTCTATTCACCTTTTCATTTGGAAGGAAAGCAAGCGGCGCCCCGCAAGGACATCGCATTTCCTTATTGGGGCCCCCCTTCTAGCCGTACCGGAGTACAACGTTCAAGAACTCCAAATGAACCACCTCAACCGATGGCAACTGATCCTGCGCTCCAGTCAGCATTTCTGGATTCGGTGGTCCCGCGATTATTTGCATACCCTCCAGCAGAGATGCAAATGGTTCACCGCCCCACCAGATCTGAAGATTGGCGATCTGGTTCTGCTTGTCGAGGCGAAGATTCCGCCCCTGCAGTGGCGCCTCGGAAGAGTGTTGGAGGTTCACCGAGGACAGGACGGTGTAGTGAGAGTTGCTACTATTCGCACCTCTCAAGGGACCTATCTTCGCCCTGTGGTGAAGCTCTGTCCCCTGCCTACACCATAATTCCCAATTCCATTCCTTCCTCCTTCCTTTCCTTTCCTTTCCTTTTCCTACTTTCCCTGTTTTTTTGTTTTTTATTTCTTTTATCTAACCGCCGGTGGTTATTTTATTTTTGAAGAGTTCTTTTATGTTTTGTACTTATTATTTGACTAGAAATCCCAAGCGTGATTTCGGTGGGGGGTATGTTGAGGCCTGGCATTTCCTTATTCCTCCCCCCCCCCCCCCCCCCTCCCCTGCCTTGTAGTGAGTGTAGATCGCAGCGCCACTAGGCCCGTTGCAGCTAGCGCAATCTATCTATGAGGAGAGGAGCGGACCTGAACTCATCAGTAGTTGTTGATCATCTGACCTGATCTGTTGAACATCAGTTGGTGACCATCTAACCTGGTCCTTCACCTAACCTTGACCTCGTTCACCCATGCCGTGAGTAGAGGCCATGCTTTCATTTTTACCTTTTTTATATACAGTCCACTTTTATCAGTTATACATACACCCGGCGTGTACAGTTACTAACGATTGAAACTTACCAAAGACCCTGAGCTCGGTGACATGATGCTGTATATCAGTGTCGTTGTGAAGACGACAGGTATAGTTGCCGGCATCGCTGGCTCGCAAGTTCTTCGTATAGACGGTCTGGTTGGCACTTTCCGGATAGAGGATGAAACTGGACACATCCCCAGGCCATGGGTAAGCTCGGCCGTCCTTAAACCTGAAAACAAAAAGGTTAACGCTCATGAAATTCCAGCCACACACACATACATAGTTATCATGACGAAAATGGTCAAATTGTGATCAAAGGACTTTGATATGTGAAATCTCTCGATCTCAATTTTTCAGAGGTTCTCCAAAACCCACACCGTACTGACACCCATCTGGACTTACCGTATCGAGGTATGGGGATCAGCAGACTTTGCCGATGCGCCATTTTACGTTTCCAATTTTACATTACATAATGACCTTAACATCCCATTTATACCCTCTGTTATCAGGATACCATTCCAAAAACTCCATCATCACGCCAATCCTCTTATTCAACACTTATCCACAAACACTCCTCAAGCGGGCTTGACAGAGGGACCTGCTCCAGGAGCCTGGACTCCTCCTTCGGCCACGTACCTCAGCAGTACAACCACGCACTTGACACTGTACAACTTATCGCAATTGCTAATGGCGTATGTTATTATGCCATTGTAAATATGTAAATAAAAAAATAATATGGAAAAATGTATAATATAATCATCAAATCTTTTTCCAAATAACACTCGGTGTATGGCGCAATTTGGCGGGGCCCATGTTCTCCCGCGCAACACACGATAAGGCTATTATATAAAATAGGGTTTAGATTAGGTTAAGGAACGTATTGATCCAGATCCCTTCTGACAGGGGAGGATTTCCGGGGATTTCATCGAGAAATTGTTTCAAGTAAGTCTATAAAGAGAATTCCAAGAATCCCACCAACGTTAGGTCTGACTGAATCAATCAGGGCGTAGGCGGGGGGAGGAGGGGGGGGGGGAGTTGAGCGGGGGCGTAGGCAGTGGGGTGGTTATCTTGGAACATTGGAATGCGGAGAAATTCTCACTTATCAAGACACGAAATTCTTGTCTTCATCATGCTGTCAATATAAATAATTCGAATGTAACGGAAAAATGTTTCGGAATTTACGCTATGCATCTCCGAGGACGGCGGTAGCTCAAGATCACGGTTCGAAGCCCGGCCGGCCGAAGCCTTTAGGTTGTACTTCCCTAGCTCCGAAGTATAAGAGAAGTTATATAACCGGAAATAATTCGATGCTGGACTTTTATGTTTTTCGACCTCCAGACTCCAAATAGAAAAAAATTTCTGTCTGTGTGTGCGTGTCTCGTGTGTCTGTGAACACGATAACTCCTTAAAGAACGAATGTATCGACGCGAAAGTTTCTAATGATTGATTCTCAGCCAAATTGACCAAGGGGGAAATTAGGAGAGAAGCTCAACAAAAAACCTTTGATTACTGTCGATAGAATGAATGTATCATCACAAAATTTTATATGTGAATTCAAAACCATATAAGGATGACACCTATCAATTTTCAGCAATATTGGTCGAAGGAAAGGGGGAGTTCAGGGGAGGGGTGTCCCGATATAATGGATTTATCGATAGAAAATTTAGTATAAGGATTTAGGAGCCTCTATATATTTTATTTGGGAGGTGAAAAAGCCTTAAGCACGCCGTCCTTCGGATGGGAAGCTATGGTTATATATACCCAAGATAAATAAACCTGGGAATGCAACATTATGACTCCCACAGTAGAATCTGTCTCATGTCCACCATAGAGACGAAAGAGCGCTCTGGTAGTAGGCGATATGGCCTTGTACTTAAAGCTCGCGCATGAGTCACTATAACGAACTCACACATTATTCACCTACAAAAGTCTTCAGTATGTAATCACACGACTTTGTAATATTATTTGTGAAGACTTGAATATATTGCAAATTTACTCCCGAACAACGCAGGGTAACCTGCTAGTTTAATATAAAGTGCAGTTAACTCGGTGCAATTCCTTGTACATAAGACTACTTTCAACTATACTGAATGCATTTAGTGTTGCAAGGAGCTGTGAACTTTCCCGTCTACAACTTTCACACTAGCTGGTCGGTTGCACAACACAACTTGTGAAAGTTAAAATGAGTTATGTCTACTAAGTTCAAGATTGTGGCTTCGAACCCAGCTGACGTACTTTTTTTTTAACTCTTGAGCATGCCATCCTTCGGAGGGGACATTAAATAGCTGTCTCGAGGAACTAGTGCAATGTCAGTTATTTTTTATTTTTATTTTTTCTTCTTCTTGACTTTAGCGTTGAGCCATTACCAATTCAAAAAAACACTTACATGTATAAGAATGGTCTCTAAAAAGTAATACTTAAAAATCCACGCCTATCTCCTGGAAAAATGAATATAAATTATCGGAATGGAGATTGGGAAGCCTGAGCAGGTCCATGTAACTAGGGGTATCCTTTGTGATCTTCCGTACCTTATCTACAAAGGTCCTTGCATAGGAATACTTACTGCAACACATCATATAATGCTCTGGATCCTCGGTCATTGCACATTCTTCACAGAGACGAGTCTCACGTCTACCGATTCTATGATATGTCAGGTACTCAATGACCCTCTTATCTATGCTATGCATTCAGTACAGAATGTCTCTGCCAGACAGTCCGACTCCGCAGGACTGACACAGAGGAAGGGTCCTGAGCCAACAGATATCCATGGGTCGATACTTTTTCCTTGATATAGGCAACGTAATCACGTACGGGGACTTCGGAAGGCGCGCTTGGCATACCTATTTTTCCATTTGATTTTTAAAGGAATAAAGGGAGATATTTTAGAGGGAGAGAGAAAGCTTACTTGATTAATTCACGCTGGGGAAGTACATTGCTGGAGATTCATCGACGCATTTTTTTTTTTTTTTTCGATGAGAGAGATGGTTACTGACACTTTACCAACTAAGTGATTACAAGTTTTCAGGGGGGGGGGGGGGGGGGAGGGGGGGCTGTTCAAACTTTTCCAAGTTACGAGGAAAACATGACAAAATTCAACAGAATCTTAAAAAAAAGATAAATGTGAAAAAAGATGAAAAAGTTCAGGAATTCGAAGGTGGAGGAGAGAGAGGGAGAGATAAGAACAGTTCCGTTAGTCTCCTTTTGAGAGTTTTCTTCGAGTTGGAAAATGGTGATTTTCCCGAGGGACGAAGGGACAAAGCGGAGAGTCCCGCTAGAGGAGGTTCCAGGAAATCTACCATTGGAACATGACAAGACGGACAATGAAGGTAGAGGATTCCCTCAAGATCCGCCAGGGTTAACTTGGACTTCTTGTAACCTCCGGCCATTAAAAAAAAAATGGGAAACCGTAAAGAGGTTAGCTTCTTCAGGAAAACCAAAAGGGATTATAAAAGAGAAAAAAAAGTAGTAGCGAATTAGTTAATTAAATGTTCTGTGATAATAATTTCAAAAAAATGATGTTAAAATATATATAAAAAGAATAATAATAAATATTTTTACCAAATTTCTTGTAGAAATTGTATCTCTGCTACTAAATAAATATATAATTATACTCCTAAATTGTTTTCTAAGAAACAATGGTGTACATTGTCGGCAAATTCTTAAAGTCGGTTACTTATTTTTCTTCGAGCTATAGAGGTAATAAGTTTCAAATAATCGAGTTGTAAAGGTTGTAAAATAAAACATTGCTAAGTTCGAGATATAGAGGTCCAAATTATTTTTTCGAGTTATAGAGGGAAAATATTTACCAAAATGGCTTGTAGGGACTCACTGCATATTTCGACTAATAGAGGGTTGAGATTTCGAGTCATGGAGGTTTTGGGGCTTGTAGGGAATGGAACAAATTTTTTTCTAGTTTTGGAGGTTTTCGACTTATCGAGGTTCGACCTAAAGAGGTTCTACTGTATAAATATAAGTGCAGATTGGTTTGTCTGCCCCCCACGTCATCTGGTATAGTTACTATAGTCGTGTCCTTGAGGTGTTGTTCGGCCCACGTTTGGTCCTGGTCAGTGGGTGAGTCAGCCAACCTCATGTCTGCTCAGCTACGTAAGAAAGACAGAATTTCCAATGAGGTCACTCTCCAACCCCCCCATTGGTTAGGGAAACTCTCACAACTTTTACTTCTCCAGTTTTACAAAGTAGAACAAATTTTGTATACATATTCATATTTCTCTAAGGATGACACCTAATCATTTCCAGACAAATCGGCCGAAGAGATGAAATCAGAGGGGCTCAACTCAACAACCTCAATATAACTTCCAACTTAATGAATGTAACGACGTGAAGTTTTATATTACAGTGAAACCTGGTTAAGTGGGCCCTGGATATGTGAGAAACCTCTGTTACTGATAATTACAATGAGGTCCCGACACTTTTGCATTGAAATACCTCTGTTACTGGGAATTTTCAAACCTTTTTAATTGAGATTTGATTTGTTAGATGTTTTCGATGTTTACCTCTATATTTGAGACTTTGTAGCTCAATAACTTGTATAAGTAAGACACTTCATCAGGTTACGACACGTTTGTTTACAAACATTGTAATTTCTTCCACACGTACTTTGTTTTCCAGTACTATCTAAGGTAGGCAAAATTTAGGACTCCTATAGTAGAGTCGGGCTCATGTCCACCAGAGTGACGAAAGAGCGCTCTGGTAGTAGGCGATATGACCTCGTAGTTAAAGCCCGGGCATGAGTCATAATAACCAACTATAAATTCAGAACTCCATGGCATCTATTAACTTTCAGAGCAATCGATCGAAAGGAAGGGGACTAGAGGAGGGGGGGGGGATGAATGTATCGATACAAAATTTAGTGACTCAAAAGTCACTATGTAAGTCAAATATTGAGTTTGAGGTCAAACGGCCGACTTGGCTTCGAAGGGAGAGCGGAAACTTAGATGATTAATTCGCTCCTTGGGAAATATATAACAACTATTTTTGCTCTTCTTATACCAACCACTTTTTTACCGATCACTCTCCTTCCCTCTCTCTCCTCTCAAAATACACAATACATAAAACGATAGCATCTTATTTGATTAGAAATCATATGAGTAAACTTAATAAATTAATTATAAAATGATCAACGGTAAGGAGGGCGCCGATAGCTTAGTGGTATACATGCTTGCTTACGGGTTCGAAACCCGGCCTTTAACTGGGAGGTAAAATAAACTTAAGCATGCCATCCTTCGGAGTGACGAAAGAGCGCTCTGGTGGTAGGCGATATGATCTTGTAGTTAAAGCGCGGGCATGAGTCATAATAACTAATTAACAATGGTAAATTCAAATATAAAGGTTATAAAATGGAACTTACCCGGGGTCATTCTAAATCAACAATGGTTAAATGAAATGACCAAAAATAAACTATTCTGTTCGTAACAATAAAATGAAGCTAAAGCTTACCTCACATGATCAAAGCATATAAAAGCAACTTCCATTACGTAATGAAAACAAGAATAATATTTTTAGACTCACTGAAAAAAGTCCGTAATGATTTTTTGCTTTAAAGAAGACCGACGTCGTTTTGTCATACGATCTTGTAGGCGCCTCAAGGTCAGTAGTCAAACCCTCTCTTTGAATTATTTTCATACATACCGCTCGCTAAATTAAATTTTTAGTTTACTAAATCTTAATTAGTTTTTTTTTTAATCCCGTCCGGATTAGCAGGACTCTACTGTATTTTTTTTTTAGTTTTAGGATCGATGGTTCTCCGGCAAAACCTGGAAACAACGGACTGTCTCTTCAAATCCGTGACGACTGACAACCCTGGTGGTATATAAGTAGATCCAGTGTATTTAACGATCAAATATTTACCTCGTTAAGTTAAGGAATTCTTTAGTCAAAAGGAGCGATGACATGATATGGAGCCATTATCTTCTCAGTCAATACATTAAAACACAATTTGATAAGACTTAAGTAAAATAAATAGATAGTTAAGATAGGTTATTTGTCATAAAGGATATACAAAGAAGTGTTTTTTTACAGGTGTGACAACATAACTTGAAAGAAAACAATAAAGCTTTTAGAGAGTAATAACATAAAAAAAAAGTCGTTGAATCACCTGCAATGTACTTCCTCAGAACGAATTAATCAATTAATTTTTCGCTCCCCCTCCATTACCAGTCGACCGTTTCACTAATATTTAAGAGTGGACTTGTGGACTTACATATGGGGTGGGGGGCCTCCTAAATCCTATAACTAAATTTTGTGTGGATAAATTCATAACTTCGGCAGTTATTAGGGTTATTGAATTGAGCCCTCTTTCCTTTTTGCTGATTTAGCTGAATATAATTTAAATGTCGTCCTTATGTGGTTTTGAATTCACAAATGAAATGTTGTGACCATACATTGATTACAATGGCAATTATTAGAGTTTTTGAGTTAAGTCTCACCTAATCTCCCCCTCCCCTTTGGCAGATTTGGCTGAAAATCGGTAGGTGTTGTCCACATGGGGTTTTGGTCACACATATAAAATTTCGTGACGATACATTCATTCTATCGTCAGTTATTAGGAGTTTTCATGTTAAGCCTTACCGCTAATTCTCCGAAATTCCGTTAAAAACTCTGAGCTGGGGAAGTAACACAAATGTTGAAAGACTCCTTTACTTTCTTCTAGACTAAGTCATCCCTCAGACGAATAATTAACTTTAATTGTGTTTCACTATTATTCCCAATAACCAACTGAGAGCTTCCTAGTTAGGGGCCCTGGTCTGTTTCCTGAATTATGTTCGAGAGTATTTTTTTTAAATAAACCTAATGTAAATTAAATTAAACTTGAATAGAGATATCATACAGCAAATAATAAAATAAGGTACTTAATAGCTTGTGAAATATAGCAACAGAAATATTTTAAACATGGTACAATAAGAAATATACTTACTATACTTACATTAAAAAAAATGTTAGATTAAAAAGAAATACATAGATACAAAATTTACCTTAAGCCTTATTTAAACATTTAGAAAGAACATCAACAATGTATTTTACTCAGTTAATCATTAATGATAACTGAAAAAGATAAAAAAAAAGCATATATATGGAGTGGAATTACACATTGAACTCAGATAGATTTGCGAGACAGTGTTGCCACTTTAACTGTTTTACTATTCAAATATTTTTTTAATACCCAAACCCACAACCGTGTGATTTTCAGTGAATTTCATTTTAAAATATTATTTTTATATAATAAAATGTTTTTTCTTAATTGTAAAAAATTTAATTTTTTATTCGGATATCCAATGTTTCCTGGTAAGTAACTTCCACCATGATTCTCTTGCTATAACTTTGCATATGTACATATTGCAGTTTTGATGCATAGCTGCATCATTTTGAACCAAGCCAACCTGCCAGTTATTGTTAGAACATTCAAAGACATATACGATTTAGGATAATCTACATACAATCAGTAACAAAAATTTTCGGACAATTTATAATTTTGTTTTTCTTTTGCAGTTACACATAGTTATATGGCAAAATATTTAATTCAAGCAAAGTTTTAAATTTCGAGATCATCAATCATTTCAAAACGCCGTAAAACAATTAATTAAACATTTACAGCTAATAGGAAATTTTGCATTAATAATTGAAGACAAGAAATTCACGTAACAAAATTTTCTGGACACCTGTTGTTTGTTTTGTAAACAAATGCGACTCTGATCATGATCTTTAATCCCTTCTCAACCAACCGCTAATACCGAACAAATGAAATGTGTTTATATCCTTCTATTACTGCATTCAGTAGTTATTTGTATTTCCTGCTGTCAAGATGGGTCAAACATCTTTTGAAGTTCAACAGATAATAATTTTTAATTATGAAAAAGGATTAAGTGTCCGCAAAATCGGTGGTTTGGTAAGCCGAAGTAAAAGCACCGTTGCCGATGTAATTCGAAGGTATAAGCACGAGGATCGGATAGATTTGAAATCTTCCTCTGGCCGTCCAAGAGTATTAAACGACCGAGAAAGGTGTAGCGTTGTCCGGAAAATTAAAAACAAGCCCTCGAGGAGTGCACCTCAGATCGTCGCCGAGGTATACAGAGAAACGGGAAAGAAAGTTCACCCACAAAATGTTCGAAGAATTCTAAAAGAAGCAGGATATAATGGGAGAGTACCAAAAACCGTTTGTGAGTGAAAAAAATATAAAAAAAAGATTGAGCTTCGCAAAAGAGTTCCAGAATCATTCAGAAATTTTTTGGAGTAATGTCATTCATCTGCGAGGTAAAATAAACTTAAGCACTCCGTCCTTCGGATGGGATGTTAAGCGATGGTCATGAGCCTGTACGATGTCAGGTCAAAGCGTTTGAGCTCTCACATAAACACACGCATGCAATTGATCTCTGATGTTCACACGATTACAAAATTTTTAGTACATATTATTATGTATACATATATTATATGTATAGGGAAGTAAACAAAAGTAAAGTAATAGTATATGTATACATATATTACATGGAAGTAAACGGACATGATCTGGAAACATTTATTTGTCGAAATATCGGAGAAAAAACGTTTAAATTAGAAAAATTGGGTACTTAGTTTCTTTAGAGGGAAGGTGGAGGGAGGGGATAGAGTAGGGGGAAGGGACGGTTTCTGCCGAGGGTCAGCGCTGCTGTCGCTCTCTTCCAACGTCATATCACAAAAATCTAGTTTTCTGACATTACATGACCTGAGATTTCTTTTTATGTTGTGAAGAGTTACAAGATACAAGAATATTTTATTATTGCGGTTTGTTCTATTGCAAGCAAATACTTTTGAATGTAAGTTTAATATATTTAGTCCCGACAGTCGCGACAAAATTTGGAGAAGGCGTAATGTGGAGCTGAATCCAAAAAATTTAAAACCAATAGTAAAACATGGGGGTGGCTCAGTGATGGTGTGGGGGTGTATGGCGTCTAGTGGAATTGGTGAACTGGACCACCATGACTGGAAAAGTTTATGCCGAATTACTAAGGAGCAATTTGAAAAAGAGTGCTGAAAAACTTGGGATTTTGCGGACTTTTCATTTTTACCAAGACAACGATCCGAAACACACCTGTGAATTGGTACGTACTTGGCTTTTGTATAACTGCCCTAAAGTTATGAAACCCCCCCCAATCGCCCGATCTCAACCCAGTTGAACACGTATGGGGTGAGCTCGACAGGAAAATTCGATTAACACCCATTGCTTCAAAAAACGAATTGAAACAAAAGTTATTAGAAGAGTGGGGTAAAATATCTCCAAATTTCACCAAAAAATTAGTTTCATCATCAATGCCGAATCGAATGAAAGATGTTATTACACAAAAAGGGTACCCAACCAAATATTAATTAACATTATGGTTTTTGAATTTGTGAAATCGTAAAAAAAACATTGAATTTATTTATAGTTGTTTACATTTTTGTCCGAAAATTTTTGTTACCTACATTACTTGTTATAAAATTTATTAAATTAAAATATTTATTTGTTCTAATCAAAGCTGTTTTTCCTTTATCCTAACCCACTTTTGAATTCTTATTCTTGATTGAAAAATGGCTTTAATTATTTTTTTAAATTATTTTTTATTACTTTTGCATTTAATTATTATAATTTTTTATTGAAAAATCAAACCGTCCGAACATTTTTGTTACTGACTGTATATCTTCGAACAAAGTCCACGTCCTCATAATTCTTCAAGTAATTTTCTATTACTTGGTCGCCTGTGAGATATAAACAAAACCAAAAACTGTATCTTCAATATATTCTCTAAACTTACTAAAAAATTATAGTTCAAATCACGGTCACTTAGTTGAGAATGAGTTAAAGGGCCCAGTACATTGAGGGTAACACTTAGTGCTACAAGTGGTGAAACACAGATATTAGTGAGAACAAATACGTTTTAAGAGACACTTTTGAACTAACTTTTGAAAGTTAGGGATCGTTTGTGAAAACGGGCATTAGTAGTCTTTCAACAGTAAATACAAAAACATTATTTATTTGTGAAACTTAAGATTTCTTGCTGAGATATTGTGAAACACTTAATAAAAAATACAAACAAAACTAATCTTTTTTTATTATTTATTTGTTCAAAATCATTTATTGTCAACAAAGTTTCAAATCTTGATTCGAATTAATATACTGGCTTAAAAACTTATTTCTGCTTGAATTTGAAGTTGGACACTTAAATGCAAAAGTAAATATGTAGATTGTATTTTTGATGATAACTACAAAATGTATAAGACTTCGCCAAAAAAATTATAATCTTCAAAAGTTATATTTATTCGGAAGCTTTTATTTTCGTTATAAAGTTTGGTTTGTGACACAACTGATGTAAAAAAAAAATACGTCGGTGAATCACCGGCAATTTACTTCCCCAGAACTAATTAATCAATTAACTTGAAGCTCCTCCTGCAAAACCAGTCGACCGTTTGCGCTAATATTCAACAGTTGACTTACATAAGGGCTCCTAAATTCTCTTACTAAATTTTGTGTTAATAAATTCATTACATTCGGCAGTTATTTGAATTGAGCCCTCTCTGAACTTACCATTCCCTTTGACTTATTTGGCTGCAAATCGATAGGTGTCGTCGTTATAGGGTTCTGGATTCACATATAAAATTTCGTGTCGATATATTCATTCTATCGGCAGTTATCGTGTTCATAGACACATGCACACATATCGTGTTTTTTTTTCATATCGGAATTGGGAGATTGAAAAACATGAAATTCCGTTTAAAATTCCGCATGGAATTTCCGACCGATTACATAACTTCCCCTATACCGCTGGGAAAATATCGTAAAAACAGAAACACGGCTTGGAATTGTGTATATACCTAGGGACCTTCCTTGTAGATCTACTGAGTAAGGTTTTTTTTAACGAATACCTGACATCGCACAGACCCTGGACCGCCATTTTAACGTCCCCTTCGAAGGACATAGTGCTCAATCCCATATAAAAAGAAACTAAGGCCCTCAGTCAGGCTTGAAACTGTGAACGACATGCTCTCGAAAACTGCTACTAAAATAACAATCACTAATAGCAGTAATGTGAAATGAACCCGTGAAATAAGTTATCAACAGATGACATCATGTCGTCTGATAAGAACTTTTACATTTTCTTGAAACTTTTAAAGTGTTTATTTATCAAATTAATTTTAAGATGCTTTCTACCTAATAACCGGAACTTCGTTTCTGTGAACAGATTCTGATAAAATTTCATGATCTTAAGAAATTTTATGAAAATCTATTATACAAACACCATAAAATAATTTTGTAGGCACAGTTAAACATAATAACAGATTATTCCCCTTTTGATTTTGTATTCTTTCTATTTTCAATAAAAACAATTCTATTCAAATTAAATTTAGATGATACATATTCATTTTTTTTCTTTATAAATAAATTATAATGATACAAATAACAATAAAATAAACAAATGACTAAACTACCGGACATGTGTTAAGCCTAAAAACCAAATAAAAATAAATAAACCTGCGTGGATGGTAACAATCACAGATTAATTAAACTAAGGAATCTTGTTTGGTTACTAGAAATTGAATTCCTGAATTAACATGTTTTTATAATTGAATGCAGCCCTTGCATAATTGCTAATTTTAATTATAAACAACTTTAGGACAAAATCCCTCTGAAAATAAATATTGTTTATTAAAAAAAGTTTATAAGTAAAATTATAAAGTGAAAAATATTATTGTGATGTAAACAATACACACATTGAAATTTTAAAATATTCAAAAATTAATTATTATTTTTTAAAGAGAATCGCTGAAGTTTTGAATTTTTTTGATAACGGCTGAATTGTTTTTTTTTCTTTTTAATAAAAAACAGCTGACATTAATGGATTGAAAAGTGATAAACGTAAAGGGACTCATATATTCACTTTTATTACAAATGAAAGAACAATGGACAGTCAAAAACAAATGGCGAAGATCAGCTGTTTGAATAGAGAGAGAAACAGTCTAAGGAGAGTTGTGTTAGGGTTGACAGTCTGAGTCAGAGAGGTGAATCAGTAGAGTGATTCATAAGTATAATATATATTAGAAGGAATGGCGAAATAAGAAACATTTAAGGACAATTGGAAGTGGACGGAAAGAAAGAAGGTACGGTTTTTTAAAATTAAATTATACATAAGCCGATTTTTGATGACCGCACAGAAAAAAAAACTGATGTAGTTTTAGTAATTAGTTAGTAGTATAATTTTTGACCGCGTCTAGTAGACATTGGTGATATTGTCTGTGGGTGTGGACAAGACGTGAAGTGCCTCAGAGCAAGTCATTAGTAGTCCGAACAAGAGGAGTCAGCACACTGTTCAGACAGACACTCGTTTGAATAGGCAATTAGAGAAGCAAGACAGGGTTGCCAACTTGTCTCTCAAGAGGAAACAAGGATATTTGGATAAATAACATGAATATTATCACTTTCGAATCTACTTGTGATTTAATAAATAATCCACACTAATATTAGTAACTGTTTATTCACTATTTGAAATAGTACACAACTAATAACACGGACAGACAAGAAGAAAACTTGTAGAAAGCTAACTGTGAAGAGAAAACACAACTGTGCTGAGAGCGCCGGTGGCTTAGTGGTATGCATGCTTGCTTACAGAGCTCAAGATCGTGGGTTCGAAACTCGGCCTAGGAGGCAAAATTGAGTTAAACACGCCGTCCTTCGGAAGGGACATACACAATATGCAACTTGTCCAGATCCATTTTAGATCAACAATTAGTCACTACCCATTTCAATAACTAAGTCGAATAAACCAATTTATTTTAGGCTGATGACTCCAGGGAAAACCCTAAATTATAAAGTGGTCGTTGAATCACCTCCAGTGTGGTTTCCCAGCCATTTGTAATCAACAATGTGTCTGCTCTCCCTCTAAACTCTCCTTCTGGCTCAAAGTCTCATGTCTAACTCATGGACTAAAATAGTAGTGAATAGTATGTCTTGGACCTGTCCACATTTTTTTGGTCCGAGAGCAAAGTTTTTGTTGGCCATAAAAATTGAAAACGTAATTTATGAGGATTTCAAAACTTTAACTCTCTTTAAAGAATGAGGAAAGTTAAAATGTAAAAGTGATTATAAGAGATGAACTCATAGGAAGAGTGACCCATGTTAACAAAGAGTAGCTGACTCACATGAGAGGGATATTAACCAATAACGCTACCCAGCGGATCCACAACCTGGGAAATTCGCCATTTATCATTACACTAGCAATTCGAAATTTTACTAATAGAAGATATGAAATTGTATGGAAAATGTCGCTGAATCACTCAAATTAATCAAATGTGATGTAAACAATTATACACATTAAAATTATTAATATATTACAAAATCAATTATTATTATTTGTATAAAAACAGCTGTTAGAAGTTGAGAGGTAATAAAATTAATAAGTGAATAAATATACAAAGATGAACTAGTCGCCATTTTGTTTAAAAACAAATGGTGAACAACCAATCAATGGAAAACAAATACTGCCGACCAGCTGTTTTAATAGAGAGAGACAGTCTAAGGAGAGTTGTGGAAGTGGACAGTCTAGAGAGAGTTGTTAGGGTTAAGGCGTCTGAGTGAGAGAAGTGACCCAAGTAGCAGTGAAAAATATAACAGTGCAAGTACGTATGTAGATGCGAAAAGGTACTTCTTATTTATATGCCCAATATAAGAACATTGAAGAGTGGTCACAAAAAAAAAGACTGATATAGTTGTAAGTAATTTAGTTATTAAATTTATAAAGTAGGGGGAGGGGGTGAGAGGGAGGCTCAACTGCCAATGAATGTATCCACATCAAATCTATGGTCACAGGGAATAAGTTGTTAAGTCGTAAAATAGGGGGCGACTGACGGACCGACCTGAAGTCTACCCCCGGCAGCCGCGATGTAGAAGCAGTCCCACTCCATCTAACTCGAGCTCTCTCGGCGCCGCCTGGCAGCCCCAACCCAAGGAAGTCTAGGAGCGCCAGTCTGTCCCGCTCGGGACCAGAGGCTGTCACCCCTAGACACCCACAGCAACACTGTTATATATTAAATGAATTAAGTATTATATGAAAGTCGTAAAATAGCCAAAATGAGGTAAGTGTACTTTGATCATAGCCATCTGTCCACTGTGAAGAAGTTGGGAACTCAGAACTCTAATACTTTCGGAATTATAAAGATGTGAGTTTCTTGGTATCTCGTAAAATTGTGTATGTTCTCGGTTAAATCAACTTAATATACTTATCTGAGGAATCATTCACGAGATAAGTGCATTTAACCATTTATTCACTACGACAGACTATTCCAAGTGAAGAGGGTGTTTCTGGTTAAATCAACTTTAGAGAGGCATCATTCACGAGTATTTCAAAAAGTATCATTAATAATTAGGTAAGTGTGGTCAATAATTAGGTAAGTGTGGTCAATAATTAGGTAAGTGTGGTCAATAATTAGGTAAGTGTGGTCAATAATTAGGTAAGTGTGGTCAATAATTAGGTAAGTGATGGGGAATGATTAGGTAAGTGATGGGGAATGATTAGGTAAGTAAAGGAAAATCCAAGAAAGGATTAACAATATTCATTTTCATTCACTCCTATATATTTAGAAGGTATATGATTAATAATTTATTTATTCCAAAAACTGGATTTACACGATTAATGCAAAAGTAAAAAAGTGCTGCCCAGAAAAGTTACGAATTAAGACTTACCAATTTATTCCCTGTGACCTCAGAAATTAAGTACATAATTAAGTACACTTAAGGATTCAGAAGCCACAATGTAAGTCAACTATTGAGTTTTAGCGCCCAGATGTTCTTGCTATGGAAGTGATTCACCGACACTTTTTTTTTTTTTTTTCTTTTATTGATTCAGGGAGTCAACAAAATATGACGAGGAAAACTGAACATCGAGTTTCCAACCGATGACGTAACTTCCTTTACACTTCGTATAATTGGGGAATTGTATAAAAAAAATGTGTATTAACAAAAAAATTAAAAAAAAAAAATTTATCCTGAAATGTTTTTATTGGGCCCCTCTCAACGTCAATGTCCGGCTGAAACGTGGCAGTCTCCTGAAAAACTGTGAAAAGAGGTTATAAAAAAAAAACAGAAGACACCATTGTCCGACAGTTCAGTTACCTTCCTAGAAAGTCTATTGTAGAAATCCGTAAAATAATATAATAAAAAAAATATATGAAAAAAGTGTTTTATAATAAAAGTGTTTTAATTTTATTTTTTCTAACAAAAGATTGTTTGAAAATTGGCGTTGAAAAGAATACGATTTATTCTTTAGAAAGGCAACGGGAACGGGACTTCTGATGCAGAAAAATAAGGGAAACGAGAGGAACTCACTAAAAGAAAGTTGTCGGTTGAATCACCGGCTATGTACTTCACCAGTGCGAATCTATCAAATAAGTTGTCGCTCTCCCTCTGAAAACAATCTACCAAATTGGTTAAAAATGGATTAGGTTAGGTTTTATGACTCATGCCCGGGCTTTAACTACGAGGTCATATCGCCTACTACCAGAGCGCTCTTTCGTCTGGTGGACATGAGTCCGACTCTACTGTGGGAGTCCTAAATTTTGCCTACCCTAAATTTTTATTCACCTAGGGCAGGGGTCTTTAACGAGTAACTGACATCGTACAGGCTCGGGACCATCGCTTAACGTCCCATCCGAAGGTCGGCGTGCTTAAGTTTATTTTAGCTCTCAGATAAAATAAACTAAGGGCTTCGGTCGGGTTTCGAACCCACGTTCTTGAGCTCAAAGACAAGGATAGATGTCTTACTAAGTCTCTCTATGTATCAACGGTGTCTTTTTTTTTTAAATCGAAACTGTAGAAAAAAAGTTGTTGGTGAATGACCTGCCGAGTACTTCCCCAGATGGAATGAATGAAATGACGTTTAGTTCTGGACAGTTTGGGCTAAATCCTTCGTACAATAGCCAATGCTCCTTACTATGATTCCAACCAGACCCTCTATACTGATCTCAGCATTTCCTACTAAGTAGCTAAATCTCTGTTCCAGTAATCCTCTGTGTCCTTCATTCTACCACACTCAACGACACCTTAAGCGTTAATGGCCTAGAGACCTCCTTAGTAGCAGCAGTGACAGTTAGCCAAAAATGAGTGCAACTCAGTGCCTAGGGAGATCTCTCCTTTCTTGACATTTCGACAATGGCGTATTATTACACTTTTAGCACATTTGCTTATTATTTATATAGTTATCAATTTATTTTAATTATAAATAAATAAATACAAGAAGTGTGAAGGGTAAGCGTCTGGTATAAGGGAGGTTTTTTTTTCAAGCGCAATCTTATAAAGAGAACCTCCCGCCACACTGCTGAGCGCACGCATACATAAGCATTTCTCTGGATTTCCCAGTCAACATTTTTCGGGTTTTTCCATTTTTCCCCTCTTGTGAATATAATCTAAGAATTTATTTCATGCCAAATATAGATATAGTGAAGAAAAAGATGTCTGGGGGAGTTTTGGCAAGAAATTGTGGCGTGACCAAACGAAGGGGGACGGGAATTCGTTGCGGAGGTGAAGTGGCGCGCTCTCAACAATAGGAGCATTGTCTGAAGTGTTCGGGAATGCTCCTCTCTTAGGGATAAATAATATAATAAAAGCTGAAGCCAAATAAGTATAACACATTTCCAAGGGGTAGGTACTCAATACGTCCTACATCCCCAACTCATTTCATTATTAACCCCTCCCTTCCATCCCTCAGTTGTAAGTCGAGGGGGGGGGGGGGGGGGGGGGGGTACTTTAAAAACTGATCGTGACTATAGAAACAATTTTTATATAATAATTTTGTAAACAATAACAAATATAAATAAAATAAAAAATAACAAATATAAAGAAAAAATTAAATATTTATTAAATAGTTGGGGAGGGCGCCGCTAGCTCAGTGGTATGCGTGCTTGCCTTCTGAGCTCAAGATCGTGGGTTGGAAACCCGACCGAGGCCCTTAGTTTATTTTAACTGGGAGGTAAAATAAACTTGAGCACCCCGTCCTTCGGATGTGACGTTAAGCGATGGTCCCGAGCCTGTACGATGTCAGGTACTCGTTAAAGACCCCTGCCCTGTGTGAATAAAAATTTAGGTTAGCAAAAATTTAAGACTCCCACAGTAGAGTCGGGCTCATGTCCACCAGAGCGAGAAAAGAGCGCTCTGGTAGTAGGCCATATGACGTTGTAGTTAAAAGCACAGGCATGAGTCATAATGACAAACTGTATATTATTCTTTATGATGTCAGCTAATTACTTACAGAAATTTGCTAAAAAAAAACAATTATTTAACTTTCTGGCAGTTTCATTTCATACCTACGTAAGATCCCCCCCCCTGGAAATTCTTAACATTTCTCCAGGATAAAAGGTTGAACAATTTGGATGAGGCGGCGCCTAGTCTCAACGTTATCAACACAACAAAAGGTTTCTTACAGTCGAGCAAGTTGATAAAATTATCAGAAACAAGTTGGTGCTAACAAGGAAAGTACGCAGATATGTGTTTTCCTCCTTGGATAAAGGGCTGTAATATACTCCTTACGAGAAGCCCATTTACTTCCCCACCTCTATGAGATATACAGCAAGTTATGTAATCGTTTGAGAGAAATTTGATGCTGAGTTTTCGTCGGAATTTCATGTTCCCACCCCCTGATCTCTGTGAAATCGGCCGTTGAGAAGGAGGTATGCTCGACAAAATCACCCTAAAAACTGCCGATGTAAGGAATGTATCGACACAAACTTTCATATATGAATTCAAACAAAAAACCAAAAGGACGACATTTATAAATTTTCAGAAGTGAAGGGGGGGTCAGAGGGGGCTCAACTCGTTAACCCCAATAACTACCGATGTAATGAACAGCCCTGCCGGGAAGGGAGATGGCCTAGGGCGCCTCGATACTAGGGGCACAAGAGTTGTTGACTCTTTGACATTGATTCAAAGAATTGAAACATATTTAAGATCAACTATGACACAAGAAAGACTCCATGCTCTGCTGTTCTTGCAATAGAAAACGAACTGGCCAACAACATAAATTTCAAGGATGTAATTGCTAATGCCAGAAAATACAATTGAATTTTTCCAAAAATTGATACAATTTGATGCCTTTATATCATTTTTTCAGATATATTATGATAATATATGTTGTTTTTATAATTTTTTTATATATACTTAGTATATAGGTATATATTTTTTTTATAATAAATTTAAACATTAAGAAATTTTTTTTATGAAGCTTCATTTTTTAATTATTGAAATTTTCTCTCCTTACAAGAGGGCGCAAGGTAGATTTTCGCCTAGGGCACTGATATATGTTGCGGCGGGGCTGGTAATGAATGTACCGACGTGAAATTTCATATTTAAAGTCAAAACCCAACGAGGACATTACCTGACAAACTTCAGCGATATCGGCTGAAGGGAAGGGGCAAACGGTCGACTGGTTTTGGAGAATGAGCGAAAATTTAGTTGATTAATTCGTTCTGGGGAAGTACTCTACCGACGAATTTTTTATTATGTCTATGTGTGTTGACCTTGACATTTGGAAGAGGCCTTGACTATGTCACTTCAAACAAACCGACTGTAAACTACAGAATAAACAAAATTAACTTGTAACTTAATTAACAAAAATGTCGACTTTCATTTCCTAGAATTTTGTAAAATTAATTAAAAAGTGAAAGTTATACACTTTTTATTTAATTTTGTGTAAATTTTCTTGAAGGGGTGAAGTTTTGGGGAGGGTTTAAAGAGAACCCAAGGATGAAAGAGATGAGATGATTCGAGCTACGAGGGGGGGCGGGGCGAGCTAGGGGGAGGGGGGGGGGGGGGGGGGGGTAAATAAAGAAAATTCTCGGAGCTTGAAAGACACTTCACTAAGTGAGCCCAATTTTCCCAGAAAAGATTTCATTTCATTACCAGAAGCGGGCGAATTTTCTACAGACTTGAACGAGTTGAGAATTGAACAACGGAACAGTAATGCAATATACTTCCCCGGCACGAATTATTCAAATAAGTTTTCGCTCTCCCTCCAAAACAAGTCGACTGTTTGGTTGTTTAAAAATGAATTAATCAATTATCTTTTCGCCCCCCCCTCCTCCAAACCCAGCCAACGGTTTGCGCTAATATTTGACAGTTGACTTAAACAGCAGCGCGGCGCCCTAAATCCTCTTACTACAATTTGTGTCGATAAATTCATTTCATCGGCAGTTTTTAGAATTTTTTAATTGTGCCCCCCCATCCCCCCCCCCCCCCCAGTCTCTTTCCCTTCTACCGATTTGGCTGAAAATCGATAGGTGTTGTCTTAATGGAGTTTTGGTCACAGATATAAAATTTCTTGTCAATACATTCATTCTATCGGCAGTTATTAGAGATTTTATGTGAAGACTTTCCCCTAATCCATCCCCCCTCCAATTTGGCTGAAATACGATACGTGTTGTCCTTATGAGGTTTTGGTCAAAGAAATAACATTCATTCTATCGGGAGTTATCGTTTTCACAGTCTCACACATAGACAGATAGACATTTTTTTTTTCATATTTGGAATCCTGAGGTCGGAAAACATGAAATTCCATTGAAAACTCGGCATCGAATTTTTACCGATATCATAACTTCCCCTATACATACCTCGTACAGTTGGAGAAGTAAAAATTCATTACTTTGGCACTTTTTGGCCGATTTGACAGAAAATCAATAGGTGTCGTTCTAATGAAGTTCTGGGTACAGAGAGAAATTTCCGTTGAAGATTCAACATCGAATTTCGGACCGATTACATACGAACCTCCCCAATACTACTTTTGGACGCGAAAATATACCCCTAGGATATCTCATAATATGTGTTATGGGGTTCGAAGGCTAACGATAGTTATTCGTTACCCCCTTAAGTACTAGCTCTGTTAATAATACAGTCGAAACCTTGTATAACGAGGTACCGTCTATAACGACGAAATCCCGAGAAAAAGTTTGGTTCACAAGTTTGGTTTACAAGTTATAGGTAAAATATCCCTTATTAAGACAGTGGATATAACGACATCGGCTGTAGTAACGTTAGTTTAGACAACTTCCAGAATTAACCCTAATATGGCACCGTGGGGTGTCCAACACCCCAACAAAAGTTTGAAATCACGCCTTCCTGAATATTGACCTAGGTGGGGGTTGGCGACCGGATGTAAATAAACCCTTGCTCTTGCTACACAACTAGTGTTATTTCCGGTAGTTCCAGAGTTCTTTTTTTTTTTTTTTTTTTTTGTACTTTCGAGCTTTGAAATGGCATCAGAAAAACATCAGCGTGGGTCAGCCGAGAAGTATTTAACTGAAGAAGAAATTGGTCGTGTTTTTCTTGAGTTGGAAGTCTGATAATGAATATTTTGTAAGAAGGATTTGGGGTTTCTCATCTTGACACTTGTTGCTCTCAAGCGCAAAAAAAAAACAAGATCCAGAGGAAACATCGTTGGTCGAAGGAGTGGTATAAATTGAGGAACCGCTTCACTAACGAACATTTACTGACAGTTTAGCGTGAAACTGAGCCGGAAGACCAGAATGGACCAAGAGAGTTTGGTGTCGAGCAGGTGACTGACGCAATGCTTGATCGAAATTGCTCTAGACTATCAAGCGCTTCGCCCAGCCGCTTTGAGTCATTCAAACTTTCCATCAATCACCGTCAAGGCTTGACTCAAGCGTCAAACGGGTTCCTAGATTATCAATCACGCTTGACACCATCGCTTGACGCGCTGTTTTGATCAAGCGGATTGATAGTGTAGGGCCTGCTTTATTAGATAAATGAGAAAGGATTCAAAGGAATACGTGAAATAAGGAAGGTCTCTGATGAGGAGCCGTTACCAGGAAAACTGCCAATAACTTACAGAAAATAATTCTCAGAAATTCATTTTTACACCACCTGCGTTCATTCATTTTTACACCATTTTTTTTTTGTTTTTTCATAAAAAGAACAATATATATAGGTTAGGTTAGGTTTTATGACTCATGCCCGGGCTTTAACAACGAGGTCATATCGCCTACTACCAAAGCGCTCTTTCGTCACTCTGGTGGACATGAGCCCGACTCTACTGTGGGAGTCCTAAATTTTGCCTACCCTAAATTTTTATTCACCTAGGGTAAGGGTCTTTAACGAGTACCTGACATCGTACAGGCTCGGGACCATCGCTCAACGTCCCATCCGAAGGACAGCGTGCTTAAGTTTGTTTTACCTCCCAGATAAAATAAACTAAGGGCCTCGGTCGGGCTACGAACCCACGACCTTGAGCTCAGAAGTCAAGCACGCATACCACTGAGCTACCGGCGCCCTCAACAATATATATAAAAAAAGAAAAGAAACAAAGAAACAAAAAGATAATAAAATGATATTAGTTGTGCCGTTATATCAAGTGCAGGGAAATTGGGGAGTTGCGCCTTCACCAGGACTACACATCGTCCGACCTCTTGGAAGCCGGAAACTATACAAAGTGTTCGGTGAATCACCGGTGATATAAACACCCCCAGCACGAATTAATCAATTAAGTTTTGCTCTACCTCCAAACCCAAATGAACCGTTTGGGCTAAATCTCAATACAGTTGACTCGCGATAGTCCGACATTACGGGACCGCGGGTTTGTCGGATTACCAAAGGTTGGCTCTATTTAATTGAATTTGCAGAGTATAAGTTTGGAAAATTGATTTAAAAAATCTGTGATGGTCTTCTGTTTCTTTTTACGCATACAATGAGTCATAGCCTTTTCTTGAATGTCTTCTAAAATGAACACATTGTTCACGTCAAGCTCACGTTCCTCGCACCAGCGTATTAAAGTGCTAGCAGCCGACATAGCTTCATCACAGGTGACTGTATATTTCGTCTCCACGGCCTCCTCGATTATGTCGTCTTGTGTATCAGATGTTACTTCTTGCACTATCTCTTCATCCGTTAAGTCAGCGCCCAGGTTGTCGTCTAAGACCCATCTTCTCAATTCTTCCGATGATTCTTGTGGAATAATTATATCATCGCAAAGTGTCAGTGTATCCTCCACAACATTGTTTGTGACTTGATATGTTTCGCCGCGGTCATGCCTCTTAATAATTTCCCATTTTTCAGGAAGAGTTAATGTTTTATGCTTACGTTTATTGCTTCCACTTGTACTTGCCATCACACTTAATAATAAAAAACGTTGGGTTAACTGTAATAATATCACAAATAGAGCAACTGCACACTCACGTTATTGCTACTGAACACAGCGAAGAACTAACGGCGATACGTAAGATACGATGATCCTGTGAATCTCAATACAAACTAGACCGATGACTCATACGGCGCGGCGTCGGACTACCGAGCGTGTCGGACTGTAAAGTGTCGGACTATCGCGAGTCAACTGTATATGACTTGCATAGTGACTTCTGAATCGAATAATCGGCAGTTATTCGGGTATTTGAGTCGAGTCCCGTTACTATAAGGGCCTCCCTGCCCTTCGACCGATATCACAGAAAATAATAGTTGCCATCCTTATAGGGATTTTGAATTTAAATATAAAATTTAATGACGATTCATGATGAATTATATCGGCAGTTATTGAGATTTGTGTGTTGAGCCCCCTCTGATCCCCCCCCCCCCCTTTGGCTGATTCCGCTGAAAATAAATGCCTGTCGTCTTTACAGATTGACACAACATTTATTACGAGGGTTCAGAAGCACCTATATAAGTTGATTATTGATTTTTAGTCAAATTGGTTTTCGAGAGAGTGAAAACTTTTTTGATTAATTCGTGTTGGGGTGGTTACATTGAGGTGGTGATTCACCGGCAACTTATTTTAATGTCTACTTATTGAACCCTTTAGAATGTGATCTGGATAAAACATTTTTTTTTTAAATAAAAATGGCTTCTCGAAGATATGAATATTTAAATTTTAAAATGAGAAATTTTTTTTAAAATAGTGATTATTATTCTTCAGAATAATGAAGTCACGTTCTTCATAGTGAAGTGGTCACAGTTAACGTTGCTGGTTATTAACCTGTCAAAATATAAACGAAGTTCGCGGCCTATAACGTATGTGTGTTGTCTAGAGTGATGTATATCTCCGGAGATGGATGGACGTCTGCCTAGAAATGGAGGCAGTACCGCTCTAGAGCCTCCAGGCATGTCACACTGTTTACATTGAAGAAGGGTCCAGGATTCAGCCAAATTGACTGTTGGGAGAGTAATTTGTTATGAAAAAATATATGATATGTGGTCATAAAAGGACTTTCTTATACTAACAACGTGTTTACAGATCACTCACTCCCACCTTGCCCTCTCTTCAATGCTTGAGCGAAAAGAGTACTGCCCGGGTGACTTTCTGGACGTGGCTGAAGCTTTCGACCGGGTTTGGCATGACGGGCTGCTCTTCAAGCTCAAGCGAATCCTTCCAAGTATTTCCTAATTCTCAAATCTTACTTGAGTGACCGCAGCTTCATGGTAGGTCAGGGATCAGTCCTATATGGTCTGACACCCATAATGGCTGGGGTCCCTCAAGGGTATATCCTTGGACCTATCCTGTATACACTATACACTGCTGATATCCCAACCCACCCTAGAACCATTCTCACTACCTACACTGATGATACAGCCATCCTTGCTCCAGATCCTGATCCCAATAACGCGTTCCCTAAAAAAATTAAATTACCACATTTCCTGTAGAAATTATAACTGGTCTACTAAATTTTGATTTCTACAGTAATTTCCTAAAAGGGGCATAAAAAAATATCAAAAGTTCAAGAAGTGCAATTTTGAAGAAAGTGCACGTATTGAAAAAAATGTCAATCAATAATTATTTCATTTGGATTTCTTCTAAATATAATAATGAGATGCCATCTTGTTTTTCTAAATTTTGCAAGGAAATGAATAGGACAGAATAAGAGAACAAATATTGGGTTTATTTACCTAAACCTACATTATAAATAAAATCAAAATATCAATATCAAATAAAAAATAAAATTACTTACAATAAAAATCTTACAAAGTAATTTCTACATCTATTTTAGTCTTTTCTTTTTAAATAATGTGGCCATTTCTTAATTCAATGTTATTTTACATTATTTTTTTTTATTTATTTTTTTTATATACTCATATATTTTTAAGTATTTATTTGTACAGTTTTTATTAATTTAATTTTACTTTTTTTAATGTTTTTTTTTGTTACTACTAATCATAGATGTGTTAGACTCAGGTAGTTATATATCTAATATATAAGTTATCTTAATGTATAAATTCATTTGACGTATCCTATTACCATGTATTGGTTTAACGGAAATAAATTATTATTATTTAGGGCATATAAACACATAAATAAATAAAAGTACCTTTGCGCATCTACTTCACTGTTCTATTCACTCCTACGTGGTTCACTACCTTAATGCCTAAAAACAACTCTATCTCTAGACTGTCCACCTCTAAATTTCTCCTTAGACTGTTTCTCACTATTTAAAACAGCTGATCGTCGTCTTTTGTACTCCATTCATTGGTTTATTTTTATTTATTCACTCTTTAAGTTACTTCACTCCTAACAGCTGTTTTTATACAAATAATAATAATTGATTTTGTAATATATTAGTAATCTTAATGTGTGTTTTATACATCACAGGGCACATCAACTAATTTATTGTGCTGAGTTTGGGCCGCTATAACTGCTGCTATCTATGGGCGTATTGATGCTATCTCATATCTGAGGTACCTATACTGATGCTTGCAAATTTAATAAGGAACATTTTTGTAAAGAACTATATTTTCTATAGGATTAACCGTTTTTGCATAAATCAAACAAAAGTTGTGTTTCAAAACGGTATAGGATGGGTTATCTTGAAAACCGGACGTCCTTCAAAAAATCGTATTTCACCTTTCAGTTTTCTCTACAAGTTTTATTTTATAGAGATTTTAGAGCGATTTTCTAGTAAAATGTACTTAAGCCCCGAAGGAAAGTCATCTTAAATCAGAATCATCGTGAAAATGATCGAAAACAACATCAGAAAAACGTAAAATTCTGTTGAACCTACTTTAAACCTTTTTGAAATTTCCCTTTTTATATTTCTGGTTCAAAATGTGATTAATGCAGAAAATTATTATTGTCCGTTTGGCTGAAAATTATTCGGTGACTTCCTTAATTAAGGGAACTGGACCCCTTATTAAATTTCCTGTCAATGTATTCACTCTATTGTCAGTTTTCGTGTTAGCAGACACATAGACAAAGAGTTGAAAAACATGAGATCCTGGTAAGAACAAACATACAATTATTGACTGATTATACAACTTCGTCTATACCAAGGTATACCTGGTATATAATACGCATGTTTATAATAGTAAGTATATTTTAGGTGGGGGGGGGGGGGGGGGGGGGGGGTCCGTGTAATCGTTCGACGTACGTGTAACTAATAACATGACATTGTACAGACTGTAATCATGACGCATGGCACTTCCACACTCCACAGGTAGCAATGGCGTGCTCAGGAACATAAATCGAAGAAAACAGGGGATAGTAAATAATAAAACATTTTTTTTTTTTTAAATGTTTATTTCACAAAAATTGTGTACATATACCATAGGTTAGGATAGGTTTTATGACTCATGCCCGGGCTTTAACTATGAAGGCATATCGCCTACTACCAGAGCGCTCCTTCGTCACTCTGGCGACATGAGCTCGACTCTACTGTGGGAGTCCTAAATTTTGCCTACCCTAAATTTTTATTCACCTAGGGTAGGGGGTCTTTACCGGGACCATCGCTTAACGTCCTATCCGAAAGACGGCATGCTTAAGTTTATTTTACCTCCCAGATAAAATAAACTAAGGGCTTCGGTCGGGTTTTGAACCCACGTTGTTCAGCTCAGAAGGCAAGCACTCATACCACTGAGCTACCAGCGCCCTCTACATATACAATATGTTTTGGGATTACATTCAGCGGAGACGCTGGGTCTAGAAGTAAAGAGAGATGATACTTAACATTTTTGCAGAAATATTGTGAATCACTTAAAAAATAATTGTAGGAATATTGAGGGTCAGTCAAAGATGGAAGAAAACACTATTCAAACGCCAACGTTTCGATGTATTTTATATCATCATCAGGGCTATGAATAAGCAGGGTTGGGGAGAAGACATGTACACTGGATGGAGTCTTTGCAATGTAAGACTACTACAATTACAATCTACAGTCGCTAATCAACATCTATATTAATAAATAATATAAAGAAAAACATATGTTTTTTAAAAATATTCACAAAATATATATTTTCGGGAGGGCGCCGGTAGCTCAGTGGTAAGAGTTCTTGACTTCTGAGCTCAAGGTCGTGGGTTCGTAGCCCGACCGAGGCCCTTAGTTTATTTTATCTGGGAGGTAAAATAAACTTAAGCACGCCGTCCTTCGGATGGGACGTTAAGCGATGGTCCCGAGCCTGTACGATGTCAGGTACTCGTTAAAGACCCCTACCCTAGATGAATAAAAATTTAGGGTAGGCAAAATTTAGGACTCCCACAGTAGAATCGGGCTCATGTCCACCAGAGTGACGAAAGAGCGCTTTGGTAGTAGGCGATATGACCTCGTAGTTAAAGCCCGGGCATGAGTAATAAAACCTAACCTAACATCTACATTAATAAATAATATAAAGAAAAACATATGTTTTTTAAAAATATTCACAAAATATATGGGAGTACTTTCGGTATTGCTACCATCTTCAGACACGACTTAACAAATACTGTATTCTTTATATGTTTTGTAAATATAAACTGCAAATTTGCACTGGTTCATATCTGAAGTACCAATTTCACAGGTAACGAGAGTGAGGTACCTGAACTTTCTTACTACGGGCAGTAAATAAAGAACTTTTTATGTAGACATCCATTTAGATAAATACTCTATAATATTGAAAAAAAATAATAAATAATACGAAAAAATATCAAATAAATTCGGGGGCTAAAACTCAATATTTGACTTACATAGTGACTTTTTTGTGTCGATATATTGATTACATCGGCAGTTATTAGGATATTTAAGGAAAGCCCCTATTTCTTATCCTCCCCTTCACATTGGCCGATTTGGCTGAAAATTAATAGGTGTCGTCCATTCGAAGTTACCGTGTTCACAGACGCACACCCAGGACAGATTTTTTGAATGAGTCAGAAACGATCTTCTGACCGATTACATAACTTCCCCTACACTTTGTATAGCTGAGGAAGTAAAACGTATTTATCTATTTAGAATATCCGAGGGAGTCCTATCTATAAAATAAAACTGGCAGACGGGATTCGAACCCGCAAACTATGATGAGACCATGGGACCAAAGCCCAACCCTCTAGCCTCACGGCCACCATGACCCCTAGCCCTAGAGTCTGTCTCCCACCTCTATTCATTGATTCTTTTTTTTTTTTCTTCTTCTTCTTTATGGCTTCAGAGCAGCCAATTCATTAATTCTGAAATCAACTTTTAAGTTGAGAAATGAGGATATTAGGGGAATTTGTAAGAAATTAATAAAACAAACTTATTTTCTGAAAGAAAGTTTCTGCAAAAACTACAGTTTTTGGCGTTACATCATCATCACAATATAAAACTGTCTTAGTTTATAACTAAACTTAAGATGATGTCACCCTACCCTTCTCAAGAACGAACTTTGAACTGAAAAATCCTGACTATCTATTTATTTTATATTTTAAACATTTCATATATGAAAATTACGTATGTTAATAAAATATATATATATATTTTTTTGTTTTCTTTTACAACCAGCATGCAGTTAGAACATTCATTACATTAAAAAAAAATAACATATACTTGATTCAAATGAAAATTATATATCACCTTTCACAAAAAAAATAATAGTACTTTAATTACAAATCAAAATTTCTTAGTAAATTAATTAAATTTTGTTACTGTGAACGTAATCACTCTCTGCTACCATTTGTCACCCTTCTCAAGGTTTTGCCCTTGGAGTGGAATCAGGGCAGGAAACAAGAAAGGGAAGAAACCAACAACCAGATTGACAAATAATGAATTATATTTTAGTAAAAGACACATATAAACAATTGCTCCCAGGAAATAATTATTACTATAGATAATTAGATGGTTTGGCACGAGCCGCCTCCCAACGTCCGTCCAGCGTGAGACCTCAAGCGTTCCTGCCCCCCCCCACCAGATATCACCGCCCATACCCTCTCTCTGTCCTCTCCAGTGAGAGAGGGAACAGGGGCCGTGTTCACGGAAGTCTTATGATCCGTGACAATGATGTAATACCGAAATCTGAAGTTTTTGTATAGTTAAGTATAGTTTTTTTTTTTTATAAGAGAATAGAGCATTTCAAAAAATAATTTTTTTTTATGTATTTATTCTGAAATCATCTCTACACAAAATATGAAGTTTCGTTGGAATAATTTGTCCTTTTTGCTAAATAGGTTAGCTTAGGTTCATATCGCCTACTAACAGAGCGCTCTTTAGGCACTCTGGTGGACATGAGCCCGACTCTACTGTGGGAGTCCTAAATTTTGCCTTCCCTAAATTTTTCTTCACCTAGGGCAGGGGGTCTTTAACGAGTATCTGACATCGTACAGGCTCGGGACCATCGCTTAACGTCCCATCCAAAGGACGGCGTGCTTAAGTTTATTTTACCTCCCAGATAAAATAAACTAAGGGCCTCGGTCGGGGTTCTTGAGCTCAGGAGGCAAGCAAGCATACCACTGAGCTATCGGCGACCTCTTTTGCTAAATATAAAAACACTTGTTTTACCTGAAACTTATAAAACTCGAATAATTATCAAAAATACCCAATAAACAGGCAGCTCCCCTCCCTTACAATTTTGCGAAATCGAAACGATACTTTACAAGCGGATCCAGAAGTTAGCGAAGGGGGGACATCGACACGAAATTTTATTGGAATGGCATTGCCCCAGAATAATTCTACATAATATGAGCTAAATTGGCAAAAAAGGAGAAAGGTCTAGAGGGAGAGTAGAAACTTAGTTGATTATAAATAATTTGAGCTGGGGATGAAGAGACATAGGGATGAGGTCAAACACTCGTTATTAGAGTCTCGTATAGGGTCTCTGACAACGGAAGAGATGAAGGGAGGAGTTGTTCTATTGATTGGACATGGAGTGAGGCAGAAGCAGCCTTATCGAACAGTTTATCCCGAAAGCCCCAGCCAGGGTGGGTTCCCGGAAACCAGAGTGACCCTGGACAGGGAGAAGCACATCACATCCATCTAGGGAAATATCTGTTTGAGTGGGTAATATGACTGGCTAAACACCTCATGGCATGGATGCTTAGGTCAAGTTTGCAAAGTTTAGGTGTGAACTTAATTTATAATGAACAAAGAATAACAAAAAAAAAAAAAAATGTTTATTGAGCTGAGTTTACGAAGCTCTTTCTTAGGCGACTCATGTATTTCGTTGTACTCGTACTCCTCCTAAACCCCTTTACGGATCACATTGAAATTTGCCACGATGGTAGTGGACACGGTGACGCTGGTTTACTACTAAAAAAATCTGAAATCGAACATACCACGAAGGAATAATCACCGAAAAACGAAATCCACATTGAAATCAATTGAGAGACAAAATTCTCGCGCAAAATAGAATTTTTCAATTTCAAATGTAAAAATCCGGGCGAAGCCCTTTTCGGTTTACCATCGGACACCACTTTTTTTTGAGCCGTTTTTTTCAGTGTCATACAAACTTCGCCTTTTTTTTCGATAAAAATATTCTTCAACTTACAAAGAACACATAGTAAAAAGAATTTTGTGCAAAAACAGCTGTTGTTGTCTACAAAAAGGCTAGAAAAAATCCATTGAATTCAATTGAAATCTATTTAAAGTATTAATATATTCATAAAGAACATACAAGGTGAGAACTTACTGATAATTATTAAAACATTAACTGAGTTTTTTATACAGATATGCCTGACAGCTCAGTTTTTGCAAACAGCAGAATGTATTGCACACCTAGTATATTTTTATTAGTTTGTTTTACTTTACTTACAAAAATACGAAGTATAGGGGAAGTTATGAAATCAACGAAAAATTCATAAGGATACATAAGGATGACATTTATTAATTTTAAGTGGAATCGGCAGAAGGGACGGGGGGGGGGGGGGGGGGGGGGGGGGCTCAACTCTAAAACCCCAATAGCTGCCGATGTAATGAGCGTATCGACATGAAATTTCATATTTTAAGTCAAAACTCAATGTGAACATAACCTGTAAAATTTCAGCGATATCGGCTGAAGGGAAGAAAGGGTTCAAGAGAGGAGACTCAATAAAAAAAACCTAATAACTGCCAATGTAATGAATGTATCGACGTAAAATTTAGTATGAGTTAGGAGCCCCTATATAACTCAATTGTTGAATACAAGAGGAGCAAAAAGTTAATTGATTCGTTGTGGGGACGTACATTGCCGGTGAATCATTGATTTTTTGTTATTTGTTTATTGATTTTATTAATTAAATTTATTTATTACATTTATTAAAGGCATATATACAATATTTTATGTTCATATTTTAACAAATATAATTGTATGTTTTATTTTTTTTTTCAGGTGGCAGCCTATGAAATAATCACCGCACTGCATCAGCCAGCCATATTCACATTAATTTTCCCTTACACTTTCATCACGGCACCCCAATGTGCTCAGGTAGAACTAGGCGATCTTCTAGATCGTCTTTGTTACCTTTTGCGCGAAAAAGGCGTTTCTCGTTGTAAACGTACTCTATACGTCAGTTCCTAGTTGAGGTTAGCTCCTAGCTGTTTAGTGTAACAAGAGATGCGCGTGGGACCGCATTGTCTGGTTCCATCATGTCAGTTCCAGTCTGTCAGCACATTTTATAGTGATCCCAGCTAGTAGCAGGCTGCGTCATAACAGGACACTGCGCACTATTCATACCGCAGACCAACTCAATCTTATATACATCAAAATTGCAAATGGCCAACAGGGCCAAAAGAAAAAAATATAATATATAATTAATTTTCGGACAAAGGGGGTTATTTACATATATCTTGAAAGCGCCAGTAGCATAGAGGTAGCGTGCAATATCTTGAGCACGCCGTCCTTCGGAGATGAAATTAAATTGATATCAGGTTCTTCAAAGATCCCTATGGAGAGAATAAGAGCATCGAATGCTTAAGCCCCCAAGTGTACACACCATTCCACTCGTTATTTCTATCAACCATGTAAATTCAGAGCCCTATAAAGACGACAACTATGTTTGGAGAGGGGGATCTGTCGGGAGGGGGGGGGGGGGGGGGGGGGTCAAGTCAAAAATCCCCAATAACTGCCTTTGTAATGACTGTATCGAAATGAAATCATTGGGTTTTAACTCTATGTAGGAGATTTCATGTCGATATATTCATTACATCGGCAGTTATTGGAGGTTTTGACCCTTAGTCACCTTTCCCTTTGGTCGATTTAGCTGAAAAACGAGAGTGTTCTGGATTCGCATTTAATGTTTCGTGTCCATACATTCATTCTTTCGGGAATCATCGTGTTCACAGACACACACAGGCAAAAATACTTTTTTTTTATATTTCAAATCTAATCGACATTAGTTCCCCCCACTTCGTATAGCGTGATTCCAGAATTCGAGATCCCGGTATTGAAAAGTGAAATCAAGGAACTGGAAACGTTCCAGATCCCGGGATTTCAGGCCGGGATTCCAGAATTCGAGATCCCTGTATTGGAAAGTGAAATCAAGGAACTGGAAACGTTCCAGATCCCGGGATTTCAGGCCGGGATTCCAGAATTCGAGATCCCGGTATTGAAAAGTGAAATCAAGGAACTGGAAACGTTCCAGATCCCGGGATTTCATGCCGGGATTCCAGAATTCGAGATCCCGGTATTGAAAAGAGAAATCAAGGAACTGGAAACGTTCCAGATCCCGAGATTTCAGGCCGGGATTCCAGAATTCGAGATCCCTGTATTGGAAAGTGAAATCAAGAAACTGGAAACGTTCCAGATCCCGGAATTCCAGAATTCGAGATCCCAGTATTGAAAAGCCTAGTGACTAGGTAGGTAGTTGCCTCTGAGAATTATCATTCCTCTGAAAGGTGGGTTTCCGGCTAGCCAGCACTTTAGTCTCCCCTCCACCTATCTCATGTTCCATCCATTTAATGACTTCGACTTTTGTAGTTCTCTCTTTCTCTCTCTCTATCGGAAAGCAGTCTGAACAGGAAACTATAGGTATGTCGAATGTCTTGCTCAAGGTTGAGATGTTGAGATGCAATAACCAAAAATAAACACACACCTAGCCATCCACAACAGGCAATCTACACTCATAAATAATACGGAAATTATACCTTACTAGCTCTGGTATCAGACACTTTCATATCCCCAGGTATGGGGGAAGTCATATAATTGGTCAGAAATAGTTGTTTGTTAACTTAACTAGAAACTCATATCCAAAGATTACAAGCAATAAAAAATCTATGTATCTGAAATAAAAGTAAAGGGCGCCGGTAGATCAGTGGTATGCGTGCTGACTTACTGAACTCAAGATCACGGGTTCGAAACCCGGCCAAAGCCCTTAGGTTTTTTATGTACTTCAGATAGGACGTTTAGCGATGGTCCCGAGCCTGTACGATGTCAGGAACTCATTAAACAGCTGTACTCTAAGTGAATAAAAATTTATAACTTCCAGAGTAGATTTGGGTTCATGTCCACCAGAGTGACGAAAGAGCGCTATGGTAGTAGACGATATGACCTCGAAGTTAAAGCCCGGGCATGAGTCACAATAACTAAAATTACAGTTTTGTTTGATCAATATAAATGCCTTAGATGGCGCTGGTATTCAGCGTGCTACCCTATTGAGCTCAAGATCGCGGGTTCGAAACCTTATGTTTTCTATCTATAAGATAAAAAAAAAACTTTGAGCACACCGTCCTTTGGATGGGATGTTAAGTATAGTCATAGGTAATTAAACTTCCGAGACGGGAAAATGAAACATAAAACTACAAACAAAAGGTTATTTGAATTAAAATAAGCAAATGAACAGATAAGTAGACTGAATAAATCGATGAACAATGATAAGGTTGAATAATAAGGTTTCAAAATGGAACTTGTCCTGACCCATTCTAGATCAACAATGAGTACATGAAATGAATTAGTGAGAAAAATAAATTATTCAATTCGTAACAATAATAAAAATAAAACATTGTGACCTTTACAGGACGTTGTTATGGCAACCACTTCTGTACAGAACACTCTCACTTCCTCTCCCCATATCAAAATCATTTCAAACTGGCATTAGGTACTTGCTGTAAGGAACTAGAAACATTTTTTGATATGAAACCAACTTTTTGATAGGACAAACCGTTTTCGTGTAAATCGAGCAAACGTCTAAAAGTGTTTCAACACGACATTAAATGTCGGTAAGTACATTAGAGCATCGATTATCCGAACTGGCTTCAATTTATTTTTTTCCATGAACTTCCATGAGGGAAGCCTAATTAATGCTTAGAAAGAGCGTTGTTAGCTGTATAAGGGATATCAGTTTTTCGATTAATTCAGTTTGACGGGCAGACAGTCAATATTTGTTTACAAACAACTAACGTGTATGTCTATGTATATAATTTGTTCATTTGATTTTTCCACTGAATCCCTTTCCATTCGTATGGTCGGTTACCAGTCAATGCTCTCAGTTTCAAATCATTCATTGTGAGGTGTACATTGAATTAGTTAGTGGTCACATATTTTAAGTAAAACTTACAACATTATTAAACAATTATTACGCGGCTGAAGAAAGGTGAAACGGGTCAGGCATTAGCTATCAAGTTCGGTGTTGGTAAATCAACGATAACGGGAATAAAAAATATTTCTGATTCAATCACTAGGTATGCACTTAATCTTGACAATGAGGAGGGCAGTGCATATCGTAAAACTATGAAAAAACCGAAATCCAAATTGTTGGAAGATGCTGCATTCACTTGGGTTTTGCGAAAACGGTCTTTTGGGCAAATTAAACCTGAAGCCATGAAGGTTGGTGACTCTTCATTCATCGCAAGTCCTGGGTGGCTGAAAAATTTCGATTATCCAAATTTTTTATTATACGAACCACCCCACACAACATTAGTTCGGATAATTGACGCTCTACTGTATCTCGCAAACCAGACGACATGTAAAAAATTGTATTTCACATAAAATGTGCCTTTCAGTTATATATTATGTGTGAATTTATATATTAATATGAAGATGAATGTCATAGTGAGAAGTGATTATTTCACAGGTTGTGAAATAAAATGTAGTATGACCTCTCACAGATTTTTATTAGAAGTAGCTAGCCGGCTTTCGAGGTTGCCCTCATCATCAGGCAGTCTGATAAAAGAAACCGTCCTTATGCAACAAAAAACAAAAATAAAAATAAAAAAAAAGCATCAAAAAAGGTCCTGTTGGTAATAATCATAAAATATAAAGGCTGGTATGCATGCTTGCCTTCTGAGCTCAAGATCATGGGTTCGAAACCCTTCGGATGGGACGTTAAGCGATGGTCCCGAGCCTGTACGATGTCAGGTACTCGTTAAAGACCCTTGCCCTAGATGAATAAAAATTTAGGGCAGGCAAAATTTAGGACTCCCATAGTAGAGACGGGCTCATGTCCACCAGAGTGACGAAAGAGCGCTCTGGTAGTAGGCGATATGACCTAGTAGTTAAAGCCCGGGCATGAGTCATAATAACTAACATTAAATTATAAAAGGTAAAAAAGCGTTTGAAATAACCATACTTACCTGATAAAATAAAATTTTTTGAAATTTGAATGAAATTAAAATATTTTAGTAAATAAAATTTAAAATTTTATAATAAAAATAAATAAATAAAACATCTAAAAACATTAACAATTTAATATTTCCTTTATATATTATATGTGCCTTTCAGTTATACTATATATAAACTACTCGCAATATTCCAATGTGATGACAATGTGTTAGTATTATTTCCAGTAGTGAAGCAAGAAGGATATTGTTAAGGCTGGGTGACAGTCTGGAGACGGAAGGAGAGAGTGAGTCCGGATGAGACGTCAATGAATTCTGATGAGAGGGGAAACGGAAGTAGTGGAAGAGGAGTCTGTTGCTGATGAAGACATGAGAACATGCCAGAAAGCAGATCAACAAAATGGAAGAGCCATCATCAGCTTGGAGAATAGAACGAGTGAAGGACATGGAGGAATATCGGCAGAGGACCGCATGAAAGGCGGACCAAGGGATTCAGAAAAATGTCGGGTTATCAAATACCAACTTAATCAACAAACAGAAACCAACGGTTGGACTTATCAGTCAAAAAAACCGATTTAGGCGAAACTAACGATAACTCTATATACACCCATTTTGGCAAAAGTCGTGAATGAATCATTGTAAAAGTACTTCCCCAGCCCGAATTGATCAACTAAGTCCTTATTCTTCTTATGAAGCCAATCAACCGATATGATGTTAAATTAAAAAAATATAAAATTAAAATAAAATAAATAATTAATAAACAAATAAACAATTAAATTACCATTACTATTATTACCACATTTCCTTTAGAAATTGTTGCTGGTATTCTACTAAATTTTGCTTTCTACAGTAGTTTCCGAAAAGGGCCCTAATAAAAATATCGAAAGTTCAAGACGTGCAATTTTGAAGGAAGTGCAAGTATTTAAAAAAAAATTAAATTAATAATTATTTCATTTGGATTTCTTCTAAAGATAATAATGAGATGCCATCTTGTTTTCCTAAATTTGCAAAAATGTTAAATCTAATCCAAAGGTATAAATTATCTTACTTTGTTCACAGGGAAAATGAGTAGCATAGAATAAGAGAACAAATATTGGGTTTATTTAATCTTAACCTACTTTATAAATTTAATAACTAAATTACAACTATATCAGTCTTTTTTTTGTGACCACTCTTTCTTCTTATATTGGGCATATAAATAAAAAGTACCATTTCGCATTTACATACTTCCTCTGTTATATTTTTCCTACTTGGTTCACTTCTCTCACTTAGACTCCTTAACTCTAACAACTCTCTCTAGACTGTCCACTTCCACAACTCTCCTTAGATTGTCTCTCTCTATTTTAAACAGCAGATCGTCGTCTTCTGGTCTCCAATCATTGGTTGTTCACCATTCGTTTTAATACAAAATGCAACTAATCCATCTTTGTATATTTATTCACTATTTAGTTTTATTACTTCACTCCTAACAGCTGTTTTTATACAATTAATAATAATTATTGTGGGTCCCGACATCAGAAGGCTTATGATGGACAAAAACTTCATGCTAACAATGAAAACAGTTGAAAAAGAGGCTTGGGCTGCTTTCAAAAATATCGTTATCAAGTTTTTGGGTAACTCAAAGGACCCTGACTACGTAACAATCGTGAAAACTATGTTACAGACGTTCAAAACCTTGGGATGCTCCATGAGCCTCAAGCTCAATTTTTTGAACGCACATTTGAATTTTTTTCCGGAAAACCTTGGTGATGTGAGTGAAGAGCAGGAAGAAAGATTCCATCAAGACATAAAGAAAATGGAAAAACGTTTGCAGGGTCGCTGGAACGTTAACATGATGGGCGACTACTGCTGGACTCTACACCGAGAGAACCGAAATGTTACACACAAGCGAAAAAGCTACACTCGGTCCTTCACGACAAAGAGAAAAAGGGACTTAAAGGCTATTGAGTAAACATTTATAAGTAAAAGTAAAAATGAGAAAAATTTAATAAAATTACTGGTTTTCAAATTTTATTCAATTTTATGGAACCTAATCACTTAGCGGAATCGAAAAACAGGTTTAGAGTACAGGAGAGGATTGTGAAAAAATCTGATGTGATAAAGAAAAAATGAGATTTGTTTAAGATTCAGCACCCCAAAAATACAGTACAGACAGAAGAAATTTTGAAAAAAGTTTTTGATGACCTAAATTTTGCAGGCCTGTGTAATTGATTTTGTAATATATTAATAATAATAATAATATTCAGGGACATTTCAAACCTCATACAATGAATTTTGTTTGGATGCATTCATTGCACAAATGCAGTTATTATGGTTTGCTAGTTAGGCCCCTCTCTCTCCCTGGTAGCTGAAAGTCAGTAGATGTCCTAATGGGGTTCTGAAGTTTCCGGTGGACTCAACTTGGAATTTCAGACAGATGACACAACTTCCTCTACACTCCGTATTGCTGAGGAAGTACAACACTTATGCAACTGTTGCACACTCACACAAAACAGAAGATACCTGACGTTACAAGGAATTACAATGAATCATCCACATAGTTTCATTTTCCTGTTAGCCTTATCAGAATTCTCTGATGATATCCTTCTGTTTGTTTTGCATTATATAGTTGGTAGATATAGCCACCAACTATGGATGAGGGATAGTCGATAGTTGACCACTATCGATGGGAAACTATCGATAATTCAATAACTTGAAGCTTTACATGCAAAATACTTTCCAATTCCAATATTTTATTACAATATGACTATTTTATTTTTATTTTCCCATGTACATTTATCTAATTTAAATTATTCTATGTTATGGAGGATGAAAGGAGAATAAAAATATTATAAATAAATATATAAATTGTTCTTTAAATCGAACACTTATTGTAGATAATCAAAAAACAATGAAGTAGGTACAATGGCATTAGCTTCAACCACTTTTTATTTCAATCAACAACTTTTACAAAACAATATCAAAAAATTAATTTCCAATTGACAAAAATTACTTTTGTAAAACTTTATGGAACTGTAGGCAGCGATGCAGCTTCTGCAGTGGGTTGTTTGGTCTTGGCTTTATAAGTTAGTTTATAAAATAAGTAGATGACTATCGATAGGGGTATCGATAGTCCAAGTGACTATCGGTATTAATTTTTTTTCATTACAGGGGATACGTTTTGAATAAAAAAAATAAATAAAAATTTTAAAAAAATAAAAAAATTAATATTAAGGGATCATCTCTTGAGACGCCGCCAAGAAAACTTACAAACCGGCACCCAAGACCAAACAACCCACTGCAGAAGCTGCATCACTGCCTACTGTTCCATAAAGTTTTACAGAAGTATTTTTTGTCAATTCGTAATTAATTTTTTGATATTGTTTTATGAAAGTTGTTGATTGAAATAAGCCTATTGAGCTCAACATCGAGGGTTCAAAACCTCGAGGCCCTTGGACTTTTTTATCTGGGAAGTAAAAAACCGTGAGCACGCCGTCCTTCGGATAGGACGTTAAACGATGGTTCCGAATCGTAATCTCAGTTCCTTGTTAAATTACCTACGCTACGTGAATAAAAAATTTGTTGTAGGCAAAAACGGCCATAGTAGAGTCAGGCTTATGTTCACCAGACCAAAGAGCAGTCTGGTAGTAGGCGATATGACCTCGTAGTTAAAGTCCGGGCATGGATCACAATAACGGACTAACTATAACAATTACGCTCTCCCTACAAAGTCAATCGACCGTTTTCCCTTCTCTCGATTCCGCAAAAAAATAATAAGTCCCGTCCGGGGTTTTGAATCCACATATGAAATTTTGTGTCGATACCATTACAATTAGATTATGAGAGTTAAACCTCCCCCCTAATACCCCCTTCCCTTTGGTCAATTTAGCTGAAAATTAATAGGTGTTGTCGTTAGAAGGTTCTGGATCCACATATACAATCCCGTGATGATACATTCACTCTATCGGGAGTTATCGTGTTCACAGTCACACAGGCAGCATTTTTTTTTTTATTAGGAATCTGGAGGTTAGAAGAAAAGAAATGCCTTTTAAATGTTTTAATGATTACATACCTTATCCTATACATCGTATATCTGGGCAAGTACAATATATTTTTAAAAAACTAGTGAGAATAATTGAGTACATCTATAGAAACTACATTGGACTAACAATAACGTTACTGCTTTGTCCTGGCTAAACTGTGGCTATAGCGGTTCATTATGAACCATGTACAAAGTGGTCATATAATAAAGCCCCCCCCCCCCCCCCCTCTGGTATTGTTGTACTACGCCACAATGGGGGCCTTGTATAATTAAATATATAGCTATGATGAGAGACAAAGCGAAGTGAGGTCGATCATCCTTCAACTAATGATCTGGAGCCTCTACAGGTGGGGTCAGTACTCTCTGACGTCAGTCACCGTAGGCATAATGCCAACCCCCCCTCTACACAATAAAAGGCACTACACAATTCTTAATCTACAATTAGAAAAAATTTAATTCAACTAAAAAATGTTTATTAAAAGAAAACGCTATTCGGAAAATTTATTTTAAAAAGATTTTAATATATAACGATGAGGTTAGGTTTTACGACTCATGCCCGGGCTTTAACTACGAGGTCATATCGCCTACTACCAGAGCACTCTTCCGTCACTCTGGTGGATATGAGCCCGATTCTACTGTGGGAGTCCTAAATTTTGCCTACCCTAAATTTTTATTCACCTAGGGCAGGGGTCTCTAACGAGTACCTGACATCGCCATCGTACAGGCTCGGGACCATCTCTTAACGCCATCCGAAGGATGGCGTGCTCAAGTTTATTTTACTTCCCAGATAAAATAAACTAAGGGCCTCGGTATATAACGATGATATAAAAGTCGTTTTATATACTAAAGCATTATTTCATATAATAGTTTTATTTTTTTCTATTAGTTATTTACATTTAATTTATTTCAGGCAGAAATTTTACTTCCCCAGTTATTATATATAGGTCAGTAATTCGATGTTTTGTTTTCACCAGAATTTCATTTTTACCGAAAAAAAAAAAATGTCCTTTCTGTCTGTCAACATGGATAACTCTTGATAGAATGAATGTATCGACAGTGTATCTAGAACCCCATGAGGATGACACATTCATTTTCAGCCAAATTGGCCAAAGGGAAGGGGGGGGGGGGGTTAGGGGAGAGGCTAATCACAAAAACAATATAACAGCCGATAAAGAGGACCCCTGATAATTATAGTGAAATCGGTACAAGGAAAGGGGGCTTTAGGGTAGGATCAACTCAAAAACTGTAATAACTGCCGATGTAAGGAATTCAAGTCAACTATTGATTATTAGCACTTCGATTGGTCGATTGGTTTTAGCGGGAGAGCGAAGTTTATTAACTCTTTCTGGTGAAGTAAATTGCTGGTGATTCACCGACTCTTATATATATTTAGTTCTGGAATTTAGGGGAGTCGGAAAACATTGAATTGCGGTGAAAATTGCTGACAGAATGCATAACTTCTTCTATACCTGGAAGTATGCTGACCGTATGTTGACGACTGCTTCAAGCGATTCTGCCCCTGTAAATATTATGCTACAAACAGCAGATATTTGAAAACTGCTGATTGTGAGACAGAGGTTCGTTCATGCTACCTCGGTTCACACCAAGCCACATCTGCCGCCCACTCTCTCCATTCACTGTATATCAGTAATTCATTTGAAGACAAGTCACAAGTTACAAGAAACATTTTAAATCCTCAAATTCTCCCAAGTATAGAGGATGTTATTTAATCGAACACAAATTCAATGTTTTCATCAGAATTTTCGGTTTCCCGACCCCTTGGCGGCTGGACTGACGGCCAAGGTTGAGGCTGGATTGACGCCGGGTTTAAGGTTGGGTTGATGCCGAGGTTAAGGCTGGAATGACGCCGGGGTTGAGGCTGGATTGACGCTGAGGTTAAGGCTGGATTGACGCCGGGGTTGAGACTGGATTGACGCCGGGGACTGTAGAGACACTAAGTGCCGCTCCGCTCCGCCGCGCCGCTCCGTCCAGGTATGTCACCCCGTGTCCCTCTGTTTCTTCTTGTTCCTCCTCTCCTGGTTGAGCCTAGATTGACGCCGGGGACTCTAGAGACACTAAGTGCCGCTCCGCTCCGCCGCGCCACTCCGTCCAGGTATGTCACCCCATGTCCCTCTGGTTCTTCTTGTCCCTCCTCCCCTGGTTGAGCCTAGATTGACGCCGGGGACTCTAGAGACACTGAGTGCCGCTCCGCTCCGCCGCGCCACTCCGTCCAGGTATGTCACCCCGTGTCCCTCTGTTTCTTCTTGTCCCTCCTCTCCTGGTTAAGCCTAGATTGACGCCGGGGACTCTAGAGACACTGAGTGCCGCTCCGCTCCGCCGTGCCACTCCGTCCAGGTATGTCACCCCGTGTCCCTCTGTTTCTTCTTGTCCCTCCTCTCCTGGTTGAGCCTAGATTGACGCCGGGGACTCTAGAGACACTGAGTGCCGCTCCGCTCCGCCGTGCCACTTCGTCCAGGTATGTCACCCCGTGTCCCTCTGTTTCTTCTTGTCCCTCCTCTCCTGGTTGAGCCTAGATTGACGCCGGGGACTCTAGAGACACTGAGTGCCGCTCCGCTCCGCCACGCCGCTCCGTCCAGGTATGTCACCCCGTGTCCCTCTGTTTCTTCTTGTCCCTCCTCTCCTGGTTGAGCCTAGATTGACGCCGGGGACTCTAGAGACACTGAGTGCCGCTCCGCTCCGCCGCGCCACTCCGTCCAGGTATGTCACCCCGTGTCCCTCTGTTTCTTCTTGTCCCTCCTCTCCTGGTTGAGCCTAGATTGACGCCGGGGACTCTAGAGACACTGAGTGCCGCTCCGCTCCGCCGCGCCACTCCGTCCAGGTATGTCACCCCGTGTCCCTCTGTTTCTTCTTGTCCCTCCTCTCCTGGTTGAGCCTAGATTGACGCCGGGGACCCTAGAGACACTGTGTGCCGCTCCGCTCCGCCGCGCCACTCCGTCCAGGTATGTCACCCCGTGTCCCTCTGTTTCTTCTTGTCCCTCCTCTCCTGGTTGAGCCTAGATTGACGCCGGGGACTCTAGAGACACTGAGTGCCGCTCCGCTCCGCCGCGCCACTCCGTCCAGGTATGTCACCCTGTGTCAACTCTGTTTCTTCTTGTCCCTGCTCTCCTGGTTGAGCCTAGATTGACGCCGGGGACTCTAGAGACACTAAGTGCCGCTCCGCTCCGCCGCGCCACTCCGTCCAGGTATGTCACCCCGTGTCCCCTCTGTTTCTTCTTGTCCCTCCGAACTGGTTCTCCAGCTAACCTCCCCTTAATTGTTATCTCACATACAACCTTCTTACTTCACATCAGTACACTTCACTCATCTCTCCTCTGAATCGTCGTTCTGGTGGAAAATACATAAAAGTTCATGTCGATACATTCATCCTATCGTGTTAAACACACACACACAGACAGAATTTTTTTTTTCATATTTCGAATCTAGAGGTCGGAAAACATGAAATCCCGTTGAAAACTCGGCATCGAATTTTCGACCGAGTACATAACTTCCTCTACACTTCGTACAGCTGGTGAAGTAAAATTTCGAATCGATATATTTTATTCTACCCAGAATTATTGTGTCCACAACAGACACACAGGAGGTCGGAAAACTAGTAATTTCGATGAAAACTCAACATCGACTTTCTGATCGATTATTATATTTTATCTAAAAAAAACAAATAATAATAACTATCGTTGTAATGAATGTATCGATACAAAATCTTAAAAAGTCCTGGATTATCAGCCAAATTGGCCTAATAGTGAAAATGTTTACATGGTGAGTGACGTCTCAAATATCAATAATTCGAGCTGGGGAAGTACATTGTCGGTGATTTACTTCTCCAGCTGTATGAAGTATAGGGGCAGTTATATAATCGGTCAAAAATTCGAAGTCGAGTTTTCAACGGAATTTCATGTTTTCCGATCTCTAGATTCCAAATATGAAAAAAAAAATTTCTGTCTGTCTGTGGGTCTAACACGATGAATGTATCGACAAGAAATTTTGTATGTGTATCCAGAACCCACTAACGATGACACCTATTGTTTTTCAACCCCAGAAGGACAACACCAGTCGATCTTTAATCATATCGGCCAAAGGGGGGAGGTTAAAGGAGAGGCTTAACTCAAGAAATTTAATCACTGCCGTTGTATGAAATGTATCGACACAAAATTTCATATGTAAATTAAAAATCCTATAAGAACGAAACTTAACGGAATCTCAGGTTGCTCAACTCAAAAACTTCCGATGTAATGAATATATTGAAATGAAATTTTATGTTTAAAGTCAAAACCCAATGAGGATTTAATATGTCAAATTTCAGCGATATCGGCTGAAAGAACGGGGTTCAGGGGAGGGGGTCAATTCGAAAACCCTAATAACTGCCGATGTAATGAATTTATCGACATTAGCTTAAAAAATCGACTAGTTTTGGAGGTAGAGGGAAAAATTAATTAATTCGTTCAGGGGAAGTACTTCGCCGATGATTCACCGATTTTTTTTGCCCTGTCCCCTGGCCTAAATCGGCTTTTTTGCTTTTACATCGCAAAAACTAGCGAGTAAATGTTTCTGAGAGGACCGCCCAGTGTAGCGTAACGCCATAACGCGCCGGCAGACTTCCCGTTAGGACCGCCCAGTGTAGCGTAACGCCATAACGCGCCGGCAGACTTCCCGTTAGCACCACTGTTTCCAAGCATTGTTACTATGGTAATGACTGGAAAATAGGACCATTTTTTTTTTTTTTTTTTTCTTTCTCTTTTCAAGGAAGAAAAAGAAGAAACGAAATTGTAAAAGAGATTTTCAACTTGTAGCAAAAACAGTTGACAATTGGTTGTAAAAAGTGAAGGAAAAAATGTAGGTGGGTTGGGTTTAAAGCGAGGTAAAGATTAGTTCTGGGAATAGGAGCAAAGAGGGGGGAGGAGGCGGTCTCCGGGGATCTCATGTTTTCGTTCCTGTGTCTGTCTTCTGTGTTCAACTTATTGTATCCAGTAAGAGTAAATCAATTACATTGTCGCTTTCCATCCAAAGGCAATCAACAGTAAAATGTCTGTCTGTCTGTACGTCCGACAAACAGCCATATCGAGCAAAGGGTAGTAATGGGGAAGCTTAACCTAAAACGTCTAATAACTGACGATAGAATCAATGTTTTGACATAAAATTTTATATGTGTGACCGGAACCACATAAAAACAACACATAGATCTTCTGCCAAATCGGCCAAAGAGGAGGAGGAGTGGGGGAGAGTCTTAACACAAAAACTCTAACAACTGCCGTTGTAATGAATATATCGACATAAAATTTCATATGTGAATTCAAAACCCCATAAGGGCGACACATATAAATTTTTAGCTGAATTGTCACAATGAGAGGGGGAGCAGACGGAGCACAACTCAAAAACCCCAATAAATGCCGATACAATGAATGTATCGACATGAAATTTCATATTTAAAGCCATAACCCAATGAGGATATACACTAGCAATTATATGTCGGCGTTATCGGAGTATTCGATTATTTTTTTTTTACTACAAGACAAGTGAAATAATTATGACATTTTTTTTTTTTTTTTCATTACGTAAAAACTTTCTAAGAACCTCTTCTCTCTCTCTCTCTCTCTCCCCCCCCCCCCTCCCCCCCCCCTCTCCCCATCGATTTATTATTTACGAAGTATAGGGGAAGTTATGAAATCAGTCAGAAATTTGATGTTAGTTTTCACCAAAATTTTCAGGTTTTCCAACCCTCTGAATGTGTCTCGATAACTCCCAACGAAATGAATATATCCACCCAAAATTTTATATATTTATCCCACAACCCCATAAGGACGACACATAACAATTTTCAGCTGTATCGCAGCGGCAGGGAGGGGGGGGGGGGGGGAGATCAACTCAATAAATGTCAATGTAATGAATGTATCAACACAAATATAAGGGTTGAGAAGTCTCTGAGAGGGGTAGTACATTGTCGGTGATTCACCGACAACTTGTTTTCATATTGAAGGTAAAACGTTTGCACATAGACAGACAGACGAACATAAAACTATTAACGTGCGCACAAGTATACATCGGTATAGCCCATAAGTCATTTTCCAATCTACAAGACAGACATTTAGAGTGAATATAAATATGGAAGTTGAGGATTTAATTGTTTTGTTGACGTCATCATTGCCCTTAGCGAGAGGAAAGCTTCGTAATCTACCATTGTTTCCTACTTATGGAGAATTTGTTAACAATTACAACATTGTTGAAATTGTTAGTAAATTAGACCAACAGGTAAATTGAATACTAACTGTTAGGGGCGCCGGTAGCTCAGTGGTATGCATGCTTGCCTTCTGAGCTCAAGATCGTCGGTTCGAAACCCGACCAGAGGCCCTTAGTTTATTTTATCTGGGAGGTAAAATAAACTTAAGCAAGCCGTCCTTCTGATGGGACATTAAGTGACTGTCGGGCTCATGTCCACTAGAGTGTTGAAAGAGCGCTCTGGTAGTAGGCGATATGACCTCGTAGTTAAAGCCCGGGCATGAGTCATAATAACTAACTCTTGCTAACAATTATTTATACGCTATTATTTATACATCAAAAGTGGTATGCATGTTTTCCCTAGAATTTCAAAATCAATGAGTCACAATTTTTTTTTAAATAATTTTTTAAAATACATAGAGCAATTTTTTTTTTTTTTTTTTTTGTTCGGGAGGAACCAACATATCAATCAACAGGAAATTTAAATTTTGGCAAAAAGGAAAAAGATTTTCGGTCAAATTGATTGAAGAGGAAGGATACTGCCGGCGATTAACCAACGACTTAAAAATCTAGTTTTGAAAGGAATCGGTGCTATACTAGAGAGGGCGCCGGCAGCTCAGGCAAGCATGCTTGTTGGCTGAGCTCAAGATCGCGGTCATGAAACCCGACCAAGGCCCTTAGTCTTGTTGTGTATGAGGTGATAAAAACCTTGAGCACGCCGTCCATCGGATGGGACGTTAAGCGATGATCCCAAGCCTGTACGATGTCAGATACTCGTAGCCTAGGTGAATAAAAATTTAGGACACCCATAGTAGAGTCGGACTTATGTTCACCAGAGCGACGAGAGAGCGGTTTGGTAGTAGGTAGGACCTCTTATTTAAAGCCCGGGCATGAGTCACAATAAATAATTAACTATACACTTTTATAGATTACAAACTATGTTTACAAAATTTGTTGGGCTTGTTATCAGGTAAAGCCGTCAGTAAGACTCCTCACTTATCTTCAGATATTTAAAAAAATAAACAATATCAAATTTGTTTTTTTAAATAAATAAATTATTGCTTCTTCCACAATTTACGCCAATCAGCGGCTTATCTTCAATATCTATACAATTGAGGGCGCCCGACAGTTGGTCCGAGAATTTTATCTAACTTCTGTCTGGATCAGTGTAATTTGACTATATCATTGTCACAGAACAACACTGAACATATTAATACGTGGAATATCTGTTTCAGGGGCAGCTAAGTGTCAATTCTTTGACACTCTCTACGGAAGAATCAATTTTGGAAGTGTGGAAAATATTGTTCTGAAAAAATATTTTATTTGGTTAGATGGCAAACAATTGTAGAAAACAAGTTTAAATTTTTAAAAAACCGGTAGTCATTTTGTAGTCAGTTTTGCCCTGAAGAGAATGACATCTTGAACGTTAAAGTGTGTTCAATAGGATCGTCGGCATCGTTTGCAGAACATTAAACAATGAGGAACATTGAGTTCCTGGAACCATGCATTAGGAGCCCCCTCTAACCGCCAGTCTCTCATTTAATTACCCCAGAGCTCTCCAAATTTCTTGAATATATGTTCAGCCCTTTTCCTGTTATTATTTATTTATTTACATATTCACAACTACAGAACATTTACTGTTAACTTCAAACAAACATACATACACACAGACAGAAATTGAACTGTCGGTTCCACGTGCGCAAAATCTCGATGTTTCCCGTCTGCCACTTTTTACTTCCTTATATCTTTTTGTGTAAACAGCTGTTGTAATAGTGCGAAAACATGAGATCGAGTTTTCAATGAAACTTCACGTTTCAAGATCCTCCAAAAACATGTTGACCATTTTCGCGATGATGTCTTTCCTTTGTGCATACCTTATATGTATGACTAAATAAAAAATCTCTTCTGATTAAAGTTGTAGAGAATTCTGAAAGATACATTTTATAAGCAATACATTTTATCGAAGGCTGCCCAGTTTGTGCCGAAAACCATTATCATCTTGAAATCCATTTTTTTAGATGAATTGCGAGTAATCCGTAAAAATGTAGTGGGTATAAGAAAGTTCACATCACAGTACTTTTCTTAAATAAAAAGTGGTTGGCTCTTCAAGATATGGGACTTTGCATCAATAGGGATATGATGATAGAAGAAGATTTTAGAAGATTAGATCAAGGATATATTCTTAGATTTGCTAAAGAAACTGGGAGATTAGCTCCTTCATGAAGGACTTAGTAACGGATCCAGGTAAGTAAGACAAGGTAATGTAAGCCTAGCCCTTCCAGCGAAGGGATATGAGCATTGGATGCTTAGATCCCTAGATGCACGCATTATTTGTTATCATTTATAGTTAGTTATTATGACACATGCCCGGGTTTTAACTATGAGGTCATATCGCCTACTACCAAAGCACTCTTTCTTCAATCTGGTGGACATGCTCGACTCTACTATGAGAGTCCTAAATGTTGCCTATCTATGTTTAGTTACTTGGGGTAGGGTCTTGAAGAAGTACCTGACATTGTACAGACTCGGGACCGTCGCTTAACGTCCCATCCGAAGGACGGCGTGCTCAAGATTTTTTAACTTCCCAGATAAAAGACCTAATGACCCCGGCCGTTTATACCATTTTCAAAGGATTTTGTTGAGCATCTAATCCCTTCAATCCAAAATCCTTCGTAAAATAGTCAATGCTCCTTATTATATCTTCAACTAAACTCTTCAGACAGACGACAAAGACCCTTTCATCTCCGAAGTAGTTCAACTCGGATATAAGAAATGTCAATCCTCACTATATCTCCTCTATTCCTTCTTCACTCCTCCACACTTTTCCAAAGTTCTGAAAGACTCCTTAAGCCCCAGTGGCTTAAGAGACCCTCTAGGCAGCAGCAGTGACAGGTATGAATGACTGTAACTCAATGTTTTACAGAGTGTCACCATTGGGTGACTTCTCCCCTCGTAGACATTTTCCCTACACCTCATTCGCGAACTGCTTACATTCCACAGTTGTAAATATTAGATATAATGAATAAATCCATTTTCAGCTAAATCGACCAAATCGAAGGAGGGGGGCTCAAATACAATAATAAATGATATAGTGAATATATGTAATGTATTATATAAGTAAGACATATATAAATTTTCAGCCAACTTCCCAAAGAGGAAACGATGTATTGAGGATTTGCCGATGATTCACTTGACATTTTTCCTCATTCTTTCACTCACGAGAACATAAAAAATTTCTTACAGATGACATAACTTCCCCTATACTTCGTATAACTGAAACAATTAGTGGATCATCCGCAATGTACTTCCCCAACGCGAATTAAGTTTTCGCTCTCCCTCGTTTTTGACGTGCATAAGATCTTATGAATCCTCATAGTACATCTTATGTCGATTCATTCATTACATTGACAGTAATTAGGATTTTTGAGTCGAGTCCCGCTCCTCTGATCACATCTCTTCCTCTCTTCCGATTTTGCGGAAAATTAAAAGATGGCGTCTTGAGGAATTTTAAATTTATATATGAAATTTTATGCCAATATATTCATTACGCCTCCCTTCTAATCCCCCCTTCCCTTAGACCGATTGGGCCGAAAATCTGTAGGTGTTGACCTTGTACGATTCTGGATTCACATTTAAAATTTCACGTCGATACAATCATTTTATGGGATACAAACAGAGAGGAAATTGTTTTTTTTTTTGTTTTTTCATTTTTTGGGAATCTAAAGGTCGGAAAACATGAAATTCCGGTAAAAACTCAACATCGAATTTCAGGCCGATTACATAACTTCTCCAGTACATCGTAAAGCTGAGGAAATAATACATTAAAACACAATAGTTCAATAATATAATATTTAAACAAAAAATAGTATTGAAACATACCACTCGATGCTGAGATATCCTTTAGAGCAGCAGTGAAGACTTTTGAACTTGGAATCAACAGCGTACTCCCAGTCGGTCAACTCTTTGGTAAATTGTAAATTTTCAGATTCTTTCGTCTCCGGAAGATGATTTTCTAAGCAAAAATCTACTTTGCTCCATGAAAAATTTAGAAGCGATTGGAATACTATTAGTAAAAGAAACATTTTCACAGCGGTGGGGGAAGTGGGGGGGGGGTTTAAAATATTGTTTTAATTTAGGGGTAACATGAGGTAGTTGGCGAAAGGTATAAAAACACGCTACGAGAATCGGAAGTGAGATGAGATGGAAGCCCGTTCGAGTTGACAGTACACCGACTACTAAAGAGAGAGGTGGGGCAAGCGTCAATTCTCGAACGGTACCCCCACTACATCGTGCCGCGCCGCGTGACGTATAGCGGAGTTCGCGGGGGGAGGAGTGGACCTGCGTAGGCCCAAGTGATGCCTCCCACTTTTAATATTCACCAACTTCCATCATCCCCTTCGACCAATTTGTCTAAAAATTAACAGATGTCTTCCACAGCCACTATTCTATCCTCTCGAATGAACCCTCGATGTATTTAGACAGGTATTACGATTTATCAGTTATCCGCCCCACCTCTTCCCTTTGGCCGATTTAGCTGAAAATCAATAGGTGTTGTTCTCATGGGTACCGATTAAATTATATCGGAAGTTATCGTGCCCACAAACACACGCAATCACACAGAAATACATTAATTTTTCGTTCTTATATTTAGAATCAGGAGGGCCGAAAAATATTAAATTCCTGTGAAAACTCAACATCGAGTTTCTGATCGATTATTTAACTCCCCGTGTACTATGTACAGCAGATGATATAAAAGCAACACAATACCCCAGCTTGGATTATTAGTAATAAGTGAAGTTTCCGCTCTCTCTTTCTTCTTTGGTTACATCACCTACTATCAGAGCGCTCTTTCGTCACTCTGGTGGACATGAACCCGACTTTACTATGGAAGCCCTAAATGTTGACTAACCTAAATTTTTATTTACCTAGGGTAGGGTCTTTAACGAGTACCTAACATCGTACTCCATCGCTTAGCGTCCCATCCGATGGACGGCAGGCGCAAGGTTTTTTCACCTTCCAGATAGAAAGCCGAAGGGTTTCGAACCCGCGATCTTGAGCTAAGCAAGACGACGTTCAATATTTTAATAAGGCTCTATAGAGAGCGCCGGTAGGTGTAGATAGCGTGCTTGCTTACTGAGCTGAAGATCGATGCCCTTAGATTTATTATATGGGTGGTGAAAAACGTTGAGCACGCCGTCCTTCGGATGGAACGTTAAGTGACGGTCTGGGCCTGTGTGATGTCAGGTACTTGTTAAAGATAAACCTGGGTAGTAAACATTTAGGACTCCCACAGTAGAGTGACCACCAGAGCGAAGAAAGAGCGCTCTGGTAGTAGGCGATATGACCTCGTAGTTAAAGCCCGGGCATGAGTCATAAAACCTAACCTAACCTATTCTATATGTACGGTTCCAGACACTAATCCGGGCCTACACTTCCAGACCTGAACTCCACGATTCCTGACCTGGACCCTGGTCCAACCATGGTTCGAGACCTGGATCCGGGCCCAGAAACCCTCAAATGAGGTAAGAGTCCATCAATAGTGTAGAGGGAGAGTGGAAGCTTACATGTGAGGGGACAAACGATCAAAAACTGAATGTAACGTTCAGCAAATGAAGATTTCAAAGGTTGAGAAGGGAGCAGAATCTTACGTTTAAGTTTGGGTCTAACCTATTTGCCTATAAAAACAACATTAAATGCAGCAATGTAGAGAGACTTCAACAGTCAAACATAAGTAAAGAAGAAAAACTGTTTGGTTTTAACCAAAATAGCCGAAGATGAAATAAAGAATAATGGTGGTCCTTATACGACCGATTCTTCATATTTTCTGAAAAACATTAATACAGCAATGTCCGTAGATAGACACGAACCGGATATCATGATGGCCCCCCACATTATTCCCTGGGCCCCGTTGCTAAAAGTCATGATGGGCCCCCCTCTTACTACCAAAAAAATAAATGTTGGCCTTTTTTTGCAATATACATTTTTTAACCTTTATTACAATTATTTTTCATCAAACACACATTTAAACTAGTTTTAAGAGTTTAGACAGTGTTTAGATTGTCATCTAAATTTTTTTTTAAAGTATTTAATACTGGTAAATTGAACAAATTAATTCTTAAATATTTTTGTTTGCTTGATTTTAATATTCACACAGATAAAATAATAACTGTCGTAGGAAATTGGTGGTTACATTATAAACCATATGAATGAAAGCTACATTTTTCTGGCTTTGATCATTGTTATGAAAGCGGGGGGGGGGGGGGGGGTAACAATTTTCAAATAGTGTGTTACATAATAAAATCCTGTGCTCATCACAAGTAGCACACTAAAGTATGGTAATCTTTTGTGAAGAGTTTATATTGTGATAATCTTCTGTGAAGTTCATTTCGCTTATTTTATATGTGAAGCTATATCTTTTTTCAGACAGTGTTGCCATTAACTATCACATTCCTGTATATGGACTCCAGGCACCTTCACTCCATTTCAAAGAATTTATAATATTAAATTTTCCTAAAGTGACTAGATTTTATTTGTTAGATTACATTATTTGAAGTAAAGTTCTGCGAGGTTCTAATGCCAGTTGGTGTTATACACGTATAACCTTCACTATGTTAAGGAAGGTTTCGTTTCTGTTTAATTGTAAATTTTCTCGTTTAATCTATGTTACGTCGTTTTAAAGTAAGTATTTTTTAATATAATTGTCGTCCCTTCCTATCTGACTGACTAAAGTTACAAAAATACGATTTGCCCTATATTTGCGTGTTCTTGTTCAGCTATTACTAGCTTTTTTCATCTATTCATATCGGAATGAACATGTATAAATATGTATAATCATATATTATAAAAATGTAAATTTTGTAACAACCCTATGAAAACCTTTATAAAAACATTTAGCTTAACCGATTTTCTGCTGAATACTAATAACTGCCAGTTTTCTACCTTCTGCTTTGGTGTTAACTTCTAAAACTTAGCCGGATTAGCCTCATAAATTATATCATTACATTTATACCTATTTCTTTAATTGATGTTGATTTTTCTCTCTCTTTCTTTACAGATCTTCTTCTCATGAACCAGGTCCTTTTTATTAAGTTTTTTGAAGATTAATTGGTAAGCATCCTTTGTTATAATATAATCAATTTAATTTTTACTTTTTCAGACAATTTTCAAGTAAGTAATCTTCTGAGGTTGTATCATTTGTCCTATTGACAGTGTTTATTGTATACAAGTTTCTAGCTGTGATTTTTTTGATTTAAACTAATAATTTATTGTACGGAGTGTTTAAGGAGATGAAGAGAAAGTGTGCACAATTCCAAAAAGGCAGTTTAATTATATAATATGCTATATATTTTAAAGAACCATAAGCATTTTTTTGTTATTAATTGACTGTGCAAATACATTGTTTTTTGTCTGATTAAAAAAATTAATATTAATTTTTAAAAAATAGGCTTATTTTTAAAATAATGGTTTCTTCAAAATTTTCCTTTATATTAATAACTCCTGTGTAAATCTTTGATTTGTTTGGAATCGTCTGGGTTGAATGTTGATAGGGGAGTTGATATAGATGTATAAATTAGGGAGTATTATTTGTGTTTTCTGTTGAGCAGCTTATGGCCCCATTGTTAATTCTTAACTGAGTAATACATTGTTTAATGTTTTTTTGTAAGTCTTAAGCGGCCCACACACTCACCGTTTTAGTGCGCAGTTTATCACGTGTGACGTCATGTCTAAACGATAAACTGTGTGAACTGCACAGTTTAGGTAGGTATTTATGCAGTTCTCAGGCTTGTGCTATCAGAACCTCTTTTGCTCAGATAAACTGCGTAGGTCACACAGTTTGTCGTTCAGTTCTCTCAGTTCCTTCTCATTCTTTGCCATGGTGTCCTCGTCCAAAAAAAAATAGTTACTCCTTGATTTTATAGAAATTTACCGTTCTCTTCCTGAGCTTTGGGATACACAATGTTCAGCGTATTCTAACAGAGTAAAAAAAGCAGCTGCATATGATAAATTAATAGAAAAATTAAAACCAATAGATGATAGTGCTACGCGAGAAAGTGTTGTGAAAATAATTAATAACCTCTGAGATCTGAATTTAGAAAAGAGCCAAAGAAAATAAATGATTAAAAAAAGTCGGGGGCTTCAGCTGATGAAATTTATACCCCTTCACTTTGGTATTTTGGTGAGCTAATATTTTTGGTGGACCAGGACACTCCCAAGTCAACAAAACTGACGAGACTGAACAAAAAAACGGTGCAACAAACTTGACGAAAACATACACTTTCAGTTCAGTTTATTGTACAGTTTTTTTCACACAGTTCAACTGCGCAGTTAAAACTGAAAGTGTGTGGGCCGCTTTACTTTTTTCAATTTAGGCTTATTCTTAAAATAACATTTTCATTATAATTTTGCCTTTATATTAGTAACTCCTGTGTAAATCTTTGATTGGTTTGGAATCGTCTTGGTTAAATGTTGATAGGGGTGATAATATAGATGAATTTGAGAGTATTATTTGTTTTCTATTGAGCAGCACATGGTCCCATTGTTAATTCCTAACTGAATAAATACATTGTTGAATGTTTTTTTTTGTAAGTTCTACTTTTTCTCAAATTAGGCTTATTCTTAAAATAATAGTTTTATCATAATTTTCATTTTCATTAGTAACTCCTGTGTAAAACTTTGGTTTGTTTTGAATCGTCTGGGCTAAATGTTGATGAGGCAGATGATATAGATGTAAAAGTTTGCGTGTATTCTTTGTATCTTCTATTATCCCATACATGGCCCAATTGTTAATTCTTAATTGAGTTAATACTTGTGTTTATTGTTTTTTTGTAAGTTTTACTTTATCCCAAATTAGGCTTATTCTTAAAATATTAGTATCATAATTTTCATTTTTGTTGATAACTCCTGTTTAGTCTTTAGTTTGTTTTGAATCGTCTTGATTAAATATTGATGATGGAGATGATATAGATGCATTTGGAAGTATTATTCGGGTCTTCTATGGAGCAACAGATGTCACAATAACGAATAATGTAATATCAATTAATTCTTATGTATTTTTATTTTTCAGAATACCAATATGTCAGAGAGTAAAACACTGATATTGACTGACGTTCCACCGGGTTTCCTCAAACGTCGTATTATCCGAAGTCATTTTAGCAAGTATGGAACCATAGTTCAGAGCAAATTGAACGAAAGTAACAATTCATGCGAACTGACTTTTGAAAATGCACAACAGGCCCAAGAAGCAGCTTCGGAGGGTTCCGAATGGAAGGAAATACCTTTGAAAGTCGCTTTTGGTCCGTCTAGGAACTTCGGCTTGCCCGAGCAGGATGCAGACTTGATCAATGAGGAACTCAACTGGTACTGTCCGGAGAGTGGGCCTGTTGTGAATCCTTTCGTTTCGGAGCGGCCAAGCTTAAAGCCAAAACCCCGGAGAGTATCTTCAGTGAAAGTTCGTTCCGATGAAGAGGAAAAATCTTCTTCAGATTTCTCGTACGCGAAGTTACAAGACCCAGAACGACAAAGGCCAAAGCTGAAACTTCATAGTTATTCCAAATCGGTGGAAAAATCTTCAAAAAAGTTAGTTCGTGATGAAGAAGACTACAGAGAAATGAAATTGTACACTGAACATCCCTTTGCGAAAAATGACGATGAACGGCCAAGATTAAAGCTAAAACCACGCAGTAAACCCAAAGGTTCATCTTCAACAAAAGTAGTTCGTCCTGATGAAGATGACTTTTTTTTAACGAAGGCAAAAGGAGTGAGTAAGCACAAGAGCGAAGTAAAACCAGTGGATATGCCTCTAAAAAAGATAGTTCGGGTTGAGGAGGATCTGGAGAGTAAAGTGATTGTGAAATCTTCATCGGATGGGACTTACCTGTTTAAGCCCTGCCAGAACCTGAAGGACAAGTTGTCCGTTCTGGAGGAGAGGGACCGCCTCCTCCGGATGAAGTTGGAGAAAGTCACCCGTCTTGAGAAGGCCTCCCTCCTGAAAGGTACCCTACTTTTAGATATTGCATCCATCCTATAACTGTTTTTGATGTGTAAACATCTTAGCTCTCGGTAGGAGTTATGCCGGACCGTCAGAGCGTAAGTCTCGTTGATGTGCATGCGTGAGTGTGTGTGTGTTCGGATGGTTGCGTGCGCAGCGCAAACACACAACTACACACTTCTTTTTCTGTGATGTCAGCTGTTTTTGAGCATTTCTACGTTCATGGATTGATTAGATATAACATTGTATTTTTACAAAATTATTGATCATATTTACCGTTGTAGTGAATTTAACTAAAATATCAATATTACAAACTATAAAATGATCTTTCGGTAAGAAACTTTTAGGTTAAGATGCTTCGATAGCTTAAATTTGTCACAATAAATAAAATTTGTGGTACAAAAAAATAATATAGCAGTGTAAATCTAAAAAAATATAATATTTCAATATATTATAAAATATTGTTATTAATATATAATAATAATTGGTGGAAATATCGATCAATACATGTATCAATAATATATTTGTTGTCATATTGTCACAACAAATAATATAATGATTTTACCCGTTTGAGGAGATACCGAATAGCTTATTTCATTTCTAAAAGCAACCTTAATCTACAAATGAATACAAATCGAAGCATTTCAACAACATATTCGAAAACTACCATCGACGCTGTATTCTCGCGGTATTTAGAGACACTACAACCACAGTTGTATATATCTTATTTTAGCTATCACAAACCTATAATTTCATGTATAAAAGAAATTGAAGAACAATTAATTTGAATGAAATTTTAATTCCTCATACTACTTTTCTTATTGTAACATTATACTACAAATTTTAATCAAAATCGGTGCACGACAGCAAATTTTTGAAACTAAAGCAGATGTTTACACGTCAGTTCTCATGAGTACCGCGTCATTCACTTTTTTTAATTTCAAATTAATGTTTATGACCTAAACTAACTGTACAAAAAAGTTAAAATTTGGTTCACCTATTCGTGAGATACAGAAAATCATATTTTAGTGGTCTTCCGCAGGACCTGAAATAAGACAAACAGTTCAGAAAGTAACACACTTATGTGAAATCAAAACTCTGTCTTTTTGGTTGTTACCTAATAACTGCAGTTTATCACTATTAATGACATTTTCGGGATATCTCCACAACCACTCAACTTGAAATGCGAAGTGTCTTTCATACATTTTGATTTGGGAGATCTCCACAAAAAGGGGATAAACATTTTTCCATGGATATTGAGTTGCGAAATTATAAAAGGTCTCGACAAAGCAATTCAAAATATATTTGATGGGTGCCCTTGCTCACCTGATCAGCTCTCACTGTCTCTATTACCCATTCTTTTTATTATGGTAGTATTTTATTTTTGTGTTGTATTAGGAAATTCTGAATTTATAATAATACAGCCAATAGAACGTTGATGAGACATCAGTATCTATAATTTACTTACTGATCTTTGTGTAAACAATTTTTAAAAATTTTTGTCATTAGTTATTATGACTCATGCCCGGGCTTTAACTACGAGGTCATATCCCCTACTACCAGAGCGCTCTTTCCACACTCTGGTGGACATGAGCCCGACTCTACTGTGGGAGTCCTAAATTTTGCCACCCCTAAATTTTTATTCACCTAGGGCAAGGGTCTTTAACGAGTACCTGACATCGTACAGGCTCGGGACCATCGCTTAACGTCCCATCCGAAGGACGGCATGCTTAAGTTTATTTTACCTCCCAGATAAGATAAACTAAGGGCCTCTTTGTCATTATATTCTTTTTAAAGAGAAACATATTATTTTAGTCGACATCTATGTTAATCATTGTGAGTCTTGATCGTAAAATATATGTTAAAAAGAATATAATGATCAATATAAGGGAAAAATTGTTTACAATGAAGATCTGCAAATATATTATATATATTGAGGATGGGAGTTCTTTCCGAATCGTCTTATGGTAGATTGTAATGACCAAAAAATAGGAAGGGATAATATATATTATGGTAATATTCAATAATTTTCGATTAAAATGTGATCAGTATTTACGCAATTATTCAATGAAATAGAATTTTCTACTTGACACTCTGCCTACGAGTAGATCTTGCGTTCCTCATAGGCTCACTTGTAGACAATTCAGTTCAATTTCATTGCCGGAGATAAGACTTTGTTTATGTTGCAGGGAGCTGTCCGGACATGTGTCCTGAGAAGGAGCGGATCCTGCGGGATGTCCGAGGGATCCTGGCCCCCTATGAGGCGGCCCCCTCAGGATGTCTGGACCATGGGAGAGCTGTGAAGGAGTACGCTCGGAGCTCCGCAGACCAAGAGGAGCCTCTCCCGCACGATCTCCGCCCTCAGCCTGTTCTCTCCATGACCATGGACTACCTCCTCGACCAGATCATCGCCAGGATAGACTCTGGAGAAGACAACTTCGCCAACTGGTTATATATTAATTACTTTATTTTAATTTGAAGGTTCTTCAAGTCGAAGAAATAAAGCTTTCAATCTACAAACATTTTTATTATCTAGTGAAGAACTTGCGTAGCAAGTACAGGAAATGATTTAGTTAGTTTTTTCATTAATCAACAATAATAAATGAATAAAACTAAACTTATTTTTTTAAATATTGTCTTCTTAAAAAGCTGACTATTTTATGTGGGATAAACAATACTTCAAAAAATAAGTTTGTTTTATTTATTAATTATAAGTATACATAATATGTTACGCATCTTTCAACGTGGAAGTAGTATTTTTATAGTTATAATTATTTTATAGTTATTGCTAGTTCAGACTCTGTTAAACAAGACGCATTTGTTCCAATACATCTGTGTAGGGTCTGTATTGCGGTGGGCCAAACATGCAGATGTTTGGAGCGAATGTATCGCGTTCACACTGGTGAGAAACATGTCGTTGAGTGAGCCAGCTGCCGGTGTATGTCTCATATATGTTAAGTCCCAATTCGTCCATTGGTCAAATGTTGTGTCCAATCCCGAGCCTGTCAGATACTTTCAATACCCCTATCCTAGGTGAATAAACCTAGATAAGCAAAATTTAGGACTCCCACAGTAGAGTGGGGCTCTTGTCCACCAGAATGACGAAGGAGCGCTCTGGTAGTAGGCGATATGACCTCGTAGTTAAAGCTGGGGCATTAATTTATTAACTCTTTGTATCTATGTCGGCAATTTCTTTTTTTTTCGGAATTTTCTTACATTATTTTTTATGTTTATTTACATTTTTACCTCTACACCTCCTTGTCATATTTTAGTTGTAGACCAATAACATATTAAAATTTCAGGTACGACTTCTGTTGGGGAAGGTTGCGGGCCATCCGCAAAGATATTATACAGCAGCAATTGTGCGACCTCCAGACAGTGAACATTGTGGAACAATGTGCCAGATTTCACATCGCTTGCTACGACAGACTCTGGGGGATAGGACAGAGTCACTTTGACGACAAGATCAACACAGAAACACTGGTCAACTGTCTTCAGTCTCTGAGTCACATGTACCAGGACCTCCGCAAGGAGGGTGTGTTCTGTCCCAACCAGCCAGAGTTCACAGGCTACCTGGTCCTTGTCGAGCTCAACAGTGGCTTCCTCACCTCACAGTACTCCAGGTATCATTATAGACACATAATTTATATGATTTTGTATATTTTTGCTATCCGAAGTATAGACCAAGTTATGTAATCGATCAGAAACTTCTACGTTGAATTTTCATCGGAATTTCATGATTTCCGACAACTCTGAACCAAAAACGAAAAAAAAAAAAGCAAATGTGTGAGTGACGCGATACTCATGAGAATCGATGTGTAAACGTCTGCTTTAGTTTCAAGAACTTGCTGTCGTGCACTGATTTTAATTAAAATTTGTTGTATAATGTTACAATAAGAAAAGTAGTATGAGGAATTAAACTTTCAAATTTATTGTTTTTCAATTTCTTTTAGAGATGAAATTATAGGTTTGTGATAGCTAAAATAAGATATATACAACTGTGATTGTAGTGTCTCTAAATATCGCGAGAATACAGCGTCGATGGTAGTTTTCGAATTTCTTGTTGAAATGCTTAATAAGCTGTTGGGTATGTCCTCAAATGGGTATACACATTAGTTAGTTTAATATGACTCATGCCCGGGCTTTTACTACGAAATCATATCGCCTACTACTCTGGCGCTCTTTCGCCACTCTGGTGGACATCAGCCCGACTCTACTGTGGGAGTCCTAAATTTTGCCTACCCTAAATTTTTATTCACCTAGGGCAGGGAATGAACATATCAATACGAAATTTAGTATAAGGATTCTGAATTTCCTGAGCAAGACACCTGTTGATTTTCAAACAAATCGGTAGATTGGTTTCTGAGGGAGAGCAAAACATTAGTAAATTAATTCGCACTGACGAAGATCATTGCCGGTGACATATTTATTTATTTGTATCGAACACTTGCACAAACCATGCCAATAGGATCATATACACTGAATTTTATAGTTGTATATACTTCCCAGAATTTTATAAATGTATATACTTCCCCAGCTATAAAAAGTATAGGGGAAGGTATGTAATCGGCCAAAAATTCTATGCAGTTTTCAACGGAATACCGTATTTTTTTCCCGACCTCTAATTCAAAAATACATGTCTAAAAGAAACATGTGTCTATGAACACGATAACTCCCGATAGAATGAATGTACCGATACGAAATTTTGTATGTGATTCCAGAACCCTCTAACGACGAGATTTATTGTTTTTCAGCCAAATCGACCAGAGGGAAGGATGATAGGGGCGAGGCTTAACACAAAAACGTAAATAATTGCCTTTGTAATGAATGTATACAAAATTTCATATGTGGATACAAAACCTCATACAAAGTAGACACTTATTAATTCTCAGCGGAATCGGAAGAAGGGATGAGAGAGGGCTCAATTCAAAAACTTATTTAAGAAAAGAATAAAAATATTTATATTCAAAGTAACCTCTAAACATTACATTGGCGCTCAACGTGGGGCTCCCAAAATAAAAGTAATAATATTTCGAGGCATTCCCTTAGGGTAAGGCCACACCGGAGGAGACTAGCTAGGTGACTAGTGACAAGGTGAGTCGCTTGGTGAGTCAACCAAGAAAACGAACAGCCTAGTTACATGGTGACTCACCAGGGTAGTCACCTAGTAAACATTACATTGGCGCTCAACGTGGGGCTCCCAAAATAAAAGTTATAATATTTCGAGGCATTCCCTTAGGGTAAGGCCACACCGGAGGAGACTAGCTAGGTGACTAGTGACAAGGTGAGTCGCTTGGTGAGTCAACCAAGAAAACGAACAGCCTAGAACATTGGCGCTCAACGTGGGGCTCCCAAAATAAAAGTTATAATATTTCGAGGCATTCCCTTAGGGTAAGGCCACACCGGAGGAGACTAGCTAGGTGACTAGTGACAAGGTGAGTCGCTTGGTGAGTCAACCAAGAAAACGAACAGCCTAGAACATTGGCGCTCAACGTGGGGCTCCCAAAATAAAAGTTATAATATTTCGAGGCATTCCCTTAGGGTAAGGCCACACCGGAGGAGACTAGCTAGGTGACTAGTGACAAGGTGAGTCGCTTGGTGAGTCAACCAAGAAAACGAACAGCCTAGAACATTGGCGCTCAACGTGGGGCTCCCAAAATAAAAGTTATAATATTTCGAGGCATTCCCTTAGGGTAAGGCCACACCGGAGGAGACTAGCTAGGTGACTAGTGACAAGGTGAGTCGCTTGGTGAGTCAACCAAGAAAACGAACAGCCTAGAACATTGGCGCTCAACGTGGGGCTCCCAAAATAAAAGTTATAATATTTCGAGGCATTCCCTTAGGGTAAGGCCACACCGGAGGAGACTAGCTAGGTGACTAGTGACAAGGTGAGTCGCTTGGTGAGTCAACCAAGAAAACGAACAGCCTAGAACATTGGCGCTCAACGTGGGGCTCCCAAAATAAAAGTTATATTTCGAGGCATTCCCTTAGGGTAAGGCCACACCGGAGGAGACTAGCTAGGTGACTAGTGACAAGGTGAGTCGCTTAGTGAGTCAACCAAGAAAACGAACAGCCTAGTTACATGGTGACTCACCAGGGTAGTCACCTAGTAAACATTACATTGGCGCTCAACGTGGGGCTCCCAAAATAAAAGTTATAATATTTCGAGGCATTCCCTTAGGGTAAGGCCACACCGGAGGAGACTAGCTAGATGACTAGTGACAAGGTGAGTCGCTTGGTGAGTCAACCAAGAAAACGAACAGCCTAGTTACATGGTGACTCACCAGGGTAGTCACCTAGTAAACAAACCCGTCTGTTCTTCCATCTAGTGACATGGTGACAACTGCTTCTGCAACTATTTTCTTTTTTAGTTTATAGCTTTTTATTCAGCGTTTTCTCTTGTTGATTTTTACTTCTTAATTTTTTTTATTTATTATTATGGACGATGAAACTCTCATTTCGGCTGAATTCAAGAGAAGATAGTTATTGTCGAGGTTTGGTTTACTAATGTTTCTTATACTATTTTTTCCTAATGTTTCTTTGTTAAATACATGTTTTTCAATTTTGAATATGATGGTTTGCTTACCTCAGTGTAACAATGAGACGTTCCTCTGGTGAAATGCATAATCTGTAGTTCGTATCCTGTTTTTGTAGTTCCTCCTCAATTTTAGTAAGTAGAATTTCAAAGGTGTCTGTGCTCATTCTAACATATTCAAAAAACTTTTCATGGTAATTCCGTAACTTTTTATAAAGGAAATTAAATTCACCATGCACCAATCTAGTTCGATTAACATCTTGCTTCCCGTGTTTCTTGTAATAAATCAAATCTCAGCCGAATATTTTCGGTGAGTATAATTTTTCTGGGTAACTTTGACAAAGGCATTTTCCTCAGTGCACTATGGAACAACCTCTGGTTACTAAGCTACCCGCGAGGGATATGTGGCCACTTGTACCCAGGCTCTAAGTAACTAGGTCAACTCACTAGTCTCTAGGCTCCTAGCTAAGTCTCCTCCGGTGTGGCCTTAGCCTTAACGTTTGAATATATATAGTGCATCAGTTTCGGCTTACGCCATCGTCAGCTCAAAGTTCAAAAGTGACATTTAGCTCAAACGGTCGATTGGCTCTAGAGGGAGACCGAGAACGTAATTGATTAATTCTTGCTGGGGAAGTACATAACCGTAATGTGATTCACTGACAACATATATTTTATCATATGTTTTATTGCATATTTCAGCCTTTTTTATTGCATATTATATGGTATATTTTGACCTTTTTCGAGTGCATATAAATCTGGTGTTTTAAGTATGATACACAAGTTGGTCCAAACCGCTTTTCTAAAATTTTAAAACTAATCTCTAGATATTGAACTGATTCCAGGTCTACTTTGTGAAAATTCATAATGAACAGGATAAAGGAATATACACACACTAAGGAATATAAACTCATTTTTTGAAATATTGTCTATTCCACTAAAGATATTTATAAAAATACAACTACCGGTTTCGGCTTCACGCCATCGTCAGGTCTAGTTATGAACTAAGTTAGTTTGCAGAGTGCGATCCCTCCAATACCTCTCTGTTGAAAGGTGCCACTTCAATTAGGGAATTCCCCGGCTTAACCGTTAGCTACATCATGAAATATTTGACAAAACACCGTATTGTATTTTTATAAATATCTTTAGTGGAATAGACAACATTTCAATAAATATCTTTAGTGGAATAGACAACATTTCAAAAAATAAGCTTGTTTTATTTATTTATTACAAATTCCACAATATGTCCGCGTTTCTCAACTTAGAAGTTGTAAATATAAACTCCACACACTACTTGTCAATATTTTCACTATATTGGTCAAAATTACACGACTATAGTTTCGCCTGTTACGGCATCATCAAGTGAACTAAACAGAGATTACTACTGAACTAACACAAGGTCCCGTAACAGGCGAAACTATAGTCGTGTAATTTTGACCAATGTAGTGAAAATATTGACAAGTAATGTGTGGAGTTTATATTCCTTAGTGTGTGTATATTCCTTTATCCTGTTAATCTCTACATATAAGTAGGTAACATGTTAACGAGGTTCTTAGTATATATATATGTGTGTGTGTGTGTCTTTTGCAGGTACTCTCCCTCGTTGCAGCTGTCCAAAGAAGTGAAGGAGGCAGTGAGAATACATCTGGCATACAATAACAGTATGTTCTCCAGATACTTCAGGTACACTCAACAGACGTCCTACCTCAACGCATGTCTCATGCAACGGTTCTTCCATCATCTCAGAGTAAAGGCATTAGACATTGTAGTCAAGGCACATTGTGTTCCTAACAAAATGTCTAATATAAATGTACAATTTTTAGTTGATTCACTTAAATTTGACAGTTTTGAAGATTGTGTTACATTTTGCGAATCCTGCGGTTTGTCTCTGGGTAAGGATACTAAACATTTTAGAATATCAAGAAGTGACTTTAATGAACCAGATAATATATTTGTTACGAAAAATTCTTCACGTTTGGTTGCAAAGAAAAGACTTTCAATAGTGCAAGCAGTGGTTGGGGAAAATTCACCATTGCCTGTTTATTTAGAACATGAGGTACACACAAGTTTCAGTAAGGACGCTGTTTTACAGCAGGGTGCCCTGGATGCTTCAGATCAAGAGGAAAAAATGCTGCGAGATGTGGTCGAAAGGAAATTACTTCTTTCTCGTGCAAAAACAAATAGAAAGAGTATATCTTTATCACCAACTATTCTATCAGAGATTTCACCAACAAAACCAGAAATGGAAAATCAAAATCCATTTACATTTTCTCATTTGATTCAATCGACATCGACTGAAGAACCTATGGATACTGAATCCGATTTTCAGCATTCTACATCATCAGAAGATGAATCATACGATGAGAAGTGTACAGACGACGATGAATATCAAAATGTTGATTTTGATGAAGAGGAAAACATCGATATTGATGATGAGCTTAGCGCTATTGAAGATAGTAGCGTATCGCTGCCATCGATAACAGAATTATCATCCACAACACAAGAGATTGACTCTTCTGAGCAAACTCCATCGATTTCTCCTCCGCCTAAAGTCGTAGATTCTGTTGATTTAGCGCCACCCATAACCAAAGTGGAATTACCTGCATCTATGAGTAATACTGTTCCCGCAACGCCTGCTTCCATCTTCACTTTTTCTTTTCCAGAGTCTAAAAGCAGTTTGAGTACTCCGACCGCAAAGAGCGATCAGCCATTACCTTCGTCGCCGAAAATTGTATTACCTGATGTATATAATGTTAGCACAAAAAAACAAAAGGTTGATAAAATGAGACTTGAAGAAGAAATTTATTTATCAAAGTTGCGAAAAAAGTTAAATGAAAATATGAAAAAAATATCAGCAAGAAAATATTTAAAAGTTTGGAAAGACAAAATTGCAAAAATCAAAGAGAATCGCCAATTGGAGTCATTACTTGAGCGCAATTTGACCATCGAGGATTATTTGTCAGTGTGGGGTAAAGGTGGTCGCAAGGGCCACTTCACATTGGCGCACAGACTGCGCAACAGAAAAAATAACAACCTCCGTGTTCAAATTCTTATACATTCAGATCTGATAGACAAATTAGGCGCAAGTTGTAAAGCTGTGGGCTGGCGTGTGACTGAATGTCTCGGGATGAGCGCAGTACGCCATGCAGCACGTTGGGGCAATTTGGCTCAGCCTAGTCCAGTTTTTTGGAAGTTGGTTTTTGCTCTGCCTGCTCCTTTGAAAAATTGTACTACTTTCCCTCTCAAACTTGTAAAATTTCTTCAACATGCCTTCTACAAAGGCACAAGTTGCCAAATTGGCGATGTTCAAATACGTATGTCTTCAAACGGTGTGTTAGTATTTACAAGTGTGACCGTTATCGAAGGTGAAACAGATGTTGAAAACTGTAAAAATCTCTCAGCGCTAATTCTAATAACCGCCCACAATTGGGAGTCTCCTACTCAGACTCAAAATAGACTCAAAAAAATGTTGAAACTTTCCAAATTACCAATTCCTCTGTTTACATTAAATGTTGGCCCAAATGTTGACCAGGTAGCCCGACCTGTTGACTTACCCATTGCCTATTTTGGGCAAACTTCTTGGTCGAAATCTTCAACATTATTGTCTGTAGTTTCAGAACTTGCCACCAGAACGCCTCTGTACAATGTAAAAGTTAAGCCATTTTGTACACTAATCGATACAACTGTTGAACAATTTTTTGATTTACTCCATCAAGATCGATACATTAATGAAGGGTTGGACATAGCATTATCGAATCCAAATAACTTAGTGAATTTGTATAATGAATTAATAAAAAACATGGAAAAAGAAATAATAGAATGTCATAAACTGAATTATTACGGAACTGCTTGTGAATTCAAAAACAAACTCCACAATCCACGATATGCCAACTTATTTCCGGACAATTATTTTGATTCAAATTTTGAAAAATCGTTTTCATTACGTTGTTCCAAATGTAGATTACACTCAATCAAGTGGCCTTTTCTTTCGACAAAAGATTTTTATCAGTTTTTCGTTAAATATTGCGACGATTTGGGCTGTCCGAATGTTGTAGCGAAAATTATGCGATTTGTAAATCCACCAGATGATGATGATACTGACATCGATCTATTGAACCATTTGAATCGAATCAATTGGTTAGCAGCTTTTGAAGATATTATAAAGGAAATTTTAAAGAGTCATTTGTTGACATTTAATGTTGTCTACAGAGAAAATGAAATTAATAATGTTCTCGGTTCACATTGGTGGCTTCTATCAGATTCTGTTATTGAAAAAAATGCACAAATACTTGATTGTAATTAGTTTCATGTGTAGTCTGTGAGGTGAAATATCGGCCTTGAGCCCGGACCGGCGAAGGGCTAGAATATATTAAAAACAAATTATGTCGGATTTTTTTGTGATATAATGAAGAAAAATACGGCCGATGTCTTTAGAACAGACATTAGAATGCCACCCTTTCCACTGATAAGAAACTGACCTTATCACCAACAACATGTTTCACCTCTCACACTGAGGTTACATTTAAAAGCTATTTGAGTTAGTACTTTATGGCTGAGGAATTTGGATAAAACTATATATAATATACAATTCTATGTAAACGGCCTTTATTAATGTCGACAGAATGTATTTTGACTTGAAATATATATTTTTATATAACTTTATTTTTGAAAATATGTATATAATTTGTTTTGAATATTTATTGTATATTTAACAAAAAATAAAATTTCTCTTGTGACCAACATAGGACTTGCTCCTATTCAGTCAATTTCCTATTTAAATGATTTTGTGAACTATTTCCTTCATCATCCTCTTGTCAAATCTTTGGGACTCTAAGAAGTTGTTACTAGTCCTGTCTCAAATCTTAGGACGTACAGACCATCAGAAATTTTTATAAAGAACATTTTTTGTAAGGAACAAATTTTGGGTAGAACTAACTGTTTTGGCATAAATCAAGGTCATATGGGAGTCCTAAATTTTTCAGAAATCTAGGGCAGTGGTCGGCAAACTCTTTAGTCAACAGTGCCAAATATCAACAGTATGATTGAAATTTATATTAAGAGCCAACTTTTTTTAATCTTAAACTATATAGTTAGGTACATTGTTATTAACTTAATTAGGGTACTCCTAAGCTGGTCTTTGCTAAAACCGTTCTCAATCTGGTTGAGGTTCGTTCGCTGAGGTCGACCCCTTCCAACTCTGCAGAGGCAATGCGTTTCGGACAGAGGCAGGTGGAATTGCCAACTGCAGGGGTTCTAGTCTTTCCTGCGGACACGCGCTCGGAAGTAATAATGGGCTGTCCGGAAATAAATGCAGGTTTATGGTTTTAAAATATATAAAATAAAGCAAATGATTTAAATATGAAATAGACAATATTTCAAAAAATAAGTTCGTTTTATTTATTTATTACAAGTTTCCACAATATGTCCGCGTTCCTCACCTTAGAAGTTGTAAATAATGTTTATTCTGGGACAAACATCCCCTAAGAATAACAAGAAATAAACAAAAGAATATAAGTATCAGCCAATTGAGACAATAAAGAAAAAAGACCTCTAGGAATTAACTGAAGAAACAATAATTGTTAATGACGAACAATGAAATAAATTTAAAAAAAATATATATAAAATTAAAGAAAAACAAAGTAAGAATAATAATGAATTATTATATGAATGAATAAATAACTTTATTGCTTATAAAGAATTATCTTATAGCAAAGAGTTCGATACAGAATTATAAATACATAGATTCAATAACTGATAACAAAAAAAACACACAACATTAAAAAAAAAACAATACTTATATTAATGAAAAGGTTAAATTAAAATAAAGCTTTTAGAATTTTTCTTAACTTGAAGCTTGTTAGGACAATCAAATAAATATGATGAAGCTTCTGTTCATCTGAAACTAATAGTAAGTTGTGGAGATGTGTCTGTTGCAGAGAGACATCTACCGGAACATCTCCCAAATAGCCAGCCATATATTTGTCTCTATCATGACATAGATGGGGCAGTCTGACAGGAAAATGGGCCAGGTAATGAATTATTATAAAAAAACTAGCAGTAATACCCGGCGTTGCCCGGGCAACTTTGACTTTTCTCCCAATATCTCCTATAAGGCTATTCAGTTCCTCGACAGTACATTCATGATGTTATAATTTTCAATTATTCATACGGAATAAGGCTTATAGTCCTTCAGCTGTTGTAACGCTAGTAAGTTTTTAGGACTCCTGGGCACCACAGCTAGTATGCGCCTTTCAACGGCGGAAGCCACACCTAGTGAATACTTAGCATCGCTGGACGTCCTAGTCAGTGCGTACTTAAGAACGTTTGTGACCACAACTGTAGTAACGCTAGCTTTGGAGCTAAAACCAATTTATTCAAAAAGATTCCTCATTAATCATTGCAGTGGTTTTTGAGTTACAAAGATTGCGTGGGTGGATGCTGGGATGGACCAGATATTGAGGTACTAATACGCCTATAACCTTCCACAGACAATGACGAACAAATTAAAAAAAAAAATTAATCAAATCCATCAAGCCGTTCGTGAGTTATAGCGGTACAACGCACAGACATTTTCAGCTTTATATATGAGGAGTTTGGAGCCAGAGCGGTCCGCTGTTGGTCCAACTGGTTGAAACTGAACAGGAAGAAAATGGCAATTGAAAATTGAGTACACTTTGTTTATCTCCATAAATGGGCCCCAAATATTTATTTATATTTGAAATTTTAGAATAGTATTGGATGAGTGATCCCTTTTTGTGTTCTATAAAGTTTTTGAAGGCCGTATGATCCATTGTGACTTTGAAAATATATGCACAAAATATTTGTGGACTAAACTTAAAGTGCTGCTATCTATCACTGAAGTGAAGAAACTAAGTGATCCACACTGGTTTTGAAAAAAGGGAACCTATGCCAACATCAGGATGGTAATAACTCATTTTCCGAAAAATTGTGGGTAGGTCCGCTCTGGCTCCAAACTCCTCAAATATGATTAATTATATTTATTTGTTCATTATTATTGATTTTTATGTTGTAACATCACTGAATAAAGTGTTCCATGACGTCAATGATTTTGTCTAAAGTAACTTGTTCTTCACATAAGTAACTGTTGATTAGAGCTTTGGTTGCGAAATTCGTTCCGATTTGGAAGCCTGTATCGTTGTTGACCAGTTTTGGTAACATGTCCGTTGCTATTTCACTTATGTACTCACTGAAGTTTGTATTGTTGTACAAATTTTTAATGTCAATCTGAAAAAAATATATATATATATTAAAAATATTTATTAACTAGTTGTGTTCCTAGTTATTGATGGGAAGATACCGACTGACTGAAATTAGATCAAATTTTAATTTAATCTTCTCAGTAAATATAAAGAGATAAATAATGGAAAGTGTGTTGATCCCTCGCCACTCAAAAATGTTATTTGTCTTTTATTTTTAACATTAGCAAAAAAATATATATAATATAACATGTTTCATGATTTATGTTAAATGAAAATGAGTTTCATGTTGTTTCAAGAATTGTTTTTGTTTTTAGACAAACGTTGAAAGCGTACATGAAATTTAATTCTAAACTATACCAGATGGTGGGAGGGTTCATCGCTACAGTTCACCGCCTCTCTACCCTCTAAGTCAGCGGGAGTTAGTTATTAACTACCATATAACCTAGCTTGGTCAAAAATTGTCGGGAATTGGAAGGAAACATTACGAAATTTGGTAATTTTCGAAAACATTTTCTTTTAAAATCTTTGCCGAAGTTATAATTGTAATGTAGAAAATGGTAGGGGAATCCAAGGTGTTGAAGGATGGGATCCTGAACCTCGAAAAGGAACGAGCTTCGGTAACTAACTGGAGTTCTCACAGAACAGACGAGACGGCGGCACACTTTCTGGGTACGTGCTCGGGATACGCTCGGACGAGATTCCTCATTTTTGGCAAAGATGGACTTCAGACAGAGGAGGACTTCCGAAGATTGGACCACCACCACTATAACCAGTCTTGAGTAAGGATTCGAACATAAAATATATTCTGCATAAAAGAATATGATCAGTATAAGCAAAAAAATTGTTTACAATGAAGATCAGCAAATAGATTAAAGATACTGATGATGAGAGTACTTTTCGAAACGTCTTTTTGCTGGGTTGCAAAGAGTAAAAATGAATTGGAAGAATAATAATGCTGTGAAAACAAAAAATGTATTATAAATTCAGAATTTCCTTATACAACCCAGAATTTGAATACTAATATAATAAATATATTGAATATTAGAGACAGTGAGAGCTGATCAGGTGAGCGAGGGCACCCATCAAATATATTAATAATTTGCCCAATAATACCCATGAAAAAATTGTTTTGTCCCCAAATCAAATATTTTGAAAGCCACTTCAAATGAGTGTTTTAGAGAAATATTCCTATGAAAATTTCATTTAATAGCGATCTTAGCGTTTTAGAACTATTAGATAACAACTAAAAATACAAAGTTTTGATTTTAATTAATACAATTTACCTTGGCGCTGTCCAGATGCATCGTCAAGTAGACATCAGTTGCCTGCAATACATGATTTTTCATTTGAAGAAAGTCCAGGTAAGCTCCAACGGATATTCCAGAGAACAAGGCACTAAAATGGACAATAATATTTAATTAGCCACATGTGACAAGTGATTACCTAAATAAGTAATACAAATGTATCATTCACAACATAGATTTATTTAACCACAACCAGTTTCATCAGTCGAACTGACATCTTCAGGTGGTGAATCTTATTGGAGAAAAGGTCAAAGGACTGGACACATACAAGTATCAGTGTCCAGTCCTCTGGTATCGAAACCAGTTCACAGATTTTATGGGATTATACGAACTAAAGTATATCTAGAATTTTTTTTTCGCCAAAATGAAGATCAGATTTGTGTTTCTCATACCAAAAAACCCTTATATCTGGATTTTTGGCGGAATCAGGATCAAAACTTTTTTGACCGAAACTTCGGACGACTGACTGCATTTGGACATTTTTGAAAACTAATTTAATCGTGTATAGCGCAAAGTCTACTTAACGGATTTTAATGAATGATACTTCGTTTGAAAGAACTCGTTGTGAGCATTCTATTGATGTAGAAAATATAATATTTGATCAATGCTTTCTACTCCAAAAATAAGGTTGAAGATGAACATAAATTTTTACTTTTTTAGTCAAGTTTTTTATAGTGGGCACAGTTCAACCGATATGATACATCATTGGAAAGAATAAGTAAAGTTCTTTAAAACATTACATAACTTCCCCTATACTCCAAAAAGTCTAAAAGATAGGTGGATCCTTTCTACCCAAATTTGGAGTACACAAAGACTTTAAACCAAAAGAAAACAAACTTACCCCATTTCCCCGGCGCCGAAAACGTTCATCATTGTGAGGAGATCTAAGTTGAGTTGATAGTTTCCAGTGATCTGAAGAGTGGGCAGTTCTGTCTGGATGCCGAAGTGCAGAGAAGAACTGTTGGATATGACGATGTTGTCGAGAACCGTTCTCGACATTCCCAACAGAATCAAATCTTTCAGGTAGCCTTCGCTTCTAAATTGTTTTTAAAAAATAATAAAATTTTTAAAGATATTTTGGAAAAATATGTGGTCAACAGAGAACGATTCTAAACACTTTTCCTTTAATTTTCGTTTTCCTAAACAACAGACTCTTGTTTGTCAATTAACTGTTAAGCTAATTTTAACCATATTTGAAGTACAAATAAGGAGAAGATGTAGAGATGGTACATAAAAACGACTGACTTACTGAATTCCGTACGAGTTGAAGCTCAGGTTCTGTTGCCACATGAAAGGGTCGTTGGCAACTATCACTTGTTGACCTTTCTTCACAAATTTCTCCATCAAATCTCTTAATTTATCAGCAGAAAATGTGATATTGTATAAAGGTTCATGACTGCATTTCCCTAAGAAATAAGGATTAATATAAATTATAATTTATACATTAATATAGAGGGCGCCGGTAGCTCAGTGGTATGCGTGCTTGTCTTCTGAGCTCAAGAAAGTGGGTTCAAAACCCGACCGAGGCCCTTAGTTTATTTTATCTGGGAGGTAAAATAAACTTAAGCACGCCTTCCTTCGGATGGGACGTTAAACGATGGTCCCGAGCCTGTACGATGTCAGGTACTCGTTAAAGACACCTACCCTAGGTGAATAAAAATGTAGGGTAGGCAAAATTTAGGACTCCCACAGTAGAGTCGGGCTCATGTCCACCAGAATGACGAAAAAGCTCTCTGGTAGTAGGCGATATGACCTCGTAGTTAAAGCCCGGGCATGAGTCATAAAACCTAACCTAACCTACATTAATATAAATAAATGATTAGAAAAAGTAAAAGATACTGCTACAGAAAAATTCAAAAAACAATTTAATCGAGAGCTGAAATTTATGTACGTACGTTCGAGCGCTACACAAATTACACGCTTTTTAGCTTATCGGGGCTTATGAAAATCTGGAAACGGTTCCAGAACCAGAACTAGGAACCCGAAAATTAAAATAACCGGATGTGCAGTCACTATGCGAAACAGTCCAACTACTTTTACAAGACAGCCTCTGACGATTCGCTATTTAGCTGGTCTTTGACAGTTTTTATATTTTTATTCAGTTCTTTCTCTCTACTGTTTTAAATTCTCAAGTCTGGACTTAAGGAAAAATTTGAAATACTAATTTACCTATTTATTATTTTATTTTATATAACTTTTTTTTATATTAATATCGGTATTGTATTTTTTATGTTTTTGTTCTGTGTTTTTAGAATCAAGTTATTATATTCTATTTTAGTATGAAGAAGTCACTCCTATTGTTTTGTTTATTAATGTTATCTGTTTTATTTTATTTTAGTTTAGTTCTTATTATTTAGAAATCGTATTTATGATTATGTATCAAACTTCTTGCTGTAAGATAATTCATTCATATTTTTATTCAGCTTTCTCCATTGTTTTAAATTCTCCGAACTCATTTTCCTGACACAATAAGTAGACGTTAAGAAAACTTACTTGAAATTTGAACAGATTTGTTGGCTGTCGTCTGATGTTGAAGAGAGATAATTATTGTTTGTGTACAGAAAATAAACATCCAAATTATTCCAAAAGAGTGTAGCAAGTTGACAAGCCCCATGATGATAACAGGTGACAGGGGATCTGTGGAACTGTGACAGAGCACTCGTGTGCGTTGGGTGAAGTGGGACACACCTCACTTATCTGTCAAAAAGATAAAAATCAGGGAAATGGGCAAACGAAACTACAGCACTCATAGTGACAAAGGATAGTTGGCATTATCGATATATCAAAAGAGTGGAAAATTAGGGGGAAAAAAGTGAGGGGGGGGGGGGAGTGAATCTCCGGCAATGTACTTCCCCAGAACGAATTATTTCATTACCTTTTCGCTCCCCCTCCAAAACTAGTCGAGCGTTTGCGCTAATATTCAACAGTCGATTTACATAGGGGCCCCTTAATCCTCATACCAAATTTTGTGTCGATACATTCATTACAACGGCAGTAAATATCATTTTTGAGTTAAGTCTCTCTCCTTCTCTTTGGCCGATTTGACCGAAAATAGATAGGTGTGGTCCTAATGGGGTTTTGGTCACATATATAAAATTTCGTGTCGGTACATTCTGTTATTGGGAGTTATCGTGTTCCCAGACACACATAGACATTTTTTTTTGGAATTTAGAGAACGTTAAGCGATGGTCCTGAGCCTATGCTATGTCAGGTACTCGTTAAAGACCCTTGCCCTAGGTGAATAAAAATTTCGGGTAGGCAAAATTTAGGACTCCCATAGTAGAGTTGGGCTCATGTCCACCAGAGTGACGAAAGAGCGCTCTGGTAGTAGGCGATATGACCTTGTACTTAAAGCCCGAACATGAGTCATAATAACTAACTATACTTTTTTTGTTCATGAACCACCCTTTTTATTCGGGTAAATTCTTCTTTTTCGATTGGACAGTGTCTGGCGAGCCCACTAATGAATTTATAATGGTTATTTCTGAAATACTTCAAAATCAAAAGAAAAAAGTTTTGGGTAAGAAAAAAAAAAAAAAAAAAAACTAAAAGGGGAAAAAATACAGTTTTATTTTTGTATATAATACATACTGAAAAATAAAAATGTATTGATACAATCTAAAACAAGATAATTAATAAAAATACAACATACTATACATAATTTTTTCTGTTTATTTGAAATTTGATATTTTTGTACATACAATTTTTTCTGAATTTCGCAATAGGTATAATCTCTAATAGAGTTTTAAAAACAGATCTTAAAAATGACTTTAATTTAAAAATAACATTAAAAAAAATAAATATTGTTCATTTTTATTATCACACATGATCAGATCTACATTTATTTATTTTAAACCAAAAAAATAATGAATAATGGCACATCAATTACTATTCTATTTATATTAATGTATGTAGCCTACTAGCGAAATTTGTAAAAGCATTACATATTTATATATATATTTTAAATTTGATTTTTAATTAAATAAAATTGAATTTTTAATTTAAGTAGTTCACTAATGGAATTAATATTTTAAAAATTGATAAAAACAATGCAAAAAAATCATTAAAATAAAAAACAATTTTTTACCATTATTAAGTAACCAAAAATACAAGTCATAATAACTTAGCCTTTTTTTTTTTTTTTACAATAAACATGTAACTATGAGTGAATTGAATCAAAGAATTTTTAGTGAACATGTCAAATGATAAAAGTGCAATAAATTGTTTAAAGTAAAATGAAATATTGCATTTTATAATACGAGTATATGAGCCACTAATTATGTCAAACTTTTGTGGCGACAACATATGTTATACAACATATGTTATACAACATATGTTATACAACATATGTTATACAACATATGTATGGAAACAAGTGATAGTTTACAAGAACATTTTTAATGATTAAGCAAAGAAGAAGGATATGATTTTACGCCCCCTCTTTCGGAATAATTTGGCCCCAATTGAAATAATTTGGCAACATATGTTTCACAAGAGGAACTTTTGTTAAAAACGCGAGAAAAAACAAAACTAAATTTTCAATATAAATTATAATAATTAATTACATGATGAAATAGTATTTTTGAATAGAAAAATAAAGAAGAATAGATGAAAGAGCTGAGCTCTACAACTGCTTTATTTTAAATGATTTTAATTATGTTTCTGTTATTGGCAATTGTTCTTATGAGTGCAACATAATAGGAATGCATTTCATAATAAAAAAAAGTGTCACTAAGAGATTCGTGGTATTAAAATATATTTACATGAAATAAAAAAAAAACGCATACAACCGAAATTCCTGTACTAAAATTGCTTATAACTAGGAAACGGATTTTCATGTAATAAAAAAACAAAATATGTACTAATATATAAGTGTATTTATTTTTGAACAAAATAAACAAAAAAACCAAAAGGTGATAAAATTTAATTTTAACATCTTCAAAATTATTTGCATTTTAAGATATTCAAACAAAAAACGAGGCGGATTACACCTTAAAATTGCTTCAAAACGTGTAAAAAAAGGTTGCATGTCCAATAAAATAATGAGAGCATATTTGAAATTTCTACGCCTTTCGATTTTTCGAACAGTTTCGTTTACACCGATAACAGATATGTGGCAAGTGAAGGGTGGGATGGTGTGTGAACACCCAGGGATCTAAGCATCCAATGTTGTTATCCCTTGCCTGTTAGCTTTACGATGAGACTCCTAGCTTTAATTGAAGGTTGATACCTGACCATATTACATCCTCCTCGGTTGCCCTCATTTATTTTATGGTCTACGGTTTTGAAGTCAATGGTGTCCTTTTCTACAAACCATGCACAACCCCAAAACATGTACAAAAAAAAAAAAAAAAAAAGGTTTCCAAACTCGTCTGATTTTTTTTTTTAAAGAGAAATAAGTGCTAAGTTTAGTTAATGTAAAAAAAATTAAAAATGATATATACAAACATGTGAAACTGAGAAAAATATTTAAAATGACTTAGAAAGTCGACAACTAGGGTATATGAACATTTTAGAAAATAATATATACACATAAATCCGTTCCATATTAACATTAAACATTAATCTAAATTTACATCTAATTTTGAATTTACAATAATCGACAAAAATAAATATATAATATATATTGCACCCTATACTAGTTCAGCATAATAACACTACAGTTTTGCCATACTACTAAGCAATTTCTCTATGACTAACTATGGACAATGCTACATTTGGGGGAGTAGCGAGAATTTAAGGCGTCCATGTGCAAAACTAATCTGAAATCACATTATTTAAACATTTTTAATTTTCATATAGTGCGCCCACTACGCCTGCGCTCTCTCCACCCCTTTTTATGGTATATACTAAGAAATTCTCACTCACTAATAAATATTTAATTTACAATAAAACCCGAAAAAAAAAAATATATATGTATATATATATTTATCACAAAAGAATTATTTTTTATTCTATTTTTTTTTATTACTATTAAACAAATTCCTAAACTACTACATAACAATGAATAAAACTATTCCATAAAATATTCATACAATACATAAACATCTAAATATTAATGAATATTTTAATATTCTATTATATCTAAAAACCACAACCTTTTTCATATGAAATCATAGATTTCCTATATTTGGAAATTTCCTGTCTATTAATTGAGCATCAAATTTTCAGTTTATCCTATACAAATAAATAATAATTATCCAAAATTGTTATTTAGTAACTTCGAAAAAAAAAAAAAAAAAAATGATAATAAATAAAAAAAAAAAGATAATTTTTGATTTATTCAAAGAAAACATTATAATAAATCTAGTTACAAATTACTCAAAATATTTATTATTCTTACGCAGAATCAAAAAAGAAATAAGATATATTTAATATAAAATATAAGCATTTTCTAATTTAAAATAATTCGATTAATTGTTATTTATTTTTTTTTTAAATAACATTTATCTAATATAATCTATATATTATACACGTACAATAAAAAAAAAAACGTATTAATATCACACAGAATAGTGGAGCTAAAAAAATATTGCAAATTACATAATTAAAAATTTCATAATTTGAATCTAGGTTACATTAAAAAAATGAAGGCAAAAAAAATCAATTGTTATCTGACCTTAGAACAAAATGAAGCAAGTTCATTATTTGACTAATGGACTTAAGAGGCTCCTTTTTGCTATTTCAAGAACGGACTTGATTCAACAATTATTTATTTATATATAATTTTTTTTATTATTATTTATTTGTCTTGTTTTTTTCCCCGAAAAGTGATCGCAATATTATAAACGCCAATATTATGGAATGCAGCTCACTTAATTTGTGCCATTGCAATAGCTTTACACTGACGCAAATAGATGGAATTTAAAAAAAAAAGAGCTTTTTTAGACATATCCGAGGAAAAAATAAAATAAAAATTATTAATAAAAAGTTGTTTCCTTCATGTAAACGATCCAACCGTTTTTAAAACATTTGTTACACTTTGTTTTATCTAATAACAGAATGGTTTTTCTAAATACGAAAAAAAATCAGGTCAGACAAAAATTTGCAAAAAACAAAATAATTCTCCATAAATGATTAACGTTATTATGTATGAAATTTGAAATTATTTGGGATATAGACATATAGCTGCATTACAAAATTACTGAAGATTTCCTTAGACAACATAATTATCGAATAAAACATTGTAATTTGCTAAAAGCAATAGGCATTGTTGCTAGCCAAAAATTAAAATTGAAGAATTCTTTTTTTTTATTTTATTATTTTTTTTCTTGAATTAATACAGAAATATGAGTCTACGTCCAACAGCACATATGGGTAAAGCGCAACAGCCCGTACAGTCTGTGAGGTGAGAGTTCGTCCTTGAGGAAGTTCTTGAAAGGGAGGCATTTTACTGTCGGTTCCAAAACCATCCGCTTTCACATTATAATCAAATAAATATAACGAATATGATTTTTATTTTTTTATCTAAGACTTGTGTCAGCTTGATAGGGTTGAAAAGAAATGATTCTAGTGTTGTGAGATCTAAAATTCATATATTTAAATCTATTCGTTCATATGTTATTTCATACAGCATTTATTTACGTCTTAACATCAGGAATAATAACTAATAAGGAATTTTCTTTACAATCATATAATACTAAAGCAAGTCCTAGTTACAGAAAGAGAACAAAAATAAATCTTAAAAATAGAAATATAATGATTTAAAAAAAAAAAAACATATTCGATGATGAATTTAGTGAGAACTGCTCTGACTTCACTGGCTAACCTTAAGGAGGAATTTTCACCTGAACGAACTATAATACAAACGATATACAACAAATATATGATAAAATGAAATTGTATAAAATGTCACGGCTCTTCAGGGAGTTGCTGGGGGGGCCCCAAAGAGCCGAGATCTCTGTATCATCTACTGACTACGGTGGTCGTACTGCTCAGGGCTGAGAAGGAACTATTACCTGATTGAAGACTTGACATTGAACCCCTGAAAGAAAAAAAAAATAGAAAAATAATTAAAATGGTACCAATCAAAACAACTAAATTTTTGCTCTCTGAATCTCTTACCCTGGGACTTCTGAATTCTTTAAGTTTCATTTCGATATATTCATTAAATTGGCAGTTATTTGTGTTTGAAATTCCAATTTAAATTTCTGATCCATTTATTTCGCATAGCTGCATTACAACATTATTACATTATGTGAAAATTTCCTCACACTATCTAATTACCGATCAAAAAATTGTAATTTGCTAAAAGCAAAAGACATTGTTGCTAGCCAAAATTTAAATAGAAATATGAATCTATGTACTGCAAATGTTATTACTATAGACGATGGTACACCTACAAAACGTACAATAGCAGATATGGGTAAAGCGCAACAGCCTGTACAGTTGAGAACGTAAGAACACAGGTTGTGTAAATAGTCCAAGTGCACTTTCTAGTTATAAATATACAATAACTATATTTTATAAGTAAGATGTGGTAGAAATCCCTCGTTGACTTCGGTGCCAGCCTCATCGCATCCATTTTCAACTAAAACACTTACATGTCTTAGGATATTTGACTTAATGGATTCTGTAAACTTCCATTTATAGATAAAATTAGGCATCGCACTTTATAAGTTTTGTATTGGAAAGAGGATATTAAAAAAAAGTGTATATTACTGCCAAAATTTTGACAAAACTGAATTAATAAATTCTAGTAGTAAACTAGAGATATTTTCTCTTCTCCGCCATTTGATTCAACATTTCATTTCACCATTCACTCGAATTTCCGTTTTAATTAATTTTTTTTTAAACAATTTTATTTGACAACGTACTCAGAACTTTCTCGTTGTTTTACGAAAGAGCATTTGTTTTTCTTTTTTCGATTTGCCAAAAAGCCACCCACTCCAGGAAATGCATTAAAAATTCGGGGAGTTACGAAAATCTGTATAATGGATGTCTTCATAATTTTTTTTCCAAGAAATCTAAATTTACCAATTTTTTTTTTTTTTGTCAGCTAGTTAATGAAATCTTTTCATTAGTTAATGAAATTTGCATAAAGCTAATCCTGATCCCACTGGAATAAGAAAGTCAAGTTTCGAGTTCCCATAAGTCTGATACTTGAAAAACAATTTTTAGCTTCCTTGACAATAATTATAGAGACATCCATTTCAAATATTTTCCGAGAAAACCCGCTGATTATATAAGGTTATGTATCCTGTGTTTATAATACTAAATATATTGAGGTACCATCAAAGGCGACCATAATTTCTTCTATCTTCAAATGTTGGAATTCTAAATTCTCTAGCTCTGTTCAATTACCTCGGGGTAGGGATCTTTAACAACCATTCCTTAATTAATGTCCCATCAGAAGGACGGCATGCTCAAATAAATCAAGTAGTTTGAGTTTACCACTATTAATATAATACTTTCTTTCAATGCTAACTAAATTATCAAATAAACCACTTTAATTTTTAGATGTTTTATTATTTATGCAAAATATGTGTTTTGAATGATATAAAAATAAGAAAATATGTTGAATTATATATATATAATTTTCAAGCGGTCAGTATATATTTCCTTTCTTCGGCTTCTTCTAGTTCCCTTTCTTGTCGTATTTTCTTACTGAATAAAAGCAATCATGTATCAATTTAAATAAAACTATAAAGATTTATACATAACAATTAGAGAACAATCTACAATAATATAATATTATAATACTATATTGTATTATAATATCTTAACTATTATAATATCTTACCTAAAATGATCTAACTTATAGTTACAACGCCAGATAACTTGCAAGTATAAAGCTTATTTACTTACTTGTACTCTGTGGAGGAGAGAACCTCATAGTAATACATAAGCTGAGCCTTGTGGTCTCCCAGGTAGTTCCAGACGAGGGAGTAGAGACCTGGAGCGCTGCATACATGCGATCCTTGGACACTCTCTCCATCTCGACAAGTGACTGGTCCCTCCACCTTGCTTCGCTCCTCCTCGTCCCCTACAATGCGACAAACTCTCAATAACGTACAACAAAGCGCTCACGGGAATATAAGAGCCTATAAAATCCGCCTATGTTAACTTTATTACACTTAATAGAAAGAAGCAAAAAACTGTTTATAATCGTTAGATCGGCATCGATAATAATATCAGATAAATGATTTATGTGTTACCAACAAAATACTAAGTAAGATCGTTGTTTCAATCAATTCGTCTGAAAAAAATACACCAGTATGTTGAAAAAAAAAAAGGATTTTCCATCGCTGATTTTAAACATCACAAACTGATGATATAGCATTATGCCCCTTTTTATCCGATTGGCGCAGTGTCGCACATAAAGGAGGACTATATGTTTAATAGTTTATGTATGTCGGTCCGTCCTTGAGTATAAACGACTGGAACGATATTCAAGAAAAAAAAATGGGTACATAAAACCCTGAAAAATCAAAATAACGAACGGTAGACACCATTTTATGAAAATTATCGATAACTGGTACGAAAAAAATCAGCCTTAAAGTAGTTAACCACGCGAAAATTCTAGCATTTTCTCACAAGAAATAATTAAATACCCACAAAAAACCATCTTGTGATTTAAGAAATTGTAAAAAAAAAAAAATTGTGAAATTGCAAATTATCTGTCTACAAATAGAAACGAAAAGATCCTCCTAGACACTATTTAAAAACATACAATTTTCTATACTTTTCATTACGTTTTCTACAATATCTCTGCAGAAAGTGTTAAGTATCATGACATTGTGTATATACAATTCAGACGCCCGATTATGGCATTTTAGACGATTCTGTAACTATTATACAGCTGAATAACTGAAAGATACCTGAGTGAAAAAAAAAATCTTGTTTTTCTCACAATCGGATTTTTATTTTCTTAGATTATATTTTTATTTCCAGAGGAGGGAATAGCCAATAAGAACCCATGAAAACGACGCGGTCGCCATGGGAACGTCTGACTATTGGCTATCCTCTCCCGTTTCCCCCCTCCAAGCAAACTGGGCAACCCCCCCCCCCCCCCCCCCCCCGCTAATGTAGGCATCTAGCATCCAATCCCTTCCCCGTTAGCTCCAGTGTATGAGTCATACGATTTAATTAGGGTAGGGGACGGTTTAAACGAGTATCTGATATCGCACAGGCCCAGAATGATGTGCTCAAAATTATGTTATCATCTAGATAAAAAAACTAAGGGCCTCAGCCGGGTTTGAACCAGCGATCTTGAGCACAGTAGGCATGCACGCAGATAACATTTCTAACCTCCTTAAGGTCATTAACTGTGCAACGCTTGGATAACAGATATCGTGCTCGCTCAATGAACTGAGACCAACAGACAGTTTTTACTTACCAGGAGAACTTATCTGAGCAGGTGAGTGAGCGCTGTGTTTTGGGGACTTGATGGCAGTTCGAGTCACTGTAAAGTTTACAGACTCTCTGATCACATCAAAGTCCCACGTGATCACACAGCCCGCGTCTGAGATGTTCACCTTCACATCGTGATTCTGTAACCATCATACGCAACATATTATTATTTAATTATTAATCTACAATCTGTATAATACATAAAAAGTATATATTATATACTAATATAATAGACATCGCGATGACATATGATGAAACAATGAAATTTATTGATTTGAAGTAGTGGATAAGTGAACCCAGTTCTATAATCAATAGTTCTATCGATATTATTCTATACAGATCCCACCTCAGGAGAAGGGCCGTTCCTTTATTAACCTCATTATAACGTTTCCTTTACCAACATTTTGTTCATACAATTCACAACAAAACCATAGTAATATACGACATATTTAAGACATCTTTGTCCGGAAACCACATTTAATCAGCTTCACGGAGGTATATAAAAAATAAAAGAAACACATTTTTAAACAAAGTTCCTTATTCATATATGTATGTATTTACTTATGTGCCCGACTCTACTATGCTCGACCCTACTATGGAAATCCTCAATTTTAGATTTATTCACCTAGGGTAGAGGTCTTCAATGAGTACCTGGCATCGCTTAACCCATCCGAAGGACGACGTACTCAATGTGTTTTTCACCTCCTACGTGAAAAACCCAAGAGCCTTGGCCGGGTTTCGAACCCACGATCTTGAGTTCAGTAGGCTAGAAGGCTACCTCTGGACCTGCTGGCGCCCTCTATTTTGTTATAATTTCAATGTATAGGTTAGGTTTTATGACTCATGCCTGGGCTTTAACTACGAGGTCATATCGCCTACTACCAGAGCGCTCTTTCGTCACTCTGGTGGACATGAGCCCGACTCTACTGTGGGAGTCCTAAATTTTTATTCACCCAGGGCCGGGGTCTTTAACAAGTCTGATATCGTACAGGCGGGACCATCGCTTAACGTCCCATCCGAAGGACGGCGTGCTTAAGTTTATTTTACCTCCTAATACGTTTGTTTTATTAGAGGCTGATCTCTCCTCCTTCATATTACATCGTTGGTTGGTCACTCCCTCCCTAATTGATATATATTTACTATAAGTTTCTATAATAAGTCCGCTAAAAGATATGTAATTTAAAGTTTATGCCAGATGAGCTGCTAGTATACACTTTGCTCACCTGTCCCTTGGCCAGACTGACAGAATGGTAGATACTGTCGTCCGTCATGTTGTGTCCTTCCTTTCCAAGTTCATTCTCTGTCAGATAGAGGCTCTTCGGGATCACACTCCCCTCCACCACTCCTGTCTGAACACACACATATACAAAAATCAATATTCAACGGCAAAACACAACAATATAGTTATCAAAAACATATCCGAAATTGAAAAACGTTTCTATATATGAGTTCCTTTTGGCAGCTGTCTTTTTAATTATTATTATTATTTCTTGATAATATAAATGAATCACTGGCAATGTACATCCCCAAACGTAAATAAATGAACTAAATTTTCACTCTCACTCTGAAGCCAATGTACCTATTTGGCTGGAAATCAATAGGTGTCTTCCTCAGGGGACTTAATTCAAACTTCGTGTTGAGAAATTTGTAACATCGGCAGTTATTAGGTCAACAAATCAACAAACATATACAACATTTAATGTCGATAGGTTAGGTTATGTTTTATGACTCATGCCCGGGCTTTAACTACGAGGTCATATCACCTACTACCAGAGTGCTCTTTCGTCACTCTGGTGGACATGAGCCCGACTCTACTGTAAAAGTTCTAAATTTTGCCTACCCTAAATTTTTATTCACCTAGGGTACTTTAACGAGTACCTGACATCGTACGGGACCATCGCTTAACGTCCCATTTGAAGGACGGCGTGCTTAAGTTTATTTTACCTCCCAGATAAAATAAACTAAGGCCCTCGGTAGGGTTATGAACCCACGTTCTTGAGTTCAGAAGTCAAGCACGCATACCACTGAGCTACCGGCGCCCTCTTTAATGTAGATATATTCATTCTATGATGATTGAAAAGGCTCTGAGTAAGACACAAATTGATACTAAATGAGAGAGCCCGGAAATCAGTTCTTTTGCCGGTGTTAACCAACGATTTTTTTTTTTTTGAAGTAAAACTCTTTAGCGTGACTAGTGAATCGGAATCACCTCATAAAAAATCAAACATGAAACGCTCAAGGAGAGGGGATGGATAGTGCAACCATACAAGTCAACTACGAGTTTAGATCGGTGTCGATACATCAGCTGTTGTGTGCTACGTGTTTGTATACGGTTTATGCGTTAAATTAATACGTTTGATTATTAATTTAATACATTTAATTTTATTCTGAGTTAATGTTAAATAGTAAAAAAGCCAAAAACTTCAACGGAACGTGTTCGACAATTCCGTGCAAGACCAAAGCAAATACAGCAACAAGAAAGTCACCATAAAAGTAATTTATTTATTATTTAAATTATTAAAATTCATTAAAATTATTGATTTCTCAACTAAATTTTCACTCTCACTCTGAACCAATTTACCAATTCGGTTGAATATTAACAGGTGTCTTACTCACGGACTTCTGAATAATCACTAAATTTGGCGTTGATATATTTGTTACATCGGCAGTAATTAGGGTTTTGAGTTAGCCCCCCTCCTCTCACCCCTCTTTTAATTATTCCCTCCCCCAATTAATACCAACAAATATATATAAAATTTAATGTAGATATATTCATTATATCTTGGTCACAGACACATACACACATAGACATACAGGAATTTTTTCCCCCATTTTTAGAGGTTGGAAAACCTGAAATTCCGTTGAAAATTCAACATATTTTCTGAATGATTACGTAACTTCCCCTACACTTCGTATAGCTGGATAAGTGAAAAAATGAAATTTCCATCTGTACAGATATTTTGATACATCTAAATTTTATTTTTCTCATTAAGTTATTCATCATGATTCATTCATAATGTTAATGGTTCTACATAATGGCATTATTAGGCTAGCCTAATGGAGGATTGTGGTCTTAGTGACTCACCTTGCAGGGACCTCCCAGGAAGTCAGGCACATACTCCTGTGGGATGTAGTCCACGAGGCCGCCAGGTTCTTGATAGTCGTTACCTCCGTAGAACAGGAACTTGGTCCGAGTAACATCGTCTAGAAAACAGAATAAGTTTTTTTTAAAAAAATGAATAAAAATGGTGAATAATTATTCCCCAGTGTCAATTGATCAATCATGTTTTTGTTCTTCCTCTGAAAATCAATGGAGATCTCAGTTGGAGCCTTCTCAATCCTCAAATAAAATTTCGTGTCAATACATTCATTACGTAGACAGTTATTAGGGTTTCGGAAATGATTCCCCCCTTCAGCCGATTTCATATCAAATCGCCTACTACCAGAGCGTTCTTTTGTCGCTCTGGTGGACATGAGCTCGACTCTACTATGAGATAAATTTTGGTATGGGTCTTTAAAGAGTACCTGACATCGTACAGGTTAATGACCTATCCAAAGGACGGCGTGTTCAATTTTTTTTTCACTTTCCAAATATAAAAAACCTAAGGGACTTAGTCGGGTTTCGGATCCATGATCTTGAGATCAGTAAGCAAGCACGCATACCACTGAGCTCCCGGTGCCCTCTTAAATCAATAGGTTTCGTTCTTCATTACATCGACAGTCCCCCGCTCATCTTGTAGGTGGAAAACCGCTACTGCTGTGCATCCTGGGTCAGTCACCATTCTGGATTTTGAGGCGGACGGTTTTCACAGCCTTAGTTAAAGTGGAACTATGGGGGTGGTTGCTTCCAAGATTCGTAGTGGCTTTGGTTACTGGCATCACCACCGGAAGCCAGTCCCTGGCAGTTTCTGATTTTGGGACCAGAGCGAAGTAGTAGGTGTCCCGATTCCTCCCCCATTCCAAGGAACTAACGCCACCCCCTAGACAAATTTCCACCCCAGTAGGTTGTCCTAAATATTTTTAGGAGGTTGGATTCTATCCTCGGCGGGGCATGGGTGAGAGCCACGGTACCGATGATGAGTGATTTCTACCAACTAAAAAAAAAAAGTAGTCACGTGAGACAGTAGTCAGGCTCACGTCCACCAGAGCGACGGAAAAGTTAACGCTCATAGTAGGCGATATGATCTATAATGTAATTTCTGATTGATTGATTACATAACTCTTCTGTACATCGCAAAACTGGGAAAGTAAAAAAAATAAAATAAATCGATTATTAACATAGATGAGTAATCAACATATGTGAAAAATCATAAAATTTTATTTAATTATATCAGATGTTTTTAGGTGCAGTGTAGTGTAGCTTTATAAGGTTTTGAACCAATATTTTGAACCTACTTAAATATAATTTTTAATGTTTTCGATAAGAATTAATATAAATTGGCAATTATTGGCAAGTTTGATACTGGTGGAATACTGTTGTGAGTTGACTTGGGGGAGTGTGCGTGTGATGTAATGGTACATCGACGGCCCAATGGTCAGACACGAACCACGATTGTCAAAGAGCAATGGAGCAGTTCTCCACCTCCGGAGGAACGACAGAAGGAGGCGGCAGTCTCCAACTATGATCTTGGACTTTCCGATGTTGATATCGTACCCGATATTAACAGTCCCAAGTAAGTCTTGTCAAGGGGGGTAAAGAAACCAACCTAACTCTAATTTTCCTAAACGTATATTTAAAATCATTCAATTAAAACAAATCTAAATTTTTGTAAACTTTGGAAAAATTGTAGTATATTGTCGCTAAGGAATACCAAAATTTATTTGGTTTATTTTTTTAAAAGCAGACAGCAGGCATACAATTCATTAATTCACCTTGAAAAAAAGAACATCCAAAAATGCGAAATACAGTCGGGAGAGAGCACCACCGTGCTCAAGGTATAGTTAAAAAAGTTGTCAGTGAATCACTGGCTATATACTTCCCCAATAATTAATTACGTTTTCGCTCTCCATAGATAGGCAATATTTAGAGTTATTGTGTTAAGCCCCCTTCTCTTCGGGCCATTTGACTGAAAATCAATCGGTGTCGTCCTTACAGGGTTCTGGTTACACATATAAAATTTCTTGTCGATACATTCATTATATCGGAAGTTATTGTGTATTTTTTAAATTTTAGAATGAGAAGGTCGGAAAAGATGAAATTTGTTTTGTTTTTTCCAGATTTCACAGAGAAAGTTCATACTCCGATGTGGATTTTTCCAACAAATATAAAACCTGCCCAACATCGAAAATGTCACATCATCATAGACATCGACGAAAAAATGAAAATGGGAACAGCACTGGAAGCGGACGAAATTCTCCAGCAGCAGGAGGAGGCAATAGCAGCGCTGGGCTCATCTCTCCATGCGGTGAACGGAAGGGATCAGGGAATGGAGAGAAAGAAGCAATAGTCGGGATGAATAATGTTAAAGCAGGAGGACAACAGACGAACGGGAAAAGCAAAGTTAGCAAATCTCCAGTGAAGGAAAAATGCGCAGAACCAACAGCGCCTCGGCCAATTCACCGCCGTTCTTGTCTCTACATAATCTGTATATGTTTGTTGTGTGTCGTTTTGTGTGGAGTTTGCGTTCAGGTCGCTATACATTTCTATGGACAACAAATTGACCGTATGTTGTCCTGTCATAGAACTCGTTATACTGCAGTCGCTTACAACATCCATGGGCCCATGTACCATGTGTGTCGCGCAGTTAAATTGTTACGACAACCAAGAAACTTTATCCTGGGCTGAGAGCGCACCCTTGTGGCACACTGTGACAATTCTACTGTTGAGAGATTTCAACTTCAACTGAGACTGTACCGCAATAAACAATCCTACCTGTGTTTTGCATATTAAATTTAATCGTCTAAAAAATTTAATATAGAGAGTTGTATTCGAATACATTTCTGCGATCTGTGTTGATATAATGGAAAGCTAATAAAATAAATGAAAACAAAGAATTGGTTTAACATTTATATTGTCTAATTCCACAAAAGTATATACATAAAGTGGACCGCCACGCTAACGATGGCATAATCCGAAACCGGTACACTTTAAGTATATATGTTTGTGGATTTAGACAATATAAAAGTTAAACAATTCCTTTGTTTTTATTTATTATATAGAGTTGTAGTTGTCAATATATAGTTGTCAATATATAGTTGTCAATATATAGTTGTCAATATATAGTTGTCAATATGTAGTTGTCAATATATAGTTGTCAATATATAGTTGTCAATATATAAATATAAACTTAAGGACAGGACAATTACTCTTAGAAGAATCAACGACAATGATTTCCTCAGTTCGAATTATCCACCTCCCTTTAAATCCTTTTCCCCATGAGCTGATTCCCTTCTTCTTAATCCTACAGTGCCTTCCTGGACAGTGCTGCCTTGGATACGTCTCTCACACTTCCACTTTTGTCCTCCCAGTCTCTTTATCTCACCTTTCCGTCTCTTCATGGAATGGGGTCTGCCCCGGTTCTTCTTCCTTCGGACCTCGTATCCAGCATTGTTCATATCTTTCTGTTTCTAGCACAGTTGTTGGCGCTTCTCCAAGGGCTTCACCTTCAGGTTTTCCCTAATATTCTCAAGAGGAAGTTCATTTCAGCTGCAGTGATCTTGCTGGTATTCTTGTCCAACGTGATCCAGTTTTCAGTGCCGTTCAAGATAGACTCAGCAGCTCCTGGCCTATCCGTACATCTCAAAGACTTCTCAATCCTTGTATAACATATCCTGGAGGGCGCCGGTAGCTCAGTAGTATGCGTGCTTGCCTTCTGAGCTCAAGATCGTGGGTACGAAACCCGACCGAAGCCCTTAGTTTATTCTATCTGGGAGGTAAAATAAACTTAATCATGCAGTCCTTCGGATGGGACGTTAAGCGATGGTCCCGAGCCAGTACGATGTCAGATACTCGTTAAAGACCACTGCCCTAGGTGAATAAAAAATTTAGGACTCCCACAGTAGAGTCGGGCTCATGTCCACCAGAATGACGAAAGAGGGCTCTGGTAGTAGGCTATATGACCTCGTAGTTAAAGCCCGGGCACATTATATCAGTATGAGTTAAGCCTCCTCTAATTCAGTAGCAAGTTACCTATGAAGGTGGATACGAGGGTCCACAGGATGGGGAAGACTCTGGGGGCTCTGATGATGAGAACACGACCCAGGGTCTCTGGATAGTTGGCCTCAACAATCTCTATGGTATGTAGCAAAGCCTGAAACAGAACATGCCTTGAATAGCTAGTCAATAGACATATTATCGAGATAAAAATTAAACTATCGATAATAGAAAATAGCCTAAAGAGAAACACATAAATAAAATATAAAATTGACTTAAACACTCTCAGTCTTTGATTACTCTTCCATAGTTTTTATGTTGATCTAATGGAAAATATTAATTTCATATTTACATTGTGAAAATTCATGATATCAAAAGGATATTCTTAACAAGGAAATGGTTGTGTACACTGGATAATGTAGTATGAGGCGAAAATATAATCATGTATAGTTGTAGGCGTCAAACTACAAGCCCGTACTAAAAACTAGCGAGAGCGCGTTGCCGATATGGTTAGTCATTTTATTGTCTCTTTCAACAATAACGTTTTTTTTTTGTCATTTCTTAACTCTGTTTTGTTGATTGTTTCGTTAGTAATTAATATTATAAGTAATTTTTATTTACATGTTTCCATTAAATTCTATTTAAAATACATACTCATCTATATAATAAAAATGACTGGCTAATTTTGCTAAACGCAAAACTCGGGAACGGCTGGACCAATTCGGCTATTTTTTTTTTCAAATATTCGTTGAAGTCCGAGGAAGGTTATTATGAAGAGAGTTCTAGCGGTCAACTGGAGGGGGGGGGGGGGGGGGGGCTAAGCACAAAAATTGCTCTCGCGCATTAACGGATGGACGGATTATCATGAAATTTCACATGTAGTATTCTTAAAATCCAAGTTAAAAAATAGGCTATGTGGCATCCATAAATTTTTAACGGTAGGGGGGGTTGTAAAGGGGGCCTAAATATAAAGATAGTGCTAAGTCATTAACGGATGATCGGATTGTCATGGAAGTTTATATGTAGTTTTTTTAAAGGCCAAATTCAAAATAGGCTATGTGACATTTCAAAATTTTGAACGGAAGGGGGGGTTGTGGGGGTAGGCCTAAATACAAAGATAGTGCTAAGTCTTTAACGAATGATCGGATTGTCATGGAATTTCATATGTAGTATTCCTAGAGGGCAAATTGAAAAATGCGCTATGTGTCATCTCAAAAATTTGGACGGGAGGTGGGGTGGCAATAAGGGCTAAGCATAAAAATTGTTTTAGCGCAAAATTGTGAACGGAAGGGGGGTTGTGAGAGTAGGCCTAGATACAAAGATAGTGATCGGTCATTAACTGATGATCGGATTGTCATGGAATTTCTCATGTAGTATTTTCAAAGGCGAAATAGAAAAATACACTGACATTTCAAAAATTTGAACGGGAGGGGGGGGGGGGGGCGCTAAGCATAAAAATAATACTGACTCATTAAAGGTAATCGGATTCTCATGAAATTTCACAAGTAGTAGTAGTAACTACGTACTAGCTGTGGTGCCCAGCGTTCCTAACTACGTTCTAGCTGTGAGGTCCTCCGTTGTAAGGTACATACTGGCTGTGGTGTCCAGCGTTCCTAACTACATACTAGCTGCGGGGCCCGCCGTTGCAAGGTACATACTAGCTGTGATGCCCAGCGTTTCTAACTACATACTAGCTGTGGGGTCCGCACAGCGGCTGTGGGTTCCGCACATTTGTGGTCACAAGCGTTCTTAAGTACGCACTGGCTAGAACGGCCAGTGACTCTAAGTATTCACTAGCTGTGGTTTCCGCCGTTGAATGGCGCGTACTAGCTATGGTGCCCAGGGGTCCTAAAAAGTTACTAGCTGGGATGTCTGCCGTTGAAGGACTATAAGCCTTATTCCGTATGAATAATTAAAAATGATAACATCATGAATTTACTGTTGAAAAATTGAATAGGATTCGAACGAGAGATATTAGGAGAAAAGTCAAAGTTCCCCGGGCAACGCCGGGTATTACTGCTAGTTATGAAATATATATATATATTTTTTGAGGGCGCCGGTAGCTCAGTGGTATGCATGCTTGCTTATTGAGCTCAAGAACACGGGTTCGAAACCTGGCCGAGGCCCTTAGCTTATTTTATCTGGAATGTAAAAAAAAAACTTGAGCACACCATCCTTCGGATGGTCCCGAGCCTGTATGATATCAGGTACTCGTTAAAGACCCTTAATCCTAGGTGAATAAAAATTTAGGGTAGGCAACATTTAGGACTCCCACAGTAGAGTCGGGCTCATGTCCACCAGAGTAAAGAAAGAGCGCTCTGGTAGTAGGCGATATGACCTCGTAGTTTAAGCCGCGGCATGAGTAATAATAACTATCTCTAAGTGATGCGTTTGAATAATTTGGCTGAAAATCATTACGAATATTACTGAGGAACTCATAAACCTATTATATTCATTTTGTGTGAAAATATCGTGTCAACAGAAACATTTAATGGTCGTTTATGGATTGAAGGGGTTGGGAAACAAGAAATTCCTGTGAAAATGCAACATAGAACTTTTGAAAATACTACATTTAGTGGGGAAGTAAGGCAACATTTAGGACTCCCACAGTAGAGTCGGGTTCATGTACAACAGAGGGACGAAAGGTAGGGGTTTCGAAATTTATTGCCATGGTTTCGAATGGTTTTGCCGAGTAAGAGACAAAAATCACCCTGTTTCTAGCTCTATCATTCAAGAAAAGGCGTCCGAAGTTGCCGAAATTTTGGGGATTTTAAATTTCAAAGCGACAAATGGTTGCCCTCGAAAAATTTAGAAAATATTTTTATATTTTACTAATTTTTACTGTGTATTCCTTTTAATTTTATTTTTTTCTTCTCAATGAAGGACAAAAAAAGTATACACGACGATGTACGCTATGGAGAGGTTTCACTGTACCTGAATAGTACGTGCAGTTGCACCTCATGAGACTGCAGCACATGAGATGGGGTGATGTTGCTCACGTGCAAGGTGCACCATAATCGACCTCTCTCTCTCTGATTGAACTATGGTAAATGCTACTAACAGTTGTGTTACTATGGTTACCTTAATGCCTGGCCTCCAGAGATGTCGCATGTTGAGTCCTTCGAGGTCCACAAGAAGACACCAAGTAGAGATAGGTTTACCTCTACTCATCGTCGCCTCCTCTGTTAGCCGCAGTCCCTCCTCGCACACATGCATCGTCTGCAGACAAACGACAACATTATAGAGACACACCAAGTGTATAAAAGTACTGAAAGAACTCGGATTTAATAAATTATTTAATACGAAAGAGGAGATCCAAGCTTCTTCTCCATAAAAATAAGTCGACAGTGAATCACCGGCTATGTACTTCTCCAGCTTGTATTATTCAACTATGTTTCTGCTCTCCCTCCAAAACTAATCCACTCTTTCGTTTTAAAATCGAAATTGGATATATATAGTGGTTTCTGAATTCTCACACTAAACCTTGGTGTCGATAAATTTATTATATCGGCAATTATTACGGTTTTTGTGTTGAGACCCCTCTCATCCCCCTTCCTCTTCGGCCAATTTAGATTAAAATTAATAAATGTCGTCCTTTTGAGGCTCTGGTCACACTTATTAAATTTCGTGTCGATACATTCATTCTCTTTGGAGTTATTGTGTTCACCGATACACACACTACATAAATAAAATGCTAATGCGACTATAAAAAGAACGAAATGAATACTCTATTTAAAATTTTATAAAATTAAATTAAAAATGATCTTTATTCTGGGACATACGAACCCTAAGAATAAAATTATGGCGTATTTTTCAATAAATTGTAGAATAATAATAAATTATTCTAACTTAATACATTTATTTATATTATTATTACTTTTTTTTTAACCCACTATTTCTATTTAATTGCTTATTTTGAATGAATCTTTGATCAGTAATCGCTCCGAAAGTAGCAAAATTTAATTCCCTTAGTGCTGGTTTTAGTGCCCTTCGTAACATGTATCATTAATCATTGGTTATGAACGCAACCATTCATATATTAGTATATATATATATTCATAAATACTGACCAGCTTGAGAAGGCCATCCTCGCCTATAGTCTTGAGAAGTCCCTTCACGTCCATCTGTCCAAGACGTAGCAGGTACACAGGTCTACCATCTGCACAGAATAACATTATATTTATATTTATCAATTATGCAGCCTCATGTTGGTACACAACAAGGTATACTTTCGAGCAACTTATTGAGTAGAATTAAGAAGAGAAAACTGGTGTGGTAAAGAAGGGGATGGATAGCCGAGCCTACCCCCACCACCATCTCTCCTTATCCCCACTACCACTTCCTTTCTCTCTCACTTGCTATAATTAAGATAAAAAAAACATCTTCTCCTTAAAATATATTAAAGCTGAAGCTGTATGGAATAATTAAGCGAGTGGCAAAATAAAATTTATCTCGCCATCCTTCGGATGGGACGTTAAGTGACGGTCCCGAGCCTGTACGACGTCAGGTACTCGTTAAAGACCCCTATCCTAGGTGAATAAAAATTTACGGTAGACAAAATTTAGGACTCCCATAGTAGAGTGGGGCTCTTGTCCACCAGAGTGATGAAAGAGCGCTCTGGTAATGGCGATATGAAGTTAAAGTCATAATAACTAACTGTAATAACTCCTGAAGATGGCTACCATTACATTCTCCCTTTCCCCCCACCCACCACTTAGAACCTTCTACTTGTGGTCTCTGTTACTTCAATCTGACTATACTCTTGGTCTTGGTCCACTTCTGATACCTTTGTCATGATGATGCCATCCTCCGGGGAAGTAGTCTTTAACGATCTGCGGTGGAACATACTCCGAGAGAACCTTGTCCACGTTGTGCATCTTTCGCCAGCTCATTGAGTCTGTGAGTAGTGCTCTGGCCTTTTCAACGTTGAAGTCACGAGCACGCAGGAAACGGAGCAGTGTTGTATCCGTTGGCACCTGAAAACAATAAACACAGATACATATGAGACTGTGGGGATTGGAAATATCAATAAAAAGGTTCATTTTTCTGTGGAGCAGAGAAGCTGTTACGATATGAAGGAGTCTTCCTCTGGGGATGATTTGTTCACTGAGCTTATATGACACAAGGGCCGCCCAGGCAAGGTTTGATAGAAAAAAAGGGGCTGATAAGAAATAAGTGACGAGAATGAAGAAAAAAAAATACTAAGAAAATAAATTTGTGAAATGAAAATACCTAAATGAAATGTACAAAAAAGGTATAATAAGCTCCGACCATTTGTGGAAAATGAACTGGAGGAGGAATAAACGACCTTTCGTCCAGGAAGAAAAACCAAGGACCACATTTTCACTCAGAACCATACCAGAAAAAGCTTGGGATTTTTTTATTTTTTCTATTTACAAAGAGATATTTACAACTGTATACAAATATATACAACAAGCAAATACGTCAATACAGAGATAATGGCAATGTCAAGAGGGGAGAAATCACCCAGTGGTGACACTCCCTGGTCACTGATTTCCTCTCATTTGTAACTAATCACTGTCATTGCTGCTGCTAAGGAGGTCTCTCGGCCATTGACGCTTAAGCCGTCGTTGGGGAAGTGTGGCAGAATGGAGAGATAGAGGATTATTGTGGGAACTAAGAGAAAATAATTTTTTATACTTGGATTTAGCGACTTCTGTAACAAAAGGTACGTTAAGGTCAGTGTGAAGAGTTTTGTTGGTTGGTTGGTTTATTTTGGGCGAACAACTGCTTTGGTTATTATCGCCCTACCTTGTTACATTCCTTGTCTTAACTAAGCCAGCGAACTCTTAATACAAATGACGAGAACAGCCATGATGGGATCCCACAGGGGGCCAGGGGGACCGGGGAAGGGCAAAGCATGGGACCAAGGGCAACCAACGAACAGACAGGCCAGGTCAGGGAACAAACAACAGCAACACCGGGCCACTCTCTGAAGTATATGTAAGCACTTAGCTTAATCGTGAACATAGCGGGGCTTGAAGACGAGGCTGTGCATGTGAGGAAAGCCGTCCACACCCTCCAAGTCTAGGAATGTTTCAGTCCAGAGGCCCTGGCGGAGCTGCCCCAGGCCCCCTGGAGTTTTGTTGGAGAAGCTTGGGATAGAAATTAATTTCATGATTCATCCCTCCCAGGAATAGGCGAGAGGTGGCAATTGGAGCAGTCCTCCTATTGGGTGTCGCTCCCCACCCCAAGAGACATCTTTCATTGGCCTCACTATACCTTAGACTTGTGTAGTTGAGCGAAGGACTTCCTCAGTTGGACCAGCCGGGATTCCTGCATCAGAGTGAGCTGGCCCAAGTACCGCTGGATATAGTCCGAATCCAACTGAGACTGACAATCTACAAACAAACAAACATTCCTGTCAACCTTAACAAAATATTCATTAAAGTCGTCGGTGATTCACCGGCAATGTTTCCCCAGAACGAACCAGTTGACAATATGTCATACATAGGGGCAGTATAGACAGACTGAATGTATAGAATACAAATTTGAGGAGGGCGCCGGTAGCTGTGATGTAGCGTGCTTGCCCACTGAGCTCAAGATCGATCGTTCAAAACCCGGCTAAGGCCCCGTGAAAGTAAAAAAAAAAGTGGAGCAAGCCGTCCTTCGGATGGGACGCTAAACGATGCTCCGAGTCTGTGTAAGATACTCGTTAAAGATGAATAAATCTGGGAAGTCAAAATGTAGGACTCTCATAGTAGTCGGGATCATGTCCACCACAAGTGCACCCTGGTAGTAAGCGATAGAAAATCGGTACATGTGAAAAAAGTGTATAGTGTAAAAAAACGATTAGCATAACAGGAATCTATATCACGCACTGCCTTCTTTATCTAATGATAATTTCGGCTATTTTAAACATACTTCTATCAACTATGACGTTCATAAGGGTTTTCGTGTCGGGAAAGTTGAATTGGACTAAACTAATTTTCCCACAGATATTTAGGACCAAATTTGCATTCAAAGTAATATTTAAATAATGCCTTTGTAATGTAATGAATGAAATTAAATGCTCTTAAAAATGTTCAACTGAGATACGTTGAACAGATATTTCTTAAAATTTACGCACAATGAAGCTACAATTGTTCGCATAATTTCGAAAAAAACTCAATGTTTTGATGTTTTTATGAAGTAAATGCATTAAGAAATAATTTTTCATGAAGTCTTAAAATGGGGTAGTTTTATTTAAAAATTGAAAACGTTAACGGGGAAAGAGCTATATCCTCTAAAGATTTATCGTTATAAACCACTTAACCTCTTTAACCAAATTTTAATCATTTTCAGTTTTGGGGAGAGCAGTTATTATTAAATATGTTTTACAAAAAACAAAACTAAAAAAAGTTGTTTTTGACTTATTCAAAAATCAATCTTTTGAATATTTTTGAAAAACATTTATCCAAGAAATGTTATTTATGAGATGGTTAATTAATTATTGTGATTCATGTCCATGCTTTAACTGTAACTGTGAGGTCGTATCGTCTACTATCAGAGCACTCTTTCGTCACTCTGGTGTACATGAGCCCGATTCTACTGTGGGAATCCTAAATGTTGTCCTGTATGGGTCTTGTAACGAGTACCTCACATCGTACAGGCTCGGGACCATCGCTTAACGTCCCATCCGAAGGGTGGCGTGCTCAAGGTTTTTTTTTTTCACCTCCCAGATAAAAAAAGAACCTAGGGGTCTCGTTCGAGTTTCGAATCCGCGATCTTGAGTTCAGTAAGCAAGCACACATACCACTGAGCTACTGGTGCCCTGAATACTAATAATATATTTACTACAAACACATTTTTTCCATATATTCTTTGGATTTCAAAGTCTAGCAATTACAAACATTTCAGGAAGCACTCCCATTATCATTATCTATAATTTATTTGATGTTCTTCATAATAATGTTAACATTTTTTTCATGTCAATCAAATCAAATCTTCTTTTTATAAAACATATTTATTGAATCGATCTCTAAGTTTAAACTCAAAGTCAAAATGGAGCTTAAACTTATACATAAATTCAGAATTTCCCTTACACAACCCAAAAATAATAATTACACAGACTACCTTTGGATGACTGCTGACCAGAGTTTCGTCGTGGCTTTGAACAGAGTAATATTTCTGCACTGTTAGGAGTCTCTTCAAGCTCCACATCTTCATCTCTGTAGAAAGGTATATCAAAGATTAATTAACAATATAAATAGGATCATTTATATATACATGAAAAAGTATTAAATATTAAAAAATAATTGATATGAAGGTAACATTTCTTCATGGTTGAGACCTGTAGACATACCAAGTTATAACACCTTAAAATTCCAGATTTGAGAATACCTGAACAGGCGAAACGTAATCATGACCATTAAATAAGAGCCGGAAGACCGAAACGCCTCTGGCGGTGTTTTGTTATAAACCCCTTCATTGGTAACAAAATAATATTATCTCTAAGTGGTGCGAGGGCGCCGGTAGATCAGTGGTGTGCGTGCTTGCCTTCTGAGCTCAAAGTCAAGGGTTAGTTTTTTTATCTGGGAGGTAAAATAAACTTAAGTACGCCGTCCTTCGGATGGGACACTATTGATGGTCCCGAGCCTGTACGATGTCAGATACTCGTTAAAGACCCCTAATCTAGGTGAATAAAAATTTAGGACTCCCACAGTAGAGTCGGGCTCATGTCCACCAGAGTGACGAAAGAGCGCTCTGGTAGTAGGTGATATGACCTCGTAGTTAAAGTCTGGGCATGAGTCATAATAACTATCTCTAAGTGATGCGTTTGAATAATTTGGCTGAAAATCATTACGAATATTACTGATGAACTCATGAATCTATTATATTTATTTTGAGAGAAAATATCGAGGCCACAGAATCATTTTATGGTCATTTATGGATTCAAGGGGTTGGAAAACATGAAATTCCTGTGAAAATGCAACATCGAACTTTTGAAAATACTACATATTACAGGGGAAGTAAGAAATAATATACTCGTATATTTATCGTATTTGAAGATCGGTGACTGCTCATGGCGTGACTAATGTCAAGGTTAGTTTTAAACGCACACGTTTATTTATTAATTATTTCAATTAGGTAAACACCTAGCGAGCTAAGTAATAATTGTACCTGTAAATAGATAATTATATGGTTGAAGATCACACCAGAGATGAGAGAATAATAATAATTTGTTGTAATATATTTCGGCGATTTGTGTCGATATAATGGAAAGCTAATAAAATAAATAAAAATAAATAAATTGTTTACCTTTTATATTGTCTAATTCAAGAAACATATATACATAAAGTGTACCGACTTCGGCTTACGCCATCGTCAGCACAAAGTTCAAAACTGACGTTTAGGTTTGCTTAGAGTCGTATCCGAGTCTTCTCGGGTTAAACAGCAATTTTCGAACATTTTTGTATCATTTATAGTTTCAAAGGAGAAGTTTTAAAGTTAGTTAGAAGGGACTACGTTTCTCTTACCCCAGCTCGAGCTCTGGAGATGCAGGGCCCCGAGTCCAGCGAGCCATTGTCGCCACTCCTTCCTTCTTCAGCTCCTCGATAAAATACTCCATCACCTGTCCGAAGAAGAGTCAGTCATTACAAATACATAGTATTGGAAAACTAATTGTAAAAGGTCAACCTACCAGATTTCATATTGAGGAGGGAACGTTAAAGAGTTGTCCAGAGCCAGAAATAAAATCAAATGAATAAATAGAGTTATAAAAAATTGATGCTGAAATGTACAAAATAGAAAGGAAGAAATGAAAGGCTAATGGGAGGGAGAGGATTGTTTATCGAAGAGGAATTGGAACAGAAAGGATTTGAAGGAAGCCAAGGAAGGAGAGTGACGGACGTGGGGAGGCAAGGAGTTACAGAGAGAGGAGGCCTGGACAAGGAACGAGTTGTGGAAGGCAGAGGAGCAATGGGAGGCGATGAAGAGGTCTGAAGGACAGGAACTGGTGTGTCTTTGGTGGACGGAGGACTGGAATTGGAACAGAAAGGATTTGAAGGAAGCCATGGAAGGAGAGTGAGGAACGTGGGGAGGCAGGGAGTTGTACAGAGAGGAGGCCTGGACAAGGAACGAGTTGTGGAAGGCAGAGGAGCAATGGGAGGCGATGAAGAGGTCTGAAGGACAGGAACTGGTGTGTCTTTGGTGGACGGAGGACTGGAATTTGAACATTTGGATTATGTAATGATACGTACAGGTAGACAGTCAATCTAGAACTGATTTATTCTAATATAACATATGTTTATACATATTCATCACATCTCCCTTTCAAAACTACAGAGAACAAGTATTATGGAAATACAACAAAATATAACATGAAACAAACAGCAAGTTCTCATGGCTGGTATCTGTCCGGTCTGCGGAGGGTGGCCCTATCTCGGAGGCAGTACCCTGAAGCAGGCTGACTCCCAGCTCCCTCTCTGGCAGGATCCATCGTCTCCTCTTCACTGTCCCAAGCCAGCTCTCCCAGCCTCCTTCCCCGTTCCACTGGTCCGACGAACGGTTTCAAAAATCGCCGGTTTCTTTCCACAATTCTTCCATTTTCTAATTTAATTCTGAAAGAATTCGGTCTTGCCATTCTCTCTATGATAGTGCACCTGTCCCAAGTGGGTCCTCTTTGCACCAACGCTAGGTCACCTTCATTTAGATTCGCTTTGTAGTGCCGAGTCCCACCTCTATCATAATACACTTTCTGTCTCATCTGTCTTTTTCCTAACTCTTCCGATACCGCCTTCCATTTTGAGGGTTCATAGTTATTCACCTGAGTCGAGGTCATCGGCAGTATTCCTCTTACTTTTCCTCTAAACAATATCTCGCTTGGTGGATCCAGTTCACCTTGTGGAGTATTGTGAAATTCAAGCAAACAGAGAAACGGGTCTAAATTGTCCATCTTCGCTTTTTTGAACATTTTTTTCATAGTCTGGACAGATCTCTCTGCGAGTCCGTTAGACTGAGGATACTCCGGACTGCTAGTTTTATGAACAAAATTCCATTCTCTGGAAAAATGCTTGAAGTCAGCAGAACTAAACTGAGGTCCGTTGTCAGACATTACTACTCTCCGTATTCCATGGCGGGAAAAAATTGATTTCATATATCGAATAACCGTCTGGCTTAAAGTATTTTCCAATTTACAAACTTCAATAAATTTGGAAAAATAGTCCACAATTAATAAATATGAATTTCCTGAAAAAGAAAATAAATCTGTAGCAACCTTTTCCCAAGGGCTAGTTGGTAGCTCATGCGGCAACATAGGTTCTTTGCAGCTAGAATTCTGATATCGAGCGCAGACGTAGCAGTTTCGAACGTAATTTTCTATTTCGTTATTCATTCCTGGCCAAAACATCACCTCTCGAGCTCGCTGCTTACATCTCTCAATCCCTTGATGACCATAGTGAATTTTCCTTAACAGGCATGTCCTCAGATCCTTGGGTATTATTATCTGGTTAGATTTAATGTACAAACCCTCTCTGCTCACTGTTATGTCGTCCTTAAAAGTATAATATGGTCGTATTAAAGGACCCAACTCATTTCTGTTTTCTGGCCACCCGTTAGCGATGCAATTCTTTAAACCGACAATTTCTTTATCTTCCTGACTTTTAGTAACAATTAAATCTATTAAACAATCCTCGAAGGGAAGTGTCTTGGTAACCAAAAAAACCTGAGCTTCTAAATCTTGCTCGATAGAGCCGGCCTGATCTGGTCCACTGAGGGGTGCCCTGTATGGGGAATTTTTTTAACTTTCCCCTAAATATAAATTTATATCGCTCAAATGAGTCATTTTTTTGTGGAATATAATAGTCATCAAAACATTTCAAAATGCGTGACTTTATTTTCGTTCACTTGAAAACTTTCATAGATATCAATGGCGTCAGTACCCACGAGATGCAGTAGAATTGCCCGTTTCCTTTTGTCTTCAAATTTCTCATCTGCTCCAATCGCCTCCAAATATCTCAAAAATGTTTTCTTCCAATGAGTCCACTGAATCCCATTTCCACTAAATTCTTCAGGTGGCTTTATAATGCTATCCATGTTCACAATTTTCAGAATAAAACAAAAATAATTTAACTTTTCTTTAAGCTAACTCAAAAATTCAAAATAAACATAAATAATTTTTTTTTTTTTTGTTTTAACTAATTAGCCTAGACTGCGCCATGTAATGAAACGTACAGGTAGACAGTCAATCTAGAACTGATTTATTCTAATATAACATATGTTTATACATATTCATCACAGATTAGATAATAGATTTCTTTGGATTTTAGCATTTGGAATAGGAATGAACCTAGAGAATAGTCTCGGCGGTAGGAAGGTTTGAGCCATTTCAACTTTTACTCGAGTGAGATGTGAGCGTCTCTAGCTAGGGGCATCGAAAGCAAATTTGACGAAGTGTTCAGAATACGCTGGAGTTTGCTATCAAGTCCCTTGCTGAGATCATTATAGACCAGGCATCCCTAGTCGAAATGAGGGAAAACGAGGGAGGATACGAGGAGTTGCTGGGAACTTTGTGGTAGAGAGTGAGTGGACAACGTTTAAATTGTGCAAAGGATTTAGTACCCAAGATTTTTTGACTCTAGGATCGTAGGTGAAGCCTGGGCATAAGTCACAAACACACAGAAAGAAGAAATTGGATCTGACCGAAAATAACTATACTACGCAAAGACTCAGCCAAAGCATCCCAAACGTTCCCATACTCAGTCAATTATTAAAATTTGGAAGACCAAATATCTGTATTTATTTTACCTAAAGATGTCTTCCCCCCACCTCGATTAGTATATAAATAAATAAATAATAATAATAATAAATATAGTATTCTAGTAGTGGGTCACCTCTTTGCCCTTAGCGATATTCGTCGAATACTGTTTCATGGCCAGTTTCTCAATGGTGTTCTCAAAACCCAGGAAAGACTTGATATCCACCTCGGCAGACTGTTCGAAACAGGTCCATTCGCTGTTCTCTGGATGTACCTACGAAAAAAAAAAAAAAAAAAAAAATGTATCATTAAATACTTCAATATATTCCAATCATAAAAAAGACGTCGGTGAATCACCGGCAATTTTCTTCCCCAGAACGAATTAATCAATTAAATTTTCGCTCCCACTCCAAAACAGTCGACCGTTTGCGCTAATATGCAACATTTGACTTACATAGGGGCTTCTAAATCCTCACAATCATTACAATGGCAGTTATTATGGTTTTTGAGTTAAGCTTCGCCCCTAATTCGCCTCCTCTTTGACCGATTTGGTGAAAATCGATAGATGTTGACCTTATGGGGATTTGGTCACACATAAAATTTCGTGTCGATGGATTCATTCTGTCGTCACTTATTAGAACTTTTATATTAGGCCTCCCCCCTAATCTCCCCCTTCCCATCGGTCGTCATATTTGCGATCCAGTGGTCAGAAAAGTTAACAATTCCATTAAAAATTCTGCATCGAATTTTTGACCGATGATATAACGTCAAGTTGGGTTGCCCGTAAGTAATCTTATAGTTGAACGTTTTTACTAAACAGTTTCATAATAATATAACCACCAAACCATTAGGCAAAACGAAGGGGACAGACACGCAATCTGCAGGGTGCACGCACGGCCGTATTCTAAGTCCAAGGATTAATAGGTCCAAAAAACATTATTTGATACAAAGCTTTCATTTTTATATTTTGGGCAGAGTTCCTCCACACCCTAAATGTCAGTCCAATGCACCTTATTGTTTTATTTATTCATTTATAATTGATTAATATACAGATTTATTTTATTTTATTTATACATCGTTATAGTTAGATTGTTTTATTTTTTTTTCTATATCTCGCACATTGGGACCTGATGATGGGACGTAAGAACGTCCCGAAACATCCTATGTATTATTTTTTTTATATACTCAAATATTTCTAAGTATTCATTTGTTCAGTTTTTATTAATAATTAATAAAAACTGAACATGAAATTATTTCATTTTACTTTTTTTAATAGTTTTGTTATTACGACTAATCATTACAACATCATCGTTAGACTCAAGTAGTGAGTAGATGATGTTGTCGAGTTACCATCGGAACTTCATGTTTTCCGGCCCTCTGAATTACAAAAATGAAAAAATTTCAGTCTGATAAAATAACTATCGATAAAATGAATATATCGACATGAAATTTTAAATGTGTATCCAGCACCCTATAAAGACGACACTTATCAATTTTATGCCGAATTAACTTATGGAGAGAAGGGAAGAAGGACCAGAAGAGAGTACCTGACATCTCACATGTTCTAACGCTTGCATTACTATAGTAATGACATACCGCGACATTTGGTATGATAATTCAATTGCGACGACGATTTAAGGAGGTTGTTGTCGATCTAGAGCTAGTTGTGTAACATAAGAAAAGACGAAATCGAGTTTTTTTTTTTTTTTTTTTTTTTTTTGCCACACAATATTTTCGAATCATTTGATCATTTCCATTATGAGAATCAGAATTGTTTCAAATGACCATTGTTGGACGCGGTATTGTTTCTTTAAAATTTGGCAAAAATGTTTTTTGAGATCCTTTATTGACGCGCTTTCATCGGTTCTCTTACTCAATTACATCAACCTTTTTTTACAGAAGCTAAATATTTTTATGAATTAAAAAAAAAAATCCGCATGGGCTTATCTTTAGCCCAGTTTATCAGCAAAAAACGAAACTCATGAATGAAAATAATATTTTTGTAACCTATTTTTAATGCTCTGTGGTAAAATGAGATTATGTAAATGTTAAATGAAACTTAAAATAAATAAATATCTACATTATTAAATAAAAAAACTAAACATTGAAACAAACAAAAATCAAGAGAAAAATCTTAAAAACTAAATTCTTAACACTAACACTAATTCAATCTTTTTTTGTTTTATATTTTTGGCCATTCTTTAAAATTTAAGTTATATATTTCTGGGCATATATCCTGTACATATAAACAAACAACAGTACCTTCTTTGCGAATCAATTTCACCGTCAATTCACTTCTATTTAGTTCATTATATCTTAAGCCTAAACACGACTTTGTTCACTCAGACCGTCGCCATTGAACCCAGGCCTCGACCCGTCTCTACATTCACTAAAAAACAGCTGATGGCCGTGTTTTGTTTTTTTACTCATTTGTTTTAAAAGAAATTTGCATCTTATAGAAAATAAATATAATTAATTTTTTTTATATTAATAATTTAATCATTTTAATGTGTGTATTTTTTTTTTTTTTTTATCACAGCTCATTTATGTGAATCCCTATTTCAACAAGAAAAGTTCGCCCGCCCCTATTTCAGGCAAAAGTTTACAGCGATTGAGAGTCGGCAGTATCTTGTAATGTTGAGGAAAGTCGAGGTTCTGTGTTTTTATTTGTATTAAAAAAAAAAACTCAGTATTTTCCTTATAATGACGAGTGGATTGGATTGGTGTGGTGAGGTGTTAAGTGTTCATAAACACTATCAGATATAAACACAAACCATCTTCACCACAAACATCCACACAAGTCATTATAAATCACTGAAGAAGTTAATAAATTGTTTACCAAACACTGAGTTTTTTTATTTACATGACAGAACCTCGACTTTCCTTAACATGTTTGAATCTTATCTTCACAAGATCTTTTTTTTGTAAGTTTTAACATTAATAGAAACGATTTTAAAGTACTTTCGGACGTCTTGACGCGAGGTGTATCAATTTTAAAAACCTTGAAAAATACATGTATTCTCAAAATCTTTCAATTGTATACCTACTCCACTATTAACAACAAAATTGTTGTTATTGTGAGACCCCATACTATGCTCCGTTTGTTACTAGGCACAAATTCATCCCAAGTTGCTACGCTTTTTGTGAGGACACTAAAGAAAGAGCTGATTTTTTTTTTTTTTTTTTGTAATTTCAAATATATTTGATAGAGGTAACGAAGTGTGTGATTGGGTCATCTTGACCGTCATAAGATAGGAGCATATGCTGATGCGAAGAGCACATCACTATCTTGCTGATGTGGTGTGTCGTTGTACATGTGCTGTCTTATCAAAAACATGTGCTCTATACTCAACCAAGAGGGAGCCACATTGACAAGAATACAGCGGCCTTCGATCATGGTTAGCCAATTCACAGCTACTGAGTGGCAATGTATTAGGCTCGATAAATATACATTTGTATCCATCATGTGATATGTATACATAGTATGTATTGGGGTAAATTATTTTAAGGTTTAAGTGTTAATCTTAAATAAATGATAAATAAAAATATATATAATTAATAATAATGAAATAATAATACAAACAATAAATTACCACATTTCCTGTAGAAATTTGATCTCTTTTCGTTTACTAAATTTTGATTTCTACGGTAATTCCGAAAAAGGGCCCTACAAAATATCAAAAGTTCAAGACATGCAATTTTTAAGAAAGTGCACGTATATTTAAAAAAAAAAATGCAATCAACAAACTTTTCACTTGGGTTTTTAAAGAGATGCCATCTTGTCTTCTAAGTTTTGCAAAAATATTAAATCTAATTCAAAGGTTTTCAAATTATCTTACTGGGCCAACAGGCAAAATGAATAGAATAGCATTTAGAGAACATATAATTTGGGTTTATTTTCTTAAATCTACATTATTAAAATTTAAAACTAAACATTTAAACAAACAAAAATTAAAAGAAAAATCTTAAAAACTGAATTCTTAACACTAATTCAATCTTTTTTGTTTTATATTTTGTCCATTTTTAAAATTTAAGTTATATATTTCTGGGCATATATCCTGTACATATAAAGAAACAACAGTACCTTCTTTTTGGATCAATTTCACCGTCAATTCACTTCTATTTAGTTCATTACAACTTAAGCCTAAACACCACTGTCCATGTTCACTCAGACCGTCTCCATTCAACCCTGCCTTCGACTAGCCTCTACACACTTAAAAAACAGCTGAAGGCCGTGTTTTGTTTTTTTACTCATTTGTTTTAAAATAAATTTGCTGTTTATAGAAAAATAAATATAATTAATTTTTTAATATTAATAATTTAATCATTTTAATGTGTGTATTTTTTTTATACATCACAGTATATTATAGTTAGTTATTATGACTCATACCCGGGCTTTAACTACAAGGTCATATCGCCTACTACCAGAGCGCTCTTTCGACACTACTGGACAAGAGCCCCACTCTACTATGGGAGTCCTAAATTTTGCCTATCTTAAATTTTTATTCATCTAGGATAGGGGTCTTTAACATCGTGGAGACTCGAGACCATCACGTAACGTCCTATCCGAAAGACGGCCTGCCCGTACTAAGAGCCTCGGCCGGGTTTCGAACCTGCTACCGGCGCCCACAAATGTATATTATATATTACACACCCAGGACCTCTTCCACCGCCTTCTGTATCTACATCTACATAAATAATTTGGAAATACTTACAAAATATCTGCATGTTTCCAGGACAACAACGCGGGACTGAAAACTTTCGTTGTACGCTTCAATTTCCAATGTCCGAGCTCGAAGATTGAGAATATTCTTTTGGATAAAGTAGACATACTCCACTCCAATTATCTGAAACAATATGAATAATAATAATAACAATAATAATGATAATAATAACGAACATTTCCCAAATAAAAGATGAGAAAACAGTCTTCAGTGAATCCCCGGCAATGTACATCCCCAGAACGCTAATATTCAACAGATCACTTACAAAGGGGCTCCTAAATCCTTACACTAAATTTGTGTCGATAAATTAATTAAAACGGCAGTTATTAAGGTTGTTAAATTGAGGCCCTTCCCCTGAAGTCCCTCTTCTTCGACCGATATCGCTGAATTTTGACAGGTTATGTCCTCATCGGATTTTGACTTTAAATATGAAATTTTGTGTATATTCATTCATTACAACAGCAGTTATTAGAGTTTTTGTGGCAAGCCTTTCTCATAATGCCCCCCTTCTCTTTGGCCGATTTAGCTGAAAATCAATGGGTGTCGTCCTTAGAGGATTCTGGATATACATATACAATTTCGTATCGATACATTCATTCTATCGGGAGTCACCGTGTTTAACACACACACACACACACACATTTCATTTTTGGAAGGACGAGATCGGAAAACATGAAATTCCGTTGAAAAATTGGAATCGAATTTATGACCGATTACATAACCTATAATTCGTATAGCTGGGAAAGAAAAAATAATAATTCCGATAATATTTCAAACTAAAATTTCCAATTGCATCTAAGCACAATTATGTACAAATTACCTCACTTAAAAAACACTAAAAGTGCATTTTAATGGTTTGTCACTACTTTCAAAAACAAAAACAAGTTGACAAATACAGGTCACTCAAAAGATATTCTTCACCTCTGTCTTGCATAAATACATGCATATAAATACATACATAGGTTAGGTAGGTATATATTTTCCACCTATTTGCCTTTTATTTATGCCCAACTCCAGATCCTGAAATTATCTTTTATTCAAGAAAAAAATAACCTTTATTTGAAACAGAAGAGACGGAATGTTAAATGTATAATAATAACTGCTTGAACAATAGACAAAATATCATTTTCCAACTTAGCAGTCAGTTCTAACTACATATTTATAAAATATTCCCCCCTCCAAAAAAAACAAAAACATATATGAAGTAACCAAGTTTCACATTTTTCACCGACCATCACCGCCGCTCCAATGATCATAATAAAATAATGGAAAAAAAAAAAAAAAAAAAAACAGATGTCAGTGAATCGGCAACCTATTGTCCCAGAACGAATTAGTCTATTAAGTTTTCGCTCCCCCTCCAAAACCAGTCGACCTCATACTAAATTTTGTGTCGATAAATTCATTACATAAGTTATTAGGGTTTTTGAATTGAGCCCCCTCCCCTCAACACCCCATTCCATTCAGTCGATTGCTAATTTTTTGTCAATTCTTTCATCACAATTGCTGTTATTAGAGTTTTTGAGTTACGCCTATCGCATAACCTCCCTCCCCAAATCGGACCATTTGACTGAAAATCTATATGCCTGTTCTTTATTAGGGTTTTGGCCAGACATAAAAGTTTTTTCCATTCTATGGTCCCAGGAAAGCTATATTTCATTAAACTGCCATATTGAAAAACTCCGACTTCCAGCTCATTTCGTCTCCACAATAGCAATAGAAATTTTAGAATATTACTTGGAGGGCTTAGGTATGAGTTTTGTCCTGAAAGTGTCTGCAGGCTCTGTACCTTAGATGAGAAGGACGATCTCATACACTTTTTGTTCCATTGTCCCTCCAACTGTATCCCCAGGCAAACATTACTCTACAATAATTGTGGAGATAATTATTATCTCACCAATAGACCAGAATATTACTCAGAAACATTTGTGCATATTTTAAATAATTTAGAAGTTAGAAAAATGAACAATTTATTTTTCATAATTTATATAGTTCATGTCATATCTTGTTTTATATAATTTTTGAATTGTTTCTTTTATCATTTTATTATTTAATTTGTAAAAAAAAAAAAAAAAAAAAAAAAAAAACCTTATCATTGGCATAGAGGTTGTACAATAAAAGTTTATCTATCTACATTCATTCTATAGGCAATTGTTAGAGCTTTTATGTTAAACCTCCTCCATAACCCTTCCCTCCCTTTTGGTCGATTTGGCTGAAAAACAATAGGTGTCGTTGTTCTTGATTCATTTATAAAAATTCATGTCGATACATGCATTCTATCAGGAGTTGTGTTCACAGACAGTCTAGAGGTCAGAAAACATGAATTTCCGTTGAAATTCCGATTCGAATTTTTGACCGATTACACAACTTCCCTTATACTTCATAAAGCTGAGGAAGTAACATTAACCATGAACTTTGTGTGTACCTAATGAGATGCGATTCATAGGCCAGTGTAATGTATAATAATTATTATTCAGTTAATCATTAGTTGTTTGTTATTCAATGATATGGTTGGGTTATCATAATTATTATGGCATCCTCACTACTGACCTAATTACATCCTCAGCTATATAAAGCAAAGAGGAAGTTATGTAACCAGTTGAGTTTATTATAGGTTAGGTTAAGTTTTGAGACTCATGCCCGAGCCTTAACTACGAAGTCATATCGCCTACTACCAGAGAGCTCTTTCGTCACTCTGATGGACATGAGCTCGTCTGTACTGTGGTAGTCCTAAATTTTGCCTACCCTAAATTTTTATTCACCTAGAGCAGGGGTCTTTAACGAGTACCTGACATGGTACAGGCTCGGGACCATCGCTTAACGTCCCATACGAAGGACGGCGTGCTTAAGTTTATTTTACCTTTCCAGAGGGCCTCGGTCGGGTTTCGAACCCACGATCTTGATCTGAGAAGACAAGCACGCATACCCCGGAGCTATCGGCGCCCTCGATAACTGTTAATGTAATGAAATTGTAAATAAGGAAGCTCCTTACTTGACTTACCTAATGGCTTCTTCATCGCCTTACTTTTAGCGTCGATACATTCATTACAACGGCAGTTATTAGAGTTTTTGTGTTAAGCCTCCCCTAATTCTCCCCTCCCTTTGACCGATTTGGCCGAAGTTATCGTGTTCACAGACAGAAAAACTTTTTTTTTTTTTAATTTTTGCAATCGTGTGAACTCTTTAAGGAAGACACCTATTGATTTGGGGGGAGGCTTAACATAAAAACTTAATTAAACTGCAATAATATGAAGATGGCGTGATGTAGTGAAAAGTGATTATTCCACAGGTTGTCAAATAAAATTTAGTATGACCTCTCACAGAGTTTTATTAGAAGTAGCTAGCCGGCTTTCGAGGTTTCCCTCATCATCAGACAGTCTACAAAAGAAACCATCCTTAATATAATATAAACGCAACAAAGATAAATACATTGAATTGAAAAACTTTATTTATTTATTTTTTTTGAAAACAATTAATTTTTTTTTTTTGAAAACAATTTTTTTTTTTTTTAAATAACCAAACCTGATACAACATTTAAAAATGTTTTAAATGAAACCTAAATAATTATATAATAAATTTGTTTTAAATTTTTTCAATTTAATATATTTATCTTAGTTGCCTTTATATTATATTAAGGATGAAAACTGACATTATTGCAGAGATATTGTGAAATAATTCAAATGAACTTGAAAGAAATAGAACTTGTTTATTTAATATATTGTCTAATTTCACTAACTATATATACATGGGAGTACTTTCGGTATTTCTACCATCCTCAGCCAAAAGCATAAGAGATAAGACTGTCTTATACTTATGGCTGAGGGTGGTAGAAATACCGAAAGTACTCCCATGTATATATAGTTGGTGAAATTAGACAATATATTAAATAAACAAGTTTTATTTCTTTCAAGTTCATATTAAGGATGGTTTCTTTTGTAGACTGCCCGATGATGAGGGACACCTCGAAAGCCGGCTAGCTACTTCTAATAAAAATCTGTGAGAGTTCATACTATATTTTATTTGACAACCTGTGTAATTAAACTTTTTGTAATGAATGCATTGATACGAAATTTAATATGTAACTTAAAAGTCTTATAAGAACGACACCTGTTAATTTTCAACAGGAAATCAGACGAAAGGGTGAGGGGATCAACTCAAAAATACCAATAACTGCCTATGAAATGAATGTATTGCCACAAAATTTAGTATGAGCATCCAGAAGCCACTATGCAAATCAACTATTGATTTTTATCCCGAACGGTCAATTGGTTTTGGAGGGAGAGCGAAAACTTAAGTTTCGTGCTCGGGCTTTTTTTTTTATGTGACACCACATTACTGCATTGATTAAAGCACGATTGTATAAGAACATGTTATAGGTTAGGTTAGGTTTTATGACTCATGCCCGGGCTTTAACTACGAGGTTATATCGCCTACTACCAGAGCGCTCTTTCTTTACTCTGGTGGACATGAGCCCGACTCTACTGTGTCCTAAGTTTTTAAAGAGTACCTGACGTACAGGCTCGGGACCATCGCTTAACGTCCCCTCCGAAGGACGGCGTGCTTTATGCTATTGAACATTTTTTTTTTCTTTTTATGTTTGCTTGGAAATGAAAAAAAAAAATAGAATAAATAAATTATGTGATTAACAAACAGAAAATGTAAAGAGGTTAGCTAAAGTGAAAAATGCAGTTTGATGAAGTCACCAATTCTAGGAAATAATGCATTTTTAGCGCTGAAGGCCAGCTTGTTTTGAGAAGGTCATCGTAACACTTTCTGTCTGTCCGTCTGCTCGTAAAAGGATTATTAACGAATGTTTGACGTCTGTCTTGCACCTCAAACTTAATCCTTATTTACAATTTCATTACATTAACAGTTATCGAGGGTGCCGGTAGCTCAGTGGTATGAGTGCTTGTCTTTTGAGATCAAGATCGTTGGTTCGAAACCCGACTGAGGCCCTTAGATTATTTTATCTGGGATTTAAAATAAACTTAAGCACGCCGTCCTTCGGATGGGACGTTAAGCGATGGTCCCGAGCCTGTATGATGTCAGGTACTCGTTAAAGACCCCTATCCTAGGAGAATAAAAATTTAGGGTAGGCAAAATTTAGGTCTCCCATAATAGAGTCGGGCTCATGTCCACCAGAGTGACGAAAGAGGGCTTTGACAGTAGGCGATATGACCTCGTAAAGCCCGGGCATGAGTCATAAAACCTAACCTAATTTGACTGACAAGCTATAATAGGTGTCCGTCTTACGAATTAATCAATGATGTTTTCGCGTCTCTCCAAAGCCTTTCCATCGTTCGGGCTAAAACTCAATCAGCAGTTATTAAGGTATTAACAGATTTAGCGGTTGCAGTTTTATGAGGTTTTGAATGTAAATATAAAATTTCATGTCGATAAATTTCTAACATCGGCAGTTATTGGGCTTTTCAGTTGAGTCCTCCTCCCTCTTTTCTTTCGACCGATTTTGCTGAAAATCAATATGTGTCATATCCTTGTAGGATTCTGGTTACACATATAAAATGTCGTCTGGATACATTCATTCTGTTGGGACTTATCGTTTGTCACAGACAGAAACAGGTGTGGGAGGTCGGAAAACATGAAATTCCGTTGAAAACTCCGCATCGAATTTCTGATTCGTACATAGCTAGAAATGTGAAAATGTGAAAAGTTTCGATAAATTCGTTCAATTGGAAATCATCGTGTTCACAGACAAATTTTTTCCTGTTTTTTTTTCAAAAATATAAAATAGATTTTTGGATTCAGAAGCTGGGAAAACTTGAAATTCAGATGATAACTCAACATAGTATTTTTAAACGATTTCATAACATCCCTTCTACCTCATGTACTTGAGGGGAAGTAAAACAACAGCCTAATGAGTCCAATACTACTTACACATGTAAAAAGGTTGGTGACCCCTTTTCAGGTATAAACAATTAAACATAATTTATAATAATTATTGCTATTAATAATAAATAACAATTTATTATTATTTCACACTAATTCTGTTTCTATTTACAGTTGATAAATATACATTTAATAATGGATATATTTAGTTAGTATTGATTTGTCGTCAGCCAGGAGACAAAATCAATACAAACGAAGAACTGTTACATAAAAAATATATGAGATGAGGTCAACAGAGGACTTTCTTTTATGTGTGTTCTGACGAAGACAATTCTTCTTCTTCGATGAACCGATTTTAACAATATTTGTGATACAACTATACGAGACTAAGCACTCTCTACTTGTCATAAAACCGATGAACCGATTTTAACGACATTTGGGATACAACTATACGAGACTAAGCACTCTCTAGTTGTACTTAAAAAAGAATCGTCAATTTACTTCCCTCAGAATGAATTTATCAATTAATTTTTCGCTTCCCCGCCCCAAAACCAGTTGATCGTTTGCGCCAATAAACAACTTCCATAGGGCTCCTAAATCCTCATATATTTTCTTCGGCCGTTTCTGCTGAAAATTAATAAGTGTCGATCTTATAGGGTATTGAATTTACGTATAAAATTTGGTGTTGATATATTCATTACAATGGCAGTTATTATGGTTTTTGAGTTGAGTCTCTGAGGATCATAGTTGTACACAATACATCTATATTGACAAAGCTGCCGCACAGGTAGATAGCACTGTAATTATATTGATAACCTGTTTTCTAACAAACCAGTTTTCTCTCAATTTAAAGACAAACACTTTAAAATACCCACTTCCAGGAACTTATCCAAACCAAACCAAGGGCATCTTGCATGCAACACAAAACATTCATCATAACACTGCAAAGTTTTAAACACAACATGCAGACAGACATTTGTTTTACTTTCCATTTTCTGGATTTCTATGAGAAATCAGCTTCCGTAGTTGGTAAGTCTTCTGGAAACTGCCAGATCACTTCCCAAAAAATACATCAGTTTGAGGCTTAATTATACGTTTTCACGAACTGTGAGTTGAATCGATAAAGTAGGATATAAGAGGTCAATAGCGCAGTAACCCACGTCGGGAAAGTACCATGCGACGTCACTGACCCCACTGCATTTTCGGAAAGTTTACAATTTGAAAAAAAAGTCTGAGAGTCTTAATCATATGTATATATTTTATCGACAAGTTGTGAGCCTAGATATCTCAGCGACCCCTTGGAAAACATAAGAGTCTCGCCTAAAATGCATTATGGTCAACCTAGGATTCTTAAAAATGTCTGAACAAGTGAATAGAGAATGTAGAGCGCTGGAGAATGTATAGTTTTGGGAACCCTGAAAGTATGCCTTCGATAAAGCGCCCCCCCCCCCCCCCCCCCCCCCCCCAGAAATTTGTTGAGGAATACATTTACATACATTGTGCATAATTGTAGTGAATACATTTTGTATGAAGTAGGGCAAAAATGAAATAAATATGTATAGGATCTTAACCCTTATCGTACTTTTTCCTATATTTATAGTTTTTGTTTTCTTCTCGTGTGATAAAAGTGTGTATAAAAATACACACATTCAAATTATTAATATTATAAAAATTATTTATGACGGCGTGCTTAAGTTTATTCTACCTCCCAGATAAACTAAACTACGGGCCTCGGTCGGGTTAGCCACGTTCTTGAGCTCAGAAGTCAAAAAAACTTTATATATATATGTATATATACTTCCTAAAAATTTTTTTTATTAATAAAGATTCTGGGTTATAGATTATATTAATGCGGATGTGAGGACTGGAACCTTGACCGATCTGTCTGTCAGGCCGGGACGCTATCCACCCCACCACCTCCCTTACATTTTACAGACTAGTGACATGCGTCTCGTCGCATTTAGTCTACCAAATAAGACTTTCAACTTCTGAAAGTGCCGGAAGCCACTGTTAGGCTGACCCGAGAGAGAGAGAGAGGGGTAGGAGATGCAAACCCACCCCCTCCCTTCCCATATTAAATAAATGAGCGGCACCCCCTCAAAGAAAATGGTGACCTCACATCTTGAACAAGAGTTACGAATGTTGTTAGAGAGCACCCCCTTCCCTCTCTGATAACTGGACAACTGTTATCAAACAGAGAGAGGTGAATGGTGATAAGATGGACCACTCCAGTGGCCTCACATCTACCATGAACATACCTGCCAGCTAGTCTGCATTCTAGTCAAATGTATACACAAGGAAATCGAGAAGTTCGTAGAGTCGGACTCATGTCCACCAGAGTGATGAAAAAGCACTCTGGTAAGAGGCGATATGATGAGTGAGGCTGACTACCCGGAGTTGAGTCGATTCGTCGCCTCCTGGCGGAAGGTAAAGAAGGCAGTTTAACATGGTTCCGGGGATGACCGCTGGGTGCTGGTAACAGGGCCCACTTGCGACCATCCTCGGCGCAACGCAGCCAAGAACATAAGTGCCTGGTCCCGAGTTCACCCGGGAAACGCCGATAAGGTAGGTTGGAAGACACAACCGATCGCTCCGGCGATTGGCGGGGTCCTACAACCGGCCGTAGCAGAAAATAAATGAATTAACATAATAATAATAATAATATTTTTTATTGTCACCCCGATACAATACAATTGAATCAGTGACCATTACTTTTACAAAATTAACATAATAATGACACATATAAAGGAACCTTTAACAAACTAAATAAATAACATAAATAAATAAAATAAGTAATTACAAATTAATAATAATAATAATAATGTAACAAAGACAGTAAATATGGAGTGAGGATGTAGGTGTTGAATATCAATATAATATGGAAGTAGAAGTACATTATTCATTAACAATGAATGATCTAAGTTTCAGAGCGCTGATAAAACAATGGAAAATGTTTGAGATATCATTCTTATTATGGACCAGGAGTAATGTATGAAAGTTGGATCGTTCTATACTGAGATACTCTGAGGCAGGAAGTGGCTTCTAATGGGGGGAGTATATCGGACAGGATATTAACAGGTGGTATACGTCTTCCAATTCATTTGTATTACATATTGTACAAAGTTTTAAGGGTGTATACATTATTTTTGTAACTGATTTTGAGATAGTACTTGAAATAAATGAAGTAAAAACCTAAACATGGCCTAAATTCTCCCCTACGCGACGGACGTGTTAGTGAGCCCCCTTCAGGGGCCAGTACACCTGAAGAAAAAAAAAAAAAAAGTCAATTTAAGTCAACAATTGATTTTTAGCACAAACAGTCGATTGGTATCGGAGGGAGAGCGGAAACATAATTAATTCTGTTATCTAGGAAGTAAAAAAAAAAAAAAAGCCTTTGCGATCTCAGCTACTTAACCTCTGCCCCAACTAAACCTGGGTAGATAGGCAAAATGTAAGACTCTGAGAGTAGAGTGGGGCTCATGTCCATGAGACAGCTCTGGTAGTGGGCGATGTGACCTCGCAGTTGAAGCCTGTACATTCTCAAAGAAATAAACTTGCAATATCTGTTATTCTTCCTGCTATAATCAGACCTCCTTTCTTATCACTGTTATCTGTCACTTGACCGATTGTTCCCTGACCCCCCTCCCCCCCCCCCCCCCCCCTCTTCTCACTCCACTCAGAAAACAAATAACAAGAATATTTCAACTGAATAGCTTCCGTTTTAGTCCGGGAATGGAGGGCGCCGGTAGCTCAGTGGTATGCGTGCTTGCCTTCTGAGCTCAAGAACGTGGGTTCGAAATCCGGCCGAGAACCTGAGTTTATTTTATCTGGGAGTTAGAAAAAAAAAAAAAAAAAAAAATCTTAAGCATGCCATCCTTTGGATGGGACGCTAAACGATGGTACGATGCCAGGTACTCGTTAAGGGTACGTAAGGTACCCGATACTCAAGGTGAATAAAAATTTAGAGTAAGCAAAACTTACGACTTAAGACTCCCAGTAGAGCCGCCCTTGTCCACCAAAGTGACGAAAGAACGCTCTGGTAGTAGGCGATATGACCTTGCAGTTAAAGACCGGGCATGAGTTGCATACTCTATTCTATATTACGTACTATGTGTACTACAAATATTCATTCTATAGAGAATTATCGTGTTCAGAGACGCACAGACATAGAGGAATTTTTTTTAATTTTAATTTTTGATGGTCCCGAGCCTGTACGATATCAGGTACTCTTTAAAGACCTCTGCCCTAGGTGAATAAAAATTTAGGGTAGCAAAATTTAGGACTCCCACAGTAGAGTCGGGCTAATGTCCACCAGAGTGACGAAAGAGCGCTCTGGTAGTAGGCGATATGACCTCGTAGTTAAAGCCCGGGCATGAGTCATAAAACCTAACCTAATATCTTCAGAAATGCAACAAAATTAAAAATTTTCTTACATATTTTGTGTTAAGCCCTCCTAATTCCAAATGAAAGATTTGGCTGAAAATATAAGTATCGCTCTTATAGGCTTCTGAATTCTTCTACTTATATCATTCAATTTTTTTTTTTCAATTATAAGGGCAGTTATTATAGTTTTTGTTTAAGTCCATCTCACCCTTAATTTAATATATTTTCATATTTATTGCCCTTAGACCCTTCGTGTCTTAAAAATGTCTGAGTTTCCCAACTCCTAGTTAAGAAGAGGCTTACCTTTTTCAGAATGTAGGGTGCATCTACATGCAACTTGCACTTGCGTTCAGTTTTCCGAACCGATTTATCCGGAGACAGCACGTCTGCAACGATCTCACAGTTGATAACGACCGGTATCTGAGGACATGATGGAAACCTTCGTTCGTACGCCTGTAAACAAATATAAGACATTTATTAATTGTAATGTCGCTTATCCAAAGTAAAGATCCAGTTCTTCGGATAATCAATTGTTTTTTTTTTTCGGATAACTGATTGTAGAAAATTAAGAAAAAGGTGTTGAATGATATAAGTAGAAGAATCCAGAATTCTATAGATTAGCAGTCAACTCGGCCAAAGGTAAGAGAGAATTGCTGACAGACTTCAAGATCGCGGGTTCGAAATCCGGCCGAGGACCTAAGTTTATTTTATCTGGGAGGTGAAAAAAAAAAAAAAAACTTAAGCACGCCGTCCTTCGGATGGGTCGTTAGGCGATGTTCCCGAGCCTATACGATGCCAGGTGCTCGTTAAAGACCCCATACCCAAATTGAATAAAAATTTAGAGTACTTAAGCAAAATTTAAGACTCCCAGTAGAGTCGCCCTTGTCTACCAAAGTGACGAAAGAACGCTCTGGTAGTAGGTGATATGACCTCGTAGTAAAAGCCCGGGCATGAGTCATAACAACTAACTCCAATATATTTTCAGTTAAGTACAATATATAAGTGAGTTGACGTTTCAATCTTGAATAAGTCTTGTAGGTTAGTCTCTAGTCAGGAGGTGAGAATGTGGGTATAATTACTGAAGAAAACTAGGAGACAGCGTACGTGTTGCGGAGTAAAGGTAAACTAGTTGTATTACGATTCTTAAAATTTAATAAAATTCGACAATAGTAAAAAATAAAATCAATTTGTCAGACATAATTATGGGAAGAAAACAATAGATACTGAGATCAATAAAAAAAAAAGAGATGAATTTTTGAAAAGATCCACAAGGACAAGGTCAAGCGAAAAACTGGAATTAAAAGAGAGAAATGAAAACCCGGATAATGGAGGCTGGAACTCAAAAAAACGGAATAGACTGATAATATGGATGATGTACAAAATCCGGATAAGTGAATATGGAATAAAGGTGATAAAACATTATAAATTTGAAAATAAAATAACTCATATATACTCTTGGAAACTACGAATGAACAAAACTTCATATATCCAGAAGAACGGTGATGGTAAGTGCACAAAGTAGGTACTAGAATATGAATGGAGTATGGATAATCCGAACACCATTTATACATATACAATGTTGTTGCGCTTTGGAAATATTCAAATTCCCTGCCTTTTCCAGATTTTCCAGACCCAATTAAAATGTTTCCAGGTCATTTAGATAATGAAGAACATATTGTGAAACTGTTGGTAGACATATATTATAGTAAAATTTACAGATATATGAACATTTTCATTAAAATCATATAATCACTTTTCAATTCACAAATTATATAAAGAATATAATCGTTTTTCAAATCACAGTTCGAACATTAATAATACAACCGATTTAAATCAAAGTAACAATCTATAATTAGTGATCTATGATGACTCAAAATTACGTCTTTAAAACACTCATCGTCTTGCGAATTTCTTCTTCTAGGACTGCGTCTTCATTAGCGATTCGTCTTCTTTTCTCGTTCAGTTCGCAAAGTTTTTCTTTTTTCCAACTCTTTCTTCTTCTGAACACCATCTTCATTTTTTCTTTCTTCTGTATATCGGCTACGAGCACTTCTCACATAATGAATCATGCTTTTTGTTATTTCAATTTTGTCGATTCCTCCTTGGTGCTGAACTCCTTCTCAGACATGACGTTGAGCCACCAACGATTTTTCCGACATGTTATCGACGAGGCACTCCTTATTCACGGAAAATCCACGCTCAACATCTCCTTGGCCGTGAGAGAAGACAAACGTCAACCTAAGAAATTTCGTCAGATCAGAAGAACATATGTGTTTCAACAGCAAGCGCATCCAGAAGTTGTCCAGTCTTTCGTCTCTTGAGTACCCTTGTAAAACTTCATCCATCCCTGGTTTATTACAAAGGGCTGCGAATTCTTGTTCCACCTTGTCACATGAAATTCCACTTATCCATCCGCTTGACATCAAATGTTGAATGTATGATGACAAACGTCGCATGGCAAGTTCTTTGTCGTCGCTAACAACATGTGAATCACCGGCTATGTACTTCCCCAGCATGAATTAATCAATTAAGTTTCCGCTCTCTCTCCAAAACCAAATGACCATTTGTGCTAAAAAAACAATATTTGACTTACATAGGGGCTTCCGAATCCTCATACTAAATTTTGTTTGGATCCATCGATTAGGTACATCGGCAGTTATTGGAGTATTTAAGTCGAGGCCCCTCTTCTCTGTTCTCCCCCTTCTTTTAGACTCATTTTAAGGAATCGAATTTCCGACCAAATACATAACTTCCCCTATACTTCATAAAAGTAAAGAGATGTTGAAGAGTGTCTGAACCACAGAAGAAGGACCAACTAAGAGAAAAAAACATTAGTATCCTCTGGTTATCATCCTCATCTAGACAAGTCTCTAGCTGCTTCTTTCCAGAGAGGTCTAGAGACACTTTGCTTCATCTGAAGCTGATTACATGCGATATCCGGAACAAGAATATAAACGTATTCCCTCTCCTCTCGTCAGTGTATAAAAATTAAAACTACTTTCTAAGAATAGATAAATAAAATACACAATTTCTTTGTCAAACTTCACTGTATTCTCAAATACTCAACTAGTTTCGCCGTGTTAAGGCATTATCAATAGTCACTTATAAACTGACAGAATTGGTTGACAGGATAGAAGGTACAGTTATGGAGGGGGTTTTAGGTAAGGGGAATCCCTTGTTTTTGTTACTCTATACATTCTAATAAACAGATATTTACAAGATGATAATAAATATAAAATAAAAAAGAAAATATATATATAAAATCTAATAAAGTGAAACTAACATTAAAGTGTTGGTATTTATATAGGTATGACTAGTGAATTATAGGTTAGGTTAGGTTTTATGGCTCATGCCCGGGCTTTAACTACGAGGTCATATCGCCTACTACCAGAGCGCTCTTTCGTCACTCTGGTGAACATGAGCCCGACTCTACTGTGGGAGTCCTAAATTTTGCCTACCCTAAATTTTTTATTCACCTAGGGTAGGGGGTCTTTAACGAGTACCTGACATCGTACAGGCTCGGGACCATCGCTTAACGTCCCATCCGAAGGACGGCGTGCTTAAGTTTCTTTTACCTCCCAGATAAAGTAAACTAAGGGCCTCGGTCGGGTTACGAACCCACGACCTTGAGCTCAGAAGTCAAGCACGCATACCACTGAGCTACCGGCGCCCTCCTCATGAATTATATAAATGTAAAACAGAATTTAAAGTGAATGAAAACAAATAAATAGAATTTAGAGGCAATTAAAACATCAAATGAAAATTATAGTATTCTGTAAATGTGAGTTGGCAAAACATTTCTACAATCATCAGACTCTTAGCTACTTGATATTTAAATTAAGAAGGGGGAATGGTTCAGTTCTATTTGTTCATTTAGCATTACAATATCGTTATTTTTGTTCAGTTTATTTATTTCTACAGCTTCCAGTAAATTCAAAAGTGGACCTTTTTGGCAGATATGTATTATAGTTGGTTTGTGTTGTGTGTCTATGGTATGTCCTGTTTCTGTGAGATGTTGGTGAAATGAGACAAAAGTGTTGCAGTTTCTATTAAATTATATTTATTTGTTTTTATTCACTTTAAATTCTATTTTACATTTATATAATATCTAATGTATTATATAATTCTAGAGTTCTAACTATATAAATACCAACACTTTACTGTTAACTTCACTTTATTAGATTTTATACACACACATATATATATATATTTTCTTTTTTATTTTATATTTATTATTATGTTGTAAATATCTGTTTATTGGAATGTATAGAGTAACAAAAACAAAGGATTCCCCGTCACTACCTAAAAACCCCCCTCCATAATTGTACCTTCTAACAATTTCTGTCAGTTTATAAGGGACTCTGGATAATGCCTTAACACGGCTAAACTAGTTGAGTATTTGAGAATATATAGTGAAATTTGACAAATAAATTGTGTATTTTAATTATCTATTCCTGAGGGCGCCAATAGCTCAGTGGTATGCATGCTTGACTTCTGAGCTCAAGGTTGTGGGTTCGTAGCCCGACCGAGGCCCTTAGTTTATTTTATCTGGGAGGTAAAATAAACTTAAGCACGCCGTCCTTCGGATGGGACGTTAAGCGATGGTCCCGAGCATGTACGATGTCAGGTACTCGTTAAAGAGTACCCCTGCCCTAGGTGAATAAAAATTTAGGGTAGGCAAAATTTAGGACTCCCACAGTAGAGTCGGGCTCATGTCCACCAGAGTGATGATAGAGCGCTCTGGTAGTAGGCGATATGACTTCGTAGTTAAAGCCCGGGCATGAGTCATAAAACCTAACCTAACCTTCTATTCCTAGAATGGAACAATATTTTACTACCTTCTAAATGTTTTCGCATACCAAACTTTCCCCTCTGATAATGAATGTATCGACACGAAATTTAGTATGATTCAGAAAACCCTATGTAAGACAACTATTGATTTTTTGCTCTGTCGATTGATTTTGAAGGGAGAGCAAAAAAACATATGTTCTGGGGAAGTACAATGATTTACCGACTTTTTTTGGGGGGATGTATTATATTCAATTAATGTAAAAACAATAATTATGAAAATCCCAGGCGTTTCAGAGGCTCCCATTGGAATCTGCCTTTTCTGTCCGGAGACGTTCCAAATTTGATTGTGGTCACGTGGTATCAGATAGAATGTACGTTAGGGTGGAACGAAAATGGCCTTTTAAAATTTTTTTTAGTTATTAGTTTGGAGATATATAATAGTGGAGAAAAGTTGCCTTTTAAGTTCAAAAATAATTTTAAAAAAATTGGTTGCAATACTACAACATCTTGAGGTGCCGCAAAGAGCTTAAAGTTTGTAAAAAAATGAAAAATTTTAAACTTTGATAAATTATTTTTTATGAATTTCTCGTACATATAATGTTACAAAAGATGGTTTTAAATACATATATAAGCATTAGAATTGGAAAAAATTATTAATTATAAAATATAATAAAAATAAAAAATATTTTGTAATGTCAAACTTTGTATTTCTTACTTCTGTATCCTTAATGATTACAAATGTTACAGCTGCAAAATGTTTGTTTCTACTTCATTGCCACATTAAACTGGTCCTTGCGGCACCTCAAGACCTACTCCAATATTTTTCATATACTTTATTTTTCTTTCTACACTAAAAGGCAACTTTTCCGCGCTATTCCAAATTAAAAATCAAAAGGTGATTTTTTCGTTCCACCCTAATGTACGTACGTCACCACAACTGAGACGTATATATGATTGACGTAGACACAGTATGATCTAGATAATGGCGGCTGTTGGAGAGGTCAAAAGTTCTTCTTCTAAATTCCATGTTGACAACTGGTTCTGATGTGACCTAGCAATATTGGACCTAGTCAAATCTGACCTAAATTCTGATATTCGTATAAATTTTAAAGAATTTAATTTTTATAAAAAGTTTTCAACTCTAGATAGTTGATAAAGGTTTAAAAAAATAGTGATCTAGATGGCATTTCTTATTGTTTACTAATTAGATGTCTCGGCATTATTTTGCAACCATTAATCTAAAATTTGGACAATACAGTTACATATATAGTCAGGGGCGTGCCCCACCTGGCCAGAGCAAAAAAACAAGATAAAAATTAAATAAACTAAAAAAATAGTTTTTCTCAAAAATGGATTGCTTGCAAGTTACCAATAGCATCTTCAAATTTCCCGTGCGACTGATTCCTAAATCAGCAATCAGCTGTTACATAAATGTACATGTACAAAACAAGTCATATTACATTTATTTAAATATACATGAATTGGATCATTTCATTTCCTCGCTCAAAATCTTCATTTATGTTATACTTTATACTCTTAAAGCTGATTTTACATGCGCAGTAAAAATGCAAAGAGCAGCAGCAGCAAATGCACGCTATTGGATGTGAGTCATTTAATTCCAAAAGCACAGAAACCACAGCATGCATTTGCTGCTCATGTAAAGTCAACTTAAGTATTACAGTCAGTGGTTACCTCAGGGGAAGCTTCTAGCGGGTCCGAGTCTTCCAAATTAATAACAAAAAGTCTGCAACGCTAACCACGGAAACTACGGGCTGTGCCCCCCACCCTCATAGCCTAACTTTGCCCCCCCCCCCCCCCCCCCCCCTCAAAATCCTGGCTACGCCCCTGTATATAGTTATATTTGGAATCTGGAGTTGGGAAAACATGAAATTCCGTTGAAAAATTTTAGACAGATTACATAACTTCCCCTAAACATCGTTATATGTTGTATATATAATTTTATACTTACATATATATTATATTTTATGATTTCAGTAATGCATTCATAATTGAAGGCTTCAGTGAATATAATCAATTGTTTTGTCGATATGACTAAATAGATACAGATCTCCATCTCAGAAGAGAATGAGCCAGTCCTTTATTAGACTTATTTTAACTTACCTTTAACAACATTTTGCTCATAAAATCAATAAAAAAATAACAGTTATATTAGAAATTTACTTACAATTAAATCGAAAACCAAATGAAATATAATATTCAAACGCCAACGGAAAATTGAAAAGTAATAACAAAAAAAGTGAATCGCATACTAAAAAAATAAAGGATATTGCGTATAAAATAAAACTTTATTGCATTAAAACTGAAATATCTAACAACTAATAACATTTGAATAGAAACAAAACAGCAAATGAAATAGAGCGACAGGAAGTTTGTATAAATTTGCTAAAACATAAAATAAAACTACATATACATAAAAATATAAATAGTTATATACAAAATGTACCTATTAGAAGAAAATAACTACGTATCTCGATGCTTCTTAAATAACTAACATTCACAAGTAACGTTTAGATTTAACTTCTAGTTTTTGCAATCCATCCCCTAGTTCTAAGTTGAGGAACGCGGACATATTGTGAAACTTGTCTACAACAATAATAAAGCTGAAACAGAGTTTGTGTGTCTATTTGTTCCAGCATCACACACAAACGGCTGCATGGATTTTTATGAAACTTCACATGTAGCATCCTTCCAAGACCGATTGAATAATAGGCTATGTGGCGTCCCAAAATTTTGAACGGAAGGGGGGGTTGAAAGGGGAGCCCAACCATAAAAATTGTTCCAGCTCATTAACGGATGGTCGGATTATCATGAAATTTCACATGTAGTAGTACTCTTAGAAGGCATTTGAAAAATACGAAATAAATGAGATCTCAAAGTTTTGGATGGCATAGGGGGTTGTGGGGGTAAGCCTCAATATAAAGATAGTGCTAAGTCATTAACGGATGATCGGATTGGATTGTCCTGGAATTTCATATGTAGTATTCCTAGTGGATTCTCAGTGGATTATAATTTTAAATACGAAATTTGATGTTGATACATTCATTACATCGGCAGTTATTGGCATTTTTGAAAAAGGCCCCCCCCCGGAACTCTCCCCTCCCCTCAACCGATATCGCTGAAATTTCACTGGTTATGTCCTAAGTGGATCTTAATTTTAAATACGAAATTTGATGTTTATGCATTCATTACATCGGCAGCTATTGGGTTTTTGGAAAAGGGCCACCACCCCGGAACTCCCCCTCCCCTCAAACGATATCGCTGAAATTTGACTGGTCATGTCCGCAGTGGATCTTAATTTTAAATACGAAATTTGATGTTTATGCATTCATTACATCGGCAGCTATTGGGTTTTTGGAAAAGGGCCCCAACCCCGGAACTCCCCCCTCCCCTCAACCGAGATCGCTGAAATTTGACTGGTCATGTCCGCAGTGGATTTAAGTTTTAAATACGAAATTTGATGTCGATACATTCATTACATGGGCAGTTATTGGGATTTTTGAAAAGGGCCCCCACCCCGGAACTCCCCCCTCCCCTCGGCCGATATCGCTGAAATTTTACTGGTTATGTCCTCCGTGAATGTTAATTTTAAATACGAAATTTGATGTTGATACATTCATTACATCGGCAGTTATTGAGATTTTTAAATTCAGATTCGCTTATCTACCCATTCTCTTCCACTGGCTTCTATACTTCGATACTGAAACGGGGTTTGTTTGTATGTTTGTTCCAGCATCATGCCCAAACGGCTGGACGGATATTCATGAAACTTCACATGTAGCATCCTTTCAAGACCAATTGAATAATAGGCTACGTGGCGTCCCACAATTTCGAACGGGAGGGGCGGTTGTAAGGGGGGGCTAAGCGTAAAAATAGTGGTAACTCATTAACTAATGGTCGGATTGTCATGAAATTTCATATGTAGTATTCTTGAAGGCCAAATAGGAAACAAAAGTGTGTGACGTCACAAAATTGTGAACGGGAGGGGGGTTGTGGATTTTTGACCTGAGCCCTCTCCCCGGAACACCCCCCTCCCCTCGGCCGATATCGCTGAAATTTGACTGGTTATGTCCTATGTGGATTTTAGTTTTAAATACGAAATTTGATGTCGATATATTCATTACATCGGCAGTTATTGAGATTTTTGAAAAGGGCCCCCACCCCGGAACTCCCCCCTCCCCTCGGCCGATATCGCTGAAATTTTACTGGTTATGTCCTAAGTGGATTTTAGTTTCAAATACGAAATTTGATATCGATACATTCATTACATGGGCAGTTATTGGGATTTTTGAAAAGGGCCCCCACCCTGGAACTCCCCCCTCCCCTCGGCCAATATCGCTGAAATTTGACTGGTTATGTCCTCCGCGGATGTTAATTTTAGATACGAAATTTTATGTTGATACATTCATTACATCGGCAGTTATTGGGATTTTTTAATTTAGATTCGCTTATCTACCCATTCTCTTCCACTGGCTTCTATTCTTCGATACTGAAACGGGGTTTGTTTGTATGTTTGTTCCAGCATCACGCCCAAACGGCTGGACGGATATTCATGAAACTTCACATGTAGCATCCTTTCAAGACCAATTGAATAATAGGCTATGTGGCGTCCCACAATTTCGAACGGGAGGGGCGGTTGTAAGGGGGGGCTAAGCGTAAAAATAGTGGTAACTCATTAACTAATGGTCGGATTGTCATGAAATTTCATATGTAGTATTCTTGAAGGCCAAATAGGAAACAAAAGTGTGTGACGTCACAAAATTGTGAAGGGGAGGGGGGTTGTGGATTTTTGAATTGAGCCCCCACCCCGGAACTCCCCCTCCTCTCGGCCGATATCGCTGAAATTTCACTGGTAATGTCCTATGTGGATTTTAGTTTTAAATACGAAATTCGATGTCGATACATTCATTACATCGGCAGTTATTGAGATTTTTGAAAAGGGCCCCCACCCCGGAACTCCCCCCTCCCCTCGGCCGATATCGCTGAAATTTGACTGGTTATGTCCTAAGTGGATTTTAGTTTCAAATACGAAATTTGATATCGATACATTCATTACATGGGCAGTTATTGGGATTTTTGAAAAGGGCCTCCACCCTGGAACTCCCCCCTCCCCTCGGCCAATATCGCTGAAATTTGACTGGTTATGTCCTCCGCGGATGTTAATTTTAGATACGAAATTTTATGTTGATACATTCATTACATCGGCAGTTATTGGGATTTTTTAATTTAGATTCGCTTATCTACCCATTCTCTTCCACCGGCTTCTATACTTCTATACTGAAACGGGGTTTGTTTGTATGTTTGTTCCAGCATCACGCCCAAACGGCTGGACGGATATTCATGAAACTTCACATGTAGCATCCTTTTAAGACCGATTGAATAATAGGCTAAGTGGCGTCCCAAAATTTCGAACTGGAGGGGGGGTTGTAAGGGGGGGCTAAGCATAAAAATAGTGCTAATTCATTAATTAATGGTCGGATTGTCATGAAATTTCATATGTAGTATTCTTGAAGGCCAAATAGGAAAACAAAGTGAGTGATGTCACAAAATTGTGAACGGGGGGGGGGGGGGGGGTTGTAAGGGGGGCTAAGCATAAAAATAGTGCTAACTCATTAATTAATGGTCGGATTGTCATGAAATTTCATATGTAGTATTCTTGAAGGCCAAATAGGAAAAAAAAGTATGTGACGTCACAAAATTGTGAACGGGGGGGGGGGGATTGTGGATTTCTGAACTGTGCCCCCTCCCCGGAACTCCCCCTCTCCTCAGCCGATATCGCTGAAATTTGAATGGTTATGTCCTAAGTGGATTTTAATTTTAAATACGAAATTTGATGTTGATACATTCATTATATGGGCAGTTATTGGGATTTCTGAATTGAGCCCCCACCCCGGAACTCTCCCCTCCCCTCGGCCGATATCGCTGAAATTTTACTGGTTATGTCCTAAGTGGACTTTAGTTTTAAATACGAAATTTGATGTCGATATATTCATTACATGGGCAGTTATTGGGATTTTTGAAAAGGGCCCACACCCCGGAACTCCCCCCTCCCCTCGGCCGATATCACTGAAATTTGACTGGTTATGTCCTAAGTGGATTTTAGTTTCAAATACGAAATTTGATATCGATACATTCATTACATGGGCAGTTATTGGGATTTTTGAAAAGGGCCCCCACCCTGGAACTCCCCCCTCCCCTCGGCCGATATCGCTGAAATTTGACTGGTTATGTCCTCCGCGGATGTTAATTTTAAATACGAAATTTGATGTTGATACATTCATTACATCGGCAGTTATTGGGATATTAAAATTCAGAGTCGCTTATTTACGCATTCTCTTCCACCGGCTTCTATACTTTGATACTGAAACGGGGTTTGTTTGTATAATAATTCCAGCATCACGCCCAAACAGCTGGACGGATATTCATGAACCTTCACATGTAGCATCCTTCCAAGACCGATTGAATAATAGGCTATGTGGCGTCCCAAAATTTCGAACGGGAGGGGGGGTTGTAAGGGGGGATAAGCATAAAAATAGTGCTAACTCATTAACTAATGGTCGGATTTTCATGAAATTTCATATGTAGTATTCTTGAAGGCCAAATAGGAAACAAAAGTGTGTGACGTCACAAAATTGTGAAGGAGAGGGGGGTTGTGGATTTTTGAATTGAGCCCCCACTCCGGAACTCCCCCTCCTCTCGGCCGATATCGCTGAAATTTCACTGGTAATGTCCTATGTGGATTTTAGTTTTAAATACGAAATTTGATGTCGATATATTCATTACATCGGCAGTTATTGAGATTTTTGAAAAGGGCCCCCTCCCCGGAACTCCCCCCTCCCCTCGGCCGATATCGTTGAAATTTGACTGGTTACGTCCTAAGTGGATTTTAGTTTCAAATACGAAATTTGATATCGATACATTCATTACATGGGCAGTTATTGGGATTTTTGAAAAGGGCCTCCACCCTGGAACTCCCCCCTCCCCTCGGCCAATATCGCTGAAATTTGACTGGTTATGTCCTCCGCGGATGTTAATTTTAGATACGAAATTTTATGTTGATACATTCATTACATCGGCAGTTATTGGGATTTTTTAATTTAGATTCGCTTATCTACCCATTCTCTTCCACCGGCTTCTATACTGAAACGGGGTTTGTTTGTATGTTTGTTCCAGCATCACTCCCAAACGGCTGGACGGATATTCATGAAACTTCACATGTAGCATCCTTTTAAGACCGATTGAATAATAGGCTAAGTGGCGTCCCAAAATTTCGAACTGGAGGGGGGGTTGTAAGGGGGGGCTAAGCATAAAAATAGTGCTAATTCATTAATTAATGGTCGGATTGTCATGAAATTTCATATGTAGTATTCTTGAAGGCCAAATAGGAAAACAAAGTGAGTGATGTCACAAAATTGTGAACGGGAGGGGGGGGGGGGTTGTAAGGGGGGGCTAAGCATAAAAATAGTGCTAACTCATTAATTAATGGTCGGATTGTCATGAAATTTCATATGCAGTATTCTTGAAGGCCAAATAGGAAAAAAAAGTATGTGACGTCACAAAATTGTGAACGGGGGGGGGGGGGGATTGTGGATTTTTGAACTGTGCCCCCTCCCCGGAACTCCCCCTCTCCTCAGCCGATATCGCTGAAATTTGAATGGTTATGTCCTAAGTGGATTTTAATTTTAAATACGAAATTTGATGTTGATACATTCATTAAATGGGCAGTTATTGGGATTTCTGAATTGAGCCCCCACCCCGGAACTCTCCCCTCCCCTCGGCCGATATCGCTGAAATTTTACTGGTTATGTCCTAAGTGGACTTTAGTTTTAAATACAAAATTTGATGTCGATACATTCATTACATGGGCAGTTATTGGGATTTTTGAAAAGGGCCCCCACCCCGGAACTCCCCCCTCCCCTCGGCCGATATCGCTGAAATTTGACTGGTTATGTCCTAAGTGGATTTTTGTTTTAAATACGAAATTTGATGTTGAAACATTCATTATATGGGCAGTTATTGGGATTTCTGAATTGAGCCCCCACCCCGGAACTCTCCCCTCCCCTCGGCCGATATCGCTGAAATTTTACTGGTTATGTCCTAAGTGGACTTTAGTTTTAAATACAAAATTTGATGTCGATACATTCATTACATGGGCAGTTATTGGGATTTTTGAAAAGGGCCCCCACCCCGGAACTCCCCCCTCCCCTCGGCCGATATCGCTGAAATTTGACTGGTTATGTCCTCAGTGGATTTTTGTTTTAAATACGAAATTTGATGTCGACACATTCATTACATGGGCAGTTATTGGGATTTTTGAAAAGAGACCCCACCCCGGAACTCCCCCCTCCCCTCGGCCGATATCGCTGAAATTTGACTGGTTATGTCCTCCGTGAATGTTAATTTTAAATACGAAATTTGATGTTGATACATTCATTACATCGGCAGTTATTGGGATTTTAAAATTCAGAGTCGCTTATCTACCCATTCTCTTCCACCGGCTTCTATACTTCGATACTGAAACGGGGTTTGTTTGTATGTTTGTTCCAGCGTCACGCCCAAACAGCTGGACGGATATTCATGAAACTTCACATGTAACATCCTTTCAAGACCGATTGAATAATAGGCTAAGTAGCGTTCCAAAATTCCGATCTGGAGGGGGGGTTGTAAGGGGGGGCTAAGCATAAAAATAGTGCTAACTCATTAATTAATGGTCGGATTGTCATGAAATTTCATATGTAGTATTCTTGAAGGCCAAATAGGAAAAAAAAGTGTGTGACGTCACAAAATTGTGAACGGGAGGGGGGTTGTGGATTTTTGAACTGAGCCCTCTCCCCGGAACTCCCCCCTCCCCTCGGCCGATATCGCTGAAATTTGACTGGTTATGTCCTAAGTGGATTTTTGTTTTAAATACGAAATTTGATGTCGATATATTCATTACATGGGCAGTTATTGGGATTTTTGAAAAGGGCCCACACCCCGGAACTCCCCCCTCCCCTCGGCCGATATCACTGAAATTTGACTGGTTATGTCCTAAGTGGATTTTAGTTTTAAATACGAAATTTGATGTCGATACATTCATTACATGGGCAGTTATTGGGATTTTTGAAAAGGGCCCCCACCCCGGAACTCCCCCCTCCCCTCGGCCGATATCGCTGAAATTTGACTGGTTAAGTCCTCCGTGAATGTTAATTTTAAATACGAAATTTGGTGTTGATACATTCATTACATCGGCAGTTATTGGGATTTTAAAATTCAGAGTCGCTTATCTGCCCATTCTCTTCCACCGGCTTCTATACTTCGATACTGAAACGGGGTTTGTTTGTATGTTTATTCCAGCATCACGCCCAAACGGCTGGACGGATATTCATGAAACATCACACGTAGCATCCTTCCAAGACCGATTGAATAATAGGCTATGTGGCGTCCCAAAAATTCGAACGGGAGGGGGGGTTGTAAGGGGGGATAAGCATAAAAATAGTGCTAACTCATTAACTAATGGTCGGATTGTCATGAAATTTCATATGTAGTATTCTTGAAGGCCAAATAGAAAAAAAAAGTGAGTGACGTCACAAAATTGTGAACGGGAGAGGGTTGTGGATTTTTGAACTGAGCCCTCTCCCCGGAACTCCCCCCTCCCCTCATCCGATATCGCTGAAATTTGACTGGTTATGTCCTAAGTAGATTTTTGTTTTAAATACGAAATTTGATGTCGATACATTCATTACATGGGCAGTTATTGGGATTTTTGAAAAGGGCCCCCACCCCGGAACTCCCCCCTCCCCTCGGCCGATATCGCTGAAATTTGACTGGTTATGTCCTGAGTGGATTTTTGTTTTAAATACGAAATTTGATGTCGATACATTCATTACATGGGCAGTTATTGGGATTTTTGAAAAGGGCCCCCACCCCGGAACTCCCCCCTCCCCTCGGCCGATATCGCTGAAATTTGACTGGTGATGTCCCCCGTGAATGTTAATTTTAAATACGAAATTTGATGTTGATACATTCATTACATCGGCAGTTATTGGGATTTTAAAATTCAGAGTCGCTTATCTGCCCATTCTCTTCCACCGGCTTCTATACTTCGATACTGAAACGGGGTTTGTTTGTATGTTTATTCCAGCATCACGCCCAAACGGCTGGACGGATATTCATGAAACTTCACACGTAGCATCCTTCCAAGACCGATTGAATAATAGGCTATGTGGCGTCCCAAAAATTCGAACGGGAGGGGGGGTTGTAAGGGGGGATAAGCATAAAAATAGTGCTAACTCATTAACTAATGGTCGGATTGTCATGAAATTTAATATGTAGTATTCTTGAAGGCCAAATAGAAAAAAAAAGTGACTGACGTCACAAAATTGTGACCGGGAGGGGGGTTGTGGATTTTTGAACTGAGCCCTCTCCCCGGAACTCCCCCCTCCCCTCGGCCGATATCGCTGAAATTTGACTGGTTATGTCCTGAGTGGATTTTTGTTTTAAATACGAAATTTGATGTCGATACATTCATTACATGGGCAGTTATTGGGATTTTTGAAAGGGCCCCCACCCCGGAACTCCCCCCTACCCTCGGCCGATATCGCTGAAATTTGACTGGTTATGTCCTCCGTGAATGTTAATTTTAAATACGAAATTTGATGTTGATACATTCATTACATCGGCAGTTATTGGGATTTTAAAATTCAGAGTCGCTTATCTGCCCATTCTCTTCCACCGGCTTCTATACTTCGATACTGAAACGGGGTTTGTTTGTATGTTTATTCCAGCATCACGCCCAAACGGCTGGACGGATATTCATGAAACTTCACACGTAGCATCCTTCCAAGACCGATTGAATAATAGGCTATGTGGCGTCCCAAAAATTCGAACGGGAGGGGGGGTTGTAAGGGGGGATAAGCATAAAAATAGTGCTAACTCATTAACTAATGGTCGGATTGTCATGAAATTTCATATGTAGTATTCTTGAAGGCCAAATAGAAAAAAAAAGTGAGTGACGTCACAAAATTGTGAACGGGAGAGGGTTGTGGATTTTTGAACTGAGCCCTCTCCCCGGAACTCCCCCCTCCCCTCATCCGATATCGCTGAAATTTGACTGGTTATGTCCTAAGTAGATTTTTGTTTTAAATACGAAATTTGATGTCGATACATTCATTACATGGGCAGTTATTGGGATTTTTGAAAAGGGCCCCCACCCCGGAACTCCCCCCTCCCCTCGGCCGATATCGCTGAAATTTGACTGGTGATGTCCTCCGTGAATGTTAATTTTAAATACGAAATTTGATGTTGATACATTCATTACATCGGCAGTTATTGGGATTTTAAAATTCAGAGTCGCTTATCTACCCATTCTTTTCCACCGGCTTCTATACTTCGATACTGAAACGGGGTTTGTTTGTATGTTTATTCCAGCATCACGCCCATCGGCTGGACGGATATTCATGAAACTTCACATGTAGCATCCTTCCATGACCGATTGAATAATAGGCTATGTGGCGTCCCAAAATTTCGAACGGGAGGGGGGGTTGTAAGGGGGGGCTAAGCATAATAATAGTGCTAACTCATTAATTAATGGTCGGATTGTCATGAAATTTATATGTAGTATTCTTGAAGGCCAAATAGAAAAAAAAAGTGTGTGACGTAACAAAATTGTGACCGGGAGGGGGGTTATGGATTTTTGAACTGAGCCCTCTCCCCGGAACTCCCCCCTCCCCTCGGCCGATATCGCTGAAATTTGACTGGTTATGTCCTAAGTGGATTTTTGTTTTAAATACGAAATTTGATGTCGATACATTCATTACATGGGCAGTTATTGGGATTTTTGAAAAGGGCCCCCCCCCCCGGAACTCCTCCCTCCCCTCGGCCGATATCGCTGAAATTTGACTGGTTATGTCCTCCGTGAATGTTAATTTTAAATACGAAATTTGATGTTCATACATTCATTACATCGGCAGTTATTGGGATTTTAAAATTCAGAGTCGCTTATCTACCCATTCTCTTCCACCGGCTTCTATACTTCGATACTGAAACGGGGTTTGTTTGTATGTTTATTCCAGCATCACGCCCAAACGGCTGGACGGATATTCATGAAACTTCACATGTAGCATCCTTCCAAGACCGATTGAATAATAGGCTATGTGGCGTCCCAAAAATTCGAACGGGAGGGGGGGTTGTAGGCGGGGGCTAAGCATAAAAATAGTGCTAACTCATTAATTAATGGTCGGATTGTCATGAAATTTCATATGTAGTATTCTTGAAGGCCAAATAGAAAAAAAAAGTGAGTGACGTCACAAAATTGTGAACGGGAGGGGGGTTGTGGATTTTTGAACTGAGCCCTCTCCCCGGAACTCCCCCCTCCCCTCATCCGATATCGCTGAAATTTGACTGGTTATGTCCTAAGTGGATTTTTGTTTTAAATACGAAATTTGATGTCGATACATTCATTACATGGGCAGTTATTGGGATTTTTGAAAAGGGCCCCCACCCCGGAACTCCCCCCTCCCCTCGGCCGATATCGCTGAAATTTGACTGGTTATGTCCTCCGTGAATGTTAATTTTAAATACGAAATTTGATGTTGATACATTCATTACATCGGCAGTTATTGGGATTTTAAAATTCAGAGTCGCTTATCTACCCATTCTTTTCCACCGGCTTCTATACTTCGATACTGAAACGGGGTTTGTTTGTATGTTTATTCCAGCATCACGCCCATCGGCTGGACGGATATTCATGAAACTTCACATGTAGCATCCTTCCAAGACCGATTGAATAATAGGCTATGTGGCGTCCCAAAATTCCGAACGGGAGGGGGGGTTGTAAGGGGGGGCTAAGCATAATAATAGTGCTAACTCATTAATTAATGGTCGGATTGTCATGAAATTTATATGTAGTATTCTTGAAGGCCAAATAGAAAAAAAAAGTGTGTGACGTAACAAAATTGTGACCGGGAGGGGGGTTGTGGATTTTTGAACTGAGCCCTCTCCCCGGAACTCCCCCCTCCCCTCGGCCGATATCGCTGAAATTTGACTGGTTATGTCCTAAGTGGATTTTTGTTTTAAATACGAAATTTGATGTCGATACATTCATTACATGGGCAGTTATTGGGATTTTTGAAAAGGGCCCCCACCCCGGAACTCCCCCCTCCCCTAGGCCGATATCGCTGAAATTTGACTGGTTATGTCCTCCGTGAATGTTAATTTTAAATACGAAATTTGATGTTCATACATTCATTACATCGGCAGTTATTGGGATTTTAAAATTCAGAGTCGCTTATCTACCCATTCTCTTCCACCGGCTTCTATACTTCGATACTGAAACGGGGTTTGTTTGTATGTTTATTCCAGCATCACGCCCAAACGGCTGGACGGATATTCATGAAACTTCACATGTAGCATCCTTCCAAGACCGATTGAATAATAGGCTATGTGGCGTCCCAAAAATTCGAACGGGAGGGGGGGTTGTAGGGGGGGGCCAAGCATAAAAATAGTGCTAACTCATTAATTAATGGTCGGATTGTCATGAAATTTCATATGTAGTATTCTTGAAGGCCAAATAGGAAACAAAAGTGTGTGACGTCACAAAATTGTGAAGGGGAGGGGGGTTGTGGATTTTTGAATTGAGCCCCCACCCCGGAACTCCCCCTCCTCTCGGCCGATATCGCTGAAATTTCACTGGTAATGTCCTACGTGGATTTTAGTTTTAAATACGAAATTTGATGTCGATATATTCATTACATCGGCAGTTATTGAGATTTTTGAAAAGGGCCCCCACCCCGGAACTCCCCCCTCCCCTCGGCCGATATCGCTGAAATTTGACTGGTTATGTCCTAAGTGGATTTTAGTTTCAAATACGAAATTTGATATCGATACATTCATTACATGGGCAGTTATTGGGATTTTTGAAAAGGGCCTCCACCCTAGAACTCCCCCCTCCCCTCGGCCAATATCGCTGAAATTTGACTGGTTATGTCCCCCGCGGATGTTAATTTTAGATACGAAATTTTATGTTGATACATTCATTACATCGGCAGTTATTGGGATTTTTTAATTTAGATTCGCTTATCTACCCATTCTCTTCCACCGGCTTCTATACTTCTATACTGAAACGGGGTTTGTTTGTATGTTTGTTCCAGCATCACTCCCAAACGGCTGGACGGATATTCATGAAACTTCACATGTAGCATCCTTTTAAGACCGATTGAATAATAGGCTAAGTGGCGTCCCAAAATTTCGAACTGGAGGGGGGGTTGTAAGGGGGGGCTAAGCATAAAAATAGTGCTAATTCATTAATTAATGGTCGGATTGTCATGAAATTTCATATGTAGTATTCTTGAAGGCCAAATAGGAAAACAAAGTGAGTGATGTCACAAAATTGTGAACGGGGGGGGGGGGGGGGGTTGTAAGGGGGGGCTAAGCATAAAAATAGTGCTAACTCATTAATTAATGGTCGGATTGTCATGAAATTTCATATGTAGTATTCTTGAAGGCCAAATAGGAAAAAAAAGTATGTGACGTCACAAAATTGTGAACGGGGGGGGGATTGTGGATTTTTGAACTGTGCCCCCTCCCCGGAACTCCCCCTCTCCTCAGCCGATATCGCTGAAATTTGAATGGTTATGTCCTAAGTGGATTTTAATTTTAAATACGAAATTTGATGTTGATACATTCATTATATGGGCAGTTATTGGGATTTCTGAATTGAGCCCCCACCCCGGAACTCTCCCCTCCCCTCGGCCGATATCGCTGAAATTTTACTGGTTATGTCCTAAGTGGACTTTAGTTTTAAATACAAAATTTGATGTCGATACATTCATTACATGGGCAGTTATTGGGATTTTTGAAAAGGGCCCCCACCCCGGAACTCCCCCCTCCCCTCGGCCGATATCGCTGAAATTTGACTGGTTATGTCCTAAGTGGATTTTTGTTTTAAATACGAAATTTGATGTTGATACATTCATTATATGGGCAGTTATTGGGATTTCTGAATTGAGCCCCCACCCCGGAACTCTCCCCTCCCCTCGGCCGATATCGCTGAAATTTGACTGGTTATGTCCTAAGTGGATTTTTGTTTTAAATACGAAATTTGATGTCGATATATTCATTACATGGGCAGTTATTGGAATTTTTGAAAAGGGCCCACACCCCGGAACTCCCCCCTCCCCTCGGCCGATATCACTGAAATTTGACTGGTTATGTCCTAAGTGGATTTTAGTTTTAAATACGAAATTTGATGTCGATACATTCATTACATGGGCAGTTATTGGGATTTTTGAAAAGGGCCCCCACCCCGGAACTCCCCCCTCCCCTCGGCCGATATCGCTGAAATTTGACTGGTTAAGTCCTCCGTGAATGTTAATTTTAAATACGAAATTTGATGTTGATACATTCATTACATCGGCAGTTATTGGGATTTTAAAATTCAGAGTCGCTTATCTACCCATTCTTTTCCACCGGCTTCTATACTTCGATACTGAAACGGGGTTTGTTTGTATGTTTATTCCAGCATCACGCCCATCGGCTGGACGGATATTCATGAAACTTCACATGTAGCATCCTTCCAAGACCGATTGAATAATAGGCTATGTGGCGTCCCAAAATTCCGAACGGGAGGGGGGGTTGTAAGGGGGGGCTAAGCATAATAATAGTGCTAACTCATTAATTAATGGTCGGATTGTCATGAAATTTATATGTAGTATTCTTGAAGGCCAAATAGAAAAAAAAAGTGTGTGACGTAACAAAATTGTGACCGGGAGGGGGGTTGTGGATTTTTGAACTGAGCCCTCTCCCCGGAACTCCCCCCTCCCCTCGGCCGATATCGCTGAAATTTGACTGGTTATGTCCTAAGTGGATTTTTGTTTTAAATACGAAATTTGATGTCGATACATTCATTACATGGGCAGTTATTGGGATTTTCGAAAAGGGCCCCCACCCCGGAACTCCCCCCTCCCCTCGGCCGATATCGCTGAAATTTGACTGGTTATGTCCTCCGTGAATGTTAATTTTAAATACGAAATTTGATGTTGATACATTCATTACATCGGCAGTTATTGGGATTTTAAAATTCAGAGTCGCTTATCTACCCATTCTCTTCCACCGGCTTCTATACTTCGATACTGAAACGGGGTTTGTTTGTATGTTTATTCCAGCATCACGCCCAAACGGCTGGACGGATATTCATGAAACTTCACATGTAGCATCCTTCCAAGACCGATTGAATAATAGGCTATGTGGCGTCCCAAAAATTCGAACGGGAGGGGGGGTTGTAGAGGGGGGGGCTAAGCATAAAAATAGTGCTAACTCATTAATTAATGGTCGGATTGTCATGAAATTTCATATGTAGTATTCTTGAAGGCCAAATAGGAAAAAAAAGTGTGTGACGTCACAAAATTGTGAACGGGAGGGGGGTTGTGGATTTTTGAACTGAGCCCTCTCCCCGGAACTCCCCCCTCCCCTCGGCCGATATCGCTGAAATTTGACTGGTTATGTCCTAAGTGGATTTTTGTTTTAAATACGAAATTTGATGTCGATATATTCATTACATGGGCAGTTATTGGGATTTTTGAAAAGGGCCCACACCCCGGAACTCCCCCCTCCCCTCGGCCGATATCACTGAAATTTGACTGGTTAAGTCCTCAGTGAATGTTAATTTTAAATACGAAATTTGATGTTGATACATTCATTACATCGGCAGTTATTGGGATTTTAAAATTCAGAGTCACTTATCTGCCCATTCTCTTCCACCGGCTTCTATACTTCGATACTGAAACGGGGTTTGTTTGTATGTTTATTCCAGCATCACGCCCAAACGGCTGGACGGATATTCATGAAACTTCACACGTAGCATCCTTCCAAGACCGATTGAATAATAGGCTATGTGGCGTCCCAAAAATTCGAACGGGAGGGGGCATTGTAAGGGGGGATAAGCATAAAAATAGTGCTAACTCATTAATTAATGGTCGGATTGTCATGAAATTTCATATGTAGTATTCTTGAAGGCCAAATAGGAAAAGAAAGTGAGAGACGTAAGAAAATTGTGACCGGGAGGGGGGTTGTGGATTTTTGACCTGAGCCCTCTCCCCGGAACTCCCCCCTCCCCTCGGCCGATATCGCTGAAATTTGACTGGTTATGTCCTAAGTGGATTTTTGTTTTAAATACGAAATTTGATGTCGATACATTCATTACATGGGCAGTTATTGGGATTTTTGAAAAGGGCCCCCACCCCGGAACTCCCCCCTCCCCTCGGCCGATATCGCTGAAATTTGACTGGTTATGTCCTCCGTGAATGTTAATTTTAAATACGAAATTTGATGTTGATACATTCATTACATCGGCAGTTATTGGGATTTTAAAATTCAGAGTCGCTTATCTGCCCATTCTCTTCCACCGGCTTCTATACTTCGATACTGAAACGGGGTTTGTTTGTATGTTTATTCCAGCATCACGCCCAAACGGCTGGACGGATATTCATGAAACTTCACACGTAGCATCCTTCCAAGACCGATTGAATAATAGGCTATGTGGCGTCCCAAAAATTCGAACGGGAGGGGGCATTGTAAGGGGGGATAAGCATAAAAATAGTGCTAACTCATTAATTAATGGTCGGATTGTCATGAAATTTCATATGTAGTATTCTTGAAGGCCAAATAGGAAAAGAAAGTGAGAGACGTAACAAAATTGTGACCGGGAGGGGGGTTGTGGATTTTTGACCTGAGCCCTCTCCCCGGAACTCCCCCCTCCCCTCGGCCGATATCGCTGAAATTTGACTGGTTATGTCCTAAGTGGATTTTAGTTTTAAATACGAAATTTGATGTCGATACATTCATTACATGGGCAGTTATTGGGATTTTTGAAAAGGGCCCCCACCCCGGAAGTCCCCCCTCCCCTCGGCCGATATCGCTGAAATTTGACTGGTTATGTCCTCCGTGAATGTTAATTTTAAATACGAAATTTTATGTTGATACATTCATTACATCGGCAGTTATTGGGATTTTAAAATTCAGAGTCGCTTATCTACGCATTCTCTTCCACCGGCTTCTATACTTTGATACTGAAAAGGGGTTTGTTTGTATGTTTGTTCCAGCGTCACGCCCAAACAGCTGGACGGATATTCATGAAACTTCACATGTAACATCCTTTCAAGACCGATTGAATAATAGGCTAAGTAGCGTTCCAAAATTTCGAACTGGAGGGGGGGTTGTAAGCGGGGCTAAGCATAAAAATAGTGCTAACTCATTAATTAATGGTCGGATTGTCATGAAATTTCATATGTAGTATTCTTGAAGGCCAAATAGGAAAAGAAAGTGAGAGACGTAACAAAATTGTGACCGGGAGGGGGGTTGTGGATTTTTGACCTGAGCCCTCTCCCCGGAACTCCCCCCTCACCTCGGCCGATATCGCTGAAATTTGACTGGTTATGTCCTCCGTGAATGTTAATTTTAAATACGAAATTTTATGTTGATACATTCATTACATCGGCAGTTATTGGGATTTTAAAATTCAGAGTCGCTTATCTACGCATTCTCTTCCACCGGCTTCTATACTTTGATACTGAAAAGGGGTTTGTTTGTATGTTTGTTCCAGCGTCACGCCCAAACAGCTGGACGGATATTCATGAAACTTCACATGTAACATCCTTTCAAGACCGATTGAATAATAGGCTAAGTAGCGTTCCAAAATTTCGAACTGGAGGGGGGGTTGTAAGCGGGGCTAAGCATAAAAATAGTGCTAACTCATTAATTAATGGTCGGATTGTCATGAAATTTATATGTAGTATTCTTGAAGGCCAAATAGAAAAAAAAAGTGTGTGACGTAACAAAATTGTGAACGGGAGGGGGGTTGTGGATTTTTGAACTGAGCCCTCTCCCCGGAACTCCCCCCTCCCCTCGGCCGATATCGCTGAAATTTGACTGGTTATGTCCTAAGTGGATTTTTGTTTTAAATACGAAATTTGATGTCGATACATTCATTACATGGGCAGTTATTGGGATTTTTGAAAAGGGCCCCCACCCCGGAACTCCCCCCTCCCCTCGGCCGATATCGCTGAAATTTGACTGGTTATGTCCTCCGTGAATGTTAATTTTAAATACGAAATTTGATGTTGATACATTCATTAAATCGGCAGTTATTGGGATTTTAAAATTCAGAGTCGCTTATCTACCCATTCTCTTCCACCGGCTTCTATACTTCGATACTGAAACGGGGTTTGTTTGTATGTTTATTCCAGCATCACGCCCAAACGGCTGGACGGATATTCATGAAACTTCACATGTAGCATCCTTCCAAGACCGATTGAATAATAGGCTATGTGGCGTCCCAAAATCTCGAACGGGAGGGGGGGTTATAAGGGGGGGCTAAGCATAATAATAGTGCTAACTCATTAATTAATGGTCGGATTGTCATGAAATTTATATGTAGTATTCTTGAAGGCCAAATAGGAAAAAAAAGTGTGTGACGTAACAAAATTGTGACCGGGAGGGGGGTTGTGGATTTTTGAACTGAGCCCACTCCCCGGAACTCCCCCCTCCCCTCGGCCGATATCGCTGAAATTTGACTGGTTATGTCCTAAGTGGATTTTAGTTTTAAATACGAAATTTGATGTCGATACATTCATTACATGGGCAGTTATTGGAATTTTTGAAAAGAGCCCCCACCCCGGAACTCCCCCCTCCCCTCGGCCGATATCGCTGAAATTTGACTGGTTATGTCCTCCGTGAATGTTAATTCTAAATACGAAATTTGATGTTGATACATTCATTACATCGGCAGTTATTGGGATTTTAAAATTCAGAGTCGCTTATCTACCCATTCTTTTCCACCGGCTTCTATACTTCGATACTGAAACGGGGTTTGTTTGTATGTTTATTCCAGCATCACGCCCAAACGGCTGGACGGATATTCATGAAACTTCACATGTAGCATCCTTCCAAAACCGATTGAATAATAGGCTATGTGGCGTCCCAAAATTCCGAACGGGAGGGGGGGTTGTAAGGGGGGGCTAAGCATAATAATAGTGCTAACTCATTAATTAATGGTCGGATTGTCATGAAATTTATATGTAGTATTCTTGAAGGCCAAATAGGAAAAAAAAGTGTGTGACGTAACAAAATTGTGACCGGGAGGGGGGTTGTGGATTTTTGAACTGAGCCCACTCCCCGGAACTCCCCCCTCCCCTCGGCCGATATCGCTGAAATTTGACTGGTTATGTCCTCCGTGAATGTTAATTTTAAATACGAAATTTGATGTTGATACATTCATTACATCGGCAGTTATTGGGATTTTAAAATTCAGAGTCGCTTATCTACCCATTCTCTTCCACCGGCTTCTATACTTCGATACTGAAACGGGGTTTGTTTGTATGTTTATTCCAGCATCACGCCCAAACGGCTGGACGGATATTGATGAAACTTCACATGTAGCATCCTTCCAAGACCGATTGAATAATAGGCTATGTGGCGTCCCAAAATCTCGAACGGGAGGGGGGGTTATAAGGGGGGGCTAAGCATAATAATAGTGCTAACTCATTAATTAATGGTCGGATTGTCATGAAATTTATATGTAGTATTCTTGAAGGCCAAATAGGAAAAAAAAGTGTGTGACGTAACAAAATTGTGACCGGGAGGGGGGTTGTGGATTTTTGAACTGAGCCCACTCCCCGGAACTCCCCCCTCCCCTCGGCCGATATCGCTGAAATTTGACTGGTTATGTCCTAAGTGGATTTTAGTTTTAAATACGAAATTTGATGTCGATACATTCATTACATGGGCAGTTATTGGAATTTTTGAAAAGAGCCCCCACCCCGGAACTCCCCCCTACCCTCGGCCGATATCGCTGAAATTTGACTGGTTATGTCCTCCGTGAATGTTAATTCTAAATACGAAATTTGATGTTGATACATTCATTACATCGGCAGTTATTGGGATTTTAAAATTCAGAGTCGCTTATCTACCCATTCTTTTCCACCGGCTTCTATACTTCGATACTGAAACGGGGTTTGTTTGTATGTTTATTGCAGCATCACGCCCAAACGGCTGGACGGATATTCATGAAACTTCACATGTAGCATCCTTCCAAAACCGATTGAATAATAGGCTATGTGGCGTCCCAAAATTCCGAACGGGAGGGGGGGTTGTAAGGGGGGGCTAAGCATAATAATAGTGCTAACTCATTAATTAATGGTCGGATTGTCATGAAATTTATATGTAGTATTCTTGAAGGCCAAATAGGAAAAAAAAGTGTGTGACGTAACAAAATTGTGACCGGGAGGGGGGTTGTGGATTTTTGAACTGAGCCCACTCCCCGGAACTCCCCCCTCCCCTCGGCCGATATCGCTGAAATTTGACTGGTTATGTCCTAAGTGGATTTTAGTTTTAAATACAAAATTTGATGTCGATACATTCATTACATGGGCAGTTATTGGGATTTTTGAAAAGGGCCCCCACCCCGGAACTCCCCCCTCTCCTCGGCCGATATCGCTGAAATTTGACTGGTTATGTCCTCCGTGAATGTTAATTTTAAATACGAAATTTGATGTTGATACATTCATTACATCGGCAGTTATTGGGATTTTAAAATTCAGAGTCGCTTATCTACGCATTCTCTTCCACCGGCTTCTATACTTTGATACTGAAAAGGGGTTTGTTTGTATGTTTGTTCCAGCGTCACGCCCAAACAGCTGGACGGATATTCATGAAACTTCACATGTAACATCCTTTCAAGACCGATTGAATAATAGGCTAAGTAGCGTTCCAAAATTTCGAACTGGAGGGGGGTTGTAAGCGGGGCTAAGCATAAAAATAGTGCTAACTCATTAATTAATGGTCGGATTGTCATGAAATTTCATATGTAGTATTCTTGAAGGCCAAATAGGAAAAAAAAGTGTGTGACGTCACAAAATTGTGAACGGGAGGGGGGTTGTGGATTTTTGAACTGAGCCCTCTCCCCGGAACTCCCCCCTCCCCTCGGCCGATATCGCTGAAATTTGACTGGTTATGTCCTAAGTGGATTTTAGTTTTAAATACGAAATTTGATGTCGATACATTCATTACATGGGCAGTTATTGGGATTTTTGAAAAGGGCCCACACCCCGGAACTCCCCCCTCCCCTCGGCCGATATCGCTGAAATTTGACTGGTTATGTCCTCCGTGAATGTTAATTTTAAATACGAAATTTGATGTTGATACATTCATTACATGGGCAGTTATTGGGATTTTAAAATTCAGAGTCGCTTATTTACCCATTCTCTTCCACCGGCTTCTATATTTCGATACTGAAACGGGGTTTGTTTGAATGTTTATTCCAGCATCACGCCCAAACGGCTGGACGGATATTCATGAAACTTCACATGTAGCATCCCTTCAAGACCGATTGAATAATAGGCTATGTGGCGTCCCAAAATTTCGAACGGAAGGGGGGGTTGTAAGGGGGGGCTAAGCATAAAAATAGTGCTAACTCATTAATTAATGGTCGGATTGTCATGAAATTTCATAGTAGTATTCTTGAAGGCCAAATAGGAAAAAAAAGTGTGTGACGTAACAAAATTGTGACCGGGAGGGGGGTTGTGGATTTTTGAACTGAGCCCTCTCCCCGGAACTCCCCCCTCCCCTCGGCCGATATCGCTGAAATTTGACTGGTTATGTCCTAAGTGGATTTTAGTTTTAAATACGAAATTTGATGTCGATACATTCATTACATGGGCAGTTATTGGGATTTTCGAAAAGGGCCCCCACCCCGGAACTCCCCCCTCCCCTCGGCCGATATCGCTGAAATTTGACTGGTTATGTCCTCCGTGAATGTTAATTTTAAATACGAAATTTGATGTTGATACATTCATTACATCGGCAGTTATTGGGATTTTAAAATTCAGAGTCGCTTATCTACGCATTCTCTTCCACCGGCTTCTATACTTTGATACTGAAAAGGGGTTTGTTTGTATGTTTGTTCCAGCATCACGCCCAAACAGCTGGACGGATTTTCATGAAACTTCACATGTAACATCCTTTCAAGACCGATTGAATAATAGGCTAAGTAGCGTTCCAAAATTTCGAACTGGAGGGGGGGTTGTAAGTGGGGCTAAGCGTAAAAATAGTGCTAACTCATTAATTAATGGTCGGATTGTCATGAAATTTCATATGTAGTATTCTTGAAGGCCAAATAGGAAAAAAAAGTGTGTGACGTAACAAAATTGTGACCGGGAGGGGGGTTGTGGATTTTTGAACTGAGCCCCCTCCCCGGAACTCCCCCCTCCCCACGGCCGATATCGCTGAAATTTGACTGGTTATGTCATAAGTGGATTTTAGTTTTAAATACGAAATTTGATGTCGATACATTAATTACATCGGCAGTTATTGGGATTTTAAAATTCAGAGTCGCTTATCTACCCATTCTCTTCCACTGGCTTCTATACTTCGATACTGAAACGGGGTTTGTTTGTATGTTTATTCCAGCATAACGCCCAAACGGCTGGACGGATATTCATGAAACTTCACATGTAGCATCCCTCCAAGACCGATTGAATAATAGGCTATGTGGCGTCCCAAAATTTCGAACGGGAGGGGGAGTTGTAAGGGGGGGCTAAGCATAAAAATAGTGCTAACTCATTAATTAATCGTCGGATTGTCATGAAATTTCATAGTAGTATTCTTGAAGGCCAAATAGGAAAAAAAAGTGTCTGACGTAACAAAATTGTGACCGGGAGGGGGGTTTTGGATTTTTGAACTGAGCCCTCTCCCCGGAACTCCCCCCTCCCCTCGGCCGATATCGCTGAAATTTGACTGGTTATGTCCTAAGTGGATTTTAGTTTTAAATACAAAATTTGATGTCGATACATTCATTACATGGGCAGTTATTGGGATTTTCGAAAAGGGCCCCCTCCCCGGAACTCCCCCCTCCCCACGGCCGATATCGCTGAAATTTGACTGGTTATGTCATAAGTGGATTTTAGTTTTAAATACGAAATTTGATGTCGATACATTCATTACATGGGCAGTTATTGGAATTTTTGAAAAGGGCCCCCACCCCGGAACTCCCCCCTCCCCTCGGCCGATATCGCTGAAATTTGACTGGTTATGTTCTCCGTGAATGTTAATTTTAAATACGAAATTTGATGTTGATACATTCATTACATCGGCAGTTATTGGGATTTTAAAATTCAGAGTCGCTTATCTACCCATTCTCTTCCACCGGCTTCTATACTTCGATACTGAAACGGGGTTTGTTTGAATGTTTTTTCCAGCATCACGCCAAAACGGCTGGACGGATATTCATGAAACTTCACATGTAGCATCCCTCCAAGACCGATTGAATAATAGGCTATGTGGCGTCCCAAAATTTCGAACGGGAGGGGGGGTTGTAGGGGGGGGCTAAGCATAAAAATAGTGCTAACTCATTAATTAATGGTCGGATTGTCATGAAATTTCATAGTAGTATTCTTGAAGGCCAAATAGGGAAAAAAAAGTGTGTGACGTCACAAAATTGTGAACGGGAGGGGGGTTGTGGATTTTTGAACTGAGCCCTCTCCCCGGAACTCCCCCCTCCCCTCGGCCGATATCGCTGAAATTTGACTGGTTATGTCCGAAGTGGATTTAAGTTTTAAATACGAAATTTGAAGTCGATACATTCATTACATGGGCAGTTATTGGGATTTTTGAAAAGGGCCCCCACCCCGGAACTCCCCCCTCCCCTCGGCCGATATCGCTGAAATTTGACTGGTTATGTCCTCCGTGAATGTTAATTTTAAATACGAAATTTGATGTTGATACATTCATTACATCGGCAGTTATTGGGATTTCAAAATTCAGAGTCGCTTATTTACCCATTCTCTTCCACCGGCTTCTATACTTTGATACTGAAAAGGGGTTTGTTTGTATGTTTGTTCCAGCGTCACGCCCAAACAGCTGGACGGATATTCATGAAACTTCACATGTAACATCCTTTCAAGACCGATTGAATAATAGGCTAAGTAGCGTTCCAAAATTTCGAACTGGAGGGGGGGTTGTAAGCGGGGCTAAGCATAAAAATAGTGCTAACTCATTAATTAATGGTCGGATTGTCATGAAATTTCATATGTAGTATTCTTGAAGGCCAAATAGGAAAAAAAAGTGTGTGACGTAACAAAATTGTGACCGGGAGGGGGGTTGTGGATTTTTGAACTGAGCCCCCTCCCCGGAACTCCCCCCTCCCCACGGCCGATATCGCTGAAATTTGACTGGTTATGTCATAAGTGGATTTTAGTTTTAAATACGAAATTTGATGTCGATACATTCATTACATGGGCAGTTATTGGAATTTTTGAAAAGGGCCCCCACCCCGGAACTCCCCCCTCCCCTCGGCCGATATCGCTGAAATTTGACTGGCTATGTCCGAAGTGGATTTAAGTTTTAAATACGAAATTTGAAGTCGATACATTCATTACATGGGCAGTTATTGGGATTTTTGAAAAGGGCCCCCACCCCGGAACTCCCCCCTCCCCTCGGCCGATATCGCTGAAATTTGACTGGTTATGTCCTCCGTGAATGTTAATTTTAAATACGAAATTTGATGTTGATACATTAATTACATCGGCAGTTATTGGGATTTTAAAATTCAGAGTCGCTTATCTACGCATTCTCTTCCACCGGCTTCTATACTTTGATACTGAAAAGGGGTTTGTTTGTATGTTTGTTCCAGCGTCACGCCCAAACAGCTGGACGGATATTCATGAAACTTCACATGTAACATCCTTTCAAGACCGATTGAATAATAGGCTAAGTAGCGTTCCAAAATTTCGAACTGGAGGGGGGGTTGTAAGCGGGGCTAAGCATAAAAATAGTGCTAACTCATTAATTAATGGTCGGATTGTCATGAAATTTCATATGTAGTATTCTTGAAGGCCAAATAGGAAAAAAAAGTGTGTGACGTAACAAAATTGTGAACGGGAGGGGGGTTGTGGATTTTTGAACTGAGCCCTCTCCCCGGAACTCCCCCCTCCCCTCGGCCGATATAGCTGAAATTTGACTGGTTATGTCCTAAGTGGATTTTAGTTTTAAATACGAAATTTGATGTCGATACATTCATTACATGGGCAGTTATTGGGATTTTTGGAAAGGGCCCCCACCCCGGAACTCCCCCCTCCCCTCGGCCGATATCGCTGAAATTTGACTGGTTATGTCCTCCGTGAATGTTAATTTTAAATACGAAATTTGATGTTGATACATTCATTACATGGGCAGTTATTGGGATTTTTGAAAAGGGCCCCCACCCCGGAACTCCCCCCTCCCCTCGGCCGATATCGCTGAAATTTGACTGGTTATGTCCTCCGTGAATGTTAATTTTAAATACGAAATTTTATGTTGATACATTCATTACATCGGCAGTTATTGGGATTTTAAAATTCAGAGTCGCTTATCTACGCATTCTCTTCCACCGGCTTCTAGACTTTGATACTGAAAAGGGGTTTGTTTGTATGTTTGTTCCAGCGTCACGCCCAAACAGCTGGACGGATATTCATGAAACTTCACATGTAACATCCTTTCAAGACCGATTGAATAATAGGCTAAGTAGCGTTCCAAAATTTCGAACTGGAGGGGGGGTTGTAAGCGGGGCTAAGCATAAAAATAGTGCTAACTCATTAATTAATGGTCGGATTGTCATGAAATTTCATATGTAGTATTCTTGAAGGCCAAATAGGAAAAAAAAGTGTGTGACGTAACAAAATTGTGACCGGGAGGGGAGTTGTGGATTTTTGAACTGAGCCCTCTCCCCGGAACTCCCCCTCCCCACGGCCGATATCGCTGAAATTTGACTGGTTATGTCATAAACGGATTTTAGTTTTAAATACGAAATTTGATGTCGATACATTCATTACATGGGCAGTTATTGGGATTTTTGAAAAGGGCCCCCACCCCGGAACTCCCCCCTCCCCTCGGCCGATATCGCTGAAATTTGACTGGTTATGTCCTCCGTGAATGTTAATTTTAAATACGAAATTTGATGTTGATACATTCATTACATCGGCAGTTATTGGGATTTTTGAAAAGGGCCCCCACCGCGGAACTCCCCCCTCCCCTCGGCCGATATCGCTGAAATTTGACTGGTTATGTCCTCCGTGAATGTTAATTTTAAATACGAAATTTTATGTTGATACATTCATTACATCGGCAGTTATTGGGATTATTGAAAAGGGCACCCACCCCGGAACTCCCCCCTCCCCTCGGCCGATATCGCTGAAATTTGACTGGTTATGTCCTCCGTGAATGTTAATCTTAAATACGAAATTTGATGTCGATACATTAATTACATCGGCAGTTATTGGGATTTTAAAATTCAGGGTCGCTTATCTACCCATTCTCTTCCACTGGCTTCTATACTTCGATACTGAAACGGGGTTTGTTTGTATGTTTATTCCAGCATCACGCCCAAACGGCTGGACGGATATTCATGAAACTTCACATGTAGCATCCCTCCAAGACCGATTGAATAATAGGCTATGTGGCGTCCCAAAATTTCGAACGGGAGGGGGAGTTGTAAGGGGGGGCAAAGCATAAAAATAGTGCTAACTCATTAATTAATGGTCGGATTGTCATGAAATTTCATAGTAGTATTCTTGAAGGCCAAATAGGAAAAAAAAGTGTCTGACGTAACAAAATTGTGACCGGGAGGGGGGTTGTGGATTTTTGAACTGAGCCCTCTCCCCGGAACTCCCCCCTCCCCTCGGCCGATATCGCTGAAATTTGACTGGTTATGTCCTAAGTGGATTTTAGTTTTAAATACAAAATTTGATGTCGATACATTCATTACATGGGCAGTTATTGGGATTTTCGAAAAGGGCCCCCTCCCCGGAACTCCCCCCTCCCCACGGCCGATATCGCTGAAATTTGACTGGTTATGTCATAAGTGGATTTTAGTTTTAAATACGAAATTTGATGTCGATACATTCATTACATGGGCAGTTATTGGAATTTTTGAAAAGGGCCCCCACCCCGGAACTCCCCCCTCCCCTCGGCCGATATCGCTGAAATTTGACTGGTTATGTCCTCCGTGAATGTTAATTTTAAATACGAAATTTGATGTTGATACATTCATTACATCGGCAGTTATTGGGATTTTAAAATTCAGAGTCGCTTATCTACGCATTCTCTTCCACCGGCTTCTATACTTTGATACTGAAAAGGGGTTTGTTTGTATGTTTGTTCCAGCGTCACGCCCAAACAGCTGGACGGATATTCATGAAACTTCACATGTAACATCCTTTCAAGACCGATTGAATAATAGGCTAAGTAGCGTTCCAAAATTTCGAACTGGAGGGGGGGTTGTAAGCGGGGCTAAGCATAAAAATAGTGCTAACTCATTAATTAATGGTCGGATTGTCATGAAATTTCATATGTAGTATTCTTGAAGGCCAAATAGGAAAAAAAAGTGTGTGACGTAACAAAATTGTGACCGGGAGGGGGGTTGTGGATTTTTGAACTGAGCCCCCTCCCCGGAACTCCCCCCTCCCCACGGCCGATATCGCTGAAATTTGACTGGTTATGTCATGAGTGGATTTTAGTTTTAAATACGAAATTTGATGTCGATACATTCATTACATGGGGAGTTATTGGGATTTTTTAAAAGGGCCCCCACCCCGGAACTCCCCCCTCCCCTCGGCCGATATCGCTGAAATTTGACTCGTGAATGTTAATTTTAAATACGAAATTTGATGTTGATACATTCATTACATCGGCAGTTATTGGGATTTTAAAATTCAGAGTCGCTTATCTACGCATTCTCTTCCACCGGCTTCTATACTTTGATACTGAAAAGGGGTTTGTTTGTATGTTTGTTCCAGCGTCACGCCCAAACAGCTGGACGGATATTCATGAAACTTCACATGTAACATCCTTTCAAGACCGATTGAATAATAGGCTAAGTAGCGTTCCAAAATTTCGAACTGGAGGGGGGGTTGTAAGCGGGGCTAAGCATAAAAATAGTGCTAACTCATTAATTAATGGTCGGATTGTCATGAAATTTCATATGTAGTAATCTTGAAGGCCAAATAGGAAAAAAAAGTGTGTGACGTAACAAAATTGTGACCGGGAGGGGGGTTGTGGATTTTTGAACTGAGCCCCCTCCCCGGAACTCCCCCCTCCCCACGGCCGATATCGCTGAAATTTGACTGGTTATGTCATAAGTGGATTTTAGTTTTAAATACGAAATTTGATGTCGATACATTCATTACATGGGGAGTTATTGGGATTTTTTAAAAGGGCCCCCACCCCGGAACTCCCCCCTCCCCTCGGCCGATATCGCTGAAATTTGACTCGTGAATGTTAATTTTAAATACGAAATTTGATGTTGATACATTCATTACATCGGCAGTTATTGGGATTTTAAAATTCAGAGTCGCTTATCTACGCATTCTCTTCCACCGGCTTCTATACTTTGATACTGAAAAGGGGTTTGTTTGAATGTTTATTCCAGCATCACGCCCAAACGGCTGGACGGATATTCATGAAACTTCACATGTAGCATCCCTTCAAGACCGATTGAATAATAGGCTATGTGGCGTCCCAAAATTTCGAACGGGAGGGGGGGTTGTAAGGGGGGGCTAAGCATAAAAATAGTGCTAACTCATTAATTAATGGTCGGATTGTCATGAAATTTCATAGTAGTATTCTTGAAGGCCAAATAGGAAAAAAAAGTGTGTGACGTAACAAAATTGTGACCGGGAGGGGGGTTGTGGATTTTTGAACTGAGCCCTCTCCCACGGCCGATATCGCTGAAATTTGACTGGTTATGTCATAAGTGGATTTTAGTTTTAAATACGAAATTTGATGTCGATACATTCATTACATGGGCAGTTATTGGAATTTTTGAAAAGGGCCCCCACCCCGGAACTCCCCCCTCCCCTCGGCCGATATCGCTGAAATTTGACTGGTTATGTTCTCCGTGAATGTTAATTTTAAATACGAAATTTGATGTTGATACATTCATTACATCGGCAGTTATTGGGATTTTAAAATTCAGAGTCGCTTATCTACCCATTCTCTTCCACCGGCTTCTATACTTCGATACTGAAACGGGGTTTGTTTGAATGTTTTTTCCAGCATCACGCCAAAACGGCTGGACGGATATTCATGAAACTTCACATGTAGCATCCCTCCAAGACCGATTGAATAATAGGCTAAGTGGCGTCCCAAAATTTCGAACGGGAGGGGGGGTTGTAGGGGGGGGCTAAGCATAAAAATAGTGCTAACTCATTAATTAATGGTCGGATTGTCATGAAATTTCATAGTAGTATTCTTGAAGGCCAAATAGGGAAAAAAAAGTGTGTGACGTCACAAAATTGTGAACGGGAGGGGGGTTGTGGATTTTTGAACTGAGCCCTCTCCCCGGAACTCCCCCCTCCCCTCGGCCGATATCGCTGAAATTTGACTGGCTATGTCCGAAGTGGATTTAAGTTTTAAATACGAAATTTGAAGTCGATACATTCATTACATGGGCAGTTATTGGGATTTTTGAAAAGGGCCCCCACCCCGGAACTCCCCCCTCCCCTCGGCCGATATCGCTGAAATTTGACTGGTTATGTCCTCCGTGAATGTTAATTTTAAATACGAAATTTGATGTTGATACATTAATTACATCGGCAGTTATTGGGATTTTAAAATTCAGAGTCGCTTATCTACCCATTCTCTTCCACTGGCTTCTATACTTCGATACTGAAACGGGGTTTGTTTGTATGTTTATTCCAGCATCACGCCCAAACGGCTGGACGGATATTCATGAAACTTCACATGTAGCATCCCTTCAAGACCGATTGAATAATAGGCTATGTGGCGTCCCAAAATTTCGAACGGGAGGGGGGGTTGTAAGGGGGTGCTAAGCATAAAAATAGTGCTAACTCATTAATTAATGGTCGGATTGTCATGAAATTTCATAGTAGTATTCTTGAAGGCCAAATAGGAAAAAAAAGTGTGTGACGTAACAAAATTGTGACCGGGAGGGGGGTTGTGGATTTTTGAACTGAGCCCTCTCCCCGGAACTCCCCCCTCCCCTCGGCCGATATCGCTGAAATTTGACTGGTTATGTCCTAAGTGGATTTTAGTTTTAAATACGAAATTTGATGTCGATACATTCATTACATGGGCAGTTATTGGGATTTTCGAAAAGGGCCCCCACCCCGGAACTCCCCCCTCCCCTCGGCCGATATCGCTGAAATTTGACTGGTTATGTCCTCCGTGAATGTTAATTTTAAATACGAAATTTGATGTTGATACATTCATTACATCGGCAGTTATTGGGATTTTAAAATTCAGAGTCGCTTATCTACGCATTCTCTTCCACCGGCTTCTATACTTCGATACTGAAAAGGGGTTTGTTTGTATGTTTGTTCCAGCGTCACGCCCAAACAGCTGGACGGATATTCATGAAACTTCACATGTAACATCCTTTCAAGACCGATTGAATAATAGGCTAAGTAGCGTTCCAAAATTTCGAACTGGAGGGGGGGTTGTAAGCGGGGCTAAGCATAAAAATAGTGCTAACTCATTAATTAATGGTCGGATTGTCATGAAATTTCATATGTAGTATTCTTGAAGGCCAAATAGGAAAAAAAAGTGTACGACGTAACAAAATTGTGACCGGGAGGGGGGTTGTGGATTTTTGAACTGAGCCCCCTCCCCGGAACTCCCCCCTCCCCACGGCCGATATCGCTGAAATTTGACTGGTTATGTCATAAGTGGATTTTAGTTTTAAATACGAAATTTGATGTCGATACATTCATTACATGGGCAGTTATTGGAATTTTTGAAAAGGGCCCCCACCCCGGAACTCCCCCCTCCCCTCGGCCGATATCGCTGAAATTTGACTGGTTATGTTCTCCGTGAATGTTAATTTTAAATACGAAATTTGATGTTGATACATTCATTACATCGGCAGTTATTGGGATTTTAAAATTCAGAGTCGCTTATCTACCCATTCTCTTCCACCGGCTTCTATACTTCGATACTGAAACGGGGTTTGTTTGAATGTTTTTTCCAGCATCACGCCAAAACGGCTGGACGGATATTCATGAAACTTCACATGTAGCATCCCTCCAAGACCGATTGAATAATAGGCTAAGTGGCGTCCCAAAATTTCGAACGGGAGGGGGGGTTGTAGGGGGGGGCTAAGCATAAAAATAGTGCTAACTCATTAATTAATGGTCGGATTGTCATGAAATTTCATAGTAGTATTCTTGAAGGCCAAATAGGGAAAAAAAAGTGTGTGACGTCACAAAATTGTGAACGGGAGGGGGGTTGTGGATTTTTGAACTGAGCCCTCTCCCCGGAACTCCCCCCTCCCCTCGGCCGATATCGCTGAAATTTGACTGGCTATGTCCGAAGTGGATTTAAGTTTTAAATACGAAATTTGAAGTCGATACATTCATTACATGGGCAGTTATTGGGATTTTTGAAAAGGGCCCCCACCCCGGAACTTCCCCCTCCCCTCGGCCGATATCGCTGAAATTTGACTGGTTATGTCCTCCGTGAATGTTAATTTTAAATACGAAATTTGATGTTGATACATTAATTACATCGGCAGTTATTGGGATTTTAAAATTCAGAGTCGCTTATCTACCCATTCTCTTCCACTGGCTTCTATACTTCGATACTGAAACGGGGTTTGTTTGTATGTTTATTCCGGCATCACGCCCAAACGGCTGGACGGATATTCATGAAACTTCACATGTAGCATCCCTCCAAGACCGATTGAATAATAGGCTATGTGGCGTCCCAAAATTTCGAACGGGAGGGGGAGTTGTAAGGGGGGGCTAAGCATAAAAATAGTGCTAACTCATTAATTAATGGTCGGATTGTCATGAAATTTCATAGTAGTATTCTTGAAGGCCAAATAGGAAAAAAAAGTGTGTGACGTAACAAAATTGTGACCAGGAGGGGGGTTGTGGATTTTTGAACTGAGCCCTCTCTCCGGAACTCCCCCCTCCCCTCGGCCGATATCGCTGAAATTTGACTGGTTATGTCCTAAGTGGATTTTAGTTTTAAATACGAAATTTGATGTCGATACATTCATTACATGGGCAGTTATTGGGATTTTCGAAAAGGGCCCCCACCCCGGAACTCCCCCCTCCCCTCGGCCGATATCGCTGAAATTTGACTGGTTATGTCCTCCGTGAATGTTAATTTTAAATACGAAATTTGATGTTGATACATTCATTACATCGGCAGTTATTGGGATTATAAAATTCAGAGTCGCTTATCTACGCATTCTCTTCCACCGGCTTCTATACTTTGATACTGAAAAGGGGTTTGTTTGTATGTTTGTTCCAGCGTCACGCCCAAACAGCTGGACGGATATTCATGAAACTTCACATGTAACATCCTTTCAAGACCGATTGAATAATAGGCTAAGTAGCGTTCCAAAATTTCGAACTGGAGGGGGGGTTGTAAGCGGGGCTAAGCATAAAAATAGTGCTAACTCATTAATTAATGGTCGGATTGTCATGAAATTTCATATGTAGTATTCTTGAAGGCCAAATAGGAAAAAAAAGTGTGTGACGTAACAAAATTGTGACCGGGAGGGGGGTTGTGGATTTTTGAACTGAGCCCCCTCCCCGGAACTCCCCCCTCCCCACGGCCGATATCGCTGAAATTTGACTGGTTATGTCATAAGTGGATTTTAGTTTTAAATACGAAATTTGATGTCGATACATTCATTACATGGGCAGTTATTGGGATTTTTGAAAAGGGCCCCCACCCCGGAACTCCCCCCTCCCCTCGGCCGATATCGCTGAAATTTGACTGGTTATGTCCTCCGTGAATGCTAATTTTAAATACGAAATTTGATGTTGATACATTCATTACATCGGCAGTTATTGGGATTTTAAAATTCAGAGTCGCTTATCTACGCATTCTCTTCCACCGGCTTCTATACTTTGATACTGAAAAGGGGTTTGTTTGTAAGTTTGTTCCAGCGTCACGCCCGAACAGCTGGACGGATATTCATGAAACTTCACATGTAACATCCTTTCAAGACCGATTGAATAATAGGCTAAGTAGCGTTCCAAAATTTCGAACTGGAGGGGGGGTTGTAAGCGGGGCTAAGCATAAAAATAGTGCTAACTCATTAATTAATGGTCGGATTGTCATGAAATTTCATATGTAGTATTCTTGAAGGCCAAATAGGAAAAAAGAGTGTGTGACGTAACAAAATTGTGACCGGGAGGGGGGTTGTGGATTTTTGAACTGAGCCCCCTCCCCGGAACTCCCCCCTCCCCACGGCCGATATCGCTGAAATTTGACTGGTTATGTCATAAATGGATTTTAGTTTTAAATACGAAATTTGATGTCGATACATTCATTACATGGGTAGTTATTGGGATTTTTGAAAAGGGCCCCCACCCCGGAACTCCCCCCTCCCCTCGGCCGATATCGCTGAAATTTGACTGGTTATGTCCTCCGTGAATGTTAATTTTAAATACGAAATTTGATGTTGATACATTCATTACATCGGCAGTTATTGGGATTTTAAAATTCAGAGTCGCTTATCTACGCATTCTCTTCCACCGGCTTCTATACTTTGATACTGAAAAGGGGTTTGTTTGTATGTTTGTTCCAGCGTCACGCCCAAACAGCTGGACGGATATTCATGAAACTTCACATGTAACATCCTTTCAAGACCGATTGAATAATAGGCTAAGTAGCGTTCCAAAATTTCGAACTGGAGGGGGGGTTGTAAGCGGGGCTAAGCATAAAAATAGTGCTAACTCATTAATTAATGGTCGGATTGTCATGAAATTTCATATGTAGTATTCTTGAAGGCCAAATAGGAAAAAAAAGTGTGTGACGTAACAAAATTGTGACCGGGAGGGGAGTTGTGGATTTTTGAACTGAGCCCCCTCCCCGGAACTCCCCCTCCCCACGGCCGATATCGCTGAAATTTGACTGGTTATGTCATAAATGGATTTTAGTTTTAAATACGAAATTTGATGTCGATACATTCATTACATGGGCAGTTATTTTTGAAAAGGGCCCCCACCCCGGAACTCCCCCCTCCCCTCGGCCGATATCGCTGAAATTTGACTGGTTATGTTCTCCGTGAATGTTAATTTTAAATACGAAATTTCATGTTGATACATTCATTACATCGGCAGTTATTGGGATTTTAAAATTCAGAGTCGCTTATCTACCCATTCTCTTCCACCGGCTTCTATACTTCGATACTGAAACGGGGTTTGTTTGAATGTTTATTCCAGCATCACGCCAAAACGGCTGGACGGATATTCATGAAACTTCACATGTAGCATCCCTCCAAGACCGATTGAAGAATAGGCTATGTGGCGTCCCAAAATTTCGAACGGGAGGGGGGGTTGTAGGGGGGGGCTAAGCGTAAAAATAGTGCTAACTCATTAATTAATGGTCGGATTGTCATGAAATTTCATATGTAGTATTCTTGAAGGCCAAATAGGAAAAAAAAGTGTGTGACGTCACAAAATTGTGAACGGGAGGGGGGTTGTAGATTTTTGAACTGAGCCCTCTCCCCGGAACTCCCCCCTCCCCTCGGCCGATATAGCTGAAATTTGACTGGTTATGTCCTAAGTGGATTTTAGTTTTAAATACGAAATTTGATGTCGATACATTCATTACATGGGCAGTTATTGGGATTTTTGAAAAGGGCCCCCACCCCGGAACTCCCCCCTCCCCTCGGCCGATATCGCTGAAATTTGACTGGTTATGTCCTCCGTGAATGTTAATTTTAAATACGAAATTTGATGTTGATACATTAATTACATCGGCAGTTATTGGGATTTTAAAATTCAGAGTCGCTTATCTACCCATTCTCTTCCACCGGCTTCTATACTTCGATACTGAAACGGGGTTTGTTTGTATGTTTATTCCGGCATCACGCCCAAACGGCTGGACGGATATTCATGAAACTTCACATGTAGCATCCCTCCAAGACCGATTGAATAATAGGCTATGTGGCGTCCCAAAATTTCGAACGGGAGGGGGAGTTGTAAGGGGGGGCTAAGCATAAAAATAGTGCTAACTCATTAATTAATGGTCGGATTGTCATGAAATTTCATATGTAGTATTCTTGAAGGCCAAATAGGAAAAAAAAGTGAGAGACGTAACAAAATTGTGAACGGGAGGGGGGTTGTGGATTTTTGACCTGAGCCCTCTCCCCGGAACTCCCCCCTCCCCTCGGCGGATATCGCTGAAATTTGACTGGTTATGTCCTAAGTGGATTTTAGTTTTAAGTACGAAATATGATGTCGATACATTCATTACATGGGCAGTTATTGGAATTTTTTAACTACGCCCTCTCCCCGGAACTCCCCCGTCCCCTCAGCCGATATCGCTGAAATTTGAATGGTTATGTCCTGAGTGGATTTAAGTTTTAAATACGAGATTTGATGTTGTTACATTCATTACATGGGCAGTTATTGGGATTTTTGAAAAGGGCCCCCACCCCGGAACTCCCCCCTCCCCTCGGCCGATATCGCTGAAATTTGATTGGTTATGTCCTCCGTGAATGTTAATTTTAAATACGAAATTTGATGTTGATACATTAATTACATCGGCAGTTATTGGGATTATAAAATTCAGAGTCGCTTATCTACGCATTCTCTTCCACCGGCTTCTATACTTTGATACTGAAAAGGGGTTTGTTTGTATGTTTGTTCCAGCGTCACGCCCAAACAGCTGGACGGATATTCATGAAACTTCACATGTAACATCCTTTCAAGACCGATTGAATAATAGGCTAAGTAGCGTTCCAAAATTTCGAACTGGAGGGGGGGTTGTAAGCGGGGCTAAGCATAAAAATAGTGCTAACTCATTAATTAATGGTCGGATTGTCATGAAATTTCATATGTAGTATTCTTGAAGGCCAAATAGGAAAAAAGAGTGTGTGACGTAACAAAATTGTGACCGGGAGGGGGGTTGTGGATTTTTGAACTGAGCCCCCTCCCCGGAACTCCCCCCTCCCCACGGCCGATATCGCTGAAATTTGACTGGTTATGTCATAAATGGATTTTAGTTTTAAATACGAAATTTGATGTCGATACATTCATTACATGGGTAGTTATTGGGATTTTTGAAAAGGGCCCCCACCCCGGAACTCCCCCCTCCCCTCGGCCGATATCGCTGAAATTTGACTGGTTATGTCCTCCGTGAATGTTAATTTTAAATACGAAATTTGATGTTGATACATTCATTACATCGGCAGTTATTGGGATTTTAAAATTCAGAGTCGCTTATCTACGCATTCTCTTCCACCGGCTTCTATACTTTGATACTGAAAAGGGGTTTGTTTGTATGTTTGTTCCAGCGTCACGCCCAAACAGCTGGACGGATATTCATGAAACTTCACATGTAACATCCTTTCAAGACCGATTGAATAATAGGCTAAGTAGCGTTCCAAAATTTCGAACTGGAGGGGGGGTTGTAAGCGGGGCTAAGCATAAAAATAGTGCTAACTCATTAATTAATGGTCGGATTGTCATGAAATTTCATATGTAGTATTCTTGAAGGCCAAATAGGAAAAAAAAGTGTGTGACGTAACAAAATTGTGACCGGGAGGGGAGTTGTGGATTTTTGAACTGAGCCCCCTCCCCGGAACTCCCCCTCCCCACGGCCGATATCGCTGAAATTTGACTGGTTATGTCATAAATGGATTTTAGTTTTAAATACGAAATTTGATGTCGATACATTCATTACATGGGCAGTTATTTTTGAAAAGGGCCCCCACCCCGGAACTCCCCCCTCCCCTCGGCCGATATCGCTGAAATTTGACTGGTTATGTTCTCCGTGAATGTTAATTTTAAATACGAAATTTCATGTTGATACATTCATTACATCGGCAGTTATTGGGATTTTAAAATTCAGAGTCGCTTATCTACCCATTCTCTTCCACCGGCTTCTATACTTCGATACTGAAACGGGGTTTGTTTGAATGTTTATTCCAGCATCACGCCAAAACGGCTGGACGGATATTCATGAAACTTCACATGTAGCATCCCTCCAAGACCGATTGAAGAATAGGCTATGTGGCGTCCCAAAATTTCGAACGGGAGGGGGGGTTGTAGGGGGGGGCTAAGCGTAAAAATAGTGCTAACTCATTAATTAATGGTCGGATTGTCATGAAATTTCATATGTAGTATTCTTGAAGGCCAAATAGGAAAAAAAAGTGTGTGACGTCACAAAATTGTGAACGGGAGGGGGGTTGTAGATTTTTGAACTGAGCCCTCTCCCCGGAACTCCCCCCTCCCCTCGGCCGATATAGCTGAAATTTGACTGGTTATGTCCTAAGTGGATTTTAGTTTTAAATACGAAATTTGATGTCGATACATTCATTACATGGGCAGTTATTGGAATTTTTTAACTACGCCCTCTCCCCGGAACTCCCCCGTCCCCTCAGCCGATATCGCTGAAATTTGAATGGTTATGTCCTGAGTGGATTTAAGTTTTAAATACGAGATTTGATGTTGTTACATTCATTACATGGGCAGTTATTGGGATTTTTGAAAAGGGCCCCCACCCCGGAACTCCCCCCTCCCCTCGGCCGATATCGCTGAAATTTGATTGGTTATGTCCTCCGTGAATGTTAATTTTAAATACGAAATTTGATGTTGATACATTAATTACATCGGCAGTTATTGGGATTTTAAAATTCAGAGTCGCTTATCTACCCATTCTCTTCCACCGGCTTCTATACTTCGATACTGAAACGGGGTTTGTTTGAATGTTTTTTCCAGCATCACGCCAAAACGGCTGGACGGATATTCATGAAACTTCACATGTAGCATCCCTCCAAGACCGATTGAATAATAGGCTAAGTGGCGTCCCAAAATTTCGAACGGGAGGGGGGGTTGTAGGGGGGGGCTAAGCATAAAAATAGTGCTAACTCATTAATTAATGGTCGGATTGTCATGAAATTTCATAGTAGTATTCTTGAAGGCCAAATAGGGAAAAAAAAGTGTGTGACGTCACAAAATTGTGAACGGGAGGGGGGTTGTGGATTTTTGAACTGAGCCCTCTCCCCGGAACTCCCCCCTCCCCTCGGCCGATATCGCTGAAATTTGACTGGCTATGTCCGAAGTGGATTTAAGTTTTAAATACGAAATTTGAAGTCGATACATTCATTACATGGGCAGTTATTGGGATTTTTGAAAAGGGCCCCCACCCCGGAACTCCCCCCTCCCCTCGGCCGATATCGCTGAAATTTGACTGGTTATGTCCTCCGTGAATGTTAATTTTAAATACGAAATTTGATGTTGATACATTAATTACATCGGCAGTTATTGGGATTTTAAAATTCAGAGTCGCTTATCTACCCATTCTCTTCCACTGGCTTCTATACTTCGATACTGAAACGGGGTTTGTTTGTATGTTTATTCCGGCATCACGCCCAAACGGCTGGACGGATATTCATGAAACTTCACATGTAGCATCCCTCCAAGACCGATTGAATAATAGGCTATGTGGCGTCCCAAAATTTCGAACGGGAGGGGGAGTTGTAAGGGGGGGCTAAGCATAAAAATAGTGCTAACTCATTAATTAATGGTCGGATTGTCATGAAATTTCATAGTAGTATTCTTGAAGGCCAAATAGGAAAAAAAAGTGTGTGACGTAACAAAATTGTGACCGGAAGGGGGGTTGTGGATTTTTGAACTGAGCCCTCTCTCCGGAACTCCCCCCTCCCCTCGGCCGATATCGCTGAAATTTGACTGGTTATGTCCTAAGTGGATTTTAGTTTTAAATACGAAATTTGATGTCGATACATTCATTACATGGGCAGTTATTGGGATTTTCGAAAAGGGCCCCCACCCCGGAACTCCCCCCTCCCCTCGGCCGATATCGCTGAAATTTGACTGGTTATGTCCTCCGTGAATGTTAATTTTAAATACGAAATTTGATGTTGATACATTCATTACATCGGCAGTTATTGGGATTATAAAATTCAGAGTCGCTTATCTACGCATTCTCTTCCACCGGCTTCTATACTTTGATACTGAAAAGGGGTTTGTTTGTATGTTTGTTCCAGCGTCACGCCCAAACAGCTGGACGGATATTCATGAAACTTCACATGTAACATCCTTTCAAGACCGATTGAATAATAGGCTAAGTAGCGTTCCAAAATTTCGAACTGGAGGGGGGGTTGTAAGCGGGGCTAAGCATAAAAATAGTGCTAACTCATTAATTAATGGTCGGATTGTCATGAAATTTCATATGTAGTATTCTTGAAGGCCAAATAGGAAAAAAAAGTGTGTGACGTAACAAAATTGTGACCGGGAGGGGGGTTGTGGATTTTTGAACTGAGCCCCCTCCCCGGAACTCCCCCCTCCCCACGGCCGATATCGCTGAAATTTGACTGGTTATGTCATAAGTGGATTTTAGTTTTAAATACGAAATTTGATGTCGATACATTCATTACATGGGCAGTTATTGGGATTTTTGAAAAGGGCCCCCACCCCGGAACTCCCCCCTCCCCTCGGCCGATATCGCTGAAATTTGACTGGTTATGTCCTCCGTGAATGTTAATTTTAAATACGAAATTTGATGTTGATACATTCATTACATCGGCAGTTATTGGGATTTTAAAATTCAGAGTCGCTTATCTACGCATTCTCTTCCACCGGCTTCTATACTTTGATACTGAAAAGGGGTTTGTTTGTATGTTTGTTCCAGCGTCACGCCCAAACAGCTGGACGGATATTCATGAAACTTCACATGTAACATCCTTTCAAGACCGATTGAATAATAGGCTAAGTAGCGTTCCAAAATTTCGAACTGGAGGGGGGGTTGTAAGCGGGGCTAAGCATAAAAATAGTGCTAACTCATTAATTAATGGTCGGATTGTCATGAAATTTCATATGTAGTATTCTTGAAGGCCAAATAGGAAAAAAGAGTGTGTGACGTAACAAAATTGTGACCGGGAGGGGGGTTGTGGATTTTTGAACTGAGCCCCCTCCCCGGAACTCCCCCCTCCCCACGGCCGATATCGCTGAAATTTGACTGGTTATGTCATAAATGGATTTTAGTTTTAAATACGAAATTTGATGTCGATACATTCATTACATGGGCAGTTATTGGGATTTTTGAAAAGGGCCCCCACCCCGGAACTCCCCCCTCCCCTCGGCCGATATCGCTGAAATTTGACTGGTTATGTCCTCCGTGAATGTTAATTTTAAATACGAAATTTGATGTTGATACATTCATTACATCGGCAGTTATTGGGATTTTAAAATTCAGAGTCGCTTATCTACGCATTCTCTTCCACCGGCTTCTATACTTTGATACTGAAAAGGGGTTTGTTTGTATGTTTGTTCCAGCGTCACGCCCAAACAGCTGGACGGATATTCATGAAACTTCACATGTAACATCCTTTCAAGACCGATTGAATAATAGGCTAAGTAGCGTTCCAAAATTTCGAACTGGAGGGGGGGTTGTAAGCGGGGCTAAGCATAAAAATAGTGCTAACTCATTAATTAATGGTCGGATTGTCATGAAATTTCATATGTAGTATTCTTGAAGGCCAAATAGGAAAAAAAAGTGTGTGACGTAACAAAATTGTGACCGGGAGGGGAGTTGTGGATTTTTGAACTGAGCCCCCTCCCCGGAACTCCCCCTCCCCACGGCCGATATCGCTGAAATTTGACTGGTTATGTCATAAATGGATTTTAGTTTTAAATACGAAATTTGATGTCGATACATTCATTACATGGGCAGTTATTTTTGAAAAGGGCCCCCACCCCGGAACTCCCCCCTCCCCTCGGCCGATATCGCTGAAATTTGACTGGTTATGTCCTCCGTGAATGTTAATTTTAAATACGAAATTTGATGTTGATACATTAATTACATCGGCAGTTATTGGGATTTTAAAATTCAGAGTCGCTTATCTACCCATTCTCTTCCACCGGCTTCTATACTTCGATACTGAAACGGGGTTTGTTTGTATGTTTATTCCGGCATCACGCCCAAACGGCTGGACGGATATTCATGAAACTTCACATGTAGCATCCCTCCAAGACCGATTGAATAATAGGCTATGTGGCGTCCCAAAATTTCGAACGGGAGGGGGAGTTGTAAGGGGGGGCTAAGCATAAAAATAGTGCTAACTCATTAATTAATGGTCGGATTGTCATGAAATTTCATATGTAGTATTCTTGAAGGCCAAATAGGAAAAAAAAGTGAGAGACGTAACAAAATTGTGAACGGGAGGGGGGTTGTGGATTTTTGACCTGAGCCCTCTCCCCGGAACTCCCCCCTCCCCTCGGCGGATATCGCTGAAATTTGACTGGTTATGTCCTAAGTGGATTTTAGTTTTAAGTACGAAATATGATGTCGATACATTCATTACATGGGCAGTTATTGGAATTTTTGAACTACGCCCTCTCCCCGGAACTCCCCCGTCCCCTCAGCCGATATCGCTGAAATTTGAATGGTTATGTCCTGAGTGGATTTAAGTTTTAAATACGAGATTTGATGTTGATACATTCATTATATGGGCAGTTATTAAGATTTTTAAATTGAGCCCCCACCCCGGAACTCTCCCCTCCCCTCGGCCGATATCGCTGAAATTTTACTGGTTATGTCCTAAGTGGATTTTAGTTTTAAGTACGAAATATGATGTCGATACATTCATTACATCGGCAGTTATTGGGATTTTTAAATTTAGATTCGCTTATCTACCCATTCTCTTCCACCGGCTTCTATACTTCTATACTGAAACGGGGTTTGTATGTATGTTTGTTCCAGCATCACGCCCAAACGGCTGGACGGATATTCATGAAACTTCACAAGTAGCATCCTTTCAAGACCGATTGAATAATAGGCTATGTGGTGTCCCAAAATTTCGAAAGGGAGGGGGGGTTGTAAGGGGGGCCTGAGCATAAAAATAGTGCTAAATTTCGAAAGGGAGGGGGGGTTGTAAGGGGGGCCTGAGCATAAAAATAGTGCTAACTCATTAATTAATGGTAGGATTGTCATGAAATTTCATATGTAGTATTCTTGAAGGCCAAATAGGAAAAAAAAGTGTGTGACGTCACAAAATTGTGAACGGGAGGGGGGTTGTGAATTTTTGAATTGAGGCTGCTCCCCGGAACTCCCCCTCCCCTCAGCCGATATCGCTGAAATTTGAATGGTTATGTCCTAAGTGGATTTTAATTTTAAATACGAAATTTGATATTGATACATTCATTACATCGGCAGTTATTGGGATTTTTGAATTGACCCCCTCTTATCTGGGAGGTAATAAGAACCCTCTAAGAACGACACCTATTTATTTTCAACCAAATCGGCCAAATGGAGGGGAGAGACTTACAACAAAAATGTAATTAAACTGCCATTGTAATGAATGCATTGATTCGACATTTCATATGTAAATTCAACGCTTTATAAGAACGAAATCTATTAATTTTTAGCGAAGTAGACGAAGGGGTGGGAGTGGGGGGGATCAGAGGGAGGCTCAACACAAAAATTTCTAAAATTGACTATAAAATGAATGTATCGAAATGAAATTTAGTATGAGGATTCAGAAGCCAATATGAAAGTCAAATATCAAGTTTTAATAAAATGGTCGCTTGGCTTTTGAGGGAGAGCGAAACGCAATTGATTAGCAATTGCTGGGGGGAGTACAAATTCGGTGATTCACCTAGCTTGGAAAGCAGGAAATACCGGTGAAATCTCAGCATGGAACGGTTACATAACTTCATATATACCTAACTATTTGGTTATCCAGATAAATAAAAATATTCCATTGAATCGCCCCATGACGGAAGTAGTTCTACAAAGACCTTGGAGCTCATGTTCAACTAACCTTCCTACTAAAGTAGGCTTTACACTTCCTCAGCTATACAAAGTATACGGCAAGTTATGTAATCAGTCAGAAAATCGAAGTTGAATTTTCAACGGAATTTTATATTTTCAAAACCCCTGGATTCCATAAATGAAAATGACCTGTCTGTTTATCTATGGACACGATAACTCTTCGATAAAATTGAATATATCAATACATAATTTTATATACAGAATTCCATAAAGAACGATACGTTTAGATTTTCAGAAAAATTGGCGAAAAGGAAACGGAAGATTAGAGGGGTGCGGGATAATTTAAAAACCCTAATAACTTCAAATGAATGTATCGATATGAAATTTTATAAGTGGATCCAGAACTCACCGGGTGAGAGGATGTTTAGCACAAAAACTCAAACAATTACAGATGTCAAGAAAGTATCGATAGAAAATTTAGTATAAGAATTCAAAAATACTTCCCTCAACTTTCGATTTTTAGCCAAAACGATCTATTTGCCAGTGATTCGGTGAAAATTTATATTTTTGAATCAATGATCTGATATGTTATCCTTTCATAAAAAGTGTATACCCAATATGTTTTTAAAATCATAACTAAATGTTTTGTTTATTTCAAAAATGTATTTTACAGGGAAATAATACTAGTGCATGCATAGATGAATATAAAAAATATTTATTTATGATTTTTCGAAAGTAAAAAATGCTAAAATAGAAGAATACATTAACCAATTATTGTGAAAAAATAAATGAATAAAAATATTTCTCATATTCTTGGGAAGAAAATCTACTTAAGTTGATGTCACAATTTTACATTCAATAAATACATTTCCTTTTAAAAAATATAATCTAAATGCCTAATTTTTTTGTGGGTAATTATAAGTATTAGTTATAGTCATAAATTATTTATGACTACAGAAAAAAATACAATACGTAATGAAAGATAAACTCTATTATAGTTTTTTACTTCAATTATTAAAAATTAAACAATGTTAATTTATTCGCGTATGTGCTAAAATAGAACAATATACAGGAACATGAAAATCAAAACAGAAATGGTGGTGGGAAACAAAAAAAAAAAAAAAACGACGTGGATAAGTGAAAGTATTGACTCAACATCCAGAATTGATGACTTACTGAGATAAACACACTTGCAACTGATAACAGTAATCCTAATTCTACTTATGGCTACTTAACCTAAGGTGAAGATAATTGAAAGAACAGAAAATATATAATACATACCGTCATAACAAGTTCGAAAGGATATTTGTAAACCCGAACTGGAGACACGTACTTTTGAACCATTTTTTTTCCTTCCTTTTCTGTGTTAAAAAATTAAAATATGCACTAAAGGGTATTTAATGAAAAGTTTTTACTTTGACAAGCCACATTTTTGCAATGTCAAAGTCATGTTTAAAATTTTTATTTATTAGTTAAAGATATAAAGTGAATGATTCAAATTGACAAAAAATATATATATATTAAAAGGAAGAAAAAAAAAAAACAAAGAATTTAACAAGTGGAAAATTACCGTGACTAACACAAAACACAAATAGACTGAGATCGCACTGGCAAAGAAATGTCAAACATATCAATGTTATCTACAACAGCGCTCCTATCAGACTTTCTGATAACTAACTCCATCAACTTACTTTCTACAATATTTTTCAATCTTATTTATATCTTGTTCATTTGATAATAATTAAATTCCGAAAAATCTCAGTAAATATTTTTCTTATTATGTTTTTACAGAATTGCAAAAAAAAAGAAGAAGAAACAGTGAAAATGAGTGAACAAAAATGGAGGCAATTGATAATCTTATCATCAGCTGATTGCATAGAATCATTCGAAGTTGATATATTTTGTATATATTTACATGTTATTTGTTACTTGATAAATCTTTTTTTTTTTTTAAATATGGAAACTCCAAAAAAGTCAGACAGTTTACAAAATTTGAATTCTCCTGATGGTTCTACATCGTTACATGTGCCAAGTCCAATAATAACAAGAAGAACTAGAACTGATTCGACGTAAGTTTTTAATTGCCGGCTTTAATTTTTTTTTAACTCATTTTTTGATGTGAATTACATTTGAAAGTAATACGAAACTATTTTTTTTTTCAGATCCGCCCGAGCATTTTCCAATCCTCAGGAACATGGAACTGTTAAATCTTTCAGTAGATCCAAAGGGCATGGTTTTATTGAACGTGATTCTAATAAGGAAATAACATTTGTTCATATTTCTGAGTGAGTATTTTCTCAATCACAATTTTTAATTTAATACCAATAAATATTAATGTGAATCTATTTTTTATTCTATTGATAACCGGTAATTAATAAAAAGGAAAATTTTTATGTGATTAGTTTTGATAACATGTTTTGATAATTGTGCTAGAAAGTAATGTTTTCTAATTTGAGGATATTTCTGATAACATTTTGTGATTATTGTTCAAAAAGGAATGATTGGTGATTTTCTCCTCTTATATTAAATTTAAAAAATCGGTAATATATCCACTGCTTCCCACCACGTTGAAATTGCGTTTTTACTTTTATATCTATACGAAGTGTGGGGGAAGTTATGTAATCGGTCAAAAATTCGATGCGGAGTTTTCAACGGAATTTCATCTTTTCCAAACTCTTGATTTCAAAAATAATAAAAAAAAAAAATGCTGTCTATAAACACCATAACTCTTAATAGAATGAATGTATCGAAATTAAATTTTATATGTATATTCAGAACCCTCTAACGATGACATCTATTGATTTTCGGCCAAAGGGGATTAGGGAGGAGCCTTTTATTTTTTTCTTCTTTTTTCTGAGGGTTGATTGTGTCACCGCGGCCTATTGTGTGCCCTGTGTGTGTTGGCCCCTACCACATCCCTGTATCTTTAACAAAGTCTAGGATTCTTCTGCAGGTTTCTTCCATTACCTGGTTCGGTTCCGTTATGGCAGACGGGAAGGTAAAATCTTCTGCTTTCTAGTGCCTTACACTGGCTTAGAATATGAACCGGAGTCTCAATTTTCCTCGCCACATATCCTGCTCAGAGGGCTTCTAGCGATGCCCATATTGTGTAGGTGTTTGTTCATATGACAGTGTCATGTAATCAGCTCTGTCATAAGTCTTAGATCCATTCTGCTCATATTCAGGAGCTCTCGACTCTTATTCTCTGAGGGTTCCGCAACAAAGAGTTTTGATTGTCTTTGCTTTGTGACTCCTCTCCAGATCTGGATGTGATTCCTGATCAGCCAAACATTTATTGCCGCTCTCGCGGTGCTCTTAGAGATCCTGCAGAAGGGTTCCAGTCCTATAGGTCTTCTGTCAGCTCCTGATCGTGCTAGTTGATCAGCCCTTTCGTTGCCCTCAAACCTCTGTTGTCCTGGCACCTATCTCAACTCCACTCTATTTTGGTCCGTCAGGGACTCCAGTGCTTGAAGGCATTCCAGGACGATTTTGGAATCTATGATGGGCCTTAACTCAAAACTCTAATATCTGGAATTTTAATTAATGCAAAATTTAATTTGTAAATTTATATAATAGAGGGCACATATTCAGGTTCCGTCAAATCAGTAATAACTACCGATGTAATGAATGAATCGACCTAAAATTTAGTATGAGGATTCTGAAGAATAGATTAATTGGCGGTGTACCGGACTGTACTTCCCCAGTGGGAATTAATCAACTAACTTTCACTCTCCCTCTAAATCCAATGAACTGATATGGCTGAAAATCAATAGTTGTCCTTAACAAGTTTTAGAATTTAAAAAATGGATCAGAGAATTTGTATTAAATATTGCTTTTGGAGATGCTATGAGTAAAACTTGGGTTTTCGAGTGGTACAAAAGCTCAACAAGTGCGGTCGAATGTGAAGGTCGTGCTCACCGTTTTTCGATTTTAACGGCCTAGTGCAACATGGTCAAACGATCAATAAGGAGTACTACTACCTACAAGTGCAACGCTGTTTGCGTGAAGCAATCCGGAAAAAACGTCCTGCGAAACAAATCATGGCTTCTGGACCACACCTGCTTACACTTCATTGCTTGTTCGTAAATGTTTGGCCAAATACAACACTGTAATGATGCCCCAGCCTTCATATTCGACAGGCATGGCTCCGTGTGACTTTTTTCTGTTCCCAACAATAAACAGAACCTTAAAGGGTCGTCGTTTCACAAGCAAAGATGAGATTGAAAGCGCATCGCTGAGAGAGCTAAATGCTATCCCAAAGATCGAGTTCCAGAAGTGTTTCTGGGATTGGAAGAAGCGCTGGCATAAGTGTATAATATCTGACAGTGGTGTTTAGGCTTAAAATGTAATGAACTAAATAGAAGTGAATTGACGGTAAAATTGATTCGCAAAGAAGGTTCTGTTGTTTGTTTATATGTACAAGATATATGCCTAGAAATATATAACTTAAATTTAAAGAATGGCCAAAAACAAAAGATAAAACAAAAAAAAAATTGAAATAGTTTAAATGAGTTTTTCTTTTGATTTTTGTTTGTTTCAATGTTTAGTTTTATAATGCAGATGGTTTAAAAAATAAACCCAAACTATTTGTTCTAGTAAATTCTATTCTATTCATTTTCCCTGTTGGCCCAGTAACATAATTTGAAAACATTTGAATTAGATTTAATATTATTGAAAAATATTAAAAATGGCATCTCTTTAGAAATCCAAATAAAAAGTTGGTTAATTGAATTTTTTTTTTTTAAATACGTGAACTTTCTTAAAAATTGGACGTCTTGAACTTTTGATATTTTTACGACCCTTTTCGAAAACTACTGTAGAAATCAAAATTAAATAGAAGACCAGTTATAAAATTTCTACAGGAAATGTGATAATTTATTGTTTAAATTGTTTGTTTATTTAATTATTATTAATTATATATTTTTTTATTTTTTTACAATTTATTTAAGATTAACAGATTTAAACTTTTAAAAAATTATCACAGGGGACTATTTTGAATGGGATAGATAATATTGATGTAGACGAATAAATAAAATTCTTTTCAAAAACCGAATATTCCCGTTACTTTTTGAACACTGAACTTGAACTATTCTCAGGCCTACAAATACCTTATATATCTGTTAACTTATTTTATCATGTTCCATTAACTTTCTTGTGTTATTTTCAGTGTTGAAGGTGAATATATACCACTGCCAGGAGACAAGGTAAAATTTCGTCTATGTCCAATCCCACCGAAATTTGAGAAATACCAAGCAGTTCACGTGGAGATAGTGAACTTCACCCCTGAAGTTCACGTTAAGTGGGACAGTCCCGAGACCCCGTCCGAAGTCAAGTAATACACAGACCCACATTTACATTTTGTACATTATGTTTCTATTCTTCTTCTATTTATTATGATTTTCACTCTATTTAATTTTTTCTTATTGTACAATTGAAGCGTTTTATTTAAAAATAACTAGCGCTTGTTGTATCATTTGTAAATTTTGAATAACTGTTATGGATTTATTTTTTTATTTTTACATTTGAATAGTTATTACTTGAATAGTTAATTTATAACAATTTGTAGATGAATGATTTCTGAACAAGTGATATCCCTCAGAAAATTGAAATAATTTCTTCTTAACATAACCCCTTCATTTTTTTTTTTTTTTTTTTTTTTTTCAATTTTAAGAGTTCCAAAGGTGAGCCTGAAAAGACAAAACTACCGAACCTATTTTGGAGAAACTTTCCATAAAGCTAAAGGGTGATTTGTACCCATAGTAAAAATTATTTTGAAAAACAAAAACTTAATGAAAATTGGCCTTCGGTTTTCCAAAAATATGTTCATATTTTTTTGTTAACTTTTCGCCATTTTTCAGGCATTATCAACACTTTTATGATAATATAAAACAATTTATAACGATTATATTTTATATGGTAGTCAGTATTAAAATTGATCATCAATTACGAAGTCAGGTACTCGGTAAAGACCCCTGCCCTAGGTGAATAAAAATTTAGGACTTCCACAGTAGAGTTGGACTCATGTCCACCAGAGTGACGATAGAGCGCTCTGGTAGTAGGCGATATGACCATGTAGTTAAAGCCCGGGCATGAGTCACAATATTAAAAAGTGATCAATTATTAACACATGTGACCTCGTGACTAACAACCAAACAGTCTTAGTAACCAGGTCACGTGGTGTTTAATTGATCAGTTTTTGTTATTAGTTAGTTATTATGACTCATGTCAGGGCTCTAAACTGTAAGGTCTTCATTATAAAGTCTACTGTGGGAGTTCTAAATGTGGTCATTAACGAGTATCTGACATCGTACAGGTTCGGGACCATCGCTTAACATCTCATCCGAAGGGCAGCATGCTCAAGGTTTTTCCACATACCAGACAAAAAAAGTAAGTGCCTCGGCTGGGTTTCGAACCCTCGATCTTGAGCTCAGTAAGCAAGTACGCATGCCACTGAGCTACTTGCCCCCTATGTTTTTGATATTGACTACCATATAAAATATAATAGGTTAGAATCAAAGTGGTCTAAGCGACATTTTTAAAACTCCATTAAGTTCTTAACTGATTTAAAAAATCTATAATTTATCGAAACCGGAATTATTTTGTCTTCTGCTTTTATGGTGAAAGTTGCTGAAAGCAAACCATAAAATTGAATAAAAATCTCTAGGTCACTATTGATATGTTTAAGTTACTTGTTCATGTCACCAAAATGGTATAAGTGATTTGCCACTAGATCTCACCACTTGCTAGGATTTCACTTGTTTAACTTTTCTCTTGAACTAATGTCTAATTTTTGTAACCGATTATGTATTTAACGAGAAATTTTCAAAAATGTCACTTGAACCATTTTGAATCGTAACCCCGTCATATATATTTCACTTCTCAGACTTTATTGGACGTTTTCTCTCTTTTCATTTTATGTCTACATTTACCTACGGAACCATCTGGTGTGTGAACTGATTACACTTCTTTGAAATTTTTTTTTTTTTAATTTTAATTTTTTTCTCTTTTTTCACTAGTATATACCATTATTGTTAACAATTGGAACGAATTTAATAATTGAGTGGTTGACGCGAAAAAGGTTCTAAGCGCCACTTTAGTCGAAAATGAGATTTCTGTGGAATTAGGTTCTATAGGTCTCTAGGGACTGTGTAGGGAAGTTTTTTTTTGCCGTTACATCAGCAGTTGGTAGTATTGAGCCCACGTCAGCGTTGAGCCTCATGGAAGAAGGTTCTAACAGCCACCAGTAGTTCTCAACATGGCAGAGGATGGAAGTGTTATTTTGGCGTTTAGAACCTTTTTCGCATCAACCACTCAATTAATAGTCTTTATAAATAAAACTGTAAGAGGTTGGCTGCCTGTATTTTGAGTATTTTTTAAAATACAAAGGTCATACAAGTGTTTTTTTTTTTTTTAACTTTTTTGTCTGTCTGATTGTTCCATCATCAAAATGGCTGAACATAATACACTCAATATTATATCATATTATGTAAAAGATACTTCATATTTTGAATATGTCTATTCAGGAATATACTTTAGGGAACTTGATTTCAAAATATCACTGAATAACACGGAGCTGCCTGGAGTCAGAAACTGCTGTTTTATCTTTTCTCAGTTACTATTGATCTTATGTCAAAACGTTACTCAATCAATATGAAAGAAAGGAATTCTTGATCCACGAACCTGTTATCTCTCTTCCTTAAATACACACTCTCTTTCTCTCTCACACACTCTTTCTCTCTCTCTCTCTCTAATGTAAAACAAAGATGTGTTATATGATAAAATTGTGATTTCAGTTCGAGCAGTACTCCCGGGGGCCTGGCAGATCCTGACCCGCTCCGGGTCAGACCACATCCCCCCCTCTACACAGAGGAGTGGGATGCACTATAATGATCTAGTGATCAGTTCCAACTTATTTATTCTGTTTTTAACTGTTTAATTAATTTTTTTTTTTTTTTTTGCCACAGAAATATACTAGTAATTTCGCACTGAATTCAGTTATATTACTGAAATTTCTCTTATTCGCAGTCTGGACCCTTCGGGTATGTACAGACATGCGAGCAACAAACCGAGCAACGAGCCGAGCTGTGCTCAGCTCTTGTTCAGTTTTCAACGAACACACTCAAAGCCGAACAGTGACGAGCCGAGCACTTGGATGCTCCACAATAACATAACCTTATATTTTGCACAAGTTATGCAGATAAAAAATTTACGTTATTGTTATTAATATTTCATTTTATTATTATTTAAAGTCTTAAATCAGCAACTGCTGAAGGTAGGTAACTACTTACGTAATTTATTTACATATTTGTAGTATAATTAATACGAATACGCATTTATTATGATACGAAATTTATTTTTACATGTAAATTGTTTAAAATAAACACATTTTTGTGCACTGCAAAAACCAAAATATTTGAGAAGGTTATAATATTTGTAAACAACAGTGCTCGGGTCAAGTCGGGACGGTTCGGCTTGGTACAAGTCTACACACACCGCAGCCCGAGCCGAACATTCCTTTGATGGTTCGTAAAAAAACCGACAACAGGTGGAGCAGACCCCGAGCCTACCTTGTTCGTCTAGCGCATGCGCACAGACTAATGTTCGACTCGTTGCTCGCATGTCTATACGCCACTTTAGTCGAACGCTCGTCTCAGTGCGAAATAGCAAAGGGGAGGGTACGACTGTTCGAATATGGTCGGGTGGCTAAGAGAGGCTCTGAAGGACTTCACAGTTTCGTAGGTTAGTCAGTTATATGACTCACGCCCGGGCTTTAACTGTGAGGTCATATCGCCTACTACCAGAGCGCTCTTTCGTCACTTTGGTGGACATGAGCCCCGATTCTACAGTGGGAGTCCTAAATTTTGCCTACCCTAAATTTTTAGTCACCTAGGGTCTTTAACGTGTACCTGAAATCTAACAGGCTCGGTACCATCATTCAACGTCCTATCCGAAGGACGGCGTGCTCAAGGATTTTTCACCACCCAGATCACAAACCTAAGGGCTCTGGCCGGGTCCCGAACTGGCGATCTTGAGCTCAGTAATCATGCACGCATACCACTGAGCTACCGGCGCCCTCCAATTCCGCAGGTGTCACCCCTTGCATCATCTGCAACAAGTTATTGGACCGGAATGGTAGGCCGCGCGTCCTACCCCTCAAGATGACACCTGGCAACTTAATGACACAATTCACCTCACAGTTGTTGCATGTATGCATGCACCGGTCAAGTACACCACGTACCACAACGCAGTCTTTCAGTGTTGCAACATATCGCTGTTGTGTAACTTGAAACTTATTTTCAAACATTTTTTAGTGAGTATTTACTTCATTAATATTTCTGTAGCATTTTGTGCCAAACTGATAATTTCTGGGGGCACTAAACCCCTGATCCCTCCGAATACTCACTCAATTAGAAATATGAAACATTAATAAATTTCTTCGTAGAACTCTACCTAATGTTTTGTTGGATTTTAAAAGCTAATGTCTTCTTCTTGGCTCCGTTTTCAGTTTGTTCTCCCCAATGTTTGTTTAGGTTAGGTTAAGTTTTATGACTCATGCCCGGGCTTTAACTACGAGGTCATATCGCCTACTACCAGAGCGCTCTTTCGTCACTTTGGTGGACATGAGCCCCGACTCTACTGTGGGAGTCCTAAATTTTGTCTACCCTAAATTTTTATTCACCTAGGGTAGGGGTCTTTTAACGAGTACCTGAAGGACGGCGTGCTTACGTTTATTTTACCTCCCAGATTAACTAAACTAAGGGCCTTGGGTTCTTGAGCTCAGAAAGCAAGCACGCATACCACTGAGCTACCGGCGCCCTCAATGTTTGTAGGAAATTATTATTATTATTTTTTTTTGCTTTGAAAAGACTTTACAACGGATGTTAAGTTCAACAGAAAACTATTACAACATTTAAGAACAAACAGTTATTAACTAAAATGTTCCATATCATGAATGTTGTGAATGACAATCAGGGACAAATCATTGATTATTTTAGAAATTTCAAGGGATGGAACAATTGAAATTTCAATCTCTGTGGCAAAATTGTTGTTGAGTAGTTTTATTATAAATTAAATAAACTAATTATTGTTCATAATGCCCGGGAGTACTGTTCTTAGCTAATAGTATTAACAGACGTCCCAGCTTTTGCTTCAGAATATTGTTAAGATGTAAAAAATGAAATTAGTATGAGGAATTTTATTTCAAAATTTTAATCCAAAATGACTTTATTTTGTTCGAAAAATATACTCAGATAAAACAAAAAAAAAATTGAAGTACTTGTAGAACTTTGGCAACAATGGCGTAAGCTGAAACCGATGTACAATATAAATTTTAAACAAATTTTTGGCTTTTATTAGTTTTTCCAATACATGAAGACGAATCGCAAAATTGAGGCGCTCTCGACCAGAAGGGCGAACTCAACAAATGCGATTTTTCAGAAAATCGCAATTAAAGATTTTTAACCAAGGGCGAACTCGACCCAGTGTGTCTCTGTTAACCAAATAGTTACTTACCTATTTGTTGTTTTCCCACTAGTTAACTTGTGGCAGTTAGTTGTACAACTTAGAGGTAAATAAGGGCCCTCATTCGCTCCTATTGTGATGTTATTCAAAACGATAGGATTAAACAAAACAAAATAGTGATTAAATGAATAAAACAAACTTATCTTTTGAAATATTGTCTATTCCACTAAAGATATATATACATATATAACTACCGGTTTCGGCTTTATACCATCGTCAGGTCTAGTTATGAACTGTTCATAACTAGACCTGACGATGGTGTGAGGCCGAAACCGGTAGTTATATGTATATATATCTTTAGTGGAATAGACAATATTTCAAAAGATAAGTTTGTTTTATTCATTTATTACAAGTTTCCACAATATGTCCGCATTCCTCAACTTAGAAGTTGTAAATAGTGATTGTCAAAGTTTATTAATTTGTATTTATTAAAAAAAAAAAATGGGATTGAAATTATTATTATTATTATGAAGAAGGCTGATGTAGTGAGAAGTGATTATTTCATAGGTTGTCAAATAAAATATAGTACGACCTCTCACAGATTTTTATTAGAAGTAGCTAGCCGGCTTTGAGGTTTCCCTCATCATCAGGCAGTCTACAAAAGAAACTATATATATTATATTAAGGATGGTTTCTTTTGTAGACTGCCTGATGATGAGGGAAACCTCGAAAGCTATCTAGCTACTTATAATAAAAATCTGTGAGAGGTCAGACTATATTTTATTTGACAACTTGTGAAATAATTATTATAATATCAGAGGAACTAAGTGTTGGGTTGAGATTGAATAATTTGGTGGAAATGACCTGTCTCTTGGTCTTCTCCTCCTCCTGCAGTGGCATCATCCATGATGACAAGTGCCTATACAAATATTAAACTATTAAATTAACAGAGCAACTGCAACCACAGCGTAAGGCGAGGTTGCAATGAGGTTAACTAGCTGGTTTTGGAGTGGGGGACACCGCAAAGATAATCACGGTTTGTCGAGTTCGCCCTTCTGGTCCGAGCTGCTATCGTTCCCTCTGGTAATAATAGGGGGCGAACTCAACATTTATTTACCTGCCAGCACGTTCACCGTTAAAAATAGAATCCAAAGAAACAAAAAAAAAAAGAAATAGCCGACTGTCGAGTTCGCCCTTCTGGTCGGGAGCGCCTCAATTGTATTGGAACAGAATGCTTAGTGTCGCATTTTTATATGTCCAGTGGTTTTTCTCTGAAAATAAGAGACCTTTGAACATATTTGTAATGCATGACTTCGCTTAGTTTTGTCAAGGAATCTAAATTTACAAACAAAATTCTTTTTCAATTATCAGGAATATGGTATATCGAACTCAACTTTCTTATTTCAAATTGAATCATATATTTTTTTCGAGGAATTGTCATACTTATTTAAAATGAACTTTCCTCATCCTCTCTCCCGTTTTTTTTTGGGTTTTGATTGGTAGAATGTCCCAAAAAATTGGGAATTTAATCTGTTTTTTGATTGGGTCGTTTTATCGACAGAGCAAACTAAGGCACATTTTTTCCCCAAATGAAAAATTAATGACATTTGCTTTTAGGCTAATCCATTAGAAAACTTGCGGAAATTCGGAATTTTGAATTCAGAATGTATGGTAAAGAATAATGAAATAATGTTAGGAAAAAATGTTGATTGAGCTGTCAAACTTGAACTGGGAATATTCAAGCTAATTTTTACTAAACATAACTCCAATTTCAGAATTTGTCAACGCAAATATAGGATTAATTTTGAAATAAAAACGTTGAATTCGAGATCGAATGCCTCATGCTTGTGTAACAAACAGTGATGTGGAATTTATATTTTTTGGTAAAATTATGAAGACATCCATTATCATAACTTGCATATTTTCGGAGATAATCCGCTGATCCTGTAAGATTTGGTGGATATCCTCCTGTCCTCCTCGTATACCTTCGATACCCTCCTGTGAATTCATAGAATTATTTAATTGCAAAAATATACAAATGAGATGTAATTTATTAATTATTTATTTTCCAGTGGAAAAGTTGTGTAATCAAGATGAATTATTGTTTAATTTATTATTATTATTTTTTTTTATGTTTTAGGACCTCTGGATCAAAATAAGTCCATTTTTGGAAAAATATCTGTGTGTATGTCCTTCATTCTTCATATCTCCAGAACAAATGGATCTATTTTGATCAAATTTGTTGAGTGTAAAACTCTTATTTGTCCCATATATTTTCAAGCAAAAAGCTCTAACTGAATAATACTCAACATTTTGTTGTGATGTATTTATTTTAAATGAACAACAATTATATTCTCACTTTTTATTATCGATTATATCTGTGGGTTATACAATAGTTTTTGAAATTGAACTCTTTGTACATAAAGATTACATTAGTTTTTGACTTACTTAAGTCTTCAGTAATGAGTTGTTAAATTGTTAGAAAACTGCCATTGCTATAAAATATAAATTTTCAACAAACAATGAACAAATAAGAGAAAAAAATGGGTTTAAAACTCTAATATGATTGTATTTAGAAATTTTATAATTTCTTGATATTTTTTTAGATTTTTATGTAGAAATTTGTATATTTGAAATAATGTTATTAATGATAAAAATGCATATATAAGGAGATACAACACTTGTCATCATTTTATATTTATTGATATTTTAATGACATGTAATTGGTCATTTCATGAAATGCTCAGGTATCTAGAAACAAGAAGGATACTTTGAAATACAAAATAAAATAAACTAATAATATCCAGTCGAAAAACTTCAAAAATACTACAAGTTTTGGCGGGAGGAGAACTGCGAAACCTATGTAAACACCATAGTTGTCCAAGTTTTGATGGATTACAATAAACCCAACTTTAGGGTTTCACAGCGAAATTTCTGTGTTTAGTCAAAATACATTTTTGAAGTTATTCAAGTAAAATAGATCGGGTCAGGCAACTTTGAAAAAATCAAATGACGAAAATTAGGAATATCACTCCAGAACCGCAGTTAACTATTAATAGAACTGTTGCATTTTCAATTTCATTTCGATCTTATAACACCTAAAGAAATCAATATCAATCTGGCGAATATAAGATTGGGAATGTGTACTATGACCACCTTCGCAGGAACTACTACCGCATGACAAAGCCACACCCAAATCCTTTCAAATCTTTAAAAAGGAAAACAATATTCACACAACTTCTAAGTTGAGGAACGCGGACATATTGTGGAATTTGTAATAAATAAATAAAACAAGCTTATTTTTTGAAATGTTGCCTATTCCACTAAAGATATTTATAAAATACAACTACCGGTTTCGGCTTCACACCATCGTCAGGTCTAGTTATGAACTAAGTTAGTTTGCAGAGTGCGACCCCTCCAATACATCTCTGGTGAAAGGTGTCACTTCAATTAGGGAATCCCACGGCTTAACCGTTAGCTACATCATGAAATATTTGACAAAACACAAATTTTTCTTAATTTACATAAAATAACATCTTTTGACTAATAAGTAAAAAATAAAAATAAAAAACCATAACAGATAATAACATATATATGGAAACCTATAATAATAACAGATAATAACAAACATAGATAAATGTGGAAATAGAACCAGTTCAGGGTTTTAGCAAAGGGGAATAGTTAAAATAAATTTGGTCATTCGTACAAATGTTCCTTTTGGTAGCTTTATTTATTTCTAATTGTTCTAGGCTATTAAGTAGCCTGCTTTTAGAGCAACAATGGAGATATTTTATGCCTATAGATGGGGCAAAAGTGTGGCTATTGTCGATAATGTGAGTCGCGAATGTAGAACGGTTGCCTCGGTTTTTTATTTCGGTTGTGTGTTCCTTGATCCTGTCTTTAAAACGACGTCCCGTCTATCCAATGTATAATTGACTGCACGTCGCGCACTCTAAGCTGTAAACTCCGCTTTTATTCTCAATATCGGTTTTGTCCCTACCTCTCTCTAAGCACTGGCTTATGGGATTGATAGTTTTAAACCCGATATTAAAACCTTATTTTTTTAACAATTTACCTACTTTCTCTGAAATTTTTCCGTGCTAAGTTAAGCTGACCCATCTATTAGTGGAGTCTTTATTTAGTTTTTCTAGTTTGGTCAGTTTATTCCTAAAATTATGATTTTTGACCTTCTTTTCAATTTTATTTATTGTTTTTTGTGGGTAGCTATTGTTTTTGGCTATTTCCTTAATGCTCTTGATTTCTTTATATTTTGATTGTTGGCTCATTGAAATTGTGTAAGCTCTGTGGAACATCGAATAAAAGGCCGCGTATTTGAAACTGGAAGGACAGTTAGAAGTGGTGGAGGGTGTATAACAGATGGAAGATGGGTGTATAACAGTATCTGTTATACACCCATCTTCTAACTGTCCTTCCAGTTTTGTTCTATTACAGTGTTGTTTTTGTCCAAAAATTCACGATCAAGCAATGAAGTGTGAGCAGGTGCATTATCGTGGTGCAAAAGCCATGAATTGTTTCGCCACGAATCCGGGCCTTTTTTTTCGGATTGCTTCACGCAAAATTTGCGTGATTTAATGGCGTTGCACTTGTAGGTTATTGATCGTTTGACCTTGTGGGAAGAACTCAAGGTGCACTATGCCTTTAAAAAACGTGCTGGGGCGTCCAGGGCGCTCATCATCTTCAACGTCTTCACGGCCTTCTTGGAAACGCTTATACCACTCGTAAACCCTAGTTTTACTCATAGCAGACTCAGTAAAAGCAATATTTAATATTTCTAAAACTTTGCTAGACTTTTAGTTTGCAAAATTTAATGGAAATTCTCGGATACATACAGCCTAGGTCGGGGAGAATGTGCGAATACGAATTTAGAGGTAGCACCGAAAACGTAATCGATTACAAATAATAGAAATAATATTCACCGCTAACTTCTCTAGATAGTGACAATTTGACAATTCGTTTATTGCAAAGTGTCTGACCACTTTATGAAGTGACCACGCTACAATTCTCGACTCAACATGTTTCTCGACTCACAATTCGTTTATTGCAAAGTGTCTGACCACCTTATGAAGTGACCACGTTACAATTCTCGACTCAACATGTTTCTCGACTCACAATTCGTTTATTGCAAAGTGTCTGACCACTTTATGAAGTGACCACGTTACAATTCTCGACTCAACATGTTTCTCGACTCACAATTCGTTTATTGTAAAGTGTCTGACCACTTTATGAATTGACCACATTACTATTCTCGACTCACCATGTGTAATAAGGTATATCTAATAAAATTTATTTTTTTAGCAATTGAAAATCTGATGGTTAAGAGAATTTATTGAAAATGGTGTAGATAAAATTGGTTGAAGGCGATAAGTGCACATAGCTCTGTGTGATAGAAGGAGGATGGTGCACTCTTGGAAATCAGATAATAAATGCATAAAAATAAAGTTAATTTCAATTTTATACAATAAAATATGTCCAATGTAAATAAATTAACTGATTTGTTGCACATAAACTACATTTATTTTTGTAGTTAACTACTTATATTATTTTTTTATGTATTTATATTGTTTTTTTTTATTATTTGTTGGTAATATTGTAAAAAATATATTAATAATTGGTACGTAGCAATTAGAATAAAAAAAAAATTGCGTTATTGATGAAGCTTTGTGTCAATATATTTTGAAAATAAATGTTAACTAACTTTTATTTATTTTTTTATGCATACCTATTTTATGCATACCTATTTTATGCATACCTATTTTTCAGTATGCAGGCATAAATGCGCGAGGAGATAAAAATTTAACAACATAATAGAGTTCTCATTACATAAGAGACTACCTTAGGAGAAATGAGCTTAGATGGCAGTCCCAATACACTCAGTCCCAGTGCACTCAGTCCCAGTGCACTCAGTCCCAGTGCACTCAGTCCCAATACACTCAGACCCAATACACTCACAATCTGCTGTATTAATTCGTTTTTCAAGAAATATTAGAAATCGGTGCAACAAGATCCACTTACATTCTACATTTCTCCTTCGGCTATATTTGCTGGGACCTAGCAAAATATATTTTTTATCTTATGGTAGCCTTACTTCGTATGTGATCGAAGTAGGTCTATTGACATTGCTGGATAAAAGTGTGTTTTCCAAAAGAAGAGGATTCCGCGGTGTTGCGTCCAACATAAGTCTTACATTTTCTCTATTGCTATTTTAGTAAGAACGAACCAAAACATACTTTTCATCTTTACTTATGTTACCCTTTCTGGACGATTTCGTTGAAAATCCACATAGATAATTTCGTGTCGATACCGCCTTACGTAAACAGTTATTAGGGTTTTCAAGAACAACCCCTTTCCGCATCTGGTACCTCCCTTCTCTTTAGCTGACTTGACTGAAAATTGATTTCAGCATTTTTTAATTGCTTATGAATTTTTGTGTCTAAACATTCAATACACCGACAGTTATTCGGAGTTTTATATTCAGCCCCCCCCCCCCCCCTCTCGGACCAACAAACCATCTTATTATCAGTTATTTTTAATAACCTAATTTCCATTCTTACAGTACATCACTTACAATTAGAGTTACTGGTAAACAAATAAGGAAGTCAGGAATTAACTAAATGTTATAAGTTTAGTGAACGTAATAAATCGATAGTCCCACAAACCTCGTTATTATAATCAACTCCCAGTCAACTAGGGTTTGACTAAAATTTCTTTCCCAGTTTGGGTTATCTCGTTGGAATTCACTATTTTCATTTTTCATCGGTATTATTTGGGAAGTTATGGATCAGAGTTCAGGTGAGTATTTTATTATGATGTATAATGAAATATTGCATGTTGGCAACTAAAAATTCCAGAAAACAAGGTAAAGAAGCAATGCCTTCAGTGTTCACAATACACCTCAAATTACATTGCTTCATTGAATAGTTGTAGCATAATTTTGGAAGTTTGATTGTACGTTAACACAGCAATATTTGCTTTTTGATATCTAGACATTGTTAATTGAACGATTAATGTATTGCACTGATTATTTTGTATTTCGAAGGGCATGAAGTCCATATCAAAGAACAACTGGAGCTTCTGATAGACGCTGAGGGATCTCTCCTATATTTTCTTTTTAATGTCAGCGTTGGCCTAATTTGTTTTGTATTTCCAGATTCCGAAGAACGGAAAGTCCTTATCAAAGAAGAACCGGAGTCTCTGGTAGATGATTGCTTCGGTAAGTCTGTTCTACTCTAAACTTTAGCGAGCATCTTCCTGTTTTCTGTATAATCTAGTTCGTACCTACTACTAGGTCCATAGACAACTACATTTCCAATATTTCTTTAATGCCCCCTCAACAACATAGATAATTTTCATCTAGATTAATCAAATATCTATCAGAAACAAGTTGTCGACCATTGAATATTTTGAAGAGTTGTATTTATTTTCCGTTTCAAGTACATGAAATGCTCTCAGTCCACGCCCCGTTCCTCATGTACTCCCTTTTTTTCTGCACTTTTCACTCAGAAGATGTAATGTCTGGATATTTTCCACAAGATATAATAGTGGTATAATGTATATGTTACGGGTAAAGTTAGATTAACGGTTAAACCTAGGATTACCCGGGTAAACTGCGTAGTACCCGCTGCCGCTTGGTTAAAGTTGGGTGTACTAATAATGACAAGGCCATTAGTGGACGTATGTTCCACTATAAAGATTAGGTACTTATTAATTAGCTCGACCACACCTCAATTTCCATTGTTGTAAGCTGTCTAACAGCCATAATCATTCATCTGGGTACATAAATTCCTAGAACAAACATAAATCGAAATATTACAAAATTTGGGGATGTATTTGCTGGCGTTCCGCCGGCGGGACGATATATCTGCCCCTCCCGTCGTTCCTATATTGGAAGTAGTACAGGTTCTAGCTTTAACATATACTTTACCCGGGTAAAGCCCGAAACGTGAACTATTTCAATTATATTTCGGACTTTAACCAAGCGGCAGCGGGTACTACGCAGTTTACCCGGGTAATCCTAAGTTTAACCGTTAATCTAACTTTACCCGTAGCATATACACCCCCCGGAGTACCAGAACTGTGGTACATGTACCTCCTGCCTCTCTGCTCTTCTCATTTCTTTTTTGGTTTTGCATTCATCTCCGGACTACAGTTATTAGTGCTTCACTATAATTCTCTCTGCAGACAAGTGCATGAAATGCTGTCAGTGCGTGCTCCGCTCCTGATGTACTCCCTAATCTAGGTTCTACTTGAGATCTCTCACTTCCTGTAGTTCTTGAGGCCATCCCTCCCGCTCAGCTTTGATACCAACATTTGCTAATGGTCCTTAACCAGCCTCATCTTCACATTATTGCCCTTCTATAAACAAGTTTTTAAATCCTGAGATAATGAATATTGTTCCTTTTTTTATTTTTCGTACACGAAATATGGACTGTTTTTTTTGATGACAGGGCAAGGAGAAAGATCGATGGACATTAAAGAGGAACCGGACCAATTAGAAGAAGATACCTCTGCACGTGTATGTAAGTAACGTACATATATAGTCAGCTGTCGAGTGAACGATCAGTTAACGGAGAACATACATTCGTTCTTCTATGTTTGAACATGTATACTAAATTACAAATACGAACATGCTAACCAAATACGGCTTATTTTGACAACATAGAGTTAGTTATTATGATTCATGCCCGGGCTTTAACTACGAGGTCATATCGCCGCTCCGGTGGACTTGAACCCGACTCCTTCTATTAGAGTGACTTCCGTTCGTCCTGATTATGAATATATAACTTTATTGCTCATAACGAGTTACCTCAAACAGTGGACCTCGACATCCCTCTCCCCCAAACAACACAACTGACAACTAATCTCAGGAGAGAACTAATTTTGGTTTTAAGAGGATTCTCCTTCTTCTTCTTCTTCTTCTTCTTGCGGCGCTACGCTCCTGAAAGAACCCGGGCCTCCGTCACAATCCTCCTCCATTCGTCTCGATCCAAAACCTTCTCCCTCCATCCTCTGATGCCCAACACTCGGAGGTCTGCCTCGACGTCGTCCAGCCAACGGAGTCTCGGTCTTCCTCTTCTCCTGGTACCGCCTGGCCTACCGTAGAGGGCTTGTTTAGGGAGTCTTCCTCCTTCCATTCTCTCTACGTGGCCCAACCAACGTAATCTCGCCTGCGTGATCACGGATACCAGGTCGGGTTCTCCGTCTGTTCTTCCAGATACGCCATCTGCCGTTCTCGGAAACAGGTCCATAAATCTTTCTGAGTACTTTGCGTTCCCACAGTAGCAGAGTCTCTTCATTTTCTTTTGTCAACGCCCAAGTTTCACCAGTGTAAATTACAATTGGACGGACAATGGTTTTATAGACTATTAGCTTGGCCCTCCACGTTAATGTGCGGAATTTGAGTATTCTTTGGACCGCAAATAGACATCTGTTCCCTGCAAATATCTTCAAATATCTCGGGGCTCTGATCACAGAAGACGTTAGCCACGAAATAAGAGCACGCATTGCTGCAGGGAAGAGGATTCTCCTACATTTTCTTTTCAATAGCAACGAGTGGTGTCTAATTTGATGTATTTCCAGGTTTTGAAGATGACACTGTCCATGTTAAAGAAGAACTAAAAGTCCATATCAAAGAAGAGCCAGAGCTGCTGATAGACGATGTCTTCGGTAAGTTCGTTCTACTCTAAAATAGTTCTACCAGCTATATTCTTATTCATCTTCCCATTTTTATTTGCTTCAAATTACTTTTCTTCCTAGAACTTTCAGGACGATTGAATTGTTATAAATAAACTCAGAAGCTAGGTATTGAAATGCTCCCGCAGGGGGAAGTATCATAGATTCCAAAATCGTCCTGGAATGCCTGACCCAGCCAGGAGCTGACAGAAAACCCTTCCGCGGGATCTCTAAGAGCACCGCAAGGGCAGCAATAAATGGTTGGCTGACCAGGAATCACTAGGGTTTCACTTATATTTCTTTCCCAGTTTTGTTTATCTCGTTGGAATTCAGTATTTTCATCAGTATTATTTGTGAAGTTATGGATCAGAGTTCAGGTGAGTATTTTATTATGATGTATACTGAAATATTGCATGTTGGCAACTAAAAATTCCAAAAAACAAGGTAAAGAAGCAATGCCTTCAGTGTTCACATTATTCCCGAAATACACGTTTTGAATTTTGTGGATAGGTTCTTATCGAGTTCCTAACATCGCGCAGGCTAGGAACCAGCAAGTCTCATCTTAAGGATGGCGTTCTCACCAGTAATGAGAATCAATCGGAAAGTCAAAACACCTCAAATTACATTGCTTCATTGAATAGTTGTAGCATAATTGTTAGTTGATTGTAAATAACACAGCAATATTTGTTTTTTGATATCTAGGCATTGTTAATTGAACAATTAATGTAGTGTACTGATTATTTTGTATTTCGAAGGGCATGAAGTCCATATCAAAGAGCAACTGGAGCTTCTGATAGACGCTGAGGGATCTCTCCTATCTTTTCTTTTTAATGTCAGCGTTGGCCTAATTTGTTTTGTATTTCCAGATTCCGAAGAACGGAAAGTCCTTATCAAAGAAGAACCGGAGTTTCTGGTAGATGATTACTTCGGTAAGTCTGTTCTACTCAAAATTATATCGAGCATCTTCCGGTTTTCTGTATAATCTAGTCAAATCCTATCTACTACAAGGTCCATTGACAACGACATTTCCAATATTTCTTGGTTTTACTTGATACCCTCTAACTTCCTGTAGTTCTTGAGGCCATCCCTCCCCCTCAACTTTGATACCAACATTCGCTAATGGTCCTTAACGAGCCTCATCTTCACATTATTGTCCTTCTATACATGTTTTTAAATACTGCGATAATGAATATTTTTCCTTTTTTTATTTTTCTTACACGAAATATGGACTGTTATTAAGGTCGTTCGATATTTCTTCACAATATTATTTTTTATTTTGACAGGGCAAGGAGAAAGATCGATGGACATTAAAGAGGAACCGGACCTATTAGAAGAAAATACCTCTGCACGTGTATGTAAGTAACTTACATATATTGTAACGCTCGTTTATTTCGCTACTTGAAATTCTAATTTAATATTTACGGATAATAGTTATATGCAATAACGATTATTAGATGACCTGGTTATGTATAATTTATAAATAAAAATAAAGACTTTAAAATAATTTGTTACATTTTTTTATATTTAAAATTCATCAAGACATGTTTTTATGGGTTAGTAACACAAAAATTTTACATACATAGAGATTTTTTTTTTTTGTCTACACAACATTTAACTAAACCTGCGGGACATCTCTCTTTTCTTCTATTGTGCTGGTGGGTGAAATGATGTTTCCAGCGTGGTAAGTTGAATATGGGTTGTCGCAATTGCGGCCACGTCCTCTCCTCTCTTCTGGATTCCAAGTGTTTTAGCTAATAATCGTCGTGCTCTCCATTTCTTTTGTGGTTGGAGTTCTCCGGGATACTTCCCCTCAGTATCTTTCTTCCTTCTTACCACAGCTTTTAAAAAATCACTGACATTTTCCACTATTCACTACACTCACTTTCACTGAACCATCTCTCTCTGCACAGTTCTCTCTTACATCTACCACGAGGGGACAGCCCACTTCTCTCTCGTTTTGGATTCCGCTCTCCCATTGGCCACAATATTTACAGCCTTTACATTACTAAACATCTGGGTTTTTTTATAAAACTTTCATATTCCCGTATACAATCCTAATTGCTTACATTTATTGTTAACTAATTATTAGCCTATCATTTAATTTTATGACATAATTGAACTAAATGAATTGATATATTTTGATACTATATCGACCCTGGTACAAATCGATTTGATAACCCCCAGTAACCTTCCTTAGGTCTAATAAAATGATTGTATTTAAGTATCTTATTTTCCATTTCTTAAATATTACATGTAATGGACAATATAGAACATTACATTGCCCTCTGCTAAAAATATCAAAATATATCATTCATTTGCTTACATTATTGTTTAGTACCAAACTATTTCATAATCTTATGGTTATATGTACAACTTGGCGACTCAAGACAACATGGTGACCCAGTTCCTATTATTAATTAATTACACACAAATTTTTTGTCTATTACGGAATACATTCTTCAAGGTAACTCTCTTTAATAATATTACACAAGAATTAGGTAACAAATCCAATTTAATTATTTTGTTTACGTCTTACCATAATGTTATATTAGATTTACTTTCTTATATTACTTTATTTTCTTGAAATATATTACTTTAACCTTCTCATTTCTTCTATCTACCACTACTCTATTCTCCATACGCAAATTCTACATTCAAAATTCCAACACTAATCATTAATTTGCCATACAATTTACCCACACTCCTAAATATAATCTAAAATTATTAAATAATCTCCCTGGTATCTCTTAACCATCCTGATCTCCTTGGATCTTCGCCTACTACCATAAAATACTCATAATCCAATTCCTTCCCACCTATAGGCTAAGCCTAAAAATTTTTAATATTCATTCTTTAATCCTTCCTTCTATTTAAAAGTACAATTCCCTCTCTCCTTTCAATTATCTATTTTTTTTTTTATTTACTTCCTTCATTACCATATTTATTTATTATTTAATATTCCATTTACCAATATCAATGCTACTTTTCTCAATTCGTCTATTTATTTCCATCATTTCTACAACAACTAGACATAACCCGGATAATTATTTATATTTTCAATTCCTTTTATTATGGTTATATTATTCCTTTATTTTTTTTACTACTTTTATTTACACCATTTCGACTTACTTTCCCTTTTGATTTACTGCACTAATTTTTACATAATTCTTTTAAGATGATATTCTTAAAAAAAATATTCTTATAACATTTTCCCCGTTTCACTTACAAAAATTTTTTTTTTATTATTATTATTATACGGAATTATTTACAAGGTTATGATTGAAATTTTATGACGTTTGTAATCTATGCATCCATGTGGATGTTCTAATTTCATCATTTATTATTCTGAGACTACTAGCGATTATCGCTCTCAAAAACCATTTTGTGGGTTAATATAGCTCGTTTCCGTAAGGACGCCAAACTCCTTAAATCAACATGGCCCACGTTGTTGACAATTACGGTTTAATAACAATAACAAACCCTCTAAACTAATATTTTTTTTTTTTTTATTATTATAAATATTTTTATTTTATCACCAATACCATAAAAACAAAACGCATGCATAAATATCAATAAATAGTTCAACATCGATACTAACCCTTATTATAAAATTTCCCATAAAAATAACCACCATAAATATAATATTTCAATAAATAAATATGTTTTTATTTAAAAACATTTAAAAATAATAAATTTTCTGTTCAGAGTGCAGAGTAAACTAAACATTATTTACACCTAATTTAATTATATAATTTTTTTTTTTATTCTATGACAGAACATCACCCACTATCATATTCTTAATCAGTCTCAGACCCAAAATTGGTCATTATTACCTATTTTATAATACAACCACTCTAATACAACAAAATAGCATACATCATATTAAAAATAACAAGACATACCATAAAATAAAATACACAATCAATATTAAAATTATTTGACGTGTTTACAAACTTCAGTTGTTTATCATAACAGACTCTAAATAGCTGTCTTATCCTTTATCTATTCATCAGTTCGTCTCCTCAATCTAGACTTGGTTGACATATCATGTTAACTACGCTCCATATTTTTATTTCTAACTTTAGTTTAATTTATTCTTTACTTTCAATTATTTATTAATTAGACCCTATTTACATCTCGAGTGACAACTTCTTTGTTTACATTATTTTTTATTGATTTTTATTAACTCAACTTTTACACGCAAACTAACTCAGGTACATTTTTCCATCACTTAATTATATCATTTTATTTTGCAATTATTCATTTCGACAAAATTTAACATATTGACTGATACTTTCTATTTTTATTTTTTTTTTTTTTTTATTAATTTTAATGTTACATTTTTATAGTTCCAGATCATAATCCTAGACAAGCAATTTTTAATATCCAAAATTTCATCGGTTAAACTACCTATGTTATTTCTTTCTCTTATATTTATAATTAATTCTTTGATTATCTATTTTTCTAAATTTGTTACTAATGTTTAAACTTATCTTTTTCTTTATTCGTTTATTTCTTTGACGTAGATATTTTGTTTTCGAATTTTCCAAATTATTTTTATTATGATTATTTTTGAACTCAAGTTTTTTACACTTGTTATAGTTATGTTCATTTACACATCTATGAAAATTTGTTTTTCGATATCCGATTTTTCTAGGACTTTTAATTTTATTTATCTCATGTTTTCTTAAGTTTGTGATTTTTTTATTGTATAATTTCCTTGTTTCTATATTTTTATTATGATTCGGTCTTTTCACCACACTACCATTTGTTATTTGAATTGTAATATATTTAAATTTCTCTAGCACCTTATTGATGTTTATATTTTCCTTTATTTCTCCATTTTCCTGTCCCTCTACACTCATATTTCGATTTAATTTACTCTCGACAGCTTCTACCGCACTTTCTATCTTATTATTTAATTGTTCACATTTATGATTTATTTCTAAACTTTGATCACTAAATTTATCAATCTCGTTATTTACTTCATCGCAACGGTTGTTTAAATCTTTTTTAATATTTTCAAATTTTATGCTTACGTCTTCCTTTAATTCATCAATTTTTGAATTCATTTCATTAAAATGTTTTGATTGTTGCTCGAATTTTGAATTCATTTCATTAAAATGTTTTGATTGCATTTCATTAAAATGTTTTGCTTGTTGCTCGAATTTTACGTTCATATTTTTTATTACCATTTCCATCATTGTGTTTAAACTTACATTCGTCTCACTCTCCGGCTGAAGGCAATTATCATAAGTTATTCTATTTTGTCCGCCATTATTGTTCGGATTCGTTCTCTGAGAACCTCTATTATAGTCGGCCATTTTGGACGCTAACTTTTTATACAGTTTTGAAATTAATTTTTACAAATATTTTTACAAAATTACACATAAAGTCCTTTTATAATTTTCTTTTCGGGCGCCATATAAAAATTTAATATTTCAAGTCCTTAATGTTTCAAGTCCTTAATGTTTCAAGTCCCTGTTCGAAGCGACATTTGTAACGCTCGTTTATTTCGCTACTTGAAATTCTAATTTAATATTTACGGATAATAGTTATATGCAATAACGATTATTAGATGACCTGGTTATGTATAATTTATAAATAAAAATAAAGACTTTAAAATAATTTGTTACATTTTTTTATATTTAAAATTCATCAAGACATGTTTTTATGGGTTAGTAACACAAAAATTTTACATACATAGAGATTTTTTTTTTTTGTCTACACAACATTTAACTAAACCTGCGGGACATCTCTCTTTTCTTCTATTGTGCTGGTGGGTGAAATGATGTTTCCAGCGTGGTAAGTTGAATATGGGTTTTCGCAATTGCGGCCACGTCCTCTCCTCTCTTCTGGATTCCAAGTGTTTTAGCTAATAATCGTCGTGCTCTCCATTTCTTTTGTGGTTGGAGTTCTCCGGGATACTTCCCCTCAGTATCTTTCTTCCTTCTTACCACAGCTTTTAAAAAATCACTGACATTTTCCACTATTCACTACACTCACTTTCACTGAACCATCTCTCTCTGCACAGTTCTCTCTTACATCTACCACGAGGGGACAGCCCACTTCTCTCTCGTTTTGGATTCCGCTCTCCCATTGGCCACAATATTTACAGCCTTTACATTACTAAACATCTGGGTTTTTTTATAAAACTTTCATATTCCCGTATACAATCCTAATTGCTTACATTTATTGTTAACTAATTATTAGCCTATCATTTAATTTTATGACATAATTGAACTAAATGAATTGATATATTTTGATACTATATCGACCCTGGTACAAATCGATTTGATAACCCCCAGTAACCTTCCTTAGGTCTAATAAAATGATTGTATTTAAGTATCTTATTTTCCATTTCTTAAATATTACATGTAATGGACAATATAGAACATTACAATATATAGTCAGCTGTAGAGCGAACGATCAGTTAACGGAAAACATACCTGAATTCGTTCTTCTATCTTTGAATATGTATACTAAATTACAAATACGAACATGCTAACCAAATACGGCTTATTTTGACAACATAGAGTTAGTTATTATGATTCATGCCCGGGCTTTAACTACGAGGTCATTGCGCCGCTCCGGTGGACTTGAACCCGACTCCTTCTATTAGAGTGACTTCCGTTCGTCCTGATTATGAATAGATAACTTTATTGCTCATAACGAGTTACCTCAAACAGTGGACCTCGACATCCCTCTCCCCCAAACAACACAACTGACAACTAATCTCAGGAGAGAACTAATTTTGGTTTTAAGGGGATTCTTCTACATTTTCTTTTCAATAGCAACGAGTGGTGTCTAATTTGATGTATTTCCAGGTTTTGAAGATGACACTGTCCATGTTAAAGATGAACTGAAAGTCCATATCAAAGAAGAGCCAGAGCTGCTGATAGACGATGTCTTCGGTAAGTTCGTTCTACTCTAAAATAGTTCTACCAGCTATATTCTTATTCATCTTCCCATTTTTATTTGCTTCAAATTACTTTTCTTCATAGAACTTTCAGGACGATTGAATTGTTATAAATAAACTCAGAAGCTAGGTATTGAAATGCTCCCGCAGGGGGAAGTATCATAGATTCCAAAATCGTCCTGGAATGCATGGCCTAGCCAGGAGCTGACAGAAAACCCTTCCGCGGGATCTCTAAGAGCACCGCAAGGGCGGTCCCAAAGCAAAGACATTCAAAACTCTTTATAGCGGAACCCTCGGAGAAAAGGAGCCGATTGAGCTCCTGAATATGAGCAGAATGTATCTATCTTTTTTTTTTTTTTCTCGGGTACTCCGGTTATTCATCCGGGCTGCTTCGGGTCTGCCATAATGGAACCGAACCAGGTAATGGAAGAAACCTGCAGACGAATCACGAATCCTGTACTTTATTAAAGATATAGAGCTGTTGTAGAGACCAACACACAATTGACCTGTTTTTTTTTTTTCCAAAGCGCATGGACCTCGAGGGTCTTTGATGCCTAACTTTTCGAATCACTATGGGATCCCGCTGAGAAACCGGGGGGCGAACGGGAGGGGACCCCGGGGCACCCAGTGAGCGTCCCAACCAGGCCAGGGGACAAGCAACGGCACAACCGGGCGTCTCTCCTTAGGCATTGGGCTTAGGTCCCTGTGTAGCTAGGCCTGTTAGGGAGGGTGTGCTTGTATGTGGCACCGACCACACCCTCCAAGCCCTGGACTATATCAGTTCAGAGATTCCGGCGGGGCTGATCAAGCTCAGAGAATGCCAGAGAACCCCGATCCAGCCACCGTCCGCACATCGAGATACTCCAGGGGCCCCGCGCAAGGCCACGCCCCGCCACCACCCCCCCTCCTCCCCAGAGGGATCCCATACATAGATCTGCTTTATCAGCCATTCTTTAGGTCATTGAGATATAGAGTGGAACAGGCAATTGAAGACTTCTTATTATTTCGAATTAAGACAATGATTAATTTTGTATGCTGAATTTTATTCTGGATCTAGCGAATAGAAAACTGCAATTGCTATTCGTCGATCGTTGATAGGATTAAATATTTAAATATATTTCTGTTTTAGGTGTTGGTGTTTCCCTGTGGATGGAGTGTTTTCACTGTGGTCATATGTCAGCCAGCCTAGGCAGACTTAGGAAACACATTGTCTGGTGGCATATAAGAACGGTCCCTTCGCAGGTGGACATATCTTCGACATTGGAGGATAATAGTGCAACGATAAAAAATGTAAAGAACCTTTCTAAATGTTTATTTAGTAGGTATAGATGTACAGCTCGTGGCACCTTGAAGAACCATATGTTGTACCATATACATAAGGGAGAGATACCATTCCACTGTGACTTGTGTAGCTACAGTTGTAGAACATCTGGCAGCTTGAAGAGCCATATGTTGATACATAAGAGAGAGAAACCATTCCATTGTGACTTGTGTAGCTACAATTGTAGACGGTCTAGCAGCTTGAAGAAGCATATGTTAATACATAAGGGAGAGAAACCTTTCCAATGTGACTTGTGTAGCTACAGTTGTAGACAGTTTGGCCAATTGAAAAGCCATATGTTGATACATAAGGGAGAGAAACCTTTTCATTGTGAGTTGTGCAGCTTCAGTTGTAGACGGTCTGGCCACTTGAAAAGCCATATGTTGATACATAAGGGAGAGAAACCTTTTCATTGTGAGTTGTGCAGCTTCAGTTGTAGACAGTCTGGCAACTTGAAGACCCATATGTTGATACATAAGGGAGAGAAACCATTCCGTTGTGAGTTGTGCACCTACAGTTGTAGAGAGTCTGGCCACTTGAAAAGACATATGTTGATACATAAGGGAGAGAAACCATTCCATTGTGACTTGTGTAGCTACAGTTGTAGACGGTCTAGCAGCTTGAAGAGGCATATGTTGATACATAAGGGGGAGAAACCATTTCATTGTGACATGTGTAGCTACAGTTGTAGAGGGTCTAGCAGCTTGAAGAAGCATATGTTGATACATAAGGGGGAGAAACCATTTAATTGTGACTTGTGTAGCTACAGTTGTAGAGAGTCTAGCAGCTTGAAGAAGCATATGTTGATACATAAGGGAGAGAAACCATTCGAATGTGAATTGTGCAGCTTCAGTTGTAGAACATCTGGCAACTTGAAAAGCCATATAAGTTGATACATAAGGGGGAGAAACCATTTCATTGTGACATGTGTAGCTACAGTTGTAGACAGTCAGGCAACTTGAAAAGCCATATGTTGATACATAAGGGAGAGAAACCTTTCGAATGTGAGTTGTGCAGCTACAGTTGTAGACACTCTGGGAGTTTCAAAAAACATATGTTGGTACATAAAGGAGAGAAACCTTTCCAATGAAAGTTGTGCAGCTACAGTTGTTGAGTGTCTGGCAACTTGAAGAGCCATATGTTGAAACATAGGACACATTATAATGGAGCATATAGAATCCTTGGGATGCTGATGGTGCAGCCTAAATTCTGCGCTTGGCTGAAGCTTTTTGAAAAAAGTTAAAGCTGGGAGTACTAGTACGTTAAATATATAAGTATTAATTATATTAATCAAATATGAGAAAATTAATGTGTATTATTATATTGAACACCTCTGCCTGGATATTTTTTTTTTTTTTGTTTGCCTCGGCTGACACCACTCATAGCGCCGACGAGTGACTGGTGTGGAGGTTCCTGAATGAAGGTCTGCATGTCGTGCCGGCCGTCCAGACCTTCGAAGCTCCTGGGTCTATAGACCAGTGCCCCCCGCAGTCCCCCATTCAAATTTTAGCTAAGGAATCTGGGGCTGATTTTGAATTTGCATTATAAATCTGTAAATTTATACACTCATTCCCAATACACTTAGTCCCAGTTTACTCAGTCTCAATACACTCCGTCCCAATACACTCAGTCCCAATACACTTAGTCCCAGTACACTCAGTCCCAATACACTTAGTCCCAGTACACTCAGTCCCAATACACTTAGTCCCAGTACACTCAGTCCCAGTACACTCAGTCCTAATACACTCAGTCCCAATACACTCAGTCCCAATACACTCAGTCCCAATACACTCAGTCCCAGTACACTCACAAGCAGTAGAATTATTAATTTACTAGAAGAAATAATTAATTTATGAAAGCCTTTCTTCTTCGGCTATATTTGCTAGGACCTAGCAAAATATATTTTTTATCTTATGGTAGCCTTACTTCGTATGTGATCGAAGTAGGTCTATTGACATTGCTGGATAAAAGAGTATTTTCCAAAATAAGAGGATTCTGCGGAGTTGCATCCAACCTAATTCTTACATTTTCTGTATTGCTATTTTAGTAAGAACGAACCAAAACATACTTTACATCTGAGGCGCTGAGTTCCAAAAGTCGTTCTTTCTGTTTTTTTGAGAAATTGAGATAGTAGTGGTTTATTATCCAATTTTTCCTCATCTTTCGATCTGTGTTATCAGTTTGTAGCAAAACTCGCTCTTTCTGGCCTATAAATAAATAGCTTTGAAAATCACGGTTAGTTACAAAACTCGTTCTTTACTCCAATAGATGAGGTCCAAAAGTGGTTCTTTACGTTTGATGCTTCAGTTGGTGGCAAAACTGTTTCTTTACTAACCATAACCTGCTCATATCGTACTTTCTTCTTTCGCTGGTCTGTCCTTAGTCCTTTCGTGTCTTTGTTTTTAGCTAATTTTAGTTGAAATGAAAGAGCGTTTTATGACCTGGTTAAGGCAGAAGAACCACCATCTGTACTGAAACTGTCATTCCACTGTCAAAAGAACCTGGTTCTTCCAAAGGTGGTGGACCAGTCTGCCTACTACAGCCGCCAGTTGTACTTATATAACTTTGCAGTATGCGAGGGTTCTTCCCAAGGTAAAGGAGTTCAGGATCCAAAAAACGTGTTTTTATACATTTGGTGTGAACATGAGCGTAATAAGGGCTCAAGCGAAATTGCATCCATCCTTTATTACCACTTAGGAACTCGTGACATGGAAGGGATCACTGAGGTTAAGCTGTTCTGCGACGGGTGTCCAGGCCAGAATAAAAATATCACAGTGGTGGGCATGTTAAGTATATTCCTGGCTGAGACTAACACATCAGTGACCAAAATAACGATTACCTTTCCTGTGGTGGGGCACTCTTTCCTTCCCCCCGACAGGGTATTTGGTCGTACAGAAAAGGTGATCAGAAAGAAAGACGCTATTATTCTCCCTGAAGAATATTTGCAAATTTTCTCTCTCTGGAACGGTCCGTCAGGTGAAAGAAGAAGTTCCCATGCATGGCTGGAAAAAAGGAGTGGCTTCTGCGATAAAACCCACTTCTCAACTCCATTTCCGATTCGCTTTATCGAAACGTATTATTCTTCAAAAAACTTCAAGAGGATCAATATTGATCGCGGGTGAAGTTCACCACCGAAATAACTTGCGTACGTTTAAACCGGTCTTTAAGAAAGGAAAAGTAGCCACTAGCTTAGTGCCAGAAGTCTTGCCTTATAGCGTCAGTGTTAAAGATGCCAAATTGAAGGATGTCAAAGCTTTGTTGGAAAAACATTTCGGAGATGATTGGCATGACCAGGAAGGGTTGGCCTTCTACCGAAATGTATTCAACGGTAATGATGAAGCCCCAGCCTCAGATGCAGCAGATGAGGAGGAAGAAGGACCCGACTTTTTTGAGGAATATGATGATCTTAGGGTGTAAGATTTATGCAAGTGCTTAAGAAGCTGCTTTGCGTTTTTTATCTTTGACTTTTAAAAGGGTGTAGGTACCTAACTTACTACATATAGTGTTCTCTACTTTTACAGATTTTGTATGAAAAAAAAAAAAGTTATACCTAATGGTATGTTTGTTTTAAGCATTTCACCTATGTTTTTTTGTTATTTTTCCTTATGCGCATTTTAATTTTTATGACCAATATTATTTAGGTACCTACTTCTTATGCTGACTGAGATATACTGTGTCGTCTTGTCTTTATTTTAGTCACTTTGCCTCCAATTTGAGAGTTTTCAAGAGAGAGATTTAAGAAAAATATTTTTATTCATGTGTTTATTTCTTTACTAAACTTTTTCTTTATTAAATAAGGTTTTTGTTCACTGATACTTTTTTTCTTCCTCGAAGTGAAATTGTGTCAAAACTGGTTCTTTACTGGACCGATAGTTCCAAAACTGTTTCTTTAAGGCGGATGGTGGCAAAACTGCTTCTTTACTAATTTAAAAGTGTTCCTGCTCCTTTCCATTTGATCCACGTTATTTTTCCCTTGGTATGAACCATCAGTATTGCCAACCACACAAAATGAAATTAAAAGTGAATAATAAAACCATTTCGGTTGGTTTTAAACACTTTTTTGCATTTTCTGAAGAACCACTCATTTCGGAAAGAACGACTTTTGGAACTCAGCGCCTCATCTACTTATCATGTTACCCTTTCTGGACGATCTCGTTGAAAATCGGCAGCTGTCCTGGATCCACACAGATAATTTCGTGTCGATACCGCCTTACGTAGACAGTTATTAGGGTTTTCAAGAACAACCCCTTTCCGCATCTAGTACCTCCCTTCTCTTTAGCTGACTTGACTGAAAATTGATTTGAGCTTTTTTCAATTGCTTATGAATTTTTGTGTCTAAACATTCAATACACCGACAGTTATTCGGAGTTCTATATTCAGCCCCCCCCCCCCCCCCCCTCGCACCAACAAACCATCTTATTACCAGTTATTTTTAATAACCTAATTTCCATTCTTACAGTACATCACTTACAATTAGAGTTACTGGTAATCAAATAAGGAAATCAGGAATTAACTAAATGTTATAAGTTTAGTGAACGTAATAAATCGATAGTCCCACAAACCTCGTTATTGTAATCAACTATGAAATCTCAGTCAACTAGGGTTTCACTTATATTTCTTTCCCAGTTTTGTTTATCTCGTTGGAATTCAGTATTTTCATCGGTATTATTTGTGAAGTTATGGATCAGAGTTCACGTGAGTATTTTATTATGATGTATACTGAAATATTGCATGTTGGCAACTAAAAATTCCAAAAAACAAGGTAAAGAAGCAATGCCTTCAGTGTTCACATTATTCCCGAAATACACGTTTTGAATTTATGGATAGGTTCTTATCGAGTTCCTAACATCGCGCAGGCTAGGAACCAGCAAGGTTTATCTTAAGGATGGCGTCTTCACCAGTAATGATAATCAATCGGAAAGTCAAAACACCTCAAATTACATTGCTTCATTGAATAGTTGTAGCATAATTGTTAGTTGAACAATTAATGTATTGCAATGATTATTATGTATTTCGAAGGGCATGAGGTCCATATCAAAGAACAGCTGGAGCTTCTGATAGACGGTGAGGGATCTCTACTATATTTTCTTTTTAATGTCAGCGTTGGCCTAATTTGTTTTCTATTTCCAGATTCCGAAGAATGGAAAGTCCTTATCAAAGAAGAACCGGAGTTTCTGGTAGATGATTACTTCGGTAAGTCTGTTCTACTCAAAATTATATCGAGCAACTTCCTGTTTTCTGTATAATCTAGTCAAATCCTACCTACTACAAGGTCCATAGACAACGACATTTCCAATATTTCTTGGTTCTACTTGATACCCTCTAACTTCCTGTAGTTCTTGAGGCCATCCCTCCCCCTCAACTTTGATACCAACATTTGCTAATGGTCCTTAACGAGACTCATCTTCACATTATTGTCCTCCTATACACGTTTTTAAATACTGCGATAATGAATATTTTTCCTTTTTTTATTTTTCTTACACGAAATATGGACTGTTATTAAGGTCGTTCGATATTTTTTCACAATATTATTTTTTATTTTGACAGGGCAAGGAGAAAGATCGATGGACATTAAAGAGGAACCGGACCTATTAGAAGAAAATACCTCTGCACGAATATGTAAGTATCGTTCTTCTATTTTTGAAAATGTATACTAAATTACAAATACGAACATGCTAACCAAATACGGCTTATTTTGACAACATAGAGTTAGTTATTATGATTCATGCCCGGGCTTTAACTACGAGGTCATATCGCCGCTCCGGTGGACTTGAACCCGACTCCTTCTATTAGTGACTTCCGTTCGCCCTGCATATGAATTGATAACTTTATTGCTCATAACGAGTTACCTCAAACAGTGGACCTCGACATCCCTCTCCCCCAAACAACACAACTGACAACTAATCTCAGGAGAGAACTAATTTTGGTTTTAAGGGGATTCTCCTACATTTTCTTTTTAAAAGCAACGAGTGGTGTCTAATTTGATGTATTTCCAGGTTTTGAAGATGACACTGTCCATGTTAAAGATGAACTGAAAGTCCATATCAAAGAAGAGCCAGAGCTGCTGATGGACGATGTCTTCGGTATGTTCGTTCTACTATAAAATAGTTCTACCAGCTATATTCTTATTCATCTTCCCATTTTTATTTGCTTCAAATTACTTTTCTTCATTGAACTTTCAGGACGATTGAATTGTTATAAATAAACTCAGAAGCTAGGTATTGAAATGCTCCCGCAGGGGAAGTATCATAGATTCCAAAATGGTCCTGGAGTCCTTGGCGGACCAAAATAGAGTGTATTTGAGATGGGACAATTCAAAACTCTTTATAGCGGAACCCTCAGAGAAAAGGAGCCGAGAGAGGTCCTGAATATGAGCAGAATGGATCTAAGACCTATGACTGAGCTGATTACAGGACACTGTCATATGAACAAACACCTACACAATATGGGCATCGCTAGAAGCCCTCTGTGCAGGAAATGTGGCGAGAAAAATGAGACTTCGGTTCATATTTTAAACCGGTGCGGGGTACTAGAAAGCAGACGATTGTACTGCTTCTGGGCTTTTTTTTTTTTTTTTTTTTTTTTTTTTTTTTTTTTTTTTTTTTTTTTTCGGGTGCTTTGGTTAATCACCCGTGCTGCTTCGGGTTTCCTATAACGGAACCGAAGCAGGTAATGGAAGAAATCTGCAGACGAATCACGAATCCTGTACTTTATTAAAGATACAGGGCTGCTGTAGGGACCAACACAGAATAGACCTACTCAGACCGCGGTGACAAAATTAGCCCTCGGAAAAAAAAATAAATAAATAGGTTTTGAGGGAACTCTGTCATATGAACAAACACTTACACAATATGGGCATCGCTAGAAGCCCTCTATGCAGGAAATCTCACTCCGGTTTATATTCTAAGCCGGTGCGGGGCACTAGAAAGCAGACGATTTTACTGCTTCGGGTCTGCCTTAACGGAACCGAAGCAGGTAATGGAAGGAACCTGCAGAAGAATCCTGTACTTTATTAAAGATACAAGGCGACTGTTGGGACCAGGACTCCACCAGGATGGAGTGTTTTCACTGTGGTCATATGTCAGCCAGCCTAGGTAGACTTAGGAAACACATTGTCTGGTGGCATATAAGAGCGGTCCCTCCGCAGCTGGACATGTCTTCGACATTGGGGGATAATAGTGCAACGATAAAAAATGTAAAGAACCTTTCTAAATGTTTATTTAGTAGCTACAGTTGTAGACAGTCTGGCAACTTGAAAAGTCATATGTTGATACAGAAGGGAGATAAACCTTTCGAATGTGAGTAGTGCAGTTATAGTTGTAGAAGATCTTGGAGTTTGAAAACCCACATGTTGATACATAAGGGACAGAAACCTTTCCAATGTGAATTGTGTAGCTATAGTGGTAGACAGTCCGGCGAATTGAGGAGGCATATGTTGATACATAAGGGAGAGAAACCTTTCCATTGTGAGATGTGTAGCTACAGTTGTAGACAGTCAGGCAGCTTGAAAAGCCATATGTTGATACATAAGGGAGATAAACCATTCCAATGTGAGTTGTGCAGCTTCAGTTGTAGAACATCTGGGAACTTGAAGAGCCATACGTTGATACATAAGGGAGAGAAACCATTTCATTGTGACTTGTGTAGCTACAGTTGTAGAGGGTCTGACAAATTGAGGAGGCATATGTTGATACATAAGAGAGAGAAACCTTTCCAATGTGAGATGTGTAGCTACAGTTGTAGAGCGTCTGGCAACTTGAAAAGCCATATGTTGATACATAAGGGAGAGAAACCTTTCTAATGTGAATTGTGCAGCTTCAGTTGTAGAACATCTGGGAACTTGAAGAGCCATAGTTGATACATAAGGGAGAGACACCTTTCCAATGTGAGTTGTGCAGGGAATAGAAATAACGAAAAATGGCCAATATGAATTTTCAAAAAATTTGTTGCGACCAAACCAAGGCCCATTGGAAACCAACGATGAGACACGATGAAAAAAGTTTGATCAAAATCCGTGACCCCGACATCGTATGGGGATGTAAATTGCCCGTAGGTCGGTGAATGTTTTTAATTCCAGCATTAGCAACTTTGCTAATGCTCCTGATCTTTAGAGCACTATAATCTTGTGGTTATTTATTACTCGCCTACTTATTTTTAGCAAAGAGCATTATAATCTTCTGGTTGTTATTACTCGCCTACTTTTTTTTTTTTAGCAAAGAGCATTATAATCTTCTGGTTATGTTATTATCCGCCCACTTATTAACTTGGAAGAAATATTAAGCTGTATTATTATTTTTTTATTCATCGTTACCAAGCCCTACATACATATTCATCTTGATGAAAACTGGGAGAGAACATTTATTTTTATTTCGTTATTAAGCTCAGTGATATATACAGCGTACATAGTGTACCGGTTTCAGCTTATGCCATCGTCAGCATGTTGTTCAAAAATGACATTTAAGTTTGTTAGATTGTATACAATCCTCAGGATACCTGAGATTTCCTAAGGATGTGACATTCTGTACCCTCTGGAAGTCCATAGGTACATGTGGGAAGTTCTGCCTGAATTATTACAGATATATAACATAAACCAAATCAAAAAATAAAATTGGAAAATAAAAATAAACTGAAGAATGAGGTTTATAGTAGAATAATGAAATAAAATAAAAATACATTTTATTCTGGGACTATGAATATGTATATAAGAAATAAGGGCTACATGACATAATATAAAAAATAAAATGATTACATAAGCTCTCTTAATAATAAAAGACAAAAACATATTATATTTTATTTCAACCCCAAAACCTCCCCACATCTTTATTACTAATATAACTGACTTCTCGTCATTTATCAGAAAAATAAGCTCCATATTAAAACCTGATAAATTCACATGCCTGACCAGTGTACGGCATACAAAGCTGCAGGTAGACTCGCCGGAGGACTACCGGTGCATCATTCACCATCTTAAGCAGGGTGGCTACAGTTACCACTGCTACCAGTTAAGACAGGATAAGGCCTTCAGGGTGGTTCTGAGGCACCTCCACCCTACCACACCTACGTCTCTGATCAAGGAGCAGCTGGAGGAGATTGGCTTCTCGGTGCGGAATACTCCGGAGTAAAGAACCCAACCACCAAAGTCTTCCTCCCGCTCTTCTTCGTGGACCTTGAGCCGCAGGATAACAACAAGGAGATTTTTACACTCACAGTGTGGTCAAGGTGGAGGAGCCACACAAGCGGAAGGAGATCCCCCAGTGCCACCGCTGCCAGGAGTACGGGCACACAAAAGGATACTGTGGCCATCCTCTTTGATGTGTGAAGTGCGCCGGGCTACATGCTACAGAGACCTGCAGGAAACCGCGAGAGGTTCCAGCCAAGTGCGCTCTGTGTGGCGGCGAGCATCCTGCCAACTATAGAGGGTGCACCGTCCACACGGACCTGAAGCGGCTGAGGAGCTCCACCACAACCGCAGTGAAGCCTCCTGCCCCGAAACCCTCCTTCCCTCTTCCCACAGACTTTCCAGCCATCCCTTCAGGACATCAGAGCACAGCGCCTCTCCCGACAGCCCTACCCAGACCAGCTGCCACCAAGCCAGGTCTCTCGTATGCCCATTCGGCTGGGAACAGGGCTCAGCCCCCCCAGTCTTCAACCTTCATCCCATCTCGTCCTTCACACTTTATCCCTCCCCCTCCTTCCGCCACCGATATAACCTCTGTCCTCTCCTCCTTCATGACAAAGATGGAGACAATGTTCACCCAACTCTTCAACCTTCTGACCCCAATCATAACCCTACTTGCCAATAGATCCCAATAGTGCCTCCTACCCAACATTCCTTATCCATCCTCCTTTGGAACGCCAATGGCTTACACAACCACAAAGACGAACTCGACGCTCTACTACACAACAAAAAGATAGACGTAGCTCTAATTACAGAAACTCGACTGACCACTAGAAAACACTGCAACATCCCGGACTATGTCACCTACAGGACGGACCACCCGGATGGTAGAGCCCATGGAGGCACTGCGGTACTTGTCCGCCGAGCCCTCTCCCACCATATCCTGCCTCCTTATTTCTTCGGCTATCTCCAAGCAACTCCTATCTCAATAGCTCTGTTTCCTTTTCCTCTCACCATATCAGCAGTGTACTGTCCTCCTCAAAATGCAATGTCTCTTGACCAGTTTCAGGCATTTTTCCGAACCCTCGGTCCACGATTTCTATCTGGTGGTGACTACAATGCGAAACATCCTCAGTGGGGCAGTAGAGTGGCTAATTCGAGAGGCCGAGTCCTCAACCGAGTCCTCAACCGAGTCCTGTCCTCCAGTAATTATGATTACTTCTCTCCTGATTCCCCAACTTACTGGCCAACTGATCCTAACAAACTTCCAGACCTGTTGGATTTCTTCGTCTCCTGCGGCCTGGGAGCGCTCCACACGAATATTTCCCGCCTTAATGACCTTTCCTCTGACCACAGCCCTGTCCTCCTAGGAGACCTGCATCCTATCCCAAAATCGTCTCCCCCTTCCCTAACACGAGGTCCTGTTGATTGGAAACTTTTCCAAAGCTCTTTGGAAAATTCCATCAACCTCAATATATCTCTTAAAACTCCAGAAGAACTTGACGAAGCAGTATCCCTATTCACAACCCTTATCCAGGAGAGTGCTTGGAAGTCTTCCTTTCCAGCACTTCATCCCACACGCTCCCAGAACCACCTCCCTCAATATCTCCTAGACCTCATGTCCTCAAAGCGTCGGGCTCGAGCCACACATTACATTGGCAGAGAACACATTACCCCACAGACCGCCAAACCTATAACCAACTTTCCCGACTTCTCAAACAGCAACTCTCATCCTACCGATCCCAACAATACAACTCCTATCTGTCCTCCTTATCCACTCAGGATAAATCCTTATGGTCCGCCACAAGGAAAATCCTAAAGTACCACCCTCCTATTCGACATATGGATGGCTCGTGGGCCGCATCAGACATTGAGAAATCCAACTTGTTTGCTTCCCACCTCCGCCATACATTCACCCCCCACCCCGATCCTCTTTCCCAAAATTACAAAGTCGAGAAGTTCCTCGACTCTCCCCTCCAACTTTCTTTACCTCCTAAACCTGTCCATCCTTCCGAGGTCATACACTTCATCCAGTCCTTACCTACAAGAAAATCCCCAGGGTATGACCTCATCACTTGTAAAATAATTAGAAATCTTCCCCGCAAAGCCATCATTTTCCTCATATATATTTTTAATTGTGTCTTTCGAACAGCGTATTTCCCTGCCCTTTGGAAATTTTCCACTATAATCCTTGTCCCTAAACCTGGAAAGCCCCCCAACGTTCTAAGCTCATATCGCCCTATAAGCCTGCTACCCATCTTTTCAAAAATCCTAGAAAAAATCATCCTCAAAAGAATTTTTCCTATCCTAGAATCCAAACATGTTATCCCCAACCACCAATTCGGCTTCCGAACCCATCACTCTACTGTAAAGCAGGGCCTTCGCATTGTAGACCACATTTCCTCTTCGCTGGAGTGTAAGAGCTATTGCTCGGGTGCCTTTCTGGACGTGGCTCAGGCTTTCGACCGGGTTTGGCACCCTGGACTGCTCTTCAAGCTAAAGAGACTCCTTCCCCACACTTACTACCTCATCCTCAAGTCCTACCTTTCCAACCGCTTCTTCAAGGTTCGTCAGGGTAATGAGTACTCTGACTATGAGCCTGTTGAAGCGGGGGTCCCCCAAGGAAGTGTCCTCGGTCCCATCCTCTATACAGTTTACACTGCTGATATTCCTTCCAATCCTAACACTCTCCTGGCAACATTTGCCGACGATACAGCTATCCTTGCTTCCAACCAAGATCCTACCATAGCCTCTCAAAATCTCCAACAGCACCTTCTCCACATAGAGGATTGGTGTCGGCAGTGGCGAGTGAAAATCAACGAAGAGAAGTGTAGCCATGTTACCTTCACTCTGAGACGCCAATCCTGTCCTTCGATTTCCTTCAATAATATTCCAATCCCTGCCTCAAATCAAGTTCGCTACCTTGGGTTCTATCTAGACCGACGACTGACATGGAACCCCCATACACGACTAAAAAGACAATAGCTGAACAGACGGTTTGATCTGCTATACCGGCTGCTCAGCAGACAATCCAAACTATCCACTGAAAACAAACTGACCATTTACAAGACAATAATAAAACCTGTATGGATCTACTGACTTGAATTATGGGGTGTTGCTAAGCCATCTAACATCAAGCGTATCCAGTCCTTCCAATCCAAAGTCCTAAGAACAATTGAGGCGTTGACAATGAAAAGGAGGTAAGTGCCATAGTTGCCGAAAATGAGTTTTTTCACTGAAACGATTCTATGTTCTAAGGCCAATAGCGTTGAAAAGGAGGTAAGTTTTTATCTCCTCTCGTTTAGTTTTGAGCGATGTCACAAGATGCCGCGTTCATGTTATTTATTCATGCCTCAAATTGGTTTTTTGCTTCTCTTGGAAAATTTCAGTTTTGGCACTTACCTCCTTTTCATTGTCAACGCCTCAATTGTCGATGCACCCTTCTATGTGTCCAACCTTACCCTCCATAATGACCTTAAAATTCCCTATGTTATTGACCTCATCAAGTCCCGCTTCTCCAAATTCCACTCTAACCTTTCTTCCCATGTCAATCCAGTTGCTCGACTCTTGTCATCCCATTCCCATCCAGATAATCCCCCCCCGAAGACTGAGGCGGCGCTGGCCGAGAGACCTGCTACTGTAGCAAAAATATTTAGGGAGTGCCGGTGATGACCAGCTTCTCCCCTCATGTCTCAATCCTCTTTCCTTCAACTCTCCTCCTTCTTGGCCTGCCTTCACTGCTGGACAGTGATTGGTGGGGCGAGAAGGCAGGGGGGATCACTCGAGCCCCCGCGGCCTCCCCTCCCCCCATTAAGTTGGAGGGATGGGGATGGCAGAGAACCGGGGGTGTTTCGAGTTGAAGGGTTTTCATTATATCAATATTATTATTTTATTTTTATGTTTATGTTTATTATAATTTAAATTTAATATTTTCTCTTTGTTTTGTACATATTATATTATTTGCATAGTTCTTCGTTTTTTTTTTTTTTTTTTTTCTCTCTTTCTTTTAATGCTTTGTCTTTCATCAAATTTACTCATGGTGTATACCGATTGTAAATATTCAAAATAAAGAATTAAGAAGGAATATTTATGTGTGCATTTTGCACATCACATAAAATAAATTAAATTATTATTTTTGTCTGATCTAAGTCAACATTTGTCACATCAATTCATTGCTAAAGTCGTCTCTGAGTTAGAGCGCTCACAAGTAGAAGCTGCTAAATTTGGTCTGTCTGCATTTAATAAAATAATTTTAAATAAAACGATACCATTTGCCTCCAAATTAAAAATCTTTAATGCCGTATCACGCTCAGTGCTGTGCTATGGGGCTCAAATCTGATATCGGATGCACAGTAATATTGAAAGAACCTTCAAATTATTTATTACAAAATGTCTAAAGCTGGCCAGAAACAGAGCACATTTCTCTTATATTTAGAGTCTGATTTAATGCCTGTTTTCTTGTTTACATTGAAATTACATTTACATTTTATAAAGTTATCTTTAAATCTCCCATCTTATAGATATGTAAACATTGTTACGAGGAATGTCATCGATAAAAAGGTATTTTGGTATAACGAAGTGCAATCTATTTGTAATAACTGTAATGTTAATATTACTGACTTTTTGGATGGCAGAATAAAAGGGAATGATATTGTAAATAAAGTAAAAAATAAATTTATTAATGAATATAAATTAAAATCAATAAATAGTATCAAGCATACTTTATATAAACAGTTATTTACAGATAATAAAGTTATTTTCTCGGAGATGGATGCGAATTCGATAAGCTACGTGCTGAAGGTACGAGGTGAACTTCTTTATTTAAATAAGTATTCTTACACGAAGGAAATCAAACTTTGCTCCATGTGTAATAACAAGCAAGATGAAGGTGTGTTTCACTTTATTGCCGTATGCCCCATCTTAAAAGAATTTCGTCTTATCTATTTTAGTAAAGCAGAGTTAAGCTATGTTCAGTTTATTGAATATGTAAATGGACGAAATTACTAAAGTTTAATTAACTATTGCAAAGCCGCCTGGAATTATAGATTTGAGCTAGTTTCAGAATTTAATTATTAATGATAAAAAACAGCAAGATTTTTTTTTGTTATTCTTATTTTTTGTTAGTTTTTCAAGAAGGATAATTTAAGGTAATTGTGTAAATTACTGCATTTGTATTTTAATTTTTTTATTTTGTCAATTGATAATAATTATTATTAGGGTTTATGAGTTGAACCCTACTCTCCGGACGATTTCGTTGAAAATCGGCAGCTGTCCTGGATCCACATAGATAATTTCGTGTCGATACCGCCTTACATAGACAGTTATTAGGGTTTTCAAGAACAACCCCTTTCCGCATCTGGTACCTCCCTTCTCTTTAACTGACTTGACTGAAAATTGATTTGAACTTTTTTTAATTGCTTATGAATTTTTGTGTCAAAACATTCAATACTGTAATGTTCTATATTGTCCATTACATGTAATATTTAAGAAATGGAAAATAAGATACTTAAATACAATTATTTTATTAGACCTAAGGAAGGTTACTGGGGGTTATCAAATCGATTTGTACCAGGGTCGATATAGTATCAAAATATATCAATTCATTTATTTCAATTATGTCATAAAATTAAATGATAAGCTAATAATTAGTTAACAATAAATGTAAGCAATTAGGATTGTATACGGGAATATGAAAGTGTTATAAAAAAACCCAGATGTTTAGTAGTTTTAAGGCTGTAAAAATTGTGGCCAATGGGAGAGCGGAATCCAAAACGAGAGAGAAGTGGTCTGTCCCCTCGTGGTAGATGTAAGAGAGAGCTGTGCAGAGAGAGATGGTTCAGTGAAAGTGAGTGTAGTGAGTAGTAAAAAAATGTCAGTGATTTCTTAAAAGCTGTGGTAAGAAGGAAGAAAGATACTGAGGGGAAGTATCCCGGAGAACTCCAACCACAAAAGAAATGGAGACGATTATTAGCTAAAAACACTTGGAATCCAGAAGAGAGGAGAGGACGTGGCCGCAATTGCGACAACCCATATTCAACTTACCACGCTGGAAACATCATTTCACCCACAGGCACAATAGAAGAAAAGAGAGATGTCCCGCAGGTTTAGTTAAATGTTATGTAAACAAAAAAATTTCTATGTATGTAAAAATTTTGTGTTACTAACCCATAAATACATGTCTTTATAAATTTTAAATATAAAAAAAGTAACAAATTATTCTTAAAGTTTTCTTTATTATTTATAAAAAATTATATATAACCAGGTCCTCTAATAATCGTTATTTCAAATAAATATTATTCGTAAATTTAAAAAAGAATTTCAAGTAGCGAGATATAACCGAGCGTTACAAATGGCGCCCGAACAGGGACTTGAAAAGTTAAGGACTTGAAAAATTAAGGACTTGAAATATTAAATTTTTATATGGCGCCCGAAAAGAAATAATAAAAAGACCTTATGTGTAATTTTGTAAAAATATTTATAAAAATTAATTTCAAAACTGTATAAAAAGTTAGCGTCCAAAATGGCCGACTATAATAGAGGTTCTCAGAGAACGAATCCGAACAATAATGGCGGACAAAATAGAGTAACTTATGATAATTGCCTTCAGCCGGAGAGTGAGACGAATGTGAATTTAAAAACAATGATGGAAATGATAATAAAAAATATGAACGTAAAATTTGAGCAACAATCCAAAAATTTTAATGAAGTAAGTGTAAAATTTGATCAACAATCCAAAAATTTTAATGAAATGAAGTTGGAAATAAAGTTAGAATTAAATTCAAAAATTGAGGAATTAAAGGAGGATGTAAGCGTAAAATATGAGAATATAAAAAAAGACGTAAACAAACGTTTCGATCAATTTAATAAAATTGTTGATCTGAAATTTTCTAATATTACCCAAGTAAATTCAAAATCGATAGAAGATAACGATCAAATGAAATTATATTTTAATGAAAAGTTTGATGAACAAACAGCTAAAATAAATGAAAGTCGCGATAATTTGAATCAAGGATTCGAAAGACAGGAAGTTAAAGTAATTGAAATAAATAATAAGATTGATAAAATTAGTGATCAAAGTTTAGAAATAAATCATAAATGTGAACAATTAAATAATATGATTGTAGATAGACAGGAAAATGGAGAAATAAAGGAAAATAATGAAACACAGAAGAAAATAAAATTCAATAAGAAGATAGACAAATGTAAATTTATTAAAACCATAATAGCTAATGGTATTGTTATAAAGAAACATAATAATAAGATAGAGAAACTAAAAAAACATAAGATAAACAAAATTAAAAGTTTAAAGTTTAAAAATAGTAAGACATTACACCTAGGGCATAGAAATGAACTAAATTATAGAAAAATAATAATTATAAACAATAGTCATAGATATCGGAGAAAACACAATCAAAGAATTAATTATAAATATAAGAGAAAGAAATAACATAGGTAGTTTAACCGATGAAATTATGGATATTGAAAATTGCTTGTCTAGGATTATGATCTGGAACTATAAAATGTAAACATTAAAATTAATAAAAAAAAAATAAACATAGAAAGTATCAGTCAATATGTTAAATTTTGTCGAAATGAATAATTGCAAAATAAAATGATATAATTAAGTGATGGAAAAATGTACCTGAATTAGTTTGCGTGTAATATTTGAGTTAATAAAAATCAATAAAAAAATTAATGTAAACAAAGAAGTGGTCACTCGAGATGTAAATAGGGTCTAATTAATAAATAATTGAAAGTAAAGAATAAATTAAACTAAAGTTAGAAATAAAAATATGGAGCGTAGTTAACATGATATGTCAACCAAGTCTAGATTGAGGAGACGAACTGATGAATAGATAAAGGATAAGACAGCTATTTAGAGTCTGTTATGATAAACAACTGATATTTGTAAACAGTCCAACAAGTGTCAATATTGGATGTGTGTGTTTTATTTTATGGTATGTCTTGTTATATTTTTTTATATGATGTATGCTATTTTTTTGTATTAGAGTGGTTGTATTATAAAATAGGTAATAATGACCAATTTTGGGTCTGAGACTGATTAAGAATATGATAGTGGGTGATGTTCTGTCATAGAATAAAAAAAAAAATTTATAATAATTAAATTAGATGTAAATAATGTTTAGTTTACTCTGCACTCTGAACAGAAAATTTATTATTTTTAGATGTTTTTAAATAAAAACATATTTATTTATTGAAATATTATATTTATGGTGGTTATTTTATGGGAAATTTTATATAAGGGTTAGTATCGATATGAACTATTTATTGATATTTATGCATGCGTTTTTTTTTTATGGTATTGGGGATAAAAATAAAAATATTTATAATAATAAAAAAAAAAAAAAAAAATATTAGTTTAAAGGGTTTGTTATTGTTATTAAACCGTAATTGTCAACAACGTGGGCACTGTTGATTTAAGGAGTTTGGCGTCCTTACGGAAACGAGCTATATTAACCCACAAATGGTTTTTGAGAGCGATAATCGCTAGTAGTCTCAGAATAATATAATAAAAAAAAAAATTGTAAGTGAAACGGGAAAATGTTATAAGAATATTTTTTTTTAAGAATATCATCTTAAAAGCATTATATAAAAATTAGTGCAGTAAATCAATAGGGAAAGTAAGTCGAAATAGTGTAAATAAAAGTAGTAAAAAAAAAATAAAGGAATAAAATAACCATAATAAAAGGAATTGAAAATATAAATAATTATCCGGGTTATGTCTAGTTGTTGTAGAAATGATGGAAATCAATAGACGAATTGAGAAAAGTAGCATTGATATTGGTAAATGGAATATTAAATAATAAATAAATATGGTAATGAAGGAAGTAAATAAAAAAAAATAGATAATTGATAGGAGAGAGGGAATTGTACTTTTAAATAGAAGGAAGGATTAAAGAATGATTATTAAAAAATTTTAGGCTTAGCCTATATGTGGGAAGGAATTGGATTATGAGTATTTTATGGTAGTAGGCGAAGATCCAAGGAGATCAGGATGGTTAAGAGTTACCAGGGAGATTATTTAATAAATTTATATTATATTTAGGATTGTGGGTAATTTGTATGGCAAATAATGATTATTGTTGGAATTTTGAATGTAGAATTTGCGTATGGAGAATAGAGTAGTGGTAGATAGAAGAAATGAGAAGGTTAAAGTAATATATTTCAAGAAAATAAAGTAATATAAGAAAGTAAATCTAATATAACATTATGGTAAGACGTAAACAAAATAATTAAATTGGATTTGTTACCTAATTGTTGTGTAATATTATTAAAGAGAGTTACCTTGAAGAATGTATTCCGTAATAGACAAAAAATTTGTGTGTAATTAATTAATAATAGGAACTGGGTCACCATGTTGTCTTAAGTCGCCTAGTTGTACATGTAACCATAAGATTATTGAAATAGTTTGATACTAAACACTTATGTAAGCAAATGAATGATATATTTTGATATTTTTAGCAGAGGGCAATGTAATGTTCTATATTGTCCATTACATGTAATATTTAAGAAATGGAAAATAAGATACTTAAATACAATTATTTTATTAGACCTAAGGAAGGTTACTGGGGGTTATCAAATCGATTTGTACCAGGGTCGATATAGTATCAAAATATATCAATTCATTTATTTCAATTATGTCATAAAATTAAATGATAAGCTAATAATTAGTTAACAATAAATGTAAGCAATTAGGATTGTATACGGGAATATGAAAGTTTTATAAAAAAACCCAGATGTTTAGTAGTTTTAAGGCTGTAAAAATTGTGGCCAATGGGAGAGCGGAATCCAAAACGAGAGAGAAGTGGTCTGTCCCCTCGTGGTAGATGTAAGAGAGAGCTGTGCAGAGAGAGATGGTTCAGTGAAAGTGAGTGTAGTGAGTAGTAAAAAAATGTCAGTGATTTCTTAAAAGCTGTGGTAAGAAGGAAGAAAGGGGAGAAGTATCCCGGAGAACTCCAACCACAAAAGAAATGGAGACGATTATTAGCTAAAAACACTTGGAATCCAGAAGAGAGGAGAGGACGTGGCCGCAATTGCGACAACCCATATTCAACTTACCACGCTGGAAACATCATTTCACCCACAGGCACAATAGAAGAAAAGAGAGATGTCCCGCAGGTTTAGTTAAATGTTATGTAAACAAAAAAATTTCTATGTATGTAAAAATTTTGTGTTACTAACCCATAAATACATGTCTTTATAAATTTTAAATATAAAAAAAGTAACAAATTATTCTTAAAGTTTTCTTTATTATTTATAAAAAATTATATATAACCAGGTCCTCTAATAATCGTTATTTCAAATAAATATTATTCGTAAATTTAAAAAAGAATTTCAAGTAGCGAGATATAACCGAGCGTTACAATACACCGACAGTTATTCGGAGTTTTATATTCAGCCCCCCCCCCCCCCCCCCCCCCTCTCGGAAACACAAACCATCTTATTATCAGTTATTTTTATTAACCTAATTTCCATTCTTACAGTACATCACTTATAATTAGAGTTACTGGTAAACAAATAAGGAAGTCAGGAATTAACTAAATGTTATAAGTTTGGTGAACGTAATAAATCGATAGTCCCACAAACCTCGTTATTATAATCGACTATGAAATCCCAGTCAACTACGGTTTGACTAAAATTTCTTTCCCAGTTTGGGTTATCTCGTTGGAATTCAGTATTTTCATCGGTATTATTTGTGAAGTTATGGATCAGAGTTCAGGTGAGTATTTTATTATGATGTATACTGGAATACTGCATGTTGGCAAGTAAAAATTCCAAAAAACAAGGTAAAGAAGCAATGCCTTCAGTGTTCAAAATATTCCCGAAATACACGTTTTGAATTTTGTGGTGTGCTCATCTTGGATAGGTTCTTATCGAGTTCCTAACATCACGCAGGCTAAGAACCAGTAAGTCTCATCTTAAGGATGGCGGTCTCACCAGTATTAGAATCAATCGGAAAGTCAAAACGTTACCTCAAATTACATTGCTTCATTGAATAGTTGTAGCATAATTTTGGAAGTTTGATTGTACGTTAACACAGCAATATTTGCTTTTTGATATCTAGGCATTGTTAGTTGAACAATTAATATATTGCACTGATTATTTTGTATTTCGAAGGGCATGAAGTCCATATCAAAGAACAACTGGAGCTTCTGATAGACGCTGAGGGATCTCTCCTATATTTTCCTTTTAATGGCAGCGTTGGCCTAATTTGTTTTTTATTTCCAGATTCCGAAGAACGGAAAGTCCTTATCAAAGAAGAACCGGAGTTACTGATAGTTGATTACTTCGGTAAGTCTGTTCTACTCTAAACTATATTGAGCATCTTCCTGTTTTCTGTATAATCTAGTTCCTACCTACTAGAAGGTCCATAGACAACTACATTTCCAATATTTCTTTAATGCCCCCTCAACAACATAGATAATTTTCATCTAGATTAACCAAATATCTATCAGAAACAAGTTGTCGACCATTGAATATTTTGAAGAGTTGTATTTATTTTCCGTTTCAAGTACATGAAATGCTCTCAGTCCACGCCCCGTTCCTCATGTACTAGCTTTTTCTCTGCACTTTTCAGTCAGAAGATGTAATGTCTGGATATTTTCCACAAGATATATTAGTGGTATAATGTATACACCCCCCGGAGTACCAGAACTGTGGTACATGTACCTTCTGCCGTCCAGCTCTTCTCATTTCTTTTTTTGTTTTGCATTCATCTCCGGACTACAGTTATTATTATTATTAAGGTACTTTAACCTTTCTTTTGGATTTTCATAAATCAGTGCTTCACTATAATCCTCTCTGTAGACAAGTGCATGAAATTCTGTCAGTGCGTGCTCCGCTCCTGATGTACTCCCCAATCTAGGTTCTACTTGATACCCTCTCACTTCCTGTAGTTCTTGAGGCCATCTCTCTCCCTCAACTTCGTTACCAACATTTGCTAATGGTCCTTAACCAGCCTCATCTTCACATTATTGCCGTTCTATACAAGTTTTTAAATCCTGAGAATGAATATTGTTCCTTTTTTTATTTTTCTTACACGAAATATGGACTGTTATTAAGGTCGTTCGATATCTTTTTACTTTTTTTTTTTTTTGACAGGGCAAGGAGAAAGATCGATGGACATTAAAGTGGAACGGGACTTATTAGAAGAAGATACCTCTCCACGTGTATGTAAGTAACGTACATATATAGTCAGCTGTCGAGTGAACGATCAGTTAACGGAAAACATACCTGAATTCGTTCTTCTATCTTTGAAGATGTATACTAAATTACAAATACGAACATGCTAACCAAATACGGCTTATTTTGACAATTAGTTATTATGACTCATGCCCGGGCTTTAACTACGAGGTCATACCGCCACTTTATTGCTCATAACGAGTTACCTTAAACAGTGGACCTCGACATCCCTCTCCCCCAAACAACACAACTGACAACTAATCTCAGGAGAGAACTAATTTTGGTTTTAAGGGGATTTTCCTACATTTTCTTTTTAATAGCAACGAGTGGTGTCTAATTTGATGTATTTCCAGGTTTTGAAGATGACACTGTCCATGTTAAAGAAGAACTAAAAGTCCATATCAAAGAAGAGCCAGAGCTGCTGATAGACGATGTCTTCGGTAAGTTCGTTCTACTCTAAAATAGTTCTACCAGCTATATTCTTATTCATCTTCCCATTTTTATTTGCTTCAAATTACTTTTCTTCATAGAACTTTCAGGACGATTGAATTGTTATAAATAAACTTAGAATAAAACAAACTTATTTTTGAAATATTGTCCATTCCACTAAAGATATATATATATATATATATATATATATATATATATATATATATATATATGTATTGTAACAATAATTAAGTGGTTCTCATTAGATTTATTATCTTGTTGAAGAACTTAAAATGGGCAGAGAATTCTTTTAATGAAAACGAGTTTTGATGAAATCGCGTTTTAATATTTCTTTTTTTTTCTTTTAAATCTTTACATAGATTATAGACATGATCTATATAACATTAATTTATTTTTTTTATTATTATTTTTTTCCACTCACTTGATCACCATCTGTCCTTCAATTCTTCTCCACTGCTCTTCTCAGTTCATCATAACGCTCTCCGATCCTTTCTTTATTCTTCCATCAATCTGCCTTTCTTCCTGAATTCCTCCAGACTTCTAACTCCAAAAAAGACTCTTCACTACTCCAGTAAACTCTCAAACAACTGTTCATTCCCACTCTCTCAAAACAACCGTCCACTTCCGCTCTCTCAAAACAACCGTCCACTTCCACTCTCTCAAAACAACCGTCCACTTCCACTCTCTCAAAACGACCGTCCACTTCCACTCTCTCAAAACAACCGTCCACTTCCACTCTCTCAAAACAACCGACCACTTCCACTCTCTCAAAACAACCGTCCACTTCCACTCTCTCAAAACAACCGTCCACTTCCACTCTCTCAAAACAACCTTCCACTTCCGCTCTCTCAAAACAACCGTCCACTTCCACTCTCTCAAAACAACCGTCCACTTCCACTCTCTCAAAACAACCGTCCACTTCCACTCTCTCAAAACAACCGTCCACTTCCACTCTCTCAAAACAACCGACCACTTCCACTCTCTCAAAACAACCGTCCACTTCCACTCTCTCAAAACAACCGTCCACTTCCACTCTCTCAAAACAACCGTCCACTTCCACTCTCTCAAAACAACCTTCCACTTCCGCTCTCTCAAAACAACCGTCCACTTCCACTCTCTCAAAACAACCGTTCCCTTCCACTCTCTCTCTCCAACCAGCGACACAATCGTTTCCCCCTCCTTGCACTGCTCTCTCTCTCTCTCTTCCCCCACCCTTCCTGAATCCTCAGTACTGACACCCTGTTAATGGCTTTATTATATTCTTTTCTTATAACTATTATCATAATTATACTATTGTATAAATTATAATATATTATCTTTATTTAATAAATTACACCCCCCCCCCCCCTCTATTTCTACATGTTACAATATATAACTACCGGTTTCGGCCTTACACCATCGTCAGGTCTAGTTATTAACTATGTTAGTTTGCAGAGAGCGACCCTTCAAATATATCTCAGGTGAAAGGGTGCTATTAAAAACTTGGGAGTCACCGGCTGTCAATATCATTGGACTAATACGTGAAAAATAACAAATAAATAAGTAAAAATACAAAGAATTAAAAAAATTGAAAAAATAGAAATAAAATTAATAATAATACTAAGATTAAGATTTGGATAACATGAAACATATATGTGGGACCAAATATTAATAACAGATAATACAAACATATATGTGGGAGCAGAACTGGTTCAGGGTGCTAGCAAAGGGGAGTAGTTGAAATAAATTTGGTCGTTCATACAAATGTTCTTTTCGGTAGCTTTATTTATTTCTAATTGTTCTAAGCTATCAAGTAGCCTGTTTTTTGAGCTTGTAAAACGAAATTATTTCATCTTCAATAGTGAATTATATAAACAGAAAGAGGGGCTAGCGATGGGGTCCAGCCTGTCTCCCCTGCTAGCTGATATATTCATGGATATAATTGAGAGGGAAATTCTAGAGAAGTCTCCATTTAAGAGTAATATCATGTTTTGGAAGTGGTACGTGGACTTGATACTTTTTAACGGAACAGAAAGACAAATTCACATATTTTTTGACTATGTCAACAAAGTCCACAACAAAATAAAATTCACGTTGGAAATAGGAGGTCAAACCATAAATTTTCTGGACTTGGAGACCAAAATTAATAACAAGAAATTCGAATTTAGTATTAACAGAAAACCGACTTCAACAGACACGGTAATACACCCATCTTCTAACTGTCCTTCCAGTTTCAAATATGCGGCCAGTTTCAAATAGATAGCTAACGGTACAGCCGGGGGACTCCCAAGTTTTAATAGCGCCCTTTCACCTGAGATGTATTTGAAGGGTCGCTCTCTGCAAACTAACTTAGTTCATTACTAGACCTGACAATGGTGTAAGGCCGAAACCGGTAGTTATATATATTTATATCTTTAGTGGAATAGACAATATTTCAAAAATAAGTTTGTATTATTTATTTATTACAAGTTTCCACAATATGTCCGCGTTCCTCAACTTAGAAGTTGATAAACTTAGAAGTTAGGTGTTGAGTCCCGTAGCGGGAAATATCATAGATTCCAAAATCGTCCTGGAATGACAGAGCTGATTACAGGACACTGTCATATAAACAAACACCTACACAATATGGGCATCGCTAGATGCCCTCTATGCAGGAAATGTGGCGAGAAAAATGAGACTCCGGTTCATATTCTAAGTCGGTGCGGGGCACTAGAAAACAGACGATTTTACTGCTTCGGGTCTGCCTTAACGGACCCGAAGCAGGTAATGGAAAGAACCTGCAGGAGAATCCTGTACTTTATTAAATATACAAGGCTGCTGTAGGGACCAACACACAATAGGCCTACTCAGGCCGTGGTAACAAAATTAGCCCTCGGAATAAATTGAGGGAACTCGGCTATATTTTCCGTTTGACGGCTTCTTTTTTTCTTACCCAACGAGGGTCATTGATGCCTGACTTTTCGAACCAGTATGGGATCCCGCAGAGAAACCGCTGGGCGAATGGAGGGGGACCCCAGGGCACCCAGTGAGCGTCCCAACCAGGCCAGGGGACAAGCAACGGCCAACCGGGCGTCTCTCTTTAGGCGTTGGGCTTAGGCCCCTGTGTAGCTAGGCCTGTTAGGGAGGGTGTGCTTGTATGTGGCACTGACCACACCTTCCACGCCCTGGACTACATCAGTCCAGAGATTCCGGCGGGGCTGATCAAGTTCCCCGATCCAGCCACCGTCCGCACATCTGAATACTCCAGGGGCCCCGCACAAGGCCACGCCCCGCCACCCCCTCCCTGCCCCCCGGAGGGATCCCATACGCAATGGATCTGCGTTATCAGCCATTCTTTAGGTCATTGAGCTATAGAGTGGGACAGGCATTTGAAGACTTCTTATTATTTTAAATTAAGACAATGATTTGTATGCTGATTTTTTTTCTAGATCTAGCGAATAGAAATAGCGATTCGTCGATCGTTGATAGGATTAAATATTTAAATAAATTTCTGTTTTAGGTGTTGGTGTTTCCCTGCGGATGGAGTGTTTTCACTGTGGTCATATGTCAGCCAGCCTGGGCAGACTTAGGAAACACATTGTCTGGTGGCATATAAGAGCGGTCCCTTCGCAGGTGGACATATCTTCGACATTGGAGGATAATAGTGCAACGATAAAAAATGTAAAGAACCTTTCTAAATGTTTATTTAGTAGCTGCAGTTGTAGACAGTCTGGCAACTTGAAAAGTCATATGTTGATACATAAGGGAGATAAACCTTTCCAATGTGAGTTGTGCAGTTATAGTTGTAGAAGATCTTGGAGTTTGAAGAACCACATGTTGATACATAAGGGAAAGAAACCTTTCCAATGTGAATTGTGCAGCTACAGTTGTAAACAGTCTGGCAACTTGAGGAAGCATATGTTGATACATAAGGGAGAGAAACCTTTCCAATGTGAGTTGTGCAGCTACAGTTGTAGAACATCTGAGAGCTTGAAGAGCCATATGTTGATACATAAGGGAGAGAAACCATTTCATTGTGAATTGTGCAGCTACAGTTGTAGAGTGTCTGGCCACTTGAAGAGCCATATGTTGATACATAAGGGAGAGAAACCATTTCATTGTGAATTGTGCAGCTACAGTTGTAGAGTGTCTGGGAACTTGAAAAGACATATGTTGATACATAAGGGGGAGAAACCATTTCATTGTGAGTTGTGCAGCTTCAGTTGTAGACAGTCTGGCGACTTGAAGAGCCATATGTTGATACATAAGGGAGAGAAACCTTTCGAATGTGAGTTCTGCAGCTACAGTTGTAGACAGTCTGGCAACTTGAGGAAGCATATGTTGATACATAAGGGAGAGAAACCATTTCATTGTGACTTGTGTAGCTACAGTTGTAGAGAGTCTGGCAACTTGAAGAGCCATATGTGGATACATAAGGGAGAGAAACCATTCCGTTGTGAGTTGTGCACCTACAGTTGTAGAGAGTCTGGCAACTTGAAAAGCCATATGTGGATACATAAGGGAGGGAAACCATTCCGTTGTGAGTTGTGCAGCTTCAGTTGTAGACAGTCTGGCAACTTGAAGAGCCATATGTTGATACATAAAGGAGAGAAACCTTTCGAATGTGAGTTCTGCAGCTACAGTTGTAGAGAGTCTGGCAACTTGAAGCGCCATATGTTGATACATAAGGGAGAGAAACCTTTTCATTGTGAGTTTTGCAGCTTCAGTTGTAGACAGTCTGGCCACTTGAAGAGCCATATGTGGATACATAAGGGAGAGAAACCATTCCGTTGTGAGTTGTGCACCTACAGTTGTAGAGAGTCTGGCAACTTGAAAAGCCATATGTGGATACATAAGGGAGGGAAACCATTCCGTTGTGAGTTGTGCAGCTTCAGTTGTAGAGAGTCTGTCAGCTTGAAGAGGCATATGATGATACATAAAGGAGAGAAACCTTTCCAATGAAAGTTGTGCAGCTTCAGTTGTAGACAGTCTGGCAACTTGAAGAGCCATATGTTGATACATAAAGGAGAGAAACCTTTTCAATGAAAGTTGTGCAGCTTCAGTTGTAGACAGTCAGGCAACTTGAGGAGGCATATGTTGATCATAAAGGAGAGAAACCTTTCCAATGAAAGTTGTGCACCTACAGTTGTAGAGAGTCTGGCAACTTGAGGAGGCATATGTTGATGCAGGACACATTATAATGGAGCATGTAGAATCCTTGGGATGCTGATGGTGCAGAATTTTCAAATAATATTTTAGGAAACTACTCTTAGTGACTCATTCTAACTGGAAAAAATGTAAAAAAATTATAGCTGTGCATTTAGTATGCAAATTAGGCTGTTGCGAAAACGCTACACCGGGCATTAGGAGAGTCATTTTCCTATTGTACTACTTGTTAAATAAAAATGTATAAAATAAGGATTTTATTTGAAATAAAAATTTAAAAAAATATATAAATAACAAGAGCTTCGCTTATTCAATAGATTTTTTTTAATGTAATTTTTTAGAATAGTTACTTATAATTATAATACACAGCTTTGGCAGGAAAACATTTATGAATAATTAAAAATATTTAATAAGAAGAATAAAATGTATGTAATAAAAATAAGAATGGCTGTCTGATGTCCTGACTTGGTGAAATTCTAAAAAAACATTTTCAGTCCAATGCCACTCCGCACTTGATGCACTGCTGTGATGTGGATTTGAATATTCCACAGCAGGTTCGTTTTTCTTGAGTTCCGATGAAGTGTTCGATTTTGTCATATCGGGTTCCCGAGGAAACTCTGCTCATTACTTTAGATGAAACGTATGCCGATCTTTTAGACAGTTTTCCATTTCTTTCTACAAGTTCGTTTGCCACACTTCTTTTGAACTGAAGAAAATCTAAATTTTCCTGGAGAAGCCTGGCATTTTGAAGGGACACATCTACGGTCCAGAGAAATATGGGCCACCACCATTTTTTTGACCGGATAGGTAGTTGTCACATGAAATATCTGCCTGATCAAGAACATAGTTTTCCTCTTCTTCCAATTCTTCATATGCACAAGAGCTCATGAGCAGTATAATGTTTTCTAAAAATAAATAAATATAGTTATAAATAAAATAAAGAAAGAAATAGTACTTGGTCCCTGAATTTCCAAGTTCCACGACGTCACCCCTTAACAATCTTCAAAGGGGAGCTTCTCAGAGTTCCTAAGGATCTGTAGCGACCTATGTATCGGAGGATCCAACATGGATTTAGGAACTCACCATACAGCTTCCATTTACGGCCGACAGGTGCATCCAAGTCAGTCCTCAAGAAACCTTTGTACAAGCTTGTTTCGATTAAAATTGATGTCCCCAAATAAATGTGTTGGGTATTAATATTATTAGAATTAAGCCCCCAACAATTGGTGACCCCAACAATTGGTGACCCCGTATTGAACTGTTCAACATTATTTATAGTGATATTTCAAGTAAGTAGTGTAAAATGTCTACAAGTGAAAGTGGGACCGGTGCAGAAGCACATTTTCCTAACATGGCCGAAGCGAGCCACAACCTCGAAGCAAGTAAGGTTAGCATTAAAATTCCCCCTTTTTGGCAACAAAAACCTGAAATATGGTTTTACCAAATTGAAGCACAATTTAATATTAATAAAATTACATCGGAGGAAACAAAATTTAATTATGTGGTATCACAAATGGATCCGAAGTATATAGAAAACATTTGGGATATCATTCAAGGGACTGCTACAAATAAATATACTAGAGCTAAGGAAACACTTCTTAATATTTTTAAAGAAAGTGAACAATGTAAGATTAAGAAATTAATTACGGGATTAGATCTCGGAGATATGAGGCCTAGTCAATTATTGAGAAAAATGCGGAACCTGGCTGGTACTGATATTTCTGACACAGTTTTAAAAACACTCTGGTTAGAAAAACTCCCAGATTCTATAAAGAATGTTCTCATTGTTAGTGAGGAAACTTTAGACAAAATAGCCATTATAGCTGACAAAATTGTGGAAATGAACCCACATAGAGACATATGTAGTGCTGATAGTAGACCCAGTCAAGATGCTCTAATTCAAGAATTGTTAACTAAAATTTCAAGCCTCGAGTTACAAATAAATGAAATCTCCGGTCGGTCTCGTTCTCACCACCGAGACCACAGTCGCAACCGTGGTACTAGCAAACCCAGAAAACGATTTGACCCACAGGGTAAATATTGTTTTTTTCATTTCCAGTTTGGAAAAAAATGCTACCCTGATAAATGTCGTCAACCATGCGCCTGGAAAAGTCAGGAAAACTCCAACCTGCAGTAGAGATTGCGACGAGCTCTATTGCAGATAATATTGAAAATCGTCGAAATTTCCGCTTATTTGTTAATGACAAAAAAACGGGTGGGCGATTTCTTATTGACAGTGGAGCCGATATTTCTTTAATTCCAGCCAAGGCTACAGATAAAATTACATCTTCTAACTTTAAATTATATGCTGCAAACGGCACGTCCATACCTACCTACGGCGTCACATTACTGACACTGGATCTAGGACTTCGTCGTGAATTTAGGTGGTTATTTATAAAAGCTGACATAACTCGAGGGATAATTGGTGCAGATTTCTTGAATCATTTTAACTTATTGATTGACTTACATAAACATAGATTAATTGATGCAGTCACTAAACTTAGCACTTCAGGTAGTGTACTGGCTGTATCAGGAAATGAAGTCATTAGCACAATAAATAAGTCTCAAGCAAAGTTTGCACATCTGTTCACCTTATACCCTGAATTAACGAAGCCATCATTTTCGCCCAATCACACGAAACATAATATTCAACACTATATCACCACCACAGGATCTCCAGTGCATTGTAAGGCAAGACCTCTCGCTCCTAAACGATTACAACAGGCCAAACGGGAATTTCAATTTATGTTGGATCAAAATATTATCCGACCATCGAGTTCAGAATGGGCAAGTCCGTTACATGTAGTTGATAAAAAAGATGGATCTATCCGTCCTTGTGGTGATTATCGCTTATTAAATGCCAAGACCGTACCAGATAGATATCCTATACCTCGCATAGAAGACTTCCATCACATATTAAATGGAGCTACTATTTTTTCTAAAATAGATTTACATAAAGCATACTACCAAATTCCGATAGCAGAGGAAGACAAAAGCAAAACGGCTATAATTACACCTTTTGGTTTATACGAATTCAACGTTATGAGTTTTGGTCTCAGGAATGCCCCTTCCACCTTCCAACGATTTATTAACACAGTGTTTCATGGTTTGGATTTTGTTTTTCCGTTCATGGATGACATCCTGGTCGCTTCAGCTACGGAAGAAGAACACTGTGAACATCTTCGTCTTATTTTTGAACGACTACAACGTTTTGGTCTCCGCATTAATGCTTCAAAATCAGAGTTAGGTGTTGAAGAATTACAATTTTTGGGCTACTTGATCACGCAAGATGGTTCCAGACCAGTACCTGAGAAGGTAAAGGCAATCAGAGATTTTAAATTACCAGAGACAGTACAACAACTTCGTGCATTTCTAGGTGTCATTAACTTTTATAGACGATATATAAGAAATGCAGCGGAAACTCAGGCTATCCTTCATGACTACTTAAAAGGTTCCAAGAAAAATGATAAAACTAAAATAGTCTGGACTAAGGAGGCTATACAACAATTTGAACGCTGTAAAGATGATTTAGTAGATGCTACACTCCTAACTTTTCCAGATTCACGATTTCCGCTGGCGGTTTTTACTGATGCGTCTGATATAGCAGTGGGAGCTGTATTACAGCAGCACGAACAATCCGGATGGAAACCTATCGCTTTTTATTCCAAAAAATTAAATGATGCTCAAAAAGCCTATAGTGCTTACGACAAGGAATTATTAGCAATTTATTTGGCAATTAAACAATTTAAGCATCTACTGGAGGCACAAACATTTACAATATTTACCGATCATAAGCCTATTACATATGCATTCTTCCAGAAAAATGATAAAGCATCGCCACGTCAAGTACGCCACTTACAATATATTTCGCAGTTTACAACCGACATTCGACATATTAGTGGAAAAGCTAACATAGTGGCCGACACGTTTTCAAGACTTGAAGAAGTTTCAGTAATTGACTATGAAGAAATTGCTCGCAATCAAGAAAATGATCAGGAATTACCAACATTATTACAAGACTCCAGTTTAAATATGAAACAATGCAACATAATGTCAAAAAAGCCTCTCTGGTGCGATGTAGCTACGAACAATATCCGACCCTACATCCCAGAAGCGTTTCGCTACGAAATATTTAAGCAAATCCATAATCTGGCACATCCAGGAGTCAAAACAACAGTGAAACAAATAACGTCAAAATTCATATGGCCAGCCATCAAAAATGATATTAGAAAATGGACTCAAAGTTGCTTGAGTTGTCAACGCAACAAAGTGTCACGCCATACAAGGTCAGAAATAGGGACGTTCGAACCACCGGATGGACGATTTAGTGTCGTTCATGTGGACGTCATTGGGCCATTGCCACCCTCACAAGGAAATATTTACTGCATGACCTGTATCGACCGATTTACGAGTTGGATGGAAGTAATTCCTATGGCTAATAATACTGCAGAAACAATTGCAAAATTATTTTATAGTAATTGGATCGCAAGGTTTGGAGCGCCAGCTTCCATAGTAACTGACCAAGGCCGACAGTTTGTTAGTGAACTTTTTACCAATTTAGCTTCGTTATGTGGAGCAAAAATACAGCATACGACACCTTATCATCCGCAATCGAACGGTAAGGTGGAGCGCTTACACAGGACTTTAAAAGCCGCAATTAGGGCTCAGAATAATCCGACATGGACAGATAGTTTACCTACAGTCTTGTTAGGAATGCGTACAGCATTAAGGGATGGTTCGAAACATTCCATCGCAGAAATGGTTTATGGGACTACGATAAGAATCCCAGGAGAATTTTTTGATCCATCGTCACTTCCTGTGAATACAGACAATTTTGTGTCTGATCTTCAACAATATATGGCACAATTAAGACCAATGGATACACGTAAAGCTTGCAACAAATCACTGTTCAGGCATAAGGCTTTGGAATCGTGCTCACACGTATTTTTACGAGTAGATCGTGTCAAAAAGTCTTTGGAACCACCATATGAAGGGCCATTTGAGGTAATCGTTCGACAAGATAAATATTTCACCCTTAGAATTAAAAACAAGAACACCAACATATCTGTGGATAGACTCAAACCTGCACATTTAATGGTAACTGGATTAGATCATAGTGACACGTTCAGTGAGGGTACGGGCACGACAAAATTACAACCAAAGACCAGCACAACAAAGATACCTCCAACAACCCTTGCCGAGCATCAGCAACAAACGTCGTCCCGCAGTGGCAGAATTGTTCATTTCCCACGACGTTTTCTTGACGAGCTACAGGCAAGAGAGAAACATACCAGACGATAAGTGAGATGGGGCTGTCAGGTTGCCTTGTGTCGTTACTTAGTAACTGAGGAAGGAGTATTGTAGCGACCTATGTATCGGAGGATCCAACATGGATTTAGGAACTCACCATACAGCTTCCATTTACGGCCGACAGGTGCATCCAAGTCAGTCCTCAAGAAACCTTTGTACAAGCTTGTTTCGATTAAAATTGATGTCCCCAAATAAATGTGTTGGGTATTAATATTATTAGAATTAAGCCCCCAACAATTGGTGACCCCAACAATTGACCCCAACAGATCTGTTTATACAAATATTTCATTTTTCTGCATGGGCGTACAAGTAAAAGGAAATCTTAGTATATGGAAAAGATGGGATGAAAATTCATGTTCAATTTTACAAATTTTATTTTTTCCTTGAATTTAAAAATTATTATGTTCCCATTTTTACTTTCTTATACTTAAGGAAGTATTGTAATCATGCGAAAATCCGAGATCGAGGTTTCAACTGACTTTCACGTTTCAAGGTCCCCTGAATACGTTTTGACCATTGTCGCGTTGATGTCTGTCTGTGCGTATGTCTGTTTGCGTGTATGTGATAGAAGAGTTTTGAGCACTCTTGAAATTTGGAATAAAGGGGTCACATGTTCTAACTTAGGTCTGATTGTATTTAAGCCAAAATCAAACGAAAATTGAGACCACTTGGACCTAACTCCATTTTACAAGATACATCTTATATTTATGACCTAATCAAAAATCCCATCAAGTACCTAATATTTGTAAAAAATGTTGCTTATTAAATTGCCAATCGCCATTGTGTCCTCAAATTTGAGATATATAATCAATATGTTCAAAATAATAGCGCCTCAAAAAATGCAATGCAAAAAGCTCAAAACCCGGCAGAGGCCCTTAGTTTATTTTATCTGGGAGGTAAAAATCCTTCGGATGGGATGTTATGCGACGGTCCCGAGCCTGTACGATGTCAGGTACTCGTTAAAGACCCCTGCCCTAGGTGAATAAAAATTTAGGGTAGGCAAAATTTAGGCTCCCCAGTAGAGTCGGGCTCATGTCCACCAGAGTGACGAAAGAGCGCTCTAAAGCCGTGGGGACATCGGTAAAGGACGTGGGTCATAATAACTAAATCAAAAAATAATGATTAATTTTAGAGTATTTTAATATTTATGTGTGCATTTTGCACATCACATAAAATAAATTAAATTATTATTTTTGTCTGATCTAAGTCAGCATTTGTCACATCAATTCATTGCTAAAGTCGTCTCTGAGTTAGAGCGCTCACAAGTAGAAGCTGCTAAATTTGGTCTGTCTGCATTTAATAAAATAATTTTAAATAAAACGATACCATTTGCCTCCAAATTAAAAATCTTTAATGCCGTATCACGCTCAGTGCTGTGCTATGGGGCTCAAATCTGATATCGGATGCACAGTAATATTGAAAGAACCTTCAAATTATTTATTACAAAATGTCTAAAGCTGGCCAGAAACAGAGCAGATTTCTCTTATATTTAGAATCTGATTTAATGCCTGTTTTCTTGTTTACATTGAAATTACATTTACATTTTATAAAGTTATCTTTAAATCTCCCATCTTATAGATATGTAAACATTGTTACGAGGAATGTCATCGATAAGAAGGTATTTTGGTATAACGAAGTGCAATCTATTTGTAATAACTGTAATGTTAATATTACTAGGGGGCGCCGGTAGCTCAGTGGTATGCGTGCTTGCCTTCTGAGCTCAAGATCGTGGGTTCGAAACCCGACCGAGGCCTTTTAGTTTATTTTATTTGGGAGGTAAAATAAACTTAAGCACGCCGTCCTTCGGATGGGACGTTAAGCGATGGTCCCGAGCCTGTACGATGTCAGGTACTCGTTAAACACCCCTACTAGGGTGGTTCGAAAAAAACTTTTTTTTTATTTCAGATCGCTATAGTGCACAAAAGTTGCCATTGGTATAGACGTGAAAAAAGCACTAATTATTATTTTTTTATCTTCCGGTCGCGCAATGCCATCGAAGTTAGCAAAAATTGTGAAAAACCTTAATTTTTCATAATTTTTTAAGCACGCCAGATGGTTTTAATTGCGTTCCTATACCATGAATTAACTACTATAAGTATGTAAAATCAATATATATGCACTTATTATACATTTGTTTCATATCTTCCGGTCGCGCAACGTAGTACAAAATGAGTAAAATTAGTAGTTTTTGCAAAATTTCAAACTTTGACTGCTTAGTACATTTTAATCATACGACTTTTAGAGATGCTATAGTTTAATTCTATTACAATAATATATTTAAAATCCAAGCATATAAAATAATATAATGATATTGATATTCAAGGGAATTCGGTCGCGCAGCTTCGTCCAAAACAGCAGAGTAGCCTACCTGGACAGAGAGGCGAGGCGGTTTCCTTTCAGATAATTTAGAAATTTTCTAATAGTAAATATTTGGTAATTTCTTTGTTTCAATATTCAATTGTTGGTGCAGCTCTTCGCTCATTTTGTTTACAAAACGACCCAGAACTCACCACGGGGAGGTGGCTGCACTTCGAGTTCCACCCACACCCTACCCAACCAACCATCCAATGTAGGGTGTGTTATTTACAATATGTACAAATATATTTCGCTTTCTCTCTCTTTATGTTCCCTTTCTAGTCTTTATCTATCGATAAACATCGCAATTCGGATTTGTGTGAAAAAGTTGGCATCGCTGAGCGTGACAGTAATGTCTCTGGAACTGTGTCCACACACTTTACTTGAAGCTTCGGTCACTAGCTTAACGCATCTTTCAACTGCCTGTGTATGGCATGGGAAAGCATCTATACTCATAACAGGCTTGAAGTCATTGCTCACATACTGTTTTATCTCTTCATTAGTCAATGTTCTTAACAGTGGAGGAGGAGGAGTCAGTGTACTGGTGTTCCATTCACATATCCACATTACTGTCACGCTCAGCGATGCCAACTTTTCCACACAAATCCGAATTTTTATGTTTATCGATAGATAAAGACTAGAAAGGGAACATAAAGAGAGAGAAAGCGAAATATATTTGTACATATTGTAAATAACACACCCTACATTGGATGGTTGGTTGGGTAGGGTGTGGGTGGAACTCGAAGTGCAGCCACCTCCCCGTGGTGAGTTCTGGGTCGTTTAGAACAAATTGAGCGAATAGCTGCACCAACAATTGAATATTGAAACAAAGAAATTACCAAATATTTACTATTAGAAAATTTCTAAATTATCTGAAAGGAAACCGCCTCGCCTCTCTGTCCAGGTAGGCTACTCTGCTGTTTTGGACGAAGCTGCGCGACCGAATTCCCTTGAATATCAATATCATTATATTATTTTATATGCTTGGATTTTAAATATATTATTGTAATAGAATTAAACTATAGCATCTCTAAAAGTCGTATTATTAAAATGTACTAAACAGTCAAAGTTTGAAATTTTGCAAAAACTACTAATTTTACTCATTTTGTACTATGTTGCGCGACCGGAAGATATGAAACAAATGTATAATAAGTGCAAATATATTGATTTTACATACTTATAGTAGTTAATTCATGGTATAGGAACGCAATTAAAACCATCTGGCGTTCTTAAAAAATTATGAAAAATTAAGGTTTTTCACAATTTTTTGCTAACTTCGATGGCATTGCGCGACCGGAAGACAAATTAATAAAAAAATAATAATTAGTGTTTTTTTTCCCGTCTATACCAATGGCAACCTTTGTGCACTATAGCGATCTGAAATTTTAAAAAAAGTGTTTTTCGAACCACCCTAACCCCTGCCCTAGGTGAATAAAAATTTAGGGTAGGCAAAATTTAGGACTCCCACAGTAGAGTCGGGCTCATGTCCACCAGAGTGACGAAAGAGCGCTCTGGTAGTAGGCGATATGACCTCGTAGTTAAAGCCCGGGCATGAGTCATAAAACCTAACCTAACCTGTTAATATTACTGACTTTTTGGATGGCAGAATAAAAGGGAATGATATTGTAAATAAAGTAAAAAATAAATTTATTAATGAATATAAATTAAAATCAATAAATAGTACCAAGCATACTTTATATAAACAGTTAGTTACAGATAATAAAGTTATTTTCTCGGAGATGGATGCGAATTCGATAAGCTGGGTGCTGAAGGTACGAGGTGAACTTCTTTATTTAAATAAGTATTCTTACACGAAGGAAATCAAACTTTGCTCCATGTGTAATAACAAGCAAGATGAAGATGTGTTTCACTTTATTGCCGTATGCCCCATCTTAAAAGAATTTCGTCTTATCTATTTTAGTAAAGCAGAGTTAAGCTATGTTCAGTTTATTGAATATGTAAATGGACGAAATTACTAAAGTTTAATTAACTATTGCAAAGCCGCCTGGAATTATAGATTTGAGCTAGTTTCAGAATTTAATTATTAATGATAAAAAAACAGCAAGATTTTTTTTTTTTGTTATTCTTATTTGTTGTTAGTTTTTTAAGAAGGATAATTTAAAGTAATTTTGTAAATTACTGCATTTGTATTTGAATTTTTTTATTTTGTCAATTGATAATAATTATTATTAGGGTTAATGAGTTGAACCCTACTCCACGGACGATTTCGTTGAAAATCGGCAGCTGTCCTGGATCCACATAGATTATTTCGTGTCGATACCGCCTTACGTAGACAGTTATTAGGGTTTTCAAGAACAACCCCTTTCCGCATCTGGTACCTCCCTTCTCTTTAGCTGACTTGACTGAAAATTGATTTCAGCATTTTTTAATTGCTTATGAATTTTTGTGTCTAAACATTCAATACACCGACAGTTATTCGGAGTTTTATATTCAGCCCCCCCCCCCCTCTCGGAACCACAAACCATCTTATTATCAGTTATTTTTATTAACCTAATTTCCATTCTTACAGTACATCACTTATAATTAGAGTTACTGGTAAACAAATAAGGAAGTCAGGAATTAACTAAATGTTATAAGTTTGGTGAACGTAATAAATCGATAGTCCCACAAACCTCGTTATTATAATCGACTATGAAATCCCAGTCAACTACGGTTTGACTAAAATTTCTTTCCCAGTTTGGGTTATCTCGTTGGAATTCAGTATTTTCATCGGTATTATTTGTGAAGTTATGGATCAGAGTTCAGGTGAGTATTTTATTATGATGTATACTGAAATATTGCATGTTGGCAACTAAAAATTCCAAAAAACAAGGTAAAGAAGCAATGCCTTCAGTGTTCACAATATTCCCGAAATACACGTTTTGAATTTTGTGGTGTGCTCATCTTGGATAGGTTCTTATCGAGTTCCTAACATCACGCAGGCTAAGAACCAGCAAGTCTCATCTTAAGGATGGCGTTCTCATCAGTAATGAGAATCAATCGGAAAGTCAAAACGTTACCTCAAATTACATTGCTTCATTGAATAGTTGTAGCATAATTTTGGAAGTTTGATTGTACGTTAACACAGCAATATTTGCTTTTTGATATCTAGGCATTGTTAGTTGAACAATTAATGTATTGCACTGATTATTTTGTATTTCGAAGGGCATGAAGTCCATATCAAAGAACAACTGGAGCTTCTGATAGACGCTGAGGGATCTCTCCTATATTTTCCTTTTAATGGCAGCGTTGGCCTAATTTGTTTTTTATTTCCAGATTCCGAAGAACGGAAAGTCCTTATCAAAGAAGAACCGGAGTTACTGATAGATGATTGCTTCGGTAAGTCTGTTCTACTCTAAACTATATTGAGCATCTTCCTGTTTTCTGTATAATCTAGTTCCTACCTACTAGAAGGTCCATAGACAACTACATTTCCAATATTTCTTTAATGCCCACACAACAACATAGATAATTTTCATCTAGATTAACCAAATATCTATCAGAAACAAGTTGTCGACCATTGAATATTTTGAAGAGTTGTATTTATTTTCCGTTTCAAGTACATGAAATGTTCTCAGTCCACGCCCCGTTCCTCATGTACTAGCTTTTTCTCTGCACTTTTCAGTCAGAAGATGTAATGTCTGGATATATTTCCACAAGATATAATAGTAGTATAATGTATATGTTACGGGTAAAGTTAGATTAACGGTTAAACCTAGGATTACCCGGGTAAACTGCGTAGTACCCGCTGCCGCTTGGTTAAAGTTGGGTGTACTAATAATGACAAGGCCATTAGTGGACGTATGTTCCACTGTAAAGATTAGGTACTTAGTAATTAGCTCGACCACACCTCAATTTCCATTGTTATAAGCTGTCTAACAGCGATAATCATTCATCTGGGTACATAAATTCCTAGAACAAACATAAATCGAAATATTACAAAATTTGGGGGCGTATTTGCCGGCGGGACGATATATCTGCCCCTCCCGTCGTTCCTATATTTGAAGTAGTACAGGTTTTAGCTTTAACATATACTTTACCCGGGTAATGCCCGGAACGTGAACTATTTCAATTATATTTCGGACTTTAACCAAGCGGCGGCGGGTACTACGCAGTTTACACGGGTAATCCTAGGTTTAACCGTTAATCTAACTTTACCCGTAGCATATACACCCCCCGGAGTACCAGAACTGTGGTACATGTACCTCCTGCCGTCCAGCTCTTCTCATTTCTTTTTTTGTTTTGCATTCATCTCCGGACTACAGTTATTATTATTATTAAGATACTTTATCCTTTATTTTGGATTTTCATAAATCAGTGCTTCGCTATAATTCTCTCTGCAGACAAGTGCATGAAATGCTGTCAGTGCGTGCTCCGCTCCTGATGTACTCCCTAATCTTGGTTCTACTTGATACCCTCTAACTTCCTGTAGTTCTTGAGGCCATCCCTCCCCCTCAACACTGTTACCAACATTTGCTAATAGTCCTTAACGAGCCTCATCTTCACATTATTGTCCTTCTATACATGTTTTTAAATACTGCGATAATGAATATTTTTCCTTTTTTTAATTTTTCTTACACGAAATATGGACTGTTATTTAGGTCGTTCGATATTTTTTTACATTATTATTTTTTATTTTGACAGGGCAAGGAGAAAGATCGATGGACATTAAAGAGGAACCGGACCTATTAGAAGAAAATACCTCTGCACGTGTATGTAAGTAACGTACATATATAGTCAGCTGTCGAGCGAACAATCAGTTAACGGAAAACACACCTGAATTCATTCTTCTATCTTTGAAAATGTATACTAAATTACAAATACGAACATGCTAACCAAATACTGCTTATTTTGACAACATAGAGTTAGTTATTATGACTCATGCCCGGGCTTTAACTACGATGTCATATCGCCGCTCCGGTGGACTTGAACCCGACTCCTTCTATTAGAGTGTTTTCCGTTCGCCCTGAATTTATAACTTTATTGCTCATAACGAGTTACCTCAAACAGAGGACCTCGACATCCCTCTCCCATATGTTTGTTTGAGATAAATAATGAAAGGTTTTATTATTAAATATATTTACTTGTTGCCTTTCACAATAAATTAAAAAATGAATAAAATTTTGAATAATAAAAAAAAATTTAAGTTAATTAACTCTATAATTTTAAAAATAAAATAATCTACCATATGGTTGAGTGAAGCTCTTAAAAAAATGAAAACATATGTTATAAATAACTCTGTAAAATTTTCAAACTACGTTACTTGCACCAATCCAAAAATCCAAAAGTCTCCCGGTGTGATTCTGAAAATTAAGATTATTAAATATTGTGTCCCGATAACGATTGGCGCTTATCTCAAAGGTGTTGATTCGCAAGGCCTATGAGTTTTGAAATGTGAATTTCATTGAGAGAGATTTTGGGGAATTAAAAAGAGATTAAAACATGGTTATGAATTTACAAATATTGGAAAAATTTATTTATAATTTGCTGATCAGCCATTTAAAAAAAAATATATAAAGGTTACTCACGTTCATGACGCCATTGAACTAAATTAAAAATTAACATTATTTACATACAAATATTAAACAAAAAAAATTTACATCCTCCATCAGTTCGCCTCTTTTCAATGTTACTTTACATTCTATTCCACTTTCCACCACTTTTTCAAGAGTTATAACTTTTAAATTAGACACCTCGGAACACAGGTTTGTCCTATACAAAGACTGGAGGACAACTGCCTTACACCTTCGAAATGGTAGCTTGATATTGTCTTTCCGTCGCTGTTTTGTTTTCTTGAACTTGATAATTTTCAACTTTACAAAGTTTTTTGCGTCTTCTTCCTTCGTTTCTTTTTCTTCTTTCTTATTAAATATTCTTTTAATTTTCTGCGGTTTTGATTTTCAATTGGACTCCTACTTTTTTCAAAAACAGTATTCAAACTTCGGTGAAATACACTTTCGGATCATTCTACAGCCTTGGATTGGATCCGTCCTCTATGATTGGATCATTTTTGGAACAGGCTTCCTTTTCAAAATTTTGAGCTGGCTTTTCTTTCTGATGTGGGCAGTTTTTCTCTTCTTTTTCTTCTTTAATCTTTTCTTAATAATTAACTGTCTTGTTCTAAAAATTTTCAAAGCCTTCTACCGACGAGTTTTTTAACTATTGATCTTTTTTTTAATTTTGCTCATAATTTCCTGAAATTTTCTTCATTCCTTCTTCTTTTAGCTGTTTCATTTTGTTTCTGGGTGCTAAATTAATCCCTTCTGAAAATTTAGTTTCCTTTTGAAGTCGGTGGTTCTTGTAATCATTATTTAAAATGTTTGTTGATGACTGTAAGGTTAGGCCTAAAACTACCTTTTCTTCCTTTTGAAGTTATTCTTCCTTTCTTCTTAACTTGTTTTGTTCTTCTAAATGGGTTTAATAAAAAAAAATATATCAATAAATCCGTTGCCTTGGCAACGGGCTTGTTTATATTACATTGCCTTCTCCTATTTTTTCTGGAACGAAAATTGTGTTTCTAGAATCACAATTTTTGTTCCAAAGGTTCCCTCTTCATCTGTTTTATCCTGGTCCTTTTTTCGCCTTCATCCACTCCTGTCGTCCTCCAATTGGTCGTCGTGAACCGGCACTTTTTGGGTGTCTCTACGCTCACAAACCACCTCAACAAGAATTCATCTCGCACCTGTCACTTCACTTCATTCCCCACTGTCATTCAAAAAAAAAAAATTTTTTTTTTTTTTTTTTTTTTTACATCCACAAAAAAAATATCCTTACAACTAATTATACTGTGCTCAGTCCTTTACAATTCGGACGAGCGGAAGACAAATAAAATTGTCTTTTAAATTTCATATATAAAAAAAATATTGAACATATTATTATCTAAATGCAAATTTTACTGTAATTAATATCCTTTGGACATATGTCCCAAAACAAACCAAATTTATATTTAATTATAATATTGCCGCTTCACCACTTAATATCTTTGCTTACTTTCCATCTTTCTTTCTATCTTAATCTCAAAAAAAAATTTATATTCTACTTCAAATCATAAATAAAAAAAATAATAATTGGGTTGCTTTTCTAAATTCAGTTCCTCATTCCTCATCATCATTTTCTAAATATTTCTTCACATATCTTTGGTTCAAATAAAATTCAACTTCCTTAGTCAACTTCTCAAGTTACAAAATTCCCCCCTACAAAGTATAAATATTCCTTATCCCATTATTTCGACGTTACCTAGGCCTTCGCCCATTCCCTAACTCCTCCTATAGCTCAAAAAACAAAAACTTCAACTTCTTAATCTCAAAAAAAATCCCTAATAACTTCTATATCTTATATCATCGTAGATTATAATTCTCATATATCGTCGCAGAAAATGTGGATCCTCCCTTCCTTGGGTAGGCTATCTCACAAAAAAATAAATATCTAGCTATCTATTCTCTAATAGCTCCAACTTCCAAATAACTTCCTCAATATCTAAGTTTTCAGTAACGTCTTGTAAGTCTCAAAGAAAAAATTATCCCCATGTATGCTAATTATTTTTATTTTTAATTATATTATATCCCCTTTTATCTCAAACAAAACATATCTAAATGAAACTATTTATAAAATTTTTTAATTCTTCCCGCGAATAATCATCATCTTTTCATTCTCTACCCTTAAAAAAAAATCGTCGACTCCGTATATATTAACTTGCCATCATATCCACCTATCTTTCTTTTCCTACGGTCTTACATTTTTCATTAAATCCTAATTCAATTGTTACATATTTAGTTCAAAACACAAAAAAAATTTTATAATATAATTGTTTTAAAGTAAACAAATTCCTACATACTATCGCGATCATCCACTCTTAATCCTTTTATACTAGCATACATTTCTCTAATACTAAATTAACATTTCTACACTATATACAAATAAAATCATAAAAAAATGCAAAATAATACAAAATCCCCTCCTGTGTATTGTGTAAGCTGAGTAATGTAAAATGATTTCGTTTCTTAATGTTGTGTTGTCCGTACGGTGTAACATAAATGTATCAAATAAATCATAAATCCCCGTAATAATGTATGTTTTATGTGTATTAGCTTTGTCTAAATGTTCCTGAGATTGGCTGGGTTCGGCTCCCACAGGATCAGCTAACAATCCTTCTCTGGCCCCAGGCTGGGCAAAGTGCAGACGCCAAATACTGCAAGAGACCAAATTGTCTCCGCCTGCTTATTGCAGGGGATCAATTAGTCTCCGCCTGCTTATTAGCTACTAAAAACAAAACTAATCTACTTCATTTATTCCATCTTGCATTCTCGATTAATTACTAATAATCTAAATAAAGAAAAATCTACTAAAAAAAAATCCTATATATACGTTTAATTACATGAAAATCGGATATCCCTATCCAAAAGTACGGTTACCGGTCACTAAATGAACGGTTCACTTTACGAACCAGGTCGATCACCTTCTGTACTAGTTCGGTCTCGTTCATCATAAACTAACTAGTTCGGTCATGTTTATAACCTCTCCATGGGATGTTACCTTCTCTCTACCCCTTTGTTTACAAACACCATTTCGAAATAAAATTAACATCATGATTACGTTCTATTAACCTAATACAAGCCCTTACCTTAACATATTATAAATTTAACAACAACACAAGTATGTATTCCAAATAAACTTCATTCATACAATATTCATTTATTCTTTTATCAATTGCAAATATCATTTATCCGTAGTTTTCTGTCTAAAGTTTTGCTCAGTTCGTCTGTCTGTTATTCTATAACTCATTCGAGTTTCAAAAATGGTTACTTACTGTAAGTTCGGCTGATGCAATTAAATAATTACAGAGCCTAAGAGGAGCCCCTGATTTTTTCTTAATGCCGCGCCTTATTATGTCTTCAAATATCTTCCTCCTTACACTAAATAAAATTTTGCGTAGTCTGTCTGTCAGTATTGCGTCATTTCTCTCATTTCCCCTTATTTCATAAATTTTTACTTCAGTTTTTCTGTATTGTATTCTAAAAATGTCTTCCACCTGGTAACTAGTCTCATGTAAATTCTTTCTTAAATAATTTTTCCATTCATGCACAACAGTCATACTATCATATTTTCTTAATTCTACCTTAGTTTGCACTAACTGATAATTCATTATAATTTCTCCCTTGGAAAGAAATTTTCTTACCGATTTTACTCTACTTTGGAAATTCCTTTTAACTGTTAAATCTGTCCTTTCACTTTCTAAGCTATTTCTAGAACTAATTTCCGAGACTATTTTGACTTCCTCTACTAAATTTTCTAAGTTTGTTTCTTTTTCTACTTCTACAGTTTGAACCTTTCTCTCTTTGCTCTTATTTTCAATATTTTCTACATTTTTTTGATCTTCTATATTCTCTATACTATTATCACATCTTTCGTTTACATTCAGATTCCTTTCGGAATTGCCTATGCTCCTACTTGAATTTTCCCTCACATTTTCTATGTCTTTTCTACTTTCGTTAATCATCCTACTTAATATTTGATTCTGTTCGTCAATCTTACTACTTAAATTTGTCTCTATGTTTCCTAATGTGTTCCCCATATCCCTATTAAGATTCCCCATATCCCTATTAAGATTCGTCTCTAAATTTGTCAATTTCTGGGTTAAAAATTCCATAAATCTATCCATCTTGTCTGGTTTCTCTTTCGTCTCTATCTCTATCTCTTTTTCCTCCTCAACAGTCGCAACTATGTATTTATCTACCCCCTCCATTTCTCCCTCAAAACTATCTGTATCAACTCGCGAATCATCCGATCCTACCGTGCTATTTTGTTCGGCCTCTACTTCCAACATTCTCTTACTCTCGCCTCTCGTGGTTGGCATTTTTATAATTAAATATAACTCAAAAAAAATTAATAAAAAAAATATTGCAGCAGCAAAAAGAAATGAGGTTCAATATTATTATTTATATGTAATAAGAATTCATATAATATATTCCCCACTCTCCCAACGAAACTAAAATTTCCTCATGGCCTTGTTTTTCTGATTTTACTTATAATGCAACTTTAGGCTTATTTAATCGTTATTAAAGAAAATGTTTCGTTGACTCTATGCGAGTTATTTATTGATCAATGAATGCAAAAATAAAAAAAACAAGAAATTATCCTCACAAGGAGATGCCATAATGAAAGGTTTTATTATGTTTTAAATGAGGTTACTTGTTGCCTTTCACAATAAATTAAAAAATGAATAAAATTTTGAATAATAAAAAAAAATTTAAGTTAATTAACTCTATAATTTTAAAAATAAAATAATCTACCATATGGTTGAGTGAAGCTCTTAAAAAAATGAAAACATATGTTATAAATAACTCTGTAAAATTTTCAAACTACGTTACTTGCACCAATCCAAAAATCCAAAAGTCTCCCGGTGTGATTCTGAAAATTAAGATTATTAAATATTGTGTCCCGATAACGATTGGCGCTTATCTCAAAGGTGTTGATTCGCAAGGCCTATGAGTTTTGAAATGTGAATTTCATTGAGAGAGATTTTGGGGAATTAAAAAGAGATTAAAACATGGTTATGAATTTACAAATATTGGAAAAATTTATTTATAATTTGCTGATCAGCCATTTAAAAAAAAATATATAAAGGTTACTCACGTTCATGACGCCATTGAACTAAATTAAAAATTAACATTATTTACATACAAATATTAAACAAAAAAAATTTACATCCTCCATCAGTTCGCCTCTTTTCAATGTTACTTTACATTCTATTCCACTTTCCACCACTTTTTCAAGAGTTATAACTTTTAAATTAGACACCTCGGAACACAGGTTTGTCCTATACAAAGACTGGAGGACAACTGCCTTACACCTTCGAAATGGTAGCTTGATATTGTCTTTCCGTCGCTGTTTTGTTTTCTTGAACTTGATAATTTTCAACTTTACAAAGTTTTTTGCGTCTTCTTCCTTCGTTTCTTTTTCTTCTTTCTTATTAAATATTCTTTTAATTTTCTGCGGTTTTGATTTTCAATTGGACTCCTACTTTTTTCAAAAACAGTATTCAAACTTCGGTGAAATACACTTTCGGATCATTCTACAGCCTTGGATTGGATCCGTCCTCTATGATTGGATCATTTTTGGAACAGGCTTCCTTTTCAAAATTTTGAGCTGGCTTTTCTTTCTGATGTGGGCAGTTTTTCTCTTCTTTTTCTTCTTTAATCTTTTCTTAATAATTAACTGTCTTGTTCTAAAAATTTTCAAAGCCTTCTACCGACGAGTTTTTTAACTATTGATCTTTTTTTTAATTTTGCTCATAATTTCCTGAAATTTTCTTCATTCCTTCTTCTTTTAGCTGTTTCATTTTGTTTCTGGGTGCTAAATTAATCCCTTCTGAAAATTTAGTTTCCTTTTGAAGTCGGTGGTTCTTGTAATCATTATTTAAAATGTTTGTTGATGACTGTAAGGTTAGGCCTAAAACTACCTTTTCTTCCTTTTGAAGTTATTCTTCCTTTCTTCTTAACTTGTTTTGTTCTTCTAAATGGGTTTAATAAAAAAAAATATATCAATAAATCCGTTGCCTTGGCAACGGGCTTGTTTATATTACACTTCCTGTAGTTCTTGAGGCCATCCCTCCCCCTCAACACTGTTACCAACATTTGCTAATAGTCCTTAACGAGCCTCATCTTCACATTATTGTCCTTCTATACATGTTTTTAAATACTGCGATAATGAATATTTTTCCTTTTTTTAATTTTTCTTACACGAAATATGGACTGTTATTTAGGTCGTTCGATATTTTTTTACATTATTATTTTTTATTTTGACAGGGCAAGGAGAAAGATCGATGGACATTAAAGAGGAACCGGACCTATTAGAAGAAAATACCTCTGCACGTGTATGTAAGTAACGTACATATATAGTCAGCTGTCGAGCGAACAATCAGTTAACGGAAAACACACCTGAATTCATTCTTCTATCTTTGAAAATGTATACTAAATTACAAATACGAACATGCTAACCAAATACTGCTTATTTTGACAACATAGAGTTAGTTATTATGACTCATGCCCGGGCTTTAACTACGATGTCATATCGCCGCTCCGGTGGACTTGAACCCGACTCCTTCTATTAGAGTGTTTTCCGTTCGCCCTGAATTTATAACTTTATTGCTCATAACGAGTTACCTCAAACAGAGGACCTCGACATCCCTCTCCCCCAAACAACACAACTGACAACTAATCTCAGGAGAGAACTAATTTTGGTTTTAAGAGGATTCTCCTTCTTCTTCTTCTTCTTCTTCCTGCGGCGCTACGGTCCTGAAAGAACCCGGGCCTGCGTCACAATCCTCCTCCATTCGTCTCGATCCAAAACCTTCTCCCTCTATCCTCTGATGCCCAACACTCGGAGGTCTGCCTCGACGTCGTCCAGCCAACGGAGTCTCGGTCTTCCTCTTCTCCTGGCACCGCCTGGCCTACCGTAGAGGGCTTGTTTAGGGAGTCTTCCTCCTTCCATTCTCTCTACGTGGCCCAACCAACGTAATCTCGCCTGCGTGGTCGGGTTCTCCGTCTGTTTTTCCAGATACGCCATCTGCCGTTCTCGGAAACAGGTCCATAAATCTTTCTGAGTACTTTGCGTTCCTACAGTAGCAGAGTCTCTTCATTTTCTTTTGTCAACGCCCAAGTTTCACCAGTGTAAGTTACAATTGGACGGACAATGGTTTTATAGACTATTAGCTTGGCCCTCCACGTTAATGTGCGGAATTTGAGTATTCTTTGGACCGCAAATAGACATCTGTTCCCTGCAAATATCTTCAAATATCTCGGGGCTCTGATCACAGAAGACGTTAGCCACGAAATAAGAGCACGCATTGCTGCAGGGAAGAGGATTCTCCTACATTTTCTTTTCAATAGCAACGAGTGGTGTCTAATGTGATGTATTTCCAGGTTTTGAAGATGACACTGTCCATGTTAAAGAAGAACTAAAAGTCCATATCAAAGAAGAGCCAGAGCTGCTGATAGACGATGTCTTCGGTATGTTCGTTCTAATCTAAAATAGTTCTACCAGCTATATTCTTATTCATCTTTCCATTTTTATTTGCTTCAAATTTTTTTTCTTCCTAGAACTTTCAGGACGATTGAATTGTTATAAATAAACTCAGAAGCTAGGTATTGAAATGCTCCCGCAGGGGGAAGTATCATAGATACCAAAATCGTCCTGGAATGCATGGCCCAGCCAGGAGCTGACAGAAAACCCTTCCGCGGGATCTCTAAGAGCACCGCAAGGGCAGCAATAAATGGTTGGCTGACCAGGAATCACATCCAGTTCTGGAGAGGGGTCCCAAAGTAAAGACATTCAAAACTCTTTATAGCGGAACCCTCAGAGAAAAGGAGCCGATTGAGCTCCTGAATATGAGCAGAATGGATCTATCTTTTTTTTTTCTCGGGTGCTCCGGTTATTTATCCGGGCTGCTTCGGGTCTGCCATAACGGAACCGAACCAGGTTGTGAAAAAAACCTGCAGACGAATCACGAATCCTGTACTTCATTAAAGATACAGGGCTGTTGTAGGGACCAACACACAATAGGCCTGTTTTTTTTTTTTTTTTTTTTTCCAAGGCATATTGACCACGAGGGTCTTTGATGCCTAACTTTTCGAATCACTATCGGATCCCTCAGAGAAACCGGGGGGCGAACGGGAGGGGACCCCGGGGCACCCAGTGAGCGTCCCAACCAGGCCAGGGGACACAAGCAACGGCACAATCGGACCTCCTTAGGCATTGGACTTAAGCCCCTGTGTAACTTGGCCTGTTAGGGAGGGTGTGCTTGTATGTGGCACCGACCACACTCTCCAAGCCCTGGACTATATCAGTCCAGAGATTCCGGCGGGGCTGATCAAGCTCCCCGATTCAGCCACCGTCCGCACATCGAGATACTCAAGGGGCGCCGCACAAGGCCACGCCCCGCCACCACCCCCCCTCCCCCCCTGCCCCCCAGACGGATCCCATACGTAATAGATCTGCGTTATCAGCCATTCTTTAGGTCATTGAGACATAGAGTGGAATAGGCAATTGAAGACTTCTTATTATTTCGAATTAAGACAATGATTAATTTTGTATGCTGAATTTTATTCTGGATCTAGCGAATAGAAAACTGCAATAGCTATTCGTCGATCGTTGATAGGATTAAATATTTAAATATATTTCTGTTTTAGGTGTTGGTGTTTCCCTGTGGATGGAGTGTTTTCACTGTGGTCTTATGTCAGCCAGCCTAGGCAGACTTAGGAAACACATTGTCTGGTGGCATATAAGAGCGGTCCCTTCGCAGGTGGACATATCTTCGACATTGGAGGATAATAGTGCAACGATAAAAAATGTAAAGAACCTTTCTAAATGTTTATTTAGTAGGTATAGATGTACAGTACGTGGCACCTTGAAGAAGCATATGTTGATACATGAGGGAGAGAAACTTTTCCAATGTGAATTGTGCAGCTTCAGTTGTAGACAGTGTGGTAGCTTGAAGAGCCATATGTTGATACATAAGGGAGAGAGACCAACCCATTGTGACTTGTGTAGCTACAGTTGTAGACAGTCTGGGAGTTTGAAGAAGCATATGTTGATTCATAAGGGAGAGAGACCTTTCCAATGTGAGTTGTGCAGCTTCAGTTGTAGAACATCTGGGAATTTGAAGAAGCATATGTTGATACATAAGGGAGAGAGACCATTCCATTGTGCCTTGTGTAGCTTCAGTTGTAGACAGTCTGGCAACTTGAAAAGTCATATGTTGATACATAAGGGAGAGAAACCATTCCATTGTGACTTGTGTAGCTACAGTTGTAGAACATCTGGGAGTTTGAAGAAACATATGTTGATACATAAGGGAGAGAAACCATTCCATTGTGACTTGTGTAGCTACAGTTGTAGAACATCTGGGAGTTTGAAGAAGCATATGTTGATACATAAGGGAGAGAAACCATTCCAATGTGAGTTGTGCAGCTTCAGTTGTAGACAGTCTGGCGACTTGAAAAGTCATATGTTGATACATAAGGGAGAGAAACCATTCCATTGTGACTTGTGTAGCTACAGTTGTAGAACATCTGGGAATTTGAAGAGCCATATGTTGATACATGAGGGAGAGAAACCATTCCATTGTGACTTGTGTAGCTACAGTTGTAGAACATCTGGGAGTTTGAAGAGCCATATGTTAATACATAAGGGAGAGAAACCATTCCATTGTGACTTGTGTAGCTACAGTTGTAGACAGTCTAGCAACTTGAAGAGCCATATGTTGATACATAAGGGAGAGAAACCATTCCATTGTGACTTGTGTAGCTACAGTTGTAGAGAGTCTGGGTGTTTGAAGAAGCATATGTTGATACATAAGGGTGTGAAACCATTCCATTGTGAGTTGTGTAGCTACAGTTGTAGAGATTCTGGGAATTTGAAGAAGCATATGTTGATACATAAGGGAGAGAGACCATTCCATTGTGACTTGTGTAGCTTCAGTTGTAGACAGTCTGGCAACTTGAAAAGTCATATGTTGATACATAAGGGAGAGAAACCATTCCATTGTGACTTGTGTAGCTACAGTTGTAGAACATCTGGGAGTTTGAAGAAGCATATGTTGATACATAAGGGAGAGAAACCATTCCATTGTGACTTGTGTAGCTACAGTTGTAGAACATCTGGGAGTTTGAAGAAGCATATGTTGATACATAAGGGAGAGAAACCATTCCATTGTGACTTGTGTAGCTACAGTTGTAGAACATCTGGGAGTTTGAAGAGCCATATGTTGGTACATAAAGGAGAGAAACCTTTCCAATGAAAGTTGTGCAGCTACAGTTGTAGAGAGTCTGGCTCTTCAAGCCATATGTTGAAACATGCAGGACACATGATAATGGAGCATATAGAATCCTTGGAATGCTGATGGTGCAGCCTAAATTCTGCGCTTGGCTGAGGTAAAGCTGTGAGTACTAGTACGTTAAATATACAAGTGTTAATTATATTAATCAGATATGAGAAAGTTAATGTGTATTATTATATTGAACACCTCTGCCTGGATTTTTTTTTTTTTTTTTTTTTTTTTTCGCCCTCGGCGGACACCCCACTAGCCTTTTCTATTCTTAAAACTACACTATAATTCTGCCAAAGACGGGTGACTGGAGGGAGGAGCCCAGACAGGGGGCCCAAGCAAGCTGCCCCAGCCAAGCCGGGGGACAGTCAGAGGCACCGCCGGACCACATCACCCAAAACAATACTCATAGCGCGGACCAGTCTGCATGTGGTGCTGGCCGTCCAGACCTTCGGAGCTCCTGGGTCTATAGACCAGTGCCCCGACAATGGCCCCCACAGACCCCCGGCCAAGCCAGCAACCCCAAGCCCAGGCCCCCCACCGGAACCCACCCCCCAGTCAGAACTTACATTGGTTCAAATTATAGCTAAGGAACCTGGGGCTGATTTTGAATTTGCATTATAAATCTGTAAATGGGTTGTTAAATAAAAATGTTGCGGGTTACTAAAAGCTGGGGATAGTTAAAGGGGGCTTGGGTTAGCTTATACAGTTCAGTGAACTTAAGTTCTCTCTGGGTATGATATTTGGTACATGTAAGTACAATGTGCTCCAGATTCTCCTGCACCCGGCACAGTGGGCTGTCTGCCTTGCCTATCTTAAAGAGATACCTGCCACACATCCCGTGGTTCACCCTCAATCTATTGATAACAGTACATACAGACTTGGGGAGACAGGTCTCCTTGTACCAGGGTTCTGAGCCCACTATCGGGTTCATCCTCTTATACCAACTTCCTTTGTCACCACTGATTCTACAGAAATGAGACCTTTGAGTTAAGATTTGTCGCCTAACTTCTAGCGGCGGTTCGTTCGCTTCGGTATGAATAACATCTATCGGGGTGCTCCGTAGATATCCCTGGATTTGCCGCAAACAGCGATTCCGAACTAATTGTACCTTCTGGAGATTGGTTTTCGCTGCGTCGCCATAGAATAATGAGCCGAAGTCTTTTATGGATCTTATGTTGAATCTGTAAAAGAGGAGGCCGATATTATGATCTGAGCCCCACCTAAAATGGCTGAAACAGGCAAGATGTTGATCCGGGATTCTAACTGACCTAATAGATAGTTAATGTGCATTTCCAACTTAAAGTTTTATCTAAGTACAGACCCAAGAATTTAGCTTCCTTATTTACCCTGTAGTTATCATTACCAAGAGTGACTACTTCTTCCAAAGGTAACCTTCTCTGCCGATAGAACGGACACAGAAAGGACTTACTAGAGGATATCGACAATCCAATCTGAAGGAACCGTGCCTTGAGACTGGACATTGCAGTGTTAAGCGACTCTAAAGACTTTTTTAATGTTGCAGTGTTAAGCGACTCTAAAGACTTTTTTAATGTATTATGTTTTGTATAAAGACAAATATCGTCAGCATATTGCAGAATTCTCACGTCAGTGGGTAGAACGGATTCAATACCAGAAACTTATAAGGCGTACAAAATGGGACTAAGTATATCACCCTGAGGGAGCCCGCTGTTAGCTACCCTAGGACCACACATAGTGTTACCAACTCTAAGATAAATATTTCTATCTGAAGCTAGATTTATAATACTTTTAGCCACTTTCCCTGGGATGCCAATCTCAATCATTTTATTACCCAAAAGAGACAGATCTACGATATCGTAAGCAGCTGAGATGTCTAAAAATGCAGCCAAAGTGGATTTTTGTGATGATAATGCAAGGTGGATATCGGTCATCAGATCAGAATGTGCATGAAATATTGATTTGCCCTTTTGAAAACTAAATTGACTGATTTTTCCAGAAATATTAAAATCGGGCGACAAGAGCCTCCTACATTTCTTCTTCGGCTATATTATTTAGGACCAACCAGAATATATTTTTTATATTAACTTACTGAAATCAGAGTGAAGGGAATTGTTGGAGATGTAATAAGGAGCATTGGCAGAAATAATTAGGTAAACAATGTTTTTAAATCCTTTTTTTTTATTGCACTTTGTACAAATATTAGAGTAATACTTATCTAAATATCTGTAGACATTTCTTCATAGTTAACAATAAATACACTTATGATATGAAATAATCTCAATTTACAATACACATACTTAATAAGTATTGAAAATTTATTTCAAACTTTTATTTATAACGAATTAAAAAACGACAAAAGATTAGAGATCAAAAATAGTGAAAAAAATGACTAGTAAAACACAAAAACGCATAAAAACTATTAAAATAACTATAAATAAAAAATATATTAATTCATATTATTTATATTTTAGTTATAAATATATAATATAAGAAATAAGTAGATGGCTTAACAAAAAGAAAAATTGCACTATCAGGTTCATTGATAAAAATTATGGCAGTCACTCAAAATATAAAACAAATGATCAACAAGAACACGGGTTCGAAACCGGGAGGTGAAAACATCTTGAGCACGTCGTCCTTTGGATAAGGCAATCGAGCCTGTGCCATGTTAGGTAATCCTTTAACGATCCCTAGCCTAGGTGAATTAACTTTCCCACTGTAGAGTCGGGCTCATGTCCACCAGAGCAAGGAAAGAGCATTCTGCTAGTAGGCCATATGACCTTGTATTTAAAGCCCGAGCAAGAGTCACAATAACTAATTTTTATATTGCTATTGTTTTTATATAGCATTAATTGATTGCTATTGAGCGCATGTGCAATACTATCTGAAGATGCCCGGGCTGGACTTGAACTACCATCCTTCACTACCTCAAGCAGACATTCTAACAGCGAGCCTATATAGAGTTAGACCCGTTTACTCTCAATTATTTAGTTTTTTTTTTTTTGGCGCATATAGTTAATAAAGTATTTCCTTTCCTTTGTTGGTAAATTTCAATAAACAAACAACAATATAAGCGTAAATTGACAATTACAGAATCAAGTACCACAAAATATTTAATATTCATGAATTAAAAAAAATAATTACATACTACAGAATTTATCGTTCTACAATAATTCCATAAAATAAATAATGTAACATTATAATATTATTATTTAATGAATATATATATATATGTATATTTAATAAATAATATTATATATATATACACAATAGTAGGTCAGTCAATAAGTGGTGAAAAATGTGGAAGAGGCGGCGAAAACATTACATTGAATAATCAACGTAAAATTTCTCCAAACATTTTTTTACTTCCCCAGAAATACAAAGTATAGGGGAAGTTATGTAATCGGTCAACAAATTGATGCGGAGTTTTCAACGGAAATTTATGTTTTCTAACCTCTTAATTTCCAAGTATGAAAAAGAAAAATCTGTTTGAAAGAGCGCTAGAGCGCTCTGGTAGCAAGCGATTTGAGCCCGACTCTACTGTGGGAGTCCTAAACTTTGCCTACCCTAAATTTTTATTCATCTAGGGTAGGGGTCTTCAACGAGTACCTGACATCGTACAGGCTCGGGACCATCGATTAACGTCCCATCCGAAGGACGGCGTGCTTAAGTTTATTTTACCTCCCAAATAAAATAAACTAAAAGGCCTCGGTCGGGTTTCGAACCCACGATCTTGAGCTCAGAAGACAAGCACGCATACCACTGAGCTACCGGCGCCCTCTAAATGTATATACATATATATCATATTGAAAATACTTTAGAACAAATTAAAAATTAAATGATAAATAAAAAATATAAACCAAAAGACACAACAAATCAAGAAATATATAATATAAAAAATATGAAGAAAAACGTATGTTTTTGTCCATTTCGCAAATTATATGGGAGTACTTTCGGTATTGCTACCATGTTCAGCCACGACTTAACAAATACTGTATTGTCATGTAGTGTTTGTCAAGTGGTGGCTGAAGAAGGTAGCAATACCGAAAGTACTCACATATATTTTATACATTTTGTCAAATTATAAAAAAATGAAAATGTTTTTCTTTACATATAGTTTGGATGAAGATAGACTTCAGATGAAAACAGCAGTCTAGCAGAAACCAAAAACCCAACTTATGAGGTCTCTTCTCTCTCTCAAAAAAGAAAAGAAGGCAATTTTAATGAAAATCAATATTTACATAAAGGGACAAAGAAAAAATGTAAATAATTAAATATAATATTGATCCTTAAGTATTGTTAAGAAGCGGTGAAAAATATGGAAGAGAAGGTGAAAGGATAACATTGAAAACACAGATTGGTTAGCACATATGTAATAAATAGTTAAATGAAACACTACAAAAAAACTTAAACATGAACTATTGATATACAGTTAACAATTTGTTTTGGGGGCCATGGTGGACGTGCGGGCTAGGGCGTAGGGCTTTGTGTCGCATGCTCTCACCATGGTTTGCAGGTTCGAATCCCGTCCGGTAGTGAGTTTTATTTGGTAGATAGAACTCCCTCCCGGGGCCATGGATGTCGTAAATAACTTAATAACAAACACATATGGCAAGTGTGGTGTCTGCCGAGGCCAATCAAAAAAAAAAAAATTCCAACATAATTAAACGAATTTATACGTAATAGAATAATATAAATGATGTTTGTGTGTTTAACAGCTGGATGCTGTGAATGAGGCAAAATAATCTAGTTTATAATTGATTTGTAAATATATTATTGTAGAGATGCGGGAGGGCGCCGGTAGCTCAGTGGTGTCCACCAGAGGACGATAGAGCGCTCTGGTAGTAGGCAATATGACCTCGTAGTTAAAACCCGGGCATGAGTCATAAAACCTAACCTATAGAGACTATCAGTTTTGCGTATTATAGTAACAATATTTTAAAACAGGCAGACAATGTACTTCATCTCGAAGTTTTTGTCATCAACTTAAGAACTTGGCCCTCTTTCTCTTGGGTCAATTTTCCTAAAAATTAATAGTTGTCCGCATTGGATTTTGGATACATATATACAATTTCGTGTTTACAATTAGGTAAGATTTTAAGTTTTTTTTTCCTATTTTAGTTTTAGGAAAATAAATTTCAGTGAAAACTCAACATGAAAGTTTTGACCGTTTATGTAACTTCTCTCCTATTTCTTAGTATAGCGGTGGAAGTAAGAATGACTCGACTCCAGAGCGGGGGGTGGCAAACTGCGCGTCGTGCGCCGCCCCCACAGCCCATCTCTTTTGTGTCCAACTAGAAGGAGCATTTGAAAAAATACGATTTTTCGGCGTAAACATGAGTGCTTTTGAAAAGTCAACATGAGATTGCTAATCGATCGAAAAAAAAAAAAAAAAATCACTACACTTTGTCGAACAGCTGCAGAAGTAAAAAATGGAGTGATAATATGTTCGAGTTAAGAGGCTGTATACAACCTACCTGATACGAATTATGAAATTATCTTATAATGTTTTGATATGCGGCCCGCGGCTAATAATCTACATGATGCGAAAAGGTTGCCAACCCCCTGCTCTAAACTATAAATAACCTTACAATTATGGCAGTGAAATACAATACAAACTATAGGCTTGGGGGAATAATACCTTAAGTACAATATGTGATGTATAATCTAAGGAGTTAGTTCCGCCAGTAAATATGTTACTGTTGTCATACCTTTCTGTAGTTACCGTCGTCACTGGCTGCTGGTCGAGTACTGTGGGCGAGCGCTTTCGACAACATTAACAGATGCTTGAAGATGATGACTTCACATCGAAAGCGCTCGCCCACAGTAGTCGACCAGCAGCCAGTGACGACGGTATCCACCGAAAGGTATGACAACAGTACAATATGGGATATTTTGTCACTCCCCAGAAACCCAATCATTAAAGGAGGCTTACGTCAATTTCTTAAAATAAAAGACACAATAATTCGCTAAATTATGATAAGTACAGACAAACTAATGAAGGAAGCTAAAATTCTACAGCTTGGCAACTTGGACTATAAGGCCCTTGGTGGAGTGGGGGTGACTCAGTGAAACAGATTTAGTTCTTTCTACAATCTGTTATCAGGTTCAATATATCATTAACCACAATATTAACATATTTTATTAAACTAAAAATATATCTATAACCTATACTAGAGAAGAGACGCGAGTAGCTCACATGTAGCGTGCTTACCTATTAAGCTCAAGATTGCGGATTTGAAACGTGGTCGAGACCCCCTAGTAAATGGAAAAAGACGTTTAGTACACCGTCCTTCGGATGGTGTTCCTGAACCTGTACGATGTCAGGTACCCGTTAAAGAACCCCTCCCCTACCCTAACCAACTAAACCTAAGTAGGCAATATTTCAAACACATATAGTTGAGTTGCGCTCATGTATATCAGAGCGACGAAAAAGCGCTTTGGTAGTAGGCGATAAGACATCGTAGTTCAAAGCCCGGGCATGAGTTACAATAAAATAACTAATTAGAGGAAGTAACAGGAGCCATTATCGAGAGAAATGGCAAGTCGAGGCAGACCTACCTCCCTTTTATAATAATAAAGTTTATTTAACTATTATACTCTATTATATGACAGGGTTAGAATCAAAATGGTCTAAGTGACATTTTTTAAAACTTTGAAGAAACTGTGCATTAAGTTCTTAACTGATTTAAAAAATTTATAATTTATGGAAACCGGAAATATTTTGTCTTCTGCTTTTATGGTGAAAGGGATGGTAGGGAATGGTTAGGTTACATATTATGTAACACTGGTTAATTGTAAGTTTTTATTTATTTTTTTTTTCTTACAGAAATTTCCAACTTACATTAAATGTAAATTTTATCTAAAAGGTAGGTGCGCCTCATCCTAATCATTCCTTGGGTACCAGCTTGTGGAAGGAACAAATGGGGTATAAGAGGAGAGAAGGAGGCGAAAGATGCGCGAGATTTGCGCACTCGTGCCTTATTATCCAAGTTAACCAGAAGAATATATATAATAACTACATATATAATAAAAAAACATGCGGGAGCCACTACTCCATTAATATGTAACATAGAGACATGTAATGACCCAAATGAAAGGTAGGCTAGTAAAGATTTCCGCTAAGGTTGAGATTTCCGATCCGACTTCAGAAGAGGGTTAGAATCAAAATGGATTCCCCTAAAAAATCATAAACCAAGTAGAAAAGAAAGTCCTCCATAAAATCAGACGAAACAATTTAACAAAAGTAGTACATTAACTCGTAACAAAGAGGGAGTTTGGGTTAGTTTACCTTATTACGGGCATATTTCTGAACAAATTAGCAACACAATCAAGAAAGAGGGTTTCAACGTCGGGTTTAAAACTATCAATACAATCAACATTTAAACAAGACGAAGGACAAAATAAAAATAGAGGACCGGAGTGGTGTTTACCAACTCAAATGTGAAACGTGCAGTTGGGTATACACAGGGCAATCGGGACGCAAATTCAGAGAACGAATAAAAGAGCACATAACTGATATAGTAAGGAAAGGCGAAAAATCTACATTTGCGAAACATATAAATGATATGGGTCACTCATTCAACGAAACAACCGGCATAAAATACCTCCACTTATGTCAAAAAGGTAGACCATTAGATTCTCTAGAACAGCTAGAAATTAATAGGACTCGAAAAAATGGGAATTGTTTAAACTACCAGACACACTTCAAATTTTCTCCTTTGCTAATCCCTTTCAGATAACAAATATCCATGGCAACATTAATCTAGGTTAAATAACTTCCTACATAGCTATATATTGTACATTTGTTATATTGTTTTATTGTAATGTTAGTTTTTAGTTCTATTTTAATTGTATTTTCTTGGTTTTCAAATAAGTGCACAGTTAGCTATTACAGTTAGAATATACAGTTTTACCAGAGGAGGGGACCCTTTCACCTCAGGTATTCTTAGGTTAATATAAATATGTATGCCTGGCAAATATCTGAATTATTGTTGAACATTGTGCTGACGATGGCGTAAGCCGAAACCGATACACATTTAAGTATATGTTTGTGGAATTAGACAATATAAGTGTTCAAAAAAGTTTTTTTATCTATAATTTTATTTTATTCATTAGTATTTCCACTATATCAACACAGAACGCAAAAAATGTATTCGGACATTCTGTTTTTATGATGAAAGTTGCTGTTAGCAAACCATAAAATTGAATAACAATCTTAATTTCAAGGTCACTATTGATATGTTTAAGTTACTTGTTCATGTCACCAAAATGGTATAAGTGATTTGCCACTAGATCTCAGCACTGGCTAGGATTTCACTTGTACAACTTTTTTCCTGAACTGCTTTGTATATATCATTTTTGTACCCGATTATGCACTTAAGGAAAAATTTACAAAAATGTCACTTGGATTTTGAGGTAAAATTTTTCTTTGTCGTCAAAGAAATTATAAAGCAATATTGTACTTGTTATCAAGACATATTCCAAGATATATGTTAAGTTAACTTCGAAAGTCATCTAAGACCAAAATTAAAATGAGGGTTACACACTATGATTCTGATAGGTCTGAATTTTTCGTTTATTGTCTTATTTTTTGTTACTAGCAGGTTCACCCAGCGTTGCATGGGACTAACTGTTCAGAAGAAGAGTTTGAGAATGTAAATTATTTTTCTTAGATAAGCTATTTTATTCTTTGACCAGTCATCTTATCAGTTTCAGGTATAATTGTATAACATCCAAAAATTTAGAACAGGAGCAGGAAGTAACCAAAGGTAACCAACGCAAACTAACCAACGTAAACTAACCAACGCAAAGGGTGAACCTGCCAGTAAGGAAATTAACGAAAGTTGAGACCTTTCGCAGCCTTACTGAACCTTTCGTAGCCTTACTGTAATAACTACATTCTTCTTAGTCACATGACATTGAACAAATTTTCTCTTTCTCTTCATGCTATATTGTTCTTTTCTCTTCTAAGATTTCTGCGATTAATTTTCTCTTTACTGTGCTTTTTGACAATATTAATTAAACTTTAAAAAATGTAGACTAATTAAACTATTTACATTGAGAAAAATGATATTAAAAAAAAAATTGATGTATATAAAAATGTTTAATATTTGTGCAAAAATGAGGGAGCCAGTAGCTCAGTGGTATGCGTGCTTGTCTTCTGAAATGAAGATCGTGGGTTCGAAACTCGACCGAGGCCCTTAGTTTATTTTATCTGGGAGGTAAAATAATCTTAAGCACGTCGTCCTTCGGATGGGATGTTAAGCGATGGTCCCGAGCCTGTACGATGTCAGGTACTCGTTAAAGACCCCTACCCTAGGTGAATAAAAATTTAGGGTAGGCAACATTTAGGACTCCCACAGAGAGTCGGGCTCATGTCCACCAGAGTGACGAAAGAGCGCTCTGGTAGTAGGCGATATGACCTCGTAGTTAAAGCCCGGGCATGAGTCATAAAACCTAAACCTATTTGTGCAAATCGTCAACAAAACTGCTTGGTTTGCTGTCGGTGGCATAAAATCACATATCCCTAAAAAAAAACTATTTATGAGTATTTATCGCCAAAAATAAGTCAATTTTTTAATAACTAATGGCTTTTTCTTACGTAAGTGTGATAAAAGTCTTAGCAAATTACTATTTCTTAACATCAAAAATCATTCAAACAAATAAATAAATATTATAAAGTGTAAGGTGAACAGTTGGTCGTCTATTCCAAAATCATTGGCCACTTTCTCATTATAACAACACAAACATGCTTATTACAATACACATTTGTTGATATAAATAAACATTTTGATTAAATTATTATCTTATTTTTTTAAGAAGAGATCATTTAATAATAATAAATAAAATATAATTCATTTTATAAATAAAACTAGCAGGTTACCCGGCGTTGCTCAGTTACTAACTTTAAGCAGGTTAGTAACATTATCTGCACGGTTAGTAACTGTATATTAGGTGATTTTGGAAATAAGTTGATATTATCAATTATTTTGATTGATACCTTAGAAGATAATGTGTCACTTATTATATTACTTTCGGTGACAGAGAACAAAGAGCTTACAAGGATGCAAAATGTACAATTTCATGAAAATCCGATCATTAAAGAGCACTCAGCACTCATTATATATTTTGGGAACCCCTCACTCAAAATTCGCTACATGAACCGGTATTATAAGAATGCTACTTTTGTGAAATTTCATTAAAATCCGATGAACCGTTAAATAACTAACAATAAATTCAGGTTTCAGAGTCCCGTTCACAATGTTGATACGGTTTGAACCGTTATTATAAGGATGCTACTTTTGTGAAATTTCATTAAAATCCGATGAACCGTTAGATAACTAACAATAAATTCACGTCTCAGAGTCCCGTTCACAATGTTGATACGGTTTGAACCGGTATTATAAGGATGCTACTTTTGTGAAATTTCATTAAAATCCGATGAACCGTTAGATAACTAACAATAAATTCACGTCTCAGAGTCCCGTTCACAATGTTGATACGGTTTGAACCGGTATTATAAGGATGCTACTTTTGTGAAATTTCATTAAAATCCGATGAACCGTTAGATCACTAACAATAAATTCACGTCTCAGAGTCCCGTTCACAATGTTGATACGGTTTGAACCGGTATTATAAGGATGCTACTTTTGTGAAATTTCATTAAAATCCGATGAACCGTTAGATAACTAACAATAAATTCACGTCTCAGAGTCCCGTTCACAATGTTGATACGGTTTGAACCGGTATTATAAGGATGCTACTTTTGTGAAATTTCATTAAAATCCGATGAACCGTTAGATAACTAACAATAAATTCACGTCTCAGAGTCCCGTTCACAATGTTGATACGGTTTGAACCGGTATTATAAGGATGCTACTTTTGTGAAATTTCATTAAAATCCGATCAATCGTGAAATTAGGACTCATTTTATATTTTGGATCCCCCCCCCCCCCCCCCCCCCTACCTCTCGTTCAAAATATTGAGATGCCATATAGCATATATTTTAGGTTGGACGATCCTCTTGAAGAGCCGTACGAATTTCCTGAATACACTTAACCGTTTTCCCGTGAAACTCAAACATAAATACTGACAGAAACTGAACTGACGATGTCTAAGACCTCTACAACATGAACATAATATATATATATTCCGACCATGTACAGGCAAAGTATTACGTAAATAGATTGTCTAAATAAATATCATATGATGACTAGAAGATTTCCATTTTTAAGTACAATAACCATTCTCTCCTATTTGTACAATATATCTATTTATTGTAGAAAACTCAACACTTCCATATACATATGCCCACGTTCCCGCCAAAAAACAGGTATAGAAGTGTAGAACACTCATAGGAGATGTCAAATCCAAAACCTTCTCCGACCACAGCGTGCCAAGCCGGGCCGAACTTTTTGTCCATCTGCTCCTTTATAAGAAACGCAGCCGCCTGCAAAGCATGAACAAAAAACAATTAGAGTATATATATATATATATAGAGAGAGAGAGAGAGAGGAAATATTTCTAATAATAATATAATCGAGAATACGTAAAAAACGCCTCGCACACCACATCTAGAAAGTCATAACATTATCTTTTTATTCTATCTAGAAGGTAAAAAAAATCTTGAGCGGTGCGTCCTTCGGCTTCGGATGGGACGTTATGGGTCCCGAGCCTGTCAGGTACTCGTTAAAAATACCCTGTCCTAGGTGAATAAAGATTTAGGGTAGGCAAAATTTAGGACTCCCATAGTAGAGTTGGGCTCAGGTACAATAGAGTGACGAAAGAGCGCTCTAGTAGTAGGCGATATGATCTTGTAGGCATGCATCATAATAACATTTACAAATAGTTGTCAATAATACAATAATTTAATTGCATCGAATCTATAACACAGATCCTGGAAAAACAAACCGATAAATTCACATCCCAGCTAAGTTCTCGAATGATTTTGAACTTTATTGAAGAAACTTATCGTTGTCAAAATTTTGAACAGCTTGCAAAAAATTATACAGACAATTGTGAGGATCTTGTGTTGGCGGTGAAGAAAATACATTCCCTTTCGGACGATAAGGGGGTCAAGAACAGGGTCACTCGAATCATCAACAGAATCCAAAGTCAATCTGATCCAACCAGGTCCGACTCCCAAGTACCTTTATGAAAACAGTGAAAACGCCATGAAACCGTACATACATTAGTTGTTCTTCTATGTTATAGTTAGTTTTATTATTTTCTCCCCCCTTGTGAATTTGCAAATGAGCCAGTGGAATATAAATAGTTTCTTTCCCCATCTCGAAGAGCTGGAAGTGTTAATATCTGAACATAACTCGTCAATAGCCTGCCTCCAAGAGACAAATTTTCAAGATCAACGGATCGGGAAGTTAAAAGGTTACGACCAATACATCAAAAATCGCAACAGACTATTTCCTAGTGGTGGAGTGGCAACCTCTGTTAAGAATTCTCAACATCATCGAGAAATCCCTCTGTCGACTCCCTTGCAAAGACAATATAAATGTTAAACAAGCTCTTTATTTTTATTTATTTTATTAGTTTTCCATTATATCGACACATCGCAATAAAAACGCTTAAGTTTCATTGTTACAGAAAAAATGTATCTTACCTCATTGTTAGTAGCATATTTTTCACAAGCAGTCGTCACCAATTCAATCACCTCATTTCTCATATCCTCCGACATATCCGAATTCTGAAAATATAAATTTCAAATTAAGGTCTATAACAGGGCTAGCCAAATCGCGACATGTGGCTCGCGCTACCTTTTGGTGCGATTCGCGGAAACATAATACTGAACATTTAAGTTAGAAGATGGTTAAGCAATTGAATGAAAACAAGAAGTTGTATTAAATTCAACATTTTAACTAAACTTAAAAATTACGATAGTCACATTTGAATTAATAAAGAAACAATTTGCTTGAAGATGCTCTGTGAGTTTCCATTGTCTTTGTTAGCTTTTCTGGTCGGACTAATTAGTTCAGTGATGTCCTCACTAAGTCTGTATAATATTTTCAATAAGTTTGGTCTATCGTTTAATATTTATTTTAATGGTCTCTTCTCAGGTTATCCTTAAAATGAATAATTATAAGACATTATAAACGAATTGATATATACGGTTCTTGCAAACTTAATAATTTTACCAATATTTGGCACTTTTTTGGCCACCCCTGGTCTATACAGATGTACAGATAACCTTTAATTGAAAAATGTACATAATAGATAAACAAAAGTAACATACTTCGACAAGAGGATAAATATGGACGACTTTCTTGGAGCCCTCAGTCCCTTCACCTTCAGCCATTGCAACATTTAACAAAGTCTACTTTATTTAATAAATATATAAAATATATTTTAACAAAAATATAATAAATAACAAACAAAATATAAAAACGTAACTAGACAACTGTCAAAAATAAATAAAAATAACCTCCTTTTCACTTCAGTGTTGCCAGCACTGTTTCTAAGGTAATTAAAAAAATACTTCATTAAAAACCAAAACTGTAATTCTCAGTTCTAAAAAGTGCTTTTTTTTTTTTTTAAATAAATGATTAGAAACCCAAAAATATGATAAGGCGACACAGAAAAATACATGAATGCAAAACATTCCGGTCACTGTCCCCCTCTCTGTATAATTTCAGTCAATACATCACTGCATTAATCCACTGAATGTAGTTCTCCTTATTTTCAACCGATAAAAAAATCTTTTAACTTTTTCAGCCAAACGTTTCTGAGCAAAGGAATGTTTTTTCTTTACATTGGCATTTTTCGTAATATTTTACGCTCAGAGATAGAGACAAATATAGTCGAAGAAGAAATTTAGAATGTAAGTGGTTCTTGTCACACCGATTTCTAATATTTCTTGAAAAACGAATTAATACAGCAATGTCGGTAGAGAGTCTTCAACCAGATATTGTTATAGCCAACCGTAAGTTATGATAAAAAATGAATTTTGATTGGTCCTAACAAATATAGCGGAAGAAGAAATGTAGAATCATTGTTGCACCGATTTCTAATGCAGATTTCAACCAGATATCGTTATATTCAACCGTAAGTTAAAATAAAAGATATATTTTGGTTGGTCTTTTTTTTCCACGATCGGCGGTCACTCTCAGCTCACTTTAGTTTCCTTGGCGCGCCGAGAGAGCTCGGGATAACAGGGGGGGCTTTCAGCGGCCCTTAGACGGTCAATATTATTGTGGCAATATATTGTACAATATTATTGCTGGTTGTTCCGGACGGTACAATATTATTGTGGCAATATATTGTACAATATTATTGCTGGTTGTTCTAGGCGGTACAATATTATTGTGGCAATATATTGTACAATATTATTGCTGGTTGTTCTAGGCGGTACAATATTATTGTGGCAATATATTGTACAATATTATTGCTGGTTGTTCCAGATGGTACAATATTATTGTGGCAATATATTGTACAATATTATTGCTGGTTGTTCTAGGCGGTACAATATTATTGTGGCAATATATTGTACAATATTATTGCTGGTTGTTCCAGACGGTACAATATTATTGTGGCAATATATTGTACAATATTATTGCTGGTTGTTCCAGACGGTACAATATTATTGTGGCAATATATTGTACAATATTATTGCTGGTTGTTCTAGGCGGTACAATATTATTGCTCAAATATTTTGACGTTTAGCACTTCTGTATGAACATGTTAATAAGTGATGATTTGAGTGGCCATTGAACTAGTTGTTTCCCTGAAAAAGAAAGAAAAGCACAGATGGATGAAGGAATAGTTTGATAAAGAAATGAATACACTCATGAAAATTTATTGAACGATCCTAATTGCTGTTTATCAGCATCCGGATATTTCTCTATATTTCAAAAGGAGCAGTTTAACTTTGTTATAATCTTTGCTCTTGACATTGCACATAGCTGGTAAAGAATGATATACTTCGAAACACTCTAATATTAATGCGTTTTTCAGCGTCCTTTACTTTCGCAGCCATGTTTTTCGTTATATCACTTCACTTCCTGTTTGAGATAGAACTGAACTAATATTGCACAATACTATTCACAGTCGATGCACTTTTCCTCCACATTTCACAATAAAAATCAAACCAACTTTGATTCACTCAATATATTTGACAACATTTCAATAGGATCACCAAACGGTCAATATTATTGTGCAATATCAAATATTTCACAAATACAGTGTAAACTCGATTTAACGACAAACTCCCTAAAACATCGAAATTACTTGAATCTGGTTGGTTTACCTTGTTGTCCATACAATGATACACTCTATGTAGCATCACACCCACTCTAAATAACGACAACAGTACGTCGTTACTAAGCAATAAACAGTACTTTCAAGTTGCCCAAATTAATAAGAACTGTTTTGATTACCTTGCAAGGCATGCTGATCCCACAGTATCCCAAGATATGAATAAAAATACATAAGAAAATACAATTAAAATACTGGAGCAGCAAAAAACGTCAGACGAAGATAACAGACTATACCCAATAAGCGTTGTTATTTGTATCAATATTAATGTTTGTTGTTTGTACATTTTATACTTTATTAGTAAATACATATTATAATAGTAAAATACTATTAAATGTAATGTAATATGTATTGATTTTTCTTCCCTTCGTTTAACGACAACTCTCAATAACGCCATAAAATGCGCAGTCCCTTAAGTGTCGCTATATAGAGTTTACACTGTATATTGACCGTCTAGGGGCCCATAAAAACTCCAATAACTGATAAAAGAATGAATGTATCGATCACGATTTTAAATGTGTGACCAAAAACCCATAGGGACAGCACCTATCGATTATCTGCCAAAAGGGAGGGGGAGAAACTTAACTCTAATAATTGAAGAGGACGCCGGTAGCTCAGTGGTATACCCGACCGAGGCCCTTAGTTTATTTTACTTCCCAGATTAAATTAAGCACGCCGTCCTTCGGATGGGACGTTAAGCGATGCCTGTACGATGTCAGGTACTCGTTAAAAGACCCCTACCCTAGGTGAATAAAATTTTAGGGTAGGCAAAATTTAGGACTCCCACAGTAGAGTCGGGCTCATGTCAACCAGAATGATGAAAGAGCGCTCTGGTAGTAGGCGATATGACCTCGTAGTTAAAGCCCAGGCATGAGTCATAAAACCTAACCTAATAACTGCCGTTTGTAATGAATGTATCGATACAAAATTTAATATGTGAAATTTTATACATGTGTATCCAAAACTTAGATTAGGGGGAGGCTTAACTAAAGCGTACCATAAATTATTTACAAATAGTGTCAGGGTGAAGTCTCTATTTATTTATTTTTTTATTGAAAAAATGTAGCGTTTACTAAAGGTGAATACTCCTTACTGATACGATATATGAAATTTTCTTGTAATTTATGCCTATCTTAGCCCTTTTATCAATTATTTTATGAAAACCTAACCTGAACCGACACGTTGCGATCATCAAAATGCAAACAAGAATGGCGGACTCTTGATATAGAGTACAGGAACTCATATTTTTGTACAAAAATAAAGCAGAAAAGATCACAAATATACTTTCGTATCATATTAAAAAATAAGAAATTTATTTACAATTGAACTATAAATGTATTCTGTACAATATATTAACATTAAATAAACAATCCGTAACCAAGGAAAAAAGTAAAAAAAAAAATATATTTTTAGTATCTTAATATACATATATAGTTCTTATTTTTAAAATGTTACTAATGTATAATATATATATTGTCTCTTTATTATATGTGTGACTTTTTTTTTTTGTTATATACACTTTTTACATAGCGTTTATGTTATAGAAAATACATAATAAATATATATATTTATATAGTGCTAACGATTTAAGCGTGGTGTAATAAGGTACAAAAGTATGTAAAAAGCGAAATAATGAAGTTAAGTGGCGCCAAACTACAGGTTGGCCTTGGAGGTTGGTCACACACTGTTCTAAAAACATTATTTTGATTTTTTTTTAAAGTCGTGTTTTTTTTATCAATAATGAGTAGTAGGTTTAGATATGATTTTTTTTTTTTTAAATTAATAACATTCGATGCTGTTTAAAACTTTCAACGTCAAACCTGCAGTTTGGTGTCGGTAGATTAGAAGGTAAATCACGGCAATGTTTCTATTCATATGTATTTTTATTTAAATAAAAATTATATAAAATCGATGAATTATTTTTTTTTATTGGAAATAAATTTTATTAATTTCAGGGCATTGACAAAATGTATAATTGAGGGGTATGGTGCAAAAACAGGATAAGTCCTGAAATTCAAATTTTTCAGGAGAATGAAATCAAAGTCAGCAGACACCAGGTAAGGGATTGAAAGAAACATCAAACATGAATAAATAGAACTGTATAGTAGATTATTTTATTAAGTGCAAGTAAAGCTAATAAGGTACTTTATTCCCCAAAATAGGCTTCATCGTCGGTCGAGGAATCGTCATTTTCACTATTACATGAGTTAATATTTTAAAAAAATTCAAACTCCGACGGGGGCAAATATTTTTTGGCTACCTTCAAGACGTCTCGCAGTTTGGCCTCCTTTATTGAACATTAGGATTATATATCATGAATTGTCAAAAAACAGCTTGAAATCCACAAAATTCTCTCTTTTCACGGGTGAAACAACAAAATTGCAAGGTTTTACTTATGACAGAGTTCCAATCGCTTGGCAAGTGCAACCGTTCTATTTTTCGTTTTTCTTTCTCCACCAATCCAAATGATCTGTCAGACGGCATGTTCGTCTCAACAGCTTTGCAGTTGAAGTTTGGCCGCAGCATTACTGTCTGTTAAAAGCTGCAGATTGGAAGTTTGGCTGGGGAAGTAATCGGTCCCACTCCCAGCGGTACAACTGAATATGGCCGAATACAAACTTTTTGCATCATCCGATGAAAACGTTTGGAGCAAGAACCGAGTAAGTCCTGGATTTACCTTGTTCTTCCCCCAAAAGATAGTATACGTTTATTGTTTATTGGTGTCAAAAACCAGGTAAGTCCGGACATAGCTGGTTATTATACCAGCGGATGAAAGAGTTCCTATTGACCAATGATGCTGCCTTATGCCACTATTTGACACACAGAAGGGGACCGATATCACATACGTGCCCGTTTCTTGCACCAATAGAAACAGCATTATTGAACAGAGGGAAAACACAAAAAAAAATATTGAAAAATTTGGGCTTACCCGGTTCTTGCACCATACCCCTCAATTGTTCTCTAAAGCACTTTATTATTATAGCTTTATAAGAAACATTATTTTTTTGTATACAGTTAAAAATATGTATATAATTAAATATATATATACACTATACTCCCGACTAACCGGGGAAATTATAAGGGCGGGAACCATGGATAAAGGAAAATCTTAATTAAAGGATAAATTAAATATAATTTTTACTTTTTGGGTCGTCTAAGGGATTCTTAATTTATATATAATATATTATTACAGCCTCAATTTTCGAATTTATTTTTTGCCTTCTAAAAAAAATTCATTTGTATTTTTATTTAATGAATATTATATAAAATCGAGGATGAAGTATTTTTTATTGGAAATAAATGTTATTAATTAAGGGAATAATAATGCTGCAACAAAAAGCATTACTAAATTATAATTGCTCTCTTAATTATAAAGAAACAAAGCTTTGATACTAAAGCACATTATTATTATTATATCTTTAATAATAAACATTACTTTTTTGTATACAGTTAAAAATATGTAAATAAATAAATATATATACACTATACTCCCGATTAACCGGGGAAATTATAAGGGCGGGAACCACGGATAAAGGAAAATCTTAGTTAACGCAAAGGCTAAATTAAATATAATTTTTACTTTTTGGGTCGTATAAGGCGATTCTTAATTCATATAAAATACATTATTACAGCATCATTTCTCCCATTTATATTCTGCCTTCTCAAAAAATAGTAATTACAAACGTTTCGAGAAGCATTCCCATCATAAGTGTCTATAATACACAGAAGTCGACATGTATATTTGGTCAAATAAAACTGATTTTTAACTTGCCATTTAAATATATAAGTGGACCCAATAAATATATTCTATAAAAGGTAGATTCTGATTGACAGAAGGAATAGTTAACATAAAGAACACATGTAATATAGATACTGATGATGGCAGTGTTTCCCGAAACGTTTGCAATTGTTACAATATTATATATACATTAAATATAACATTTTTCTTTAGAAAATCAGGCTAAATTATGACGAGGACACTTCTAATCCAGGACTAAGAAATATTCATTCGTTAGTACAGAGATGGAAAGTGTGATCTCGCTAATCATCATCGGATAATTACGTCATTCTTTCTTTCATTTCTTGTAAGGGACATTTTAATTTAAAGAGTTTTTGCGGAGAGCTTTATTTATTTGCGTAAGGTTGTTTCCCTTCATCTATCTTATTGATTTAAAAAAAAAATCATATACACAAAAATATTCTGATTAATTAAGTTGTAACTTAACACGGTCCAACATGGACGAGAACTATTGATTTTCGACCGAATCAGCCGAAGGGAAGGGGGCATCAGAGGAGATGGTTTAACACAAAAACTCATACAACTGCCAATTTGATGAATGTAGCGATATGACATTTTATATGAGAATTGAAAGAGAAGAGTTGAACATATAGAAGAATGTCCAGGCTCCAGAGTCTGTCAGACCTTTTCTCCAGACAGAGAGATCATATTATAGTAGGAATGGTCTGGAAAGCGTTGAAGTTCGATGTAGTCTGTCTCAGTGAGGAGGAGTTCTTCAAGAAGAGTCACCAACTGGCCGAAGTCTGGACGTTGTTCTGGGTCTGGGTCCCAACAGTAGAACATGATGTTGTACACTTCCCGGCGGCAGTGTTCCGGCTTCTCCAGGCGTGTTCCTGTACACAATATATACAATATTCAAATATATGTTTTTTATAAGTTTTTGAAAATTGTGTAAAACTAATAAAAATAGAAAATATTTTTAAACATATATTGTCTAAATCCACAAAACATATGTACATATATATGTACCGATTTCGGCATACACCATCGTCAGCACTAAATTCAACCGTAACTAACATTTAAGTTAGTTAGATTGGTATATTTATACAATTCTAAGATTACCTGAAGCTGTGACTCCCTACCTTTTTTTTTTTAATTTATTTCTATAGGCGCTTCGCCTATATAGATAAATTAACAATAGGCTTCCTATTGTTACACAAAATAAAATGTTTTGCAAATAACCTCATAAAATACATCGTAATAAAACAATCGGACTAATCGCGAGCTTTCTGAGCGACAGATCAGCGACCGTAAGCAATCTGTACTCAAGCTCAACAGTGGACATCACAAGAGGCTGCCCACAAGGGTCGATCCTAGGACCGGCTTTGTGGAACATACTCTTTGACGGACTGCTCCGTGAACTCGAGGCTCGTGGATATAAGGCAATAGCCTATGTCGACGACCTGGTGGTCACGGTGCACGCTCATAGCCGAGCCGCTCTAACCCGACAAGCCCAGGCTGCCATCGACTATATAGGCGACTGGTGCACCGGCAACAAGCTCTCGATCTCACCAAGTAGAGTTGAGAACTTCAGGTATCTCGGGTCCACGGTAACTAGCATCAACTCGATGCTGGAGGAGGTGGACAGAAGACTTCTGCAGGCCCAGCGTATTTCTCTGTCGTGAAGCTGCTACGGTCCAGAGCCTTGTCAAGGAATCTGAAGTACAGGATCTACAGCTCCATGGTAAAGCCCGTTCTGATCTATGGGTGTGAAACCTGGACCCTGACCTCACATCTGGAGAAACGTTTCCAGACGTTTGAAAATAGAGTGCTGAGGAGAATAGCAGGTCCGGTCAAGGATAGAGAAACCCAAGAGTGGAGGATCTAGGTGGAGGAGCTGAGGGACATTTTCTGGCAACACCCGACCATAGTTGCAGATATGAAATCACGGCGCTTAAGATGGGCTGGACACTTGGTGAGAAGCGAACCGCAGACAGCCATAGTACGCATCATGGACGCTCAGGTCCAAGGAGCCACATCACGAGGGAGACCACGGCTGAGGTGGACTGATCTGGTGAAGAAGGATGCTGTGGAACATCATGTGGTGAACTGGCGACCGGTGGCGCAGGACAGATCGCGGTGGAGAAGGCTAGTGTGGGCTGCTAAGGATCTTCAGGGTTCGTCGCCAACGGAGTAAGATTAAGTAAGGCAAGATTATGGTATTTAAGAAGGGAGGAAAACTGGCGAGGTACGAGAGGTGGACATTCAATGGGGCGCTTATCGAGATAGTGAATACTTATATGATATATAAATAAAAAATTCAGTAAAACTGAAAAGCACGGCCAAGTACGAAAAAAATATCTACCGAAGTAATTAATAAACATAAGTTTGATTCATTAAATGTTGTGATATATAAAAAAATTCTGGTCAAGTACGATCTTCCATGTATATATACTTCAAAAATTTATTCCTTTTATTTTATTATTGTACGTTGTTTGTTTGTACGTAGAATATATTGTAATTAAACTCTTTAACTGACCGTTTAATTAAAAGAAGTTCAGGTTGTTGAACCTGTTCCACCTTTATATCGATTATTTAAACATACGAATACGCAAAATGTGCGCGCATATTTCTGAGCGAGCGGAGCTCATTTCAGGTACTTGGCGACCTGCCGCTGAAGAAACCTTTTCAATATTGGCATTTGTTACAACGAAATTCAATCTAAATGAATAGAAACATTTTGTTGTTGGATATAGATGAATACTGAATGCAATAACATGAATATAAAATTAAAAAAGTTTTGAAACATGTAACATTGTTTGTTATATTCATCCATCTATTTTCATTTTTGATTATTCTTTTATCATTCAGGAAATTTATGCGACACAATTTAAATGACTTACTGATCCGCTGTCAATGACTGACTAAGGGTCAAGGCATAGAAATTGTAATACTTGTAGATGTCTATTTTAAATCTTTCTAACAGAATTCAAAAAACTTACATTGTATTGCAAGTCTTAAAAAATACGTACAAAACTGACAGAAAATTCGATACAAAACTGAAAAAGAAAAGACATAAAAGACAAAACTCATAGGTTTCTTTTCTAAGCTGAAAAACTAATATACAATGAGGAAACCTACAGATCCAATCCTTATTTTTTATGCATTTTGTTGTTTTTTTATGTTTTCGTTATCTTTTCAAAATTTTCTTCGGTTTTGAGCATTTTGTTATTTAATTGTTGTTATTGATTTAAAGCACTGAATTGTTTTTAACAAATTATTTCTTTTAAATCGCAAATTTGAATCGTTCATATATCATTCGATTTAGATCACTGCAGCCATATTTTTTCCTATAAAAATAAATTAATTATATCTTTTGCTATGAAAAAATATTAATATAAACAAAATATCGAATATTTATGGTAAAACGGTTCCTGTCTGTATTACCCGACTGCCTATAATAATTGTTTCTCCCCTGAGCATTTAGTTTGTTTCTAGAAAAATTCCATGATTACATGTGTTTTCAAATTTGCATTGATTGATACCATATTCCAGGTAGATAGCATTGTGTAAACTTAATCTTCGCGGCAGGTCGCCAAGTACCTGAAATGAGCTCCGCTCGCTCAGAAATATGCGCGCACATTTTGCGTATTCGTATGTTTAAATAATCGATATAAAGGTGGAACAGGTTCAACAACCTGAACTTCTTTTAATTAAACGGTCAGTTAAAGAGTTTAATTACAATATATTCTACGTACAAACAAACAACGTACAATAATAAAATAAAAGGAATAAATTTTTGAAGTATATATACATGGAAGATCGTACTTGACCAGAATTTTTTTATATATCACAACATTTAATGAATCAAACTTATGTTTATTAATTACTTCGGTAGATATTTTTTTCGTACTTGGCCGTGCTTTTCAGTTTTACTGAATTTTTTATTTATATATCACAACATTTAATGAATCAATCTTATGTTTATTAATTACTTCGGTAGGTATTTTTTTCGTACTCATTTATTCAACCGAATTTGTAAAACACGGTCAAACTGTCAAAGTCTCAAACTGTCAAAGTGTCAAAGTGTCAAACTGTCGAACTGTCAAAGTGTCAAACTGTCAAAGTGTCAAACTGTCAAAGTCTCAAACTGTCAAAGTGTCAAACTGTCAAACTGTCGAAGTGTCAAACTGTCACTGCCAAACTGTCACTTTTCAAACTCACTGTCAAACTGTCACTTTCAATCTGTCATTGCTACGGTAGCCCTGTTTTCGAAAATCACTCTCACTGTCAATTTTACGCGGTTTTCACTTTGTTTATTCACTTACACTGTTTTTGTCCCGCTGTCACTGCCAAATTGTCACTGACACGCTGTCACTGTCACATTATCACTCTTTACACTGTCACTATTACACTGTATTAACTATCACTGCATAACAACGTTCCACATAATTAAAATGAAATATTTTGAAACTTTGATGACGTCATCCGGACGTCCGGACACTGAAAAAGGAAGAAGAAAAAGTTACTTTTGTTGATGCAAAAAGTGGCATTTAGTGTCACGAGAAAAGTTACAACACAGCAGTGTCTTTTTCTTTCTTTTTTTCCTGACTTGGCCAGAGACACTGCCGTGTCTCCTGATTTTTTGCTGACTTTTTGACCCCTTGTAACTTGGTCAAATATGAACTTTTTTGTCTACTTTTTTTTTTCATTTTGTTCAGCTCGGAGTTCTCGACACAACTATGTAGAGAAAAATGTTATTTTGTTATTGCATAACATACTTTTGTTGATGCAAAAAGTGGCATTTAGTGTCACGAGAAAAGTTACACAGCAGTGTCTTTTTCTTTCTTTTTTTTCGGACTTGGCCAGAGACACTGCCGTGTCTCCTGATTTTTTGCTGACTTTGACCCCTTGTAACTTGGTCAAATATGAACTTTTTTGTCTACTTTTTTTTTTCATTTTGTTCAGCTCGGAGTTCTCGACACAACTATGTAGAGAAAAATGTTATTTTGTTATTGCATAACATACTTTTGTTGATGCAAAAAGTGGCATTTAGTGTCACGAGAAAAGTTACACAGCAGTGTATTGCAGCAGTGGCATTTAGTGATACGTACAAAACTGACAGAAAATTCGATACAAAACTGAAAAAGAAAAGACATAAAAGACAAAACTCATAGGCTATTCGTAAAGTAAGTTGACATTACTGGTGGGGATTCGAACCCCCAACCCTCTGGTCCGTAACGTGAGCATTTTGTAAAGTAAATTGGTATTATTGGGAGGGATTCGAACCCGCAACCCTCGGGTTTGTAAAGAGAGCTATTTGTAAACTAAGTTGACATTACTGATCGGGACTCGAACCCGCAACCCTCCGGGTGGTAACGTGAACTATTTATACAGGAAGTCATTATTACTGGTAGGGATTCGAAACCGCATCCCTCGGGTTGGTAAAGTAGGATATTTGTAAAATAAGTTGGTATTACTAGTGGGGATTCGAACCCGCAACCCTCGGGTTCGTAACGTGAGCTATTTGTAAAATAAGTTGATATTACTGATCGCGACTCGAACCCGCAACTTTCGGGTTGGTAACGCAAGCTATTTGTAAAATAAGTTGATATTACTGATCGGGACTCGAACCTGCAACCCTCGGGGTGGTAACGTGGGCTATTCGTAAAATAAGTTGATATTACTGATCGGGACTCGAACCTGCAACCCTCGGGGTGGTAACGTGGGCTATTCGTAAAATAAGTTGATATTACTGGTGGGGATTCAAACCCGCAACCTTTGGGTTCGTAACGTGAGCATTTTGTAAAGTAAGTTGGTATTATTGGTAGGGATTCAAACCCACAATCCTCGGGTTGGTAAAGAGAGCTATTTGTAAAATAAGTTGACATTACTGATCGGGACTCGGACCCGCAACCCTCGGGGTGGTAACGTGAACTATTTATATAGGAAGTCGTTATTACTGATAGGGATTCGAAACCGCAACCCTCGGGTAGGTATCGTGGGCTATTCGTAAAATAAGTTGATATTACTGGTGGGGATTCAAACCCGCAACCCTCGGGTTGGTAACGTGGGCTATTTATAAAGTAAGTTGATATTAGTGGTGGGGATTCGAACCGCAACCTTCGTGTTCGTGACGTGAGCTACTTGTAAAGTAAGTTGATATTACTGGTGGGGATTAAAACCCCCAACCCTCGAATTCGTAACGTAAGCTATTTGTAAAATAAGTTTATATTACTGATCGGGACTCGAACCCGCAACTTCCGGGATGGTAACTTGAGCTTTTTGTAAAATAGGTTGATATTACTGATCGGGAGTCGAACCCGCAACCCTCGGGGTGGTAACTTGAGCTTTTTGTAAAATAGGTTGATATTACTCGTCGGGATTCGAACCCGGAACCCTCGGGTTGGAAACGGGAGCTATTTATATAATAAGTTGATATTACTGGTGGGGATTCGAACCCGGAGCCCTCGGGTTGGATACGGGAGCTATTTATATAGTAAGTAACGTGAGCTATTTGTAAAATAAGTTGATATTACTGATCGGTACTCGAACCTGCAACCCTCGGGTTGGTAACGCGAGCTATTAGTGAAATAAGTTGATGTTGCTGGTGGGGATCAGAACCCAACAATTTCGGGTTGGTAACGTGAGCTATTTGTAAAATAAGTTGATATTACTGATCGGGACTCGAACCCGCAACCCTCGGGTTGGTATTGTGAGCTATTTGTAAAATAAGTTGATATTACTGATCGGGATTCGAACCCGCAACCCTTGGGTTCGTAACGTGAGCATTTTGTAAAATAAGTTGATTGATATTACTCGGGGGGATTCGAACCCGCAACCCTCGGGTTGGTAACGTTGGCTATTAGCAAAGAATGTTGATATTACTGGTGCGGATTCGAACCCGCAACCCTCAGGTTGGTAACGTGGGAATTTGTAACTGTCACTATTACACTGTATTAACTATCACTGCATAACAACGTTCCACATAATTAAAATGAAATATTTTGATGAAACTTTGATGACGTCATCCGGACGTCCGGACACTGAAAAAGGAAAAAAAAAAGTTATTTTTTGCTGACTTTGACCCCTTGTAACTTGGTCAAATATGAACTTTTTTGTCTACTTTTTTTTTTCATTTTGTTCAGCTCGGAGTTCTCGACACAACCATGTAGAGAAAAATGTTATTTTGTTATTGCATAACATACTTTTGTTGATGCAAAAAGTGGCATTTAGTGTCACGAGAAAAGTTACACAGCAGTGTCTTTTTCTTTCTTTTTTTTCGGACTTGGCCAGAGACACTGCCGTGTCTCCTGAAAAGTAAAATAAATTATTTTGATACAAATATAACAATTATTTAAAATATACTCTAATCAACAAACACTTAAATATTACTACAATTTGGTTATAAAATTAACACTATATTAATAATTATGGAAACAATAAAAGAAAAACTGGTAAGTAATAGCTAGAAATAATAATAAATCCAAAATGTAAAAAACAAAACAACATAAATATATGAGTTGAATACAACTTTAAAAAGGACTATTATGCTTTATACTGTGATAATAACTTGTTTGCTACCACATTTCCTGTAGAAATTTGATCTCTTTTGTTTATTTAAATTTTGATTTCTACAGTAGTTTGCCGAAAATTGCCCTAAAAAAATATTATCAATAATTTAAGACGTGCAATTTTTAAGAAAGTACACGTATACAACGAAAAAAAAATTCAATTAAACAAACTTTACACTTGGATTCACAAAGAGATACCAATTTTTAATAATTTTAAATAATATTAATTTCTAATCCAAAGGTTTTTCAAATGATACTACTACTGGGCCAACAGGGAAGATGAATAGAATAGAATTTGAAGAGGACAAATAATTGGGTTATTATCTATATTTACATATTTAAATTTTAAAAAAACTTAACATTTGAACAAACAAAACAAAAATTTACAATGGCACAAAAACATTAAATTAATACTTAAAAAAACTATTTCTTTTTTTTTTTAATTGGGCATTTTGAAAAATATATATTATTAATTGTACCTTCTCGACGCCTCTACCACAAAAACCAGACCCCGTCAACTCTTCACACTTTAATTCCACCCCAGTCAACTTTCATCTAATTGTTCAACTTCATTTTTATTTAAAACATATCAAACCACATTGCACCGTTTAAGAGCTAGCTCACGACTCCATTACATTTTAACACCATTTCACAGCTGTTTTTTATATGTTTTCTTGTTTTGTTTCTCAAACACCTTGATATATATCTAATATATATATGATATTAGATTATAATAAAAAAAATTACCTCTTTTCATTAAAATATTCATTAAAAAAATGTTCCGTAGTGTACATCACATTTGCCTTTTCCTTCTTTTTTAAAAAAAAATGTTTGTTCACAAAATTTTTTTTTTTTTTTATATAAGTTCTTTCAGATTTAATTTCTTCCAATACACAGGTTGATTTAGCTTCTTCCTCGAATCCACATGATAAGCTTCCTCCTTCAATACACAGATGGATTAACGTCTTCCTCCAATTCACATGATGGGCTCCTCCTCGAACGCACATGTTGGCTGGCTCCTTGATGTCTTCAACTCATTGATCAACGATGTATCGAAGTCTCTCTCTCACTTACACTCACTGATTTATTTTTTATATGCCCAATTCGACGCTCTTTTTATACATATATGCCCATTTTTTATTTTTTTTTATTACTATTTACAATTATTAAACTTATATATATACGTACTTAATTTCTAATAAACAAAAACAAATCTTAATCTAAAAATTTACAATTAATCCTTAACCTAAAGAAAATGTTAACTTAAATTTATAAAAATTTGAACTAATTGAACATAAAAAATATAATACTAAATTTTTACATATTTACAGGATCAGTCATAGTCATGAAATCAAGTTTGGAAATAATCAAGTTGCATATAGATTTAAGAAATTTCCAATTAATTTTACTTTCCGCCTTTACCATCAATTTAACATTTGTATGTATTCAAAATAATTATATAAAAAGATTTTATATAAAAAAAAATTTACTTGAAATAAAAATTAAATAAATCCTTCGGTTTTACTTCATCACACTTCCAAAATATTACTTAACAATCAAAATTAGGCCTCACGCCGGGTAATAAGGAATACAAATTTAATTTATTTAATATATATAATACTTGTCTTTTGAGGTATTAAATTCTTTGAGACGTCCTTCATACTTCCTAACTAAAAAAAAAATGTATCTCACATATATTTTTACTTCAACTTCCTTCTCTACTAATAACTCCCTAATAATAATAACTTCATCGTTGACGTAGCAAAAATACGGTTCCTCCTATCTCAGGTAGGCAACCAACACTACATCATAAATCTCCTATATATATATCGCTAGTTCTTTCTAGTCGACACAAAAAAATCATCTCTCGCAGATCAAAAAAAAATATAAATCTCCAATTAATCACTAGCTCTTACTAGGATTAAAAAAATAATTTCTCCCAAAACAAATCTATATAATCCCGACGTCTAAAAGAATGTCATCAGCAATTTAATTTCAAACTTCTCTAATTAATATTACCCTTCGTTTGTTCCTATTCCTAAAGTTATATAATGTGCTCCTACAACTCTTCCCATTCTCATCTACTCTCTCTATTAAACAAATTTACGTAGAAAAAACATGTTACTCAAATAATAAATGAAATTGTCTAAATAATAGAATTTATAATAACAAAAACTTAATAACCTATGCATACATACAATTTATATAATATATTATCCTTCCAAGGCTTCTATACAGTTTCGTTCGTCTTTCTTATTTATAATATTATTATGATTTAGTCACGTCCGGTATCCTAGCTGAACAGTTCCGAAACAGAAAATCTGTCCCCTTGACTCGGCCTCAGGAAGTTCGTCATGTCTCCAAAGAGATCTAGGCATCTCTCAGCCTGCTGATTTTCTTTCTAACATTTTGTAATAAAAAATATAGTAAAAAAAATCTATCTTCTTCCATATTATGTTCGTTAAAAAAAATCAGTTGTATGTATATGTTTTAATTTTCAATAATATCATTATTAACATGTAAGCCTCAAATAAATAATTTGTATATGTTAAATTTGGATGACTAATCCCTAAATATAATCTTAGATTAATTTTTATACTGATCCTAATATCTAATCTAATCCTAAAAAAATGTAAATCCTAATTAATTTAAATCCTAATTAATTTAAACGCAGAACTATACCAAAATTCATCCATACTCTTCATATACCAAAATTCTCTCATCCAAAAAATAAATTTATCATCCATACTATTATATTAGTCCATGGTCACTTCATCATATTTTAAATTAATCCTAATTCTGTCATGTTAGTCTGTCAGTCATTTCCTCAAACTCATCCGAGTTGCAAAAAAAAATAGGTTCACTATAAAAAGTGGCTAATGCAATTATATTGCAAAGCCCAAATTTAATTTTATCTTTTTCCGGATGCCCCGGCGAATTATGTCTTTAAAAATCCCCTCCCCCTTCTCTAAATATTTGTTCAGTGTTAATTTTGTCCTTAATACCTGTTTGAATGCTTTTACTCTCTTTTTAAAATTGTTCTTATAACTTTTATTAGCCTCCTTTCTATTTCCAGTTTGTCTGTAAGTTTTAACTATATTTTCTTTAAAATTAAAATTTGTCTTTCGTTTGTTGTCCTCAGTCTGTTCGTTTGTTTTGTCTAATAACATCCAAATGTTCCTTTCACTCTGTCCATCCACATCAACATTCATCCTATTTTCTTGAATTTCACTTAATTCTAATTTTTCTACATTTTGACTCTCTTCCTCCACATCTTTCTCTAAAATTTGGGTCTGTTCCTCCCCACTGTTATTCTCTGTTCCTTCTACTTCATCAACTTGTGACTGACTGTCAATAATAAGAACCTCTTTTTCTACTTCAGAATTCCCTTCATCCAACTTGTTAATTTTTTGAATAAAGTGCTTTTCTAAGTTTTCTCCTGCTTTATTTATCCTACTTTCAACTCTTTCATTTTCTATTTGAATTTTCTCTAATTGGTTCATCAAATTGTCCACCTTTTTATTTAATTTAACTTCTAAATTTTTAATGTCGCCTCTTAAGTTTGTCTCTAATATTCCTAATTTGTCCCCCATTTCCCTTTTTAAATTTGTCTCTAAATTTCCTAATTTATTACTTTGCTCTTCCATTTTTTGATTCATATCCCCCCTTAAATTTCTACCCTGTTCTTCTATTTTTTGATTGATATTTCCAATATCCCCCCTTAAATTTCCCATATCCCCAGTTAACTTTGTTACAAAATTTCCTAATTTATTACTTTGCTCTTCCATTTTTTTATTCATATCCCCTCTTAAATTTGTCTCTAGATTTGTAAATTTCTGGGTTATGAATTCCATAAATCTATCTAGCTTATCTGATTTCTCCTCACCTGTACCCTCCATGGACTCCATTGCGGCTGGAGTCTCCCTTCCTGTATCTTCCGATACTTCCATATCCGAACTCGACCCTTCCTCTCTACTTTCCTCCTCCAATCTCTTCGCCTCTCCTCTGGTAATTGGCATTTTCTTACTTTACTAAATATATAATTACTAAACAAAAACAATGTTATATAAAATAGTAACCTTCTTTTGAAGTTGGCAAAAAATATTATTTCTCAAAATTAAATGTAACCCTTATTTGTCTCTATTCTATCCTTTTCATCTTTTTCAACCTGTTTCCCTACTTTAATTAATATAAAAAAATTCTCCCATCAAGGTTTTGCCAAAATATGATGGGGCTTTGTGGCGAAAATCGTCCACACAAGGGATATGCCAAAAATGTGATAAAAAACTTGTTTGCTACCACATTTCCTGTAGAAATTTGATCTCTTTTGTTTATTTAAATTTTGATTTCTACAGTAGTTTGCCGAAAATTGCCCTAAAAAAATATTATCAATAATTTAAGACGTGCAATTTTTAAGAAAGTACACGTATACAACGAAAAAAAAATTCAATTAAACAAACTTTACACTTGGATTCACAAAGAGATACCAATTTTTAATAATTTTAAATAATATTAATTTCTAATCCAAAGGTTTTTCAAATGATACTACTACTGGGCCAACAGGGAAGATGAATAGAATAGAATTTGAAGAGGACAAATAATTGGGTTATTATCTATATTTACATATTTAAATTTTAAAAAAACTTAACATTTGAACAAACAAAACAAAAATTTACAATGGCACAAAAACATTAAATTAATACTTAAAAAAACTATTTATTTTTTTTTTTAGTTGGGCATTTTGAAATATATATATTATTAATTGTACCTTCTCGACGCCTCTACCACAAAAACCAGACCCCGTCAACTCTTCACACTTTAATTCCACCCCAGTCAACTTTCATCTAATTGTTCAACTTCATTTTTATTTAAAACATATCAAACCACATTGCACCGTTTAAGAGCTAGCTCACGACTCCATTACATTTTAACACCATTTCACAGCTGTTTTTTATATGTTTTCTTGTTTTGTTTCTCAAACACCTTGATATATATCTAATATATATATGATATTAGATTATAATAAAAAAAATTACCTCTTTTCATTAAAATATTCATTAAAAAAATGTTCCGTAGTGTACATCACAATACATCCATTTTTAAACAATTGATTTAATAGTATTATTATTGTCTATGAAAAAGTCAAATTTATCAGAAATACTATTAGCAAGCCTTTGAAATCGACCTATGGGAGAATAGAACCCGTAATCAGTATAATGAAAATTAGGTGAGAAGGGGAGAACTGAACGCCAAGTACGTGAGGGAATATTAAAATTTACGAGTGAAAGTAGATCAGGACAGTCAATTTTATTGTTTAATAATTTGAAAAAGAATGATAAATCGGCTTTGATTCGTCTTGACTCAAGATTGTCCAATTTAAGAGAAGAAAGAAAGATATTATAGTCGATATTACGTACAGATGATCCTGATTTGAATGCAACATATCGAAGGAATTTGTGTTGTACTTTTTCAACAGTATGAATATAGGTAACCTTATAAGGAGACCATATAGAGGAAGCAGACTCAACAAGAGAGCGGACAAATGAAGTAAGAAGAATTTTATTTGTATTAATGCAAGAGAAATGTTTGCGGTTCCGAAGAATAATACCAAGTATTTTTAGTGAAGAACAAGTTAAAATTATATGATTTATATGATAATTAAAAGTTAATTTTGTATCGAAAAATACACAAAGAAAATAGTTTGTAAGAATAATAATTTTTCTGTTTGAAAATGAGATAGTTGTATTTGTTTGGATTTAACTGGAGACCATTAACATTACACCAATTAATTAAAGAATTCAAATTATCTTGGAGAACGTTCTGATCCTGCAAATTGTTAATTACTGTATACATCTTTAGATCATCTGTGAAGAGAAGGAATGAAACGTTATTTAAAATATTGCTAATGTCGTTTATAAACATATTAAAAACACTGGGCCCAATTTTTTTCACATTCCTACTATTTTTTTAACTTATATATTACATTTTCACAGTTAGCTTTTCTTTCTTGGATCTCTGAATTGTATAAATATGCCAACTTATGTAACAAAAATGCTAGACTTAAATATTACTGTTGAGCTTTGTTAGGACGATGACGTAAGCCGAAACTGGTACACTTTATGTATATATTTTTGTAGAATTATACAATATAAATGTTATACAAGTTCTTTGTTTTACCCCTTGACAAAAAAAACCCAAAAACACATTTTGAAAATGTAAGATAGATAAAAAAATTAAACTCTTCGAAATGAAGGGCTACTTGAACGTGTTTGTTATGGGTAACTTCCCACTTCACCGGCAGAGGTCATGCCACACACCGTTTGAAAGAGTATTTCAAGTAATCTTCATAGCTGAAAGCATTATTTATTTTTGCTCAATAAGCTGTGATTGGGAGAAGGTTCTTCAAAAAGCGCCATTTTGAAACTGGGGATAAGATTAATAAATTAGGATGGGATGTACACTATTTATAATACTTCAAAAGGAAAGTCAACTATATAAGTCAGCTGGCACTGCTTAGGGACCTTGAACTATTGACATTTTGAAAACATACGATCAAAATTCTTTCTGTTGCTTAATTTTGGTAAAAAATGAGTAGGTTGATTCTTTCTGGCATTTTTTTTCCAAATGTGTCTTATTTTTACCGTCTGTTCATAGTAACCAGAAGAAGGGACGTGGAAGTGTCAAAAAAAGAAGACACCTCTGGAAATAAATCAATTAATCCCAGAGAAGCTTAAGAAACACAAGATATGATTAGACCAATCGTCTGGCCGGAATTAAAATTGTTGACGTTCAAAATGGGAAATAGTCCGTTTGTTTTTTTGACCCATGCTCAGGCTTTAACTACGAGGTCATATACCGCAGCTCTGATGGACTTGAACCCGAGAAGAGGGGTCTTGAACGAGTATGTGACATCGTTTAACTTCCCATCCGAAGGACAGCATGCTCTAGATATCTTTACCATTAGATAAAAAAAAAAGAACTAAGGCCCTATAAATTTGTGAAAAGAAGAGGTAAACATGAGATTTTGTTTTAAAAACAGCTAGTACACCATCGACTGGCCAACCTTAACTTGACGGACTATAGTATACTTGCCCTCTTTGACTTGGCGCATCACTTCCTGCGCAGAAAGGCCAGGGTAAGGAGTGGAACCGAGGGTTACTATCTCCCACATGACGACTCCAAAACTCCAAATATCCGACTTGACAGAGAACACATTGTCGTAGAGAGACTCTGGGGCCATCCATCTGCAATCAGGTCAAACATTTATATTACAAATCAATAAATCATTCAAAATGTATTTTGAATTTATTCAAAATCAAAATTAATTATTGTAGTATGATTTAGTTTCTATATTCACCACATATATACAAATCATTGAACCCAATCAGAAAAGATTTTTACGTTTCTTTTATATTTATCATTGTTATCTTCATTTCACAATATTTTACACTAAGTCTTCTTTAATGACATACAGTAATTCTTCAAATATAGTTTTACAATATATATTGTAAAACTGCTGTAAACTCTCCTGGGTGTCTTTCCTACCTAATGTTCTTAATAACAATAACCACCACAATAAACAGTTAAACAATTTAAAAGCCTGCCTTTGCAATCGCTGTTTATACTTGAAACATTAATGGTTATTAGGAAAAATAGAAATATTTTCCCTCTCAACAATACTAGTCATGATTACGATACCAGGAAGAAAGAAGACTTTCGAATAACTAAACATTGCTCTTCTCTTTTTGAAAAAAGTATAACTCATAAAGGAATTAATTTAATAATTTTTATTTTTTGGGCAAAGTTCCTCCACACCTTAAATGTCAGTTGAATGTACCTTATTGTTTTATTTATTCATTTATAATTGATTAATCTATAAATGTATATCTATTTTTTTTCATACATTGTTATAGTTACATTGTTTTTTTTTTCTATATCTCGCATATTGGGACCTGATGATGGGACGTAAGAACTTCCCGAAACATCGTTGGAATAAAGACACTTCCGAAGAGTTTTTTTGAAAAATAGTTATCTTCATTTTTATTAAATTGAAAAATGTCTCTACTTATTAGAATATCTTGTATTAATTTGTTTATACACGCATATATTTTAAATTATTTATTTGTTCAGTTTTTATTAATTTCATTTTACTTTTTTTAATAGTTTTGTTATTACTACTAATTATAGGTGTGTTAGACTCAAGTAGTTATGAATCTGTATCTTAATGTACTACTGTAAATAGTTATAAATTTAAATTATAACCCAAGTTAATCTATAAATTCTTTTGACGTATCCTATTACCATGTATTGGTTTAACGGAAATACATTTATCATTATTAATAAAATAAATAATGATAGCTCCATCCTGGGAAGATTATCGTTTACAAATGGAAGGTTTAATGTTAGATTAGGTTAGGTTAGGTTTTATGACTCATGCCCGGGCTTTAACTACGAGGTCATATCGCCTACTACCAGAGCGCTCTTTCGTCACTCTGGTGGACATGAGCCCGACTCTACTGTGGGAGTCCTAAATTTTGCCTACCCTAAATTTTTATTCACCTAGGGTAGGGGTCTTTAACGAGTACCTGACATCGTACAGGCTCGGGACCATCGCTTAACGTCCCATCCGAAGGACGGCGTGCTTAAGTTTATTTTACCTCCCAGATAAAATAAACTAAGGGCCTCGGTCGGGTTACGAACCCACGTTCTTTAGCTCAGAAGTCAAGCACGCATACCACTGAGCTACCGGCGCCCTCTTTAATGTTAGAAATAGGAACATATTCTATCTTAAAAAATACAATACGAATTATACAAGCCCCTCTCCAAAGAATAGATTAAGGATGTTGTGTAATACAATTAATTGTGAAACATATATTGACTTTTCCATCACAAGCTAAACTTAATAGGAAATCTTATATAAGTGACACGGTTTCATAATTTTCTGAAGTCTGTCTAAGAGCAAGTACAACTTTATATTACATCCACAGCTACGCAAAGTATAGGGGAAGTTATGGAATTGGTCAGAAATGTCTTGTTCAGAAGGGGAGGAGTGGGATGAGAGCGGGGCTCAACAAAAATCTCAATGACTGCCGATATAATGGATGTATCGACATGAAATTTAGTGTGAGGATTCAGAAGCCTCTATGTAAGTCCAATATTAAGTTTTAGCCCCAAAGGTCCCTCGGCTTTGGAGGGAGAGCGACAACTTAATTGATTAATTCGAGCTGAAGAAATACAAGAAGTAGTTTTCCATTTCTTTTAATTTTCATATTTATTTATTTTTATATTTTCATTTTTTTTTTCTTTTGTGATAGTCGTAATTTTATTTTGTAATAACATTGTACGTAAATAATTTATATTAATCTACTCAATTCTACAGAAAGAAAGTGGACCAAAATCTCAAAATCTAAGAGCACTTAAGTATATTTATTCCTAAAGTTAAGTCTTCAATTACACAAAAAAATATTTTATAGGGGAAAAAAAAATAAAAAAAAAAACTTGATTAAAAAATAATAAGAAAAAAACAAAATCGGCAATGAATCACAGACAATGTACTTCCCCAACTCAATTTCCCTCTGAATCCTTCAGTTTTAGGGTTTTTGAAGTAAGCCCCAATCCCCACTTTCCCTTTGGTCGATTTGGATTAAATATTTTTAAAAAATCTTACCTAATGGGAAGTCGACCTTCAGACTTTCGCTCATATATATGATTGGCGATCACATCGCGAGCAAATCCAAAATCGGCCACTTTACATGTGTGATCTGAGCTGACCAGGATGTTCCGAGCAGCTAGGTCTCTATGGATGATCTGTAGAACAGAGAATGGAATATCAGTAAATAATAGATCAAGTCTAGGATATTAATTTAATGTTATTTTATAATATAATCTTAGAATCTTAGTTAAACCGAAGAAAGATGAGTAAATCAAGATTTCCGATAACAACGTTCAAGGATACGATACTTAAAATTTTTTGCAGAGATAGTATGAAACAATAAAGAAAAAACGTATGTTTTTAAAAATATATTGTCTATTCATAAAATATATCTATGGTCACAGGGAATAAGTTGTTAAGTCGTAAAATGGCCAAAATGTACTGTGTACAGTACTATGATCATCTCCCAAGCCATCTGCGCACTGTGAAGAAGTTGGGAGCTCAGGACTCTAATACTTTCGGAATTATAAAGATGTAGGTTTCTTGGTATCTCGTAAAATTGTGTATGTTCTCGGTTAAATCAACTTAATCTACTTCTTTGAGGAATCATTCACGAGATAACTGCATTTAACCATTTATTAACTATGGCAGACTATTCCAAGGGAAGAGGGCGTTTTCGGTTAAATTAACTTGCTCAACTTTAGAGAGGCATCATTCACGAGTATTTCAAAAAGTGTGGTTAATAATTAGGTGAGTGATGGGGAATGATTAGGTTACTAAGGGAAAATCCAAGAAAGGATTAACAATATTAATTTTCATTCACTGCTATAGATTTAGAAGGTGTATGATTAATAATGATGCAAACATAATTTATTTATTCAAAAAACTGGATTTACACGATTAATGCAAAAGTAAAAAAGTGTTGCCCTGAAAAGTTACGAATTTATTCCCTGTAATCACAGATACTACTTACCCCTTTAGATGACAAGAAGTCCATGCCCCGGGCCACCTGGTAGCAGAAGGAGGTGAGATGTCGGGAGGTGAGAGAGCCACTCTTCCCATGGAGGTTGTCGTAGCTTCGGGAGGCTCTGGAGCTCCGCAGGAAACTCTGCAGTTTCCCAAGAGTCACGTACTCCATTATCACGAACAGAGGGTCTGTAAGGAAATAAGAGTAAACAACTGTCAAACATACCATAGTAATACAATATATAAAAATGTATACATCAAGAAATGTTATAAGTTAGATCTCTCATTTATTTTGTGTCTTCTCAAAAAAATGTTTTGTCATGTCGCATTTTGATGGAAGCAATCAAATTGAAACGTGTAAACATCAATTCAATGGAATGGCTCCATGAAATGTCTTATTGAAAAGAAGTTGACCACGTTCAACTTTTTCTTCAATCATGTCCGTTGAAAGAAGGAATTGAACAGTGTAAACAGATATTTCAATGAAATTGAACATTGAATCAAGCAGAGATTAGCTGCAAGGTTCCAATGAGCAGGTTCTGTTTTGTTGTTTTGAAAAGTTTGTGAAGTTTATTTATTTTTTTTTGTGAATTCTATTTTGTTTGTAAAACAATTTTTCCTAATACCAAAATAAATAAATAATTCGTATAAAATGTGGAAAGACGATCACACCGTAATAATATTGAATCTATTAAGGGATAGACGATGCTTATGGAACACAAAATGTTTGGAATATAAACTACAAAATAAGAGGACCACAGCTCTTAATGAAATCATAAAAGAGTTGAATATGGAAGGTTTAAATATTGAGTTAATGAAAGCAAAATTAAAAAGCATGCGTAAAAATTATACAAATGAGCTAAATAAAATACGCAAGTCAGAAAATTTGTTGATTTATTAATTATTAATGATTCAATTTGATTTCTTCCATCAAATTGCGACATTAGACTGAACCGTCTAAACGCGGCTTCAGGTGTTTAAATATAGAAGTCAACTCAATAAATACGTTCTATAAAAAATAAGATTCTGATTGACAGAAGGAATAGTTATCATAAAGAACACATGTACTATAGATACTGATGATGGGAGTAATTATTATTTTTTGAGAAGGCAAAAAATAAATGGGATAATGTAGCTGTAATAATGTATTATATATAAATTAAGAATATTCTTACACAACCCTAAAAATGAACTGTTATTAAATATTTTACCATTCTGGATAGAGTTATTAAATTTTTAAAAGAAACCGGGCAATATCAAAGAATTTGAACTCAACTCTTCTGATTGTGATCATTTGTCGACTTTAGGTTGCTCTGTTAGTTGATTAGGGCCTAAACAGTGACGTTCCCTTGGAGGTCTGGGGCCTCTGGACTGGAACAGTCCCGGGCTTGGAACATATGGACGGCCTCTAACATGCACGCCCTCATCAGCAAGCCTCGCTATCTCCATCATTAAGTCTAGTACTTACATATACTTAAACACAAGAGAGAGTGGTCCGGCGGTGTTGTTGCTTGCCCCCTGGCCTGTCTGTTCGTTGGGTGCCCTGGGTACCGCTCTTTGCCCTTCCCCGGACCCCCTGGCCTCCTGTGGAATCCCATCATGGCTGTTTTCGTTATTTGTATAAAGAGTGCCATGATTCAGTAAAGGCGGCCACACACGGTCAAACTTACTTGACAAGCCAAGTTTGATGAAAAGTTTGTGTCAAACTTACTTGTGTTGGCACTCATTTCAGCAGTGTAGACTAGTGAATGTGGTTTATTATTTTAATTTTAAACAGAGTGTGGTTTATTATTCATTGATAACAGAATGGTTCTGAAAATGAATATCACACAGTTATCATATTTGTACTGCGTTTTGATAAAAGAGAAAACAGACAAAGAAAGGAGACGTATAATAAGATGAAAGTGGTGGAAGGAGTGGTTATTAAAAAGAGCACAGTACAGCCACATCAACTTGCTGACGGAGCTGAGGTGTGAGCCATCGACATCGAAGGTCTTGGAGTTTCTTGATCAAGAAAAATCAACATGTCGTAGTACCACAGATTTAGTTCATAATTATCTTCAAGTGATGCACCCGACCTATTTGAATTAAGTACTTTCTTGTGTTCTTTTCTCCAAGAAGTTCGAATCTAATTTAATTTTTTATTTAAGTCAGCAACAGTAGCGCTTGGTTCTATCTCACGAACCTTCGTAATTGGTCATATGCAGCATTCTTCTTATCTCTGTTGCTGTACTCCTTCGATTTAACTTTCCATAATTTTGGGAAGGATCGATAAAGTTCAATAAATTCAGTGAATTTATCTTTTCTTCAGCTTCTTGCGTCCATTATGTTAACTGATTATTATATACAATTGAAAATTAACACTAAAGTCCACTAATTAATTTAACTAATAATACAATTTAACAAAATTAACTAATAATACAACTCAACTAAAATTCTCTTTCAAAACACAAGAAACGCTGAAGACAACAAATGATAACACTGGAACAACAACTGATAACTAACCCTATCGGACAGAAGGAGAACTACACGTTTGAAGGTTTGACGATTTGATGGCTTGACGATGCCATAAACGATCAAACTTACTTGTCAAACCGTCAGTCTTCAAACTTAATTTCTGACAAAATCAGAAATCCATCAAACTCGCCATCAAGCCTTTGAACTGACAAAGTGATTGTTCGCCCCAAATAATAAAAATAAACCCCTGTGCAACATACCCTTGTCAGTGCAACAGCCGAAGAGGCGGACCACATTAGGATGAGGCTCCAGACTCTTCATCACTTCCAGTTCTTGGAGGAGATCCGTCCTCTCTCGTTCTCCAGCGTTCTCCTTCAGCGTCTTTACTGCCACTATCGTTGGACCCTCCGTACCTGCAACAACAATAAATCGATATAAATAATACATACGATACAAAGAACAATGGCAATCAAAATTTATATATGTATTTTTTAATGGAATCGGCAGAAGGGAAGGGGCTCTCAACTCAAAAACCACAATTACTGACGATGTAATGAATGTATCGACATGAAATTTCATATTTAGAGTTCAACCCCAATCAGGACGTAACCTGTCAATTTCAGCGATTACGGCTTAAGGGAAGGGTGGTTTAGGGGAGAGGGCTAAATGCGAAACCCTAGTAACTGCAGATGTAATGAATTTATCGTTACAAAATTTAGTATGAGGATTTAGGAGCCCCCATGTAAGACAACTGTTGAATATTAGCGCAAACGGTCGACTGGTTTTGGGGGCGTGGAGGGAGGGGGGGGGGGGGGGGGGAGCGAAAAGGTAATTACTTATTTCTGGGGAAGTACATTGCCGGTGATTTATCGACGACTTTTTTAGAATTACATTTTATCAAACTAAGCAGGATACATAATTAGAATACAGAACGTGTTGATTATACCAAAACCACTTTATGGACTCTCCAGTAAAATTCATTTTTTTTTGGGGGGGGGGGGGGGGGGGCGAGGATTTAGGAGTTTTGAATCTAAGCGCCTCAAATATAAAAAACGAAAGATGATTAATTAATACAAATATTTTAGTTTAAAAAGATGAAATTTCGTGACAATGCATTCATTACAATGGAAGTCATTAGTTTTTTTGTTAGGCCTCCCCCCTAATCCCCCCTCCCATTTGGCTGAAAATCAATAGGTCGGCCTTAGATGGTTCTGAATACTCACCCTCCCCTTCTCTACACACCCTCTCCTACTCTACTCTCCCTCTGCCCCACCACTCACCCTCTCCTCTACTCACCCTCTCCTCCTCTAGTATCCTTCTCCTCTACTCACCCTTTCCTCCTCTACTCTCCCACCCCTTCTCTACTCACCCTCTCCTCCTCTACTCTCCCTCTCCCCCACCACTCACCCTCACTCAAGGTGGGTAGCTTACCTGCGATATTGATGGCCTCACACTTCCACACCTGTCCGAAGCAGCCCTCCCCAAGGATGTTGAACACTTTCAGATGATGTCGGGGGAACTCCCATCGGTCCTGGCTTTTCACTGGAGGACCTGGCGCCTCCTAAACATACCATGGAATCCAGTTGGTTATAAAATATAAATAAACAAATCATAATAAAATACATTTGGTTTGTTGAACTCCTGAATATTTAGGTCTAGATTTGACATGTATCAAATAATTATCTTTTTCTTTCCAATCTAGGCATTTTGTTAATTTAATAATACATTAAAATTCGAAGGTCACATCTTTGAAGACGGTTGGTACATAGAAAGGAGAATCTCTTCCTAGCTCCCAGCTCGTGAGTCTGTTCGCTCTCTCACCAGATCAGCTACAACAACTCTGCGTTATATATTCCCCGATATACTGCAGTGTGGTTGTGGTAATATTCGTAATGATTTTCAGACATATTATTCAAACGCATTACTTAAAGATAGTTATTATGACTCATGCCCGGGCTTTAACTACAAGGTCATATCACCTAGGTGGATATGAGTCCGACTCTACTATGGGAGTATCATACATTTTTATTCAGCTGAGGTCTTTAACGTGTACCTGAAATCTTACAGGCTCGGCACCATTATTCAACGTCCTATCCGAAGGACGGCGTGCTCAAGGATTTTTCACCCCCCAGATCAAAAACCTAAGGACCTTGGCAGGTTTCGAACCGGGGATCTTGAGATTAGTAAGCAAGCACGCGTACCACTGAGCTACTGATGCCTTGGTTCTTTGACATGTGCTGAGTATTTCATTAATGCGCCATTTTTGTCTTCTCTGACGTACGCGAAGACACCCTGATCAACCTGACGATGGTGTAATGCCGAACCCGGTAGTCTATGAATAAAAATGTTTATGGAATAGACAATGTTTCAGAAAAAAATGTTATATTTATGTAATGCATTTTGGGTAGAGTTATATAGAACACAATCATAGATCAAGACCACACCTTTATTCTCTATCGTCCATCTTGTTAACTACATACCTTCTCCCATCCAATGCCATCTCAATCACTATGTTATATATATAGGTACTTTATAATTTATTTATTGTAAGTTACCATATTTTTTGCGTTTTTCAATATAGAAGTTGGTTATTTACAACAAGTGCACGTTCCTCATCTTAAACATCGGTCCTTTTTGACAAACACATAGTGAAAATACAAACTGAAATTTGGTAGTGGGTAAGTGAAATGGGCTAGTAGAAATTGAAATGTACCTGATGGGGTACGGCCTCGTTGAGCTGCGTGTCCCAGGCTGTGTACCTGTTCGAGAATGCTCTTGGACCCTCCCAGTGATGCATCGCCATCGGCTCCTCACCACCGCCACCTCCTGATGAGCTCTTTTTCTTCTGAAATGTATGGAAAATTAGATAAATAATGAATGAATTTTACCAATAAATATAACGGAGATGAACAGTAGATAGTATACACATTAGCGTGGTTCGAGGAGAAAAGGGGAATGAGGAAGTTTGGCTGATCGGATGAGCCAGCGAATCCCTCCCCTCCGTCCCCACTATTTCACCCCTCCATTCCCACCTCGCAACCTCCCGCTTGTTTCGCTACTGCTCACTTATTACTTAAAGATTGTTGATAATAATTCAGAACGAATTTTCACAATTGTTAGAATAGCCTATAACATAACATCAGTAATGTAACACGACAACGAAGTAAAGACGACCTCAGAGCTAGGAATGCTGTTCACCCGTTTTTTTCGTCGTACTCGTAGTTTCATGAGATTACTACAGTATGAAGTGTTTTTTAGGGTATGCGAGCTATGATTTACACATTAAAAATTATACTAAAAATGAATGCTGCTTACCATTTCTTCTTTGGCAGCTTTCTTCTTGCTTCGACATATCCTTCTTCGGAAGAGAAAGGCGGCAATGGCGACGACCCCGAACGTAAGAGACAGCATGAAGAAGGGGAGAATGGTAAGGGCAAGATCGGTGGGACTCGGTCTGGGAAGGGGTGGGGGATGATGGGAGGGTGGTGGGGGGTGCGTTGGAGGGGATGATGGCTTGAGTCTGTCTGTTGGCTGCGGAACTGGACCTGCCGTTGTGACAGTGTTGTCGGCGTCGTCTCGCGGCACCTCCACAGGTGGTGTGGGGGAGGTCACTGCTGGCCTCTTAGTGCTGTTGGTCCTGTTACAGCACAAAAAGAACTATAATAGACAATGAAGATAAACTGAAACATTTCTAGACAGTGGAGATATTGAAAAACAGGGATTTGGCCCCTACTGTAGTCAAGATCACCATTTAAACATTCTGGTTGTTCCCCCTCCCTTCCACCAACTCTTAGACTTCAAACCCCCACCCCACCTTCACACTGACCAACACAGTCCTCCTTTTAGTGTAATAGATATTTTGAATTGGTTTAAAAAAAGTGATAAACAATTTAACAAAGAATTATCTCATTCCTGGAATTATCATTTTCATAGGCAGACAAATAGATACAGATAAACTTCAAATTTATTGGGTGGGTGGATGGGGCCCAGTCCCATTAATTCAAGCTTCCCATTGTTTAATTCTATGCAGAAGATGCCGAAGAACCAATTGAATATATAAAATATGTCATTCTCTTCGGGACGAATGTGCTTTATTGAATTGCAAACATTAATCATTATTATAATTAACTTGAGAATCAAATACCGCCAGGAAAATAAATCTCTAGTTACATAAACTTGTTGTTCAAAATGTACCTATATATAAGTAAAATGATAAAGAAAAGAATATTGTAAATTAAATGTCTTCTATTTTGTTTCCTTAATATGTCCTTAAAAGGTTAAAAAAATAAATTTAAGTAAAATGATAGAGAAAAAATATTGTAAATTTTCAGTGGCTGAATTGTAGAAAAAATCAGAGGGCGGCTAAATAAACGAAAAATACCAACAATATTTTACCATTAACAAAAAAAAAAAAAAAATATATATATATATACAATTAAAATAGTTGTAAATTTTAATTTATAGATTTTCATTTTTTTATAGACATACAAAATCCCAAAGAGCGGCGGTTTGGCCACTAGTCAAATATGTACCAACATATCCCCTGTATGCCTACCTAAGTATAGTGGGAAGTGGATGAGGAGGTCTGGGAGGAAGGGGAGGCATCCCCCACTGGGGCGGTCGACTTCTTCTGGAGAGATCTTTGGAGTCGAGGATGGTGACCTGGATGGCCGTCTTCTGTGTCAGACTGTCCCGCTCACAGCCTGACCCTGGCTCCAGACACTTCCTTGTCAGGGTCACGTACAGGTCCATCACTTCCCCGCCCTAGACAACACACAACACACATTTCAAATTATATCCCACACAGGCAATGTACTTCACCACAACGAATTAATCAATTAACTTTTCGCTGCCCCCTCCAAAACCAGTCGACCGTTTGAGCTAATAATAGCTTATAAATCCCAATACTAAATTTTGTGTAAATAAGTTCATTACATTGGCCGTTCGATTGGTTTTTGAGATGAGCTGCTCTCCCATTCCCAACTTCACTTCGGCCGATTTCGCTGTAAATTAAAAGGTATTACTCTATGGAGTTATGACTTTTAAAGCAATGTCAGAAGACATGTTGATAGTCAACAAGAACTAATGATAAAAAATATATTCTGGTTGGTCCTAACTAAAATTGCCGAAGAAGGAATATAGGATATATTGGTCCTTGGGGCACCGATTCCTTAAATTTTCTGAAAAAACAACAACATTAATACAGCAATGTCAGTAAAAAGACTTCAATCAGATAAGATAATAGTCAACCTTAAGTTAAGATGAAAATTTGTTGAGATGGGTCCTAACTAAGATAGCTGAAGGAGAAATATAGATTATAAGAATTGAAATGAATGTTATTATTCTGGGACCGAGGTCCCCTAAGAATAAATACATTCAGAGTAAAGAACAGGAAACAATGAAATATAGTATCAGTATGACGTAAAAATAAATAAATAGATAAATAAATTAGTGCTACATTGGAGAAAAACTAGACAATTATAAATATAGATAAATAAAAGATTAACATGAAAAACATAAAATTAACAGCATTATTATGATGAAAAAAAAATGTGGTAAAGAAAAAAATTTAAGTGTTAATCTTAAATAAATAAAAATATATATAGTAATTGATATTTGAATTAATAATAATTAAATAAACAACAAATAATAAAATTACATGAACAATAAATTACCACATTTCCTGTAGTAATTTTATAACTGGTGTTTTACTAAATTTTGATTTCTACAGTCGTTTTTCGAAAAGGGCCCTAAAAAACATCAAAAGTTCAAGACGTGCAATTTTAAAGAAAGTGCACGTAAATTAAAAAAAAAATTCAAATAAACTTTTCATTTGGATTTCTAAAGAGATGCCATGTTTTTCTAAGTTTTTCAAATATATTTGTATCTAATCCAAAGGGTTTTCAAATAATTTTACTGGGCCAACAGGGAAAATGAATAGAACAGAATTTACGAGAACAAATATTGGGTTTATTTCCGTAAACCATCTACATTATTAAAATTAAAAAAACTAAACACTGAAAGAAACAAAAATCAAAAGAAAAATCTTAAAAACTAATTTCTTAACAATATTTCAGTCTTTATTTGTTTCATATTTTGGCCATTCTTTAAAATTTAAGTTATATATTTCTGGGCATAAATCCTGTACATATAAACAAACAACAGTACCTTCTTTTTGGACCAATTTCACCGTCAATTCACTTCTATTTAGTTCATTACATTTAAGCCTAAACACACTCTCCATTTTCACTCAGACCGTCGCCATTCCACCCAGGCCTCCACCCGTCTCTACACACACTAAAAACAGCTGATGGCCGTGTTTTGTTTTTGACTGGCATTTGTTTTCAAAAGAAATTGTTTCTTATTATTTATTTACTAATTCAGTTTCGTTTTATAGAAATATTGATTTTTAAAAAAAATTATTAATAATTTAATGTGTGTATTATTTTTATACATCACAGAACAAATATATAAATGTGTAAAATGAACAAAAAAGGAATAATATTGATTATGATCGAATAATTTGGGAAATATGATAAAAGAAATATAAAAAAAATATAGAATAACATTAAAAAAAAAGAGAAAAAAATGGGATGAGTAAATAATTTAAATGATTATTATTATGCGAATATGGGGGAGAGATCAAAGGGGAGTGGATTGTTTAGTGAAAAGGAATAATTCATTTTCACTAAAAAATCTAAAGAGAGGAGGCCTGGACAAGAAATGAATTGTGGAAGGCCGAGGAGCGATGGGAGGGGATGAAGAGGTCTGAAGGACGGGATCTAGTGTGCCTCTGGTGACCATTATAGGTGGTTTTTGTGGGACCGATTCATTATATTATTGAAAAAAGAAACCATAATACAGCAATAGATGTCAACTAGATACCAAGAAGTCAACCATAAGTAAAGAGAAAAAATATATTCTTAAAATAGTCGAAGAAGAAATATAGAATTTAGGTGGTCCTTGTGACACGGATCTCTTAAATTGAAAAATAATATTAATACAGCAATGTTGATAGAAAGATATCAACCAGATACATGATAGGCTACTATGAATAATTATGAAAAATTTCATTCTGGTTGATCCTAACTGAGAGAGTCGAAGAAGAAATATCTGTGGTCACAGGGAATAAATTGGTAAATCTAAATTCGTAACTTTTCAGGGCACCACTTTTTTTACTTTTGCATTAATCGTGTAAATCCAGTTTTTGGAATAAATACATTTATTAATCATACACCTAAATCTATAGGAGTGAATGAAAATGAATATTGTTAATCCTTTCTTGGATTTTCCCTTAGTTACCTAATCATTCCCCATCACTTACCTAATTATTAACCATACTTTTTGAAATACTCGTGAATGATGCCTCTCTAAAGTTGATTCAACCAAAAGCACTCTCTTCACTTAGAATAGTTTTTTTTTCTTTTTTTTTCTTCTTTTTTTTTTCTTTTTTTATTATTATTTTTTTTTTATTATGCCGGACGACTAATTGTAGTCCTATAAAGCCGGAGCGAGTATGTAGTAGTCTATTGATTTTATTACAATTCTATTTTTGATTTGGTAATACATTTAATGAGTTTGTTAATGTTTTCTATGTTATTAATGTTAGCTATTGTTTGAAGAAATGTGTTTTCGTTGGATAGTAGTGTCTCATGTTGTCGTATTTTTTGCAGTTAGTGAAAATGTGGATTACGTCCTCAGTCTCATTGCAGTGTTCACAGTTGGGGGATGGTTTTATTTTGATTAGATGTAAGTATTTGTTTGTTCTGGCATGTCCGGTCCTCAGTCGTGTCAAGTATATAACCTGTTTAGTCGTCAGTGTCTTACTGTGTGGGTGGAACCATGGCTTTGTTGTTATTGTCTTCTGTACTCTGTAGTGGTATTGTCCTTTGGTTTGGGATATGTCAGTATAGTTGGTTTGCCATTCCGTGAGTGTCTGGTGTTGTAGGATGGAAAGGGTGTCTTCTAAGGTCAAGTCGATTCTGAGTGTCACTGGGTCCTTTGCCGTTTCTCGCTTGGCTAGATGGTCTTAGAATGAAAATGAAATGAAATGAAAATAAATTTTATTATTCTGGGACCGAGGTCCCCTAAGAATAAATACATACAGAGAGTGATGAAAATGAAACAATGAAATATAGTATCAGAACAAAGAAATAAAAAGATAGGTAGGTAAATAAAAATTAGTGCTACATTGGAGGAAAACTATACAACTAAAAAATAGATAAACAGGAAATAAAAAAAATGGGAAAAAACATAAAATTAACAACTTCAATATGATGAAAGAAAATAAATAAAAGTATCTACAAAAATAAAAGAGAATAAGTAAAAAAGAAAAAAAGCAAATGCATACAACTAAGAAAGAGATAAAATTGATAATATATATAAATATAAATATAAATCGACCGAGCATAGTACGGTGGTTGATTATAAAAGAGAAGGAAGGATGCCCAGCCAAGGTTAAAAATAAAATTAATTTAGAAAGCAGAAAATAAGATAAGATAAAAAATAAATAAATGCATATTAAAAATATATAAATGTGTAAATGAGCCAAAAATCAATATTATTGATTATGAACGAATAATTTAGAAAATATGATAAAAAAAATATAATAAAACTAGAGAATGACAAAGACAAGAAAGGGATAGAAAAAAAAAAAAAAAAGGGCGGGGGAAAAGTGATTAGAAGTATTAGAGTTCTGAGCTCCCAACTTCTTCACAATGGCTTGGGAGATCATTACAGTACACTTAACTCATTTTGCCCATTTTACGGTCTTAACCACTTATTTCCTGTGACCATAGATATAAAATATAAGAGGCCTTTATTGCACCCATTCCTTATATTTTCTGGAAAACACATTAATATAGTTAGCGGCTGTAACAGACATTAATATAGTTGGCGGCTGTAACAGACATTAATATAGTTAGCGGCTGTAACACACATTAATATAGTTAGCGGCTGTAACAGACATTAATATAGTTAGCGGCTGTAACAGACATTAATATAGTTGGCGGCTGTAACAGACATTAATATAGTTAGCGGCTGTAACACACATTAATATAGTTAGCGGCTGTAACAGACATTAATATAGTTAGCGGCTGTAACACACATTAATATAGTTAGCGGCTGTAACACACATTAATATAGTTAGCGGCTATAACACACATTAATATAGTTAGCGGCTGTAACAGACATTAATATAGTTAGCGGCTGTAACACACATTAATATAGTTAGCGGCTGTAACAGACATTAATATAGTTAGCGGCTGTAACACACATTAATATAGTTGGCGGCTGTAACACACATTAATATAGTTGGCGGCTGTAACAGACATTAATATAGTTAGCGGCTGTAACAAACATTAATATAGTTAGCGGCTGTAACAGACATTAATATAGTTAGCGGCTGTAACAGACATTAATATAGTTAGCGGCTGTAACACACATTAATATAGTTAGCGGCTGTAACAGACATTAATATAGTTAGCGGCTGTAACAGACATTAATATAGTTAGCGGCTGTAACAGACATTAATATAGTTAGCGGCTGTAACAGACATTAATATAGTTAGCGGCTGTAACAGACATTAATATAGTTAGCGGCTGTAACACACATTAATATAGTTAGCGGCTGTAACACACATTAATATAGTTAGCGGCTGTAACACACATTAATATAGTTAGCGGCTGTAACAGACATTAATATAGTTAGCGGCTGTAACACACATTAATATAGTTAGCGGCTGTAACACACATTAATATAGTTAGCGGCTGTAACACACATTAATATAGTTAGCGGCTGTAACACACATTAATATAGTTAGCGGCTGTAACAAACATTAATATAGTTAGCGGCTGTAACAGACATTAATATAGTTAGCGGCTGTAACAGACATTAATATAGTTAGCGGCTGTAACACACATTAATATAGTTAGCGGCTGTAACAGACATTAATATAGTTAGCGGCTGTAACAGACATTAATATAGTTAGCGGCTGTAACAGACATTAATATAGTTAGCGGCTGTAATAGACATTAATATAGTTAGCGGCTGTAACAGACATTAATATAGTTAGCGGCTGTAACAGACATTAATATAGTTAGCGGCTGTAACAGACATTAATATAGTTAGCGGCTGTAACAGACATTAATATAGTTAGCGGCTGTAACACACATTAATATAGTTAGCGGCTGTAACAGACATTAATATAGTTAGCGGCTGTAACACACATTAATATAGTTAGCGGCTGTAACAGACATTAATATAGTTAGCGGCTGTAACAGACATTAATATAGTTAGCGGCTGTAACAGACATTAATATAGTTAGCGGCTGTAACAGACATTAATATAGTTAGCGGCTGTAACAGACATTAATATAGTTAGCGGCTGTAACACACATTAATATAGTTAGCGGCTGTAACAGACATTAATATAGTTAGCGGCTGTAACAGACATTAATATAGTTAGCGGCTGTAACAGACATTAATATAGTTAGCGGCTGTAACAGACATTAATAATATTGTGGGCTTCAACCACATACGATAAGTCAATTTAAGTAAACATAAAAAATATATTCTAGTTGATCCTAACTAAGTTAATTGAAGAAGAAATATATAATATGTGTGGTCCTTCTTGACTATCATGGTGTCTGGTTGATGCCTATCTAACGATATCGTTGTATAAATGTGTTGTTCAGAAAATGGTGGAATAAGGAACTATATTCCACACTTCTGATTGACTATAATCTATACATTTTTCTTCGGCTATCCTAGTTAGAACTAACCATATTATATTTAAATGACCATTCACAGGTTTTTTTTTTTTGTATAAAGATAAAAACCAATTTCATAAATCAAGTTAGTTATTTTGTCTCATGCCCGGGCTTTAACTAAGAGGTCATATCGCCTACTACCAGAGCGCTCTTTCGTCACTCTGGTGGACATGATCCCGTCTCTACTGTGGGAGTCCTAAATTTTGCCTACCCTAAATTTACATGGCTCTGGACCATCGCTTAACGTCCCATCCGAAGTTTATTTTTACTTAATAACTTAAGTTTATTTTACCTCCCAGATATAATAAACTATGGGCCTCAGCCGGGTTTCGAACCCACGACCTGGGTAAATAAATCAATCAAAATATACCATTGCAACACGTTGATTGGTAATAAAACAGCTGATTAAATAGCGGCTACGATAAGTCCGTTCTCACTTCGCAAGTCCCTCTTTATCAGCTGTTGTACTCTATCTCTCTTATCTAGTTATGAAACAGGTGATAACGGACAAATTGCATTTTAAAATAATATTTATCAAATTTCCCAACCGATGGTCTGTTGTGATCACTGTATTTACAAACGTATTATCATTATATCAAATTGAGGGCGCCGGTAGCTCAGTGGTAAGCGTGCTTGTCTTCTGAGCTCAAGATCATGGGGTCGAAACCCGACCAGAGGCCCTTAGTTTATTTTATCTGGGAGGTAAAATAAACTGAAGCACGCCGTACTTAGGATGGGACGTTTAGCGATGGTCTCACCGTGGTTTGCAGGTTCGAATCCCGTCCGGGAGCGAGTTTTATTTCGTAGGTAGAACTCCCTCCCGGGGCCATGGATGTCGTAAATAACTTAATAACAAACACATATGGCAAGTGTGGTGTCTGCCGAGGCCAATCAAAAAAAAAAAATTCCAACATAATTAAACGAATTTATACGTAATAGAATAATATAAATGATGTTTGTGTGTTTAACAGCTGGATGCTGTGAATGAGGCAAAATAATCTAGTTTATAATTGATTTGTAATTATATAGAGATGCGGGAGGGCACCGGTAGCTCAGTGGTATGTGTGCTTGTCTTCTGAGCTCAAGATCGTGAGTTGACTGAGGCCCTTAGTTTATTCTATCTGGGAGGTAAAATAAACTTAAGCATGCCGTCCTTCGGATGGGACGTTAAGCGATGGTCCCGAGCCTGTACGATGTCAGGTACTCGTTAAAGACCCCTGCCCTAGGTAAATAAAAATTAGGGGTAGGCAAAATTTAGGACTCCCTCAGTAGAGACGGGCTCATGTCCACCAGAGTGACGAAAGAGCGCTCTGGTAGTAGGCGATATGACCTCGTAGTTAAAGGCCGGGCATGAGTCATAAAGCCTAACCTAACCTTATATTAAATTCGAAATAATGTAAATATATTTCAGTTACACCAACACAAAAATTTCCTAGTTGGATACCCAGCTCGTATTATTTTAATCAACAAAATTTTCGCTTCTCTCCTGTAAGTACTTCTCCCCCAGCAAATTTGGCTGAAAATACTGGCTGAGACAGTAAATTAAATAACTTTAAGTATTATTAGCATAAGTGAAAATCCGTGAGCCTTCTCACTCTTACCTCTAGTAGCCGCGGGAATTATCTCTTTACGCTAAAGCATCTATAATATAATATATGATACTTTACTTACCCTTCCGATTAGTGACTGGTTTGTGTAGACGACCCCAGTTTTAATGTCTATCCTGAAGGGGAGGGGGGTGGTGTCTCGAGGGGCTAGGTCCCATGTCTCCAGACGTTCCAGTCCATACTCTAGTCTGGTTCCCTCCCCTCCTCCACCCCCACTGCTCGACACTCTTGTTACAACGGTTCCCACTTGTTCTGTGTCAGGTATCATCCAGTTCCGGTCCCCGCCTAGGTGTAGTTCAGGTGGGAGCAGGTCATCTTGGCACTGTCCTGTAACATACAACAATATATCATATATTGTGTTTTTTCCTTACTCAACTGAGATCAGTTGAGTAAGGAAAAAATTAAAGCAGCAATATTTGACGGCCCACAAATAAGACAACTCATTAAGGATGCTGCCTAACATAAATTCGATGAATGAGGCTGAGCGAAAAGCCTGGACTTCATTTGCTGCAGTAGTCGGAAATTTTCTGGGCAAACGCTAAGCTGAAAACTATGTTGAACTGGTAAACGAGATACTTAACAGTTTCAAATCCCTTGGGTGTAACATGAGTATTACGGTGCACTATTTAAACAGCCACTTCGACCGTTTTCCTGAAAATTTAGGAGACACCAATGAGGAACAAGGTGAAAGATTTCACCAGATATTAAAACTATGGAGGACCTCTACCAAGGATGATGGGATACGCACATGATAGCAGATTACTGCTAGAGTTTAAAAAGGGACTGTTCCGAAATACATTCAGGAATGTCACGGAAAATAAGCTTTCGAAGTGTTCAGTGACTAGTAACTGTCACCAACTGTCGGTTTCATCGATGACTCCTTCCGTGTTTAGTTTTTTATTTGATCCATGGAATTATCTTAAAATAGTGTAACGTATATTTCACTAAAAAGTTATATCTTCGAAATTTGAGCTCCTAGACAAAAACTAATGCCATATTTGAATTCAGGGCATCAAATTCATATGAAATCAGCTCCAAATACCCAGGCACCAAAACTACTGTTGGCCTGTGTTATAGTTGTGGAAGGAAAAGGAATGAAAACCTATATGTGATAGGCAAAAGTGTTATTTCTGTGTAGCTGCTACCACATGTTCCTGCTACTTTTAAATAACAAATAAAACTGTTGATACTGAGAATGGAACAACGGAACTGTGACTTCCTGGCTCACAGACTAAACAAACCACGGAGCAGTTTATTGTTGTTTTCCTCGAACAGGCTGTCCACACCGGTCAATAACTCGAAAATGGCCTCTCTCTCTCCTCCCTCTTCCCCTTGAAATGAAATGAAATGAAAAATAATCTATAATCTGGGACCTACGTCTCCTAAGAATAATAACATAAAGAATAAACAAGAGTATACAAGTATCAACCAGTTGAGAAGAATACAAATAAAATAAAAGAGGTCTCTAGGAATAAATATTAAATGTTGTTAAAAACAGGCGATGAGTAAAACAATAAAATAAACTGGTGAACAATGATAAAGAGAAATAAAAAAATAAAAATTAGAAAAACAAGAAAGAATAATAATGTGAAACATAACAATAATGAGTTGAATATGAATGAATTGTAAAAAGAACTGGGCTGATGAAACAGAAGAGTAACAATGTGTCCAGTGGAGTGAGAGACTTATAGGAAGACGAGAACTATCTCATAGGAGCCAGCCTTAGGAATCAGAGGTTTGCTGAGTTAGGAGATAATGGAAAAGTAGGGACTTAAATGAAAGAAGAGTAGGAGCATGGCGAATCTGGAGAGGGAGAGAGTTCCAGAGGGAGTTAGCCTGGATAAGGAAGGAGTTGTGGTAGGTTGTTGTCCTGTGGGAAGGGAGATAAAGATCAGAGGGACGGGATCTGGAGAGGGAGAGAGTTCCAGAGGGAGTTAGCCTGGATAAGGAAGGAGTTGTGGTAGGTTGTTGTCCTGTGGGAAGGGAGATAAAGATCAGAGGGACGGGATTTGGAGAGGGAGAGAGTTCCAGAGGGAGTTAGCCTGGATAAGGAAGGAGTTGTGGTAGGTTGTTGTCCTGTGGGAAGAGAGGTAAAGATCAGAGGGACGGAATTTGGTGACTTACTGGAGGATATGGGATTTAAATAGGAGCATTTGGAAAATGTAGGAGGGCTTTTGGGAAGTTATGGTTTGATAGAGAAAGGAGCCTAGGAAATATTGTCGACGAAAGGATGGGAAGAGCCATTTTAGGTCGGTATAGGAACTAGTAATAGAAGGGTGTCTGGGGAGTCCGAAAATGAATCTTAGAAAGGAATTCATGACTCGCTTTAGTTTCATGTCGAGCTCACCAGAGAGCCCTCCATATACGAGGCAAACATAATCAAAGTAGGGGAACACAAGAGAGGATACCAACAGCTGACGGGTTTTAGTGGGGAGGAGGTGACAAAGGGGTTAGAGGAAGTAGAGGGTTGAGGCCTCATCAACTGATAACACAGTGCCCCCCATACACAAACCACAGAACACTTCATAACGATCTCATGATACACACAGAACCCGAAACAATACAAACTACTTATATATGGTTTTTTTTAACAAACTTTACAAACCCAGAATTACGTACATTATCTTCACTACTTACCACATAACCCACGAAAGTTGAAGAGAAGATGGAACCACAGACTTAATGCCACCCTGAATCATATTCGTAATTAATATTTTTCAACATTATTTTCCTTTACATTTATTATCCCTCTATCAAAATTGTCTTTTTTTTTTTTGGACCCACCACTGGATGGTCTTCCTCTCACACGCCTTTCACGCCACCATATCTACATCATAGATACTGGTTGTTGCACCCCAGTAACAGTTGTATCTTCATAAATAAAAGACAAAAACAATAGGTAATATTTAAAAAAAAAAATTATGTTACAAATAACAATAGTGAAAAGTGTTATAAATAAAATGCATAACACGGTGTCTTAATAAAAAATCTTATCCCAATAAACTATTGTGTGGTGAAAGATCTTTTCACAATATACAAACAAGTTTTTACTTTCTTTAAAATGTTAATTTTATAATTACAAAAAGTGAAAATGAAAATCCCTTTATTTTCTCGAACATTTTTCTTCTACAGGATTTCCTCAATATTATTGTTTGGGCTGCTTTTCCTGTGACGTGCACTACACTTGTGTCATTGAGAGGCTACCAAGTATGCAAATTTGGATCTATTGTTAGTTTAGAAAAAACAAAACGAACTGTATCAATAACTGATAGAAAAACATTCCACCATTTTGTACACACGACTTGGTAACATAATCATATAGTTGCCGGATAGCGTGCTTGCCTACTCTGCTCAAGATGGAAGGCTATTGATCCTCCGTCACTTAGGATGTATTGTAACTGAAAAAAATATGAATAACGTTTTCTGTTTCCAAGTAACCCCCCCTCAATTCAGTAATTATGAAATCATATGTATCCTAAATGTTATTCCTAAACAGGGGAGATTCAAAATATGAAATATGTTCCGCCATTTCCTCATGACGATGGAACTAACAGACACGAAAGCTAAAAACCACTTGTAAGCTCTTCGTTTGACCTTGAATAGTTCTTTGTTTTACTGTGTTTCCCGTCGCATCTATGTTCAAACATTGTCTTCTTAATTAAAATTTGTTTTTACGGAACTGTTACACTTACTTACTGAGACCATTATGGACATATGTATCACAGATATACGGTTCAGCAAAAACATCCAACATCAAACGAATTCAGGCGTTTCAGTCAAAAACTCTCAGACTGATAACACAGTGCCCCCCATACATAAACAACAGAACACTTCATAACGATCTTATGATACACACAGTACCCGACACAATACAAACTACTTACATACGGTTTTTTAGAAAACTTTACACACATACAAACCCAGAAATACGTAACTCCCCCTTCCCCTCAGCCGATATCTCTGAAATTTGACTGGTTATGTCCTCAGTGGATTTTTATTTTAAATACGAAATTTGATGTTGATACATTTATTACAACGGCAGTTATTGGGATTTTTGAATTAAGCCCCCACCCCGGAACTCCCCCCTCTCCTCAGCTGATATCGCTGAAATTCGACTGGTTATGTCGTCCGTGGATTGTAATTGTAAATACGAAATTTGATGTTGATACATCCATTACATCGGCAGTTATTGGGATTTTTGAATTAAGCCCCCACCCCGGAACTCCCCCCTCCCCTCAGCCGATATAGCTGGAATTTGACTGGTTATGTGCTCAGTGGATTTTAATTTTAAATACGAAATTTGATGTTGATACATTCATTACATCGGCAGTTATTGGGATTTTTGAATTAAGCCCCCACCCCGGAACTCCCCCCTCTCCTCAGCTGATATCGCTGAAATTTGACTGGTTATGTCGTCCGTGGATTGTAATTGTAAATACGAAATTTGATGTTGATACATCCATTACATCGGCAGTTATTGGGATTTTTAATTGAGCATTCAGTTATCTTCCCGTCCTCTTCGATCGACTATCGTAACCTTCTATGTTAATAAAGCTGAAACGGGGTTTGTTTGTGGGTTTGTTTCAACATCACGCCCAATCCACTGGACGGATCTTCATGAAACTTCACATGTAGCATCCTTTTGACCCCGATTGGATAATAGGCTATGTGGCGTCCCAAAAGTTTGAACTGGAGGGGGGGTTGTAGGGGGGGCCTAAGCACAAAAATTGCTCTAGCGCATTAACGGATGGTCGGATTATCATGAAATTTCATATGTAGTACTTTTAAAAGCCAAGTTGAAAAAAAGGATGTGTCACGTCTCAGAATTTTGAACGGGAGGGGGGGCTGTGGGGATAGGACTAAATATAACGATAGTGATACGTCATTAACCGATGATCGGATTGTCATGGAATTTCAAATGTAGAATTCTTAAACGCCAAATTGAAAAATCCGCTATGTGACATCTCAAATTATTGAAACGGAGAAGGTTAAAACAACTAAGGGCCCGGTCTAGATTTACAACTCGCGATCCTGAGCTGATTAGACAACACATGTAAAATATGTTTCCGTTTAGTTCCAAAGCAAAATTGTCAATAGAATATAGGAATATAGAGTATAGGTGGGCTTTATATGGTACCGTTTTCACATATTTTCTGAAAAACACATTAGGACAGCAATGTTGGGGGGGGGGGGGGGGGGGGGGGGCTAAGCACAAAAATTGCCCTAGCGCATTAACGGATGGACGGATTATCATGAAATTTCACATGTAGTATTCTTAAAAGCCAAGTTAAAAAATAGGCTATGTGGCGTCCATAAATTTTGAACGGTAGGGGGGGTTGTAAGGGTGGCCTAAATATAAAGATACTTAGTGCTAAGTCATTAACGGATGAGGATTGTCATGGAATTTCATATGTCGTTTTTTTAAAGGCCAAATAAAAAAATAGGGTATGTGGCGTCACAAAATAGTGAACGTGAGGGGGGGTTATGAGGGTAGGCCTAAATATAAAGATAGTGCTGTCATTAACGGATGCTCGGATTGTCATGGAATTTGACATGCAGCATTCTTAAAGGCCAAATTGAAAAATACGCTACGTGACATTTCAAAATTTTGAACGGGAGGGGGGGTTGTGGGGTAGACCTACATATAAAGGTAGTGATAGGTCTTTAACGGATGTTCGGAATGTCATGGAATTTCACATGTAGTTTTCTTAAAAGACAAAAACAAAAAAAGGATATGTGACGTCTCAAAATTGTCAACGGGAGGGGGGTATGGGGGGGCAAACATATATCTAAATGGTAGTTTCAAAAGCAATATTTAAAAATTGGCTATGACCCTTTGGACGGGAGGGGCGGGGGTGCATTAATGCAGAATGAATCTCACATGGAGCTTTCTTAAAGATTGGATATATCTCTAATTTTAGTAGGGTGGGTTTCCTAAGCATGTATTACCTTGATGGTGCACCGTTGCACGGTAAATAATAGCTATCACCAGCGTTGTTAAGCACAAAATACCTAGGGCATCCGCTGTTGCAAGGCACATACTAGCTGCGGTGCCCAGCATTCCTAACTACATACTATCTGTGTTGCCCAGCGTTCCTAAGAACTTAATACCTGGTTGCACGGAGTTGCAAGGCGCATACTATCTAAGGTGCCGGCGTTCTTAAATAGGATCTTGCTGTGGTTCCAAGTAAAAAAAAAATAAAAATAAAAAAAAAAAAAAAATCCAGTCCAATAGCTTTTGACAGAACGACGTCTGTCGGGTCAGCTAGATCGGATTCAAAACAACATTTTTGGATGGTTTTTGGCATGTATTTCGCAATCCAGACGACCTGCAAAAAGTCGTATTTCATATAAAAATGTTCCAAAATTTCAGTTTTCTCTACATCCTCTCAAGAGATGTTTGATTAGGTCATAAATATAGGCGGTGTATTGTAAACTATACTGGGGAAAATGAGAATTTATCTGGGAATGCTTGATGAAGAAGGATGAACGACAACGGAGGTGCTGAGAAGGAGGAGGGTTGTGGGGATGTGTCTCTGAGGAGTCCTCTGGAGGAAGGGGCTGCGGAGGTAGGAGATGTCCCTATGCAGAGACAGGATACCCAGGACAATAGCATGGATCAGGACACTGTCCAGAACCAGGAGCCTCAAAACAGTTCTGACAGTCCAGACCCTTCCAGGGTGCAAACTTCAGAGGATGATGTTGTAAGTACAATTTGTTTACGTTAACATTTTCGCACACGTTATTTCTAAAGTGACAAGTCAAATATTAACGTTTTGAAAAAATCGCGAATAACTCTTAACGAGCAAAACAAAAAAAACAATTACACAACTAATAATTCTTCCAAAATTTTTTTTTTTATTTTGTTTTTATTTTTATTTACAAGTAGCTATTTACAACTGTATACAAATAGCTATTTACAACTGTAACTACATACATACTATCTGTGTTGCCCAGCGTTCCTAAGGACTTAGGCAGCATCCAGAAACGGAGATGGTCAACCAAAGAAAGATTCAGATTTATCGGGAAAGTCCCATCCGAAGGACGACGGGCTCAAATTTCTTTTTATCTTCCCGATTAAAACATCTGAGCTAAGTGACTTGGCTAGATTTCTAAATGGCGATCCTGAGCTCGGTAGACTCCATTCTTCAAATTTCACGCATTTAAACGGTTTTTAGATTTAATATTTGTTACTGATGAACAACCGGGATATCTGAATCCTACACAAAAATTTAAATAAAAATGTTTTTCGAAGAAAGTCGGGCTAAATACCATTCTTCAAATTTCCTGCTTTTTAACGGTTTATAGATTTAATATTTGTTAAAACTGATAGACAGATTCAGATATATCGGGAAAGTCCCATCCGAAGGACGACGTGCTCAAGGTTATTTTTAACCTAAGTGAAATTTCAGCTACCCAGGTTTAGATACATAACATACGACTCATTATCCAGTACCTGACATACAAAAAAGCCCTCGACCATAGCTTAAAGTCCAATCCGAAGGACGACGTGCTCAAATTTATTTTTATCTTCCCGATTAAAACATCTGACCTAAGTGACTTGGCTAGATTTCTAAATGGCGATCCTGAGCTCGGTAAACTCCATTCTTCAAATTTCTCGCTTTTAAACGGTTTTTAGATTTAATATTTGTTAAAACTGATGAACAACCGGGATATCTGAATCCTACACAAAAATTGAAATAAAAATGTTTTTCGAAAAAAGTCGGGCTAAATACCATTCTTCAAATTTCCTGCTTTTTAACGGTTTATAGATTTAATATTTGTTAAAACTGATAGACAGATTCAGATATATCGGGAAAGTCCCATCCGAAGGACGACGTGCTCAAGGTTATTTTTAACCTAAGTGAAATTTCAGCTACCCAGGTTTAGATACATAACATACGACTCATTATCCAGTACCTGACATACAAAAAAGCCCTCGACCATAGCCTAAAGTCCAATCCGAAGGACGACGTGCTCAAATTTATTTTTATCTTCTCGATTAAAACATCTGACTTAAGTGCCTTGGCTAGATTTCTAAGTGGCGATCCTGAGCTCGGTAAACTCCATATGTATGATAAAATAAGTTACCGTTTGGTTCCAACTAAAATTATCAAGGAAGAAATGTGGAATATAAGTGGGCTTTGAGGTACCGTTATAACATATTTTCTGAAAAACAAATTAATACAGCTATGTTGGTAGATAGGCAGCATCCAGAAACGAAGATGGTCAACCAAAGAAAGACTCAGATGTATCGGGAAAGTCCCATCCGAAGGACGACGTGCTCAAGTAATTTTTAACATAAATGAAATGTCACCTACCCAGGTTTAGATACATAACATACGACTCATTATCGAGTACCTGACATACGAAAAAGCCCACGATCATAGCTTAAAGTCCAATCCGAAGGACGACGTGCTCAAATTTATTTTTATCTTCCCAATTAAAACATCTGACCTAATTGACTTGGCTAGATTTCGAAATGGCGATCCTGAGCTCGGTAAACTCCATTCTTCAAATTTCTCGCTTTTAAACGGTTTTTAGATTTAATATTTGTTAAAACTGATGAACAACCGGGATATCTGAATCCTACACAAAAATCGAAATAAAAATGTTTTTCGAAAAAAGTCGGGCTAAATCCCATTCTTCAAATTTCTCGGTTTTTAGCGGTTTATAGGTTTATTATTAGTTAAAACGATCGAGCACCTGACATACAAAAAGGCCCTCGATCATAGCCTAAAGTCCAATCCGAAGGACGACGTGCTCAAATTTATTTTTATCTTCTCGATTGAAACATCTGACCTAAGTGCCTTGGCTAGATTTCTAAGTGGCGATCCTGAGCTCGATAGACTCCATATGTATGATAAAATAAATTACCGTTTGGTTCCAACTAAAATTATCATGGAAGAAATGTGGAATATAAGTGGGCTTTGAGGTACCGTTTTGACATATTTTCTGAAAAACAAATTAATACAGCTACGTTGGTAGATAGGCAGCATCCAGAAACGAAGATGGTCAACCAAAGAAAGATTCAGAAGGACGACGTGCTCAATTTTTTTTTTATTTTCCCAATTAAAACATCTGACCTAATTGACTTGGCTAGATTTCGAAATGGCGATCCTGAGCTCGTTAACTCCATTCTTCAAATTTCTCGCTTTTAAACGGTTTTTAGATTTAATATTTGTTAAAACTGATGAACAACCGGGATATCTGAATCCTACACAAAAATCGAAATAAAAATGTTTTTCAAAAAAAGTTGGGCTAAATCCCATTCTTCAAATTTCTCGCTTTTTAACGGTTATAGGCTTAATATTAGTTAAAACTGATAGACAGATTCAGATATATCGGGAAAGTCCCATCCGAAGGACGACGTGCTCAAGGTTTTTTTAACCTAAGTGAAATTTCAGCTACCCAGGTTTAGATACATAACATACGACTCATTATCCAGTACCTGACATACAAAAAGGCCCTCGATCATAGCTTGAAGTCCAATCCGAAGGACGACGTGCTAAAGTTATTTTTAACCTAAATGAAATGTCACCTACCCAGGTTTAGATACATAACATACGACTCATTATCGAGTACCTGACATACGAACAGGCCCTCGATCATAGCTTAAAGTCCAATCCGAAGGACGACGTGCTCAAATTTATTTTTATCTTCCCGATTAAAACATCTGACCGAAGTGACTTGGCTAGATCTCTAAATGGCGATCCTGAGCTCGGTAAACTCCATTCTTCTAATTTCTCGCTTTTAAACGGTTTTTAGATTTAATATTTGTTAAAACTGATGAACAACCGGGATATCTGAATCCTACACAAAAATTGAAATAAAAATGTTTTTCGAAAAAAGTCGGGCTAAATCCCATTCTTCAAATTTCTCGCTTTTTAACGGTTTATAGGCTTAATATTAGTTAAAACTGATAGACAGATTCAGATATATCGGGAAAGTCCCATCCGGAGGACGACGTGCTCAAGGTTTTTTTAACCTAAGTGAAATTTCAGCTACCCAGGGTTTAGATACATAACATACGACTCATTATCGAGCACCTGACATACAAAAAGGCCCTCGATCATAGCCTAAAGTCCAATCCGAAGGACGACGTGCTCAAATTTATTTTTATCTTCTCGATTGAAACATCTGACCTAAGTGCCTTGGCTAGATTTCTAAGTGGCGATCCTGAGCTCGATAGACTCCATATGTATGATAAAATAAATTACCGTTTGGTTCCAACTAAAATTATCATGGAAGAAATGTGGAATATAAGTGGGCTTTGAGGTACCGTTTTGACATATTTTCTGAAAAACAAATTAATAGGTACAGCTATGTTGGTAGATAGGCAGCATCCAGAAACGAAGATGGTCAACAAAAGAAAAATTCAGATGCATCGGGAAAGTCCCATCCGATGGACGACGTGCTCAAATTTATTTTTATCTTCCCGATTAAAATATCTGACCTAAGTGACTTGGCTAGATTTCGAAATGGCGATCCTGAGCTCGGTAAACTCCATTCTTCAAATTTCTCGCTTTTAAACGGTTTTTAGATTTAATATTTGTTAAAACTGATGAACAACCGGGATATCTGAATCCTACACAAAAATCGAAATAAAAATGTTTAGCAAAAAAAGTCGGGCTAATCCCATTCTTCAATTTTTTCGCTTTTTAACGGTTTTTAGATTTAATATTTGTTAAATCTGATGGACAGATTCAGATATATCGGGGAAGTCCCAACCGAAGGACGAAGTGCTCAAGGATATTTAAAAAAATAAATAATATAAGTCAGTTAAAACAACTAAGAGCCCCGTCTAGTTTTCCAACTTGCGATCCTGAGCTCAGTAGACACCAAATATAAAGAAAAAATACGTTTCCGTTTGGCTTCAACTAAAATTATCAAGTAGAAATCTATATTAATAAAGCTGAAACGGGGTTTATTTGTTTGTTTGTTCCAGCATCACGCCCAAACGGCTCGACGGGTTTTTATGAAACTTCACATGTAGCATTCTTATGACCCCAGTTGAATAATAGGCTATGTGGCGTGCCAAAATGTTGAACGGGAGGGTGGGTGGTGGGGATAGGGCTAAATATAAAGATACCGGTAGCTCATTAACTAATGGTTGGATTATCATGAAATTTCACATGTAGTATTCTTAATGGCAAAATAGAAAAATAGGGTTTGTGACCTCTCAAGATATTGAACGAAAGGGAGGATAGTGGGGGTAGACTTAAGTATATAAATAGTGGTAGCTCATTAACTAATGGTCGGATTGTCATGGAATTTCACATGTAGTAATTTCAAAACAAAATTTGAAAATTCGTTGTGACGTTCCAACTTTTTGAACCTGAGGGGTGGGGTGCATTAAGCTGAAGGAATTTCACATGTAGCTTTCTCTTCTTCTGTACACCGGTATTAAGCAGATACTAGCTGTGGTGTCTGCCGTTGAAGTATTATAAGGCTTATTCTATATGAATAATTGAAAATTATAACATCATGAATGTACTGTCGAAGAATTGAATTGGATTCGAATGAGAGATATTAGGTGAAAAGTCAAAGTTCCCCGAGCAACGCCGGGTATTACTGCTCTTATTAAAGCTGAAACGGGGTTTGTTTGTGGGTTTGTTCCAGCATCACGCCCAAACCGCTGGACGGATCTTCATGAAACTTCACATGTAGCATTCTTTTGACCCCGATTGAATGATAGGCTATGTGGCGTCCCAAAAGTTTGAACTGGAGGGGGGGTTGTAGGGGGGGCCTAAGCATAAAAATTGCTCTGGATCATTAACGGATGATCGGATTGTCATGGAATTTCATATGTAGTATTCTTAAAGGTCAAATAGAAAAATAGGGTGTGTGACGTCACAAAAGTTATCGTGTTCACAGATACACACACAGACATAATGTTTTTTCATAATTGGAACTAGAGGTCGGAAAACATGAAATTCCGTTGAAAATTCCGCAACTAATTTTTGACCGATTACATAACTTCTATGACACAGTTAGTTAGTTATTATGACTCATGCCCGGGCTTTAACTACGAGGTCGGAAACATATTATTTATCAAACAAAATAATTTAAAATATTTATCTTGTTCACAAACCCAGAGATTTTTTTTTTCTTATTTGGCATCTAGATGTCAGAAATAAATAAAACAAACTTATTTTTTGAAATATTGTCTATTCCACTAAAGATATTTATAAAAATAAAACTACCGGTTTCGGCCTCACACCATCGTCAGGTCTAGTTATGAACTAAGTCAGTTTGCAGAGTGCGACTCATCCAATACATCTCTGGCGAAAGGTGCCATTTCTACTAGGGAATCCTCCGGCTTTACCGTTAGCTACATCATGAAATATTTGACAAAACACTTATTTTTCTTAATTTACAGATAATAACATATATGTGGAAACCTATAATAATCACAGATAATAACAATAATAGGTATATGTGGAAACAGAACTGGTTCAGGGTGTTAACAAAGGGGAGTAGTTGAAATAAATTTGGTCATTCATACAAATGTTCCTTTTGGTAGCTTTATTTATTTCTAATTGTTCTAAGCTATCAAGTAGCCTGCTTTTAGAGCAACAGTGGAGATATTTTATGCCTGTAGATGGGTCAAGAGTGTGGCTAGATGTCAGAAAACAAGAAAATCCGTTGAAAATTCTCCATCGAATTTTTGACTGATTACATAACTTCCCCTATACTTTGTATGGCTAAAGAAGTTAAAATATTAATAATAAATTAATATAGATAAGCAATATATTAATTTAGTTGAGCGTTTTTGTTATATTTAGTGCTATGTTACAATGTGTTATAGCGTGAGGTGATGTGTTATATAGAATGGTGTTATGTAACAATCTGATTGATATTGTTAGCTGATGGATCCAAAACAACGAACAAGTTGGCTACCTCTGACGTAGCCGGGGGGGGGGGGGGGGGGGGGGGGGGGTCTAGAGTGTCCTTGTAGAAAGCAAAGATCCGGGGATGACGTCAGAATATGAGGCCCCCCGTCCTGGTGAAAGCTGCCCCCCCCCCCAATTTCAATACTACATAATGTACCTATATGTACGAACTGAGATAGGGTTAACAAAACAAAACATCTTTGTGATTAAAACTAAAAATTTATTTATTGTACAAAACAAACCGCGGTACATTAATGTTATAATGTAAAAATTAAGAATTTTAAAAACGAAATATGTAAACGTTAAATTTTGAACAGGACTATAAAATAAAACAATGTACAGTACGTAATGAAAACAAGAATCTATCCTCTAAGACACTTAATATACACCAAGCGCGTTATTTTCTGTGAATTCCATTTTAAAAAAATCATTTTTATATTGTAAAATTATGTTATTAATTGTGAGCTTAAAGATCACTCAATCTCCCCCTCCCCTTCTCAAAATCATTTCATATTCTCATTGTACAACTTGACATGAGACATTCTTATACCCAGTAATGCCAGGAAGAAATAATTCTGAGAAGGGGAGAGAGAGTGATCTGTAAGCTTGGTTGGTATAAGAAAGTCCTATATCACAGTTTTTTAAATTAATAATGGTTGACTAATTTAAAAGATGACTATTTTACTTTTTGAGTAAGGTTAGAAATATTTATTTATTAATATTAACGAACGGAGCGGCCGCTCCAGGCGCCAAGTCCCAGCCAAAAATAAAATAGACAAATATTTATTTCACTTTTCGATATTTTGATTGCGAGCGAGTGGCTAGTCTCGTATGTGAATGATCTCTTTACAAAAGTAATTTTTGTGATAAATAAATGTAGGTACCTTAATTCCTACATATTTTGTTTGTCATTCTACAACTGTTGAGGGCGCTGGTAGCTCAGTGGTATGCGTGCTTGCCTTTTGAGCTCAAGATCGTGGGTTTGAAACCCGACCGAGGCCCTTAGTTTATTTTATCTAGGAGGTAAAATAAACTTAAGCACGCAGTCCTTCGAATGGGACGTTATGCGATGGTCCCCGAGCCTGTACGATTTTAGGAACTCATGAAAGACCCCTATTCTAGGTGAATAAACATTTAGAGTAGGCAAAATTTAGGACTCCCACAGTAGAGTCGGGCTCATGTCCACCAGAGTGATGAAAGCGCTCTCTGGTAGTAGGCGATATGACCTCGTAGTTAAAGCCCGGGCATGAGTCATAAAACCTAACCTGCATCAAATGTTCCTATAGGTACTGTGAAGAGTACAGTGCCAATGAGCATGGCTGTTTTCAATCGACAAAGTAGACAGAGACTTAAGATGTTGTCCAGACCTTCCAAGTTCCATGCTTGCACACACAACTGGTATATATTAGGGGCAAGCAAGGGGGCGCCATAATTGGATCTCGCTCCATCCTAAGGGCCCTTACACACCAAAGCCAAGCCGTGCCGGGCCGGGCGATGCGATGCGAAGCCGAGCCGAGCGGAATCTGCCTGCGTTCGCACCGAAGCCGATTTGCTCTCAGTAGGTTTTCTAGCCTTGTAGTGAGAGATGCTTCTTTCCAATTCAGTCTCAGTTGAAACGTGGTGCAAAATGATGTCATCAACTTTGATGATGATGATGTTATTGGGTAGTTCATCACTTGATGATGAATGTGTGGCAGAAAGAAGGCGATTCTTTCTTGAATCGAACTAATTAATATTTCTATGTCAACACTCATTATAATATTAAAAAATTTAAAAAACAAAAACCACTTGAAACAATATATTGCGCAATATGATGTAACTCACTGGGCTGAAACACCGAACTAGACTGAATGACGGAAAAAAACGGCTTGGCAGAAAACGCTCGAATTGGCGGGAGGTAGTACTGCTCAAAACCGCTCGGCCCGGCCTTGGTTTGAATACTCCCATCTAAACCCTGCGTATCTAGCGCTCAAGCGTTTTCCGCCCGACGCGGCGCGGCTCGGCCCGGCGCGGCTCGGCTCGGCCCGGCTCGGCCCGGCGCGGCTCGGCTCGGCCCGGCGCGGCTCGGCTCGGCCCGGCTCGGCTCGGCCCGGCGCGGCTCGGCTCCGCCCGGCGCGGCTCGGCTCGGCTCCGCCCGGCGCGGCTCGGCTCGGCCCGGCGCTGCTCGGCTCGGCTCCGCCCGGCGCGGCTCGGCTCCGCCCGGCGCGGCTCGGCTCGGCCCGGCTTTGGTGTGGAACCCCACTATAACTTGCCTCGGGCTGGCACTAGGCACATTTATCTTTTTTTTTTTTTTGTTATGTTGTAGTTCTTGATGTAACAAATATTAAATTCTTCGTCTTACTATATTTCTCTAGCTGTTAAGTTTCTATTCACAAAAAATCAGTTATAAGATGATTATTTGTGAATTGCATGAGCAAAATATCGGTAAAGGAAATATTAAAATATGGCTAAAAATGGACTGACCCACTTTTGAGATGTGGATTTGTATCTGTTTAGAATCATATCGACATAACTATTGATTATATCCACTGAAGCCTTCAGTTATGATTCCATTACATTAAATCCTGAAATATATTCTACTTTTTCATATTGTAGATTAATAATTAAATAATAATATGTTGCGTATGATGGTTACAGAATCACGATGTGAAGGTAAACATCTCAGACGCCGCACAGTGGGACGAATAACCATTTTAGGTGGACAAAAGTTAAGTCAAAAATTTAAGATTTCCCACCCTAGACATTGTTGTCGAAAGGTGAGTGGCTCCGAAAATGTAAATATTTACCTTATAATGAAAATGAATACTGCATAGAGATGGAACAAATCAAGTATTCATGTTTGAACAAGTGATGTCATCCAACTGTGATAAGACGCGGGTTTATCAGTCTGACTGCAATAATAGCAGTTCGATCATTGTTTGAGCTACAGTCGGCCGTTGAAATGGAGTCTAAAGAGGAAGGTAAGTAATCATATGCACAGTTCTTGTAAGTAGTGTTCAGTTACAGAGATATTTGAACTGTTTTATTAAAAAATCCGTTACATCCATAATTTTGAACGAGAAAAATAATGTTTAGCTAATTGACCCATTTTCCTTTTCGTTATACTTTCTAGTTTTAAGACTCATTTGTATCTTTTTGCTATACTTCGTATTTTTAATAATTATGATTAATTTTCAGAATCAGTGCTCAAGATTCCCCGAAACCAGTTTTTTGAAGAGTGGCGCGCCATGCGTGATCACTTGGGACTTGTGATCAGAGAGTGACTCGAACTGCCGTCAAGTCGACAAAACACAGCGCTCACTCACCTGCTCAGATAAGTTCTACTGGTAAGTAAAAACTGTACAATAGTTTGGCTATTTGTTGGTCTCAGTTTATTGAGTGAAACGAGATAATTCCTTTTGAGTCAGCACTCTTTGAATTTCTTTGTTTATATGTTATACGACATCTGTCTCATCTGGGTCTCAGATTTACACAAAATTTTGCATTAATGTTATTTAGTTCACCGAATAATTATATTTCACTAAGTAATAAATTTCTATTTAGATCTTATTCAATCAATTGTTGCAATATATTTCTATTTACAAGCAATTAAATTACATTTTATATACATTAGGCTTATTAACAAAATAGCCGTTTGAATTGTTCTTTTTTTTTTTTAGAGTTGAGAAGTACAACTTGATTGTAAGAATATTTCTAATATTACTTAAAGATATAATATTATATACATATATGATCCCAGAGAATAAGTTGTTAAGTCGTAAAATGGCCAAAATGAGTTAAGTGTACTGTGATCATCTCCCAAGCCATCTGCGCACTGTGAAGAAGTTGGGAGCTCAACTACGAGGTCATATCGCCTACTACCAGAGCGCTCTTTCGTCACTCTGGTGGACATGAACCCGACTCTACTCTGGGAGTTCTACATTTTGCCTACCCTAAATTTTTATTCACCTAGGGCAGGGGTCTTTAACGAGTACCTGACATCGTACAGGCTCGGGACCATCGCTTAACGTCCCATCCGAAGGACGGCGTGCTTAAGTTTATTTTACCTCCCAGATAAAAGACCTAGCGGCCTTCCAAGGACAGGGACTGGCCCAAATTCTTTCCATCTCCTTTCTCCAACCTTATTATTGGACAGACAAGTTGAGTGCGGCGAAATTCGGAACCGACATATTTCAGTCAGATTATTAACACAAATGAACTAAATACACGTTTAGAGGGCGTCGGCTTTTTGTTAATATTAAAAATTTAATTATAAAAAATATGGTAACCACATGGAAATATTCATACATGGTCCACGATCGTTGTTCGTTTCTAATACATACAAATATTTCAAATACATGAACATTAGGAAGGGTTCTTGCGGCAAGTCTGCGGAGTAAAGGATTAGGGTGAAAGTTAAGGGTAGAATGGAATCCCTTACAAAAACATGTAAACATTAGGGCTTAGTCAAGGTCCACGCCGTAGATTTTCCGTTAAAACGTCGGGATAAAATCATTTTTCATTTTCTTTTCGATGCTGCCGTAGCTCTTGCATTTGCTCGGCACTAGACTTTTTAGGTTTTTAAAATTCCTTTTGATGCGAGCTTTCCTCTGATTTACGATTCATATGAGACGACAACTTTAATTTTTTTTGCAATTTTCAATTTAATACCGATTTTTACATGTATTTCGGCGAATATGTTTATTGTTTCACTTTGAGTCCTAGTAGTGCTCCTCAAGCACTTTGTAATGTCACCCGAATCAACGTCCTATCTAAACGCGTTATCATGCTACACTAATTTCTAATTTTACACAACGCTAATTCGCAACAATCATCCGTCGGCGCCCACACTAGCCCGATAACGTCAGAAGCAAAACAAACACTGCACAACAAACACGTACAGACAACCTCAACCGTTGTTATCACATTATTAGTCTCATAGTTATTACCGATTGAAATCTGACGGTATTTTGTAACACAAGAAAATTTGACCGGCTATCATTGTGCTTAACGAGCGAATAGACGTTTTCACGTCAAAAGAGGAGACATTAGAGACATATTACGTATTTCTACGTATTAGAGACGTAGATTTTATGAAGAATACGGGATTGTAGGGTTTAGTTGTCGAAGGTTTAGTTGTATGAAATTACAACGTAGAATTTCTAAGTGATTACACAACTTTACGTGATCCGTACTGAGTTAGCTATTGATGAAATGGGTGAATCGATTTCAGAAGGATAACAAACGCTCGAGGGATGGTTGTTTTTGTCAGATTCAGGTGGGTGTCTATGTGGGGCAGTGAGAGTGAGCGCGGCCATTTTTCTTCGTCTTGCCTCTTTTTAACATCTTTGGAAAGTTAAGACATTTCTCCAGAGACTCTAGGGGGTCTAGGATACTGTCAGCTCCCCCCCCCCCCCCCCCCCCCCCCCCCCCCCCCCCCCCCCCCCATACAGCCAACTAACTCAGAACTCTTTTACTTCTCCGGATATATGAGGTATAGGAAAGAAAAATGTAGTTGGTTAAAAATTCGAAGCGGAGTTTTCAACTGAATTTTATGTTTCCCGACCAATCCTGCTGATTAAAAAAAAAAAAAAAAAAAATCTGCCTGTCTATAGGTCTGTGAACACGATAACCCCCGATGGAATGAATAAACACGAATGTTTATATGTGAACCCAAAATCGTGTAACTACAACACGTATTGATTTACAGCCAAATCGACTAGAGGGAAAGAGGGGATTAGGGGGAGGCTTAACTCAGAAACTCTAATAACTGCCGATGTAATGAATATATCGACATGAAATTTTATATTTGAAGTCAAGACTCAATGAGAACAAAATATGTCAAATTTCAGTGATATCGGCGCTAAAGAGAACGGGGTTCAGGGGAGAGGGCTCAAATTAAAAACTCTAATAACACTGAATGTAATGAATTTATCGACACAAAATTTAATATGAGGATTTACGAGCCCCAATGAATGTCAACTGTTGAATATTAGAGCAAACGGTCGACTGGTTTTGGAGAGAGAGCGAAAAGTTAATTGATTAATTCGTTCTGGGGAAGTACATTGCCAGTGATTAAACATGGATTTTTTTTTTTTTCTGTTTAGGGGTTGGATAACATGAAATTATGGTAAAAACTCAACATGAAATTTCTGACCACACAACATCCCCTATAGTTAGCAGGGAACGGAAAGTCTATTTACCTGCAAGTACTACAGTGAGAAATACGAAAGCAATGCAAGAAACTAATTGTACTAGTGACTACATAAAAAAACCCGTATTTAAATACTTTTCTGGGGTAATTTTAACAAAACCTAGCTAGAGGAGTTTAAATTACCCCAGAAAAGTATTTAAATACGGGGTTTTTTATGTAGTCACTAGTACAATTAGTTTCTTGCATTGCTTTCGTATTTCTCACTGTAGTACTCGCAGGTAACTAGACTTTCCGTTCCCCCAATATCAATTTGTCCACTTAGTAACTCGAAAATTGAACTTATTTTAGATAAGAGGAATATAAACAATATTTCGTTCCGAACTGCTAAGATGATTATTATTAATACGTCACTTCTATTTTCACTAGAAACTATTCCACAAGTTCGCATTTAGCTGTTAAAGTGTTTAATTATTTTTTTGTTTTTATTTTAATTTATTATTGTTTTTTTTCCTCTGTAGTACTGTTTTTTTTTTTTTTTTTTTTTTTTTTTTTTTTTTTTTTTTTTTTTTTTTTTTTTACTTATGTATTTATTTTTAAGGGAACTCGATCCAGAATAAAAATTTCATTCGAACCCTTCAGTGTGTCGATTGAAAGCTAAGGTAAGATACATTGGATGTGCTGCTGTGGATACCTAGGGACCTAAGCATTCATCGCTCTTATCACTTTCTTGGTAGCGCACTTTTTGGGAACCTGAAATGTTGCCTATTCAAGTTGAGTTACTTGGGGATATTTATTGGGTACCTAATATCGGAAGGGCTCGGGTCGTCTGCGTCCCGTGCTTAAGGCTTTTGTTACTTCGCAGTCAAGTTTAAGGCCGCTATCTTCAGCAGAGCCGACAAGCACGCTACTTCTGTAAATAATAAGTTTATGAACAATACTAATGATTGGCATATTGTGGAAGTTAAACGGTATTATATCATCTTTGAAGTAAGTTGTTACATAAAAAAAAGTGTTTGTGTATTGTCATTAACAGAGGACAAGAGAGGGGAGTGTCTAAGACTGTTAAGTTGGGCGGCCTGAATGGCTAGCGGAGTGAGGACGTGAGACAGCGGATCTTGGAGAGGACGAGGACACATTGTGTTGACACAGAATAATGGGCTGGCCACAGGCTAATAATATTCCTTCTTCACCTCTTTACCTACAATAGACCCCCACTTATCCGGCGTCGAGAAACCACCGGTTAAGAGGAAGTCTCTTTTACTTCCCCAGTTATATCAAGTACATTTAATCGGTCAAAAATTTGATGCGGAATTTTATGTTTTCCAGATTCTAAATATGGAAAAAAAAAACTTCAATCTGTGTGTCTGTAAAGACGATAATTCCCGATAGAATAAATTTAAAGACCCGAAATGTTATAGTGAAACCTCTCTTGGCGGTCACCTCTAATAGCCGGATACCCCTGGTGGGCGGACAATTTTTACTGGCAGAACATATAGGGATTTCAACATATTTGCCCTTCTCTTAGGCGGACCCTCTCTTGGACGGAAGCGGACAGTGAAATCGAGTACCAGAAGAGCAGACTACCTCTGTTGGACGGACAGGCAGGCCTCTTTTTTCAAAATTAAACCAGAGAAAATTCAGATAATTTGCTAATGGGTCTCGTTTTTCTGAATTCATCTACTATAGACTGATAAATGTAGATTTTTTTTTTTTTTTTAATAAATATTAAATGTTTTGTAAACGTTTTGGCGAGTTTATGGAACCTGCCGCCATATTTATAAGAACTGAATCATTTATTTTATTACTCTACAGTATCTTAAATGTTTAAACGACGTGGAGGTTCTGTCGTGTAAAAAACTAGTCGGTCAATCACTGGCTATATACTTCCCCAGATCGAATTAATCATCGCTCCACCTCCAAAACCAGTCGACCGTTTAAGCTAATATTCAACAATTGATTTACATATGGGCTCCTAAATTCTCATACTAAATTTTGTGTCGATAAATTCATTACATCGGTTATTAATTCGGGTTGACGTTTAATATGTTCTTAGAATCCTCTTTGTACATTGTACTACCAATCTACCAAACTTTCCACGTAGTGCACCTGTGTTTACATAGGGACTCGTAATTCCAACAAGTCTGTAATGTTCCATACTCCCAGTTACCAAAATGCTGTTCCATACTCCCAGTTACCAAAATGCTGTTCTTCTACCAGCTTTTGCTTAGTCTCGTTCCTACTTTCAATCATGGCACCCAACCGAAACACCAAATTTCCTATTTTTTAAAACCGTATTCAGTTGTTCAATAGACAACATTTTTTACATACGATACACGTGTTTAGAAAAGATATCTTTCATCCTTATCAATTTGCCTTCTATTTTCCTCTTCCCTCTGTTAGGAGGACACCTCTGCTGGGCGGACAATTTCCACGGCCCCATGGGTGTCCGTCTAAGAGAGGTTTCACTATGTAAATCCAGAACCTTCTAAAGACGACACCTATTGATTTTCAGCCAAATCGACCGGATGAGAAGGGAGGATTAGGGGGAGGCTTAACACAAAAACTCTAATGACAGCCTATGTAATGGATGTATCAACATGAAATTTCAAATTTAAAGTCAAAACCCTATGAGGACATAACCTGTCAAATTTCAGCGATATCGACCGAAGGAAAAAGGGTTCAGGGGAAGGGGCTCAATTTTAAAACTCTAATAACTGCTGATGTAATGAATTTATCTACACAAAATTTGAGCCCCCTCTGATCCCCCCATCTCCTCTCCCGATTTCACTGAAAATTGATGTGTTGTCCTCATGTAGTTTTGAATTCACATACGAAATATTGAGTTTTCAAGTTAATCCCCCCTCTCCTTTGGCCGATTTGACTGAAAATCGATATGAGTGGTCCTTATGGGGTCGATACATTTACTCTATCAGCAGTTATTAGAGCTTTTATGTTGAGCCTTCCCCCTATAATCGCCCCCTTCCCTTTGGTCGATTTTGCTGAAAAACAATAGATGTCGTCTTTGGAGAGTTCTAGATTCACATATAAAGTTTCGTATCGATACATTCATTCTATCGGGAGTTATCGTGTTCGCAGACACATATTTAGACAGGATTTTCTCTTGCAATCAAGGGCTCGACTAATTACGTAACTTCTCTTATACTTCGTTACGATAAGAAATTTTGTATGTGAATCCAGAACCCTCAAATGGTGATACCTATTGTTTATCATAAAAATCGTTCAAAGAGACAGAAAGATTAAAGGAGTGGCTTAACTCAAAAATTCGATGTAATGAATATATCGACACAAAATTTAGTATGTGTATTTAGGAGCCCCTATGTAAGTCGACTATTGAATAATAGCGCAAACGGTCGACTGGTTGTGGAGGGGGAGCAAAACATTAATTGATTAATTCGTTCTTGAGAAGTATGATTTTTTTTTTTTTTTTCAATTCTGCCTCAATTTTTTTATATTTCCATGTTTCAAAGATTGCAATACCCATGTCAATGAAGAACTAAACGTTCATATGAAAGAAGAACCAGGGATGCTGATACTCGGAAGTGGTTCAATAACGGAGAAGAGACATGGACCCGGATCTAGGAGTTCCACTGGACTTGAGCCAGTGTTTACATTGTGTTTGTGTTGCCAGACTAGCAGGTTACGAAGGTGTTGTCCGGTTAGTCAAGTATCTCCCAGGTTAGTATCTTTATTCCCCGGAGAATCACCGACAGTGCACTTCCCCAGAACGGGTTTCATTCCCCCTCCAAAACCCGTCGACCGTTTGGGCTAATAAACAATAACTAATTTCATAGAGGCTTCTAAATTCTCATACTATATTTTATGTCGATAAATTCATTACATTAGCAGTTATTAAGCTATTTGAGTTGTGCCTCCTCCCCAGTACCCCCCTTCCATTCGGCCGATTTCGTTGAAAATTAACAAGTATTGTCCTTATAGGGTTTTGACTATAAATAAGAAATTTCACGTCGATACATTCATTACATCGACAATTATTGGAGTTTTTGTGTTAACCATCTCCCCTAATCCTCCTCCCCTTTGACAGATTTGTTTTATAATCGATAGGTGTTGTCCTTATGATGTTTTGGTCACTAATTTAAAATTTCGTATCGATACATTCATTACATCGACAATTATTGGAGTTTTTGTGTTAACCATCTCCCCTAATCCTCCTCCCCTTTGACAGATTTGGTTTATAATCGATAAGTGTTGTCCTTATGGGGTTTTGGTCACTCATTTAAAATTTCGTATCTATACATTCATTCTATTGGCAGTTATTAGAGTTTTTATGTAAAGTCTTCCCCCCCCCCCCCCCCCCCCCCCCCCCCCCTATCACTTTTGGTCGATTTAGCTGAAAAACAATAGGTCTTTATAAGGTTCTGGATTTACCCAATAAATCGTGTCGATATATTCATTCTGTATACGAACACAGATTTTTTTTTTGATATTTGGAATCTAGAGTTCGGAAAACATGAAATTCCGTTGAAAACTCGGCATCGAATTTTTGACCGATTACATAACTTCCCCTATACTTCGTATAGCTGGGGCAGTAAAAGAGTGGAAGTAGAGACATTTAGTTATAAAATTTGTAATTAGTTTTCCAATTATAATTATAAAATTTATTTATTTTCTTTAAGTAATTAATTTTTTTTTCTTTTGTCTGTTATAACAATCAAGTAATAGCACACTGAAAAAAAATGCAATTACTGACCATATAGTAAGTCTCTGGTGTGAGATTCTTTATGGAAATTCAGGAAAATCTGGCGGTTTGTTTCTCATGAGAGAGTGAAAACATAGTTGATAAATACGCTGGGGAAGTACCACCGATCACTCTTTTTATTCTGCGTCCAAACATATTATAGTTTTTTTTAATCGAATCTAAAAATTTTTTAAAGATCTTGAAAAATAAATGGGAACAACGACTCGACAACAGCTGTGAGTATGTCACATTCTTGTGTCTACAAACCATACGTTCAAGGGTTCGAATTCTCACCTATATCGGCATTAAGATCAATAGTAATGTATACTTTGACCAATAACTGATAGGTATTGATGACAACCTATAGACAGCCCGTCGTTAATAACCTCACCAGTTGATTCTATATATTATTTTACACATTTACTTATGAATTGTAAATTTATATAACCATATATTTTTATTAAATAAATAAGAATACTATGATAAAGGAATTTCGATTTATAAAATGAGCCTTACCTTTCAGGAAGGTGAAAGATGCCAATAAAATTAATTCCAAAAACATAATTTTTCTCCTTCGAGAGTCCGCGTAGTTATCATCACATACACATTTATTTAAATTGAAATTTTTAAAAATAAATAAATAATTAATTAACACTCCCGACTGCTTTTATACACCACTGTTAAAGTTACTATTTAACGAGTTATTCATTTCTTGGTGTCATCTCTTTGTACTTGTAATGCAGAAGATGGACTCTGAGAAACATTTCATACACAACTAATATGAAAAGATTGAAATTTTCGTGGCGAAATGTTGACAAAAATGAAATTTAGACATTTTTTTTTTCTTATGGGTTATAACGAACTACAAGGCAACGGGGACTGAACCAGACTGAGAGGTGAAGGTGGGCCTCCATGTTACATTCCTGAGTTCAGCTTCTGCTGCTATCTATGAGAACCAACAAGAACTGATGACAGATATGTACCTCAATTCTCTAAGCATTATGTTCAGGCTCGCCTTAACCCAGAAAATTATTTTGTATCTTAGTTTTCAATTGTCCCCTCTCTGTAACCGCCTTTTTCCGATTTGACTGAAAATCAATAAATTTCTTTGTTTTGTTTTTGAGACTCGTGTCCGGGCGACCCTACCTTCGGTAACTTAACCTATCCAGACAAAATTTAGGACGTCCTCATGGTAGTAGGCGATATGACCTTAGTTATTAGTTATTACGACTCATGCCCGGGCTTTAACTACGAGGTCATATTGCCTACTACCAGAACACTCTTTCGTCACTCTGATGGACATGAGCCCGACTCTACTGTGGGAGTCCTAAATTTTGCCTACCCTAAATTTTTATTCACCTAGGGTAGGGGTCTTTAACGAGTACCTGACATCGTACAGGCTCGGGACCATCGCTTAACGTCCCATCCGAAGAACGGCGTGCTTAAGTTTATTTTACCTCCCAGATAAAATAAACTAAGGGCCTCGGCCGGGTTTCGAACCCACAAACTTGAGCTCAGAAGGTAAGCACGCATACCACTTAGCTACCGGAGCCCTCAGGCGATATGACCTTGTACTAAAGCCTGGCATGAATCATAAATAAAAAAATTACATCGACAATGTACTTCCTTCAGCACGAATTAAAATTAATCAATCCAAATCCATGAAGAACTAAATGTTGAGCTCCTACTGGACTACATAATAAATTTTCAATAAACACTTTTTACTTAAGTGTGACACAAATCAAAACGTTTCGGTAAAGAAAATAGGGAAAACTCAGGGAGGGAAACACAAAAATATCCGTTCACGAGTTTAAATTATTATCTCTGTTTTTGAATGTTTATTAATTTATTTTCTATTCATTTCAGTTACATTGTATTTGTTTTTGTTTTTTCTTTTGTATGAGGATTCAGAAGTCACTAGGTAAGTCAAATATTGAGTTTTAACCCATTGATTAATTCGCGTTGCGGAAGTACATAGCCGGTGATTCACTGACGACTATTTTTCAAATATTATATATATTTTTGATTAAATGAGAACCAAATTTGATTATTGCAGTATGATTTGGTTCTCATAATCCACCATATATACAAATCAAACAAGATTTTTAGGTTTATCTCACATTTTACTTGAACATCCGCTGTGAACTAACCTATTTGTAATTGTAAATATACAGTCGTTAAATGACAAACATGGCTGGGGACTGACCGACTGTCAGTTGACTCTGCAGATATCTATTTTTGCCTTCTGGATAGGTATATGCAAATTTAAAATATAGCTAAGTATGTGTGTATGTGAATGTATGTGCATATATATGTGTATATATATATGTATATATATATATGGATAACTTATGTGTGTGCTTGTATGGGTAGTGAATGTGTATATATGTATGCATATGATAACAAATATCATTTAAATTATGAAAATAGAAAAAAAAAATAGAAAAATATATAATGAAAAAAAAAAAAAAAAAAAAAAAAAAAAAGTAGATGTGTGTAATTTTATTCCTTATCATCTATCATGCATTGTCAGCTAGTACATAGGACTATAGACTTATAAGATATGCTTTGCAGCTCTGTCGTAAAAATTCAACTACACTGTAATAGCTGTGTGTTTGGCCTCCTTACGTAGATCTCACTGTGACTGCTCCCAGATCGCAGCGGGAATGTGCCGTTCTCCTAGAGTCTCTTAGCTGGGCCCCGGGATAGTCGGTCCGTCATCATGTTGTCTCTCTGGTCCGCTCTGATCTGCCTCCAATTATATGACTGCATATTATGACTACCTATTTTTCTTATTTTTTGTTATTATTTTCTTAAAAAAAGGGGGAAAAAAATACACATATATATATACCTATATACATATATATAGATATAGTGAGCGATACTGCAAAATACGCTAGACTGGCGCTATGACCCTGGCTGTTGCGTGCCAAACAAAAACCCAAATACTACTACTACTAACCTATTTGTCAGTGCCGGATTAAGCCAGCGAGGGGCCTGTAGCAAATTCTGTCAAGAGGCCCTTGGTTTGCTTTAGTTTCTCAAGTTTAGGGTATTAAATAAAACAAAACTATTAAAAATAAACTTTTCTGGATTTAATATGGGCAAATTTAGAGATAACACTTTCAATATCGACTTCTTTAGGCAAATCATGCTCTATATTCATCAAAGTGAGATGATTAAGACGTTCTTGGACCATCGTGTTCCTTAACTCATTTTTAATACGTTTTAATGTTGAAAAAGAACGTTCGCCACTGCAATTAGTGATCATGAGAGACAAGTAAATGCGCAAGGCAATTTCTACATTTGGGAAACACGATTCTAAAGAATTATTTAATAAGAGTTTATAAAATTGCAGTTCCAGAGGCTCCTGTTTCTTGCTGTCAATGACAGCTGTTTTTAGTAGCTCAGCGAACTGCACTAATTTGTCGTCTAGGCTGTTCTCCAAATCATCTGCGTAAGCACTGACCATACTTGAGGTTTTTTCCTCTTCTGTTGTAAGAGATTTTAGCTGTCGAAATACTCCAAAAACACTAGTAATTTTATGATATGCTTTCATACGTTTAGTTAAAGCAGACAGTACGTTATCAATAATGACAATAAACACCTGAATTTAAAAACGTTGTCCAGGTGTTTCATTTTCAACAAAGTCGTTGAGTGTAGTAGAGCCACTGAAATGGTCGTACTTTGTATTTCGCTTGCTTCGTCTTAATATTTTTTTACGGTCAGAACAGGCGTTGGAGCGGGGGGCCCCCCAATTCGCGGGGCCAGTACTATTTGCTACTCTTGCTACGTGGCTAATCCAGCACAGCTATTTGTCTGTCCTTCTCCATCCTGAGAAGGTTAATGTTTAAAATTGGAATGTTTAATGCTAGAAATAAGGACAAATTCTATCTGAAGAAAATAAATACAATATGAATTATGCAAGTTGCACTCCAATCAATAGATAAATGAAGTTGTGTAATAAAGTATTGATTGTATGAAAAAGATTGTTGTGAAAGAGACTTTCTTACCATAAGCAAGATTGTACGAAACAACAGAATATCTTTTATAGTTATAGAACTTTAATAGTGACATTTTCTCAATTTTCTGGAAACTGTTTGAGAGCAACTTTTTATTTATATTTCTTTCAACTTTCATTTTTATTTCTATTTTAATTTTCATTTTAAGTGTTATTTAAATTGTATTTATGAATCGTATTTTAATATCTTATTATTGGAGACCGCATTTTTATGCAATTGCATATTTTGTTTACCACCATATACGACCCAGGAGATCAATTCTTTCCGAACAATGCATCTAGGATATCATAGACTAAATTTTATACTGCATATTTGAAGAATATTGCATAAAATTGTATAATTAAAGTTTTTTTGCATATATTGCATATCTCATGCAAAATATCAATATTTTAAAAGACAATTATTGGAGATAGAAGGAAAAAAAATAAAATTGAGAAAAATAAAACGGTGAACGAAAGCTCAATAATTCAAATTCGAAGAAAACCGAAGAAGGCCCAACAGCAGGAAGTGGTTCTACGAATCTAGGAAAAGGACGCGTAAACATAACAACAACCCCTGCCCATATTTATATCAGTTCAGTTGTAGGTTCACTGATGTATACGGAAGGACGAAGATGCCTAAAAGATCGCAAAAAGTATCGTCAAAAGTCAGACAGGTGGCTGGAGAACCCAAAAATTTTAAGTTCCTTCAAATTTACGGCCATTACATCTGTGGATGTGGAACGCTCTTTTTCATTGTATAAAATAATTTTAAGTTACCACAGACATAACTTTACGGAAGAGAATTTAGAAAAATACTTGTTTGTTAACCTAAATAATTCACAACTGCAATAAAACTTTAAATATTCTTTATTATTTTTTTTACAACATTTGTATTATTACAATAATTATTGTTAATGATTGTTGGGATATAAATGGAACACTATTTAGTCCCTTTACTTGGACATACTTCGTATAACGTGATGACAGAGAGCGAACTGTTACCCAAACTGCTACCTCGATATACAAATAATATTGTTCCTCAACACTCCCCCTCAATGTTATTTTTCCTAATTAAATATAAACAAAAATTACAAAATATGTATAAACACATTTAACATCTGAACAAACAAAGATCAACCATAAACCTATTAAATATTTCATGCCCTAATGGTTTAGTTAACATCAGCCAATTGCTTCTGTGTTTGTAAATACTGAACAGATATATTATTATTTTCTACTTGATGTTTAACATAATTGTACTTAACATCTAAATGTTTTACACGTTTTTGTTCTGGATTATTAACTATCTTAATTGTGCTTTGGTTGTCCTCAAAAATAGTAATACATTCCGTATTGATCTATAAACTTAACAAATTTTTTTTCAAAAACATAGCTTTCTCAGAAGCTTGACATAAAGAAATTAATTCCGCTTCAGCAGTACTGAATTAATTTCTTTATGTCAATCAATTAAAGAAATTAATTCAGCTTCAGCAGTACTGAGAGCCACAACACTCTGCTTCCTTGATCAGACTACTGTATTATTGGAAAGTTTAAAAACAAACCCAGAAGTTGATTTTCTGTCAAAATCTCTAGCAAAATCTGAGTCAGCAAAACCAACCAAAACATTAGAATTTCCAGATTTACAATATTTCAATTTTAAATTTAGACTGCCTTTTACATATCTTAGTATTGTTTTCGGATTGTTTTATTAGGAACCTCCTTTGTTTAGGAAATTACCCACAGAACTACTTAATATAGACAGAAGGAAAACTTGAGGCTATAAACGTTGTAGAAGGTTGCAGCGCCCCAATGAACCCCTAGCCTGTACTAAACTGCTCTATGGCGGGAGCCTGGCAAATTCTCTGATCAAAGGGAATAAATTGGTAAGTCTACATTCGTAACTTTTCAGGGCAGCATTTTTTCACTTTTGCATTAATCGTGTAAATCCAATTTTTGGAATAAATAAATTATGTGCTTCATTAATCATATATACCTTCTAAATCTATAGGAGTGAATGAAAATGAATATTGTTAATGCTTTCTTGGATTTTCCCTTAGTTACCTAATTATTGACCACACTTACCTAATTATTAACCATACTTTTTGAAATACTCGTGAATGATGCCCCTCTAAAGTTGATTTAACCGAAAACACCCTCTTCACTTGAAATAGTTGAATAAATGGTTAAATGCAGTTATCTCATGGTCGATTCCTCAAATAAGTAGATTTAACCGAGACCATACACAATTTTACGAGATACCAAGAAACTCACATCTTTATAATTCCGAAAGTATTAGAGTCCTGAGCTCCCAACTTCTTTACAGTGCGCAGATGGCTTGGGACATCATCACAGTTCCCAACTCATTTTGGCCATTTTTCGACTTAACATTAATCCCTGTGACCATAGAATTCAAAACCAGTATACCCACTTTACGTTATTTATTTAAAAAAATATAATACTTTTTTAACCATTAACATACGTTTATTCTGCAATAAGAGGACTAATGAATGCACTGAAAATAAATAAAGTAACTAAGCTCAACTAATGTCCTCTGAGCTCACCTAATGTCCCCTGAGCTTACCTAAAGTCCCCTGAGCTCAACTAATGTCCTCTGAGCTTACATAAAGTCCCCTGAGCTTACATAAATTCCCCTGAGTTCAACTAAATCCCCCTGAACTCACCTAAAGTCCTCTGAGCTACCTAAAGTCCCCGGAGATCAACTAATGTACTCTGAGATCAACTAATGTCCTCTGAGCTCAACTAATGTCCTCTGAGCTACCTAGAGTCCTCTGAGCTACATAAAGTCCCCTGAGCTCACCTAAAGTCCCCTGAGCTACCTAAAGTCCCCTGAGCTCACCTAAAGTCCCCTGAGCTCACCTAAAGTCCGATGAGCTCAACTTATGTCCTCTGAGCTCACCTAATGTCCACTGAGCTCACCTAAAGTCCCCTGAGCTCAACTAATGTCCTCTGAGCTCACCTAAAGTCCCCTGAGCCCAACTAATGTCCCCTGAGCTCACCTAAAGTCCCCTGAGCTCACCTAAAGTCCTCTGAGCTCAGCTAATGTCCTCTGAGCTTACATAAAGTCCCCTGAGCTTACATAAATTCCCCTGAGCTCAGCTAATGTCCTCTGAGCTTACATAAATTCCCCTGAGCTCAACTAATGTCCTCTGAGCTTACATAAAATCCCCTGAGCTTACATAAATTCCCCTGAGCTCAGCTAATGTCCTCTGAGCTTACATAAATTCCCCTGAGCTCAACTAATGTCCTCTGAGCTTACATAAAATTCCCTGAGCTACCTAAAGTCCCCTGAGCTACCTAAAGTCCCCTGAGCTCACCTAAAGTCCCCTGAGCTCACCTAAAGTCCTCTGAGCTACCTAAAGTCCCCTGAGCTCAACTAATGTCCTCTGAGCTCACCTAAAGTCCTCTGAGCTCAACTAATGTCCTCTGAGCTCACCTAATGTCCCCTGAGCTCACCTAATGTCCCCTGAGCTACCTAAAGTCCCCTGAGCTACCTAAAGTCCCCTGAGCTACCTAAAGTCCCCTGAGCTCAACTAATGTCCTCTGAGCTCACCTAAAGTCCCCTGAGCCCAACTAATGTGCACTGAGCTCACCTAAAGTCTCCTGATCTTACATAAAGTCCCCGGAGCTCACCTAATGACCGCTGAGCTCAACTAAAGTCCCCTGAGCTCAACTAATGTCCCCTGAGCTCACCTAAGGTCCCCTGAGCTCACCTAAAGTCCCCTGAGCTCATTTTGTTTCAAGATGGGAGCGAGGCCACTGAGTCACAAATCAACTATTTATCACATTTCATAGAGAATAATGGAGTGTTGAAACTGTGAAATTGAATTTCTAGATAAATAATTAGTATATAAAGCTAATATAAAACGTATGTTCATCATTCAGTTCTTGTCCTCACTCGGCACTCAATAACAGGTAAGGTCACAGATTATTATTAAGTATTATCTTGTTACTGTGATATACCGACAAGTTATTTTTTTTTTATTATTTCTTTTTTTTTGGCTTTATGTACGGTGCATATTAGCCATATCAATGTGTTGTTTATCTAGTTATTTACGACATCCATGGCCCCGGGAGGGAGTTTTATCTGCGAAATAAAACTCACTCCCGGACGGGATTCGAACCCGCAAACCATAGTGAGACCATGCGACCAAAGCCCTATGCTCTAGCCCGCACGGCCACCATGGCCCCCTCAACAAGTTATTGTAATTAGTGATTTTCTAACAATCTGTTTTTAATATTAACTCGCTGTGACAACCAGTACATAAAACGTAATATGTACGTTGTAATTCGTAGAGTCACTTAGTTATACCCAGTAGTGCTGGTATGAATTTGAGAAGGAAAATGGAGGTCATCTGTAAAACAGTGGTTGCTAAAAGAGAAAGTCCTGTTTATTCATTATTTTTATATAAAAAAAATACAAATAATAAAAACGCTTTTTGAAATTCGTAGCTATGCAATACAATTTATACTTAAATATAAATTTATTGTACATTCTTGTATTATTAAGTTATACATTTTATAGAACCAATCTTTCGATAGTAGGTACTGAGCGTATTCACGTGAATCAATCAAACCTTCTTAAAACATGTGTTTCGGCATATATCTCGCAAAAAAAGGCATTCTACCAAAAACGTTTCGAAATAAAATGTGCCATTCTGTGTTCTCTACAACACTTATTTGGCAAGGTTTTTGATTAAATACTTAATATAAGGGCTTTCAGGTCAAAATACCTCAAATACTTAAGCCCCGAAGTAAAGTACTCTCGATTTTCGTCACAATATCATCAGATATATGTAAGGAGAATATGACATCGTGAAAATTATCAAATCTAGCTCAGGGTACCTTGAAACTTTACCTACATCTTGTTAAAAACTCGATCTCGGATTTTCGCAGGATTTGAATACTTCCTTTTTTCTTATGCCAACTAAGAAAATTCAATCTCTATTTTCGCATGAATTATTCTAAATGAAACAACAATTATTTAAAAGAATGGGACCGTGCGGAGTGGCCGTGCGGGCTAGAGCGTAGAAGAAGAAGAATGTTATGTTAGGCGCTCAACTACTCAGGTTATAAGCGCCAGAGAACTTGGTGGGAAAGTTCCGCAGAAGATTCATACTGTGAAGGAACCAGATTAACGTGTACAGTGTTACAAATCAACATTCCTTCAACGTACAGCAAAACATACACACACGTCCCTGGCAGAGCCTCGGCCCCAAGGCAGGGCGGACCCTCGCTCTCAAATTAAGGAAAAACTTTACTTGCATAAACAGAAAGAGGTGGCACTGGGGATGTGGACAAAAACCATGTCGCCTTAATTATATATAACCAGTTCTATGTACAGTGCTACTTTGTTACAATATACATTTGTACAATTGTGCTACATTAGAGAATAGAACTTTACAAATTATTCAGACTGACCTATATTTCCATGGGAAAAAATTCCAAATCCCCGCCATCCTCCTGGGCCAACTCGCCCCGAGAGCGGGGAGTCAACGCTAAGCCTTGAGGCCCCGCTAGAGACCAAACTAGTGCCACTTTCTTACCAATGTCAGACAAGGCTTTGATGATGCAATGTACTTTGTGGGTCAGTGGATGCCTGCTGTACATGTTGTCGAGACCGTGCAGAGAGCTTAGTGAGTCGGTACAGAATATGATGAGATCCTCGGCTTCTAGGATAGCATTTTCCAAGGCTAATGATATCGCAGTCAGCTCAGCAGTATAAATATTGGCTCGAGCTCCGAGGGGCATGGATGCAAGGATGGAGAAGAAGGTATGTTTTTGTTCTTCTACACTACGCCCCTGGCACGCATTGAGATATGATTTCGGTTTTATGAGTGTCCATGGAGGTTGTTTATTGTCGGTCCTTTTTGGCATCTGATCAATTGCCATAACCGCTGTTTGCATCCTCAGGGCGAGAGGTAAGGTGGGATTGGTTGCATTTTGATAAAGGTGTTTATACATTGGTTTGAATATTAATTTATAATTTGGATGATTAGGGTTTGGATATAGTTTGCAGATGTACTTTGTAGCGAGATGTTGCCTTCTAAAAAATAACGGCAGGATACCGGCCTCGCAGCATATGCTAACAACAGGGCTCGTTCTGAATGCGCCTATAGCAACCCTCAATCCTCTGTGATGTACTGCGTCAAGAGTTTTCAGGGCTGGAGGTCGAGCTGAGCCATATACAAAACAACCATAGTCTAAAACGGATTGTATTAAGGCTCGATAAATTTTTAAAAGTGTCCTTCGGTCGGATCCCCAGTCTAAGTTTCGTAACAAGTACATGATTCTCATTTTTTTATTACATCGTTCTTTTAGGTCTGTTATATGTTTCTTCCAGCTAAGACGAGAGTCAAAGATAAGGCCTAAAAAGCGAGTGGATTCGATTCGGTCAATCTGGGAGTTTCCCAAGTTGATGGTAAGTTGATTTATTTGTTTTTTTCTATGAAAGTGTACAAAACGGGTTTTGCTATCGGATATTTTGAGCCCAGAATTTCGAGACCAATTTATTATTTTGTCCGTAGCTGTTTGGAGATGAGCTGCAATGTAATCCAGGTTGAGGCCCCTACATAGAATCGCGAAATCATCGGCATAGAGAAATCCTTTAACGTATCTCGTTAAACATTGAGTCAGGTCATTTATTGCAATGTTAAATAGTGTAGGACTCAATACACTTTCTTGAGGGATACCATGAAGATTATATCTCAGACAGGACCGGGTTTTTCCTGTTATTACTTGAAGTCTTCTATCTTGCAGAAAATTCTTAACAAATAGAGGTAAGTTGCCTCTAAAGCCCCAGTTGTGGAGTTTTTTGAGGATCCCATATCGCCATACCGTATCGAATGCTTTATCTATATCGAAAAAAATTGCCACCGCGTGTTGATTGTTTATAAAGGCATTCTGTATCTCGGTGTCTATCCTGACTAGATTATCTATGGTGGAGCGATTGTCACGAAAGCCACTCTGCACTGGGTTGATAAATCCATTTCTCTCAAGGGTCCATCTCAGTCTCTTGTTGATCATCTTTTCAACGAGCTTACATAGGCAGCTAGTGAGAGAGATGGGCCTGTAACTGGAGCAAAGTCTCTTATCCTTACCCGGCTTTAGCAGTGGTATGACGAGGGAGTCCCGCCAACTTGCTGGGAATCTGTTCATTGTCCACAGTTCGTTGTACATCCTCAGCAGCAGATCAAGCGTTGAGTCCGGTAGATTGCGGATCATATCATATAGAACCTCATCAGGACCAGGTGACTTACCCTTGAGGCCTTTCAGGGCGCTATCAAGTTCCCATCTACTGAAAGGTTGATTATAGTTTTCATTGTTCGGTGACCCGAATTCCAGGATATTGTCTTCTTCCCTATCCCTGTACTCTGTAAACCAGTGATCATAAGTCCAGTCGTCGAGACAAAAGGTGCTGGCTAGTTTGTTCGCTACTTCGAGCTCGTCACAGATCAATCTTCCTCCTGATTCTAAGATGATGGGGGTCTGTGCAGGAGCAGCTTTCATGGCTTTGATTCTTTTCCACAGAAGTTCGGATGGTGTAGTAGAGTTAATATTTGCTATAAAACTGTGCCAGGATTCTTTTTTATTTTGTAGAATTATTTTTTTGCAAGCTGCTTTGAGCATTTTATAGTTGACAAGATTAGATTCAGTCATATTCCGCTTGAATTTTTGAAAGGCTCTCCTTCTTTTTCGTATAGCTTCTTTACACGCCTTATTGAACCACGGAACCAGTTTTCTGTTTGACACCCCAGAGCTTCGTGGGATGGCCTTGTGGGCAGCATTTAAAATGGTTTCAGTAAGAAGCTGACAGTTGTATTCAGGGTCAGAGGTCCATTGCTGAGAGAGGACTGCCTCCTTTCTATAAAGATCCCAGTCTGCTCTCTCGATAATCCAACGGCCCCGCCTAGAGGCTTCTCTGACATCTAGACCTAAAGAGATCCGGATAGGAAAGTGATCACTGCCGAACTGGTCCGGAAGGACGATCCAATGAACATGAGGGAAGATTGATGGGGAACAAACTGTTACATCAGGAATACAGAAAGTGTCATATGCCGGGCTAAGGTAGGTAGGCTCGCCAGTGTTAACTACAATCAGGTTTTCATCTTCAAAGATTCTCCCAAGCATAGCTCCTCTTGTATTCTTCGAGTTGGAACCCCAAATTGGATTATGTGCATTAAGGTCCCCGAGCAGAAGAACCGGCCGTGGGAGCTGACTGATGACATGTTTTATTTGTGCCTCAGAAATGCTGGTTGATGGGGGAAAATACAGGTTACAAATAGTAAGATACGGGGGTGTACATAGTTTGACTGCTGTGACTTGTAGAACTGTATTAATACTGAGGGGTTGTTGAGGTATATTGTTACGGAGGAGGATGAGGACTCCGCCAGCTGCTCGTTCGACCTGCGGACCATCACATCTCACCGAGACGTAACCTGCAATCTGCATACTGCAGTCCTTCTTCAAATGGGTCTCCTGGAGACAGAGGCAATCCGGACTCTCTTCAGCTATCAGTGAAAGAATATCCTCATATTTTTTCAATCCATTGCAATTGAATTGTATTAGTTTAAATACCATGAAGAAGTGATTGTTTTAAGATGGATAACTTTATTTTATTATTTTCCCTTGTTTTATTTTAATCTTCCCAACTACTTTGTGGTCCACTTCCATACTGGAAGTGCTGGAAGTAGAACTTCTACTCGAAGAAGGACGGGACTTGTTTTCGAGTTTAGTTTTTTTTTTTTTTTTTTTTTTTTTCATTTATTGATAATTTTTGTACAATGTACATTCAATTGTGCTAAAATAAAATAAAAACAAAACATCTGGCACTTGAATGAGGCCGCTGACCAGCGTCAGTCCTCTTGATTAAGGTCGCTATGGTGCTTCCTCTTCAGGCGACGTGCTGGTCTTGGCGGAGGCAGGTGGAGAGGGATGGCACGTAGCAGAGGATTTTGATGATTTTGCATGGTCCGCAGCAGACTGGTGTAGCAAATAGGCAGACATTTTTTCACCTCAGGGATCTCAAGATCATCGTGTATAGTTTTGTTACGGACAAACCAGGGCGCACTAGTGATTATTCTTAAGGCCCGATTCTGGAGTGTCTGTATACGTTTGATTTGAGAATCCGAGGCAGAACCCCAGATAGAGCAGCCGTAAAGCCACATGGGCCTGATGAGCATCATATAAATGAGCCTCTTGTAATGGAGGGGGAGCTCAGAGTTCTTGAAGAGAGGTTCCAGCTGGTAAAGTCGATGTCTTAGCCTGTGAAGCAGCGAAGTGATGTGCTCGTTCCAGGTCAACTTGGTGTCCATGGTGAGACCTAGGTACCGAATTGAAGAAGTCTGTGGGACAAGAGCTCCGTTGAGGGTGAGCGGGCCTACTACTTCTGTCCGTAGATAAGTGAATGGTACCAACGCTGACTTTTGAGGATTTAAATGTATCCTCCATTTGGCACTCCAAACTTTCACCTCATACAAGAAGTTGTGCAGTTGTACTTCAGCGAGTCTACTGGAGGTGGCCTTACTCATTACAGCAATATCGTCGGCGAATTGAGCAGTTGTTAGGCCGTTCTGCTGTGGAAAGTCGTGGGTGTATATTAGATATAAGAAGGGTCCAAGCACACTTCCTGTGGTACTCCAGATATCATCGACTTGGACTGGGATTGGGCTCCTTGGTAGATGACAGAGAAGGTACGGTTGCTAAGATATGACTGCATTAGTCTCCAATAAGTGTCAGGCAGCAGCGGTTTCATTTTTAATAACAGTCCCTCATGCCAAACCTTATCGAAAGCTTTTTCAGTGTCAAGGAACAAGCCGAGACATATCTGCTTCGTTTCGTATGTGTCCAAGATCGTATCGACGACTCTGTGCAGCTGTTGTGGACAAGAGTGGTTCGAGCGGAATCCGAACTGTGAATTTGGAAGTAGCGGACTTAAATATTCTAATAATTTTGGTAGAAAGAGACGTTCGAAAATCTTAGAGAACAATGTCAATAAGCTAATAGGTCGGTAACTGTTAGGGTCATTACGTTTTTTTTGTGGCTTAGGAACCATAATGATATTTGCATGTTTCCATTTTTGGGGGAAATATGTTGTTCGAAGCATGGCATTGTAGATCTGGGTAAGTAGAACTAATGGCTTCCTAGGCAGATTTTGTAGCAAGGGTTGCACTATGTGATCATACCCAGGAGTTTTCTTTGCTGAAGAACGGTCGATAACATTTTTTACTTGGCCTGGTGAGAAGTAAAAGTCGAATGGAGTCAAGAGCAATGGTTGTTCCAGTTGTTCTTTCACTGTCTCTAGAAAGTGATGATTGATAGTTTGATTTGGTCTAAACTGGTTAACTAGCATCTCTGAAAAGACGTCAACCTTCTCCTTCGGTGTTGTTAACCAGTTGTTTTGATGTTTTAAAGGGGGTATTAAATGACGTTCTTTGGTAAGAAATTTGGTTTTTCTCCAGAGGGAGCCATCCCTTGTGTCCAAGGTTAACAGATCGTTGGTGAGTGCTGTCTGCTTTAGCTCTCGGAGTGCCTTCCTGATGTCATATGTGGCTCTGTTGTAGGACCTCTTATGGTCGGGGTGCCTGGTACGTGCCCACAAGGTCCTTGCTGATTTCTTCTCGTTATGGAGTTGGGTGATGTGAGCTGGGTAAAAGACTCGTTTGGTGCGTGTATAATTAGTTTGTTGATCTCCTGCTTCACTTGCCGCAAACTGAATATCTTGTGTTAGTTTACTGACTGCCACGTCAATGTCCTCCTTGGTTTTGAGAGGTATTTTAAGGTCTGTAACATCTTGTAGAACTGCCTGATATATTTTCCAATGAAAAGGATATTTGATCAGTTTAGGTGCTATTGGAACTTGAAGGGGGCTTTGAGCAAACTCAATTCTGACTGGAAAATGGTCAGAGCTAAGGTCATGAAGAACACTTGGCGTTGTACAAAGCCTAGATATATTACGGCCAATGAAGAAGTCCAGTATGTCAGGCGCGTGATTTTGAGTGTGCGGATAGTGAGTAGGTTCTAGTGGATATACGACATCCAAGCGCAGCTGGTTGATAACATCATGGAGGACTCTGCCCCTCGGGTTAGTTACCTGCGATCCCCATCGTGGATGTTTGGAGTTGAAGTCTCCTCCCAACAAGAAGTGCGTACCCATCTCATGAACCACTCCCCAGAACACAACAGGAGCGACTGAATTGGAGGGAGCAGAATAAAACGAACCTACTTGGTAGGTGTGGTGGTTTAGCGCAAGCTGACATCGGGCTACCTGTACCTCCTCCTCTCTGATAGGAAGCAGCTCGTAGTGGAGGATTGTAGACTTGATGCAGATGACAGCACCTCCTTTACAGTGCCCAGATGGATGATCTGCTCTGTAAACCTTATAGCCTGCTATGTGAATATGAATGTTAGGATTCAATTAAGTCTCTGTCAGTAACATTATGTCTATGTTATTGAAGTTTAGAAAATATTCCAACTCTGTATATTTATTACTGAAACTTTGACAGTTCCAGGTGCAAATTTTAAAAGATTTCTGAGGAAGGAAAGCCATTATTTTGATTTTATCAGGATTGGGAGCAGTTGCACTAACGATTGGACTAGAGGCTGTATGATAGCTATCAGAGAATCGATTTTATTTACAAGAGTGAGCATTTCGGTGGAAGAACAGGCAGGCATTTGGTCACCTGGGCTAAAAGAATGATTTTCATGTTGGCAGCTTTGGACATTTGTTTTGGTTGCTTTAGCATAACTAATTAGAGGGCTTGTCATCTTAGTCTGTGTTACCGGAGATGCCGCGATTTCAGCAGTCGATGTGAGGCGGTTGTCAGTTTTGACAGGCATTTTATTGTAAGTGGTGTGTGGCGATGGTTTTTGGAGCTTCAGGTGAACAGGACAACCTCTGTAATTTGCAGTATGAGAACCTTTGCAATTCACGCAAGTAGGAGGACTGGTGCTTGGCCTCGGACAATTTTCTGAGCCGTGCATTCCGTCACATTTGACACATCTGGCCGTTTGATGACAGAAGTTTTTACTATGCCCATATTGTTGACACCTGAGGCATTGTAAGACCGTTCGTCTTGGTCGGGGGGGTTCTATTTTGATTACCGCATAATAAAGCCGAGTTAGGTTATAAATTTCTGCGTTTTTAGCGCTCGGTCGCAAATCTAAAAAGAAAAGAGGCATATGTACTTTGGTAACAGGATGGAAAACAGGCACCATTTGTATAGGTTCGAAACCGAGGTTACTCAGTTCAGCCATCATCAACGTGGTGTCACAGGTGGGATGCAGCCCTCTAACCACCACTCTAAAAGGCTTTTCTGATTTAAGCTGAAAAGTGTGATATTCAGCTTGATTTCCTTGCAAAAAATTGATCATTTTTCTGTAATCATCTACAACTTCAAAATTAATTTTAACCTTATCTTCAATAGTTTTGTAAAGATAGTTGCCAAGACTTAATTCCTTAATCTGCGATATTAAGGAATTCATGTTATTAACATTATGAATAAATATAGGAGGTGGCTTGGGTACCTTTTCAACAGATGCGTTCTGAAGGGTGCATATATTCATTGGCTCATTATCACTAGAAATACCTGCCAAGGGCGCAAATGCGTTAGATGTTGGTATAGGTTGAGATGGGACATTGGATGTTGAAATTTTTGGTTTTTTGGCTCGCCTGTCTCCCAAAGTGATCTGATTTTCGGCGTCAGATGGATCAGATGGCTCCGTTCCCATGTTAAAACCTAAGTTTTATGACCACAACACTATGTCAAAGCTCACATACACAATCGCTGTTCTTCGACTCTGGTAAACCCGAATTGAAACCCAGGCCTGTTAAGCACTGATAAACTGCTTTGAAAAACTGATTTTCAATAACAGAAACACTTTTTAACAAAGTAAACTTTTAATTTTAAAAGACACTTTAAATATAGGTTATACCGACATATTCACCGTAACAGCTGACCACAATATCTCGAGTTTAGTGTTTGTGGGTTTGGTTGAGACAGGTTTTTCCTTTGGCCTATTTCCCGGGGTTACCCGGGTCTTGGATGGGGGGGGGAGGAGGATTTTGCCTGGCGGCAAGAGGAGGAGGAGGTGAGGGGGGAGGAGGGGGTGGAGGGAGAAGGAGCAGAGGTTTGGGTGGGGGGGATGGGGAGGGGGGCACTGGTCTCTAGTACTCTAGGCCTAGTGGAGTGGTCCAGCTGTCCGGCAGTTTCTCTAATTGGGTTACTATTTTTCGGTATTTCAAATATAAAGCTATCTGTTTGAATCGCACAATCTTTCGTTTCTTTTTTATTCCCAATTATAGCATTGGCATATGAGCCGCCCAGTGTATTTTGTTTTTTGAATAAAATTTTTGCTTCTCTATAGTTAATTTTATCATTAATTTGTATTGCCTTTATACCTTTTTCTTCAGCGAACTTGGGGCATTCCTTGCTCCAGGCGGAGTGCTCCAGTCCACAGTTTATACATTGGGGAGTGTAAGAACATTCTGATGAGTTTTCACAGTGTTTCTCATTTCCACATCGTGCACATATGTCGTTTGGTTTGGGACAAAATTTTGAGGTGTGATTGAACCCAAAACATCTACAGCACCTCATTGGCAGAGGTAAATATGTCCTAACTGATATATTGAGATACCCTATTTTAATTGAAGTGGGACAGTTGAGAGTATTGAAGGTGATTATGTAAGAGCGGGTATTAATTACTTCTCCATTAAGTCTTTTAGTAATTCTTACTACATCAGTAACAAATTGGTCTGAGAGTTCTTTTATTATTTCTTGTGGTTCTACAAAGCTAAGGTCATAACATCTGATAACTCCCTTTGATGAATTTAAGGATTTATGAGGTTCCACCTGGATGTTTATATTTTCTCCTAGGTTAGTAGTATTTAGCAGGTTTTTAGACTGATTTGTGTTTTCGGTTTCAATAAGTAGGCTACCACTCCTAAGTTTTTTAATATTTTTAACGTTTCCATTGGCGGCTTTAGTTATGGCTTTATTTATAAAGAATGGAGAGATCTTACTAAAAGTTTCGTCGCCTATTCTATTTATGATTATGAATTTAGTAAATGGCTCACTTATTTTTGGTTCTGGGGACTCAAGCCGAGTTCTTTTTCTCTGTTTTATTTTTGATAGGTCTGATCTAGGATATTGTCTGTCATAGTTTATTTTATCAGGTGGTTTATTAGAATCTATATCTGGCGGTTTATTCATGTTTAATATGGACGTCACAGAAAGAAATATAAACTGAACGCTATTTATGAAAATAACTAATTGAATAATACAGTTAATATGGAAGTGGATTTAAGTAGATAAATATAAAAATATAGCCTTATCTGTTAGACCGGTCAGGTTATCCTCACGGCAAGCAGGCACAGCTTGATAAATAACCGCTAGAGCGTAGAGCTTTGGTATTACTGATCTATCTCTAACTCTCTCGAAGTTGGCAGGAAATATTATAGTATGTTATATTATAGTTTGTCTTAAAGTGAGGTCTAGAGCGATGGAGAGAACACGGTAAAAAGATTATAATAACTCATAACAAATTACATCTCATCTTTTAATGCATTTTAAATATAACATTACCAAACTAATCAGTTAGTCGATATCGCTCGGGCTAGAGCTTTGATCGCATGGTCTTACCAGGGTTGCGGGTTCGAATCCCGTCACATACAAAATAATTGAGGTAATTTCCAAGAAAATGGGAGGTTACTAAGTGAAGAAGGGAACTCAAATTCGGAATAGGTTATCTTACAAATGTTAAAAACAAGACTGGTGAAAAAATACAAAATAACTTCGAAACGTCAAAGAATAGCACACATCTCACACAAGTGTTAAGAAAAATATTAGACATTTAGAGGTCTCAAGTGGATCAGTTATCGTAGAATTAAGAACATAATGCAAGATATGTTAACAGTTATGTATGTATGTTATAGATATCTTTGGAAACATGGCGTTCATCTACTTCATAACAATGGCTGCTGTTCTATCTTCAGCTCTTGGTAAGGAAATTAATTTTTTGGAAAAATGCCGGGTACAATATGATAATGGCGAAGTCACTGCCTGAAATATGGAGTGTTTTAAAAATTTTAAAAGTGATTAATGGTTGGTTTTGTTTTCGTTTCAAGGTAAACCAACTGAAGTGGAGCCAGCACCCGAGGAAGAAAATGTGAAACTTCTACGAGATACCTTTATAGTGTGTACGAAGAACCAACTAGAGTCAAACAAAGGAAGTGGTTATGGAAGAGGGGGGTACAGTAACGCTAACAATGGGTACAACGACGTTAACTATGGATACAACGCTAACAATGGGTACAACAACGCTAATAATGTATACAACATTCCTAACAATGGATACAACCCTAATAATGGATACAACAACGCTAACAACGGATACTATGGAAGCAGCAACAGTCAACAGTCAGTTGGTAACGGTTATGTTGGTGAAAATGTCTACGGAAATGTGAATAAAGAGGAAGAAGGGAACAAGGATGTTAACTACCTCCAGTGTGCTGATTATGCCTGGCAAATATACAAGGAGTGTAGAAAGACGAGATGTCTAGCAGCCTTTCCATTCATATCCGTTGACACAAATTTCAACGCGGGGGGCTTAGGTCAGATCTCACCATCCTTCACTTTAAATGGAAATCAATAGAAGTTCTCTAAACCAGATATCAAATGAGAAAGTGGTTGGTTACATTCCCTTATCGAAATGCAACCTTAGTTTAAAAAAATTAACAAACACATTAATACTATCATTGTATCGATTATTGTAGTAAAAATAAAGTTGGTCTGCTCACATGTTGATTTTATACATTTTCCTGGCGGATTTCTCTGGTAAAATGCTAAAACAACATAATTTCTGTGACCTCAACCTTGAATGAGCTGACAATTGATACATTTAATTGCGAACACTGAACAGACTGTTTTCAACAATTAACATGAGTAAAAAAAGAAAAAACGCTTTCACTGAACACAGATATTGTCCAAAATTTCATGTAATATATAAATTGCGATACATTTTCAGTGTGAATGGAGCTAAATAACCCAACAATATTACTGTTCCTAGTATGTACATATTTACTCCAGCTCAGCTGAACAACACTAATAAATATTGATGTATTGAATGTATCGACGTAGTATTTTACTGGTAAAAAAAAAACCAATAACTTTTAATATTTACCTATTACATTGATGCAAAATCTGAGACATGTGAAGAACATTTTTTTAACTTCAAAATTTGGCCAACGTTTCAGAAACTATTTATTTCCTTCTTCAGGGCCTTATAATGACTTGAGTGGATGTGTGTAGTGAAGGTGTTGTGAGTTTGTGTGAGTCATTTATTTACACGACAGAATTTATTTATTTTTTATTTAACATTATTTTCTTTATCACACCTCAATGCGGTATGTCTTCATCCAGAGAAGTATCTGAAATAATGTGTACTGTTATAAAGTACACAGGTGCAAGAATACTTGATTACGAAGAACAGATATAATCTCAAATAAAAATGTATGCAGTATCCATTTATTTGTCTACACAGAATGTAACTAGTCTAATGGGTCATGCACTAGCGTAGCGAGGCCCATGGGCAGCTCGACAGTGAGCCCCCCCCCCTCCCCCCAACTGAATATTCTGATTCAAAAATGACAATTTAGGCGTTTGTAAGAGAAATAACAACACACTATAAATACGGAGAAAACAATATATATTTTGGAAGGAAAAACGAAAATAAAATAATATCAAAAATATATTTTTCTTATATAGGAACAATCAAGCAGAATAACACAATAAATACTTTGGAATATAATTAATATGCGACTCGTTCCAAATATATATATATATAACTACCGGTTTCGGCTTTATACCATCGTCAGGTCTAGTTATGAACTAGATCATCGTCAGGTCTAGTTCATAACTAGACCTGACGATGGTATAAAGCCGAAACCGGTAGTTATATATGTATATATATCTTTAGTGGAATAGACAATATTTCAAAAATAAGTTTGTTTTATTTATTTATAACAGAAGTGACAGTAAGAAATAGCGATACCCTCTCCACCTGCCTCCGCCAAGACCAGAACGTCGCCTGAAGAGGGAAGCACCATAGCGACCTTAATCAAGAGGACTGACGCTGGTCAGCGGCCTCATTCAAGTGCCAGATGTTTTGTTTTTATTTTATTTTAGCACAATTGAATGTACATTGTACAAAAATTATCAATAAAGGAAAAAAAAAAAAAATGTATAATATATTTTCACAACATGAAATAATGACTTAGATAGTTATTATAAATTAAATTAGGCAATAAATTATATTTTGTTTGGTAACTTCTTAGTTCTTCATCACATTTCTTACTTTATTTTTTTTTACAATAAAACGTATTAAATAAAAGAAAAATAAAGACAAAATGAGAGAGATAATTATTAAGTATAAAGCTATTTCATTAAAAATGTCCTAGCCTTTTTGTTTGAAAACTCTCTTATTATATTAATTATGTTCAAATGTTTAACTTGGAAACGTTCGTTTCGACCGAGGCAGATATTACAGGAATAGTTAGGAAAATGAAAATTGCTGTAATTATTTCTGAAAATGTGCCTAATAAGTTTTGTTTGACTAAAAAATCATCCAGATCTTTAACCGTTGATAAATTTAAAAGTTCGTTTTAATGAGTTTTTTTAATGATAACAATTGAGTTTTTAAATTTTAAATGCCAATAAAAAAAGGTAATACGAGGTGGAGCCTTGACGTGACGTCACACAGACGAACCGTCTGACTCTAAGGTAAGCCGGAGCAGGGGCATATCTAGGGGATCAATCCCCCCGAAATTTTAAAAAAAATTGTCCTTTTTGTAAATAATAAAACTATTTTTACTGGCATGGAATAATTTATTGACATAAAACATTTTCCTACTAGAGGTCGTGCGGATCCTGGTGAAGCTTGACCTTGAGCGGAGAAAGCAATTAGAAAATATTTTATTTCAAGTCTAAAACTAAGAAAATTTTCTCAACACTTAACAGGTTTTTGAAAATTGGAGCTACATTTCCAGTTTGTGTAGCAACAAGTGAACGGTCTTTATCAACCCTTAGATGTATGAAAAGCTATATCAGAAATAGTAGGTACTAGCCGAGACAGATTGGATGGATTAGATCTGATGTCAATACACAGAGACATTCATCTAGACACTGAAACAGTTTTAAACAAGTTTGCACAATCAAAAGCTAGAAGACTTTAATTAATTGACCCTAAAACAATTAACTATATATATTGTAAAGTTTCTAGGTTCCCTATTTCATAAGGGAACTTATGAACTTAATAACCAACAAATGGTTCACTTACTTAGTGCAGAACATGCATCAGTAAGTTATCAGTTTAATTATCTTTTCACGTAAATTAGCAAAAAGTTGGAAAAAATGAATTTATTACAATATATTAGATGAATTTCTTATAAATTAATTTAAACAAAAAATGTAATATTGGCAAATGAAAAAAAAATACTATACGATTTTTATATAGATTATAAATTTCTGGAAACTTACGGCATCCTCTTTTGTGTCTTTCCTTCTTCGTTAATTTCGTCTCAGCCTTTTGCCTTCCATCATTTTTTATCGACCTTGCCGTAACCACGTTTCTCTTCGACCTCTTCTTCCTCCACCTTCTCGGGATTTTTCTTCCTTCTTCTTCCTCCACGACCTTCCACTACACTCCCTTCATATAACTGTACTGTTCTCCATCTTCTCGGGGATACTGTTCGGCAGGACCTTCTTCCACTCTCTTCTAAATCACACACCCCGGTTTCGCTTGCTTCTCTGTTCCCCTCGCCATTCCCCCCCCCCCCCCCCCCCCCCCCACCACCATATATAATCAGGTTTATGTCTTTTCTTTCTATTGATTTGTATTAATCATATTTTTTCTTTTTATATCTTTTGCCGATACTTTCATTTTCATTTATTTGTACCTACTATTTTTTTATTTAATATTTTGATACATTCTTAATTTTTTATTACATAAAGTTGTGACCCCCCCCCCCCCCCCCCTCCCCCCATTCTACATGTCACAATATAATATATTGTATTATATGTAGGTATATACATATATGTAATCCCCCGAAATAAAATCCTGGGCACGCTCCTGAGCCGGAGGGTTGGCAGCCCTGCTCAGAAGTTTTTATGAAACGCCCCTAATAAGTGAGTTTGTTTAGATTGTTGTCGCATGACGTCATCTAGCGTGAACGACAAGAGCCAAAGTATGATTCACAAAATTATATTTCAGAGTTGAAGTTGTTACAGAATTTTATTAAGAAAAAAAAATATTAAGAAACTATTTTTTTTTTAAATAGTTCAAACCAGGGAACAACTATAAAAAAAAAAAAAACCTAGGCTCGAGGCCCTTTTTTAATTTATTTTGTCTGAGGCCCGTGGCTTTAGCCACTCCCGCCACCCGTGGCTAAAGGTACGTTTACATCTGACAGTAGTTATTGCGTGAAATTTGTGTCAGACAGAAATCGTGGCTAATGTAAACAGTGATGAATTTGTGTCTGAGATATATTTTTCTACTACTTACTATAAGTGTCGACACATCTATACCAACAGGTGTAAACACTTATTATTTGCATGTTAAAACCTGTCCGCTAGTTATTCCCGAAGTTGGCTGCTCGTCTACTTTTCTGGCAATAAGTGTAGGAACACGGGTGGTTAAAAGTGGAAGTTGAACACTTAATCGAAATGTACCACAGTAAGCCTGAGCTGTGGTACTTTGTGTTTCCAACAAATTTTTATATTATGGAAAAATAAATATTTTTTATGTTTCAATAATTAATTTTTTCATTTTTCTTTAAAAATTATTCTTCAAAAATAACACAAGAATATGAACATGGTGATAAGTTCGAAAATAATTGTATGAGAGGACCGTAACAAGGAAAATAAGGGATGGGGTGCTACACACCCCACGGTGCCTCTAAGTATGTGAAAAAACACAATGCCATTCAAGGGTTAAAAGCAAAATCAGTTGACAACTGTATTCCCGGCAGGTTGGAAAGAGAGTCCTACGTTATCTCCAGTCCATTGAAGACCTAACTCTGTCGCTGAAGCACATCTCGTCTTTCTACACTCCTTGTATACTTGCCAGGCATAATCAGCACACTGGAGGTAGTTAACATCCTTGTTATCTTCTTCCTCTTTATTCACATTTCCGTAGACATTTTCACCAACATAACCGTTACCAACTGATTGTTGACTGTTGCTATTTCCATAGTATCCATTGTTAACGTTGCTGTATCCATTGTTAGCGTTGTTGTATCCATTGAAAAAATAATTGATTGATTCGTGCTGGGGACGTATATAGTATGTGATTCACCGACGAATTTGTTTTTTAATTGGTTAAACAAAACTGAGGGTTGTGGGACCCGATGTATATGAAAAAATATCATATTTAACTCTATAGGGTAATAAAATAAAAAATAAAAAAAATTATTGTTTTGTCATGTTTTAATTTATTCTTCAATAACTTATTGATTACAATTAATTCAAAACAATTTGTACATTGTAAAAATACTGAAAGAAATAAAATGGGCAAAGTAACATCTGTTGCACTCAGAAATACTTAACGCTACAACATACATTAAAAGTAATAAATAAAAAAATTAAAAAAAAAGAAAAAAAAAGGTCTTTCAAAGTGTGAAATAACGCTTGTGTCTTTAAATATGTCATAAAAAATACAAACATTTTTAAACTTAACATGTTTTCACTATATGTGTACTTAATAATTAATGAACAAATTTGAATTTTGAAATAGAACGTACTTCCTGGAAACATTTTGGAAAACTGGAAGAATAACAAATTAATAAAAATGCATTTTTAAAGAGTGCATTTTTATATAATTAACTACAATAAACAACAATTAGTACAAATATATTATCAAATTCTACAATTATTGTTGTATCAATTTCTAATATTTGTAGAGTGAATGTTCATCAATGAGTTAGGTCAGATCTGATCTTTCTGATTCCCTGATTCCAAGAATATAAAAAAAAATTGTGTTTATACTCTAATAACTGTGTGTCTGTGAACACGATCACGATAATTGCCGTAAGAATAAATGTATCAACACGAAATTTTATATGTGTATTCAAAACCCTTTTCGGACGACATCTATTGATTTTCAGATGAATCGGCCAAAGGAGAGGGTGGGGGAAGGATAAACACAAAAACTCTAATAACTGCCGTTGTAATGAAAGTATCGACACTAAAATTTCATAAGTGTATTTAAATCCCCATAAGATCGACGACGCCATAAGGCTACACACAAAAACTCTGATAATTAATGAATTTATCGACGCAAAATTTCGTATGTAAATTCATAAACCCATAAGGACGGTACTTATTTATTTTCAGCTTAGAAGTGGGGGGGGGGGGGGGGGGGGTCTCGAGTCAAAAACCTTAATAACTCTCAATGTAATGAATGTATCGAGACAACTTTTAATATGAGGATCCAACTATTAATTTTTAGACCAGTTTTTCAACAATGAGGAGCCCAACATACTGACAGGTGACAGATAAATTCCGATAAAATTAGCTGAAGTGATCTTGAATAGTTGATTCATTGTTCACTATGTTTAAACACATGTATACCCTTCGTAACTAATGTTAAGTTACAATAATCATATTAAACAATTAACATTTAACCTGGCTCTACTTTCAATAAAAAAATGAATTGTTATTAATATAGGTAATAGCCAAAAAACAGTAGCTTTAATAAAAAAAATAAAAAAAATAATAATAAAAAAAAACAGATTAAGTTTTAAAATGACCTCTCTCAACGATGAACTCACCTCACAAACTGAACTTCTGTTAAAGTAATGATACTTTGATAATATAAGGCTCATTATTGTACTGATTTTAGGCTGCGATAAATATTTATCAAAGATATATAAATATATATATTTGAGATATTAAATGTAGAAATTTAATAAAAATAAATACTGACTATAGTACATTTCAGTATAATATTACTATAGGTGTACAACTTAAATATGGCAAAAGGTTCAAAATTCACTGTAATTATGATTTATTGTTTGTATTATATCACTTTCAACGAATAAAGTAATTTCATTAGTTTATTTCCATTGTTTTCGCAGTTGGGGTGCACCATCTTATAAGATAAATAGAGGCGACACACAAGTCAACAGAAAATAAGGACTCAGGTACAGAGCAGAAGGAGAAAGTCATAAATAACTATGATCCAAACCGTCTGGAGCGCTGCAAACCTGTCATATTCTAGTTGTACGTCTATAATAATTAGGAGAAGGTTAGGTTAGGTTAGGTTTTATGACTCATGCCCGGGCTTTAACTACGAGGTCATATCGCCTACTACCAGAGCGCTCTTTCGTCACTCTGGTGAGCATGAGCCCGACTCTACTGTGGGAGTCCTCAATTTTGCCTACCCTAAATTTTTATTCATCTAGGGTAGGGGTCTTTAACGAGTACCTGACATTGTACAGGCTCGGGACCATCACTTAACGTCCCATCCGAAGGACGGCGTGCTTAAGTTTATTTTACCTCCCAGATAAAATAAACTAAGGGCCTCGGTCGGGCTACGAACCCACGACCTTGAGCTCAGAAGTCAAGCACGCTTACCACTGAGCTACCGGCCCCCTATTAGGAGAATATCTAAGTTCAATATTTAGAAAACTTTTACAAGGAAACTTCATTTGTTGATAGTTTTTATAGTATAGGGGAAGTTATGTAATCAGTCGAAAATTTGATATTGAGTTACTACAGGATTTTCATTTTTTCCGACTTTCTATCCAAATCTAAAAATAAAAGAATAAATAAAAACGCTGAAAATGTATAGGTGTCTCACTCAGGGACATCTCAAATCTTATATAAAATTTCCTGCCGATATATTCATTCTATTGGGAGTTATTATGTTCATGGATACAATTTTTGTTTTTCTAATTTCCGATTCTGGGCATCGGAAAACATAAAATTCCGATGAAAACTCAACCGATTACATAACTTACCCAATACCCAATGAGAAATTAGATTTCCCAACGTACTGATTCTAATTATATTAACAATTTTTTATACATTTATAATATAATTGTATAGAGAAATAATACATAAATAGGAAAAACAACAATTAACTTATTTTTTTATCATCTTAATTCAAAATATTTTAAAGCTATAATTTATAGTTAAACACTATTTAAGAGTTTGTATAAATATTTCTATCCAACCGAGTTGAACAACCAGTTTGAGTTATAGTAATGGCAACGATACAGTCTAGTTTAGGGATGCGCGTACAGGTTTATGTCTTTTCTTTCTATTGATTTGTATTAATCATATTTTTTCTTTTTATATCTTTTGCCGATACTTTCATTTTTATTTATTTATACGTACTATTTTAAAATTTTTATTTAATATTTTGATACATTATTTATTTTTTATTACATAGAGTTTTTTTTTTTTTTTTTTATTTTTTTTTTTATCTCAGTTATGGCCTTATGCTGAGGCATATCGGCCAGCTACCATGATGATCATTTTGGAAAATTTTTTACAGGTACCTTACATAGAGTTGTGGCAGCCCTGCTCAGAAGTTGTTATGAAACGTCCCTAATAAGTTAGTTTGTTTACATTGTTGTCGCATGACGTCATCTAGCGTGAACGACAAGAGCCAAAATATGATTCACAAAATTATATTTCAGAGTTGAAGAATTTTATTAAAAAAAAAAAAATATTACTATTATTATTATTACGGCTACCAGTTTATTACGATTATAACCAGTTAATTAGAATTATTATCTCAAGGGTGTGCGCAGTGGAAGTGTATTTATTATATCTAAACAGGGGTAGTGGTATCGTAAAGAAAGAGACACAAGAGAAACAGATAAATATATATATTGTATTTACAATTGGGTCCAGGCACGGCTCGGCAGATATAAGTGAAATAACTAGATACAATTAATAAATATAATACAATAGACCCACAATGAAGAGTTGAAGACAAGAATACAAATACAAGATAATGAATATGTGGTAGTACAAAAGTGAGTGTGTCTCGCACTGCCGGCCTGGGTACTTATAATGCCATAGAACGGCCTAGACTCTCGTTCTAGAACCTTCCATTATAGAAAATTGGATATTTCTATATATATAAGGTATTTACAATGGTTTTGTTATATATTTAAATTATTATTACATATATACACATCTTTAACTTTATTTTACAAAACGTATATCGGCCTTATAATATATATGTATTTTGGCAAAACTAAAATCTAGACAAGGGATCGATTTGGTCCATTTGTTCTATAAGGCCTATTCAGTCCATCTGGATCTAAATTACATCAGATTATTTGTCCCATAAATATAATGTTATATGTTCCGATATATTTTTATAGTATTAATTATTAGTTTTCCCTTAGTGTCAGTGAAGTGTATGTATATTTGGTGGGATATGGGATATAGGGGATTCTGGGAACATAGAATACAATCATATATATGGTGACTAACTTGTAGCTGCTTGTTGTCATATAATGTAGATAAGTATAATATTGCAGATGTGCTGGTTCATGGGACTTACCAACTTTCATCATCTCTACTTCATGGTTTCTGACAGCCATTGTCCCTAGTAGGGATCTATCGATACAAATAAAGTATCGATACTTTTAACGGATCTAATACTTTTGGTATCGATACTTTTCTTTCGATACCAAGTAAGGGTGGTACCAAATGGTTTATCGTTTATGAAGATATACGTTTGTTTGATTTTGAACAGAACCGTGAACGTGATTACGATTTCAGCATTTTATTTTATTTTTACATTCCATATTCTCAATTACAAATTATAATGCCTCGTCCCAAGTTTGGAATGAAAAAGTGAAATATTGTGGTAATACGTATAGTCTTCAGTAGTTTTATATCCTTAGTAAAAATAAATTGAATGTTTATTTTATAAGGTTTTTTATTATTTTCAGTATGTTTTTAATAATATAATTGTATCTTATTCGATTTGATTTATTTGCTTCTTATGCCCACTACAATATCTCATTTATTTGCTTCTTATGCCCACTACAATATCTCATTTATTTGCTTCTTATGCCCACTACAATATCTCATTTATTTGCTTCTTATGCCCACTACAATATCTCATTTATTTGCTTCTTATGCCCACTACAATATCTCATTTATTTGCTTCTTATGCCCACTACAATATCTCATTTATTTGCTTCTTATGCCCACTACAATATCTCATTTATTTGCTTCTTATGCCCACTACAATATCTCATTTATTTGCTTCTTATGCCCACTACAATATCTCATTTATTTGCTTCTTATGCCCACTACAATATCTCATTTATTTGCTTCTTATGCCCACTACAATATCTCATTTATTTGCTTCTTATGCCCACTACAATATCTCATTTATTTGCTTCTTATGCCCACTACAATATCTCATTTATTTGCTTCTTATGCCCACTACAATATCTCATTTATTTGCTTCTTATGCCCACTACAATATCTCATTTATTTGCTTCTTATGCCCACTACAATATCTCATTTATTTGCTTCTTATGCCCACTACAATATCTCATTTATTTGCTTCTTATGCCCACTACAATATCTCATTTATTTGCTTCTTATGCCCACTACAATATCTCATTTATTTGCTTCTTATGCCCACTACAATATCTCATTTATTTGCTTCTTATGCCCACTACAATATCTCATTTATTTGCTTCTTATGCCCACTACAATATCTCATTTATTTGCTTCTTATGCCCACTACAATATCTCATTTATTTGCTTCTTATGCCCACTACAATATCTCATTTATTTGCTTCTTATGCCCACTACAATATCTCATTTATTTGCTTCTTATGCCCACTACAATATCTCATTTATTTGCTTCTTATGCCCACTACAATATCTCATTTATTCCTTTAATTTTAATGTGTTTATTATTATTATTATTATATAGGTATATAAATTATACATGGTTTAAATTAAACAACAACGTCTTGAAGTGAAGCACAACACAAGTGTTAAGTCGCGAGTTGAGTGCGAGTGAATTCGGGAACACGCCGAGAATCGATACCTACGGTGTGTTCCTTGAACGACCTGTGGTGAGTGACTTGTTGATTCATTGAACTACAGGATTCAGTCGTCTCTTAACAACGAGAGGGACCAGTTGGTCGCCACGCGGGGTGGACTGAGAGTCTGGGTCGAGCCAGCACGCGGTGTGCGGAATGGATTCGTCCTTATTACCACGCGGGTATAAGGTGAGTCGTTAGTTACCATGCGGAAGTGAGTTGGTTATTACCACGCGGGTATAAAGTGAGTCGTCTGTTACCAAGCACAGTAAGTGAGTGACTTGCGTAGTTCCCACGCGGTATGGGACTTATTATTGAACAACTGACTTTGTGTTCGTTACCACGCGGTACCCAAACCCAACAACAAGTGTTAATAGGGACATGAACCAAGATTCATGAAGTGTTAACTTCTTTCCAAGGAGACACCCGTCTCAGCTATATAAAAATCCCCCCCCCCCCCCCCCCCCCCCCCCTCCTTTCAAATCTACTAACTAATTTGGATGAAAATATACTACTATATATATATTCGCATTAACAAGATAATACTTAATGAAAATTTGTGACGATACCTGTTATTATGTTATTGAGTGCCGAGTGAGAACAAGAATTGAAGAATGGACTTACATTTTATATTCTCTTTATATACTAATTATTTACCTAGAAATTTCACTTATTTTAATTAGTTTCAACACTTAATTATTCTTGTAGCGGCCTGGCCGCTAGTATTGTTGTAAACATTTGATAAAATTGATTGTTGATAAAAAGGCTCTCAGTTGAAAATATAAAATCTAAAAAAATACATAGAAAATCTTGTTGAAAATAAAGTGGAGTTATTTGGTATATATATAAACCCGAGAACGCTACAATTGGTGGCAGCGGTGGGATCAAAGAAGATATTACCAGAATCCATGCCAAGACGTGCGAGACAGGCTACTAGAGGAGCGGATGGCCTGAGTGAGGCTATGGGAGACCATGACGGGGCGTCCGGGGACGCAGCCCAGAGCTTTGTCAGGCCGGTAGTCCAGCCGAGGGCCTACACTGAGGAATCCGAGACTTGGGGTGAGTACCTCCAGTATTTTGATACAGTGAGTCGCCTCAATAACTGGACGGGTGAGGGGAAGGCCCTGTTCCTGGGTGCGTATATCACGGGGGAGGCCCGTAGCATTTATAACTCCCTCCCAGAGGCGGTCAGGTCTGATTTCGACCTTTGCTGCCGGGAGATAGGGTCTCACCTTGAGCCAGAAGAACTGCGTGAGCTCCGGAAGGACGCGTTTCGTCGTAGACGTCAGGAGAAGGCAGAAACACTCACCCAATTTGCAACGGGCCTCAAGATGTTCTATGCTCGAGCCTACCCATATAGGGAGGGACCCGAAAAACAGGAGGCCCTAAAGGACCAATTTTTATCCGGACTGAGAAATAAGGAGACCCGACTACATACTGCCCTGACGCGCCCCAGTTCACTTGACTCGGCGCTCAGGCGGGCGCTGGTTGTAGAATCTACCTGCGCCTTGTATGGACCGCCGTCTGATGTCGCGGGGATTCGAGGAGAGTGGCAGGAGCAGGGTGGTGGTGTGGTTGAGGGCGCTGCGGCTACTGTTTCAACCGATCAAGTGCCGCTCAGAAACTTTATCCAAGATCAAAAAGCCCAGATACTAGCGCAAGGGGCCCAACTCGCCGAACTGACTAAAGCTGTGTCCAAGTTGACGGCTCGGGTGGATGCAGGAAACAGGCAGCCTAGGGGGGTCCGCCGTTGTCTGACATGCTGGTCCTGCGGGAAAGAGGGGCACGTAAAGGCTTCCTGTCCGGGAAACTGAAGGGGGCCACCAACGAGGGCCAGTTGGTGGTCTGCAAACATCTGGCTCCAGCTGTCTCGGATAGCACCCGTCTGCGGGGTAATTGTGTGGACATCGAGATACACGGCCGACGAATAGTAGCCCTAGTTGACACGGGGGCCACCGTGTCGATGCTTAGTCTGAACTGCGCCCAGCGTTTGGGCCTGCGACTGCAGGAGCAGCCGCGTTGCAGGCTCACTGCTGCAAATGGTGAGGAAATCCAAACTGCAGGGTTTATTGACGCCCAATTAAAGATGGGTGGGGCCACGTATGAACATCGGTGCATTGTGGGTGACATCCGTTTCGATGTTATATTGGGTGTTGATTTTCTGAGGGAGAACAATGCCCGGCTGTCATTCAAAGAGGATTTATTGGAGATGAAAAACAACCGAGTCCCATTACGTGCTGTGGGTGTCCATCTAGGCCGTAATCTAGACGTCGTCCTTGGGGAGACTGTTACGGTGCCGGGACACCACGAAATTATCATTACAGCCCCCCTTTCCGTGGAAGAGGGGAGGGAAGTTGTGTTTGAGCCGAGAAAGCGAACTGAGGAAAAGACGGGTATCCGGCTAGCTCGAGTTGCAGCTGTGGTGCGGAAGGGGGAGATCCCTTTGCGCTTACTGAACCCTTGTTCCGAAGAGAAAATATTATACGCTAAGACATGCCTTGGTCAGGTGGAGGTGACCCTGGAGGGCATTGCAGTGGTCGAAGAAGATCGTCGACAGCAAGAGGTAGGACCGAGGGACGTGGACGTTGAAGCCCTGTTCCGCGTGAACAACATGGTGCTGGGTGTAGGTCAGAAAGAGGGTGTCGTACGGCTTCTTCGGGATTACGTCGACATATACTCTCTGGGTTCCACGGACATGGGTCTGACTACGTTGGTGCAGCACAAGATTGTGACCGAGGGCGCCGCGCCGATCAGGCAGCCGGTGCGCAGGATCCCGTACCAGCGGCGGCAGGAAGTTAGGCGGCTAATGTCAGAAATGTTAGAGCAAGATGTTATCGAGCCATCCAAGTCCCCGTGGGCCAGCCCGATTGTTCTGGTCTCCAAGAAGGATGGGAGCATCAGATTTTGCGTAGACTACCGTAAGCTAAACGACGTCACGAAAAAGGATGCATACCCCCTCCCACGGATCGACGATATTCTTGACAATTTAACGGGTGCAAAATATTTTTCGTCATTAGACCTCGCGGCAGGCTACTGGCAAGTAGGTGTGGAGGAAACTGACCGAGAGAAAACAGCGTTTGTGACCACAGAGGGCCTGTATCAGTTCAGGGTTTTGCCGTTCGGGCTTTGTAATGCACCTGGCACATTTCAGAGGCTCATGGACTTGGTACTGGGAGGGCTGAAGTGGACCACTGCCATGGTCTACCTTGACGATATCGTTGTGTGGAGTGCCACTGTGGAAGAACACCTAGCCAGACTACGCGAAGTGTTTGAAAGGATTCGACATGCAGGTCTTAAGTTGAAGCCCCGCAAGTGTCAAATCCTCCGTCGGCAGATTTCTTTTCTGGGACATGTCGTGTCGGCTGAGGGTGTCGCCACAGACCCGGGAAAGATTGAAGCAGTGCGCAACTGGCCCGTTCCTACGAACATGAGTGCTCTGCGGTCTTTCCTTGGGTTTGCTGCGTACTATAGGCGCTTCGTGAACAACTTTGCCGAGCTGGCATCGCCTTTATATGGGGCCGTCAAAAAGGGAAGCAAGTTGCAGTTTGGGCCAGAGCTGCAGCAATATTTTCAAGAACTGAAGACCGCATTGACATCCGCCCCTGTTTTAGGTTTGCCGCAAGCTAAAGGAGCATTTGTGGTCGATTGTGACGCCAGTGACTTAGGCCTAGGGGCAGTCTTGAGTCAAGTGCAAGACGGAGTAGAGAAGGTCTTGGGATATGCTAGCCGAGCCCTGTCGAAGGCGGAACGTCACTATTGCACCACACGCAAAGAAATGCTGGCCTTGGTGTTTGGAGTGCGGCACTTTCGATTTTACTTGTATGGACAGAAGTTCACCGTCCGGACGGATCATAATTCCCTTAAATGGCTGCGATCGTTTAAGGAACCGGAGGGACAGGTCGCTCGGTGGCTCGAATTACTTTCGCCCTATGATTTTGACGTCATCCACCGTCCTGGTAAACTACACGGGAACGCTGATGGACTATCCCGATCATGTGCGCAGTGTCAGGGAAAGAAAAGATCAAGAAAGATCGCCGGTAGCGAAGATGAAGCGGAGCTCGAAGAGGAAATAGATGAACGGTCCACTGAGGAGAACACAGTGGCCGGCGAGTGGCTGGGAGCTGTGGTGTCGGATGACACTTTGTCGAAGGCCCAGGAGAACGACCCGTTGCTTGGCACGGTGCTCCAGTGGATTGCACAGGGAGCCCGGCCACCTTTTGGCGAAGTCAAAGGAAAGAATCCAAAATTAATCAGCTTGTGGACGCAATGGAGTCGGCTAGAGAAGCGTGAAGGCTTGCTTGTGAGGAGATGGGACGAGGAAATGAAACCCTCGCGACATCAGCTGGTGCTCCCTCAGACGCTAGTGGAAACGGTGTTGGAGGGTCTTCATGATAGCCCCGCGGGGGGAGCGCATCTAGGGATCACAAGGACGCTGTGCAAGGTAAGAAATCGGTACTACTGGCCAGGTCACCGAAAGGATGTTGAGGCATGGGTGAGTGCTTGTCCGGGGTGCGGAGCAAAGAAAGGGGCACGGAGAAGGGCGCCAATGCAAAGAGTCGTGGCCGGCTTCCCGTTCCAGAGGGTGGCCGTCGACATCCTGGGGCCGCTACCGCGAACACGTGGTGACAACAGGTACATCCTGGTGGCGGCCGACTACTTTACGAAGTGGGTGGAAGCCTACCCGCTGAAAAACATTGAAAGCGAGACGGTGGCGAACACCCTCATTCAGGAGTTCTTTACTCGCTATGGGGCTCCCTACGAGCTGCATACAGACCAGGGCCGCCAGTTTGAATCTCGCCTCTTCTCCGAGCTGGCAGCCAAGCTGGGAATAAAGAAGACCCGCACCACCCCCTATCACCCGGAGTCGGATGGCTTAGTTGAAAGATTCAACAGGACGTTATGCAGCATGCTCAGCCATTACGCCAGAGATCGGCAAGACAATTGGGATCAATTTCTACCGCAGGTGATGATGGCGTACCGGTCGAGCAGACATGAGACGACCGGTCTTACACCCTACTATGCCCTGTTCGGTCGGGAAGTTAGGCTGCCCATTGACATAATGTACGGGCAGCCTGAAGACGAGACTACACTCGACGATTTTGTGTCGCGACGAGTCCAGCGGATGGAAGAAGCCTTCCAGTTCGTACGGGAAGTGCAAAAGAAAGAGCAAGAGGTCCAGAAAGATTACTACGACCAGAGGAGCATGGAGAGCCATCTTCAGGAAGGGGACAAGGTATGGTTGTGGAGTCCTTTTGTGGGCAGAGGTCGGACTCCCAAGCTGCACCGACCCTGGGCGGGACCGTATAATATTTTAAAAAAGTTGTCCGATGTCACATTCCGAATCCAGGCTCAGGAGGGACGACGGAAGCGACTCGTGGTACATGCCAACCTCTGAAGGTGTACAGAGCTTCACCTCGGGTCCCACCTCAGCTTCCCCGGGGAGGGGAAGAGTGTAGCGGCCTGGCCGCTAGTATTGTTGTAAACATTTGATAAAATTGATTGTTGATAAAAAGGCTCTCAGTTGAAAATATAAAATCTAAAAAAATACATAGAAAATCTTGTTGAAAATAAAGTGGAGTTATTTGGTATATATATAAACCCGAGAACGCTACATTCTCTTTGGAATGTGATATATAGTTGATTCAGGGATAAGTGACCTCCTGACCATCCCGAATGAAGGTACTCGCCCCCCCCCCCCCCCCTTTTCATAACCCATTTTGCCTGAAAAAAATAAGGTGTTGTCCTAATAAGTTATTCGTTCTTTTTGTACGAGTAAAATACCATGTCGATACATTGGATAAATCGATATCACGTGTTGTTGAGTTGAGCAGTAGTCAATATTTACTAGAAACAGTAATATTGTTGGGTTATTTAGCTCCATTCATCTCACTGTAAATAAATCGCAATTATATAACATTAAATTTGGGACAAAATCTGTGTTTATGATGTAAGCGTTTTTTTTTTTCTTTCTTTTTTTTATTTATGTTAATTGTTGAAAACAGTATGTTCATTGTTCGAAATTGAATTTATCAATTGTCAGCTCATTCGAGAGGCATAGTTTGGATCCGAAATATGCCTCTTGAATGAGCTGACAATTTACAAAGAAATCATAGAAGTTATGTTGTTTTTGTATTTTACTAGAGAAATCCAGCAGGGAAATGGATAAAAACGGCATGTGAGCAGACTAACTTTATTTTCACTATAGCAGTTGGTACAGTGAATATATTAAAATGCGTGTTAACTGTTTTTTTTTATTAAGGTTACATTTTGGCAAAGGAATGTAACCATTTCACAGTTTTTTTCAATTTAAAGTAAAATCAGTTGTGAACGGTACCCCTCCTAGCGGCAGGTTGAGATTAGGTTGTAAATTGAATCCTATTCCATCTCCAGTCCATTGGAGACCTAACCCTGCCGCTGCTTGACATCTCGTCTTTCTACACTCCTTGTATACTTGCAAGGCATAATCAGCACACTGGAGGAAGTCAACATCCTTGTTACCTTCTTCTTCTTTATTCACATTTCCGTAGACATTTTCACCAACATAACCGTTACCAACTGGATATTGATTGTTGCTGCTTCCATAGTATCCATTGTTAGCGTTGTTGTATACATTATTAGGGTTGTATCCATTGTTAGCGTTGTAACCATTGTTAGGGTTGTATACATTATTAGGGTTGTATCCATTGTTAGCATTGTATCCAATGTTAGCGTTACTGTACCCCCCTCTTCCATATCCACTTCCTTTGTTTGACTCTAGTTGGTTCTTCGTACACACTATAAAGGTATCTCGTAGAAGTTTCACATATTCTTCCTCGGGTGCTGGCTCCACTTCAGTTGGTTTACCTTGAAACGAAAACAAAACCAACCATTAATCACTTTTAAAATTTTTAAAACACTCCATATTTCAGGCAGTGACTTCGCCATTATCATATTGTACCCGGCATTTTTCCAAAAAATTAATTTTCTTACCAAGAGCTGAAGATAGAACAGCAGCCATTGTTATGAAGTAGATGAACGCCATGTTTCCAAAGATATCTATAACATACATACATAACTGTTAACATATCTTGCATTATGTTCTTAATTCTACGATAACTGATCCACTTGAAATCTCTAAATGTCTAATATTTTTCTTAACACTTGTGTGAGATGTGTGCTATTCTTTGACGTTTCGAAGTATAATAATTTTGTATTTTTTTCACTCGATTTTTTTTTAACATTTGTAAGATAACCTATTCCGATCTGAGTTGCCATCTTCACTTAGTAACCTCCCATTTTCTTGGAAATTACCTCAATTATTTTGTATGTGACGGGATTCGAACCCGCAACCCTGGTAAGACCATGCGATCAAAGCTCTAGCCCGAGCGATATCGACTAACTGATTAGTTTGGTAACGTTATATTTAAAATGCATTAAAAGATGAGATGTAATTTGTTATGAGTTATTATAATCTTTTTACCGTGTTCTCCATCGCTCTAGACCTCACTTCAAGACAAACTATAATATAACACACTATAATATTTCCTGCCAATCCGAGAGAGTTACAAGACAGTATTGAACGATATTTTTAATAATTTTTTTTATTGGGCTTATGTACGATGCATATGTTTCTATAACGGTGTTATTTACAACATCCATCACCCGGGGAGAGAGTTCTATCTACGAGATAAAACTCTCTCCCGGACGGGATTCGAACCCGCAATCATGGTAAGACCATGCGACCAAAGCTCTACGCTCTAGCCCGCACGGCCACCAAGGTCCCATTATTGTAAATAATTGTTGTTTCATTTAGAATAATTCATGCAAAAATTGAGATTGAATTTTCTTGGTTGGTATAAGAAAGTCCTGTTATGCCTCAAGTAGAAGGAAGTATTTAAATTCTGCGAAAATCCGAGATCGAGTTTTCAACGAGATGTAGGTAAAGTTTCAAGGTGCTCTGAGCTAGATTTGATCATTTTCGCGATGTCATATGTCCTTACATATATCTGATGATGTGACGAAATTGGACGAAAATCGAGAGCACTTTACTTCGGGGCTTAAGTATTTGAGGTATTTTGGCCTGAAAGCCCTTATATTAATGTTTTAATCAAAAATCCTGACAAATAAAGATTAGGTTAGGTTTTATGACTCATGCCCGGGCTTTAACTACGAGGTCATATCGCCTACTACCAGAGCGCTCTTTCGTCACTCTGGTGGACATGAGCCCGACTCTACTGTGGGAGTCCTAAATTTTGCCTACCCTAAATTTTTATTCACCTAGGGTAGGGGTCTTTAACGAGTACCTGACATTGTACAGGCTCGGGACCATCGCTTAACGTCCCATCCGAAGGACGGCGTGCTTAAGTTTATTTTACCTCCCAGATGAAATAAACTAAGGGCCTCGGTCGGGTTACGAACCCACGCTCTTGAGCTCAGAAGTCAAACACGCATACCACTGAGCTACCGGCGCCCTCACAAATAAATGTTGTAGAGAACACAAAATGACACATTTTATTTCTAAATGTTTTTAGTAGAACGCCTTTTTTTGCGAGATATATCCCGAAACACATGTTTTAAGAAGGTTTAATTGATTCACGTGAACACGCGAAGTACCTACTATAGAAAGATAAAATGTATAACTTAATAATACAAGAATATACAATAAATTTATATTCAAGTATAAATGGTATTGCATAGCTACGAATTTTAAAATGCCTTTTCATTATTTGCATTTTTTTATTTAAAAATAATGAATAAACAGGATTTTTTCTTATAGCAACCACTTTTTTACAGATGACCTCCATTTTCCTTCTCAAATTCATACCAGCAGTACTGGGTATAACTAAGTGACTCTCTGAATTACAATGAACATATTACGTTTTATGTACCTACTGTTTGTCACAGCGAGTTAATATTAGAAACAGATTGTTAGAAAATCACTAATTACAATAACTTGTTGATATATCACAGTAACAAGATAAGACTTAATAATAATAATTTGTGACCATACCTGTTGTTGAGTGCCGAGTGAGGACCAGAACTGCATGATGGACTTGCATTTTATAATCTCTTTATATACTAATTACTTATCTAGAAATTGCACTAATTTTAAATAGTTACAACACTTCATCATTCTCTATGAAATTTGATAACTAGTTGATTAGTGAATCAGTGGCCTCGTTCCCATCTTGAAACAAAGTGATTTCAGGAGGCTTCATAAATTTAGGAAGTAGCCTTTGAGTTATCCACAGTTAGCGTTATATCCGATATGGCTGAAAATTGATCGGACGAAACTTAAGACCACTTTTTGAGGAGTCTGAGTGAGAGAAGTGAACCAAGTAGGAGTGAAAAATATAACAGTGGAAAGTACATAGATGCGCAAAGGTACTTTTTATATATTTATATGTGTATATAGGCCCAATAAAATAATTTAAAGAGTGGCCATTTTAAAAAAAGAAGAAAATCCTAAAGTAGTAGTGTCCAGCTGGTCTTTGATAATACTCCAACGTGTCCCTTCACCTGTTCTCTAGAAAGATTCACCACCTCAAGATGGCAAATTGCCGAAACTAGTTGTGGTAAAAATAAAAATATATGTTGGACTGATAAATCTAATTACTTATTTACTAAAGTAGATGTAAAAATTAATTCGTAAGGTTTTATTTTTATTTTTTTTTATGTTATTAAATTTATAACGTAGATTCAGTTAAATAAACCCAATATTTGTTCTTTCATTCTATGCTATTCATTTTCCCTGTGAACCAAGTAAGATAATTTATACCTTTGGATTAGATTTAACATTTTTGCAAATTTAGGAAAACAAGATGGCATCTCATTATTATCTTTAGAAGAAATCCAGATGAAAAATTGGTAATTGAATTTCTTTTAAATACGTGCAATTTTGAAGAAAGTGCACGTCTTTAACTTTCGATATTTTTTTAGGGCGCTTTTCGGAAACTACTGTAGAAAGCCAAATTTAGTAGAAGACCAGCAACAATTTCTACAGGAAATGTAATTTTATTTAATTGTTTCTTTATTATTTATTTAATTTAATATAATTTGTTTTTTATTATTACAGAAGATTCGGTTTGTAGCACAAAAATGGATTAGTTTTGGAGGGAGAGCGAATACATAATTGATTAGTTCAAGAGGCTCAACATAAAAAACTACCGTTCTAATGAATGTATCAACATCTATTAGTTTTCAGCGCAATCAGTCGATGAGATGGGGGAGATCAGAGGAGCTCAACTGAAAAATTCTAGTAACTGCAGATGTAATGAATGTATTGACTTGAAATTTTATATTTAAATTCAAACCCTCATAATGATGGCAGCTATCAATTTTCCGTAAAATTGGGGGAAGGAGAAGACCAATACCCTAACAATTGCCGATGTATCGACACAAAATTTAATATGAGGATTCAGAAGTCCCTATGTAAATTAATTATTGAGTTTTAGCCCAAACGACCGAATGGCTTTGGAGGGAATGCGAAAACGTAATTAATTGTTTCGTGATGGGGACGTACATAGCCGGTGATTCGCCGACGAATTTGTTTTTTAATTGGTTAAGTAAAACTGAGGGTTGTCGGACCCGATATATATGAAAAATATCTTATTCAACTCTATAGGGTAATAAAATAAACAAAAATGATTGTTTTGTCATGTTTTAATTTATTCTTCAATAACTTATTGATTACAATTTTTTTTTTTTTTTTTGGCCTTATGTTCGATGCATATTAGCCATGTCAATGTGTTATCTAGTTATCTACGACATCCATGGACCCGGGAGGGAGTTCCATCTACGAAATAAAACTCCATCCCGGACGGGATTCGAACCCGTAAACCATGGTGGGACCATGCGACCAAAGCCCTACGCTCTAGCCCGCATGGCCACCATGGCTCCCATTGATTACAATTAATTCAAAACAATTTGTACATTGTAAAAATACTGAAAGAAATAAAATGGGCAAAGAAACATCTGTTGCACTCAGAAATATTTAACTCTACAACATACATTAAAAGTAATAAATAAAAAAATTAAAAAAAAGAAAAAAAAAGGTCTTTCAAAGTGTGAAATAACGCTTGTCTTTAAATATGTCATAAAAAATACAAACATTTTTAAACTTAACATGTTTTCACTATATGTGTACTTAATAATTAATGAACAAATTTGAATTTTGAAATAGAACGTACTTCCTGGAAACATTTTGGAAAACTGGAAGAATAACAAATTAATAAAAATGCATTTTTAAAGAGTGCATTTTTATATAATTAACTACAATAAACAACAATTAGTACAAATATATTATCAAATTCTACAATTATTGTTGTATCAATTTCTAATATTTGTAGAGTGAATGTTCATCAATGAGTTAGGTCAGATCCCGATATATGGCTGATAAGTTTCAAAAACATCCGACAATCTCATGTTTGCTAGACGACCACTCCATGCCAAAATCAACCTTGGTTTCAAAATTTTATTTAAAATATATTTTTCTATGCTATTAGATAAGAAAAAGATGTAGAGAAATGAATTATGAAGACCATTTCTTATTTATTGGATTTACAACTTCTCCATAACTCTGCAGTATTTATTACTTCCCCAGCTATGTCTAGTCGAAGTTATATAATTGGTTAGAAATTCGATGTTTAGTTTTCAATGGAATTCCATCTTTTCTGATTTCCTGATTCCAAGAATATAAAAAAAAAATTGTGTTTATACTGTAATAACTGTGTGTCTGTGAACACGATCACGATAATTGCCGTAAGAATAAATGTATCGACACGAAATTTTATATGTGTATTCAAAACCCTTTTCGGACGACATCTATTGATTTTCAGATGAATCGGCCAAAGGAGAGGGTGGGGGGAAGGATAAACACAAAAACTCTAATAACTGCCGTTGTAATGAAAGTATCGACACTAAAATTTCATATGTGCATTTAAATCCCCATAAGATCGACGACGCCATAAGGCTACACAGGACGGTTACCTATTTATCTTCAGCTTAATGGCCTAAAAGGGAGGGAGGGATCAGAGAGGGGGAGGGGGGGGGGGGGTCTCGACTCAAAAACCTTAATAACTCTCAATGTAATGAATGTATCGAGACAACTTTTAATATGAGGATCCAACTATTAATTTTTAGACCAGTTTTTCAACAATGAGGAGCCCAACATACTGACAGGTGACAGATAAATTTCGATAAAATTAGCTGAAGTGATCTTGAATAGTTGATTCATTGTTCACTATGTTTAAACACATGTATACCCTTCGTAACTAATGTTAAGTAACAATAATCATATTAAACAATTAACATTTAACCTGGCTCTACTTTCAAGAAAAACAATGAATTGTTATTAATATAGGTAATAGCCAAAAAACAGTAGCTTTAATATTTAAAAAAAAAACAGATTAAGTTTCAAAATGACCTCTCTCAACGATGAACTCACCTCACAAACTGAACTTCTGTTAAAGTAATGATACTTTGATAATATAAGGCTCATTATTGTACTGATTTTAGGCTGTGATAAATATTTATCAAAGATATATAAATATATATATTTGAGATATTAAATGTAGAATTTTAATAAAAATAAATACTGACTATAGTACATTTCAGTATAATATTACTATAGGTGTACAACTTAAATATGGTAAAAGGTTCAAAATTCACTGTAATTATTATTTATTGTTTGTATTATATCACTTTCAATGAATAAAGTAATTTCATTAATTTATTTCCATTGTTTTCGCAGTTGGGGTGCACCATCGTGTAGGATAAATCATTTTTAGATAAATAGAGGCGACACACAAGTCAACAGAAAATAAGGACTCAGGTACAGAGCAGAAGGGGAAAGGCATAAATAACTATGATCCAAACCGTCTGGAGCGCTGCAAACCTGCCATATTCTAGTTGTACGTCTATAATAATTAGGAGAATATCTAAGTTCTATATTTAGAATATTTTGAAAAATTTTACAAGAAAACTTCAATTGTTGATGGGTTTTTATAGTATAGGGGAAGTTAGGTAATCAGTCGAAAATGTTATGTTGAGTTTCTACAGGGTTTTCATTTTTTCCGACTCTCTATCTAAATCTAAAAATAAAAGAATAAATAAAAACGCTGAAAATGTATAGGTGTCTCACTCAGGGACATCTCAAATCTTATATAAAATTTCCTGCCGGTATATTCATTCTATTGGGAGTTATGTTCATGGTTACAATTTTTGTTTTTCTAATTTCCGATTCAGGGCATCGGAAAACATGAAATTCCGATGAAAACTCAACCGATTACATAACTTACCCAATACCCAATGAGAAATTAGATTTCCCAACGTACTGATTCTAATTATATTAACAATTTTTTTATATACCTACTTATAATTTAATTGTATAGGGAAATAATATATAAATAGGAAAAACAACAATTAACTTATTTTTTTTATCATCTTAATTAAAAATATTTTAAAGCTAGAATTTATAGTTAAACAATATTTAAGAGTTTGTATAAATATTTACATCCGACCGAGTTGAACAACCATTTTAAGTTATAGTAATGGCAACGATAGTCTAGTTAAGGGATGCGCGTAATATGGCCCGCCATGGAAGGTTTAAAACAACGAAAAACCTACACAGTTTTTTTTTCCCTTCGAATTTTAAATAAATTTATTAGAGAGAATGAGGTATTTACTGCAGACTGAAGTAGACACTTGAGAATCCTCTTCCACGAGTCACTTCTTCGCAAATTCAACCAGAATATGATAAAGTTCAGTATAGCCAGCAGCTGTTTCAACCATCACACACTTCAGTATATAAGCCCAAGCAGGTTTATTATACACATATACATTATATATATATTTATTTATTTTATATTTGTTTCCACATTTTAATTTTAATAATACCTACTCGATTCGTTACTGACCAAAAGTCAGGATCAAAATGAACCCTCACAACAAGAGTGACAAAGAGACAGACTCATCGATATGGTATTCGATCAAAGGAACCCTTAAATAGAAAAGAAGCCAATACAGGTAACAGTTACTAAATAGATATACTAGAAAAATATGTATTCGTGATTTATATAATAATTCTTAGCAAACTTAACATAGATTTTTTTAAAAATTACTTTTTACAGGTACTATAATAATGTAGTTTATAAATGTTCTCTCAAAAACCTGAAACATTTTTTCTCAACTAACATTATGAATATTTTCTTTATTATTGTAGTAAAAACCAACATTTAAACGGAGTGATAGGTGGGGGGAAAGGGAGAGTGGTGGGAGAGAGTGAGTGAGAGGTAGGAAGAAGAAGAGTGATCCTCCCTGGGAGAGGGAGAGTGGTGGGGGAGAAGGAGAATGATGAGGGAAGGGGAAAGTGGTGGAGGAGAAGGAGAGTGATGAGGGAAGGAGAAAGTGGTGGAGGAGAGGTAGAGTAGTGGGGGAGAGGGAGAGTGGTGGGGGAGAAGGAGAGTGATGAGGGAAGGGGAAAGTGGTGGAGGAGAGGTAGAGTAGTGGGGGAGAGGGAGAGTGGTGGGAGAAGGGGAGAGTGGTGGCTTAAAATTTATTTACCAATATCACTCCACGATAAACAATTCTTCCACATATTCAATGTTCAAAATGTTTGTCGAAAAATAAGTTTCACAGTTTCAGGTATTTTTTACTCCAACATTATTTAAAACTTTCTTTATAGACATTACGGACTAAGCCCATCCTGAGTGTCTGTTTTGGTCGTCCATTTCTTATATTTATGTAAAGTTCTCATCTCTTACACATTTTCACTACTTCTTAACCAGACCTCATTATTATTATTATTTTTTTTTTTTTCAGTCAAAATCTTATAAGTTAAGACTCGAAATGGGGTCTCAAAAAAAGTGTAGTTAAGAAATGGTAAAAATGTGGAAGAGACGAAGAAAATTTCACATAATATAATCCCTAGACGACCAAAATATGCGAAATGAGAAGGATGGACAGTCCGAAACATCTATATAGGAAAAATAAGTTTCAAATAAATTGTGAGGTAAAAATAGGTGCAACTAAATAAAACTTGATTGAAAATCTCCTTAAAAATCACAAACTTGATGAGTTAAAAGATGTATGACAGAAACTGGAACCAATCTCTAGTTTTGTATCTTATTTTAAACTGTCAAGCCCTACTCTTAAAGATACTTTAAAATAACAAAAAAAACATAATAACCTATAATATTCTACTTGTAAACAGTTATTAAAACTATAAATTTTAAAACAAAAAGGAAATTATTTTATTGTAAATGTTGGTAACTCAAAATTAGAATTAAAGCACTTTTTTTTTTTCATTTTGTTTTGATTTATTATGTATAAAAAAAGCTCAATTGAAAGTGAGAACTTACACAAATAACTACGAACTAAAATAAAAATAACAAGTTAAGGAAGAATATTTGGTTTTTGCAAATATCTGTCTTTTTTTCGCTTGTTTCTGCATCTTTCTTTTTTTTCACCCAAAAGATTAGTTGTTGTTGTCGTTGAAAAGGCGAACGTCTAGTTTGAGTTTGACCTGTCCAGAGCGAACTTCGTGCAGTTGGAGAGTTTTGACAATGGGACCATGGTCAGCTCTTCGAAGATCTGCCAAAATTTCGGATATTCGCAATTCTGTACGACCCAGGAATTCTGCAAGAGACAGAAAAAAAAAAGAATTAGTTGAATGTCATAGATTGAATATTACCAGAACAGTACAATATAAAAACTTATTTTCATAATATACGGATAAGTGTCTTCGAGATTTTAAGATTTTTCTTTTTTTGGAAAATAGGAAAGTATTATTTATCCGGATGAGAAAAACAAACAAATATACATTTCGGAAAAGAGTGGGGGTGATTGCAATCTATCTAGGGCTAAATTTACGTTTACAGCAGGACCCAGGACTTCTTTATAATAAATAAATTAGTTACAACTAAATTTTAATGAACCATTAATTACAATTTAAAAAATCAGTACGGAGAACTATTCCTGACTGCCATTTTCCAAAATCATTTTTCAAAATATTATATTATGAACCGGTAGAAGTTACCTAGGTTAATTAACTAAAAATTACCATAGTTAACTGGATCCCCCACCAAATATCTTAGCCTGTATTGAAGTTATATAACTGAAACTTGGCACAGAGTTAGAGGAAGATATGTAGAACCAGTCATAAATGGATGGGATAAAAATAATAAGTTGGAGGGCGCCGATAGCTCAGTGGTATGTGTACTGAGCACAAGATAGCGGGTTCGAAACTTGACTGAGCCCTTTAATTTATTTTATCTGGGAGGTGAAAAAAAAAAACTTAAGCACGTCATAATTTAAGCCTGTACAATGTCGTGTACTCGTTAAAGACCCCTGCCCTAGGTGAATAAAAAATTAGGGTAGGTAAAATTTAGGACTCCCACAGTAGAGTCGGGCTCATGGCCACCAGAGTGACGAAAGAGCGCTCTGGTAGTAGGCGATATGACCTCGTAGTTAAAGCCGGGCATGAGTCATAATAACTAACTGTAATAAGTTAAACAAAATATATCAAATAAAATAAATACTCACTCTAAAGGAAAAATCGTGAAATTATGTAACCTTGAATACTGTTGACAGTTACGCTATGTGATTGACGCTAAAATCGTAAAACTAAAAAACGGGAAAAATTCCGTCAAAAAAGATATTTTTGAAATCTATTTTGAAATTATGTATAGGTTAGGTTTTATGACTCATGCCCGGGCTTTAACTACGAGGTCATATCGCCTACTACCAGAGCACTCTTTCGTCACTCTGGTGGACATGAGCCCGACTCTACTGTGGGAGTCCTAAATGTTGCCTACCCTAAATGTTTATTCACCTAGAACAGGGGTCTTTAACGAGTACCTGACATCGTACAGGCTCAGGACCATCGCTTAACGTCCCATCCGAAGGACGGCGTGCTTAAGTTTATTTTACCTCCCAGATAAAATAAACTAAGGGCCTCGCGGTCGGGTTACGAACCCACGATCTTGAGCTCAGAAGACAAGCACGCTTACCGCTGAGCTACCGGCGCCCTCGAAATTATGTATATGTTATTTTGCAAGACGCTAACTTATCGATTCAGAATTTCATATGTAGATCAGAGGTCCAAATGAAATAAATACCCCCTTGGTTTTCTACCAAATCGGTCAAAATAGAAGAGACGTTAAGAGGGGATGTTAGCTGAATGTTTTTAATGCATAGAGAAAGCCAAGAAATATATATTTTATTTCCTCTAGAAATATCAGATAAATGATTAATTACCATCGGGAGAGAAGTTGCCCTTGTCCTTAACGGTGAGACAGAGGACATCCTCGTCCAGATCCTTGACCAAGAACTGCATGGAGGTGTTCCACTTGGAGTCAGATCCGTTGGGGGTCGGAACGGCGGGTGTCTGGCTCACCTGGCTTCCCATACTTACTTCACAGAACACCTCCCGATTCACTGTTCAACACAACAATCACAAAGATAATTATTAATAGATGAGAAGAATACGACTTGTCACAAATTATAATATTAACCAGATCTAGAGTATTCAGATATTTCGAGTATCATTTGAAATAAAAACAAAAAATAGACTAAAGTAAACAAACACACCGGCTGCGTAATTTGCCAAAGACGAATTTCGAAATACTTTATACAATTTTAGGAATACGAATATTTGCGGATACTATTCCCCTGTATACAAGTGATAACGCAAAAAGGTTCGGAAACCCTTGAATGTCACCGATTCTACTGAATTTGAGGGTTCCAAAATCTTATTTCAATCAGAATAAATTAAATCCGTGACGCTTAGAGCTAAATGTTTCAATGATGAAAGTGACATTATGCTTACGAAAGTGAAGATTGTCTCCGAGTGTATACAAAAAAAAAATCTCTGTATTTGGCCAATGTTTCGGAAACTATTAATATATATTGTTATAGTTACATTGTTCTCTTTTTCTTTTCTATATCTCGCACATTGGGGCGTGATGAAGGGACGTAAGAACGTCCCGAAACATCAAAAGACACTTCCGGAAGAATTTAAAAAAATAGTTATCTTAATTTTTATTAAATTGAAAAATGTATCTTCTTATTATAAATGTATCTAGGTATTAATATTTTTGTACTCATACATTTTTAAGTATTTATTTATTCAGTTTTTACTAATTTCATTTTACTTTTTTAATTAGTTTTGTTATTACCAATTATTTGTGTGACTCAAGTAGTTATAAATCTATTTTATAAGCTATCTTAATGTATAAATTCTTTTCACGTATCCTATTATCCTGTATTGTAACGGAAATAAAATTGTTAATGTTGTTATTATTTATTTCCTTCACTAAACCCTAAATATAATTCCCTCTAGCGACTGGTCAGTGCGTTCGACTCCCAAGAAAAATACCTTTCAAAAAACTGTCGTATTGAAAAGCTCCGATTGATAGCCCAAATACGCCTCTACAGGAGCAATTCAAATTTTAGGATATTACTTGGAGGGCTTAGGTATGAGTTTTGTCCTGAAAGTGTCTGCAGACTCTGTACCTTAGATGAGAAGGACGACCTCATACACTTTTTGTTCTTATGTCCCTCTTTGTGTATCCCCAGGCAAACATGACTACAATTATCTCACCAATAGACCAAACTAGTTTAGAATTTAAGAAAACAATTATTTAATTTATTCCTTACACGATATGATATAAATTTTTTCCACAGTTTTTATTTTTGAGATATGGCTGATACTATTTTACAATTTTCTCTTTTCAAAGATCATATTTTGTGTTATATAATTTTGAATTGATTTCTAATTGCTTACACTATTGCTAATATTGTCCATATTTATTAATTTAAATATTATTTGTATATTTTTATATTATATATGTATCCTTATTGGTTATCTATTTATTTATTTCCTTCATCAGGGCCTACTAAACGTAACAAATAAATTAGTTGATCCGTAATGCATAATCAACTACATAATTTGTTTGTTATATTCTGTTCAGGGAGAAACAGAAAATAAATAGTTTCCGAAACGTTTACCAAATTCTCAGTTTTCTTCTTACACACTAAGAGAACCCTCAACATTCATCATTATTTCAGTTTTGTTTTTTGAAAATATAAAGTAAATAGGAAATAATAAAAATAAAAAAATTAAATTAAAAATGTAAAACTTTGATAGAAGGGATATTTCACTGTTTTGTTCTCGCTTATTTAAAAAAAAAATATATATATTCACTTCAATACTATTTGTTACTAAGGTTGCCTTTGATCCTATTGTGTTTTAAAACAATACTTTTAAGTGGTTAAATAATAATATTTTTAAAAAATGTGACTGTTCAAATTGAGTCCTTTTACTTTAGAGTACCTACTCAGTAAACTGTCCTGATTATACCAGAGGTAAGCAAACATACAGCGAAACCCCGATTATCCGAACAGAAGGGAGCAAAGGCCTTTTCGGATAATTAAAGATATTGATACAATCTTCTGCCAAGTGCGGTGTCTTAAATAGGTTTTTCATAATGACTTTAACAACCAATTTGCGCCTCCACTAACTCAAATGTATTTTTACCTATAAATTATATATACTACTAAAAAAATTGTGAAGTATAACTATAATAGCTTATTATATATATTTAAGAGAATTTTGGAAAAAGGAATTAGAACCTTAGTTTTTCAAAAATTATTTTCAATTATAGTTAAAAAAAAAAAAAATCATTTCTGGATAACCGGGGTCCTAGGGTTATACCTTAGGAACAAATAATGAATATTCAAATTTCAAATAAAAATGGGTTAGTATTTTTCATGCATCATGCAAACAAAACAAACAGTACATAATTTTTCTATTAATAAACAAGCAACAAACAAACAAGGATGCAAAAAAAAAAAAAAAAAAAACAAGGAAATTGACATTCAAAATAGTATACTATTGCGAAACATTTATATGCTATAGTCAAAGCATCTTTTCGCACAATTAGCTCTCATGTGCGAAAAATGTGGGAGTTATTCTACAAAAAATTAGTTTACAATAAAAAAAAAAGGCAAACAGTCTTTTAATGTTTGCATAAGTGTTTTCTCTCCAATTCTTTAATAATAGTCTCCAATAAACCTAAAACAAATCAACAACATTTATAAATAATCCAAATATATATAATATATAGCAACATTATATGAAATAAGACTAAAAAATGTAAACATGCACTCTTACATTTGGACCAACATGACCCTGAAAACATTTCTGAAAAGCGGACAAAACAATATCAATAAATATGTAGATATACAAAACACAAGAAACACAAAAAAAAAAAACAACAATTTCCTTTTTGAGGTGAAAAGTTATACTAAAACTAAAAGCCAATAGAACAAAAACTTAATTGTTTAACATTTATTGTAGTCCAGAAAAATATATACATAAAGTGTACCGGTGTCGGATAATTCCTTCGTCAGCTCTAAGTTCAGCAGTAAGATTCCAGTTTATCTAAGTTGTCATATTTATACAATTCTGAGATTACACGAGGCTGTGACTCTCCAAACCCAAAGGAAATAATACCGAGGAAGGAGGCAAGTCCTACTGTCCTAACGGAAGAATCTAATTGTGAAAACACATATATATATATATACAACAAAAAATAGGAATGTGAAACAAAATATTAATAATAAGACGTAAAGAGAAGAAATTTAAATAAATTAACAAATGGTATTCTTAATAAAGTGTATAGTATGTATAATAAATAAATTAAATAATTAAATAAAAGAAAAAAATATATAAAATACAATAAATAAATGGGTCTATAAAGGACAATCAGGACGCAAATAAATAAGGGAAAAAATGTGATGTCTACATTGACTAAAGACATCAAGGATATGGGTCACCGGGCTTTAACTACGAGGTAGGTCATATCGCCTACTACCAAAGCGCTCTTTCGTAGCTTTTTATTCACACAATATATTGTATATTTTTTTATTATACATATTATATACTATATTATGAATTTCCTCTTTTCACCTTGTATTGTTAATATTTTATTTCATATTCCTATTATTTTCAGAACTTTAAATATTTAAAACAATATATTTTCATAGTTAGATTTTTCCGTTCGAACAGTAAGTAGGTAGTACTTTTCTCCTCAGTTTCACATGGGTTAGACAGTCATAGCCACAGATAAACTCAGAGTTGTATAAATATGGCAACCTACCAAACTTAAAAGTTACTGTTGAACATCGTGCTGACGATGGCTAAGCTGAAACCTGTACACATATATATATATATATATATATATATATATATATATATATATTGTGTAACTAGACAATATAAATGTTAAACATTTTTTTGTTTTTATTTGTTTTGCACTTTATCAACAAATATCGCAATAATGTATTCGAACATTAAAAGACATACAAGAAGCATTTTTTTTAAAAATATTCCTTCCTGGACCGAGCAGCCAATTCGAGCGAGCGAACAAGTTCCGTTGATGAAAATGAAAAATAAATAGAATACATGTGATACCTAACATTTTTCGCAGAAATGTTGTGAAACACTTAATACAAATATAAAGAAAAGAAGAAAAAAAAATGTTTCTAAAAAAATATTGTCTATTCCACAAGATATATAAAATATATGGGAGTACTTCCGGTATTGCTACCATTTTCAGCCACAACTTAAAAAATACTAAATGGAAGTTCAACCAGTTTACAATCCAAACTGTCCCCTTTTTATGGGCCTCCTGTGTTTTTCCTGTCTCTCATGTACAGTCAAGTCCTAAAAATATGGAAAACTTTAAAATAAAATTTGGCTTGGATTGTAAACTTGTTGAACTTCCATTTAGTATTTGTTAAGTCGTGGCTGAAGATGGTAGCAATACCGAAAGTACTCTCATATATTTTATATATCTTGTGAAGTAGACAATATTTTTTTAAAAACATTTATTTTTCTTTATATTTTTAAAATACATGTGATACGATCATAACAGGATTTTCTTATGGCAACCTCATTTTTACAGATACAGACCACTCTCTCTCTCTCTCCGCATCACTGAGTATAAGACAGTCACTATCGGAATTACGCTGTACAATGAAACAAATTAAACCGATGATATGAATTCATAACGCCAGAGTGAAATAAATTAGATCTGTACAAAAGTGGTTGGTATAAGATAATCCTGTTATGATCGCATCACATATATTTTATTTATTTTTAATTTAAAAAAAAAATACCAATAATAAATAAAATATTTTAAAATTTGCTGCTCTGTCTTATAATTCAAAGATTTACTTAGAAATATGTCATTTGTTTTTAATATTTAATTAACTATAACTATTATTTCACTAATTTCGTTCAATTGATAATATTATAAACTATTAAAAATCTCTTATAAATAAAAAATGTATCAATGAAAATGCTTCAAAAATACGTTCACTGTATCACATCACGTCACATCATACCATGTTGTTCCCCCTTTTTTTTAGGGGCCGTCCATAAATCACGTACTTGGAGGGAGGGGAGGGGTACAAGTTTTCATTATTTTACTTAAAGTCAACTTAAAATAATAATGTTAATGATACATTGGGAGGGGACGGAAGTAAACATGTACGAAAATTGTGTTACTTAATGTATGTATGGACGGCTTCTCACTGAAAACAAAAAATGATGTTAAATATAAAATTCATACCTCCACGGAAAGCACTCGGTTCAAGCAATCTTCCTCCCAAGATGATTATTTTTAGTGAACACTTTGGTCTTCTCTTCCTTACTGTGATAACGACATAACAATTGTTAAAAGTTAATAATATAAATATTTAAAAATTCATAAAGTTTAAACAACAATAAAACAGGATGAAATTGTTGGGTCATTTCATATCAACTCACAGGACTCCTTACAATTTCAATATTTTTGTTTTGCATTCTGTACAATTAAATTTAATTAAAAAAAATATATAACAAAATAAAAAATTAATTAGATTATAAAACTTCCTCTCGGGGCTATGGACAGGGGCGTAGCCAGAATTTTGAGCAGGGGGGGACAAAGTTAGTTTAGGGGGGGGGGGGTATAGACTCCCGGGGGCACAGCTTGCATTTCCGTGATTAGGGCGGGAGACTTTTTGTTATTAATTTGGGAGCCTCGGACCCCTAGAAGCTCCCCCTGAGGTAACCACTGACTGTAATACTTAAGCTGACTTTATATGAGCAGCAAAAATGCAAAGTGCAACATCAGCAAATGCACGCTGTGGTTTCTGTGCTTTTACAATTCAATTACTCACATCTAATAACGTGCATTTGCTCCTGCTGCGCTTTGCATTTTTACTGAGCATGTAAAATCAGCTTTAAGAGTATAAAGTATAACATAAATGAAAATTTTGAGCGAGGAAATGAAATGACCGAATTCATATATATTTAAATAAATGTAATATGACTTGTTTTGTACATGTAGATTCATGTAACCGCTTATTGCTGATTTAGGAATCAGACGCACGGATAATTTGAAGATCCTATTAGTAACTTCCAAGCAATCCATTTTTAATAAAAACTATTTTTTTAGTTTATTTAAATTTTATCTTGGTTTTTTGCTCTGGCCAGGGGAGGGAGGGGGCACTAGGTAAAAGGTAAAACACCATTATAAGAAGAGTCATGGCTAATATGCATCGTACATAAAACCAATAAACAAATAAATAACTAAAATAAAATAATAATAAATAATAGTACATTATTTTAAATCCCCAAAATACTAAAATATAACATCCTTTCTGTACTCTTAGCTTCGCTCTGGCTACTTCTGATTTAGACGTCTGGTAAGTCTGGAGGAGGTTTCAGTTCTCTTCTTTTCTGGTCGCAAATTCTTCCAAATGGAGACCAATTTTGATATTTTTTTAAACATTTCCCTTGTATTTTGCTTCTTATAACTTTCAGTTATTTAAAGTATAATACGAAGTTAATAATTTTCTTACTAATTACAGTTTAGAATGTGAAAAACATAGAAATCAGCAGAGACTCATTCTTCATAATTTCTAAACAATATCCTAAAGACAAATGTAAAAACAATATACAGAAGAAAAAAAAAACTGAAAAAGCAACTATATATGCGAAAATACAAAAATTGTGTGCATTATAAGTATTGTGCGTCACCTATTTTACGAAATTGTGCCAAAATGGAAGATTTATGTTAATTCATCAACTACAACATGCATTTGTTATTATTATTATTGTTATTATTAACAGTGCATATTATTACTATAGTGATCATGCTAGAAGAAATGCAATAAAATATTACTTTTGAAAATAACAAAACTATTTTCTCCATATCCTTCAAATTCTTTTTTTTTTTTCATTTTCATTTCAACAAAAGTACCTGTTGTAGTTTTCAGTTTACTTCCTTCCATGACAAACACAAGAATACGGCCTACCGCCCCAAACGATGCTTGTTCTAAAAAAAAATATTCTTATTAAATATTAACAATTTTTGATTATTTATTGATTTCATTAGAATTTTGGTCATCCGTGGTGACTCAAATTTAGCTTTAACGAGGAGTAGATAGTTGAAAAGGCCAATTGAACTTCTTCAAAAAAATTCTCATAATATCGATAAACTGGTGTCATCTACCCTTCTCAAGGTTTACCCTTGGGGTGGAATAAGGACAGAAAATAAATAAAGAAAGAAAAGAAAACCAGACTGTCAAATAATAAATTATATTTTAAGATAAAAGAAACATATCTTATTGCTCCCAGTAAAAGATTATAACTATTGGTACTTATGTGATTTGGCATGAGCCGCCTCCTATATGTCCGTCCTACCGCCCCCATCAGATCTCACCACCAACACCCTCCCCCTGTCCTCTCAAGTGAGAGAGGGGACAGGGGTGTGTTCACAGGAAATCTAGCGTCCGTGACACTGGTAAACCGATATCGATGTACTGTGTTAGATTTATGTTATCTATAGGTTTTTTAAACTTTGTATTTATTGTAGGTTTGTAGGTTATATCACTGGGTTGGGTGGAGGAGGTGCGAGTCGATATTATCTTACTATATCGAAAGTTAATAAATCGGTATATCTAAGGTCGTCCTGTAACTATATTTTACATGTATCGATTAATCTTGTGCATCTCTGGTTATTACAACTAGTCAAGGATAGGTAATTTCTGTTTCACCTCTTACTACTTTTTTTGGAAGTGACTATAGTCGGTCTACCCTAACTGACGGCTCCTCCCAGACTGGGCAGTGTGACTTTTTACTTCCACAGCTCTATGAAGTATAGGGGAAGTTATGTAAATGCTCAGACAGGCCTACTACAAGGTCATATCGCCTATTAAGAGTGCGCTCTTTCGTCACTCTGGTGGACATGAGCCCGACTCTATTTCGAGAGTCCTAAATTTGGCCTATCCCCCTGAATTTTTACCCTAGGGTAGGGGTCTTTAACGAGTACCTGACATCGTATAGGTTCGGGATTGCTTAAAGTCCGATCCAAAGGATGACTTGCTTAAGTGTATTTTACCTCCCAGATAAAATAAACTAAGGGCCTCGGCCGGGTTTCGAACCCCCCGATCTTGTGCTCAGTAAGCAAGCACGCATACCATTGACAACTCCCTGGTATGTGTTTCTGATGATTCCTTAAAGAATTAATACATTGACATGAAATTTTATAACCTGTACAATGTCAAATACTCTTCAATAGATGCAAATTTAGGACTCCCATAGTAGAGACTCATGTCCACCAGAGAGACAAAAGAGCACTCTTATGGTGGGCGATATGACCCCGAAGTTAAAGCCCGGGCATGAATCACAATACAAACTAACGGACACCTATTTTCAGTCAAATCGACCGACAGAAAACGGGAGATTAGAGCAAGGAGTTCAATTCAAAAACCCTAATACCTGTCAATGAATCTTTCGGCAAGATATTATAAATGAAGTTTGAGAATTCCTTGAATAGGGCACTTATTGGTTTTCAACCAAATCGTTGGAAAATGAGTGTACATTTACAGTGGTGCATGTCGCGTGCTGAGACTGAACCTAGACCCTTAACAGTTCAATTTCAAGTTGCAAATTTATTAAGTTATTCTAAAAATTCAAAAAATAATAACTATAAATAAATAAATAAAAAACTCACTGGATTGTTGCCTTCGGAGCTTGTCCCTCTCGTGTTCCCTCAGCTCGGTTTGCGCCTGGATCAGTTTTTTCAGCCACAGGTTTTTTTCATTTAGAGAAACTGCACTGAGGTTAAATGCAGTCTTGTTGCAGTCCAGTTTAAATTCAACACTGTTCGCATCGTTGCTGTGCCCCAAAATGTTGAGCTCGTTCAAAAGAAGAGGCTATTGAAATAAAATTTTTAAAAATAAAAAAAAAAAGTACCCCTCATAGTCTATGTAGACAATAATTGTCAGTTATTGATGATATGTATCTTTCGCTTTGGCAAGATCTTTGTGGTATACTTCCCCTGATATACGATGTACAGGGGAGGTTATGTAATGCGTTGAAAATTCATCACGGGGTTTTCAACAGAATTTCATGTTTTCCGACCTCCAGACTCCAAAAATGAAAAAAAAAAAAAGTGTCCCTGTGAAAACGGTAACTTCCGATAAAATGAATACATCGACACGAAATTATATATGTAAATTCAAAGCCCTCGAAGGACAACATTTATAGATTGACAGCCAAATCGACAAAAGAGACGGAGAGGGGATAAGGGGAGAACCTTGACACAAAAACTCCAATAACAACCGTTGTAATGAATGTATCAATATTTTTAAGTGGTTAAATAATAATATTTTTAAAAAATGTGACTGTTCAAATTGAGAGTCCTTTTACTTTAGAGTACCTACTCAGTAAACTGTCCTGATTATACCAGAGGTAAGCAAACATACAGCGAAACCCCGATTATCCGAACAGAAGGGAGCAAAGGCCTTTTCGGATAATTAAAGATATTGATACAATCTTCTGCCAAGTGCGGTGTCTTAAATAGGTTTTTCATAATGACTTTAACAACCAATTTGCGCCTCCACTAACTCAAATGTATTTTTACCTATAAATTATATATACTACTAAAAAAATAGTGAAGTATAACTATAATAGCTTATTATATATATTTAAGAGAATTTTGGAAAAAGGAATTAGAACCTTAGTTTTTCAAAAATTATTTTCAATTATAGTTAAAAAAAAAAAAATCATTTCTGGATAACCGGGGTCCGTAGGGTTATACCTTAGGAACAAATAATGAATATTCAAACTTCAAATAAAAATGGGTTAGTATTTTAACATTTATAGATTGACAGCCAAATCGACAAAAGAGACGGAGAGGGGATAAGGGGGGAACCTTGACACAAAAACTCCAATAACAACCGTTGTAATGAATGTATCAACACGAAATTATAATATAATTTATATTTATTTATTTATATTATATTTATTTATTTATATTATATGTAAATTCAAAACCACATAAGGAGGACACTTATTAATTTTGAGCAGCGTCACCTAGAGGGAAAGGGGCTCAAATCAAAAACTCAAATAACTGCCAATTTATGGAATTTATCGACACAAAATTTAGTATGAGGATTTAGGAACTCCTATGTAAGTCAGCTGGTGAATATTAGCGCAGACGGTCGATTGGTTTCGGAGGGGGAGCGAAAAAAGTTAATTCATTCGTTTTGGGGAAGTGCATTGTCGGTGATTCACCGGCGACTTTCTGTTAAAATAATAAAAGTTTGTTTGACTCGGTCAGAAAGTATAGCGACTTAAACTGAGTGGCATGTTGTTTGTGGAGAAGACAGGCATCCTAGCTCAGAAGCTGAACAATAGCCTTCCAATCTCAAGATACTAGACCAGGAGTACTTTCAGGAAGGACAAAGCAAAATATAATAATCAGTACAACAAACTCGTTGTAAATGACGTTTTTCGGGTATTTTGACTTTGCTGATTCCGATTAGTTATATGAAATGCGGAAAAACTCGAAATAAAAATGGAATACAAACAATGCAACTAAAACAGAGAACAACAAACATGGAAATAAGTTTTGGAAACACGGTGGAGCTCTGTTTGCCAAATGAGCTCAAGATCGCGGGTTCAAAACCCAACATAGGCCATTAGGTTTTTTATTTTGGAAGTCAAGAAGCTGGATATGCAGTATACTTGGGACTGGACTTTAAACGATGGTTCCGAGCCTGTACGACGTTAGGTACTCGTTAAAGACTAAAGACCCTAGGTAGGCAAAATTTAGTACTTTCATAGTAGAGTCGGACTCATATCCACTGAAATAACAAAATAACACTCTGGTAGTAGGCGATATGACGGAATCGGCTGAAGGGAAGGGGGGGGGGGGATGAGATGAAGGGGCTAACCTCAAAAACCCTCTAACTGTCGATGTAATGAATGTATTAACATAAAATTTAAAGTAGATGTTAAGTGTTAAGTGTTTTTTTTCTTAACATAGTAAAATATCTGTTAGCCAGCAGTCAGTTCTCTACAAATTTAAGTCCGGTTAACTGGGGTTTTCCCCGGATTTAGTATCTGTTATCCTCTACCCTTCTGTACCCTTAGTTGAACGTAAGACTTCACAGTCTTCATGCCCTCTCCTCAACCATCTATTTCCTAGTTTCCTTGTTGTTCATCAATGTGTATATGTATGTGTATGTATATGGATATATAGTTATGTGTTTATGTGGAATTGTATATGTTGTGAGTGTATATTTATGTACCTATATATAATTTTAATCGATCACTCATTATATTTTTCCAATCATGATTCCCCCAAGTTTGTCTTGTTTTTGTTAGGCCCTGATGATGATATGAAATACATCGAAACGTTGGCATTTGAATAGTGTTTTCATCATTGACTGACCCTCAATACCCCCAGGATTTTAAATTATAAAATTTAATCTCATGATTCAGAAATCCCTGAATATGACGTATATTGGTTTTCAAGAAAATCGGTAGATTGATTTCAAAGGGAGAGAAAAACATATGATATTTTCCAAAAAAATACTCTCTACTTTTTTTGACGTAGAACAACATCTTTCCCGGCAGTATGGAGGATTAAAGTCACGAAATGTCTCACACTTTGAGAGTTTATATCTCCTAAAATAATGATCGTATAATAATGAACCAAACGCCGATATAAAGCTTGTGTAATACGATTTATTATAAAACTAAATTAAATTTTAGTATATTACTTGGAGGGTTTAGATATCAGTTTGTCCTGAAAGTGTCTGCAGGCTCTGTACCTTAGAAAAGGACGACCTCATACACTTTTTGTTCTATTGTCACTCTTTGTGTATCCCCAGGCAAGCATTTCTGCACAATTATCTCACCAATAGGCCAGATTACGACTCATATTTTAAATAATTAAGATGTAAGAAAAATTAACAATTTATTTTTATTTTTTACTGTTGACTAGAAAATAAAGAATAATATAATTTAATTTGTTGCATGTAAGATATATATTTTTTAATGCATTTATCTTCTTTGTACTGGAAATTACATCTGTTATTTTTGTAAGTTAGTTATTGTGACTCATGCTCGGATTTTAAATACGAGGCCATATCGCCTACTACCAGAGCGCTCTTTCGTCACTCTGGTGGGCATGTGCCCCCCGACTCTACTGTGGGAGTCCTAAATTTTGCCTACACGAAATTTTTATTCACTTAAGATAGGTACCTCTTTAACGAGTATCTGACATCATACATGCTCGGGACCATTGATTAACGTCTCATCCGAAGGACGACGTGCATAAGTTTTTTTTACTTTCCAGATAAAATAAACTTTGTACCTCGACCGGGTTTCGAACCCTCGATATTGCGCTCGATAAGCAAGCACGCATACCACTGAGCTATCGGCGCCCACAAAGTTTGTATTTAAACCTAAATATTATCACCGTAAAAAGTCCAATGCCACAGTACATTCATTTGTATTTTTTCATTACTATATTTTCATTCATAAAAATGTATTTGTAACTGTTTTATTTCAGTAGGTCTAAGAATTTTCAAAATAATGACTTTATTATCGAAACGAAAGAAACAATCAATTTTCAGCCAAATCGACCAAAGGAAAATGAATGTTGGTGTTTAACTCAACAAAATTAATAATTGTGGATGTATTGAATGTAGAAGAAGAACTCAAAGGCTCAATGGAGCCTCCTGAGATCACTTTGTTTCAAGATGAGAGCGAGGCCACTGAGTCACAAATCAACTAGTTATCACATTTCAAAGAGAATAATTAAGTGTTGAAACTGTGCAATTTCTAGATAAATAATTAGTATATAAAGAGAATATAAAATGCATGTTTATCATTCAGTTATTGTTCTCACTCGGCACTCAATAACAGGTATGGTCACAAATTATTTTCAAACATGTTCTTGTGAAATATCAACAATATATGATACTACATTCATTCTAACGGGAGTTATAATATTCACAGACACACACATAATTTTTTGGTTTCACTTTTGAAATTATGTCGGAAAACGTGAAATTCCTTTGAAAAATCGGCATCTTATTTCAACCGACTAACATTTTTCCCTCCATACTTGGTACAGTTGGGGACCTAATAGTACAGAAAATTATAATGTTCTGAAATATGGTGTGTGCCTACGCCACAAATTCGTCTTGAAAAATCGACAATTTCACTCTTTCGAGTCACAGTGATTCGCGTTATCAGAAAAGGTTCGTGCACGCAGAGCTACAAAACGTTAAGTGATAACTAGGCTAGGAGTTTGAAATTTAGTTTTGTCTTCCCCCCCCCCCCCCCCCCCTCCCCTATCGACAAGTTATATTGGCTAAATAAGAAGGGGAACATATAAAACTCATTTACTAATTAACAGCTGTTAAAGACCCCTATCCTAGGTGATTTAGACTAGGGAAAATTTAGGACTCCCACAAAAGAGTCGGGCTCAAGAGCGCTCTGGTAGTAGGCGATATGACCTCGAAGGTAAATTCCGAGCATGAGCCACAATAACAGATGTAATTTCCAATACAAAGGAGGTTACTAATGGATCCCGGTCAGATTCAGGACAGGTTATCTTACAAATTTCAAAAACAATATCAACAATAAATTGAGAAATTTGCCTTTGTTTGATCGTTGAATAGTATCACACACCTCATTTAGGTCAATTCAAACAAATGTATAATAGCGCCGGTATATCTTGGCTCTTCGTTGGAGGGGGAAAAACGGGAGGGGTTAGCCAATAGGGAGACCGCGTCGTTTTCATGGGTTCCTATTGGCTATCACCTCCCGTTTCCCCCTCCAAGCGAACTGGCCACACCCCTCCGAAGGGCCAAGATATACCGGGGCTACTATAAGTATTATAGCCGCTTTGAATGGATCAATTATCGTAGGATCTATCTAATTAATTTTTAATCTTTTTTTATATTTATTTTTTATTTATATAATTTATTGATTAATTAAGGAATGTTGACATTCTGTTTACAGATATCTTTGCAAACATGGCATTAATCTACTTCATAACAATGGCTGCCGTTCTATCTTCAGCTTTTGGTAAGAACATCCAAAAAATTAAATTCCACGGAATTGATAAAACTAGTATAATATAATAGAAGATGTGTGACGTCACTTTAAAGAAATCGTCGGTGAATCACTGGCAATATACTTCCCCAGAACAAATTGATCTACTAATTTTTCGCCCCCCTCCAAACCAAGCCGATTGTTTGCGCTAATACTCAACAGTAGACTTACATAGGGGCTTCTGAATCCCCACATTAAGATTTGTGTTTATATATATATATTTATGTGTTAAGCCTCTGCTCTTCCCTTTTGCGCGATTTGACTGAAAATCTCTAGGAGTCGTCCTCAGTGGGTTCTGGATACACATACAATTTCATTAAGCCTCCCGCCTATTCCCTCCCTTGCCTTTGGTCGATTTGACTGAAAATCAATAGGTGTCGTCGTTAGAGGGTTCTGGATTCACCTATAAACTTTCGTATCGGTACATTCATTCTATCGGGAGTTATCGTGTTCACAGACACACAGAAATTGTTTTTTTAATATTTGAAATTCGGAGGAAGGAAAACATGAAGTTTTGATCAATTATATAACTTCCCCTATACTTGGGTGGGGAAGTAAAAATTATAGGAAATACTATGAAAAAATGCCGGTCACTTCATCGAGTAGCGAGCGTTTTAAGAATGTAAAAATGATTAATGGTTGATTTTGTTTTTCTTTCAAGGTAAACCAACTGAAGTGGAGCCAGCACCCGAGGAAGAAAATGTGAAACTTCTACGAGATACCTTTATAGTGTGTACGAAGAACCAACTAGAGTCAAACAAAGGAAGTGGATATGGAAGACAGTACAGTAATGCTAACACTGGATACAACGTTAATAATGTATACAACGCTAACAATGGATACAACGCTAATAATGTATACAACCCTAATAATGTATACAACGCTAACAATGGCTACAACCCCAACAATGGATACAACACTAATAATGTATACAACCCTAATAATGTATACAACATTCCTAACAATGGATACAGCAACAATCAAAACCAAATTGGTAACGGTTATGTTGGTGAAAATGTCTACGGAAATGTGAATAAAGAGGAAGAAGGTAACAAGGATGTTGACTTCCTCCAGTGTGCTGATTATGCCTGGCAAGTATACAAGGAGCACGAGTGTAAACGGAAGAGATGTACTACTTTATCCGCAAACGTAGGCGAATTTCAGCTAGGCATACAAGCAGGAGGAGGAGGATTTGGTAAAATCAAGCGCGAACAGTGAACACATTGTTTTCTAAAATTAATATAAAATGCTAAAACGACATAATATCTGAGGTCTTAACCGGCCCTAAACTGCGGTATTCAAGAGGCAAGTTGTGTACTTCTTATTGGGGGAACAGATCACAATTGGTAAGTTCAAGCACGAACAGTCAACACACTGTTTCCAAGAATTAACATAAAGTTTGCATAAAAAACGTACTCATCGTAGAATAAATAAATAACATTACGAACTATTGTATCTTGAGGCATATAGGAAGTGTAACTAACTACAATAAAATTGCACAACATTCTGTTAGTACCCACCTTTGAATGACATCACAGACATTTTTCGGATATTTATGTATTTATAGTAAACTTATAGAGTTGAGATTCAGAAAATTTACTCACGCCCTATAACTACAGATAGTAATTATGACTCCTGCCCGGGCTTTAACTACAAGGTCATATCGCCTACTACCAGAGCGCTCTTTCGTCACTCTGGAAGACATGCGCCCGACTCGACTATGGGAGTCCTAAATTTTGTGTAACCTGAATTTTTATTCTCCTGTAACTATACATAGTACAAAAAGATCTTATATGCCTCTTTAGATGGTCCACGGACGAGAAATTTGTAATAATAATATATAATGTTTTTTTTACAACATAAAGAATATTTATGTTGTAAAAAAAACAAAAAAAAAAACACTTTTTGCCATAAAGTTTGTAACCTTTAGTGCAATAAAAGTTTATCTATCTATCTTATTATAAAACAAGTTTCAACCCTTCATATTTCATCCCTTAAATACGGCAGCATAAAAACAAAAAAATTAGGCGAAATCCCTAATGATTGTGTCTCAAGGTTAGTAGATGAGTAGCGAACCGCCCCATCTATCGGTATTATTCATAAATGGAAACACCATGAGTTATCGTTATGATAATGACCTTATATGGTACAATATAGAATTATTTATTTCTCCTAATTTACTTGCTTATAGTACCAATGTTGCTAAAATAGGTTCTATGTTGGAAAAGAAAGGTTACAACTCTATACCTATCAAACTAACTGGACACTTTAACTAAAGATATATCCAAACCTGAAAATGAAAGGTTTTTAGTGTTTTTGTACAACGACTTTAAAATTCTCAAATCCTCACTATTCCAATTCCTCTTCACTAAACAATCCACTCCCCTTTCATTAGGCCTTCATCTCTCCCCCCCGTATTCTCTAATTAGTCAACCTCATTACTCTAATCATTTAAATTATTTACTTATCCCATTTTTTTTTTTTCTATTTCTATTTTCTTTATATAAGTATATATATATATTTTTTTTCATCAAGCATTTATTTATTTTTTATTTTATCTTATTTGTTATGTATTTTTATTTTTCTTCTCTCTCCTCACACTTCTCTATCCAGCCCCTACTGTCTAAAAGTAATTTTATTTCAAACCTCGTCTGGGCATCCTCCCCTCTTTTTCATAATCAACCATCACAGTATTATGCTCTGTCGTTTTTATAATTCTATGTATTTTTTTCTTATCTATATACTGTTTATTGTATTTTTTTTTACATATTCTCTTTTATTCATATAATAGATACTTTTATTTTTTATTTTCTTCATAATTAAGCTGTCAATTTTATGTTTTTTCATGTGTATTCTTTTGTATATCTATATATTATTAATTTCCAGTTTTCTCCAACGTAGCACTAATTTATTTATTTCATTTTACGAAATGCTGATACTATTTCTCATTGTTCCTTCTCTACACTCCGTATGTATTTATTCTTAGGGGACCTCGGTCCCCGAATAATAAAATTTCTTTTAATTTCATTTCATTTCAACGACTTTGGTTTGCATCTCATTTGGCGAATCACCTACAACTTTCATTGACATGATATTCACAAGATACACTGATAATCTAAGTAGTCTTAGGTATTTCTTATTTCTCTTATCATAAACCAGTACTAGCAATATCAAATGACAACAATAATACAGCTCATTCTACTTCTAGTGAAATTAATAAATAATCGATTATGATAGTTACCATGAATTGTATGTAGCTTAAATGTATATGCAATATATAAAATAAGAAAGATTTATTTTGTTTTAGTTTGAAAAACTGAATATACATGACGCAGTTCTACGTCATCGGTTGCAGCACAGTCGTAGCTGTGCCCCTTGCGTTTTTTTAAATAATCTTAGTGATAACTGATGTTTTCAGAACAGACTTAAAAATGGCCACCTTCTCCATTTCAATGTTTCACCTCACATGCTACAACTCCTCACCTGTTTGTATATCCTGAAGAGGACATTCTGATGTCTGTCAAAGTTGAACTGGCCCCCAAGAGGTCTGTTTGGTTGAGCGAGAAGTAGAAAGTCGTTCATCAGGAATCCAACCAGTTCCTTACCGCTCTTCGTCTGAAAACAAACCTCGCATTAACACCAATAACCATTCTCCCACTCCAACATATATATATATATATATATATAAAATATAATATAATATAAAAAAGAAAATTGAAATCTTTAAAAATGGTGGAATAAGGACAATCCTTTTGTGAATACAGTATATATATATATATATATAAACCATTTAATATTTATTATTCCACCATTTTTGAAGATTTCAATTTTTTTTTTTTTTTTTTTTTTACCAATAAAGAAGTCCTCGTTGAAATGTTCCGTCGCCTCCATTGGCTGGAATTATATATATATATATATATATATATATATATATATATATATATATATAATAAATATATATAATTATATATTTCATCACTTCATCGATATAATAGAAAAGCAGCAAGCAAATTAATTGGAAAAGCGCCGAGGCCATTAGGTATTTTATATATATATATATATATATATATATATATATATATATATATATATATATATATATATATATATATATAAAATTTCAGTCAATAGAGGCGACGGGAACATTTCAACGAGGACTTCTTTAATGTTAAAAAAAAAAATAATAAAAAGTGAAATCTTTAAAAATGGTGGAATAAGGACAATCCTTTGTCCAAAATTTTTCGCAGGTTGTCCGGTTATTATGATAGATGTCGAAAACCATCACACATATTTTTAAACGTTTCCTTTATTTACCCGAAAACGGTTAATCCTATCAAAAAATTAGCTCTTACCAAAAAATTCCTTATTAAAATTTCCAATTTTCAAGAAGACCTCAGATTTGTTAGGATCAAGACTTTCAAATACCAACCACGACCACAGATCACTCCCTTTCCTCCTTCTCAAAATTATTTCATACTGCCATTACTCTGTATAAGAAAGACACACTCAGAATTACACAATGAAATACCGCTGACGCCATCTCATTACTTTCAAATACCCAGTAATGCCAGTCTGAAACGATTTTCAGACGAGGGAGGGGGAGAGAGTGATCTGTAAGGGTGATCTGAGAGAGTGATCTGTAAGGGTGATCTGAGGGAGTGATCTGTAAGGGTGATTGGCATAAAAAAGTTCTGTAAATTGTACGAATTGGTATAAAATGTTCCGTATTGGATTTTATGGAGCACTAAATATGTTTCAGAATTCCTTCTATCCTACCCTTGCCTTACCCACGCGCCCACCCCCGCATTTTGTACATTTGCTTATGGAACGAAAATCATTGCACGAATTGGCGTAAATTGTTTTGTATTGGATTCTAGAGAGCACAGAAAGTGTTTGAGACTTCGTTTTACCTTAACCTTACCATGTAAAATGAATGTCCGTCTGTGTGAGGGATATAGGATGCGAAACTGTCGAAGCTATTGCGCTCAAACTTATGGTTTATGTTTGACACATCACTGAAATGGTTTAAATGGTGGTTTGACAACTTTTAATTTTATTTACTTTTTTTTTTTTTTTTCCATTACAAAAATAGCCATTGCAACGCATGCGGGTTTAGCTAGTTTTTTATAATTATGTAATTTTATTGTTAGGCCCATTATATATGCTTTACACAGAGCTAATTGAAATATAGTCTTTCATGTCCTCAAAGATATTTCTGGGTATCTATTATGACCTAGTTCAGTTAACAAAGGGTATCTTACCAAAAGATAATTTGGGCTGCGTGTCTAAATGTAATTTTTGGCTGAGAAAGATCAAAAAGTATTGCAGCATAGCAGTGGCGTAGCCAGGGAGGGGGGGCACACATAAAATAAAATAGTCATCGGTGAATCACGTGCAATGTACTTCCCCAGGACTAAATCTACTAAATTCTCATACTAAATTTTGTCTTAATAACTTCATTACATGGGGGTTATTAGAGTTTTTGAGTTAAGTCTCTCTCCCCCCCCCCCCCCCCTCCATCTGACTGATTTGGTTAAAACTCGATAGGGATTTGCTCACATATAGAATTTCGAGACGATACATTTGTTCTATCTGGAGTTATTGTATTAACAGAGACACATAGACATCTTTTTCAATAGTTGAGGCGCCTAGTTGCAAAACCGGCCAAGTCCTTTTTTCATACTTTTGTATGAATAACAAAATTGGTGTATCATTATCGGATAATGATTCAAATTTCAAATACAACTCCCACTTAATAGCTTTGAAATGTTTAAAGTCAAAACTTGTCGAATCAGACTATTTCAGAGTCAACAGACTGTGTTTTCGAGGAAACAATTTTGGCTTTGCCGGCCTTTGATTCACTGAACATGGACTTGACTGGTTTTGTAATATAAAATCGGGAAAGTTTTTCTAAAAATAGTGGACTTGTCCAGTTTTGATACCAATTTGTTGGACTTGGCCAGTTTTGATACCAATTTGTTGGACTTGTCCAGTTTTGATACAAATGCTTCGGACTTGACTGGCTCTGATTACAATTTACTGGACTTAGTTTATTTTGAAGTTAATAACGTTAAATTCCATCAAATATAGGTCTTTAATAAATGAAACGAATGAAATGGTAGACAGTTGTTTGAAAATTGTGATAATTAAGAAGAAAGACTTTTCGAAACGAAAACTTGAAGATATTATACATCATCAAGTTTCCGTTTCGAAAAGTCTTTCTTCTAAATAAAATGTATCACTTAAATCGAGCTATCACATTATGATACATAACAAATGAGCTCGATTTAAGTGATAAAATTCGAAATTTTAACACATAAAATTAAATTAAAAGTTTAAACATTATTTATTATGAATCAAATATATAACAATGAGGAGGGCGCCGGTAGCTGAGTGGTATGCGTGCTTGACTTCTGAGCTCAAGGTCGTGGGTTCGTAGCCCGACCGAGGCCCTTAGTTTATTTTATCTGGGAGGTTAGATAAACTTAAGCACGCCGTCCTTCGGATGGGACGTTAAGCGATGGTCCCGAGCCTGTACGATGTCAGGTACTCGTTAAAGACCCCTACCCTTAGATGAATAAAAATTTAGGGTAGGCAAAATTTAGGACTCCCACAGTAGAGTCGGGCTCATGTCCACCAGAGTGACGAAAGAGCGCTCTGGTAGTAGGCGATATGACCTCGTAGTTAAAGCCCGGGCATGAGTCATAAAACCTAACCTAACCTAACCTATAACAATGAGTTGTACAAATTAAACAAAAACAAGTATTTCGCATGATTCGATACAAAAACTAAACGAGATTTAAGTAATCAATCTAAAGTTAGTTTACGATCTCATCAACTTTTTATACAATTTAAGATCCTTGTTCGTTCTCCAATTTGTTCCAAAATGTTTTTGAAGCAATTTATCTACTAAGCAAATATTATAACCGTAAAAAGTCCAATGCTCAGTACATTCATTTGTATTTTTTCATTACTATATTTTCATTCATAAAAATTTATTTGTAACTGTTTTATTTTAGTAGGTCTAAAAATTTTCAATATAATGACGTTATTATCGAAACGAAACAACAATCAATTTTCTGCCAAATTGACCAAAGGAAAATGAATGTTGGTGTTTAACTCAACAAAATTAATAATTGTGGATGTATTGAATGTAGAAGAACAACTCAAAGGATCAATGGAGCTTACTGAGATCACATTGTTTCAAGATGGGAACACAGGGGGCGCCGGTAGCTCAGTGGTATGCGTGCTTGTCTTCTGAGCTCAAGAACGTGGGTTCGAAACCCGACCGAGGTCCTTAGTTTATTTTATATGGAAGGTAAAATAAACTTAAGCACGCCGTCCTTCGGATGGGACGTTAAGCGATGGTCCCGAGCCTGTACGATGTCAGGTACTCGTTAAAGACCCCTGCCTTAGGTGAATAAAAATTTACGGTACACAAAATTGAGGACTCCCATAGAAGAGTCGGGTTCATGTCCACCAGAGTGACGAAGGAGCGCTCTGGTAGTAGGCGATATGACCTCGTAGTTAAAGCCCGGGCATGAGTCATAAAACCTAACCTAACCTAAGATGGGAACAAGGCCACTGATTTACAAATCAACTAGTTATCACATTTCAAAGAGAATAATTAAGTGTTGAAACTGTGCAATTTCTAGATAAGTAATTAGTATATAAAGAGAATATAAAACGCATGTTTATCATTCAGTTATTGTTCTCACTCGGCGCACAATAACAGGTAAGGTCACATATTATTATTAAGTATTATCTTGTTACTGTGAAATATCAACAATATATATATTCATTCTATCGTAAGTTATAATATTCACAGACACATACATACACAGACTCAAATAATTATTTTTCTTCACTAGGAACGTGAAATTCCTTTGAAAACTCTCACTACTATCAAATTTCGACCGAATACAATTTTTTTCTCCCTACTTGGTACAGTTGGGGACGTAATAGTACAGAGAATTACTCGTATAATATTCTGAAATATGGTTTGTGCCTACGCCACAATTGCGTCTTGAAAAATAGACAACTTCCCGCTTTTCTGTTACAGTAATTCACGTCATCAGAAAACGTTTGAGCTACACAACGTTAACTGATATCTAAGCAAGGAATTTCAAATTAACTTTTGTCTCCCCCCATCCCCATTGACAAGTCATATTGGCTAAATGACAGCTGTTCGTTTACAAATAAGACTCTAGAATTCTCTCTAGGAGGCAGCTAATTTCGAACATGACTTAAAGACCATAAGCATAGTTGGACGAACTTAACTCAGATTACTGAGTACATGAGAACGATTACTGTACCCATACGTGATAGTAAGATGTTGTGGGAGGAGATTTCTCATAGAAATAAAAGGCGTTGTCTTCCCACTGTTTTATTTTTGACCAGAACCGATTTTCAACGCAACAGCGTCATCGTCAGAGGTATATCTATGATGGAATAAATATAATATACAAATCCTGAAAAGTATAAATCTTAAACCATAAGGGTACAGAGTAATAAGTAAGTTTTTTGTTACTCATACAGAGTAGCGTACAGCTGATGCTGATAAGACAACGTTTTTTTTTGTCAAAAAAAAACTGTACTCGTATACAATTGTTTTTAGTACTGAATACTGTATTTATACTCAACGATTTTGAATTTGAGCACAAGTGTAACAAGAACTCAAAACTGTTGAATTCTGTTTACAATAATCGTACCCAAATACTTTCTAAAGTCAGTATCACACAAAAAATTCGAAGACCCTTAAGTTCTTTTTATCTCGGAGGTAAAAAAAAACCTTGAGCACGCTGTCCTTCGGATGGATGGTTAAGCGATGGTCCCAAGCCTGCACGATGTCAGATACTCGTTAAATACTCCTGGGTATAGGCAAAATTTAGGAGTCCCTCAGTAGAGTCGAGCTCATGTCCACCAGTGACGAAAGAGCGCTCTGGTAGTAGGCGATATGACCTCGTAATTAAAACCCGGACATGAGTCACAATAACTTTTTTTTATTTTTTTTTTATTTCGTTTTAAATGAGGGTGCCTTGCATTGATGCAATATCACCCAGTCAACGTGAGAAAAGCTCGGGGATCAAGGGTTACTGAGGGACTGGGATTGGCCATCGGCGGAACTATTGGGCCGATCATCCCCAGACCATCTTAAAGTGTCTGCTTCTGCCCCGCCAGGAGTCGACGAATCGGCAGAACATCGGATAATTTGTTTCCGTTACCAGCTGCCGTAGATCCAGTCCCAAATACGATCTTGTCCCATGAATCAAATCCAACCTAGCTTGGTCGACCACTTGGTCGAGGACCACATGTTCTGCAGTCTCGATACCGCCGCACGAACATTTCGGGGTGTTCTTCCTGTGACCGAAGAACAGCTTGGAGTTAAATTCACCATGATCTGATAATATTAGGGACGTCCACTGATTTCGCTGTACCCATGTTGATTGACTCAAGGCGTACATAACACACAAAAATAACAAGTGTAATTTCCAATATAAAGGAGGTTACTAATGAATCCCGGTCAGATTCAGAACAGGTTATCTTACAAATTTAAAAACAATCTCCATGCGACCAAAGTCTTTCGCTCTAGACCGCATGGCCACCATGGGTCCCATGTAGAGGCCTTGAATGGATCAAGTATCGTAGAATCAAGAACATAATCTAATTAATTTTTAATTTTATTTTATATTTATATAATTTATTCATTAATTAAGCAATTATGTCATTCTGTTTACAGATATCTTTGCAAACATGGCATTAATCTACTTCATAACAATGGCTGCCGTTCTATCTTCAGCTTTTGGTAAGAACATCCAAAAAACTAAATTTCACGGAATTGATAAAACTAGTATAATATAATAGAAGATGTGTGACGTCACTTTAAAAAAATCATCGGTGAATCACCGGCAATATACTTCCCCAGAACAAATTGATCAAATAATGTTTTGCCCCCCTCCAAACTCAGCAGACCGTTTGCGCTAATATTCAACAGTACACTTACATAGGGGCCTAAGTCCTCATACTAAAATTTGTGTCGATAAATTCATTACAGCGGCAGTTATAGGAGTTTTTGTGTTATGCCTCCCGCCTATTCCCTCCCTTCCCTTTGGTCGATTTGACTGAAAATCAATAGGTGTCGTCGTTAGAGGGTTCTGAATTCATCTATAAACTTTCGTATCGGTACATTCATTCTATCGGGAGTTATCGTGTTAACAGACACACAGCAATTGTTTTTTTTAATATTTGAAATTTGGTGGTCAGAGAACATGAAATTCCGTTGAAAATTTAACATCGAATTTTTGACCAATTATATAACTTCTCCTATACTTAGTTTAGGTGGGAAAGTAAAAATTATTGAATACACTATGAAAAAATGGCGGTCACTTCATCGAGTAGGGAGCGTTTTAAAATTGCAAAAATGTTTAAAGGTTGATTTTGTTTTCGTTTCAAGGTAAACCAACTGAAGTGGAGCCAGCACCCGAGGAAGAAAATGTGAAACTTCTACGAGATACCTTTATAGTGTGTACGAAGAACCAACTGGAGTCGAACAAAGGAAGTGGATATGGAAGACAGTACAGTAATGCTAACACTGGATACAACGTTAATAATGGACACAACGCCATTAATGGATACAACGCTAATAATGGATACAACGCTAATAATGTATACAACGCTAATAATGGATACAATGCTAATAATGTATACAACGCTAATAATGGATACAACCCTAATAATGTATACAACCCTAATAATGGATACAACGCTAATAATGGATACAACCCTAATAATGTATACAACATTCCTAACAATGGATACAGTAACAATCAATACCCGGTTGGTAACGGTTATGTTGATGAAAATGTCTATGGGAATGTGAATAAAGAGGAAGAAGGGAACAAGGATGTTGACTTCCTCCAGTGTGCTGATTATGCCTGGCAAGTATACAAGGAGCACGAGTGTAAAAAGAAGAGGTGTCAAGCAGCCTCAAACTTAGAGTTAGGCGGATTGCAGGTAGGTCTAGGCGCACAACAAGGACTTATAAACGGACAACTAATACCTATCAACGGACCATTCGGAACTCAAATAGGACCTTTAAACGGACAAATAGGACTTTAAAACGGCATATAGGACTTTTAGACGGAGTTTAGTAAGGGACACTTTGTATCAACTGTTACAGTCAAAATAAAAATAAAAGTTAGCATACTACCATGTTGTTATTTCCACTTTCGTGGTTTATTCTCTGGTAAAATGTTAAAACAACATAATATCTGAGGTCTCAACCGGTCCTAAACTGCGGTATTCAAGAGACAAATGTACGTCTTATTGGGGTGCAGCTCACAATTGGTAAGTTCAAGCACGAACAGTGAACATATTGTATTCGTTATACTCCTACCACTAAATCTTGGTAGACAACCTTTAGAATTCTACTTGTAGAATCGGGATCACGTCGAGCATAACATCGATTAGTATAGCCATAGATATAGTTTGCATTTATATCGATGTTTCAATATACTTACGACATTGATCAGTGGTATGCGTGCTTGACTTCTGAGCTCAAGGTCGTGGGTTCGTAGCCCGACCGAGGCCCTTAGTTTATTTTATCTGGGAGGTTAGATAAACTTAAGCACGCCGTCCTTCGGATGGGACGTTAAGCGATGGTCCCGAGCCTGTACGATGTCAGGTACTCGTTAAAGACCCCTACCCTAGATGAATAAAAATTTAGGGTAGGCAAAATTTAGGACTCCCACAGTAGAGTCGGGCTCATGTCCACCAGAGTGACGAAAGAGCGCTCTGGTAGTAGGCGATATGACCTCGTAGTTAAAGCCCGGGCATGAGTTATAAAACCTAACCTAACCTTGATATGGGAACTTCTTCGATTGTTGATAAACACCGCAAGATGGGGTCAATACTGAATGTTAGCCCATCTGACGATGAGAAAATACATGAATATAGGACTACACTTATCACACTTTAAATAGACGAGATAAATTAGACTAGTGTTGAAACTATTTACAGATATATAAATAACTGCTTTATTGAATATAACTAATTAAATCAGTTCGAACAAATATTAATAAAGTTGAAACGGATTTGTTCCAACATCAAGCTCAAACCACTGGACGGATTTTCAGAAGTAGCATCCTTCTAAGCCAGATTGAAAAATAGGCTATGTGACATCTCAAAATTTGTAACGGGAGGGGGGTTGTGGGAGTAAGCCTTAGCATGAAGATAGTAATGGCTCATTAACTAATAGTCGGATTGTCATGAAATTTCACGTATAGTATTCTTAAAAGCCAAATTGAAAAATTTTCAACGGGAGAAGGGGTTGTAGGGGGTAGGCGTTAGCATGAAGATAGTGCTAGCTCAATAAGCTATGTAACATCTCAAAATTTTGAAAAGGAAAGGGGGTTGTGGGAGGCCTAAGTATAAAGATAGTGCTAGGTCATTAACGGATGGTAGGATTGTCATGGAATTTAATATTAGTTCGAATAGTAAGGTTTAGTAAGTTATTACATTATTAGGTTCCGAAATATAAGCCTCAAAAGTGTTTACATTTTTCGTAACTCTCGGATTTATAATCTAGATAACCGGAAAATAGATGTTATTAATTAACTCCGGTGAACATTTGCGTGTTACCTTGGTGAGAACACCGAAGTGTAGGAACTTCCTGGGGCCAACAGCATTCGTGAGGGAGTTGAAGACGAGCGGTTCCGAAAGACGGTCTCCGATCACGTGACTCTGCAGCCACTCCAGACGTTCTGAATTTTCTTTCTCACGTACACCTTCATTAACCTGAAAAGTAAAGTAAATAAAATAGATTTATTTTTAAAAGAAATGGTTTCTGAATCTGTATACAAAATTTCCTATCAATACGTTCATTACATCGGCATTCACATCATATTAACCCATTTGACCTGAAATTAATAGGACCTAAAATTAATTATTCAATCTGGGAAAGTCTGAATTCACATAGAAAATTTCGTGTCGATATATTCATTTTGTCGGAAGTTATCGTGCACACAGGCACAAACACGCAGGAATATACAGTGGAGTCCCGATAATCCGAACTTCGGTAATCCGAAAGTCCGCTTAATCCGAAACCAAAAATAGGATATTTTAGGGAAAAAATAATTAAGAAATAAAAATTTAATACAAAATGTATTTATGTACATACTAAAAATTACAGTACGTTTCAAAGATGGACAGAATAAACAAAACAGAACAATGTTACTTGTAGTATTATAGTATTCGTTTAAAAAAGTCTGTTACATTTTTTTTTTTTTTTTTTTTTTTTTTTTTTTTTTTTTTTTTAATGGCTCCAAGGCGTAATTGCCCTATATAGCCTGACACAATGTTTCAATGATGTTTGAGTTTTTTGGGGAAACCCAGGAGGGCCAGAGACCCGGGGCGGAAACAGAAGGCCCCCAACGACGCAAGCCATCAGCCCCACACCAGCCCCCACCCCCCCATCGTCCCCCTCCTATCTTTACTAAATTTCTATTTTATTTCGTTTTATAAATTGGAATATAGTAGGAATGAATTTGTCTTGGGAAGTTACTAACTGAGTGAGAAAATTTTCGACATTCTGCAACATTACACATCCCTGTCTTGAATCGTCATATTTTATACATGACACAAAGATGTGTAACATGTCTTCCATATCACCGCATATATCGCAGTTCGGAGTATCAGCGAGTCTCATTAAATAAAGGTACTTGTTAACCCTGCCGTGGCCGGTTCTTATCCTGGTCAGGATAACGATCTGTGTCCTGCTAAGTTGTCTGTCTGTCCTGGTGAACCAGGGGACCTGCCTGGGACTCTTCTGGATCCTGTAGTAAAACTGTCCCTTGGTGTGACATGTTTCCTCGAAGCTCTTCCTCCATCTCTCTCCTGTCTCCCGTCTGACCTCCTGGAATAGGTCGTACACAGGTACGTACTGTTCACTTCTCACTTCTCTCAACTCTTCTGTCTGTTTGGCCAACGAGTCAGCCCTCTCATTCCCATACAGATTCACGTGTCCCGGTACCCATTGTATGACGTAGTCATTCTCAGTCTTATCAAGGAGTTTTATTATGTCATTCAGAATAACGTTATTTGTACTGCATCTGTACATATATTTTAACTGTTGGATGGAGACTTTTGAATCGGTTAGGATTACAATGCGATAGTTATTAAAATGACTTTCAGTATAACCTATAGCTGTTTTTATCGCTTCAAGTTCTGCATTATTTATGGATAATAATTTGTGAAGTTTGTGGTTTATTGAATGGTGTGTTTGTGGATCATAAATTCCTATCCCTACGTTGTCTTGAGACTTAGAGGCGTCAGTAAAAATTCTGTAGGTGTCTCTATATAATGTGTCCAGGTGATCCAGCGTCATATGTTTCAGAACTACTGGGTTTAGTGTTTTTTTGCTTACATTTAAGTTAGGAATGTTGGTGTGTGTTTCTACTGTGATTTGGGTTATTGGTCGAAATGTATCAAATTTGTAAGGGCCGTTGTTTGGTTTGATGAGTTGTTTAATGTCTTGTAGTTGGAGGTTCTGTGTTGTAAGGTAAGTATTGAGTTGGGGGTTTTGATTGTTTATCAGTGTGTGCAATGGGTGGCACTGGTCTGAGTATATTTTGATGAGTTTTTTTTGGATGAGCCATTCCCTTCGAAGATTGAGCGGTATTTCCCCGGCTTCCGAGAGAAGGACATGGACGGGCGTGGTTCGAAAGGATCCTAGACATATTCTTAAAGCTTGGTTCTGAATGGTTTGAAGTTTGTGGATGAGAGGGGACTTCGAGCTATGGTAGATTTCACATCCGTAATCAGAGAGAGGCCTCACTATTGCTTTATACAGGATGAGCATGTTAGTAGGGTGAGCACCCCAGCTGATACCTGCCAGGGCTTTTAGAACATTTATACTTTTTTTAGATTTTGTAATTATTTCATCTAAATGAGTTTTAAAATTTAGTTTATTATCTAATGTTAGACCTAAAAATTTTTTTTGTTTTTCAGCATTAATGGATTTGTTGTTTACTTCCAACTTGATAATTTCAAATTTTATTCTTTTCTTCGTGAAAGGAACCAGTGCACATTTGTCCGGGTTTATTGTTAATTTGAGTTTGTCTAGTACCCTTGTAATGTGGTTGTATCCCTCGAGTATGATGTGAGTGGCTGTGTCTATTGTCCGTTGGGTGGTGAATATGACGATGTCGTCGGCATACTGGATGAGGGTGAGTTGCTGAGGCAGGTCGTGATGGAGCTGGTTGGTGTAGATGTTGAAGAGGAGAGGAGACCAGACGTCCCCCTGCAGGAGCCCCCGCTCGCTCTCCCCCACCACCTCCCCCTCGGCCGTCTTGATGAAGAATCTCTTCTTTCGGATGCATTCGTAGATCCATCTAATTATCTTGTCCGGCACTCTGCTTTCTATTAGTCTGTCCATCAGGCTTTGGGTTTGGACATTATCATAAGCCTTATTGATATCGATGAATAGTGCAAGGAGTATCTGCTTCTTTCTGAATGCTTCTTCTACGGCACTGACTAGCAACATGAGGGCATCCGCAGTTGACCTGCACTTTCTAAATCCCAGGGAGTAGGGGCTCAACAGTCGATGTTTCTCTACAAACCATTCCAATCGGTTTTTTATCATACCATTTATGATCTTAGCCAGACATGGGATCAGGGCTATTCCACGATATGAACTTACTAGCTCCAGGTTTTTATGTGGTTTTGGAATGGGAATGATGTTAATGTTCCGCCACTCCTCCGGTAGTTCGCATCTAGAAAACATATCATTGTACATTTCTAGTAATGTTTCCTTTGCTTCGGTGGGGAGATACTTCACCATTTCATAGTTGACTTCATCCCTGCCAGGTGCGCTACCTTTCTTTCTGTAGAGGACTGCTTCTAGCTCCGACATCTGGAATGGTTGAGTCATGAACGGGACTTCACTGTCGTCACAGTGCCTTCTCCTCAGTGGGATCACATATGTACCCAGTTTCTCCTCCTTTCTGATTGAAGCTAGAAAGTCAGTAGCTGCATTTTTATTTTCTATTATCTTGTTTTTTTCTTGTTGAAATTTGCCTCGGATCGCTCTTATGTTTTTCCACATAACATTTAGCATATTAGGAGTGACGTTTTCCGTAAATTCTATCCAACATTTCTTTTTTTCTTCTCTTATCAATTTTTTTGTTAAGTTAATTTTTTGTCTCATTTCTTTATAAGTCTGAAGTGTCATATTCTTCTTGAAGTTTTTGATTGAATCTATTTTTCCTTCATGTGCTTTTTTTATATCAACATTCCACCAGCATTTTGCCTTGACTTTGCGATTTGGTCCGGTCTTATGTCGTGGAATAGCTTTGTCTCCAGCCCTGTTCATGATGGCTATCAGGTGGTTGATGTTAGTTATGCTGGTGGTCGCTAACTCCTTTTCGACTTCCGTCTGATACGTGGTGTAGTCTGCCTGTCTGAAGTTCCTCCGGTCAGTGTACGGTCTGTTCGGGGTGAGTGGAGTGTCCAGCTGTGCTTGGGTGAGGATGGGAAGGTGGTCGCTACCCATCGAGTCGTCCAACACCTGCCAAATGAGGCTGTGAACCAGGTCTGGGGTGGCTAGGGTTAAGTCCACACAGGACCGAGCTTGGCTCGGCTGAGTTAGTCGGGTTTCAGATCCGTCGTTCAGTAAGATCAGCCGAGAGTCGTCCAGTTCTTCACTAATCAGTCGTCCTTGTCTTGACTCACTACTACTGCCCCACACCGGGCTGTTCCCATTTAAATCTCCACAAAGTATAGAAAAGTTTTTACTTTCTACTTCAAAAAATAATTTCTTAATTTGATTTTTATTGAGGTAATTATTAGGAGCTATATAAACATTAAATATTGATATTTTAGGTCGGGAGTTTACAATTTGAATTCCGATGACTTCTATATTGTTAATGGGTTGAATGTCTATTTTTTCAAAAATTAACCCCTTATGGAGGAGGAACGCCACCCCTCCGTAGCCATCGCTCCGGTCCTGCCTATAGAGTTGATAGTTGGCCGTCGAGAAGGTCAGTTCCGGTCTAAGCCACGTCTCCTGAAAAACTCCCACGTGAATCCCATTTACGTTTAGAAAATTAGTTATTTCTGACCATTTATTTTTGATACTTCGACAGTTTAACTGCACAATGTTTATATTTTGATTTTGAATTTTATTCATAGAATTTTAAAGCTTTTGTAAATGTATTTTATGTTACCAATTGTTTAAAAACGAGAAGAAAAAAAAATAATAATACGAGACCTGACAAATAAAAGAAAAAAAAAACAGATTATTTGCGACACATTAAATGTAGGGATTGTATGTATCAATTGTCCTTGCCTTTCTGCGATATTGATGATCCTACTTGAGGATTAATTTTATTTACTATTTCTTGATTTTCGTCGACAATATTATACAAAGTTCCACCTACTAAATTAATTAGATCTATCTCGTTGTTTTCTTTTGAACTTATTTTGTGAATTAACTGGGTCAGCATGTCGATCAGTCGTTCCTGAACGGTAGTTTTATGAGGATTGTTGGTTATAGGACGGGATATGGATGTAGTTGAACCGGAAACCAGAGGAAAGGGGGGTGGCGGTCGGGGGGGCGAGCTGAGAGGCGAGGAAGAGGGTCGTTTCGTAGATATCGTTTTCGTAATTCGACCATAGCTCGGACCTGGCACGGGTGATATCATTGCCGCTCTTGGCATGAAATTTATATTTTTTACTGTCGGTAGATCAGGGTATTCTGTTAGAGCTGAGAATCTATTAAACGAAACAAAATTACTTTTCTTGTGAGTTTCAGCGGCCTCTTTATATGGGATTCCCTTTTCTGCCATGGTTCGCTTGATGCTTTTTTGTCTGTTATATTCGGTACAGTTGTTCCTATCAGTGGGCTTGTGGGGTGTTTTGCAATGGATGCAATTAGTCAGGTTGGGACAGGAATCTTCTTCGTGGTCCGGCTCTTCCCGACCGCAATTACCGCATCTAATTTTACTTTTACAGAATTTTTTAATATGGTTGAAATTATAGCAACGGAAACATTGAACTACATTATAAACATATGGTTCTACTTTACGCGGTGCTAAAAACAAATGTACTTTTTCAGGAAGATTTTGAGAGTAAAAGTAAATTTTAACAGACCCGGAATTTACATATTTAGTTTCCCCGTTCTCGTCTCTTATCCTTCTCTTTATGCGAACAACATCCAAGATTGTGGTTTTACTTGACAAATTTTCTTTAATTTCACATTCTTCCATGTCGAGGGGGATGTTTCGGATTACTCCTATTCTATTGACACATTGTATCGGAATATATGCTTCACATTTCAGTATTTTAATAACTGGGTGGGATACAAAGGAATTAGCCAGGTCCGGTTTCAGAAAATTTACTTTGACTTTTTTATTATTCACTCTGTTAATTTCTATAAATTTTACATTATATTGCATCAATATTTTACCCACCTTTATTTCATGTAAGTCGTATTCTGCTTGTAATATTACATAAAACGGGCCTTGAAAATAAGGCAGGTATTTAGCGTTAATTTTTTTTGCTACTGTCTCCTTGTTATTCATTGACTCATTTATATTTATATTTTGACCTGTGTCAGTAATATCTGGAGGCTCCGAGTCCTCCATTTTCTTATTAACTAAAACTAAAACTATTAACTGGTATGAAATCAATCGAGATAAATAATATTAGATATATGAATTAACAAAGAAGAGAAAAAAAAGGAACTTAGCTGTGTATACGAGTTGAGTGAGTTAATCCTCTGGACACGATGTAAACTCTACCACTGGTAACCACAGACTGGTTACATTTTTTTGTCGAAGAGAAGAAGACCTCTCTTTTGAAGCAAAATTACGCCAACGCCTTAGGAACAAGGTGTCTGCTGGGGTCGAGGTGGACTGTTGTTCCATGTAGCGTAGAGCTACATCAAAGGCAGCCGCCGCGTCCGAGTGGGATACCTTCTGCTTGCTGTCGTCGTCTGCTTCACCTTCACTCTCGTCTCAGATGTTCTCCGGTTCTTTCAAAACCATTTCAACGATCTGCTCATCGTTTAAAATTGCATGATCGTTATCGTCAGCTTGTAACCACTTAGTAACATAATTTTCATTTGCATCTTCACAGCCAGGAATATTTTGTAACAGCTCCTGAATCTGTACAACATTGTTGTTGTCTGCATTTTGGCTTGAGGTTTCTTCAAATGTTATGCTTGGCCAAAGTTTACTCCAGGACTTTTGCAACAAGTGTTCCCTCGTAGATTCCCTTGCGTCCGCTACCCAGTAAATAAGATCTTTAATAGTTATCATCTTGAGCTTTTGAATCAATGAGAGTGTTTCGTCTTTATCTTATGTTTATCACTATATCCTGTACCAGTTTATGTAATTACACGTTGTATTTCATAATTATGTACATTTTGGTAATAAATTCGCTTAATCCGAAATTTTCGTTACTCCGAAATAGGTCCGGTCCCGATCATTTCGGACTATCGGGACTCCACTGTATTTCACTTTTTGGATTTAGGGGGAGCGGAAGCTAGAAATTTCGGTGAAAAGTAAATATTACTGTTATTATGGAAAATATTTAGTAAATAAATGTATAATAAAAAATAAGGAAAATTGCCATCTGGTGGACATGAGTCTCACTCTACTGTGCGGAGTCTCATAAGGGGGTCTTATCGAGTACCTGACATCGTACAGGCTTGGACCATCGCTTAACATCCCGTCCGAAAGATGGCTTGCTCCAGGTTTTTACGGCTCTCATTAAATTTGTTGATTATTCTCTGCTTATTAATTTGTTTCACTTAATTATTGATTTTCATTTTGTGTAATATGCAAAGAAAAAAAAAAAAAAAACGACGTACAATGTAACAATAATATATTATATATTATTACAGAGGGAGTCGGTAGCTCAGTGGTATGCGTGCTTGCTTACTGAGCTCAAGTTCCCCATAGTTGAATTGGGCTCATGTCCAGAGAGACGAAAGAGCGCTCTGGTAGTAGGCGATATGACCTTGTAGTTAAAGCCTGAGTATGAGTCATAATAACTAACTACATTACAACATTACTTCTCCCATTTATTACCTTCTCAAAAAATAGTAATTACAAACGTTTCGGGGAGCACTGCCATCATCAGTGTCTATAATACATGTGTTATTTAAGTTAACTATTCCTTCTGTCAATCAGAATCATTCTTGGCGATGTGCACTCGTAGTTTTTAGTTATGCCGAGGGGAGCGAGTAAATGGCACACCACTACAGCCTCAAAATAATTCAAAACCGTCCTATTTCTAAAACATTACATACAAACCAGACATGTTTGTTATGTTACCAGGCAGAGAAGGTTACTAACCTGTTCAAGGTTACTAACCGGGCGAAGCCGAATAACCTGCTAGTTTTCAGTTCAGCTGATTGCTGTGTACATGAGTAGGCACCTCAGCTTTTCATTCCATATGACCTATGTTTGAACTGGACTCATTATAATGTTACGTATGATATTTCATAAACATCGGAGCTATTATTCATTTTATGTTTTGACTTCCCCCACCACCTACCTCCCGGTCAAAATTTTGAGATGCCACGTGGTCTATGATCGAACCTGATTCATAAGGATGTTATAAACTCCAATCCCAGGACTTACCTGGCTGCACAATTCTTCAGCCTTAGCCAAAGCTTCTTCAAGATACTGTCGGTCGGAATGCTCGTCTGAAGTATTTTCTAAAATCTGAAAAATAGATGAATAAATATTTGTTTATTATACCAAGAACTGGGGTGCACAACCCTTGCACTAGCACAAAAAGTGTGCTTTCCAACCTAAACAAAAATGTTTTTGCGAGCACATTAGGCTACTCAAAGAGAAAAAAATGTCAGAAACGAAAAAAGTTGTAAAACACTGTCACAAATTTAATAAATATTCAGCGCTATAGTACTATTTTCAAATAGTACATGCTTAATTGGCTGGTCAGTCAAAAATAAAATTTGACAAATTAAAAATATGGGGAGAAAAGACACAGCTGTCTTTATATAACTAACAAGAGGGCGCCGATAGCTCAGTGGTATGCGTGCTTGCCTTCTGAGCTCAAGAACGTGGGTTCGAAACCCGACCGAGGCCCTTAGTTTATTTTATCTGGTAGGTAAAATAAACTTAAGCACGCAGTCCATCGGAGGGACGTTAAGCGATGGTCTCATCTGTACGATGTCAGGTACTCGTTAAAGACCCCTGGTCCTAGGTGAATACAAATTTAGGGTAGGCAACATTTAAAACACCCACATTAGAGTCGGGCTCATGTCCACCAGAGTGACGAAAGAGCGTTCTGGTAGTAGGCGGTATGACCTCGTTGTTAAAGCCCGGGCATGAGTCATAAAACCTAACCAATAACTAACAAAGTTCCCCTTAACCCAAAAGAAAATACATTCATTTAAAAAAATCAATTCACAACCAAATACTAGAAACCTGGATCACATAACCACTGAAAACTATTTAGATCTTAACTTACTAACACAATCCATAAACCAGCTCATTGGCTCGATCCTCCAATCTCCGGCATATATATATATATATATATATATATATATATATATATATATATATATATATATATATATATATATATAATTATATATATATATATATATATAATTGGTGGAGGTTTCTCTGCCAAGAAAATAAAGATTGAAATTAAGGACCACTTAAAAGTTTTAAGTCTGTGACAATAATAATAATAATAATAATAATAATAATAATAATATTTATTTCTGTTAAACCATAAAATGGTAATTGGATGTCATACGATTGTATACATCAAATAGCTTAAAAAATATGTACAATCAGTTAAAATACAAACACATATGAGTTAAAAAATAATATTTAAATAATTGATGATTGAATATCAAATTCCTAGTACTATTTATATTTTAATTATTAACCCCCGAAGAAAAAGGAGGGATGTTATAAGTTTGAAGCCTTTGTCTGTCTGTGGCATCGTAGTTCCAAGACGGCTGAACCGATTTCAAAGGGGTTTTTTTTGTTTCAAAAGCTGGTATTTGCGAGATGGTTCTTAGCCATCGGGTCAATTTGTATAAATTATTCACACGCCGTACTTCGGATGGGAGGTTAAGCGATGGTCCAAGGACTGTACAACGTCAGGTGAACAAAAATGTAGGTCAACTAGTTTTTGAGGGGAGCGAAAAGTATCAATTCTTTCTGGGGAAGGACGTAGCCGGTGATTCACCGACCACTTTTGAGGAGGCGGAACTTCAGTTGAATGGTATGAGAAAAATGAAGATTTTGGAGGCGGATGATCTGCTTAGTTACTTGAGAGATTTACTTCATCTTGCACAACTTACTTTACTGATGAGGAGTGGATATTTGGTAATCCTCTGCATCGGTTTGATAAGAAAGGAGCTGAGTGGTAGACCCTTTGTCCTCGGGTCTGACTGACATCTCTTGGTCAACGTCTGGAAGTCTTTGTTCAGTTCTGACAGACTCTGTAGAAGGGCGGCTGCCCTCAGTTGACACCCGCAGAATCGAACATATACCCTCATCCGAGGCAACTATACCAAGGAAAAAAAAAAAAAGTTACACAGGAACGTGACATAAATTCCTTCCTTATGATCTCTGGGAGGTAAAAAAAAAATCGAGAAAACTTTCCTTGGGGAGGGACGTTAAGTGATGGTCCCGAGCCTGTGCGCAATGTCAGGTACTCGTTAAAGACCCTACCCTAGGTAATGAAAATTATCTCGGTTCATCCACCAGAGCAACGAAAGAGCGCCCTGGTAGTAGACGATAGAGCTTTTAGTTAAAACCCGGAAACATGGATATCTTCCTAAGTATTTCTAAAGACAGAGTCATCAGTAAGTACCCTAGGTATGGTATTGTTTTGTCATATTATAATTATTGTTTACGACCCCAACATTTTATTTTTCCGGAAAATCTGTGACTTTTCCCTGCCTCTTCCAAAAATATGAAATTCCCTGACATTTCCAGATTTTCTCTGTCTGCACACATCATGAGTACACTGCATATGATTCACCAATGTTTTTACATTTCCAGTTATATGAAGTACAGGCAGAAGTATAGTAATCGATCAAAAAACTGATGTTAAGTTTTCACCGGAATTTCCCCGTTTTTCTCTCACGACAACACAAAACAATTTTCAGCAGAATCGACCATGGGGGAAGATTAGAGGGGCCCATCATGGCCATGTAAATTTAATTCTTAGGTTGCATGGACCTACCACTAAAGCGGGTTCGAATCCGATTTACAAAAAACATATATACGAACGTTTTCGCAAAGTATGTCTCCAATCTGCCTGATAACAGCGCCTTTACTCATTTCCCTTCGTATCCTTAGAGCTCTGAAAAATGAGAAAAATATATTTCAAATTTTATGTACTACAAAAAAGAAAGGAGGGTTATTGCAACAATCATCAAATTCTAAGTGGATATAAACAATATATATATTTAAACCGGCCATCTCCAAAAAACAATTTTTTTCAGGAAATGAAAAAAACCTGTATTTTCATAACCGTTGTCATTATTCTCTTGAAATTTTTTTTTATGATATCAGATAAGGCAGAAATTAACGGTAAGCACTTGCAGGAATTAAAAAAGTAGTTAGGTAGACAGTTATTAATTAATTAATTTTGGAGTTGGCCGGTTTTGAAACGAATTGTGTGGATATGGCCGGTTTTGAAACGAATTGTGTGGATATGGCCGGTTTTGAACCAAACATTTTGGAAAATTGGTAGTTTTTTAGTCATAAAATTTGATAATGATTAAGATTCACACAAGGGAGCCATGGTGGCCGTGCGGGCTAGAGCGTAGGGTTTTAGTCGCATGGTCTCACCTTGGTTTGCGGGTTCGAATCCCGCCCGGTAGTGAGGTTTATTTCGTAGATAAAACTCCCTTGGGGCCATGGATGTCGTACATAATTAGGTAAAACACCATTATAAGAGTCATGGCTAATATGCATCGTACATGAGGCAAAAAAAAAAAAAAAAAAAATCACACTAGGAAAGTAATAAAAAACTTCTTTGAACAAAATAAACGAAATTTATTATTTTTGATAACTATAGTTACACTGACTTTTTTTTTTTTGGCAACATTTATTACAATCACATGAGGTAACTTAGTTTCAATGAAAAGAAGACCACCAAATAATCGCTTTTCCTTGTCGATTTCCACGAGGCTGAATCGCTTTTCCGCTTTCTAGCATGCTCGGGTGACACCTCAACAGGCGAAATATCCATTTTTAAAAAGATTTAATAATAAATAAATAAACCGGATAACACGAGAAGAATCGACAAAAACAGAATAGATAGAATGTAACAGAGCTGTTATCAGTGAGAGCGCCCTAGCGGTCGCTGATGACAACTGGAGTTGGCCGGTTTTGCTCATCCTTAAACATCAACACATTATTTTATACGCCAAATGGCCGCTTTTGAACAAAAAAAATTTACCATTCGATGCAGGGCATGATGAAGAATAACTTAAAAAAAAAAACGGTTTTCTAATTTTTATGGAGATGGCCGGTTTTGAAAAGAGACGACTCATATATTATATTAATAATACTAAAATATTATAATATATTTTAAAATTTCATTTAATTTAAAAAATATATTTTAAACAATATATATTTATATAATACATACCTCAGAAAGGAATAATTACATTCCAATATTTCGTGCCAATTAATAAAAATAGTTCTCACTTGATCAGTTGTCAGAATCCGACTTTCGGTTAATGGCTTCTCAAAAACCTAAAAAAAAAAAAATTAAAACCAATAACCACTTCCCAAAACACATGTCATACCTACTTCGAATGGGCACATTATATATATATATATATATATATATATATATATATATCTCACCAGGGGCGTAGCCAGGATTTTGAGCAGGGGGCGGGGGGAGGCAAAGTTAGGCTACGACGGTGGGGGGTATAGACTCCCGTGGGCACAGTCCGCAGGTTCCATGGTTAGCATTGCAGACTGAGGTAACCAATGACTGTAATTCTTAAGCTGACTTTACATGAGCAGCAAAAATGCAATGCGCAGCAGCAACAAATGCACGCTGTGGTTTCTGTGCTTTTAGAAATAAATTACTCACAGCCAACACCGTGCATTTGCTGCTGCTGCGCATTGCATTTATACTGCGCATGTATAATCAGCTTTAAGAGTATAAAGTATAACATAAATGACGATTTTGAGTGAGGAAATGAAATGATCCAATTCATGTATATTTAAATAAATGTAATATGACTGGTTTTGTACATGTACATTTATGTAACAGCTGATTGCTGATTTAGGAATCAGACGCACAGGAAATTTGAAGATCCTGTTGGTAACTTGCAAGCAATCCATTTTTAATAAAAACTATTTTTTTTTTTTAGTTTATTTAATTTGTATATTGGTTTTTGCTCTGGCCAGGGGGGCACGCACCTGTATATCACCTTCTCATTTTGATAGAACTATTCAGGTCACTCAAGGTAAACCTCGATAAAAATAATCATATGAAAAAAAATATATATATTCGTGAATTACCGGCTATCCAAGTAAGTATTAATAAATTAAGTTTTCCAGTTCCTCCAAAAGAATGTATTTATTCTCAGGGTCCCAGAATAATAAAATTTCTTTTCATTTCATTCCGATCCACAAAACCGATCGACAGTTTGAGATAGAAATCTGTAGTCAACTGACATACGGACTTCTGAATTTTCACACTAAATTTTGCGTCGATACATTCTTTATATCGGCAGTTTTTAGGGTTTTTGAATTGAGTTCGCCTTCTCTTCGGCTGGTTTCTGTCTGTCTGCGAAGAAGAATACTCCCGATAGAATGAATGTATCGGCACGCAATTTTATATCTGAATTCAGAGCCCCATGAGGAGGACACTTGTTGATTTTCACCCAAATCGGCCGAAGGGAAGAAGATTAAGGGGAGGCACACAAAGAAACCAAGACTACGGTTACTGTGCACGCGAATTCGATCGAGTACGTCCGAAATCCTCGTCAGAACAATGCGGTTACACTGTGCGCGTTTTCTGATATTCTGATAGTACGTTTCTGCCGCACAGCAAAGATGGACGAACTTGATGAATTTTATTTTCTTGAAAGTCCGTTAATGAAGTTATTGTTGTTAATTGGTAGAAAAACAGAGCATGTCAACCAGTTATTTTTTAGTAGAGACGACAAAGGAGAGTTTAAAATGTTATTTCAAGAATTGTGGGACCAACCGTTACCATGTATCGTTATCCATGGTGAAATAACCAAATAACTAAAAATTCAACACACGAAAACACCCAAAACAGACGAAGGTCGCACGAAAAAATCAACTTGTTTGAACGCTCAACTGGTTCTGACTTGACCCTCGCTGCCAGTGTAAACACTCTCATTGGAAAATAGGCGTTTCTTTGTTCAGACGAATTCGCCAGAACACATTTTTGTCAGAACTCGCATCCATAGTAACCGTAGGGGTAATAAGTGCGAAATGATTGTATCGACACAAAATTTCATAAGAACGACAATTATTAATTTTCAGGGAAATCGGAGAAAGGGAACGGAGGGATCTGGGGGGGGGGGGGGGGGGGGGCAACTCAAAAACCTCAATAACTGCAGATGTAATGAATTTAGTGTGAGGATTTAGGAGCCTCTATGTAAGTCAATTATTGAATATTAGCTCAAACGGTCGACTTTGGAGAGGGAGCAAAAAATTAATTGATTAATTCGTTGTGGGGAAGTACATTGCCGGTGATTCAACAATGAACTTGCATCTGAACCAAAATTGATGTAGACAAGACACACTGTTGACAAAATGTTTACAGTTACATATTGTCATATACAACAAACAACAGGTGACATGTAATTGTCCAGTTTATACATAAAGAAGCCTTCAATGCATGTTCCATACAATATTACATTAACATGTTTGAACAATAATCGCAGCATATACATACAACTATACACACAATACTTACATCATGTACAATAGACATGTCGTCTATGTAGGCCTGCTCCGTCGAAATAAGCTCCTTAATAAGTTGTTGTCTCTTCTTCTCCTCTCTAGAAATTTTCTCTGTAGGGTTATTGTTCACCTGGTTGAGGTCTGGACCGTTTTCACCTGCGACAAAAAACAAAAAATTATAATTTATACTTAACATTTTCAAATAAAAAAGGCAAAAAAAAAGTACTTTTCCAACACGAAATTATGTTTTCGTTCTTCCTCCGAAGCCAAACGACGGTTTTTGTAAAAACTCAATATTTGACTTGCATAGTGGCTTCAGAATTCTCATACTAAATTTTGTGTCGATACATTCATTACATCGACAGTTATTGGGGATTTTTGAGTTGAACTTCCCTCCCCTTTTACTGATTCCGCTCAATATTAATAGATGTCGTCTTTTGAGGGTTCTGGACATATACATATAAAATTTCGTATCGATACATTCATTCTATCGGGAGTTATCGTGTTCACTGAAACAGATAGAAATGTTTTTTTCATTTTCGGAATCAGGAGATAGGAAAACATGAAATTCCGTTGAAAATTCCATACCGAATTTCTGACCGATTACATATCTTCCCCTGTAACTCGTATTAGCTGGTGGAGGAAGACGAATAGCAGTAATACCGAAACTAGTATCATATTTTGTTTATTAGACAATATTTAAAAAACATTTATTTCTTTTTTTCTTTTTAATTATCAAATATATAAGAAGGGCTGTCTGAGAATTGTGTATGGCTGAAAACTATTTAGGTTTTATCTGTTTCAGGTCTACTTCATATTTTGAACTTGACTGTCATTTAGATATTGATTCAAAATCACTGAATAGATGAAAAGCGGGAAATTATTACGACTCATGCCTGGGCTTTAACTACGAGGTCATATCGCCTACTACCAATGCGCTCTTTCCTCACTCTGGTGGACATGATCCCGACTCTACTGTGGGAGTCCTAAGTTTTGCCTACCATAAACTTTTGTTCAACTAGGACAGGGGTCTTTAACGAGTACCTGACATCGTACAGGCTCGGGACCATCGTTTAAAGTCCCATCCGAAGGACGACGTGCTTAAGTTTTTTTTCTTTTACCTTCCAGATAAAAAAAACAAAGGGCCTCGGCTGTTCTATATATTTTTCTCGCTAAAATTAAAGATTAAAGAAGACAAATAACATTTTAAAGTAGCGAGATGGGGAGGGAGAGGCCGCTCGCTCACCTGATTAGCCTAATCTCCCCCAATTCACTGTGTACACAGTTCTCTCTCATTTTTTGTCTTCGTCGTGTTTAACTGGCAATATTCAATTGAAATACTCTCCACAGCCTAATTAACCGGAATAATAATGGGAGCGGGTACCACGGATAAAGCGGAATCTCGGTTAATCCAACGGTTAAAGTAAACATGTTTTTCTTTAGAAATGCAGGTTAATAAGGACAAATTACGAAGAGGACTCTTAGAATCCAGGGCTGAGAAATATTCATTCATTAATATAACCTTACTCTTACTGAAATCATACTTCAGTTTCTTCTTCCCAGGCATTATTCTCTTCCTACGAGATAGAGAGTCTCGCTAACCTCCATCAGATAATTAAACTATTCATGCCTTATAGTTGCAATTTTACACATATTAACATAAGATTTTTCGCGGAGTTTTTCTTCATTTGTATGAGGATGTTTCCCTTCATATCTCGTTGTTTTTAATATTTTACGACACGAAAATACCCCAGTTAAGCCGCAATATAATATTAAAAAGGTTTTTCATCTGGGCGATGGAAAAACCTTAAGCACGACGCCGTTCTTCGTATGGGAAGTTAGGCGATATACCCGAGCCTATACAATGTCAGGTATCCGTGAAAGACCCCTGACCTAGACCAATAAAATTTTAGGATAGGCAAAATTTAGGACTCTCATAGTAGAGTCGGGCTCATGTCCACCAGAGTGATGAAAGAGCGCTCTGGTAGTAGGCGATATGACCTTGTAATTAAAGCCCGAGCATGAGTCAAAATAACTATATTCATGTAATCGCCAGCAACCTGTCAACGATGAATAACACAGCTAGTAAGTGACCGATACAGGCGAGGTCGTTCCTTTTAGTCACAAAACTTGTTTGTATGTAACATAATATCAGTCTCAGATTTATACAACATTTTCCATAAATGTTAATTACTTCCCCGGAAATAACACTAGTTATTGGTTACGATTCAACTAATAAATTACATTTAAAAAAAATAATTTAAGTAAATAGCTTTTGAGATTCCGTTCTAAAGACAATCAGCGTTGCGTTGTGAACTTTTTCTTCGAAGAATGAAAAATTAAATGTTTACAATTTAAAAAATCATTTTACAATATGAAAACAATTTTTAGAATAGAATTTTATATTATTTTCTGGTAGTAGGCGATATGACCTCGTAGTTAAACCTCGGGCATGAGTTACAATAACAAACTATAAAATGAATGTTAAATTTAATACTATTTCGGGTTTCCATTCAATTTTTTAATGAAGCAGAAATTCCAATATATATTTAGTGTTATTAAATATTGGGTCGCAAGCATCAACAAAAGGTGGCTCGGAGAACGCGGTTTGTCCTTTGAACGAAACTATTATAACCAAACATAATAAACATAATATACATATAAAAAAAAAAATTGTGCCTCACCCACATAAGCGCATGGTTGAAGTAAAATTCAAATTAAATTAACAAATAAATAAAAATATATATTTACATTTTATTATAAGTATTAACCATTTTAAAGTAGGTAAATTTTAGATTAATAAAAGACAATAAAAATATTAAATCTAAAAATATTTTAAAAAATGTAATCAATAAGAAATCAATAATTTAAATTAATTTTAATAATTTAAAAATATAAATGGAGAGTAATTAATAAAAACTACCTTTATGTTGACTTTCTTGTTGCAGTATTTGCTTTGGTCTTGCACGGAATTGTCGAACACGTTTCTTTGAAGTTTTTGGCATTATCAACTATTTAACACTAACTCAGAATAAAACTAAACTTATTAAATTAATAATCAAACGTATTATTTTAATGCAAAAACCGTAGAACACAACAGCTGATGCGTCGACACTGACGTAACTCGTAGTTGACTTGTACGCATGCGCTACTCCTCTACCTCTCCTTAGCGTTTCATGTTTGATTTTTTATGTCGATGTAATTCCGATTCACTTCAAAAACTTTTGATACAATTTGTCAATACGTACTTGTTTCTAGTCATCATCGTTGTTTTCACAAAATCTTCAACATACCTGATATTTGTTGTCAATTTTTCTTTTAACTAATAAATTGTTTTTCGATAACAAAAAAAAAGATAACATATGATGTTTTGTCAAAATAATTATGAAATACCAATGATTGATAGATGTTTGTATACAAGCGAAGACAATGTGTATATAGGCGTATAAGGTATGATGTATACAAATATTAGGTGTTAGTTATTTTTTGAACAATTTAATTAGGTGGTACTTGAAATAAAAAGTTTGAGAATCGCTACTCTAGAGGAAGAGCGAAAACTTACTTTATTACAACTAGGGAAGTACAGAGAAGTTGACAACTTTTTTGGGGGGAATATCATTGTGCACACCTATCAACGCTTCTGTAAACCAAGAACAAGTTGGGAAATTTTTTATAGTGACCAATAAAAAGATACCCCAAGTCAATTATTTGTAATGAAGTAAGTTTCCGCGCACTGTTTAAACTCTTCTATCCTGCTTGATATGGCGGAAAATGTTTTACTAATAATAGTCTTCTCCCAGATATAATGCATGCTGATCCTTCCATTCCAATTGTTGAGGTTTGTTGTTGTCCCCTACCATTTGGCTGACATTCATTAGTTGTTGTTCTGTTGTTATAGACCTCTGGAACAACTCATTCCCCCTCCTCATTCATTAGTCACTCAAAGCTTGCAGGGTCATTAAATATGAAATTAAATATTTTAAAGCTATTCATATTTTTTATTCTAAATAATTATACATTTTTTTATGGCAATTCATAATTCAGTGCATTTTATATAGTTTCTAAGATATTTTTTAAACATTCATAACACCGACGAAAGATACATACATATAATTTTCAAAATTAACATTTTTTTTTTTTTCATTTAAGTTTCAGTTTTCACTTTCTTATATTTTCATATATAATAATCATATCAAATTTAGGATAAAATTTGATTTGACATTAACTGACCTACTAAAAAATGTCAGTTAATTTCATGAACACTTTACATTTAACATTAAAAATTAATGTATTGCACAGTTAAAAGTTACACGAATAAAAAAAAAAAAAAAAAAAACATTAAAAATTTTAATTTTGAAATTTATGAAGAGATTCAAGAATGAAACTGATTTTCATTTAACGAATATTCTAGTTTTAAGATAATACAAAAAGCAGATCAGTAAGTCATTTAAACGTACACACTTGGTTGCTAATTTATGAAACATCCAAATTTCATTTAAAACTATTATTATTATTATTTAAATAATTATGTAATAGAGGCACAAGATGAGGGCTAAAAATATAAATAGTTTAGCACAGCTCATATGACAAATACATACATGTAAGTTTTTTTATGTACATGAATTTACGAGGGGGTCCCCTAACGAAATGTTGAACCACAAGAGTTAAAGTTACAAGCTTAAAATTTTAAGTAAAAAAGATTTTATGAACGAAGTTTCTGTATAATATACGCACTTGAAGTTCTCTTTTTTGGTGACAGAATCAGAATTATGAGCGGAGGGCAGGGTTCTACAAGGACCGTAGCGCCACGGAAATCAAAAATCAATCAGAATTATGATAACTTCTAGAACTCGACATTTCTAATAAAGAAAATGATAATAATAGGAGGCATGGATTGGAACGAAACTTACATTACAGATAGAGGACACGGCATGATACTTAAAGCAGTTAGATACAGTATTGAAGGGGGGGGGGGGGGGAGGGGGGGAAGTACTGAACAATGTTAAGTATCAGGTAATCGTATTTAGGAGAGGCAAAGTTAGGAGTCCCATAGTAGAGTCGGGCTCGTGTTCACCAGAGTGACGAAAGAGCGTTCTGGTAGTAGGCGATATGACCTTGTAGTTAAAGCCCGGGCATGAGTCATAATAACTAACTGACCTCGTAGTTAAAGGCCGGGCATGAGTCACTAACTTATTTATTGGATGACCGATATATTAAAGAATTATAAAGTTAGCACTTTGCATTACCTTTCTTGAAGCTGATTACGTGCGATATCCGGACAAAGAATAAAACGCTTATTACCTTCCCCCAACACCTTTTATTTCCGTTATTTCTATCTCTAGCAAAAAAAAAAAAAATCTTGGTTCAGTAAGAATTCCCGTGATGGCAAAAAACAGACACGAAAGCTAAAAACCCAATTGTTTTTTGTTTGACCTGAAGTGGGAAAAATATATACATAGTTTTCAAAAGTACTCCATGAGAGAGCCACGCACGAAAGGAAGCAAAACAATTATTCTAATTATAATTCCAAATTTGCATTATTTTTCGACGAAATTATCAAAGATATAATCACTTTTCGTACCAAGCAGACTTCACCAATATTATCATTGACAAGCGGTAGTGCAGCATCTATCATATTGATTTAATAAGATAATGTTCGCTTGATGCGAAAAGTATTTTGATAATTTCGCTGAAAATAAACAAGAAGTTATATTTTATTATAATTAACTTGATATACTTGAGAAATTAAAACATGTTTAACTCAAAATATAGCCAATTTCCATAAAGTTATTGACAGAAACTTCTCTACTTCAAATATAATATACCCTGAAACCTCTGTGTTTCATATTATCATCAGGAGAAACCCTCTGCATAACAAGTAAAGTATTAAATTTAAGGCAGTACAGAAGGTTTAGTGCCAAGAGTATCATTTATTATTAATATTGAGCTATAATAATAATAATATAGCTCCAATATTAACTATAAACAAATTATATTATAAAAAAAAACATAAATCCTAACAGATCATAATACAGACCTAACATTTTTTTAAGAATTTCATCCTTTTTTCGTACATATAACGGCTAGAATGTACCTCATATCCATAAAAATGTGAGTTTATTTACTAAATATATATTCGGTTACAGCGAGCGATATGTACATGAAAATATAATTTAATATAATAACTATATATATATATATAATTTTTTATAAACAAATGAAATGATATACAAACCTAAAAAACACATATATACAAACGAATGACTATTTAACAAATAAAATTATTTAACAAATTAATTTTAAAATAATATATATTTAACTATATAAGACGATGTAAAATATATAATAAATTATAGGGTGTTATTCTGAGAAAATATATTTATAAATTAATAGTTGTACAGCTAACAGCAAAAGAATGTACCTGATATCAACAATAGAAAAAACAAATAAAAACACTAAAAAATCACCTCAAACTGACAATTATTTTTCAAAATTGGGGGGAAAAAAATGTGGGTTATTCTCTCTAAAATTTATATTAAAATTATATCCCAATTGAAGAGAAATAAAGCACTAATATATTTTTATTAAAAAATGAATATATTATGAGACAGACATAGAGAGGGCGGGAGGAGCCATCAGAATTAAAACATGACAAAGTGAAGGTCGAGAAATTTGGTTTTTGCGACTCTAGAAACATGAACAGTAAGCGACTCCTGAATTATACAAAATTATATTTCACGGTGAAATGAAACATTGAAACAGATATAAAACATTTTACCTCATCTCCCTTCTAAGAATGTCTTAAAATATTTCAGCAAATAAATTATATATGGGACATTCTAGGTCAACCGGAAAACTCTTACACCCAAAAATAGGAGTGTCAGTACAATAGGAGTGACAGTACAATGGTAATATATAAAACAGTGTAGCCATAGAACCCTGTACCTCTGTAACATTACTGCAACTAATAAACAATTTTGAGCAAACATTTTGCCTTTTTTAATTTAAATTTTACGTATTTTTTTCATATTTGGATTCCTCATTTGAATTTAAAAAAATTATTTGTACAGTGATAGTCCAGGAAAATACTGCCACCTTGTAAACAATTTTTATTGAACTTTTAAGGGGTATTATATCGCTTTTATTCAGTTTTTGTATTGGAACAAGCATAATAAATATTTTGAAACAAAATTTGGTATCATAAATGTAATAAATAAGATCAACTTATGAGATTAGTTTCAGATTTTTAGAAATAAATTTAATTCGTAACTGAAGTTTATTATTATTTTTTTTTTGTAATTGTTTTTTTTTGTGATTCTAGACGCTATATTGGAGCCGCCATCATGAAATCAAAACTACTATTCTTAATGAAAATTTTGAACCGGAAAATATTTTTTCCTGACACTCCTATTTCTGGATGTAAGAGTGCACCGGTTGACATGCAATGTCCCATATGTATTTATATCCTATATACTCGTATATATATATTTTTTTGCATAGTATGCCCAAAAACTACAATCATAAAATATAATAAATTTTTTTAATTGGAATGCATAAATTAAATAGAGAAATGTTTATAGTTTTATAGTTTATTATTAAGTTAAATTGCATTCCCACATTTACAAATAACAAAAAAAAAAGTTTTTAGGAGAGCTCAAATCACTTAAATGTTTTCATTAAAAATTGAACTAAATGAAATTTTTCGATCCAATAAATTATTATTTATATAATATTTTATAATTATAATTAACTAAGTTTCGCTCTCCCTCTTAGATCAATTCACCGATTTGGTTGAAAATTAATAGATGTCTTATTCAAGTATTTCTGAATCCTCATACTAAATATCTTATTGATATATTACATGACTCTCATAGTAGAGTTGCGCTCCAACAGAGATATTTCCTCAAAGTTAAAGTCAGGATAGGACACAAAATTCCCAAAAAACATAATAAATTATATATATATATATATATATATATATATATATATATATAATATAAAATATACCTCAAAAGTTAAATAAATATAAATTTATCAATAAATTGAAAATAATTACAGGCGAGCCTTTAAAACGTAATACAGTGAAACCTCTATAGTCCCTGCAAAATAGATAGGATTTGAATGCATTTTAACCCCTTTATAACGGAATCCCTCCATATCAGAAGCGGACACTACCGTCAGCCCCATCAGAGGAAATCACTCCTCAAGGACGGAGAAAATGTTAAGTACATGGAAAAAATTATATTTTTTTTTTTTATAAAATACATAAATTAGTTTTAGGAAGGTAGGCATAGTATGATATGTGCATATTTTTCTACTGAGAAACAACAAAAATACCGCCACTCTTCCTCCGCTTTTTCATTTGCTTCCTTCTTTAGCGGAAGTTCCCCTGCCTCTCCCCTCTCAAACATTCCTTCACTTGGTTCGAATCGAAGTTTAGTGCTTCATCATATTTTACGTTGAAATGTCGAACCCGAAAAAACTCCTCCTGAACGGACACCCCTCTATAAATAAAAGACCAAAAATACATCATCCATCCGAGTCTATTGCAGAGAGGTTTCACTGTAATGAAAATAATATTTTGGGAATCCATTCATTAGCCCAATTAGAAAACGACTGAATAGTTTCTCCTTTCGAAAGTGTATATTCTAATCGTGCGAAAATTTGAGATCGAGATTTCAACGTAAATGTAAACTTCAAAGTCCTCAGAACATGATTCGAACATTTTTGCGATGATGTCTGTATGTCAGAAACGATCCCAACAATAAACTTTACATCTTAGATGAAGATGTCGTATATGCGAACTTTCATTAGATTTTGACCAAAAGCGAACGAAAATTGAGACGACTTTACTTTTGGTTGAATGTACATTTTACAAAATATCCGCATATACTATATTCAATCAATCAAAATTCTCTTCAAATATAAGATGTAGAGAAAATTAATAAATTATGGCGATATAAATCGATGCGGAAAATCATCTTTAAATGACAACTCTGAAACTATTTTTTTTAGACTGATTGATTTGAGCGAAACCGGTTAGTCCTGTCGAAAAATTGATCCTTACAAAAAATTTACTTATGAAATTTGTAATCCTATATATTGTAGGTAATCATCTCTAGTATCAGAGGAACAGCGGTGGCCAGTGTCGAAAAAAACGCAAACGATTTTGGACCACATCCGCCTCCCTATCATTGCATTGCTTGAGCAATTTTTTGGAATTTTTGCATCTTGCTTTGACTTAAGCATTCTTAAAAATTTTAAATAGCGCAAATCATCCTGCGCCTGAAAGGTGTCAATTAAAAACATTTCAAAAATCATTTTATCACTACCAATTTTTGTAATTTTAATTTTTTTGGTGGAGCAACTATTTTTGGGTAAATTTTCATTAAATGACCCAATTCGAATTTATAAGAATTAAGTAGCTTCAACAAAGATTCTCTAAATTTAAAAAATGATATAACAATTCCAAATTACATCAATAAATACAAAATAAATGACAAAACAATAACATAGGAAGTATTGTAGTAATATAAGGACCATTTACAGAATATGAGGCGAAGGTTCGTCCTTGAGGGAGGTCAATCAATGATCTAACCATTCACAAAACAGTGACTAGTAAAGTATAAATGGTCAGATTTGTTTCCTTACAGTGAGGAAGGCGGCTGATGATTTTGGAACAGACTGAAGATTGTCACCGCTTCATAGTGACCTGAGAGGCAATTCTAGCTGGCTCAGTACCATTCTTCTAAGTTCTTAATTTAAGGAGATTCAACCTCATCACATTTTTCCAACTTACCCTGGGCTCTACATAAAAAAGGACATTATGTTTTCATTTTTAGCGGAAGCTAAGAAAGAGAGGGCCTAGAGCGTCTCCTTTGTCGCCTTGAGCCCGACTCTACTATGGGAGTTCTAAATTTTGTCTACCTTAAATTATTATTCCCTCAGGATAGGGGTCTTTCAACGAGTACCTCACATCGTAGAGCCACAGGACCATCACTTAACGTCCCATCCGAAGGACGGTGCGCTCAAGGTTTTTTCACCTCCCAGATAAAAAAAAACCTAATGGCATAGGCCCTGTTCTTTAAGCAAGCAAGCTACCTCTGAACTACCGTCGTCCTCAATAAAATAAAATGTATAAATTATATAAACCTTCGAATATATCGAAAAAAAAAATACAATTAACAGTTTCAGAAGTATAAAAAGACTTATGATACTATATTTTGAAGCCAATTTAAAAATCGTTACCATAATAATAAATTAAATTTTGAGTTGGTCAAAAAATCGAATTAATTGGATTATTCTGATATATTAATACCAATTTTCATGTAAATCAGACAATGGGGATTGTGCACGAGTGTCCAGCTAGAATTGTTTCACAGATTACATGTGCGCATGTCAGCAGACATTAAGGACTAACTTTCACCTTACAGACTACACCTTTTTTTTCTCCCTTTTGATTTAAATTTATTATATAAAATTCTAAAATATCCATATACAATAATTATTATTTGACTATAATACTTTTCTTAATTATTACAATTTTTGTGTGTATAAAGATCCAACAATATTGAAACAAAAAATGTCAAGGCATTTTATAATTAAAATCTTATTTAAAAAAAAAAAAAAAAAAAATCTTATAATAGTGAAAGCCACAATGTGGTATACGCAGGAGAGAATCAACAAAGACTTACCAGACGAGAAAAGAGCGCATTCGCCGAGAACGACTTAAAGGCGGGTTTGTTACTAGGAGTAACTTCCAAGACAACTACTAGCCCAGTGTAAACAGTGCGAGTGAATAGCAAAGTGAATAGCAAACCAGAATTTACTTACTACAAGTACTAGCAAAATGTCAAGTATCTTTAGTACTATGATTCGGACATAATAACATATGTACTTTAAATATTTCTATTCAAGAACACATAATGTGAAGAGAAAGGTTCACAAAATCACTGATGATAGGTGGAGCAGAACCGAAACGTCTATAGGGATACATGAAAGTGTAACCATTTTATGATACGAGGATATAATTAAGCCGCAAAATTATCGCTTAATCGTCCCTCAGGTGGGCAAGAGCCCGGCTCTATTGTGAGAGGTCTAAATTTTGCCTACGTAAGTTAAGTTACATAGAGGTCTTTAAAGAGTATCTGATATTGTACAGACTCAAGAACATAGCTTAACATCTTATCCGAAGGATGGCATGCTCAAGGTTTTTTTATCTTCCCAGATAAAAAAAAACATTCTTCAATAAATTTTAGGCTAATTATAGTTGAAAAATACTTATTCGAGGTCATATCGCCTACTACCAGAGCGGTATTTCCTCGTTTTGGTAGACATGAGCCCCGCTTCTACTGTGGAACTCCTAAATTTTGTCTACCTAGGTTGATTCACTTAAGGTAGGGGTCTTTAACGAGTATCACGTCGCTCGCTACCTCTCAACTACAGGCGCAATATTTTGATATCTTCAGCTAGAATAAGTAAAGGGGAAGTTAATTAATCGGTCAAAAATTTCATATTTTGTACTTATAAACTTCTTGAGATCAAAAAGGACAATCAAATGAAGACACCTATTGATTTTCAGCCAAACGAGATAGAGGGGGGGGGGGGGGGGGGATTAAAAAGGAGGCTAATCTCAAAAACTACAAATGAATATATACAATAATCAAGAGGGCGCCGGTAGCTCAGTGGTATGCGTGCTTGCCTTCTGAGCTGAAGATAGTGGGTTTGAAACCCGAGGCTTTAGTTTATTTTATCTGCGAGGTAAAATGATCCCGAGACTGTACGATGTCAGATACTCATTAAAAACCCCCTGCCCTAAGTGAATAAAAATTTAGGGTAGACAAAATGACGCTCTGATAGGCGATATGACCTCGCAGTTAAAGCCCGGGCATGAGTTATAATGACTAACTATAATAATCAACACAACATTTTATATGAGGACTGAGAAGTTACCGAAGATGGCACTTATTAATTTTCAGCCCCATCGGAAGAAGTACACTGCCGGAGATTCCCAGATGTCTTTTCTTAATTTACGTCTGGTAAGGCTTTGTTAATTTTTTTTTTAATTTAAATTTTTACATTTATAATAAATATACTATAGCGTATCAATTACACATAATACTAATTAATATACCATGATAATACACATATTGTCTCTGCTTTCCAATATTATACAATTCATAATACCAATAATTTAGTTAATATATAATTAGGTATAAGAAATATCGATTAATTTCTTTTCAATTTGAAAATATACAATTATAATTTTACAATAAATATCCTATACAATAATTATGATCAGTAATCATTGTATGTAGATAGATATGTTTTTAATTGATTAAAATTTAAAAAAATAAACAATTAATAATTAACTAATCGATAAATAAGAAAAAAATAAAATAAAAAACTTACATCACCAGACTGGGCCAAACCGTCTATACTCGGCCAAACTACTCTGCTCTAATTTTGACAAAATTTTAACGTTATAGTTTTTCAAACATTAATGGCCTGGCTTACTCAAAAAAAAACTAACAAACTAAATATTAACTATCTACATACAGTGATATATTTATATAGCATATATATATTTTGTTCTTTGGTAAAATATCTAAAACATATATCGACAAAAAAAAAACAAGTTAACAAAAAAAAATAAAAATAAATAAAATCGTTGGCTTCAATCAGACGGTGGGGCTCAGCCAGTGGTGACTTGAACGGAGGGTAACAGTTGTGTAACCTCTCCTGAAACATTAACAGTCGATTGTAGAAATCAAGAAGACTAAAGTCAGGAGCTAAGAAGCGACTAAACATAGTAGGATACCACCAGATTGTTATCGTCAATCATGTAAAATAACTGAAAATGATAAAAAAATAAATATAATTGATCAATTTTAATCAAGAACAGTAATTAGATAACATTTCTTCGAAAGGGAACAGGGGTTAAGCAGTGAAGGTATTTGAGCCAAAAAAAACGACGATCATCTTACAGTATCTTACTACGATTAGTCGCAATAGGAGCTAAATCTCCTCTAGGTTAGGAACATTAGGTTTCAAACTCGTAGATCAAGAACGGTGCAGGCGACCAGGTACATGTTTTCAACATTGGTAGTAGACTTGGAAGAAAATATTTCATCACTTACCTAATTGTACTTCAAAACAGCACTGAAATAAACACTTCAATACACATCTTAACAATATGTCATTTAATTTCGAATTATCCTGGTGCGGTATATTGTGCACTGTGCAGCCCGCCAGACTGCACAGTGGCGACATCTTTAACCTACATATCTTCCTCCCCCACCGGAGATTTAGCTTTGGGTATAGTCTTCTTTCAAAAAAATTCTTCACCAAAAAAAAATTGTTTTCATTCTACTATTGTCATGTATCATAGAATCCCGTTAATTTTTAACTTTTTGTTTTTAAAGTAAACACACAGTTAAAAAATATTTTTTGAAACGTTTTTTGGCTACTCGAAGAACACTGTTTCCACACAGCTTCTCATTGGGTATTCGAGATCTATAAAATTCAGTAAAGAAATACGTTGTTGAAAAATCGAATGCTCATTATAACGGAAAAGAGTATTTTGGCGTTTAGAAATTCTTAAGGACTTTGAAACGCCAATATCTAATTTATACCAAAATTATCGGAATCCGCGGGAAATTCTATACAAAAAAAAAAAATGACCTAAATAATGTCTACAATTTGTGAAATACATGGCAAATTAATATCATACTCAGTCAGATGAAATTTAGAAATACAATTTACACTGAAATCGTAAATGATGCGTGATAACCTCGATCTGTTTCAAGATTCTCTCTCAACTTTTTCATAACAGCATTTAAAATTATTTATTTCAAAATACAAAAAAGTTGATCTGGAAATCATCTTGCGAAACATTCATTGATACTCCCATGTGTGCTATCGCTCAATTCTTTCGTCCCGTTTAGTCGTTCAGACAACAGACGCCCGACAATGCACAGATACTCTCAGATCGTTTATTGCCTTAACACTTCCATTGTGTAGTATCGCTGAGACTCATAGCACGTAGCTGTAAAAATAACAGTTGGCGCAGGCGCAGTTCGCGCCCTAAGCCTCAGCATCCGTCTTCTCCCTTCCTCCTTCTTCTTAATCTTAATGCAAATTTCGCTCTTTTATTTTTATAAGCGGCCGGCAAATGCAAAAAAGTTAGTATAGAGGAAGTTATATAATCGTTCAGTGATTCGATGTTGAATTTTCAACAGAATTTCATGTTTTCCAACCTCTGATTCCAAAAAATCTGTATATATACTGCATATATGTGTCTGTGAATACGATAACTCCAATAGAATGAACATTGAAAATGTATATGTGTCCAGAACCCCATGAGAATGACGTCTGTTAATTTTCAACCAAATCGCCCAAAGGGAAGATGGGGCATCAGAGGGGAGCTCGGTACAAAACCCCTAAGGGGTCATTCATAAATTACGTAAGACATTTAGGGGGGGGGGGGGGGGGGGGATAAGCTCAATATTACTAATTCTTACTATAGGGGAGGGGGGTAAAGAATTAGATCTTATGTAAGTTTTTGAATTTAAAATCTACTACTTTCGCGCTAAGAAATGGCACTATTGGATAGCGCCGTCTGTACTTAGTTCTCAAATTCAGTATTGATTCCTACAGAAATCATATGGTCTCAGTACTTCTAGACATTTTTTTATTCTATTGTCTCGCTGACTAGGGATTTCCCTATTGCTTGAATTTTGAAAAATAATTGTCATTTTAGTATCATTTATTTATTATACCTGACACGTCTGCATATTTACATCCATTATTATTTAAAGCTTGGCTACAAGCTGCTCAAACTGTCTTTTATTTTATCAATATGATCATTTCTTATTAAGGGGTAGTGAGGGGGGGGGGGGGGGGGGGGAGTTGAAATCTTATATCTTACAATTGGGGGAGGGTCAAATTAGCTTTATAGAAGCCTTACGTAATTTATGAATGGCCCCTAATAACTGATGATCGTAATGAATGTATCGACTCAACATTTAGTAAGAGGATACAGAAGTCCCAATGAAAGTCAACTATTGACAGCAACAACTCAATTCGTGTTGGGCAAGTATTTTGCCGGTGATTCGCCGACGAATTATTGTTTTTATTAAGAACATCCGGTTTGGTTGTAAGTAACTCTTTACAAACTTTGTCGTGATCGTCTCGTTGAACAGTTGCATTTGGTATAAAGAATATTCTTAAAACAAACCGACAAAGATCTTTAGAATCGAAACAATCAGCATAAATTATCGAAACAATCTACAAAGAGTACCAGGGAACTCTTTAAATTGTTTTCAACTAAAAGTTATGAGAATATTACACAGATTATAAGGTCTCAATGGACTGCCATGGACCAAAATAATGTTGAAATATACAAAATTAGTTAGTAAATAAAATAAATAAATAAATAAAATTAGTACTCACATTGAGGGGCTACGTAGTTGCTGGGGAAAAGGCCAACCATACCGTTCAGTTCTCCTTTCCACCAGGTGGGCTCGTCTTTCGCCAAAACTGTCACTAGGTCTCCTTTGTCGAAACTCAACTCATCCTCATTTTGCGCAGTATACTGATACAGGGCTACCACCCTTTCTGCAAAAATACCGTCATCAATCATTAATAAATATAATATTGATGGAGTTCAGGTTTATTTGTGAAAGATGGGAGACTAGTCTGTATTATAGATGGGTGATTGTTGAAATATGTTAACAGCGAAAATCTTCAGCACAATCCAAACAACAATCGGCCAAAACTTCGATGCAAAGTTTTCAACAGAATTTCATTTTTTCGACCGTTAAATTCCAAATATGAAAAAAAAAAATGCTATGTGTGTCTGTGGACACGATAACTCTCGATAAACAGCCCGACGAGAGGAAGTTGTTCTGACCAGACTGAGGATTGGTCACACCCGTCTGACTTACGGTCACCTCATGAGCCGCAGTCCTCCACTGGACTGTACCACTTGTGGAACCCCGCTCACCGTACAACATCTGCTCACCGAATGTAGAAGGTACGAGAGGCTAAGAGAGGTACTAGATCTTCCAGTGATGCTTTGTGAATCGCTGGGTGACGACGCCTCAGTTATTCACTTGGTAATCAGGTTCCTACGCCAATCTCGACTCATCACAGAAATATAACAAATACCCGCTCCAACTTTACCACACCCCCCGGTTTCTTTGCATAATGTCCCACTAATCTATAGCACCCAGTAATTCCTAGTTTCTCTTCAAATTGCCTGTCCCACTCTATAGATCAATGACCGAAGAATAGCTGATAACGCAGATCCCTTACGTCTGGGATCCCTCTGGGGATGGGGGGGTGGCGGGGGCGGTGTCTCAGTGTGCGGACGGTAGCTGGGCTGGGGGGCTTGATCGGCTCCACTGGGATCTCTGGACTGATATAGTCCCGGGCTTGGAGGGTGTGGTCGGTGCCACATACAAGCACACCCTCTTCAACAGGCCTAGCTACACAGGGGCCTAAAGAGAGACGCCCAGTTGTGCCGTTGCTTGTCCCCTGGCCTGGTTGGTACGCTCACTGGGTGCCTCCCGGGGTCCTGTGCGGGGTCCCCCCTCCGTTCGCCTCCCGGTTTCTCTGCGGGATCTCTTACTTATTTGAACAGCCAGGCATCAATGACCCTCGTGGTTGATATGCCATAATAAAAAAAAAAAAAAAACTCTCGATAAAATTAATGTATTGACACGAAATTTTATACGTGAATCCTGAACCCTTTAAAGACGACACCTATTGTTTTTCAGCCAAATCGACCAAAGGGTGGATTAGGGGGCAGTCTTAACATAAAAACTCTAATAACTGCCGATAGCATTAATGTATCGACACAAAATTTAGTATGAGGATTTAGGATCCCCTATGTAAGTCAACTGTTGAAACTAACGCAAACAGTTGACTAGTTTTGGAGGGGGAGCGAAAAGTGAATTGATCAATTTGTTCTAAGTACAAGCCGGTGATTCACCGACGATTTTTTTCTCCTAAAATCTGAAAATTATTTTTAACATTTTTTTTTTCTGCGCATTTTATTTCTGTCAATGGAATGACCTAGTTTTTATGACGGAAATTAACTTTACGATTTGTTTGCGGAAAATTCCAGTGAATAAAGTTTTTTGATTTATTGTTTTTTTAATACCATAAATAATGACCGACAATGGACTTCCCCAGCACGAATTAATCAATTATGTTTTCGCTCTCCCTCGGAAATCAATCGACTGTTTTTGCTAAACATCAATAGTTGAATTATTACACAGGTACTTCTGAATCCTCATTTCACATTTCTTGTCGATATATTTAAAACATCGGTAGTAATTATGGTGACTAAAACCATAATTACTACCGATGTTGTCTATGCGTCCGTGAACATGATAACTTCCGTTGAAATGTATATATATACAGAACACCACAAGGACATGTATTGATTTTCAGCCAAATCCGCCAAAGTGAAGGGAGGGTGAATCAGAGAGGGCTCAACGCAAAAACACTCATATTGCCAATGTAATAAAAGCATAAACACAAAATTTTATGTGAGGATTGAAAAGTCCCTGAAAAATACATCTAATGACTTTCAGCCAAATCGACATAAAAGGGAGAGGGTTTAGTGTTTAGAGGAAGAGCGGAAACTTAGTTGATAACAAATAACTGAAGCTTGTAAGTAGAGTAAGAATCTTATTATTTTTTTTGTACTGTACTTGGATCTGACCCTGAGCTGTTGTTCTATTGACTCACCTAGGAGACAGTCCCCAATTCCAGTCTCTGATGTCTTCCGCGACAGAGGCTGTGAAGTTCGCCCGCTACCTCCTAGCAGTTTGACGTATGACGCTGGGAACCAACCGATTTGTCTCTTTTTACCCTTGGCCTGCAACAAACATATATATACTGATAATATATTTAATTTTTCCTTTTCTATCATACATATAAAGCTGAAAATGTCTGTGCGTTGTACCGCTATAACTCACGAACGGCTTGATGGATTTGATTAATTTTTTTTTTTAATTTGTTCGTCATCGTCTGTGGAAGGTTATAGGCGTATTAGTACCTCAATATCTGGTCCATCCCAGCATCTACCCACGCAATCTTTGTAACTCAAAAACCACTGCAATGATTAATGAGGAATCTTTTTGAATAGATAAGTTTTATCTACCGGAAGGTTAAGGTCTATTTTTTAATCAACCCCTGGTCCATCCCAGCATCCACTCACGCAATCTTTGTAACTCGAAAACCATTGCAACGATTAATGAGAAATCTTTTTGAATAAATTAGTTTTAGCTCCAAAGCTAGCGTTACTACAGTTGAAGGACTATAAGCCTTATTCCGTATGAATAATTGAAAATTATAACATCATGAATGTACTGTCGAGGAAACGAATAGCCTTATAGGAGATATTGGGAGAAAAGTCAAAGTTCCCCGGGCAACGCCGGGTATTACTGCTAGTACTCTATATGTATGTATTCTTAGGGGACCTCGATCTCAGAATAATAAAATTTATTTTCATTTTCATTGTCTTCAAACAACCGAAACAATGACATGACAACACTTCTTCAGTTGAGAGATATAGAGAATCAATGTTTTCGAGATGGACAACCAACTGAAAAGTCAGAAAGTTGCCGCAATGTTTTCAGGCTAATCTTTTAGTTTGACACGGTGGACTGTACCTGTAGTTCGCCCTCCCACCAACCAGTGGTTGTCTTCTTCCTGATCATGATGAGCTGTCCCCGCTGTAGGTTCAGCTGTTCTTTACTGGTCGCCTGATAGGGTGCTATCACTGTCGCTATCAAAGGTTTTCTTCCCTTACCACCCTAAAACAAATAAAGAAAATAATAGTTAGTTATTTTGACTCATGCCCAGGCTACTACTAAGTCATATCGCCTACTACCAGAGAGCTCTTTCGTCCTTTTTGGTAGACATGAGCCCAACACTACTATGGGAGTGCTAAATTTTGATTACGTAGGTTTATTCACTTAAGGTAAGGGTGTTTAACGAGTACCTGACAACGCACAGGTTCGGGACCATCGCTTAACGTCCAATCCGAAGGACGGCGTGCTCGTGGTTTTTCCACCTCCCAGATAAGAAAAAAACTAAAAGCCCTGTATCGAACCCGCGATCTTGAGCCAAATATATATAATACATAAACATAACATAAAAGCATAAAGTATAATCGAGATATGACGACGAAATTGCAAATTAAGCTGGACGTTTGTTCGAGCCGGGCTTATGATGAAGCTACATGTGAAATTTCATGAAAATGCGACCAACCTTCAACACTCCTTCCTATTTAAAATGTTGAGTTGCCACATAACCTGTACAGAGATCCAACAAGGCGACCACTCTATTTCCACCCCGATGATTGCTGTTACAAACATGAAAAAAATCACCACTTTTCACTATTCCATCCATTATTGAACTTCGTTCTATCCCTTGGAGGGCTATGCTCTAACCCATTTTTTTTTTTTTTTTTTTTTCTAATTTTGGAACTAGTTTTTTGAAAAGAGAAATAACACGAACATTATAGTTAGTTATTATGACTTTATGACTCAGACTTTAACTACTAGGCAAACCTACAGAGGGACTCCTAAATTCTGCCTACCCTAAATTTTTATTTACCCAGTGTAGGGGGTCTTTAAAGAGTACCTGACGTCGTAGGCTCGGGACCATCTCTTAATATCCCATCCCAACAACAGCGTGCTCAAAGTTTTTTCACCTCCCAGTTAAAAAACCTAAAGGCCTCGGCAAAGTTTCGAGCCCAAAAATTATTGACTTACTGACTATTAACTATTAACTGACATTATTGCAGAGATATTGTGAAATAATTCAAATGGACCAGTCTTATCTCTTATGCTTTTGGCTGAGGATGGTAGAAATACCGAAAGTACTCCCATGTATATATAGTTAGTGAAATTAGACAATATCTTAAATAAACAAGTTTTATTTTATTTTTTCAAGTCCAAAAATTATTATTGAAAGGATAAGTATTTTTGAAGATATTCAGGATGGCTCAAATTACAAAAAGGTCAGAGCTCGGTTGAATGGCCGATTCAAAATCAGGACCACAAATTATGAAAAATAGTGTTTGTTAGTGTAAGAAATGGGCGAAAAATTAATATCGTATTAAAATTTGGGTTCCCTGAATATCTCCAGGAATACTTCAATTTGAAAACAAAAACAGTAATAGCTTACTATTAGCAAAAAAAAATTGTGTTGGGCCGCATGGGAGATATAACAATTTTACATATACAAAATGTTGTCGAATATATAAATGCGGATGTATACATATACGAAGTGTATAATCATTTCATTAATTTGTTGATATGTTGTTAATTCTCTTCAGATGTTTAAATGAGATAAATAAATGAATTGTATCAAAATAAAACGCTGACTAGAGCAAAGTTCTGTTTGCGAACACACCTCGTTGTATATAATCGTCATGAGCTGCATATGACATCCCCGACACCTGATGAAAGGACGTAAGAACGTCCCGAAACATCTTTGGGATAAAAACACTTCCGAAGAGTTTTTTGAAAAATAGTTATATTAATTTTTATTAAATTGAAAAATGTGTCTACTTATTATAAATGTATCTATGTATTAATTTTTATTAAATTGAAAAATATGTCTACTTATTATAAATGTATCTATGTATTAATTTTTATTAAATTGAAAAATATGTCTACTTATTATAAATGTATCTATGTATTAATTTTTATTAAATTGAAAAATATGTCTACTTATTATAAATGTATCTATGTATTAATTTTTATTAAATTGAAAAATATGTCTACTAATTATAAATGTATCTATGTATTAATTTTTTTTTTATTAGCCTTATGTGGAAATTAGTCAAACATTATAAATACTGTTTTTCCGACCTCTTGAGGTCAAAAAGTAATACAAAACTTTACAGTGTTTCTTTGGCACAGTAATTCCAGTAAACATTAAAGATCGAAGACATTTTATCTAATAAATAGATATGAATTAATACATTATAATATAACAGAATCAGAATTATCGGATGGCTATTATATACACTATTATTATTATTATAAACTTTTATATAATTGGGAAAATAATTTACCTTGGTTTCACTTTCTTCACCACTCCCCGACTCCACCTGAATGTTATACAAACAACATACATTGTACACAAAAACAAAAACTACAAAATTTACAGAATAACAACGACATAGAGCATTAGTAAAGTGAGATTTATAAGCTAAAGCGAACATATAAGAAGCACTTTTGTAAAGCGGCAAGTGTTGCGGTACTGAAGTGAAGGAAGCTAGGAAAATAGAGTAAAAACTATGTTTTCAATGTTGAAGGAAATCGAAGTTCTGTCGTATAAAAGAAAATTCAATATTTGGCTAAAGTTTCGGAAACTATTTATTTCCTTCTTCAGGGCCTACAGAATACAACAAACAAATTAGTCATTATGGACAATATAACCAGAAACTAAATAATAATGTTAAAAAGAACTCTCAACACCTTCAACATACACATCCACTCAAGTCATTATAAGGTAATTTATATTTATATTAGGGGTGTAAAACTATCGGTGGCGATATCGATAGTATCGAAAGTTTTAAAATGTCGAGGATATAGTACTGTCGAAATATTTGTTCAAGCAGAAGTGATATCAAGTCAATCTATGCTCATGTATATGCACACATGTACCATGTAAGTAATTTAAGGAAGACAAATAAACAAGATGTCGTACAGTGTACGAAGGTACCTCCTATATTTATTTTAGTAGCAAAAAAGCACAACAACAATACGTACTTCAACTGATCACATGAGTTTCCATTGTTAGGTACTAAATATCACATCAAAAACGAACAACTAATATCAAACACTAGAACATCAGAAACCTCAACAAAATAAAATAAAACAAAAAACCAACAAGTGATCCTTCAAATTGGAAGTGTTCCCGGAAGTTCTGTATTCGGCACTGCAAAAACGACATTTAGTCAGTTTTTTTGGACCCACATCCTTATCGAAGTAACTCCACACATCGGACTTCCGTTTACGACTCATTTTTCAGTTAAAAGCAACGAAACACTCTACAAGAGCAGTAAATGTAACCTTCCTTCGATTCAGTGGATCCCAGAAATACAAAGTGCTTAAACAATCGGTAGTATCGTTAGTTTAACGCCGATAGTATAGAAACTATCGTTAACGTCAACTATCGATAGTTGTACATCCCTAATTTATATATATATATAAATTTATTTTTTTATTATTTATTTATCTCTCTCTTTCATTTATATATGAAAATTGTTCCCATCTCTTTTTAACATTATTATTAAGTATCTAGTTATTATTCCATAATGACTAATTTGTTTGTTGTATTCTGTAGGCCCTGAAGAAGGAAATAAATAGTTTCCGAAACGTTGGCCAAATATTGTGTTTTCATTTACACGACAGAACCTCCAATTCCTTCTACATTCAAAAGATACTGTCGAATCTATTAATAACTAGGTTTTACTTGGTATTTGTACTAGAATAAAGAAACTGATGATTGGGAAATCTTCCGGCTTTTCTCTATACTTCAATTTTTTTTTTATTCAGAATTTTCTTATCCCTTTTCATTGTTTTTATAACATAATTTACTTATTAAATTTTTAAAAATCTGAATCACTTCTATGAGGTCTTATTGCCTACTACCAGAGTGCTGTTTCATCACTCTGGTGGACATCAGCCAGACTCTGGGAGTTCTAAATTGTTATTTACCTAGGTTTAGTTAACTAGGGTAGAGGAACGAGTAGCTGACATCGCAAATGCTCGGGACCATCGCTTAACGTCTCATCCAACGTTCAAAGATATATTAATATCGGTCATTTATATTTTTTAAGGTTTAATAAACAGTAAAACAAGTATTAAAAACAGAATACTTTGTTTAATGTACGATAGAAAAGACAGTAAGATAAATCAAAATTAAATATATAACAACAAAGAACTTGAGCGTGGATATGCCTCTCTATATTTAACAACATTGTGTCGAAAATTCTGTTTACAGATTACCTTATCAAGAGCCCCCCCCCCCCCCCCCCCCCTCCTACGCCTTCAGAACATCACAATGTTACTGAAATATTAATTAGGCTCATCTTGGGTGTATTTGTTAAGCACTGGCTCAAGTAAACAACCAGAAAAATGTATGTTCCCGGATGATATTTTTTTTTTTTTTTTTTTTTTTTATTTTTATTTTGGCTTTATGATCGGTGCATATTAGCCATGTCAATGTGTTATATATAATTATTTAAGACATCCATGGCCCCGGGAGGGAGTTCTATCTACGAAATAAAACTCACTCCCGGACGGGATTCGAACCCGCAAACCATGGTGAAGCCATGCGACCAAAGCCCTACGCTCTAGCCCGCACGGCCACCATGGCCCCCTCCCGGATGATATTGGGTCGGTTATTACAAATAGGAGCAGACAAAAGCAAGTAATTATGGAAATGACCCATAAAAATTCAAACATAAATTATATTCTATTTCAAATTCAGTATAATTGGTGTAAATAAATCTATGAATAATAGTAAAGGGTGTTTTTTTTATAGGTTTGTTTATCCAATAGGGATTCAACTGTCATCCAGTGGTCATATCGGACAACCCGAATGTCGTTTGTGGTCAGTTTGGTTTGCCATCTCACCATGAATAGACTTACGCCAGAACAACACTTCCAAATTGTGTAAATTTATTTCGAAAATCGTGGTTCAGTTCGCGAAACTTACCGTGCGATCAGTCCATTTTACGGTCGACATAATCGTCATACCGAGCAATTAATTCGAATAACCACCGAAGATTCTGTGGAAAGATCTTCACTTTATTCAAGCCACCCACGGCGGCCATATGCCTGAATTCATATTTAAACACTAATGGCATAAAATTATCTTTCCAATAAAGCCAATACCATGGCCATTACCACGATTTTTATGTGTTTTATTTCAGTTTAAAAGTTCTATACCTCTAAAAAAAAACACCCATTATAAATAAATAAAGAAAAACATTTATTGACAACAATCACTGAAATAGAAATAGAATATAATGAATAGAAAGCAACATACAAACAATTTAAACTCTTGACTAAAGCCATTTAAGGAATATGAAATATTACATACTCAACGCTGGAAATAACGGGTATTAATATGTAATAAGATGAGCTTCCCAACATATTAGTCAAATTGAATGAAAAAAATGTTGTTATTACATAATAAAGTTACCTGAGAGGAGAGAGAAGAGAAGTCAGGTGTAACAACTCGACCTTCTGCCGCCATCTGCAACAGAAGAACATTATTAACTAGGTGTGCAATACATTCTGCTGTTTGCAAAAACTGAGCTGAGTCAGGCATATCTGTATAAAAAACTCAGTTAATGTTTTAATAATTATCAGTAACTTCTCACCTTGTATGATCTTTATGAATATATTAATACTTTAAATATATTTCAATTGAATTCAATGGATTTTTTCTAGCGTTTTTGTAGACAACAGCTGTGAATATTTTTATCGAAAAAAAGTCGAAGTTTGTACGTTAGAACACTGAAAAAAACGGCTCAAAAAAAGTGGTGTCCGATGGTAAACCGAAAAGGGCTTCGCCCGTATTTTTACATTTGATATCGAAAAATTCTATTTCGCGCGAGAATTTTGTCTCTCAATTGATTTCAATGGGGATTTCGTTTTTCGGTGATTATTCCTCAGTGGTATGTTCGATTTCAGATTTTTTTTAGTAGTAAACCATCGTCACCGTGTCCACTACCATCGTGGCAAATTTCAATGTGATCGGTAAAGGGGTTTAGGAGGAGTACGAGTACAACGAATTACATGAGTCGCCTAAGAAAGAGCATCGTAAACTCAGCTCAACAATAACAGACTAGTAATTTAATAGCAAAATACATTAAAGGGATTAGTAGATTTCATTTGTTATTGTATATGTTTAAATTATATGATTTCAAATGAAAATTTCAATAATTCATTTGGAAGCTTTTAAAATGTTATGTCACTAACTCCCCCTCCACCGGATTGGTAATATACCACAAACACCATTAATATAAACTGAACCGAAAGAAGCATATATCTTCTATGAGAGGACAGCGAAGGTGACCAAGAGTTAAGAAAAAGCGAATCCTTGTTCACCGTTATTCTTTAAGATTGACTCGGCCCGAAACTGCGGTTATGACATCGAGAGTGTTGACCTGTAAACAGGATATTTGACATTGACAATGGATAAACACTTCCGTGCAACTGGGATTAAATACCGAGCAAGAGATGCAGGGGCGTCAGATTCTGGAACCTGGGATGCTTGGCACCTCATTCTCTCTTTCTCTGCTGCTGGACGTAAGTTGAATTCTTATAGTTTATGTTTCCATATGTTAAACTGTTCTTGTCATTTCTTATTATCTGTTAATAATAATTACTTCTCAGAGTAGTTATAATAATGTTAACCAAAGTATGTAATTGAACTTCTCATAATAAAAGATCCCAAATTGGCGAGAAAAGCGTCAGACTAGAATTCAAGTACAGTTACAATTCCGTTTACACACAAGGGTTGAAGTAGCTACAATATAATTTCCTAACAAGTGGTGGAGGTGACAATATTATATCTTCATAATTCTTTGCACCTCGAAATTTGAGAATACCCCATGATCCCATGTCCATATGTACGCTATTAGAATTTAAATAATTATGGTTTCCAGATTTACTTTGTGAAGCTCCATTCTAGGAATAGATAATTAAAATACACATAATGATGTTGTAATGCTAAATGAACAAATAGAACTGAACCATTCCTCTCTTCTTAATTTAAATATTAAGTAGCTAAGAGTCTGATCATTGTAGAAATGTTTTGCCAACTCACATTTAGAGAATACTATAATTTTCATTTGATGTTTTAATTTGCCTTTAAATTCTATTTATTTGTTTTTATTCACTTTAAATTATATTTTACATTTACATAATTCTAGAGTTCTACCTATATAAATACCAACACTTTACTGTTAGCTTTACTTTATTTGATTATATATATATATATATTTTCTTTCTTATTTTTTATATTTATTATTATCTTGTAAATATCTGTTTATTAGAATGTATAGAGTAACAAAAACAAGGGATTCCCGGTCACTACCTAAAAAAAAACCCTCCATAACTGTACCTTCTACCCTGTCAACCAATTCTGTCAGTTTATAAGTGACTCTCGATAATACCTTAACACGGCGAAACTAGTTGAGTTTTTGAGAATATATAGTAAAGTTTGACAAAGAAATTGTGTATTTTAATTAGCTATTAGAAATTTTTTATTTAAATTTTAGGCTAGCATATATTCAACATTAATAAATGGAGTTATTTCCAGTTCCCATTTTTGACCAACTTGAAATTGAACAAATGTCAGAAACAAATAACACCTTATTTTCTTAAATTATAATTTAAGGACAAACTTTTGCATATATTTCCTGTCATGTCATCTTATCAAAAATTAGAAATAAACAAAAATAAAATGTTTAAAGGGCACCAAATTTTGGCCTCGCGCAGCCCTTGCTTGGGTACACTGGAGTACCCACTTCGTGCCTATGGAGCACCACCTTGCTACCTCCTTGCTTGGGTACACTGGAGTACCCACTTCGTGCCTATGGAGCACCACCTTGCTACCTCCTTGTTTGGGTACACTGGAGTACCCACTTCGTGCCTATGGAGCACCACCTTGCTACCTCCTTGCTTGGGTACACTGGAGTACCCACTTCGTGCCTATGGAGCACCACCTTGCTACCTCCTTGCTTGGGTACACTGGAGTACTCACTTCGTGCCTATGGAGCACCACCTTGCTACCTCCTTGCTTGGGTACACTGGAGTACCCACTTCGTGCCTATGGAGCACCACCTTGCTACCTCCTTGCTTGGGTACACTGGAGTACCCACTTCGTGCCTATGGAGTACCACCTTGCTACCTCCTTGCTTGGGTACACTGGAGTACCCACTTCGTGCCTATGGAGCACCACCTTGCTACCTTACCTCAACACAACTGGTTATTGAACCAAAGGAAATTATCACTCACCTAAAAAAATTTTTAGAACGCATCTGATAAACAAACTCAATAGCGAAACTACCCCAGGAGTGATGCGGCATTTTTTTTGATACTTTTTGAATATAGAAAAAAAAAAAAAAAAACTGACTAAGCGTTTATCTTTCATACTTTTTGAGATCAATCAAAATATAAAAATAAATCGAAAATATTCTTACTGTTCAAAACGTTTGTTACATTTAAGCAAAAAGTGGCAATTCCTCGAAAAATTACCTATTAAAAAAATGTTATTATATTTCTAATAGATTTTCGTTAAATTTAAGTTGGGACCAACATAACCAGAGCTATAGCCTGCCAATATCGTCTCAATTTGACACAAATGTTTGAGAACATGAGTAGAACTCACCATAGCGTCAGCGGTGGCTGGGGACACTGCTTTCTTCTCTATAGGAGCCTCTTCAAAGACAGGCGCCACTCGTTCAGGCACTGGTTCTTCCACCGCCTTTAACAATAAACGTAACATATAAAACATAAGTTTGAAGGATATAGAAATTATAGTAGAGAACAGTTAAATGTACTAAAAGTTCAATATTTAATTGAAAATAGAGCGCCGTTAGCTTAGAAGTAGCATGCTTGCCTACTGAACTCAAAATCATGGAATCGAAAAATGACCGAGGTCTTTGGGGTTTTTATCCTTGAAAATGAAAAGAAGGTTAAGCGATGATTCCCGAGCATGTGCGTGATGTCAGGTGCTCGTTCATAAACCTATCCTCCTGTCCACCAGAGCGCACAATGGTAGGCGACATGACCTCTTAGACCGGCCACACACGTACATTTTCAACTGTCAGTTAAAACTGTACATGTGTGGGTATTTCAGTCTCAGTTCAACTCAACTGTACAGTTTAACTGAGACAAATAAAATTTCAATATTTTAAACTGAAAGGATTAACTGAACTGAGTGTGTGTGGGGGTTCAACTCTCAGTTCAATTTGTGTCGAGCGAGAGTGCGTATCATGTCGCGTAAACAGAACCAAGTGATGGTTGATTTCATTGCAATATATAGGTCTGAACCTTGCCTATGGCAAGTTAAATCTAGCGAGTATCATGACCGCGCCAAAAAAGATGCTGCCTACAAGTTAGCGAAGAAGTTACAAGAACTAGAACCTGCTGCGAAGACCAGTAGAACTGTACGTGAGTGTACATTTTAGTTCACAGTTATTAAATCTGACAGTTAAAACTGTAGGTGTATGGCTGGCCTTAGTTAAAGCCTGGGCATGAAACACTATAACTTTAATTGAAAATGTCATACAAATAGTATTTATGGCATTTATTAATATTAACAATTATATATTCATTTATTTTCAATTATTTATTTATTTTATTTTTACCGTTATTTACGTCACATATGTATTTGTATTCGAAAATTTAATATAGGTTGATGAAAACAATATTATATGCTATTTTCATGTTCAAAATTGTATTACGTATCCAATTATCTGAGTCTAGAGGGCGCCAGTAGCTCAATGGTATGCGTGCTTGCTTACTGAGCTGAACATCGTGGGTTCGAAACCCGGAACCCGTTAAAGACCCTTACCATAGGGTAGGCAAAATTTAGGACTCCCATAATAAAATCGGGCTCATATCCTCCGAAGTGACGAAAGAGCGCTCTGGCAGTAGGCGATATGACCTCGTAGTTTAAACCCGGGCATAACTAACTGTTACTGTTGTAACTGAAATAAATATTATTATTAATACTATTATTATTAAACCTTGTGGGGAGGAAGATTGTTGATAAGAGCGGCGTGGGGTGGGGCAGGCTCGGAGGCAGGTGCTGCCTCCTGGTGAGGCTGGACATAGTTGGAGGGGAAGATACCCACTCGGTCTCCGATCTGTCCTGTCCACCAGTCTCCTTCCTTACCCGTCACCAGGACCATCTCCCCCTGGTCGAAGGTGAGATCCCCTCCTTCTTCCGAGGTGTACGGGTACAGAGAGACGTAGTACTCACCTCGGCCACCTGCAACACAGTTTGGGCGTTCATTCATCATTTGAGCGGGCGTGTGGCTCCAGCTCCTTGGAACCCAAATAGTTTTAAAATAAAACTCTAATAATGAATTAATTATTTTGAGAATCATTTCTTTCTTCTTTTGAAGGTAATCATGAGCCGATGGTAACTAAAGTAAGATACATCCTTGCCTACTGTGCTCAAGATAGTCAGTTCGAAACAAGGGGGCATCCAGCAATTTTAATTTGAGAGAGAGTATTGCCCAGGATTTGTTTTTACTACAAGAATGTGTTGCATATCATTCGAAAGATGAAAAGATTATAGTTAAATGTTTTCCTTTTTATTGAAAACTACTGATCGTAGAATTTTTTTGATACATTTTCGGCCAAAAATGCCTTTGAAAACTACTCACAAAACATAGCGCCGAAGTTACAGTAGCCTTATTGAGGGGGCGCTAAATATTTGCGAATGCGAAGCAGCAATTTCCAGGATATTTTAATTCCCCAGTTACACAAAGTATAGGTAAAGTTATGCAATCGGTCTGAAATTTGATGCAATGAAAAAAATAATAAATAAAAGCTGTTCTGTCTGTGAACACGATAACTCACAATAGAAGGAATGGTATCGAAACGAAATTTTATTTATGTATCCAGATCACCATAAGGACAGTATCTATTGATTTTCAGTCAAATCGGCCAAAGGGATGGGGAAGATTAGGGGGAGGCTGAAGACAATAACTCTATTAACTGCCTACGTAGTCAATTTATTGGCAAAAAATTTCATATTTAAATTCAAAAAACACATAATGAACCTATTAAGGTTTCGCGAAATCAGCGGAAAGGTAGGGGGGATGAGAGGAGGAGGCTCGACCAAAAACTCAAAATTTATTATGAAGATTAAATATTATTAAATCATAACTAACCTCAGGAAATAAATGAAAGAATAATATAGCTACCGCATTATTATACTCGTACATTCAAAATCTCCTTACAGATACCAGAAATATAAAAAAAATTAATCTAACCTGTAATTTCAGGAGTGATGGGTTTAACGGGAGCAGAAGGTTGACTTTCTTCTATCGACAGATAGGATTTGGGGAGCCATCCCTCGGAAAGATTCAGCTGACCGTAACACCATTCATCCTGCAACAGAACATACAGAGGTTGGCAGACCTATTATAGTTGGGTGAGGTGGAGTTCATACTTGAAAAGGTTCGTCAGTGAAGACTATCTACTAATCACTTTAAAAACATTTATCACTCTACTCCAAATAGTCAAGTTCGTTTTGTTATACGGTCACTTGAAGTCAAACTAAGTAATTTTTTCAAAATATTCTCTGAAATTAATAAAAACTGATATCCATCTCATAAAACGCATATCCATCTATCCATCGACTTTTACGACTTGATGAACATCAGTTTTATCGGTCTCCAAGTATATTTCTCAAGCAAAACGTTATTTCGCTGAGCAACACGCAGCCTTTAAAATAGGGTGGAGTGAGAAAAAAAAAGTTTTTGTAATTGAAAACGCCTGGGGGGGGGGGGGGGGGGGGGGCGCAAAAGTTGACCATTAGTGAAAGTAACACCCATGTAAAATTGGGTCAGAATTCGACAATATCTTCTGTCCCCATATTAGCCATAATAAAATAAAGTGTAATAATACTAGTGATACAAAATATTGTTATATATGTATATTTGTGAGTTTACCCTGTATATAAATAACCTGATCATTCTAATGAGCTCTTACTAGACTTTTCAAAATTAAAATGAGAGGGAGAGAAATCCGTTGTACACACCCTGAGATATTCAATGTAGAAATTTGACAAAGTCTCCTTTACTTTCGTCCACTTTCTTTGAAGATGATATTTTTGACCAATAATATGGATGTTTCGAAGTAAAAACTAAAATCGAGTTATACGCAAAACGACAATAAAAAACGAATCACCAATTCACACTAAAGTTTGACAAGTTGTATATCTGGGGTTTGAATTCACAAAATATCATTTAGGACACATATGATTTCAATATCACTGAAAAGAAGTTTACTTTTGGAGACAATATTTTCAGAGAGAATCAGCTGATATTATAAATTCGCCATCTCTACTCACCTGAATCTCAGAGATGTTGATTAGGTCCCCTCTAAGGAATGCTAGCTGAGAGCCCTGACTTGGTGTACAGCTGTACAATGCCCGGGCCTGGGCGGAGACAGCTCGACCCAGCCCTAGGATGGGGTTTGGCCCTGTCGGCAGAGGGGGCCCACTGTCTTCCACCACTGAACCTGTTTCACTCTCTGCCACCTCCACAATCCCTCTGAAACAGTTAAACAAATATTATCCACAGTATTAATCAATTTTAATAACTAATTTGCGGATGATGCAGTTATAGTCTTTCAAGGCAACGGATTGGAAAGAGTTCTACAGTGAGGCAGAACTTAGATAAATAAATTGTTCGGTTCTAAATTAACGTTGAGGGAAGTAGAGCTTCTGTCGTGGGGGAAAAAAAAAACAGTACAATCAGAACCAAACAATCAACAGGTATAAAATGTCAAAAACCAAGGACGACTGCGGGCCGTAAAAATAGTTAATAAAAACGGAGAAAGGTTACCCATTCCCCGCCGATCAAATAGGGTGATGTGATCGACCCGCTTAGGGGGTCAGGGGCAAAAAAAAAAAAAAATGTATAAAATGTCATATCGATACATTCATCAAGTTCGAGTTGAGGTAGTCTCTTCCCATCATCCCTTCGACTCTTATCAACCTTCCCACCCTCCACCACCCAATTGCTATGATTGTCCCTATACATACTCTAATGGTGTCTTTGGGGCCGCTGTAGGGATGACATCCAGAGGTCCGTTTAGCCCAGTTCCTGTGCTATCCACAGGTTCAACATAGGACTCTGGAAACCATCCACTCGCCCCTCGCAGCTCTCCTGACAGCCAGCCTGGTTCTGCTGTTTGGTTGGTCGGAACCTGAAAACAATAAGTCTCTTGTATATCGGGATTGGGAGAGAAAATTGAAGATATCTACCCTAAAACAATGGTTCAACTTAAGCTATTGAAGCAAAACATTGAATTGAAACGCCATTCTCACATAAATAAAATATAAAACTTGTTGGTAAAACAACTAAATTTCCTACAATAAATGAATATACATATGAATAATCTCAAAGAACAATAGTAAGTTCGAATATTAAGGTTACAAAATAAAACTTCTCCCTGGTCAACTGAAGTTGGAAGTCTGTGTTAATCACAATTATAATCAACATTAAAAAATGTAAATAGTTTTAAAAAGAAATTTATTGAAAGCTTTAAAAAAAATAAAAGTATCTTTTGCGATGCGTTTTTTTTAATGATTAGCAGAATTTAAATAAATTTTTAAAAAACTTACAAGAATGATGTCGCCAGGTTGAAAAGACAATTCGTCCGAGTTACGAGCTATGAATTCGTACAGGGCTCGATACTTGGCGTACCCAACTGAAATTAAAAAAAAAAGTAAAAATAAAATACAGTAAAACTTCGATTAACCGTCACTCGTTTAACCATGAAAAATGCGTACCAACAACAAACAGACATCTTTAAAATTGTCTAGGGATTACTTAAACATGGTCTACTGAATAACGCTGAAGTGACTGTACTGTATGGGGAGGGAAGTGACTAATCGTCGGTGGCGGAGGAGTTGAGCTTGATCTGGTAATCAAAGTGCATCGACTGGTCTGAAATGCAAGAAATGGAAAATGTAACACAAATCCTACACCTGCGTAAGATACGGAACATCACTATAACGTAGGTTTACAGAATTACAATACATTTCTGTACATGACTACATTAGTACTCTTATATTGATCGTTTTGTAAAAGTAAATACAATATGTATGTATTATTCACTTTTAAAGAATTTTATTTTCATTTTCGTCCCAAGCCAGCAGTGAAATCACGTTACTGTACATATATATTAAGAGATTTCTGTTATCCGTCTATTCGGTTATCCGTCGCAGCCATGGTCCGGACGGTGACGAATCGAAGTTTTACTATACTACAAAAAAAATGTACATTGAAGGAATAAATAGAGTGAAATTTTAATTTAAAAATGGAATTTCACATTTTATTCTGTATTAAATCAGACGCTATGAAAGTCATATTCAGATTCACTGCGTGGTGTTTTTTAAATATAAATTAACGAAATTTCTAGTGTAACAATTAAACTACGCTGCCATATCTTAAAATATCGTCTTACAGCTGTGGTTACCCGGCGTTGCCTGGGAAATTCGCAACTATCCATGCCATTTTCATGTCTTATAGTCAGCCCAATATCAAATTACAATTTAAACAAATTAAATGTATTATATTATCATGACTGTATATGAAAGTTGGTAATGACATGGCATAAAGCAAATTTCCCGGGGATCACCAGGTAACACAGCTAGTGATAAAATAAATATATGACCAGGGGTAGCGACGTTCTCTTCCTCTGGCCAGGGTGAGGTGAGGGGAGCGGAGTCCCAGGCTGAAGAAGACCAGGCGTCATCCGAGGCGTTCATAGGCTGAGGAATACCTTTCAAATCAAAAATCTGCAAAATACAAGATCAAAAAAGTATTCATACGTGCTAGTAAGACGTTGTGGGAGGAGATTTTTCATAGAAATAAAAGACGTTGTCTTCCCACTGTTTTATTTTGACCAGAATCGGTTTTTGAACGCAACAGCGTCATCATCACACAGCACAGAAGTTAAAGGACAACTGGTCACTGCTGTGCTATGTGTGTGGGATGTACCACTGATGATGACGCTGTTGCGCATATTTCTATGAAAAAGTATTCAATGAATCACCCGCAATGTTCTTTTAACAATCTTGAATTATTTATAATCAACTAAGTTCTCAATCTTATTCTAAACTATTTTCCTCATCTGTCAATTTGACTGAAAATAAATAGGTGACTTAATTACGAACTTCTATACGTAAATATAAAATTTGGTGTTGATATATTCATTACATTGACAGTTATTAGGATTTTGAGTTAAGGGCCCTAAGTTAGTTAAACTGTAACATTGGCTGAATAACTATGTTTTGTCGGAATGATACATTTTATCATAAAATTTGTAATGAAAAAAAAAGAAAGGTCATTTGAACAAAATACAGACATCAACCAAAAATCAACTGAACAATAGAAGCGCATTTCTACGTCCTTTTTGGAGCCACGTAGAAATAGTACTCGTACTAGAAATAGACGTTCACGTTATTGTCAGCTCAGTATTTTTATAATTTAAACACATAAAGGCGCGAATTAAAGATATGTTCACATGCAAAAAACCTTGGTGTAACCTAACAGATGATTTTCATATACCACAGATCATTAAAAAAGATAATTAAAACTGCGAATTTTCATATACCACAGATCATTTAAAAAAGATAATTAAAACTGTGGATTTTCATATACCACAGAGCACTAAAAAAAAATAAGCCATAAATTTTTGTCATTGTTAATTTTAGACCTGCATGAAACGCCATTTTTCTTGTTTTCATATTAACTTTTTAATATATATGTATATATGATAAATATATAACTACTTAGACCATAAGGCCACAAACCAAAAAAAAATATATAACTAACAATATTAGTGTAAAAATGGTATGGAACAAATTGTTATTGATATATTACCATAACTTTTATGAATAAACAAACACCTTGAATAGTGATATCAGCTGTTTATTAATTTCGCATGGATTCGACATTTTTCAGAGTATTTTTGGACTATGTACTCAAACTAAGATTAACGTGCTATTTTGGTCCTTAAGATGGCAAATTAACGCCGAAACATAGACCAATAATTAGAAAAAGGTATATGTGACGGCTTAACGAGTGGACTTTGCCATATGTTACAATAAGGTGTTGTGGGACATCCTCACAGTTTTATATCCAATCAGAATTGCCTTTGAACGCAACTGCGTCATCATCAGTGGCACATCCCTCGTACAATATGGAGTCTTAGTGTCCCTATAGACTATTTCTATGATATGATGTTTTTTTAACCCTTCATCAAATCTAGCTTCATCTTTATATTTACCTTTTTTCTCTTTTCGTCATAGTTTGTATAAAGTTCTTCGCATTCATCTAAAAGTCTCGTTAGTTCTTTTTTCAAATTTTCTAATTGTTCATTGTTATTTTCTACATCAGTCTCTTTGCTTTTAACCTGAAATAGAAAAAAGAAAATAAATATATATATATATATTTTTAAATATATAAAAAATTGCATGAAATGAAAATTCTTATAAAAAATATAAATAAAATAAAAAAGCATAAACATAAAATAAATATATAATAATAATAAGAAGAATATTTTATTCCTCAAGGTAAGTCAACGCTCTAGATTGGGGATGATGGTGGAAGTGCTCTGTGGGGGGTACATTTTTTTCAATAAAGTCCTTACATTTTTTGCGCAAATCTGTGGAACCTCTTTGTATGAGTTTTACTATTTTTGGGTGCACCTTGCACATAGTGCAACATCACCCATCTTCATCATTTGAGGGAGCTCGAGAGCTGGGAAGTACTTAAGTGAGGCCATGGCGGCCACCGGTCGACCAATGTGTGGTCTCGACCCCCACATGAACAACAGTTTGGGTTGTTCGTCCTCCTAAAGAAGAAGAATTTAGCGTTATCTGGGACATCCAGTGGTCAGGTTGTACCCACGTCGAGTCCCTAGCGTACACGGACATCCGGAAAGTATGCGTAAATCGTTTGGCCATTCGGGCTTCTGGGGAAAAATCATAGATATCTGCATAATGATTATTGCATTTTAGACAATCCTGAAATTCTTCAAGTTTGTGCACATCTAATCGATGTAACAGTCGAACCTTTTTAATAACAACCACACTGGAATGTTTGTAAGCTCCTTTGTCGTAAATTGTCATATATCTGTGTACAATTGTTTGTTTCCACTCCAAAAAATAAACAAAAAATTTCCATAAAAGTTAGTTGAGTTGTGTTTAAATTGTAGCGCATTTCAACAATTTTGAAATTTATTTTTATTATTGGTAATTTTTTATATAAAAAATGAAGAAAACTAGCAAGTCTTAAAAAAAACGAGTATCAGAACGACATTTTAAGACATATCTCGCAAAAGGGGCGACCTTCCAAAAAATATACTTCATATAAAATGAGCCTCTCAGTTCTCTCTAAAACTTTTATTTAAAAAAAATTTTTATTCGGTCAAAAATATAAGTGATATCATGGAAAATGTACCTCGGCCTGAAGTAAAGTGGTCATAATTAACTATTATTTTGTAGATATTCCTGACTTAACTGCTTATTACATCTCATTATTTGATTTATCAATTGTATTACTCTTCATTTTATCATTTAGCGTGCTAACCTATTGCGCTTGTAGCGACTGTACCCGAACAACGACGGTATCGCTAAGCGGACAAACATACAAATATATTTATTTATTTATTATGTTCCACCTATTTGTTTATTTCCATTATTAATGTTTATGTTTAGTAATGTATTCATTTATATGTAATTTTGAGGGCGCCGGTAGGTAGCTCAGTGGTATGCGTGCTTGCCTTCTGAGCTCAAGGTTGTGGGTTCGTAGCCCGACCGAGGCCCTTAGTTTATTTTATCTGGGAGGTAAAATAAACTTAAGCACGCCGTCCTTCGGATGGGACGTTAAGCGATGGTCCCGAGCCTGTACGATGTCAGGTACTCGTTAAAGACCCCTCCCTATCCTAGATGAATAAAAAATTTAGGTTAGGCAAAATTTAGGACTCCCACAGTAGAGTCGGGTTCATGTCCACCAGAGTGACGAAAGAGCGCTCTGGTAGTAGGCGATATGACCTCGTAGTTAAAGCCCGGGCATGAGTCATAAAACCTAACCTAACCTATGTTGCTGTTGAACAGAATGTTGAAAATATTATATATTATAGTTAGATATTATGACTCATGCCCGTGCTTTAACTATGAGGTCATATCGCCTACTAGCAGAGCGCTCTTTCGTCACTCTGGTGAACATGAGCCCGACTCTACTAAATTTTTATTCACCTAGGGCCAGGGGTCTTTAACGAGTACCTGACATCGTACAGGAACGCGGGACCATCGCTTAACGTCCCATCCGAAGGACGGCGTGCTTAAGTTTATTTTACCTCCAAGATAAAATTATACCGACCGGGAATCGAACCCGCGAACTTGAGCTCAATAAGCAAGCACGCATACCACTGAGCTACCGGCGCCCTCTAAAATTATATATTAAATAAAATATAATTACAGGTAAGCAGCACAATTCCAATAGAAGACGATCCATGGAATTCATGTTCACTTTTACAGGGTATCATAAATTTCAAAATTATATGCGTATTTTTATAAAGAATATGTGCAACTGAATAAAAAATAAAATAAATAAATAGAGTTTATCTTATCACTGATATTGACTTATTTTAAAGAGTGACATATGAAAAATAATTTTAAAAAAAAAGTGGGGGAACTCAAAAAGATAAAATAATTTACTGATATAATTTTAATCTGAAGAGTGTAGAAGTTGAAGCATTCAGAGTAATTACGGAAGTATTGTCAAATATTTATATCAATCAAGGTAATAAACCAGGGTAGGTAAAATTTAGGATTCCCATTTTAAGGTTGAGCTCATGTCCACCAGAGAGACTAAAGACGGCTCTGGTAGTAGGCGATATGACATCGTAGTAAAAGCTCGGACATGGGAAACCCATCAGTTATATCAGTGAAATGAATTGGAGGAGGGGAGAGAGAGTGTGATTTGTAGCTAGTACTGGTTTATGATAAGAGAAATAAGAGATATATCTATGTGTCGTTGTACATAAACACAGAGGGCGCCGGTAGCTCAGTGGTATGCGTGCTTGTCTTCTGAGCTCAAGATCGTGGGTTCAAAACCCGACCGAGGGCCCTTAGTCTATTTCATTTGGGAGATAAAATAAACATAAGTACGCCGTCCTTTCGGATGGGACGTTAAGCGTTGATCCCGCGAGCCTGAACGATGTCAGGTACTCGTTAAAAAGATCCCTGGCCCTAGGTGAATAAAAATTTAGAACTCCCACAGTAGAGTCGGGCTCATGTCCACCAGAGTGACGAAAGAGCGCTCTGATAGTAGACGATATGACCTCCAACCCAATAAAATTAAAAACATATGTTGAAATTATTAAGAAAAAAATAAATACTATTATTCGATAAATTAACCATGAACAACGAACTGTTCATTTATAGATATATTTATTATTAATTGTTTTCCTATTTTTACATTCCAATTTAAATTCTATTTTAGACTTTAGAAATAGGATAGAATTGATGCGAGGAATAAACACAGAAGAAATCCTTTCCAGAGAGCAAAATTATAAATTTTAAATAATATACATTTACAAAGACATGATATACGAATAAATAGTATAGTTAATTATGTGATTATTAACATATGTAAAATAGTAGAGATGTGAAGTGGTTAGAGATGTTCCAATTAAATATTAGAAAAATTACTAATGAGCATGACATTAGAGTACATCTTCGTCCTGGCATTACTTTTTGGTGAGTTTTTGAAAAATAATTTTTATATCTGCCACTTTTTTTAAATTTTTTTATACCATAGTACATTAAGAGGTGATTAACTTTGAATGTGATTCGAGTAAAGAGATAAAGTAGTATTTTTGCCCACAATGTTCAGGATCGTCGATAAATAATGTAAGACGATATTCATACCCTCCGCATCTCTTATGTATCTAAGTACTTTTTTTTTTTTTTTAAACTTTGGCGCATCGACAACTGAGGTCATTAGCGTCTGCACAACTTGGATATTCGCTCGGTGGGGGCACCTTCAGTGCGGCTATCTCTCCTGACTGCTCTGACTGTCAGAGCACAGAGAGCAGCAGCCCATGATACCGCTCCGTACTCCTTCCTTTATCGGGGTTCTCTCCCTGTCACTTCAAGAGCGGCAGAAGGAGGAGAGTACCCACCTCCTATTATATATTATTATATAAATCGATATTCCGCAAGAATTGAAGTAACTGCTTAGAATATGGAGAACCAATTTTTAAAACTGCTGAAGAATCATGAGACAATCCTTCTCTGTCTCTATAGGACTTGAGTGCTATGCTAGTTTCCAATATGTGCAGAACAGATAGTGGTTCCCGGCAGAGAGGACATTTTGGTTGCCTCTTCCGCAATAAAATCGCAAGTGATTCAACAACGAAGTTTTATCCTTTTTTAGTATTTCATTTACAAATAAATTTATAAATATTAAATAAAAAATTTCACATTTTTATTTACTATCTAGATTTGCATACTATAAGAAATATTTTATGATTTTGATTCAATGTCTATAGTCAAAAGGGGGTAGGTATACTCGGGTGCTCGTCCCTATTTCCCCCACTGCTTTGTGATAGGAATACTTTTATGTATATGTTATACAAAGTGTATGTATGTTTCAGGAAGAGAAGGAGTATGTATTCTAGAGATCAGTACAATGCTTCCACTACCAGACGATCTGCAAGCTCTCCTTGACTCCCTGTACGACGGTGGCTATCTTCCGGAGTATCTGCTGCCTGCTGAAGAGTTGTCCGAGAGTGACAAGGCAGAAAGTGACTATGTAGAGGCTCCGGACTTCAACAATTCCCGATCAGGGCCTAATCCGGAGGCACAGAATCTCCCGAACTGGTACAACTACGGAAAAGCGGTTTTCGTTCCTCCGGAGAGCGAGTACAAAAATTTCGGATCTAGAAATGATAAAGTCAATAATGAAAAAGTGGTCATAGTTCCACAAAATCATCCGGTTGCTTTCAAAAAGCAAAAATATTTTTGGAACTCTGTGATGAATCCACAAGATTTGAGATCGGATTTTCTTGTCTCTTTAAATGATAATTCTAGTGAAAAAATTAACACAAGCGAACATAAAAAAAATCCTTCAAAACTGGATTTTTTAATTCCGATACCGGAAAAAGGAAGGTACCCTACTTTGGCAACGACAGTAGCTGCCATTACAATGGCCGCGTTAGCGACAGTCGCAGACAATAAGAGTGCAGCGAATTTCTATATACCGACAGATCCAGTGAAAGCCATGATCGAAAATCCGGCAAATTATGAACCGCGAAATCAGACAGCGCCCAAACCCCCCACAACTGGTCCCCCCAACCCCCCTCCTAGATATCCCCCTAAATATCCGTACCCCCATCCCTTTCCCCATCTCGTAGGCAAGCCTCTACCTCGGGAAAACGATGTGATGAGTCTCGTACAGGCCGCAACAAATGATTTCTTAAAACCGAAAAGTAACATTTTCGAATTTGCCCATGATGTTCAAATGGTCGAAAATGCACCGTTACAAGACGACACAATCGCCTCTAGAAATAGCAATAGCGACTGTCCAGTTGAAACGAAAAAAGATAAGAAAAATATTTTCAATCTTTTAAATATTTTTAGAAGAAAAATGAACAAAACAACTCAATGTTCAGAGTCGAATAGAGGAGATTCGAAAAGTTTTAAAAGTATGTCACCGAGTGGAGAGGGAAATATGTCACAGAGTGGGGAGGGAAGTTTGAACGAACTGTACCAAAAATTGGTATCTGGTAGGAAAATGAGTATGTCTGCACAACATGACGCACAGATGATGTTACCTCAGCTGAAAGAGGAACGACCAGAGAGCCCCAGACAGAAACAACTTGCTTATCTACAGTGACTCAATTAACGTTATTAATGCTGACGACTACACACATGATTCCTGTATAATGTACAAATAACACAATATACATCTTATCCAAAATACTTTCTCATTAATCAGAAATAAATGAAAATACAATTTATTAGTTTTTAAGGCTCTATTGATTGTAGGGGTAGGTTGTGTACTCAGGTTATACAAAACCGTAGAACAGACCCTCACTAGTACACAACTACCTACTCTTCTATCTTCCTAATGAAGATTAAGGATCTTTTCGAAAGGGTTCCATATCAGAAATGGTAAAGAATTCTTTTGGAGAGTTCACAATGTCTGTCGATCCGTCTGACAGAGCTTAATAACTTCAGAACCGTTAAATCTAAAAAATATTGTCTATGCCGCAAAAAATATATACATAAACTACAGGTTTCAGCATTACACCGTCGTCAGATTCAAAAAAGTAAAGAAAAAACGTGTTTTTAAAAAAATATTGTCTATTTCACAAAATATATATAATATGAGAGTCATCATCATCATCATTGGCGCTACAGCCCATCAAGAGCCTTGACCTCCTCCAGGAAATGTCCCCATGCAGCTCTGTCCTGGGCCAGTCTCCACCAGCCCACCGCACCAAACCGTCTTGCGTCTCTGTCTCCAGCCATCTCGTCCCACTCTTCTCCTACCTTCCGGTGTCACATTAACTAGTTTCCTGTGTATAAGGTCCTCGTCCATCCGTCTTACATGTCCAGCCCAACGGAGTCTGGCAACTCTAATCCAGTGCGACAATTTCGGCTCTGTATAGAGTGCGTACAACTCCTGGTTGTATCGGATGCGCCAGACGCTCTCCTCCTGGGTGGGGACCGAAGATCCTGAGGAGTATTCTCCTCTCGAAAATGTCAAGACGCCTATCTTCCGCCACCGGTGAGGGTCCACGTTTCCGACCCGTATGTCAGCACTGGCCTCACAAGCGTCTTGTACAGCAGCACTTTCGTGTCCATGGGGAGCAGTCGGGATTTAAATTGTGACTAGAGGATATACAATGGGAATACTGTCGATATTGCTACCATCTTCAGCCAAGACCTAACAAAACGTTTTTTGCATTCCCATAATATATATATTTTGTGAATATTGTAATGATTTTATTACTTTTAAATAATACATATATAATATCACAATATCTGCAAAAAATTTTAATTATCTTACTCGTCAGATTTAGTTATAACTGTGAGTGCGAACCGTTCCTTTAGATAAATCAGGAATTTCAACTGTAATTTCCACTTCCTAGTTGAAAGTTCAACCCCTTCCTGACCTATCTGTTGTATCTATAAGAACGGTTCACACTCAGCCATCTTGTTATAGTTTAAAACTAAACCTGACGATGGCGTAGTGCCGAAACCCGAAGTTTGTGTATAAATGTATTTGTCGAATAGACATTTAAAAAAAAAAAAAAAAAATCTATTTATTTATAATATATGTTCGCTTTTCTTAATATAGAAATTAACCACAAGTTTAGTTTCTGCAGTTTTATATTACAGTGAAACCTGGTTAAGTGGGCCCTGGATATGTGAGAAACCTCTGTTACTGATAATTACATTGAGGCCCCGACACTTTTGCATTGAAATACCTCTGTTATTGGGAATTTTCAAACATTTTTAATTGAGATTTGATTTCTTAGATTTTTTCGATGTTTACCTCTATATTTGACACTTTGTAGCTCAATAACCTGTAGACACTTCATCAGGTTACGACACGTTTGTTTACAAACATTCTAATTTCTTCCATACGTGCTTTGTTTTCCAGTACTATCTAAGGTTTTGTACGATAAACAAGTGAATAGAAGTGCACAAAATGAAAGTGTAATTCATTAACAGCCACTGATAAATTAAAGCTATTATTGGATTATGATAGTGGAAAGTCGCGTGACAAACTGTGTACGGAGTTTAATGTACCAAAGTCTACCCTTTATAGAATTATTCAAAATAAGGAGAAAATTCGTTCTCAGTGTATTGACGGAAAAGGAAAACTAAAACGAATACGATCAGCAGAGTATCCTGAACTTGAAAAATGTTTTGTAGTATTGTTTTGAAAAATAAAAATTGGACATAACAACATAAAATATGCTTTCATTAACATTTTCACCTCTATAAATGAGAAACGATACATTTCGACCTCTCTTAACTTACTTGTAAAAATAACCTAGTTTGTAAAAAAGTAACAAGATTTGTTAGTTATTGTGACTCATGCCTGGGCTTCAACTATGAAGTCATAACGCCTACTAACAGAATGCTCTTTCGACGCTCTGGCGGATATGAGACTTGGGTAGGGGTCTTTATCGAGTACCTGACATTGTACACTTAGAACCATCGCTTAACGTCCCTTCCGAAGGACGGCATAATCAATGTTTTTTTCACATTCTAGATAAAAGAGCTAAGGGCCTCGGCTGGGTTTCGATATCGCGGAGAAGACTTGTGAATTTCTGCCAGAAAATTTACAAGGCCTTGAGAAAGATTTACTTATGGAATGTAACTTGTATCATTCAGAAATAGGAAAGAAGTATTTAGCATTACCTGCTCCTCGAGATCTTTGAGTTTGTCTTTCAGATTCTTAATGAGAATGGTCTTGTCGTTGAAGGCAGCCTGTTCCCTCGCCTGCTCCTCAGTTCCACCCCCGCCTCCAGCCACTCGACCTCCTGCCGCCTCCAACTTCACCTTCTGTTGAGTCAAGGCGAGAGTCTGAGCATTTCGCTGTTTGACCAGTGTCTTCAGTCGGTTGTACTCGGCCAGGTTCGTGTCGCGGGAGGCTCGCATCCCGTCTATTACCGACTTAACAGAAGTCACTCCACATCGGGTCTCGCTGATCTGTTTTGATAACTCTTTCACTTTGTCCTCCTGCGAAGAATTAAGTGCCAGTAAATAATAATATGTCGAATGACTTTCGTCCATAAGACAATGTAACGCAAATGAATGCATAGTTTAACATAGTATAGCTTATGTCATCGAACCCCTAATTCAAATATATATATACCCATCTGTCAGTGAACACGATGGAGAGAACATAGAGACACTGAATTTTATATTGTCTGTCTAAACGTGATACCTCGTATGTGCAAAAAGCCAACTTTACAGGAGAGACAAAAAACAAAAATATTCTTTATAGAAAACCTCAATTTTTTTGACATTTGTATTAAGTGAGATGTATATGCATGCTATGAATTGTTTTTAAGCTAGTTTGCAAATCCAAGTAAAGAATTAACGTACTTGACGGACTTATCAGGTTTTACCAGAATCTTGTTCCCATTTCTTTTGCAAGGTACGGTTCTTCAAACCGTATTTCATGTTTTATTCGTTTTATGACGTATACGAGGTCCCAATAGATCAATAGAGTTCTTTTTAAAAGAAAAATGTCGCTTATGAGGTATCACGTTAGGCCGACGATATACTGCATATGTTGGTCTTTTTAAGTGCATATAATTGCAATGTGCACAAATGAGTGAGTTAAAGGGAAGTAAGTACCTTCTGAGTGAGGTCTATAGAGAGTGCCTGACTCTTCGCCTTCAGACTTAACACCAGCTCCTGCTGTTTCTGTCGTTGGGTCTGCAACTCCTGTAGTCGCTGCTTCTCCCACTCCAACTGACGTTGTCGTTCCATCTCTCTGCAACAAAAAATATATCCATAATTTCCATACATAAAACTGTAAGGGGTTGTAGTCACTGCCTACACAATATGTACTTTAAAAAAAAATATATATGATTGTTTCAGAAATCTTACAAAAAACCATGAGTGTGCAATGTAGATTTCGTTCAAGTCTGCCTATTTATTTCAATCATCGCGGGATATTTTCTGAACATGTTACAACCAAGCTTTATATTTCGAAACAGTCGATTCAGGAATAACAGAGAAGGCAGACGCTATCTTGGAGTACTTTTGGATACACGACTCACAACAGAAAACTACATATTCACGACTTAATACCCTTTACCCTCCCATAAACAGAAACACGCCACTTAAACACACATGTACTATTCTGCTATACAAGACACTCCTACTTCCACTTCTAACATACGCCTGTCCAGTCTGGATCGGTACCAGCAACGCTAACATGAAACGATTACAAACATTTCAAAATAAAGTACTCCGAATAGCAACAAACGCACTCTGGTTTGTCAGGAATCACAAAATCCACGAAGAACTGGGAGTTCCTCAATTTGCAGCTCACATTGAGAAGCTTGTGAAAAATCACCACGAAGGCCTTGTGAATTGTTCCGGGGCTGTACACTACAGTCTAGGAGCGCCTACTCCTGGGAGGCGACTCAAACAAAGACTGTACCAGGACTATTTTAAACCCTTTATTTTATATATTTGTGTAAAGCATCTTGCTGGTGCAAATAAATGTTGTTGTTGTGGGAGTTTCACATTTTGTCTACCCAGATTTACTGAGGTAGGGGTCTTTCACGAGTACCAAACATCGTACAGACTCGGGACCATCCGAAGAACGGCGTGCTCAGGGCTTTTTCACCTCACACATTAAAAACCTAAAAACCTTTCGAACCCGCGATCTTGAGTTCCGTAGGCGAGCACTATATAACTAAATGACTCACTTTCTGGCTGCTTCCCGCTGCTCCTGTGCTCTTCGACGTTCCTCCTCTCGGGCTCTCTCTATCTCCCGTTGTCTCTCCAACTGCCTTTCGAACTCTTCCTGTCTTTTCTTCTCTTGTTCCAGCCTGTGTAAATACACAAATTAACATACAACTACAAGGTATGCACCTATACAATTATACATATACTTATGAAGGATTTCTTTTTATAATGTAGGCCTTGGGAAAAATCAAATGAACAGAGTTATAGTTAATAACCTTCCTTATGGTTATACGAACTGAGTTGAAGAACTCATTACTGAATTGCTGCCTGAACATCTATAAAGAGAAAAGCAATCTACACATTGATATAATTCTGAGGCATTTCCACGTAGCCTCTAAATCTGAAAATGTTCATGGTTCCTATTCATATTGTGGATAAGGGGTAACATCAAAACATTTAAGTGCCTTCGGTAAGTAAAAAAAAAAATATTAAAAATGAAAATAACCTTTCCATTTGGTGGAATATTCTTTTATTTATTCACAGCTCACGAACCCACCCCGCCGACGCTATTTATTTGATCCTCTTCTGTTTCTCCCCTCCTCCCTATTTACCTGATCATCTCTTCCCTATTTATTTGGGTCTCTCCTGTTTCTCTCCTCCTCCCTATTTACCTGATCCTCTTCTGTTTCTCCCCTCCTCCCTATTTATTAGGGTCTCTTTTGTTTCTCTCCTCCTCCCTATTTACCTGATCCTCTTCTGTTTCTCCCCTCCTCCCTATTTATTTGATCCTCTCTTGTTTCTCCCCTCCTCCCTATTTACCTGATCCTCTCCTCCCTATTTATTTGGTTCTCTCATGTTTCTCCCCTCCTCCCTATTTATTAGGGTCTCTTTTGTTTCTCTCCTCCTCCCTATTTACCTGATCCTCTTCTGTTTCTCCCCTCCTCCCTATTTATTTGATTCTCTCTTGTTTCTCCCCTCCTCCCTATTTACCTGATCCTCTCCTCCCTATTTATTTGGTTCTCTCATGTTTCTCCCCTCCTCCCTATTTACCTGATCCTCTCCTCCCTATATATTTGGTTCTCTCCTGTTTCTCCCCTCCTCCATATTTATTTCATCCTCTTCTGTTTCTCCCCTCTTCCCTATTTACCTGATTCTCTCCTGTTTCTCCAGCTCTTCCCTCTCCTTTCGTTGCCTCTCTTCCTGTTCTTTACGTTGAATCTCCAGGAGTGCCTTCCTTCGTCGGTCCAGCTCAGCCTGACCTTTCTCGAAATTCTCCTTCCTCTTATCTTCAAATGTCACTAAAAAACAAAAACAAAACAAAACCAGTAAACAGACAATGTAGACTATTTGTTTATATATATATATATATATATATATATATATATATATATGTAAAGGCTGGCCTCACAGCTGGAACCCTACATAATTGTTATAGGTTGTGTTCTAATTGATTATTGTATTTGATTTTCTACTACGTTGAAGAAACGTGAAATTTAATTCTTTTATTACAGGTAAACATCCTACATATATCAATGTATGTTTACTGTGTTTAAATATTGTATCTTAATATTGTTTGTTTGTACTTTTATTACAGAATAAAATCACGTTGAAAAAAACATCTTACAAATTAAATTTCAAGATTTCAACTGGTAGAAGATGGCTCAGCTTTATTTTCAAGTTGTGAAGAAAACCCAGGACTTTGTAATCCAAGGTATTTCTATTGATAAGAAGTTGTGGTATGTTTTACCAGACGAACTTAAGAGTTTAAAGTTTCACACGATGTTATCAAGAAAAAAATCAATTCAAAATGCAACAGCTGTTATAAAAAATATAAATGGTTACAGAACAATTGCTGTGAAGGTTGACGATGATATTCGAAAGGAATATTTTGATGAGGCGGAGAATGTTTGTTTTCAGGAATTTCCTTTGGAAGAATATCTTCCTATTCCGGAACCTCGAACTACCGGACCTCAACAAAATGACTTAGAAGAGAGAATTAGAAATTTAGAGCATCAGTTAAAACTTCATTCCACTCAAGACGAAAAAAAATTACAACACATTGAGAATAAATTTATTTTAGACAAATTCGAGAAGAGACAATATGATTCTGCGGCATGGTTAGGTAGATTTGAAGACGAATGTCACCGGTTCCAGATTGACTTGGATAGTGTTAAAATTCAGGCTCTACGCTTCTTCGTCGTTGGCCCAGCAAAAGACTGGTATGAAACTAATTTAAGGAAAATTGGTCTAACAGCTTCTTGGAAAATGTGGAAGGAATCTTTTTTGAACGTTTTTGTTGATAAAGGTTGGTTTATTGTTAAAAAAGCTTTCAGCTACAAATATTTGGGGGGATCCTTAATTGATTACGCCCTGACAAAAGAGAAATTATGCCTCGAAGTAGAACCCAACGGAACTGAACTATCCCGGATCAATCAGATAGTTTTTGGTTTGCCAATTGAAGCGCAAGACGAGCTGGATAGAGAAGAGATAACTAGGGTAGATAAGCTATATGCAGAACTACGGAAGTTGGAGGATGCTTTTGCTAGAAAAAAAAAAGAAAAGCCGGCAAGTCCGAAGTTGATAAAAAAATCCATTCCAAATTCTTATCACAAAATTGAACCTCAACGGAGACAACCGTGTCCTAATTGTGCGGTCCTTGGTTTTCCGAATCGTTACCATCCGATAGCTGAATGTCGTAACAAACATTTCATAACTGAAAAACAAAAATCGACTATGCCTGGACATTCTACGAATCTTAACGAATTTGAGGCACTGAAAATTGATCTTGCTAACAACGATTTAAACTAGATAGCCGGGCGGAATTAGATCCGTTGATAAAATTAACCGTAATTATTAACGACAAATTCAAATTAAAAGCTCTTTATGATTGCGGCTCTAATGTCACATTAATTAACCAACGAATTGCTGATTTGCTAAAGTTGAAATTAATAGAACAAAAGAATGTACTCAAAACGATCAGCGGACCTAATTTCACTTCAGCCCGGGCTACAATTATGCTTCGTATTGGAAACATAACAGATTCCCTAACAACTTACGTTGTCAAAAATGATAATTTCTCCTATGATATTTTACTTGGTATCGATGCTATTAAGAAATTTAAGTTGGTTCAATATGACAATTTACGCATTTGCCAGCGCATGGATAGCGGCAAATTGATAGATCTACAGGGAGAGCGATCCAATAGTGATCAGAAATTTTTTTTTCAACGATCAAATGATGATCAGATACAGATACCAAACGATACTGAAGATTTTGATGAATATATTGAGTTAAATTTCAATGAAAATTTAAATACATGCGAATTTGAAGCTGACTTACAGCATATGGATGATAATGATAACAAACGAACGATTTTACGACTTTTAGAAGACTATAGGCACCTGTTTGCCAAAGACAAATTCGATATCGGCAAAGTGCGATCGAAAGAAGCAGAGATAAAACTACTTAGAGACGAATATGTCACTTCTCGCCCATATAAATGTTCGATCCCAGATGATGAAGAAATAAGGACTCAAATCAAGAAATTATTACATGCGGGAATTATTGAGGAATCTGATTCTCCATTTGCTTCTCCTGTTACCCTTGCGTACAAGAAAGATGATGGGAGAAGATCTCGTTTATGTATCGACTTCAGAAAGTTAAACAAATTGGTGGTACCAGAATGTTTTCCATTCCCTACGATCCAAGATGTGATCGACAAAGTTGTCAATTGTGAATATTTTACAGTTTTAGATATCAACTCTGCGTTCTGGTGTATCACACTGAAATTGCAAGATCAAGAAAAGACTTCTTTTGTCACAAAATATGGAAAGTTTATGTTCCGGGTTCTTCCCTTTGGTCTTAAGAATGCACCAGCAATATTCCAAAGAATATTATCAAATATTATCCGACGAAATAATTTAGATGAATTTTGCGTTAACTACATAGATGATATTTTGATTTTCTCCCGGACTTGGGAAGATCATCTTCAACATATTGAAAAATTCTTACAGGTTATTGACGCTGAAGGTTTTAAGTTGAAACTTGTCAAATGTTTGTTCGCAGCGAAATCAGTAAAATATCTGGGGCATGTCATTTCAAAGAATAAGGTTTCGCCAGCACAAGGGAATTTGTTCTCGATCCAAAACCTTCAACGGCCTTCTGATAAGACTGGTGTGCGTAGTATTCTGGGTTCCATAAACTTTTATTTGAAGTATATTGAAAATAGTACTCAGAAACTGGAACCACTACATCGGCTATTGCGGAAAGATGTCAGATTCAAATGGTCTGATGATTGTGAACGGACCTTCAATATGATCAAGGATTATCTGTGCTCCACACCCATTCTAGCCATTTATGATATTGAGAAGCCCGTCTTCATAGAGACAGATGCCAGCTACAAAGGTATCGGTGCCACGCTGAAACAACCACAAGAAGACGGAATCCTACATCCTGTAGCCTATTACTCGCGAAAGCTTTCGAATAAAGAAAAACGATTGGACGTTATTCACTTGGAATGCAAGGCCATTAAGGATGCAATAAAGTTTTGGCAATATTACTTAATTGGGCGTCATTTTACTGTCTGCAGTGATCACAAACCGTTAGAAAATTTAAGGACAAAAGCCAGAACTGATGAAATCCTTGGAGACTTAATTCTTTATTTATCACAATTCGACTTCAATATTATATATAAAAAAGGCAAAGAAAATATTCTCGCGGACCTATTGTCCAGAAATCCGGTCCTTGAATATTTCGAGAATGAAGATGCGATCCAGGTTGTAAACTTAATAGATCTACCTACTATATTAGAGGACCAAGCTGGACATCTTTCTGATTTGAAAACTGCTAAAAATATAGAGTTTAAACAAGGTATAATGCTTAAGAAATTAAAAGAAAAGTCAAGGATTTTTGTTTCTCCGACCTTAGGTCACGAAATAATTGAACTTGTGCATCACCATTATGGTCATATCGGTCCAGCACATATGATCGCTACGATCAGACCACATTATTACTTCAAGGGTCTCAACCAAGCTATACATGCCTTCTGTAAGACTTGTAAGATTTGTATTGAAAACAAGGTTCGTCGTAGTCGTGCTATCGGCCTCCTCTCGCAAATGGGTCCTGCTACAGAGCCTTTTCAAATCATGTCCCTAGATAGTGTAGGAGGATTTGCGGGGAACCGTTCTCCCAAACGATTTATGCATATCTTGGTAGATCATTTCACCAGATATGCATGGATTTCCACCACAAAGGGTCAAAATGCCCAAGACTTCATAAATTTACTTTCTCCGATTGCAAAACAGAATAATATTTCGATACTCTTAGCTGATCAATATACTGGTATCAATTCTACCGCTTTTAAAACCTATTTAGACAAAGCAGGAATACATATCGTATTTACTTGCGTTGATCACCCTGAATCTAATGGACTCAATGAACGCTTAAATCAGACATTGGTAAATCGCCTCCGATGTAAAATAAACAATGCTAATCGAAGAGCCTGGTCAACCCTTGCACAGGAATGTGTCGCCGAGTACAACGATACAACTCATAGTTCCACACAGTTTGCACCATCATATCTACTACTTGGTACGAAACCTACGATCTCACCACTTCCAGATAACAGCAAAACGACGCTACAGGAAGACCGCAAACTAGCTTTCCAGAATTCTATGAAAATTTTTCAGGTTAATAAGAACCGTGTAGATAAGAATCGGCGTCAGCATACTTTTAACGTTAATGATTTAGTCTATATCGAGAATGGTAGTAAATTGAATCGTACTAAGTTGGACCCTGTTCGAATTGGGCCTTTTCCCATTATCAGACGGATTTCACAGTCCTTTTATGAAGTTGCTTGTGAAAAAAAAAAGAGGGTTTCCAATTTCTTCCACTCCAGTAAGCTGTTTCCCTTTACCCCGCGCGAAGCGTCTTCAGGGGGGGAGGTGTAAAGGCTGGCCTCACAGCTGGAACCCTACATAATTGTTATAGGTTGTGTTCTAATTGATTATTGTATTTGATTTTCTACTACGTTGAAGAAACGTGAAATTTAATTCTTTTATTACAGGTAAACATCCTACATATATCAATGTATGTTTACTGTGTTTAAATATTGTATCTTAATATTGTTTGTTTGTACTTTTATTACAGAATAAAATCACGTTGAAAAAAACATCTTACATATATATATATATATATATATATATATATATATGTATGTGAACATATGAGTGCGCCGGTAGAGTGCTTGCACACTGAGATCAAGATCGCGGGTCCAAAACCCTTAGTTTATTTTATCTGGGAGGTAAAATAAACTTAAGCACAATGTCCTTCGCGTGGGACGATAAGCGATGGTCTCAAGCATGTACGATGTCAGGTCCTCTTTAAAGACCCCTCCCACAGTGGACGAAAGAGCGCTCTGGTAATAGGCGATATGACTTTGTAGTTAAAGCCCGGGGATTAGTGATAACTATTAAAAAAAAAAAAAAAAAAATACAAAATTATATTTCGTGAATTTAATTTTTTAGAAATCTATACTATTAATAAATAATTAAGTTGTTCGCAAAAAAGAAGTAACTCTAGTAGGAGTTTCGAATTTAGATGCGCAAAGTTTATTAATCGCTTTGATTTGATCGCTGACTTGTTTTAACTCTGCTATATAAATTTTCATTAGCTTATTTCAGCAGCTTTGTTGGCAGATAAGTCTTAGGGTAGCATATTGTTATTTATAATTTTTTCTTGGTTTTAAGGGCTGTTTCTTGCTCCTTCGGACAATACAGTACCATTTTTTCCCTTTCGAACTTTGTCATTTTGTCCGCAGAAGGAGATGAAACTTCGATAGGAAGGCACAGTTTCGAAGACAATCAATTCTGATCTTACAAGACATGTTTATCGCATTTCAAAGGAGCTCATTGCAAAATGCGACCGCAGTTCAATCCCTACATGAACTATATAGGTATATTAGATTTATGGTGGTAGGATTTACCTTGATTGATGCCAGCCATGGCGTCGCCCTGTTCCGAAGAGGTGAGACTGTTGTTGCGGACTCGGCGCATCGTTGGAGGGACCAACTGTGGAGGTAGACTGGTCGGAAGTGTGTCCCCATTCCGAGCCATGTCGCACAGATGCAACGCAAGGACAAACTCTTCGCAGGAGAGTCGGCCGTCCGCGTCCATGTCTGACAGCGTCCTGAAACATAAGAACCTGATTAGTGGGAAGTGGGATGGCGCGATAGCTCATTTTTTTTTTTTTTAAAAACAATTTTTTTAAGCATTTTCTAGAAGTAATGAATAATAAATGATTATTACCATATCTGAGCTAAGATTGGCTGAGGTAATTTGGAGGCTAGGAGGATCTGTCTGGCCTGAGGCCCAGTGAGGAACCCAGATCTCTTCTTGTCTGTCGTGTTGAACAGTTGTGTGTACTTCAGTTTGGAGGCCATAGGGATAGCCCATTCGACCAGTCTAGAAACACAAAACAACTTTACAAATACATTCTGCAAATTAAGAAAATTCTTACATTAATTTTAATCATACACCTGATACAAGAGATTATTGTATTTCTAACATGTCAATTTCAATTGAAGGCGCGATTGATCGAGCTTCAATCATCACATCAATTCCAGTTTCTGTGTTCACCTTCAATTGTTCTGTTTTAACGTAGTGTTCTCGCTGATACTTTAATTTGTTGATTATTAAAATTACATTTTTTTTTTAATTTCAAAATGATCTCGAACACAGACATGGGATTTCTTGCATTAACTCTAGCCCTCTGCACTCGGATGAAAGAAAAGAGAAAGAGACGTTGGTCCAAAGAATGGTATAAACTGAGAAGCCATTTAACCCATGACAATTTGTTACATATCCTTCGAGATACTGAACCCGAGGATTACAAACATTTTCTCAGATATTAACAGTAAAACAAAGTCTCTTTCCTCGAACGAAACCACCTCATGAGAAACGACACTCATCTTTGCTGTCTGGCGAACAACTGACGGAACGATTGTCAATTTGCTAGTTACACTATCAATCGCTGCCATCAATTACTCTTATCTATGACCTTCAATCAAAATTTCTATCAATCGCCGTCATTTAATTGACATTCGCGTCAATTGGAAAGTAATGAATAAAGAAAAAAGTCGTTGAATCACCGACAATGTACTTCCCCAGAACGAATTAATCAATTAATTTTTCGCTTCCCTCCAAAACCAGTCGACCATTTGGACTAATATTCAATAGTTGACTTACATAGAGACTTCTATCGCCTCATACTAAATGTTATGTCAATAAATTCATTATAACGGCAGTTATTAGAATTTTTGAACTGAGCCCCTCTTCCCTTCAGCCGATTACGCTGAATTTAAATATATCGATACATTCATTACACCCGCACATATTAGAGTCTTTAATACCTACCTTCCCTTTGGCCGATTTGGCTGAAAATCAATAAGTGTCATCCTTATGGGATTCTGACAGAATGTTTTTCCTTCATTTTTGGAATCATGGTGTAGGGGAACATGAAATTCCGGTAAATACTCAACTTCGAATATCTATAACAAATTACATAAATTATCCTAGACTTCACTTGGGGGGGACTATGATATACCAACCACATTTTTACAGGTCACTCTCCCCTCTTACATTTATTTCAAACCGGTATTCCTAGCTAAGAAAGTAAATTATTGACATCAGAAGTTTTATTTGTTTTATTTACACAGCGTAATTGTGAGAGTGACTTTCTTATACCCAGTTCTGCCAATATGAAATGATTTTGAGAAAGAGAAGGAGGGAGAGATTCAACGAAAAAAAAAAAAAAAAAAACAGAAAAAAAACGCAAACCTGCGCCAACCTGCATTCTACTGAAGAATAAAGCTACGACTTACGGAGACTCCAAGGAAGGAAGACGTTCTCGTTCCATCGGAGGATGCTGGGAGGCAGCCGGAGCTGCGACAGCTATCGGAGGAGTCGGAGGCGTGGGTTGGGTGGGAGGACTGGAGCCGGCGTTCTGAGCAAGCGAATTGAGGCCAGCCAGAGTTGAGGGAGGTACTGGACTGGGGGGAGGCATCGGAGTCATCCCCGGCTGGCTCGGCATCATGGGTAGCCCTCAAATAAAATGATTAATAATTTAAACAAGGTTTTACAAATCTCATAGAAACTATTTCTAAATTTTTCGAAGAAATTAATATGATTCAAATATTTAAGAAAAAAATTAGAAAATAATTGAAGGGGTGAGTGGATAAAGGGACTATGTGACAAAAAGATGTTTTTGAGAAAAAATCCATTTTGTTAAACACCCTGTAACTTTTTTTTATTATAATATATCGTCGCCTAAGATGCAACATTGTGCATCTCAAATTTCGTTATTTCACAAGGGAAGCAAAAAACTCCTTATCTCCGAATCTGATACCAGTTTTATATTGCCAGAAACATTATAATAAGAATCTTCAGTCTGATTTTCATGAGAAATAGTCACAAAACAGAAACTATGCATTTAATGGAATTTCACTGAGATACAAAATGTTTTTAATGACGCTCCTGATGGTGAAACCCTAAAACTAATGGTTTCATCATATTTGGCGTAAAAATTTGAATCCAGTAATGTGCATTGTTGATTTTCGATAAAAATTGAGATGTACGATATTGCATCTTAGGCGACGATATACTAAAATGAACTTTTCAGGCTATATTCCTCCAAATATTTGTATGTTTGAAGGGTTTACATGATTCCTTTGCACTTAACGCCTTTATTCAATACAAAAAATGCAACATTTGAAAAATGTCACTTAACCCCTTTATCCAGTCGTTCCTTCAATTGGCTATCCACAGTCTTTTTCGGGTTGTACACTGTCTATCTACTCAAAAAATATTGCAGACGTATAATTAGGTGACACACTCCGCAGATGAAAATTGCTCTGATGTATCAATTAATATGCTCTAAATAATAATTATTATATTCTTTCAAAACAGTTTCAACCTATGCCGCCGCTGCATTGACTCATGGAAATCCAAATTTTATCATTTCGAACCTCAAATAGTTCCCAACTCTGCCAATATAATGCTGCTATATCACTTCTTTAGTTGTAGAATCTTAAAATAATTTAGTTATTCCTTCAATAATTTCCAATATTACCTTTCTCAATAGCACTAGAACAATGTCCAATCAGTCTGTTGTATGTACAAAAAAGTTGAACATAAATAAATGTTATTTGAAGCATGTCCTTAAGTAACGTGTCGGGATCCGTAAAGCACCGATCGTGTCGTATGTCGTAAACTGTCGTAGCTTTATACAGAATAAATGTGAAATTGGCACCACATTATAAGACATTTAACGCTTTTTCTTCTTCGTTGAAACATGAAGCGTTAAATAATTTATGATGATTTACTTTGTGAAGCTCCATTCTAGGAATAGATAATTAAAATACACAATTTCTTTGTCAAACTTCACTATATATTCTCAAATACTCAACTAGTTTCGCCGTGTTAAGGCATTATCAAGAGTCACTTACAAACTGACAGAATTGGTTGACAGTGTAGAAGGTACAGTTATGGAGGGGGTTTTTAGGTAGTGACGGGGAATCCCTTGTTTTTGTTACTCTATACATTCCAATAAACAGATATTTACAAGATAATAATAAATATAAAATAAAAAAGAAAATATATACATACAATCTAATAAAGTGAAGCTAACAGTAAAGTGTTGGTATTTATATAGTTAGAACTCTAGAATTATATAATATATTAGATATGATATAAATGTAAAATAGAATTTAAAGTGAATAGAAACAAATAAAAAGGATTTAAAGGCAAATGAAAACATCAAATGAAATTAAATGAAGCGTTAATGTGGGAAAAAAGAATGTGATTTCACATACACAATAAAACAAATTTTCGCGAGGTACTCTGTAACAACAGGCTTTATTATAAGAATAAAATGGTGTCAATTTCACATTTTTTTTTTAGAAGTCATAAAATGGAAGAAATGGGAAACGTTTTACAACTTAATTGCGAACAATTTCAACTTTTTAAGACATTTTCATTTTTCGTTCTATAAATGTTTGCGCTAAAATTAGAAACAACGAATATAAATAACATTCTCGAGTAGCGAAAAAGGCGAGAAGTAGCAAGGTGGTGAGGCTTCACCTAACGTTTTATTTGTCCGGGTATCGCAAGAAATTAGCTTCAGGTAAAATAATATAATGCAAAGTTACTCTCGGGCGATCATAGTGAAAATGTAATTTTTGAAGAACGAAGATCTTGTTGGTTTCTCCTGGAAGAACCTTAAAGAAATTCACCTGGGAGAAGAGGCGCCGCCACTGGAAGCTGAGCTGCAGGGCTGGAGGTGCCTAGGAGTAGAGTAGGCTGTGGCGGTAAGATAGGCTGGGGAGGCTTGGGAGGTGGAACCGATGATAAGCCCAGAGGAGAAGTGATTGGAGAAGGCCGTCCTGAAGGAGGAGAAATATTCTTGGAGGCTACCACTGAGACTGGAGCTGCGGACGTTGCCAGAGGAACCAGCCCCGGGATGAGAGGGCCTGTCCCGCCAGGTAGCGGTGGGATCGAAGGCTTCGACTGTACCATAGCTGTAACATCATCCAAATATATTTAAGTACATATATCGTTCACGCACTCACCCATCCAACTTACAGTTCACATGGAGAGTATGTTTTTACTTCTCCGGCTATAGTATAGGAGAAGTTATGTACGATGTGAAGTTATCAAAGGAATTCCATGTTTTCTGACCTCCTGATTCTAATAATGAAAAAAAAAAAAAATTGTTTTGTCTGTCTGTGAACATGATAGCTCCCGATAGTATGAATGAAACGACACGAAATTTTATATATTTGCACCTAGAAACCTTTAAGAATGACACCTAATGATTTTCAGTCAAATCGACCAATGAGAAGGGGGGATTAGAGGGAGTTTCAACACAAAAACTCCAATAACTGCCGTTGTAAATAATGTATTCACAGGAAATTTCATATATTAGTTATAATGACTCATGTCCGGACTCTTTCGTGGCTCTGGTGGACATGAGCCCGACATATTGCTATTTTTGTACGTGATATCAGGACAGGAAACATCCAACTGATAAAACCAGACCCATAACCCCCTTATGGGGTACATTTACACAATTTAACGTGCATTTATATCAAGACTGTTACTTTTGAGTTCGTCAAATTCCAATATATGAATGAACATTACCGCAGGAGAGATAGTTTTTCTTCTTTGTTATTACAAAGTGGGTAGCATTACCTTAGAGACAGAAGGAAGGCCCATTTGTTCATTGTCCTCAAACCCTGGTGACACTACTGTCAGAGTCCTAAATGTTGCCTACACAGATTTAATTAGGGTAGAAGTCTTGAACGAATACCTGACATCGCACAGGCTTGCCATAATCGCCTTATGTCCCCTCGTTATAAGAAAACTCGTTGGTAAATCATCGGCAATTAATAAACTAAGTTATATTCATTCTATGGGAGTAATCGTGTTGTACAAACACAAACGTTTTTTTTTTTTTAATTTTTGGTATAGGGGGATGAAAACATGAAATTTTGGTAAAACTCAACAACAGATTTCTGACATATTACACAACTTAACCTCTACTACACTTCGTATAGTTAAGTAAATAAAAATTAAGTGCCTTAGCCGAATTCGAACCCGCGATCTTGAGTACAGCAGACATGATCTCCACCATACGCTCCCGTAGCCCTTTATTATTTTCATTTATTCAGTATTCTCTCCTTTTTAAAAATCTCAGATAAGATCATTTTTCCAATGACGCCTCACAAATGACTTTAACAAATATATAATAAATAATTATTTATTTATAATTAATATAAAATAAATAATTATTTAAATAATGCAATCTATTATCTATATAGATGTTTTTTAGATCTTACTGAATTCCAGATAGATAGCACATATTTTAATTGTTTACATTAATGCACATTATTAGACGAAAAACAACAAAAACAATGCTGACTCAATAACAGATAAGATATGAATAGCATGTAGAGAGGGCTACAAAACAGGACAACAAACCTCCATCCATCGGAGGGAGTCATACACCAGATACTAAATATTATAAATCATATCATGAAATGAAAGCGGTGTTTATAGTCTAGAGTGTGCGACGTGCAATCAATTATACATTGGACAGACAGGAGGTCGTTTTAGGGAAAGAATTAAATAACACACGGCCGAAATAAAGAACCGAGGAAACCGTTCTACATTCGCGACCCACATAATTGACAATAGCCACACTTTCGACCCATCTACAGGCATCAAATATCTCCACTATTGCTCAAAAAGCAGGCTACTTAATAGCTTAGAACAATTAGAAATAAATAAAGCTAACAAAAGGAACATTTGTATGAATGACCAAATTTATTTCAACTATTCCCCTTTGTTAACACCCTGATCCAGTTCTGTTTCCACATATATGTTTGTATTATCTGTTATTAATATTTGGTTCCACATATATGTTTCAAGTTATCTAAATCTTAATATTATTATTAATTTTATTTCTATTTTTGTTATTTATTTGTATTTGTACTTATTTATTTGTTGTTTTGCCACGATTAGTCTAGTAATATTGTTTTATGTAAATTTAGAACTAGGTTTTGTTAAGAAATATTTCATGAGTTAGCTAACGGTACAGCCGGGGGACTCCCAAGTTTTAATAGCACCCTTTGACCTGAGATGTATTTGAAGGGTCGCTCTCTGCAAACTGACTTAGTTCACAACTAGACCTGACGATGGTATAAAGCCGAAACCGGTAGTTGTATATATATATATCTTTAGTGGAATAGACAATATTTCAAAAATAAGTTTGTTTTATTCATTTATTACAAGTTTCCACAATATGTCCGCGTTCCTCAACTTAGAAGTTGATATCATGAAATCATAGCTGAAAATATATTGAGAAAGTATGAACAGAGAACATTTATTATGAACCTCCTATTTATCCACAAAAGACCCTACTTGTTTAATAAAAACAAAACTAATCAAGGTTAAATGGAGGAAGGGCTTATAATAACAGGTTTTACAGGAATACTTGTGATAGAAACGGTTACCTTAGTATGAGATCTGAATTATGTGTACTATACTAAGAAAAGTCCTCTTTATCTACAAAAGACCCAACTTGTTTAATAAAAACAAAAACATAGCCAAAATAACTTTGCACAACAAACCAACTTTTCAATTAACCCATTTGACAAAACAAATTACGCAACTTAATGTTTACTACCTAGGTCTTCAAGCTTATAATCTAATATCACTTGCCATCAAAAATTGTAGTATTCAAAACTTAAAACTGAACTTAAAAGGCTGGATGAATAAAATCAATGAAGAAGAATTTTTAAAACTAATGTCATTTTAATATACTTTACGTAAGTATTGTCTAACTCCATTAGCGATCATTTCATGTCAAAACTTTAGTTGCCATCTTTTCATCTTTTATATATCTCCTTTAAACTGTTTTTCCGCACTCAGACCGGGGCCTTGTGGGATTTTTCCTCAAATTTTACTTTGTTATTTTGTTAGTAAACTTTATATAGTATATTATATCAATAATTGTAATAATTACACTGTCTATTTAATGCTGTCTCACTATACATATAATACTGTATAATTTGGAGAAATAAGAACTTTATTTTTAAAAAACACACATTGGAAGGATCCTGACGAAATTAGTACGAATTTAATGAAAAAAAACAGTGAATAACCGGGAATGTATATCCCCAGAACGAATTAATCAATCACCTTCTCGCTCCCCAAAAACCAGCTAAAAATTAATTGTTGGCTAACATAGTTCTGAATCATCATACTCAATTTTGTGTCGATACATTCATAACATCCATAGTTATTAGGGTTTATGAATAAAGACCCCTCTCCTGAACCCCCTCCCCCCCCCTCTTTTGCTGATAATTAACATTTATTGTCCTTATGGGAAATTGAATTTAAATAAAAAATTTCATGTCGATATATTTATTACATCGGCAGTTATTAGAAGTTTTTGTGTTCAGATTCCCCTCTATGGAATGAAAATCAATAGGTGTCGTCCATAGGAGTTCTGCATATACACATAAAATTTAATTTTTTTTTTTCATTTTTGGAATCAGGGAAACATGAAATTCCGGTGAAAACTCGACATCGAATATCTCAACTATTATATAACTTCCCCTATACCTCGTACAGCTGAGGAAGTAGAATGATAAAACAGAAGAAATGATTGGATCAAGAAAATATATTTAAATGTGGGTCAACGTCAAGTGGGCACACACCTCTAGTAGGTCTGTCAACATGCCTACATTTTTTTTTTTTACATCGGAAATATACTGAGTTGAATTATTTAACAATAGCAACAAGTGACATACTTTTTTTCAATATTATCCATACACTTAATGAATAAAAAAATTTGAGAAATCGTTTCTAGCAATAAATTGAAGTCTTTCAGGTAATTCTGATAATTTTCGACAAAGTAACAAAATACGATGTTTTTTGGATGTCTTAAATGTGATCATTGACATTATCAAAATATGCCATAAGCCATCCCAAAAAATTGGCACACATTAAACTTATTTTGTGAATTCAATACCCCAGAGAAATCGGAATGGCACAATTTTTGTTTTAGAAAATTCAGAGGTCTACCAATCTACCTGACTACTGAGGAAGAATTGTTTTTCGCGCGATGTATTATAGTTGTTTGTTGCAACTTAGAGCAAGAACTACTGAAATAAACCTAGATAGGCAAAATTTAAGACCCCCACAATAGAGTCGGCTCATGTCCACCAGAGCGACGAAAGAGCGCTCTGGTAGTAGGCGATATGACCTCGTTGTTAAAGCCTAAAGCCAGGGCATGAGTCACAAATAACTAACTAAGAACTACTGAACGATCTTGATGAAACAAAAATAGATGTATTCTTTGTAATCTCAGTTGTGTTCATATGTAAGTCAGAATTTCACTTGTCCTCTAGATGACGCAGTTTATGAGATAACTGGACAAATAATAAAATACTTTAATCTCCCAGAAGATTATTTGGTAACTAATTATACATAAATTTATTTAAATAATTGTTAGCTCAAATTTGGTTGGCACATACAGAATCCTGCGACACAAAACCACTTGCAACCCTGTCAGACATATTAAAAGTATGTTAGTTATTGTGACTAGGAGGTCATAAGAGATATATTAACCTAGGGTTTTACCTAGGTGTTTAACGAGAACCTGACATAGAAACCATTCCAAGTACGGAATGCTTAAGGTTTTTTCAGCTCACAGATAAAAACCTAAGGACCTTCGAAAGCTCAGTAAGCAAGCATGCTACCTCAGAGCCACCGGCGCCTTCCATTAAAGATATGTGCCAACCAAGGTAAAAATTTACAATATTATTTAAATAAATAAATTTATAATTAGTTACAAAATAGACTTTGGAAGGTTACATTTTTTAAAACTATTTGTCCGGGTATCCTAGGTAGTGCATAGTTACTCCCAGGTAACAGACTAGTTACAAATAATCCTAGCTGATGAAGCGGAGTGCCAGCCTGGGGTACAAGTTGCAACTTACATGGCTGGACTACGAGAGCTTGAAGTGAAGGAGGGAGTGCTTTCGGAAGCTCGAACCCACGCAGCTTCAAGTTGATCAGCTTGCAGGCTATGCTGAACTCGTTTATATTCATCTTACCGTCCGCATCTGTGTCCGCCAAAGCCCTAAACAAAAAAAAAAAGTTAACATACCTTTGCGATAAATGTATCAAGTAAACATGATTTCTGATTAGGAGTGTGAAAAAAAAAACATTCTTTTCCCGATAAATATAATAGCAACACAGATTAATTAAATGAAAAACCAATTATATAAAATAGATTAAGACATTCTTCAGAAATGTTTAATTTTTTGTAACAGCAACAACGCTGAACTCAGTTGAAATCTATAAAATTGTCTTAAGACCAGTTGTCACATATGCGAGTGAAACCTACGTCCTGACTAGGAGGAAGTCCTGTTCAATACATGGGAGAGGGAGGTATTGAGGAAGATATACGGCCCAGGGATCTGGTGGCCATCGTGAAGCAGAGGCGGCTGCGATGGCTGGGACATTTACATAGGATGGAGTCAGACAGATTGCCGAGGAGCATACTAGAAGGACATAGAAGAAAAGGTAGACCCCGTTTACGTTGGCTGAAGGACAACCTTAGCACGACGGGTGTGAGAAGATGGAGATGGGAGTGTACCGGTTTCGATTTTTGCCGTCGTCAACACGAAGTCCAACAGTTGTCATATTTATACCTCCCTTGGACTACCTGAAATTACCTAACGCTGTGATTCCCTGTCTCCTAGAAGTCCACCAAGGGGGGCTTCTGTCAACAGGAGATTCTAACTGTTACATATATTTGAGTGTAAACAAAAACATCGAGAAAATATCATAGCAAGAAATTTAAAAAAAACTAAAGAACGGGCAGAAAGTTCCGTTAAGGCAGGATCATTTCGCCTAAAAATCAATTGTTAACTTACATAGGGGCCTCTGAATGTTCATATTAAATTTTGCGTCGATACATCCGCAGTTATTAGGCTTTTTGAATCGATCCCCCCCCTCTGATGCCCCCTTCCCTTCGGCTTTTATCTCTTCTTTCCAAAATGTTTCCAAGTTGCCTCTTGTATAATGAATCATTTAAAATTAATAAAATATACGTATATGTTACTTATAAATAGCTTTGATATTAGAGTTATTTCTTGAAACTGTTGCCTTATGGAACTAACACTTTACCAACTACTTTAAATAACTTTATTCAACTATTTTGTATACATAATTGTGAATAAATAACAATAATGACTATAATGGGATAGAGAAGAATGGCGGAAGATCGTTGTGGAGGCCCAGGTTCTACAAGGACCATAGTGCCAGGGAAATTTAAATAACACTGAACTAAAATTATTCAACGAAAACACAAATAATACTTAAATTAAACTAAAAAAAGTCCATAATGATTTTTTGCTTTAAACAGTTTTAAGTCAGTTTGCTGTGCATTATGAATAACATGATAGGAATTTTATTATTACATATATATAATTTTATTTCAAATCCTCGACTTGAATCATAATAACGTTAAATATTTCGGCAGACACTTCGCATCCTCAGAATTATTCTCAAGAAATGGAGTAGAAAAGTCAAACATTATCAAAAATCTATCTTTTATGTCAGGAATATTACTAAAGAAATGAGTATGGGAGGTGTCACCTGAAAGGTTTATTGTTGTTGTTATTATTAGGTCGAGAACTTGAAATAAATTGGAAGATATATAGCTGCATAAAAAGTAATACATTTACTAAAAAAAAACACAAAAAAAACCTACATAATATTAACATATTTTCGGGCAATCAGCAATTATTATGATTTAAGTCGAGGATTTGTAATAAAATTACTATCATGTTATTTATAATACACAGCAAATTGACTTAAAACTGTTTAAAGCAAAAAAACATTACGGAATTTTTCAGTGAGTCTAAAGATATTATTCTTGTTTTCATTATGTACTGTATATTGTTTTATTTTATAGTCCTGTTCAGAATTTAACGTTTACATATTTTGTTTTTAAAATTCTTAATTTTTACATTACAACATTAATGTACCATGGTTTGTTTTGTACAGTAGTACTGTACAATAAATATTTTTTTAGTTTTAATCACAAAGATGTTTTGTTTTGTTAACCCTATCTCAGTTCGTAGGTCGCAAACTTAGATCTACATACGTATACATTGTGTAGTGTTGAAAATAAAATTAACCTGAAGGAAAAGGTGTATTTATGAGGAAAAAAAAGTCGCAAAAATATTTATCATGTGCATTTTAATGCAAATTCCGTTTAATGCGGACTTTCGGTAATCCGGACGGGGTCCGGTCCCATCTAGTCCGGATTAGCGGGACTCTACTGTACATGCAATACTATTATTTAAATAAATTAATGTATATATTACCAAATAACGCCGAGAATGGCAGGAGGCAACTGTGACTGGAGCAGAAAGCCCTTGGCCTGGTCTCCTGTGACGATCCCATTGATTGGGTTCAATGCGTTAAACTGCTGCTCGAAGCGAGTCCTCTCCGCAGACGAGATGACGTACGGATCCATTCTCACCACTGAAACACACCATAAACTTCATCAGTGAATCATCGTCAACCTACTTCCCCCCACCGCCAATTATTTGCTAATCCATTTTACAGATTTGGTTGAAAATCAATATTACTCATGCACTTCTAAATCCTCATCCTTCCCTTAAGTCAATTTTGCGGAAAATGTATATGTGTCGTCCTTACGGAGTTCTGGATTTACATATAAAATTTCGTGCCGATACATTCATTCTATCGTGTTCAGAGATAAACAGGAATTTTTTTATATTTGAAATGGATGGGTAGGAAAACATTAAATCTCGGTGGAATTGACTGATCATAAAACTTCCTTTATACCACAACAGCTTATCGTGTTACTTTTTTGCGCAGTATGTAGCATTCGCGTTTAATATAAGTTAAGAAAATATTGACTCCATCGTTAAATCTGACAGAAAACTAAAAGTTAGTAAGAAATTTAATAATGTTCAATTCAAACAAGGTTCTTAATTTGCCGATAGAAATGCACACTTCCTGTACAACTGAAGCAAACATTCAGCAGAATAAGAATATTTTCAGATTTTGTTTCACACTTTGAAGTAACTTATCTCAAAAAGTGTGAAAAATAAGCTTCTGGATTCTTTATACAAAGTGCGACGACATAAAGAAAACCGTATCACTCCAGGGAGCTGCCAGTTAAATGAGTGAACGTATATGTTTAGAAAACAAACTACATTTTTGGTAACTTAAGAGACAAAAAAAAATTCTGAATTTTGAATGTGATCTAAAAGAAAACTCTGATCTAAAAGAAAAAAGGGAATTTTGATCATCCATTTTCAGCGTTCCGTTTATATGAATATAGATTAACGATGCAAAATTGGATTTATTTTACAAAAAAAAGAAATCAACCAAACTCCCTACTTTTTGCTCACAATTAACAGTATCGTATAGTGTTGAACCAAAGTGGTTATTAGAAATATTATAATACTAAGCAATTTTTTATAACCTCATAAACTTATTGATTCCGAATTTCGTTCAATAATATTTTCACTATTAAAATGAGCGTATTTTGATTTTCAATAGGGCGCTTCATAACGTTAATATACTGATGTTTCAACGCGAATCTAACTGATAGCTTAATGCTAACTTAAATATTATTCAAAAAGGATGTGAAGAATATCAGTAATCCACACTCAACAATTTAGGAGCTTTGGAAAACTACTTTTTTTAGTTGCGACTATCCCAAAATTCTTTAGTTCCGTTTACACTAAGAACATGAGCAAATAATTCATATTGTCTATGGAGGTTTAACTTCTAAACCAATGTTCAAATTATTTAAATGTCTAAAAGAGACTTTAATATAGCTTAAAAATCACTAATTGTTCCTTTTTGAAAATTTTGAGCATTCATTTCATCTCTTCAGAGCTGGGGCATTCAAACTGAAGAAATATACTCCTAAATAACCATCTCTGACAAGGTGTCTAACATCAGATGTACGGCGCAACAAAACTTTAATTTTTAAAATGATTCTCTAATATATTTTGCAAAAATGTTCGTTCCATATATTTTTCGTAGACATGATTTTACCACTTTTTTGTGATCCAGCACTAAAACTTTATTAATAGAAAATAAATGAACAATTAACAAGATTAAATGCTGAGGAATGAATGTTCTACAAATAGAAGTTTCACCTTTACAAGTAGGTTCGTCTTGTGACCTATACGATTATTGACCACTTATAACATTTAAACGCCCACTTTTCAAATTGTATTGAAAAGTAATTGAAATAGTAAGTTATGTTAAACATTTTGAGACAATATTACACTATTTTATTAATGAACTTTATCGATAATATACTCAAAAAAACAAATACCGACAAAAAGAAACTTAAGTGGTGTCTTGGATAAGAGGTTATAAAACATACATACCTGTTCCTTTTTGAAGGTAAAATGTTTAAAATATTTTCTAAATTAACTGCATCACTTTTTTTTCCAAAAGTACAAACTACAAATCGAGAAATTATTTAAAAAAATTAAAAATGGAAGATAAATAAATAGAGTGGACCCAACCGATAAGTTGACACCTCCCCCTTTCTCCGTGTGATATGCCCCCCCACTCCTACAATAAATCAATAGATAGGCAGATGGACAAAAGTGTTCTATAGATCTATGTACAGACGTTAAATTACAATTAAAAATGGCTTTGTTTTTTTAAAAGATTGTTTTAATATTTTAAAAGTTACATATAAATAAATAAAAAAATGTGAAAAAGGTAGTAAGACGATAAAGGAGTGTTGGCGCTCCGGGTGGCTGGATATGGAACTTCTCGCCTCACGTGACATTGTGCCCAAGTTTAAAATATTTTAGTACAACTGCGAGAGCGAAGTTGTTATGTTGGTTTTGCCGGTACATCTGAGCTCGAGAACATAATTTTTACGTATTCATAAGGTATTTTTTTAAATTTATGTTTTGCTTTAAATTTCCACCGCTATTAATTATTTTACCAACCGAGTATAATCTATAGGTAAATGTTTTATAAATGTTCCTATTAGCTTATTTCTTGATATCATGAGACTTAATCGCAATATAGGAAGCAGACTATATTTTAGTTCTAACTTCCGTTGATATGCCTGTTGCCTCTCCTGGAGGAGGCATCCTTCTTACTGGAAAAAACATTTTATAATCGTCATCGCGTTATCTTCGAACTATTTAAGCGAAATATAGTAGTGTCGCTGTTACTACTAACAGTATGTAGTAACATAAGAATTTATTTAATTTTTAGTAAAAATATTTAAAACATGAATAATAATTGTAATGTTATATTTAATGAATGACAATACTGTTTAAAATTAGTTTTGTACTGTCTTCAGATTAGAAGGCTTAAAATCCGTTTTAATTTCGCGAAAATATATATTTTTAGACTCCGACTAAGAGAGCCACATAATATCATTCGGTTGTCTGCCGTTCGACTCCTGACGCAAACCTTGTACCGCCGGAACTTGATCTGTCCATTTCGGATTTCCCATAGATATCAGTTTGACCAACATACAGCCTTTTTGATTGGGGGGGTTGTCGACAATGTGTGCTATATACCGCTAGATTTCAATAAAAATGTTTTAAAAATTTAAAAAAATATTGCGGCGTTGAAGAACTTAAGGTAATTTTTATATTCTCCACTCCTCTCAATTTTGTCGGTTTTTTCTTTAAATAAAAAACGTTCTCAATAATTGAAAACAAATGTTTACTTCCTTAGCTATCGAGTATAGGGGATGTTATGTTATCGATAAGAAAATCAATATTGAGTTTTCACAGGAAAATCATGTTTTCCGGCCCCCTGATTCCAAAAGTGTACCCAGAATCCCCATTAGAACAGCTTATGCCAAATGGGCCGATTGAAATGGGGGGGAGTCTCATCTCAATAACCGTTATAATTGTCGATATAATAAACGTATCGACATGAAATTTTATATGAGCATTGAAAAGTCATTGAGTAAGATATCTATTGGTTTTCAGCCAAATTGGTCCAATTGGAAGAGGGTTTAGAAGCACAGTGAAAATAGTTGATTAAAAATAATTCAAGCTGGGGATGTACGTTTCCGATTATTCACATTAATCAATAATATTGACAATTTTATGCAAAATAAAATTACGTTACGAATTATTCGAATAAGTTCCGATTTGGTCAAGTTTTACTTTATGTAAATAATAATAATAATATTTTTATGTAATGATTGACTAAAAAATTCCTTTTTATTTATATTAAATTTCATAAAATAACGATCAATTCTTATAAATTAAGTATTGTCCGATATATCGTTGTAGGGGAGATATTGTTTTATTTCAGCCCGTTATTTTCTTCTGATGCAACCACCAACTGTGTTACACTATTGAAATATTTTGTAGCGGAAGGTAATAGTTATAGTGAGTTATAATAACAGTTATTATACTGCCGACCATAACTGATAACAATATAATTTATTATTATGTATGTCGCACGCTCACTCAACTGGGACCATTGAATTTGAGACAAGTCGGTCGAAAATGAACGCCTTACCACTTACGGTACATATCTCTCATAATTTGGATTTTATCAAAATATTTTTAGAATAAAAATTGTTCAGAAAATCAAAATACAGTAGAGTCCCGCTTTTCCGGACACTGATTATCCAGACATCCGGACGGGATTTTAAAAAGCGAATTAAAATTTAGTAAACTAAAAATTTAATTTAGCGAGCGGTAAATACGAAAATAATTCAAAGAGAGGCTTTGACTTGATTTACTCAGTTGGCTACGATGAAAAAGAGCCGACAAAGAAATCGGCGTCTAAATATTTACGGTAATATAAAAAAAAAAAATTATCATGTGCATTTTACAGCAAATTCCGTTTAATGCGGACTTTTGGTGATCCGGACGGGGTTGATTATGTTGAATAATTTTTTTTTTTTTCGTAAATTGCCAGGTTTTTCATTAAATTTCCCCAAAAAATTGTCTTTACCAAATCGGGCACCATATTTTTATTTTATTTTTTATTTATTTCGTAGCTACACAATGTATAGGAGAAGTTGTATAATTGATCAAAAATTTCATGTTGTTTTTTCACTGTTATTTTTATGTTTTCCAACCTCATATAAAAAAAAAGTGTCTTAAGGGGCCCTCACACTGGCAAAAATTTCGCTCAAAATTTTGAGCACAAATATTGAGCTTATTTTTGTACAAAACATTGAATGGTCGTGGACCCCTCACACTACACAAAAATATTGCACAAAATTTGAGTGTCGACTAAACATTCGTGATGGAAGCACGGCGCATCGCGTTGTACTCAGCCATAGCCGCATACGTTTCTTTGCCCAGGGCAAACCCGGAAGTTGAAAGTAGCGTAGTTGTATTGTGTGCAGTGTTGAAGGAGTCTTTAAATAATAAGAAGAAAAGAGTGTGGGTCAGGAATTATTTGAAGTAGCGACCGACCCATGGTCATCGAAACCTACTTCGCGAACTGAGCTTGGAACCTACACTTTATCAAAATTTCCTCACACTGCCATCTCATGCTACAAAATATTGACAGGTCGGCAGAAATTTTCGAAACTTTCAGAAAACTTTTGAACGCCACACATAATATTGAATACCCCTTTTTTTGCACAATATTTGTCCTCATACTCTCAATATTTTTGCACAAAACCGACATCTTCAAATTTTTGTGCAAACTTTTTGCCAGTGTGAGGGCCCCTTTAAAATGAATATATCGACACACAATTTTATACGTATATCCAGAACCTGACCAGGACGACGTATAACGTTTTTAGCCGATTCGACGTACATGAAGGGAGGCGAAGTGATCAGAAGAGACGAGAGAAGTTGAGATGCCCTAATAACTGTCGATGTTATGAAAATATCGACATGAAATTTAGTATGACGGTTTACAAGTCAACTATGGGATTTTTAAAAATTATTTCACACTGAGGAAGTACATAGCCGGTGATTCACCGTCGACTTATTTACCCATTAACGTTAACTTAATTTACGTAAAGTACGAAAAGTTGATACTTGCTATACGTATAAGGGAAGGTATGTAATCGATCAAAAATTTCATGGAATTTCATATTTTCTGACCCCCTGGATTCCAAGAATGAGAAAAAAAAATCCTATATTGCGTTACTAACTCCTGATATAATGAATAATATAGTCACTAAATTTTATTTTCCATGAAACCTACTATTTTCAGCTAAATCGGCATAAAGGAAAGATGGTATAAGTTAATAACTGCCGATGTTGATCAATATATCGACGCCAAATTTAGTGTGACGATTCAGAAGTTGTGTAAGTCAACTGGTTTTTGCCAAACCAGTTTCATTGGTTTCAGAGGTGAATCTTCGTTAATTCGTGCTGGGGAAGTTCATGGGTGATGATTCACCGATAACCCTTTTCTTTTTTTTCTGATGTTTACTTATGTAAGTCCTATAGAAAAATTGGCCCTATGTATACGAATTATATAGAAAGTTACATAATTGGTCAGAAATTTGATGTTAGGTTATGTTAATGACTCATGCCCGGGCTTTAATTACAAGATTATATCGCCTACTACCAGAGCGCTCTTTCGTCACTCTGGTAGACATGAGCCCGACTCTACTGTGGGAGTCCTAAATGTTGCCTACCCTAAATTTTTATTCACCTAGGGTCTTTAACGAGTACCTGACATCATACAGGCTCGGCCTGACATCCGACTCTCGCTTAACATCCCATCCGAAGGACGGCGTGCTTAAGTTTATTTTACCTCCCAGATAAAATAAACTAAGGGTCTCGGTCGGGTTACGAACCCACGACCTTGAGCTCAGAAGTCAAGCACGCACACCACTGAGCTACCGGTGCCCTCAGAAATTTGATGTTAAATTTCCACTAGAATTTTATGTTTTCTGATGTTGAATTTTCACTAGAATTTTATGTTTTCTGATGTTGAATTTTCACTAGAATTTCATGTTTTCCGACTTTTTCATTCAAAAAATGAACACAAAGAATTTCGGTGAATCACCGGCATTGTACTTCCCCAGAAAACGTTTGCGCTAGTATTCAATAGTTGACTTACATAGTGGCTACGAAATCCTCATACTAAATTTCATGTCTACACATTCTTTCTATGGACAGTAATTAGAGTTTTTGTGTTAAGCCTCCCTTCTAATCCCCCCCATTACGTTTGACCGATTTGACTGAAAATAGACAGCTGTTGTCCTTATGGGTTTTTGGTCACACAAATAAAAGTTCGTGTTGATACATTCAGTCTATCGGCAGTTATTAAAGTTTTTGTGTTAAGCCTCCCACTAATCCCCCCTTCCCTTTAGTCAATTTGGCTGAAAATCAATATGTGTCGTCGTTAGAGGGTTCTACATGCATGTATAAAATTTCGTGTCGGTACATTCATTCTATCGGGAGTTAACGTGTTCAACGGCACACAGACACGAAATTTTTACCGAACACATAACTTCCCCTATACTTCGTATATATAGGAATTTTAGGGTCCCTTCAAATCGTATTCAAAGTGGCATAACCTGTTTTCTATAGGAATCTACAACGAAATTGTGTTATCTAGAAATGTTTTTGTATTTTTGAGGTTTGTAGGCCGATGTTTTATCGAGTGTTTTGAGTAGATAAACGAGTCCAGAGATAGACCTGGTATACACACATATCAGAGGGCACAACCTGTTCTGTTTTCGGACATTTTTTTCGACCTACTAAATCCAAAAAATGAAACCTCCCATCTTCCCTTAGGCCGATTTTGCTAAAAAAAAAAAAAAAATAGTAGTGTTTATACTGTTTTCTATGCTTCTGGATTCATACATAAAATTTCATGTCGATACATCCATTCTACCGGAATTTGTGTTCACAGACATTTTTTTTTTTTTTTTCATATTTGGAATCTGGTAAAATATGAATTTCTGTTGAAAACTCCTAATGGAACATAACTCCTGATAAAATGGATAGGTATATGTACATAAAATTTTATATGTGTGCCAAAGTCAGGGGGGGGATCAGAGAAGAGAGCCTCTATCAGCTGATGTAAAGACTGTATGCTCCTGTTTTCTCTCTAACTGGTTAACAAATATTTTTTTATTAATCATTATTTGTTTTAATAAACAAATAACCATAATTATTAACAAACTCCTTGTTGTCCAAGATAAGATGTCTTCATAATCCAGATAAAAGTTATCTTTGGAAAGTAGTAAATCCAATGTTATTTAAAAAAATATAAAAAAACTGTTTAAATATTTATTTATGATATCCGGACAATACGTGAAGAGGGCCGTCAGACCTACATTTTATGTATAGTCAGACAGCATTTAAGATATTGGTTCATTTGTATGTATTTTACAAGATATACAATCCCAGCCTCTTGTCTGTATGGTGACCCTCCTTTGTATATGGGGTGTGTAGACATTCTATTTTACGATAACCACCCATTGTGCTCTTCTAAGAAGTAGGGTTCTGGGGACGGGGGTGGGTTTACAGAATATCAACTGTACTAGAGTTGAGTTTATCATCGGATTTGCACACAACTCCCGATAGAATGAAAATATAGACTGGGATATTTATATGTGGAGGGCGCCGGTAGCTGAGTGGTATGCGTGCTTGCTTACTGAGCTCAAGTTCGCGGATTCGAAACCCGGCCGAGGCCCTTAGTTTATTTTATTTGGGAGGTAAAATAAACTTAAGCATGCCGTCCTTCAGATGGGACGTTAAGCGATGGTCCCGAGCCTGTTCGATGTTAGGTACTCGTTAAAGACCCCTGCCCTAGGTGAATCAAAATTTAGGGTAGGCAAAATTTAGGGCTCATGTCCAATAGAGTGACGGAAGAGCGCTCTGGTAGTAGGTAGGCGATATGATCTTATAGTTAAAGCCCGGGCATGAGACATAATAACTAACTACATAACTGTTTATACGTGTGTAAGGACATGATATCTGTGAGGGCGTAGTGTTCTAGCCTACTGAGCTCAAGATAGCGGGTTCGAAATCCGACCGAGGCCCATTCGGGTTAGTTTTCATATCTGGGAGGTAAAAAAACCTTGAGCTCGCCATCCTTTGGGTGTGACATTAAGCGATGATTGTACGATGTTCGTTGCTCGTTAAAAACACCTATTCTAGGTGAATAAACTTAAGTAGGCAAAATTTTGGACTCCCAGAGTGGAGTCGGGCTCATGTCCACTAGAGCGACGAAAGAGCTCTCTGGTGAGTTAGTTATTATTACTCATGCCCGGGCTTTAACTACGAGGTCTTATCGCCTAGTAGGGGTCTTTAACGAGTACCTGACATCGCACAGGCTCGGAACCATCGCTGAACGTTCCATCCGAAAGGCGTACTCAATGTTTTTTTGCCTAACCAGAGCCTCGGTCGGGTTTCGAACCCGCAATCTTTAGCTTAGTAGGCTAGCACTCTACCTATGAGCTACCGACGCCCTTGGAATATCTAATGGATTATCATAACAACATTCCACTACTGAAAAATAAAATAATATTATTTTTTCTTTTAAATTTTCAATTTTTTTTACCCCATCGATTTTCGCTACGTTAACATATCACCCTTAAATTTGTAGTTATTATAGTTATTATGATTCAAGTCCGGGCTTTTACTACGTGGTCATATCGCCTACTACCAGAGCTCTCTTTCGTCACTCTGATGAACATGATCCCGACTCTTACTGTGAGTCCTAAAATTTGCCTCCCCAGCCCCTTGTCTTCCATAAGATGACCTTCCAATCTTTGTATATGGGGGGGTGGAAGGGGGGGGGGGGGGGCGCAAACTTTCTATTTTACGATAACCACTCATTACGCTTCTCTAAGAAGGACAGGGGGGTTCCGGCGAGGGAGGGGGTTACTATGCTACCCTCAGGTCCCGATTTTATCGTACTTCCCAGCTATACCAACTATAGGAGAACTTATATAATCGAACAGATATTCGATGTTGTGATTCCATTGGAATTTCATATTTTCTAGAGGTGGGGGGGCCGAGAGAGAGAGTTTAACACAAAAACCTTAATGACTGCTGATGTAACGAATATGAAATCAACATTCACATATAGTACCTCTCGAAAAATCGATACTTTTCAGCCAAATCGTGAAAGTTATCCTTAGGTAACCTAAATATTGTATAAATATAACAACCTAGGAAACATAAATGTCACTTTCGAACATTATACTGACGATGACGTAAGCCGAAAATATATTTATATATTTTTGTGAATTTAGTTAATATGAATGTTAAATAAATATATTGTTTTTATGTATTAATATTATTTTCGTTGGTTAGTTATTATGACTCATGCCCGGGCTTTAACTATAAGATCATATCGCCTACTACCAGAGCGCTCTTTCGTCTCTCTGTTGGACATGAGCCCGACTCTACTAAGTCCTAAATTTTGCCTACCCTAAATTATTTATTCACCTAGAGTAGAGGTCTTTAATTAGTACCTGACATCGCACAGTCTGGGGACCATCGCTTAATGTCCCATCCGAAGAACGTCGTGCTTAAGTTTATTTAATTAAGATTAAAATAAACTAAGAGCCTCGGCCGGGTTATGAACCCACGATCTTGAGCACAGAAGGCCAGCACGCATACCATTGAGCTACCGACGCCCTATTTTTGTTAAGTACTTGTGAAAGCAAAACTCGCAATCAACTTGCAATCGATGAATGCAATTCATCAAAACAGCTCCCTCACCGTAAAAATGTTATTATTTTTTTGGTTTTCCATTTTTCGCAGTTTTTTTTTTATTTATTTTTGTAATAGATATACTGAATGAGCTGCCGTTTACACCTAGAGACCTAAGCACTCAACGCTCTTCTACTTTCTCTGGAAGTCCTAAATTGTTTCCTGCCAAGATCAATTGAGTGTAGAATTTAATGAGTCTCTTGCACAGACTCAAGACCAATATTTAACACTCTATTCAAAGGACGGCGTGCTCATGGTTTTGTTACCTCTCAGGTAGGTTTGAACCCATGATCTTGAGCACTGTAGGCAAACACACTACCAGCTGTACAAACTGAAGAGGTAGTTATGTAATTAGACAAAAAATTCGATGTTGCTTATCCATCTGAGTAAATAAAAATTTTTAGATATGTTTAAAAATGCTTGAGGATATTGACGTTTTGTAGTTATGCCCCCCCTCAATTTTTCGAGACTCTATCATTGTGTAATAGATGACAAATTCTATTTATCACACACGATTTTTTTTTTGCTTTATTTTTTGGGCGAAATGCCAATGAAGGCCACGTGATGTTCTATTCTTGCTGCACATTGAAAAAAACGAAAGGTTTGTTTATTGCGTACCCAATTGAATGCAGATATATAGCGCTATATATTGCTGACATTGAGTGCAATATTATATTAGCAACTTTAGTTAGTTGTTGCACTTCTCCAACTAAGTGACGTAAAGGGGAAGTTATGCTATCGGTCAAAAATTCGTGGTTGAGTGTTCACCGAAATTGCATGTTTTTCGATTTTCGAATCAAAATATGAGAAAAAAAAGTCGGTGTATCACCGGCAATGTACTTCACCAGAACGAATTAATCAATTAACTTTTCACTCCCCCTCCAAAATCAGTCGACCGTTTGCGCTAATATTCAACAGTTGACTTACATAGGGGCTCCTAAATCCTCATAATAAATGTTGTGTCGATACATTACTTATATCGGTTTAAACTTTTTTTTTTTTTTTTTATATTTACAACGGCATAACATTTGCCATTAGCAATTGCGGTAAATAGTGCAGTGGCAAGTGTGTGGCTGTACTGCTGAGGTACGTGACCGAAGAGGAGTCCAGGCTAGTCCTGGAGCAGGTCCCTCTGCCATGCCCGCTTGAGGCGTCGTGGTGGATTTGTGGGGAGAGTGTTTGTAGATAATTCTTGTATAAGTGGATTGGCGTGATGATGGAGTTTGTCGTGAAAAGTTTGATATCGTGTTCTGATAACAGAAGATACAAATGGGATATTGAGGTCATTATGTAATGTGAGGTTGGAAACGTAAAATGGCGCGTAATAAGTCCATATAGTATAGTGTTGTAAATGTGAAGTTGGTTTTCAAGCGATAATGTCGATCGTCGTCCGATGATTGATTTCAGTCGTCCAAATCGTCTTTTGAGGTCTGTTCGTTTCAGTCTGATGTGAGTTGTCTGTCTAAATGAAGTCCTAGATATCGGACAGTGTCTGATGCAGGAATGGGCTGGTTGTTAATATAAACTGGTGGACAAGTGTTGTGTCTGAGGATAAATGTGGTTTGCAGAGATTTGTCTCTATTAATTTTTATTCTCCATTTGTTGGCCCAAGTTCCTCTATGGTAGCTAGGGGTCTTTAACGAGTACCTACCCTCGCGACCATGGCCTTACTTGCCATACAAAGGACGATGTGCTCCTGGTGTTTTTCATTACCTATCTAATAGGAAAGTTATGGGCCTCGGCCGAGATTCAAACTCGCGATCTTGATACAGTAGGTAAGGACGTTCACCTCTGAGCTACCAGGAGGTCTACACTTACATAATTTAATAAGTATGGCGTCTGTTGATTTTTGATTTCTTGAAGCTGAGTTGTTTTGTAAGAGGTCTCTTCAAACAAGGGCTCTTGAAGTTTTGGCAAAATAAATATGGAAATCACCGGCTACGTACTTCCCCAGCACGAATTAATCAATTATGTTGTCGCTCTCCCTCCAGAGCCAATGGACCGTTTGGGCTTAAACTCAATATTTGACTTACATAGTGACTTCTGAATCCTCACACTAAATTTCATGTCGATATATTCATTACATCGGCAGTTATTGGGGTATTTGAGTCAAGTTCCCCTTCTTTGGCCCCCCTTTCCTTCGACCGACTTTGTTGAAAATTGATAATTGCCTTCCTTATATGGTTTTGAATTCAATTATCAAATTTCATGTCGATATATATTCATTACCGCGGCAGTTATTATAGTTCTTGTGTTTAGTTTCCCCCCTAATTCCCCCTTATTTTTGGCTGATTTGACTGAAATTCAATAGGTGTCGTCCTTAGAGGATTCTGGATACACGTATAAAATTTTAAGTCGATACATTCATTTATATCAGGAGCTATCGTTCGTGAGTTTTCATTTTTTTTTTTAAGTCTACATCGGAAAACATGAATTTTGGTTGAAAATTCCGCATCGAATTTTTGATTAGTGACATAACTTCGCCTACATTTCATATAACTGGGGAAGTAGAAAACGTTGAGGAGGTTGAATCTCCTCTGAAAAAGAAGACAACTGACAACGCCCTTGACGCTATTCAAAAACTGAGTATGATAAAGACTGTGATAACAATCACCATATTGTATAATTGGTGAACTTTGAACTGTACAAATTGATCACATGTTAACGATGACGTAGCAACACACTTTCCATACCATTCTTCATATCAGTGCGTATCTCTTGGTTAGAAATTTGAGAAAGAATAGAATAATAGAAAATATGGGCTCAGGATATCTCAGTTATCAATTTAAGATCCTGTGATGTATAAAAACAAAATACACACATTAAATCGTTAATATATAAAAAAAAATAACTACATTTATTATTACCCAGTGGTAGGTCCTCGGGACGAAAATTTATATTAATTATAAGGACAAGGGAAAAATAAAAAAAAAAATAATAAATATATTAAATATATATTAAATATATTAAATTAAAAGTTTAAACATTATTTATTATGAATCAAATATATAACAATGAGGAGGGCGCCGGTAGCTCAGTGGTATGCGTGCTTGACTTCTGAGCTCAAGGTCGTGGGTTCGTAGCCCGACCGAGGCCCTTAGTTTATTTTATCTGGGAGGTTAGATAAACTTAAGCACGCCGTCCTTCGGATGGGACGTTAAGCGATGGTCCCGAGCCTGTACGATGTCAGGTACTCGTTAAAGACCCCTACCCTAGATGAATAAAAATTTAGGGTAGGCAAAATTTAGGACTCCCACAGTAGAGTCGGGCTCATGTCCACCAGAGTGACGAAAGAGCGCTCTGGTAGTAGGCGATATGACCTCGTAGTTAAAGCCCGGGCATGAGTCATAAAACCTAACCTAACCTTTTTAAAACAAATGTCAGTAAAAAACAAAACACGGCCATCAGCTGTTTTTTTAGTATGTGGAGAGACGGCTCGAGGCCTGGGTTCAATGGAGACGGTCTGAGTGAACATGGACAGTGGTGTTTAGGCTTAAGATATAATGAACTAAGTAGGAGAGAATTGACGAGGAGGTAATAAAGCATAAAATAAATAAATAAATAATATGTCATGCTATTGCTAGGCAATTCTCCGAACAACAGTAGACACCCCAGCTAGTATTAAATTTTAATAATGAATGCTACATGCGAAATTGCATCAACATTAACTCTTCCCTCCCCCCCCCCCCGAACAACAGTAGACACCCCAGCTAGTATTAAATTTTAATAATGAATGCTACATGCGAAATTGCATCAACATTAACTCTTCCCTCCCCCCCCCCCGAACAACAGTAGACACCCCAGCTAGTATTAAATTTTAATAATGAATGCTACATGCGAAATTGCATCAACATTAACTCTTCCCTCCCCCCCCCCCGAACAACAGTAGACACCCCAGCTAGTATTAAATTTTAATAATGAATGCTACATGCGAAATTGCATCAACATTAACTCTTCCCTCTCCCTCCCCCCCCCCCGAACAACAGTAGACACCCCAGCTAGTATTAAATTTTAATAATGAATGCTACATGCGAAATTGCATCAACATTAACTCTTCCCTCTCCCCCCCCCGAACAACAGTAGACACCCCAGCTAGTATTAAATTTTAATAATGAATGCTACATGCGAAATTGCATCAACATTAACTCTTCCCTCTCCCTCCCCCCCCCCCGAACAACAGTAGACACCCCAGCTAGTATTAAATTTTAATAATGAATGCTACATGCGAAATTGCATCAACATTAACTCTTCCCTCTCCCCCCCCCGAACAACAGTAGACACCCCAGCTAGTATTAAATTTTAATAATGAATGCTACATGCGAAATTGCATCAACATTAACTCTTCCCTCTCCCTCCCCCCCCCCCCGAACAACAGTAGACACCCCAGCTAGTATTAAATTTTAATAATGAATGCTACATGCGAAATTGCATCAACATTAACTCTTCCTCTCCCTCCCCCCCCCCCCGAACAACAGTAGACACCCCAGCTAGTATTAAATTTTAATAATGAATGCTACATGCGAAATTGCATCAACATTAACTCTTCCCTCTCCCTCCCCCCCCCCCCGAACAACAGTAGACACCCCAGCTAGTATTAAATTTTAATAATGAATGCTACATGCGAAATTGCATCAACATTAACTCTTCCCTCTCCCTCCCCCCCCCCCCGAACAACAGTAGACACCCCAGCTAGTATTAAATTTTAATAATGAATGCTACATGCGAAATTGCATCAACATTAACTCTTCCCTCTCCCTCCCCCCCCCCCCAACAACAGTAGACACCCCAGCTAGTATTAAATTTTAATAATGAATGCTACATGCGAAATTGCATCAACATTAACTCTTCCCTCTCCCTCCCCCCCCCCCCCGAACAACAGTAGACACCCCAGCTAGTATTAAATTTTAATAATGAATGCTACATGCGAAATTGCATCAACATTAACTCTTCCCTCTCCCTCCCCCCCCCCCCCGAACAACAGTAGACACCCCAGCTAGTATTAAATTTTAATAATGAATGCTACATGCGAAATTGCATCAACATTAACTCTTCCCTCTCCCTCCCCCCCCCCCCGAACAACAGTAGACACCCCAGCTAGTATTAAATTTTAATAATGAATGCTACATGCGAAATTGCATCAACATTAACTCTTCCCTCTCCCTCCCCCCCCCCCGAACAACAGTAGACACCCCAGCTAGTATTAAATTTTAATAATGAATGCTACATGCGAAATTGCATCAACATTAACTCTTCCCTCTCCCCCCCCCCCCCCCCCCCAATCCCCCTCTTCACAATTTCGAGACGTCACAGAGTCTATTTTTCATTCAGATATGTTTCTTTAATTTACAAAAAAAAAAAAAAAACAGTCCTATCGAAAAGTTGGTCCTTCCAAAACATTTTCTTTGAAAAATTTGAGATATGAGATGAGAGGCAATACGAAAAAAGTAAAATGGTTCAAAGTAATTTTTAAATTGTAATATATAGCAACGAATTTTAAAATATACCCCCTTTTAAATTTCTTTTAATCTGAATAATGTTTAGCAACCATTGTACAGTAGAATATACACAATTTGGGTACAAGTGTCTGTTCAATTGACATAATATGATATAAAAATTATTATTTGAACATTTATAGCGAAATCATGATAATAAAATTCTAATAAAATACATTAAGTGGCATAAATGTTAACTAAAGTGCTATTAGATGTACATATCAGTATTTGTCCACACTGTAATGTGTTAATCTTTATGGCCGAGATTAAGTTTGAGGTACTATTAATTTAAACCAAGAGTAAGAAAATAACATCAAATTAAAAAAAAAAAAATTCAATTTAATATAATAATTAGATATGCTGGTAGGGCTGGTATGCGCACCTAGGGACCTAAGCATCCAATACTCGTTCACTCTTTCCTATTAGCTCTACTGTGTGACTCCTACATTTTGTCTTCCCAGGTTTAGTTACCTGACGTAGGGGTCTCTAAAGAGTATCTGACATCGTACTGGCTTGGGACCAACAATTAACGATCAGGTTTTCGCCCAAAATAGATAATTATGTACGACAAATTACTAAATTATTTTGAGCATTTTTGGAGAATGATATACAAGGTAGTATTGTAATCGTGCGAAAATCCGAGATCGAGGTTTCAACTGATTTTCACGTCTCAAGGTCCCCTGAATACATTTTGACAATTTTCGCGATGATGTATGTCTGTGTGTTTGTGTCATTGAAAAGTTGTGAGCTCTCTACCGCAATAACGATTGTAGCCATGAACTTGAAATTTGGAATGAAGGGGTCACATGTTCTAACTTAGGTCTGATTAGATTTTGGCTGCAATCGAACGAAAATTACGACCACTTTCTTCCGTGACCTAACAATACTCTACAAGATACAGCTTATGTTTATGACCGAATCAAAAATCTTTTCAAATAATAATTGTAGAGAATATTAAAATACATAATTTATATGAAATAACATTTTTCACAGGCCGTCCAATTTGCGAGATACAAGCCGAAAACCATCTTGAAGTGTAGTTTTGAAACACATATTTTTAGACGTTTCCTTTATTTACCCGAAAACGGTTAGTTCTATCGAAAAATTCCTACTAAAATTGTTACTTATAAAATTTTCAATCATTAGCTCCTCAGATATGAGATAGGATCAATACAACAAAAGTTATAGTGCCCCGAAGAATGTAAACTAAATGTCTATAAGGGAATTTATCTAATGTAATTTTTAAATCGTAACTCATAGCAACGAACTTTAAAATATGGCTTATGTATTGGTGGTATTTTTTGAAAAATAATAAAAATTAAGAAAAATATATGTGTGGAGGCCATTATAGGACTTTCTAATACCAACCACGCTTACAGATCTCTCTCCCCCTCCCCTTCTCAAAATCATTTCTTTTTGTCTCTTTGTACAGCGCTATCTTGTGAGTAGACATTCTTATACCCAGTAATGCCAGTATGAAACAATTTTGTGAAGGAGGAAAGCGAGTGATCTGTAAGTGTGGTTGGTATAAGAAAGTTCTATAATCACCATTTTATTTATTTACTAGCAGTAAGTAATACCCGGCGTTGCCCGGCAATTATTGGGATTTGTTGCCCATTTGGCTTTCAAGAATTCTACATGTAATTTCCATGACAATCCGACCATTAGTTAATGACCACTATTTTTATATTTAGGCCTAACCCCCCCCCCCCCCCCCCCCCCCCCCCCCCCCCCCATTCAAATTTTTGACGTTACACACCCTAATTTTCAATTTGGCTTTTCACAATACCACATGTGAAACTTCGTGGCAATCCGACCATCCGTTAATTAGGTAGCACTAAATGTATAATTAGGCCCCCCACAGCCCCCCCTACCGTTCAAAATTTATGGACGCCACATAGCCTATTTTTCAACTTGGCTTTTAAGAATACTATGTGAAATTTCATGATAATCCGTCCATCCGTTAATGCGCTAGAGCAATTTTTATGCTTAGGCCCCCCTTACAACCCCCCCCCCTCCTGTTCGAAATTTTGGGACGCCACATAGCCTATTAATCAATCGGGCTCGAAAGGATGCTAAATGTGGAAGTTTTATGGAAATCCGTCCAGGCGTTTGGGCGTGATGCTGGAACACACAAACCCCGTTTCAGCTTTACTAATATACCTAGAATATGCAAGTCGGTCGAAGAGAACGAAGATAAGAGCCCCCAATTCAAAAATCCCAATAACTGTCGATGTAATGAATGTATCAACATCAAATTTCGTATTTAAAATCAACATCCACTGCGGACATGACCAGTCAAATTTCAGCGATATCGGTTGAGGGGAGGGGGGAGTTCCGGGGTGGGGGCCCTTTTCAAAAATCCCAATAACTGCCGATGTAATGAATGTATCAACATCAAATTTCGTATTTAAAATTAACATCCACTGCGGACATGACCAGTCAAATTTCAGCAATAACAATTGAGGGGAGGGAGGAGTTCCGGGGTGGGGGCCCTATTCAAAAATCCCAATAACTGCCGATGTAATGAATGTATCAACATCAAATTTCGTATTTAAAATTAACATCCACTGCGGACATGACCAGTAAAATTTCAGTGATATCGGTTGAGGGGAGGGGTGAGTTCCGGGGAGGGGGCGATATACATTTATACTTAGGCCCCCCACAACCCCCCCTCCCGTTCAAAATTTATGGACGCCCCATAGCCTATATTTGAACTTGGCTTTTAAGAATATTACATGTTAACTTTCATGATAATCTGTCTATCCGTTAATGCGCTAGCGTAATTTTTATGCCTAAGCCCCTCTTACAACCCATCCTCCCCTTATAAATTTTGGCGCGACACATAGCCTATATTTCAACTTGGCTTTTAAGAATATCACATGTTAACTTTCATGATAATCTGTCTATCCGTTAATGCGCTAGAGTAATTTTTATGCTTAGGCCCCTCCTACAACCCCCCCTCCCCTTATAAATTTGGGATGCCACATAGCCTATTTTTCAACTTGGCTTTTAAGAATATTACATGTTAACTTTCATGATAATCCGTCCATCCATTAATGCACTAGAGTAATTTTCATGCTTAGGCCCCGCCTTACAACCCCCCCTCCCTTTCAAAATTTTGGGACGCCACATAGCCTATCATTCAATCGGGGTCTAAAGGATGCTACATGTGGAGTATCATGAAGATCCGTCCAGCGGTTTGGGCGTGACGCTGGAGATAACCCACAAACAACCCCGTTTCAGCTTTATTGATATAGAAGATTATGAGTTGGGGTGGAAGAGAACGGGGAGTTAACAGATTGCTCAATTCAAAATCCCGATAACTGCCGATGTAATGAATGTATCAACATCAAATTTCGTATTTAAAATTAACATCCCCGGCGGACATGACCAGTAAAATTTCAGCGATATCGTTTGAGGGGAGGGGGGAGTTCCGGGGTGGGGGCCCTTTTCAAAAATCCCGATAACTGCCGATGTAATGAATGTATCAACATCAAATTTCGTATTTAAAATTAACATCCACTGCGGACATGACCAGTCAAATGTCAGTGATATCGGTTGAGGGGAGGGGGGAGTTCTGGGGAGGGGGCCCTTTTCAATAATCCCAATAACTGCCGATGTAATGAATGTATCAACATCTAATGTCGTATTTAAAATTAAAATCCACTGCGGACATGACCAGTCAAATTTCAGTGATATCGGTTGAGGGGAGGAGGGAGTTCCGGGTAGGGGGCGATATACATTCATACTTAGGCCCCCCACAACCCCCCCTCCCGTTCAAAATTTATGGACGCCACATAGCCTATATTTCAACTTGGCTTTTAAGAATATTACATGTTAACTTTCATGATAATCCGTCCATCCATCAATGCGCTAGAGTTATTTTTATGCTTAGGCCGCCCCTTACAACCCCCCCTCCCCTTCAAAATTTTGGGACGCCACATAGCCTATATTTCAACTTGGCTTTTAAGAATATTACATGTTAACTTTCATGATAATCCGTCCATCCATCAATGCGCTAGAGTTATTTTTATGCTTAGGCCGCCCCTTACAACCCCCCCCTCCCCTTCAAAATTTGGGACGCCACATAGCCTATATTTCAACTTGGCTTTTGAGAATATTACATGTTAACTTTCATGATAATCCGTCCATCCATTAACGCGCTAGAGTAATTTTCATGCTTAGGCCCCCGTTACAACCCCCCTCCCCTTCAAAATTTGCGACGCCACATAGCCTATCATTCAATCGGGGTCTAAAGGATGCCTACATGTGGAGTATCATGAAGATCCGTCCAGCGGTTTGGGCGTGATGCTGGAGCAAACCCACTAACAAACCCCGTTTCAGCTTTATTGATATAGAAGATTATGAGTTGGGTGGAAGAGAAACGGGGAGTTAACAGATTGCTCAATTCAAAATCCCAATAACTGCCGATGTAATGAATGTATCAACATCAAATTTCGTATTTAAAAATAACATCTTCGGCGGACATGACCAGTAAAATTTCAGCGATATCGTTTGAGGGGAGGTGGGAATTCCGGGGTGGGGGCCCTTTTCAAAATCCCGATAACTGCCGATGTAATGAATGTATCAACATCAAATTCGTATTTAAAATTAACATCCACTGCGGACATGACCAGTCAAATTTCAGCAATAACAATTGAGGGGAGGGGGGAGTTCCGGGGTGGGGGCCCTTTTCAAGAATCCCAATAACTGCCGATGTAATGAATGTATCAACATCAAATTTCGTGTTTAAAATTAACATCCACTGCGGACATGACCAGTCAAATTTCAGTGATATCGGTTGAGGGGAGGGGGAGTTCCGGGGAGGGGGCCCTTTTCAATAATTCCAATAACTGCCGATGTAATGAATGTATCAACATCATATTTCGTATTTAAAATTAAAATCCACTGCGGACATAACCAGTCAAATTTCAGCGATATCGGTTGAGGGGAGGGGGGAGTTCCGGGGAGGGGGCGAAATACATTTATAATTAGGCCCCCCACAACCCTCCTCCCGTTCAAAATTTATGGACGCGACAAAGCTTATATTTCAACTTGGCTTTTAAGAATATTACATGCTAACTTTCATGATAATCTGTCTATCCGTTAATGCGCTAGAGTTAATTTTTATGCTTAGGCCCTCCTACAACCCCCCCCTCCCCTTATACATTTTGGGACGCCACATAGCCTATTTTTCAACTTGGCTTTTTAAGAATATTACATGGTAAACTTTCATGATAATCCGTCCATCCATCAATGCGCTAGAGTAATTTTTATGCTTAGGCCCCCTCTTACAACCCCCCCCCCCCCCCCCCCCCCCTCCCCTTCAATATTTTGGGACGCCACATAGCCTATCATTCAATCGGGGTCTAAAGGATGCTACATGTGGAGTATCATGAAGATCCGTCCAGCGGTTTGGGCGTGATGCTGGAGCAAACCCACAAACAAACCCCGTTTCAGCTTTATTGATATAGAAGATTATGAGTTGGGTGGAAGAGAACGGGGAGTTAACAGATTGCTCAATTCAAAATCCCAATAACTGCCGATGTAATGAATGTATCAACATCAAATTTCGTATTTAAAATTAACATCCCCGGCGGACATGACCAGTAAAATTTCAGCGATATCGTTTGAGGGGAGGGGGGAGTTCCGGGGTGGGGGCCCTTTTCAAAAATCCCAATAACTGTCGATGTAATGAATGTATCATAATCAAATTTCGTATTTAAAATAAAAATCCACGGCGGACATGACCAGTCAAATTTCAGCGATATCGGTTGAGGGGAGTGGTGAGTTTTAGGGTGGGGGCCCTTTTCAAAAATTCCAATAACTGCCGATGTAATGAATGTATCAACATCAAATTTCGTATTTAAAATTATCATCCACGCCGGACATGACCAGTCAAATTTCAGCGATATCGGCTGAGGGGAGGGGGAAGTTCCGGGATGGGGGTCCTGTTCAATAATCCCAATAACTGCCGATGTAATGGATGTATCAACATCAAATTTCGTATTTAAAATTAAAATCCAATGAGGACTTAATTTGCGTAATTTCAGCGATATCGGCCTCCCTCCCGATCAAAATTTTGAGCCGTCACACACCCTATTTTTCTATTTGGCCCTTAAGAATACTACATGTGAAATTTCGTAATAATCCGACCGTTAGGTAATGCGCTACCGGTATCTATATATTGAGGCCTACCCCCACAACCCCACTCCCTTTCAAAAATTTGACGTGTCGCAAAGCGTATATTTCAATTTGACAACCCGACCATTAGTTATTGACCTTGCACTGTATTTATACTTAGGCCTACCCCCATAACCCCCTTTCCCTTTCACAATTTTTTCACGTCAAACACTCTGTTTTTCGATTTGGCCTTCAGGAATATCACATATGAAATTTCATGATTATCCAACCATTAGTTAATGAGTTAGCACTATTTTTATGCTTAGAACCCCCCCCCCCTCCCGTTCGAAATTTTGGGACGCCACATAGCCTATTATTCAATCAGGTTTACTAATATAGATTTATTTTCCATCTAAGAAAATTGAACAAATAAATATATAAAAAAATTGAGGACGATATACTCGACATATGACTGTTATCAGTGTGTCATATGGTACTGACAATATCTCAGAGTGGGCGGAATTGTAAACAAAAAATCGTAGGTAAATCACCGCCAGTGTTCTTACCCAACTTAAATTATTTGTTATTAACTAATGTTTTCACTACTCTTTCTTTCTTAACTCGTTTCCTCTTTGACCAATTTGGCTGACTTTGAAATTCAGTCCCTTTGAAATGGACATCTCAATCTTCATATATCCCCCTCTTTCATAAACCCCCTCCACTTCGTCAATCAATAGCCCATTACTGTATTAAATTTCATGTCGTTTCATTCATTTTACTAGAAATCAGAAGGGTTTTTTAGATGAACCTCATGGGTGCCGGTAGCTCAGTGGTATGCGTGCTTGCTTTCTGAGCTCAAGATCGTGGGTTCGAAACCCGACCGAAGCCCTTAGTTTATTTTATCTGGGAGGTAAAATAGACTTAAGCACGCCGTCCTTCGGATGGGACGTTAAGCGATGGTCCCTGTACGATGTCAGGTACTCGTTAAAGACCATTGCCCTAGGTGAATAAAAATTTAGGGTAGGCAAAATGGTGAGTCGGGTTGATGTCCACCAGAGTGACGAAAGAGCGCCCTGATAGTACGCGATATGACCTCGTAGCTAAAGTCCGGGCTAACTAACTAGATGCCCTTCGGTAGACACATATACCTACATGATTTTATTTTTACTTCCCCAGTTATACGAGGTATAGAGGAAGTTATGTAATAGGTTAAAAATTTGATGCTCAATTTTCAAGGAAATTGATGCATCGACACAAAATTTTATATATGAATCCAGAACTCTTTAATGACGACACCTATTGTTTTTCAGCCAAATTGGTCAAAGGAGATGGGGGCTTAACTCAATAACTCTAATAACTGCCGTGGTGAACACAAGAACTGCTGTTAAATGATCGAAACGAAATTTTATATGTGTATCCATAATCGATAAGGACGACACTTGATTTTCATTCAAATCGGTAGATTATTTTGAGAGACAGAGCGAAAACTTCGTTGGTTAATTCGCACTGGGGATGTACTTAGCTGGTGATTCACCGACGACGTTTTTCCTCCTCTGATAAACCTTCCCCCACTTCCAAATTATTGAACCAAAGTATATACCTTCTGTCGCCCATTGAGAGTCCTTGAGAGCTATCCAATGCAACAGCAGCTATATACACATTTTTTTTTTTACTCGATAAAATGTTTTATATTCTTTGTCTTATATATGCGCAGGTGTTGAGCTGAACGGAACATTCCCATAGGACTGTTTCTCCATTTTGGAATGAGTAATTATTCCGAATTGAGCCTCCACCTCAAATCGCGCCTAATTTTTTTTTTAGTAATTCGCATAACCAACAGCAACATTAAAATAATAATATTAAAAAATATCTAGTTTATAAAAAACTTTATTTTTTTTATTTTTATTTTTTTATTTTGCCGTAAGACTAATTGTAGTCCTATAAAGCCGGAGCGAGTATGTAGTAGTCTATTTATCTTGTTACAATTCTATTTTTGATTTGGTAATAAATTTAATGAGTTTGTTAACGTTTTCTATGTTATTAATGTTCGCTATTGTTTGAATAAATGTGTTTTCGTTGGATAGTAGTGTCTTTATTTATTTGTCAATATAAACGATATAATATGTCAAATACTCCTCATATTTAAGTTAGTATTGAATGAAATAATCTGGGATTAGAGCATAAAACTGTAAACCCAGTAAGAATTTCAAACATCCAGTATGTATCCGAAGAAATATAATATCTAGTTCATAAAAAATATTTATTTCTCAATATAAACTATATAAGAGTCGGGCTCATGTCCACCAGAGTGACAAAAGAGCGCTCTGGTAGTAGGCGATATGACCTCGTAGTTAAAGCCCGGGCATGAGTCATAAAACCTAACCTAACCTAACCTAAACTATATAATATGTCAATTAGATATTTGTGATATGCTCCTCCATGGGGTTTCTCTATTTGAGGAGAACCTGGACTCTTTCACTAAAAGAACCGACGGGAGGGTCAACATTTTATTTCTCAATATAAACTATATAATATGTCAATTAGATATTTGTGATATGCTCCTCCATGGGGTTTCTCTATTTGAGGAGAACCTGGACTCTTTCACTAAAAGAACCGACGGGAGGGTCAACATTTTATTTCTCAATATAAACTATATAATATGTCAATTAGATATTTGTGATATGCTCCTCCATGGGGTTTCTCTATTTGAGGAGAACCTGGACTCTTTCACTAAAAGAACCGACGGGAGGGTCAACATTTTATTTCTCAATATAAACTATATAATATGTCAATTAGATATTTGTGATATGCTCCTCCATGGGGTTTCTCTATTTGAGGAGAACCTGGACTCTTTCACTAAAAGAACCGACGGGAGGGTCAACATTTTATTTCTCAATATACACTATATAATATGTCAATTAGATATTTGTGATTTGCTCCTCCATGGGGTTTCTCTATTTGAGGAGAACCTGGACTCTTTCACTAAAAGAACCGACGGGAGGGTCAACATTTTATTTCTCAATATAAACTATATAATATGTCAATTAGATATTTGTGATATGCTCCTCCATGGGGTTTCTCTATTTGAGGAGAACCTGGACTCTTTCACTAAAAGAACCGACGGGAGGGTCAACATTTTATTTCTCAATATAAACTATATAATATGTCAATTAGATATTTGTGATATGCTCCTCCATGGGGTTTCTCTATTTGAGGAGAACCTGGACTCTTTCACTAAAAGAACCGACGGGAGGGTCAACATTTTATTTCTCAATATAAACTATATAATATGTCAATTAGATATTTGTGATTTGCTCCTCCATGGGGTTTCTCTATTTGAGGAGAACCTGGACTCTTTCACTAAAAGAACCGACGGGAGGGTCAACATTTTATTTCTCAATATAAACTATATAATATGTCAATTAGATATTTGTGATATGCTCCTCCATGGGGTTTCTCTATTTGAGGAGAACCTGGACTCTTTCACTAAAAGAACCGACGGAAGGGTCAACATTTTATTTCTCAATATAAACTATATAATATGTCAATTAGATATTTGTGATATGCTCCTCCATGGGGTTTCTCTATTTGAGGAGAACCTGGACTCTTTCACTAAAAGAACCGACGGGAGGGTCAACATTTTATTTCTCAATATACACTATATAATATGTCAATTAGATATTTGTGATTTGCTCCTCCATGGGGTTTCTCTATTTGAGGAGAACCTGGACTCTTTCACTAAAAGAACCGACGGGAGGGTCAACATTTTATTTCTCAATATAAACTATATAATATGTCAATTAGATATTTGTGATATGCTCCTCCATGGGGTTTCTCTATTTGAGGAGAACCTGGACTCTTTCACTAAAAGAACCGACGGGAGGGTCAACATTTTATTTCTCAATATAAACTATATAATATGTCAATTAGATATTTGTGATTTGCTCCTCCATGGGGTTTCTCTATTTGAGGAGAACCTGGACTCTTTCACTAAAAGAACCGACGGGAGGGTCAACATTTTATTTCTCAATATAAACTATATAATATGTCAATTAGATATTTGTGATATGCTCCTCCATGGGGTTTCTCTATTTGAGGAGAACCTGGACTCTTTCACTAAAAGAACCGACGGAAGGGTCAACATTTTATTTCTCAATATAAACTATATAATATGTCAATTAGATATTTGTGATATGCTCCTCCATGGGGTTTCTCTATTTGAGGAGAACCTGGACTCTTTCACTAAAAGAACCGACGGGAGGGTCAACATTTTATTTCTCAATATACACTATATAATATGTCAATTAGATATTTGTGATTTGCTCCTCCATGGGGTTTCTCTATTTGAGGAGAACCTGGACTCTTTCACTAAAAGAACCGACGGAAGGGTCAACATTTTATTTCTCAATATAAACTATATAATATGTCAATTAGATATTTGTGATATGCTCCTCCATGGGGTTTCTCTATTTGAGGAGAACCTGGACTCTTTCACTAAAAGAACCGACGGGAGGGTCAACATTTTATTTCTCAATATACACTATATAATATGTCAATTAGATATTTGTGATTTGCTCCTCCATGGGGTTTCTCTATTTGAGGAGAACCTGGACTCTTTCACTAAAAGAACCGACGGGAGGGTCAACATTTTATTTCTCAATATAAACTATATAATATGTCAATTAGATATTTGTGATATGCTCCTCCATGGGGTTTCTCTATTTGAGGAGAACCTGGACTCTTTCACTAAAAGAACCGACGGGAGGGTCAACATTTTATTTCTCAATATAAACTATATAATATGTCAATTAGATATTTGTGATTTGCTCCTCCATGGGGTTTCTCTATTTGAGGAGAACCTGGACTCTTTCACTAAAAGAACCGACGGGAGGGTCAACATTTTATTTCTCAATATAAACTATATAATATGTCAATTAGATATTTGTGATATGCTCCTCCATGGGGTTTCTCTATTTGAGGAGAACCTGGACTCTTTCACTAAAAGAACCGACGGGAGGGTCAACATTTTATTTCTCAATATAAACTATATAATATGTCAATTAGATATTTGTGATATGCTCCTCCATGGGGTTTCTCTATTTGAGGAGAACCTGGACTCTTTCACTAAAAGAACCGACGGGAGGGTCAACATTTTATTTCTCAATATACACTATATAATATGTCAATTAGATATTTGTGATATGCTCCTCCATGGGGTTTCTCTATTTGAGGAGAACCTGGACTCTTTCACTAAAAGAACCGACGGGAGGGTCAACATTTTATTTCTCAATATAAACTATATAATATGTCAATTAGATATTTGTGATATGCTCCTCCATGGGGTTTCTCTATTTGAGGAGAACCTGGACTCTTTCACTAAAAGAACCGACGGGAGGGTCAACATTTTATTTCTCAATATACACTATATAATATGTCAATTAGATATTTGTGATATGCTCCTCCATGGGGTTTCTCTATTTGAGGAGAACCTGGACTCTTTCACTAAAAGAACCGACGGGAGGGTCAACATTTTATTTCTCAATATAAACTATATAATATGTCAATTAGATATTTGTGATATGCTCCTCCATGGGGTTTCTCTATTTGAGGAGAACCTGGACTCTTTCACTAAAAGAACCGACGGGAGGGTCAACATTTTATTTCTCAATATACACTATATAATATGTCAATTAGATATTTGTGATATGCTCCTCCATGGGGTTTCTCTATTTGAGGAGAACCTGGACTCTTTCACTAAAAGAACCGACGGGAGGGTCAACATTTTATTTCTCAATATACACTATATAATATGTCAATTAGATATTTGTGATATGCTCCTCCATGGGGTTTCTCTATTTGAGGAGAACCTGGACTCTTTCACTAAAAGAACCGACGGGAGGGTCAACATTTTATTTCTCAATATAAACTATATAATATGTCAATTAGATATTTGTGATATGCTCCTCCATGGGGTTTCTCTATTTGAGGAGAACCTGGACTCTTTCACTAAAAGAACCGACGGGAGGGTCAACATTTTATTTCTCAATATACACTATATAATATGTCAATTAGATATTTGTGATATGCTCCACCATGGGGTTTCTCTATTTGAGGAGAACCTGGACTCTTTCACTAAAAGAACCGACGGGAGGGTCAACATTTTATTTCTCAATATACACTATATAATATGTCAATTAGATATTTGTGATATGCTCCTCCATGGGGTTTCTCTATTTGAGGAGAACCTGGACTCTTTCACTAAAAGAACCGACGGGAGGGTCAACATTTTATTTCTCAATATAAACTATATAATATGTCAATTAGATATTTGTGATATGCTCCTCCATGGGGTTTCTCTATTTGAGGAGAACCTGGACTCTTTCACTAAAAGAACCGACGGGAGGGTCAACATTTTATTTCTCAATATAAACTATATAATATGTCAATTAGATATTTGTGATATGCTCCTCCATGGGGTTTCTCTATTTGAGGAGAACCTGGACTCTTTCACTAAAAGAACCGACGGGAGGGTCAACATTTTATTTCTCAATATAAACTATATAATATGTCAATTAGATATTTGTGATATGCTCCTCCATGGGGTTTCTCTATTTGAGGAGAACCTGGACTCTTTCACTAAAAGAACCGACGGGAGGGTCAACATTTTATTTCTCAATATAAACTATATAATATGTCAATTAGATATTTGTGATTTGCTCCTCCATGGGGTTTCTCTATTTGAGGAGAACCTGGACTCTTTCACTAAAAGAACCGACGGGAGGGTCAACATTTTATTTCTCAATATAAACTATATAATATGTCAATTAGATATTTGTGATTTGCTCCTCCATGGGGTTTCTCTATTTGAGGAGAACCTGGACTCTTTCACTAAAAGAACCGATGGAAGGGTCAACATTTTATTTCTCAATATAAACTATATAATATGTCAATTAGATATTTGTGATTTGCTCCTCCATGGGGTTTCTCTATTTGAGGAGAACCTGGACTCTTTCACTAAAAGAACCGACGGGAGGGTCAACATTTTATTTCTCAATATACACTATATAATATGTCAATTAGATATTTGTGATTTGCTCCTCCATGGGGTTTCTCTATTTGAGGAGAACCTGGACTCTTTCACTAAAAGAACCGATGGAAGGGTCAACATTTTATTTCTCAATATAAACTATATAATATGTCAATTAGATATTTGTGATTTGCTCCTCCATGGGGTTTCTCTATTTGAGGAGAACCTGGACTCTTTCACTAAAAGAACCGATGGAAGGGTCAACATTTTATTTCTCAATATAAACTATATAATATGTCAATTAGATATTTGTGATTTGCTCCTCCATGGGGTTTCTCTATTTGAGGAGAACCTGGACTCTTTCACTAAAAGAACCGATGGAAGGGTCAACATTTTATTTCTCAATATAAACTATATAATATGTCAATTAGATATTTGTGATTTGCTCCTCCATGGGGTTTCTCTATTTGAGGAGAACCTGGACTCTTTCACTAAAAGAACCGATGGAAGGGTCAACATTTTATTTCTTCTGATACAATCAACCCATCACCATCCTCGGCGCTACAACTCCATTCGAGTCTTGGCCTCCTCCAGAGACTTCCCCCAAAGATTCCTGTCCAGCGCCAGCGTTCTCCAGTTTTGATGTCCGAAGGTTCCTTGCGTCCATCCATCTCTTCTTGGGTCTTCCTCGTCCTCTGTTTCCCTCCGGGATCACTACCATCAGTCTTCATGGGGTTTCAGCCTCCTGTATCCTCTGAACATGGCCTGCCCATCGAATCCTCTCCAGTCTTATCACTTCTGTGACCTGGGTACATCAACTGGATGTTTGAAAATCTTACTGTGATTTACAGTTTTATGCTCTAATCCTAGATTACCTATTTCATTCAATATAATATCAAATATGAAGAAAAGTTGACATATTATATAGTTTATATTGAGAAATAATTTTTTTATAATTATCCCCCCCTCCCAGGACTTAATATTAATGTTTTCATGTTGCTGTTAATTAAGCGAATTACTAAAAAAAAAATTGGGTGCGATTTGGTGAGGAGGCCCCCGATTCGGAATAATTACCTTGGAATGTTTGAGCAAAGTTCTTTATTAGATTAAATGATTAGCCGCCCACAAACATGCCTACGAGAAAGTTCCTGGCAACGCCGAACTGTACATAATTAAATCCGTAACCCCATAAGGATAGCAGGTATTAATTTTACAGGAAATCGGCCGAAGGGAAAGAGGGGATAGAGCGAGTTCGATTAAAAATCCCTAATAATTGTCGATGTAATGAATGTATCGATACTTGTCCTTATGTAAGTCAACTTTAGATTTTTAGCGATTCGTTTTGGAGGGAGAGCGAAAATACAATTGTATTTCAAATTCGATTATTGAAGTAGAAAGACGGAGGCTTGTGGAAGACTTTAATTTATCGTTTATTGCTGCCATTTTGAAAATTGTACAAAATTTATTAAGCCAATTTGTAAATATGTCTCGTGTGATGTAAGTTTAACATATTAACAGTGAAGTCCATGACTTTCAGCTACTTACAAAGTTTTTTTTTTTTTTTTTTTTTCATTTTTTTTTTTATTTTGCCTTATGTACAATGCATATTAACTCCCGGACGGGATTCGAACCCACAAACCAAGGTGAGACCATGCGACCAAAGCCCTACGCTCTAGCCCGCACGGCCACCATAGCTCTCTACTTACAAAGTTGAAGGAAACCCAGAAAGGCCACCATTTCCAACAACTTTTTCAAGGTGATTCGGTCTTACATGGCTTACGAGGCCAGCCGTTGACTTTGCCAGCTCTACGTAGTGTAGGTGACGTTATGTAGTCAGAAACTATGTATGTGACGTTATGTAGTCAGAAGCAGTAGACAGAAACTCGATGTTGAGTTTTCACCGGAATTTCATATACTACTACTCACTCTGATTCAAAAATTGATTTTTTTAAAAAAATTGTACTTCCCCAGCACGAATTATTCAACTAAGTTTGTGCTCTTCCTCCCTCTCATGAACCCCTCTTCCCTTTGACCAATTTGACTGAAAATCAATAGGTTTCGTTCTCATGGGTTTTGAAATTTAAACTTAAAATTTCATATCGATATATTCATTAGAACGGCAGTTATTAGAGTTTTTGTGTAAGGCCCTCCCCTAATCCCCCCTTCCACTTGGGCTGATATGGCTGAAATCAATAGGTGTCCTCCTTATGGGGCTCTGGATACTAGGGATGGGTATCGACCAACAAAGCAGGTTAATGACATCGATTATTTATGTTTACTAATTAATCGATACAATTATTAATTGTTGATTAAATAATCGATTAATCGAAAGATATCAAGGAAGAGGTGCGCTCAACTTCAATAATTGAAGGGGTGAGTGGATAAAGGGGCTATGTAACAAAAATACGTTTTTGATAAAAAAAACATTTTGTTAAACTTTTTTATTATAATATATATGCTAAAATGAACTTTACAGGCTATATTCCTCCAAATATTTGTATGTTTGAAGGGTTTACATGATTCCTTTGCACTTAACCCCTTTATTCAATACAAAAAAAGGCAACATTTGAAAATGTCATTTAACCCCTTTATCCACTCGTCCCTTCAATTGTAATAACTGTCATTGTAATGAATGTATCGACACGAAATTTTATATGAGAAGGTACTATTACCTACAGAATATCAGACACATCAGTCGATTGTTTTTATAGGTAGTCCATGAACTTTGCGCCGGGGATGTACACAGCCGGAGATTCAACGGTGATATTTTTTATTTTTTTGAAATTGTATCATATATTTAGTAAAGTTCATGCTATATAATTTTTTTCGTTTTATCTCTCTTATAAACTTCCTTTTCTCCGAAGTCTCACAAGGATGAGGCGAAAAGAATCCGTGCCGAGGTCATATGTGAAGCGTGGACTTCACGGTCCATGAATCAGGATTGCACATAGGTCGGTATGTGTCTCTATCGTGCACTTTCGGATATTCACTCCTTGTGTATTTGGTGTTTTTTATATTTAAATCTAAAAGTTCTTCTACTAATTTTCAGCCAAATAAGTTCAAAAGAAGGAGATTTTAAGGAAGTTCATTGCAGGTTATGTAACTTTTTTTTTTTTTTTAGAGAAGTTGAAGGAGGAAAGCCTCATTTATCCGTACAGGAACAGCAAAAAATAATTAATCAATTACGTTTTCGCTCTCCCTGCAAGGCCATTTTTGATTTCAGTCCCCTTTCTCATATATGTGTCGTCCTTAAAGCGTTTCGAATTTACATATGCAATTTCGTCTCAATTCATTCATTACAATGGCAGTTATCAGAATTTTTGAGTTAAGCTTCTTCCCTAGGGCCGATTTGGCTGAAAATCAATATGTGTGGTCCTTAAAGGGTTCTGGATACACATATAAAATTTCGTGTTGATACATTTATTCTATTGGGACTTATCGTGTTCTCAGACACACCACACACAAACAGATTTTTTTAAATATTTCTGGAATTAGGAGGAGTTTCGTTGAAAACTTCGCATCGAATCGTTGACCGGTTACATAACTTCCCCTATACTTCGTATAACTGGAGAACTAAAATGGGCGGGATGGGCCCCTACTCTACGTCATTACTTCGTATTGTAACCAGAAATCCTGCTGAAGATATTGTCTTGTATAAGAAGATGGCATAAAAGATAGGCACGTCGCAACAATAAATCTATGATGTAACTCTATTCAACCACAAATAATAGACAATTTGCAATCAACTAGACTAAAAAACAATGAGAGGTCTTATTGAGAAGAGAGAGTGTTTAGAAGGACATTGACAGGGTGATATCGTACTGTCAACAGTAGCTAGACATTAGCGACAATCGTACTACAATAGATAGTGATATAGGAAACAGGATACAGCCTCCTCCGCAGTCTGGCAGATCTGCACACTGTATGTATAGTAGAGATCACCAGTTAGAGGTTATAGAAGCTCTTCCACTCCGCCTTAGTTGTACATATAATAATAGCCTACCTACAGTAGTATAATAATAGCCTATATATAGTAGTATAATAATAGCCTATCTATAGTAGTATAATAATATCCTATCTACAGTAGTATAATAATAGCCTATCTATAGTAGTATAATAATATCCTATCTACAGTAGTATAATAATAGCCTATCTATAGTAGTATAATAATATCCTATCTACAGTAGTATAATAATAGCCTATCTATAGTGGTATAATAATATCCTATCTACAGTAGTATAATAATAGCCTATCTATAGTAGTATAATAATAATCCTTATATTTAGTTGTTTTGTGTATATGAAGGCTACTAAACAGTATAGTTAGTTATTGTGACTCATGCCCGGGCTAAGAGGTCATATCGCCTACTACCAGAGCGCTCTTTGTCACTCGGGTGGGGACGAGCCGGACTCTACAAAGGGAGTCCTAAATTTTGCATACCTAAGTTTATTAAACTTTTATTCAACTGTATTTAGCCGCCTGACGGACCACCTTATTTAGCCGCCGGACGGACCACCGTATTTAGCCGTCTGACGGACCACCGTATTTAGCCGCCGGACGACCACCGTATTTAGCCGTCTGACGGACCACCTTATTTAGCCGCCGGACGACCACAGTATTTAGCCGTCTGACGGACCACCGTATTTAGCCGCCGGACGAACCACCTTATTTAGCTGCCGGACGGACCACCTTATTTAGCCGCCGGACGGACCACCGTATTTAGCCGTCTGACGGACCACCGTATTTAGCCGCCGGACGAACCACCTTATTTAGCTGCCGGTCGGACCACCTTATTTAGCCGCCGGACGACCACCATATTTAGCCGCCGGACGACCACAGTATTTAGCCACCGGACGACTACCCTATGTTGCCGCTCCCTGTTGGGCTAGTCAAGGCCTCCCGACATTACCATCGCCACTGTACTATTCACCTATCTATGTCTATCAGCTACTATACTAAGTGTGTCAATGTCTCTCTTTGTGTCTCTCAGATAGTCTTCACATTATCACCAGGGGTCACATATTGGGGTTCCGCCCCCTTGGACCCCGGCTCGCTTCGCTCTCATTTGCCTTGCGCAGGTTCTAAGAGGTCAATAAAAAAAAAGTACATGTGTTAAAAGGCTGTCAAAGTTGAATTCAGGAAACTTGAAACTTCTCCGGTCGTGCGCTTTTCGTTCGCTAATCTCTTCATTCTGTGTCGATACTGTCATGACAAGGGCAGTTTTTTGAGTTGAGCTTAATTATGAAGAAAAAGAATAATAAAAGTATCTACTTTATGAATAAAAGAGAATATGTAAAAAAACACAAAAAATAGTGTATACAGGGTGGCCCAGATAAGCGGGCCACAAGTGAAATAACTGCTAAACTGTTAGAGATATCAAAATTGTGCATAGGACTAAAGTTGTAGTACTCGCCGAGAGCTATAGTATGGCGTCCTCGAAAACATAAAATGACCCTTTTAATGGCTCAAACAGCCCTTCGAAGGGCGGGGTTCCCTTTTGACCCTTAAGTTGCATTACACTTTATTAAAGTACTAAAGAAACAAGGACGAACTGTGCAAACAGATTTTTGATACGTCAAGTAGTTCTCGGAACAAAAACGTTTAAAGTTGCACGTTTTTCTTATTCTGAAGTTAGTTGGAATTTAATAACTTCAGAGTAAGTAAAACGTGCAACTTTAAACATTTTTTTTTCGAGAACTACTTGACGTATCAAAAATCTGTTTGCACAGTTCTTCCTTGTTTCTTTAGTACTTTAATAAAATGTAATGAAAATTAAGGGTCAAAAGGGAACCCCGCCCTTCGAAGGGCTATTTGAGCCATTAAAAGGGACATTTTTGTCTTTTCGAGGACGCCATACAATAGCTCTCGGCGAGTGCTACAACTTTAGTCCTATGCACAATTTTGAAATCTCTAACCGTTTAGGAGTTATTTCACTTGTGGCCCGCTTATCTGGGCCACCCTGTAGATAAGAGAAAAATACATAGATTAATAAAAACGACAGAGCATAATACTATGATGGTTGATTATGAAAGAGAAGGGAGGATGTCCAGACAAGGTTTGAAATAAAATTAATTTTAGACAGTAGGGGCTAGAAAGAAAAGTGTGAGGAGAAGAAGAAAAATAAAAATACATAATAAAATAAGATAGAATAATAAAAAAAAGAAAATGCTTGATGAAAAAAAAATATATAAATTTATATATTTAAATATAAAATATATAAAGAAAATAGAAAGAGAAAAAAAAATGGGATAAGTGAATAATTTAATTGGTTAGAATAAAGGTTGACTAATTAGAGAATACGGGGGAGAGATCAAAGGGGAGAGGATTGTTTAGTGAAGAGATATTGGAATAGTGAGGATTTGAAGGAGGCCACGGAAGGAGAGTGTCGGATTGGGGGATTCAACTCAATAACTGTCGATGTGATGAATGTATCGATACAACATTTAGTATAAGGATTTAGGAGGCCCTATTGAATATTAGAGGGCGCCGGTAGCTCAGTGGTATGCTTGCTTGACTTCTGAGCTAAAGAACGTGGGTTCGAAACCCGACCGAGGCCCTTAGTTTATTTTATCTGGAAGGTAAAAATAAACTTAAGCACGCCGTCCTTCGGGTGGGACGTTAAGCGCTGGTCCCGAGTCTGTACAATGTCAGGTACTCGTTAAAGACCCCTGCCCTAGGTGAATAAAAATTTAGGGTAGGCAAAATTTAGGACTCCCAGAGTAGAGTCGGGCTCATGTCTACCAGAGTGACGAAAGAGCGCCCTGGTAGTAGGCGGTATGATCTTGTAGTTAAAGCCCGGGCATGAGTCATAAAACCTAAACCTAACCTATTGAATATTAGAGCAAATGGTCGACTGGTTTTGAAGGGAAAGCGAAAATTAATTGATTGAATTCGTTCTGGGGAAGTACATTGGCGGTGCTTCACCGGAGACTTTTTATTTTTTCATTTCTGGAATCAGAAGTTCGGAAAACATGAAATTCCGTTGAAATGTGATAATCGAATTTTTTGAGATATTAAACAACTTGCTCTATACTTAATGTGGGGAAGTTAAAAGCTAACCAAGCCCTGTTCTAGATCGTTGTGTTGGAAAGTCTCTTTATGGCAGAGTATCCATATGGCAGACTTCACCGTATGGTGTACCATAAGTAGAGATGTGTTCATGGTCAGGCTGCCCTAGTTACGTTATGTTGTCTACTGTCAAACAACAGTGACGTGAATACAAATACTGTTTCGCAACTATCAAACACAAGGTTACAAACAAACACAACAACAAATGCAAACACTAATCTTGTTTCTTCCTCCCCAGCTTTAAGATGTGCATGAGGGTAGTTATGTAATGTGTCAGAAATTCGATGTTGAATTTTCATAGAAATTTCATGAGTTCCGTTGCTCTGATTTAAAAAAAATATTAAAAAATTGTCCTGTTTTGAAAATAATAACTGCAATTAGAATGAATATACAGTAGAACCTCTTTAAGTCGAACCTCGATAAGTCGAAAACCTCCAAAACTCGAAAAAAGGTTTTGTTCCTTTCCCTTCAAGCCCCAAAACCTCCATTACTCGAAATCTCAACCCTCTATTAGTCGAAATAATCAGTGAGTCCCTACAAGCCATTTTGGTACATATTTTCCCTCTATAACTCGAAAAAATAAATTGGACCTCTGTATCTCTAACATAGCAATGTTTTATTTTACAACCTTTACAACTCGATTATTTAAAACTTATTACCTCTATAGCTCGAAGAAAAATAAGTTACCGACTTTAAGAATTTGCCGACAATGTACACCATTGTTTCTTAGAAAACAATTTAGGAGTATACAATAAATAGGATTACCATTTATCTAGAGCAAAAAAAAAATTACTGCCTTTTTTTAATACCTACATATACTTTTAAGGATGTTTTGAAATAATGTTGATTTATAATAAATATAAATATATGTGTTTTTTACCTCTGTAACTTGAATTTTTATTTATTTCACCTCTCTAACTCAAAATTAGTTAGAACGAATCTTAACTTCTACAAGTCGAATCAAAATCCGCCTGTCGAAATCCTCCATAAGTCGAAAACTCTATAACTCGAATTTTTTGGCGTCTCCCTTGATGTTCGACTTGTAGAGGTTCTACTGTATATCGACAAAAAATGTTATATGTAAATTCAAAACCGCATCAAATCCCTTCGATTCAAAATCCTCCGTAAAATAGCCAATGCTCCTTACTATGTTTCAACAACTCTCCATACCTCAGCATCCCTACGTCACCGAAGTAGCTACATAAATGCAGGTACAAAAATTTATTTTCCTCCCTTATGCCTGGTTTACACGGGTATAGTAATCAGTAGAGTAGAGCAGTTAGTAGAGTAACTCTACTCTAACCAAAAACTGTGCGGGTAGAGTAGAGTAGCGAGTAGCTGGTAGAGTAGAGTACTATACCGCGTGCAGTAAAGTGGACTCTACTTTAATTACCCCTACCACAACTCCCACACTACTAGCCTCTCCACTCTACCCGTGTAAACATCTTCTCTACCTACAACATCAAGTATCAAGTAGAGTTTAGTTGCAGTGTACAAGTTGTTGCGCAATAGTTGTTCAAAATTTTCTGGTGTCATCCTGAGACACCGTTTATATTCTAACTGATCCTCTTCGGCTAACTCTTTTAGTAGAAGCGATGTTGCTCCGAGTGAATCTCTTCTTTTGAGCCATTCTCTCACCCACACTCTTTCTTCTCTTTTAATTTCTTCATCTATCGCTTCCACAAACTCTCTTATTAGAGCCATTAAAACTCTAGGCAAATAATTCTTCTTTAATTTTTTAAACACCATTTTACTTCAAACAACTACTGTACTCTACTCTACTATGTGTAACCGAAAAAAAATCAAAAGTGGTAGAGTAGCTAGTAGAGTGAACTCTACTCTCCTGATTACTATACCCGTGTAAACCAGGCATTAGTTCCCCCAGTAATCCTCTAGTCCGCGCCCTCAAATTCTGTCACACTTCCACAACGACGCCGCGCCATTAGCCTAGAGAATGTCACCACTGGGTGATATCTCCCTTGTTGATATTTTGACGAAGCCATATTTTTCACTTTTAGCTATATATTATTTATACAGTTGTCATGCCTATTTGTAAATTAATTAAAATCCTATTTTCCGTTGATGAGCTCGACCTATTTTTATGCTTAGCTCCCCTCACAACCTCCCTTCTCCTTAAGAATTTCGTGAAGTCAGATAGTCTATATGTCAACTGGCTTTTAAGAATACATGTGAAATTTCATCACGAGTTTTTACAGGAATTTTATATGTCTCAAAGCACTGATTCCAAAAATAAATTTAAAAAATCGACTCGAAATTTTGTATGTAAAATCAAAACCCCATGAGGGCGACACCTAAAACTTTTCAGGGGAGAAGGAGGGTTTCTCAACTAAATATCGAGGATCCGAACCCCTGCTGATTTTCGACCAAATCGGTAAATTGGTTTCAGACTTCAGCGAAAACTTAATTGATTAATTCGCACTAGAAAAATACATTGCCGGTGATTCACTTACAACTTTTGTACTATACTGTTGTACTGTTGCCTGTACTGTACCTACTGTTGTACTGTTGGTCTGTACTACGTAGAATATTTGATTATATTGAATAATTAGTGGATTTGCTTGGTGTTGCCTGTCAATGAATTTTGATTTTTTTAAATTGGTAATTAATTAAATTTGGGATTTAATACTTATTATATATATATATATATATTATTTTTGAATATACAACATTATTTTGGATATATGTATAACATTATTTTGGATGTATAACATTATTTTGGATATATAACATTATTTTGGATATATAACATTATTTTGGATATATAACATTATTTTGGATATATAACATTATTTTTTAAATATATTATATTTAAGAAATAGTAACTGAAAGGTAGCGTGCTCGCCTACTAAACTCAAGAACTTAAGACTTGTTCCAAACCAGCAGAAACCTTTAGGTTTTTTTTATTTATGAGGTAAACATCTTGAGCACGCCGTCCTTCAGATGGAATGTTAAGTGATGGTCCCGAGCCTATACGATATCAGATACTGGTTCAAGACTCCTGCCCTAGATGAATAAACGTGAGTGGGAAAAATTTAGGACAGTAGAGTTAGGCTCATCTACACAAGAATCCACGAAATTTAACCCGTGGGTGTCCAACTCACCCCCCAGTAGTTTGGATAAACGGGGCTCTGTATTTTCTCGGATATCCGGATAATCAGGCGCCCTAGTATAAAGGAAATAGTGGAAATTTGCCAAAATGCATGAGAAATGGGTAAATGTTGCACTTGACAGGCCGGGAATAGATCCAAGAGAGATGAGCAGTCAACTTGTTAGCGGAAATTTACTTTATTGGCTTATTTGATAGCTTGCTCCTATTTTGGTCTTTTGGACCAAACGCAATAACTATATTTTTGGATTGAATATTTAAATGGTCGTTTACCTCGCCCATTGTTGCACTGAATTGCGTGTTAGTGTCCCAGATATACGTACTGTGGGGACAGAGCAGATTTAAGGTTTGGTTCAGTAGCTAACGTTCCTCTCCCCCGATCTTTTGCCTGAAAAACATTATATGTCTCACATAAAATTTCGTTTCGATACATTCATTATTAGAATTTTCGAGTTAAGCCCCCCCCCCCCCCCCCCCCCCCCCCCCCTCCGTAAATAACTCCCGATATATATGGATTCAGACGATCCAAATCAAGCAAAAGATAATGAGGATTTAGAGATATGGCGGAAAATTAGTTTTTTATTGATAATTCAAGCTGGAGATCTATATATAAGTTGAATATACAGTGGAAAAATAAATAAAAACAATTTTAATGAGTTTTTGGTTGTATAGTTCCTAACTCCACTAGAGTACTTACGAGCACTGTAGCCTGGAAATTTTAAAGTGTTTAGTTTATGTATAATATTTTCACTTCCTTTTACAAAAACAAAATGGTCTATAGTTAGTTAGTCTTTTAGGCCTTTTAACTTTGAGGTCATATCGCCTACTACCAGAGTGCTCTTTCGTCGCTCTGGTGGACTTTTGAGCCCGACTCTACTGTGGGAGTCATAAATTTTGCCTACCCAAGTTTATTCACCTAGGTTAGGAGTCTTTAACGAGTACCTGACATCGCACAGGCCCGGAACCATCGCTTAACGTTCCATCCCAAAGGCGTACTCAATGTTTTTTTGCCTAACCAGAGCCTCGGTCGGGTTTCGAACCCGCAATCTTTAGCTTAGTAGGCTAACACGTTACCTATGAGCTACCGACGCCCTTGGAATATCTAATGGATTATCATAACAACATTCCACTACTGAAAAATAAAATACTATTATTTTTTCTTTTAAATTTTCGATTTTTTTTACCCCATCGATTTTCGCTGCGTTAACATATCACCCTTAAATTTGTAGTTATTATAGTTATTATGATTCAAGTCCGGGCTTTTACTACGAGGTCATATCGCCTACTACCACTGTGAGTCCTAAAATTTGCCCACTTAGTTGTATTTATTCACCTAGGATAGGGTTCTTTAACGAGTACATGACATCGCCCAGGCTCGGGACCATCGCTTAACGTCCCATCCGAAGGACGGCGTGCTTAAGTTTATTCTACCTCCTAGATAAAATAAACGGAACTACCGGCGCCCTCTGCAGCTGTACTTATACAGCGGGTGCAATACGCATGTCAGTACTATATCTTGGTCACACGAGCTATTGACCAGGTTATGAAGGGATGTTAGAAAATCATGTTACCTAAAGACAAGTAAGTTTTCAATAGTACTTTTTAGAAAAAATAAACTATAATAATAATAATTATTACTATTATGTATATTTTTAACAGTATATAAAGAATAAAATATATAAAAATGTCGATAGTGCCGGTATAACCTTTTCTTATGTAACCTTCACAATTGTTACTTTCTACGTTTATTTAGTTAATAACTATAAACCTAGAGGTTGTGGTGGATGTACGGGCTAGAGCGTAGGGCTTTGGTCGCATGGTCTCACCGTGGTTGCAGGTTCGATTCCCGTCGTAACCAATAATACAGTTATAGAGTCATGGGCATTAGTGCATTGTACGTAAGACCAAAAATAAAATTTGAATAAATTAGCGGGCCATAGTGGCCGTGCGGGCTAGAGCGTAGGTCTTTGGTCGTATGGTTTTTTTTTAAAACCATGGTTCGCGGGTTCGAATCCCGTCCGGGAGTGAGTTTTATTTCGTAGGTAGGGCCATGGATGTCGTAAAAACTAGATAATACAGTGATATGGTTAATATGGTACATAAGGCCAAAAAAAACGTTAAATTTAAACTGCATAAAATAGGGTTGAATATTTCCTGTATGCATTTCAATTCTGAATGGTTTAAAGTACAAGTTTTATTTTTTTTCCTCTTGGCAAGTATACATATAATTTTAATTGTACTTACTTGTCAAGAGGAGGAAAAAAAAAGTGTACTTTAAACCATTCAGAATTCAAATGCATACAGAAAATACTCAACCCTATTTTATCGAGTTTAAATATATATATATATTTAAAAGGTGAGCGATTCAGAGCCTATGAAAGGCATTACATGATCTTGAAGAATCAACTAATGACAAACAACGACAGGAAACCAGTAACTACTGGTAACAAGTAAATACTCGTAACAACTAACTACTGGTAACAAGTAAATACTCATAACAATTAACTACTGGTAACAAGTAAATAATGGTAACAAGTAACTACTAGTAACAAGTAAATACTGCTAAAAATTAACTTTTGGTAACAAGTAACTACTGGTGACTAGAACTACTTGTAACTAATAAATACTACTAGGTACTTATAACTACTTTTTTTATAATACTGTTTTTTTTTTCTCTCTCAAGAAAACCCATGAATTGAAATCTATTTTGATGATTTATTGTTTATGATTTTAATTGCAAGTTACTTCCTGTGGTGTATATTTTGTTTATATTCCAGTACAACTTTTTATTTACATATAATCGATAGTTGGGATAATCTATATAACATCCTACGTATGACATGGAAGCTAGGAGGATAGGACCCTTCTATCTTCCTAGCTGGAATGTTAAATGCCTAGATTTCAGCTCCTTTTAACAACCATGTTACGATAGACGCGGGAATAGCAAGCCGGCCTCCTTTATGGGGAAGGTGGTGAGTTTCCAACCCCGTCAGGATGGTATTTTTTTTCTTAAGAATTCACATCTAATTGTTTTAATATCAATATATTAATTTGATTTCTAGGCACTTGAGAGCGCTAGTAGGCTCTTAAAAAATTATAATTTGCAGATATTGAAATGTGAAAAAAAAATCTTGGGCATAGGCGGACGATGGTATTAATAAAATATGATACTCATTAATCGATATTGTAGCGACTGTTGGAATAATCGATGATAGCTCAAAATAATAAGAATAACCACACGGGAACGTTACAATGAATAAGGTGAATAAGGGCAACATAACCTGACACGTATAACCACACGGGATGGGAAGGGGAAGAAGCAAAGGTTGTCACAGATCCTTCCTTCTCGTAGGAGAGAAAAAATAAAAATCTACCATCCTTAATAATTTAGTTACACAATTTTCCACTTGAGTGCATTCTCCTGAACTGGATAAAGCAATATAAAGCACTTGGTGTCAGCTTTTGTCATGGCGATATTTGACACAAGGCCGAATGCATAATTTGCATTTCTCGGTAGGCATTTCTCTGCAGGTCTGGGATACATTGTGCATATGTTTACGCCATTGTAGTGAATGTATCGACACAAAATTTAGTATGAGCATTCAGAAGCCACTATGTAAATGATGTATTGAATTTTCGCCCAAATGGTCGATTGGCTTACGAGGGGGAGCGAAAACGTAATTGATTAATTCGTTTTGGGGATGCACATAGCCGGTGATTCGCCAATTCCTTTTTTCTGCGTCAGTAAGGTATTAAAATAAAATGGGTCGGGTTTTGTCGTTAGGAAACATTGCAAATTGCAAATTTGTTGTGCAATCACGAATTTCTGGTCATTCGAAGGACACATCTTTTGAAACGACTGGTTATTCTAAAGTCGATTGAATAATAATATTACGTATAAGATTACCATTTAATATTCAATAAATTTCACAAAGAGGCCGCACCTGAGGCTCACCTTTTACATTCGCCGCTACTCGAAGTATAGGGGAAATTATGTAATCGGACAGAAATTCGATGTTAAGTTTTCATCAGAATTTCATATTTTCTAACTGTCTGATTTCAAAAATGAAACAAAGTCCGTGAACACGATAACTGCGGATAAAATGAAAATATCGGCATGAAATTTGACATTTCTTGGTTTTCAGGCGAATCGGCCAAAGGACAGAAGATTTAAACAAAAAAAAACTTAATAATTGTTGATGTAATTAATGACTCTTTTTGAAAATCAGTATGAGAATTATTCATATTGATTTTCAACGAAATTGGTTTAAGAGAGAGAACGCGGAAACTTTATAATTTGCGGTGATTTATTTAAATTATGTAATCGACCAGAAATTCGATGTTGATTTTTCAACGGAATTTCATATTTTCAACCTCCCTGATTCCAAAAATGAAAGAAAAATCGTCTATGTCTATGAACACGATAATTCCGGAAAGAATGAAAATATCGACACGAAATTTAACATCTCTTGATTTTCAGGCAAATCGGCAATAGGGTATGTGTTGCCCGGTAGAATTGATAAAATAGTTTTCTCTCTCTCTATCTCTCTCTTTCTATCTCCCTCTCTCTTTATCTCTCTCTCCCTCTCACCCTTTCTCTCTCTCCCTCTCTCTCTCCATCCCTCCCCCCCCACTCGCTCTCTCTCTTTCTATCTCACTCTCTCTCCATCCCCCCCCCCCCACTCCCTCTCTTTCTCTCTCTCTCTCTCTCCCTCTCTCTCTCTCTCTCTCTCTCTCTCTATCTCCCACCCTCTCTATCTCTCTCATAAACCAATCTATCGATTTGATTGAAAATTATTACATAGGTTCATATAGCTAGTTATTATGACTCATGTCCGGGTTTTAACTACGAGATCATATCGCCTACTACCAGAGCGCTCTTTCGTCACTCTGGTGGACATGAGCCTGACTCTACTTTGGGAGTCCTAAATTTTGCCTACACTAAATTTTTATTCGTCTGGGGTAGGAGTTTTTAACGAGTACCTGACTCGGCCGAACCCACTATCTTTAGCTCAGTAAACAAGCGCATGCCAATGATTCTCGCCCTCTGTTGTTCTTATGGGGTTCTAGAAATTTCGACGCACAAAAACCGTTTCAGAGGATATTCTGCCCGATTACATAACTTCCCGTATAGCCTTACTGTGGAATTACATTGAAGATTTTATTTTTTTTCAACTGCCCAGATGTCAGAGCACTGGTACGATATGTTGACAGTGTCCCATTGACAATTGACCAGGGGTCAATATGTTGTGAGAAATGTCCAGCCATATTGGCCAGTCTAGTTATCTTAATTACTATGCTAATGAGAGCAGCTGCGAGTGCAGAGACGGGGGATGTCAGTGGGTCAGGGACGATGCTCTGGTAACATGGCATATAGCTAGTAGGACCACAACAATGTCTGGTCTCAGTAATAACAAAACAGTCTCTTATAACAACCACACTTTTACACATCAGTCTCCCCCACTCCCCATTCCCAAATCATTCCATACTGACGTTAGTGGGTATATGAAAGTAATGCGTTGGCGTCAGCGTGACGTTCTTATACCCAGTAACGCCAGTATGAAATGCTTTTGGAACGGAGGAGGGGAGTAAATGCGTGGTATATATAACAAAGTTTTGTTCTAGACCACATCATATACAGGGTGGCCCAGATAAGCGGGCAACAAGTGAAATAACTTCTAAACGGTTAGAGATATCAAAATTGTGCATAGGACTAAAGTTGTAGCACTCGCCGAGAGCTATTGTATGGTGTCCTCGAAAAGACAAAAATGACCCTTTTAATGGCTCAAATAGCCCTTCGAAGGGCGGGGTTCCCTTTTGACCCTTAAGTTTCATTACATTTTATTAAAGTACTAAAAAAACAAGGAAGAACTGTGCAAACAAATTTTTGATACGTCAAGTTAGTTGGAATTTAATAACTTCAGAATAAGTAAAACGTGCAACTTTAAACATTTTTTTTCGAGAACTACTTGACGTATCAAAAATCTGTTTGCATAGTTCTTCCTTGTTTCTTTAGTACTTTAATAAAATGTAATGAAAATTAAGGGTCAAAAGGGAACCCCGCCCTTCGAAGGGCTTTTGAGCCATTAAAAGGGTCATTTATGTCTTTTCGAGGAAGCCATAATATAGCTCTCGGCGAGTGCTACAACTTAAGTCCTATGCACAATTTTGATATCTCTAACCGTTTAGGAGTTATTTCACTTGTGGCCCGCTTATCTGGGCCACCCTGTATATTTTATTTTGAGGGCGAAGGTAGCTCAGTGGTATGCATGCTTGCCTTTAAGATCGTCGGTTCGAAACCCGACCGAAGCCCTTAGTTTATTTTATCTAGGAGGTAAAATGAATTTAAGCACGCCGTCCTTCGGATGGGACGTTAAGCGATGGTCTTGAGTCTGTGCGATGTCAGGTACTCGTTAAAGACCTCTGCCCTAGGTGAATAAAAATTTAGGGTAGGCAAAATTTAGGATTCCCACAGTAGAGTCGGGCTCATGTCCACCAGAGTGACGAAAGAGCGCTCTGGTAGTAGGCGATATGAATATGACCTCGTAGTTAAAGCCCGGGCATGAGTCATAATAACTAACTATATTTTAATTGTATCCTTTTAAGTATAAAAAAAAACCATATGAAGTGACATCATCATGGTCCACCGCCTGACTGTTTTACAATTATCTACAATCCCTTGTTGACAGTAATCTACAAGCCCCCCCCCCCCCCCCACCCTTTGGCTGCACCCCTGTTGACAATAATCTACAAGCCCCCCTCCCCACACTCCTGTGGCTACGCCCCTGTTGACAATAATCTACAATACAATAGTAGATAGTACATAGAGCACCTGTAACCTTGATGGGTGACTTTCTTTGTTCTATTGGAGCTCTGTTAGGAAGGACACCGCCAACCTAGTGACATAACCTTCCCAGTTATTGTGTGGTCATATTGTCCGGACTATTTGAATTATTTATTATCACTTGTCATTTTAGTTAATATTATGCAAGTTTTGTAAAAGCAATTTTATTTTAACAATATAGGCTAATATGGGTGTAATAGACATAGATATAGTGCATCTTATGAGATGACGTTTGTCTGTATGCACTTATGGCGTTGTTGGGGAAGTGTGAAGGGCGCGGACTAGGCGAACTAAGGGAGGAAAATAACTTTGTGTACCTGCATTTAGCTACTTCGGTAACGTAGGGATGCTGAGGTATGGAGAGTTGTTGGAAACATAGAAAGGAGCATTGGCTATTTTAGACCAATATTATATCTATAGTATAAGGAAGTATTGTAGTCGTGTGAAAATCCGAGTTCGAGGTTTTAACGAATTTTCACGTTTCAAGGTCCCCCTGAATACGTTTTCACCATTTTCGCGATGTCTGTCAGTGTGTGTGTGTGTGTGTGTGTGTGTTTATAGTTTATATGATTTGTAGCTATAAACAGGAGTCGTGGGATGAAGGCTGCGATTTTGCAGCGCTCGTCATGGGCGGGTTGGCCTTCCAGGAGAGGGCTGACAAGGAACAGTAGCGGCAATAAAACAGAAGAAGGGGCGTTACCAGCCACCCTTCCTCCCTTCCGCGAAGTAATGACAGACCGTCAGTTCCGCGGAAGGGAATCAGGATCGGCAAGGAGGGGGTTTTAGTGAGTATGGTGAATCGGCTCGAGCCCCACACTATCCAGGGCTATCTTCCCTGGATGTGCGTCACAGCATTTCCCCCTCCAATGCAAAAAAAAAAAAAAAGCTATAAACTTGAAATTAGTAATGAAAAAGTGGCATTTGCTAACTTAAATATGATTTGATTTTGGCCGAAATCAGACGAAAATTTAGATGACTTTACTATGGGGCTAAGTACATTTTACAAGATACCGTTTATATTTATGACCTAGTCAAAAAGTTTTACAAGTAAAAGTTGTAGAGAAAACTGAAATACATAATTTATACGAAATGTAATCTTGAAACATATTTTTAAACTATTAATATAGTCGACAGTATCTTTTCAATGTAGAAGGAATTCGAGGTTCTGTCGTGTAAATAAGAACTCAATATTTGGCCAACGTTTCGGAAACTATTTATTTCCTTCTTCAGGGCCTTATAATGACTTGAGTGGATGTGTGTGGTGAAGATGTCGAGAGTTTGTGTGATGTGTCTTTATTTACCCTATCGAAAAATTGGTTCTATTTCAAAATTAAATTGTATAACGTAGCAATGAATTTTAAAATATTTTTTTATTATTGGTAGTTTTTATGAAAAATATGAATAATAAGAAAAAATAAAATATTTGTCATGTGGCCATTATATGACTTTGTTATACCAAGCATGCATATAGATCACTCTCTCCCCCTCCCCCTCCCCTTCAATACTGTCATTACTGGGTATAAGGAAGTCACTCTCAAATTTCGCTGTACAATGAAACAAAAATACCGCAGATGCCAACTCATTACTAGTATGAAGTGGGGAGGGAGAGAGAGAGATCGGTTGTTTTAACAAATTCCTGTAATGGCCACATCACATGTTTTTGTTACATGTACTCGCGTGTCATTCAAGTGATCTACCAGTAATCAAAACAGTTATTCTTAACGAATGTAAGTAATGTTGTCACTCCTGGCACTCTCGTCTGTTTACTCTCCTATCAACTTTGTTTTGGTCTGTTGGCTCTCCTATTTGTCGATATTTTATTGAATTTGGCTCCTTGAGACTGTTAGAACAGCTGCGAATTTATTATTTTCAACAATCGATATATTTATAATTTTGACGAATAGCTGTAATATTGTAAACTACTCAACCCGTGAGGTTTTAAAACAGGGGGGGGGGGGGGGGGGGGGGTTAGGGGGAGGGGGGGAGGGGGGGGGGGGTAGGAGAGGAATAATATGAGGATGTTTTTATAGTTACTTAATATAAGGATTCAGACGCTTTTTTTTTTTTTTTTTTTTCTCTTTTCGAGGTCTTATGGTATTACCGCGGCTACAGCAGGACTATTGAGTGCCCTGTATGTGTTGGTCTCTACAGGAGTCCTGTTACTTTAATAAAGTCCAGGATTCAGCTGCAGGTTCCCTCCATAGCCTGCTTCGGTTCTGTTAAGGTAGACCCGAAGCAGTAAACGCTCCTGCTGTCTAGTGCCTTACACTGGCTTAGAATATGAACCGGAGTCTCATTTTCCTCGCCACATTTCCTGCACAGAGGGCTTCTAGCGATGCCTATATTTTGCATATGTCAGTGTCCTGTAATCAGCTCTGTCATAGCTCTTAGATCCATTCTGCTCATATTCAGGAGCTCTCGGCTCCTTTTCTCTGAGGGTTCCGCAACAAAGTGTTTAGAATGTCTGCTTTGGGACTCCTCTCTAGAACTGGATGTGTTCCCTGATCAGCCAACGTTTTATTGCCGCCCTTGCGGTGCTCTTAGAGACCCCCGCAGAAGTGTTCCGGTCCTATAGGTCCTCTGTCAGCTCCTGACTCCTGACTGTGCTACTTGATCAGCCCTTTCGTTGCCCTCAAGCCCCTGATGTCCTTGCACCAGAAGCCCCTATATAAGTCAACTACAGATTTTTAGCCTAAACGATCAATTTGTCTTGGAAGGATACCGACAACTTATTTGATTATTTAACTCTATAATTTTCGACGTCATTTAGAGGTTGTTGGATACACAACTAAAATTTCATGTCGATATATTATTAAATGATATATCATCGAAATACATGTAGTTCCTGTGAAAACTGAACATAGAATTTCTTTCCTATTACATAACCATGTACTACGTATAGCTGCAAAATTAAAATTCTATTCCTTCAGAGAACTTGTAAATTACCTATAATTTCTTGGTATAATTTTATTTTCCTCTTGAATTTCCAATTATTTTTTATTAGCATTTTGTGTTATGATAATTTCCTGGTTTTCTGGCCAGACATTAGGAAAAACAGATAATATACCTACTTCTATAAAATTTTTACTAAAATGGAGGAACATGGAAATGAAGAAACGAAAACGGGGTTTGAACCCGTGATCTTGAGCTCAGAAGACAAGCACGCATACTGAGCTACTGGCGCTACCCTCTTTTTCTTATATATTTTTTATTCAATTAATTTTATGCCTATAAAGATTTTCTATTACTTTTGTAGTTTATTTTATTCCGTATGTACTTTTTTTCTTTGCAGTCTTTCGCATATTTTTAGTTTTTATTTGCATATTTAGCCAAATATTTATATGTGCATATTTCGCTGTTTTTATTGTTTACAAATCATAGCCCTAGTTATAACTATTGTATATATGTCAACACAGGCCCTGAAGAAGGCACTCAGTGCCGAAAGCTTGGCAGATGTTCTTTCAATTTGCTATATCTACCACAAATTTCTTAAATGTTGGGTCAGTCTTCCTACATATTTTCTCTATATGTTGACAGAGGTGCGGCCAGGTCTGACATGGCCTATGACGATGTGCTCGTCCGTCTAGGACAGTTCGGTCGTTACCAGAAGCGGATCTTCCTGCTGCTCTGTCTACCTGCCATCTCGTGTGCACTTCACAAACTATCCGGTGTCTTCCTACAGGCCAGAGTTAGTCACAGGTAAATACAACTAATTTCTTATAAAGTAATTTATCATTTTTCATCCCATCCCTTTTCCATTTCGGTCGATTCGGCTAATAATAAATAGATGTCTTATTAACCCTCCGAGTACTAGGTGGAACATCTGTACATATAGTACCTACTAGGTGAGGTCCGTGCAGACCCCAACACGGTATTCTTAATCTAACTGCTGTGGGAGGGACGAAATAACCTGAAACATTGTGAAAAGATCATTTATATATTCAACAATTGTTATAACACTTTATTCTGATACAATTACATTGTGTAGTGGTACATTTACATTTAACTTCTAAGGAACATGAAATATTGAGAATAACAGATGAACATTTTCACTTTTCACTTTTCCTTAGGCATAATTTGCCTAAGTTTTTCCATAGAATGAAAACTAATGTTACAAATAAAACTGCACCACGTTGCATCACATAAAAAACGGAAGGGAAATATATATATATATACATCGATACAGATTTTTTTTATCTGGGAGGTGTAAAAACCTTGAGTACGCCGTCCTTCGGAAAGGACGTAGAACTATGGTCCGAGTCTGTACAATATCAGGTACTTGTTAAAGACTCCTACTCTGAGTGAAAAATTTAGGGCAGACAAAACTTAGGACTCCCATACTAGAATCGGGCTCTTGTCCGCCAGAGGGACGAAAGAGCGCTCTGGTAGTAGGCGATATGACCTTGAAGTTAAAGCCCGGGCATGAGTGAGAATAACTGTTTCAAAGAGTCGGAAAGTGTGAGATTCCCATAAAGATTCAACATCGAATTTCTGACCATGTAATGTCAATTACATGACATGTAATGGGTCAGGAATTCGATGTTGAATAACTTAGTTATTCTCACTCATGACCGGGCTTTAACTTCGAGGTCATATCGCCTACTACCAGAGCGCTCTTTCGTCGCTCTGGTGGACATGAGCCCGATTATAGTATGGGAGTCCTAAATTTTGCCTGCCCTAAATTTTTATTCACCTAGGGTAGGAGTCATTAACGAGTACCTGACATTGTACAAACTGGAACCACACTTTTACGTCCCTTCCGAAGGACGGCATGCTCAAGTTTTTTTCACCTCCCAAATAAAAAACGGTCATGTTTCGAACACATTTTTTTATATATTATTAACAGAATCCTCCGAAATGGAAAAGGATTGGGATGAAAAATGAAAAATTACTACATGTCCACCAGAGTGACGAAAGAGCGCTCTGGTAGTAGGCGATATGACTTCATAGCTAAAGCCCGGGCATGAGTCATAATAACTAACTGTATAATCTGGTTGTCAATAAATGGACCTTATGGAGTTTTGATTTTAAATAAAAAATTTCGTGTCCCACATTCATAGGGAGTTATCTTGTTCACAGACATACACAGACATAATTTTTATTTTTGAAATCATCTGTTCTGACTTATTAAATGACTTCCCCTATACTTCATATTGCTGGGAAAGTAAAAAATGTAGTTTATTATAAATAGTTTAAGGTGGGGAAGTACACTGACGGTGATTCAGATGATCCAAACCATCTCCTGTTTGAGTTGATGTACAAATATTGTTGCCATTTGATCTGAGTTCCTTTGCTTTACAAGGAGAATTTGCTCATATGTAATTCCCATAGAGCGGCGACCCTGACCCACTCCCATCTCAATAGTTATCATACTGGTCAATAAGACTGATCTTGTCACTTCTTATTGACCCGCCTTTATATATATAAAACTATAATAGGATGGTCTCTTATATTGGGTTCTTTTGAGAAGTAGTTCATCATATATATATATATGTAGGTACAGAGGAAGTTATGTAATTGGTCAGAAATTCGATGTTGAATTTTCAACAAAATTTCATGTTTTCCAACTTCCAGATTTCGAAAATGAAAAAAAAAAAAAGTTATACACTGGCAATATATTTCCTCAGAAGGAATTAATCAATTACCTTATCGCCCCCCCCCCCCCCCACCCCCACAAAACCATAGTTTGCGCTAATATTCAACAGTTGACTTACACAGTGGCTCCTAAATCCTCACACTAAATTTTGTGTCGATAAATTCATTACATTGGCAGTTATTAGGGTCTTTGAATTGAGTCCTCTCCACTAAACCTCCTTCCCTTCTACCAATTCCGCTGAAAATTAATAAGTGTTGCCCCTATGGGGTTTGATCACACTCACATACAGTCTCGTGTCGGCAGTTATTAGAGTTATTCTGTTACCCCCCCCCCCCCCCCCCCCCCCCCCCTCCTAATCCGCTCTTCCCTTTAGTCGATTTGGTTGAAAATTAATAGGTGACGTCATTTACATAAAAAATTTCGTGTTTTTACATTCTTTCTATCGGAAGTTATCGTGTTTACAGACACATACACACAGACAGACGAAACGGAATCGAAATTGAAACCATTGGTGATTTTTTTAATGTTATTAATTTTTCTATTATTTTCTTGTTTCTTTCTTTTCCATTTAAAAGTGCGCAATTTAATTATCATAGCTATTTTTCATTAATAATAGCTCTCATTAATTTCATTATTAATAATCTCTTCTCTGATTAATGAACCGTTATCAGGGAAAACATAAACTAGACTCTAGTTATTAATTATATCATGCATTAATATTGTAAACAAGTATTGATCAATAAATAACAATTCAAGAATGATACAAAAAAAACATCATTCGATATATTTATTACGTCATTTATTTATCTACGTAATCTGTTATTTTCACGTTATTTTATTATTTCCTTTTTGTAATTTCAATATTTTTCTGTATTTATCTGTTTATGTAAAAATGTAGTTTATTGTAACTCATGCCCGGGTTTTAACTAATATATCATGCCCGGGCTTTAACTAATATATCATGCCCGGGCTTTAACTAATATATATATATACACAGTAGAGTCCCGCTAATCCGGATTAGATGGGACTGGACCCCATCCGGATCATCGAAAGTCCGGATTAAACGGAATTTGCAGTAAAATGCACATGAAAAATATTTTAGCAATTTTTTTTTTCTCAAAATACACCTTTTCCTTCAGTTCAATTTTATTTTCAATACTACATAGTGTAATATATGTATGTAGATCTAAGTTTTCGACCTACGAACTGAGATAGGGTTAACAAAACAAAACATCTTTGTGATTAAAACTCAAATTTATTTATTAGTACTACTGTACAAAACACACCACGGTACATAAATGTTATAATGTAAAAATTAAGAATTTTAAAAACGAAATATATAAACGTTAAATACCGAGCTGTGTGTAATGTGCAGTATGTAATGAAAACAAGAATAATATTTTTAGACTCACTGAAAAAACTCCATAATGTTTTTTTGCTTTAAAAAAGACGTCGTTTTGTCATACGATCTTGAGAGCGCCTCAAGGTCAATAGTCAAACCCTCTCTTTGAATTATTTTCATACTTACCGCTCGCTTTAGTTTACGAAATCTTAATTATTTTTTTTAAAATACCGTCCGGATTAACCGCAGGTCCGGATTAGCGGGACTTTACTGTATATATATATCAATCCTGGGCTTTAACTTATATATATATATATATGACGAAAGAGCGCTCTGGTAGTCGGCGATATGACCTTGTAGTTTGGAGGGAGCTACAGATAGGAGCTTTAATTTCTGCAGATAAAATATAGTTTGTAGTGAATGACAATCCTCTTTCTGCAAATTGTACGTATTCAATATAATAAAAACAACTCAAAATAATTATACAATTTGAACCAAAATTCAAATAAGGACCGGCAGTTCGCATACGTTCAAATTCTGAATATGACCAAGAACTAAATTTGGAGAAGAATGAAGCTCTAACCGGCAACCCAGGATCATTCCTCTCTTGCTGACTCGATCGAATTATTATTAATTCATTTATTTTGTACAATAATATTTAAACAATATGTTATTAATATTTCTATATGTAGCAGTGGCTACACTGTTGTCTTAGGGTAGGTTACCTGTTTGTTTTACTGATTGTTAGTGTCGACAGAACCTTTTTTGTTGTTGAGAGAGGTCGAGGTTTTGTCATGTAAATAAAAAAACTCAGTTTTGGCTAACGTTTCAGAAAGTGTGTATTTCCTTCAGGGCCTTATAATGACGAGTGGATTTGTATGCTGACGGTGGTAAGGGTTCGCACTCTCCCTATTTCATATAGTCGTCTCTTCTCATTTCTCAAAACCCTTGAATAAGCGTTCGGAGTCAATTTGGAGGCATGTCTTCCCTCCTAAAAATAGGATTTTTTCGTAGGTGGTTATCTTAAGAATGTCAAATAATGTGGCTTATGAAGTCTCATTTGGAAGATCTTATTCAACGGTACAAATTTGGTCTCCAAGTTTTTTTTATTTTTATAACTAATACTTTAGTCAAAATGGCGTATCAAAGTTCACTTTATCGATGATGAAGGATTCCTGTCACTCTAATAATAGGACCACCTATTTCCTTCTTGGACATTATTTATGAAATAAGGACAAATAAATACATTATTTAAGTGCTAGTTCCCTGACGGTTAACCGGATTTTTAGGTAATTTCACGTGAAGCATTCTCTTATTAGGCCTGTTCAAACGTAGGTCATATGGCAAATCAACATTTTGAAGTAAAAGGTAGTTTGTACTGGGGCCGAATCATATTATATTTCTTTATGGTACTTAACATTTTCTGCAGAGATATTGTGAACCACTTCATAATAAATAAAGAAAAAGGTAGGTATGTTTTTCAGAATATTGTCTATTTCACAAAAGATGTACTACATATAAATACAATATTTGTTAAGTCGTGGCTGAAGATGATAACAATACCGAAAGTATATATATATTTTGTGAAATAGACAATATTTATTATATACATATATTCTTTATTTTATATAATTCTTTCACAGAAAGGGCGGGGGATAATACAGTTTTTATTCTTTTTTCGGACTATCTTACATAAATTACTGATTTCCGAATACATTTCTGCGTTATAGTGGAAAGTTAATAAAATAAATGTAAACAAAGAATTACCTACTTTGTGAAATTTTACTTACAATCAAGTTGAAAACAAAATGAAAGAAAATAATATGTAAACACTAATACGACGAAAAATAACCCTAAAACAAAAGAAAAAAGTGAAATCTCTATTTTATAAATAAGCCTAATAATATAAGTAAATAAAACTGAAAACTTGTTCAACTTTTATATTGTCTAATTCAATAAATATATATACATAAATTCATCCATCGTCATCGCAAAGTTCAAAAGTGACATTTAAGTTAGCTAGTTTCGTCATATTTATACAATCCTAACGTTACTTGAGATTAACTAAGACAAGGTCCCGAGGGAAACAGCACTAGAATTCTTTAGTACATATGAGGTAATATCAAAGTACAAAAATAAAAATAAATGCGTACATACTCTATAATAAAAATAGACAATATACTTATTATATTAACTTAAGTGGTATTAACAGGGATGAGAATTTGAAGTTTCTTGGTCTATTTCAGATGGAGTTACTTTATTCCTGTTGCTTCGTTGAATATGTCACCCATATTGTTCATCATAATATGACAATCTTTTGAACTTTGTGCTGACGATGGCGTAAACCGAAACCGGTTCACTTTATTTAATATATTTTTTTGTGGAATTAGACAATATAAAAGTCACTAATCTGTTTAAAGTTGTTAACAGGGTAATTTGCAATAAAACATTTAAATTATCAAAGTTCATGAAAATGCTTTGTTGCACTTACTTGGAAGTTGTCTAATACTGCTTCTGTCTAGATAAGTTTTTCAGTGATTATAATTTATTAAGACTCCAGGAAAAGAGGATTCATCCCATCTCTACCATTTATTATTATGTATTTCCTCATAATAACATTTTTTTTTTTTTTTCTTTCAGGTGTCGCCTTCCAGATGAACTGCTCAATTCGACCTACTTGTCGGTAAACAGCAGTGTAGCAGCTCAGATCTATCCCTGGGACGGCCCCTTGAACGCCAGGTCTTCCTGCCTTCGATACAATGCACCCTACACTCCGGAGTATCTCAACTCTGGACGTCCTGCCAACCAGACCATTCCCTGTGACCATTGGATCTATGAGACCAGCAGTTATGAGTCCACCACACTTTCCGAGGTATATAGCCTTCAACTGTTGACAACCGCTTGACCGCACTGGTTACTCATCTATTGTTTGTCTCATAAACATTGGTTTCATTTGGGCAATAGAGATGTTGTCTTTTCACACTATATTATAGATTTATCGAGTGAGTAATAATGAAATTAACGTATTACTACTAAGAGTATTACGTACTGACAGATATGAGCAAGGTTGATGAGTGGCAGTGAATAGGAGTAATGTAGAGAGGAGAAGCAGAGCTCGTTACTGGCGGGAACCTTCGCTAGCTTTGGCTGCGATATATATAAGACGGTTTACCTAATTGACCATTCCTGACTTTATCAAATTTAATCTAACAAATAATCCGTTATAAAGTTGTAGAGATAAAATTTTAAAATAACGCCAATAAATGACTGGCCCCTCTGAGATTGTATCTATATCTACATAGAATAATATCGACAAAACAATTGATTATATCCATTGAATCTTTCAATTATGAATGCAGTCATGAAATATATACAAGTTTCTGTTATATCATTCATCCATGAATCTAGTAAAGAAGACACTCTTGTCTGGTTCGATATAATCCCGACCTTTGGTCAATTTCCCCAACATGTACTCGTATCTATATACGAGTATATCGGATCGGATATATATCGGATTCGGATCTACTTCTTAAGATGGTTAATCGGTTTATGAACATCAATTAGAAAGGGTAATTAATCCACAGAAGAAACTAAAATCGTGTAATTACATATCACACCCCCGCTTCAAAAGTGACACAAATCAAAAATCATGAATGCCTGTAAAACGACACGGAAAAATTACTTTAATTTGAAATAACTATTTTATTTTGGAGTAATGAGGTCTCTTACGTTTTTCTTTCTAGTTTCTAATCTATTGGAACCCGAGAAGTGTCATTTTTCCTGAATAAAGAGATCATTTTTCTTACTTCATTTGCGACATAAACCAAAAATTGACGAATTTTGAGTTATGTCACTTCTGTAGCGAGGGTGCGATATACTATTCTTAAAAATTATTTTATATAACATATATTAATCAAACTAAAAATATTATAACATTTTCAAATGAATGTTTTTTTTTCTTCTTCTTGAAAATGGTAAAACAATAAAAATTGTTAAATAAATCAATTATTAGCAATGAACTATAAATGTTTCTATTGATTTCAGTGGGACCTGGTATGCGACAAAGCCTGGCTGAGAGCCACCTCAGATGCTCTCCTGATGATCGGTGTGATGCTGGGATCCATCGTGTTCGGCGACCTTTCCGACAGGTGACTACTAGGTACTTAACATAGTCACAAAAAAGAAAAAAAAAAAAGAAAAAGGAAAAAAAGTAGGTCCCCCCCCTCACTCTTTTTCGTAATTCAATAAAAAAATTATATTTGTTTGATATAAGGGAAAATTTCATGAATGTTAAGTCTGAGGTTTTATAACAAAACACGGGAGGCTTTATAACAAAGTCCGGTGTCGCAACCTTTTAGTTAGTCGGTGTGATGTATGTTTCGCCTGTTCAAACATTCTCAAAACTTCTCAAAATTTATCTAGTATTTAGCTAAAGAGCTAAGTCATAAATAGTAAATAGGAAACATTTTTGTCTTGTTTATATAGTGTCCGAATACATTTCTCCTTAGTTTATTTTATCTGGGAGGTAAAATAAACTTAAGCGCGCCGTCCTTCGGATGGGACGTTAAGCGATGGTCTCGAGCCTGTACGATGTCAGATACTCGTTAAAGACCCCTGTCCTAGGTGAATAAAAATTTAGGGTAGGCAAAATTTTGGACTCCCACAGTAGAGTCGGGCTCATGTCCACCAGAGTGACGAAAGAGCGTTCTGGTAGTAGGCGATATGACCTCGTAGTTAAAGCTCGGGCATGAGTCATAAAACCTGAATAAAAACAAAAATATTTTTACCTTTACTATTTATGACCTGGCTCTAGAACACAATACTGGATAAATTAAATTTTGCGAATGCAGGCGAAACGTTTAAATCTTATCCATTGGATAAGAGTTCAGATACCAAACTGCATCTGGTGTTTTTTTTTATAAACTCCTTCATCAAATAATAATAGATTGTGGTCGAATCCACTAAAGTATCCAATATGGAGGCTGCTAATCACAAAACATGAGAACAGTAAATCTCTCCCCAAACGTTATCTGCCACCATTTCTCCCAATTTCATCTGTGTACTCTAATACTTTATTACTTCATACCTTATTAGTTTTTTTTTTGTAGTTTTTAGTTGTAGCTCTTCTTTTCCCACTTCATTTACATCTTTTTTTTCTTTTTTTTCTATAGTAGCGCCGGTATATCTTGGCCCTTCGGGGGGGTGTGGCCAGTTCAAGGTGTGAGCGTTTTCATGGGATCCTATTGGCTATCCCCTCCCGTTTCCCCCCTCCAAGCGAACAGGGCCACCTCCCCCTGGAAGGGCCAAGATATAACGGCGCTACTATAGACGTTTCGGGCTGCAAGCATATTTTCATTATATATAACGTTTGAAACAACATTGATACACTAATTGTTATGATACAATTACAGTCTTAAATAACTAATATATTATATTTTTATTGACCAACCTGCGGTTTGTTTGTTTATTTATCATTTTTTGCTATGGAGTATTTGTTGGTTATCTACTATTTTTGTAAATTTTTCCCTGTCTTTTTTCAAGATCAATATTATATAGGTAGTTTAAATAGGAGTCATTAGAGATCAAAAAATAAATAAAATAATTAATTATGAAGGTGCATTACAATGCAGAAATGTCCATTAGGTCACCGGACATCAGTAAATTACTTTATTTTATTGCAAACATTAATATTTCGCCAATTCAGGATATGTTAAAAAGAAAGACACGTGAAGACATTCTGATGATGCCTGAATTTGCCAAATATTATTAATGTTATTAACAAAATAACAATAATTTGGAGGAGTGCAAGTAGGCCATGCATGGCGCAGACGCACCAACCAGGAGCTCTACGAACTCTATAGAGAACCAGATGTTCTGCAAGTCATGAAGATTGGACGGTTAAGATGGGCGGGACATATCGCCAGGATGGAAGCTGAGGAAATGCCGAAGAAGCTGCTAATAGAGCCCATTCATGGAGTAAGACGGCGAGGAAGACCTAAGCTGAGATGGGCAGATGGTGTGGCAGAAGATGCCCGAAACATGTTCCGCACCAGGAACTGGATGGCAGCCGCACAGGATCGGGACAATTGGCGGCTGTTGGTGGAGGAGGCCAGGACCCGTCACCGGGTTGTAGCGCCACGATAGATAGATAGAACAAAATAAAGTAATTTACTGATGTCTGGTAACCGAATGGCTTTTCCTGCATTGTAATGCACCTTCATATATTTTGAACGGTCTCTCCCGAACGACACGTCGATCAACCTTCCTGGTAATTAATTATTATATTGATCTACAGATTTTCCTAGAAGTGTGAAAAATATGGAAGAGATAGGGAAAACTTACAAAGAGTTATATACAACAAAAAATGATGAAAAGAACAATAATGACCAAAACATTGGTTGAATACCATAAATGTTATGTATTATTATTATGTAAGTTAGTTATTGTGACTCATGTCTGGGCTTTAACTATGAGGTCATATCGCCTACTACCAGAGTGGTCTGGTGGACATCAGTCCGGCTCTACTGTGGAAGTATCCAGGTTTAGTTAGCTACCTGAGGGTATCTGAGAGTATCTGACATAACACAGGCTCGGGACAATTTCTCAACATCCCATCCGATGGACAGCATGCTCAAGGTTTCTTCAACTCTCAGATAAAACAAAAAAACAAGAGGATCTCGGTCGGGTTCGAATCCGCAATCTTGAGCTCAATATGCAAGCATGTTATTCTGAGTTCAGGACAATAATTGTAGTAATTATTACTATATCAATGTTGTTTAAAATTTTATAAAAATTGAAGATAGGCTACAAAAGTAGTGTAGAAAAAATTAGTTTCAAACAAATTGGTAGAAAACGAGCTGCAACTAAAATATACTATTCCATTATAAATCTCCTTAAAGATCACAAACTAGATTTAATTTTTTTTTTACAACCCCAGGACCTTCCTGCTCCTCTTCATCAAGTTCCTCCTCCTATCCGATTCCTCCAAAACGTCTTCTTCACTCTGCTCCTGAAGTGCGCAAGAGATCCTACAGAGTTTCTGCAACTTTGTGCGATAGACTGTGGGTTTGTAAGTTCTCTTCACCTAGTAGTGATCATGAAGTGGATGTGTTACACCCAAAGTAGTGTGTGGAATTTGCCACTTGGTACATGGGTTGATATAAAAAAAATACGATAAGCCCATATTAAATTACATGTGGAATAATCGAATATCCCAGAGAAAAAATATACAAGGCGCTTGCTGGTGTTCTGGGGCTTATGTCAGACTAAATTATGTATACAAAATTATCATTAATAAATTCGTCGTAATTCTATAAAATAGCCACTTTTTTTTTATTCTAATCCATATACCAAGTGCATACATGTACCAAGTGCATATTACCGCAAAAAACTAAAATGTCATTAATGCATATTTCGTCATATGGTTTCTAGTTATGATAAGTTGCTTTTTTTCTTACAGTTTTACTTTTTTCGCATGTTGCTTTGAGTAACTTTGCCGCACGCTAATAAGAATAATATATTAATAATTATAAGGAACCAATACTACTTCATTGAAATGTTAAGTTATAGTTTTATATTTAAAAATTATAAATTTGTTTGCAAATTGTTTAAAATGTGCGGAGACTTTTTCTCATTCCTCTAGTTGTGCCACATTCGTGAAAAAGTGCCATTTTCCGCACTTGACACACAAATAACTATTATTGTACAGAAAGACTTTATTTGAAACTTTTATTTGACTTTATTTAAAAAAAAATTATTTGAAACAAAAACTCCAGGTTCTTTTATGTAATATGAATGTTCTTTCATTTTACAAAAGCACCACAAAATTTCTATATATTATAGTATGCATTCAATTTATATAGCAGATTATGTAATGTTCTGTTCAAAGTCTGTCAGGATTATAGTTTGCTTTGAAAACGTATAATTTTCGCTACTATTTAGATATTCATGTGATAACTAGCAGGTTGCCCGGTTGGTTACTTTAGGCACGTTATTTAATTCACTTTTAACGCTCAGCGACACTTTTCTTTGCCACTTACTACAAATTGTATACTTTATTTTGAATGAAAATAAAGTTAGCTGTCATTATATAATACGATAAAAGAAGACTAATTTGTTGAGAAAGAAGCGACATAGGAGGACTTTCTAAATTGCCATAGTCTACATTTCTCTTGAGCCCAATTTTCTAAAAAAATAACTAAAAAATTATTTTGAAGTAATCGTATGGGTATGCACAAAAAAAATTGAAAAAATCAGTGTTGTGAGCGCACAGTTGAATATGAGAACGAGGATTATTTGGCGCGGAAAGACAGTCACGTTGAGTTTCATGAAACTCCGAATATATGTTTGATAGCACTAATTTTATGTCACCCCCACCCCCCATACAACCTTTCAACATTTTGAGATGCCACATGATCTACGTTTGAACGGGGCTTGCGCATGTTGTCAGGGGCGAAACTATAGTTAGGTATCGTCTGATGAATAAATTGAAAATATTTGACATTCCCAATTGTTGACATATTTATTTATTGTATTATGTTCTTATATAAAGTTTGTATTAAGTTCGCGACTCTCTAAATGGGGTTTCATCACTAATTTTTATTTTTATTTTTATATTGCCTGCTTGCAGAATCGGCAGAAAGCCTATCTTCTTCCTCTCGTTAGTACTCCAGGTCCTCTTCGGGCTGATAGTCGCCATTTCTCCTGATTATTACACCTTCATGCTCACCAGGATGATCGTTGGAAGTACCACTTCTGGGGTCTATCTTGTCGCTTATGTTATTGGTAAGTAACGAATTATCTTCTGGTCCATAATAAGTATGAGATCTCCAATATTTTCTATTATTTAATCAACGCTATGAAACTTAGATCATTCATTGTTGATAAATAATGTATTTCTGCTTCCATATTATATTTATATTCAATACCTACATCGCCACTCCATATTTACTCTCTTTTTTATATTATTATTATTAATTTGTAGTTATTTATTTTATTTATACATTTTTTCTCATTTCTTTTCGTTGTAATATTACTCTTCATTTATTAAGGGGAAAAAAATCTTGTGACTGTCTGAACAATTTAACAAATAACGCAACAATCTTAATAACTGCCGAAGTAATGAACGTATCGACACGAAATTATATGAAAATCCAAACCCCCATAAGATTAACCAACACCTGTCGATTTTCAGCAAAATTGGTAGAAGGAAAAAGAGGGATAAGAAGAGGTCAACTCAAAAACCTTCCTAAGTAGAGACTTATTGATTTTCAACGAATACAGTAGATAGATATCAGAGGGAGATGGAAACTTATTTGTTTAATTTAATAATGTTTTGTTGGTTTAGCTATGGAGATGGTGGGTCCCAAGAAGAGGATGTTGGCGGGAGTCATCTTCCAAATGTTCTTCACCTTTGGATTCATCATGACGGCCGGGTTTGCCTACTTCTACAGATCCTGGCGCACCCTTCAGGTGGCCCTTACTCTACCCGGCATTGCCTTTTTCTGCTACTGGTGGTAAGTTCAGTGTCTTTATTTAATTCGATTAGAGATGGACCACAGCAAATCTCTGGATGTGGCCAGAATGCTCCACAGTAAAGTAACCTATACGAATATGGAATTTATATGTAATATATATATATAATAATAAAGAGGGCGCCGCACAGTGTGAAATTTATGAATTTTGATTTTCAAAATTCGAACCCCCGCTCAATTTTTGATCAATTTGGATGAAACTATGTGCAGAATATTTTTGTGAGAGCTGACTTTTTATGAGGTAACTGCGGGTTTCACAATGAAGGTATTATATGTCAATTGACAGCTCCCAAAACCCTGCGAAAATTTGAAAACATTTTAATTTTTTTTGTCTAAGTTTTTGTTAACGGATTTTTAAAACTTAAATGAATGTTTTTTGGGTTGTTGATTACGAATTCAATATTTGTTTTAGCCAAAAGTGGTCCAAATGTTGTCATTTTGGCCTAAAGTGGTCCAAATTATATATATTGGCTATTTTTGCCACTGGCATATAATAGCCTGATTGTGAAACCCGCAGTTATCTGATAAAAAGCCAGCTTTCACAAATATTTTGCACCTAGTTTCATCCAAATTGATCAAAAATTGTGCGGGGGCTCGATTTTTGAAAATCAAAACTCATAAATTTCACACTGTGTGCCGGTAGCTCAGTGGTATCGAAAACAAACCCGACCGAGGCCCTTAGTTAATTTTATCTGGGAGGTAAAATAAACTCAAGCACGCCGTCCTTCGGATGGGACGTTAAGCTATGGTCCCGAGCCTGTACGATCTCAGGTACTCATTAAAGACCCCTACCCCAAGTGAATAAAAATTTAGGGTAGGCAAAATTTAGGACTCCCACAGTAGAGTCGGGCGCATGTCCACCAGAGTGACGAAAGAGCGCTCTGGTAGTAGGCGATATGACCCCATCATGAGTCATAAAACCTAACCTAACCTATAATGATAAAAATATTAAATAGAAGTCATTACAATAGAAATTAATTATAGTGTCGATAAGAAATTTCAGTTGTGATAAGTAAAAAACATGGATTTTTATCCAAATGAAAAGAAATAGGTTTTGAGAGAGGGGAGTGAACATGTATTTTATGATATAATTGAAACTGGGGAAGGACATTGTCTATGATTAACCAACAACTGTTTTGTTTTCTACTCAGGAGCCATGGCAACCATTATGTCTAGTTAGGTTAGGTTTTATGACTCATGCCCGGGCTTTAACTACGAGGTCATGTCGCCTACTACCAGAGCACTCTTTCATCATTCTGGTGGACATGAGCCCGACTCTACTGTGGGAGTCCTAAACTTTGCCTATCCTAAATTTTTATTGACCTAGAGCAGGGGTCTTTAACGAGTACCTGACATCGTACAGGCTCGGGGCCATCGCTTAACGCCCCATCCGAAGGGCGGCGTGCTTAAGTTTATTTTACCTCCCAGATAAAATAAACTAAGGGCCTCGGTCAGGTTTCGAACCCACGTTCTTTGAGATCATTAAGTCTAGTTGTCAGAACATCTATCACGCTTGCGTAGTTTTGTTCTTATCTCTCATATTGTTTACTTTACGATACCTGGTTCAAGGAAGGATTATAAATTATGAAAATTTCCGCCTCATAACAGAAACTGATATTTTACAGAAATAAATAAATAAAATAAACTTAAAATTTAAAAAAATCTTTAATTAATAAAATTTTAAAGTCTATACATATTTTTTGTTAACTATTTGCGTTGTATCCGTTTCAGGTTAAACAATGTCCATACAAGTAGTTTGTAGTTTTCGTGTCTGTTCCATGACGGGAAAATGGCTAAATATCTTTGAAACTTCATATTTTGAATCTGTATTCAGTAATAATTTCTAGGATAATATCATTACAAAATCACGTAGAAAAAAGGTTACTTTTATACAGTAACATATATTTCATGTTTTCTCAGTTAGTTGATTCTACTTGAAAAATATAATGACATCATTTTCATTTTAAACATATTTTTTTTAAAGAATTGTAACATTTGCTATTATAGATAAATAATTTTTTTAAAGTTAGGAAGGTAAGCGATATTGGGATAGGGGAGAGACAGTAATAATAAAAACGCAACAGGAAATTTTAAGACAACCTATCTGGAAATCATGAAAATATTAGGGAATTTTTAATTGCTATTTTTGTTGGCTACCCACAATTATAAAATTTCGTGCTGATTAATTGATTCAATTGTGAACTATGATTTTCCACAAAGACATCAATTTTTTTTTCTTTGCACTTCTCCAGGGAAGTTATGACAATTGGTCAAGTATTTTAATTGCTAAGTTTTTACTGGAATTTTATGTTTTCCAAACACTTGAATTTAAAAATTAAAAAAAAAAAAAAATGCATAGACATGAGGGAAAAGGACGACCAGTCACTTCTCTCTAGGAGCAGTAAGTGGGTGAGGTGAGCATTACACCCCCACTGCAAGTCTCCACTGGAGGGGGACCTCCCGAATCGCTTGACTCATGGCCTCTTATACTATAGAGTTACCCGCTATCCTCATCTTCTGAATATTTTCTTTTATTTTTTCAGGTTCATTCCTGAGTCTGTGAGATGGCTGTTGACCAAGTCCAGATGGAACGAGGCTAAGGCCAACCTCAGGTCTGTCGCCAAAGAGAACGGAAAAACACTCCCAGAGTCAGTACTCGACGATCTCTGCACCGAGGTAATTAATCGTACCTAATTTCTCTCATAAATGACCTCAAATGTTATAGATAACCTTAAAATACGAGTCGAGCACACATTAACGTTGAAATAAGTGAAGTTCGCCAGTAGCGTTTTTGGAAGCATTACCCTATCAGTCTACGATCAAAAAATGCTGTTTTTCAAGAAGTACTTTCTGTGTTTTCTGCATTCCTCCATTACTGAGGCCGAAAATCCTCCTTCCTCAGGAGTCCTAAACCCAGATGAAAGATTGTCTTCTCCCCCCTGAGGTCTGTTGCTATTTGTTTAAATGTTGATTCCTCTTGTTGTCAAAAATGCAAAACTTTATGGAGCTTGGTTCTGGATTGGTTTTGAAGCAGTTGTGAGTAGTTCTGCACCATACTCCATCGCTTGGACGAACATGTATTGTATCCTTGGGCGAAGATATCCTAGGACATGCCCCACTTTGTACCCCTCTACGACAGTCTGCTTAGTCCATCTTATCTTGGCGTCATGCCAACCCATGGAACCGGTTAAAGATTAAATTATAAAACAAAATATGATTATTCTTTGAGAAAATGAATTGTTGTCATGTTTCACGCGAAAACCCCTATTTAAGGTAAAATGGACCTTACAATTTTCTCTACAACTTTCATCCTAAAACATTTTCTAATTAAGTTATAAACATGAACGGTATCTTGTAAAATGTACTTAGGCCCTGGTGTAAAGTGGTCTCAGTTTTTGTCTAATTTCGGCCAAAAACTAATCAGAAGTTCGCAGATGTGACTCCTTCATTCCAAACTTCAAGTTCATAACTACAATAGTTTTAAATTAATAAAACAAACTCATTTTTGAAATATTGTCTATTCCACTAAAGATATATATATAACTACCGGTTTCGGCTTTATACCATCGACCTGACGATGGTATAAAGCCGAAACCGGTAGTTATATGTATATATATCTTTAGTGGAATAGACAATATTTCAAAAAATAAGTTTGTTTTATTCATTTATTACAAGTTTCCACAATATGTCCGCGTTCCTCAACTTAGAAGTTGACAATAGTTTTTGCTGTAGAGAGCTCACTACTTTCCAATCAGATACACACACACGTACAGACATCATCGCGAAAATGGTTAAAACGTATTCAGGGGACCTTATAACGCGAAAATCGTTTGAAATCTTGAATTCTGATTTTTGCACGATTATACTTCCTTATACGGAGGAAAGTAAAAATATATGTACAGTAGAGTCCCGCTAATCCGGACTAGATGGGACCGAACCCCGCCCGGATCACCGTAAGACCGCATTAAACGGAATTTGCTGTAAAATGCACATGTTAAATATTTTAAAATATTAGAGTAAATATTTAGCGCGCCGACTTCTTTGTCGGCATTTTTTATCGTAGCCAACTGAGTAAGTCAAGTCAAACAGGGGGTTTGACTTGACTTACTCAAAGAGGGGCTTTGAATTATTTTCGTACTTACCGCTCGCTAAATTAAGTTTTTAGTTTACTAAATTTTAAATAGTTTTTTTTTAAGTCCCGTCCGGATTAACCGGGTGTCTGGATAATCGGTGTCAGGATTAACGGGACTACTGTATATTGTTGAAAAATATTAATAATGGGCGGTTTTGTGTTGTGTTGTGAAGATAATGTTCGTATTCCTGGTATATGTCTGTAAAGTTTACTATATGTTTCGGATTCTCTGAGTAACATAGAAGTGTTTATTGTTGACGTACGTTGGGCACTGTATTATAAGTTTGAGGTTTTTTTTCTATTGAAACGCTTCGATTGGATGTTTTTTTTTTTCTGAGATTTATATCTGTGATCCGTATCTCCATAATGGTCTTAGTAATTGTAACAGTTTCGTTTTTGTGTCATGTCTAATTTCGAATGTCTATTTAGACGTTTAAGAAAAAGAGTATTTTCAGACGGTTATGCGTTTTTCGTGGTGTCATGTCAGTTTCCTGTCTGTTATCAGTCCTCGGTGTCGTCCGGTATTAGTTTGAAGTAGAGGCTTGTAGATAAACATTGCGTTTCCATCGAAGTGCTATCTTATCTGAAGGTTTAGAAAATAAATTGCTCATCTAAAACACTACGTTCTACTCCGGATGTATTTATGTTCTTTTATTATTGTTTGTTTTTGCAGATAGAAGCGGAGAAGAAAGCTGAAGCAGCCACTGGGGAGAAGCCCTCTCTCTGGCGTCTCTTCCAGTATCCCAACCTACGGAAGAAGACACTCGTTATATTCTTTCTATGGTACCTACACTAATTAATAAAAAAAATCTTGAGCACGTCGTCCTTCGGATGGGACGTTAAGTGATGGTTTCGAGGCTGAGTTATGTCAGATACTCAACTAAACCTAGGCAAAATTTAGGTCTCCCACTGTAGAGTCAGGCTCATGTCCACCAGAGCGACAAAAGAACGCTCTAGTAGTAGGCGATATAATAGTAATTGAAGCCTAGAGGCCAATCAATATAAGTAAAGAAAAAAAAATTCTGGAGATTGGAAATAGGGAGATTTACAGTTGAAAAATATAAAATTCCCAGGGGTCGCTCTCATTATTTTTATATAACAAACAACTTCAAAGTTGAGAAACGCGAACATTTTGCGGAAACTTATAATAAATAAATAAAAAACTTAGTTTTTGAAATATTGTTTATTCTACAAGAAATTTAAACTTAAATTATCGGTTTCGGCATTATTCCATCGTCATGTTTACTTCAAAATAAGTTGTTTGTTATTTAAATTGCTTATCATCATCATCATCATCATAGGCGCTACAGCCCACCGCACCAAACCGTCTTGCGTCTCTGTTCACCGTTTTCTGCTGGGTCGTCCCACTCTTCTCCTTCCCTCCGGTGTCACATTCACAAGTTTCTTTAGTATAAGGTCCTAGTCCATCTGTCTTACGTGTCCAGCCTAACGGAGTCTGGCAACTCTAATCCAGTGCTACAATTTTGGCTCGGTATAGAATGCGTACTTCATTCTGGGTGGGGCCGTAGATACTGCGGAGTATTCTCCTCTCAAATGTGTCAAGACGCCTATCTTCCGCCACGCTGAGGGTCCATGTCTCCGACCCGTATGACAGAACTGGCCTCACAAACGTCTTGTACAGCAGCACACATTTCTTGTGGAATGGACAATATTGCAAAAAAAAAAACTACGTTTCTTTTATTTATGTAATAAACGTCAGAATATATTTCTGCAATCTGTGTCGAAAGGTAATAAAATAAATAAAAACAAATAACCTATTTAACTTTTATATTCTCTAATTTCACAAAAATATATTCATAAAATGTATCTAGGAGGTGAAAAAAACTTTGAGCACGCGGTCCTTTGGATGGTCCCCAGCCTGTACGATGTCAGGTACTCATTAAAGACCCATTATTTTATTTGTCTCTTAGTGTTTGTAGTAACAATCCATAAATAAATAATTGTTTAAAAACAATTTGACTTGCTTCTGACATGGTCCAATTAGCCTCCATGCAACACAACCTGCAGGAATCCCAGCCAAACGGCACAAATTTTGATAAGTGTGGAAGAGATAAGAGGGACCACAAAACTGTTCACTTTTAAATTTGTGGTTTTAAATTCTCCATACTGATAAGGAGTGAAATGGAGGATTTATGTATAGTTAGTTATTATCACTCATGCCCTGGGCTTTAACTACAAGGTCAGAGCGCCCTTTCGGTGGGAGTCTTAAATTTTACCTACCTTTGGTTTATTCACATAGAATAAGGGTCCAACGACTATACATCGCATAACGTCTCTTCCGAAGGACAACGTGCTCCTGTTTTTTTCTCCAGATAGAAAACCTAAGGGGGTTTTGAACCCTCGATCTCAAGCTCAGTAGACAAGCACGCTATCTGTGAGCTACTGGAGCCCTCTTTTTCATGTTATATTTTTTATTATTAATCATAAACATGATTACTGAAAATAACACTGTAAATATTATATCATGGAGATAAAGCAATATTTTGATGTATTATTACAGTTTTATAATGAAAACATGTGAAAGGTTTTGGAGAAAACAAGGTGTCCAACAAAAATTAAATTCTGATGACGAAAATTAAATTTTGAAGTAATTTATTATCAGGTCAACTTTTTTCTATACTTTATTTTCATGTTTCCTGACCCTTTGAATCCAAAAGTGACAAGAAAATAAATAGACAAATATAATTTTTTTGCACTAAATGATACAGTCGCCGATATTAAAAAAAAAACATATTGTATCCTCAGAATATGAATGTAAATTAATAAATAAAATAATAAACGTGGGTTCGAAACCCGACCGAGATCCTTAGTTTATTTTATCTGGGAGGTAAAATAAACTTAAACATGCCGTCCTTCGGATGGGACGTTAAGCGATGGTCCCGAGCCTGTACGATGTCAGGTACTCGTTAAAGACCCCTGTCCCAGGTGAATAAAAATTTAGGGTAGGCAAAATTTAGGACTCCCACAGTAGAGTCGGGCTCATGTCCACCAGAGTGACGAAAGAGCGGTCTGGTAGTAGGTGATATGACCTCGTCGTTAAAGCCCGGGCATGAGTCATAAAACCTAACCTGGGAACCCAGAAAAGTTAATGGAAAAAAAAAAGCTGTCCTCAGCTCGAATTCATCAAATACGTTTCCGCTCTCCCTCCGATGCTCAATATTTGACTTACAGTGACTTCGGAATCCTCGTACTACATGTTGTGTCGATACATTCATTATATCGGTAGTTATTGGGATTTTTGAGTTGAGCCCCTTTGATCTCTCCCTACGCTTCGGCTGATTCCGCTGAAAATTAATAGGTGTCGTCCTTATATGGCTTTGAATTTACATATGAAATTTCGTGTCATTACATTCATTACAGTAGCAGTTACTAAAGTTTTTGTGTTAAGCTCCCGCTAATCCCTTTTTTCCCTTTGGCCGATTTGGGTGGAAGTCGATAGGTGTTGTCCTTAAAGGGCTTTGAATTCACATATGGAATGTGTCATTCTATCGGGAAGTAATAGTTTTCACAGTCACACATGGACAGACATTTTTTCTTTTTCATTTATGGAATCAGGAGTTCAGAAAACGTGAAATTCTGTTGAGAACTCAGCATCGAATTTTTGACCAATTACCTAACTTTCCCTATTTGAGAGTGAACTGAGAGCGAATTGACTACAAATAATTCCAACTGGGGACGTACATCGCCGGTGATTCACCAACAAAGTTTTACATTCTCTCAGGTTGACTTCATCAATTCTCTATGGCATCATCTGTGGTATGGAAGTAATGTAAGTTTGTCTGTTTCAGGTTCGTCAACAGTGGAACCTACTATGGATTATCCTGGAACACATCCAGTCTGGGCGGCAACGAATATATGAACTTTGTCTTCTCCGGAGCTGTGGAGATCCCTGCCTACATTCTTCTCATCCTCACCCTCAACAGATGGGGTCGCAAGTGTATTCTCTGTGGCTCCATGATCCTGGCTGGCCTCTGTCTCATGGTCACTGTCTTCGTACCACCAGGTATCGTATAGTCTTAGGCGGCAAACATAAACCAACCCCTAAAAAACCGAGATTGTCAATCATCCATTTCCATAGATAGTAATTGATTGATTACAGGGGTGGGTTTTGTACCAAGTTACCCAGACCCTAAAGACCCATATAACAGCTCCTGCTAGCTCTTCCTTCCAACTACCTTCTCTCCTCTTGAAGCGCAGGATTCTTTTGAAGCTCTGTTTCCTCAAGAGGAACGCCTCATCGAAGATTCTCCATCTGAGGTGTGAATAACACATTCCCTAGGATCTGTAGATAGTAATTAATAATAATATTATAAGTAATTTTATTTACATTCCTTTATTATACTCTGTTTAAAAACACATGCGAGGTGTGTTCAAAAAATAACGAGAATTTTCGGTTTTTGAAAAGAATTTTATTTATTTGTCTACATCAATGTTATCCCCTCCAAAATAGTCCCCATGAGATATTATACACTTATGCCAGCGCTTCTTCCAATCCCCGAAACACTTCTGGAACTCGATCTTTGGGATAGCATTTAGCTCTCTCATCTATGCTTGTGAAACGACAGCCCTTTAAGGTTCTCTTTATTGTTGAAACACAGACAGAAAACAGGGGGAACAGAAATTCGGCCAAAATTTCACGAACCAAACATCCGATTTGGCTAACTATGTACAGATACTTTTCAGACATGTTTAGCAACACAACAACGAAAAAATCGCACGAATTGGACTAATACAACCCGGGAAATTACAAAGTTCCCTTTACTTTTTGAACACACTTCGTTCATGTTCATTATACAATTATATATTTATATTTTTTTCTGTGCACAGAAATTTAACAATTTTCCTAAAAGAAAATTAACACTTGGAAAGTAGTATGACGAATATTATCTGAAAATCTTGATGATGAATAGAATGCAAGAACATGATCCCGTTGAAATTGCATTTCAAACCCCCCAAAAAAATTGTAAATAATATCTCCTAATTACAAAAATTCAACAAAAATCGACATTTTAAGTACTTGAAAGTTAAAAAAAGAAAAATTAATAATTATCCTTAGAAGGATTCAATAAGTTTAAAATCTTTCATTTTGTTTTCTTATTCTCAAAATGAGACGGGTCCCAGGTTTCAGATTTTTGAAGACTTGGTCCCTACGCGTGGAGTACACTTGATACTATTTGTGTGTGTGTTACAGGTATGATATGGCTAAACATCTTCCTGGCCATGTTTGGTAAGCTTGCCATCACCATGTCCTATGGGACTGTCTACATTCTCACCGCTGAACAGTTTCCCACCGTTGTGAGGAACGTAGGTCTGGGCGCGGCCTCCACTTGCGGCAGGGTCGGCGGCATCTTGGCACCATACGTCAACATCATGGTCAGTTTAAAAGAAGGAAATTTATCGGTGAATCCCCGGTCATGTATTTTCCCACCACGAATTTATCACCTAATTTTTTGAATATATAAAAAAATCTCAAACCAATAGAGCTAATTTGGTGAACATCAATAGAGGTTCTGTATACAGACATTTTTTTTTTATTCAAAAAGATTCAGGACATCGGAAATGAAATGCCGGGGAAAACTCAACATTTTTCTGACCAAACAAAATGAACAAAAACAAAAATTTATATATATTTTTTAAATATTGTCTATTTCACAAAATATATATAATATATGAGAGTACTTTCGGTATTGTTATTATCAAACCTGTTACATCACCAGTATCACAAGAACTCAGTATTTGTTAAGTCATGGCTGAAGATGGTAGCAATACCGAGAGCACTCCCATATATAATTAGAGATAGTTAACCTCACAGCACTCTAAGCACTTTCCAGCGCGGAAATCAGATCAAAGCTGGTAAGGGAGTGCGCAAATCATCGTTAAACATCCTAGGAAACTGTAAGAAGATAGGACTCTACTGGGTTCCCGGACACTCGGGATACAGGGAAACGAAGAGGCAGACCGACTAGCCAAGGAAGGTTCAAGTAAGCCTTTTATGGGGCCAGAGCCAGTGCTGGGAGTATCTCGGGAGACATACCGAACCTGAATCAAAGAATGGACTAAGGACCTTTTGAAGCGTACATGGAGAGAAAAGACCACATGCAGGCAGTCGAAGATGTTCCTGGAAGGGGAGTTAGGGTTCTGAAAGACAGGATCCTGAACCTCAAAAGGAACGAGCTCAGGCAACTGACTGGAGTTCTCACAGGACATGGTCCGTTCAATAGACAACTACGCACTGTGGGAGTCAAGGACAGTCCTACCTGCGATAGATGTGGGGAAGAAGACGAAACGGCCGCACACTTCCTGGGCATCTGCTCTGGATATGCGCGAATGAGATTCCGCATCTTTGGTGGAGATGTAATCGCAGAGGAGGGCTTTAGAAGATTGGACTATGAGATCATTCTCAGGTTCATTAAGGAAACTGGGAGACTGAACACTTCCTGAAGGGCTTGGTTTAGGTAGTATAAACATACAGGTAACATAATAAGGGGGAAGCCCAGCGCTTCCAGGGAAGGGATAAGAGCACTGGATGCTTAGGTCCCTAGGTGTAAAACACCAGCCCACCACATATATATGTATATATATATTATGACTCATGCCCAGACTTTTACCTTCAAGGTCATATCGCTTACTACCAGAGCGCTATTTTGTCGCTCTGTTGGACATGAGCCCGACTCTACTATGGGAGTCTTAAATTTGTATTCACCTAGGGTAGGGGGTCTTTAACGAATATCTGTCATTGTACAGGCTCGGGACCATCGCTTAACGTCTTAACCGAAGAACGGTGTGTTCAAGATTTTTCTATTTTCCCATATATTATATATATTTTGTGATATAAACAATATTTTAAAAAAAAAAAACATACATTTTTCTTTATTTTCTATCAAGTGTTTCATAACATATCTGCAGAAAATGTTAAATGTCATCTTTCTGACCGATTTGATAACTTTCCTTTGTTGTTGGCAGGCTGAACTATGGACCCCGCTGCCTCTCATAGTTTTCGGAGTTTTGGCTTTCGTGAGCGGCACCTCAGCACTCATCCTCCCAGAGACCCTCAACAAAAAGCTACCAGAAACTATCGAGGATGGCGAAAATTTTGGAAAGTATGTCAACATTCTTATATTATCATTATAAATGCATGTTTCTGTTTTTGTCCTTTCCTAATCATATATGGAGGGTTCAGAGCACAAGTGAACCAAGTCCATCACATTTGATTCCGAGCAATTGGCTCTCAAAGTTTTTTTTTCATAATCAATTCTGACGTGCACCGTAGTAATAAATGTCATTATAGCTGAAACGGTTGTCCTTTCATTAAATAAACTGTCAACTAAAACAATCAGAATAATGGGTTTATGGACTTGGTTCACTAGCGCTCTGAAATAAATGAAAAACTGGGGACAAGGACTTGATTCAAGCTGATATCCTGCGGCGTTAAAATGAACTAAGGACTTGGTTCACTTGTGCACTGACCCCTCCATATATATATATATAGATATATTGTTAATGATGTTAATTAAATGTTATTTTTAATTTACAGGAAAAGTTACAAAGATGAAGAACAAAATAATTCAGCGGAATTAAAAACATTGAATGAGAACAAGTCATGATTGTTTCTGCCGACCTACTTCGTAATTTTATTATTTTTTTAGTTGACTAGCCTTTTGTTTATAAAAAAAAAGAACAATAATTTTTAAGGCTGTTTGGTAAATTTATATAAAATGTTCAAAAAATATTAACAATAATTAGCTATACGACAAATGTTATTTATTGTTGCTTAGGCCAAATTGTTGAATTTTGAATAATATTATATTTATATATATATATTTTGCAATGAACCATCTTTGCACAATTTTTTAATCTATGATGAACTTTGTAAGCATTAAATTCATTGCTCACCGTTCTGCATAATAATAAAATCAAAATGTGTTAACATTTTTATAGATTGTCTATTTATATATTTACATGTTTAAAGCTCGTAAGTTAGTAATTAAATTTAGGTTAATTATATAAAAAACCAATGTCCCCAAATTTAAAAGTTTGGAATTTTTTAACTCAAATTATTGAGAATCAATGAAATTTTTGACAATACCATATTTTAGAATGGATGTATCTACTTTTTTTTTCTGGATCTTCCTGACAATGATGGATGTCTAATATTATTTTTTTATTATGAATGAAAATTTAAAATTCTGAGTAGCCAAAGTCTGATAATTTTGAACTAGACTGTAAATTAATCATATTTTTTCCAATTTTTTACTAAAATGTATCTTTCTTTAAATTTCTTTTAATTGTTTTGTATTTTACATAAAAAAATTCAGTAAAACTGAAGAGCACGGCCAAGTACGAATCCGTCTTTCCTGGTGTCCGGCCGTTGCTGTCTTTTTTTCGTTATCGTTATAATTTTGGGTTATTTCTTGTTATATATATAGTTTTATCTTTATCTTTGCATATATAGATCACATGTTATTTATTATACATTTAAAAAAATTCATATATTAACATTGATGACGTCATCCGGACGCCCGGACACTGAAAAAGGAAAAAGAAAAAAAAGTTATTTTGTTGCCAATTTTGACCCTTCGAAACTTGGTCAAAAATTATTATTTTTTAATTTTGTTCAGCTCTGAGTTCTCCAGACGGCTCTGTCGGAAAAAACATCATTTTGTTAATGAATAATATACTTGTTTCGATGCAAAAAGTGGCATTTGGTGTCACGAGAAAAGTAACACAGCAGTGTCTTTCGACATTTTTTTTGGACTTGGCCAGAGACACTGCCGTGTCTCCTGAGGTGGTTCGAGTTTACCATTTTGTAAATAAGAACTAATTGAAACATCTGTTCAGCTGGTAAGCTTAAAATGTTAGTTTTACCTGTTCTGTGTCAAAGGCTAGTTGAAATTTATAGAATGTATGCAAATATGTTTATGTTAAGCGAAAAAGTTTAAAAACCTGTTTGTATGTTTATTTATACAATTAAATAAAAAACTACATTGTATCATTAACTGCCTCCAAAAAAAAGTATATATACATACATGTATGTATATATTGAAGGAATTCGGAATAAAAAACTCAGTATTTGGCCAACATTTCGGAAACTATTTTTTTCCTTCTTCAGGGCTTTATAGTGATTAATTGATAGAGTCGACAGTATTTTTTCTATATTCTATGTTGTCGAGTTTTGTTTCTTTCGTATAAATAAAAAACTCAGTATATAACCAACGTTTCAGAAACTATTTACTTCCTTCTTCGGAGTCTTATTGTCACAAATACATACAACCTTCACCGCACAACATCCACTTGAGTCATGGATAAGGCCCTCAAGAAGAAAATAAATAGTTTCCGAAACGTTGGCCAAATACACGCCAAACCTCCTTGTCCTAATGATACGTACAAATAGACGTTATTGTATTATAACATATGTTAATATTCATCTCAATCCTTCCTTCAATATTGAAAAGATACTGTCCACTATAATTCATTATATATATATATCCAAATCCGTCTCAATGTGCCTTGATGGAAGTCGTGTATTTCATAAATTATCTTGATTTATTCTTTATTCTTCAAATTTGCCAAACTTATAAAATATTTAATTCTCATGAAAACTATTTTCAATGGAATTTATTACAATAATGCTTTCTTAGAGTTGAGGTGAGAGGACTGACGTTGCTATAGCTACACTTGTACAATATTTAATAGGTTAGGTTAGGTTTTATGACTCATGCCCGGGCTTTAACTACGAGGTCATATCGCCTACTACCAGAGCGCTCTTTCGTCACTCTGGTGGACATGAGCCCGACTCTACTGTGGGAGTCTTAAATTTTGCCTATCCTAAATTTTTATTCATCTAGGGTAAGGGGTCTTTAACGAGTACCTGACATCGTACAGGCTCGGGACCATCGCTTAACGTCCCATCCGAAGGACGGCGTGCTTAAGTTTATTTTACCTCCCAGATAAAATAAACTAAGGGCCTTGGTCGGGCTACGAACCCACAACCTTGAGCTCAGAAGGCAAGCACGCATACCACTGAGCTACCGGCGCCCCTCCCAATATTTTATACAATTTTGCAATTTTTAAACAAAAAAATTTAATTTGTAATTTTATTGAAATACCCTTTGCTTTGACTTTGGTTCGATAAGAATTTTGTAATATAATTCGACAAAAATAATATTGGGTTAAAACATTCTTATTTTTATTTATTTATTTTTTCAAATTTTAATTAAAACAATTTTTTTTACTGAAAATGTATGTATAGTGCTTTTTGGTTTCTCTATGTCATTACATAAATACATTAAATTAAATGAAAATTGGAGAAAATTAACTCTCAGCGAAATATTTGGAAATCTGTTCCATTCAATGTTGACAATGTTCATTTTGCCATTATTATCTCCTTATTGTTTAATTTATTTTTATTATTGTTATAAAATTAATGTTATTGTTAGTTGTTTATTATAAGTTACCAAAATCATCATCATTCCTTATGTATGTATGGTCCAATCACATTAATTTATGTTTGTAATATTTTTATTTTTTAAATAAAAAAAAAAAAACTCATTAAATTAATTATTTTTGTTCTTATTTTTCCCTTCCCACTCTTTTATTACTTTCTTATACCTATAGCATAAAGGGAGTATTGTCATCGTGCGAAAATCCGAGATCGAGATTTGAACTGATTTTCACGTTTTTTAGGGTCACCTGAATTACGTTTTGACAATTTTCGCAATTATGTCTTTCTGTGTAGTGTATGTGTGCATGATTGGAAAGTTGTGAGCGCTCTACTGTGAAAATGATTTTGTATATATGAGTTTGAAATTTGGAATGAAGAGCATGAAGAGGAATCTTGTATTTTTAATTGACTTCATGTATGTTATATATGTCTCTATAACAGTGTTGTATTTGATTATTTACACAACTTCCATGAACCCGGGAGGGAGTTCTATCTATGAAATAAAACTCCCTGCCTGACGAGATTCGAACCCGCAACCATGATGTATGTGACTAAAGTCCACATGGCCCTAATCTAGAAATATGTACAAAATATCATTACTCAAACTCTGATCAGTAAATAACTTGGGGAAATAACTTTTTACTTTCTGATATCTATAGATTGAGGAATCGTACGAAAATCCGAGATCGAGTAATCAAAGAATTTTCAAGTTTTAAGGTTTCCCTGAATACGAGCAAGATCAGAAGGTAGAATCCACCAAATAAAGAGATCATTGCTGTCTTAATGTTTTTTTCAGAAAATATGAAGAGTACTCTGGTTGGTGGTAACTGAAGTAAGCCAACCTGCCTGCTCCATCAAACATCTTTAACTTGATACACACTTCTCCGTATTGGATCCTGTATCTATGGATTGTGTCATATATTCTAAGACAAGTTTCTTGTAGATCATCATGGGACCTGTCCTATTGCCATGTTCGCCCATTATATGTAAAAATGAAAGAAACGTGGGCATAGAAATGAAGGGTTTTGGGTGTGAACCACGTTTTTATGGCTTCAAAGTTAAATTTCTTCCATTCATAATGAGAAAATTAAAAACCAAAATACAACTTTCGAAAGGTCTTGAGTTGTAGAAGTTATGACCGCAGAGAAAGCGGAGTTTTGAAAAAAATGGATAGAAAAAAAATGCAGGTGAAAATTTTAATAAAACTTTGTTAAGTATTAAATTTTACATTTGTGCCCCAGAAAGCACAACCAGATGAAGTCAACTTAATATGCTGACGTAACTATCTAAACGAAAATTTTGTCTACTTTTCAATGGTATCCTCAGATCTTCTGTAGCACAAATAGAACTGGAGTTATGTTTACTTTTAGGTAAAAAAAATACGATAATAAAAAAGTGAAATAACTAGAAAACGAAGCGATTTCAGAATGTCAATAAAGTATTTTTTGTTCCAAATGAGGTGTAGAATTGATTCCTGAAGTTTGTCACACCTTAACATAGGACACCCTGTAGGTTAGGTTTTATGACTCATTCCCGGGCTTTAACTACGTCATATCGCCTACTACCAGAGCGCTCTTTCATCACTCTGGTGGACATGAGCCCGACTCTACTGTGGGAGTCCTAAATTTTGCCTACCCTAAATTTTTATTCACCTAGGGTAGGGGTCTTTAACGATTACCTGACGTACAGGCTCGGGCTCGGGACCATTACTTAACGTCCCATCCGAAGGACGGCGTGCTTAAGTTTATTTTACCTCCCAGATAAAATAAACTAAGGGCCTCGGTCGGGTTTCGAACCCACAACCTTGAGCTCAGAAGCCAAAAAAAAAAAAAGTATCTAAATTAATTGATACTGCTATTAACTTTACCTCAATCTGATGAACTTCAAAATATTTAGTTGGTGAATAAGCAGGAATTTACTTCCCCAACGCAAATAAAAAAAGTTTTTGCACTCGAAATGGAATAGGTTCGCAATACAAAAAGGCAATTAATTATTTAAATAAATGTTTATTAAATAAAAATATAACAGAATCAAACAAAAAAAATTAAAAACTACAAATGTGTTACATCTCTTCAGTCTCAAATCACAAGAAACATTCTCATTATATATTAAATATGACCCTTTTTGCATCTATTCTAAATATCCAACTAAATTTTATCATAAAAAAATAAATATAATCTAATATAAACCCAACTTTATGATTTAATATATATATATTTTTTTAAAACAAATATTGTCATAATATACAGTTTATTTATATAAACAACAACAAATAACATTTAAATGGTGAATAATAATGGAAAACGTTGAGTGGAAGATGAGGTCATAAGAAGTCCTGGGTTTATAAGTAATAGAAAACAAGATAAAATAAATAAAAAATTCTTCGGTTATGTACTTCCTCAGCAGGAATTAATCAACTACTTTTTCGCGCGTCTTCCAAAGCCAATTAGACGATTTGAGCTAAAACATTTGACATACAAATGGACATTTGTATCTTCGTACTAAATTGTCTAACCATTCTTTACAACGACAGTTATTAGAGTTGTGTGTAAGCCAACCCTCTTTATACCCCCCCCCCCCCCCCCCCCCCCTTCCCTTTTACCGATTTGGCTGAAAATCAATAGGTGTCGTCCTTTAAGGGTTCTGGCTACACATATAAAATTTCGTGATGATACATTGGAAGTTCATAAGTTATTGTGTTCACAGATACACATTTTTTTTTTTTTTTTTTAAATTTTCAAATCAGAAACATGAAACTCTGTTGAAAACATACATAGAATTTCTGACGGGTTACATAACTTCCCCCATTCTTCCCATAGCTGGGGGAGTAAAAAAAAAAATAAAAAAATATTATTATAACATTTTTTGATATTTTTAATATGTTTTGTTTTTATTAAACAATAATACAATGTTTCGGCAAGAAATTCTTTTACTCATAGTTGGTCATCTAGCTTCTATGAATAATTTCAGGAACACTCCTAAACTAGTTTACATTCCTCTTTCTTTAATAATATCAATTGTCTGTGTATTGAGCGCTGAGACACACGGTTGCCAATCACCTCGAACTTTATCTTCCGTTCAAATTTCGAGTTTTGATTTGTATGACTAGATAACATTTCTTTCTATTATGTACAAAACCAAAAGACAAGCCAGTTGTCCTTTAACCTCTACACTGTGTGGGTGGGATGTGTCACTGATAATGACCCTGTTGCGTTGAATATCGGTTCTGATCAAAAATAAAACAATGGGAAGACAATGTCTTTTATTTTTATGAAAAAATACAACAATGTATGGAGCCGAGGAAACTGACACTTCTATGTGATAAAAAGATCATAGATAAAATAAAATAAAGAAGAAAATAGATATGTTGTGTCTCGGAAAACCAGCGAAATAACAGTTAAGAAAATAACTAAAGAATCCGTCACTAATTTCTGTATTCAGCGTATCTATTCAACTGGTAGCTAACTAAGAACTACGTAAACTATTCTACCGTAGACGACTAAACCTACGTCGGCAATCTTTGAGTTCCTCCTCCCTTAGATGTCAACCAGAGGGACAACATTTTTTTAAACGTTAATATTTAATTGGGGGAAAAAAAAAATCCTGATTGAGTCACTAATGTCATTAAAACTTATTGTTAACAAATATAATAATAATAATAATTCAACAAGCTAATTGTTAAAAAGACACATTTTATAAACAAATAAAAAATAAAAGTCCACATAATGCTAAATTGAAAAATTTTCTATTTATATATATATATATATATTTATTTATATTATTGCACTATTGCTAGAATATAAAAATAATATAACAAATGGTATATTCATATTAGGTATATTCGTAAAGTGATCCACCCACATGCAGTACACATTATATAGGGTTCACATTAATCATCTTTCATGAAAAAAAAAAACAAATGGCTGAAATGTATCTTTAAAAAAAAAAAAAACTCCCTCCAAAGCCAATCGACCTTTTGGGAAGTGGACCTATTGATTGATAGTAGAAAATTCAATAGTTTTTTGGAAATGAGGGGTTTGGAAAACATGAAATCTCGGTGAAAACTCAACGTCGAATTTCTGACCGATTACATAACTTCCCCTATACCTGGGAGAAATAATAAATAAAAGCAGATAACTTATTCAACATTTATATTATCTAATTACACAAAAATATATTTTCTATGATTTATGGATGATGATTACTGTGAAACAGGTAGAGCTGGTTGTTATTACATATACATGTATATACTCCAAAACATTAAACATTGCGCCTGTCCTAAATTTCGCGAGTGTCAGTTACCGATGTTGTCAAGTCATGTTATTGCAAGTGTCAAAAGCACTGGTTATTACTTAAGTCTCTCAACAGTAGAGATATTGCCGTTTCAAAACATCAATTGTTTCTATAGAAACTAATATTGTAATTTATATTTACATTTCCCATTAAACTCTATTTAAAAATATATAATCATTCACTATAAATTACATACATTATATACATATATATATTATTTTTGATGTTGAGAGACTTAGCAATCGTTCTAAAAAAAAAAAAAAAAAAAGAAATTTTCCGATCATAGCCCTGGCAACAGTCGTATTGATACTTGACAATTAAGAAAAAACATACGTATTTAAAAATATTATCTATTTCACAAAATACATATAATATATGGGAGTACTTTGGGCATTGCTACCATCTTCAGCCACGACTTAACAAATACTAAATGGAAGTTCAACCAGTTTACACTCCCAACTGTCTCTTCTCCAGCCCCCGTGGGCTTGTATTATCTTGTCACATTCTCTTCTACAGTAAAGTAAAAAAATCGTTGAAAAATTGAAATACCTCAAATATTAACCCTTTTTATTGCCAATAATATAATCCTCCAGTCTCTGTGTATATGTACTTAACTTTATTTACTCAAAATTATATACTTTTATTTATTGTTATACTTAATTTATTTCATATATACAAATATATATATTTTTATTTTAATCATCACTGGTATTATTTCAATTTGTCTTTTATTATTCAGATTTTAATTGAAGACGGAGTATTATTATTATTGTTTTCAATTTTTTTAAGACTTCCATTGAACTTCCATTTAGTATTTATTAAGTCGTGGCTAAAAATGGTAGCAATAACGAAAGTACGAGGTCATATCGCCTACTACCAGAGCGCTCTTTCGTCACTCTGGTGGACATGAGCCCGACTCTACTGTGGGAGTCCTAAATTTTGCCTACCCTAAATTTTTATTCACCTAGGGAAGGGGTCTTTAACGAGTACTTGACATCGTACAGGCTCGGGATCATCGCTTAACGTCCCATCCGAAGGATGACGTGCTTAAGTTTATTTTACCTCCCAGATAAAATAAACTAAGGGACTCGATCGGGTTTCGAAACAACGTTCTTGAGCTCAGAAGACAACCTTCATATCACTGAGCTACCGGCGCCGATAAAGTATTTCCCAATGGCCGGAGTAGATACTCTCCAGACAAACATCTCGTCGAAATGACAGTTTCAGTCTATTATACATATTTTGCGAAATAGGCAATATTTTTAAATCATACGTTTTTCTTCTAATGATTTTCAACTTTGATTCCTTGTTTGTTTTTCATTCTTCATTAATGTTAATTTTTACACGAATAAATAGTATTGAATAAATAAAGTGAGTATTAAAAAAATAATAATTGAAAAACAAACTTGGGATGAATATATAGAATGGTAAGTGGACTTGGTTATATTGTTGAGTTTTCAACTCAGACATTACAATACAACTGAAATTAACATTATAGCCAAGGTCATGAGCACAGTTTCATGCCGCCACATTAGATTAGAGAATGTGGTACAGCCATTTTGGATCACTTAAGGAACACACCACTTGAGTAATGTCACATCTAGATGTGTATGTATGTCCTTCGTAGACGTTGAGCAATGGCCGCAGCCAGAGCAGCTCCTTTGCCGCTACCATCCTCAGCCAGCAACAATTTGAACTAAGCATGCGCAAACAAATTAAATATAATATTAGTAAAATCAACAATTGAAAACTTGGCCACAAATTGCACCCATTATAAAAAAAATCTCAATAGAAACATAGTTTGATGAGAGCTCAATAAAATAAGACGTCGACGGAAACGATATCTTACACTTTTTTGTTGGTTTTGAGATTTTGGTATTCTCCAAAAGACGAATAACAGCTGAGTAGAAAATAATCTCTTCTTGCCGAATGCATGGCATATAGTCTCCAGAGGGAGAATTTCAACCTTGCGGTGAGTATTTCAGAAATCCTAATTGATGACAACTCCCAAATAACTCAACAATTTAATTTTTTACACTTCACAAACCTCATATCTAAATTCTAGGCCAGGCGGACCTAAGCACGTAAGTCAAAAAATTGATTTTTAAACTCACAGTCGAACTAAAACACTTAAGTCAGTTTCCATCCAATGCCACCTAAACCGGAAATGTTGTTTTTCAACCTCGATAATGTGTATACTCTAAAAATGTACATAAGTTGACTTATGTGAAAAAGAACATAACAAATATGTTATTTTTGAATTATGTGCTTTAGTCTATCGACCCGAGAATTATAAAACAAAGTTTTCTTCAACACGTAGCCTTTTTATTCCGTATACAGCAATCTCGACCTTTATTATGAATATGCGCCTTTGTCAGCTACGATCCCTACAGACCTGCATCCATCAGGCAACGATGACCCCTTAGATCGAAATGCGCTACAGAAGGATTGAAGCTATAAAATACTTCAGGATATTTTGCACTGAAGTCAAATAGTAAAAAAATAACAGCTTTGAGAAGGAATGCTAGTAAGGTTTTACCAATTTCTTGAGATAGCTTTTTTGTAAAATTTGTAAATACGAAGTCATATCGCCTACTATCAATCAGACTCGGGACCTCCGCAACGTCCCATCCGAAGGAAGGCGTGCTCAAGATTTTTCCACCTCCAGGATAAAAAACCTAAGGGCCTCGGTCGGGTATCGAACCCGTGGTCTTGAACTCATTCCGTTTACACATTCCATCAATAAAAAAAAAAAAAAAAAAAAAAAAGAGTTTGGAGTTTTATAACTGAATATGCCAACTACTCTAATCGTAAAACGCAAGCAAGAAATGTTTTCATTCATGTGTCTGTATACCATCCGAATAGAATGACTAGGGGGAGGGGATAAGATATAATGATGTCCACTTACATTCTTCTTGGGTGCTAATATTGACACAAACTTGTCCATCCACTGTCTGAACCGAGGATGGTACTTAAAGAGTGAGCCGTCCACAGCCACAGTTGTCTGGTCTCGGTTCATTCGTTTGATCACCTCCGCAAGACCTGTAAAAACAAAAAATGTTTTCTAGGTTAATGAAATTTTGATGATACATTATATAACCGCTAGAAGGCTTTGTCATTAGAGATTGAAAACGATATGTGTATTGGAACTGGACAGAAAAAAAAAATTGATTTTGCGGCGAAAATATTTGTCAATAATTCAATAAATTGTATTCTATGGTTTGTTTGATAAAATACGTGCAAGATTTATTTTTCTTGCCAATATGAAATAGCTGGTTCAATGTTTACCTTTTATAGAACATTATAATAATATATTAATTGGCTAAAGTTAGTTTGCTATTATGTAACTACAAGGTCATATCGCCTACTACCAGAGCGCTCTTTTGTCACTCTAGTGGACATGAGCCCGACTCAGTTTTTATTACCTAGGGCTCACCAGGCTCAGGACCAACGCTTAACGTCCCATCCGAAGGCTTAACGTTACCTCCAAGATAAAGCACCTAAGGGTTTCGAACCCGCGATCTTGAGCCCAGCAGGCTATCACGCTACCGGCATAATTGGCTACATTTTTGTTTAAAACTTTTTAAGTGAAATAGTTGGAGTTTGGAATTTGAAGCTTAGCTTCTAGATCCTGCCTCACTCGTATTGCATGAAGAACTCCGGGAGATAGGCCCTTCTCATTACGAGTATACTCCAGTCTTCTTGAAGCTGGCTAACTATACTTATTGCGAATTATACTCACAAGCTGAAACAAGGACAGCCGCTCGTATTGAGACTGTCTCGCAGACGTACTTCACCACTTCCACATCGTCGTCACTAAAGTCCAGATCGAAGAGTCGGAGAACTTCCTCTGTTTTGCTTGTCGTATTGTTCACACTATCCCTAAAAAAACAAAAAAAAAAACAGTGAGGCGCATTTTTCAAAACGTATATGATATATGCCAATTTTTGAAATTATATATACATTATTTAATTTATTAGATCGAAGTCTTTAGATTATGATTTGTGCACAATGTTTGTGTGATAACACACTTTTCCATCTTATTATGGTAAGGGGGAAAAATTAGCATTTTAATCGATTATGGTGTGAGAATAAAAGAAAAAAAGTAGATAAATCACCATCAATGTACCTCCCAAGAACGAATTAATCAATTAAGTTTTCGCTCTCCCTCCAAAACCTACGACCGGTTGTACTGTAAATCCAATAGTTGACTTACATAGGGACTTCTGAATTCGCATACTAAATTATGTGTCAATACATTCATTACATCGACAGTTATTAGGGTTTTTTCGTTGAGCCCTCTCCTGTGATCCCCCTTCCCTTCTGCCAATTTTGTTGAAAATTAATAGGTGCCGTCCTCATCGGAATTTGAATTTAAATATAAAATTTCATGTCGATACATTCGTCAGATCGGCAGTTATTGGGGTTTTTGAGTTGAGCCCCTCTCCTGATTTGTCTGGAAATCAATAGATGTCATTCTTCTGGGTTTCTGAATACACATATATAATATGTGTCGATATATTTATTCTATCGGGAGTTAACGAGTTCACAGACAGAAACAAAAAAACAGAAATTTTTTATTTATTTTAGAATAAGATGTCGGAAAAAAGGAAATTCCGATGAGAACTGAACTTACCGAAAAGGACCCTCGAAGGTTCTTATAAACACTGCACTTATATTTTCACTTGTTTTTTTATAAATATTTTTCCTACAAGACAATTTCAATAGACAAATAGCACAACAATAGACAAATAGCACAACAGTAGACAATATAGGATACTCACTCTTCAATATGCGACACGTAGTGGCTCTCAAAAGAATTAATTTGTTGTATTTTTTTACTTAAAATTCCATTAAAAATGAGTCGATGATTCGTTAAATTTATCAAAATTATTCTTACTAGTTCACCTAAATATTTTCCACTGATATATTTTTCAAATCTGAAAAAAATAAATAAAATAAAATATATAAATATATTATCAACTATAACTACAGTGATTTTAATATTTTTGTACAAATTGCAAATTCTTTTTTAAAAATTTGTATAAAAATAATTATAAGGGGTGGGGGCTGGTTATGTTGGATATTTTTATAAGGGGTGGGCTGTGTATGTTGGATATTTTTATAAGGGGTGGGCTGTGTATGTTGGATATTTTTATAAGGGGTGGGCTGTGTATGTTGGATATTTTTGAGAACTATTTGAATTTTATTCGATTCAGGTCAAACAAAGACTATAAAGTGGTTTTTAGCTTCTGTGTCTCTTCTTATTGTCACGGGAAAGAGGCTGAACATAATATGTTATATCAATCAGACTTCAAGTTTTGAATCTGCCTATAAACAGGACTTAAGTTCTTCAAGTCTCGAATAACATTGAAAATGCTTCCTCACACAATAAAATACAAACAAGTTGATGGTTATCAAATTTCGATATTGCCACCATCTTCAGCCACGACTCAACAAATATTTTTAATTTCATCAATATTTTTAAAAAACATACGTTTTTCTTTATGCTTTACATTTATAAATACTTACGTAAATGAATTGAAAAATAGTGAATTGGTATCGACTTGTTTGTCAAAGTCAGTTCTGATGAAGTCGAGGAGACCTCCATCGCCGAAAGCACCCCACTCAATGTCGATTATAACCTGGAGAAAAAAAATTAATATTAATTATTAAATAAAATTATAGTTTTGTTTTTAGGGTTTTGCATAGCGCACTGTTTTCATGCTCCAATTAGTACCAGTCAAATTTGACCACTCCCATTAGTATAGTTTTCCTTGGAAATAATTTGTCTAAATTGGGTTATACTAAAAAAATAAAAATAATGATGGATTTAGAAAGGCTTTTCACATTTGTCAAGAAAAAAAAAAACTATGAAATTAGAGCGATGGTCCCGAGCCTACGATGTCAGGTAGTCGTTAAAGACCGTTAACTCATGTGAATAAAGAATAAACCTGAGTAGGGAAAATTTAGGACTCCCAGAGTTGAGTCGGGCTCATGTCCACCAGAGCGATGAAAAATATTTTCTCATAAATATATAAAATTATATAGTTTATTATTATTTATTATAGTTTGCTATATAAAAAATGAGCACAAGATCATAGATTCGCCATCCTATACGAGGTGAGGTACTTGTCAAAAGAACCCTAACCCTAGACAACTGAACCTGTTTAGGCAAAGATTATGAGTCCCATAATAGAGTCGGAGCTCATGTCCACCAGAGTGTCGAAAGAGCGCTCTGGTAGTAGGCGATATGACCTCGTAGTTAAAGCCCGGGTAAGGGTCACAATAACTATGAAAAATATAATATTAAGTAGATGTTCGCCCCCCAAAAAAACCAACCAATCAAAAATAAAATATGAATAATTGATAACAAATATTCATATTCAAAGTATTTGAGTACTGATTACATGTAGGTACTCGAACTCAAAAAATAAGAGTACTTGAGTACTCAACTTCGGTAGTTTTACGTTATACTGACCTCCTTTTCGCCATGACGCTCTGCCTCCCAGTGAGCGACTCGATCCGCCCGCTCCATATAGCAGGCGTTGCTTCCAGTGCCCAGGATGAGACCAACACTGGTGTTCGGGTCCAGTTGACAGCCCTGTAGCAAAGTGCCTGAAACAAATAAACATTATCAATCAAACACTCAAAGAATTCTAGTTTATTTTGGGAACATTCATATTGTCAGGAAACTATCATAAAAAAAGAATAAACAAACAACTATTTGTCACAATTATTCTTCGAGAAAATTCTAAAATTAAAAAACTCTAAAATTAAAATGTTATAATTTTCAAACCGCTGAAAATAATGTTGCCTCGACAAACAGTAAATTGTGGCCATTGTTCGCCAAATTGTACGTAAAGTTGGTAACATGAGAAATATCAGGGAATACAGTAAAACTTAGACAGTGCCCGTTTCTACTAGGTTTTCGACATAATAGTTACACGTAAGTAAATTGTAACCCAGTATGGGTATCAAGTACGGTATCGATATTCTTGCCGATACTACTAACAAGAGAAAGTATCTATATTTGTCTTTCGATATCGTATCAGTAGATGTATCATGATTTCCGCAGAACGTATTATCCTTGAGATTTAGTTTGGCGGTCAGCCAACAGAGCTATATAATTCTTGTAACTAAAACCTCTTCGAGTTTTGTACAGTTTTTCCCCAAAGAGAAAAAATTCACTCATTTTCTTTATTTCCCCGTTTTCCCTGACTGTGGACATCCGGAATCTACTGCTCGAACACCTAGTTATGGTGTTGTTTGTCTCAGTAATTTATCAATCCTTCCCCAACACATTTCATGCAGGTGGTGTTAAAAACAATTTGGCATTTTTCGCCAAAGTGAGCGAAAAGTCAGTAAGGTGCATGTACTCTCAACTTAGGCAAAAAGGATGAGCTATCAACAGGTTGCCACTCTTTCTCACCCTGCTACGGCAGACAGTATTTATCTTAATTTATTTCAACTTATTTTTAATTGAATAAATTAAATAAATAAATAAGTGAAATATCTGGAGAATGTAATACTGTAACCTTTCTTGTATGTCACTCCAATAAGAGGGGGGCCGCATGAAAAGCGACTCCTGATCAGTTCGTTGAATTCAATGAAAGGAAGAATGGAGGTGTGTGTCCGCTATTCCAGTCAACTCATCAATTAGCAGTATTCACAACTTATCAATACCAATCATAGTTTCTATTGACAGAGCTGGACACGGTTTTCATAAATGCCAACAATATAAGGGGACTTTCCATACAACTTTACCATATGCTTGCACAGAGCATGCGCATGCAATGAAAACAATTGATTTATAGGCGCGTGTGAACGTTCAAAGTCCAATCACGCGTGCCTTACCGGAACGTGTATAAGACACGTATTAGTACACTCTTGCTGACAGCTCATCTAGTAAAGGAACAGTACTATAGTTTAGTTTTGTACAAACATATGAAATACTGTAAAAAATTGGTAAAACGAGATTTTTAAATTCCCTGATATCATCCTCGCGATGATCACGGGCTCGAGACCCGGCCGAGGACCTTAGTTTATTTTATCTGGGAGGTAAACATTTTTTTAAAAAACTTAAGCAAGCCGTCCTTCGGAAGAGACGTTAAACGATGGTCCCGAGCCTGTGCGACTCGTTAAACCATATCCCCCATTAAGACAGGCAAAATGCCCCCATCTTCGAATTCTTGAAAAAACAGTTGAGATAGGTTGTTTGGGGGCAAAAAATGAGTTTGGCACGACTTGTGGGTCGGGAGACCCCCCCGCCCCTCCAGGGGGGGCAAAAATGACCTTTTTCCGATTTATTTTTTTTTAGAATGACCTAGTTGACGAAAAATTTTTAAAAAATTCAGGAGTATAGGTGGTTGTGAGGGCTTTTCAGGGAAATTCTTTCGGCTCCCCAGGCTCCCCCCTTACCCTCTAAAAAAAATAAAACAGAATAAAAATCGAAAAAAGACCCCAAAAATGCCGAGGACTCCCAAGTTTTTTTTTCGAAATATTGAAGTTCGCAATGAGTTCTACAGTAAGATATTTTTTTTCGATTTTTTCGAGCACTGCATCTCCTCGAAAAACTGCATTTTTCCGTTTTTAACGACGTTTTCACAGATCTTCCAACTTTTTTGGGGACGGGAAGCATTTTCAAGGTCAAATAACACCAGATCCGGATTCTACGGAAAATTTTACTGACATATAGGCCTCCACAAAATCAGTTCGGACTCAATTTTTTACGTACTATGGGCTCAAATTAACTTTTTTCACGAAGAAATGCCATTCTTCACCAATTTTACGACGTTTTCGGAGACAGGAACCAATTTGAAAGTCAAATAATACCAGATTTGGTTTCAACGGAAAATTTTACTTACCTATAGTCCTCCGCGAAACAAGTTTTGTCATGATGTTGCATTCGGTTGTTCAAAGTTTCAATTTTTAATCATGCATCTGTTCCCTGAGAAATTGCAAGAAGTGATTATTGATGGCTATTTTCTAGAGTTATATGAGTCAATGCAACATGTATTTATAAAAATTGAATGAATTTTGTACATTAGTATAATTTAACATCAAAACATGAAAAAATGCTCGCTTGCAAGGTCTGCAAAAAGAAAAAAAATCGCCCGAATTGTAATGTTTCTTAACTTGCAACTTATATCTTCGTATTCCCACTCAGTTGACCTACAGCAACATTACAATAGGTAAATAAAGATTGTCTTTAGTGGAATAGACAATATTTAAAAAAATAGGTTTGTTTTATTTATTTATTACAAATTCCACAATATGTCCGCGTTCCTCAACTTAGAAGTTATTACAATAGGTATCAGAAAACATATGTACATCGCACACACATACTTGATATAATCCAGAGATATCTAATCTTCGTCACTATCTTCATCGATCACTGGACTGCAATGGTTCATGTCGAAGATATTTGTGAGAACCTCTGCTGGTCTTATTACCTTAGACAAATATCTGCCGTAACTTAAATGATAGACCAGACTTGCAACGTGGGAGCAGCAACCAATTCGGGGCAAAAAAAAAACACATTTATGCAAGCCGTTTACTATGTGTACCACAAACGCTTTCACAATCGATGCTCCTGGGCCATTTGATGGGACATTGAACGATGCAGAAATAATGAAACGAGTTCTAGAAGATCCTGACGGAATCAGTACCATATTGTAGCCTGGGGACGAATTTATTTTGGACCGAGGATTTCGAGATGTCATTCCGTATTTGGAAGAAAAAGGCTACTCCGTTTTGATGCCATCTTTGAAAGGGAAAAGAAATCAACTTACGGCAAAAGAGTCTAATCACTCTCGGTCTGTAACTGTACTCAGATGGGTAGTGGAGGCTATACATGGAATTTTGGGACAAAAATATAAATTACTGCACGATCAATTGCACAATAATATGCTAAAAGATGCGGGTGTCCATCAAAATAGCGTTGTTCCTTCTCAACAAAGTCGGTAAGCGCCTTAATGTATCAAATGGAAGAAGTCATATTACTGCAGCTAGGATGATGGCACTGAACCTCGAGAAGAATGAATTGGCGGAAGAAATTGAACGGAATAATTTGAACAGAAAAACTGCCCCGTTTCAAAATGTAACTTCATCGGAACTCCTTGATTTTCCGATACTGACATTAGAAAAACTTGTGTTATTTTTTACTGGATCGTATCAGCTTGGGCAGGCGGTTTCTTACTTAGGAGAAATGCTGGACGAGAACGGGCGTTTACCTTTGAAATTCGTAAAGGATAGGCCAGAAATTGTACGATTCGAGGTCAGGTCTCGGCATATCAATGCAAAAACATATATTTTGTGGTACACATAGTAAACGGCTTGCATAAATGTGTTTTTTTTTTGCCCCGAATTGGTTGCTGCTCCCACGTTGCAAGTCTGGTCTATCATTTAAGTTACGGCAGATATTTGTCTAAGGTAATAAGACCAGCAGAGGTTCTCACAAATATCTTCGACATGAACCATTGCAGTCCAGTGATCGATGAAGATAGTGACGAAGATTAGATATCTCTGGATTATATCAAGTATGTGTGTGCGATGTACATATGTTTTCTGATACCTATTGTAATAACTTCTAAGTTGAGGAACGCGGACATATTGTGGAATTTGTAATAAATAAATAAAACAAACTTATTTTTTTAAATATTGTCTATTCCACTAAAGACAATCTTTATTTACCTATTGTAATGTTGCTGTAGGTCAACTGAGTGGGAATACGAAGATATAAGTTGCAAGTAAGGAAACATTACAATTCGGGCGATTTATTTTTTTTTTTGCAGACCTTGCAAGCGAGCATTTTTTCATGTTTTGATGATAAATTATATTAATGTACAAAATTCATTCAATTTTTATAAATAAATGTTGCATTGACTCATATAACTCTAGAAAATAGCCATCAATAATCACTTCTTGCAATTTCTCAGGGAACAGATGCATGATTAAAAATTGAAACTTTGAACAACCGAATGCAAAGATATTTTGACGTTATTATTTATCCCTTCTATGAATCCAGGAGACGGAAACACGTTTCATAACTGCATTTCATCTACGTAAGGGTCGTTAAGTCGGTAAAAAATGGCGGAAAAAATCATTTTTTTTCTTAAAAAAAAAACTTAGTTTGCACAGGAAATACGTGGAACATCGTGTCAAAACTTGTTTCGCGGAGGACTATAGGTAAGTAAAATTTTCCGTTGAAACCAAATCTGGTATTATTTGACTTTCAAATTGGTTCCTGTCTCCGAAAACGTCGTAAAATTGGTGAAGAATGGCATTTCTTCGTGAAAAAAGTTAATTTGAGCCCATAGTACGTAAAAAATTGAGTCCAAACTGATTTTGTGGAGGCCTATATGTCAGTAAAATTTTCCATAGAATCCGGATCTGGTGTTATTTGACCTTGAAAATGCTTCCCGTCCCCAAAAAAGTTGGAAGATCTGTGAAAACGTCGTAAAAAACGGAAAAATGCAGTTTTTCGAGGAGATGCAGTGCTCGAAAAAATCGAAAAAAAATATCTTACTGTAGAACTCATTGCGAACTTCAATATTTCGAAAAAAAAACTTGGGAGTCCTCGGCATTTTTGGGGTCTTTTTTCGATTTTTATTCTGTTTTATTTTTTTTAGAGGGTAAGGGGGGAGCCTGGGGAGCCGAAAGAATTTCCCTGAAAAGCCCTCACAACCACCTATACACCTGAATTTTTTCAAAATTTTTTGTCAACTAGGTCGTTCTAAAAAAAAATAAATCGGAAAAAAGTCATTTTTGCCCCCCCTGGAGGGGCGGGGGGGTCGCCCGACCCACAAGTCGTGCCAAACTCATTTTTTGCCCCCAAACCACCTATCTCAACTGTTTTTTCAAGAATTCGAAGATGGGGGCATTTTGCCTATCTTAATGGGGGGTACCCTTTAGAGTAGGCAACATTTAGGACTCCCAAAGCAGAGTCGGGCTGATGTTCACCAGAGCGACGAAAGAGCGCCCTGGTAGTAGGCGATATACTTCGCAGCCCGTCAGACTCCGTAGCTTAAAAGCCCGGGCATGAGTCATAATAACTAATCCCCTGATTACATTTTTACCCTGGTGCATCAAATTATTAATATCATTAATTTATAATTACGTTTTAATTTATTATGAGGTAAAATAGTATTTTGAAAAAAATAGATAGAAACAACTAAAACATGTTATTTTAATGTTTGAACTGAATATAAAAATTTAATGTTCAGACAATTATTAGATAAAGTGTTTAGAGGAGGGAAGGGTCAACTCAAAAACCTCAACAACTGCCGATATATCGACATGAAATTTTATATTTGAATTCAAAATCCTATAAAAACAGCACCATTAATTTTCCTGGAAATCGTCCAAAAGAAAGTTGGGATCAGTGAAGTGGGGCTCGACTCAAATTCCGTAATAACTGCCGATGTAATAAATTTATCAACACAAAATTTAGTAACATGATTGAGATCTTCTAAGTTTAATATTGAGTATTAATCCAAATGGACGACTGGCTTTGGATGGAGAGCGGAAACATCATTGATTAATTTGTGCTGGTGAAGTACATAGCCGGTGATTTACCGATGACTTTTTTACTTTATGTCTACTTAACAATAACAAGAAGTATTATGAAAGCATGGACGAACTATAATTCAGTAATAAAATAATTTGTGCTGAAGTCTCTCTATGAGTTGTTGTGGGCAAATTGTTTAGAGAAGGGTCAATGGAAATGTGTCATTTATTCGGATTTTCCTTTCTGGATGGAGAATGCAAAATCTCGTTTATCCGTATTCGGAAAATGTATAAAATGTTGACTTTGAATATTCTAGTGGGACTCAACTCTTCACTTTTATGTCACACTTCAGGCAAATATTCATTTAGATTGTCTATTTTATACAGTAAACCGTTTAGTTTATAACGTCATAATAACCTTCCACATGGGATTAAGAAGAGATCTCAATACCATATAAGAAATCGACAATCACTCACCTGTAGTATCATTGAGAATGGCCACAACATCCACCAGAAGATCGCCTCTTTTCAATATGGCGTTATTTAACATTTCCACAACATCATAACCTTCAACATTGTTGGCTGCGAAAGATTTAGTCCATTTCATCAATTTGGCTGAAGACAGGGACCTCTGGTGCATTGGAAATGAAAATGTAAAACCTGCAATTGAGAGAAAATCAATAATATTTCTTTATCAGGGAACTTTTATACTTAAAATTTTAAAATCAGATCCGTGCGTGATAGAAAACTTGCGAGGACAGAGAGCGTGCATCCAGCGAGCAAATTTTTGTAAGAATCAGTATTCACATATACGATCGAAAAAAGCTCATAGTTTGTTTCTTCTTCAAGGTCGGGGACCGAAAGCAAAAACTAAAGTTATATACTTAACTATTTCAGAATTATTTAATTTCGAAATATAATAAATATATCGATATGAAATTTTACATTAGATTTAGTTGCGTTATTGTGCTCATGCCCGGATTTGAGGTCATATTGCCTTCTATCATTGAGCGCTAGTTCGTCACTCTGATTAAAAAGAGACCGTCTCTAATGTGGGAGCACTAAATATTGCCTATCTTAAATTTTAATTCACCTAGGGTAGGGGTCTTTAACAAATATCTAAAATCGTACAGACATCGCTTAATATCTCATCCAAAGAACAGGTTTTCTTTTATCAGCAAACAGATAAAAAATCTAAGGTCTCAAATTTGAGATAAGATGCGACAGATATCGTGTTACATACAAACAAACAAACGTCTGCTGGCTCAAAATGAAAGACCTCACTTCGTTCGGTCAACAATTTATTTGAGTTATGGGGAGTCACTAGCAGTGATTCCTCAACAACTTTTTTTGTCTGTAAATAAGCCCCTGAAGAATAAAAATAATATTCAAATATTTATATCACAGGCTATGTACTTCCCCACTTTGAATTAGTCAACATTTCGCTCATTAATCAACAAACGACCGTTTGAGCTAAAACTCATTATTTGTCTTACATAGAGGCTTCTCAAGCTAAATTATGTTTCGATAAATCAATTACATCGGCAGTTATTAGGGTTTTTGGGTCGAGGCCTCCTTCCCTTAAGTGGATTCCGCGGAAAATTAATATATATCGTCCATATAAGGTTTTGAATTTATTTACGAAATATATAGTGTTGTCCATACTAAATTCTGGGCACACATATAAACTTTCGTGTCGATTCATCCATTCTATCCGAAGTTGTGAGAATGTTAATTTCCTTTGAAAATTCAACTTAAAATTTGCGATTACATAACTTCCCCTATCAAATATTGGCCCTTTTGGTCTCTTTCTATTAATTTATTTTTTCTTCATTTAGATATACGATATTTCGTCCATCTGGACATTTTCAAGTACAATTACATTATAATATTCTCCATTTTGTTATGCTATGAACCATTATTTTTTATATATAACAAAGCGTGTCAACTTTTTAAATATATATTTATACATCTTCATTGTGCATCTTTTTTATAGTGATTTTTGATTGCATACAGTATGTTTTTATGGGAATTATTGAAATACCTACATCAAATGAAAATAAATTAGGTCTCTAAAAATCGTATATATTGATACGAAGTTGAAAATATATATAAATTTATAGTGATTAAATTTACCCATAGGGAGATTGGACTGTGCGACATGGTGTTTCTCGGCAAAATCGCGAAGACATTTAGCCAAATAGTCAAAGAGAGCCTCGCCATGTCCCAGACGAAGGTCATCATTGATGTGGTACTGGGTCACTTTCTGATGGACTACATTGCCTCTCTTCAGCTCTATAAGGAGGATCCTGAAGTTTGTACCTCCCAGGTCGAGGGCCAGGAACAGACCATCCTCTGTAACAAGAGAACACAACAGGTTTAGTCAACAGCACAATTCTACATCATACACCATATCATTATTATTCATTACTTAAATATTAATTTATTTTGGTTTAGTTTTTTTTATTGCATACTTTTTTTTCCTTTTCAGTCTTTCCTATATTATAGCACAATGTGACCTGAGAAAGGAACGTACGAAAGTCCCGAAAGGTCGTCATGAAAAATACATTTATGGAAGAACTATAAAAAATATTTATCATAATTTAAATTATAATTAAAAACTGTTATCTGCTGTATTTCTTAATATATATTGTACTCATTTATTCTTCAGTATTTATTCATTTTCTATTTATCCTGCGATTTCTGGTAGAAACCTTGCCACTGAGCTAGGAATTTCTCAATATCAGTGCTCAGAATCCTGCTATTTCGACTATACCATCAGAAAGCTGATTAAATGTACAAGTTTTGACAAGTCGAGATTTGACAGCTTGTCAGAATTTTCTTAGAAGAGCAGTGATCCTCCAAATTGTTCCATACACTTATAATTTTTTGACATTTAACATTTCGAGCTGCTATTGCGGTCCGAATTATGATACTTTTCATATTGAACGTGCATTTTTCTTACAGAAAATTTTACGCTGATTTTGAAAAAGCTGCCAAAAGTTGAGGAAAAATGAGTGAAAGTGGAAAAAATTGAGTTTTTATTATGTGAAACGTGATTTTCTCGAACAACCCTTTAAAAAATCGTATCTCGAGAACGAATTGAGTTAGAAAGGTGCGCTTGGCGGCGTTTTACTCCATTTTCGATGTAGGTTCACGCATATGTTTTTTTGCATCTACGAGCGGTTCATCCTGTATATATATATAATCACACGTGTGTCCGACCCCAATAGTCAAGAACATTTGTGTACCTGGTTACTAAGTTACCAGGATATATACCTTTTTATGACGTATCTATTACCATGTTATGGTTTAACGGAAATAAATATTATTAATTTCATAGTTCATTCACGCACAAGCTGAATAAAGTTAAGCGCATTTTTATAACAGATATTCAATTTTTCACAAGTAACAAGGTTATTAGGAAATAAATATTATTAATAAATATTAAATAACAAGGTTATTGGGGGGCCATGGTGGCCGAGCGGGCTAGAGCGTAGGGTTGATAGCATGGTCTCACCATGATTTGCGGGTTCGAATCCCGTCCGGGAGTGAGTTTTATTTCGTAAATAACTCCATGCAGAGACATCGATAATATGCATCGTACATAAGGCCAATAAAAATAAAAAAATAAATAAAAAATAGATTATACCCTTTATGCTAATAGGGCCTGATTCTTAAAAAAGAAATTTTTACAGACTAACTGTAAACACATTATGTACGAAACTAAGGCCACAATTATTGTATTTATCAAGAAGATAAATTTTTTTTAATTAAAAATTAAAAAAAAAAAAAGAATGTCGGAAATTAATCTTTATTGTTTTAATTTATTGCATAGGCTTTTTTTTTTGTACTGGTCTTATGAGGGATGCGTTATGAATTTTTTTTGAAAATTCTATCAAGCATTAACGAACTAGCAGTCATTTAAAAATAAATAAATAAGTGGTTCTTGAGCCTTCTCGTGGAGGTGCTTTGATAGTTGCTTAACGATATGATCAGTTCACAGTTATTTTGTCTTCAATTTGTTCAATGCAAAAAAATAAGTTTAACGAATTGGGGAAAACTAATAGTATATTTTAGAGCTTTACAGGGCAGCAACAGGGCTCGTCTTTTCTGGCCAAATTGGGAGTGCAAGAAAACTAAACTGGCGCATAAACTAAGGGCGGACATCGACTAAGAACGTGAAATAATTTTGTATTTCGGAGTTCTAAAGGAAAAATCTTCCGCGGAAAAGACATCCCCCCGCTGTGGGGTTTCCGTTGGGGTTGTAGAATCACTGCCTTAGGTGAACTTGGATATGTATAAATATGCCAACCGAGCTAACTTAACTATTACTTCTAAGTTGAGAAACACGACCATATTGTATAAATAAATATAACTTATCTTCTGAAATATTTATCTACTCCACAAAGAATTTATATATAAACTACACCGGGAGATAGCTCAGTGGTATGCGTGCTTGCTTACTCAACTAAAGATAGCGGGTTCGTAACGCGGCCGAGTTAGTTTATTTTATCTGGGAGGTAAAATAAACTTAAGCATGCCGTCCTTCGGATGGGAAGTTAAGCAATGGTCCCAAGCCTGTACGATGTCAGATACTCGTTAAAGATCCTTATCCTAGGTGAATAAAAATTTAGGATAGGCAAAATTTAAGACTCCCATAGTAGAGTCGGGCTCTTGTCCACCAGAACGACGAAAGAGTGCTCTGCTAGTAGGCGCTTTGACCTCGTAGTTAAAGCCCGGACATGAGTCATAATAACTAATTATAAACGGTTTCGGCATTACACAATGTCGAAACCGGTAGTTTATGTATTTATTTTTCCTGGAATAGATAATAATTCAGAAAATAAATTTGTTTTATTTATTTAAATGTTACTGTTGGACTTAGTCCTAAAGATGGCGTAAACTGAAACCTGTATATTGTATACATTTTTGTGGGATTACACAATATAAATGTTAAAAAAGTTCTTTGTTTGTATACGTTTTCCATTACTTCGACGCAGATAGCACAAATGTATTCGGACGAAATAATAAAAATGGTCATTTCAATAACGTTATCCTGAAACTGTAATTATTTCTGAAATGTATAATTTTCTCAAATTGGTCACCCTTGGGCATATATCCTCTATAGTATCCATTAGGTACTTTTTGGTATGACAACATTTCGAATTAACTAGGATGTTACTGTTGAGGATACCTGTTCCGTCGAGTCTCTCTGGAATATAGGTGTTCTCCATGAGCAGGGTCGAAGGTCGGTCCTGAGCACCGTTCTCCATTTCATGGAGGAATACATCAGCCACTTTCACCACATTGTCTCCAGTCAGTCGCAGACACTGGAGTAGCTCCCTCACCTGCAAAAAGGAAATCAAAATTAAATATTTTATAGACTTCGCCATTGATATTAAAAAAAATTGCGGTGCCACTATTCAAAACCGCATATCTAGGCTTCTAATGGATTTAGACGAACGAATTATGGTTCAAATTAGAGAAAACACCATATCGTGGACTTACAAGAGAAAGGCACTAAGTCTGAAAAGATGGTTTTGAGTTATGAACAATTTTAATATTCAAACCCCTTTCTTAATTTTGGTACAAATTATTTTGTTGTGACCAATTACTTTAGTTGAAAAAATATATGCTTGGGAATAGTAGGTTTTTTACAACTTTTACTCAATGAAAAGAGATTTTATTCAAAAAAATAATAATGATAAAAACGTCATGACTTAGTGCATTTATATTGTAAGCCCACGATATATAATCTATTATTGACCGAAAATTACGAATTCAAGAGCGTAGTGAATGACTACGTTTCCCTTGGTCCAATTTTTCTGATTAACGAATATATTCTTCCTTTATACATACGCTACTTTGAATGAAAGTGAAATCTCTTCTATTGGAAATGAACCCATGTCTTGCTTCTGGTCTCCTCGATCCATACAATTTTGATATTATTTCAACTTTGAGTTACCAAGACAGATTTTTTTCCTTGTAATTATCCATTAATAAGGTGATAAATGCCCATTTATCCACAAATGGGGGACAATTTTAAATTGAAATTATCTCTAAACGTCTAAAAGAACAAAAAAAGCGTATACTCTCAAATGACCCTCAATATTCCTGAAATTAGTCTAGAACAACCAATTTTCAATTTAGTTCATAAAAATTTTGATTATCTGAAAAGAACTGACCATGACCATGCGGGGTTAACTATCATATCGTCAAGAACATGCGAAATTGCGCAAAATAACCAGTGATAAGATACATATCGGCCAATAAATTTGATTTGAAATTGTACAAAATATAATTCTGTTATCTAATATATCTAGTACCATACCAATTACAAAAATATAATCAAAATTGAGCTATAGAATCGAAATTTAAATTTTACTAAGTGACTGATGTAAATACAATGAAACTTGCGGGAAAGAAATTGTGCGCTATTGATGACATAAACACAGGAGGGTTAAAAACATGATAAAATTGAATACGAATTTATGCATAGCTACAATAATCATTTAAACGCTGGTTCGAAACCAGGCCGAGGACATTAAGGTTTATTGAAAAAAAAATCTTTGAGTATGCCATTTTTCGGATGGGACATTAAGCGATGGTACAGAGCCTGTCCGAAGTCAGGTACTCGTTAAAGAGCCCTACCCTATGTACGTAAAATTGAGGACTTGCAGGATAGAGTGAGCCTCACGTCCACTGGACCTATGAAAGAGAGTTATGACTTTGTAATCTCAATGCCTGGCCGTACGTCACAAAAACAAAAAAGACGTCGGTGAATCACCGGCAATGTACTTCCCCAGAACGAATTAATCAACTAACTTTTCGCTCTACCTCAAAAACCAGTCGACCGTTAGGGGCTAATAATATTCAACAGTTGACTTACATAGGGGCTCCTAAATCCTCATACTAAATTTTATCTCGATAAATTCCTTACATCGGCAGTTATTAAGATTTTTGAATTGAGCCCCCTCCCCTGAACCTCCTTTTCTTCAGCCGATATCGCTGAAATTTGACAAGTTATGTCCTCATTGGGTTTTGACTTTAAATATGAAATTTCATGTCGATACATCCATTACATCGATAGTTATTGGGGTTTTTGAGTTGAGCCTTCCTTCATTCTGTTATCTTTCCACAGTCGCACATTTTTTTTTTTTTCATATTTGAAATCTAAAGTCTGAAAAACATGCAATTCATATGAAAACTTTGTATCGAATTTTTGACCGATTACATAACTTCCCCTATACTTCATATAGCTGGGGATGTAATACTCATAGAAAACAAAACAATCAAGTGCACGTAATTATGGACAAACAAACACATATTAAACAAACTTGAAAATCAAAAAAATAAGTTTATTAATAAAATCATCTGTAAACACGATTAGAACTAAAACAAATTTGTTTTAAACGACCTTAAAAACATTACTAATTTAAAAATAAATAAATATACAGCAAATTATTGTAAGGAATTCCGAAGACTGTTAACAGCGTTGTTTGCGGAATGTAAACAAAGCAAGGTGTTCCTAGAGATAGGCTAAAGCTCCGTCTGCTGGCCGTTATAGAAACTACTTCACCAACTATACGAAGTATAGGGGAAGTTATGTAATCTGTCAGAAATTCGAAGCGGAGTTTTTAACGGAATTTCATGTTTTCCGACCTCCTGATTATAAAAATGGAAAAAAAAAAAACTGTTTATCTGTGTGTGATTTTGTGAACACAATTTTGTATGTGTATCGAGAACCCTCTCAAATCTCAACACAAAAACTCTAATAACTGCCTTACAAGGAGGATCCTTATTAGTTTTCAGCGGAATCAGCCGAAAGGGAGGGAGAATTCAGAGTGGGCTCAACTCAAAAATCCCAATAACTGCCAATGTAATGAATGTATCGGCAGGAAATATCATATTTTAATTCAAAACCCCATAATTATGTAACCTATTAATTTTCCGCAAAACCAGTTGAAGGAGAAAGTGGACCAGAGAAGGAGACTCGACAACTGGCGATGTAATGAATCTATTGTAAAAAATTTAGTATGATGATTCAGTAGCCAATATATAAGTCAATTATTAACCAAACTATCTAACTTTGGAGGGAGAGCGAAAACTTAATTAAATAATTCGTTCTGGAGAAGTACATTTTTTTTTTTTTTTGTAAAAACTGTACCAAAAGCCTTTTCGGTTCCGGTATCAAGAGGTTCCGCTATATATAAAGAAGGAATGAGCTAAAACCAATAGAGAAACGGAGAGGAATTTAATTTGTCCGTTCAAAAGAAGTGTCCGTTATGGGAAGTATCACTAGATATACTTTAGATTTCCCTGTATAATATAGATATATAAGGTGTTGTGAATATTTTACAAAGGACCTGAATAACTAGTTGCGATGTTATTCTAGAGCAACGCCAAGTAATCTGCTAGTATAGATTGAGAAATTCTGCAACGCCATTTCAAGTGACCAAGGTTGGCGACCCCTGGTATGAATAGAACTCCCACAAAAACAAAAAAAAAACAAGTCCCAGCTAAACGAACATAATTATGTTGGCGAAACTCTTTTATATAATACATACTAATTATTTTTAAAAATAGCCAATAAGAATGTTTAAAAATAATTGTTTTTCAAGACTTTTTTAAATGATTTTTTTTTTTTTTAGGTAAATTAGGTAATAAGCAAACTGTGGTAATAGGTAGGAGTACCAAGATCTCAGAATGCAAATTGTTGAAAACATTTTTCAGTTTGCGTACCTTAAAACTGGGAAACATTCCCAAAAAACGTTTTAGAAAAAAAAAAATTGTTAACTACTGGAGGCACATCTATTAGTTAAGCCCTCTGTTACTAAGTTACCATCCCACTTGGATGCCACGCTACTGTATTTCAAGCGGTGATGGCGATCCTGGAATTCGCACATAGGAGAGAGAAGTAATCAAGTGACAAGGAGAAGGTGAAAATCTTCTCCGACAGCCAAGCATCACTCCAAGAGGCAGGAGTCAAAATCACTAATTAACTAACAAACGAACATCATCGTGAACATGGTCAAAACGTATTCAAGGGAACTCGATCTAGGATTTTCGAACAATTATAATAAAGTAAAAAATAAAATAAACATCTCTTAGTCATTGTCAGAATATATCCTGAGAAATAACCAATACGGGTACCCAGTTATAAGGGAAAAATCAACGAATCACAAAAATCAGGTAAATATTGTTTCCAAAAGAAAAAAAATAACACTATTACACAGCCTCTAGTTAGTCTGAAACAACTTACATTGTGTTGATTTGATATGGAAAATTATATTGAGGGAAAGAACACAGCCGAGGAGTCTGGTAATTCGAAACTTGTGTCTAACCGTTAAAATACGTAACAATGTTTTTTTATGTTTTTTTTACTCGAGTCAATTGACCTATACAGTTTGAAGTGTAATGTTTAAATAGTCCAGAAATTAAGTAATAACGTAATCACACAGCCGAAAAAATAAATTGTTAAAGGTAAATCATAAACATGATAAACGAAGTATGGCACATATTGAACCTCCATGTACATTATACAGTTTCTTTGGATAATCTAGAATACATTAGCCGTCTACACTCAAGATTAGCGAGATGTTGCTCTTAAGACTTCTTATTAATATATAATAAAAATCTAAATAATTACCTTTTCTTCATTTTGTGAGTTGACTAATATAAAAGAGGCATATTCTTCATCCAGAGCTTGGTTCACTATGGAAGGGTCTGGTCTATACCGCATCTCCTCTCTGTCAACAAATATAAAAATCAATAATTTTTAATATAAATTAAATATAAATGAATATAAATAACAAAAGGAATTAGATTAACAATGAAAGGATTTCTTATAAAAACACTGAGTCATATAAGCCTTTTTGTAATATCCGAAATGGTGCCTGAGTCTGTAAACCATGTGGAAGGTTATTCTCTTGTTATATATTCAGTTTAGCCAGCAACTCAGGGCGAAAATGGTAGGGATTACTGGCATATAGGGGCGCCACAGTCAGTCCCAAGATGTTTATAATATTTATGTTAAATTGAATATATTTGGTAAATAAATTACGTTATTGTTCTCAATGCCTTGTTTGATTAAGCTTTTTGAATTTTCTTATTGCAAAAGAATTGAGAAAAGTGGGTATACTGGTTTTGTATTTGCTAGGTTCCCGCCAAAGCTCAATTTAATACATGATATCACATTGGCGCACTGAAACTTGCTATAACTAACTATTATAATATTCAAGTTTCCCTTCTGTCCCATTTGGTGTTCTTTGACTTGATCTGATCAATTCACCTATTTAACTAGTTCGGTCTCATTCGTTTTAAATTAATAATTCAATCAGCATTCAACAGTTTTACAGCCACTGCCAATGCTTGCAAATTATGCAAGTAAAAAAAACATTAATTTTTTGCTGGATCCCCTCACATGTGGTAATCGAAGGGAGCGATACAGCTGATAAAGTGGCTAAGAAAGCAGCAACGAGCAACGTTGCCTGGAGACGAAATGGTAGTGACGATAGTATCAGATCTGAAGAAATACCTGCGTCGCAAAATAAAAGAGAGCTGGGCCTCTGTTAGGCCTAACATGAACCTAGCTAATAAACTTAGGTCCATCAAAACAAATATTGATAAGTGGAAAAGACGGAATAGGTAGGAGGAGGTACGTTTGATGTGGCTCCGTGTAGGTCACACTCGGCTAACCCATGGCCACCTCATCAACAGGGTGGGAGCCCCAGGCCTGGCCTCTCACAGTAAGCCACATCCTGGAGGAGTGCCCTGGCTTTAAGGAAATACTAATGACCATGGGTTTACAAACAAGAGACTTACATGAGATGACAACTCGTCTATAGAAGCCGTCTTATCAGCAATGAAATCAAGTTGCCTCACATCGATCTAATTTAATCATTTGTACGGTGTCAAAAATCTAGGCCATTAAATTCCGATAAATAAAATTATTCTATTCTTATCAACCATCTTGACGGAAATAGTTACAAAAAAAAAAATATGTTGTGGTAACATTTTTAAATGTTAAATCTTATATAAATAAATAAAAATATAAATAATAATTGAATAATAATAATTAAATAAACAATAAATTACCACATTTCCTGTAAAAATTTGGTCTATTTTACTAAATTTCCGAAAATGGCCCTTAAAAAATATCAAAAATTCAAGACGTGCAATTTTTAAGAAAGTGCACGTATATTTAAAAACATTTCAATTAACAAACTTTTCATTTGGATTTCTAAAGAGATGTCATTTTTAATTATTTTTCAATAATATTAAATCTAATCCAAAGGTTTTCAAATTAACTTACTGGGCCAACAGGGAAAATGAATAGAATATAATTTACGAGAACAAATAGTTTGGGTTTATTTTTTAAAATCAAATAAAAAACTAAACATTTGAACAAACAAAAATCAAAAGAAAAATCTTAAAAACTAAATTCTTAACACTATTTTAATTTTTTTTTCTTTGTTTTATAATTTTTTGGTCATTCTTTAAAATTTAAATTATATATTTCTGGGCATATATCCTGTACATATAAACAAACAACAGTACCTTCTTTTCGGATCAATTTCTCCGTCAATTCACTTCTATTTAGTTCATTACAATTTAAGCCTAAACACCACTGTCCATGTTCACTCAGACCGTCTCCATTGAATCCAGGTCTCAACTCATCTCTCCACACACTAAAGAAACAGCTGATGACCGTGTTTTGTTTTTTTACTCATTTGTTTTAAAAAAAATGGTTTCTTATTATTTATTTATTAATTCAGTTTCTTTTTATAGAAAAATAAATATAATTAATTTTTTTATATTATTAATTTTTTAAGTGTATTCTTTTTATACATCACAATGTATGATGCTTCATAAAATAAAAACCTGTTCCACGGCCCAATAATAGCAGAACGAGGAAGGAGGTAAACCAATTATTGGCATTCCAATATTCAGAGTGCTATCTCATCTATTTCAAGGTTAAACCAGTTTCAATTTAGTAAACACATTTTGTTTTTACGTCTGAGGAGACTCAGTTTTCAAACGGCATTACGAGGACCGCGTCTCGGTTATATGGTAGTGTTTAAATTGGGGGGGGGGGGGGGGAGAAGTCGGTGAATCCCAGGAAGTGTACTTCCCCAGCATAAATGAATCAATTAAATGTTCGCTCTCACTCCAAAAACCATTTGAACAAAAATCAATAGTTAAATAATGGCTTCTCAAAAATAAATGTTGTATTCATACATTCATTACATGGGCAATATTAAAGTTTTTGAGTCGTGCTTCCTCCTCTTCGGCCGATTTCGCGGAAAATTGTATTCCTTATGGTGTTTTAAATATGAATATAAAATTTCGTGTCGATACATTCATTCTATCGGGAGTTATCGTGTTCACAGACATATAGATTTTTTTTTTTTTATTTTTTAGAATTCCGCATCGAATTTCTTCCCTATTACATAACTATCCCTATACTTCGTACAGCTGAGAAAGTAATAAAAACCACTTGTATTGTCTTTGAGTTAAATTTTTTTTATAAAAAAATAATGTACATACAGCCCCCCTCTCACAGTTTTGTTTATAGAAACAAATATAATAATAATAAAGTTATTATTATTTATAAATGAAATATAAATACGGAGGGAAAATATTTTTTTATTTTCTAATACCCAATAATGTTTCAAATATAAACAACCCAAATCAGCATTTTAAGTTTTTTAAAGATTTCTTTGATTAATATTGTTTAGTATCCTTAATAGTTCTTTTTGAAGTTTAAAAATATTATGTACACATAACATTAAAAAATACTGGTGCGAATTTCCTAAGCCACTTGAAGATAAAAAAAAACAATAATAATTAGGAACGCGACATAACACTAAAAGTAAACAAGATCATTTGAATGGAACTTTTTATCTTACTACTCAACTATATATTTAGAAAATATACACATTATTTGAAAAAATAATTTACCTTCCTCTATCAATAATATTCTTCAATATATACAAAATTCTCTCAGTGCAATGAGTAGATTTAAAAAATATTGCATTTTATAGTGGAGGATGTTCTTGATTTGCGATCCAGTTGTAACTTCTATAGTAAACGATGGTTGATAAACAACACTTCATTGGCCTTACGGTCTCCCAATTTTATTTATTTTTTATACACTAAAAAAAATATATTTATCAATAATATTTATATATTATGACTACTTATCTAAAATTCTTGTTTATAGTTTTGAAAATTCCCGAATGGATGAAAGATCAACTAATGTATAAAAAATGAATATATTTGGGAGACCGTAAGGTCATAAATAAGACCGTAAGGCCGATACTATCTGTACTTTGTAAGTGAACACAGCTGATAAGAGGCGGTGGTGGAGAGGGCTATGGCGGGAGAAGATGGAACCATGCAGCTTTCCCAAAATTTTACAAAAAAAATGTTCTGTTATTTCACATCCCTGGCTATCCATAGAGGAAAAGTTATATTATATAATTCGATTACATAATTCCATCGATATATTTTTTTTTAAACTAGGCATGTTCTACGTTAGTTAGTTATTATGACTCATGCCCGGGCTTTAACTATGTCGTCATATCGCCTACTACCAGTAGTCTTTCGTCTCTCTGGTGGACATGAGCTCGACTCTGCTATGGGAGTCCTAAATGTTGCTTATCTTAAATTTTTATTCACCTAGGGTAGGAAGGGGTCTTTAACGAGTACCGTACCTGACATTGTACAGGTTCGGGATCGTCGCTTAACGTCCCATCCGAAAGACGTCGTGCTTCAGTTTATTTTACTTCCCAGATAAAATAAACTAAGGCCCTCGGCCGGGTTTCAAACCCGTGATCCTGAGCACAGAAGGCAAGCACGCTAATACATCAGTTCAACAGTGGCAGCTGTACATAAATAGTGCGCTCATCACTAAGATGAGACTTGATCGCCTAATTACATCACAAGGCTTCAGTTGGGATGAAACTGTCGTCAGAGGCTTGAATCCTTAATAACAGCTGACCCATTCACAAAACAGTATCGTTACAATTAAATTGACCACTTTTCTTATCTCATTCACAAAAACCTAAATGTTTCACGTACTAGTAGGTAAATACTTTTATATACATCTTATCAGCCAATATCTAACAATTAATATTTTTATAATTTCGACATAAGATTAAAATTATTATGTCTGTCTGCTTGTGTGATGTAAGTTCCTATGTGAAAAGATCTTTTAGTCATGTATGTGTACAATATTTTGTTATATTTGTTGATTTTTAAATGTACTTCCCCAGAACGAATTGACCAATTAACTTAATGCTCTCCCCCCAAAATCAGTCGACTAATGGTTGATTTACATGGGCTGTTATTGGGGTTTTTGTGTTGAGCCCCCTCCCCTGACCCTGCTTTCCTTCGGTCGATTTCGCTGAAAATTATAAGGAGCCGACATTATGGGGTGAATTTAAATAAGAAATATCATGTCGATACTGTGATGTATAAAAAAATGCACACATTAAAATGATTAAATTATTAATATAAAAAAATTAATTAATTTTTTTATATTATTATTTTTTATAATTATTTTTTTATAAAAAGAAACTGAATTATTAATAAATAATAAGAAACCAATTCTTTTAAAACAAATGTGAGTAAAAAAACAAAACACGACCATCAGCTGTTTTTTAGTGTGTGTAGAGACGAGTCGAGGTCTGAGTCAATGGAGATGGTCTGAGTGTGTGGAGAGTGGTGTTTAGGCTTAAGATGTAATGGACTAAATAGGAGTGAATTAACTGCGAAATTGATCCAAAAAGAAGGTACTTTTATTTGTTTATATTCCCCAAGATAACTCTAAAAGAAGAATGACCAATATTTATTTAGTTTATACAATTTTTTTTTTTTTAAGAAAAATTAATTTAATGTTTTGTTTTTAGTTTAGTAATCTTAGTTTTTTAATTTTATAATGTAGATTTAAGAAAATAAAACCAATTATTTGTTCTCGTAAATTCTATTATATTCATTTTCCCTGTTGGTCCAGTAAGATAATTTGAAAACCTTTGGATTAGATTTATATTTTTGCAAAATTTAGAAAACAAGATGGCATCTCTTTAGAAATCAAATGAAAAGTTTGTTAATGGAAATTTTTTAAAAAATTGCGTGCACTTTCTTCAATCAAATTGCACGCTTAAACTTTTGATATTTTTAGGGACCTTTTCGGAAATTACTGTAGAAATCAAAATTAAATAGAAGACCAGATATAAATATTTCTACAGGCAATGTGGTAATTTATTGTTTATTTATTCATTGTCTATATTATTATTATTTCATTATTATTAATTTTACTTATTTATTATTTGAATTATTACGATTTTACATGTATATAATTTCCATTACCACAAGACATTCATTACAACAGCAGTTATTAGAGTTTTTGTGTTAAGCCTCCCCCCTCCCCTTGATTCTTGACCTGATACGACTGAAAATCAACATATGTCCTCCTTATGTGGTGATCGATACACATATAAAATGTCCTGCCGATACATTCATTCTATCGGAAGTTATACACACAACTACACAAGAAGACGCACATACAGAATTCTGTTTTCATTTTTGAAATAAAAAAGGTGTCGGAAAACATGAAAACATCTGGTGAAAATTCAACTTCAAATTTTTGATCGATCCCATAACTTCCCTTATACCTCATATAGCTGAGGATAAAAAAAAAATGAAAAAATGAATTATTAATCATTCCAATGCATGTCATGAATTGTAAACACCTTTCGTATTTCTTCCTTATAAATTGTTCTACAAGGTTGAAATAATGCCATAACTAGGAGGAAAAAAAATCATATGTGAATCACCAGCCACGTACTTCCCCAGCACGAATTCATGAATTAAGTTTTTCGCTCTCCCTCTAAATACAATCGAATGGTTTCGCTAAAAATAAAAAGCTGACTTATAAAGGGAATACAATTTTGAGTCGCTACATTCAGAAAGCTCTCATCCCCAGATTACGCCAGGTTAGGCAATTTTTTGTATGTTGTTCCTTATATTTTCTACATAAAGATACAGCACATTTTAGATACTTCCCAAAATATTTGATAAGTTGTAAAAAACAAAAAAAAAAAAAATGAGAGAAAAATATATAATTATAACTTCAAAATCAAGCTCAAAAAACTACTGGACAAGCGATCTCAACTTCGCCTCAACCATAAACTGTGTGTCTACAAAACTATTATGAGACCTATCTGGACAAAATAAAGTTCTTCGAAGAAATAAACAACGCCCATACTACATTTCAAACATGAAGCGATATCAACATAACATTCTTACACGAAGTCACACAACAGTTATGCACAAGTTGACACGAACACAATGGTGGAAGCAATGTGGGTCAGATCTTCCCTTGAGAAGGAGGTGGTGCTCACCAGCCGTCTTCTGTTTTCTGTTGCTCCAGATCATCATTGATTGTTATCTTTAGTAATTGGTTTAAATAATTATTGAAATAGGCAATGATAATATTTTGTATTTTAATTAAATACAATCAAGGCTTTGCAATGGTCGGTGACGTGGCACATCTTGATTGGGAAGCTCTGGGCTCTCCCACTAGAGAGTGTGTGCCTGGCTCCATGTAAAAAATCTGTTTATTCAGTTTAATAAAAGTTGTGTTATATATGATGAAGTGAGTTTTTTAACCGTTCAAATATTAACAATAATTCTAATAAAGTAAAAAGATATTAAAATCAGAATCTCCTTACACAACAAAAAAACAAGCATTTACTAGTTTCTGTGGGCTCGATTCCTGACCTGTTATTATAGGTAAAACAAAAAAAAAAATATAAATATATATAGAGAGGGCGCCGGTAGCTCAGTGGTATGCGTGCTTGACTTCTGAGCTAAAGGACGTGGGTTTGAAACTCGACCGAGGCCCTTAGTTTATTTTATCTGGAAGGTAAAATAAACTTAAGCACACCGTCCTTCGGGCGTTAAACGATGATCCCGAGCCTGTACGATGTCAGGTATTCGTTAAAGACCCCTACCCTAGGTGAATAAAAATTTAGGGTAGGCAAAATTTAGGACTCCCACAGTAGAGTCGGGCTCCTGTCCACCAGAGTGACGAAAGAGCGCTCTTGTAGCAGGCTATATGACCTCGAAGTTAAAGCCCGGGCATGAGTCATAAAACCTAACCTAAATATATATATATTAGAGGTAAACGAATAATATTAACTAATAGAATCATACCTTTTATGATGTGAGCTTTTTATATTCCCCATGAAGAAAATAATATGTTTAGCATAAATCGAACATAGTTAACTTAAATGGAAGAACCTCATAGCTGCGGGTTTGGAACAACTGTGAATAGTTTGTTGGGGCTTATTTTAACTAACAATAGTTTCAACTCGATTTTGGATCGATAGGAAATAATTAATCATATCGAAATGGCGCTGTAATACCAACCTTGTGTCTTTCTGAATTGAAATTCCAACTATAAGTGTCTTGTTTATTTAACAAAATATACTTTCGGTATTGCTAACATCTTCAGCCACGACTTACAAATACTAAATGGAAGTTCAACATGTTTACATTCCCAACTGTCTCTTCTCCAGCCCCCGTGCCATTATCTTGTCACATTCTCTTCTACAGTAAAGTAAAAAAATCTTTAAAACATTGAAATACCTCAAATATTAATCCTTTTTATTGCCAATAATATAATCCTCCAGTCTCTCTGTATATGTACTTAACTTATTTTCCCAAAATTGAATACTTTCATTTATATATTGCTATATTTAATTTATTTCATATTTGAGGAGGTGGGACTCAAAAACAGGTTTCTCACTTAAGATAAAAATTTGGGAAATCAGGAAAAACGTTTTTGCTTTTTCTCTTTCAGGTTGTGACCTTAATTTTTTTTTCAGAGGTGTACTTTGGTATTGTCTTTCCAGTGCCAATAGGTTTCAAAAATGTTTTTAGTATTTTTTTAAATAAACAGAGAAATGTTTTGGAGAAACCTGGTTATGATCCAAACACTCCATATCTGCATATACAAATTTTCATTTGTCCTTTAAATTATTTTTTATGAGCAGCAGATAGACAATTCAGTTAGTCGACTTAAATGGAATAGGAAATAAACAAAAACGTGCAAGTGAAAAATGTCTGTTATTGTTAAAAAAAGCCTAAAATCATTAAAATAAATCAACAAAAAAGCAGCTAAACACGGACAGCCATCTCATGCTCGAGGCAATCGCATTCTTCCTTCTGGTGTCCAACATCCATTGTGAGAACTCTTCGGTAATACTCCAGACTAGATTCTTCAACATTCGTCTCCCAGTTTTCACCAAACACGAGAGTCATACTTTCTTAACATCCTGCCTTTGATGCACAACTGTTGTTGGAGAAACCTACTTTTGAACCAAATCCATTTTTTTGAAGTAGTTTTACGATGAGAGACACTATTTTTGAGTCATTACAGTTACACATACCGATAGCTCTCAATGAGACGAAAAAAACGCCATATCAAGTTCATTTTCTAAAAAAATGTGAGAAACCTGTTTTTGAATCTCACCTCCTCATTTATATTTTACATTTATATACAAATATATATATATATTTTTTATTTTAATCATGTATTATTTCAATTTGTCTTTTATTAATCAGATTTTAATTGAAGACGAAATATTATTTTTCTTGTTTTCAATTTTTTTAAGACTCTACTGTAGAGGAAAAACGGACAAGGGAAGCCGCGGGTAGAGAAGAGACCTTTTGGATTGTAAACGGGTTGAACTTCCATTTAGTATTCGTTAAGTCGCAAGATGTTAGCAACACCGAAAGTACTCCCATATTATAGGTTAGGTTAGGTTTTATGACTCATGCCCAGGCTTTAACTACGAGGTCATATCGCCTACTACCAGAGCGCTCTTTCGTCACTCTGGTGGACATGAGCCCGACTCTACTGTGGGAGTCCTAAATTTTGCCTACCCTAAATTTTTATTCATCTAGGGTAGGGGTCTTTAACGAGTACCTGACATCGTACAGGCTCGGGACCATCGCTTAACGTCCCATCCGAAGGACGGCGTGCTTAAGTTTATTTTACCTCCCAGATAAAATAAACTAAGGGCCTCGGTCGGGCTACGAACCCACGACCTTGAGCTCAGAAGTCAAGCACGCTTACCACTGAGCTACCGGCGCCCTCAATTATATATATTTTGTGAAATAGACAATATTTTTTAAAAAACATACTTTTTTCTTTATTTTTTATTAAGTGTTTCACAGAATCCTCATACTAGACTTAAAAGACAAGAACTCAATCGACGATACAAACTCTTATTACGACTTTTAGACAACAGATCGAAACTTTCATTAAGTAATAAAAGACTCATTTACAACCAATTACTGAAGCCAATATGGACGTATGGAGCTGAACTCTGGGGCTCAACTAAACCTTCGAAGTCTTATAGAATCCCAACCCTACAATCCCGTATCCTTCGTAAAATCACAAACGCTCCATTCTACGTCTCTAATGGTATCCTTCACAATGACCTGCAGATTCCCTTTGTAAGGGATGTAATTAAATAACCTTTAGTCCCCAGACTTGCCACAAGAACCCCTCTTAATGTTCATGTTCGGAGACTGAGGAGGCAATGGCCTCGAGGCCTACTACTAGTGGACATGTACCCGACTCTACTGTGGAAGTCCTACATTTTGCCTACCCTAAATTGTTATTCACCTAGAGTGGTTTTTTTTTAAAGAGTACCTGACATCGTACAGGCTCGGGAGCATCGCTTAACGACCCATCCGAAGGAAGGCGTGCTTAAGTTTATTTTACCTCTCAGATTAAATAAACTAAGGGCCTCGGCCAGGTTTCGAAACCGCCCTCGGAATAATTGTCGATGTATCGAATGTTTCAACACGAAATTTAGTGTGAGGATTTAAAAGTCCACGAGTAAGACACTTATTGATTTTCGGAGGGAGAGCAAACACTTTTTTACAAAAATGGAGGATGGACTTGAACCATATTGAGGATATGAGGGATTGGTAACAGGTCTGACAGGGAGGAGATCTGTGCCAAGGTTCATTCATGTGTTCCGTTAGAGACACATGGACGCCTTTATACAATGCAACCCCCTATGCATTTTGACCAATAGTGCAGTTACTGAGTTTGAATGCATTCTGCAAATTGTCTCTTGATTTGATGCCTGCCTCTGAATGGACTACACACCAAACTGCATTGCACTTTGATAATTCTACAACGCAAAATGCAACTTAATGCCAAAGCAGGTTCTGCAAATTTGGAAAAGAAAAAAATTGGATATACAGCAAGAGCGGAAACGTTGTTGCTTACTAACCATTCTATCTAAAGAAGTTCAGGATATAAAAATCATTATTGTCTGTGTGGACACAATAACACCTTAAAACTCTTTTAAACAATAAAAACCAGTTTGTAAAAAAACAAAAAAACCATTGAGACCCAAGATAGGTAGGTGTTATTAATAGTCAAGTTTAACGAATAAAATAATTGATTAATTCGCGCTAGGGATGTACATTGTCAGTGATTCAACGACGACTTTTTTTTTTGTAAATATATAACGTCCTTGAGTAGACCCAACTCGGAGTGAAAGGACACCCAAACACAGGATGTTGTCCTTTTCTGTCACTAAACTGAATTACATTATAATTGCACTTTTATTTTAATTATTCAATAAGTTTTTTTTTTATTAATAAAAAGTTAATTGTTAAAATTCATTTTCATTTAGCCCAATTACTATATTATTTATTTACATATTCACAACGACATTTGTCACTAGTGATCGTGATGATGTGCTGGGGCAAGTGTGTCGCTGTACTGCTGAGGTACGTGACCGAAGAGGAGTCCAGGCTAGTCCTGGAGCAGGTCCCTCTGCCATGCCCGCTTTAGACGTCTTGGTGGGTTTGTGGGGAGAGTGTTCGTGGATAATTGGAGAATAAGTGGATTGGCGTGATGATGGAGTTTGTCGTGAAAATTTTGATATCGTATCTTGAGAACAGAAGGTATAAATGGGATGTTGAGGTCATTATGTAATGTGAGGTTGGAAACGTAAAATGGGGCATTGGCAATGTGGCGTAGTATGATGGATTGTAATGACTGAAGGCGTTGTATGTTTGATTTTTTGGCTGATCCCCATATCTCGATTCCGTAAGTCCAGATGGGTTTTAGTATAGTGTTGTAAATGTGAAGTTTGTTTTCAAGCGATAATGTCGATCGTCGTCCGATGATTGATTTCAGTCGTCCAAATCGTCTTTTGAGGTCTGTGCGTTTCAGTCTGATATGAGTTGTCCAAGTTAAACGTCTGTCTAAATGAAGTCCTAGATATCGGACAGTGTCTGATGCAGGAATGGGCTGGTTGTTAATGTATACTGGTGGACAAGTGTTGTGTCTGAGAGTAAATGTGGTTTGCAGAGATTTGTCTCTATTAATTTTTAGTCTCCATTTGTTGGCCCAATCTGTTAGCTGGTGTAAATGTTCCTGTAAGTGTGAGCTTGCTTGTGTTGGGTCTGAGTGTGTTGAGAGAATGGCTGTGTCGTCTGCGTATGTAGCGAGTAGTGTGTTGTCGTGTTGTGGAATGTGTGCTGTGTAGATTGAGAAGAGTAGGGGACTGAGGGAACTTCCTTGGGGGACTCCAGCTTTGACCTCCAAAAAATGTGATGAGGAAGATCCCTCAGATACCCTAAAGTTTCTGTTTTCTAGGAATGACTTAAGTATTAAATAATATGTGTGAGGAAGGTGAGTTTTAAGTGTGTAGAGCAGGCCTGGGTGCCAGACACGATCAAACGCTTTTTCAATGTCCAGAAATACGCCTGTGCAAAACTCTTTTCTTTCAAAGCTGGTGGCTATGTAATCGACCAAACGATGGCACTGGTGTATTGTCGAATGTCTTTGTCGAAAGCCAAATTGATGGTCTGGGAGAAGGTTGTCTTGTGCAGTGATGTAGGTTAGTCTGTCCAGTAGAAGTCTCTCTAGTGGTTTGGATATCACAGGAAGCAGGCTTATAGGACGGTATGACGAGGCCTGGTCTGGGGTTTTCCCTGGCTTAAGAATCATCCTGACTACTGATATCTTCCAGACAAGGGGATAGTAACATAGTCGTAGTACTGTGTTGTATAAATTCGTCAAGTAAATTAGTCCTTTTCTCGGTAGCTGTCGTAGTATCTCAGCGGTTATCAGATCATGACCTGGAGATTTCCGTAAGGGGAGTTTTTTAATTGTCAGTTCAACTTCATTAGGACTGAATGCCTTTGGGGGGAGAGTTAGTTGGAGGGGGGTAGTAAGTGCTGTCAGTACAATTACTATATAACTGAGACTATTTATAATGAGTATTGGAATAGGCACTATTTTGTGTAACAGCCACTTTTAAATAACAGTTACAAATAACAGACTCAAGGGGTCATTCATAAATTACGTAAGGCATTTAGGGGGGAGGATTAGCTCAATATTACTAATTCTTACTATAGTGGAGGGGGGTAAAGAATTTGATCTTATGTAAGTTTTTGAATTTAAAATCTACTACTTTCGCGCTAAGAAATGGCGCTATTGGATAGCGCCATCTGTACTTAGTTCTCAAATTCAGTATTGAATCCTACACAAATCATATGGTCTCGGTACTTCTAGACACTTTTTTATTCTATTGACTCGCTGACTAGGGATTTCCCTATTGCTTGAATTTTGAAAAATAATTGTCATTTTATTATAATTTATTTATTATACCTGACATGTCTGCATATTTACATCCACTATTATTTAAAGCTTGGCTACAAGCTTTTTCACGTAAAACTTCAAAGATTTGTCAAGAAGAGTCAAACATGTTTTGGAAAACTAATAAAAAAACATTAGCTTTAAAAAAGCCTTACGGTAATTTATGAATGGCCCCTAAACCGTTATACTATGAAACTGAGAGTCGAACAACGGAACAGTAACTTTTCTTGGCAGGCAGACTAGACAGTACACGTAGCAGTTCAAAATTACCTGTTATTGTATATCTGTTATCGGGATGGATTACTTTAAATATCCCTTGAGCCTGCTCTCTCTCTTTGTAAACAAATACTTTCTATTATAGTTTAACTTACATGAAAAGTAGCTACCTGATTTGTTTTTCTCAGCGTGTTTTAGTTTTGATTTATTTCTATTTTTTAATACACATTTTCATAATATTTACATAATAATGACACATATAAAACAATAATGATATATTTCTTGGTGGTAGGCAGATGTAGTGGACTAACTTGTTAAATAAGTAATTAGATTTATCAGTCCAACATTTTTTTTATTTTTACCACAACTAGTTTCGGCAATTTGCCATCTTCAGGTGGTGAATCTGAACATACATAAACCAAAATTTAGATGAGAATTTAAAAAGTGAATTTGGGCAACTACAATGAATTTCAACTGCATAATATATATATATATATATAATAAGGGGCGCCGGTAGCTCAGTGGTATGCGTGCTTGACTTCTGAGCTCAAGGTTATGGGTTCGTAGCCCGACCGAGGCCCTTAGTTTATTTTATCTGGGAGATAAAATAAACTTAAGCACGCCGTCCTTCGGATGGGACGTTAAGTGATGGTCCCGAGCCTGTACGATGTCAGGTACTCGTTAAAGACCCCTACCCTAGATGAATAAACATTTAGGGTAGGCAAAATTTAGGACTCCCACAGTAGAGTCGGGCTCATGTCGACCAGAGTGACGAAAGAGCGCTCTGGTAGTAGGCGATATGACCTCGTAGTTAAAGCCCGGGCCTGAGTCATAAAACCTAACCTAACCTAACCTATATATATAATATATAAACCAACATATGTACGACGATGTCTTTAAATTCTAATCTTATTATTGGTTTATGTATGTTCAGATTGACCACCTGAAGATGGCAAATTGTCGAAACTAGTTGTGGTTTAAATAAAAAAATGTTGGACTGATAAATCTAATTACTTATTTAAACAATAATGACACATGGGAGCCATGGTGGCCGTGCGGGCTAAAGCGTAGGGCTTTGGTCGCATGGTCTCACCATGGTTTGCGGGTTCGAATCCCGTCCGGGAGTGAGTTTTATTTCGTAGATAGAACTCCCTCCCGGGGCCATGGATGTCTTAAATAATTATATATAACACACAATGACATGGCTAATATGCACCGTACATGAAGCCAAAAAAAATAAAAAAAAAAAAAAAAAAAATAATGACACATATAAAGGAACCTTTAACAAACTAAATAAATAACATAAATAAATAAAATAAGTAATTACAAATTAATAATAATAATAATAATGTAACAATAGAAAATGTTTGAGATATCATTCTTATTATGGGCCAGGAGTAATGTATGAAAGTTGGGTCTACATATTGTTGACACTGTGAGGCAGGAAGTGGCTTCTAATGGGAGGGAGGGAGAGAAGATCTGACAGGATATTAACAGGTGGTACACGTCTTCCAATTCGTTTTTAAGTAGGTAGTTACTTTAGGTCTATATTTATACCTACTAGCATAGCATGTAACTGAACTAGTAAAATAAAATAAAATACAATTTTTATAAATCTAAGTAAAATAGTGGATAAAAATTGTATGAATATAATTAACTCTCGGTTTTATTATTTTAAAGGATTAAATGAAAAGTGTAAACTCAAAAATTTTGAAATTAAAAAAATACTTTTTAATTGTTTTTTTAATAAACGTTTTGAAATCGTATAAGCAATTAAAATTATAATTACAATTATTTTTTAATGTTTTTACTGCTATGAAAAGAAGCAATGAACCATGGTGACAGAAATAATAGGTTGTATAGGAAAAGAAAGGAAGACATTTCCCAATATATCGATGGACACCGATCAACTTTCACCCGAATCGGCCAAAGGCGGGGCACCAGAGGAGGGGGAGCTCAATTTAAAAACCCTAATAATTGCCTAGGTAATACATGACTCGACACGAATATATGCGATACATTTCTTGAACTACTGATATTTGTACAGACTGAAATTATTTTTGAAATCCTAGACTCTTCAGCTAAATAACTCTGGTCGTGTCTCTTTATCGTCTCTGTTGGATGTGGGATTCCCAAGTAACTGACACCCTTTGTCTGGAAGCCGTACAATACATGGCCTACTCTCCATAACAACTGAGCACTTTCTCCAGGAAATCAATACACAAATTAACAGAAAATCTTTCCTGCATGTATGTTTTTCACCAAAAATTCATCCCTGATATTCATAAATGAAAAAAAATTAAGGGGAAGCGCAAATGTACATAATATGTATATAGATACAATGTGTTAACATTATGTACATCATATGTAACAGTGACGAGGCAGGCATCAGAGCCAGCAGAACAAACAACGACGATTGCCTATAGATGTAAAATAGGAAAATATTTTTTATATAACAACATTAATTTAGGTAATTTTCGTTTCAATTGCAAAAATATTTTAAATTTTGCTTAAACTCTGATTGTTTACATCCGTTATTTTATATAACATTTCGTATTGATATTGTGATGTATATAATTACACACATTGTAATTATTAATAATCATATAATAATTTCGACCAAGAGAAGAAAGTTCCGAAATATCGTGAAAAAAATATTTATCATAATCATATATATAAAGCTGAAAATGTCTGTGCGTTGTACCGCTATAACTCACGAACGGCTTGATGGATTTGATTAAGTTTTTTAAAAATTTGTTCGTTATCGTCTGTGGAAGGTTATAGGCGTATTAGTACCTCAATATCTGGTCCATCCCAGCATCCACCCACGCAATCTTTGTAACTCAAAAACCACTGCAATGATTAATGAGGAATCTTTTTGAATAGATAAGTTTTATCTACCGGAAGGTTAAGGTCTATTTTTTAATCAACCCCTGGTCCATCCCAGCATCCACTCACGCAATCTTTGTAACTCGAAAACCATTGCAACGATTAATGAGAAATATTTTTGAATAAATTAGTTTTAGCTCCAAAGCTAGCGTTACTACAGTTGAAGGACTATAAGCCTTATTCCGTTTGAATAATTGAAAATTATAACATCATGAATGTACTGTCGAGGAACTGAATAGTCTTATAGGAGATATTGGGAGAAAAGTCAACGTTCCCCGGGCAACGCCGGGTATTACTGCTAGTATATTATAAAATTAATTATATTTATTGGTATAAAAACAGTGAAGTAAACAAAATAGTGAAGTAACTAAATTGGTGAATAAATAGATGGAATCGCATTTTGTTTTAAAACGAACCAATGAGTGGAGAGATGTGAAGGTGGACACTAGTAGTGAGAAAAGTGTTTAGGCTTGAGGTGTGGTGAACCAAAAAGGTGTGATATAGCATTGAAATCGATACGTGAAGGAGGTACTTTTATTTATTTATTTGAACATAATATATATGGCCAAAATATCCAAGAATTATAAATTAGTTTGTAAGATTTCTTATTGAAAAATAATTTCACGTTTTTTTTATTTTTCAATATATAGTTACCCAATTTTTATAATGTAGGTTTAAGTAAAAATAAACTCAAATATTTGTTCTCTTATTCTACGCTATTCATTTTCCCTGTTGGCCCAGTAAGATAAACACTTTGGATTAGATTTAATATTTTTGCAAAATTTAGAAAAACAATATGGCATCTCTATATACATTCAGAAGAAATCCAAATGAAAAGTTTGTTAATTGAATTTTTTTTAAATACGTGAATTTTCTTCAAAATGCCTTAAAATTTATTATTATTTACTATTAATGAATAATAATATTTCATGAAGAAACTTCATATCAATATATTCATTGCAGTTATTCGAGTTTTTGTGTTAAGCCTCCCCCCTAATCTCCCCCTCCCCTTTTGCCGATTAAACTGAAAATCAATGGATGTTATCTTCAGAGGGTTTTGGTAACATTCATAAAATATCGTGTCGATACATTATTTCTATCGAGAGTTATCGTGTTCGTAGAGACACAGACTGACAGACATTTTACTTGAAATATCTTAATAACTGCCGATGTAATGAATGTATCGACATGAAAATTCAGATATTTTTTTTTTTTTTTTTTAATTCAGGGGGTTTGGAAAACATTACATTCTTGTGAAAATTGAACATAGATATCTGACCGATTTCCATAACTTCCCGTATACTTCATTTAGTCGCTGAGGAAGTACAATAGAGAGCACGGCGGACTCTCTGTGTAGATTATCCGCAGTTAAACTATGTGACGCCCACGGCCTAGTCTCAAGGTCATATCAATGTACAGAGCGCACAATGTCGGGCCCCCGGCTACGTCTTCTTATATAACTATAGACACCACTCTATCTATTCTTCATGCCGATGATGGCGTAGGAGGGGGGATGCGAGAAAAATTTCGAGACCCCGAACTTCAACACACACTTTTGAAGAGTATCTGTAGAAAACTAGAAATCTCCATTCAATATCATTTTTTTTTCACTCTATAGTTATTGTGACTCACGCTCTGGCTTTAACTACGAGATCTTGCTCTTTCGTCACTCTGGTGGACATGAGCCCGATTTTACTATAGGAGTCTTACATTTTGAATACCCTGAATTTTTATTCACCTAGGCTAAGGGGGGACACCTGACATCGGAGAGGCTTGGGACCATCGCTTAACTCATCCAGAAGGCGGCGTGTTCAAGAATTTTTGTTCTCCTAAAAAAACTTAAGGACCTCGCCTGGTGTCGAACTCGCGATCTTAAGGGCCTCGCCTGGTGTCGAACTCGCGATCTTGAGGGCCTCGCCTGGTATCGAACTCGCGATCATAAGGGCCTCTCCTGTTGTCGAACTCGCGATCTTAAGGGCCTCGCCTGGTATCGAACTCGCGATCTTAAACTCAGTAAAAGAGCAAGCTTTGTCAGAACTACCAATGCCCTCTTTTTCTCGCTATTTATTTTTGTATTAATCTTAAACAGAATTACTGAAAGCAACATTATGTAAATATTATATTAAATAAATAAAACATAACAAATAACAATATAAATGTAGGGCTTTGGTCGCATGGTCTCACCATTGTTTGCGGGTTCGAATCCCGTCCGGGAGTGAGTTTTATTTCATAGATAGTACTCGGGGCCATAGATGTCGTAAATAACTAGTAAATAACACAGTGACATGGCTAATATGCATCGTACATAAGGCAAAAAAAAAAAAAAAAAAAAAAAGAACAATATGAAAGAAACGTTCTGTCTGTGAATACGATATTTCTTGATAGTTTGAATGAATCGACACGAAATTTTATATGTGTGTTTGTGATGTAAAAAATTTACACACATTAAGATTATAAAATCAATTATTATTATTAGTATAAAAACAGCTGTTAGGAGTGAAGTAACTTAAATAGTGAATAAATATACAAAAATGGACTAGTCGCATTTTGTTTTAAAACGAAATGTGAGCAACCAATGAATGGAGAACAAATGACGAAGAGCGGCTGTTTAAAATAGCAAGAGGAGTCGGATTTGAGATGTGAAGGTGCACAGTCTAGAGAGAAAAGTGTTTTTAGGGTTAAGATGTGGTGAACCACGTAGGAGTGAATAGAACAGTGAAGTAGATGCACAAAGGTACTTTTATTTATTTATATGTTTATATGCCCAAAATAAATTTGATTTGAAGAATGGCCAATATTTATAAAGAAAAGGGAGTAAAATAGTTGTACAAATTAGGGTGTATGATTTGTTTTTGTAGAAAGTTTGATTTTTTTATATTTAAATCTCTTTTATTCAATTTATAAGCCACCTCCCCTGAAACGCCTCTTTCCTTCGGCCGATGTAACTGAAATTTGACAGCTGCTCATTGGGTTTTGGCATCAAATAAGAAATTTTATCTCGATACATCCATTACATCGGCAGTTATTGAGATTTTTGTGTTAAATCATCTAACACAAACAAGCTTAAATATACTCCGGGCGAAGCTGTGTAACCTGCTAATAAATATATATGCTACGGGTAAAGTTAGATTAACGGTTAAACCAAGGATTACCCGGGTAAACCTAGTAGTACCCGCTGCCGCTTGGTTAAAGTCCGAAATATAATTGAAATAGTTCACGTTTCGGGCTTTACCCGGGTAAAGTATATGTTAAAGCTAGAACCTGTACTACTTCAAATATAGGAACGACGGGAGGGGCAGATATATCGTCCCGCCGGCGGAACGCCGGCAAATACGCCCCCAAATTTTGTAATATTTCGATTTATGTTTGTTCTAGGAATTTATGTACCCAGATGAATGATTATCGCTGTTAGACAGCTTACAACAATGGAAATTGAGGTGGGGTCGAGCTAATTATTAAGTACCTAATCTTTATAGTGGAACATACGTCCACTAATGGCCTTGTCATTATTAGTATACCCAACTTTAACCAAGCGGCAGCGGGTACTACGCAGTTTACCCGGGTAATCCTAGTTTTAACCGTTAATCTAACTTTACCCGTAACATATATATATTGCTAGTTTCTAATTCACACTAAACTTACGCTACTCCAGGAAACAATGAGAATATAATTTATTAAATTTAATAATAATTTGTTAAATATTGTATCATACCTGCAGATACATAAAACATTCCCCATATGGGCCACATAAATTTTTCTGATTCCCTGATGTTTCCTGACTCAAAACTGGACACAGAATGGACGAAAAATGGACGAATCATGGACTTGAGCGTCATGTCAGCTGTAGATATATATAAGTTGACTAATGGAGGCAGACGTGGATTAGTGCAAATCGTTGGTAAGCTCTGTCTTCGAATCCTGATTAACTCCAGATTAGTGACGCAATTCTTATATAGAGACCACCCATCAGACAATATTTTTTTGATATATTACTCTTAGAATCAAATAATACAGCGTCTATAATTGAGTTTTAACAGGTTTGTATTATAATTGTTTTTTTATTATTATTTTTAAAGATTTATCGATTGAAAAGCATGTACGAAATATTTATAACCAGTATAACTATACTGGTTATAAATCTTTTATATTATATTTCAGAAGGCGCCGTTAGCTCAGTGGTATGCGTGCTTCCCTTCTGAGCTCAAGAACGTGGGTCTTATCTGGGAGGTAAAATAAACTTAAGCACGTCGTCCTTCGGATGGAACTTTAAGCGATGATACCGAGCCTGTACGGTGTCAGGTACTCGTTAAAGACCCCTGCCCTAGGTGAATAAAAAATTAGGGTAGGCAAAATTTAGGACTTCCACAGTAGAGTCAGGCTCATGTCGACCAGAGTGACGAAAGAGCGCTCTGGTAGTAGGCGATATGACCTCGTAGTTAAAGCCCGGGCATGAGTCATAAAACCTAACCTATTATATTTCAGCAATACGAAAGTACTCCCACATGTTATGTGAAATAGGCAACATTTTAAAAAAACAAAAGTTTTTTCTTTATATTTTTTTGAAAATCATTTCCAGTAGGAAATAGATAATTTGATATCATTGGATAGTTCGATTTTGTCGATATCAATCGATCGGATTTACACTTGGAAGCGTTTCTCAGACCGAAAGGACTCTCTATAAATAGTTTTCCTTCTCACTAATCACTATCGATTTTCTTAGTTTAACGTCCACTTAAGGAAGTCTGTTTACTACGTCGTTAATCATTTTCAGGGCTTTTTGATAGAGAACTTTAAGGTCAACTTATAATTACTTTGAGATACATATTTAGTACTTAGCAGATATAGATAGTGAAATCCCGAATCCTGGCAGTCCTAAATCTTGCTTACATTAAATTCTTCTTCACCTAGCGTAAGCCATATCTGTTGTAAGAGTGTTGTTATTTACGACATCCATGGCCCGGGGAGGAAATTTTATCTACGAAATAAAACTCACTCCCGGACGGGATTCGAACTCGCAAACCATGGTGAGACCATGCGACCAAAGCCCTATGCTCTAGCCCGCACGACCACCATGGCCCGTGAATCTCGTTGATGTGTCGGACACACAACTACCCACTTCATTATCTGTGATGTCAGCTCTTTTTGAGCATTTCTACGTTCATTCGTCAATAGATATAATATAACATTGTATTTCTACAACATTATTGATCATATTTACCGTTGCAGATAATTTAACTAAAATATCAATAATACGAACTATAAAATGACCATTCGGTAAGAAACTTAAGATGCTTTGTAGCTTTATGTACACCATAAATGAAACTTGTGGTAAAAGAAAATAGAGAAAATCTAAGAAAATATAATATATAATATTTCAATATTATATATTATAACGTATATTATATAATATTGTTATCAATAATATAATAATAATCGCTGAAAACATCAATCAATAAATAATATATTTGTTGTCATATTGTCACAAAAAATAATATAATGTTTTTACCCATTTCAGGAGATACCGAACAGCTTATTTCATTTTTAAATGACAAATTAATCTACAAATGATTACGAATCGTAGCATTTCAAGAACAAATTCGAAAACTATCATCGATGCTGTATTCTCGCGGTATTTAGAGACACTACAATCACAGTTGTGTATATCTTATTTTAGCTATAAACCTATAATTTCATGTATAAAAGAAATTGAAAAACAATAAATTTGAAAGTTTAATTCCTCATACTACTTTTCTTATTGTAACATAAATCAAATTTTAATCGAAATCAGTTGCACGACAGCAAATTTTCGAAATTAAAGCAGATGTTTACACTAGATGTCACTAACACATTTTCTTTTTTTTTTTTTAATTTTCAACCCCTAGATAAAAAAACCTAAGAGGCTCGGCGGGGTTTCGAACCCGCGATTTTCAGCTGAGTAGGCAAGCACGGTACCTTTAATTCAACTGCGCCCTACATATTATTCTGTATAACTTCTCGTATTTATCAAGGTTTGAAGGTTGACAGAACAGCTAAAACAGACCTGCCTTGAATTTCGCCAAGGCTAAAATGTCAATAAATGTTTGTTTTTAGAGGAGATTTGAGTTTTTTTCGTTATCAGCTAAAAAGGTTCAATGTAATAGATAGCGCCTACTTACGTCATACCTAACTGTAAAATGTATGCAAAAAACATAATCTGTAATTAAATTTAAAAATGTAAATAGTTTACTTTCTCAGCTATACGAAGTATAGGGGAAGTTATGTAATCTGTCAGAAATTCGATGCGAAATTTTCAACAGAATTTCATGTTTTCCAACATTCTGATTTCAAAAATGAGAAAAAAAAGTTTGTCTGTGAGCATGATAACTCCCGATAGAGTGTATGCAACGACACGAAATTTTATATAGGTATCTAGAACCCTTTAAGGACAACACCTATTAATTTTCAGCCAGATCGGTGGAAGGGAAGAAGGGAGAATAGATGGGGAGCCTCAACATAAAAAATTTAATAACTGCCGTTGTAGGGTTAAAATCATTTTTCATTTTCTTTTCGATGCTGCCATAGCTCTTGCATTTGCTTGGCACTAGACTTTTTAGGTTTTTTAAATTCCTTTTGATGCGAGCTTTCCTCTGATTTGCGTTTTCTATAAATCAGCGCATATTTACGATTCATATGAGACGTCATCTTTAATTTTTTTGCAATTTTCAATTTAATACCGAATTTTACATATATTTCGGCGAATATTTTTATTGTTTCACTTTGAGTCCTATTAGTGCTCCTCAAGATCTTTACAATGACACCCGAATCAACGTCCTATCTAAACGCGTTATCAGGCTACACTAATTTCTAATTTTACAAAACGCTAATTCGCAACAATCATCCGCCGGCGCCCACACTAGCCCGATAACGTCACAGGCAAAACAAACACTGCACAACAAACACATACAGACATACTCTGTCCATTGTGATTTCAACCGTTGTTATCGCATTATTAGTCTCGTAGTTATTATCGATTGAAATCTGACGGCATTTTGTAACACAAGGAAGTTTGACCGGCTATCACTGTGCTTAACGAGCGAATAGACGTTTTCACGTCAATATAAGCCATCTAACATCAAGCGTATCTAGTCCTTCCAATCCAAAGTCCTAAGAACAATTGTCGATGCACCCTTCTATGTGTCCAACCTTACCCTCCATAAACCTCATCAAGTCCTACTTCTCCACATGCCGCTCTTACATTTCTTACCATCTCAGTCCTGTTGCTCGACTCTGTAATTCAGATAATAGCTGATTATTTATTCTCTTTAAAATTAACTATTCGAAGTAAAAAAAAAAGCGTATATCCCCAAAACTCTCGAAGGCAATCTATTGATTTTCAGTCAAATCGGTCTAAGTGAAGGGGTGAATTGGGGGGAGACTTATTACCACAAAAAGTCAACAACTGCCGTAGTAATCAATGTATTGAAACGAAATTTCATGTGTACTACATTCAAAGCCTTATAAGGTCGACACTTATTAATATTCAGCTGAATCAGAAGAGCGGGGATCAATTGAAAAATCCCAATATCACTCAAATACTTGGAGGGAGAGCGAAAACTTAATTAATTAATTCGTGCTGGAGAAGTACCTTGCCGGTAATATGCCAAATACTGTTTGGAAATATGAAATTCAGGTGGAAACTCGATATCGAGTTTATGAACCATTAAATACATAACAACTCTATGCTGAGGAATAAGAAAAAAAAAAATTCCAACTCTACTGCAAATTTTTATTAACACCGACATTGAGTTTTTTTTCTCCTCAATTTTCTTTTATGGAGTGTTGTCTAGAATATTACTGACGGATAATCCTTTTCACTTATCCAAGATTAAACTTAATGTTTTTTTTTTTGTTTTTTTTTCGTTGCAGAGTTATCGTGCTCACAGACACATGCAAATAAACCAAATAAAGATACTGAAGGTTTATAGGGAGACACACATGTGACTCGGGGTATAGCCTTAGGAGTATCGAAGGAACCACAGAAGAGCAAAAACTGGAGATAACTTCCAGCAAATAAAGATACTGAAGGTTTATAGGGAGACACACATGTGACTCGGGGTATAGCCTTAGGAGTATCGAAGGAACCACAGAAGAGCAAAAACTGGAGATAACTTCCAGCAAATAAAGATACTGAAGGTTTATAGGGAGACACACATGTGACTCGGGGTATAGCCTTAGGAGTATCGAAGGAACCACAGAAGAGCAAAAACTGGAGATAACTTCCAGCAAATAAAGATACTGAAGGTTTATAGGGAGACACACATGTGACTCGGGGTATAGCCTTAGGAGTATCGAAGGAACCACAGAAGAGCAAAAACTGGAGATAACTTCCAGCAAATAAAGATACTGAAGGTTTATAGGGAGACACACATGTGACTCGGGGTATAGCCTTAGGAGTATCGAAGGAACCACAGAAGAGCAAAAACTGGAGATAACTTCCAGCAAATAAACCAAATAAAGATACTGAAGGTTTATAGGGAGACACACATGTGACTCGGGGTATAGCCTTAGGAGTATCGAAGGAACCACAGAAGAGCAAAAACTGGAGATAACTTCCAGCAAATAAACCAAATAAAGATACTGAAGGTTTATAGGGAGACACACATGTGACTCGGGGTATAGCCTTAGGAGTATCGAAGGAACCACAGAAGAGCAAAAACTGGAGATAACTTCCAGCAAATAAAGATACTGAAGGTTTATAGGGAGACACACATGTGACTCGGGGTATAGCCTTAGGAGTATCGAAGGAACCACAGAAGAGCAAAAACTGGAGATAACTTCCAGCAAATAAAGATACTGAAGGTTTATAGGGAGACACACATGTGACTCGGGGTATAGCCTTAGGAGTATCGAAGGAACCACAGAAGAGCAAAAACTGGAGATAACTTCCAGCAAATAAAGATACTGAAGGTTTATAGGGAGACACACATGTGACTCGGGGTATAGCCTTAGGAGTATCGAAGGAACCACAGAAGAGCAAAAACTGGAGATAACTTCCAGCAAATAAAGATACTGAAGGTTTATAGGGAGACACACATGTGACTCGGGGTATAGCCTTAGGAGTATCGAAGGAACCACAGAAGAGCAAAAACTGGAGATAACTTCCAGCAAATAAAGATACTGAAGGTTTATAGGGAGACACACATGTGACTCGGGGTATAGCCTTAGGAGTATCGAAGGAACCACAGAAGAGCAAAAACTGGAGATAACTTCCAGCAAATAAAGATACTGAAGGTTTATAGGGAGACACACATGTGACTCGGGGTATAGCCTTAGGAGTATCGAAGGAACCACAGAAGAGCAAAAACTGGAGATAACTTCCAGCAAATAAAGATACTGAAGGTTTATAGGGAGACACACATGTGACTCGGGGTATAGCCTTAGGAGTATCGAAGGAACCACAGAAGAGCAAAAACTGGAGATAACTTCCAGCAAATAAAGATACTGAAGGTTTATAGGGAGACACACATGTGACTCGGGGTATAGCCTTAGTGTAGCCTCTGTAGCCTAGAAAGACACATTAATGCAGCAATGTTAGTAGTGAGGCTTCAACTAGATACGATGATAGTCAACCATAAGAAAAGATGAAGATTTGATCTAGCGAAAACAGCCGAGGAAGAAATATAGAATATAGATGAACCTTGTGGCACCGATTCTTGTTGTTTTGTGAAAAGTAATACAGCAATGTCGCTTCAAGCTTCAACCAAATACCATGATAGTGCATTAGTAGAGCTGGTAGACGGTTCCGGGTGAGAGATTGAGTTCGCCGTCCTTCGGGGAGTATGATAAATAGCTGCCCAAATGAAATTAGTTATTTTTTTTCCAAAATTTGTATCATAACATTGTTATTTCTTGACCAATTTAAAATTTAAAATAGGATTGCGGCATTGATTTCAGCGTGATAAAGCCTTTAAAATTGTTTTCTGTCGAATTTTTTGTTATTTTCATAATTAAAGGGGTCGGAAAACATGAAATTTCAACTAGGGAAACTAGACATCGAATTTTATACATACATTGCAATGTGCGGGCAATTAATTACATCATTTTGATAACAATAACTAGATAATGATTTGGAGAAATATTTCCATTACAATTATTCGATGTTAACACATATTTATTAGTGTTATAATGTAAGAATTTCGCTCAACGTTTTTGTTATTTTGTCTAAATATAAATAACAAGTGGGGTAATGTACGAACATATCTATTAATTAAAAGTAATAGATGAAAAAATTGTATATATTCCATGATAGAAAATAGTACATTATAATGACTAAAATATATCTATAAAAGCTTCAGTGGATATAATCAATATTTATGTCGATATAATTCTAAATATACACATACAGATCGCCATCTCAGAAGAGCCAACCCTTTATTAGGTTTATTTATATTTTAAAGATACTTTCACCAACATTTTGTTCAAACAATTCACAAATAACCAAAACACTATTAAAAATATACTTACTATCATATTGAAAATAAAAATGAAAGAAAACAATGCTAGTGCGACGGAAAATGAAGTTAAAAAAAAATAAAACTCAAAAATCTATTTGAAAATAAGCCTAAGTATATGAAAAGAAACTTTATCGCTTTAAAATTTACTAGCAGTAATACCCGGCGTTGCCCGGTTTTTGAGTTATAAAGATTGCGTGGGTGGATGCTGGGATGGACCAGATATTGAGGTGCTAATACGCCTATAACCTTCCACAGACGATGACGAACAAATTAAAAAAAAATTTAATCAAATCCATCAAGCCGTTCGTGAGTTATAGCGGTACAACGCACAGACATTTTCAGCTTTATATATATGATTATAGCAAGTATAAAATAATATAAAAATAGTTATCTAATAGTTAGGGAAAGCTATAGTTATATGTTGTTATATTACACGTCAACTCTGATGCATCAAACTGAGTGATACCAGTGTTGCTAGTTTAGCGTTTGTTTTCAATAACCAAATAGAATCGGAGTGTTATCGTAATGCAATCGGAGTGTTATCGTAATGCAATCAATTCCATTCGTTAAATCATTTTAATATTGTAAAATGATTTTTCTAAATGTAAGCATTTAAATTATATAGATACGATTGACGTATTACTATTATTATCGTATATATTTGATAGCTTAACCTTTCATATCTGATACCAATTTATCGATTCGTTTGAAAATCAATTGGTGTCTTTCTCAAGTGTTTCGGATCCTCATACTAGTTCCTATGTATCGTCAATGTTTAGTCTAAACTGTCGTTTGGTTTTGGAGAGAGAAAACATAGTTGATTTATTCGTGCTGGGGAAGTACGTTGTGATTCACCGACCATTATTTATATTTATTATTTTTTTTGATGTGTAAACATCTTAGCTCTCGGTAGGGGCTATGTCAGAGCATTAGTGATGCTTTGAAGCTTAAATTTGTAAAATAAATAAAATTTGTGGTAAAAGAAAATAATATAACAGTGTAAATTAAAAAAAATATAATATTATATTATTATATTATATGACATTATATAATATTGACGTGAAAACGTCTATTCGCTCGTTAAGCACAGTAATAGCCGGTCAAACTTTCTTGTGTTACAAAATACCGTCAGATTTCAATCGATAATAACTACGAGACTAATAATGCGATAACAACGGTTGAGGTCACAATGGATAGAGCATGTCTGTACGTGTATGTTGTGCAATGTTTGTTTTGCCTGTGACGTTATCAGGCTAGTATGGGCGCCGGCGGATGATTGTTGCGAATTAGCGTTGTGTAAAATTAGAAATTAGTGTAGCGTGATAACGTGTTTAGATAGGACGTTGATTCGGGTGTCATTGTAAAGAGCTTGAGGAGCACTACTAGGACTCAAAGTGAAACAATAAAAATATTCGCCGAAATATATGTAAAAATCGGTATTAAATTGAAAATTGCAAAAAAATTAAAGATATCGTCTCACATGAATCGTAAATATGCGCGGAATTATAGAAAACGAAAATCAGAGGAAAGCTCGCATCAAAAGGAGTTTAAAAAACCTAAAAAGTCTAGTGCCGAGCAAATGCAAGAGCTACGGCAGCATCGAAAAGAAAATGAAAAATGATTTCATCCCGACGTTTTCACGGAAAATCTACGGCGTGGACCTTGACTAAGCCTTAATGTTTTTGTTATTAATATATAATAATAAAAATAACTGCTGAAAATATCGATCAATAAATAATATATTTGTTGTCATAAAGTCACTGTTTTTACCCATTTCAGGAGATACCGAACAGCTTATTACATTTTTAAATGACAAACTTAATCTTCAAATGATTACGAATCGAAGCATTTTAACAACAAATTCAGAAACTAATATCGACACTGTATTCTCGCGGTATTTAGAGATACTACAATCACAGTTAAATTCCTCAACTTTTCTCATTGTAACATTATAAAACAAATTTTAATCAAAATCAGTGCACGACAGCAAGTTTTTGAAACTAAAGCAGTGTTTACACATAGATTTTCTCATGAAACCGCGTCACTCACACATTTTTTTTTTTTTTTTTTTTTTCAATTATTAGGATAACTTTATTAAGCTTATATAGTTTTTTTACAGTTTTGCTCTTAACTTAAATATGTAAATGACATGAAACAAACTTTGAGGTTGCAGCCCATTGGCTAATTGATAGGTTTTGAATGCATTTAAACACAATGTACAGCCAGTAACAAAAATGTTCGGACGGTTTGATTTTCAATAAAAAATTATAATAATTAGATGCAAAAGTAATAAAAATAATTAAAAAAAATAATTAAAGCCATTTTTCAATCAAGAATAAGAATTCAAAAGTGGGTTAGGATAGAGGAAAAACAGCTTTGATTAGAACAAATAAATATTTTAATTTAATAAATTTTATAACAAGTAATGTAAGTAACAAAAATTTTCGGACAAAAATGTAAACAACTATAAATAAATTCAATGTTTTTTTTACGATTTCACAAATTCAAAAACCATAATGTTAATTAATATTTGGTTGGGTACCCTTTTTGTGTAATAACATCTTTCATTCGATTCGGCATTGATGATGAAACTAATTTTTTGGTGAAATTTGGAGATATTTTACCCCACTCTTCTAATAACTTTTGTTTCAATTCGTTTTTTGAAGCAATGGGTGTTAATCGAATTTTCCTGTCGAGCTCACCCCATACGTGTTCAATTGGGTTGAGGTCGGGCGATTGGGGGGGGGGTTTCATAACTTTAGGGCAGTTATACAAAAGCCAAGTACGTACCAATTCACAGGTGTGTTTCGGATCGTTGTCTTGGTAAAAATGAAAAGTCCGTAAAATCCCAAGTTTTTCAGCACTCTTTTTCAAATTGCTTCTTAGTAATTCGGCATAAACTTTTCCAGTCATGGTGGTTTCAATGAAAACCAGTTCACCAATTCCACTAGACGCCATACACCCCCACACCATCACTGAGCCACCCCCATGTTTTACTATTGGTTTTAAATTTTTTGGATTCAGCTCCCCATTACGCCTTCTCCAAATTTTGTCGCGACTGTCGGGACTAAATATATTAAACTTACATTCAAAAGTATTTGCTTGCAATAGAACAAACCGCAATAATAAAATATTCTTGTATCTTGTAACTCTTCACAACATAAAAAGAAATCTCAGGTCATGTAATGTCAGAAAACTAGATTTTTGTGATATGACGTTGGAAGAGAGCGACAGCAGCGCTGACCCTCGGCAGAAACCGTCCCTTCCCCCTACTCTATCCCCTCCACTTTCCCTCTAAAGAAACTAAGTACCCAATTTTTCTAATTTAAACGTTTTTTCTCCGATATTTCGACAAATAAATGTTTCCAGATCATGTCCGTTTACTTCCATGTAATATATGTATACATATACTATTACTTTACTTTTGTTTACTTCCCTATACATATAATATATGTATACATAATAATATGTACTAAAATTTTTGTAATCGTGTGAACATCAGAGATCAATTGCATGCGTGTGTTTATGTGAGAGCTCAAACGCTTTGACCTGACATCGTACAGGCTCATGACCATCGCTTAACATCCCATCCGAAGGACGGAGTGCTTAAGTTTATTTTACCTCGCAGATGAATGACATTACTCCAAAAAATTTCTGAATGATTCTGGAACTCTTTTGCGAAGCTCAATCTTTTTTTTATATTTTTTTCACTCACAAACGGTTTTTGGTACTCTCCCATTATATCCTGCTTCTTTTAGAATTCTTCGAACATTTTGTGGGTGAACTTTCTTTCCCGTTTCTCTGTATACCTCGGCGACGATCTGAGGTGCACTCCTCGAGGGCTTGTTTTTAATTTTCCGGACAACGCTTCACCTTTCTCGGTCGTTTAATACTCTTGGACGGCCAGAGGAAGATTTCAAATCTATCCGATCCTCGTGCTTATACCTTCGAATTACATCGGCTACGGTGCTTTTACTTCGGCCTACCAAACCACCGATTTTGCGGACACTTAATCCTTTTTCATAATTAAAAATTATTATCTGTTGAACTTCGAAAGATGTTCGACCCATCTTGACAGCAGGAAATACAAATAACTACTGAATGCAGTAATAGAAGGATATAAACACATTTTATTTGTTCGGTATTAGCGGTTGGTTGAGAAGGGATTAAAGATCATGATCAGAGTCGCATTTGTTTACAAAACAAACAACAGGTGTCCAGAAAATTTTGTTACGTGAATTTCTTGTCTTCAATTATTAATGCAAAATTTCCTATTAGCTGTAAATGTTTAATTAATTGTTTTACGGCGTTTTGAAATGATTGATGATCTCGAAATTTAAAACTTTGCTTGAATTAAATATTTTGCCATATAACTATGTGTAACTGCAAAAGAAAAACAAAATTATAAATTGTCCGAAAATTTTTGTTAGGTACTGATTGTACGTATTTACTAAGAATTAATTTTGAAAAACATAAATAACAGGACTTTGAAAATTAATCTAAAGATTATTCACATTCTTGATAGTCAATATGACACTCATTTTTTCCATAAAAAGTCAACATTTAATTTACATAACAAATTATCTACTCGACAAAAACTGAATTGTTATACTTATCTTCTCCGACCTCTCTGGGCATATGGCTTACAAAAATATGGTATAGCCAAGACTTCGAACATCAAAAAAATACAGGTATTTAAATCAAGACTCTCCGACTGATCACGCAATGCCCAACATACGTTAGCAACAAGACAACACCGCGACTTGAACATCACATCCATAGACACAACCATTAAACATTTATACCAACGTTTCTACACCAAAATTTACTTACACACCAATCCGCAAGTTAGCAAAATCCTAAGTACAAATTTACCCCACAATCCCCCAAGAAGATTAAAGAGAGTTTGGCATAGAGATCTCCTGGTATGAAGTGATGTCATGAGGGTTCACCGCTGGCTGTTTTTTCCTCTCTCAAGCCTTTCATGTCATATTTATTTTTATGTCTGTATAGTATATGTCAGCCCAGTCTGGTTGTGCATTTTTTGTATAGTTGTGGCTTAAGATAAATAAATATATAAAAAAAAAATTACATAACTTGTCCTATACTTTTTACAGCTGGGGAAGTAGAAACAACGGGGGAGGATTTAACAAAATGCTTACAATTATACAAATCAATATGGCTGAATGCATAATTAATAAATATTAAACATGGTTGGATTCCAATATTTTCTTAATAGAACACACAGATGTCAAGGTTATGGATTATGCAAATAAATATTTTTTTGTTGTCTACATACACAATCTACAAATATGGATGGGACAGAAACGATTCATAATCTCTTGATACAATCAATTTCGTTATATAATGGAGAGAATTTGCGTTTTATTAAGAACACAGATAAGAAGATATTTTGTAAACAAAACCGATCGCATGTATAATACTTCCCCAACTGTAAAAAGTATAGGGGAAGTTATGTGATCGGACAGAAATTCGATGTCGAGTTTTAAACGGAATATCATATTTTCCCGACCCTCCCATAAAAAAAATGAAAAAAAAAATTCACTGTATGTGTCTGTAAACACGATAACTCTCAATAAAATGAATGTATCGACAAGACATTCTGTATGTGTATCCACAACTCTCGGGGGGGGTTAACCCAAAAACCAAATTATTTCCAAATTAAAACTTATAAAAAAGTATCTAAGAACTTCTATGGGACAAGAACGGCTATCGGACTTACCAATACTGTCCATAGAAAAAGAAGAACTTGACACACTAAAATCTTCTTCAGCTATTTTTATTTTTTTTTACTTTTCTATTATTATTTATGGGGCAGTTCAACCCTGAAGGGTCGTGGGTGCCCCATTCTTCATCTATTGATGATATAATAAATACGTTCGCCTGAAAAAAGGCAAGAAAAGTTCCTATTTAACGACTAGAATATTTTTGTATAGTTAAGTTTATTTAATATGTACTGTTGAGTTTCTTTTTTTTCAAATATATTTTGTTTATGCGAGTGTTTTTGTTTATTTTCCGAAAAAGGGCCCCCGAAGAAATTTTGATACAGGGCCCACTCACGACTAGCTACGCCACTGACAAAAACTTTAATAACAGCCGACGTAATGAATATATCAACATAAAATTTAGTATGAGAATTCAGAAGTCCCTATGTAAGAAAAATATTGCGTTTTAGCCTCAACGGTCGATTGGCTTTTGAGGAGGGCGAAAAGTAATTGATTAATTTGTATTGAAGTATATAGCCGGTGATTCACCGACGACGTCAGAAAAAAAACAGTTTTATATAACTTCTTCTATACAGCTGGGGAAGTAAAACACATGATATAGATAGGTAGATAAGGTGTCAGAAGTGGGAGTGGGGGTGGAGGGGAGAGGGAGGGGGGGGAGGTAGCGCAAATCGCTTTTATTCTGGAACTCAACATTACCTATTTTCTTATTTTCTGCAAAGGTCTACGACGAGCCTATTCATCATATATGAACGTACAATATCTTATTATTATTGGGGCGCCGGTAGCTCAGTGGTATGCGTGCTTGCCTTCTGAGCTCAAGATCGTGGGTTCGAAACCCGACCAAGGCTTTTAGTTTATTTCATCTGGAAGGTGGGACGTTAAGCTATGGTCCCGAGCCGGTACGATGTCAGGTACTCGTTAAAGACCCCTGCTCTAGGTGAATAAAAATTTACGGTAGGCAAAATTTAGGACTCCCATAGTAGAGTCGGGCTCATTTCCACCAGAGTGACGAAATAGCGCACTGGTAGTAGGTGATATGACCTTGTAGTTAAAGCCCGGGCATGAGTCATAATAACTAATTTGATATCTTATTATTATTTGAACTTCTTTTTTACGATTTTATTGCCATTTGACCACATGAAGAATTTTTGTGACTTTCCACACTTTCAGAATCGATTCTCGATCCAATTCAATTTTCAGAATTCAAAATAAAAAAATTGAGTAAAAAGAAAATTGTGGTACTTTTCTGTCGTTCCCTCTCGCTTTAATAATACTATGACACTCAATATTTGAACAAAAAAAGAAATTCCCAGCGCTTAACAGACATTTTGAATGTTGGAAATTTCAATGGGCTTTTGTAACGAGAAGCGTCAAGCTTGCTTTATATTTAACAACTACAATTTCACAGCGACAATAAAACACAGTAATGTATGTAACTCAATATGTCACAATTCGTTTTATGTCACAATCAAAAATAAGCATGAAGATATGGATTTTAACAGGACTCGGATGTCCAAGTCATAAAATACGTTCGTAAAACGATATAATATAAATAGGTAAGTATTGGTCAAGTTATGAAAGCGATCCTAGAAATCGAAATTTACATATCTTAAATTGTCTCTACATGGTCGAAATGAATTTTTTTGTTTGATTAGAAATCCGTTTCATGTTATATATACCTTAGAGATCATCGTCCAAGTTCTGTATGTGAGTATGTGTTAGCTTCACAAAAAAAAAAAATGGCTCAACATATATTCACGAAACTTTGTATTTTAAGGATTGGGGTAATAACATTTGGAAAGGGAGGGGGAATGTGGGGGGGCCAAAGAAAAAAAATGTGTACTAGTTCATTAACGGTTAATCGGGCTTTCATGTAAGCTTCCTGCGTTCTGGTGGTCTTTATAGAGTAGCTGACATCGTAAACAGCCGCGGGACCAACATCGCTTAACATCCCATCCAAAGGACTAAGAAACTAAATTACTCGGCCAAGTTTTGAACTCATGATCTTGAGCTCAGATGGCAGCTACTTCAGAGCTACCGGCGCTCTTTAAAGCCCATCTATGAACGGGGCTTAAAGGGATGCTACAAGCGGATTATCGTGAATAAAAAATGTCTTCACAATCAATACGCGAATTAAACAAAAGTGACTGGAGCTCAGGATATGGAAGGGGAAAAACCTTGAGCATGCCGTCCTTCGGATGGGACGTTAAGCGTTGTTCCCGATGTACGATGTCAGGTACTCGTTAGACCCCTATCCTAGGTGAATAAATTTAGGTCTCCCACAGTCATGTGAGCCAGAGTGACGAAAGAGCGCTCTGGTAGTAGGCGATATTACCCGTAGTTAAAGCCCAGGCATAACCAACTACATTTAAATATTTATATTGTTGAAAACTTGGTTGTTAAAATAAATCAGAACTGCCAATATTTATGTTATGTTTGTATAAACGGTTAACATAAAGAATGTCTCACTTTATCGCGAACTGACCGCGAAATAGTCCACATAGTATCCATCCATACAAAAAACATTCGTTGGATAATCACCAGCTATGAACTTCCCCAACTAGAATTATTTGTAATTCACTACGTTCTTACGCTACCTGTTATCCCGTCTTCTTTCAGGACCATTTCATTGAGAACCAACCTATTCAGGGACATCTCAACCCTTATATGAAATATCGAGTTTTATATTCATTACATCGGCAGTTAATAGAATTATTAAGTTAAGCCCTCTCCCCCTCTCACCATCCCTTTAGCCGATTTAACTGAAAAATCAATAGATGACGTCTGGGGTTTACGATCGAATTATAAAATGCATTATCGATATATTTTTTAAAACGTAACATAATGATTTTCTCAAAAAAAGCTTGAGACAAAAAATGTAGAGTGAAATTGAGCGCATTATTTGCTGTAGTCTAATTTTTAAAAAAATGAAAATTTTTAACGTTTTTTATGAATTAAAAAAAAAAAAATTTCTTGATTGTCAACCTATTTTTTTTTTGTATATTTAGATTCCTCGGGAAAAATTAAGGAGAGGTTAAATGATACATTTTTTTGTTAGACCAATATTAAACCTAATAAATGCATTTTATTGTAGTAAATGTTGGAACTGATGTGCTGCAACTTCAATGCATTTATCGAAGTTGTTCCGGACAATTGCTCAAGGTTCTTCAGTATTCAGTATATTGGTCCAACAAACAAATGTCTCATTTAACCTCTCCTTAATTTTTCCCAGGAATCTAAATATGCAAAAAAAAAAAAATAGGTTGACAGTCAAAAAAATTTTTTTTTTTTTTAATTTATAAAAAACGTTAAACATTTTCATTTGTTTAAAAATTAGATTACAGCAAATAATGCGGTCAATTTTACTCTAAATTTTTTGTCTGAAGCTTTTTTTGAGAAAATCATTATTTTTCGAGTTATTTACCTGGGTCAAGATAAAATGAACACCCTGTATATATACATATAGTGATTTATTGGCGCTCAACTCTGCCATGTACGACGCAAATAGCGTTAAATATTTTGCGACCCTTTGTGACCTGAAGAAGGGACGTATAGACGCTCCGAAATATCGCCATGGAAGAAAGTATATAGAGATATACACATACAATATTTTTAATTGAAAATTTATTGTATTTATTAATTTTAGAAATTGTATAGGTTTCCGAATACATTTTTGCAATCTTTGTCAATAAAGTGAAAAGTTAATAAAATAAACAAAAACAAAAAAATTAACTTTTGTATTATTTAATTAAAGAAAAATATATACATAAAGTGGACCGGTTTCGCCAAAACAATAAGACAATATTTATAAGTTTATATTTTATACCAGTTGTTCTTCTGAGCTCAAGATCACGCTGCTGTGGACCTTAGGTTTTTTATCTAGAAGTTGAAAAAAAAAACTTGAGCACGTTGTCCTTCGGACGGGACGTTAAACTATAGCCCCGAGCCTCAGATACTCTTTAAATTGGGGTATTATCGCTAAGTGAATAAACCTGGTCAGGCAGTATTTAGGACTCCCATTGTGGAGTCGAGCTTATGTCAACCGGAAAGAGCGCTCTGTTAGTAGGCGAAATGAGCTTGTATTTAAAGCCCGGGCATGAGTCATAATAACTATTATATATAATGTGTAAGTTATTTTGATGTAGAAAGTTATATGACGTATACAATTACCATGTTATGGTTTAACAGAAACAAATATTATCATTGTTATTATGGTAAGCTATGACTATGGTTGTTACCTTGGTTTTGGTACTAGTCTGGGTGGATGTGGCGGCCGGTACGATGGTACGATGTGCTATGAACTGAACGTACGATGAGGTACGGCGACACAGACTGTCTCTAGTGACCGTAGCGCTGAGATAGACAGACCCCCAAGTCAGTTCCCCTCCTCCCGGCCACCCCTCCCCCACCCCTCTAAACTTTACCCATCTTTACATTCTATAATTTATGTAATAGGGTTCGAAATTCGATCTTGATTTTTTACAAGAATTTCATGATACCACGTCCTAAATTCACAGATAAAACATTAAGGCGTAGTCAAGGTCCATGCCGTAGATATTCCGTGAAAACGTCGGGATAAAATCATTTTTCATTTTCTTTTCGATGCTGCCGTAGCTCTTGCATTTGCTAGGCACTAGACTTTTTAGGTTTTTTAAATTCCTTTTGATGCGAGCTTTCCTCTGATTTGCGTTTTCTATAATTCCGCGCATATTTACGATTTATATGAGACGACATCTTCAATTTTTTTGCAATTTTCAATTGAATACAGATTTTTACATATATTTCGGCGAATATTTTTGTTGTTTCACTTTGAGTCCTAGTAGTGCTCCTCAAGCTCTTTACGATGACACCCAAATCAACGTCCTATCTAAACGCGTTATCACGCTACACTAATTTCTAATTTTACACAACGCTAATTCGCAACAATCATCCCGCAACAATCTAGCCCGATAACGTCACAGGCAAAACAAATACTGTACAACAAACACGTATAGACATGCTCTGTGCATTGTGACCTCAACCGTTGTTATCACATTATTAGTCTCGTAGTTATTATCGATTGAAATCTGACGTTATTTTGTAACACAAGAAAGTTTGACCGGCTATCACTGTGCTTAACGAGCCAATAGATGTTTTCACATAAAAAAAAAAGCATGAGTTAATTACCTTCCCCAGACAGAATTAATCTATTAACATTTCGCTCCCCCTCCGAAACCATCCGACCGTTGGCGCTAATATTCAACAGTTGACTTATATAGAGGTTTCTAAATCCTCATACGAAATTTCGTGTCGATAAATTCATTATATCGGCAGTTATTAGGGTTTTTGAGTTGAGCCCCCCTGAACGCTATATCGCTGAAATTTGACAGATTGTCAAGATTGTGTTTCGACTTCACATATGAAATTTCATGTCGATACAATCATTACATTGGCAGTTATTATTTTTTTTTAAGTTGAGCCCCCTCTGATGGTCCTTCATTTCTGCCGATTCCGCTGAAAACTAATAAATGTCGTCCTTATGGGGGTTTCAATTCACTTATGAAATTTCGTATAAATACATTCATCACTACTGCAGTTATTAGAGAATTTGTGTGAAGCCTTCCCCTAATCTCCCTCTCCCCATTGGATGGTTAGGCTGAAAATCAATAGATGTCGTCGTTAAAGAGTTCTGGATTCACATACGAAATTTCGTGTTGATTCATTCTATCGGGAGTTATCGTGTTAACAGGCACACAGACATTCAGTCATATTTTTTAATATTTGGAATCTGGAGTTCGGAAAACATGAAATTTTGTTGAAAACTCCGCTTCGATTTTTTTATTACATAACTTCCCCTATACTTCGTATAGCTGGGGAAGAAAAGAAAACGAATATAAATGTAATTTTAGCCTACATTTGATAGGTGGATGCATGACCCAATAATGTCAACACCAATTGATTTTCGAGGGCGCCGGTTAACCAGAGGTTGCCTAATGAGCTCAAGATCGCGGGTTCGAGTTCAGGCCGAGGTCGTTATATTTTTATTTGGAAAATAAAAAAAAAACCTTGAGCACGCCATCTTACGGAGAGATCCCTATCCTAGGTAACAGCCTGGGTAGGCAACATTTAGGACGACCACAATAGAGTCGGACTCAGGCTCACCAGAGCGACGAAAGAGCTCTCCGGTAGTAGGCGATATGCCCTCGTAGTTAAAGTCCGGGAGTCACAATAACTAACCTATTGATTTTCATCTCTTCAGCGAACTTGGCCAATATTTGCCAATGTAATAATTGTACCGACATAAAATTTTACATGATGATCGACAGGTCCCTAACAGGTAGATATATCGATTCTCAGCCAAATCAGCCAATAGGTTTTTAGAGAAAGAGCAAAAACGTTTTAGTTGAAAATTTTGATGTCATATTGCTGTTGTGGGGGGTCTAAGAAAGATGTCTAAGTTACGCAACCCCCCCTCCCCGTCCCCTGTCCTCCGTTCTGCCCCAGTGTTTTCTCTTTACGCTATTCTCATCTACATATAATAGATAGATATTTTCTCTACAAAAAACCCTGATTAGAGATTGTGAAATAACCAATGATATGAGTTATCTCCTAAAGGGCTGAACCTGTTTAACCTCGATATATCTAAATGGTCCCTTCTCTTTCCAAATAACAACCATTAAATTGTATCTATTAAATCTAAATATAAAATAAAAAATATATATATAATTCATAAAGAAGGGGGTCTAATATTTTATCTTGTAATCGATGTCCATAATTGATTTGTTGATACATAGATAAGGGAGAGCGTGTAAGACAGTTACGGAGGAGCCGGCACTATCGATAGTCCGATACTATCTTTAAACAAATATCGATAGTATCGATAATTCAGTCTCTTGACGCTTTTCATACAAAATACTTTCCAATTCCAATATTTTGTTATAATCTATCTAATTTAAATTATTCTATGTTATGGAGGATGAGAGGGGAATAAAAATATCAGTCGAATAAATAACTGTTATTTCAAATCGAACTTTTATTTTATGGAAATAACATTTTATGTAGAAAATAATCGCATTAAATATAACACTTGGCAAGAATATTAACACATTAATTAATGTTCAAAAACACTTATTGTAGATAATCAAAAAATAATGAAGTGGGCACAACGACAATAGAGTCAACAATTTTTATTTCAATCAACAACTTTAATACAAAACAATATCAAAAAATTAATTGCCAATTGACCAAAAATACTTTTGTAAAACTTTATGGAACAGTAAGCAGCGATCCAGCTTCTGCAGTGGGTTGTTTGGTCTTGGGTGCCGGTTTTTAGGTTTCTTGGTGGCGTCTCAAGAGGTGATCCCTTAAATTGGATCTGTTGGAACTAGTTTTGAATAAAACTTTACCCAAAGAACATTTATCACTTTTCCCATCATCCAATACTTCCATACGTCCCATTTTGGCGGCACACTGAAATTAAAACAAATATTTCTATGTTATATATATATATCTTTCAAAGAGTTTCCCCTTTTATGTAGAAAAATTAATATCGATAGATACTTGGACTATCGATGAAACTATCGATATTTACTTATGACTGTCGACTATCGCCTAACCATACTCCGAGCTCCCTTTCAGGATCATGATGCATCCTTTATTAAGTTTAAAAAAAGGTAAGTCGTCGGTGTATGTACTTCCCCGGAACGAATTAATCAATTAACTTTTCGCTCCCCCTCCAAGATCAATCAACCGTTGCGCTAATATTCAGTCATTCAACGTTGACTTACATAGGGGCTCCTAAATCCTCATACTAAATTTTGTGTCGATATATCCATTATATCGATGGTTATTGGGGTTTTTGAGTTGAGCCCCTCTGACCCCCTCTGTCTTCCTGGACACACTAATAAATTTTCGTGTCGATACACTAGTATCGTTTTCGCAGATACACAACAGACAGAATTTTTATTTTTTTTATTTTTTGGAATTATGAGTTTGGAAAACATGAAATTTTGTTGAAAACTCCGCATCGAATTTTTGATCTATTGCATAACTTCCCCTATACTTTGTATAACTGGGAAAGTAAAAAAAAATTATATTATTCTTTTATTCTTTATTTTTTCTGCTTATTTCGTTATAACATTAGCAAAAATAGTAATTCAAAAGCGCTTAATAAGTGTATGCTTATTACTCCTAAGACGACCGCCATATATTTCGAAATAGCAAAAGTGTGAGCCATATTAAAACCAAAATTAAAATATCCACTTAGTTTCTACAGTTACCTTATCTATGACAGTGCTGTCTATTGTGGAAAAGTTGAAATGTGGAGTTATCTATTTGCATATTACGTACATGTTGGACCAGACTGATATTTTTGTGGTTTGTGTACCTGTGAGATAGATAAACATTGACCTGGCTGACACATATATAAAATATATCCTACTGTCTAGGGTTCTGTCTAAGATAACTAACAAATCACGTACGTAACTACAGCTAGTGTAAGGGACCTCGGTTGTCGAGTAGATAGCGTCACTGCTTCTAATTCTTATGAGACAAGCCGGTACCGGGAGCAATGTCTGGTCGAGACCCACCTACCTTCCTCTTGTTATAATAAAGGTTATTTAAGATAGATATACTGGATGGGCTGGTGTGTGCACCTAGGGACCTAAGCATCTAATGCTCTTATCTCCACAGTACCTTCTTACATTGTCTCTCAGTTTCCTTAAAGAATCTAATCTCTACCGAAAATGAGGGCGCCGGTAGCTCAGTGGTATGCGTGCTTGACTTCTGAGCTCAAGGTCGTGGGTTCGTAGCCCGACCGAGGCCCTTAGTTCATTTTATCTGGGAGGTAAAATAAACTTAAGCACGCCGTCCTTCGGATGGGACGTTAAGCGATGGTCCCGAGCCTGTACGATGTCAGGTACTCGTTAAAGACCCCTACCCTAGATGAATAAAAATTTAAGGTAGGCAAAATTTAGGACTCCCACAGTAGAGTCGGGCTCATGTCCACCAGAGTGACGAAAGAGCGCTCTGGTAGTAGGCGATATGACCTCGTAGTTAAAGCCCGGGCATGAGTCATAAAACCTAACCTAACCTATCTACCGAAAATGTGAATCTTGTCCGAGCATCTAACCAGGAAGATCTTCGGTCGTCGAAATCTCTCTTGTTATAACAATGGTTATTTTATATGGATGTAGACTGGGTGAGCTCGAGTCTACACCAAGGGATCTAAGCATCCAATGATTTTATTCCTTTTTCTGGTAGCTCCACTGTAAGAGCCCTAAATTTGGTCTATCTTGGTTTAATTAGGGAAGGGGTCTTTAACCAGTATTTGACTTTGGGCAGCCATTTATCATACCCCCCGAAGGACGGCGAACTCAATCTTTTTCTCGCTTTCTCTTTCTCTTTAGCACTTTAAAACACTTTTTTCACGAGTCCTGGACAGATATACGAGTAGACGTAGCGCAAAAAATTACTTGTGAATCGAGGTATACTCGTAGTCTCAAATTTGGAGCTCGTCGAAGAGTATAAAGATTTAGAGGAAGAGTAGAAACATTCGCGTGAGCGCTAAAGAACGTTTACCGCTTTTTACTTTATCGGGAAGCTTGTGAAAATCTGGACCCATGAACCCGAGTTCGGTTTTGCAGTCGATTCTGGGCCAGGAACCGAGAACCGGGCACCTGAAAATTCAAATACCCGGTTCCACTATCCCCGGTTCATCCGGAAACGTCTTCCAGCTTTACTAATAGACTATCATCGTATCTGGTTGAATGAAGCCTATTTATTTATATTAATTTTTTTCAAAAAAAAAAAAAAAACTTTATTAGGTTCAGCGCAAGGGGCGCTATACACAATTAAAAAAAAAAAAAAAGTGATACATATTGCATATTGTTAAAATATGATGTCTTGTAGAAGCCGGGGCTTCAGACGACGCAGAGGTTCCCCAATGCCAAAGCTAGCGGCTCCAGAAACACTCTGCAGCCCAGCTCTGAACCTTGTCGCTAACTCCAATATGAAGTCTCTACCGTCGGGAACACCCAGCTCCCTGCGTATCTGAGAATTCCTTACTATCCAAGCAGCGTTTACGGCAAGGCGGAGAACTTTGTTTTCTAACCTGACCAGTTTCTTAATGTTGGTCTGGCTTGTGCCGAGCCAAACCGGACAGGCGTATGTGATGAGTGTCCGTATGAGTGCGGTGTAGAGTAGTGTGGCACATTCATGTCGAAGTGTAGTGTTCTTGTTGAGAAGTGGGTAGAGTGAGGAGAGTCTAGTGTAGGCATGTGTCAATTTGGAATTAATGTGTTGGCCCCAGGTCAGTTTGATGTCTAGGAGCACCCCTAGTTACTTCACCGCCTGGTGTGTTGGTGTCCAGGGGATGTTTCTGTGGTTGATGTTTAGCGGTGTCAGTGTTTCATGGTTTATGCGTCGGAGTGCGAAAACCTTAGTTTCGGTCTTGTTCGCGTTTAGCCTCAGCTTCCATCTGTTAAACCAATTTGCCAGGACATCTATTTTCTCCTAAACCAGAACAAATTTTCAACTTTTCTTATGGTTAACTATCAACATATCTGGTTGAAACTTCTCTACTAACATTGCTGTATTAATGTGTCTTTCTAGGCTACAGAGGCTACACTCAAACTCAATCGCATGTTTCTGCTCTCCTTGTAAATCTACTAAATCTTCATTTGCTAGAACTTATCTTCAGTTTTACCTCTTTTCCGGGTCCTGTGATTCACACGTATGTTTCCGCTCTCCCTCTAAACCTTATGTCTCTTTATTTGGTTGACTCTTGGACTTTTGTTTTTGCACTTTTGAGGGTCCTCCCATCTTTGAAATTGAGGTTACACCCCGTACCATACGTGTGTTTCTGCTCTCCCTATAAACTTTCAATCTCTTTATTAGTACAATCTTACCTCGTCTGTGGGCTCCAGATCCAGACCCAGGTCTCGAATCATGCTTCGACATTACGCTAAATAGAGAGATTCAAAATGAAAAGGGGTCGGTGAATCACCGACAATGTACTTCCCCAGAACAAATAGTTCAATTAACTTTTCGCCCCTCCTCCAAAACTAGTCGACCGTTTGCGCCAGTATTCAACCGTTTTTTTACATAGGGGCTTCTAAATCCTCTAAATTTTGAGTAGATAAATTCATTATATCGGCAGTTATTAGGGTTTTTTATATATTTAGGGTTGAGCCCCCTCCCCTAAACTCCTCTTCCCTAGAGCCGATATCGCTGAAATTTGACAAGTTATGTCCACATTGGGTTTTAACATAAAATACGAAATTTCATGACGATACATTCATACAGTTGGGGAAGTTTAACACCCAACGTATTGATAGCCCCCTCCCCTTTTTATTTATAAATATTTGTTAAATTGAGTCCGTACGACTTGTACTATCAGCGCTGATAACAGGTCGTGCACTAATCTGGGGTTATCAGCCCATCCCAGGGTTCGCTTTGAATTTTTAAATTCAGATATAAATAAGAAGATGAAGACGGCACTATACTTCCCCAGAACGAAATAATCAATTAATTTTTCGCTCCCACTCGACAACCAGTCGACCGTTTGCGCTAATATTCAGCAGTTGACTCACAAAGGGGCTCCTAAATCCTTATATTTAATATTGAGTCGATAAATCCATTATTTTGACATTTATTACGGTCTTTGAATTGAGCTCTCCCATGAAATCGATAGGTGTTGTCCTTATGAGATTGTGATCACACATATAAAATTTTGTGTCTATACATTCGTTCTATCGGCAGTTATAAGAGCTATTATACTAAGTCTCCTCCCCATTGCCCCCTTCCCTTTGGTCAATTTGGCTGAAAATCCAGAGGTGTCGTCGCTAGAGGGTTCTATATTCATATATAAAATTTCATGTCGATAGATTCATTCTATCGGGACTTAACGTGTTCACAGTTACAAAAAAAAAATGTTTTTTTTTCATATTTGGAATCTGGAGGCCGGAAAGCATGAAATTCTGCTGAAATCCCCTCATCGCATTTTCGACCGATTATATAATTTCTCCTATAGGTACTTCGAACAGCTGGTGAAGTAATTTCTGCCCATTTGTGTGACTGAAAGTCTGTGAACAAGATAACTCCCGATAGAAAAAATAGTCCGACACAAAATTTTATATGTGACTCCAGAATCCTCTAATGCCAACACTTATTGATTTTCAGCCAAATTGACCAAAGGGAAGGAGGGTTTAGGGGGATAATATCTTGAGTATTTGGGCAAAAGGGCTTAAGTCAGCAAATCTGAATTTTAAGAGGGGAATTTCTGAAGGTTTGAAAAATTTCTGCAAATCTGAGTAAACACATTTATGTTACTTGAAATATTATTTCTATAAAATATTAAATATAAACCAAGTAAAACATTCCAACATTGAGTTACATTTGGTGAAAATATTTAAATGCACTAAATCCTTTGGATCACAAGACTTATTCTGAATTAAGCCCTTTTGCCCAAACACCAGAGATATATAAATAATAACTGGCGTTGTAGTGAAAGTATAGACACAAAATTTTATATGTAAATTCAAAACCCCATTAAGACAACACTCATTAATTTTCATCAGAATCGGCAGAAAGGGAGGGGGAAATTGAATTCATTGACATGAAGTTTAACTTTAATTTGTCAGATTTGTCAAATTTGAGTGGTGAAGTACATTAGCAGTGTTTTCCCGACCATTTTCTCTTATTGTATTAGAGTGGAAACATTTGAGATTTTTCTACTCGCGAGAGATACAAGGTTACAATAACGTAACGTAACCCTCGCCAATGTTGATGGATTACACATTTTCATTAGGATTGCGTCACGAGGATTTGGCACTATCTTACTCAGATAAGGGCAGATTATTTTTCATGTTGGCCAATCTCTGCTAAACTCAAGACTAGATTATATAAACCTGGGTCCTCGTTTCGGGTTAAAGGAAAAATCCACTACCGCCCCCTCGCATTCTTAGTGTCAACCCCCAGCTCTCACCTTCATCTTCATGCTCCTCAGACGCTCCTGTAATACTAGTTCTTATATCAACCTAAGGCTTTTCCCATCCTACTGACGACAATATTTCCTAGGCTCCTTTCTCTATCAAACCATATCTTCCCAAAAGCCTCCCTACATCTTCCAAATGCGCCAATATCAATCCCATATCCAACAGATACTTCTGCAAGGCGTAAATTTGCTGGCAGTCATTCTTCCACGGATTATGAGGTTTACAAAGCGCATCGTAACCGAACACAGTCCGTACAGAGAAGAGCTAAAGTTGAACTTTCTAAGATTCATTTTCGGGCTCCTCAGACCCTCCTCTATTACCAGTTCTTATATCGACCTAAGGCACTTCCCATCCTCTCGTCGACAATATTTCCTAGGCTCCTTCCTCTATCAAACCATATCTTCCCAAAAGCCCTCCTACATCTTCCAAATGCTCCAATATAAATCCCATATCCACCAGAAAGTCACCAGATCCAGTCCCTCTGATCTTTACCTCCCTTCCCACAGGACAACAACCTGCCACAACTCCTTCCTTATCCAGGCTAACTCCCTCTGGAACTCTCTCCCTCTCCAGATTCGCCATGCTCCTACTCTTCTTTAATGTTTCTATTATCTCCTAACTCAACAAATTGAGATTCCTAAGGCTGGCTCCTATGAGATAGTTCTCGTCTTCCTAGTCTCTCACTCCACTGCACAGATTGCTACTCTACTGTTTCATCTTCCCAGTTGCAATATAACTTGGTTATCAGTTGTTAACACTTATTCCTTATACGATACCGTCATATATATATATATATATATATATATATATATATATATATATATATATATATATATATAATAATAATGTAAACAATAATGAGTTATATATAAATTATAAAGAAAATCAGAGGTCAGAGTGAAAAAAAATTATATATATAAATATAACCGCGGACAACTATCAATCCCATGGAGCCTGTGCGTAGATAAAGGTGAGGACAAAACTAAAGTTGGAAATTTGCAACCAGTTGTACATTGGACAGACTGGTCGACGTTTTAAAGTTAGAATTAATAAATATATGACTAATGATATATATATATTTTTTTTTTCACTCTGACCTCTGATTTTCTTTACAATTTATATACAACTCAATATTGCTTACATTATTATTCTTACTTTGTTTTTTCAACTTTTTCCTTTTTCGGTTTTCTTTTCCTTTTTCCTTTTCCACAAGTGTATTTTCCTTGCTTTAACCATTGTCTGTCATTAACATTTAATATTTCTTCAACTAATTCTTAGAGATCTGTTTTCTTTTTCTTTATTCTGTCTCAATTTGCTTATACTTGTATTCTTTTATTTATTTCTTATATTATTATTCTTAGGGGACGTAAGTCACAGAATAAAGATTATTTTTCATTTCATAATTAGTACTAGGAGATTACCAGGCGTTGCACGGGAGTAACACCCCCGGGAATAAAATATATATTATATTATATTGTACATTTTCGAATTCTTACATGATAATAATATATTTATTTTCGTTAAACAATAACTAGGTAATTTGAATATTCCATAGATAAAAAAATAAAAATGGAGTCTGATTTTAATATTTTATGCTAACCGGCTTTCGAGGTTGCCCTCAGGCAGTCTGATAAAATATTCAAAAGAACTTAACAATTTGAAAAGCAAATGATTAAATGAAGTAAAACTGAATAAAAAATATACCTATATATTTTGTTTACAAATGTATAAAAAAAAATAGTCGTCGGGGAATCAACGGCAATGTAACTTCCCCAGAACGAATTAATCAATTAACTTTCCGCTCCCCCTCCAAAACCAGTCGACCATTTGCGCTAATATTCAACAGTTGGCTTACATAGGGGCTCCTAAATCCTCATACTAAATTTTGTGTCAATAAATTCATTACATCGACAGTTATAAGGGTTTTTGAATTGAGCCTCCCCCCTAATCCCCCCCCCCCCCCTTCTCTTTGATCGATTTGGCTCAAAACCAATAAATGTCGTAGTTAGAGAGTTCTGAATTCACATATAAAATTTCGTGTTGATATATTCATTCTGTTGCGAGTTATCGTGTTCACAGACACACAGATATTTTTTTTTCATATTTGGAATCTAGAGGTTGGAAAACATGAAATTCTGTTGAAAACTCCGCATGGAATTTTTGATCGATTACATAACTTATTTCGTATATCTGACAGTAATTTTTGTTGAAATTTTCCATCCAAGTAATCAACAATTAATAACTAAAAAAAAGTATATATTAGTAATGAAAATTATTTGTGGTTTTCATGTTATCATAAGCATTCAAAGATAATTTTTATTAGCCACATTATCTATTTTAGTTACTGCATCTCAAGAGTTACATAAAGAGGTTTTGGAATAAGAAATTCTCTTTTCTGCAAAAACGATTATTTAATAAATATATTTTATAATATCTATAATTTTAAGGCGTCATGCTTCATGAAGTCATTAAGTACAATTTTTTTATGGTGAATTTCATAGGAGAATAAAGAATACTGGTTTAGGAGAGATATTAATTTCAGATTTGGCGTATGTACCGCATTCTACAGGCCTTTGGCATGAACTAAGGATGGAACTAGTTCAATGTCCCATCAACAGATGGCGACATGGAGTTCCTCCCCTCTCTAAGGTTTATTTTACTTCCCCAAGTATGTGGTATAGGGGAAGTTATGTAGTAGGTCAGAAATTCGATCGATCTCAAGTTTCACCGAAATTTATAACTTTTCCGACCTCCTGTTCCAAAAATAAAAGATAAAAAGACTCTCTGTCTAAGGGTGTAAGTGTATCTGACAGAATGAAAAGCCATGAATGAAAGCCCATGAAGACCTATTGTTTTTCAGCCAGATCGACCAAAGAGAAAGGAGACTCGACTCAGAATATATAACTGCTGATGTAATGAATGAAACGACGCAACTATTCCCAACTAGCTGTTTTACCAGTCGCTGACCAGATTATATGAAATCCGATTGTATTTTTTTTTTTTTTAGATAGATACACTTTTTATTGCACTAAAGATAACAGCCATTATGGCAATGAGTTTTTTTCTTTTTACAAAATACATATTCTTATAGTTATATAAAATGAAATAAAAGAAGAAAATATCTATATATAGAATTGAAACTAATAAGCAATATAGTAATTAAATAAAGATATACCAATATAATAATATTAAAATAATAGGGACATGCTTTTTAATATATGTAAATAGTGCAAGCATTGCGATTCCATCTATTTATTCACTAATTTAGTTACTTCACTATTTTGTTTACTTCACTGTTTTTATACCAATAAATATAATTAATTTTATAATATACTAGCAGTAATACCCGGCGTTGCCCGGGGAACTTTGACTTTTCTTCCAATATCTCCTATAAGACTATTCAGTTCCTCGACAGTACATTCATGATGTTATAATTTTCAATTATTCATACGGAATAAGGCTTATAGTCTTTCAACTGTAGTAACGCTAGCTTTGGAGCTAAAACTAATTTATTCAAAAAGATTTCTCATTAATCATTGCAGTGGTTTTTGAGTTACAAAGATTGCGTGGGTGGATGCTGGGATGGACCAGATATTGAGGTACTAATACGCCTATAACCTTCCACAGACGATGACGAACAAATTAAAAAAACAATTAATCAAATCCATGAAGCCGTCCGTGAGTTATAGCGGTACAACGCACAGACATTTTCAGCTTTATATATATGATTTATATCCAGACAGATCAGATGATACCTCGTTTTATATTGAAAATTAATTGATTATTACCATTAAATGTAACGTGGACAGTGAGAGATGATCAGGTGAGCGAGCGCCTTTTACTTCTCTCCCTCTTCACTTCGCCTCCTCTCCTCCTCTCCATTCGAAATGTACCTTATCTTTTATCTTAAATTTAGGGAAAAAATGTATAGAACAAAAATTTTCAAAATGAAAATTCTGTCATATTTATATTGTTACATTTTCACATAAGATCAATAGTAATAGATACAACATAAATTAACTGTTTATGTTGCCGAGTAACTTTAGAGAGACATCATTCACGAGTATTTCAAAAAGTATGGTTAACAATTAGGTAAGTGATGGGGAATGATTAGGTAACTAAGGGAAAATCCAAGAAAGGATTAACAATATTCACTTTCATTCACTCCTATAGATTTAGAAGGTATATGATTAATAATGATGCAAACATAATTTATTTATTACAAAAACTAGATTTACACGATTAATGCAAATGTAAAAAAGAGCTGCCCTGAAAAGTTACGAATTTAGACTTACCAATTTATTCCCTGTGACCACAGAAATATTCGCGAATCTGCCCCTCAGAATAGGACCATTCAAAATATTACGTTTCGTATATGTTTAGCCGTTGTCCCGTCATATTGGGGCACACAGACACGAAAGCTAAACACCATTAGTCAGGTTGGTCTTTATTTAACCTGAAGTGGATAAAAAACAAATATTTCCTTTAAAAAGTCCTTGGTGAATCAAGGAGCTTTCTCTGGCGAGATTTTCACTTTCTGTCAAAACCAACCAACCGATTTCACTGAAAATCAATAGATACATTCATTACATTGGAGGACTTTCTGGTAAAGCCCTCCCCCCTCCTTTTAGGCCGATTTAGCTGAAAATCAATTGATCCTCATGTGGGTTTGTATATAAATATAACATTTCGTGTCGATGCCCACAGACATATATATATTTATTTATTTTTCGTATTTGGTCCAATTTCATGCACTCTTGGGCCATTTTGGGCCGTTCTCCCCAGCAAGATCGAGTAGCCCAAAACAAGAGCCTTAGATTGGTCGGTAGTTACTCAAGGCACATCTCCATTCTCCAGAGGGAGCCGGTAGCTCAGTGGCATTGCTTATTGAGCTCAAGACCGCGGGTTCGACACCCGGCCGAGGCCCTTGGTTTATTTTATCCGGGAGGTAAGAGAAATTAAGCATGCCATCCTTCGGACTTTAAGTGAGGGTCCCTCAGGTAATCGTTAAAGACTCCTAGCCTTGATGAATAAACCTACGTAGGCAAAGTTAGGACTCTCATAGTAGAGTTGGGCTCATGTCCACCAGAGTGAGAAAAGAGCGCTCTGGTAGTAGGCGATATGATCTTGTAGTTGAAGCCCGGGCATGAGTTGTAATAACTTAACTCTCCATTCTCCAGATCCATCTGGATTTAGACAATCTACTACTAGTAATACTAGTCGAGAGCGATTTGGTTAAAAAGGTAGGAAAAACTTAAAGTGGAAAACATAAAAATGTCGTTGGTGAATCATTGACAATGTGCTTCCCCAGAACAAAATAATCAATTAAGTTATCTCTCTCCCTCCAAAATAAATGGACGTTTTGGGTTAAAAATACCTTCGGCAGTTATTGCAACTTTTGTGTTGTCTCTTCCCCAATTCTTTCCTTCCATTTGGTCAAATTGACTGAAAATCAGGAAGTTGTCTTTGGAAGGTTTTGGACACTCATATATAAAATATCGTGTCGATACATTCATTCTATCGGCAGTTATCGTTTTCACAAATACATACACACAGGCAAACTTTTTTTTCAGATTTTAGAATCAGGGGGTCGAAAAACATGAAATGAAAAACATGAGAACCCTCTAAGGACGTCAAATATTGATTTTCAGCAAAATCGACCAAAGGGAAAGGGGGGGATTACGGGAGAGATTTAACACAAAAACTCTAATAACTGCCGTTGTAATGAATTTATCGACATGAAATTTCATACGTAAATTCAGAGCCCTCTAAGGATAACCACAGATAACCTAATAACTGGCTATGAAATGAAAGTATCGACACAAAATTTAATATCAGGATTCAGATTTCGTTATGAAAGTCAAATATTGAGTTTTAGCCCAAACTTTCGATTGGTTTTTGAAGGGAGACCGAAAACTTAATTGATTAATTCTTGCTGGGGAAGTACATAGACGATGATTCACCGATGAATTTTTTTATATATTTAAATAAAATAAATAAAACGTCTGTTCTACTAGCATTTATAAGTTTTTGCTCAGGAGAGACAGAGATAAGGTGGGAGATGGAAAGTATTTAAAATAGCTTTTTGTTGGAAAACCCTCTATTTTCCGGTTTGGTGAACCATATAAATTTTGGGTTGGTGGGGGGGACTGGAAAACTCTTCTATTTCTCAATTATTACTGATTGATTTTCAGCCAAATCGACTGAAGAGAAATTTTCCGCGAAATCGGTGGAATGGAACGGAGGGACCAGAGAAGAGGGAGGATGAATGACCCACTTGAATTCCCTAATAACAACCGATGTAATGAATTTCAACGGAATTTCATGTTTTCCAATCTCCAAATTTCAAATATGAAAAAATAAGTCTGTGTGTGTCTGGGAACCCGATAACACCCGATAGAATGAATGTATCAACACAAAATTTTATATGTGTGACCAGAAGCTTATAGGGGACAACACCTATCGATTTCAGCCAAATCAACCATAGAAAAGAATGATTTGAGAGGAGGGGGGGCTTAAAACAAAAACTGTAATAACTACCAATGTAATGAATTTATCGGCACAAAATTTAGTATGAAGATTCAGGACCCCCAATGTAAGTCAACTATTTAATATTAGCACAAACGGTCGTCTGGTTTTGGAGGGGGTGCAACAATTTAATTTATTAATTCGTTCTGGGGAAGTACATTACCCGTGATTCACCGACGACTCTTTTTAATGCTGTCTTCAGTAGAATTCATACAAATAACGTTTGTTACAAAGGAAATTTCCACTATGAACAATTTCAACAATTTCATCTGGAAATATTCCATAGCAATTTTTAATCAACTATTTTCCCTATTTTCAATTCATTAAAATTTTTTTTTCTTCTTTTTTTTAATCCTTTTCTTTCATCTATATGAAATTTATGTAATCGGTCAGAAATTCGATTGGATTCAAAAAATGAAAAAAATTCCAACTTTCTTTAAACATTTCTTTAGCTCAGTAAGCAAGCACGCATACCACTGAGCTACCGGCGCCCTCTATATTTACTAGTATATCAATGTACTAATAGTTCTGCATTTATTCATTATTCAATTATTTATCAATGGATAAACATCAGAGGGTCATTTAGTGATTGTGAGTCGGACTCGTAACTAAGAGGTCATATTTCCTCTTTCGTCGCTCTGGTAGACATGAGCCCGACTGTACATCGCTTAACGTTCCATCCGAAGGACGGCGTGCTCAAGATCTTTTAGTGTGTAAGATTGAGGCTAAATGATTGAAACTAAAAACTGTCAAACAAGTGGTTACGTATAAATTACAATAAATTAATGTATTGATAAAGTTTACTAATAATTAGTAATAAAATTATTTTATTATATACTCATAATAAGAGGGCGCCGGTAGCTCAGTGGTATGCGTGCTTGCTTACTGAGCTCAAGAGTGTGGGTTCGAAACCCGACCGAGGCCCTTAGTTTATTTTATCTGGGAGGTAAAATAAACTTAAGCACATCCTCCTTCGGATGGGACGTTAAGCGATGGTCCCGAGCCTGTACGATGTCAGGTACTCGTTAAAGACCCCTGCCCTAGGTGAATAAAAAATTTAGGGTAGGCAAAATTTAGGATTCCCACAGTAGAGTCGGGCTCATGTTCACCAGAGTGACGAAAGAGCGCTCTGGTAGTAGGCGATATGACCTCGGCGATAAAACCTAACCTAATCTTTATGTGGATTACTCAAGGCTTGATCAGATATTTAAGGGGCGTGCCCTGGATTTTATTTCGGGGAGGATATCATATACATAATACACATTATATATACATAGTTAATTGTCTTAGGGTCATTACAAAATTAATTCAAGTCTTCTAGCTTTTGATTGTGCAAGCTTGTTTAAAACTGTTTCAGGCTCTAGATGAATGTCTCTGTGTATTGACATCAGAGCTAATCCATTCAATCTTTCTCGGCTAGTACTATATCTGATATAGCTTTTCATACATCTAAGGGTTGAGAAAGACCGTTCATTTGTTGCTATAGAAACTGAAAGTGTAGCTCCAATTTTCAAAAACCTGTGAATAGTTGGGAAAATGTTCTTGTCATATTGTTTTAGGCTTGAAATAAAATATTTTCGAACTGTTTTCTCTGCCCAAGGTCAAGCTTCACCAGGATCCTCACGACCTCTAGTAGGAAAATGTTTTATGCCAATAAATTATTCCATGCAAGAAGAAATAGTTTTAATTATTTACAAAAAGGACAATTTTTTATTTTTCAGGGGATTGATCCCGATAACTTATAATTTAAGTACATAAACAGATATTAACTGTTAGAGTCTGACACATGGATTAGAATTAACAATACTAATAAAAAATAAAATTAAATAAATAAATAAATACTTCAGAATATGAGAACAAAAATAATATTAATACAAATACAGTAGATACATTTTTTAAAATTTGATTAAAATTAAGATAATTTTTCATAACTCTTTGTGTTTGTGACATTTCGGGACGTTCTTAGGCCCTTCCTCAGGTCACAATGTGCGAAAAAAAAAAAATAAATAACGATTATAAAAATATATATATAAATAAATAAATTAAAATAAAAAATAATAGGAGAAACCGAGAGGGTGTGGGTATATGATGGGAGGAACGCATCGGTGATGCTTCACCTGCCAACTCATATTGGCCCAAGGATGAGTGTGACATATCTGCGAGGGATGCCACTTACCCCTAAAAGGGGTGAGGATGCAGTAGCAATCTTAGTCTTTTGATGAAAGGGATCTTGGAACGGGAGATGCTACCCCTGCCGACTCATAGTGACACATCTATACATCAATGTCACTGCGAGGGGTGCCACAACCCAAAAACGGGAGGGGATGTAGTATTAATTGATCTTTGGATGGGAGGGACCTTAGGACAGGAGGTGTTCTACCTGCCAACTCAAAGAGGTGAATGCCAGTTAAAACAAAGGGTGGTGTGTAGTACCGATATGGTACTTGGATGGGAGAGACCTTATAAAGGGAGGTGCTCCACCTGCCAACTGCCAACTCAAAGTGACCCTACTATATATCAGTGTGACTTACCCGAGAGGGATGCCAGTTAACCATAAAAGGGGCGGGATGCGGGGTGAAGGGTGGCGAAGTCGGTCGACCGGAGCCGAGTGATACCGAGCCTCAGTCCGGGCCGAGACATGGACCCGTCGGCTGGGCCCGGTCCCCAGGAATTAGATTGTAAAGTCGTTTTAGTAGGGGACCCACGATGCGGCAAAACTACGCTCGTACAGCGGTTTGTCTCCGACACCTTCGTAGAGGTAAACTCAAAATTTAAAATTGTATCCATTTTTTTTGTAAAATGTCGATTGTCAAATTGACAAATAATATATTATTTTTGGAATTCCCTTATAGGTGGTATTCAGATTATATTTATTTCCTACATTTCTAGGGGCTGGGGAACCCGACTCTCCACGGAAAATTTCTATAAGTTTCAACATGAAATTTTGCTGATGTTTTGATCAACAGAAATAAGTTGGAGGCCGTCTTTAAGTGCGAATTCAATTTTATTTGAATTTATGATAGTCTGATTGGCAAAAATGCATTATTTTTGTTCTCAAATGAATATTATGTGGCAGTAAAGTTATTATGAAAGCTGAGATGCACTGGAAAACGCAATCTTTCATGAAATTTTTGCGGTTTTTGCGAGCTGTCATATACATTCATGATAGTGCAATAAAACATACCTCCAGAGGGCGGCAACCAGAATGCTATTGTGCGGCTTAGGGCTGAACTTAAAAATTATTTTTTCAAGAATAAAATTTTTTATTTATCTGCGAAAAATAAGACCTCCAGATTCCAAATAAGAAAAAAAAATTCTGTCTGTCGTTGTGTCTGTGAACTCGATAACTATCGAAAGAATGAATGTATCGACACGATTTTATATGTGAATCCAGAACTCTCTAACGACAACACTTATTAATTTTGAGCGGAATCGGCTGAAGCAAAGGGGAGGATCAGAGGATAGCGCAACTCAAAAACTCTAATAACTGCCGTTATAATGAATGTATCGACATGAAATTTCAAATTTTAAATCAAAACCCGTTGAGGGCATAACCTGTCAAATTTCAGCGATATCGGCCGAAAAGAAGCGGGGGTTCACTGGAGGGGGCTCACTCAATGTAATGAATTTATCGACACAAAATTTAGTATAAACATTTAGAAACCTCAATGTGAGTCAACTGTTGAATATTAGCGCAAAAGGTCGACTGGTTTTAGAGGGGGAACGAAAAGTTAATTGATTAATTCGTTCTGGGGAAGTATATTGTCAATGATTCACCGACGATTTTTACATTATGAGATCATCACAGATCAGCTGTTCTCAGTAAACGAACATAGTTTTGATGCTGAGACTACAGAAGAGTAAACAACTGCTAAAAACGGTAAGAATAACCCGAAAACAAGGTTTCATTCGTGGTTCAGTGAATTGTTGGCTGATTATCATTATATTTTGAGTTAGTTATTGTGACTCATGCCCGGGCTTTAATTATAGTTCATATCGCCTACTACCAGAGCATTCTTTCGTAGCTCTGGTGGTCAGGAGCATGACTCGACTATGGAAGTCTTAAATTTTGCCTACTTAGGTTTATTCACCCAAGATAGGAGTCATTAACGATTCTGACATTGCACAGGCTCGGACCAACGCTTAACGTCCTATCAGAAGTTTCGAACCCGCGATGTTGAGCTCAGTAGACGAGGACGCTACGTGATGGTTAGGTTTTGGTAATTTTGGCGATGATGTCTGCCTCTGCATGGTGTGCATCGAAAAATGTCCTGAAATGTCGTTTTGATACCCATATTTTTAAACTTTTCTTTAATTTACCACAAAACTGTTATAGATAAACTGTAACATTTGTTCAGATTATTTCCCTTTTGGTGGTACAATGAATAGAGTTTCATCTTTCTTGATTGTCTTGGAGCTGAGATTGCAATTGGAGCCGTCTGTCATCTTCATTCTAGGCACAGAATGACAGCCTATGCAGGAAAACCCAAAACTTTTTTATTTTTTTTTATTTACAAATAAGTATTTACAATTGTATAAAAATAAATACAACTAGCAGCAAATGTGCTAAGAAAGAGATAATGGCAATGTCAAAATGTAAAGAGGGGAGAAATCACCCAGTGGTGACACTCCCTAGTGACTGATTTCCTCTCATTTGTAACCAATCACTGTCACTGCTGCTGCTAAGGAGGTCTCTAGGCCATTGACGCTGAAGCCGTCGTTGGGGAAGTGTGGCAGAGTGAAGGGCACGGACTAGAGGATTATTTATACTTGGATTTAGCGACTTCGGTGAAAAAAGGTACGTTAAGGTCAATTTGAAGAGTTTCGTTGGAGACGTAATAAGGAGCATTTCGTCGGCCTAAACGTGATACCTCGTAAGCGACATTTTGCGAAAAACGTTTTTTTATATAAAAACGTTTAAAAAAAAAAGAAAAAAAAACTCTATTGATCTAGTGGGTCCTCATATACGACATAAAACGAAAAAAAACATGAAATACGGTTTGAAGAACCGAACCTTGCAAAAGAAATGGGAACGAAATTCTCGTGAAACCTGGTAACTCTGTCAAATACGTTAATTCTTTACTTGGATTTGCAAACCAGCTTAAAAACAATTCATGGCATGCATATACATCTCACTTAATACAAATCGATTGTTTAAGGAAAAGAAAATTTAAGTTATATCTTTCTGGACATATATCCTGTACATATAAAAAAACAACAGTACCTTCTTTTTGGATCAATTTCACCATCAATTCACTTTTATTTAGTTCATCACACTTTAAGCCTAAAACACAACACTCTATACTCACTTAGACCGTCTCCATTGAACCCTCCCCAGTATTATTAATAATTTAATGTATGTATTATTTTTATACATCATAGGGATGGGATTTTCGTTAAGGTACACTGGAGGGCAGGTATATTTTCGACGAAGGGTGAAGACGATATGAACTAATTTTATTTATTTATTATAGAATGCAATTGGAGCCGTCTGTCATCTTATTCAGGTTGATACCATTCCAGGCACAGAATGACAGCCCATGGAGGAAAACCCAAAACTGAAAATTGAAATAAATCAAGCTTAGAAAATGATGTTTACAAATGATTAGGAACGGCTCACTGAACTGAAAAAGGAAAACCAGAGAGGAGGGCCTTGGAAAGCAAAGAAAAGTAAGAATTGGGAAGACGAGAATGGAGTGCGGGGGGGAGGTTCCCCCGAATTCTGAGGGGTGGCAGAGGGAATTTTCCTCCATAATGTAAACAAATTGTAGACAAGCCCCCCCCCCCCCCCCCGCTTCACAGCTTTCAAAAGCAAATATTAGTGGAATAAAAATGGGTTTTTGATGAGGGGGCCGCGCGGCGTTAAGCCCGCCACCTCGTCTGTATTCAACAACATTAACTTTCTAATTTTCAACTTCCCCAGCTCAATAAAGTATAGGGGAAGTTATGCAATCGGTCAGAAATTCGATCAGGAGTTTTCAATGGAATTTCATGATTTTCGACCTCTAGATTCCTAATAGGAAAAAAACATTAAGGCGTAGTCAAGGTCCACGCCGTAGATTTTCCGTGAAAACGTCGGGATACAATCATTTTTCATTTTCTTTTCGATGCTGCCGTAGCTCTTGCATTTGCTCGGCACTATACTTTTTAGGTTTTTTAAATTCCTTTTGATGCGAGCTTTCCTCTGATTTGCGTTTTCTGTAATTCCGCGCATATTTACGATTCATATAAGACGATATCTTTAATTTTTTTGCAATTTTCAATTTAATATTGATTTTTACATATATTTCGGAGAATATTTATATTTTATATTTTGAGTCCTAGTAGTGCTCCTTAAGTTCTTTACAATGACACCCGAATCAACGTCCTATCTAAACGCATTATCACGCTACACTAATTTCTAATTTTACACAACGCTAATTCGCAACAATCATCCGCCGGCGCCCACACTAGCCCGATAACGTCAGAGGCAAAACAAACACATACAGATCCATTGTGACCTCAACCGTTGTAATCGCATTATTAAGCTCGTAGTTATTATCGATTGAAATCTGACGGTATTTTGTAACACAAGAAAGTTTGACCGGCTATCACTCTGCTTAACGAGCGAATAGATGTTTTCACGTCAAAAACAAAATGCTGACTGTGAACACGATAACTCCCGATAGAATGAATGTATTGACACAAAATTTTATATGTAAATCCAGAACCCTCCAACGACGACATCTATCGTTTTTCAGTCAAATCGATCACAGGGAAGGTTTAGGGAGATAATATATAAATAATAACTGGCATTGTAATGAAAGTATCGGCACAAATTTTCATATTTGAATTGAAAGATAAGGACGACACATCATTTTTAGCGGAATCGGCTGAATGGAAGAGGGGTTTCAGGGGAGGGGGTTCGATTCAAATACCCTAAAAACTGCCGATGTAATGAATTTAACGACACTAAATTTGGTGTGAGAATTTAGGAGCAGTTATGAAAGTCAACTGTTGATTATTAGTCGGAAAGGTCGACTGGTTGTGGAGATGAAGCGAAAAGTTAATTGATTTTTCCAAAAATGAAAAAAAATAAAATAAAAAAATGTATGCATGTTAACATGATAACACCCGTTAGAATGAATGTATCGACATGAAATATATTTGCATTGAGAACCCTCTCAGGATGACTCATTGATTTTCAAAATGGCCATAATGAAGGGGCTTGACACAAAAACTCTAATAATTGCCGTTGAAATTAATGTATTGTCATGAAATTTCATATGTAAATTCCTGTAAGGTATGATGTATAAAATTATACATATTGTAATTATTAAAATATTATAAAATTAATTATATTTATTTGTATAAAAATATTGAAGTAATTAAATTAGTAAATAGAGGGCGCCGGTAGCTCAGTGGTATGCGTGCTTGTTTTCTGAGCTCAAGATCGTGGGTTTGAAACCCGACTAAGGCCCTTAGTTTATTTTATCTGGGAGGTAAAATAAACTTAAGCACGCCGTCCTTCGGATGGGACGTTAATCGATGGTCCCGAACCTGTACGATGTCAGGTACTCGACCCCTATCCTAGGTGAATAAAAATTTAGGGTAGGCCAAATTTAGGACTCCTTCAGTAGAGTCGGGCTCATGTCCACCAGAGTGACGAAAGAGGGCTTTGGTAGTAGGCTATATGACCTCGTAGTTAAAGCCCGGGCATGAGTCATAAAACCTAACCTAAATTAGTAAATAAATATATGAAGTCTGGTTTGCGGGTTCGAATCCTGTCCGGGAGTGAGTTTTATTTCGTAGATAGAACTCCCTCCCGGGGCCATGGATGTAGTAAATAATTAGATAAATACAGTGACATGGCTAATATGCATCGTACATAAGGCAAAAAAAAAATAATAATAAAAAAAAATATATATGAAGTTTAAAACAACCAATAAATGAAAAAAAAAAAAGACGACAATCAGCTGTTTTAATTAGAGTGGTCCACTGGTCCAGTCTAAGTCTAAGTTGAGACGGTCTGAGGAGAGATATAAAGGTGGACAGGCTAGGAGTGAGAAAAGTGTTTAGGCTTAAGGTGTGAAATAACATTGAAATCGATGCCCAAAGGAGGTAATTTTATTTATTTATATGTGTTATATGCCCTAAATAACTTTGATTTGAATAGAAATATTTAGAAAGAAAAGATACTAAAATAGTTGTAAAAATTAGGTTGTAAGATTTCTTTTTGTAGATAGTTTGATTTTTTTTAAATATTTAAATCTCTTAGTTATGTTGTATGAGTATGGAGTCTATCGAGCTCAAGATCGCCACTTGGAAATCTAGCCGAGGCACTTAGGTCAGATTTTTTAACTGGGAAGTTGAGCACGTCGTCCTTCGGATGGGACTTTAAGTGATTATTCAGGGCCTTTTCGAATGTCAGGTACTCGATAATGAGTCGAGCAGTATATATAGGTAGATATTGGTTTTTGAAAGTTGCGTTCTATGTAAAATCAATTAGGATTTTCAGATTCTTCACAGAAAAACTCGATTTTCCGGTATTTTTAGTTTTCTTGCACGAGCAATAGCTTTCGAGATATTGGTTTTTGAAAGTTGCGTTCTATGTTAAATCAATTGGAAGTTGATTCATGGAGACCTCAGTCCAAAGCCCGGGCGAAGGGTGGGGGCGACCTTGAAGAGTCTTTAAGTAAACAAAGACTTTTACTCAACCTGTACGTAAAGGGATGAGTTCGCCAACATTATCAACAGTTATGAAAAACTAAAATGAAATGAGGTTGCAAAACACTAAAAAGAAACTTACTTCATGGTTACTTTAATAAACCAGGAGGCTACTGGTAACTGTCAACAACAACCACAACGTTAAATAAAGGAACATTTTAAAAAAAAATTAATATTGTTTGTTTCACTAAACAATAATACACAAACTGCCGGTTTCGGTGTTACACCATCGTCAGGTCTTAGTTTACAACGACGAAACCGATTATTTTTCTTTTGGCCTCATGTACGATGCATATTAGCCATGACTCTTATAATGGTGTCTTACTTAATTATTTACGACATCTATGGCCCCGGGAGGAAGTTTTATCTATGAAATAAAACTCACTCCCGGACAGGATTCGAACCCGCAAATCAAGGTGACCAAAGTCATACGGCCACCATGGCTCCCAAACCGATTGTTAATGTGTAATTTTTTATATTTTTTTCGAAAAATAATAATTTTTTTCAAATTTTTAAAATATAATTTAAGAAAATTCCTTACCTTTTTTTCTTCCACGAAGTCTTCGACCTTTATGATGGGCGATTAATTCCGATATTTTAAAATCAGTTGTTTTAACAAAAATCAAGCAGGTCGATTATTCAGTCACAATCGATAAATGAAGCTAAATTTTATGTGTTTTAATTGTTTTAATGTTTAAATTGTAAATTAAAGTTTTATAAATAATAATCAAATATTTCAAATTAATTATTAATTTTATTAATAAATTATAATAAATTTACTTACGAAATAAAAATAAATGTTCTTGTTTTTTGAATAATAAAAAAGTAATTAATATTAACATCACATGATACATCCGGTATCTCTCGGTATCTCTCGGTATCTCTCGGTATCTCTCGGTATCTCTCGGCCAATCATTTAATTTGAAAATAATCTGACGGAAGTAGCGTTACAAACGGATTTTTTAATGTGGGATACCCTTCATTTTTTTTTTGACAGAGTTCCTCCATAAATATCCTCCTTTAAGGTCTGTCGAATCTACGTTTTAATCATTATTTTTTATTATTTATATAATAATCTATTTTTCTTGTTTTTCTCTTTTATGTATTTTTATTAGTATTTTATTTATTTATTTCATTTATTAATATTTTATTATTGTTATTTTATTTTTATATATTTTGCACACTGTGACCTGAGGATGGGACGCGAGAACGTCTCGAAATGTCGTCGTCAAAAAGACATCTGGAAAAGTTAACAAAAAATATTATCTTAATTTTAATTAAATTTAAAAGAAACATATCTACTGTATTTATTATATACTTTATTTATTGTATAAAATTATTATTTTCGTACTCATATTTTCTAGTATTTATTTATTCATTTCTTTTTACTCTTTAGTAGTATTGTTAATTCTAATGCTTGTGTATCAGACTCTGAGAGTTCTCTATAAGCTACCTTATTGTAAACATTCTTATGAAGTATCCTATTACCATTTTATGGTTTAACAGAAATAAAAGGTATTATTATTATTAGAAAGAATGTGTTAACAGCTTCATTGAGGGTACTCTTATTCCTTCTCCGGCTCTGAGAGGTATACGGCAAGTTATGTAATCTGAAATTCTGAGCTCTGAAATGTTGAATATCAAGTTTCCGACCCCTGATTACAAAAATTTGAAAAAACATTTTGTGTGTCTGTGAACACGATAACTCCCGATAGAATGAACGTATCGATACGACTGGGGTTATATCGGTATAGACGACACTTAGTAATTTTTCAATAAATTAAGAGAAGGAAGCATCGGGAGGGGACTCATAAACTCATAAACGCTTAAAACTGCCGATGTAATGAATGTATCGACACGAACCTTAGTAGCAGTAATCAAAAATCCCTGAGTAAATCAACGATTGTTTTTTAAGAACGGTCGATTGGTATTAGATGGAGATCGAAAAATTAATTGATTAATGGAGGGGAAGTACATTAATTGAACACCTTTCACTTTCCTTCCGTCCTAGGCCTGTGTCTAACGGGAAACCTCATCCTCGTAATCCCATTTATACCTTTTTCTTCTCCAACTAGGTATATGTGATTAAGTTAAGTAATCAGTCATAAAAATCGAATTCGAGTTTTGAAAGTTGGGACTGATAGATAGATAGATAAACTTTTATTGCACAAATGATTACAATCCTCATGGCAATGAGTGTTTTTTTTTTGTTTTTTTTTACAAAATAAATAACAAAAGCATAAAAGATATCTTGTTACATAATACAAGACATCACATGAATAAATAAATAAAAAAATAAAATAAAATAATAAAAAATATAGGTATATCTCCATCTTACATGCACAAATTAAATTAAATTATTCTTTATTTTCAAAGCAACAGTAAAAAATAAAAATAAAATGTTATTTTTTTAACTTCTAAATTATTTTAAGTATGTACAAATGTTTCTGAGTAATATTCTGGTCTATTGGTGAGATAATTGTGGAGAAATACTTGCCTGGGGATACACAAGGAGGGACAATTGTACAAAAAGTGTATGAGATCGTCCTTCTCATCTAAGGTACAGAGCCTGCAGACACTTTCAGGACAAAACTCATACCTAAGCCCTCCAAGTAATATTCTAAAATTTCTATTGCTATTGTGGAGACGAATTTGAGCTAGAAGTCGGAGTTTTTCAATATGGCAGTTTAATAAAAGATAGCTTTCCTGAGGCCCTAAAGCACTGACCAATCGGTAGAGGGAGTTGTATTTCGAATTTAATATTGTATTAATATCGAGACAGACCAGATGATTCCTCATGGCTGCTACCAAATCACCACGGAGAGGGTGGACATCAGAAATATAGGGACTGTCCAGAAGGCGGTCAGCCCCGATTGAAGTTGGGACTGATTTTTAGATCGATCATTTGAAATTTCCCGGAAATGTTCATCACTTTGTCCAACTTGCTACAATTTTCCCCGCCCTAACAGTGCTGGTCCCCTAACAAATGACCCGAAAGCCCCCGATATAACTATGTTTTTTGCCCTCCATGTACCTGTAGATATTTAAACCCCCCCTTGCCGTCCTGGAGCTTGGCACACTTCCAGCCTCCAGCCATCTCTACATCTAATTCACTTCTTTAGCCTCCACTTCTTTATCTGTTATTGGCTTTTATAACTTCCCAAGGAACACGATGTGAGCCACTTCAAATAAGAGATACCATTCAGTTCTTGTTTGCTCTAGCAAATATTTTTATTTTATTTAAATTTTAAATATATTTTATTTTGATATTATAACTAGTTTGTAAACTCTAGTTGAGTATTCAACATTTTTTCTATCAAGTCGTAGAAGTTCAGGGTAAAAATTAGACCATTTCTCTCAATGTGTGTGTGTATTTCCGTCGTTCCTACGAACATTTCTACTTCGCCTCTTGTCTAGCTTCAAGAACGCCTCCATCCTCTTGTCCAGCCTCAAGAACGCCTCCAGCCTCGTGTGCAGCCTCAAGAACGCCTCCAGCCTCTTGTCCTGCCTCAAGAACGCCTCCACAGTCTTGTCCTGCCTTAAGAACGACTTTAGCCTCTTGTCCTGCCTCAAGAACGCCTCCAGCCTCTTGTCCTGCCTCAAGAACGCCTCCACAGTCTTGTCCTGCCTTAAGAACGACTTTAGCCTCTTGTCCTGCCTCAAGAACGCCTCCAGCCTCTTGTCCAGGCTCAAAAACGCCTCCATCCTCTTGTCCAGCCTCTAGAACGCCTCCAGCCTCAAGAACGCCTCCAGCCTTTTGTCCTGCTTCAAGAACCGTGCTATTTATAATTATTATATTTTCGCCATATTCTAAGAAAGGGATGGACATAAACTGAATAATTCCAGAGCCTTGAAGGCTCTACTGTCTGTCTAATTAAAGCTTGTCTCTGTTCTCTTCTCCGGAACGGCTGTAGCTGAGTTTCTAACGACGTTATATGGAAGAGAAACCTGAACTTTTCAAAGAATAGACCCAGCCTGAACTCAGATGAATTATATTTCCTATTAGAGTTAGATTTCAAACTTCAGCACTAAACTTTAATAAATAACTAACTTCTAAGATGTATAACAGAACTTAGTAAGAAGTATCTAGTTAAGGTGTATCTAAGACCTCTCGCACTAAACACCTGAAAGGAGAGTGGGCAGGCAGAGTTACACCCAGTCGACAAGGTTCGCCAATCACCGGCAATGTACTTCCCCAGAATTAATAAAATAAGTTTACTCTCTCCCTCCAAAATAGTGTCTTTGTGGGTTTTGGAAACACACGTCATATCGATACATTCATTCTATCAAGAGTTTTAGTTCTCGTGTTCGATAACTCGCGATAGAATGAATGTATCGACACGAAATTTTATATTAACAAAAATCTGAGTAGCCAGGAAATGAATTCTACGAATTTCGGACTTCTCTGATTGTATACAATTCGTATCATGTTTCCCATAGAGGTTGTAATGGCTCATATACAGGCCAGATAAGCGGGCCTCAAGTGAAATAAGTCCTAAACGGTTAGAGATATCAAAATTGCGCATAGGACTTAAGTCGGGCTCATGTCCACTAGAGTGACGAAACAGCGCTCTGGTAGTAGGCGATATGACCTCGTAGTTAAAGCCCGGGCATGAGTCATAAAACCTAATCTATATACCTGTGTATATACACAGGGTGGCCCAGATAAGCGGGCCACAAGTGAAGTAACTCCTAAACGGTTAGAGATATCAAAATTGTGCATAGGACTTAAGTTGTAGCACTCGCCGAGAGCTATATTATGGCTTCCTCGAAAATACATAAATGACCCTTTTAATGGCTCAAAAGCCCTTCGAAGGGCGGAGTTCCCTTTTGGCCCTTAAGTTTCATTACATTTTATTAAAGTACTAAAGAAACAAAGAAGAACTGTGCAAACAGATTTTTGATACATCAAGTAGTTCTTGGAAAAAAAACGTTTAAAGTTGCACATTTTTCTTATTCTGAAGTTATTAAATTCCAACAAACTGCACATTAATTATTATTATTTCAATTTGTACATGACGAGGCCTTACCACCGCTTATTACTCATGTATTTTGATGCAAAGGAATTAGAAAGGTATTAGAGAAGTTTAAGGATTAAGAGAGAACGACTTACAGTGACAAGGAATCACTTATTTACAGCATTTGCAATGTGAAATAGTGGATATGGTGATTGGTGAGTGCGCGGAAAATAATAACTTCAGAATAAAAAACGTGCAACTTTAAACGCCTTTTTTCCGAGAACTACTTGACGTATCAAAAATCTGTTTGCACAATTCTTCCTTGTTTCTTTAATACTTTCACAAAACTTAATGAAACTTAAGGGTCAAAAGGGAACCCCGCCCTTCGAAGGGCTGTTTGAGCCATTAAAAGGGTCATTTTTGTCTCTTCGAGGACGACATACTATAGCTCTTGGCGGCGTCCTACAACTTTAGTTCTATGCACAATTTTGATATCTCTAACCGTTTATGAGTTATTTCACTTGTGGCCCGCTTATCTGGGCCACCCTGTATATTGTGCCTTTTGCCAACATTAACTGTGAACGCTTCCCAGTTGTTGTCGGAACTAGCTTAAGAAAACATTTAAAACAGAAATTAAAGTTCAAATCAACAAATTGTTGACATTAACTATCTGACTCGGCTACAGATGATAAGCTATTGTCGATAATGGCTACACTGAGAAAACAAAAATTTTGAGTCAAATGAATTTCTGTTATCTCAACTGCGCGGCGGAGTTGGATACGGCGAAGCCCGCATAGGTGCTGACTCAATTCCCTGACGCAGTTGGCAGGTCAATTTTGTCAATTCCGTAAGGAATTGAGATACGTCATTAGCAGTTCATTCTAATTATTATGAATTTCGTTTAATTATTATTAATATTAATTCAAAAAAAAAATATTTCGTTCAATTGAAGAAGTGTGTTCAATGAAAATTATTTAGTTTTGCAATAATATAAACATTTTTTTCATCCAACCGTTGGAAGATTTCATTTAGACGCGAAAGCATTTAATGTTAATTCAACTCAATTTGAATTAATTCTAGCATTCCATCGAAAGAATCATAAATAACACTCTCTGAGTTCTATATTTCATTTCGTTCATTATTTCTTACAATTAATTTAGTGGATGAGGTTATTAATATTAATACTCCTAAATGTTCAGATAAACTTTTTTTTATTATATAATATAAACATATAAAATTATAAATTAATACATATTCTTAAAAATAATCATAAAGGTCCTTACAATTATTGAAAACTTCCTTATTCTATACATTGTTTTTAAATAAATGGTGTACATAATAAGTTACCATCAGGGCCTACAAACATGGGGGAGAAATCAAGATTAGAATCAAAAATAAACAAACAAAACCTATTTGTCTATTTCCATTATTAATGTTTATGTTTAGTAATGTAATCATATTTAATTTTAATGTTTAATAATTATTCATAGTAAGTCAGTTTCAATTTTCAACTTCTTATAGTGTATGTTTAACGTTCAGTAATGTTTAGCAAAAAATTTTTTTTTTTTTTTTTTTTTTGTTTGTTTATTTTTGATTCTAATCTTGATTTCTCCCCCATGTTTGTAGGCCCTGATGATGATATAAAATATATCGAAACGTTGGCATCTGAATAGTGTTTTTTTTTTTTCCATCTTTGACTGACCCTCAATACTCCTACAATTAGAATCCACAGTCGCTAATCAACATCTATAATAAGTTACTTTTATTAAGCTACAATTTTTCTATTTCTTTCATGTACGATGTTATTTCATCGAAGACATTCGGTAACTCTAGAAAAGATTTTAAGATTTTTCTCATAGGTATAAATTGGCCTTCAGAATTTTTTTAATCAAGCGTGCTTTTATCGTTTACAATTTTTTTACGAAGAACAGTTTGAATGGTGAATGGAATCGGTTCTATTAAATATCCCAATTTTTCAAAGTGAGATTGTCGATAGATGATGTCACATAGTTGAAGACTGGAAAGGTCAGATAATTCACCGCTAAGTGGGTATTCTTCGTTTAAAACTTCACCAAATGCACCAGAGTTCTGTAAAAGTGTTCGTAATTGGATTCACCATTTTTTATTTTTCTTCGATATTCACTTTCGTGGCCATATGGCCGATCGTTTAATAAACAATTTTCGTTGTCTTCAGTGTTAGTATTCCCATTAGATATCTAAAAAAAATGTATTGTATATTATATAAATATTATTCTTATTTTAGAAATAATAAAGCATTGTCACTCACATTTTCACCACAATCTTCATTATCACGGGCCGGGGTTTCACGAGAAGTTGATGGCGTAGGACAATCTTGATGAGTTGTATCTTTTGGAAATACATTTTTCCATTTAAAAGTAAATTCCAGCTGGTCACCAATAATTGGAATTAGTTGTTTAATAGATGCATCATGGAGAAGCTTAAATCTATTGATCGTAATTTTCGATGCTAAAAGACAATTACTCATCTAGTTATTTATTATTTTTCCATACATTCATATTATTAAATTCATCATTGTAATGGTATACCTTTAAAAGTATCAATGAGTTCTTCAAAATTCCACTTTAATAAAATCTCACGCGTTTCTTCATCCGCCATTTCACTCTTTTCCACAACACTATCGAGCACTAGTTCAATGAGTTCAGGATAACAGCACAAGACTGAATGTGTTTTCTCAGAAAGTGCCACAGGTAGTAAACAAACAGACAGGACAAGCAGACAGACGCCGGGAATTTCCAGTAATAAACCCCAAAGTACAAAGAATGTAATTCAATTATACTGCAGGAATTACTGCAATTTCACTTATTTGAAATCAAAATATATTTTCATTTATGTTCATTGATAATATGTTTCAAACAATCACTTTTTAAAATTATACAAAAATCTTTCAACATTTTAAATAAATTAAAAACAAATTGATTCAAAAGTAAAAAGTTGCAGGTCAATTATTGAAGATTTATTCATTGTACTATTTATTTTGTTGTATCAATAAATAAATTTATTTAGCCAATTTAAATTTAGTGGACTCAACTTCACCTAAAACTTTACTTCAATTTCCTCGCGCAGTTGGTTTAAAATAAGCTACATAGTTACTCTGATTCCGACAGACTTGTGTGAATCATAATTCTATAGACTGTACTTCGAATTTGTCAACTCCGCGTGGAGTTGTCAACATTTCATAAATTTTTCTCAGTGTACCTCATCGACATTAATAACTAACTCACTGACATTAATGGCTAACACAATATCTAGATAGGTATCTCATACAACCCAATGACGGATGATTATTGTAAAATTATTTAAAGCCAAAAATTCCTTTATGAAATATGATTGAAGCCAGAAATCCCTCTATAAAATATAGTAGAAGCCAGAAATTCCCGTATGTAATGGAGATCGCAAGTTTGCCTCATCCTTAGAAAGATTTCAATTAGGCCTGGGGTGGGGGAGGCCCGCAGAGTAACCCCTTATTAACTCCTTCAGTTTAACCAACCCCTCTTCTCAGGATGTCAAAAATAAGTTAGTCTGACCTCTCACAGATTTTTTATTTAAGTAAGCTAGCCGGCTTTCGAGGTTTCCCTCATCATCAGGCAGTCTGATAAAAATTTGAATAAACTAAATAATAAAAATATAAATAAATAAAAATCTACAACAAACATTAACAATTTAAAATATCATGGATGGGGACAGACGAGTTATTCCTGTCCACCATCTGAGTCAACTGGGAGAACGGTGTACGTGAGAGTCTCACGTACACCGTTCTCCCAGTTGTGACTCAGATGGTGGACAGGAATAACTCGTCTGTCCCCATCCATGATATTTTAAATTGTTAATGTTTGTTGTAGATTTTTATTTATTTATATTTTTATTATTTAGTTTATTCAAATTTTTATCAGACTGCCTGATGATGAGGGAAACCTCGAAAGCCGGCTAGCTTACTTAAATAAAAAATCTGTGAGAGGTCAGACTAACTTATTTTGACATCCTGCGAAATAATCACTTCTCACTACATCAGCCATCTTCATATTAACCCCTCTTCTCACCTCTTCTTACTTCCCACCTTATACCCCCCCCCCATCCAGACAGGATTTTAAAATAACTAATTAAAATTTAGTAAACTAAAAATTTAATTTAGCGAGCTGTAGGTACGAAAATAATTCAAAGAGAGGGTTTGACTTGACTTACTCAGTTGGCTACGATGAAAAAGTGCCGATTTTTTCAGTGAGTCTAAAAATATTCTTGTTTTCATTTCGTACTGTACACTGTTTTATAGTCCTGTTCAGAATTTAACGTTTACATATTTCGTTTTTAAAATTCTTAATTTTTACATTATAACATTAATGTACCATGGTTTGTTTTGTACAGTAGTACTGTACAATAAATATTTTTTTAGTTTTAACCACAAAGATGTTTTGTTTTGTTAACCCTATCTCAGTTCGTAGGTCGCAAACTTAGATCTACATACATATACATTATGTAGTGTTGAAAATAAAATTAAGCTGAAGGAAAAGGTGTATTTAGGAGAAAAAAAAGTAACTAAAATATTTATCATGTGCATTTTAATACAAATTCCGTTTAATGCGGACTTTCGGTAATCCGGACGGGGTCCGGTCCCATCAAGTCCAGATTAGCGGGAATCTACTGTAACATCATCCGATTTCGTCAAACATCTAATGAGGTCAAACATCTAGTGAGTATGACATCACATTAGTTAAGGATTAACGGAAATAAACATTATTATTTTTATTAGCATTATTATACAGAATGTATAAGAAAGTCAAAATAAAGGTGTAATTATTGAACAAATACCGAGAAATTATTGAACAAATACCAGTATGTGGTAACATAATGAAGTTAGTATGTTTAAAATGCGGGTTGTCTGTCTGTCTGTGATGTGCTGGTCTTGGTTCATCTAATTAGCTGTTCTCAAGGGAGAGAAGTAATTCAATATCTGGGGGTGAGGGGGGGGGGGGGGGGGGGGGGCCACAAATAAACTCTATATTGATTCCAAACTAAATTCTGGGCTACCCACCCAGAGGCAGTTCTAAAGGTCGCCACCTCATCTTGTAGTATCTAACCAACAATAATAACATATCCCTGGTCCTAACCTAATTGGCTCCTTCACGTTTCATTTACCCTATTTCTAGTAGGGTATATTCCAGGTAGACTGTTTCCCAATATTTTCGGAGAATTTGAAATTGTATATTTTGGAAATTTATTCAGTTTTGGGTATAAATTACCGTAAATTATCATGATGAGGCTATCGCCGCTGGGTGGTTGTTCTCTCTCGTATATAGGTTTTCATTTCCCCAGCTATACGAAGTATAGAGAAAGTCATGTATTCGGTCGAAAATTCGAAGCAGAGTTTTAAACAGAATTTCATGTTTTCCGAGCTCAAGGGTCGTCGGTGAATCACCGGCAATGTACTACCCCAGAACAAATTTATTTACTTATTTATTCAGTCCGTTTGCGCTAATATTCAACAGTTGATTACATAGGGGCTCATAAATCCTCATAGTAAATTTTGGGGAGATTCATTCCCTTGAACCCTACGTTCCCTTCTGACGATATCGCCGAAATTCGACAGGTTATATCCACATTGGATCGTTACATTCATTACATCGTCAGTTATTAGAGATTTTGATTTAAGCCTCCCCCTAACCCCCCCCCCCCCCCCCCTTCCCTTCTCACGACTCTTTTAAAAATTACTATGTGTCGTCCTTATGATGTTTTGAATTCACATATAAAATTTTGTGTCTATACATTCATTACAGTTATTAGAATTTTTGAGTTTTTCCAGGAACTTGTTCTCTATTCCCCCTCCCCTTCGACCGATTTTGTTGAAAATCGACAGGTTTTGTCCTAATGAGGTTTTGATTACACATATAAAATTTCGTTACGATACATTCATTCTATCGGCAGTTACCACAATATTTAAAGGCTTCAGCCGCATTGTTAAGCCCAGTAGGCTACCACGCCGCTTTTGAGTAGGGATGGGTATAGATTAAAGATTATCGAAATAATCGATTTTTTGGTAAAATAATCGGTGTTTTTTAATCGATGTCATCTGGGTTTGATTAATCGGATAATCGATGATTATTTAACGATTATTAAATTTTTAATTAATATTACAACATCCGAAAAACAGAAGAAAAATGAATTAATTATAATTCATCAGAAGTGCAACTCGCGTAAAAAAGTGGGAGGAGACTATCGTAACGACTATCGAGTGCCTCTGTGGTGAACTGGTGATAAGTAAAAAGTAACCTTCTAATAGTTCTACTTCTAATTCTAATTTCTAAATCAGTGGTGTTTTTTCATTTGTGAGTTGTGATTTACTGATTGTAACAACTTTTGTGCGTTACATTAATACATGTATCGATTCATTAGTTAAAATTAATCGATGTTTTGTTGGTCGATACCCATCCCTACTTCTGAGCTACCGCAGCCTCTCAATAAATACAAATAACTGATGGTATATAGAACACTCCTCCAGACTCCAGACTCCAGACTCCAGACTCCAGACTCCAGATGATGGGCCCCGCTGAGGTCGGGAATGTAATCCAATTAGATAAAGGTGAAGAGAAATACGTTTTTTTCCCCCCTTATTTTCTGTAGAAGATATCTTTGAAAATAAGAAATGGGGGTGACTTTCCAGAAGGAAAAGAAAAGAAAACAACAAGATTCCAGGAATTGATAATTTAATACACTTGTCAGGGAAATTATTATATTCATTTCACTAACTTTTGTTGGAATGAAAATGTTGAGTTTTCATGTTTTTCTGCGTTGATGAAGTTTATATTGATGTATCTAACTCAAATCAATATTTTAGACTTAAATTTCTACTCATCACTTATAATTCACTTCTCAAACCGATTTAGAAATACGGCTTGAAACTCTGTGGATCTGTGGCCGAGTCCAATTTGAACGTGAATAGATACAGTGATGTGCCCGTTACAGGACTTTCTTACTTTTGTGAGTTGTGATCCCCCCCCCCCCCCCCCCTCGCCTACTCCACATTCCTCTAAAAATTAATAAGTGCCGCCCTTATGGTGTTTTCAATTCACATATGAAATTTTGTGTCGATACATTCATTCTATCGGCAGTTATTACAGTATTTATCTTAAGTCTTCCCCCTAGCCCCCCTCCCCTTTGGTCGATTTGGCTGAAAAACAATAGATGTCGTCGTTAGAGGTTTCTGGATTCAGATATAAAATTTCATCTTGATACATTCATTCTATCGGCAGTTATCGTGTTCTCAGACAAACAGACAGACACATAGTCAGCATTTTTTTTTTTTTTTCATATTTGGAATCTAGAGGTCGGAAAACATAAAAATTCTGTTGAAAACTCCGCATCCGTAATTTTTTTTTTTGGCTTCCCTTACTCATGTCTCTTATAAATGTGTTACCTAGTATTTACAACATCCATAGCCCCGGGAGGGAGTTCTATCTATGGAATAAAACACTCCCGGACGGGATTCGAACCCGCAACCCTGGTAAGACCATGCGACCAAAGCTCTCGCCCGTACTACCACAAAAAAATCAGGTGTTATGAGAAATTGTTATTGTTTCGTTTTTTTTATAACTATTGATAATAAATGTTTTAAATCTCATTGTTAATTAGTTGTTATGACTCGTGCCTTTTATCTAAAGGGCCAGAGTGCTTATTTGTCACTCTGGTGGACATGTGTGACACTAAATTTTTATTCACCTAGGATAAAAGGTCTTTAATGAGTACCTGACATCGTACAGGCTCGGGACCATCGCTTAACGTCCCATCTGAAGGACGGTGTGAACAAGGTTTTTTTCACCTCCCAGATAAAATAAACTAAAAACCTCGGCCGGGTTTCGAACCCGCGATTTTGAGCTTAGTAAGCAAGTACGCAAGCGAACTACCGACGCCCTCATGAGAAATTGTTAAATTAAAATTAAATTTTTTTATTATTTTTTTTTTTTTTTGGTCTCGGCAGACACCATACTAGCTCAATGTGTTATATATAGTTATTTTATGACATCCATGGCCCCGGGAGGGAGTTCTATCTACGAAATAAAACTCACTCCCGGACGGGATTCGAACCTGCAAACCATGGAGAGAAATTGTTATTGTTCAGATTGTGGTGGATTTTCGAAAAGCTTCTAAGTTCCAAGTCTTTTGCCCACAGACTGACATGTACAATTGTCGAACCATATGGTTTTATTTTCGTTTTTGACCGAAAAAAGAGAAAACCCTGAAAAGACTTAAATAAAGTGAGGTAAATTTTCTCGGAAATAAATTTAATCAAATATTTTACATTCACTGTTATCATATTTTGAACAGAGAATTCGTTTTTTTATCTTATTTAATCTTTCTTGCAAGAACATTTTTAGTTTAATGAGGTATATTGAATACAGACTTTTATGGTTCATTCATTTTAACGCAGAACATCGTTTCAAAGAGGTTCTTTTATAAAAAGAAAAATATTAAAAAAATTGTTACATTTCTTCATAAACACTTTTCATTTTATTTTAAACTTTTATTGCTATACACCCTGAAGTATGTCAGGAATGAAGTACTTCCCCACCTATACGATGTATAGGAGAAGTTATGTAATCTGTCATTTATTGTGACTCATGCCCGGGCTTTTAAAGCCTACTACCAGAGCGCTCTTTTGTTGTTCAACTCTAATATGGGTATCCTAAATTTTGTCTACCCAGGTTTGATGAGTACCTGACATCGAATGTCCCTCCGAAGGACGGCGTGCTTAAGGGTTTTACCACCCAGATAAAAAAAAAACCTGAGCCTCAGCCGAGTTTCGATCCCGCGATCTTGAGCACAGTAAGCTAGCACAATTTAAATTTATTTAAAAATTTCAATAGTTTCATTTGAAAAAACTCTACGTACAGCCAAATTTTTCACTCCTTAAAAGAGGAAAAAATAATAAATAAGGTTGACAAGAGCAAGAATTTACTTCTACATCTATAATAAGTATAGGGGAAGTTATGTATTTTGTTAAAAATACGAAGCCGAGTTTTCAACGGAATTTCATGTTTTACGACCTTTAAATTCCCAATATGAAAAAAAAAAAAAAATGCTATGTGCCTTTGAAAACGATAACTCTCGATAGAATGAATATATCGACACAAACTTTTATGTAAATTCAGAACCCTCTGACTATGACACCTGTCGCTTTTTAAGTCGACCAGAGACAAGGGGGGGGGGGGGATTAGGGGGAAGCTTGAACATAAAAAGTCTAATAACTGCCGTTGTAATGAATTTATCGGCTCAAATTTTCATATTTGAATTGAAACTCTCATAAGGACGACACTTATCAGTTTTCAGCGGAATCGGCTGAAGGGAAGGGGGGGTTCAGGGGAGGGGATGAGAATTTAGGAGCCCCCATGTACGTCAATTGTTGATTATTAGCTCGAAAGGGCGACTGGTTGTGGAGATGAAGCGAAAAGTTAATTGATTAATTCTTTCTGGGGAAGTACAATACCGATGATTCACCGACGACTTTTTTACTTTGTAAACTCATAGATGGCTGCATTATGAGGCGCTCCACTTACCGAATTATTTATCGAAAAATTTAATGCGCTGCATTCTACTGATCAAATTGGGCTGTTAAAAGCCGTTAAAATTTAAAATACATATGTAAAAGTGGTTTGGGCTACTGAGATACCTGCCGACACTTTCATTTATCCGAAATAATCGGATAAACGAGATTTCTATTGAACTTTGAAGCTGTGAAGGGTATTCACTGATTTAACTGAAAATCCTCAATGCAGCCCCGAAGCTAATTACGAATCAGTAGACAGGAGAAGACTACTGAACCCTGGTCTTTTTGATGTGGCTTTTCCACCTCTCCCCTCCTCCCGTCAGATCAATGGCTCACAGTTGACTTTGTGTACATCATACTCTGTATGTGGCTGTGTGTTTAGAGTTACCCGCTCTCTCTCTCGACCTGATTAGATCCAAGTCTGCCTGCTCTTCACATAACGAACTCACCCTGTTCCCCTTCTAAAGAGTTATTTTCATCGGTAACTGCTCCACGTATCTCTCTCATATAAGCCCTATTCAAATAATCCCACATAACAAGTCCAATTTAAGTCCACATTGTGCATCATTTTCTCTCTGTATGTTTTCACATAACGAACCTATCACCGAACCATTGTTGGTAACTAATCATAGTAACATACCGGTAGGTTATTGATGGGATGTCAGGTTATCCTCGCATAGCTTTACTAAAAAGACCAACTGAAGGGTCAACATTCTATACTTTCGGATATATAAAATTTATTTTCATCTCATATATCCTTACATCCATTTTAAATTAAATTTTTTGAATATATTTCAGACATTAATGATGGGAGTAAAGCCCCAAACATTTGTAATCACAAACTATCCTTTCCATGCCATTAGCCCCCAGTTATAAGGAAATAAACAATAAAATTGTTTATAACAATTGTTCGCGCTAGAATTTTTCAATCCTAATTATTTTGACTCAATTTACACCTAATTCTCAATGTTCATGATTTTTTTCAGATTTTTCTGTGCAATTCTTTTGGTGATTAGGGTGGGAGAGAGCAATTTTTGAGCGTTTTTACCGACAAATGTTTAAAAAAAAAATGCATAAAAAAATACATCGTATGTATAATAATAATAATTTTTTTTTTTTTTTATTGTTTAAAGGGATCACCCCTATACAATTGAGTCAGTGACCATTACTTTTACAATATTGACATCAGGAGACACGGCAGTGTCTCTGGCCAAGTCCGAAAAAATCCGAAAAAAAAGAAAGAAAAAGACACTGCTGTGTAACTTTTCTCGTGACACTAAATGCCACTTTTTGCATCAACAAAAGTATGTTATGCAATAACAAAATAACATTTTTCTCTACATAGTTGTGTCGAGAACTCCGAGCTGAACAAAATGAAAAAAAAAAGTAGACAAAAAAGTTCATATTTGACCAAGTTACAAGGGGTCAAAGTCAGCAAAAAATAACTTTTTTTTTTCTTCTTCCTTTTTCAGTGTCCGGACGTCCGGATGACGTCATCAAAGTTTCAAAATATTTCATTTTAATTATGTGGAACGTTGTTATGCAGTGATAGTTAATACAGTGTAATAGTGACAGTTACAAATTCCCACGTTACCAACCTGAGGGTTGCGGGTTCGAATCCGCACCAGTAATATCAACATTCTTTGCTAATAGCCAACGTTACCAACCCGAGGGTTGCGGGTTCGAATCCCCCCGAGTAATATCAACTTATTTTACAAAATGCTCACGTTACGAACCCAAGGGTTGCGGGTTCGAATCCCGATCAGTAATATCAACTTATTTTACAAATAGCTCACAATACCAACCCGAGGGTTGCGGGTTCGAGTCCCGATCAGTAATATCAACTTATTTTACAAATAGCTCACGTTACCAACCCGAAATTGTTGGGTTCTGATCCCCACCAGCAACATCAACTTATTTCACTAATAGCTCGCGTTACCAACCCGAGGGTTGCAGGTTCGAGTACCGATCAGTAATATCAACTTATTTTACAAATAGCTCACGTTACTTACTATATAAATAGCTCCCGTATCCAACCCGAGGGCTCCGGGTTCGAATCCCCACCAGCAATATCAACTTACTATATAAATAGCTCCCGTTTCCAACCCGAGGGTTCCGGGTTCGAATCCCGACGAGTAATATCAACCTATTTTACAAAAAGCTCAAGTTACCACCCCGAGGGTTGCGGGTTCGACTCCCGATCAGTAATATCAACCTATTTTACAAAAAGCTCAAGTTACCACCCCGAGGGTTGCGGGTTCGACTCCCGATCAGTAATATCAACTTATTTTACAAATAGCTCGCGTTACCATCCCGGAAGTTGCGGGTTCGAGTCCCGATCAGTAATATAAACTTATTTTACAAATAGCTTACGTTACGAATTCGAGGGTTGGGGGTTTTAATCCCCACCAGTAATATCAACTTACTTTACAAGTAGCTCACGTCACGAACACGAAGGTTGCGGTTCGAATCCCCACCACTAATATCAACTTACTTTATAAATAGCCCACGTTACCAACCCGAGGGTTGCGGGTTTGAATCCCCACCAGTAATATCAACTTATTTTACGAATAGCCCTGTAATGATTTGTTCCCTTTATAACTAGCCGTGGAAGCCGAGAACAGACATCAAAAACACTTGAGGGTGGAAATTCCAGTTACTGGACAAAAACCCTCGTGAAAATAAACCTATATTTCCGATTAGGAAAAGTCTGGAGTCCAAATGATCGCCACTTCTGCTGGGAAAGGGGTGGTAGAGAGAAAATAAGAAAAAGAGTTGTAGAAGAAAAACGTGGAAATATAATCTTCGTAATAAACTCAAAAATCACATCAAAATAACTAATAGACTGGTGAAATATCTAATACAAAGGATCCCCTCTAAAGAATAATATATATATATAATAATTTCAAATATACTTCATTTACAATATACAGCACCTGGTATGTTCGCTCTCTGCGGAGGCAAGTTGGTCTCTCTCTAGCTCGTCTAGGAATCGAATGTATGCTCTAAGTTGATTGATAGCTCAACCTAGGAGGTGAGCGCTCCCGGTGTACAACCGTTCAATCAACATAGGTACATTTCCGAACGACTATCGATAAATGAGATGGGGTGAGTTCCATATGTGAACCATATATGTAACTTCGTTACATATTACCCCCCTCTTCCTCCTCAAGAGAGGCAGGAAAACAAATCCGGTGGCATTACTCAAATATACCAGCTCATGTATTCACCCGTCGCAAGGATAGTCTAGCCATATACTATGGGGTGGGGTGGGGGACCCTCCCTGAAAAGCAAGGGGGATTGTCCCTCCTATCGTCACCAAACATCCTGTGCTGGGACGGCAGGCAGAGACTTAAACCGAGCTAAGCGGCCTTGCTACTCCTAGGTTGCGCACAAGCTCGCCTCAGCTGGTGGAAAAATTCCCCCACCCCCTCAAAAAATGCCGGGGTTCCCAGATGACTGGTTGCGTAAACCGACAACCCATAAAGAAAAAAAAATATCAAAGGAAAAAATTTTCCAGTCACCTAAACTAGAAACTAGACTCACGATGAGTGGGTAACCTCTAAGTTTAGGCTGCGGGTGAGTACAATGATAAACCCATGGCTGGTCAGTAGTCATAATAAGTAACCAAAACAAATATACATCATATGTACAAATTGCCACCGGTTTTGTCCAAAAATACTAATAACGACCATTGGTCTTTTCAAAAATAAAAATACTTGCCCTCCAAAAACAAAAAAATTTTCCCACATTATGGATACTTCCTATTAAAATTTATACAATAATTTCAATTTAACTCGAGAGTCAGCAGGCCTTGGTTATTTTACCATAAAATGCTCAGACTATTTCTGTTCTTCGCATTATCAGGAAAAAAGTAACCACAAACGCAAGTGTGATGGTGAACACAAATTTAATTGCGAAGGCAATTTGAGATCCTATGATCCCCAAAAGAAATGATTCCATCTCACTGTAAGGCGTTTGTAACCACATAAAAAAACCTGTAAGCTGATCTCGGTTCTATCCTTGAATTTAAAACACAAGTATAATTCAAGTATCCATTTATCTAACAATTAACTACAATATTTTCCTAAGTCCGATATCATAATATACAAAAATTGACTTTCTTGGTTCAAAAGAGAAAAATTATTAAGACCCCATAATCCTAACAATCTTTTCCTAATTTACCAGTCTTCAAAAGTACAATATAGTAAAGAAAAAATGATATGACAATATTTACAAAAATTCTTCGGTGTCCCTTATCAAAAATTTACACAATTCAAAACAAATTAAATAGGGAACATATTTTCATTTTTCATTGAAGTTCATATAGGAAGGTTTTCAAATGCATACTCATTTTTCAATAATTATATGAAACAAAAAACAACATTGTAATGACAAATATTCAATATAATTTATGTTCACTTTCCGTGATAAACCTTCTCATAACATCATCAAAATACATAATATTATATGGCCAATATATATATGTTATAAAAACCTGATATGCATATTTCCCAAAAATAATTCATATGAACATAAAGACTGAGGATAGACAACAATCACAATAGGAAAAACATATACAGAATAAGGATATAGGTACCAATACACGTATAAACACATCAAAATATTGCGCAAATACAAATATAATAATAATCAAAAACAATTTATGTTCATCAAATACAAAATAAACCATAAAATATTATTATTTGGCCGTGGTATACCGTTTCAACTGTGAAACTTAAGCCTTCTTAGTCTAACGGGTGATCAGTCCGTCGAAAACAATAATAGACTGGCGACGTAAAATCTTACGCACGTCGTGCGCGCGAAGAATATTACTTAAGTATACCTTTATGTGCACACTATCATAATCAAATATCATTATTTACTAATAATTGTAAATTATTTACCTTGGTATTCTGCGTATTTACCGCTATGCGCGACTTTGATCCATTTGTCTCTCAGATATCAAGGTTGGATCTGCGATCTACGCAGAATTCCAAACCTGGGAAATCTCGGCTGCTGTAATGGTTCCAGGGTGAGAGATCGTGACAGGACCTCGGCTATGTAGTTCCTCTGACCTGAAACGTCTCGCACCTCATACCAAAATGACATGAGATATCAAGAAACCATACGAGGCAACCTTCCAGACAATTGATCTGATTTTGTCAACGCACTCAAATCAGAATGATCATAATACCAAAACAAATAAAAGGTCTGTGCTCACAGAACCTTAAATCGCAACTACAAATTGCGTAAAAAACCAAAATATATATCATAATCATATACGTTATTATCAATATAAACCATGTAACAATCACATCTCTTTCGGTGCGCATAATAAAAAACACATAGTAGGTACCGTAAGTAATCGAGTAGAAAACAATACATACATCTACAAAATTCACTTTGTTTAATCAAAACTCATTAATATAATCACAATTATCATAAAAAAACATAAACATACCTTATCAAAGCAAAATCGTAAATCCAAATCAATAATTAGGCCATATTCATTTATAATTAAACACTTTTATCAATTAAAACACTTTTGGATTTCTTTTTCCTACTCGTTTTGCCATAAGAATTAGAATTACACTTCTTATTATTCACAATACATTCCTTAATTAGTCCTTTAAGCGAATCTGCACTTAAAGTAAATAATTGACTATTGTTTTTCGAAGGAGAGGTTACTTTATCATTGGTTACATATCGACCTGCCTTGGCCGAAAATTGATTACCTTTGTAAACATAACTTTCAGAATTTCTATTTCCATAACCACCATTATCTCGCTTTCTGTAATAATTACCTTGTGAATTTCTATTCACATTGCCATTAGAAAAATTACCATTAAATCTATTGCGATTGTAACCATTATATCTAAAAAATCTCATATGATTACCTTGCGATTTACTCCGATCAAAATGTTGATCATTAATCTGACCTTTACGCAACAACCTTTCCGTATAATTGGTTTCGAAATTAGAACCATTATAATTTTCGGAACTTTCAATCAAACACAATTTGTCTACCTCTTCTATCAAATTGTATAACTCCTTAAGATTAGTAGGCCTATTTTGAAAATTACAGAAACCTCTTGTTTTAGAGTTTATACCCTCTAAAACTATTACGACGATATCATATTCACTATTTCTATCAAGTATTTTGCAAAATTTCACCACACTATCAGCAAAATCACGAAAACTTTCGTCGACCTTTTGTACTCGATGAATATACTTAAATTCATATAATAGACGTACCTTGGGAGTGGTCAGTTCCCTAATAAATTTATCTCGGATTTCATTGAAATCGCACATATTCAATTCTACTAATTTCTTCAAAATTCTATTCGACGGGTCCTTATAAGACAATCTCTTAATTATGTCACTCATATATTGCTTCTCTATCAAATAACAATCAAATAAATTTTCCAAAAACACTATAACACTAGTAGGGTCATTAACGATTAACCTAGGAAATGATTCGATTCTCCTCTCAATATAATTAGGAATCTTAATTTTATTAAAAGTACATTCACTAACCTTTGAATCCATACTTAGGAATGCGCTATTCAAACCTTGATCAGATTTTTCGGGAACTTCCGTTTTTCTGGATTTCCCAAATTCGGCTGATAACTGGTTGAGGTTTTCCCGATCTGCTTGCACGGCAGTCGATAAATTATTCAACCCCAATTGGATAGCGGCCATTATTCGTTTATTTTCAGCCCTTTCTCCGACCAAACTATTTACTTTGTCGGATAAGGAATTAATAGTGTCTATTAATTTTTCCATCATAGAAGGACTAACTGTTTCAGTCGCCATCTTAAGATTGCTAAGAAAACTAAAGAAAACAAATTAACAAACAAGATCCTACCTAAGTCTATAATCCCCAAAGTGAATCACCAAGAGGTCAAAGTTCCAAGAACTATAGGATTCAAGTGCTCAACTGTTCAAATACTAAAACTTTCCACAAAAATCCAAAATCTTTCACAAAATATAAAAACGGGATCCAGGAGACTACAAATGAATTAGCTTGCCCATACAAACCAATTCTAACTTGCCCCGACAACTACCCACGCTAGAGACAAAAGAAAAAGTCTCAGCGTCTTCCTAGGCAGACTTTCGAAAGAAAAAAAGGACAACGACCTTAACCACGCTCTGCTACCATGTGTGTAATGATTTGTTCCCTTTATAACTAGCCGTGGAAGCCGAGAACAGACATCAAAAACACTTGAGGGTGGAAATTCCAGTTACTGGACAAAAACCCTCGTGAAAATAAACCTATATTTCCGATTAGGAAAAGTCTGGAGTCCAAATGATCGCCACTTCTGCTGGGAAAGGGGTGGTAGAGAGAAAATAAGAAAAAGAGTTGTAGAAGAAAAACGTGGAAATATAATCTTCGTAATAAACTCAAAAATCACATCAAAATAACTAATAGACTGGTGAAATATCTAATACAAAGGATCCCCTCTAAAGAATAATATATATATATAATAATTTCAAATATACTTCATTTACAATATACAGCACCTGGTATGTTCGCTCTCTGCGGAGGCAAGTTGGTCTCTCTCTAGCTCGTCTAGGAATCGAATGTATGCTCTAAGTTGATTGATAGCTCAACCTAGGAGGTGAGCGCTCCCGGTGTACAACCGTTCAATCAACATAGGTACATTTCCGAACGACTATCGATAAATGAGATGGGGTGAGTTCCATATGTGAACCATATATGTAACTTCGTTACAGCCCACGTTACCACCCCGAGGGTTGCAGGTTCGAGTCCCGATCAGTAATATCAACTTATTTTACAAATAGCTTGCGTTACCAACCCGAAAGTTGCGGGTTCGAGTCGCGATCAGTAATATCAACTTATTTTACAAATAGCTCACGTTACGAACCCGAGGGTTGCGGGTTCGAATCCCCACTAGTAATACCAACTTATTTTACAAATATCCTACTTTACCAACCCTAGGGATGCGGTTTCGAATCCCTACCAGTAATAATGACTTCCTGTATAAATAGTTCACGTTACCACCCGGAGGGTTGCGGGTTCGAGTCCCGATCAGTAATGTCAACTTAGTTTACAAATAGCTCTCTTTACAAACCCGAGGGTTGCGGGTTCGAATCCTTCCCAATAATACCAACTTACTTTACAAAATGCTCACGTTACGGACCAGAGGGTTGGGGGTTCGAATCCCCACCAGTAATGTCAACTTACTTTACGAATAGCCTATGAGTTTTGTCTTTTATGTCTTTTCTTTTTCAGTTTTGTATCGAATTTTCTGTCAGTTTTGTACGTATTTTTTAAGACTTGCAATACAATGTAAGTTTTTTGAATTCTGTTAGAAAGATTTAAAATAGACATCTACAAGTATTTATCATAAAAAAATCTGATCGTAATGTATGTTGAAAAATGACATTGATTCATTAAATGTTGTGATATATAAATAAAAAATTCAGTAAAACTGAAAAGCACGGCCAAGTACGAAAAAAATATCTACCGAAGTAATTAATAAACATAAGTTTGATTCATTAAATGTTGTGATATATAAAAAAATTCTGGTCAAGTACGATCTTCCATGTATATATACTTCAAAAATTTATTCCTTTTATTTTATTATTGTACGTTGTTTGTTTGTACGTAGAATATATTGTAATTAAACTCTTTAAGTGACCGTTTAATTAAAAGAAGTTCAGGTTGGTCATTTCAGGTACTTGGCGACCTGCCGCGAAGATTAAGTTTACACAATGCTATCTACCTGGAATATGGTATCAATCAATGCAAATTTGAAAACACATGTAATCATGGAATTTTTCTAGAAACAAACTAAATGCTCAGGGGAGAAACAATTATTATAGGCAGGTCGCCAAGTACCTGAAATGACCAACCTGAACTTCTTTTAATTAAACGGTCACTTAAAGAGTTTAATTACAATATATTCTACGTACAAACAAACAACGTACAATAATAAAATAAAAGGAATAAATTTTTGAAGTATATATACATGGAAGATCGTACTTGACCAGAATTTTTTTATATATCACAACATTTAATGAATCAAACTTATGTTTATTAATTACTTCGGTAGATATTTTTTTCGTACTTGGCCGTGCTTTTCAGTTTTACTGAATTTTTTATTTATATATCACAACATTTAATGAATCAATTTTACATTTCCAAAATTTTATATTGGTCAGCTGGACAAAAAATGACATTATACAGGAACCTTTAACAAACTAAATAAATAACATAAATAAATAAAGTATAAATAAAATAAGTAATTACAAAATTAATAATAATAATAATAATGTAACAAAGACAGTAAATATGGAGTGGGGATGTAGGTATTGAATATCAATATAATATGGAAGTTGAATACATTATTCATTAACAATGAATGATCTTAGTTTCAGAGCGTTGATTATATAATGAAAAATATTTGAGATATCATTCTTATTATGGGCCAGAAGTAATGTGTGAAAGCTGGATCGGTCTATACTGACACTCTGAGGCAGGAAGTGGCTTCTAATGGGGGAGTAGATCGGACAGGATATTAACATGTGGTATAAGTCTCCCAATTTGTTTTTGTTGCAGATCGTACAAAGTTCCTGGGTATTAAGGATGTATACATTATATCAATTAAGAATAAAAAAAGGGTTTTTAGGTGAGCTAAGGAATAAAACACATATGTATTTTGTTGATAACATTTATTAAATTGACAAATATGTACATACTTCACTAGTTAAGTGTTCATTTCCCGATAAGACCCTATTGTTGTGCCACGGAAGGGACGGTACCTTTGTTTTTCTATTCTAGGAAACATTTTTTATAAATGTTTGATTTTCAACTATGTATTTATTATACTTTATTTATAGTATATTAGTGATGTAATAAAATATTGTATTAGCGTTCCCTTCATCATAAATGCAATGTACATATGTATGTATGTACAATAAAAATACATAAAAGATTCGTGAGTTACGGAATTATTATGTGATCGTAAATACATGTGGCTCATATGATAATCTAATAATTGAATGTTAATTTTAGTTTAACAAATTTCATATTATTTTGCGAGTGCCGGATAAGGGAGCGCGCTGGTTAACAGAACGCCGGATAAGGGAGAGTATACCTACTGTATATTTTATAATATATAACATATTATGTATCAGAAATCTCCTTACACAAACAAAAAATAATAATTTTCAATAATTAAGGTAAATTTTCGTCCCTGAAGAGCTACCATTGGATAGACACTCTCACATGCCAACGGTCGGATCTTTATTATCAAGACTATTTTATCATTTGAGAATAGTAAAAATCTAACTTTTAGGCATATATTTTTATTTTTAAATTTTCATACTAATGTTTTCTACTCCTTGGGAGATACATATACAAACTTCTAGATACAGATACAAACGCCGACATTACTTTTTTCCCCCATTTTTAATTTGAGGGGAACAGAAAACATGAAATTCCAGTGAAAAGTCGACATTGAATTTCTGTTCGATTACATAACTGCCCCTTTACACTTGGTATGTCTGGTTGGTATAAGAACAGTGTTTAGTCAACAACCTTCCTTATGTAAACACACTGCTAATCCGTCTCTCTCTCTGATACTCAGTCCCCTGCCATAGTTGCCAGAGAGTGGACCTGTGTGTATTGTTGTTATTTTTTATTGCCGTATTTTATTACGGCCCTACTTTTGTTTTTGTGAACTTCTCTGACTTGGGATCTGCCAGTGTGCCGTTCAGCCTTGTCTTCATTCTCCGAATCTCAACATCCTTCTAATCCCGTCATTTTTTGTTTGTATTTTAATTTCACTATTTTCACCACACTGTGGTTGTCATCAAATAGATTTACCATTTTATTTCTATTTTCATCGTGAGCTCTCGTTAATATTTTCAGTTTTAATTACATATTGTGTATTTAAACATTCTTTATTATGGCATTACTTTCATTGTAGGTAGTCCATAATCGATTATATTTTTTATTATATTCCTTTTAGTGATTATTTTTTAATGTTTCATTATTATTTTATGTTTGTTTTTATTATAGGTCCGATAATATATAATAATTATTTACCGAATCTTTTTGACATATTTTGATAAAAATTTCTATTTAAACTCATTTTATTTTTTATTTTATTATAATTAACCAGATTTATACTTTTTTTGCCTTATTGAATATTTTTTCTTATAATATATTATTTTTTACATTATATTCAGCATTATTATTTTGTTCTCCGTTCCCCTATCATATACTTGTCCAAGAATTAGGAAGCTCCGGCGAAATTCAATTTTTTTGAGGATTTCCGTATTCAAAGGAATAGGGGAGCCTTGAAATAAACAGACAGTATCCCAGAAGTCTTTATGTTTAGACGAAAAATCAGAGGGTTAAAGTTTTTAGGGGAATTTAATATGTGTTTTCTGACAACCGGTGTTGGTTTGTCCCCAATCGATGTTTGACCCTGGTGTCATTCTGACCTTACTTATGTAACTATGGTTTATGTCAACTATCGATACATCGAACAGGTCCATTCAATGGATTGATACTTATTATCCTATACCTCTCCCATCTAGATTAAGTTAAATCCCAAGGAAGAAAATTTTGATACAATAAACCCTCGTATTTACGAACTCAATTACGACGAACCTCGTTTTTTACGTAGAAAAATGCACTGTGTGGTATAGCGCGAGCCTGTAATTTTACTCCAACCAGCATTGATGAAATTTTCAGAGAAACAGCTACAACATTATCATCAGAGGGTGTTTAGTTATTGTGACTCATGGGCGGGTTTTAATTACTAGGTCATATCGCCTACTACCAGAACGCTCTTTCGTCACTCTGGTGGACATGAGCCCGAATTTACTGTGGGAGTCCTAAATTTTGCCTACCCTAAATTTGTATTCACCTAGGATAGGAGTCTTTAACGAATATCTGACATCGTACAGGCTCGGGATCATCGCTTAACGTCCCATTCGAAGGACGGCGTGCTTAAGTTTATTTTACCTCCCAGATAAAATAAACTAAGGGCCTCGGTTGGGTTTCGAACGCACTATCTTAAACTCAGAAGACAAGTACGCATACCACTGAGCTACCGGCGCACAGTGGGCCAGATCCCGAATCTAGCGGGTCAAAAGTCCTGTGATTAGGTTACTGATAAATTATTATTTTTCAATCATTCAGAAGGGCATAAAAAGACAGAAAAATAACGAATAACACTATGGTTTGTCAATTACTTTTTTAATTATTATAATTAGAACAACAGGTCGCTCAAACCAAAATCACTAACGGAATTGTTGTCTTCACTGCTAACTTCTGCCGAAGTCGTTGTTGAAATTAAGAGTAACTGTCTTACTTTCTCACTAATCAGTTTTTTTTGGAAGGCAGTGGTCTGAGGGAGCCAATAGAAGGATCAGACAAAATGAGTAGGTTGTTTAAAATGTCAGTTAGTAGAAAATCGATCCATTTCATTTTTCTAGAAAAGTGTCCCTGAACCTTTTTATCTCCTTCTGTTGGCTTTCTTGAACGTCTTCGGCCAGCTTTCCGATAGGTATTAGAAAAAGTTTGATAACAGCACTCCCATGTATAAGTATTTTATGAACACTGACAGGCATGGTGTACCAATCATACAGCAAGACGTTCATCATACGAGCAGTTTCAGCAGCGAACGTTTCAAAGGCTTCCAAATAAATATCATACCCTGACGACGAAGCCTATAGGAGTAAGCTAAACCTTTCGGTTAATTCTTCATCCACGCCAGTAATTTCAGCTGTTAAGGAAGGATTTTGGAAAACCCTTCGAGCTGCATTGCCATCATTTGTATTGCCACCTCCTTGCTTTGGCGTATCAATAGCTGCCGAGTCCACATTTTTTCTTCGTATAGTCAAAAAGGAATGTCATTTGTTCGAGGGTTCCAAAAGGACCATTGCTGGCTCTCAACATATCGTACAACTCCCTTCTGCATGTAGACATTTTCACACCTGCAGTTACAAATAACATTAATGAAAAAAAAAAAAAAAAAAAACGGGGCAAAACGGGTCCTTAAATTTAGAGCCATCCTATTATCTATATTATCTATTAGTCAACGAACAAGAATAATGAACGTTTACGAGGTACTGAGAGGTACGAAAAAAGTTACGCCTTTATGAACTAGAATGAACTTTTTTTTTCAAACGTGCACTATTCTTGTGGCCCTTCCAACACTTTGTGATTGACTTAAGACAAAACAAAAATTGCTAAGACTTACCTTTTTGAATGCCTTCCATGGAAGAATAATGAAGAAAAGATCAGTAATGTTCGGAAGTGACACTGACAGGTAAGTGATGGAGTCAAACTACCTCGCCTCCTAGATAATACGGCTGTTTGCTTGGTTTGTTTATTTCGTCGCTGCGCTGTATTGACTTCGTCCTCTCTAATTCCCTTTGTTTATTTCTCTCTCACATACTACTTGTTGAACCAGGTTGTTTTTTTCCCGAAATCTCTCACTTCATTTTCGGACTTTTGTCCAGCTAGATTTGGGATCTGGCCCACTGTGCGGCGCCCTGATAAGAGTATTAACAGCGAACGGTGGATTTTTATTTGATAAAGTTCGGGCTTTAATTACAAGGTAATATCGCCTACTACCAGAGCGCTTTTTCGTCTGGTGAACAAGAGCCCGACACTACTATGGGAATCCTAAATTTTACCTATTCTAGGCTCAAACTTCGCAAAGCCCAGTAGACAGCTTTATGGGAAAGTACCATGCTGCTCCAACCTACTCAAATTGTTGAACTGGGAGGAGCTTAAAGATTCGGTCCCATAATTCAAAATAAATAAATAGACAAATGAAATGGAAAATACAAAAATATTCGTATGCAAGAAACATAAATAAAGTAGGTAACATAAATAAATTGTCTCTGATTGTTCATGAAAAAGAAAAAAAAAAAAAACCTAAAATAAAAACTAGTTTTGATTTAATTATTAATAGACAATATATAGTTCACTTGCCTGCGCAAGTATACCAGCAATTATTGGCCAATAATGCAAACTAGAATTAATAGCGATGGGGGGCCCCCGTGAGCACACTGTTCCGTTCAAAGTTCTTGTCAGAGAGGAAGTCTGGATGTAAAGACAGGCCACAGTCAAGGTAGTGGCGGGATAGAGGTGCATGTCAGACGAGAGTAGCAGCTAAACTGCATAGGGCTCGATCTTATTGGACAGGAGAAGATGCAATACTGTCCTCTCTAGACTTATCATAGATAATCCTCTGTCCTTTGTTTATCGACTGCACTTCCAGGGAGGGGGGGTACGTTTTTATGTAAATACTAAAAAAAAATACTCAGCTAGGGTTTACAAACTAGTTACAATATCAAAATAAAAAAATACAAAATTTAGAAAAAATATTTGATGGCGCAAACAGAAATTTATCATAAAAACTTTAAATAGAAACCAATGAATGCACTTTTTGAATAATTAACTTGATAAGGAGGCTCTCGAAGCCCATGATAATCAAGTCCCTTGGGACTTAACTTAGTTCATGAAAGTTACAATATACAAAGAAAATGCCCCCCTCGCCTCCTCTCTCGAAGCCCAACGAGAAAACTTGTTATAACTTTATATAATAAGTTGAACTTTGCTGCTAACCGTATTATCTGTGTTAATTAGTGGACTTGATATAGAGTGTTGGTACAGCGAATTAAAGGGAAGATTGGTACAACTGGTTGTCAGTTTTAGAAAGGCGATATTCAGGGTACTTGGATTCTAAGTTCGGTAACCACGTCCTCAACAGTCTATTTCCATGTTTATATCAGTTGATGTTTAGTTTTAGTTTATGTTGGTCAAACTGGAAGACAATTTAAAAATAGGGTATAAGAACAGATATAAACACTGACACAACATGTGTACATCTCAGTCAAATCAACTTTCGCACAACACATCAACGAAAATAAACACCATTTGATTATAAATACAAGCATACAATACATACATTTTTGTGACAAAGATACATTACTTAACTCACTGGAACAACTAGAAATAAACAGAGCGCTACAAAAAGAAAATTGTATGAACTATGAGACCAATCTTAAATATTCACCCCTTTTATCGCCAATAATATAATACTCTAGTCTGTGTTGTATATGTACTTTTTTTTTTGGGTGGCCGACTTCCGGTGGAGGCCACGACACCCATCGCCGGTTTGGTATGTTTACATCAGAGCAAAACAGGGATATCTTGGAGGGCTCTTACCTTATTTGAGGGTTCCAGACCCAGATCACGGCCTCGAACCAATTTTAATTCTTCTTCGGCAATTTCGGTTAGGAAAAACCAGAATAAATTTTTCATCTTTACTTATCGTAGAATTATATTATCCCGTCCGGATTAACCGGATTTCCAGAACGAATTAATCAATTAACTTTTCGCTCCCCCTCCAAAACCATCCAACCATTTGCGCTAATATTAAACAGTTGACTTACATGGGGGCTGGTAAATCCTCCTATTAAATTCTGATTTATAAATATTCTGAGCTTCCCTCTGATCCCCCCCCCCCCTTCCCTTCTGCCAATTCCGCTGAAAATTAAAAAGTGTCGTACTTATGGGTTTTTGGTCACACATGTAAAATTTCGATAGACACAATCATTCTATCGTGATTTATCGTGTTCAAAGTCAGTCACAGACTTTTTTTTTTCATATTTGGAATCATATAGGTCGAAAAATATAAAATTTCGCTAAAAATTTAGCATCAAAGTTTTGGCCGATTTCATAACTTCCCCTATACTTGGTATAGCTGAGGAAGTATAATTAATAATAATAATAATTGTGAATTGGGACTGAGGGCGATGTATGGAGAAAGTAGAGAGGAACCTCTGAAAAGTTCATGTGCTCTTTAGACAAGAGAAGTTTATCTGAAGTTGAGGTCCCCAAGGCGTGCTTCCAACAAGTGTGGCCATAACAGTTTAAAACTAAGCCTCACCATGCAATGCCGAAACTGGTAGGTAGTTTATGCATAACCTTTTTGTGGTATTGACAATATTTCCAAAATAAGTTAATTTAATTTATTGACAAAATTGTTTACACACATTCAATATAAATCCCAAACAAATTTTGATTGAATTTGACTGGCGATGAGGCGAATATAAGAAGAATTTTCGATCATTCGTACGTATTTCTATCCCTTCAAAAAACGATGTCCGCTATGACCAAGAAATGAACAGATGCTACAAACTGTTACTAACACTAGACAAATTATCTAAATTAACTTCAAAAACAAAACGACTTATATACAAATCGATGTGGACGTACGGGCTTGAACTCTGGGGTTCTGTGTTTCTTAAACTTCTTTGGGATGTTCAATTGTTGGTTTTTTCTGGCATTTCTTTCAGAGTTGTCTTCTTTTTTTCTTTTTCTGACATTATTTCGGGACACTTACACGTCCCTTCTTCTGGTAACTATGAACGGAATGAAAGACACCTCTGGAAGAAACTCTGAGGTTCTGCCTAGGTTCCCAACCTGCAGCGGATCCAATCCTTTCAATTCAGAATCCTTCATACAATAGCCAATGCTCCTTATTATGTTTCCAGTTAGACCCTCCATAACTGACCTCAGCATTTCTTACGTCTCAGAAGTATCTTGATACTATCACTTATTTCCCGCCCTGAGTTCCTGTAGTGATATCTAGATATCTACTCCATGCCCGCCATTCCTGCTACACTTCCCCAACCACGCCTTAAGCGCCAATGGCCTAGAGACCTCCTTAGCTGCAGCAGTGACAGTGAGTTATTAACAAAAAATTAGTTCAACTCAGTCGTCACTTGGTGACATTTTGACAACGCCATTAGCAAATTTGCTTGTTGTATATATATTATTTATACAGTTGTCAATACCTGTTTGTAAATTGAAAATGGAGTTGGTGTACCGGCAATGTACTTCACCAGAACGAATTAATCAATTAACTTTTCGCTCCTCCTCCAAAACCAGTCGACCGTTTGCGCTAATATTCAACAGTTGACTTACATAGGGGCTCCTAAATTCTCATACTAAATTTCGTTTCAATAAATTCATTACATCGGCAGTTATTAGGATTTTGGAATTGAACCCCACTCCCATCCCCCAAATTCGCTGAAAATTTAAAAGTGTCATCCTTATAGGATTTTGAATTCACATGTGTTGATAAAATCATTACAACGTTTAATTAGAGTTTTTGTGTTAAGCCCCTAATCCCCTCTGCCCTTTGACCGATTTGACTGAAAATCGATAGGTGTTATCCTTACAGGGTTTTGGTCACAAATGTAAAATTTCAAGTCGAAACATTCATTCTATCGGGAGTTATCATGTTCACAGTCACACAGATTTTTTTTTTTCATTTTTGGAATTTAGAGATCGGAAAACATCGGATAGCCGGAGAAAAAAAAAAGATCACATCGTTGTATACTTACTTACTTACTTTGCCTGGCGCTACGGTCCTGGGCCTCCGCAACGATCTTCAGCCAATCTTCTCTATCCTCGGCCTCCCGTCTCCATCTTCTCACACCCATCGTTCTGAGGTCGTCCTCCACGTCCTCCAGCCATTGTAAGCGTGGTCTACCTCTTCTTCTTTGTCCTCCCGGGTGTCCCTCCAGTATCTTCCTCGGCTATCTGTCTGGTTCCATCCTCTGTAAATGCCCCAGCCATAACAGCCGTCCTGCTTCACTAGGGCCACCAGATCCGGGCTCTTGTACAGGTCCCTCAGCTCCCCACATTGTTGTATGTATGGAGAAAATATGAAGGAACCTCTGAAGAGTTCATTATGCTCTTTAAACATCAGAAGTTCAGGTCCAATGAAGGCGTGCTTCCAATAAACCTTAATGTCAAACTTAGCTAGAAATTCAGGTTCTGTTTGTATTTTCAAATAACAAACAAAGTGATCACGAAAATTGTGATTTGTTATCCACAAAACTGTGATGATTTTCAATTTTCATTACAAACGTCACTTAGATGAGATATCGCTGTTTTGCTCTGATGTAAACATACTAAACCACGGTCCATGTCTGCTTAGAGAAGTCAGAAATGGGTCAAAGCTGTTTGTGGTTGAGGAAAGCTTCCACCCCCCGCCTAACTTAATAACCACCAAATTGGTTGTTAAATTATATCGGTTAAACGTCAATACGTACATACTGTAATGATTTAACGGAGAATGGGGGAAGTTACGAGCATGATATGCATGATGACAAGTTGTCATGGGAATTTCCTGTTTTCCAATCCCATGTTTCCAAGAATGAAAATAAAAAAATAAAATTAATAATATACACACAACAAAATGAAAATATCGACAATAAAAATATGTGGATCCAGAACCCAATGACGACACCTGTGGATTTTCAAAGAAGTCGGCCGAAGCGAAGGAGCTCAATTCAAAATCTCTAACAACTGTTGACGTATCGAATGTACAGTGTTTTGGGGGGTTTTCGGGAATGTATAGTTTTCAACTAAAAATGTCTATAAATAAAACAAACTTATTTTTTGAAATATTGTCTATTCCACAGCTGATCGGTTACGGTCGTTTCAATGTCTTCTAGTGCCCCGAAATGACGTCCTCTAAGGGGAATTTTTAATCTTGGTAAAAGAAAAAAGTCACAAGGACTCAAGTCGGGAGAATAAGAGGGCTGAGGAGCCACAGAGATGTTCATAACTAGACCTGACGATGGTATAAAGCCGAAACCGGTAGTTATATATGTATATATATCTTTAGTGGAATAGACAATATTTCAAAAAATAAGTTTGTTTTATTTATTTATTATAAGTTTCCACAATATGTCCGCCTTCCTCAACTTAGAAAAATGTTTATATTAGAGGAAACAGAATTCTCACTGTACAAAAAGAATAAAATAATCACAATAAAGAATCGTGTTTCCTTTCCAAATAACATTATTTGATACAAAGCTTTCATTTTTATTTTTTGGGCAGAGTTCCTCCGAACCTTAAAGGACAGTACAATACGTAAAAAATACGTAATTGTTTTATTTATTCATTTTTTATTTATTCATTTATATATTAATTATTTATTTATTTAGACTTTTTTATTTATTCATTTATATATTTATTTATTCTATTTTATTTTTTTAAATATATTGTTATAGTTATATTGTTTTCTTTTCTTTTCTATATCTCGCACATTGGGACCTGGTGAAGGGACGATAGAACATCCCGAAACATCGTTGGGATAAAGACACTTGCGAAGAGTTTTTTGAAAAATAGTTATCTTAATTTTTATTAAATTTAAAAATGTGTCTACTTATTATAAATGTATCTATGTATTAATTTTTTTTTATACTCATATATTTTAAATTATTTATTTGTTCAGTTTTAATTAATTTAATTTTACATTTTTTTAATAGTTTTGTTATTACTACTAATCATATGTGTGTTAAATATCTGCTGAGGGAACTCATGATAAGCGCAACTGCTGGCAAGAGATGGGGAGTCCTGCTGGAGGAAAAACATGGGATAGCTGGGGACATGGCTAGGAGGATGGCCAGGACACGACTGCCTCCAGAAACATCTGAAGAGGATAGGAGTGGCCGACTCACCGATATGCCCGCTCTGCAACGATGGGGAAATGACAGGGGACCATCTTCCGACCTGCTCTGCGCTGGTTGATGTTGTCCAAGCCCGGGGTAACATGCCCCACGATAAATACAAGGCGTCACTATATTGGGCTGCAAGACATCGCATGGCTGAAATGCTAAAGGTGGGCGTACGATAAAAAACATACACAGAAAGCGAGAATGTTCAAAACGTATTCAGAGGACCTTGAAAGGTGATAATACGTTTAATATATATAATACGTTTAATATATATACGTTTTTCAATATTGTCTTATAACATAGGGATATGAATGTGTAAATATGGAGCCCTCCTGGCACCCACTACTGACTGGTCTCTCTCCAGCATTGTTTCCAGACAGCCCTGGAGCCCCACATAACTCTAGGCACCGGCCGTCTAATGAAATTGTCTATGAGACATTCTTCACCGGTATTAAACGGAAAAAAAAAAATGTTTAATAAACATCCATATTTTTGTTTGTCTATTTCCGTTCCAGTTTCAATTTCTTGTTGATATATTTATTAAATTGGCAGTTATTGGAGTTTTTGTGTTAAGCCTCCCCTTTTCTTTGATTAATAATACATATACGGTCCCGAGCCTGTACTATGTCAGATACTCGTGAAAGACCCCCTACCCTAGGTGAATAAAAATTTAGGGTAGGCAAAATTTAGGACTCCCACAGTAGAGTCGGGCTCATGTCCACCAGAGTGACGAAAGAGCACTCTGGTAATAGGCGATATGACCTCGTAGTTAAAGCCCGGGCATGAGTCATAAAACCTAACCTAACCATAACTAAAAATCAATAGGTATTACATATAAAATTTCTTGTCTTTACATAGATTCTATGGGCAGTTATCGTGCTCATTGTTCATACACAGACAAATTAAATAACTTCCCCTATACTTCGTATAACTGGGAAGTAAACAAATAACTTCCCCTATACTTCGTATAACTGGGAAGTAAACAAATAACTTCCCCTATACTTCGTATAACTGGGAAGTAAACAAATAACTTCCCCTATACTTCGTATAACTGGGAAGTAAACAAATAACTTCCCCTATACTTCGTATAACTGGGAAGTAAACAAATAACTTCCCCTATACTTCGTATAACTGGGAAGTAAACAAATAACTTGTTTAACATTTATATTGTCCAGTTCCACAAAAATGCATACAGCGTACCGGTTTTGGCTTCAGCCATCGTCAGCATCAAGTTCAACAGCAAGATTTAAGTTTGCTAAAATGAAATATTTATACAATTTTGAGATTACCTGCGGCTGTGACCCTCCAAACCCTAGGGAACGAGAGACCCATACCCTAGATAACTAAATCTTGTTAGGCAAAATGTAGGACTCAGTAGAGTCTGGTGGGTGATATGACCTCGTAGTTATTAAAAACATACAACAAAATCTGCAAGAATTTTGTAAATCGGATAAACCTTATAAATTTTATTTTATGTCCTTTGTTTTCAAAGACTATGAGGTCACCTCGCCTACTACCAGAGCGACATGAACCCGACTCTACTATACTTACTTAGTGTAGTTCTACAACCCGCTGACGAGTCTTGGCTTCCTCCAACATCCTCTGTTTAGTGCTACTGTCATCCAGTTATGGATCCCGATGCTCCTGGCGCCTTTTGCCACGCAGTCAGACCACCGCAGTCTCGCTCTTCTCACTCCTCAACGTCCATATAAGGGCTCAGATAGAAGTGTCTTCCGATTCTACTATGAGAGTCCTAATTTTTGCCTACCCAGTTTTATTCATCTAAGATCTTTAAAGAGTACCTGACATCGTACAGACTCGGAACCATCGCTTAACGTCTCTTCCGACGGACGGCGTGCTCTAGTAGACAACCACTGAGCTACCTGCGCCCTATAAATATAATTCAGGTTAATCAAACTGAAAATCCATCTGTAATATTTAGTTGCCGCCTAAAAGTAACATATTTACAGACGTTTCATGAATCAGAGAAAAAAAAGATCTGTGAGGAAATATAGAGAAATAAAAGAGTTTTCCAGTCCCCCCCCTCCCAAACCCAAAATTTATATGGTTCAACAAACCGGAAAATAGAGGGTTTTCCAACAAAAAGCTATTTTAAATACTTTCCATCTCCCACCTTATCTCTGTCTCCAGAGTAAAAACTTATAAATGCTAGTAGAACAGACGTTTTATTTATTTTATTTAAATATTAAAAAAAAATGATCTGTGAATCATCGTCTATGTACTTCCCCAGCAAGAATTAATCAATTAAGTTTTCGGTCTCCTTTCAAAAACCAATCGAAAATTTGGGCTAAAACTTAATATTTGACTTACATAGTGAAATCTTAATTCTCATATTAAATTTTGTGTCGATACTTTCATTTCATAGCCAGTTATTAGGATATCTGTGGTTATCTTTAGTGGGTTTTGGATTTAAAAATAAAATTTCATATCGATACATTCAGCTGACTCCCCTGAAAATTGATATTTTAAATTTACTATTTAATTTTTTGGAGTTTTCGTGTCCACAGACATACAGGCATACATAGATTTTTAGGCCAAATGGTCGAACGGTTTTGGAGGGAAAACGTAAACTGAATTCGTCCTGGGGAAGTACATCGCTGAATATTTATAAAATAGGTGGCGATCTATAGCACATATAGTGCATGTGATGTACTAATGACCTTTAAAATATTGATCACTATACTATATTTGTAATTCTGGTTTGTTTCGCTATAATGGAGAAAGGGACCGATGTTTTTGAAATAGACTGAAGAGTGTCTCCCGCTCTTATATATACCGTCCCAAGATACAAGATGTCGTGTTATTAAGGTTCCTTTTCTTCTCGTCTTGATATGAGATGAGAGACCTCGTTCAAAAGTTGGACCATTCCAGTGGACCGTCCCAGTCATACACAGAATGAAGTACAACTTTCATGTCTTACTGAAAATTTCATTCTGAGCAGAAGAGTTCCTATAAACATATGTTAATAAATTACTCTTTCAAAAGTTATTTTGAAAATGTCATCTCTAAATCACTGGCAAAGTACTTCCCCAGAACGAATTAATCAACTAACTTACACATAGACATAGACTTCTAAATCCACATAATAAACTTTGAATCTATATATTTATTACATCGCCTTCTCTCCTTCCGCTCGGCCGACTTCACTCAAAATGTTAGCTTTCACATATTAAATTTTGTGCCGATACATTCATTACAAAGCAGTTATTAGAGTTTTTGTCTATCCCTTCTCATTGGCTGAAAATGACTGCTTTTGTGATAGTAACTTCAGCAACTATCAGTAACAGGAATTGTATTCTTCAAAAATCATAAAATTACCTGAAAATAATTGATTTTGTGATAGTAACTTCAGTAACTATCAGTAACAGGAATTGTATCCTTCAAAAACAGCAAAATTGATGATGATTGACTGAAAATGATTGATTCTATGATAGTAACTTCTGTAGCTATCAGTAACAGGAATTGTATCCTTCAAAAACCGTAAAATAACCTGAAAACTACCGATTTTGCCACGCTACAGTCAATGTCCCACTGATCCTATGTGTTATATGATACTGTGTGTATTTGAGGTGCCTACTAGCAGTAGCCTGGGGACAAGTAATAAGATATGATATATGGCCTCCGTCAGGCGAGTAAATCACATTTGACTCTCTATATATGGTGCTCCAATAGCCACTTATTATTTATTAACAGATACACTAGAACTGTTATTTTGTCACTATTATTACTTATGACAGGTACTCATTCCATTGAACTCAGAAACTCTTCCCACATGATCTTTTCCCATTTATTTTGTTATTATTTTAAACGATGAATACAGGAAGTTACGTTAAAAATTTTACACTGTCTGTCTGTATGTCGGTTAACTTGCGATATAATGAATGTATCGATGCAAATGTTTATATGTATATCCAGGGGCGTAGCCAGGATTTTGAGCAGGGGGGGGGGGGGGAAAAGGGGGGGGGGGGCAAAGTTAGGCTGCAGGGGGGGGGGGGGGGGGGGGGGGGGGGGGGGGGAGTATAGACTTCCGGGGTCACATTCCACAGTTTCCGTGGTTAGCGCTGCAGACTTTTTGTTATTCATTTGGGAGACTCGGACCTCTAGAAGCTCCCCCTGAGGTAACCACTGACTGTAATACTTAAGCTGACTTTGCACGCCGTTTTCTGTGCTTTTAGAATTAAAGGACTCACATCCAATAGCATGCATTTGCTGCTGCTGCGCTTTGCATTTTTACTACGCATGTAAAATCAGCTTTAAGAGTATGAAGTATAACATAAATGAAGATTTTGAAATAGGAAATGAAATGATGGAATTCATGTATATTTAAATAAATGTAATATGACTTGTTTTGTACATGTACATTTATGTAAATCACAATTTTAGTAATCTTGGTTTTTGGGCACGTGCCCCCCCCTCCCCCCCCCCCCCCCCCCTGGCTACGCCTCTGAGTATATCCAGAACTTTCTAAGGACGACACTTATTGATTTTCAGCCAAATCAACCAAGGGGAAGGGGGAGAAGCTTAACACAAAGACTGTGAACTGCCATTGTTATGAATTTATTGTCGCGAAATTTCATATGAAAATTCAAAGCCTTTTAAAAAGACACCTATTAATTTTCAGCCAAGTTGGCTTGAGGTGTAAGAGGAAGACTTAACAAAAATCTTTAATAACAATATAAAGAATGTATCGACATGAAATTTTATATTTGAATTCAAAAACATCGGAATCGGACAAAGACAAGGGGGATGAGAAGGAAAGAAAACAGAAACCTTAATAACTGCCTTATTAAGTATTGAGATTTAGCCCGGTCGACCGACTTCGGAGGGAGAACGCGAACATAACTGATTAACCTGCAAATTAGAACTTATTAATCGGGTTAATTCATATTCGTCTGGCAGTACATATAAATATAGATAGCAAGTGGGGCCGGTAGCTCAGTGGTATGCGTGCTTGCCTTGTGAACTCAAGATCGTGGGTTCGAAAGCCGACCTTGGCCCTTAGTTTATTTTATCTGGGAGGTAATATAAACTTAAGCACGCCGTCCTTCGGATGGGACGTTAAGCGATGGTCCCGAGCCTGTACGATGTCGTGTACTCGTTAATGACCCCTGCCCTAGGTGAATAAAAATTTAGGGTATGCAAAATTTAGGACTCCCAGAGTAGAGTCGGGCTCATGTCCACCAGAGTCACGAAAGAGCGCTCTGGTAGTAGGCGATATGACCTCATACTTGAAGCCCGGGTATGTGTCATAACTAACTATAGATAGAATTTATCTCTCAATAATACAACAATAGAAAATATTTCGTGAAAAAGTACATGGTTTTGATAGCTTTTGTATGGGCTAGATTTGTAGCGTTTTTTAGAGAGAATTCTGAAAAGAGACAATAAAAACCATATGCTTTCAATGCAAAAGCTTTTGTTGCTTTGTTCAATATTTTTTGTTATATGTGGTTTTTGTGGTTTTTAAAATAATAATTCTCCTATTGAGCTCAGAGCCAAATGTTCAAACAAAATTGAAATCAAAATTAAAAGATGGAAGATCGAATTCATTTTAGATTGATTCATTTTATTTCAAACTCAATACCTATTCTAATATGTGTGGGAGGTAAAAAAAAGTTGAGCTCGTCGTCCTTCGGATGGGGCGTTAAGCAATGTTTCCCGAGACTGTGAGATATCAGATCGTTAAAGACCCCTCCTGTATAGACGGGCTTATGTCTACCAGAGCGTTCTTTCAACGGTAGTAGGCGATATGACTGCAGTCGCATCCGCAAATCGCGCGCGTGTGATAAGACGAGTGTAGATGGCAGAGTTGGAAGGGGTCGACCTCAGCGAACGTACCTCAATCAGATTGAGGACGTTTCTAGCAAAGGCCAGCTCAGGAGTACCCTAATTAAGTTAATATCAATGTACCTACCTATATAGTCTTAGTTTAAAAAATTTGGCTCTCAAAAGAAATTTCAATCGTTGTACTGTTGATAATTGGCTCTGTTGAATAATGAGTTTGCCGACCACTGCCCTAAGGAGAATAAACCTGGAACATATTGGACTCCCACTGTGGAGTTGGTCTCATGACTACACGAGCGACGGAAAATAGTAGGCGATATGACTTCGTAGTTAAAGCCCAGGCATGAGTCACAAAAACGAACTCATATTCTAATAGTAAAAAGAAATTAAAAAATTGATTGCAATGCGTTACAATTTGAATATTGCTGTAAACTATTCCAAAATATACTTTTTTAAAGCGCAAATGGGATGGAATGAAAGTAGAATGGCAAGGCCCTCGGGGCGGATCACCCGTGTTAGCCGGCAGACGGACGAAGCACGCGGCGCCTGTTGCTAGGCTTTCCGTTATCGACCCGGACTCCGTTGTCAAGGGTGGCGGCTTCTCCTCATTAGCTTCACCACGTTCTCTTTGACCCGTCTCCCCGCCACAACAAACAGCTGATTGGGTAAACATCAGCTGTCCTCAGTCCTATCAGTCCCCAGGTAAGACGGACAGCTCCATGGTGACCATCCTATTTCCTCTATTGACCTTGGTTCCGTAGTCAAGAGTGGCGGCTTCTCCTCATTAGCTCAGAACTTGGCGCTCTCTTTGACCCGTTCCCGCCACAACAAACAGCTGATTGGATAAACACCAGCATTTCCCCTATCGACCTTGGTTCCGTAGTCAAGAGTGGCGGCTTCTTCTCATTGGGTGAAGTGACTCTGTAGTAGACACTACGGTGTAGTGATAGCTTTAAGTCAAATTCATGTGATGAAACAAACGCTAACACACTACACAGTTACATCTACCCCAAGTGGAGTGGTATCGGGAAAAACCGGAGATACAACTATGGGTAGATATAACTTGGATGTAGCAGTAACTACCTTTCATATTGGAATCTGTTGGCCCCCACCCCAGTACCCTGGCTTCTGGCCACGTGTTGTAAATTCTATCGCAATTTAATGCGCCCACAGCAGTTGGTAAATTAAAGCGTGTTTGCCAATTGAATTTTGCACTATTTATTTCTTGAACTGTGTGAAATTTAATCCAATTGTTGCTTTTTTCTAAAATACAGTCCATCACGTAATTTATATGTTTACATACCGTAGAGCGGTCCACTCCAAGGTCCTCTGCCACTCCACTCTGGAATCCTGGGTCAGCAGTATAACACAAAAATAGTTCCATTCGTTGTCTTGGAGACAGTGCTTTTCCTCGAGTTTCTTCACCAGGTGGCAGAAATTCCGATGTTAAAAAGTCTATATTAACATTCTCGAAACGCATCAGCTCCTTGCACTTACTCAAAACTCTTCTTTCACCGTAGGCTTCTTCTCTCTCTTACATTCGTAAACATCGCCATCGCGAAATAGACTAACAACTGACATGGAGTGTGCGCCTCCAAGCACTTCAACATTTTGGAGTTATAACTAAAGATAATTAGAGACACTTCTCTTTTTATCACATCAAAAGTGAAGTTATAACTACATGTCCGGAAAAACCGAGATACAACTATGGGGGTAGTTGTAGCTACCTTTTTAATGACACTAAACGAAGTTACAACTCCAAAATACCGGAGTGGTAGCATCAACTACGTTTAACTCACTTCACCCATTAGCTCCAAACTTGGCGCTCTCTTTGACCCGTCTCCCCGCCACAACAAACAGCTGATTGGGTAAACATCAGCTGTCCTCTGTTCCTATTGCTCTGACAATCCCCTCACGATCACGTTCCGCACTTTTCATACAAAATGACATTGCGTCCTGTTCAATATCGTTGCGTGATATTTCTTGCTCTCTTTCAGCAACTTCTGTAATAGTATTTTTTTTGTCTTATTTATACAATATTATATTTTTTTGGAATTATTTTCAGCAACTTTCAAGCAATATTATCAAGCGATTTGAAAATTACGCATGTTGTAGTAATTTCAATTTTGAAATTATAAGGATAACAATTGAATTTTTGGATTTACACATTATCTCAATGCAAGATGTCTCTTGAAATAAGTCTCCAATAATAAAAATATTTTCATGGTTATTAAATATTTCACATAAGCGCACAGACAGACGCGAAAATGGTCAAAAGATGTTCAGTGGGACTTGGGGTATGTGAGTAATCGAAAGAGTTATTATGGCTCATGCCCGGGCTTTATCTCCCCCTCTTTCGTCACTCTGCTGGAAAAGAGCCCGATTCTACTCTGGGAGTCCTAAATTTTGTCTATCTAGGTTTATTCACCTAGGATACGGATATTTAACTGACCTCACACAGGCTAGGATCCATCGCTTAACATCCCATCCGAAGGTTGGCGTGCTCAAGGTTTATCACCTCCCAGGTAAAAAAAAAACTAAGGGCCTCAGCCGGTTTTTTACTTCCCCAGCAATACGATGTATAAGGGAAGTTATGTAATCGGTCAGAAATTCAATGTTGAATTTAAAGTTTTCCGAACGCCTGAGTCCATATATGGAAAAAACAAAATCCAGTCCGTCGGTTTATGGCTTGACTGTGAACACGATAACAACCGATAGGATCAACATATCGACACTGTCTGTGAACATATCGACATATCAACATATGGACACGTTGTGCTCTTGGAAACACAATTTAAAGCCGGTTTTCCATCATCAACATGGATTTACCATTTTCACTAACAACTGGGGTGTACTTCATCATGACATGATAACTCTTATCTCACGGTTCAACAATAATTCCGCAACTGAATTCATTGTTAACAAAAATACGAGGATCTACAACACTGCTCCAAAAAAAAAAAAAAAACCGACGCACTATGAAAATTTCATTTTTTGTTGTTGTTCTGTTTTTTTGGATCAAATATAGTTTGGAGGGCAGCAAATTTATATGGAATTAGAAAGGAAAAATCGAAATTATTGAAAAAATAAAGACATTTATTATATAATTAATATATAATAAATAAAATTAATGAAAAAAAACAAACTCAAAAATTAAAAAAAATTTTTTTTGCATTTTCGTAGTACATTTGTTTTCCCCATTTGTTTAGTTACCTTTTTTTTTAATTATTATTATTTTTTTTTATTTTTTTATTTTTGGAATCAGGGGATCGGAAAATATAAAATTCCAGTGAAAAATCAACATCAAATATCTGACTGATTGCATAGAGCTCGGACCGAATCGTAAAGCTGGAGAAGGAAACATGAAGTTTAAAATCACTACTTTTATATCTGGAGAAAAAGAGCAGTTTTTAAAAAGGAAATATATGTATGTATATATATTAGTGAAATAGAAAAAGGGACATTAGTGCAAACAAATATAAAATTGAATTTATACATATATATATATATATATATATATATATATATATATATATATATATATTATACCATCTCCCTCCTTGCGTGAGTGCATTTTTACGTAAATAGTGAATATAAAATTATATCGGAAAAATTATTAAAATTGAGTATTTTTACATCGCGACTTTAATAAAAAACAATACCTGGATAGCCAAATGCACTCCCACGAGAAGGACGGGTACAAGTTCCTAACTGTGGGTTGACATTAGTAATTAACAATAATTAATTATTGTTGTCAACCAGAAGAAGAATGGGAGGGGGGAAATAAAATGGACAACTCAAACCCTAGAACAGTAACATATTTATTTTAGAAGAAAATATCGTATTTATAAAAGAAAAAACAATTGAATGTAAATTGGCCATTTGTCTGAAGGACTTTCTACGTTAATTACGAGGTACCTCGATACTGATCCCTGCAGGTGGCGATGTGGTCATCCTTGATGTACATCCCTCCGACCCCATCTCCTCACCTAGTCCTTGTAGGTCTGCCTGGAGGCCACAATAGAATTTAGATTGTTCACTGAGTTTATGTGCGTCCGAAATCAAAATGTATCTCACTCGCCTGAATGGCCCAAACATGAACGAACACTGCTCAATTCACATATTCAAACTCACTGTCAAATATAAACTATACGTGTTGATCATCCGAGACGTGAACCAAGAATCTACAATCACATACTGAAACTCACTGTCAAATATAATAGTAACGTGGTGAACTGTTGGCACAAGAGCGATGAGTTGAAGAAGAAAGTGAAGAGGTTGAGCGAAGAGCTAAGAGAAGACTAACAATGAAGAAGTGAGCCAAGAGGTTGAGCGAAGAGTGGGGATGATTCCTGATGTCTCATTGGTCGTCAGTCTCCGCCCACCCCATCCTCAGCCAATCACCGGTGACCACTTCTGTGATTGCCCGCAGATGTCAGGCTGTGAATCCCAGCGGATATTAATTAGAGTTATGTGAAAAACTGAGCCGACAATATAATTACCACACAGGATGCCGACAATTATCCTGGCTTCCTTTCTACTCCCCATCTCCATTGTTCTTTGTTTCTGCTCCCAGCGATAGCGTTTCCCTCACAGCAATCGCTGGTTTCGAGCATGTTCTTCCGAATGCAATTCTCTTTCGATCAACACCTCACAAGCCATATTTTACTCCTAGCGATCGCGATTCTCTGCAGCATCGCTAGTTCTGAGCAATATATATTGTCTATAAGGTAGGCATGCTACAATATATATATATATATATATAGGTATATATAGAGAGAGAGGGCGCCGGTAGCTCAGTGGTATAAGTGCTTGCCTTCTGAGCTCAAGAACGTGGCTTCAAAACCCGACCAAGGCCCTTATTTTATTTTATCTGGGAGGTAAAATAAACTTAAGCACGCCGTCCTTCGGATGGGACTTTAAGCGATGGTCCCGAGCATGTACGAAGTCAGGTACTCGTTAAAGACCCCTGTCCTAGGTGAATAAAAATTTAGGACTCCCATAGTAGAGACGGGCTCATGTCCACTAGAGTGACGAAAGAGCGCTCTGGTAGTAGGCGATATGACCTCGTAGGTAAAGCCCGGGCATGAGTCATAAAACCTAATCTATATACCTGTGTATATACACAGGGTGGCCCAGATAAGCGGACCACAAGTGAAATAACTCCTAAACGGTTAGAGATATCAAAATTGTGCATAGGACTAAAGTTGTAGCACTCGCCGAGACCTATTATATGGCGTCCTCTAAAAGACAAAAATTACCCTTTTAATGGCTCAAACAGCCCTTCGAAGGGCGGGGTTCCCTTTTGACCCTTAAGTTTCATTACATTTTATTAAAGTACTAAAGAAACAGGGAAGAACCGGGCAAACAGATTTTTGATATGTCAAGTAGTTCTCGGAAAAAAAACGTTTAAAGTTGCACGTTTTTCTTACTCTGAAGTTAGTTAGAATTTAATAATTATGATATCTCTAACCGTTTAGGAGTTATTTCACTTGTGGTCCGCTCTCCTGGGCCACCCTGTATATACGATATATTCCTATATTAAATTTAATATTTGTTTGCACTAATGTCCCTTTTTTATTTTACTAATAATTATTATGTTTCCTTTTAATAATGAACATGCTGAAGTTTCTCTTTCATGCAGAAACATTTCTTATTTTATAAAAATTATTTATTAATAATTTTTTATTTTCTTGTAAAATTTGTATTTTCTTTGCTTTGTACCTTTTTCTTTGTAATATTATTTAATTTTCTGTTATTTCTAGGTAATGTTTGACATATTTTCTTCTTTGATGTCTATTTTCCTTTTTCTTATAAATATATTTCTTACATATTTTTCTTTATTTTTATATTTTTATTTCTTTGAGTGTATAATTAATTGTATTTTACTTAATTCTCAAAATCATTAACCTTTCTTGCCATCTTGACGAATTTAACAAATTTCCATTACGAATATTATATTATATGTTCTCCAGAAGACCCGAGTCCTTGAGCTCCTGAATAATGAAGACATCTCTGGGTCTGATAAAGGCAAGGTCCTTGTTATATCAGAGCCCAGGCATTGGTCAGTTTCTTTAGAGAATGTTATCGCTAGCTAGCCAGAAAGGAGCTTCATACCCCAGATATGTAACATTTTCTAGACTACTAGAAGAGGGAACTCTTATCATCTGCTTCCATCTAATCAGCAGATTTTTACTTCCGCAGCTAAACAAAGTATAGGCAAAGTTATGTAATCGGACAAAAATTAAATAAGCCCAGGAAGCTTTGTACAATATTCAATAAAATCGAATTGAAGACGTATACCACCTGTTAATATCCTGTCCGATATACTCCCCCATTAGAAGCCACTTCCTGCCTCACAGTATCAGTATAGACCGATCAAACTTTCATAAATTACTCCTGGTCCATAATTAGAATGATATCTCAAATATTTTCTATTATTTAATCAGCGCTTTGAAAACTTAGATCATTCATTGTTAATGAATAATGTACTTCAACTTACATATTATATTGATATTCAACACCTACATCCCCACTCCATATTTACTGTATTTGTTACATTATTATTATTATTATTATTATTATTATTTTGTAATTACTTATTTTATTTATTTATGTTATTTATTTAGTTTGTTAAAGGTTCCTTTATATAATATATATTATGTTGTTATTGTTCAGTTGATCAATCTATAATTTGAAAATGTTAATATTGTAAAAGTAATGGTCACTGACTCAATTGTATGAATCGTATAGGGGTGATCTCTTTAGACAATAAAAACTATTATTATTAAATTTAATGTTGATTTTTCACAGAAATTTCAAGTTTTCCAAGCCCCTGATGACAAAAATGAAAACAAAAAAGTCGCCGTTGAATCACCGTCTATGTACTTCCCCAGCACGAATTAATAAATTATTTAATGTTTCGCTCTCCCTCCAAAGTCAATCAGCCATTTGGGCTTAAACTCAATATTTGACTTACATAGTGGCTTCTGAATCCTCAAACTAAATTTTCTGTCGATAGATTCATTAATTTTATGGACAGTTACTGGGATTTTTGAGTTGCGCCCTAGCTCTCATCCCTTCCTCCCCTGTGACTGACTCCGCTGAAAATTAATAGGTATTGTCCTCCGTGTTGAGACACGCACACAGACAGACAGTCAGACAGACAGATGGTTTTTTTTTGTGTGTTTCTTAAACCTCTCTGGGATGTTGAAATAATTAATTTTTTTATTGGAGCACATTACTCGTATATCTTAAATAAGATACATAATTAAAAAATAATTAAAAAAAAAAATTATTTAAAAAAATTTAAATATCGATTTTAAATGAAAAATATTTAGATGTAGGTTATAACAAGGCTATAGGTTCTATTTATAATATTGCTTGGTTAGAAAGATGGTTGGTTTGGTTTTATGACTCATGCCCGGGCTTTAACTACGAGGTCATATCGCCTACTACCAGAGCGCTCTTTCGTCACTCTGGTGGACATGAGCCCGACTCTACTGTGGGAGTCCTAAATTTTGCCTACCCTAAATTTTTATTCATCTAGGGTAGGGGTCTTTAACGAGTACCTGACATCGTACAGGCTCGGGACCATCGCTTAACGTCCCATCCGAAGGATGGCGTGCTTAAGTTTATTTTACCTCCCAGATAAAATAAACTAAGGGCCTCGGTCGGGCTACGAACCCACAACCTTGAGCTCAGAAGTCAAGCACGCATACCACTGAGTTACCGGCGCCCTCTGGTTAGAAAGATGCAAGGTTTTTATTAAAATAATGTGAAATAATGTATAAAAAATGACGATATTCCTTGTATAATATAGGAATGAAATAATAAATGGGGATTGGTCTGTGTTGTTGGTGAGTCCTTATCTGTCTTTTTTATGTAATATTGATGTAAAAAATAATTTGTTAATCAAATTAAATGTTGTTATTATTAAATGAAAAATGTTTTTTAGAATTGAAAATGACAATATAAGTCGAAACGTCTTGAGAAAAAAATGAAATAAATTATATATTGAAATTATACCTGATTGCCTTTTACTAAATAGATAAATTATAAGAAGTAAGGTATTTAAATTCAAATTCAATTATTTTTTTAAATTTTTTCCGGCATTTCTTCCCGAGGTGTCTTCTTTTTTCTCTTCTTAAACAAGAATTCTGGACACTCTCTATGAAAGAAGTGACTAGATGAAGGGACGTGTAAGTGTACCGAAATATTGTCTAAAAAGAGAAAAAAAAAAGAGAAAAAAAAAGACACCTCTGGAAGAAATGACGGAAAAAAATCAAAAAAATTAACATGTTTTTTTTTGTTATTTTTGGAATCTGGAGGCCCTGAAACATGAAATTTCGTTGAAAACTCAACATCAAATTGCTGAGCCGGAGACGTAATAATGATATTAGTAATGAAAATATTAATGAACGAGTAACTCGAGTAGAAGAAAGAAAACAGCTGATAATTCGAGATGGGGAACTACATTGCTGGTGATTCACCGACGATTTTTTTTTTCTTTTCTTTTTCTTTTTTTCTTTGTACAACCTGAGATTTAGGGTAATGCCTTATAAATTATTTATACGTTGGGGCCTGAAGCGAAGAGGCGAGTGGGACTGGGATGAGCCTCTGGGTGGTGTTTTTGATGGGGGAAATAGCCACTTAATGGCGGACAATGGTGGAGTTGTGCTAAAAGCGCCACTCATAAAGCCACTGGGGGGGGGGGCTCAAGTATCTCTAGATCCTTTATTTTTTTTACACATTTCTCTCTCAATCTTTTATATATACTGGGCCGGTGAGTGCACCTAGGGACCTAAGCATCCAATGCACTGGGCTTCCACCTTATCTTGTTATCTAAGCTCAGTATTATGCGTGCTTGCTTACTGAGCTCAATATCGAGGGTTCGAAACTTAGTTTTTTCCATCTAGGAAGAGAAAAAACCTTGACCACGCCGTCCTTCGGATGGGACGTTAAGGGATAGTCCCGAGCCTGTACGATGTCATGTTCTCGTTAAAGACCCTTACCCTGGGTGAATAAATATTTAGGATTAATATATTTAAAAAAAAAAAATCGTCGTCTTTGTACTTCCACAGCTTGAATTAATCTGTAAGTTTTCGCTCTCCCTCCAAAGACAATCCTCATACTAAATTTTCTTTCAAACATTCACTACATCGGCATTTATTACAGTTTTTGAGTTCTGCCCCCTCTGTTCCCTTTTTCCCTTCTGCCGATTCCGCTAAAAAGTAATAAGTGTTATGGGGATTGGAATTCACATAATAATAATTTTATTTCCGTTAGACCAATACATGGCAATAGGATACGTCGAAACATTTTATACATTAAGATATATATACATATATATATATATATATTTTTTTTTTTTTTTATGGCCTTATGTTCGATGCATATTAGCCATGTCACTATGTTGTCTAATTATTTACAACATTCATGGCCCCGGGAGGGAGTTCTATCTACGAAATAAAACTCACTCCCGTACGGGATTCGAACCCGTAAACCATGATAAGACCATGCGACCAAAGCCCTACGCTCTAGCTCGCACGGCCACCATGGCTCCCTACATTAAAATATAGATTTATAACTAATTGAGTCCAACACAAGTGTGTTTAGTAGTAATAACAAAACTATTAGAAAAAAAGTATATATAATAAAAAATGAACAAATAAATACTTAAAAATATATGAGTGTATAAACAAATTAATACAAGATACGTTTATAATAAATAGAGACATTTTTCAATTTAATAAAAATTAAGATAACAATTTTTTTTTAAAAACTCTTCGGAAGTGTCTTCATCCCAACGATGTTTCAGGACGTTCTTACGTCCCATTATCAGGTCCCAATGTGCGTGATATAGAAAAAAACAAAAAAAAAAAAAACTGTAATTATAACAATATATGGAGAAAAAAAATATATATAGATTAATCAATTATAAATCAATATATAAAAAATTATAAATGAATAAATAAAACAATAAGGTACATTCAACTGACCTTTAAGGTGTGGAGGAACTCTGCCCTTTGACCTATATATTATGTATTCAATGTAAAGAAAAAAATTTAAAAAAAACTTTCTTGTACCAACCACGTTTTCACTCCCCCCTCCCTCCCCCCGCCACTCTCTCAAATTCATTTCAAGTTGACATTACTGTTTATATGAATACCAACACATTTCTTTCATATACCTAGTAATATCAATTTGAGTGAGAGGGAAATAATCTGTAAAAAAGTGGTTGGAATAATATAATGTATACTATGCTATGGTACAATGGAAATGCCAATTGTTATAACAGTTATAATAATATCCATTCCCATTTATTATTAAACCTGTGATGAGGTTTGCCGATGACAGTTACCTCGTATGTTGTGGCTGAGGCTGGATGTCCAAAGTTCAACAGAGCAGCTACATACAGAGGATGATATGTAGAGTTATATTATGTATGTGAGAGACAGTTGGTAGCAGTTTAACAGAAAGTAACAACTTACATTGCTAACTGTTACCAGACTGTCACTATATTAAACAGGAGTCACTGTCACACTGTCTCTCTTGTGTTCCTCACACATTCACGAAGTTGCCAACCATGTTTCATTTTAACGAGAATTTAACATTCAGACAAGACGAAGAACAACTTGTCAGACTATTCTTTCAAACTGCAAATTTTCAATAAAACAAACTTCATCATATGTGATAGATAGATAATATTAACATGTTGTGGGAGCACATTTCTCATAGAAATAAAAGACGTTGTTTTCACACTGTTTTATTTTGGAACAGTATCAGTTTTCAATGCGACAGTGTCATCATCAGTGACACATCCTACCCGTACAGTGTTCCAGTTGTAGAAGTACCAGTAGTAATGTCAGTAGTCCTTTAGTCTATATACTATATGGGTGGGATGCGCCACTCATGATGACTGATGGGAGAACGCTCTTGGGGCTAGAACCGGTGAAATATCTCCGGAGGCATACCGAACCCGAATTAAAGAATGGACTAAGGATCTTTTGGAGCGTAGGTACATGGAGAGAAAAGACCACATGCAGGCAGTCGAAGATGTTCCTGGGAGGGGAGTCCAGGGTTCTGAAAGACGGGATCCTAAACCTCAAAGGAACGAGCTTAGGCGAACTGGAGTTCTCACAGATAGTATGAACATACAGGTAATATAATAAGGGGGAAGCCCAGAGCTTTCAGGGAAGGGATAAGAGCACTGGATGCTTAGGTCCCTAGGTGTAAAACACCAGCCCACCACATTTATATATATATATATATTCTTTAGCCTGTACTACTGTACGGGTGGGATGTGTCACTGATGATGACGCTGTAGTGTTGAAAACCGATTCTGGTCAAAAATAAGACAGTAGAAAGAAAATATACAGTCCATTACCCGTCTATTCCAAAATATATGGGTGCATATTTTGAGAATTTACTCCCGTTTTGAGTTTAGATTACCGTAAATTATCGTGAGATTATCGCCGCTGGTTGGTTCTCTCTTTTATATATGTTTCTATATATCTCATATATATGATTTTACATTATGAGATCATCCCACAGATCAGCGGTTCCTGCGGATTTCTGATAATTTGTATTAAACAACTACACCAGTCGTCAGCATCGTCTAAAAAACTAACTCTAAGGAATTAATCATAATTAATGACCCTAACAATCGTGGAAACTATGTTACAGAAGTTCAAAACCTTTGCATGCTCGATGAGCCTCAAGCTCCATTTTTTGAACTCACATTTGAATTTTTTTTCCGGAAAACCTTGGTGATGTGAGTGAAGAGCAGAGAGAAAGTTTCCATCAAGACATAAAGAAAATGGAAAAACGTTACCAGGATCGCTGGAACGTTAACATGATGGGCGACTACTGCTAGACTCTACACCGAGAGAACCGAAATGTTACACACAAGGGAAAAAGCTACACTCTGTCCTTCACGACAAAGAGAAAAAGGGACTTCAAGGCTATTGAGTAAACATTTATAAGTAAAAGTAAAAATGAGAAAAATTTAATAAAATTACTGGTTTTCAAAGGATTTTTATTTAATTTTATTGAACCTAATCAGATAGCGGAATCAAAAAACAGGTTCAGAGTACAGGAGAGGATTGTGAAAAAATCTGATGTGATAAAGAAAAACTGAGATTTGTTTAAGATTCAGCATCCCAAAAATATGTACAGACAGAAGAAATTTTGAAATATTTTTTTTGTGTTATCGTTTGAATATATAGGTGCATCCTAAAGGACAAACTTACATAGACCCTGAGAGGTGTAGAGGCGGTAATCAATGGCATTAAACTGGTGATGTTCCACTCAAGAGTGTATATACATATACACATTGGGACTTAAGGATCTTCTCTGGAAGCTGTAGGCTTCCCTCCCGTGATTTCTCGTTCCGCCTGGATCTGAAGATACCAGGCCTCCCAGTTACCCCATACTTCCATAATCCAACCTCCTGAATTCCAACTCCAGGTATGATCAGAAGGGGAGAAACCTCTCGTCTTCTTCTTCGCACACCCTCAATACTCAGTAAGGTTTCTAGAAGCGTCTCCTTCACAAGGTCTTATGTAATTACATCCACTCCACCCGACCTGCCTCCATCTCAGACTTAGCTTTCTAGGGCCCTTCTCAGGACCTCCAAGGGCCTCGAATATCGAGCGGGTGTCACTTATATACAGGATGGTACTCTTGCATTATGCCTCAACATTGCAAATAATTATTTGCATTCATTCATTCAGATTTCATGATTATAATCATGAAATCTGAATGATTTTCGTTTTTTAACTCATAGTTAGCCAAAATTTTCTGCAGAGATATTGTAAAAACACTTGATAAAAAATAAAGAAATTTTTTAAAAAATATTGTCTATTTCACTATGGCTGAAAATGGTAGCAATATATATAATATATATAGAGGGCGCCGGTAGCTCAGTGGTATGCATGCTTGCCTTCTGAGCTCAAGAACGTGGGTTCGTAACCCGACCGAGGCCCTTTGTTTATTTTATCTGGGAGGTAAAATAAACTTAAGCATGCCGTCCTTCGGATGGGACGTTAAGCGATGGTCCCGAGCCTGTACGATGTCAGGTTCTCTTTAAAAACTCCTACCTTAGGTGAATAAAAATTTAGAGTAGGCAACATTTAGGACTCCCACAGTAGAGTCGGGCTCATGTCCACCAGAGTGACGAAAGAGCGCTCTGGTAGTAGGCGATATGACCTCGTACTTAAAGCGCGGGCATGAGTCAAAAACCTAACCTATAATATATCTATATTATTTGGGAGTACTTTCAGTATTGCTACCGTCTTCAGCCACGTCTTAAAAATTTCCTAGTCTCTAGAGTGGCCAACAGGCAGACACTATAATATAAGGTTCCACATTCGAATTTCAATCTAGGATAGCCTAATGAATAGGTAATTGTTAAGAGAGTGGGGGTAGGAGACAGGGAGCAGCCCACAGACAGGCTGAGGCCCACCCCAGACAGGTTGAGGCTGTAGCCCACCCCAGACAGGCTGAGGCTGTAGCCCTCCCCAGACCGCACGGTTTATTTAGTGTACATCCCTCCCTTAGCATACTCTCCTTGACCAACTAACTAATACAGTTAGTCAGTGTCACTCCCAAACCAAACAGAGTGAAGCCACACTCACTTCACCCCCACAACAATTACATAAATACAAAATTTGTATGTTTTTTTTAATCCTAACAAGTTTCACGTCTGTTCGTCTTTCTTGGAATCTGTATAACTGAAACTTTGCGCAAAAAATGTACCAAATCGATCAGGTATAACAGAAATTATAGCGATATTAAAAGATGATGTACCAATAGCGAGTTACTTATAACTATAGTTAGTTATCATAGAAATAAAAGACATTGTCTTCCCACTGATACACCTAATGGCCTCATTCCCTTTTGCCGATTTAGCTAAAAATCATTAGTTGTCGTCCTAGAGAATAGGGGAGGTTATGTAATCAGTGTGAAATAGGGGAGGTTATATAATGAGTGTGAAATAGGGGAGGTTATATAATCAGTGCGAAATAGGGGAGGTTATATAATCAGTGTGAAATTTACAATGGAATTTAACGTTTTCATTCCCACTGATTCCAAAACTGAAAAAAATATGCCCGACTCTCTGTGAACACGATAGCTCCTCATAGAATAAATGTATCGACATAAAATTTTATATGTGCATTCGGAGGCCCTTAAGGGGAATAACCTAATAATTTTCAGCTAAATTCAACGAAGGTGATGGAGGATTGGGGGGGCTTAACACTAAAACTCTAATAATCTTCACAAAATTTACTACTGTTCAGAAATCACTATTGATTTTTAGCCCGAAACTATATACCTACTATAGGAACTATGTTGTAGGAAAACATGAAATTCCTCTGAAAACCTGATATCGAATTTCTGATGTATTACTTAACATTCCCCTATACTTCGTAAAGCTGGGAAAATAATATAAATTCTTTCCTCCAAATAGCAATAAATCATAGTTAGTTATTGTGGTTCTACCCTGGTTTTAACTACGAGATCATATGGCTTACTACCTGAGCGCTCATTCGTCACTGGACATAAGCCCGACTATTTTACAGGTTCACGACCATCGATTTAACTTTCCATCCGAAGGACGGTGTGCTCAATGTGTTTTAACTTCCTCGATAAAAAAAAAAAAAAAAAAAAATGAAAAATCTCGGCCGGGTTTCGAGACCGCGATGTTGAGCTCAGTAGGAAAGCACGGTGAGCTAGTGGGGGCCTGCAATAAATCATATTTATTAAATAGCCTATTAAGGAGTGTCAGTGAGATGTCAGCTATGTTACCTGTACCTATTTATTCTCAGATAAAATAAAGGGCTTTTAGGTAGGTAAGTCTGTTGTTTGGTTAGGGGAGGGCTTAAGCACCTTCAAAGTGGGAGGTGCTTAAGTTCTAGTTGGCCCGTCATTAATTAAAGGAAATACTGGGGCCTCCCACCCAGTCCGCTCGTATTTTATCATTTAGCTGAAATTATTTTCTCTAGCTCAGATATATGTCATTTCGCTTCGTCAGGTTGACTCTAGTCTGTAGGCATATTATTTCGCTTCGTCAGGTTGACTCTAGTCTGTAGGCATATTATTTCGCTTCGTCAGGTTGACTCTAGTCTGTAGGCATATTATTTCGCTTCGTCAGGTTGACTCTAGTCTGTAGGCATATTATATCGCTTCGTCAGGTTGACTCTAGTCTGTAGGCATATTATATCGCTTCGTCAGGTTGACTCTAGTCTGTAGGCATATTATTTCGCTTCGTCAGGTTGACTCTAGTCTGTAGGCATATTATTTCGCTTCATCAGGTGGACTCTAGTCTGTAGGCATATTATTTCGCTTCATCAGGTGGACTCTAGTCTGTAGGCATATTATTTCGCTTCATCAGGTGGACTCTAGTCTGTAGGCATATTATTTCGCTTCATCAGGTGGACTCTAGTCTGTAGGCATATTATTTCGCTTCGTCAGGTTGACTCTAGTCTGTAGGCATATTATATCGCTTCGTCAGGTTGACTCTAGTCTGTAGGCATATTATATCGCTTCGTCAGGTTGACTCTAGTCTGTAGGCATATTATTTCGCTTCGTCAGGTTGACTCTAGTCTGTAGGCATATTATTTCGCTTCGTCAGGTTGACTCTAGTCTGTAGGCATATTATTTCGCTTCGTCAGGTTGACTCTAGTCTGTAGGCATATTATTTCGGTTCGTCAGGTTGACTCTAGTCTGTAGGCACATTATTTCGCTTCGTCAGGTTGACTCTAGTCTATAGGCATATTATTTTTTCAGCTATAATAAAATTCGATATTAATTTTGCACAGAAATTTCATCTAAATAGATTCTATCCCTTCAAAACCGTCTAGCTTAAAACCCAATGAAAAAAACATTCATTAGCAGTCATTGTCCTCTGATTCCCCCCTCCCCTTTTCTGTCTGCCGATTTCACTGAAAATTAATATATGTCGTCTTTATGGGGTTCAGAATTTATATATAATATTCGTGTTAATAATTCCATTAGAACGCGGGATATTAAAGGTTTTTGAATAAGCACCACTTTTAAATCCGCCATTGCCTTTGGCTAATTTGACTGGAAATCAATGAGTATCGTTCTTATGGGGTTCTTCGATAAAATGTATTTCTGACCGATTACATAACTTCCCATATACTTTGTATAGCGTTCTTATGCCCTCCATAAAATGCATTTCATACAAAATGTCTATTTGAGGTTTATCTACAACTTTTATTTGAAAGGGATTTTTAATTGAATTATTAATAAAAGTGGCATCTTGTACAATGTACTTAGGCTCCGAATTTTTGTCCGATTTTTTGAGTAAATTTTGATCAAATCTAAGTTGGCACATATGATATCTTCATCTCAAATTTTAAGTACATAGCTACAATTGTTTTATACAGAGCTCAGAAAGTTCCAACCAGATCCACATTCAACCATTGAAACGAGAAATTCCGTTGAACTTTTCTCAAATTTTTGTGTGACAATTATATATTTGTATTATTCATTTATTTCTTTTTTACATATTTATTTTTTTATTATATATATTTGTTTTATTGCTTTGACATTTGACTTAGGTATTTCTGTTGTCTCTTTTCAAAAATTACATACATGATCTGTAGACTTTTATTTATTTATGTTATCTATTTGTTTTCATATTTATATAGATTTTTTATTATATACATTCTTCTATTTATAAAGATATATTTATTTTTGTTTATTTCTGCATAATTAAGCTGTTCATTTTAGTTTGTTATTTATCTATATTTATTGTGGTCTAGTTATTTATTTTTGTATTTATTTCTGACACTTTATTTAATTGTTTCTTTTCTTTTCGACATTATGTAATTATTCTTAGAGGACCTAGGCCCCAGATTAAAAATTTTTTTCATTTCATTTCATTTAACCTTTAATTTGTTGAAAAGTTTCAACTGTTAGCTTAAATAGTTTTCAAGATATCGGGGGAAACATATGGCAAACACTGGTTAATGGGGTGAAGTAATACGTACATCTCTAATTCCGCAGGATAAATCCATGTTATCAATATATTTGAGTTTTGCACCAGAAAAGTGTGTTATAGTTGTAGTGTACCAGGGCATCTATGAACAGAGTGGTGTCCAATCGCGAGGACCATGTTCCCACATCCGACACCACACTCCAGGGACCCCTTCCAACCACGTACATACTAACCCGCACAACTACACTCTTCTCGCACTTGTTTCTACAAGTTTTTTTTTTTTTTTTTTTTTTTTTTTTTTTTTCCTCACTTCTCCCTAGGGATAGTTATGTAATCAAGATAAAACTTGATTTTTTTTACATGTTTTAGGGCCTCTAGATTAAAATGAGACCACTTCTGAAAATGTTTGTAGGTTTGTGGGTATGTCCATTGGAAGGCGCTTTGTAGAGTTGTATTTCACTGTTATTATTCTGAGAAGGTCCTCCGGTGACTTAGTGGTTACAGTTACTATCCTGAGGAGCGAAGCGAGTGGCGGCCATAGGTGCAGATAATTCCTTAGATCAGTGGTTTTCTAACTTTATTCTCTTGCGGAACTCCTTTGGCCAGGGGGAAATTTGGCGGGACACAGAGGTATTATTTTAAATGATGCTATTGTAGTTTTTAAATAAATCTAAATTTTATTATATATTATCAATACAGATAAGAACAATAAGACAAGAAGAAGAAGAAGATTTTATTATAACAGTCGCATTTACAGAGGTACAATTATACAATAAGGTTCCTTAACCATTACCCTTATACACTAAACACAAATCAAAAATAATCAGTTAAAATTAAAACAATTCTACTGCTTAAGAGTGCATTTTAAAAAACTCTTAAAGAAAAAAGAAAAACAAATACAAAATAACTGAAATGAATAGAAAATCAATTAATAAACATTCAAAAACAGAGATTATAATTTAAAATCGTGAACGGATATTTTTGTGTTTCCCTCCCTGACTTTTCACTATTTTCTTTACCAAAACGTAAGTAAAACGTGTTTACTGAAATTTATTATGTAGTCCAGTAGGAGCTCAACATTTAGGTCTTCATGGATTTGGAGGATGGAGGTGTCCCTCGAGTAGCTACCAACCAATCTAAGGCATTATTTTTGGGCCACTTGAAGAGTTCTCAAGTTGGTATTGCTTGCAAGACCGGCCCTTGGCATGCATACGTTATCACTGGCCGCAACAGAAGCTTGTATATGAGGAGTCTATTGGTTAGATTAAGGGCTGCCTTTCTGTGGAGTGTCTGAAGGTCAGTTTTCTGTCTAGAATGAGTTGACAGTTGCATTGAAAACCGGTTCTGGTCGAAAACACAAAAACACAAAAGTGGGAAGACAATGTATTTTATTTAATGACTTTCGTCCCAATATGAAGTTGTGTACTCGTTACAAGGGTTCCGTCTATTTCGACCTACAAAGTCCTGCAAAAAGGTGATTACTCTAAAGAGACAGTACCTGCGCCTTTCCCCCCCCCCCCCCCCCCCCCCCCACTCCATCCTTCTCCACACCACGTGACCATCCCCAGTTTTCCGCCCTGCTCTCTCTGATTGATCACCTCTCACCTCTCTGCTACAGTCTGCTTCATTTCCACTTCACTTACTAACTTTTCTTGTGCAGCTTTTTTCGCTCTCTCTCTCTCGTTCTCGTTTTCACGTGTAAGAAGTGAAGAGAAAATACGGCGATGATAGAACAAAAATAAAACAAGAGATTTTGTTAGATTTTCTGAGATTTGATGATTTCTGAAGTGAAGATAATTTTTTTTTTCTATGATTCTCTCTGTCCGGTATATCTTATTTAATGTTATTTCTGTGTGTATGCATCCACTGGAAATATAGGAAGGATTGAAATTTCAGTAGCAAAATGTTTAACTTAACAAAATTTTATTTATTAAATTAATTAATTTTTTGGGAAAATTGCAATCGGTTTATGATAACTAAAATAAGATACATATTAAATAAGATACATGAGAATATAGGGTATATATGGCTTAAGTTACATAAATTATTTATTATTATTACATAGTAGAGTGTACCTTGCTGTAAAGCAAACATGATCCTGTCTTAAGTCGGGAGACGAACTCAGAATCAAGGACTGGCCATGTCAATGAATTTATCAATCAATTATTGAATTTTAGTCAAAACGGTCGATTAATTTTAATGGAAGAGAGAAAACTTAATTGATTTATTCATTGTGGGGAAGTACATTGCCGGTGATCCACCGACAAATTTTTGTTTTTTAAATTTTGCTTTCAGAGGTCGGGAAAAAAGAAATTGCGGTGAAATCACAACTTAGAATTTCTGACCGATTAGAAAAAAAGTATGGTAAGTAAAGTATATTGGGGTAATTAGAGGTCATATCGCCTACTACCAGACTTTCTGATATATTTCAATACTTCCCTAAAGCTGGGAAATTAAAATAGATAACTTGTGGGATGATCGCTAATGTTTCGAAAAATGAATGGCAACAAAGAAAAAATAAACATTAAAAAGAAAACAAAATGAAACCATTAACCAAGAAAATTGGTGTACAAAAAGATTTATTTAGGAGGCACACAAAAGGGGCGGGTGTTTGCTAACAAATGGGGGAATAAAACCGAGGGGGGGTCACAAATCATACTTGTCACAAATTATCTTCTGTAAATATGCTTCTGGTTATTTAATGCTCAACTTTTTTTTATATATGTATGTTATCATGCTCTAGTCCAGCAGGCCTGGGGCAGGCTTTAGGAGCTATGTAGCCCGGATATGTGGGGTTGTGAAGTGCACAGAGCCGGATATATGGTGTCGTGAAGAGCACACAGGCCTGATATGTGGGGTTGTGAAGAGCATTCAGGCCGGATATCATGTTCGAAATGCAGACAGGCCGGATATGTGATGTTCGATGTTCACGCAGACCGGACATGTGATGTTGGATGTGCAGATAGGCCGGATATGTGATGTTCGATGTGCAGATATGCTGGATATGTGATGTTGTGAAGTGCACACAGGCCGGATATGTGATGTTCAATGTGCATATAGGCCAGATGGATCCAGGACGTTTGGCTGCTGACTTTTAATTAGCTAATTACAGCTAATGTACTTCCCCAGCTCGAATTATTTAAAATCAAATAAGTTTCCGCTCTTCCTTTGGACCCTGTTATGTGACATTATGGAAAAATTAAATTTTTCCATTGGATGAAAATGTTTAATGTCAATGTAGTTTAACACAAACTTTCATAATGATTAAAAATGTTTAAATTTCATTTCCAGAGTTCATGAACCTGTCAAGATAATAAGTTTCTCATTTCAGGAATGGAAAAAAATACAATGTGTTCTCTGGGGGACCTAACACGTTCTTTCACTGTACTTCTTCAAAATGACATTCTCTGAGTGGAAGAATGTTTTATTGTGCATGCCCATTGAAATATAACCTTATAGGTACGTTAGTTATTGTGACACATGCCCGGGCTCCATCTTCGAGGTCATATCGCATACTACCAGAGCACTCTTCCGTCGCTCTGGTGGACATGAGCCCGACTCTATTGTGAGAGTCCTAAATTTTGCCTACTCTTAAATTCTTATTCATCTAAGGTAGGGTTTTTAACGAGTATCTGACATTCTACAGGCTCGGGACCATCGCTTAACATCCTATCCGAAGGACGGCGTGCTTAATGTTTTTTCACCTCCCAGATAAAAAACTTAAGAGTCTTGGACGGGTTTTGAACCCGCGATCTTGAGCTCAATAGACGCTACCTCTGAGCTACCGGCTCACTGTTTGTTTAATAACAACTAACTTTAATTTCGAATGCCTATAGTATAAGGAAATATTGTAATCGTGCGAAAATCTGAGATCGAATTTTCAGCGTATTTTCACGTATCAAGTTATTCCCAGTTATTAGGAATATTTAGTTTCCCCTTCTAATCCCCCCTTTCGTTTTGGTCAATCTGACTGAAAATTATTAAGGGTCTTCCTTAACAGGAAAAACATTTTCCGAAATGGAACCTAAGTTCATAAAGTATGAAATTTTGATAAAATTACATAACTATCCTTATTAAAAAAAAAAAAAAAAAAAAAAACACTATAAAATATTAAACATTTTTGTGACTGGGACATCGCGTACTGAGGGAATGTTTGTGAAAATACGGTGTTATTTCTGTAGGTTTTATCAACCTAAAAGGGATGTACTGATTCCTATATAAGTCTGCTTTAATAACTACATTAGTATTCTACGGTTCTTTGATATCTGTGATCAGATAACAGTGAGTAGCAGATAGCTTCAAATGACTGCTCATTAGACCTGTTTGACAACTTCACAGCCCCAAGCTCTGCCACTTTCACCAAACCACGACCCTGGGCCAAATGTCAATTTCAAATTGGGCCCTCTCTGACATCAGGGGGCGTAGCTCAGATGGTAGAGCGCTCGCTTAGCATGCGAGAGGTACCGGGATCGATACCCGGCGCCTCCAATTTATTTTTTCCTTTTAATTTTTTTCGAGTTTTGTGTTAGGAGACGTCTCGATTTCAGAGTTAAATATCGATGTCCCCCGCGGGATTTTAAAAATCTCGATTTAATTGATAATTCTCGAATATTGGAAAACAAGTGTTCTGTTCAACTTATAAAATCGTTTTTTTTTGGCCTTATGACGGTGCATATTAGCCATATCACTGTGTTATGTAGTTATTTACGACATCCATGGCCCCGGGAGAGAGTTCTATCTACTAAATAAAACTCACTCCCGAACGGGATTCGAACCCGCAAACCATGGTGAGACCATGCGACCGAAGCCCTAAGCTCTAGCCCGCATGGCAAAATCGGAGTTGATTGTAGAATTTAATTTTGACATAACTAACAACGAGTTAGTTGGCGTTAAGCGATGATCCCGAGCCAGTACGATGTCAGGTACTCGTTAAAGATCCCTACCCTAGGTGAATAAAAATTTAGGGTAGGCAAAATTTAAGACTCCCATAGTAGACGAAAGAGTGCTCTGGTAGTGCTAAACGTACAGATGAAGAAGAAGACAGACGTGATAAAATTCATCTGTAAATATGTGCAGGTTGAAGATGCACGGAACTTTCCCATATTTCTGTACCAAAAACTCATTTAATGGAATTAGAGATACAGTGTTCAAACTTTCCAGAGCCCACTAACATTAGCCCCTTTGGAAAGTTCCGTGCTGCATATTTTTTTTTTATGAATTAAAAAAGGTTAGGTTAGGTTTTATGACTCATGCCCGGGCTTTAACTACGAGGTCATATCGCCTACTACCAGAGCGCTCTTTCGTCACTCTGGTGGACATGAGCCCGACTCTATTGTGGGAGTCCTAAATTTTGCCTACCCTAAATTTTTATTCACCTAGGGTAGGGGTCTTTAACGAGTACCTGACATCGTACAGGCTCGGGACCATCGCTTAAAGTCCCATCCGAAGGAGGGCGTGCTTAAGTTTATTTTACCTCCCAGATAAAATAAACTAAGGGCCTCGGTCGGGCTACGAACCCTCGACCTTGAGCTCAGAAGTCAAGCACGCATACCACTGAGCTACCGGCGCCCTGAATTAAAAAAGCCGTCAGTTGGTACAGTTGCCATGGCATCAGAGCTTTAGTTGTTGGCAACACTTCGATCTGGTTTCGAACCTGCGATCTTGAGTTCATTAGGCAAGCACTATATCTCTGAGTCACCGACGCCTTCATCACGGTTTTCAATTCTAAGTAATTTATTTAATTTTTTTCCATCTTACAGCTGAAGTTATTTTAGTGTGTCTCTCAGATAAGAGATGTCACCACTTTCTGGGGAAAAATCTGTCACCCTTTTTCCCTAGTAAAAAACAACCCATTCTAAATCTGGAAACTATATTTGTCTCAGTATGATGATTAAAATTACGCGTTGAATGTCTTTTATTTTTTGAACTATTGGTTATGCAAAATTTTTATAAAATTTAGGGTTGTAGACATCTGGAGAAAAAAATTTCGAATTAAACACACTTTTCAAATTTGAAATTCGTTGAGTGGATGAAACCAAAACAGGAGTTACTACTATTGTTAGATATAGTGTTCACACACACAATAAGATACCCATACACGAAGCAAATCTATCGTCACATTTATCTTCAGATTGATTTGACGTAAATTTTGACGGTTTAGGAGCGCGCACACACAGTTCGATATATCTCAATCGACGCAATGGAGCAGAATGAACTTTTGTTGTTATCTGCGGCTGTTTTGTTACGTAATAAAATTTAACGCAAAAAAAGCAGAGTCGTTTGGACAAAAGGATGGTTAATGAAAAGAAAACAATTTTCGCTCATCAGCTTTTTTAAAATATTCTAAATTATCTCTAGACCACGTACACATATCACAACTTAATACAGAAAATTATAAAAACAGGGAAGTTAAAATACCTACCTAATCTCTTTCACTTCACTTTTGTGTTTAAAAGGTTATTATTATAGATAAACTTATTATAACCTCCTTGATTATCGCCACGATAACCCCATACACCATACAATCAATAATTATTGTATTTGATCTTCAGATCAAAAATAGATCTGAAGACCAACCAATCGAACCCGATAACGACATACATTAAACGATTCATCGAACGATTGTCGATACATCTGACGATCGATTGCTTCGTGTATGGGACCTATAGAAGAAATGGTTTGTTCATTTTTGGATTTTGATCAGGTATTTGGAAAACATGAAATTTCTCTGTTATTGTATAACAGCTGTACGTTGAAGTAAAATGAGCGTGGACACAGAAATTAAATTGATTGCCCCAAATTTAGATTCATTCATACTTTTGTTGTTCAGTGATGACTAGTGTTCAATGAAGTTGAAACGTGTTTGATCCACGCGAACTGTTGTCAGTCGACTTGAATGATTCAATATCGACAGGTTATGTGGCTTCACAAATAAATAACAAAAAGGCTTCAATTTGCCTTTAAAGCTCCGGGCGTACTTTTCGAATAACTGTATCTTGTTTTTTTTTTTCAATATTAAATCTGATTTTGGAGAGAAGTTCTTTGAATTTTCAGTTTTAGATGAAGTTTACAAGAATTACCAGTTGAACGGTGTCCAAGGTGTAAAGAAACTATATATGGTCTCAAGGAATAAGTTGTTAAGTCGAAAAACGGCCAAAATGAGTTAAGTGTACTGTGATCATCTCCCAAGCCATCTGCGCACTGTGAAGAAGTTGGGAGCTCAGGACTCTAATACTTTCGGAAATATGAAGATGTGGGTTTCTTGGTATCTCGTAAAATTGTGTATGTTCTCGGTTAAATCAACTTAATCTACTTCTTTGAGGAATCATTAACGAGATAACTGCATTCAACCATTTATTCAACTATTCCAAGTGAAGAGGGTGTTTTCGGTTAAATCAACTTGCTCAACTTTAAAGAAGGATCATTCATGAGTATTTCAAAAAGTATGGTTAACACAACAGCGTCATCATTAGTAGTACATCTGTAATAGAATAAATATAATATACAACTGCCCCCTAATATATAAGGAAACGAGAAATAAATATAATATTCAAATCCCCTATACACTGTTTTGTTGGGGAGGTAAAGATCAATGGAAGATTATCAAATAAATTGGAATTGTGACAAATTACTGTTAGCACTATAGCAACCCATGAGATGGAACATCCGAGTTAAGGGGCATAAGATGGCTGACTGCATAAGTTGAGGTGGTGCTTGAAAGGTGTGTGTCAAGTATCTAAGTAATGAGACAAGAGCACTTGTTTCATAGCGGCCTACTTCAACTTAGCCTCCCAGGGGCCGGGTGGTTAAGTCTCAAAGCCCGAGGCACCAGTTATGGAAATGCCAGAGATTAGCTGTAAAGAGAGCTTACTTCCACATATCTCCTTGTCTCTTATCTCCTTCTTCTGCTTCACCCAATCTCCTTCAAATCCCGCCTCAATTTTATATATCCCATAATGTTGAGCCATCCTCCGCTTGAAAATAAACTGATAAGATATCACTCAAATGATTTACTGTTTAATTAAAGCAGAAAGCTTTAACAACTTAAGTTGAGGACATATTGTAGAAACTTATAATAAATAAATAAAACAAAAGACGCCTAAGGCCAACCTCACATTAGGCAATTCCGAGGCGACGCGACTGATACTCAAGTATCAGCCATTTGAGTTGCCTGTGGTTATGATACCCGTAGGCAACTTTTCACCTCACCCTGAGGATACTGTGCAGCGACTAGGATCTCTTCAGTCTCCATCTAGCCCTGGCGAGAAGCTGAGTTGTTCACCATGTCAAGTGAAGATTCTTCAAGTGATGAAGATGTCGTTGTTGCTTATTATTATTATTATTATAGAAAAAGGAAAATCCGAAGATTATGGCGCCATCCTTACATCGAAAGGAATGTTAACTGTTTCTTGGTGCTAAAGAGCTGAAAAAGTCGGATTCCAAGTTCGTAGAATTCTAACGAATGACGAAAGAATCATTACTAAACTTGATTGGCATTGTTTCTCCATCCATAAGACAGAGGAACACACAAATGCGGCAATGTGTGAGTGCAGAAGAGTGTATTCATGGCGAGGCGACGCAGGAGACTCAAGGGACGGGCGACCTTCCTAGCAGGTCGCTCGAGACTGGTAGGATACGGGTACGATACGCGTCTCCTGGGAGTGGCGTCGTTTGTGTCTCCCCACCACTCAACATAGGAATTGACTTCTAAGATACCCTCAAGATACTTGAGTATCAGTCGCGTCGCTTCGGAATTGCCTAATGTGAGGTTGGCCTAAGAAGCCATTATTTCTGGTTGTAAGTGAATAACCCAATTATTCAATTAAGTGTTTGCTCTCCCTTCACTGAAAATCAATAGTTGACTTTCACAGACTTCTGAAATCCCGAAATGTCGTGTCGATACATTCATTACATCGGAAGTTATTACGGTTTTTGAGTCGAGCCCCCTCTCCTCTGATCCTCCGATTCCCGATTTACGTGATAATCCATAGGTATCGTCCCTACGGGTTCGGGATCGGCCAAAGTGAAGGGGGAATTAGGAAGGTGGGCTTAACTCAAAAAGGTGTAATAACTGCCAATGTATTGAACGCATCTACAAGAAAAATAGTCCCTATGTAGTAAGTCAACAGCTGATCTTTAGCCATAACTAGGTCTAAGTCAACTAGGTTTAGAGGGATGAATGAATGAATGAATGAAAATAAAATTTATTCTGGGACCGAGGTCCCCTAAGTATAAATACATAAGTCACTGGACAGAGTAACAAATAAAATGAAATATCAGTGATGAAATAAAGGTGCTACAGTGGATAAAACCAAGAACAAAATAAATAAAACTAAATAAAAAGAATCATTATATAAAAATAAAATAGATAATGATGATAAAATTAAAAAATAAACAATAAATAAACTAAAAAAATAATAGTAAAAAAGGAGTTAAATTACAGATTCATTGAGAAGAAATCAAGATAAGATAAATGTGTCTAAATAAATATGTAGAGGATAAAATAAAATAACAAGAAAAAACAGTCTGTATATAAAAAACAAGATTATGGAGGAGGGAATCTAGCCCGGGCTTGCTATAAAATTATATTAAGAAAAACTGATGAAAAAAATAAATAAATAAAATAAAAGGATGAAGATGAAAAGATAGATAAAATAAATAAGATAAAGACAAAGAAAAGGGAGAGTGAATACCTACGTAGTTATTTAATTCGTGCTGAGGTCTCACCTCTCAACGGCGTCTATTCATGTATTTCTTTTCAAAATATTGTCCACAACATTATACTGGTTTTGGAGGTACGCCATCGTCAGTTTTTTTTTTTTTTTTTTTTTTTTTTTTTGCAGGTTAATTTGGATAGGCGCAGATTAATAATAATAAAAGAGATTGCTGCGTACCGAATAGAAAGGCTACGTGATGAAGATAATTTTGTTTTATAATTTAGATAAGAGGTTTATGAATAGCAAGAAATGAAATAGTTGGATAATTTTGGAGCTATTATTGGATAGAATTTCGGAAATATCCACCGCAAGGTTGAAATTCTCACAATGGGGACTATATGTCATGCATTCAGTTAGAATGTCTGACAGACAGTCCGACCCCGCAGGACTGACACAGAGGAGGGGGTAGGTACCTGAGCCATCAGATATCCATGAGCTTGGTGCGCCCTCTAAGTAACCGAGTTAAAATTACTTCTTCTTTCCTTTTCTTCTTTTTTCTTCATAGTCAGCTTTAAACTAACAACTTAAGTACATAAAAAACTAATATTTATTTAATTTATATAAAACAATATATAATATTCGTGAGAGGCCGAAAAAAGGAAAGTTGACTTGGAAACGACTTGAGACCCCGCCCTACACTCCCAAATAATGCCTGACTATTTTCTTCCCTCTCATAAACATTATAACTTTAGTTCACTGATTTCTGTTTATAATTGTAGTTAGTTATTACACTGACTCATGCCCAGGCTTTAACTACACGGTCATATCACCTACTACCAGAGCGCTCTTTCGTCGCTCTGGTGGACATTAGCCCGACTCCACAGTGGGAGTCCTAAATTTTGTTTACCCTGAATTTTAATTCACTTAATGTAGAGGGTCTTTAACGAGTATCTGACATCGAACAGGCTCGAAACCATAGCTTAACCCATCCGAAGGACGGCATGCTCAAAGTTTTTTTCAACTTCCAGATAAAAAACCCAGGTCCCCGCCAAGTTTCGAACCATCGATCTTGAGTTCAGAAGCGATAGATACAAGGTATATGGATCCCGAGAGGGGAAATTCATCCCCATAGATCCGCCACTGTGCACTTCTTCTCAATTCTTGTGATTTACTATAAGGAACCTCTTCAGTGAGATAATCAGATGATATTGGATATCTTGATGCAGATCTCAAATAGAGATATCACCAGGAATGTAAGACAGGCGTGACGATCGAAGAGCTCATCTAGAATAATGCTGTCGTTAGTATCTGAAACGGCGGGGCTCATAAAAGATAAGGTGGCAATGGCCTCAAGATCTCTCCGTCACCAGTAAAGGAAGGTTAAAGATGAGCCTCAGCCCTTTTAAGGGTTACAAGAGCATATCGAACTGTCTCTACGGCTGCGCTGCAAGTACTGCCCGAAGCTCCACCCATAGACTTGGTCTTGGATGGTGCTGTTGCCTTGTACTACTGTTGACACACTATGCCTTTGGGAGCAGATATTGATGAGCCCTTACGCCTCTGGAGCAGGAGGTGAGCGGACAGTCCAGACCAGAGCGTTGCGAAGACATTGTCCAGGAATGGATAGTGGAAAAATGGTAACAACGTTGGTCACAAAGTTCGAATGGCCGAACGACTTACGCATACTTTCCGGATGTCCTGATACGCCTGGACTCGACTCTGACCTCTGGATGTCCTATTATCAGGTCACGGAGACTAACTCCAAACTCTTCTTCTTTTGAAGGAAGAACAAGCCAAACTGTTCATGTGGGGGCATCGAGACTGCAGAACACGTAGTTCTCGATTGCCCGCTGTATGACCAGGCCAGGGTAGAGTTGATTGAATCCACGGAAGCTGGTGACGGAGACCGGCTACCCTGTGTTCAGCCGAGTTGTCTCCTCCTGGCGGAGAAAGAAGAAAGCACCCTAAACTGCGCCGGTGGTCGCCCCCGGCGTCGCATCGCATCACAGCCAGCTAACACCTCATCCAGACCCCGAGCTCCGTTGACCCGCCAAGGAGTGCCGCAAATGAAATTAAGGTGGGTTTTGGGCGACCGCCGATCGTTTCAGATGGTCGCTCCCAGACGATCAGAGTAAAAGAATTATTTTTTATTTTATAAAAAAAATAACAGTTAGGTCCTCTTCCCCGACAATTCGTCGAACGGTTGTTGTACCTTCCACCAGTCTCAAAAAGACAAGTTATTCTCGAGCATCATCAGATAAACCAGCTATTAGAAAATAAGAAGAAAGTGGCCTCGAGACCTCCCCCATATATAAGTGCGCTACTACATTGCCACCCCATAAATGAAAATTAAAACTTAGCCAAACCACTCTCTAGGGGGTGAGCCCCACATCTCAAAAGCAGCTAGTGCTCAAACGTTTCAAATTTATGAGAACCTCTAAAAATATGAGAGAGACAGAGGTCATAACAAGGTTCGTTGAGTGTGCTATTCAGCTCACGTCCGTCTTTTTGTAATTGGCAACGTTATCACACTCCAGAACTCACTCTCCGTACACTACAAGTACAAATAACACTCCCACTAACCTGAGAGCTAAAGATTTAAACAGAGGTACGTTATTTCAAGTTAATTATTTTCATTTATTAAATTAAATTAAGGAGAGAAAACCCGAGAGGAAATATTGTCCAGTGAATTTCCAGCTTATTATGTAAAGGTTGTAATGAGTTTTGTGAACAATCTGGCCGTGATTGTACAGAATTATGTCATAAATGGATTTCATTGTACTTTGGTTCAATTCTGAAATGAAATGAACATTGTTTGTTTTAACATTTTCATGTACTCCCAGTTGGGGCAGAATAGATGACCTCTCTAAAGGTTGTTGACATTTTTAAACTTTATTTTTCTAATTTATTTATCTATTTAGCATATTTGCAATCGGTAAAAACCGTAAGTAAATACGATGATAATTGAAGGGGTTAGAATCAAAATGGTCAAAGTGACATTTTTGAAAATTTTTCGTTAAGTGCATAATCGGGTACAAAAATGATCTGTTGAGGAAAAAAGTTGTACAAGAAATCCTAGCCAGTGCTGAGATCTAGTGGCAAATCACTTATACCATTTTGGTGACATGGAACAAGTAACTTAAACATATCAATAGTGACCTTGAAATTAAAATTTTTATTCAATTTTATGGTTTGCTAACAGCAACTTTCATCATAAAAGCAGAAGACATAAATTATAGATTTTTAAAATCAGTTAAGCACTTAATGCATGCTTTCTTCAAAGTTTTAAAAATGTCACTTGGACCATTTTGATTCTAACCCCTTCGATTATGGATACAGGACAAAATAAAATAGTGCATGGCAATAGGTAAAAAAATAATTAAATATAAAGAAATTAATTTAAATAATAAATTAATACAAATATAAGTAAATATAAATACATTTATTTACGAAATAAAATTTGTCATTAGTAATTGTGATGTTGAGGCATGACATGGAGCAAGTCGCTCTGCCATGCTCGCTTGAGGCGTCGTGGCAGATTTGTGGGGAGTGTGTTTGTGGATAATTTAACTTAAGTATTAAATAATATGTGTGAGGAAGGTGAGTTTTAAGTGTGTAGAGCAGGCCTGGGTGGCAGACACGATCAAACGCTTTTTCAATGTCCAGAAATACGCCTGTGCAAAACTCTTTGCCATTGGTGTATTGTTGAAATTCGAATTGATGATCTGGTAGAAGATTGTCTTGTGCAGTGATGTAGGTTAGTCAGTCCAGTAGAAGTCTCTCTAGTAGTTTGGATATCGCTGGAAGCAGGCTTATAGGGCGGTATGAGGAGGTCTGGTCTGGGATACATAAATAAATACAAATAAAAATGTCACAGTAAAGTGATGAGAGTTATGGAGGATTTATACATAATAGTAATCTATATATAAAATCTAATGTCTGTATGTTTGTGTTTTATAGACTCCTAAACTTCGATCCAATTTTGTTCTTATGTTTAGCAATTATTAAATAAAATAAAATGATAGATAAAACACTTTTTTGAACACTTATATTGTCTAATTCCACAAACATATACTTAAATGTGTATCGGTTTCGGCTTACGCCATCGTCAGCACAATGTTAAACAATAATTCAGATATTTGCCAGGCATACATATTTATATTAACCTAAGAGTACCTGAGGTGAAAGGGTCCCCTTCCTCTGGTAAAACCAGGGGGGTGGAAGTCTATATTTTAACTGTAATAGCTAACTGTGCACTTATTTGAAAAACAAGAAAATAAAATTAAAATATAACTAAAAACTAACATTACAAGAAAACAATATAACAAATGTACAATATACAGCTATGTAGGAAGTTATTTAACCTAGATTAATATTGCCATGGATATTTGGCTATATATTGTACATTTGTTATATTGTTTTCTTGTAATGTTAGTTTTTAGTTCTATTTTAATTTTATTTTCTTGGTTTCCAAACAAGTGCACAGTTAGCTATTACAGTTAGAATATAGACTTCCACCCCCCTGGTTTTACCAGAGGAGGGGACCCTTTCACCTCAGGTACTCTTAGGTTAATATAAATATGTATGCCTGGCAAATATCTCAATTATTGTTGAACATTGTGCTGACGATGGCGTAAGCCGAAACCGGTACACATTTAAGTATATGTTTGTGGAATTAGACAATATAAGTGTTCAAAAAAGTATTTTATCTATCATTTTATTTTATTCATTAGTATTTCCACTATATCAACACAGAACGCAAAAAAAAAAAAAAAAAATGTATTCGGACATTTAGCAATTATGTTCGTCGAGTCACCGAGAAGGTTTAGAACATAATTTTATCCCACCCTTACCCCACCCACCCCCGCATTTGGTGCATTTGCTTATGGAACAAAAAATATTACACGAATTGGCATAAAATGTTTTGTATTGAATTCTATAAAGCACTGGAAATGTTTCAGACTTCTTTCTATCCTACCCTTACCCGCACATGGATATTGCAACGCATGGCGGGTTTAGCTAGTAATATATACATGACAAATATATAATGTATACTGAGTAAAATATATACAATGCTAAAATACAAAAAGAAGAAGGGGTATAAATATAACAAAAATACAATATAGGAAATAAATCCCCCAAAATTCCACAGCGATGAGGCCATCCTCAATTCACCAATGAACCTAATTTTCAGCAGAATCGACCGAAGGGAAGGGAAGGGATCAACTGAAAAACCCTAATAAGGGCCGATGTAATTTGAAATAACATGGACATTTTATGAGGAATGAGAAGTCCCTAGATTAAATAACATATTTGATTTTCAGTCCAAATCATTGAGGAGGTAGATTTCTAGAAAGAGAAATGAAAAACTTAGTTGAGCACAAATAATTCAGGCTCAGGAAATACACAACAAGTGATTCAATGACGATTATTTTATTTTTTTTATATTTTTTAAATTTTTTTTATTTTTATTGTTTGAAAAAATTGAAATTCCAACGAAAATTCCGTATCGAATTCTTGACGGAATGCTCATAACTTCGGTAGCTTGGGAAATAAAATTGAGATGAAATCGCGAGCGGACTGTTCTACAATAACATAGAAATTCCACCCCATTAAAAAAAATATAAATTAAAAAACTTTAAAGGGTAGGACAATATAATTTCAAATAAAAAAAGTATTAACGATTAAAAAAAAAAAATCATTTGTTTGAGGAAAGGAGGATGGTGGAGGGGTGGGGGGTGGGGGGGGGGGGGAGGGTTCTAAAGTTGTTTAACTGTTATTGAACGAACGGAAGTGGAGGGGGAGAAGATGTATTGCCAAATTACCTGGTGGATTAAATTAAAGGCGTGATAGATTTATTACAGGGAGGGGGGGCGCCGCTGGAAGTTAGGCCCCCCTCAGTGACCTGGAATAATTAAGCCCCAGTATAATGTGCTGTGTTCACTGGCTCAATGTCCGCACCCCACTCCTCAGTTTGACACTCGTTTAGGGGGGGTTAAGAATCATTGATGGTAAAAACATTTATGTCACAATAAAGACATAGACTGACCTCTCTGATTTTTTAAATTTTCATGTCAGCCGGCTTTCGATGTTGCCCTCATTATCAAGCTCTTTACAAAAAATCCATAATTTAATAAAAAGATAAAAAATGCTAAAGGCCAAAATAAAGACATACTGAACTCTCTGATTTTTTTAAAATTTCATGCTAGCCGGCTTTCGAAGTTGCCCTCATCATCAAATTCTCTACAAAAAATCCATAATTTAATAAAAAGATATAAATAGCTAAAGGCTAAAATTAAACATAATTTGAATACATGCGATATAATCGATTGTACATAGAAAAAAATAACAGGACTTTCTTATACCAAACACAAATCACTCTCCCTCCCAGAGTTGTCACCAATTGACCGTTTGATGACTCAAACCAAATTTTGTGTCGATACATTCATGACATCGGGAGATATTAAAGTTTCTGGGTTATCCCCCCTCCCTTTGGCCGATTTGGCTGACATAGGTGTCGTCCGTCCTTATGTGGTTCTTTTCGGATAAAGACATGCAAGGAGACTATTGGCGAAAGGAAAGCGAGTGTCAGGATGGCGATGTGTAGAATCCAGAGACCCCCAGAGTTACTCCCTAGTTATAGCTTCCGGTGGCGGGAGCCATGGTGGCCGTGCGGGCTAGAGTGTAGAGCTTTGGTCGCATAGTCTCACCATGGTTTGCGGGTTCGAATCCCGTCCGGGAGTGAGAACTCCCTCCCGGGGCCATGGATGTTATAAATAACTAGATATAATAACACATGGATGGCTAGTGTGGTGTCTGACGAGGGCAACAAAAAAAAAAAAAAATAGCTTTTCCGGTAATAAAATAATCAAAAATATATTTATTTTTATTTATTTATTTTTTTAATAATTAATGGCAGTCTTTATTTTGCCGTTATGATGCCTATGTAACATTCTCTATGTAAATAAATGAAATAAAAATATTTATTTTTCAGTTATCAGAATTTCATATTTAATAATTATTATTGTTTTACTCAAAATACAATATTTTTTTTCTGCAGTTATGTTTTCGCTCTCCCTCCAAAGTCAATTGACCATTTGACTACAATTCGATATTTGACTTACGTAGTGGCTTTGAATCCACATACAATTGTGATAAAGTAAGTTATGTAAAATAAAAATAAATACAAAAATAATAATTGAATTAATAAAATTAATAATAAATAAACAAATAATAAAATTACATTTCCTGTAGAAATTTCAGCTGGTCTTCTACTAAATTTTGATTTCTACAGTAATTTCCGAAAAGGGCCCTAAAAAAATATTGAAAGTTCAAGAAAAAATTCAATTAACAAATTTCATTTGGATTTCTTAAAATTTACTAAAGAAATGCCATCTTGTTTCTTTTTTTCAAATGTTAACTCTAATCCAAAGGTATAAATTATCTTACTTGGTTCACAGGGTAATGAATAGCATAGAAAAAGAGAACAAATATTGGGTTTATTTACTTAAACCTACATCATAAATAAAATCAGAATATCAATATCAAATAAAAAAATCAAATTACTTGCAATAAAAATCTTACAAACTAATTTCTACATCAACTTCAGTCTCTTTTATTTTTAAATACTGTGGCCATTCTTTAATTCACCTCCTACCTCCTATTTCATTAAAAAAACTTAACCCTAAAAACACTTGTCTCTCTACTAGACTGTCCAACTTCACATCTCAACTTAGACTGGTTCACTATATTAGAACAGCTGATCGTCGTATTTTGGTTCTCCATTCATTGGTTGTTCACATTTCGTTTTTAAAACAAAATGCGGCTAGTCCATCTTTGTATATTTATTCACTAATTAAGTTACTTCACTTCAAACAGCTGTTTTTATGCAAATAATAATAATTGATTTTATGATATATTAATAATTATAATGTGATGTAAATTTTTTACATCACACTATATTTTGTTTACATTCATTACATCTGAAGTTATTAGGGTATTTGAGTCGACCCTTTCTCGCCCCCCCCCCCCCCCCCCCCCCCCCCCCCCTCCCCGTGGAACATTATTAAATGACATTTTTATAGAGCTTTAAATTTATGTATGAAATTTTGTGTTAATACACTGATTACAAAGACAATTATTAGAGTTTTTGTGTTCAGTCTCGCTCATAATCTCCCCGTACCTTTGGTCGATTTCACTCAAAATCATTAGGTGACGTCACGACGCGTCGTTGGAGGGTTCTGGATACACATATTAAATTTCGTTTCGATACATTCCTTCTATTGGGACTTATCGTGTTCATCATTTTCAAAATCAGGATGTCGGTCAACATTAAATTCTTTTGACAACTCTGGATCGAATTTCTGACCGATTACATAACTTCTCCTATACTTTGTACAGCTGTGGAAGAAGTAAAAACAGAAGAATTAGGATGAGTGTTAATAGAAAAGCGTTGGAGCGGCCACTTAGCTGAGTGGCTCTGTCTGGCAGTCTACTTTCCAACTAACCAACTCAGAGCCACTTTAGATATATGAGCAACAGGAGGTAGGATAGGCCACTTCTGGCACATTCTCAGTTATACACACTTAATGCTATCTATATAACCGGACCTGAATAGGTTCCAACCTGCATAGAAATTTCACAGATTTCAGAGTAACAAAGTCGTTGGTGAATCACTGGCAATGTAGGTACTTCCCCAAACTATCGATAGTCGGACAAACCGATAGTACTATCGATATTCTGAAACATGAATTTCGAACAAGAAAAGCAATCGCCGTTGTCGAGAAAAGAGTTCGAATTCCGTACGGTTGGCTATTCTGTCAGTAAACTAGAAAAGAGGTTTCGTCCTAATCAGTATTATCAGTTCCTTTAACCTACTTTGTTTTATTTAGTATTATTCTTAGTTCGATTTTGCTTCGTTTTCTTTTTAATTTTATTACTAGTGTAAGCAGGGGCGTAGCCAGGATTTTGAGCAGGGGGGGGGGGGGGCAAAGTTAGGCTACGAGGGTGGGGGATATAGACTCCCGGGGGCACAGCCCGCAGTTTCCGTGGTTAGCATTGCAGACTTTTTGTTACTAATTTGGGAGACTCGGACCTCTAGAAGCTCCCCCTGAGATAACCACTAACTGTAATATTTAAATTGACTTTACATGAGCAGCAAAAATACAAAGCGCAGCAGAAGCAAATGCACGCTGTGGTTTCTGTGCTTTTAGAATTAAATGACTCACAGCCAATACCGTGCATTTGCTGCTGCTGCGCTTTGCATTTTTACTGCGGTTGTAAAATCAGCTTTAAGGGTATAAAGTATAACATAAATGACGATTTCGAGCGAGGAAATAAAATGATCGAATTCGTATATATTTAAATAAATGTAATATGACTTGTTTTGTACATGTACATTAATATAACACATGTAACAACTATCTTGGTTTTTTACTCTGGCCAGGGGGGGCACGCGCCCCCCCCCCCTTCCCCCCCCCCCTGGCTACGCCCCTGAGTGTAAGGCATGAGCGGTGTGAAACGGAAAAATCATTCGTATGTATGGGAGCATTATGATATGCAAAAAGGAATACAGAACTTCAGGTAACAGGTCGAATCTCAAGGATCACCTCAAACCAAAACATCCGGTTATTTATTTTAATACTACTGAAGACGACGGAAACGATCCACACAAACATTTAGATGAGTCACGACAATGCCAAGGTTCTAATAATATTAAACTTTACTTGAGTTCTATCAATGTTTACGAAAATTCAGTAAACTTATCATAAAGTATAGAGAATATAGGCAAGAAATAGGAAAGTGCAAGTCCGCTAATTTTGAATGACAATTTAAGATTCGATATTATAATCCATACCAAAATTGTTTTAATGTTTAAATTGTAAATTAAAGTTTTATAAATAATAATCAAATATTTTAAATTAATTATTCATTTTATTAATAAATTATAATGAATTTACTTAGGAAATAAAACTAAATGTTCTTGTTTTTTTAATTAAAAAAAGTAATTAATATTAACATGACATGATACATCCGGTGTCTATCGACCAATCATTTAATTTGAAAAAATGTGACGGAAGTAGCGTCACAAACAGATTTTCTAATGTAGGATAAAGATCCGTCACTTAAATCTAGACATACCTTGAATGAGTTCTGTTAACGTTATCAAAACATATCGTCACTGATAAGCCAGCATAGTCCATCGCAAGTCCATTTTCTATAAAGATGACCATGTTTTTACAAGGGACTAAAAAGATATTTTAATGAGTTGGTGAATAGGACGTGTTATCATTGGAGACCATTTTATTTTAACATAAAAAGGTCATGTGGATGTACATCCTCATCTCGAATTATATTTAATCAACTAAGTTGTCACTCCCTCTCCAAACTCTTTGACCGATTTCACTCAAATTTTAAACCTTATAAAATCTCATTCATTACATTGGCAGTTATTAAGGGTTTTACCTCTCCCTTATAATTCACCCTCCCTTTGGGCGATTCAACTGAAACTCCCATTAGGTGGGAGGCTTGACACAAAAACTATAATAATTGCCATTGTAATGAGGATTCAAAACCTATGTAAGTCAACAACAGATTTTTAGCTGAAACGGTCAATTGGTTTTTGAAGGAATTGATTAATTCATTTGTATAGATACACAAATATAGATATATTATAGATATAGTCTCCCTAATGAGGAATTTGGTACTAGAGGTAGTTCAGTGAGTGGATAATATACAGTCTGAGCTCAAGAAACAAGGTTGTTTTTTTATCTAGGAGGTGAAAAAACCTTGAGCATGCCCTCCTTCAGATTAGACATTAAGCGATAGTCCAGAGACTTTACGATATCAGCTATTCGCAGAAGACAGTAGAGTCCGAGCTCGTGTCCACCAGAGCGACGAAAGAGCGCTCTGATAGTAGGCGATATGACCTCATAGTTAAATATTACATTTTTTTTTTTTTTACCAGGAGGGGGAAATACCAATCACGCACATCCAGGGAAGTGTGGGGCTCGAGCCGTGGCTCCACACCCACTAAAACCTTGTCAGCCCTCTCCTAGAGGGCCAACTCACCCATGATGAGCGCTGCAAATTCGCAGCCTTCATCCCACGACTCCTGGGAGCGCAGCATAGCGTCCATGTAACTGGTAGCAGTCAGTGGGACGCCCATGCTGAACTCCAGATTTTCCCTTCCCTCCTTAAAACTGGGGCATTTGAGGAGGACAAGAGGGGATAAGAGGGGGCGCAACTCAAAAATCCCGATAACGGTCGATGTGATGAATGAATCGTCATGAAATTTTGTATTTAAATTCAAAACCTCACTAGGATGACACCTAATATTGTTCAGCAAAATCGGCCGAAGGGAAGGAACCCGAGAAGGGGAGATCGACTCAAATACCCCAATAACTGCCGATACAGTAGTAATTTAGCATGAGTGAAAAATTGAATTTTAGTCCAGGGGGGAGAGCGAAAACTTAATTGATTAATTCGTGCTGGGGAAGTTCATTGCCGGTGATTTATCGACGATTTTTTGGTTTTCAATTTGGTTTCAAGTTGTCTGAAAACACGAAATTCCCGATTTCCTACATAACTTCTCCTGCTGCCGTGCAAAGTTTCATTAACCTTCGAGCTCTCGCATGTAGTGACGTTACACCAGCGCTCGCATGGCGGCATTTAAACCGCCCTTCACGAATCACTGGTATTTCGATGAAAAACCAAACGTACACAAATTTCATGGAAATAGAATAACATCAAATTTTACTTATCAAAATACAAATTGAAATTTCTTATAAGCATAGGTCCTCTTCATCAGCACTTTCCATTTCCTCTTCTGATTCACTGTCATGATCATCTTTTTCTATTACTTCTGGCTCGAAATCAATGTCGTCCTCAAAATCACAGGGATCCTCCAATTCCAATTCGTCAAGAATTCGCCTAATATCTTCTGGTCTGTTGTACCGTTCCATAAAACACAAATATACAAGAAATGATAGCGGGTACGTTTGTGGCTGGGTCGGACAGCAAAAAAATACAAATAAAACATATAACAAACATACAAACAATGAATAAATGAAAAGAAAGTGTTTAGGATAAACTATAGAACGTACATAAGACAAAAATACGAGAAAAATATACTTACATTTTTTTCACAATGGCGACAAGACTAATCGCAAGGCGCCACTTGCATCGCCGTGATCAACGTTGCCGGAGATCGTAAACTTTGCAACTGACTTGTGACCACTACACGACAGATAGAAAAATGGGACCAGCGCTATCTGTTGTGTTAATAGTTAACTAGAGAAACCCTAACGGTCCCGCCAATCTAACCAAGCGCATTGAGATAGGGCGCGAAATTTTCTGATAAGGCGGTGTAAATGCCTCTCATCCGAGCGCCCGAAGGTTAATAGAGCTTCTGTAGTTTCCCAGATATCGGTGGGGAGGGGGGAAGAGGGGGCAGACGGACGGACATCGAACACTCGTTGAAAGGGTTTCGTGAACGGTCTTCAATCAATGGATCAATGGAACCCTAGAAATCGTGGAAGTTTCTTGGAGAGGTCATTGTGAACGCCCTGAATGGGAGCACCACAGACTGTTGTTAGACAAGCTGCCCAGATTCGATCTCAGTTTTTCAATTAGTGCAGATAGAAGAGAGAAGAGAATGAAAGGAGTCTCACGGATCAACTCGACAGTAATTAGACGACTGGCTACCTCACCTTTAATGAGAATTCTTTTATTTTCCGAGATCGAACATGTTTGTCTTCTTATTACAAACTGGTAGCAGGCACACGAACAACAGTTGACTTAGATAGAAGCTCCTAATTCTCTATACTAAATTTTGTGTCGATAAATTCATTACATCGGCAGTTACTAGAGTTTTTCAATTGAGCCCCCTCCGTTAAACCCCCCATTTCTCATCGGCCGATATCACTGAAATTTGTCAGGTTACGTCCTCATTGAGTTTTCACTTACAATATGAAATTTCATTATAGAAGGAATTTGAGGTTCTGTCTTGTAAATAAAAACTCAGTAGGTATACTGAAAGGCTGAAAATCTATATGTATGGTCCTTATGGTGTTTTGGCCAGACATATAATATTTTGTATCGATACATTCATTCTATCAGTAGTTATTAGAGCTTTTATGTTAAGCCTCCCTCCTAATCACTACCTCCCCTTTGGTCGATTTGGCTGAAAAACAAAACATGTGGAATCTAGAGGTCGGAAAATGAGATTCCATTGAAAACTCTGTATCGAATTTTTGACTAGCTGGGAAAGTAAATAGTGTCTGAATGTGTGTGTATGCGTCTATAACTCACGACAGAATGGATGTATCGACACGAAATTTTATACGTGTGTTCAGAAGTCTTTAAGGACCATACCTATTGATTTCCAGCAAAATTAGATCGGGAGGGGGGGGGGGGGGGGGGGGGGGAGGTCAGAAGAGGGGGCTCAACTGTCAATTGTCACAAAATTTAGTATGAGAATTTTGATGCCCTTAATTATTAGCCCAAACGATCGACTGGTTTTGGAGGGGAAACGAAAAGTTTATTATTTCGTTCTGGGGAAGTACAATACCGATGATTCATCGACAAATTTTAAAAATTGATTTATTATAAGAGATTTACAATTTTCACTTGATTCTTTCTCCTTCAGAAAGTGGAACAGTTGAAATGATCCGAGAACGAGAAGAAGGAGTTTAGTATAATCCAAGGTGGGTATCAAGAGTTAAGTGGAGAGGCGGAGGGAGGCTCCGCACACTTGCCGATAACCAACCACCAAGATTGATCGTCTAATGGGAAAAGTGGATTTTCATTTTTCACATAGCTCTGATCTGGAGAGAGAACTCACTACGGAAAATCCTTTTATATATAGCAAAAAAAAAAAAAAAAAAAAAAATGTCTAAGATTGAAAGGAGATTGGAAGGAAACAAATTTTACGAATTTTCTTTCACTTCCAGCATTTTCCAATAACAATAAAAAAATAATGTAAATCACCGGCAATGTACTTCCCCAGAATCAATTAATTTTTTGCTCCCCCACCAAAATCAGTCGACCATTTTAATAATCAATACTTGACTCATATAGAGCTCCTTATAATAAATCTTGAGTCGAAAAGTAGTAGGATTTTTGAGTCATGAAGTTTTGACTTGAAACTAATGAAATTTCATGTCGATAAATGCCGAGTTGGTAAACAAATGTATCTTCACTTTTACTTCCCAGCGAAGTATAGGGAAAGTTATGTAATCGGTCAAAAATTCGAAGCAGATTTCATGTTTGTATGTCTCTGTGTACATGATAACTCCCGATAGAATGAATGTATCGACACGAAATTTTATATGTATATCCGAAACCCTCAAAGGGCGACACCTATAGATTTTCAGCCAATTCGGCCGAAGGGACTGAGAGTATTAGGGAAAGGCTAAACACAAAAACTCAACTTCCTGCCATTGCAAATTCAAAGTACTGCAAGGACGACAACAATCAATAATATGAAGATGGCTGATGTAGTGAGAAGTGATTATTTCGCAGGATGTCAAAAATAAGGTAGTCTGACCTCTCACAGATTTTTTATTTAAGTAAGCTAGCCGGCTTTCGAGGTTTCCCTCATCATCAGGCAGTCTGATAAAAATTTGAATAAACTAAATAATAAAAATAAATAAATAAAAATCTACAACAAACATTAACAATTTAAAATATCATGGATGGGGACAGACCTGACTCACCTGACTCAGATGGTGGACAGGAATAACTCGTCTGTCCCCATCCATGATATTTTAAATTGTTAATGTTTGTTGTAGATTTTTATTTATTTATTTTTATTATTTAGTTTATTCAAATTTTTATCAGACTGCCTGATGATGAGGGAAACCTCGAAAGCCGGCTAGCTTACTTAAATAAAAAATCTGTGAGAGGTCAGACTACCTTATTTTTGACATCCTGCGAAACGACAACAATCAGTTATGAGTGGAATCAGCCGAATGGGAGGGGAACTCAAAACTATCGATATAATGAATTGATCGACATCAAATTTTATATTTAAATTCAAAACCAGGATAACACTTATTAATTTTCCGTAAAACTGTCGGAGGGAAGAGGGGCTCCACTTAAATACCTAAATAACTATAAAGAATATATCGACACACAATTTAGTATAACGATTCGAAGTTAAATTTTGAGTTTCAGCCTATAATGTCAATTGGCTTTGGAGGGGGGGACATAAACGTAGTTGATTAATTCTTATTGGGAAGTAGCCGATGATTCATTTACAACGTTTTTGTAAATTTTTGTGAAATAGAGTGCCGAAAAATAGCACAAAAGATCAGAAAGTAGAGGATCAACACTTCCCCACCTGAAACTTTAAATTCTCTCTTCTCTAAATGTATGATAATGGAGACAAAACTGTTTCACCTGTAAGATACAGAATTATTCATTGATTCAAGATTACAATTTATTTCCATTTACTTGAAGGTAGAAGAAACAACATCTGGTAGAAGGCAGCAACTGAACAGGGTTCGACAGTTGGATAAAAACATTCGTTTTGGTGTACTTAAAGATTTATTTTGTACTTCCAAGTGAAATCAAACAAAATAATAAATGTCACTTCATGTTTCACTAGATTGTTATAATTTTTGTCATATCAATATTGTTAGTTATTATTACGGTTCAGCAAAAACAACCAACATCAAACGAATTCAGGCGTTTCAGTCAAAAACCCTCAGACTGATAACACAGTGCCCCCCATACATAAACAACAGTACACTTCATAACGATCTTATGATACACACAGTACCTGACACAATACAAACTACTTACAAACCCAGAAATACGTACTTTATCTTCACAACACTTACCGCAAAACCCCCCACGAAGGTTGAAGAGAAGATGGAACCGCGACTAACTGCCACCTTGAATCATATTCGTTCTTAATTTTTTTATTTTTTTACATTATTTTCCTTTACTTTTATCATCTCTCTTACCCATTCATCAAAATTGTCTTTCAATTCCTTTATATTTATAATTTTTTTTTTTTTTTGTTTTCAATATCATATCGTCTACTATCAAAGCGCTCTTTCGTCACTCTGGTGAACATGGGCCTGACTCCACTATAGGAATCCTAAATGTTGCCTACTCTAAATTTTTAATCTGCTAGGGTAGGGATCTTTAACGAGTATTTAACATCGTAATGTCTCATCCGAAGGACGGCGTGCTTTAGGTTTTTTAACCTCCTACACAAAAAAAAACCTAAGAATCTTTGCCGGGTTTCGATCCCGCGATCTAGAACTCAGTAGGCAAGCACGCATACCACTGAGCTACCTGCGCCCTCTTTTTAGATGTTTATTAAATACACAATAGACATTTTTTTTATATTTTAATTATTTTATGCATACTTGTTTATAAGTTCACTTGTACTTTTACCAGTTTCTGAATTCTAAGTTCTATATTTGTTTAAAAACATTGTTGTTTATGTATGTTAAGAATGGCCACGTGATAATTATATAAATATTTCGATACACATACACGAAGGAACTTTTAATACATATTTGAAAGTGCATTTATCATGTTCTATCTGGAATGTAATGTGAAGCTTACAAAATGGAGTGGAAAATAATGTCAACTAGAAATGAAGTGGAAAATGATAAAACATTGAAGTTTTCGTGGAAAACATCGTTCTGTTGTGATTTCTTGGCCTTCATTGCGCAGTTTATGTTTACTTGCATTACAATGAAAAAATTCATGATTATGAAATTAAAAAAATCATTTTTGAGGAAAATATTCAGGTTTATAGGGTATGGTTCCATACTGGACCGCAATTTTAAATCGATACTTCGCTTCTTCCACCTCGATTTAAAAAAATCTTCTATACAAATTGATATATGTAATTCTTAGAGTTTGAAATTTAGTAAGTTATTGCGACTCATGTCTGGGCTTCAACTACAAAGTCAAATCGACTAGTCTTTCGTCTCAAAAACTTCGTCCAAAAGCTCTTTAGTCATAACTAATATTAACTATTTTTTTTAAAATAGATCGATGTTTCGATTGTTGGACAATTAAATCGAAACTCATGTGGAATCTCTGGACATGTGAGAAAAACCCCACAACTTTCTAACTCATTTGATCACAGGCAGCTCTCTTCAAAGGGTCTTCGACCAACGTTACCTCAATGAGATACAATAGACATATTTGATGCACGCTAAGCGAAGACCTGCTTCACCTGTACATAATGGCGGCCCTGGCAGTTCTCTCTTCACCTACAAAACACTTTTTTTCGGGTGACCCCCTGAGGGGGGTTCGGTCACATCACCCTATTGCGTTGGGGAACAGGTAACCTTCTTCGGCTGTGGACCGACTCGATGGCTACGGTCCAGACTCATCCTTGGCTTGCGGCGCTTCACGTGGTGAATCAGCGCCGCCCTTGGTCCGTCGTGTAGCGGGCATTCAAGACCTACGCGTTCCGCAGTCTCGACGCCACCACACGAGCAGGCAGGGCTGTTTTTCCTCTTGAGGAAGAAGAGCTTGGTGCTGATGCCGCGGTGACCTGATAGCATCTGCGACGTCCAATGGTCTGGTTGTATCCATGGAGAGTCCATCTAAAACACTAAAAAAACTGGAGAAAAAAAATTATTAAGTTTCTAGTTTTCAACTTACCAATTAGTGATGAGCAATAAACAGCCAATGGGAACACTCCCTGTCTCCCATGAACCAATCAGGAAGCAAAACGCCCCCCCCCCCCCTCCCCTCCACTAGCAATCAACTATCGAAAATATAAATGGACATGGTTAAGTTTATAGCTGGTAACATAACTGACATTGCTTGTTCTAATTGGAATAACATCAGTTATCAGACGTAATAAAATTGATATTTCAAAAGTTCGTTTCAACGACAGTAACTTTATTGCTCTTCAAAATTTAACGGTTCATAAAAATATTTTATATGACTACTAGAAAAGATACGATACTAGTGGAGTATAAAAACTTAGGATTAATCAAAAATTAATCCGTGACGAAGAATCCTTCTCAGATTAAATATATTTGTGACTTATCTATAAAAATAAAATATATCCTGTGAAAATTAAAAACATTTTATAAATGTTAAATAAAATAAAAATAAAATAATTGAATTAATAAAATTAATAATAATTAAATAAACAAATAAAATTACTCAGGTTGTCAAATAAGATGTTGTCTGACCTCTCACAGGTTTTTATTAGTATTAGCTAGCCAGCTTTCGAGGTTGCCCTCATCATTAGGCAGTCTACAAAAGAAACCACGCAAAACAAAAGCAAAAAAAAAACAAAAAACAGTTCTGTTGGTTTTTGGTTTTGTGTTTTTTTGGTTTTATTTGAGTTGCTTAAGGATGGTTTCTTTTGTAGACTGCCTGATGATGAGGGCAACTTCGAAAGCCGGCTAGCTACTTACTAATAAAAATCTGTGAGAGATCAGACTACATCTTATTTGACAACCTGTGAAATAATCACTTCTCACTACATCAGCCATCTTCATATTAAATAAAATTACCACATTATATATTGATATATATCAATAGTGTCGCTCCTTTGGGTTCTGCGTAAACATACTGAATGTCAACTTGATACATTCATTCTATCGGGACTTCACTGTCCTCCGACTTACAGACAGGAAGGATATTTTTTTTTCATATTTGAATTCAGGGAGTCGGTTAAAACTCAACGTTGTCTTCCCACTGTTTTATTTTTGAACTGAACAGGTTTTCAAGGCGACAGCGTCATCAGTGGCGCATCCCACCCGTACAGTGTAGAGGCTAAAGGACTATTGGCGCCTTAGTTTTCTATACGAAGTCTCATCCAACACCATTATACTATCAAGTATCTACTATCTACTTAAGTATCTTGGTATAGCTCGGGATGCAACAGCGGGCACCCAGCTTATTATGCGCCGGACAACGGCTGCTGCATCGAACAAACTAACTTCGCTCCGCTCTGTCCATAAACTGCGCCAATATGTATATTTATAAATTAGTTTAAAATCTTGAATAAAAAGATGTAAAACCAACAGGGGAATAAAAGTTAAACAGAAACTTCAATTTCCTGAGGAAATTAAAATAATTTGGCTTTCAAATTCAATGTAAATTCAATTATTAAACCATTAAAGAAAATTTTCATTAATATTTTTATTTTATTTATTTAGGAACAATTACTGTTGTAATTGGCTTTCACTGCCTTTCTCCTTCCTTCGCTTTCCAAAGTTCTAATCACATTCACACAGAGCAGACGCAAAAGCCAGAAACACACAGTCGGAAATGGTCAAATGCCAGAAACACAAAGTCGGAAATGGTCAAAAGCCAGAAACACGCAGTCGGAAATGATCAAAAGCCAGAAACACACAGTCGGAAATGGTCCCAAGCCTATATGATGTAAGATACTAGTTAAAGACCCTTCCTACCTTAGGTAGCTTTAAATAACTGTTCCTATACTTATACAAAGCTATACAAAGAATAGTAGATACTTGTTAGTATAATGTTGTTGGACGCCAGTAGTCCTTTAGCCTCTACCATGTACGGGTGGGATGTGCCAATGATGATGACGCTGTCTCCTTGAAAACCGGTTCTGGTCAAAAATAAAACAGTGGATAGACAACGTCTTTTGTTTCTTTGAGAGGTATAGGTGAAGTTATTTAAAGTTACCCAAGGTAGGTAGGGTCTTTAATATCTTGTAGTAACTAAATCTGGGTAGGCAAAATTTAGGACTCCGACTATAGAGTCGGGCTCATGTCCACCAGAGCGTCGAAAGAGAGCTTTGGTAGTTGGCGATATGCCAGGACACGAGTCACAATAACTAACTATTAAATAGTTACTGTCTGGGCTGTAACTACGAGGTCATATCGCCTACTACCAAAGCGCTCTTTCGTTTTTCTACAGAGGGAGTTCTAAAGTTTGCCTTCAGGTTTACACATTTGTGTTAGTGGTCCCGATCGTCCCGAACCTGTACAATGTCAGGGTACTCATTAAAGACTCCCTACTCCGTGAATAAAAATTTAGGGTAGGCAAAATTTAGGACTCCCATAGTAGAGTCGGGCTCTTGTTCACCAGAAAGAGCGCTCTGCTAGGAGGCGATATGACCTTGTAGTTAAAGCCCGGGCATGAGTCATAATAACTAACTATAGTACAATAATAAAAGAAAACATATAAAATATCATATTTTCTTGATGTTTATGGTTCAACTCAGATATTTGTAACAGTCAGAATGTTCCGTTAAGGCAGGACTTGGCTAGAAGACAGGGAGTCACAGCCTAAGGTAATCTCAGCCTGTACTTATAAATATGCTAATCTAGCAAAATTAAATATAATTTTTGAACCATGTGCGTACGCAGAAACCGGTATGCTATATGCATATACTCTTGTATGACAAAAAAGTTAGACAAGTTCTTTGTTTGTATTAGCTGCCTGCTATATTGCGATCGCAGAAATGTAACTTCTATATAACAAGAAACATATTTTTATCAAACAAGAAAATTATAGCTGGGGAAGTATATTGCTTGTGACTTTCCTTCCTTACTCGCCCTAATACAGTACAGAGATATAACAGAAGGTTGGCTGAGACAGGCAAGTGGGTGGGCGAGTGTTTAGAAAAATATAGATATGGAGCTGGGGAAGTATATTGCTTGTGACTTTCCTTCCTTACTCGCCCTAAGACAGTACAGAGATATAACAGAAGGTTGGCTGAGACAGGCAAGTGGGTGGGCGAGTGTTTAGAAAAATATAGATATGGAGCTGGGGAAGTACACGGCTTGTGACTTTCCTTCCTTACTCGCCCTAAGACAGTACAGAGATATAACAGAAGGTTGGCTGAGACAGGCAAGTGGGTGGGCGAGTGTTTAGAAAAATATAGATATGGAGCTGGGGAAGTACACGGCTTATGACTTTTCTTCCTTACTCGCCCTAAGACAGTACAGAGATATAACAGAAGGTTGGCTGAGACAGGCAAGTGGGTGGGCGAGTGTTTAGAAAAATATAGATATGGAGCTGGGGAAGTACATCTTGTGACTTTCCTCCTTACTCGCCCTAAGACAGTACAGAGATATAATAGAAGGTTGGCTGAGACAGGCAAGTGGGTGGGCGAGTGTTTAGAAAAATATCCTCCAGAGTGCTCCACCCTGCTCCTCTGTGTGCATTGTTCTCAAACATCAATAGACCCCCCCTCTCCTAAACATTTCATTACATTATTTATTTTATCTATATATTTTCTTTTATTTGTATCCCCATCATCCCCTATAGCCAGTAGACTTAAGCCGACCCATTTATTTTATTCCCATCATCCCCATATAAGGGAAGTTAGGTAATCGCTCAGAAATTCGATATTGAAGTTTCAACAAAATTTCATATTTTCCAACCCCCTCATTCCAAATTAAAGAAAAAAAATAGGTGAATCGCCTCTAGTTTACTTCCCCAGAGCGATTTATTATCAATTAACTTTTCGCTCCCCATCCAAGACCAGTGAACCGTTTGCGCTAATATTCAATTGTTGACTTACATATGGGTTCCTAAATCCTCATACTAAAGTTCATGTTGATAAATGCATTACATCGGCAGTTATTAGGGGTTTCGTGTTATGCCACCCCCTAAACCCCCTTTCTTGGGCCGAGTTGTCTGAAAATCAAAAGTTGTTATCCTTATTTAGTTCTGGTTGCACATAAAACATATTTCGTATCGATACATTCATTCTATCGGGAGTTCATAGACACAGATCGTTTTTGTAATCGATAAACATGAAATGCATGTTTAAGCTCAACATCAAATTACATAACTTCCCCTATACTTTGTGTGGTCGGTGAATCACCGGCAATGTACTTCCTCAGCAAGAATAAATCTATTATGTTTTCGCTCTCCCTCCAAAAACAATCGACTGTTTGGACTTAATAAATAGTCGACTTACACAAGCTCCATTTCTGTCTGTCTGTTCTCAAGTTATAATGATTTTTAAATTTTATTTAAACAAATTTCTGTTGCAGGTGTACACGCCAACCGGTTTTCAGAAGTACTCGGTCTCCTATGACGTGGGGGACGTCCGAATGCTCTTCGCCATCTGGGACACTGCAGGTACCTCTCAAATACATTTTTTTCTCTTGCCAAATAGAGTTTCACACTCAAGTTGAGTATATCAAATGCAGGATGGGCCTAGGAATTTGTCCTGGCTGCAATTACACTACTTTCAAGTATTGTGATCATCTCCCAAGCCATCTGCGCACAGTGAAGAAGTTGGGAGCTCAGGACCCTAATACTTTCGGAATTATAAAGATGTGGGTTTCTTGTTATCTCGTAAAATTGTGTATGTTCTCGGTTAAATCAACTTAATCTACTTCTTTGAGGAATCATCCACAAGATAACTGCATTTAACCATTTATTCACTACGGCAGACTATTCCAAGTGAAGAGGGCTCTTTCGGTTAAATCAACTTTAGAGATGCATCATTCACGAGTATTTCAAAAATGTATGGTTAATAATTAGGTAAGTGTATAAAAATTAGGTAAGTGTGGTCAATAATTAGGTAAGTGACGGGGAAATATTAGGTAACTAAGGGAAAATCCAAGAAAGGATTAACAATATTCATTTTCATTCACTCCTATATATTTAGAAGGTATATGATTAATAATGATGCAAACATAATTTATTTATTCAAAAAACAGGGTTTACACGATTAATGCAAATGTAAAAAAGTGCTGCACTGAAAAGTTACGAATTTAGACTTACCAATTTATTCCCTGTGACGATAGATATATTTTGTTCAATTATAATTAGAAGGAAATTTTTTATTTCTATCCAGAGATATATTTAACAAAGTGATGACAACTGCCATATTTAACAAAGTGATGACAAATGTCATATTTAACAAAGTGATGACAACTGCCATATTTAACAAAGTGATGACAACTGCCATATTTTCGTTGCTTCTTCTCAGAGTTAGAAATCATGAATATTACCTTATTATTATATTTTTTCACATTAAGCGGAATTAAGGTCCATTAGCATAATCTCATTTTAATGATGAAAACATGTAAATATGAAAAGAAATTAAATCTTTTATATAGGACAAGACAAATGTAAGAGATTAAGGACTGAGTTAGTGGTCTGAATATGAGATCGTTTTTATAATACTGTTTATACATATTTTTTTTTTTATTTATCCAGGTATATGTTTACCTCTACATATACATATATAGAATTTCGTGGTCATTCATTCTATCAGGAGTTACCGTGTGTATAGACGCACAAACATAGACATGCAGTAATTTTTTTTTTTTTCTCATATTTGAAATTAGGGATATCGTTTAATTTCTGACTGATTGCATAACTTTCCCCATACTTCGTATAGCTGAGAAAGTGGCCATAAGAGAACGTTTTTATACCAACCAGGTTTTTAGGATCTGTAAAATGTGGTTGGTATAAGAAAGTAAGATATATTAAAATTAGTTGCCATCCCTTGGAACTGAGCTCTATAACTTTAGTAACGTTGGTCCTATCTCAAATTTGAGGGCAAATAAATGTGCTTCGAGATGTTATTTAAGATGGTTATCGGCAAGTATCTGAAAAATCGGTTTTCCAAAAATTATATTTATATAAGATGTGCCTTTCAGTTTTATCTACAACTTTTATTTATAGAGAATTTTGTTCAGGTCATAAATATAAGAGAAGTACCTACTTGTATTCCATATAAAATTGTCTCAATTTTTGTCTGATTTTGGCGAAAATCTAACATCTTCATTTTGAGTTGGACCGCTGACAAAGTTCCAATCGTACACAAAGAGAACAGACGTACCCGCAGACGGACATCATTGCTCAAATGATCAGAGAGTCTTGAAGTATAAATTTCTTTTTAAATTATCGATCTCATATTTTTACATGATTACAATAATTGCTACATATACTAATGGTAGTTTAACCAGAATACAATTTAAATCATTATTGTCATCTAATGCTATTCTATTTCTCCTAATATTATATATAATAGTAGATGTTTGCTAGCGACCGTAGAATTCAAAATTCTGGGGGTATTGAGGGTCATTCAATGATGAAAACACTATTCAAATGCCAACGTTTCGATATATTTCATATCATCATCAGGGCCTAACACAAACAAGACAAACATGGGGGAATCAAGATTGGAAAAATATAATGAGTGATCGATTAAAATTATATATAGGTACATAAATATACACTCACAACATACACATATCCACATAAATACATATATACATAACTATACATCCATATATATTCATCATTGACTGACCCCCAGAATATTATATATAATATTACTTATTACTATTTAATCCTATTATTATTTACCATTTATTAATATTTTTATGTCGTATTAATTTTTATTATCATTTTAAACATTTATTATAACTAGGCTCAAATCTTATGATTCACAAACAATATCTGAAATTAATATTATTATACCGAACCAAAATATTGATTATTTTGATTTAAATTTTAAAGGTCAAATATATATATATTTATATTGAAAAGATCCTTTCTTGTTGGTAAATAAAATTTATTATGTACCTACTTGAACTCTAAGTGATAGATGTACTTAATTTCTTCTTTATTTGTAAATTATGACGACTAGACTCTGACGGTCATCTGACCAAGAGGTCGTCTTTGGTATAAGATTTTTGATTTTCGAATTATTTCTATGTGTGTATTTTATTTATAAATAAATAAAGATTAATAATAATAATAATGGTATAAGAAAGTTCCAAAATAAAGGGGAAAGGGGGCGGAGGGGGGGATTGAAAATGAAATTTTAACATTGAAAATGTCCCGTCAGGAGTCGAACGAGGAATATTTAGCAAGATCAAAGCAAGCAAGGCTCACAGCCAAATACTTGTAGGCAGAAAGGCGTCAGTGATTGATAGGCATAAGGGCATCTCAATCCTCACGTTGAAAAATTCATTCTAGGATTCAGCTGTTTGAAAAAGAAAAAAAAAATGAAATTCCAAAGAAAACTGAATTTTTTGATCGAATATATAATTACCTATACTATGGATTACCTTAAAGAGAAAAACCGCCGCGCAATAAAACGGTATAAGGATTAGATTGGTAATGGTGGGGTAAGAGGGCGTGGTCCTATATATTAGGTCAGCTGTGAGTTAGTGCTATGTTCCTCCACTCAACTAAATCTATCCACATATATATCTGTCCTCGCCAGCTTCCCTTCCGGGGGGGGGCTCCAAATTTGTGATACTTCCCTTCCTCGAAGATATTCTTTATTCTTTCAAAAGTATCAAATCCCCACGTAATCTTATATAGAGAGTTAGGGATGGGATATCAAAAGCAAAATTTTATAATATCGATATACAAATAATATTGAAGGTTAGGTTAGGTTTTATGACTCATGCCCGGGCTTTAACTACGAGGTCATATCGCCTACTACCAGAGCGCTCTTTCGTCACTCTGGTGGACATGAGCCCGAATCTACTGTGGGAGTCCTACATTTTGCCTACCCTAAATTTTTATTCACCTAGGGTAGGGGGGTCTTTAACGAGTACCTGACATCGTACAGGCTTGGGACCATCGCTTAACGCCCCATCCGAAGGACGGCGTGCTTAAGTTTATTTTACCTCCCAGATAAAATAAATTAAGGGCCTCGGTCGAGTTCCGAACCAACGTTCTTGAGCTCAGATGCCATGCACGCATACCACTGAGCTACCGGCGCCCTCGAATACCCTAGTTGATATTGGATTATGGGCAAAATACGCCTAGTCCAAATAACAATAATTTTAAGAAAAAAATCAATTATCACTATTGAATATGAATTATCATGAAAATTGAAGACTCATAGGTACAAAAAATTAATGATGAAGAAAAAACCAATGCAAATATTTTAATTATAATTATTAAAATTTTATCAGTTTTATGGATATTGAAATATGAATATATTATTGCTTCAAAATTGCGAAAAAATTTCGTAGTTTTGTCCCATATTTTGAACACTTTACCCTTATCCGAAAATGCTCAAAATCTAATCAGGCCATTATCACGTGAGTCCGAACTTACTAAAAAAATTTCATCAAAATTGATTCAGATGATTTTTCCTCTTCCTCCTAGAGTGTTTACAAAAAACAGGATGCACACACATATCTGTTTTTTTTTTTTTTTTTCATAATATTGTATCCGATATCGGAATCCGTAATCTTGGGACCAAACATCGATATCCCGATATAATCTGAAGCTTCTTTATAGATGTTAAAAAATCTATTTATATCAAAATATCGATATTCCATCCTTATAGAAAGGTTAGGTTAGGTTTTATGACTCATGCCCGGGCTTTAACTACGAGGTCATATCGCCTACTACCAGAGCGCTCTTTCGTCACTCTGGTGGACATGAGCCCGACTCTACTGTGGGAGTCCTAAATTTTTTTATTCATCTAGGGTAGGGGTCTTTAACGAGTACCTGACATCGTACAGGCTCGGGACCATCGCTTAACGTCCCATCCGAAGGACGGCGTGCTTTAAGTTTATTTTACCTCCCAGATAAAATAAACTAAGGGCCTCGGTCGGGCTACGAACCCACGACCTTGAGCTCAGAAGTCAAGCACGCATACCACTGAGCTACCGGCGCCCTCTCCTTATAGAAAGTGTATCAGTCGAAGTAAAAAATCTAAGGGCCTCGGCCGAGATTCGAACCCGCGAACTCAAGCTCAGTAGGATGACACGCTACCTCTGAACGACCGGCACCCTCTGAAGTGTCCATAACTTCGGGATATTACAGTTTTTGAGTCTCTTGAATTTAACAGGTTATAGTCCTCATGAGGTTATGACTAAAAATATGAAATTTCATATCGATACTTTCAATACATCGACAATCACTACCGTTATTTAGTTGAGAACCCTCTGATCCCCCCCTTCCCTTCGGTTGATTCTTTATATATATATATATATAATATATATATATATATATATATATATATATATATATATATATATATAAAATTTTGGAACCTTTTCTTTGTTTAAAGAGAGTAGTATACTTAGATGAGACAATAGGTAGACCATGGATAATACTGTTGTGCGGAATTGCCTATTGACCTCTGGTCAGGGGCTGAGGTCAACCCTCTCCTGATAGGATTTCATGGTGATGAAGTGGTTTTGTGTGGAGGGCTTTAAGAAATTTACATCACAATTGGAGAGAGAGAGAGAGAGAGAGAGATTGGAGGTTTAGAATCGGAAAGGGGGGGGGGGGGGAATTTATAATGAACTCATTGACAGGTCGGATCAGCAATAGGTTATTTGTTGCCTCAAAGAAAATTATAAAATTTTTATTTATAATTACCAATTTTTTTTTTTTACTTCCCTGGCTAAACGAAGTATAGGGGAAGTTATACAATCGGTCAGAAATTCGATGTTGAGTTTTTACTGAAATTTCATATTTTCCGAGCTTCAGATTCCAAAAATGAAAAAAAAAATTTCCCTGTGTCTCAGTGAACACGATAACTCCCGATAGAATGCATGTATCGAGACGAAATTTCAAATGCGTATATACATATATATAACAAGTTTATTTTTTTTTAAATATACGTTTTACATATTTCAATTATAATACCTCGAAAAATAGAAAACTAAATTTTTCTGTCTACAGGGGACCAGTCTTATACTAATTCGTGTTGCAGATAATTTATTTTTTAAATATCTTCTTTTTAGTTATGCAATCTTTAAGACGCTATAACTCTGTGCTCCTAACTTCAAATTTGACAAAAATTGTTAGCTAGTAATCTCATAAGAAACATTTTTGTAATAGACGATTTTTTCATACAACCAACCTTAAATTAAACAAACTTCTGAAATTATTATTATTAATTATTTGTGTGTTTGAGTTAAGCCCCTTCTAAGACCCCCCCCCCCCCTTCCCTTTGACCGATTTCGTGGGAAATTAATAGTTATCCTTATGGTTTTTTGCATTTAAATATACATTCATTACATCGGAAGTTATTGGGATTTATTAAATGAGCCCCCTCCCCTTCGCCTGATTCAGCTGAAAATTAATAAATGATGTCCTTATAGGGCTTTGAATGTAAATATTAAATTCTGTGTCAATACATTCATTACAAGGGCAGTTAGCTGACGACTGAAAATCGATAGTTGTTGCCTTTATGACAGACACACATACACAAAATTTTTCCTTTAATTTTTTGAATCAGAGGTCGGAAAACCCGAAAACTCAACATCGAATTTATGATTGATTACATAATTTTCTCTATACCTCGGGAAGTAAAAAAAAAAAAATCCGGTAACATTAAGTTTTAAGCTGAGAGGATGGGACGGCTTGCCCTATAGGTGGATCTAATCCTCCATCAGTAAATCATTTTTGCCCTCTGACTGAGCCTGGCAATTTGCCATTCCACAAAAAATAAAAAATAAATTAAATACGGGAAAATACAATTCTACAGTGGGATTTTTTTTTTTTTATTATTTAATTTTTTCTAAACATTTTTCCTCTTTTTGTTTATAGTAAAATATAATTCCTAGACTCTATAAAGTGCTATTAACTAAAACTACCATAGGTACTTCATAGCGACGGGGTAGTTATTATATTTTCCTTGGGGGTGGGGGGAGGGGGGTTGTTAAACGCTAGCGGATTAAGTCTACCAATGGTATCCACTGGGGGGGGGGGGGGGGGGAGGCCTATTTATGATCTCAGTCATTCACAATCCTGGCATCTTATATCCCCAGCAACACCAAGTATAGAGGGCGCCGGTAGCTCAGTGGTATGCGTGCTTGCCTTCTGAGCTCAAGATCGTGAATTCGAAAACCGGCCGAGGGCCCTTAGTTTATTTTATCTGGGAGGTCAAATAAACTTAAGCACGCCGTCCTTCGGATGGGACGTTAAGTGATGGTCCCGAGCATGTACGATGTCAGGTACTCGTTAAAGACCCCTACCCTAGATGAATAAAAATTTAGGGTAGGCAAAATTTAGGACTCCCATAGTAGTGTCGGGCTCATGTCCACCAGAGTGACGAATGGACGCTCTGGTAGTAGGCGATATGACCTCGTAGTTAAAGCCCGGGCATGAGTCATAAAACCTAAACCTAACCTAACACCAAGTATAAGGAAAGTTATATTATCTGTCAGAAGTTCGATGTTGAGTTTTCAACGGAATTTCATGTTTTCATAAATTCATTGCATCGGCAGTTATTACAGTTTTCGAAATTTCGCAAAATTTCGAACTCCCATTGTAGAGTCGGGCTCTTGTCCACCTGAGCGACAAGAGCGCTCTGTTAGTACTGAACATTTATGTTTATTAATAACATTACATGATAATTAGGTTAGGTTTAATGACTCATGCCCGGGCTTTTAACTACGAGGTCATATCGCCTACTACCAGAGCGCTCTTTTGTCACCCTGGTGGACATGAGCCCGACTCTACTATGGAAGTCCTAAATTTTGCCTACCCTAATTTTTTATTCACCTAGGGTAGGGGGTCTTTAACGAGTACCACATCGTACAGGCTTGGGACCATCGCTTAACGTCCCATCCGAAGGACGGCGTGCTTAAGTTTATTTGACCTCCCAGAAATAAAGTAAACTAAGGGCCTCGGTCGGGTTTCGAACCCACGATCTTGAGCTCAGAAGACAAGCACGCATACCACTGAGCTGCCGGCGCCCTCTATATTATAATTATGTATTTCACATAATTATATACAGTTATTAGGTAATATATGTAACAGAGAAGGTATACAATTTTATTCCATGGTGGCTTTTAGCCCCCTCAACAAATATTAATTTAAATTGGTTCCCCCCCACAGTTCTGTTTATCTAAATGAAGTTTCATTAGGATCTGTTCTCAATGGAAATGGCATTTCAATTTTGATATCGATTTTCCTGCTTTTGACTCTCTCTTCTATTGTTTCAAATGAATTTTCCTCGCCTTTTATTTATATTATTATTTAAAAAGCATTTTAGATTTAATATTTCGTCAATAGAAGTTTTCAATATAGCAATGAAAATATTTAAAAGGATAAGTGGTTTGAAGGGTGTCGATATATCGGCGTCAAATAGTGTAACGTGTCATTTCACGGCAGCATATACTGATTTTTTTTTTTTTAATCTTTAAAAAATCATTATAGGGCTCTGAGTATACATATGAAATTTCGTGTTAATACATTCATTACAACGTCAGTTACTTGAGTTTCAATACGTGTCGTCCTTAGAGGGTTCTGGTTACACATATAAACGTTTGTGTCGATATAGATTGTCATTTTTGGAATCAAGAGATCAGAAAACATGTAATTTCGTTGAAAACTCGACATCGAATTTTTAACTGATTATACAACTTACCCCATACTTAATATAACTGGGGTAGTAAAAGTGTATCTTTTTCTGTGTGTGTGTGTGTGTGTGTGTGTTAACACGATATCTCCCACTAGAGTGTATAAAACAGCATGAAATCTTATCCAGATCCTCATAAGGATGACACCTGTTGATTTTCAGTCAAATCGACCAAACGGAGGGGGGGTTATGTAGGGGGCTTAAAACACCTCAATATCTACCAAAATAGTAGATAGACGACATTTTGTATATGAATCTAAAACATTAAGAGGATGACTAAGGGCGCCGGTAGCTGAGAAGTAGCGTTTAGTAAGCTCTAGATCGCGGGTTCAAAACTACGGAGGCCTTTAATTTCTTTGACTTGAAAACATCTATTCGCTCGTTAAGCACAGTGATAGCCGGTCAAACTTTCTTGTGTTACATAATAAATACGAGACTAATAATGCGATAACAACGGTTGAGGTCACAATGGATAGAGCATGCCTGTACGTGTTTGTTGTGCAGTGTTTGTTTTGACTGTGACGTTATCGGGCTAGTGTGGACGCCGGCGGATGATTGCTGCGAATTAGCGTTGTGTAAAATTAGAAATTAGTGTAGCGTGATAGGAGGTTGATTCGTGTGTCATTGTAAAGAGCTTGAGGAGCACTACTAGGACTCAAAGTGAAACAATAAAAATATTCGCCAAAATATATGTAAAAATCGGTATTAAATTGAAAATTGCAAAAAAAATTAAGATGTCGTCTCATATGAATCGTAAATATGCGTGGAATTATAGAAAACACAAATCAGAGGAAAGCTCGCATCAAAAGGAATTGAAAACCCTAAAAAGTCTAGTGCCGAGCAAATGCAAGAGCTACGGCAGCATCGAAAAGAAAATGAAAATATATTTTATCCCGACGTTTTCATGGAAAATCTAAGGCCTGGACCTTGACTACGCCTTAATGTTTTTTTTATCTAGAAAGTGAAAAAAACTTAAGCACGCCGTCCTTCGGATGGGACTTTAAGCGTTGGTCCCAAGTCTGTACCTAGGTGAATAAATTTAGGATAGGCAAATGTACTCCCTTAGTAGAGTCGGGCTCATGTCTACCAGAGCGACGAAAAAGCACTCTAGTAGTAGGCAATATGATCTCGTAACTAAAGCCCGGGCATGAGTCATAATCAGAGCAGGTGGGCTCACCTCAAAAACCTTAATAACTGTCGGTGTAATGTATCAATACGAAATTTATTATGAACATCCAGAAGTAAAAATTGTACAAAAATAATCGGTAAAATGATTTCAGAGGGAGAGCGAAGTTGAATAATTCGCGCTGGGAGGGTTCAATGGAGGTGCAGCTAGGAACTGTAGTCCATTTGACTGAAATGTCAATATACCTCTGCCTTCTTTCGCCATTGAACTGAAAAAAATAACAATAAATAAATGTGACCTCCTTTTTGTCTTCCTGAAAAGCCTATTTTAGTGAGTGCAATGAAAAATGAGTTCTTCTTCAGGATCAGGAATACAAAAGAGGAAGGCAGGAAACAAAAATAAAATAAGGATTAGAGATGGATTGGAAATGAACAAAAGTGGATCTTGTGAATGGAGACAGGCGGGAGGGCGGTGAAACAGACAACTGTTTGGCGGGAGTTAAATCGATTTTGGCGGGGAGTTTGATAGGAACAGGAAAGTGGCACTACTAACTTTAAGACATTCCCGCCAAAGCTAAAAGTGGAGCCATATCATCTGTTTCATAGTCAGTGGCGGATCTACAGTTTGGGGGCCTTCAGGCAATCCCGCCAAAGCTAAAAGTGGAGCCATATCATCAGTTTCATAGTCAGTGGCGGATCTACAGTTTTGGGGGCCTTCAGGCATTCCCGCCAAAGCTAAAAGTGGAGCCATATCATCTGTTTCATAGTCAGTGGCGGATCTACTGTTTGGGGGCCTTCAGGCATTCCCTTTGAATCGGAGCGGCGTGCCCAACAGGGGAGGGGTTCCCCTGACAACGCCTTTCCCTCTCTTCAGCTGATTTTGCGGAAAATAACTATGTGTCATCTTCAGGTGGTTTTGAACATTCATTACAACGACAATCATTGGAGTTTTGTGTTAAATTTTCTGTTTCTTCAGTTTTTTGCAGAGATATTGTGAAACACTTAATAAAAAATATAAAGAAAAGCGTGTTATAAAAAAATATTGTCTATTTCACAAAATATATATAATATGGGAGTACTTTCTTCAGTTTATGTTAAGTCATGGCTGAAAATGGTAGCAATACCGAAAATACTTCAATATATGTTTAGTGAAATAGACAATATTTTAAAAAACACGTTAAAATCCGATAGAAGGAACGTACCGACAAGAAATTATATATGTGTGACCTGAAGCCTATAACAACAACAACTATCGATTCTCAGCCAAATGGACCAGAGGAAAGGTGAAGTTTGGGGGAGAGACTTATTGCAAAAACTTTAACAATTGCTGTTGCAATGAATATATCGACATAAAAGGTCATATTTTAATTTACAACCCCGTATGGACGTCACTTCAATTTTCACCGGAATCGGTTGATATAACGAATTTATGGACACAAATATTAGTATGAGAAATTAAGAACCCCTTTGTAAATCAACTGTTGAATATTAGAGTAAACGATCGACTGGATTTGGAGAGGGAGCGAAAAGTTAATTGATTAATTCGTTCTGGGGAAGTACTTTGCCGGTGATTCACCGACGATTTTTTTTAAATTGTTTTTCAGGCTGCCTGATTATAAGGGAAACTTCGAAAGCTGGTTATCACAAAATAATAAAATCTGTGAATGGTCACGCTACATTTTTTATTTTGTTCAAACTGTGATGAAAAATGATTGTTTTGGTTCTGACATATTGTTCATGAAAGGTCATTAAGGGTAGGTGCGGTGAAATTATACCACCCCCTCGAGAGAGTGATTGGGGGTTGTCCTCCCCCCCTCCAATCTGATTTGTTTTCACTGAGAAATTAAATTGAAGCCGAACTGTTGTCCATTTCAGGTGGCCTTAAACCTAATTGGAAATGAGCCTAATATGGATAAAGTCAGACAAAGAACCAGCCAATGTCCCCATTAAAATAACTTTATTCAAAACCTAATTACACCACCATTATTTACCTTTTCAAAAGCTCATTTATTAACGTCATTAATAATATAACTTTAATTAATTAATTTCTTTATTTACATTTTTATAGGAACCATCAAGCTTCTAAGTCAATCTAGTTTAATAATAATTTTTTTTTTTTTAATTAATAAGTTGTAATCCCTTAACATTGGCGAGGGTTACTCTGTGGAATAGATGTGGGGAAGAAGACGAAACGGCGGCACACTTCCTGGACATCCACTCGGGATATGCGCGAACGAGATTCAGCATCTTTGGTGGAGATGTAATCGCAGAGGAGGACTTTAGAAGATTGGACTATGAGAGCATTCTAAGGTTCATTAAGGAAACTGGGAGACTGAGCACTTCATGAAGGGCTTGGTTTAGGTAGTATAAACATACAGGTAATATAATAAGTGTCCGAAAACATTTTTTGCGTTCTGTGTTGATATAGTGGAAATACTAATAAATAAAATAAAATTATAGATAAAACACTTTTTTGAACACTTATATTGTCTAATTCCACAAACATATACTTAAATGTGTACCGGTTTCGGTTTACGACGATGGCGTAAGCCGAAACCGGTACACATTTAAGTATATGTTTGTGGAATTAGACAATATAAGTGTTCAAAAAAGTGTTTTATCTATCATTTCATTTTATAATATAATAAGGGGGAAGCCCAGCGCTTCCAGGGAAAGAGCATTGGATGCTTAGGTCCCTAGCTGTAAAACACCAGCCCACCATATACATATATATACTCTTTGTGGAATGTTGGGGCCATGATACAATGAGAAAAAAAGACAGCAGGAATGTTCTTCCCCAGGACGAATTAATGAATTAAGTTTTAGCTCTCCCTCCATACCCAATCGACCGTTTGGGCTAAAGTCAATATTTAAAAATATGGTGGCTTCTGAATTGTCATATTACATTTTCTATCGATATATTCATTACATCAGCAATTATTAGGTTATTTTAGTCGAGGCCCCTTCCTGGTCGAACCTCTGTCTCCCACTCACTTCTGCAGATTCCCCTGAAAATTAATTCGATCTTATGCGATTCTTGAATTACGGTAGGTATTACAGTTTTTGATTTAAGCCTTTCCCCTAACCCCCCCCCCCCCCCCCCCCACCCTTTGGCTGGAAATCGATAGGTGTCGTCGTCAGAGGATCCCTGGATTCACATATAAAATTTGGTGTCGATATGTTCATTCTATCGGGAGTTATCGTGTTTATAAACACACAGAGATTTTTTTTTTTTTCATATTGAGAATCTAGAGGTCAGAAAACATGAAATTCCGTTGAAAATTCCGCTTCGAATTTCTGACCGATTACATAACTTCCCGTATACTTCGTATAGTTGGGGAAGTATGAAGCTAAGGGCTTCCTCAGTCTCCTTGAACTAACACTTGTTATTTCTTTATTGTTTTCCTGGTGGTAGGGGAGGGGAGGGGGGGGGGGGGGGGGGGTCTGTCAACTAGCTGCCCCCCTCACAGATATTTTCAATTACTTAGTACTAATTAAACATTATATCTTCTAAGTTTACAGACGCAGATATATTGTAAAAATTTATAATAAATAATTTTTTTTATTATTTATTTTACTAGTTCAGCATATTACATGCTATGCTAGTAGGTATAAATATATGACTGGCGTCGTCTCATGTTGAGAACCAGCTAGGACTGCTTATAGAAGTGAACACATAGATAAAAATAAAAGTAAAGGATAACTCCGAGAATGGCTAACAATGGAGAAAGTAAACTTGAACACTTGGTCTCTAAGGGAGGATGTCTTGAGGGAACTGCGGCTGGAGCCTTGGGGCTGGAGTAGTCTTCCATAGTTCGTAATAGGCTGCTCCTGATGCGGTTTTTAGAGAATCTAGGAACTTCTTGGCAACTTTCTTTACGAAGTCTTCAAAATATGACATGCCTAGATCTTTGTGAAGCTGCTTGTTCCTCAGGAACCATGGCACATTTACTGCCATGCGTAAAAAAACTTTATTTTGCAGCTTCTGGAACCCTTTAGGTTCTTTAACAGATGGTAGCCCCCATACCGGGCATATATAGGTGTATAGAGGCCGAATAATGGTCTTGTATATGAGAAGGCCGCATCTTCTCTATCAATATATTAATAAAAAAACTTTTTTTTTTTAACTTCCCCAGATATACGAAGTTTTGGAAGTTATGCAATCGGTCAGAAAATGGATGCGGAGTTTAATTATTGTCACTTAATGCCTGGGCTTTAACTACGAGGTCATATCGCCTACTACCAGAGCGCTCTTTCGTCACTCTGGTGGACATGAACCCGGCTCTACTATGGGAGTCTTAAATTTTGCCTACCCAGACTTATTCACCTAGGGTAGGAGGGTCTTTAAAGAGTATCTGACATCGTACAGGCTCGGGACGTCCCATCCGAAGGATGGCGTAACCTAACCCGCGATCTCCAGCTGAGTAACAAAGCACGCGATCTCCAGCTCAATAAGCAAGCACGCATTAATCTTTGAAATTGTTTCGAATTTCAGAAAATAAATAGGAGAAACATATAGACTCTATATATCATTATCTATTATTCATTTTTTATAATAAAAATAATTTGGGATCATGGAAGTCATTTACTTTTTCATATCGATATGTTCTTATATTTCAGTTTTGAATGTGGGGTAAGAACAGAGAAAATGATGGAGAGACACTCCTGAAAAAATGGTGTAAAATAGGAGGAGAATGATTGAGAAAGCTTTGTCTGGGTAGAAATAAAGATATTGGATAGTAAAGAACAGGGTCGAACTGGCTCCAAAGGGGGCCCCACATTTGTATTTAATATCCAAAGGGGGCCCCCACATTTGTATTTAATAAAGTATAATGAGAGCGCCGGTAGTTGAGAGGTAGCGTGGTAACCTACTGAGCAGAAGATCGAGAGTTTGAAACCTTGAGCACGCCGTCCTTCGGATGGGACATTAAGCAATGTTCCCAAGCCTTTTGCGATTTCAGATACTCGTTAAATACCCCTATCCTAGGTGAATAAAACTGGGTACGCAAAATTTAGGACTCCCACAATCATGTCCACCAGAGTGACAAAAGAGCGCTCTGGTAGTAGGCGATATTGACCTCGTATTTAAAGCCCGGGCTAATAACTAACTATATATATATAATATTCCTTTTAATGATATTTCACTTAAAAAACCATATATATTACCATTAATTTGGTTTATACATTTGTACAACTAATGATGAATGACTTGTACACAAGTTACCATGAGATAAAAACAAACAGTAAATTCGATAAAATTAATTTACAACTTTTTAAATAATTCAGACTAATTGAAAAGATTAAGAACTAAGTAGATTGGTGTTTCTCAAGAAACTTAAAGTTTTGTAGCCAAGATAAACTAAGTTTAAGTTCCTAAAAATGAAATTATATTAACATCATTCTCTGAAAATGTTCAACAAGAATTTCTAAAGTTTAAAAATAAGGGAGATACATAGCATTTTTGAGTAGCGAAGAAGGCGAGAGGTCGCGCGGTGTAGCTGCTATGGCCTGGCAACTTGGATAATAAGGAGAAGAGATGAGACTTGTGGTCGAAGAAAACAATCTTGCGGAAGTTCTGACGAGCTTTCTGCACTGAGTGTGTCTTCTTCAGGGCCTGTATTGACATACATACATTATTAATGAGTTCACGTATGCTAGATTTGAGTAAACGATATGACATTAAACTAATTGTGACTACATCAATATAATCAACATTTAAATTACTTTCACCAATACAATCTGAAATATTATATCTAAACTTATAATGGTTTTTTCAGTTTATTTATTTTTTGAAAATTTGAATAGATTTTGGTTATTCAATAAAAAAGCCTAGGTTATAACCCTTGTTGAGTTTGGGTACAGGTTAAATGAGAACTTCGAGTAGAACAAGAGATATATTTATTTGGACAACACCCTTATTACAAAACCGCGTGGTAACGAACACAAAGTCAGTTGTTCAATAATAAGTCCCATACCGCGTGGGAACTACACAAGTCACTCACTTACTGTGCTTGGTAACAGACGACTCACTTTATACCCGCGTGGTAATAAACAACTCACTTCCGCATGGTAACTAACGACTTACCTTATACCCGCGTGGTAATAAGGACGAATCCATCCCGCACACCGCGTGCTGGCTCGACCCAGACTCTCAGTCCACCCCGCGTGGCGACCAACTGGTCCCTCTCGTTGTTAAGAGACGACTCACTTTATACCCGCGTGGTAACAGCCAACTCAACCAACTCAGTCCACCCCGCGTGGTGCCCAACTGCTTACTGACTCATGTAGTTCAAGAGTCCCGCCGACTCCTATCGATTGTCTCGGCGTGTTCCCGAATTCACCCACACTCAACTCGCGACTTAACATCCCGCCCCCCATGAAGGCTCGGCTTCATTATTGGGTTGGGAGCGGGCATAGTCGCGAAAGGGGTCTGCGCACAACCCCGGTGGTCGTTGCGACATCGGCGACTCGCGCGATCGCGTCTTGCCCCGGGTAGAGCTGGGTGATCCGTCCCAGCTTCCAGGATTGCGGCGGAGCGTTGTCGTCCCCGTAGGTCTCCTTCAAGAGCACTTCTGACGCGAGCGGGTACCGCTGCAGCTCCCGATCAGCCAGCTCATGCAGCGTGCGAATCGCGAGAAAAGGCGCGGAAGTCGTCCATGAACGGAGCGGAGGCGACATGCGTCAGTGTAGCGAATGGTGTGCGAGTGGTGATCTCAGTGCCGCGTGGAATGGAAGGCGGCTGTCCGAGCCGACTTTTGCGTCCAGGCATACGATGAGTAGGCCAATTGGTGCGTTGAGGTCGTGGGTTGCAGGCTTCATCCAAAGAGGCTGGAGGCGCAGAAGTCGCGGGTCTCGGCTCAGTTTGCGCAGAAGAGGCGTCGCAGGTGGATTCGTTCGCGGTAGCGGGAGGTGCAGTCTTCTCAGCAGCAGAAGATCTACGGCGTCGGCGCTAGTGCCGATGGGTTGTCGTTTTTTCTAAGTCGACTAATTTGACTTTCTTCGCGACATTTTGAAATTGAAAATAATGAAATGAAATGGACTGTATTACTTACTTTAATCCGGCCCGGTAAAAACCATGTTGAGTTTGGGTACAGGTTAAATGAGAACTTCGAGTAGAACAAGAGATATATTTATTTGGACAACACCCTTATTACAAAACCGCGTGGTAACGAACACAAAGTCAGTGGTTCAATAATAAGTCCCATACCGCGTGGGAACTACACAAGTCACTCACTTACTGTGCTTGGTAACAGACGACTCACTTTATACCCGCGTGGTAATAAACAACTCACTTCCGCATGGTAACTAACGACTCACCTTATACCCGCGTGGTAATAAGGACGAATCCATTCCGCACACCGCGTGCTGGCTCGACCCAGACTCTCAGTCCACCCCGCGTGGTGACCAACTGGTCCCTCTCGTTGTTAAGAGACGACTCACTTTATACCCGCGTGGTAACAGCCAACTCAACCAACTCAGTCCACCCCGCGTGGTGCCCAACTGCTTACTGACTCATGTAGTTCAAGAGTCCCGCCGACTCCTATCGATTGTCTCGGCGTGTTCCCGAATTCACCCACACTCAACTCGCGACTTAACAACCCTCAAAAACCGAAAATGCCCGGTTAACCTTAGCATAATTACTGTGTAACCGGCGGATTTTTGACATGTCTAATCACATGGGCCCAGCCCACGATGGCAAGTCCCAGTACTTCACACTGTGTCCCATCCTGGCCCAGTTTCCAGCCAACATCCTGGCCCAGTTACCAGCCAACATCCTGGCCCAGTTTCCAGCCAACATCCTGGCCCAGTTTCCAGCCAACATCCTGGCCCAGTTTCCAGCCAACATCCTGGCCCAGTTTCCAGCCAACATCCTGGCCCAGTTTCCAGCCAACATCCTGGCCCAGTTTCCAGCCAACATCCTGGCCCAGTTTCCAGCCAACATCCTGGCCCAGTTTCCAGCCAACATCCTGGCCCAGTTTCCAGCCAACATCCTGGGCCAGTTCCAGCCAACATCCTGGCCCAGTTTCCAGCCAACATCCTGGCCCAGTTTCCAGCCAACATCCTGGCCCAGTTTCCAGCCAACATCCTGGCCCAGTTTCCAGCCAACATCCTGGCCCAGTTTCCAGCCAACATCATGGCCCAGTTTCCAGCCAACATCCTGGGCCAGTTTCCAGCCAACATCCTGGGCCAGTTTCCAGCCAACATCCTGGGCCAGTTTCCAGCCAACATCCTGGGCCAGTTTCCAGCCAACATCCTGGGCCAGTTTCCAGCCAATATCCTGGGCCAGTTTCCAGCCAACATCCTGGCCCAGTTTCCAGCCAACATCCTGGCCCAGTTTCCAGCCAACATCCTGGCCCAGTTTCCAGCCAACATCCTGGCCCAGTTTCCAGCCAACATCCTGGCCCAGTTTCCAGCCAACATCCTGGCCCAGTTTCCAGCCAACATCCTGGCCCAGTTTCCAGCCAAAATCCTGGCCCAGTTTCCAGCCAACATCCTGGCCCAGTTTCCAGCCAACATCCTGGCCCAGTTTCCAGCCAACATCCTGGCCCAGTTTCCAGCCAACATCCTGGCCCAGTTTCCAGCCAACATCCTGGCCCAGTTTCCAGCCAACATCCTGGCCCAGTTTCCAGCCAACATCCTGGCCCAGTTTCCAGCCAACATCCTATATTTTCCACTCACTGATTCAATAATCAATCATCTTATTAAGCTCTATGTACATTATCTACGTTAACGCATCAACACTCAATGCGGTTAGTCACTGGGACGATCACAATGTGTGTGCACTCGGGTGTTAACGTGGTTTCCATGTTAGTCTGCTGTTTAAAGTTAGTTTCATTTTTTTTTTCTTCATTGAAAATATACAATTTAAAAATCGATTGTTGTATTGACAGGTTCATGTGCAAAAATTGGATCATACAAAACTAGGAAATGAAACGTTCTATTGTATTATTTATATTTTTACGTACATGCGTTTTTACAGTGCTATGTAAATCCATGGCGCCGAATAACTACGATTTCCTCACGTGACGTGTACTTCAGATTTACTCTCCACTACATACCTACATGTTGTAATAAGAGTATCGACACAAAATTTCATATGTGAATTCAAAACCACATAAGAATGACAAATATAAATTTTCAGCGGCATCGGCAAAAGGGAAGGGGGGGAGGGGGGAGCTCAACTCAAAAACCCTAATAACTTCCGACTTAATTAATTTATCGACACAAAATTAAGTGTAAGGATTTAGGAACCCATGTGTAAGTCAACTGTTTAATATTAGCGCAAACGGTCGACTGGTTTTGGAGGAGGAGAACAAGTTGAATTATTCGTTCTGGGGAAGTACATCGCCGGTGATTCACCGACGACATTTTTTTAATTAGTATCTTGATAATAGTATTATATATGAATAAATTGTATTAACACTATAACAAAAAAATTTATACATATTTCTAGGAAAAATAAACAGTTATCTGTTTTTGTTTGTCGATGAACTTAACGAAGAACTAAATTGTCATGAAAATCCTTGTTTAATATTTATATTGTTTAAATCCACAATAATATATACACACTATACGTTAAAGTATTCCGGTTTCGGCTTAAAGTCGTCAGCATAAAGTTGAAGGTAATCTCAGAATTGTATAAATATGCTAACTTAGCAAACTCTAGGTCACTGTTGAACTTTGAGCTGACGATGGCTAAGCTGAAACCAATATTCTATATATATATTTATTTTTTTGGAATTAGTTAACATATATATTCATAGTTGTTTTTTTATTAGTTTTTTTTTTTTTACTATATCGACACAGATCACAAAAAATGTATTCGGATAAATGTATTTATTATTTATCAATTTAATTGTCTTGCTCAAACTTATCATAAAATGAGGCGGAATAACTGCATTTAACGTTTGAATATATTTCCATTTCTGCTCCTTAATTTTATTTTTCTTCCTCAAGTTCCTTCGGGGCCAATTGTACTGGATCTTTTCTTATTCATTTTTGCGGAAAGCTTCCAATTTCCGATCAAAACTAATTTTGAAAAACAACTGCCCTGATTTCTGCGACAACATTCATTCCCATCTGAAAGAGAAAAATATTTTGTTGTTAAAGCAACCCATCAAAAGTACGCCAAAACAAATGTTTAATACAGTAGAACCTCGATTATCCGGGGTAATGGGGAGGAAAGGTCGCTTGGATAAATGAAAACCACGGTTAATCGAGACACTTTTTATTTAACGTATCATATGTGTGTACATTGTCATGTTATAACGTGATCAGAGCTCGAATTATGAAGTAATCCTTCATAGTTTTTTGGCGGTTTGAAATGATTTTACTTACTTCAGTTCTAATGTTTCTCAAACATCAACTGGTTCCATTGCTTGACTTGTCTGAATGTTTTCTTCTTTCGCGCCAAAACTGTCATCTGTCACTCTGCTCTATCTCTAAGTTTCTAGGAACCTATACTTACTGCTTACACACCACGGTTAATCGCGAACACGGATAATCGAGACACGGTTAATCGAGTTTCTACTGTATTTGAATTTGAACATATACACATAAAAATATATATATATATATATTTAGAAGATATGTTATCTTTACGATTAGGTGAATATCAGGATCCCAGTTGGGTAAAATTCTTCGAAGATCTACGCAAACTATCGTCGCATTACTACAGACAGAATAAAAACAGGCTGTGCATGGACCAGACATTAACTTCATATGTTTAACTTATCAGTATATAGTTATTGTGACTCCTGCCCGGGCTTTAACTACGAGGTCATATCGCCTACTACCAGAGCGTATGAAAGTATATATTCAAAACATGCAGAAAAAAGAGCATATATGCAAGGACGATAAGCGATGATCCCAAGCCTGTGTGATGTCAGGTACTAGTTAAAAACCTCTATCCTATATAACTAAGCCTGGTTAAGAAGCATATAGGACTCCTATAGTAGAGTCGGGCTCATCTCTGGTAGTAGGCGATATGACCTCGAAATTAAAGCCCGGGCATTAGTCACAATAACTAACTACATATATATAGAAAACTTGAGCATATGAAGTTAATGTCTGGTCCATGTAAAGCCTATTACTATTCTGTCAGCAGTAATGCGACGACAGTTTAGGAAGAATTTGAGTAAATGTGATTTGCATAGTTCTTGATCATTACTATACTAACCACACTTCTGCAGATCCAGCTTCATTTGTAGTTTCCAAACTTGATTTTACCCGTCTGGGAACCTGCTATTCACCTAATCCTAAGTTTGACAGAAATATCTTTCAACAAACAGGACATTTTTTGTCCATTGTCAAGTTGCAGAAATTGAGACCATTAATGTTTCAAGCATAAACAGCACAGTTAATGGCAGGTCACTAACTAGCTCTATGCAGCCTGTCCTTTAATTATTATTTAATAATCTAATTGCTTTTTTTTTATATAGTTACTAAGAAATTACTAAGTATATATTTTTAATATGCTATCAATCAATAAAAATATAATTATATTAATCAGTGATCGTACCTAGAATTAACCTGGATTCATCCCTGTTATGAAAACGTTCTTTTGTATCCTTACTAGACTCTGCAATATTGGTTTTCATTCTGCTCTGAAACAATAAAAAAAATGACTTATTTTACCAAGAATTCAATAAATATTTATTAACTTAAACAGATATGATCAATTAATCTTGACTAATTTTCTGTAATGAAATGGTCATTTCAGATCCTGATAGGCTAGGCAATATTGTTATCATTATCTGAATGTATGAATGTAAGAAATTTATGACATATTTTTACCATAAATTATATTAATCAGTGATCGTACCTAGAATTAACCTGGATTCATCTTCTGTAATGAAAAGTTATTTTTGTATCCTTATTAGGCTAGGCAATAAGTATATTGTTGCTATTCTTGTTCACATTATCTGACTCTATGAACGTATTTAATTTAATAAAAATAAAGATAAATAAATAATTTAATAAAAATAAAGATAAATAAATAATTTAATGAAGAATTAATTATAGTAAGCAGTGATCATACCTAGAATTAACCTGGATTCATCTTCTGTAATGAAATGGTCCTTTCAGATCCTTATTAGGCGAGGCAATATTGTAGCTATTCTTATCTTCATTCTTCAACTCTGTGAAAGAAATGAAAGTTGTGTATTAATAACAAAATTAATAATGAAGCTAACAAAAAATAAATAACAATTATAAATATTAATTTGAAGTTTTGACCTAAAAACAATTCAAAATAAAGTAACAATATTATTCTTCCGACTCCAGGAAAGTTTGACATTAATGACATATTTTTGCCATCAATTAATAAAAAAAGTAATTATATTTATCATACATCATTATTAGAAATAATCTTGATTTATCTTCTGTAATGAAAAAGGTCCTTTCGTATCCTTGCTAGGCTAGGCAATATATCGTCGTTCTAAACGCGATACCTTGTACGTGCAAAAAGCCAACTTTACAGGAGAGACAAAAAACTGATAAAAAATATTCTTTATAGAAAACCTAAATTTTTTTTGACATTTGTATTAAGTGAGACGTATATGCATGCCACGAATTGTTTTTAAGTTAGTTTGCAAATGCAAGTAAAGAATTAACGTACTTGACGGAGTTACGGGGTTTCACCAGAATTTCGATCCCATTTCTTTTGCAAGGTACGGTTCATCAAACCGTATTTCATGGTTCTTTCGTTTTATGTCGTATACGAGATCCCACTAGATCAATAGTTTTTTTTTTTTTTTTTTTGGTAAAAAAACACGATTTTTGGAGAAATGTCGCTTACGAGGCATCATGTTTAGGCCGACGATATATATATATATATATATATATATATTATTTTATTTGTTTGTGGCCTTAGCCATTTATTTACAATGTAAAGTTATATAACAATATTATTTACAGAAATGTATCAAAAATGACTTGGTTTTTGGTTCGAGACACTATTAATTGGACCGTAGTGGGAAGCACCATCTTGTTTTGTATTATAACACTAAACATATTTTCGCGTTCTGCGCAGGCTATAGTGTAGCTATTCTTATCTTCATTCTCCAACTCTGTGAATGAAATGAAAATTGTATATCAATGACAAAATTAATAATGATGCTAACAAAAAATAAATATCAATTTGAGGTTTTGATCTAAAAACAATCCAAAACAATATATTCCTAAATCATACCTCATTGTAAAGAAACTTCATTCTTGTCAATGATTGTTTGGACCCTTTTATTGTCTTACATGACACTAAAAAATAATGTAAATAGTACTTATAGTAACAAGTAATACAATACATTGTTTCCTCTGTTACTTAATATTTTATGTATCTTAGTACCCATAATTTATTTGTATTATTAAATGTTTATTAGGTATTATAAAAATACTCACTGTTATTTTTATTATTTCAAATGTACAATTTGGCTTGCCCCGTTTATATTGTAATGAATAACAAACAATTATGGTTCTTACAGGGTTTATTTTTCAAATATAATATGTTTATACGTTTCACTTTAAACGAACGTATTAATATATTAATTTCATATACACTTTCTCATCTCAAAAACAGGCCTGGCAGCAGAACGATAAACAGAAATATTTAATTGAGTTTAACCGAACTTAGAGAGGTTACAAACTGCTACACACAATGTTGATCCATTTATCTGTACCTCAGAGGTAAAGTGCACTGTCAATTTTTTTCCAAAATCTGTTTTTTGTACTAAGTTGTACATCTGTTTAAGCTCTATTTAGTGGTATACTGCATCACGTCCTTTTTAAAGTAATTACAAAATAACAGGTTGGTAAACTGCACTAACCCTAATGTCAATTTGGGGAGAAACAGAACTAAGTCGACTTGATGCTTTTGTATTTTGAGGCAATAAAAATATACAAATATTTATCTCTTAATGCGGCCTGAGTATTTCAATGAATGGTTTAGAATAACTTTAGTTATGAAAGCAGGAAAATTTAATGCCATTGTGGTGAAATTGACAGTTCAAAATTAGAAAGCTCTCTGCTCTAAAATTGGGTTTATATCACATAGTGCAGTTTAACTCCAAAGTACAGATATGTATATGGCATTTTTCCATAACATTTCTTTTATATTTTTTAGGAATGAGGGATTATAACTGTTATTTCTTCTCTAATCTTCAGCAGATTTGAAGTCTCTCGTTATTTTGGATATATACGTATTTTAAATTTATTCACAATATCCTCATCAATCATGTTTTCCCCCCAAAGTCTCGTAGAAGAGTCGATCGGTAATTTTTCATATTCCTCCCTCAAATCTTCCCCTGATTAAAAATATTTATATATATAATTTTTATTATAAACTTATTTTCAACTAGCAGGTTCTCCCATTATTAAGTCTAAGCAGTTTGGTAATGTTATCTATCCGATTAATAATTTTCCTACCCCAGGTGAATAAAAATGTAGAGTAGGCAAAATCTATGCCTCCCATAGTAGAGTCGGGCTCATATCCACCAGCGTAACAAAAGAGCGCTCTGGTAGTAAGCAATGTGACCCCGTAGTTAATCCCCAATTCATAATAACTAATCCTACAAGTAATACTGAAGATGTTTGTGAACGTTTCCAAGAGCCAGTGATTGTGAACAATCTACAGGATGGGAGGTAGATGAACCATGGCATGGGATGATGATCGATCCCATTCCGGATCATTTGTCCGCTGATTAAGAGCACCCATTTGACCAGATTAAATCCGTAGAGAGAGAGCCTGCTCTTCACGAATTAGCCTTCTCAACAGCAACCTTTCTCTAAATAACACTCTAGTGATAGGCAAAAGTGCTATTTCTATATAACTGTTACCACTTTCCGGTTACTGCTCCTTTTAAATAACAGTTTTTAATACCAACGGAACAGTATATTTCCTGGGAGATAAAATAAATGTAAGCACGCCGTCCTTCGGATGGGACGTTAAGCGATGGTCCCGAGCCTGTACGATGTCAGGTACTCGTTAAAGACCCCTGCCCTAGGTGAATAAAAATTTAGTGTAGAGTCGGGCTCATGTCCACCAGAGTGACGAAAGAGCGCTCTGGTAGTAGGCGATATGACCTCATAGTTAAAGCCCGGGCATTAGTCATAAAACCTAACCAGTAACTTTCCTGTCAGCAGTCTAAAACAATACACTTAGCAGTTCAAAAGTAATTGTTATCTGGTTCGAATACTTCAGATACTTATCCCGTTACCCTACTGTTCTTGAAATAATATTATTACTTCCTCAGCTATACGAATTTTATATATGAATCCAGAACCCTCTATTGTTTGTTATTGTTTTTTTCAGCCAAATCCTCTACAGAGAAGAGAGGGGGGGGGGGGGGGGGTTAAGGGGAGGCTTAACACAAAAACTCTAATAACATGCCGTTATAATGAATATATCGACACAAAATTTCATATGTGAATTCAAAATCCTATAAGAATGTCACGTATTCATTTTTATTTGAATGGGCAGAAGGAAAGAAAGGAATCAGGAGGGGGGCTCAACTCAAAAACCTCAATAACTAAACACATCGGTATAAAACTGAACACATCGATATGAAACTAAACACATCTATATGGAACTGATTACATCGATATGAAACTTAACACATCGATATGAAACTAAACACATCGATATGAAACTTAACACATCGATATGAAACTAAACACATCGATATGAAACTAAACACATCGATATGAAACTAAACACATCTATATGGAACTGATTACATCGATATGAAACTTAACACATCGATATGAAACTAAACACATCGATATAAAACTAAACACATCGATATGAAACTGAACATATCGATATGAAGTTATAAATTTAAAGTCATAACCCAATGAGAACATAATCTGTCAAATTTCAGGGATATCGGCTGAAGGGAAGATAAGGTTCAGAAGGAGAGATTCAATTTAATAACCTCCGATGTAATGTATTAATGACATAAAATTTAGTAAGGATTTAAGAGATTAATTAATTTGTTCTGGGGAAGTAGATTGCCGGTGATTTACCGACAATTTTTTTTATTAAATGTTGAATAATAAATATTTCTTTATTTATATTTATTTAAGATAAATCTTCTTCTACCTCTTTCTAACCAACAGTCAACCCCCATCCTGTTTTTTTTCCCCCCGTCTATTGATTATTAATTATTTCTCTTGGTTTGCTTATCGAAGCAGAAATGTAGCAATTTGTCGGACGGAGTTTGTGTTGGACGCAAACAAAGATAGAACTTTAACACACAGCAACGTACTAATGAAGAGGAGACAGAAAATATATTTAGTAAATACCGTTAGGCAACAATAAAAAATAACTCTACCTGAAAATTAATTGAAATTTTAACAAAGAGAAAATTCAACAAAGCGATTCAATTAAAAAATACATATGATACATTAATTAGAAAATGGAAATATATAAAAGAAAAAGAAAATAAAAAATTGTTTCATTATTTTTTAATGAAGTAACGATGTTGCGAGAGGGGGAGGGGGGAGGGGAGAGGGGGGAACGATAACCAATATATAAATATATCTGTATTCAAAAAACTTATTATAAAAAGGAGACTACATGAAATTTCAGTTAAATCTCTGTTGCAAAGACTTTATTGTAACTTTAGAATGAGAGCCATGGTGGCCGTGCGGGCAAAAGCGTAGGGCTTTGGTCGTATGGTCTCACTATGGTTTGCGGGTTCGAATCCCGTCCAGGAAGTGAGTTTTATTTCGTAGATATAACTCTATCCCGGGGCCATGGATATTGTAAATAACTAGGTAACATAACACCATTACAAGAGTCATGGCTTTTGAATGAAGTTAATTAACACTTTACCTACACTTTTTTTATAAAAATTAGATTAAAATTTTTTTTCGATGGAAAATTAGTTCAACCAATATTTAGTTGAACTACAAAAATTGGTTGAACTATAGATATTATTAAATTGTAAACTGTCTGGTCTTTGTTTCATCAAGGAAAATTGTTCCTTAAATAATTTTCAAACGCTAATAAGTCCTCAGATTTGAGACAGGATCAATAAGGCAAAAGTTATAGCGCCCGAAGAATGCAAACTAAATGTCTATTAGGAAGTTTTAAATCGTAACTCATAGCAACGAACTTTATAATATGGTTTATGTGGCCCGACCGAGGCCCTTAGTTTATTTTATCTGGGAGGTAAAATAAACTTAAGCACGCCGTCCTTCAGATGGGACGTTAAGCGACGGTCCTGAGCCTGTACGATGTCAGGTACTCGTTAAAGACCCCTGCCCTAGGTGAATAAAAAATTTAGAGTAGGCAAAATTTAGGACTCCCACAGTAGAGTCGGGCTCATGTCCACCAGAGTGACGAAAGAGCGCTCTGGTAGTAGGCGATATGACCTCGTTGTTAAAGCTAGAACATGAGTCATAATAACGAACTGTATTGTTTTTTTTTAATTAAGGAAAATATAAGTGATGTATAATTACAGGATTTTCTTATACCAACAACACTTACTGATCACTCTGTCTCCCCTTCCCGGATTTATTGTACAGCGTTATCTTGAGAGTAGACATTCTTATACCCAGTAATGCCAGTATGAAATAATTTTGAGAAGGGGGAGAGAGAGAGTCATTAGTTAGCGTGGTTGGTATAACAATGTTCTGTAATGGGCACATCACATTTTTTTTTTTTGCTTTTTTCCTTGTAAATAGTTGGTTAAACAATAAATAGATAAATCGAAAATGAAGTTCCAACTGTGAACTGCCTGTAACCTTACAGTAACAAAACCTTCTAAGTTGAACTTTAAGTCCGAGCTTACCAAAGCTGAGATAAAACAACTTGGTCGGCCCCGGAGCAGCCAAAACCCCCTCTTACACTTCTTCTAATTCTATTTTGTTTTCGCCCCCCCCCCCCCCCCCCCCCCACCTCGAGTTTTATCGAACAGCTTTTATTCTTTTTTTTTTAATTTATTTTTTTTTGAGACTTCAAACTTTGCTCCTACCACTAATACTTTTATTCATTTATTTATTAAAAAAATAAATAAGTTTAAAAACTTTTGTTTAACCCGTTATTTTTCTCTCTCTCTCTCTCTCAAACAAAACTGTTGGTGAATTAGATTAGAATAAATAAAATAATGAGATAAAAAAAGTAATAATATTGAGCATGCCATCCTTCGAATAGGACATATGATTGTCCCCGAGCCTGTGCAATGTCAGGTACTATCCCAGAAGTCGGGGTTAGGTCCACCAGAGAGCTCTGGTAACAGACCATACGACCTTGTAGTCAGAAGAGCAAATTAAATAATAAAATACAGCACTAATGAATCAAGTTGTCGCTCTCCCCCAGGAAAAGGAAGACGAGGACTGCGGTGGAGGGACGAGATAGTGGAGAGAATAGGGGATGGATGGTGCACAGTGGCCAGCAACAGAGAAAGATGCAACAAATGTGTAGCAGTATTATTTAAGAAATTACTTTCATTTTTACTTTTATTTTATCTTTATTCAAGAAGTAACAGTTTTACTTAAGAAATAATTTAATTTTGAAGCAATCGTCAAAATTCAATATCAACTAGTTGTCATTTTCCTTTTTTTTCATTAATTTTAAAATGTCTTTTCTAATTTCCTTTCGCATTGCTTTTCTGTTTTCTTCTGTTGAAAGAGCAGTAGACTCAAAAGCTCCAAAAAGAGAGGCTTTTGTTCTAAAAGAATGTCAATAAAGCTATTTTATTTTATCTCCCTTCAAAGCCAATCGACCGTTTGAACTATAAATCAATAGTTGACTTACATAGTGGCTCCTGAATCCTCAAACTAAATTTTGTATCGATATATTCATTATATCGGCATTGATACCAACTCTCTTCCCGTGACATTCTCGCACGTGCCGAGAACCAGTATAAAAACTTCCCCAATTTAACATGATTGGCCCGTGATGGTAGTTCACTTTTAAGCTACTAGGTGGAACTACCATCACGTCACTGTCCCCAAACCTTTTAGGCCCCTGGCGAGCGCGGGTGCTGTCCGGGGCTGTTGAGCGGTTGGGAATCCGTGCTAGAGGGCTCCTAGGGGCCGCTAGTGGGAACTTTTGATACCATTGGTCCAACTAGTGTGCCCTGCCCAGCTCGCCCGGGGTTCGACATATATGCAAGAAATAGAAGCAGAAGCAGAGTACGGAGGACAACGCCAGTGGAAGTAAAGCAGTCTACTCTATCCAGCTGAAGCCCAGGCAGTCACCTCAATATCCCCCCCACGCCTTCCGGGGTATTTTTGGGTGGCCGACTCTGCTGGCTAGTACATCACTCTACATCACCCCCTTCTACATCAGCAGTTATTAGGATTTTGTGTTGAGGTCTCCCTCCTTTCTGCCGATCTTGAGAAAAATTAATTTCGCTCTTATAGGATATATTTTTTACATATGAAATTTTGTGTCGATACATTCATTACAGTTATTAGAGTTTTCGTTTAAGCACTAATCCTTCACTATAGTATAAGAAAGTGTTGTAATCGTGCGAAAATCCCAGATCGAGTTTTGAATGGATTTTCATGTTTCAAGATCCCCTGAATACGTTTTGAACATTTTTCTTGATGATATGTGTGTGTATGTGATGGTAAGTTGTGAGCGCTCTACCACAAAAACGATTGTAGCTATAAACTTGAAATGGAGAAGTCACATGAGCTAACTTAGATCTGATTAGATTTTGGACGAAATCGGTCGAAAAAAAAAATACCACTTTACTTCGGGGCCTAAATACATTTTACACAATACCGCTTCTATTTATGACCTAATTAAAAATCTTTCAAAGCAAAAATTGTAGAGAAAACTGAAAGATATATTTTATATGAAGTACGATTTTTCGCAGGTCACCTGGTTTTCGAGATACAAGCCGAAAACCATCCTGAAATGTCATTTTCCTTGATTTACCCGAAAAATGTTCATCCTATCAAAAATTTGTTTCTTACATAAAATGTTCCTTATTAAATTTCCAATGGCAGTATGAAATGATTTTGAGAAGGGGGAGGGGGGGGGGGGGGGGGGAGAGAGAGATAGATTGATGTGTAAAATTGTGATAATGTATTATATTTTGTGCAGATGGGAAAGGTCAAGGTTAGATATTATGACTCAGGCCCGGGCTTTAACAACTAGGTCATATCGCCTATTACCAGAGCGCTAGTCTACACTTTGTTGGAGATGAGCCCGACTCCCCTTTTTAATTCACTTAGGGTAAGGGGTCTTTTACCTGACATCGTACAGGCTCGGGACCATCGCTTAACGTCCCATCTGAAGATCTTAATTTTTTTTTACCTCCCACGTAATACAAACTAAGGGCCGCGGATCCTGAGCTCAGTAGGCAAGCACGCATACCACTGAGCTATCTGCGCCCCTCGGGAAAGATCATTATGCCTGTTTTCTTCTTACCAAAAGTAAAACTAAAACTCTGAAAAAAACAGGGATAAAAGCTGTTTAAAAGGAAAAGGTTGGGATGTGTGACGTATATTAAAGGGAGAGAACGTGCTCCGGGACTTTATTAACAGGAGAGAAATGTTCCCTTTGGGGCTCTGTACGGACCTTTTCTACCCAACTGGGCTATTCTAGTTTATAGGGCTATAGAGAGGGTCTTTGACCATAGCCCACTTGTTCAAGTGGCCCATTACACAGTCCTACCAACACACGTCTCAGTAGTAAGGGCTAGTCAACTGTGAAATATTGAAATATGAACCTTTATCGTAAGTCCATGGGTTGTGTGATGGCAGCAATGCTCTTGTCTGCAAACTCATTGTAATATATATATTTACGTTAAACCATAAATAATACAATTTTGTACATCATTTTAATATCACAAAGTATTGTATAAAAAATTCGAGATCGAATTGGGTTTATGTGATTGGAACGTTGTCAAAATCAAATTACTTACAATAAAAATCGAATAAATAAATAATTTCTACATCTACTTTAGTCTCTTTTCTTTTTAAATATTGTAGCCATTCTTAAATTTAATGTTATTTATATAAACATATAAATAAATAAAAGTACCTTTACTTCACTATTCTTTTCACTCCTAATTTCATAATTTTTACACCGGATTCGTAAACAGCGACCCTCAAAACTCAATTTTTCTGACCCCTGATTCCAAAATTGAAAAAAAAAAAAGAGAAAATGTTGTATGTGTGTTTGTGAACAAACGAAAATATCGACACGAAATGTTATATATGTATCGACAAACCTATAAGGGCGACATCTATTGATTAATATTCACCCAAAACGGCCAAAGGGAATGGGGAAGGGATGATAACCAATATAATGTATTGAAGGTAAAATAAACTTAAGCACGCCATCCTTCGGATGGGACGTTAAGCGATGGTCCCGAGTCTGTACGTTGTCAGGTACTCGTTAAAGACCCCGGGCTCTAGGTGAATAAAAATTTAGGGTGGGCAAAATTTAAGGCTCCCATAGTAGAGTCGGGCTCATGTCCACCAGAGTGACGAAATACCGCTCTGGTAGTAGGCGATATAACCTCGTAGTCAAAGCCCGGGCATGAGTCATAATAACTTAACTAATGTATTGAAAATTCATAATCCAAATCCCTATCAATTTTCATCCGGTTTAAGAGATGGAGGGGACAAATATATGGTTTCATTGGTATTAAAAAAATCGTAATAACTGCCTATGTAATGATGTATTGACACAAAATTTTATATGACCAGAATTAAATATTGACGACACCTGTCGATTTTCAATGTAATCGGCCGAAGAAGAGAAAGACAGTGTCAAGGGAGAAGGCTCAACTCAAAATCTCTAATAATTGAGGATGTAACTAACATATCGTCACGAAACTTAACACGAGGATTCAAAAGACCCCCCCCCCCCCCGATGATATCCAAACAAATCGATATATTCACCGCCTTTTTTTCATTAAGATAATACTCCAATGTAACCTGCAGCTAAATTAAATAATCTTACTGTTTCAACTTGTATTTAAGAAAATCGATATTGAAATGATATATAAAGTTGGGAGATTCAACTCTAAAGATGGGTTAGATGTTGAGGTAACCTTCTCTTCGGGACAGTCTGTCTTCGATCGGCATCTGAACTGTTTCCTTCATCTTTCCGATTATCCCATCCACTCCTTCTTCAAGTTTCCTCAGATAATCGTACAGTTCCGATGTCTTGTTCTTGAGCCGTTTCTCTTCTCGTTGCAACACTTCCATTTGTGATTCCCGACGAACAAGATACTGTTCAATAAAATTCATTTCATTTTCAAGATCATCAATTTTATTTTCAATCAATACACGAAGTTTATTGTCCATAACTTCTTTATGGCAAACTAATTTTGGATTTGTACAATGTTTACATTCGCCAAATTCACATTTGTGTTTGGAACAATGTTTACAGAAACGATTCCACATGAATAATTTTTGATCTTGTTTATCAATAGATTCAATGAGAGAATCTTTGAGTTTGTTCATATGAGGTTTGCTCGATGCTCGACGAAGTAAATTGGACAAATCCGCTTCAATATGATTCAGTTTTTGTTGAAGTTTTTGTTCCACAATTTTATCACAATGTATTAGTCCACATTCTCCAGTGCATTTTTTTTGACACAAACAACACCCTTTTGACATTTCGAGAAGGTGACGTAATTTTTGATTTCGCCTCTCCTCCACTTGTGCAGCTGCGTTCATTGCACGCATTCTTCTGCTTTTCTCTCTTTCCAACACATGAAGTCTCAGTAGGAGATCCAGTTGGTTTTCGTCCAAATTGTGGTCGCAAAACCCCTCCCTGTGATCATTCTGTAAGGAAGCCATCTCGCTCTTCTCTACGAAACAATTTTTTTTTCTTTTTCTTTTTTGTCTTCTTAATTTTGCAAGAATTCTTCCTTTAAGCTTGAACCTGTAACATATTTTTAAAAAATCAATGAAAATAATATATATATAGGTTAGGTTAGGTTTTATGATTCATGCCCGGGCTTTAACCACTTTTTTGAACCGTTTTTTTCAATGTTCTAACGTACAAACTTCGACTTTTTTTCGATAAAAATATTCACAGCTGTTGTCTACAAAAAGGCTAGAAAAAATCCAATGAATTCAATTGAAATCTATTTAAAGTATTAATATATTCATAAAGAACATATAAGGTGAGAAGTTACTGATAATTATTAAAACATTAACTGAGTTTTTTATACAGATATGCCTGACTCAGCTCAGTTTTTGCAAACAGCAGAATGTATTGCACACCTAGTTACAATTTAATAAAATTTGGCTCAATTGTGGTTTGATCTATATTAACAAAATTTTGACCCTGAAAAATATATAAGCTACTTGGCATATTTAATATATTTTTTTGGGGGTGGCTCCCATATATGATATTAACAAAATTATCTGGCATAAAACAGAAACCATAATTTGAGTTTTTTTTGGTTTTAGAATAAAGACATGTCTCATATCTATGTAAATCACAGTAATTTATTGCAGTTTCATGAATTTACATGAGTGCTGGCTAAAGCTTGGAAATTGGCATGAAAGAGTGATTTTCCGGGTAGAGCAACTAGGAAAATGAAAATTATGAGTTTTCCATAACCAGGGTTGAAACTGCTGTGGGAAACGGGAGTAATAACTAGATATTATTGTATATGCACTTTTTTTTAGGACCCAGAAAATGACCCGAAATATGCAGTCCGGAATATTGTGTAATATGCATATTTAAAACAGCATAATTTCGTTAATTTTCTGGGCGAATCTCCTATGAATTAGAAATGCCGGTCAAAAATAAAATATCAATTTTTGGTTTAATTAAAGTATTGCTTTACCATTATTATTTATTATTTTTAAAATATATTATCTATGATAGCTTCCAACATTTTGTTGTGCAAATAAAATTCGAAGTAAAATATATATACATTTTAAAATGTTTATTTTATGAATATAATGTTTTATATCTATGGTCACAGGGAATAAGTTAGGTCGTAAAATGGCCAAAATGAGTTAAGTGTACTGTGATCATCTCCCAAGCCATCTGCGCACAGTGAAGAAGTTGGGAGCTCAGGATTCTAATACGTTCGGAATTATAAAGATGTGAGTTTCTTGGTATCTCGTAAAATTGTGTATTTTCTCGGTTAAATCAACTTAATCTACTTCTTTGAGGAATCATCCACAAGATAACTGCATTTAACCATTTATTCACTACGGGAGACTATTCCAAGTGAAGAAAAATGGTATGAGGGCGTAATAATTTTAAATGGTTTTATAATAAATACCGGAGGGCGCTGGTAGCTAAGAAAAAACTTTGAGCACATAGACAAAACTTAGATAGACCAAAATAGGGTGGAGTTGATTCATGGGACAAGATCGTATTTGGAACTGGATCTACGGTAGATGGTGACGTAAACAGACTAGCCGATGTTCTCCCAATTCGTCGGCTCCTGGCGGGAGCAGAAGCAGCACTGTAAGATGGGCTGGAGACGATCGGCGCAATTTTTCCGCCGATGGCCAATCCCAGTCCCCCAGATCCCCGAGCTTTTCTCACGTTGACTGGGTGATATTGCTACAATGCAAGGCGCACCCTCCTTAAAACCTAATAAAAAAAAAAAATACCTAGATAGACTTCCATTGTAGAGTCGGACTAATGTCCACCGCGATACGAAAGTGCGCTCTGGTAGTGGGCGATACGATCGTAGTTAACGCCCGGCCATGAGTCTAACTAGCTATCAAATGTGGCACAAAAATATCGATATAGTAAATATGTAAAAATATTGATATATTAAGTAGTGACAGGGAATGACCGGACTTCACGCGAGTTAAAATGAGTAAGAGGCGAGTAGCATCATATTCCATCGCCTCGCTCTGGTTTCTCGTACTTGCCTATACTCACGAGCGTTCTGGGATGTCCATCATCACATCACCTTGCTTTGGGCCTATTCGTAATGCCTATCATCGGTTTTGGGAGGAATCATCGCCTTGCCTCGTCCTGCTAACTCATAATCGCCTATATTCGCGAGGGTTCTGGGACCGGCTTAAGGTAAAAATTTAGTTAGTTGTATGTTGAATAACTAAAAAAAAAACTTATTTTTTAACATTATCTGATAGCTACAATTATAACTAGAAATATTTAAATATAATATGTAAATATACTTTTTGAATAAAATCGGACTTCATGCCTTGCAGGAGAGTTAGCTAGGTGCTAGGTGTTCACGTATGCAACATCTTTTTCATTTTACAATTTTCGCATGATTCTATTTTAAGCCATGATCATTGCACAAAATTTTGATTCACCATACAACTTACACAATTTTAGATTACATAAAATTGTCATATGATTTATAAAAATTCAATATTGAAAAAAAAAAAAAAAGCCAAACAAAGCATAATGTTGTTTGCTTGTTTTTGTAATTCATAGCCGGGATATATGTAGCTGTGAGGTCATATCGTCCATTGAACCCAAAATAATGTGAAAAAATGAAAAAAATTATAATTTTTTATACATTATATTTACTTTATATGTATTTTATTTACTTCTTTATTTTATTTATTATCGTGTTTCTTTTTTAATATATTGTTATTTATTTTATTTTTGTACTTTTGTTCATTATTTATAGACTGTTATTTACTGTTGCTAACTAAACTATTATTTAAAATTTGATTATAGTTAGTTAGGTTAGGTTCTATGACTCATGCCCGGGCTTTAACTACGAGGTCATATCGCCTACTACCAGAGCGTTCTTTCGTCACTCTGGTGGACATGAGCCCGACTCTACTGTGGGAGTCCTAAATTTTGCCTACCCTAAATTTTTATTCATCTAAGGGTAGGGGTCTTTAACGAGTACCTGACATCGTACAGGCTCGGGACCATCGCTTAACGTCCCATCCGAAGGACGGCGTGCTTAAGTTTATCTAACCTCCCAGATAAAATAAACAAATGGTAGGGTTTGGAACCCACGATCTTGAGCTCAGTAAAAGCAAGCATGCATATCATTGAGCTATCGACGCCCCTAAATTAAATTATGGGTAACCCATTTTTAGAATACCCCTCCAAAAAAAGTAATATTAAACTGAGTTTTCTCTCTACCTCTTTGACTGATACCTAATCAATGTTCTAGAGGAATTTCTCAATCTGGAAATAAAATTTAGTGTCAATACATTTATTACATCGGCAATTACTGACATGAGATGGTGCTGGTGGAGCAGGAAATGGAGAGATGGTGGTGGAGGAGCAGGAAATGGGGAGATGGTGGTGGAGGAGCTAATGTGGAGATGGTGGAGGAGGAAATGAGATGGGAAGATGGTGGTGGAGGAGGAAATGGGGAGATGATGGAGGAGGAGCTGATGTGGAGATGGAGGAGGAGGAAATGAGATGGTGGTGGTGGAGGAGCAGGAAATGGGGAGATAGTGGTGGAGGAGCTGATGTGGGGATGGAGGAGGAGGAAATGAGATGGTGGTGGTGGAGGAGCAGGAAATGGGGAGATGGTGGAGGGGCTAATGTGGAGATGGAGGAGGAGAGACTCCACCATTTCCCGCATTCCTGGAACTACAACATTTTTTCTTTCACTTTTTGTAATCAGAGGGTTCAAAACATGAAATTCCATTGAACATTTGAACGAATACATAAATTTTTCTATACGACATATAGTGGAGCAAGAAAAAAAAACTGTAATTTGTGGTTTTACAGGGTTAGGGTGGAAGCGTGTAATGTGTTCCTGGTAACGAGATCTGACATTTTATCGACTATTAAACCCACCTTCAGAGTGCCTCTTAAACTTATGTCGTCAAACTCTTGTAAAACATCTCCTCGCCTTCTTCTCTCTTCTTTTATCGGCAGAGTTTCGACCGTAAAGCCCCTCACATCCCCGGGTCTGCCAAATGAACAACGAAACTACACGGAATATTGAACAGTAACGTCCTCTTAGTGACCCTTAAATTGAATATTATGGGTTTTTTTTTTTTTTTTTTTATGAGTTAATAGGATTTTAAGAAGTACTATATGAGCTAGTACGATCCTTAATGTTTCCACTTTCGTGTAGTCTTATATAGCCGTCCATGAGACGTGAGAGGAGTATTTAGTTCGGTGGTGGGTACGCTTCCCCAGGAGGTATACAGGCTGGCCCAACTTCAAGGCGACACTCCATTTCCACCCGGACAGTTGCAGTAACAAACACCACTCTTCACCATAACTTCCGCAACCATACGAAGTATAGGGGAAGTTATGTAATCGGTGAACAATTCGACGTGGATTTTTCACCGGAATTTCATGTTTTCCGACCTCCAGATTCACACTTAAAAAAAAAAAAATCTGTATATCTGTGAACATGATAGAATTAGTGAAACACGAAATTTTCAGCCCAATGGACCCAAGGGAAGGGGGATTAGGAAGAGACTTAACACAAAAACACCAATAACTGCCGATGTTATGAATGTATCGAAATTTATCCAAGTAAAAAACACAATGAGGACATAACCTGTCAAATTTCAGCGATATCGGCTGGAGGGAAGGCGAGAATCAAAAACCCTAATAACTGCCGATGTAATGAATTTATCGACATAAAATTTAGTATGATGATATAGAAGCCCCTATGTAAGTCAGCTGTTCAATATTAGCACTAACGGTCGACTGGTTTTGGAGGGGGGGCGAAAAGTTAATTAATTCGTCCTAGGGAAGTACAGTTTTAAAGTCCAGTGCCATTGACGTGTATGTAAAAATAATGGGAGGTCCATCATCATCAGTGGTTCATCCCATCCACACAACCCAGTGGTTAAAGGACAACTGTATAAGATTTTTCTTAAGGGAGGTATGACAGTAATACGTTTCAGAACCACTGGTTCAGAGAGAGCATATGTAATTCATGTCGGCACCCGACGTTGGTCCTGTGAGGTCTTTCCCGGTTAGTGCGGATTTTTGGCAAATATCCAAGAGTTGGTTTTTCGGACTGACAGACAGGCTTTTGAGAGAAAGAGAAAAAGAAAAAGAAAAACACTGGACTAACAGACAAAGAGCCAAAGAGAGTAAAATTGTGGAGCGTTAAATTTCCTATCGAGTAAATGTGTTTTGAAGTTTCTTCGAGTAACAAAGTAATTCCTTTCAGTGGTACTTGTCAATTGTTAAAAAACATTATTTATATAAGAGTAATTTATTTATTGTTTAAATTTATTCCAGGGCACCGGTAGCTCAGAGATAACATGCTTGCTTACTGTGCTTAAGATCGTCGGTTCGAAAACCGAGGCTTTTAGCTTTGTTTTCTATCTGCAAGGTGAAAACCTTTAGCATGCTGTCCTTCGGATGTGAGGTTAATTTAATATTCACAGTGGGAAGCTAATAGATAAAATTAAATTACATTTAATAATTATTGATAAAGTCTTGATAGAGACTAGGTTTGAACCTCCTATCCGATGTTTGTTCTACCAGCTTGTAGAACTGGGCTCCAGGCACCAAGACGAGGTTTTGGTAGTCCTGGGTCAGTTGGCGATGAAAGCCTCAATGTCCAGGATGTCCACTTCTCTTCAGATCTGCTGATTCCGGATGAACCAACATGCGCCCACTGCTAAACGAAGGACCTTCTTTTCAAACCTTCCAAGTTTGTCTAGATGAGTTTTGCTTGCACCTTGCCAAATGGATGATGCATAGAAGATGAGTGGTCGTAACAAGGATGTGTAGAGTAGTGTGCAGCATTTGTGTCTGAGTGGTGTACGTCTGTTTAGTAGTGGGTATAGTTGCGATAGTCGATGAACCCCAAGGTTCTTGATTGTCATGTCAGTAGGTGTCCAGGGTATTTCGTCATTGTTGAGTCGAATCTGAGTGAGTATGTCCAAGTTAGTTCTTCGAAGAGTGGCCATCGTTTGAGTAGTGTTTATTCCGAGATTCCACCTATTGAACCAGTTCGTCACATGAACGTCACTTTGAAGAGCTTCCGCTCGTGATGACACATCTGGCTGCTGGGATACAAGCAGAGTATCGTCAGCATAGGTAGCCAACAGTGAGTTGGGGGTATCTGGCATATCGTGACAGTACAAGTTAAAGAGAATGGGACTCAGAATGGCGCCCCGTGGAACTCCGGATTCATTGGGCTTCTTGTCACTAAAACTCTAGGCTATTCTCAACTGGAAAGTTCTGTCTGCCAGGAAACTTTCTGTGATTTTGCTTCAGGAGCTCCTGTTCTCTGGAGTTTGTAAATTAAGCCTTCGTGCCATACCGTATCAGTAAGGCAGTCTAGTAAAAGATGATTTGATCTCGTAGTTAAAGCCCGAGCATGAGTCACAAAAATATATATATATATATATATATTCAGCTAGTGTTTATTTTCAAAGTATAACTGGATTGCGTCTGATGCTAGGAACCTTCTTAATCTGTGGTTAAATGCGTCTATTTTCTAGAACCTAAGTTCTAACTTAACAGAAGATACACTTAAGCACCAAAGTATGTAATGAATGCACTTAATAGAAATAAAAAAAGGAAACAATGTACATATATTAAAAGTAAGAGTCTGCTTAGGAAACTTTGTTTTCCAAGCAGTCAGTTTTTGCCACTAATTTCTTTGAGGAAGAATTCCGAACAAGGTCTGATACAGACATCACACCTTGGTCAACACAGGGCGAGACCGGACGAGGCAGCTTGGTCGGAAAACTGTCGAGAGAGTTCTTGGAGGAACCTTGTGAGGGACGAGAAATCAGGATGAGCGATGAGTGATCCCTCGACACACCCGCCGACGTTGGAGCTTCCGAATTGGACGAAGTGAGAAGATCCTGTGAACTTTCCTCTGACGGATCACTGAGACTTTCAAATGACTCATCGGACAGTGTTGACGGAAACTGATCAATAGACGTAATGGAGGAGGCATCGTCCGAGAGTGTGGCCACAGTCGATGCGTCTGAAATGTGGTCCTTCGAGTTGCATGTTCCTGGTGGATAGTACTGAGTCGTCGTGGACAGACGTTCCTGGTTCTTCACATTCACAAACGACTCCGTATTGTTCACCTGAAAACCAGATTCGAGTCAGAATCGTCTGTTTTTATACAAGTATACTACAAACTATGTGTTGATCGGAGCTGAACGGAACCTTCTCACAAGACTATGAAATGGGCTTTGGAGTGTTTCAGTATAGCTCCTAATTCCATTAAATACATTTTCGAATATATCGAGAAAAACAAAATATAAGAATTAATAGTAGTACCAAGTTCAGAAACGCGTGTTTGCCGACAATGCTCATGATAGCGGGTTCGAAACCCGGCCGAGACCCTTACGTTTTCAAAAATCACCCCAAGGATCATCAGGATTAATTAAAACAAACGACCTTTGTTATTTATCATTATGCAATGAACTTTATACAGTAGAACCTCTATAAGTCGAACATCATGGGAGACGCCAAAAAATTCGAGTTATAGAGTTTTCGACTTGTGGAGGATTTCGAATTAGGCGCATTTTGATTCGACTTGTAGAGGTTAAGATTCATTCTAACTAATTTTGAGTTAGAGAAGTGAAATAAATAAAAATTCAAGTTACAGAGGTAACAAACATATTTATTATAAATCAGCATTATTTCAAAACATCGTTAAAATAAAAAATATGTTGTATATGAAGGTATTAAAAAAAGTCAGAAATTTTTTTTTTGCTTTAGATAATTGGTAATCCTATTTATTGTATACTCCTAAATTGTTTTCTAAGAAACAATGGTGTACATTGTCGAAATTCTTAAAGTCGGTTACTTATTTTTCTTCAAGCTATAGAGGTAATAAGTTTCAAATAATCGAGTTGTAAAGGTTGTAAAATAAAACATTGCTATGTTCGAGATACAGAGGTCCAATGTATTTTTCGAGTTATAGAGGGAAAATATGTACCAAAATAGCTTGTAGGGACTCACTGATTATTTCGACTAATAGAGGGTTGAGATTTCGAGTAATGGAGGTTTTGGGGCTTGAAGGGAAAGGAACAAAACTTTTTTTCGAGTTTTGGAGGTTTTCGACTTATCGACGTTCGACTTAAAGAGGTTCTACTGTATATATATATATTGTGACAGTTCGAGTAACCGCCCCATGTATTATTTGAATAGTGAAGGGGGGGGTTGTGAAAAGAAAACACGGATAATGATGGGAAAAGAATCGATGTATTTATAATCAGTCCCATATCGACTGACGGCTGAGAAGTGATACATTGTCATTTATAAATTTCTAATAATAAATAAATCTTGACAAATATAAAAATAAAGGCATAAAATAAAGCAAGAAGAGTTAGGTGGCAATGATAAGAAGAGGAGAGAGGGGACGTCAGCCGAAGAGAAAATGGAGGACAGTCTCTTTTGAACTTTCAACCCGTAAGGTGGGAAGATTTTACGACTCCAGCTGTGGACCACCTGCTTTTTGCTATCCAGCAAACTCATTTTTAATCTATCATGTTACAGTAGTGCAGCATCTTAGAAGAGAAGAGGTGATACAATCTCTCATTGTATGGAGGCAGCTTTAATATTGTAGCTGGGGCGCCCGATGGGAGCAATATAACTGGATCAGGACCTCATGGACATAGATGCGCTCTCCGTGAAATACCCCGGAGAAGGCGACTTCGAACATCATATTTGGATGAGTACACTCCAAATTTCACTATTAACACCGAATAATTATTAATATGCCTAAAATCAATTCTAATAATAAATTTATCTAACTTGTATAAAAAAGGAAAGTGAATTCGCAATAGAGGACAATAAGTGATAATTATTAAGGATAACCCAATAAACTCGCAACTCATTTTTTATGTTTTTATGTGTAATTTTTAAATGTTAATCTTGATAAAAAATTATAGTATTTTCGCTTCTATCTGTTTTTGTCTATCATCCGCACCTTCAAAGAACCCTTATAATTAGATAAATTATATTGACCCTGAGGTAAGAGAAAATTAGTGCAATTAGATTAAATAATTTTAAAATTACTCAAGTGATTTTAATGGCGCCCAACCCAAGCTAAAGCGTTCATTACAATATATGAGTATCCAGCCAAATCGGTCAATTGTAAGAGGGGGCTTAGCCCCAAAACTCTAATAACTGGCAATGTAGTGAATGTACCGACACAAAATTTAGTATGTAAAAAACATAAGGACGATACCTACAGATTTTCAATCAAATCGGCCAAAAAGAAAAAGGAGCTTAGGCCAAAAACATGAATATAGACACTTGACTAAGTATGAAGATTGATTTGTCAACTATTGATTTTTAGTCCAAACGTTCAGTTTTCGCTCTCCCACAAAAACTTAGTTGATTAGTATTTGCGCGCTGGGGAAGTTTATTGTCATTGATTTACCAACGATTTTCTTCCTATTATATTGACGTGGTCAGTAACTATTCTTTGGAGAGAAAATGTACATTGAACTAGTTTACCTGCAGTTCGATTTGATCCATTTGCTCCTTGACAAGCTTCAGTTGCTCCAATTGCTCCACCATTTCGTCTTTTGCCAAAAGTTCATCGTTGAGTCTACTCAGGATACTTAAACATTTTCGCAGTGTTGTCAATTTACGATTAACACGTCGCTGTTCTCTCATTACTTTTTCTCTGTCCAGTTCCACCTGTTCAAGATTGTCAACAATTCTACAGATACTTTTCATTAGCTGAACTTCCTTCAAGTCAATAATTATCTGTGACTCTTTCAACGTTAAACCGTCCGTTTCTTTCAATATTTCCTCTTTATTAAAAGCTGTTTTAATTTTACCTTCAATTTGTTTAAAATAGTTCTGTTTGATTTTCATCAGTGTTGCCTCAAGTTCCTCCAATTTGACTTTGTACTTAGTCTCAATTAACCAAATGTTTGACAGAATCAAATCTGTGACATATTTTTCTTCAATTTGACTGTTCCTACAAGAGCAGGAGCAGGTAAAGGAACAGTTATTCACTTTATTTATTTGTTTCTTCAAAGATCGCAAAGTCGCCATATTTTTCAGCTTTATTTACTCTACTAGTTCCAACCTGTAACAATACAAGAAAAATAGACATCTGAGAACATTTTGATAGTTGTAGTAATAAAAATAAACATACATATATAAACATCGTTTTTAAAACATTTTTTATAAGGACCATTTTTTCGATAGGACGAACCGCTTCCGAGTAAATCAAACAAATCAAATAAAAAAATGTGTTTGAAGATGTAATTTTAAAACATTTTTCGGTATATAACTCAAAAAGCGGACGGACTTCGAAAAAATGTATTTCATACAAAATATCTATGGTCACAGGGAATAAGTTGTTAAGTCGTAAAAAGGCCAAAATGAATTGTGTGTACTGTGATCATCTCCCAAACCATCTGCGCACTGTGAAGAAGTTGGGAGCTCAGGACTCTAATACTTTCGAAATTATAAAGATGTGGGTTTCTTGGTATCTTGTAAAATTGTGTATGTTCTCGGTTAAATCAACTTAATCTACTTCTTTGAGGAATCATTCACGAGATAACTGCATTTAACCATTTATTCAACTATTCCAAGTGAAGAGGTTAAATCAACTTTAGAGAGGCACCATTCACGAGTATTTCAAAGAGTATGGTTAATAATTAGGTAAGTGATGGGGAATGATTAGGTAACTAAGGGAATATCCAAGAAAGGATTAACAATATTCATTTTCATTCACTCCTATAGATTTAGAAGGTATATGATTAATAATGATGCAAACTTTATTTATTTATTCCAAAAACTGGATTTACACGATTAATGCAAAAGTTAAAAAGAACTGCCCTGAAAAGTTACGAATTTAGACTTACCAATTTATTCCCTGTGACCACAGATATTTCTGCCACACTTGCTGAACAACGCCTTAAGCGCCAATGGGCTACACATAGATAAGTCATAAATAAATGCGATACCTCTGAGCTACTGGTGCCTATATAAATAATGTTATATACATTCGTTATAAAGTTGTAAATATATGATTGTAAATAAAATAAAATCTACACTTCACTTTATTCTATAACTTCTATTTGAAGACATTTTTTGTAACCAACCAATTGGATAGACAGACCAACGTTTTAAAGACAATCGGGCCACATTATCGACAATAGCCACTCTTTTGACACAATCGAAGACATCAAATAATTTCAATTTTTACTAAAAAATCGGGTTACCCGATAGTTTAGAACAACTGGAAATAAATAAAGCAATTAAAAATTAACATTTGGATAAATGACCAAATTATTAGTATTTGATATTATTTTATTTTGTTATAATTTCAATTTATATTTTTATTGTTATTCATTTAGTAAGTTATTATCACTCATGCGTGGGCTTTCAACTAGGTCATATCGCCTACTACCAGAGCGCTCTTTCGTCACTCTGGTGGACATGAGCCCGACTCCCGACTGTTGGAGTCCTAAATTTTTATTCACCTAGGCAGGGGTCTTTAACGAGTACCTGACACCGAGCCTGACCATCGCTTAACGTAAACTAAGGGCCTCAGCCGGGTTTCGAACTCACGATCTTGAGCTCAGAATATGAGCGCCCTCTATATGAACTAGTAGTTAAAGTCCGGACATGAGTGATAATAACTAACCATATTGATGGAATATAACATTGTAATTTTCCAATATGCCAAATAATTCCAACAACAAGTGTGTACTCAGGCTTATTAAATATGTTTTATTATTATTATTATTATTATTATTATTATTATAAGATAATTTTATTAAACAGTGATTTTAAAATATGAAAATTAAAAAAAAAATGAAAAGTTTTTATCATATTAATCCTTCTTTAAAAAATCATTGGTAGAAATATTGTAGCCTCTAAAAAGGCCTACCAGAGCGCTTTTTCGTCACTCTGGTGGACATGAGCCCGACTCTTCTATGTTATATGTTTGTACTTATATATTTTGTCTAATCTAAATTTTTATTCACCTAGCATAGGTGAACAACAAAAAAATACGTCTTATTTACAATCCCATTTATTTTTTGTCTTCTAAGAAAATAGAAATTATAGACGTTTCGGGAAGCACTGCCATCTCATGAATCTATAATTATAAAGGCACCGGTAGCTCGGATGTAGCGTGCTTGCTTACTGAGCTCAAGATCGCGGGTTCGGAACCCGATAAAGACCTTTAGGTTTTTTGTCTCGCTGGTGAAAAACCCTTGAGCAAGCCGTCCTTTGGATGGGACGTTAAGCGAAGGTCCCGAGCTTGTTCGATGTCAGTTACTCGTTAAAGACCCCTACCCTAAGTGAATAAAAATTTAGGGTAAGCAAAATTTAGGATTCCTATAATAGAGTCGAGTTCATGTCGATTGACAGATCGACAAAAGAGCGCTCTGGTAGTAGGCCATATAACGGCGTAGTTAATGCCCTGCCATGAACCACAATAACTAAATAACTGGACTGTGGTTTTGTCCCTGTTTAGAATTCGCGGTTGGGAAGCTCTGAAACATCAGAGTTGGTCAAATTGTATGCGATTAATGCAATTCCATCAGAATTGGTCCAAATCTCTTGTTTACTAAAGTTTCTCAGCTCCACGACCCTCAAGTTATTCAAATCATATTTTCTTGAGGATTTTAAAGAATTTCAATTTTATTTTATGTTGGTATTCGTCTGTCGAATGTATCGGTTTTGCTTATTCTGCCTAATGATGAAGAAAAATAAGGGAGGAATAGGGGCTACGTGCATGGCAACTCTCCACACCTGTTCCTAAAAGGACACTCTAAAATATTATTTTAATTTCAAAATGCAATACTTCTGACAGTAAAATACAGTTCTTAATTTCCGCCATATTGAATTTTACAAAACTTGCACGATCCAAGTGATATATCATACACAACCACTACCAAAGAATCTACTACCACATATAATAAAAAGTAAAAAATTACCTTGAACAGACATCCTATGATAAACATTTCAGAAGATTATTAAAACAAAAATTGAAAGAACGTAATGGCGAAAAACAAATGATTAATATAACTAACATTCAAACCTATATAGGAAAAGGCACACAGTAATAACATTTTGCCCAACTTGGGAGTACACAAGGACTTTAAACCAAAAAAAGAATATCAACCCCAAGTTAGATATATATACATATATATTTCAAATCAAAGAAATGAAAACTAATGTAACAGAGGGTAAACAATGTTGAGGTTATCCCATGGAGGTAGGAAGAAGGGTTGAGATAGATAACAATTTCTGGCTTGATTCAATCAACTAAAATTAGTTCTGCATAAAAAGGACTTATAACATATTTGTTTAAAACTAGTTATTTATTTTCTAAAACGAAGTTTATTATATTAATTTGCATAAATACACTTATGATTACACATTGGTACTTTTACACTTTGTTCCTCTTACATTTATTTTTCAATAATTTTTTTTTTCAATTTAGACAATATAGAAGAGTTGTGTTCTTTTAAGGTGTTTCAATTGCATGAACGACTGGTTTTGCCATTTAAATCTCCTGCACACTCTTCTCGAACCTGTCCTATGGGTGAAAACCCGATGACGCCATGAACTCCTTGTGGCAATGATAGATATGGAGCCTGGAGCTGCAATTATTAAAGCCATACGAAGTATAAGGAAAGTTATGTAATCGGTGAAAAATTCGATGCTGAGTTTTCAACGGAATATCAAGATTTCCGACCTCCAGATTCTGAATATGAAAAATGTTTTTTTACTGTACATCAGAATTTTTTTTTTTTGATCGTGATATATTTTATCATTTATGATCTCAAATCGCTAAAATATGTTTGTGAATGATAATTGGAATATATCATTGCATAAAAGTTTGATAAATAAAAAAAAAATATAATAAAAATGTATGTACGTTCAATTCTCAAAATAATTTTTTTTTGTTGTTTATATACAATCAGTAACAAAAATTTTCGGACAATTTATAATTTTGTTTTTCTTTTGCAGTTACACATAGTTATATGGCAAAATATTTAATTCAAGCAAAGTTTTAAATTTCGAGATCATCAATCATTTCAAAACGCCGTAAAACAATTAATTAAACATTTACAGCTAATAGGAAATTTTGCATTAATAATTGAAGACAAGAAATTCACGTAACAAAATTTTCTGGACACCTGTTGTTTGTTTTGTAAACAAATGCGACTCTGATCATGATCTTTAATCCCTTCTCAACCAACCGCTAATACCGAACAAATGAAATGTGTTTATATCCTTCTATTACTGCATTCAGTAGTTATTTGTATTTCCTGCTGTCAAGATGGGTCAAACATCTTTTGAAGTTCAACAGATAATAATTTTTAATTATGAAAAAGGATTAAGTGTACGCAAAATCGGTGGTTTGGTAAGCCGAAGTAAAAGCACCGTTGCCGATGTAATTCGAAGGTATAAGCACGAGGATCGGATAGATTTGAAATCTTCCTCTGGCCGTCCAAGAGTATTAAACGACCGAGAAAGGTGTAGCGTTGTCCGGAAAATTAAAAACAAGCCCTCGAGGAGTGCACCTCAGATCGTCGCCGAGGTATACAGAGAAACGGGAAAGAAAGTTCACCCACAAAATGTTCGAAGAATTCTAAAAGAAGCAGGATATAATGGGAGAGTACCAAAAACCGTTTGTGAGTGAAAAAAATATAAAAAAAAGATTGAGCTTCGCAAAAGAGTTCCAGAATCATTCAGAAATTTTTTGGAGTAATGTCATTCATCTGCGAGGTAAAATAAACTTAAGCACTCCGTCCTTCGGATGGGATGTTAAGCGATGGTCATGAGCCTGTACGATGTCAGGTCAAAGCGTTTGAGCTCTCACATAAACACACGCATGCAATTGATCTCTGATGTTCACACGATTACAAAATTTTTAGTACATATTATTATGTATACATATATTATATGTATAGGGAAGTAAACAAAAGTAAAGTAATAGTATATGTATACATATATTACATGGAAGTAAACGGACATGATCTGGAAACATTTATTTGTCGAAATATCGGAGAAAAAACGTTTAAATTAGAAAAATTGGGTACTTAGTTTCTTTAGAGGGAAGGTGGAGGGGATAGAGTAGGGGGAAGGGACGGTTTCTGCCGAGGGTCAGCGCTGCTGTCGCTCTCTTCCAACGTCATATCACAAAAATCTAGTTTTCTGACATTACATGACCTGAGATTTCTTTTTATGTTGTGAAGAGTTACAAGATACAAGAATATTTTATTATTGCGGTTTGTTCTATTGCAAGCAAATACTTTTGAATGTAAGTTTAATATATTTAGTCCCGACAGTCGCGACAAAATTTGGAGAAGGCGTAATGAGGAGCTGAATCCAAAAAATTTAAAACCAATAGTAAAACATGGGGGTGGCTCAGTGATGGTGTGGGGGTGTATGGCGTCTAGTGGAATTGGTGAACTGGTTTTCATTGAAACCACCATGACTGGAAAAGTTTATGCCGAATTACTAAGGAGCAATTTGAAAAAGAGTGCTGAAAAACTTGGGATTTTACGGACTTTTCATTTTTACCAAGACAACGATCCGAAACACACCTGTGAATTGGTACGTACTTGGCTTTTGTATAACTGCCCTTAAAGTTATGAAACCCCCCCCAATCGCCCGATCTCAACCCAATTGAACACGTATGGGGTGAGCTCGACAGGAAAATTCGATTAACACCCATTGCTTCAAAAAACGAATTGAAACAAAAGTTATTAGAAGAGTGGGGTAAAATATCTCCAAATTTCACCAAAAAATTAATTTCATCATCAATGCCGAATCGAATGAAAGATGTTATTACACAAAAAGGGTACCCAACCAAATATTAATTAACATTATGGTTTTTGAATTTGTGAAATCGTAAAAAAAACATTAAATTTATTTATAGTTGTTTACATTTTTGTCCGAAAATTTTTGTTACCTACATTACTTGTTGTAAAATTTATTAAATTAAAATATTTATTTGTTCTAATCAAAGCTGTTTTTCCTTTATCCTAGCCCACATTTGAATTCTTATTCTTGATTGAAAAATGGCTTTAATTATTTTTTTAAATTATTTTTTATTACTTTTGCATTTAATTATTATAATTTTTTATTGAAAAATCAAACCGTCCGAACATTTTTGTTACTGACTGTATGTGTTATGTTTATTATTTTGGTATGAAAACTCCAAGCAGCGGGCTCATCGTAGCTAATAATAATAACCCATCAATCGTATTTATCAAATACTTACAAATAACTACATAACTGATATACCTACTTATCTAGTTTATTTTTAAAGCTTCAAATTGAATTGAAAAAGTTAAAAACAAAAACAATAAAATTTAATTTTTCTGGCACAAGTCCCTATGGGACCGCCAATCTGCTACCCATGTTACCTCTGGTAATACAAGGTCATACTTTTTTTTCCTTATAAAATCGGCCTGGTGGGCCCCTCCCGAAATTTTTTCCTATATACGCCACTGCTGGGAAGTGAAAAAAAAAAAACTTGAGCCCGTCGTCCTTCGGATGGGATCTTAGGCGATGGTCCCAGGCCATTTCGAATATCAGGCACTCGTTAAAAACCCCTAGCCGAGGGAAGAGAAAACACATTGAGCACGCTGTCCCTCGTAGTTGAAGCCCGGACATGGGTCAAAATAACTAAGTAACTAACTTATGGTTAACTATCATGGTTTTTGGTCGATATCTATACACCAACATTGCTGCCTTTTGTGTGTTTTTCAAAAAATATTTGGAAACGGTACCACAAAGCCTACCTATACTTATTCTATAGTTCATCTTCGACAATTTTTGTTAAATGCAAACAGAATCTTTATTTTATCTTTACTCTGGTGTCTAATGAGCTCACGATCTATCTGTCTATGGTTGACTATCATCGTTTCTGGTTGTTGCCTATCTATAGATATTGCTGTCCTAATGATTAGAAAATATTTGAAAACGGTACCACAAAACCAACTTATATTCTATATTTCTTTTTTGACACTTTTAGTTCGAACTAAACAGAAACTTATTTTATCTTTACATGTGTTGTCTAATGAGATCAGGATGGCGAGTTATTCAATAAAGACTTGAACACAGGAAACTGACACATTCCTACCTACTTGTTAGACTTGAACAGCCGACATGCTCCTGCAACCAAGACTACACAGAGCTCACAGTACAACATATACTGACTGACTGCACAAACTACACCACATTAAGAAACATATACTGCTAATATATCCAAACTGTGACATCATCTTTAAAAACAATAATTCATAACGTGTAACAAATGTTTTACAGTGAGTTTGATAATGTTTTACCAGGCTAATTGATTCTGTACTGCAAGAAGAAAAAGGCTTATGCTATATTCCTATTTGTTTGTATAAAAAAAGTTACAGTTCCATAAAAAATAAACTAAAACTATTACCTGTAACTTCTCTTTGTTGCTTTCTTTAAATATATACCAAAAAAAAAAAAAAATGTATTGCCTATTTTTCAAGTGTTAACTTATTTTGTATATTATTCGTCTTATTTTAACCTAATATTACAAATTTGTCACTGAAATTTTGAATTGTAATGATAAAATGATCAAATTTAAGGTTAGTTTATTAATAACCAGATGATTTTTTTATTCTTAATGGCTTTAATTTTTACATTTAAATTTACTTTTTAAACATAAAGAACCAATCATTAAATAGACCTTTTTAGAGGCTACAATATTTCTACCAATGATGTTTAATAAGCCTGAGTACACACTTGTTGTTGATGGAATTATTTGGCATATTGGAAAATTACAATGTTATATTTTTATTCCATCAATATGGTTAGTTTTTTTTTTTTTTTTTTTTTTTTTTTTTTTTTTTTTTTTTTTTTTTTTTTTTTTTTTTTTTTTTTTTTTTTTTTTTTTTGGCTTTATGTACGGTGGATATTAGCCATGTCAATGAGTTATTTAGTTATATTTACGACATCCATGGCCCCGGGAGGGAGTTCTGTTCTATCTACGAAATAAAACTCACTCCCGGACGGGATTCGAACCCGCAAACCATGGTGAGACCATGTGACCAAAGCCCTACGCTCTAGCCCGCACGGCCACCATGGCTCCCATATGGTTAGTTATTATGACTCATGTCCGGGCTTTAACTACTAGTTCATACAGAGGGCGCCGGTAGCTCTGTGGTATGCTTGCTTGCCTTCTGAGCTCAAGATCTTGGCTTCGAAACCCGACCGAGGCATTAAGCATGCCGTCCTTCGGATGGGACGTTAAACGATGGTCCCGAGCCTGTACAATGTCAGGTACTCGTTAAAGACCCCTACCCTAGATGAATAAGAATTTAGGGTAGGCAAAATTTAGGACTCCCACAGTAGAGTCGGGCTCATGTCCACCAGAGTGACGGAAGAGCGCTCTGGTAGTAGGCGAAATGACCTCGTTGTTAAAACCCGACCATGAGTCATAATAACTAACTACATATACATAATATGTATATATTATATATACTTCTCTCGGACCTCTGTTTTCTTTATAATTTAGATATAACTCATTTTGTTATTATTTTAACATTTATTTTTCACTAGTTTATTTTTATTGTTTTAATCATTGCCTTTTTTTTTTTTGCATTGGAGGGGGAAATGCTGTGACGCACATCCAGGGAAGGTAGCCCTGGATAGTGTGGGACTCGAGCCAATTCACCATACCCACTAAAACCCCCTCCTTGCCGATCCTGATTCCCTTCCGCGGAACTGACGGTCTGTCATTACTTCGCGGAAGGGAGGAAGGGTGGCTGGTAACGCCCCTTCTTCTGTTTTATTACCGCTACTGTTCCTTGTCAGCCCTCTCCTGAAGGGCCAACCCGCCCATGATGAGCGCTGCAAAATCGCAGCCTTCATCCCACGACTCCTGGGAGCGCAGCATAGCGTCCACGTAACTGGTAGCAGTCAGTGGGGCGCCCATGCTGCACTCCAGATTTTTCCTTCCCTCCTCAAGTCTGGGGCATTTGAGGAGGACGTGCTCCGCCGACTCCGTCTCACCAAGGCACGCGGGGCAGTCTGGTGTTGTTGCTGCCCCGATTTTGTGGAGGTACCCCCGGTAATCATTGCCTCTCATTACATTTAATAATTTAATTTGAAATTAAATTCCTTACTTCTTATAATTTATTATATTACTTCTTATAAAAATGAAATAAATTATATATTGAAATTATACCTGATTGCCTTTTACTAAATTGATAAATTACATTTAATGTTTCTTTAGTTAATTCCTAAAGACGTCTTTTCTTTTTTCTTTATTCTTCACAACTGGTTGATACTGATATTCTTTTGTTTATTTCTTATGTTATTATTCTTAGGGGACGTATGTCCCAGAATAAACATTATTTCTCCTTTCATTTCACAACGAGATGTGAATTTAAATTCTACACTTGCTAAATCATTGAGAACAAATTTACATAATTTTACAGTGACCAGGTAAGTCGGTGTAGTTCTTGTTTTAGATTTTACTAGCAGGTTACTCGGAAGTAACTTTGCGTTATATTACGTTACATGAAGCTGATTACGTGCAATATCTGGACAAATAATAAAAAAAAACTTATTGTCTCTCCCCACCTCGCTACCTCTCAACTCTAACTTTAGGGAAAAGGTGTACAAAAAATTGTATATATTATAAAAATCTCTTTCATTTTGATTCTGTCATTTTTTTCAGGTAGGATCAGTACTAACTGAGAACACATGAAACAACTTTAACTGTCATCAATCCTCAATTTAATAAGTCACTTTGAACTCATGTGCATTTCAAATGTCATTTCTGAATTCAAAATATGAAGTTTCATTGGAATATGTTCCTTTATATATCATTAGACAAAGGAACTGACAAGCGAAAAGAATGTATACAATTAACAAAAAATGTTTAAAATTAAAATGTCTTTCATTTTGATTCTGTTAATTTTTCCCTTAGAATCCAATACTTTTTTTTTTTTTTGTATTTATTTATCTAAAGCCACAACTATGCAAAAAAATGCACAACCAGCGGCTGGGCTGACATGTACTATAATATAGAGACATAATAAAAATAAATATGACATGAAAGGCTTGAGAGAGGACAAACAACCAACGGTGAACCCTCATGACATCCCTTCATACCAGATATCTATGCCAAACTCTCTTTAATCTTCTTGGGGGATTGTGGGGTAAATTTGTTTTTAAGATTTTGCGAACTGCGGATTGGTGTATAAGTAAATTTTGGTGAAGAAACGTTAGTATAAATGTTTAATGGTTGTTTCTATGGGTGTGATGTTCAAGTCTTGTTGCTAACGTATGGTGGGCATTGCGTGGTCAGTCGGATAGTCTTGGATTGAAATATCTGTATTCTTTTGATGTTCGAAGTCTTGGCTGTACCATATATTTGTAAGCCATAGGTCCAGAGAGGTCGGAGAAGATAGGTATAATGTATAGGATAATTTAGAACGCCTATTCAAAATACTGTACAATAGTCTAAGTCGCCGGTCTAGTGTGAGTCGTGTTGTCCTAGTGTGAGGGTTCCAAGTCAGCCTTCTATCGAGGGTTAATCCTAAATATTTTACTAAAGAGGTATGAGGTAATGGCTGGTTTTCAATGAATACTGGGGGGCAGTCACCACGGCGGAGAGCGAATGTTACGTGTTGACATTTTGTGGTGTTAAATTTAATTTTCCAAGATTTACTCCAAACTTCAATTTTGTTGAGGTGTTGCTGTAGTATGAGTGAAGTGGTGTGAGGATCTGTGTGAGAGGCTAGAATGGCGGTGTCATCTGCGTATGTGGCTGTTAATGTGAGAGGGTCGGTGGGTAAGAATCCAATACTACCCCTAACTGAGAAAATATGAACTAACGTTGTTCTTACTTCTGCTAAACCCTTATTTTATTCTGTATTTCTCACAAAACATAAGAAAGATCAACATAGAGCTAAACGAGTAGTCCCTGGATCACCTGCTATCAACTTCCCCACCTTGAATTAATCAATTAAATTTCCGCCCATCCTACAAAACCGTTATAGTCATCCTAATTGACCGTTAAAGCTAAAATTCAGTATTCGACTAACAGCTTCTGAATCCTCTTAGTAAATTTTGTGCCGATAGTACAAATAAGAAGATGGCTGATGTAGTGAGAAGTGATTATTTCACAGGTTGTCAAATAAGATGTAGTCTGACCTCTCACAGATTTTTAATTTGTATTAGCTAGCCGGCTTTCGAGGTTGACCTCATCATCAGGCAGTCTGATAAAATAAAAAAAATTGAAATAAACCTAATTAAAATAATTTAGTAAATAAAATTTCAAATTTTTTATAATAAAAATAAAATTATCTAAAAAGTTTAACAATCTAAAATTTCATGGATGGGGACAGATAAGTTACTCCTGTCCCTCATCTGAGTCACATCTCAACCTCGAAAGCCGGCTAGCTAATACAAATAAAAAATCTGTGAGAGGTCAGACTAATCTTGTTTGACAACCTGTGAAATTTCTGTCGATATGTTCATTACATCGCCAATTTATTTGAGTTAAGCCCACTCCACAGATGCCCTCCTTCCCTTCGGCCGATTTGGCTGTAAATCAATTGTAGATGTAATCCTTACGGAGTTCTGGATGCACATAATGAGTATTGTTTCGATTCTATTGAGAGTTATTGTACACGAAATTATTATTATTATTTATCCTTTTTTGGATACAGGGGATCTGAAAACACGAAATTCTGATGAGCTTGACCGATTACATAACTTCCCCTATACTCCGCTGGGGAAGTAACAAGATCAATAAAAATCGCAGAAGGTCCACCCCCCCCCCCCCCCCCCCCCCATTGCGGACCCTGCCCCCCCTCGGTTCTACATTGTTCGGAACTTTCGAGGCCCCATTTAATATTTTACGTACAATTGACGTCTCCAGCCTCTGTAAATGTTTTACTCACATTTTACTTGATAAATTCTCCGGTGTCCCATAACCTAGCTTGGCCCCTTTTAGGACTTTCTTCTGACAAATTTACAATATTCAGCTGTGGATCGCCTTCTACTGGCAACAAATCGTAAATGTTTAACAAGGTTATATGAAGAAAAGGGGGAAATAAAAAGAGGATATAGTCTATAGGCGTGGCTATAAACTTTACAGAACCAATCAGAAGAGAGATCTGTTGAGTAAGGTCTAGGATTGGCTAGTGGTATAATATATTATTACAATTATGTGACATCACAAAGCCAAAAGCCAATCTACTGCAGTGTTGATCTGAAGCAAGGGGCGATCGGTGTGATGTAAACTTTACAGCACCAATCAGATGAACCCTCAATTCTGTTTGGCTGATATTGCTGAAATTTTACAATGTCCTAATTGGGTTTTAATGTCTATATATTCATTAGAAGCATTGGAGTTTTTGTGTTAAGCTTCCCTCCTGAGATCCGAAGGACAGCATGCTCAAGGTTTTTTTCATTTTTCAAAGGTCAAAGTGAGTCCATTGACATGCAGGTATGAGAAAATATATTTAAGAAATTATATATATTTTCAATAGTGACCGACCGAAACATGATTTTCAGCCGAAACCGAAACCGAATCTTCGGCCTCGGTCTCAGTTTTCGGCCGAAACCGAAACTTTGTTAAAATTTCCATTGTACACTGAAATTTAGTGTATTTTTTACACGTACACCTACCTACAGACAGTTAACTCGTCTTAAATGAAATAAAAAACAATAATTGAAGTAGGTAACAAAAATATTTATTTATTTATGTTACATTAACAATTTAACATGAACAAAAATAGTAAACATGTTGAAGTAAAGACCTACCTTGTAAGTAAACTTTGTCAAAAATCATCACTTAGATTAGATATAAAGACAGACTCCTTAATTAAGTAAGTACCTATTTTAATTGTGTTCACAATATTCTTAAGATTAATTTATTTTTTACTGAGATCTTGTATCTAGCACTTGGTGATTAAGGAATTACCTAATTATCAGTCTTAACAACGATTACAATAATTTGTACGACTATCAAGTAATTACTTAATTAAAAAAAAAAAACAGTTATAAAATCAAAAGAAAAAAACGAAATATTATTATTAGATTAGTAATTAATTTTAGTATTCGTAGTTGAAAAGTTTTATGTTATACGCTAAGAAAAGCAGTTTATCTACATTTTCACCACGTAGGCTACATCCGAAGTTAGTAGAACGACGCACGAATAGTCACGAAAACTGAGTTTTGGCGTGGCCGAAGTTTCGGCTGATTTTTGGCCAAAACTGAAACCGAATCTTCGGTTGGTCACTAATTTTCAACCTAATTGTGTCATCCTCTGTGACACATCCCATCCGTACAGGAATGATATATTGACCGTTCGCTTATCCTCTAACTTCACATAACTGTGATGTGATATTTTATCAGTGAACTATATCAAAATACTAGATCTGTCGTCTGATTGGTTCTGTTGAGTTTACAGTCTGTACCACTTTATTTTTGATTAGATTTGCGCCCAGGGTCCTTTGCGCCATGACGTCACATAACTGTGATATTATATCACCAAAGATAGGAACAAAATGAGCTTACTCAGTACATAGGGAGCTACATCCTCTCTGTTAATAGCCAATTAAATCTAAGTGTAATGTCGCAAAGCAGTCATTTTTCATTTTATTATTTAACGGTAGCCATTGCTCCATTCTTAAAGTGTTTAAAGAGTAATCTGTATTATAAGTGAACAAATTAAAATAAAATAATAGTTTAAAATATATATTGCCATTGTTGGTCATTGGAAAATTTTATTTTATGTATGATACACGAAATTCGTATAGTTTTATATGCGATAGGATGTTGTGGGACGAGACTTCTTAAAGAAATAAAATACATTATCTTCCCACTCAAACACTGGTTTCATTAGACTCCACACTGTACGATAGGAATGTGCCATTGATGATGACGAAGTTGCATTGAAAACTGGTTCTGATTAGAATCCTATGAACAACAATGTGTCTTATTGTTTTTAAGAATTATATGAGAAACTCAAGTCTCAAATTTCAAAATTGTTAAAATTATAATATAATTTTACATATAATGCATATGTACACATATAATGCACGTGCCCTCCCCCCCCCCACCCCCCCCCCTGGCCAGAGCAAAAAACCAAGATAAAAATTAAATAAACTAAAAAAAAATTGTTTTTATTAAAAATGGATTGCTTACAAGTTTCCAATAGGATCTTCAAATTACCCGTGCGCCTGATTCCTAAATCAGCAATCAGCTGTTACATAAATGTACATGTACAAAACAAGTCATATTACATTTATTTAAATATACATGAATTCGGTCATTTCATTTCCTCGTTCAAAATCTTCATTTATGTTATACTTTACACTCTTAAAGCTGGTTTTACATGCGCAGTAAAAATGCAAAGCGCAGCAGGAGCAAATGCACGCTATTGGATGTGAGTAATTTAATTCTAAAAGCACAGAAACCACAGCATTTTTGCTGCTCATATAGTCAGCTTAAGTATTACAGTCAGTGTTTACCTCAGGGGGAGCTTCTAGGGGTCCGAGTATCCAAAATTAATAACAAACAGACTGCAGCGCTTACCACGGAAACTGGGGGCTGTGACCCCGGGAGTCTATACCCCCACCCCACCCGACCCTTGAAATCTAACTTTGCCCCCATTCCCCTCTGCTCAAAATCCTGGCTACGCCCCTGATATGTACTGTTATTTGTTAGTAAACATTTTGAAAATAGTTTGTACTTACAATGACAAGAGTTTAACGTTAACATTAAGAGCAACTTGTTGGGCCCGCTCAGTTGTTGCAAGGGAGCTGCTTTTAGTGGAGTTAGAGTCCCTCACTACCTCGGAGCTATGGAGGCTCCACGTGTCTATGAAATTTTCACCAACCCACGTATAAAAAAAAAAAAAAAAAAACATACGTCTTTAAATTCAATCCATTATACTACGCCACCATCTTACGTTTCCAATCTCACATTACATAATGACCTCAACATCCCATTTGTACCTTCTGTTATCAGGACACGATATCAAACTTTTCACGACAAACTCCATCATCACGCCAATCCACTTGTACAAGAATTATCTACAAACACTCTCCCCACAAATCCACCACGACACGACGCCTCAAGTGGATATGGCAGAGGGACCTGCTCCTGGACTCCTCTTCGGTCACGTACCTCAGCAGTACAGCCACGCACCTGACACTGCACTATTCATTGCAACTGCTAATGGCAAATGTTATGCCGCTGTAAATAAATTAAATAAAATGTTATACAGTAAGTTGTGGTTTTTATTACCTGTAATGTCTACTTACAATTAGTTTGTAATGTGAATTGCACAAAAGCACTTTTTGTTGAGATGAAAAAAATTTACTGTTAAAACCGATTAAAAAAACATTATAAAATTGAGGCGTTGCGCAAGAGAAGGGCGAACTCAATAAATGTTGAAATCGAGAAAATTGAGTTTAAATATTTTTTGTGACGGGGCCAACTCAACAAAAAGTTACTTATGTTTTTCATCCATCCCTCATTAATGTAAGGTAATTAACCATTAATGTAAGGTAATTAGGAAATAAAAACTCAACAAAATAAATACCTATTGACTATAAACGTTGTAATACAAAAAAAATAAATAAAAAATCAACAAGATGTCATGAGTTTTAATTTAATTATAATCAAGTAAGTCATCATCCTCCATTCCATCATCTTCAATTTGACCTGCTGGCACTTGGCAAGTTTTTTCGGGTCTCCATTATTTCAGACAAATTTCCCTTCCGAACTTGATTCCATGGTTTGTTTTCAATAAACAGAACTAAAACAGAGTTCGCCCTTCTCTCTTCCGATTCTATTTCTCAAAAAATGAAATAGGAAAAACAAGTGTTTCAACAGGGAAAAAGGGCGAACTAACTCTTTTAACCCAGTCAGGCATGCGCAGTAATAAATTTATTTAAAAAATTGACCTATGTGTTGAGTTCGCCCTTCTCTTTCGCAGCGTTCAATTGTGTTCACGTTAAAAAAAATATATATTTTTTCTTTATAATGTTTACCTATTGCAGGTGTATTTTATGGCCGAATATTTCCAGATACAGATATAACATTTATTCATCCTATTTTATAACACATTATATTTAAAAAAAATATGTAACAAGAACACTTTAGAGCATTTAAACAGGGAAAATGAAATGTACGCATCTGGTGGACGCAGGTGTGACCAGGAAACAAAAATGCAGGGTGTGACGCAACCTTAAATGAATGTATCTTATATGCAATTTGATATATGTGGCTCCAGAAGCCCATGAGAACATGTAGTTTTCAGTCAAGTCCTTGGAAGTGGAGGAAGTGTTGGGAGATGAAGGACGTCTTGTTCCGTCAGTGTATGGAGGACAAGCCCCCCTTATTTCATTCCTGACTGTGACTTGTCGGACTAAAGTTAAGACTTACTCCCCCCCCCCCCCCCCCCCCCCCCCCCCACTCCGGTGGAACTTGAACAGACCTACTTCAAAGTTGGGACTTCATTTGGTTGGATCAGGACTCCAGAGGAGTCTCTGAAGGAAGCCAGCAGGGGGGGCGACAGAAATAAGAAAATCAATCTGATTTCAGGACGGAAAAAGAAAATACCAACAAGATGGAGCAAGTTAAAAGTTTTTCTCGTTTTTCTTAAGATAAATAAGCAGCCATTCCAATGGACCCCCCCTCCAGACTTACCATTCAACTTCGTGGTAGAATATAACAAAAGTTAAGGTAGCTCAGTGGTATGCGTGCTTGCATTCTGAGCTCAACAACATGGGTTCGAAACCCGACCGAGGCCCTTAGTTTATTTTATCTGGGAGGTAAAATAAACTTAAGCAAGCCGTCCTTCGGATGGGACGTTAAGCGATGGTCCCGAGCCTGTACGATGTCAGATACTCGTTAAAGACCCCCTACCCAAGGTGAATAAAAATTTAGGGTAGGCAAAATTTAGGACTCCCGCAGTAGAGTCGGGCTCATGTCCACCAGGGTGACGAAAGAGCGCTCTGGTAGTAGGCGATATGACCTCGTAGTTAAAGCCTGGGCTTGAGTCATAAAACCTAACCTAACCCCCTATAATTATATATATAAAATAATAATATGCTGATGTAGAGAATTTATCGACAAAAAAGTTTACTATGAGGATTCAGAAGCCGCTATGTAAGCCAAATATGGATAATTATCACAAAAGGTGGTGTGTGATGTATAAAAGAATACACACATTAAAAAATTATTAATATAAAAAAAAAAAGTTAATTATATTTATTTTTCTTTAAAAAGAAACTGAATTAATAAATGAATAATAAGAAGCCATTTCTTTTAAAACAAATGAGTAAAAAATCAAAACACGGCCATCAGCTGTTTTATTAGTGTGTGGAGAGAAGTGTCGAGGCCTGGGTGAATGGCGACGGTCTGAGTGAACATGGACAGTGGTGTTTAGGCTTAAATTGTAATGAACTAAATAAAGGCGACTTGACGGTGAAATTGATCCGCAAAGAAGGTACTGTTGTTTGTTTATATGTACAGGATATAGGCCCAGAAATCTATAACTTAAATTAAAAAAATGGCCAAAATATAAAACAAAAAAATATTTAATTAGTGTTAAGAATTTAGTTTTTAAGATTTTTCTTTTGATTTTGTTTGTTTTAATGTTTAGTGTTCTTTATTTTATAAAGTAGATTATTTAAGAAAATAAACCCAATATTTGTTATCATAAATTCTATTCTATTCATTTTCCCTGTTGGCCCAGTAAGGTAATTTGAAAACCTTTGGATTAGATTTATTATTATTTAAAATTATTAAAAATGGCATCTCTTTAGAAATCCAAATGAAAAGTTTGTTAATTGATTTTTTTTTTTTTAAATACCTGCACTTTCTTAAAAATTGCCGCACGTCTTGAACTTTTGATATTTTTAGGGCCCTTTTTGAAAACTACTGCAGAAATCAAAATTTAAGAAAAGACCAGAGATCAAATTTCTACAGGAAATGTGGTAATTTATTATTTGTATTATTATTCCATTATTATTAAATAATATATTATGTAAAAATTTTTTACTTATATTTTTTGATTTATTTTAATTTTACATTAACATACATAATTTTCATTACCACAGGTGATGGAGAAGAAGCGAAAAGTTATCTGATTAATTCGTTCTGGGGAAGTACAATGGTGGTAATTCACGGGCGAATTTTTAAAACACTGGACATTCTCCTACAAATTAATATGTGAAGTGTCTCCCGAATTGAAGAATGGACTAAGGATCTTTTGGAGCGCACATGGAGAGAAATGACCATATGTTGGCAGTCAAAGAGGTTCCTGGGAGGAGAGTCCAGAGTTCTGAAAGACGGGATCCTGAACCTCAAAAGGAACGAGCTTAGACAACTACACTGTGGGAGTCAAGGACGTTCCTACCTGCGATAGATGTGGGGAAGAAGACGAAACGGCGGCACACTCATATGCGAGAACGAGATTCCGTATTTTTGGTGGAGATGTAATCGCAGAGGAGGACTTTAGAAGATTGGGCTATGAGAGCAATCTCAGATTCATTAAGGGGGCGCTTCCAGGGAAGGGATAAGAGCACTGGATGCTTAGGTGCCTAGGTGTAAAACACCAGCCCACCATATATATATCTAAAAAGTGTCTGATAAAATCTTAGATAAATCCTATATATTTATAAAAAAAAAAAGGGCGAAGGGCCCTGTGTTCTTTTGAAAGAAGAGGGGTCCTTTGTTACAGACCTTTATCAAATATAAAATTAGAGGCACTGGATTGTATTGTCTTTAAGTCTGGTCTGTGTTCTTCTGTTAAAGTTCTGGTACATATAATAAATGTTTTCATGAGGTCAGACATGAACAAGATGAGACTTTACTCTTTGCGGATCACATCAAAATATATATATGATCCTCTGTTCTCTGAGCACGATCATGTTTTTTTGTTATTCGACAGGACGAGTTGAATGATCTTCAACAAACTGTCTACCTTTTAGTATTATAACATTAGTCGGTGAGGAGGACTTTAGAAGATTGGGCTATGAGAGCATTCTCAGATTCATTAAGGGGGCGCTTCCAGGGAAGGGATAAGAGCACTGGATGCTTAGGTGCCTAGGTGTAAAACACCAGCCCACCATATATATATCTAAAAAGTGTCTGATAAAATCTTAGATAAATCCTATATATTTATAAAAAAAAAAAGGGCGAAGGGCCCTGTGTTCTTTTGAAAGAAGAGGGGTCCTTTGTTACAGACCTTTATCAAATATAAAATTAGAGGCACTGGATTGTATTGTCTTTAAGTCTGGTCTGTGTTCTTCTGTTAAAGTTCTGGTACATATAATAAATGTTTTCATGAGGTCAGACATGAACAAGATGAGACTTTACTCTTTGCGGATCACATCAAAATATATATATGATCCTCTGTTCTCTGAGCACGATCATGTTTTTTTGTTATTCGACAGGACGAGTTGAATGATCTTCAACAAACTGTCTACCTTTTAGTATTATAACATTAGTCGGTGATGTACCGGCATTGTACTTCCCCACATCGAGTTAATCAATTAACAAAACCAATCAACCGTTTGCGCTAAATCTCATACTAAATTTTGTGTCGATAAATTCATTACATGGGCAGTTTTTATGATTTTTAAATTGAGCCCCCTCCCCTAAACCCACTTTGGACTGATATCGCTAAAATTTTACAGGCAATATCCTCATTGGGTTTTGACCTTACATATGAATTTTCATGATGATCTATTCATTAGAACGGCAGTTGTTGTGTTAAGCTTCCCTCCATGATAAATCCACCTCCAATCATATTGTCTGTGAACACGATAACTCCCGATAGAATGAATATATCGACACGAAATTATATATGTGCATCCTTTTTCAATCAAATCGACACAACGGAACGGAAGGGGGGTATCAAGGGGAGGGGAGGCTTAACACAAAAACTGTATTGACACGAAATTTCATATGTAATTTCAAAGCCCTACAACAGGTATTAATTTTCAAAAATCCCAATAAATGCCGATATAATGAATATCATGAAGTTTTATATTTAAATTCAAGGCCCTATAAGAATAGCATTTATTGATTAAAAGTTGAAGAGGGAAAACTGTCGATCTAATGAGTGTATCGACACAAATATCCTGAAAACTGTCGATCTAATGAGTGTATCGACACAAATATTCTGAAAACTGTTGATCTAGTGAGTGTATCGACACAAATATCCTGAAAACTGTTGATCTAGTGAGTGTATCGACACAAATATCCTGAAAACTGTTGATCTAGTGAGTGTATCGACACAAATATCCTGAAAACTGTTGATCTAAGTGAGTGTATCGACACAAATATCCTGAAAACTGTCGATCTAATGAGTGTATCGACACAAATATCCTGAAAACTGTCGATCTAATGAGTGTATCAACACAAATATCCTGAAAACTGTTGATCTAGGTGATCACAAAATTTAGTATGAAGAGCCACTACATAAGTCCAATATTGAGTTTTAGCCCAAAACGGTAAATCGGCTTTGGAGGGAGAGCGAATACGTAATTGATTATTTCGTACTGGGAAACATAACCGATGATTCATTGACTTTTTTTCTTCATATTTGGAAAAACATGAAATTCCGGTGAAAACTCAACATCGAATTTGTGGCCGATTATCTAACATCGCCTAAACTGCATACAGCTGGGGCTTTAAATAGCCAGCAGATCAACCCCTTTACTTCTTACAATGAAACTAATTTTATTTATCACTTTCTCATAGGGAAAGTTATGTAATTAAAGACCGTCCATAAATTACGTAACACATATAAGGGATGGTAGGGTAGGGGTTGAACTTTGGGGGTGGTGGTGGGGGGGCTTGAAAACTGTTACATAACATGGTAAAGCTATATGTAAGTTTCATAATTTCATTCGTCTTTTGATCAATTCTGTTTAACATAATAATAATATTTATTTACGTTAAACCATGTATCGACATGAAATTTCTTATTTAAAGTCAAAATTCAATAAGGACATAACCGGTCAAATTTCAGTTAAATCGTCTGAAGGGAAGAGTGTTTAGGGGGCTCAATAACAAAATTCTTAATAACTGCCGATGTATTGAATTTATCGATACAAAATTTAGTATGAAGATTTAGGAGCCCCTATGTAAGTCAACTGTTGAATATTAGCGCAAACGTTTGACTGGTTTTGTTATGGGGAAGTACATTGGCAGTGGTTCATCGGCGACTTTTCTCGTTTTATATTACAGTAGAACCTCTTTTAGTCGAACCTCGATAAGTCGAAAACCTCCAAAACTCGAAAAAAAGTTTTGTTCCTTTCCCTTCAAGCCCCAAAACCTCCATTACTCGAAATCTCAACCCTCTATTAGTCGAAATAATCAGTGAGTCTCTACAAGCCATTTTGGTACATATTTTCCCTCTATAACTCGAAAAAATAAATTGGACCTCTGTATCTCGAACATAGCAATGTTTTATTTTACAACCTTTACAATTCGATTATTTGAAACTTATTACCTCTATAGCTCGAAGAAAAATAAGTTACCGACTTTAAGAATTTTCCGACAATGTACAATTTAGGAGTATACAATAAATAGGATTACCAATTATCAAAAGCAAAAAAAAATTACTGACTTTTTTTAATACCTACATATACTACGTATTTTTTATTTTAAGGATGTTTTGAAATAATGTTGATTTATAATAAATATAAATATGTTTGTTACCTCTCTAACTTGAATTTTTATTTATTTCACCTCTCTAACTCAAAATTAGAATGAATCTTAACCTCTAAAAGTCGAATCAAAATCAGCCTAATTCGAAATCCTCCATAAGTCGAAAACTCTATAACTCGAATTTTTCGGGTCTTCCTTGATGTTCGACTTATAGAGGTTCTACTGTATTAGACGCTCGAAAATATCAAATAAAGAAGGCAAGCGGTTCGTTGCGTTGTGAAATTCAAGTTGCTGGGGGGGGGGGGGGGGGGGGGGGGGGGTGCCCTGAAAGCCCGGCCCTCAAACCAGCCCTAAGAAGGACCTTGCTTTCTGTTGGTCAGTGTTGCCAATCTGTCCACAAGTCTCCCATGGGTCCACATTAGAGGCCAGCCTGTTGGTCAGTGTTGCCAATCTGTCCACAAGTCTCCCATGGGTCCACATTAGAGGCCAGCCTGTTGGTCAGTGTTGCCAATCTGTCCACAAGTCTCCCATGGGTCCTCATTAGAGGCCAGCCTGTTGGTCAGTGTTGCCAATCTGTCCACAAGTCTCCCATGGGTCCACATTAGAGGCCAGCCTGTTGGTCAGTGTTGCCAATCTGTCCACAAGTCTCCCATGGGTCCACATTAGAGGCCAGCCTGTTGGTCAGTGTTGCCAATCTGTCCACAAGTCTCCCATGGGTCCACATTAGAGGCCAGCCTGTTGGTCAGTGTTGCCAATCTGTCCACAAGTCTCCCATGGGTCCACATTAGAGGCCAGCCTGTTCAACCCCCTCTTTTTTTTTTTATTTCTCTTCTACTAACGACTTCCCCCTAGTTACCAAAAAAAATATATATATGTTTCCTGTCCCCCACGAGGCAGTTTGCCCAAAGAACTCTTTCCTTTTAAAAACTTTTCACATTTACGTTTCATTTATCATTTTCCTCAGTGAGAGAGAGACAATTTTCCGGCTGAGTGCCACCCACCCCTCTGAAGAAAATGAAAAACTCACAGACTAACTAAACTCATTTTAGCCGACGGCTGTTGGAGGATTCCATTTTATATTTAGTTAAGGGGGGGTCACTGTGTTCCAACATTCATGACTCTAAATATGCTTTAGTATAATGAATAAGACCCGAATTTATATTTGCTAAAAGAAGGGAAATATTTAAAGAAAGTATTTACTAAAAACAAGAAAATAATTATTTTCAAAATAAAAATTATTTAACAAAAAACACACCAATAATAATTAGACACAATTGTCCATTTTAAACATATTAAATTTTCAGATACTTTTTCAACTCGAAATCAAACTTAAATCATCGTGAATCACCGGCAATGTACTCCAGAGGAGATAAATCGATGTACGTTCAAAACTAATCGACCATTTGGGCTGATCAATAGTGGACTTACAAAGTCTTACGGGTTTCCTAGACCTAATATATAATTTTGTGTCAATACAATCATTACATCGACAGTTAGGGTTTCAAGTTGAACCTTGCCCCTCTGAATCCTCTCTTCCCTTCGATCGATTCAGCTGAAAATTAATAGGTGTCGCCGGGTTATTGAGACACATACAAATATTTCTATGGTCACACAGAATGAGGGAGCTCAGGATTCTAATACTTTCGGAATTATATAGATGTGGGTTTCTTGGTATCTCGTAAAATTGTGTATGTTCTCGGTTAAATCAACTTCATCTACATTTGAGGAATCATTCACGAGATAATTGCATTCAACCATTTATTCATTACGGCAGACTATTCCAAGTGAAGAGGGTGTTTTCGGTTAAATCAACTTTAGAGAGGCATCATTCACGAGTATTTCAAAAGGTATGGTTAATAATTAGGTAAATGTGTACGAAAATTAGGTAAGTGTGGTCAATAATTAGGTAAGTGATGGGGAATGATTAGAAAGGATTATCAATATTCATTTTCATTCACTGCTATAGATTTAGAAGGTATATGATTAATAATGATGCTAACATAATTTATTTATTCCGAAAAATTGGATTTACACGATTAATGCAAAAAAGTGAAAAAGTAAAGAAGTGCTGCCCTGAAAAGTTACGAATTTAGACTTACTAATTTATTCCCTGTGGACACACTTACTGATCAACGCTTTAAGCGCCATTGTCTAAACATAGATAAGTCATAAATGCAACTCAGTACCTAGGGAGTGTTCTCCTCTCTCGACATTTTGACATTGACATTTTTTCTCTTTTTGCACATTTGCTTGTTAGTTAGTTATTTAGTTACTAGCAGTAATACCCGGCGTTGCTCGGGGAACTTCGACTTTTCACCTAATATCTCTCATTCGAATCCAATTCAATTCTTCGACAGTACATTCATGATGTTATAATTTTCAATTATTCATATAGAATAAGCCTTATAGTACTTCAACGGCAGACACCACAGCTAGTATCTGCTTAATACCGGTGTACAGAAGAAGAGAAAGCTACATGTGAAATTCCTTCAGCTTAATGCACCCCACCCCTCAAGTTGAAACGTCACAACGAATTTTCAAATTTTGTTTTGAAATTACTACATGTGAAATTCCATGACAATCCGACCATTAGTTAATGAGCTACCACTATTTATATACTTAAGTCTACCCCCACTATCCTCCCTTTCCTTCAATATCTTGAGAGGTCACAAACCCTATTTTTCTATTTGGCCTTTAAGAATACTACATGTGAAATTTCATGATAATCCGACCATTAGTTAATGAGCTACCGGTATCTTTATATTAAGCCCTATCCCCACCACCCACCCTCCCGTTCAACATTTTGGGACGCCACATAGCCTATTATTCAACTGGGGTCATGAGAATGCTACATGTGAAGTTTCATAAAAACCCGTCGAGCCGTTTGGGCGTGATGCTGGAACAAACAAACAAACAAACCCCGTTTCAGCTTTATTAATATAGATTTCTTCCTTGATCATTTTAGTTGGAACCAAACGGTAACTTATTTTATCATACACATGGAGTCTATCGAGCTCAGGATCGCCACTTAGAAATCTCGCCAAGGCACTAAGGTCAGATGTTTCAATCGAGAAGATAAAAATAAATTTGAGCACGTCGTCCTTCGGATTGGACTTTAAGCGCTGATCGAGGGCCTTTGCCTATGTCAGGTACTCGATAATGAGTCGTATGTTATGTATCTAAACCTGGGTAGTTGAAATTTCACTTAGGTTCATTAAACCTTGAGCACGTCGTCCATCGGATGGGACTTTCCCGATATATCTGAATCTGTCTATCAGTTTTAACAAATATTAAATCTATAAACCGTTAAAAAGCAGGAAATTTGAAGAATGGTATTTAGCCCGACTTTTTTCGAAAAACATTTTTATTTCAATTTTTGTGTAGGATTCAGATATCCCGGTTGTTCATCAGTTTTAACAAATATTAAATCTAAAAACCGTTTAAAAGCGAGAAATTTGAAGAATGAAGTTTACCGAGCTCAGGATCGCCATTTCGAAATCTAGCCAAGTCACTTAGGTCAGATGTTTTAATCGGGAAGATAAAAATAAATTTGAGCACGTCGTCCTTCGGATGGGACTTTCCCGATACATCTGAATCTTTCTTTGGTTGACCATCTTCGTTTCTGGATGCTGCCTATCTACCAACATAGCTGTATTAATTTGTTTTTCAGAAATTATGTCAAAACGGTACTCCAAAGTCCACTTATATTCCACATTTCTTCCTTGATAATTTTAGTTGGAACCAAACGGTAACTTATTTTATCATACATATGGAGTCTATCGAGCTCAGGATCGCCATTTAGAAATCTAGCCAAGGAACTTACGTCAGATGTTTTAATCGAAAAGATAAAAATAAATTTGAGCACGTCGTCCTTCGGATTGTACTTTAGGCTATGATCGAGGGCCTTTTTGTATGTCAGGCGCTCGATAATGAGTCGTATGTTATGTAACTAAACCTAGGTAGCTAAAATTTCACTTAGGTTCAAAAAACCTTGAGCACGTCGTCCTTCGGATGGGACTTTCCCGATATATCTGAATCTGTCTATCAGTTTTAAGAAATATTAAAACTATAAACCGTTTAAAAGCAGGAAATTTGAAGAATGGAGTCTACCGAGCTCAGGATCGCCATTTAGAAATCTAGCCAAGTCACTTAGGTCAGATGTTTTAATCGGGGTGATAAAAATAAATTTGAGCACGTCGTCCTTCGGATTGGACTTTAAGCGCTGGTCGAGGGCCTTTGCCTATGTCAGGCACTCGATAATGAGTCGTATGTTATGTATCTTAACCTGGGTAGTTGAAATTTCATTTACGTAAAAAACAACTTGAGCACGTCGTCCTTCGGATGGGACTTTCCCGATACATCTGAATCTTTCTTTGGTTGACCATCTTCGTTTCTGGATGCTGCCTATCTACCAACATACAATCAGTAACAAAAATTTTCGGACAATTTATAATTTTGTTTTTCTTTTGCAGTTACACATAGTTATATGTCAAAATATTTAATTCAAGCAAAGTTTTAAATTTCGAGATCATCAATCATTTCAAAACGCCGTAAAACAATTAATTAAACATTTACAGCTAATAGGAAATTTTGCATTAATAATTGAAGACAAGAAATTCACGTAACAAAATTTTCTGGACACATGTTGTTTGTTTTGTAAACAAATGCGACTCTGATCATGATCTTTAATCCCTTCTCAACCAACCGCTAATACCGAACAAATAAAATGTGTTTATATCCTTCTATTACTGCATTCAGTAGTTATTTGTATTTCCTGCTGTCAAGATGGGTCGAACATCTTTTGAAGTTCAACAGATAATAATTTTTAATTATGAAAAAGGATTAAGTGTCCGCAAAATCGGTGGTATGGTAGGCCGGAGTAAAAGCACCGTAGCCGATGTAATTCGATGGTATAGAAGAAGAGGATCGGATAGATTTGAAATCTTCCTCTGGCCATCCAAGAGTATTAAACGACCGAGAAAGGTGTAGCGTTGTCCGGAAAATTAAAAACAAGCCCTCGAGGAGTGCACCTCAGATCGTCGCCGAGGTATACAGAGAAACGGGAAAGAAAGTTCACCCACAAAATGTTCGAAGAATTCTAAAAGAAGCAGGATATAATGGGAGAGTACCAATAACCGTTTGTGAGTGAAAAAAATATAAAAAAAAGATTGAGCTTCGCAAAAGAGTTCCAGAATCATTCAGAAATTTTTTGGAGTAATGTCATTCATCTGCGAGGTAAAATAAACTTAAGCACTCCGTCCTTCGGATGGGATGTTAAGCGATGGTCATGAGCCTGTACGATGTCAGGTCAAAGCGTTTGAGCTCTCACATAAACACACGCATGCAATTGATCTCTGATGTTCACACGATTACAAAATTTTTAGTACAAATTATTATGTATACATATATTATATGTATAGGGAAGTAAACAAAAGTAAAGTAATAGTATATGTATACATATATTACATGGAAGTAAACGGACATGATCTGGAAACATTTATTTGTCGAAATATCGGAGAAAAAACGTTTAAATTAGAAAAATTGGGTACTTAGTTTCTTTAGAGGGAAGGTGGAGGGGATAGAGTAGGGGGAAGGGACGGTTTCTGCCGAGGGTCAGCGCTGCTGTCGCTCTCTTCCAACGTCATATCACAAAAATCTAGTTTTCTGACATTACATGACCTGAGATTTCTTTTAATGTTGTGAAGAGTTACAAGATACAAGAATATTTTATTATTGCGGTTTGTTCTATTGCAAGCAAATACTTTTGAATGTAAGTTTAATATATTTAGTCCCGACAAAATTTGGAGAAGGCGTAATGAGGAGCTGAATCCAAAAAATTTAAAACCAATAGTAAAACATGGGGGTGGCTCAGTGATGGTGTGGGACGTAAAAAACAACTTGAGCACGTCGTCCTTCGGATGGGACTTTCCCGATATATCTGAATCTTTCTTTGGTTGACCATCTTCGTTTCTGGATGCTGCCTATCTACCAACATAGCTGTATTAATTTGTTTTTCAGAAAATATGTCAAAACGGTTGGAACCAAACGGTAACTTATTTTATCATACATATGGAGTCTATCGAGCTCAGGATCGCCACTTAGAAATCTAGCCAAGTCACTTAGGTCAGATGTTTTAATCGGGAAGATAAAAATAACATGATAATGAGTCGTATGTTACGTATCTAAACCTGGGTAGCTGAAATTTCACTTAGGTTAAAAATAACCTTGAGCACGTCGTCCTTCGGATGGAACTTCCCCGATATATCTGAATCTGTCTATCAGTTTTAACAAATATTAAGCCTATAAACTGTTAAAAAGCGAGAAATTTGGTGCTTGGGATTTCGCCCGACTTTTTCGAAAAACTTTTTTATTTCGATTTTTGTGTAGGATTCAGATAACCCGGTTGTTCATCAGTTTTAACAAATATTAAAACTAAAAACCGTTTAAAAGGTAGAAATTTGAAAAATGGAGTCTACCGAGCTCAGGATCGCCATTTAGAAATCTAGCCAAGTCACTTAGGTCAGATGTTTTAATCGGGAAGATAAAAATTAATTTGAGCACGTCGTCCTTCGGATGGGACTTTCCCGATACATCTGAATATTTCTGTGGTTGACCATCTTCGTTTCTGGATGCTGCTTATCTACCAACATAGCTGTATTAATTTGTTTTTCAGAAAATATATCAAATCGGTACCTCAAAGCCCACTTATATTCCACATTTCTTCCTTGATAATTTTAGTTGGAACCAAACGGTAACTTATTTTATCATACACTAGCAGACCCGACAGACGTCGTTCTGTCAAAAGCTATTGGACCGGATTTTTTTTTTTTTTTTTTGACCACTTGGAACGACAGCTAGTTTCTACTTAAGAACGCCTGGCAACTTAGATAGTATGCGCCTTGCAACTCCATGCAACCAGGTATTAACTTCTTAGGAACGCTGGGCAACACAGATAGTATGTAGTTAGGAATGCTGGGCACCGCAGCTAGTATGTGCCTTGCAACAGCGGATGCCCTAGGTATTTTGTGCTTAACAACGCTGGTGATAGCTGTTATTTACAGTGCAACGGTGGACCTCCTAGGTAATACATGCTTAGGAAACCCACCATATTAAAATTAGAGCTATATCCCATCTTTAAGAAAGCTCCATGTGAGATTCATTCTGCATTAATGCACTCCCGCCCCTCCCGTCCAAAGGGTCACAGCAAATTTTTAAATATTGCTTTTGAAACTACCATTTAGGTATATGCTTGACCCCCCCCCCCCCCCCCCCCCACCCCCCCTCTCCCATACCTCCTCCCGTTGATCCGTTAATGACTTAGCACTACCTTTATATTTAGGCCCCCCTTACAACCCCCCGTACCGTTCAAAATTTATGGACGCCACATAGCCTATTTTTTAACTTGGCTTTTAAGAATACTACATGTGAATGCGCTAGAGCAATTTTTGTGCTTAGCCCCTCTCTTCATAAGAACCTTCCTCGGACTTCAACGAATATTTGAAGAAAAAAAATTACCCGAATTGGTCCAGCCGTTCTCGAGTTTTGCGCTTAGCAAAATTAGCCAGTCATTTTTATTATATAGATAATATTATAGATTGTGACTCATATCGCCTACTACCAGAGCGCTATTTCGTCACTCTGGTGGACATGAGCCCGAATCTACTGTGGGAGTCCTAAATGTTGCCTACCTAAGTGTATTCACCAAGAGTAGGGAGATTTACGGAGTACCTGACATCGCACAGGCCGAAGGACGACGAACTCAAGGTTTTTTTTACCTTCCAGATAAAAAAATGTCTTTATAAAGTTGTGAATAAATGTTTGTAAATAAAATAAAATCTAGACTTCACATATGACTGAAATATAGAATGGTAACTAAGGGAAAATCCAAGAAAGGATTAACAATATTCATTTTCATTCACTCCTATATATTTAGAAGGTATATGATTAATAATGATGCAAACATAATGCAAAAGTAAAAAAACTGCTCTGAAAAGTTACGAATTTATTCCCTGTGACCACAGATTTGTTTTGATACATCCATTCTATTGGGAGGAGGGCGCCTGTAGCTCAGTGGTATGCGTGCTTGTCTTCTGATCGTGGGTTCGAAACCCACCGAGGCCCTTAGTTTATTTTATCTGGGAGGTCAAATAAACTTAAGCACGTCGTCCTTCGGATGGGACGTTAAGCGATGGTCCCGAGCCTGTGCGATGTCAGGTACTCGTTAAAGACCCCTGCCCTAGGTGAATAAAAATTTACGGTAGGCAAAATTTAGGACTCCCACAGTAGAGTCGATGTCCTCCAGAGTGACGAAAGAGCGCTCTGGTAGTAGGCGATTTGACCGCGTAGTTTTTGCCCGGACATGAGTCATTATAACTAACTATATATGTATATATATATATATTTTGCTTGTTGATTATTTTGTTGGGACAGGAGCGCTATTTCAATGGCTGCCAGAGGAACCATTCTCCATAGAGCTTTAATCACTGAATTCCATATAAAATCCTACTTTCTACTGGGCCATTCATAAATCTCTTAACACAATTCTCACCAACTGTAACACTCTCCCCTCCTCGTCCCATAACATTAACTTTATATTTTTTTTTGGAATTATCCTGGAATTGGTATGTATCTATTTCAATACTTGTCAAGGTTTTGTTGGAAAAGAAATTTTTTTTTTTTTCTTCACAGAAACACTTTTTTTTTATTTGACTCGCTATATGAGCTTATCTCAGTAAAAAAAAAAGTCGTTGGTTATCATAATTATCAGAAATGTACTTCACCAGAACGAAATAAAGTATTAACTTTTCGCTCCCCCTCCAAAACCAGTGGATCGTTTGAGCTAATATTCAACAGTTGACTCGATACATCGATACATCCATCAAAACAGATGATTTTAGGATTTTTGAGTTGAGCCCTAATACCCCTTCCCTTTGGCAGATTTGCCAGAAAATTAATAGGTGTTGGTCCTTATGGGTTTTTGATCCCACTTATAAAATTTCATCTCAATACATTCACCCAATCGGTAGTTATTAGAGTTTTATGTTAAGCCTCCCCCCTAATCCCCTTCTTCTCTTTGGTCGAATTGACTGGAAAACAATAGCTGTCGTCATTAGATGGTTTTGGATTCACACATAAAATTGTGTGTCGATACATTCATTTTATCGGGAGTTATCGTGCACACAGACAGCATTTTTTTTTCATATTTGGAATCTAGAGGTCCAAAAATATGAAATTCCATTGAAACTCCGCATCGAATTTTTGACTGATTACATAACTTCCCCTATACTTCCCATAGCTGGAGAAGTAAAATGTTTTATTTCATAATTTTTTGATAAAGTATATAAATATAAAAATATAATATATAAATTGGTTAGATTGTTGATTATATTGAATCACGCTCACCCTAAATAAATTTGTCTCGGAAAAGGACTATATTTTTCTGTTTCTAATTTTCCTAATTTCTTTTTTTTTTTTTCACCCCAAAAGAGGTGTTTTATTGCGTTATGTCACACTTGCCAAACCTCCCCACGCCCCCACTTACGTTACGTAATTTATGGTGAACATTCCTATAGAAAGCAGTTATATATCCAGTAAATTATGGATGAACGGAAACTGCTTGGGTCTAGTGTACCAGAAGCCGAATTTTCAAACTACTAGCTAGTATATAGCTGATTGGAGAATTAGCTTTGAACTAGTTTTATGTGTCTCATGTAGCATTCCTCAACTAGTTCCAATTCCTGAAATGTTCACTCCAAGACTGAACTATTCCAAGAACCTCCAAACACAAGAACGTGGCAGTAGCTGGCGGCTGGATGTAGATTCTCTGTAACTATGGATTGCTCAACCAGTTTACGTTTCGAGTATAGTTTAGTTAGTTACGAAGTATAGGGGAAGTTATGGAATCGGTCAGAAATTCATTGCGGAATTTTTAATGGAATTTCTGTCTCCTGATTCCAAAAAATAAAAAAATTAAATCTGCGTGTGTGTGTTTGTAACACGATAACTCCCGATAGAATGAATATATCGACACAAAATTTTATATATGTATCCAAAAACCCCTGAGGACGACATACATTAAATTTCAGCCAAATGGGTCAATCGAGAAAGGAGATTAGGGGGAGTCTTAACACAAAAAGTCAAATAATTGCCGTTATAATGAATGTATTCACACGAAATATCATATGTAAATTGAAAGGCCTATAAGGACGACACCTATTAATTTTCAGCCGAAAAGTAAGAAGACCAGAGGGGGATCAACGCAAAAATATGAATGTATTGACGTCACTGAAGAAATGAATCGCTCGAATGGAGGTGGGGGGGGGGGGGGGGGGGGGGAGGCAGAGAAGGAGCCTCGACTCAAATACCTTTATCGACACAAAATATAATATGAGGTTTCAGTCCACTTCCTGGGGGTCTGTAGTGTCCTGGCAGAGAGGAGGCTGAGGTACCTGGACAGGGCCAGCTTCTCTCTGGTGGAGTCCATCCAGATACTCAATGGCAAGGATTGCCACTCACTCTGTCTATTCCAACAGGATGATACAAAATACAGAAAATTTCTTGTTGAACAATCTAATTATTAAGTAATATATTTAAAAAACCCTTTACAGTAACATCCATGTTGTTCTTTGTTTGTCTTATTACAGAATCTATAGTTTATTGTTCCATTTTATTACAATTGTTAGTGCTATTTATATTTTCTGCTCTCTGTCTTATTATTATTATTTTTCTTTTTGCTTTCTTTATTCTATTTTTATAGGTTAGGTTAGGTTTTATGACTCATGCCCGGGCTTTTAACTATGACGTCGTATCGCCTACTACCAGAGTGCTCTTTCGTCACTCTGGTGGACATGAGCCCGACTCTACTGTGGGAGTCCTAAATTTTGCCTACTCTAAATTTTTATTCTTCTAGGGTAAGGGTCTTTAACGAGTACCTGACATTGTACAGGCTCGGGACCATCGCTTAACGTGTCATCCGAAGGACGGCGTGCTTAAGTTTGTTTTACCTCCCAGATAAAATAAACTAAGGGCCTCGGTCGGGCTACGAACCCACGAACTTGAGCTCAGAAGTCAAGCACGCATACCACTGAGCTACCGGCGCCCTCTTTATTTTTATATGTCATATTGGTATAATTGTTCAGGAATTTTCTTTGTTTTGAATGAACTTTCATTATTAACTTCCCAGGGTCCGAAAATCGAGCTCAAATTTTTCATCATATTTTTATGTTTCAAGGTCATTAGCAGTATTTTTACACTATTTTTGGAAAGAAGTGTGTATGTATGTACGTACGTGGTCAATTTTTCCAGCACGATATCTCGCGAATGAAAAATGATATCGATTCCGTTTTGGTGTCAATCGAAGCGTATCAACGTAAATATAATCTGAAAGGAATTTTATCAAATTCAGTCCATCCATTTTTTTTGTTTGAACAAAAAGGCTGGTAAAAAAGTTGATTTTAGGAATTCTTGAAAAAGATTCATCCGGTCTAATTTGTTTTGGTGGCAATGTAGCATCCTTTAGAGCCAGATTGAAAAATAGGCTATATGGCGTCTGAAAATTTCGAACGGGAGGCTGAGCATAAACATTGTACTAGCTCGTTAACGGATAGTCGGATTGTCATGAAATTTCACATCTAGTATTCTTAATAGCCAATTGAAAAATAGGGTGTGTGAGGTCTCAAAATACTTGTTTATTTTTGCTTTTTATGACCCTGTCTCTTGACAGATGGCCCTGGCCGTTGTCAATATTGTATACTCGTATGCCTTGTAGGTGCATGTGTAAATAAAGTATATATTCGTTCATTCGAGACTCAAAACCCACTATGTAAAACAAATATTAAGTTTTCCCCCAGACGTCGTAAGGTTTTGAAGAGTTAGCTAAAACCTAATTTATTCGGTGATTCACCGACTACTTTTTTTTTTGTTTTATTTTGGTTCTGTGAAGGATGGGGGGTGGTAACTACCCCGTTTACTCTCCCCCCGTACCTACAACCTTGTCTGGATCATGAATGGGATGTGATGTATATGTCTGCCAGTGTATTGTGGAACTGGAGACTGGGAGGAGACTACCTCACTCAACCATGTTAGTAGAATGTGATGTGGTCATGTTAATTATCCACGACCACATGTTGCTGCCGGCGCTCCACATACCTATGTACATCGTACACATACACAACATAATATATACTATTAATTACATTATATTATGCCTATTTCCATTCTATAATTAATTACTGTTTAATATATTGGGCAGCTTCTAGCTCTACATCTAATATTTTTAAACTTCAAGAAAAAAGCACTAAGAATAATAAATAATATTATTAATCAAAGAACAAGCTGCAGAGAGATATTTCATTTAGTATTATTATTATTATGACTTTCTTATACCTATAGCATAAGAAAATATTGTAATAGTGCGAAAATCCGAGATCGAGGTTTCAACGGATTTTTACGTTTCAAGGTGAATACATTTTGACCATTTTCGCGATGATGTCTGTCTGTGTATATGATTGGAAAGTTGTGAGCTCTCTACCGCAAAAACGATTGTAGCAATCAACCTCTTTGGAATGAAGGGGTCACATCTGCTAACTTAGATCTGATTAGATGTAAACCGAAATCAGCTGATTGATACCACTTTACTCCAGGACCTAAGTACACTTTACAAGATACTGCTTATGTTTATTGCCTAATCAAAAATCTTTTCATTTAATAGTTGTAGAGACAACTAAAAAAATATTTTATATGATATACGATTTTTCGCTCGTCGTCCGGTTTTTGAGATACATACCAAAAACCATCTTGAAATGTAGTTTTAAAACATATATTTTTAAAAGTTTTCTTGATTTACCCGAAAACGGTTAGTATTAAACACCCTATTTTCAACCCCTACTTACAAACATGAAACTAACACCACATTTTTACATTCTATCCCTTGAAGGACTGTGTCCCCGACTCAAAACTTTTTTTCATTGGCCGCTCAAATTCTGAAAAAAAAAAATTATTCAAAAACGTTATTATTCGGATTAGCATTACTAGAGGTATTCAGGATGACCCAAATTTCAATAGGATATCCATTTTTGAGATACTTGCCGAAAACTATCTTGAAATGTACTTTTGAAACACATACTTTTAAACGTTTCATTGATTCACCCGAAAATGGTTACCTACTTCTATCGAAAAAGTAACTATTACCAAAAATGTTCCTTATAAAATTTCCAATCGCTATAAAGTCCTCAGATTTGAGGTAGGATCAATACAACAAAAGTTATAGCTGCCCGAAGAATGTTAACTAAATGTCTATAAGGAATATATCGTAATTTAAGTAATTTTGCTTAATGAGCTCAAGATCCTGGGTTCGAAGTCAACTCGTTCGTCAAGTACATTTCGTTAATTGATATAGTATAGTATAGGCGGTTCGCCATGTCAACTATTGATTTTTGGCTGAACTGGTTTTGAAGGGAGACAGAAAATTAATAAATTAATTCGTTCTGTGGAACTACATTGCCGGTAATACACAACTTTTTTCTTTCTTCATTTTTCGATTCAGAATTTAATAAACATAATTCCTGTGAAAAATCCACATGGAAAGAAACTTCATTTGATATTTTTCCTCAAAAACCTTGAAGAAATTACTGAAAAAAACTTTATTTTCCTTTTTTTTTTATCCTCACTTTTACTAGGGTTTAATGAAAATTCCAATTTTCCACTCAAAGTAAATATACCGGAGCTCTGTGAACTTGACAACGTTTTTTAATGGAAAATCGACTTCTCTCCTATTTTATTTTCAAATATTTGTTTTTATTAAACATTTCTCTGAACGGCCCTTCACCCCTCATTTGCTATCGATTACATCTATATTATTTTGAGAGGCCCCCCTCTTTAGCTAAAAGTTTATTTGGCATCTCTACATCCATAATATGGACAGATAACTCAACTGTTTAGTTTCGCTTTTATTTAAAGTGAGGAATCTTATACGATAGACGGTCAAGGAAGAAGTGTCGAGATGAGTGTAGACAGAGATATCCATGGGGATAGGAAGAGAGGCTAGGAAAGGGAGGCTAGGAAGGGAGGCTAAGAAAGGGAGGCTAGGAAGGGAGGCTAGGAAAGGAGGCTAGGAAGGGATACTAAGAAAGGGAGGCTAGGAAGGGAGGCTAAGAAAGGGAGACTAGGAAGAGAGGCTAAGAAAGGGAGGCTAGGAAGGGAGGCTAAGAAGGGGGGGCTAAGAAGGGATGCTAAGAAGGGAGGCTAAGGAAGGAGCTAGGAAGTGGGCTAAGAAGGGAGGCTAATTTCGGATTGAAGGGAGGCTAGGAAGGGAGGTTAAGCAGGGAGGCTAATTTCGGATTGAAGGGAGGCTAGGAAGGGTGTAGCCGGGTTGGTGATATTGTTTTTGTGTTTTAGATTGAACTCACGAACTCGGAACCGATGCTCAATACAATAAACTAGAGATCAATAAATAAAACAAACTTATTTTTTGAAATGTCTATTCCACTAAAGATATTTATAAAATACAACTACCGGTTTCGGCTTCACACCATCGTCAGGTCTAGTTATGAACGAATGTTCTTACTAATTCCACAATATGTCCGTGTTCCTCAACTTAGAAACTAGAGATCCCCTTACCGCCTCTATCCAGGACCATAACAAGAAACACCCACCTGATTTAACTACAAGGCCATATCGCCTACTACCAGAGCGCTCTTTCTTCACTCTGGTGAACATGAGTCCGACTCTACGGTGAGAGTCCTAAATTTTGCCCACCTAGATTTATTCACCAAGGATAGGGATCTTTAATGAGTATCTGACATCGTACACGCTCCGGACCATCGCATAACGTTCCATCCGAAGGACGGCGTGCTTAAGTTTATTTTACCTTCCAGATAAAATAAACCCTCGATCTTGAGCTCAGTAAGCAAGCACGCACACCACTGAGCTACCGGCGCCGTCCCAAGGGATAAAATATAATTTTAAGAAATAGTTATTTAATTTTTGTTTATAATTGATTTTTTTTTTTTCCTTTACAATGTTGGTTAAGAGAAAAGAAGCCCAATATTTTTTTCTCAATTATATTCTATTAATTTTCACTGTCAACCAAATAAAAAAGATCTTTGGATTGATAGTTAAAAGGTTAGGTTAGGTTTTATGACTCATGCCCGGGCTTTAACTACGAGGTCATATCGCCTACTACCAGAGCGCTCTTTCGTCACTCTGGTGGACATGAGCCCGACTCTACTGTGGGAGTCCTAAATTTTGCCTACCCTAAATTTTTATTCATCTAGGGTGGGGGTCTTTAACGAGTACCTGACATCGTACAGGCTCGGGACCATCGCTTAACGTCCCATCCGAAGGACGCCGTGCTTAAGTTTATTTTACCTCCCAGATAAAATAAACTAAGGGCCTCGGTCGGGTTACGAACCCACATACTTGAGCTCAGAAGTCAAGCACGTATACCACTGAGCTACCGGCGCCCTCGATAGTTAAAATGTTTGCATATTTAGAAATTTGCTGGCATCCCAGAAGATAAGAATTTTAATTTTTTTTGTATATGTGCACATTCTTCAAAATTGCATGCCATAAAGTTTAAATGTTGTTAATTTTGACCCTTATCGGAAATTGCTGTAGAAATTAAAATTTAATATAAGACCAGCCCATTTCTACAGGAAATGTAATAATATTATTATTATTTTATTTATTTTTTTTTATTATCAAAGTATATTAATTGTTATATAATATTATTATAACACCGTTCACCTACAGCAGTTTCATATAATATTTTAGTATTTCATAATAAAAGATAACGCCATAACTGTACGGAAGAAAGGAGTTATTATTAGACTCATGTATTGATTTGTCTAAAAATAAAATTGTATTTTTGTACATTAAGTTCTACACATTACCTTCTCATATTAAATAATTTGATATATTTACTTTACCTTAACAAACATTCTAAATAATCACAGAAAAAAATGATAGAATATTAAGTGTACAATAAAAATGATACATTCCTCTTTCCAGTTGTTTTTAACCAAATGAAAAACTATAAAATATATATAAAAAATTGACACGAATTCATAAATAAAACATAAACTATTATAGCACTGAGTTGATACATCATACATTTTTTTTTCTTTTGTAATTTTTTTTCACAATAAATAACTTTTTTATAACTTAAAACTAAAACTTTATATCTTATGTATATATACAATTATACAGCGTCAAGAAAATATCATATTCATTTCGTTAATTCTATAATTTTGATTAACCAAATTGTTATAAAAATCAAAATTGTCGTTATTTGATTTTTCTTTCTTATTTCTTTTTGCAGTTATCGTTTCATCTGTCTGAAAACATAAAATACAGATTATAATGCATCATATTTAATTATAGGTAATATATATATATATATATATATATATATATATATATATATATATATATATATATATATAAAAAATATACATATAACAATAATATGTATATGATACGAGCAATGCCCGAAATCGTGCAATGTCCGACATTGTACAGATTCATCTGTGCAATGTCGACGTTGCACACCCAGACTGTACAATGTCCGAAATAAAGATATATTTCGGACTTTGCACAGCTTTACTCGTAAAATGTCAGCATTGCCCAAGCCAATCTGTGAAAAGTACTTATAATGGATTTAATTTTTAAACAAAAATCTATTTATTAGTGCAACTGGACGAGTTGTGGCATTTTGAATTACATTTCAGTTCTTGCTTCAAACATTGACATTTTTTGTCAATACATTTTTTGGTGCAGTTGCACCTTACAAATCCTTGTCCTCCAAACTTTGACTGTTTGCTACTGGCTGTCCGTAGTGTACAGGTTTCATTTGGTATTTCTTCAATATTAATAAAGGCCGTCTTTGAAGGAGCTACCTAGCTATGTTAAAGCTAGAACCTGTACTACTTCAAATATAGGAACGACGGGAGGGGCAGATATATCGTCCCACCGGCGGAACGCCGGCAAATACGCCCCCAAATTTTGTAATATTTCGATTTATGTTTGTTCTAGGAATTTATGTACCCAGATGAATGATTATCGCTGTTAGACAGCTTACAACAATGAAAATTGAGGTGTGGTCGAGCTAATTAATAAGTAACTTCTAAGTATATATCTTTATTTCGGACATTGTACAGTCTGGGTGTGCAACGTCGACATTCCACAGGTGAATCTGTACAATGTCGGACATTGCACGATTTCGGGCATTGTTCGTAATATATATATATATATATATATTACTTAGTACTATTTATTAATAAAATAAAAACATCGTGAGCGTCGAAACTAAAAAATAGAAAACTCACGAAAACCATTTTTACTACAACGGAAATTTTAACACCCAAATGGCCATAAACACCGTCTCTATTTCATTCTTTACTGTCAATGTACTTCTCCAGTACGGATAGATCACTAAGTTTTTGCGCTCCCTCTGAAACCAATTGAACAATCTGGTTGTAAATTAATAGATCTTTTGAATCCCATACAAAAATGTTGATATTCATTACATCGACACTGAGATTGAGGGGTCTTCTCATTCTCTTAACCGATATCTTTGAAAATCTGCAGGTACTGTGCGATGTCATGTACTCGTTAAAGACCCCTACCTTAGGTGGGCACAATTTAGGACGCCCGCTGCTGATTAGAACTCCATAGTTAAAGCCCGGGCATGAGTCACAATAACTATCTCATGCTTTAGGAACTTACTGGAGAATGCCATCGTCTCCTTTTCAAGGATGAACTTTTCTTACAGACTGTAGGCATGTTTTATGCACTCACCCATGGATGAAGCAACCTCCGCTGATGTCTGGTCTTGCACCTTGTACTGTTGGTCAGTGATCGTCGAGGATGTACCGGACCAAGTCTGAATGTCACTGGCTCAACATATCTAGAGATTCTCTCAATACCGCAGGTCGACAGACAATTTTTGGCTGAAATCACATTTTGTATATATATATAATAAATATCTTAAATTAAATATATATATCGCTCTGTGAGGGCGCCGGTAGCTCAGTGGTAAGCGTGCTTGACTTCTGAGCTAAAGAACGTGGGTTCGTAACCCGACCGAGGCCCTTAGTTTATTTTATCTGGGAGTTAAAATAAACTTAAGCACGCCGTCCTTCGGATGGGACGTTAATCGATGGTCCCGAGCCTGTACGATGTCAGGTACTCGTTAAAGACCCCTGCCCTAGGCGAATAAAAATTTAGGGTAGGCAAAATTTAGGACTCCCACAGTAGAGTCGGGCTCATGTCCACCAGAGAATGAGCGCTCTGGTAGTAGGCGATATGACCTCGTAGTTAAAGCCCGGACATGAGTCATAAAACCTAACCTAACCTATATCGCTCTGCTCTTGCTTTTTTTTCTTCTATATTTATATTTAGCTCTTTGTGACCTGAGGGAGGGGCTCATGATCAAAATAAGACAATAATATATTTATTGAAAAATATAGGTACCCATTGTGTTAGTAATTTGATATTCAAGTATCTTCTATTATTTATAATTAAAAAAAAGTATTATTCATCTCATATGAGTTTGTATTCTGAAATTTAATATCGGTTGAGTATATAATTAATAATATATAATTTATAATCTATTTTAATGTACAAAATTGCATGACATATCCAATTACCATTTTATGGTTTAAGGAAAATAAATATTATGGTTTTCAAAAACCATCCCCATCTCAATCCGTGTATACCATTTCATGTCAGATACTCGTTAAAGACCCCTACCCTAGGTGAATAAAAATTTAGGGTAGGCAAAATTTAGGACTCTCACAGTAGAGTCAGGCTCATATCCACCAAAGAAAGAGCGCTCTGGTAGTAGGCGATATGACCTCCTAGTTAAAGCCCGGGCATGAGTCATAAAACCTAAACCCCATTTCATGTCGATATATTCATGCTATCGTATTTCGAGTTGTTACGGTTTTGGGGTCAAAGTTTCCTGGGAGGTTTGAAGCCGCACCCTCAATGCCGTGTCAATATATCTCATTCTATGGCGAATTATCGCATACACAGACACACAGGCATATATGATTTTTTTTTTTTGAATTCAGTGGGTCGGAAAAATTGAACACGATATTTACAAACTTCAAAGTTGGAAATACCCTGACTTTTCCCTGTTTTAAAACAACTCAGTCGAATGGCTTTCCAGGTCAACTTTCAGTAGATACTGTTTTATTATAACTATTTTTTAACCCCAACATTTCATTTTAGCTGGCATGTGCGCTTTTTCCATGAGGATCTCTGTCTTTTTCAGAAATGTAAAACACAACTTTTCCCCGTTGCCTTGTCTATAGATACACAGTTGTAACTATGTTGAAAACTCAACAACGAATTTTTGACAGTTTATTAAAAATTGAACACAGTATATAAACTTAAAAATATATCTACAAAAAAAAAAAAAAAAAAACTACAAAGTTGGAAACATCCGGACTTTTAAAACAACTCAGTTGTGTGGGGTGGCTGGCTGGGTTGGGAGGCCTGGGGCAGCACCGCTGGGGTCTCTGGACTGGAACAGTCCAGGGCTTGGAGGGTGTGGATGGCCTCTAACATCAAGCCTCACTATCTCCACAATTAAGTCTAGTACTTAGATATACTTATAAATTAAAGAGAGTGGACCGGCGGTGTTGTTGATTGTGCCTTGGCCTACCTGTTCGTTGAGTGCCCTGCTCTACCCCGGTCCCCCTGGCCTCCTGTGGGATCCCATCATCGTGGACATGAGCCCGACTCTACATTGGGAGTCCTAAATTTTGCCTATCATAAATTTTTATTCACCTAGGGTAGGAGTGTTTAACGAGTACCTGACATCGTACAGGCTCGGGACCATCGCTTAACGTCCCATCCAAAGGACGGCGTGCTTAGGTTTTTGTATAAAGAGTGCCAAGAGTGCCATGATTCAGTTAGGACAAGAAATATAACGCGGTAGGGCGATAATAACCTAAGTAGTTGATCGCACCAAATAAACCAACCCATTGAGTTGAATAGGATCTTTGGACCTCATTTTAAGTGTTCTTAAAATAAATAATAGATTGCCAAGAGTATTTATAAGAGTGTATTATTACAAAGGCTATAACAGGTGTGCTCCGAGACCTGACGTAGGCTAGAGGATACCGTTCACTCACTACTTACGAAGCGTGCGGCGTCCTCTAACCTACTGTCGGGGTCCAGCACACTTCTTGTGTAATCTGCACGTTTTGAACTGAATCGAATACGAACCTTGGCAGCAACAACATTGAGACCCCTTATCAATTAACCATGGGCGTAGCCAGAAGGGGCAGGGGGGGGGTGGGGGGGGGGCACGTGCAAAAACCAAGATAAAAATTAAATAAACTAAAAAAAATAGTTTTTATTAAAAATGGATTGCTTACAAGTTACCAATAAGATCTTCAAATTACCCGCGATTCTGATTCCTAAATCAGCAATCAGCTGTTACTTAATTGTACATGTACAAATCAAGTCATATTACATTTATTTAAATATACATGAATTCGATCATTTCTTTTCCTCGCTCAAAATCGTCATTTATGTTATACTTTATACTCTTAAAGCTGATTTCACATGCGCAGTAAAAATTCAAAGCGCAGCTGCAGCAAATGCTATTGGCTGTGAGTAATTTAATTCTAAAAGCACAGAAACCACAGCCTGCATTTACTGCTGCTGCGCTTTGCATGTTTGATGCTCATGTAATGTCAACTTAGGTATTACAGTCAGTGGTTACCTCAGGGGGAGCTTCTAGAGGTCCGAGTCTCCCAAATTAATAACAAAAAGTCTGCAGCGCTAACCATGGAAATTGCGGGCTCTGTCCCTGGGAGTCTATACCCCCACCCCTGTAACCTAACTTTGCCCCCCCCCCCCCCCCCCTGCTCAAAATCCTGGCTACGCCCCTGCAACTAACTGATAAGAAAAAATCAGTAAAGAACAGGTCTACTTGAGTATTGTTTTATTGAAATGTATAATTTGTTTTTTCGACTCTAACATTTCATTTTATCTACCATCTATGATTTTTTCAAGAAAATCGCTGACGTTCTCAAAAATGTAAAATAAAACCTTTCCCAGTTTGCCCTGTCTTTAGGTAGAGTAGTACAACATCGAATTTTCGACAGTTTACATAACCTGCTCTATACTACTTCCATCCAGTTGTGGAAGTAAAAAGTGAACAAAGTTTATAAAATAGTCCAGAAATGTGTTCAAACACCGGAGCCTCTGGCGGAGCAGAACAGATAGATGAGATGGGTGGCCAGGACATCACGGGTTTAAGGGTAACGAAAGGGCTGAGAGATTAGCCAGGTGAGGAGCTGACAAGGGCATCCAAAGAACCGAAACCTGTCTTGGAATCTGTATGAGCACCGCAAGAAGCTGGCTGATCAGAGAACACACTTCTAGAGAGGGGTTCCTAAGCGGAGACATTCAAAACTCTTTGTTGAGAAACCAACAGTGAATAGAAGCCAGGATCTTGTGAACATGAGCAGAATGAATTTAAGAACTACGAAAAGTCTGATTATAGGACACTGTCATATGCAGGGGCGTAGCCAGAATTTTTAGCAGGGAGGGGGGGGGGGACCAAATTAGGTTACAGGGGTGGGGATTCCCAGGGACAGAGCCCGCAATTTCCGTGGTTAGCGCTGCAGACTTTTTGTTATTAATTTGGGAGACTCGGACCTCTAGAAGCTCCCCCTGAGGTAACCACTGACTGTAATACCTAAGTTGACATTACATGAGCATCAAACATGCAAAGCGCAGCAGCAGCAAATGCACACTGTGGTTTCTGTGCTTTTAGAATTAAATTACTCACAGCCAATAGCATTTGCTGCAGCTGCGCTTTGAATTTTTACTGCGCATGTGAAATCAGCTTTAAGAGTATAAAGTATAACATAAATGACGATTTTCAGCGAGGAAAAGAAACGATCGAATTCATGTTTATTTAAAAAATGTAATATGACTTGTTTTGTACATGTACATTTAAGTAAAAGCTGATTGCTGATTTAGGAATCAGAAGCACGGGTAATTTGAAGATCCTATTGGTAACTTGTAAGCAATCCATTTTTAATAAAAACTATTTTTTTTTCGTTTATCTAATTTTTATCTTGGTGTTTTGCTCTGGCCAGGGCTGGCTACGCCCATGGTCATACGTATAAACATTTGCATAAGGTGTAGAACAGACATACCCAGATCCTTTCTGTGTAGACTAAGTGGTGAGGAAAATGATACACGGGTACATACTCTAAACCGATGTAACTCAAGGTTCGGGTCTGCCGTAACAGATCCGAGGCAGACTCTGGAGGGAAGCTGCAGCAGAATCCTGGACTTTATTAAGTACGGTAAATTTAAATATAAAACTGCTTACCAGGTACTTTTTTGATGGGCGTCGAACAAAAAAGTACAGGTTGTGTCAATCCATACTGAGTCTGTTGTTTGTTTTCGGTTCTGGTCTTGACGGGCTGAAGGAGTGAGAAGAGTAGCTTCTTAAGGATTGTCCACACTGGAGCGAAACATGAGTCGAGGAGAGAGCTGTGGTGAGCGGTCAGGTCCAGGACGAAGGACCGGCCGGGGGTCAGATAGGACGACCAGCTGTCCATTAGTGTAGCTCCTGAAACCGAAATAGGGACCGTTATAGCAACAAAAGGTTGGCATCTCTCGTAATGGGAGGTAATTAACCCCCTCCTCTACCCACAGAGGAAAACAAATTCAACAGAACGTCTTGTGACTGTGCATTATCCGAGGAGTGAAAAAACATTTTAGCACGCCCTCCTTCGGATAGGAGGTTAAGTGATGGTCCCGAGTCTGTACAAAATCAGTAAAGACCCCTACCCTAGGTAAATAAAATTTATTAAGATAGTAGACGATACGACCTCATAGTTAAAGCCCCAATAACTAACTAACGTCAGAAACACAGAATAAAGAGAGGGTTCACATGGAAGCAGAAAACGTTATTTGTTGTTTTCTCTGGAACTATTGGTTCTACGTGAAACTGTAGCAGAATAAATATGAACGATATTCCAATTTTGAACATTTTTGGTTCCATACATTTTTCGGTTAAATTGAAAAATAACGATTAAATAACATGGTAGCGAGGAGAGTGAGATGGTGAGTAGTAATAAGCTTCCAATAAAGTAATATTACTCCCGAATAATCTGATAATAATGAATACATTTTACACAAATCTAGTTGCAGAAATCATGACAGATCTTTCATAAGAGGATGATTTGATTCCTCCTCCCCCCCTCACTCGATCAAATAAAAATTCTCTAAAGCCTACGACTACCCCACTCTCTCATATTAATGAATAGAAAATGAATTAAATAGACAGAATAATTATTTTTAATTTAAGCACTTATACATACAGACAGAAAAGAAATTCATAATTTGTCATAAGGAAATATTTCATGTTCCCTTTCTAACATAATACTGGACTGAAAAACAAAAAAATAAATAAACAATTAAAATAAATATTGAGTGAGAAAAAAAAGTAAAACCACAAAACTTAACATTTTTAAAATAACAAAGTTTGAGTAGAAAAATAGTTTATTTTTATTTTTTTGCTTTTTTTTCTTGTTTAAGATGGAAGTGTTTTAGGGCGTTTTGTTAAATATTATGGTCATCAATTACAATATATACTTTACACATAAGTAATCTCGTATAAATATTTACTGGAACACTTGTAAATATTTCCTACAAAAAGAGATACAAAAATGTATGTAAATCCTAGTTTATATATATATATATGCATGTATCACTATGAATAATACAAATATCTAAAATGAATCAACGAGATATTACTAGGGAAGGCTCAACATTTCTTGGTGGGCTTATGGGATGTAAAACGGACCCTGAATAATCAGGCTGATAGCAGAACAAACAATTGGGTTGGTAGCAGAACAAATAATTAGGCTTGTAGCAGAACAAATATATAGAAATTCTTTATTTTTATTAATGTTTAGTCATTTATATAATATATTTATAAAATTAGGGCGCCGGTAGCTCAGTGGTATGCGTGCTTGTCTTCTGAGCTCAAGATCGTGGGTTCGAAACCCGACCGAGGCCCTTAGTTTATTTTATCTGGGAGGTAAAATAAACTTAAGTACGCCGTCCTTCGGATGGGACGTTAAGCGATGGTCCCGAGCCTGTACGATGTCAGGTACTCGTTAAAGACCCCTACCCTAGGTGAATAAAAATTTAGGGTAGGCAAAATTTAGGACTCCCACAGTAGAGTCGGGCTCATGTCCACCAGAGTGACGAAAGAGCGCTCTGGTAGTAGGCGATATGACCTCGTAGTTAAAGCCCGGGCATGAGTCATAAAACCTAACCTAACCTAAAATTATGGTTTCTCCCATTTCACTCTGAAGTCAACCTTTTTGGAATGTCACTCGTAAATATATCTTTGGATATTAAGCATCGACCATAAGAACCAAAAATATATATATATATATATATCTTATAGGTTTTTAAAAAAATATTTACGAGTGACATTAAGATGTATTTAAGGATCTTTAAGATACATTTAAGGTTAAAACTTTACTAAAAAATAAAGTTAAAATATATATCTGGCTCTACTTTTCAAGAAAATAGAGAACAATCCTTTGAACTTGTTGTGTAAATAGTTCTATTCGAATTTAGAATCACTTACCAATATTCTGCATTTAGTGATAACAATCTTAAGTCCCTTGATTTGATGAAATTGAGATTATAGTCGTACAACATTGTAAATTTCTTGTATTTTCATTGGTGAAACTGTCTAAGATCAACTGAAGTCCCATTGTGAATTTTCGGTAGGTTATATTTCTATCGAAGGTCGCAAAGTTAATCTGTTCAGTGTCCTGGTAGAGAACAATCGATAGCACTATCCGGCCTGTCGGAAATCATCGATAGTTTTCGAAGTCATTTTTTAAATTAAATAATATTTAAAAAGTCTGTCAAGATGATATTTTAAAATAATATATATTATATTTATAAGCGTATATGAGATTTTTACTTTATATAAATGATAATATGATTGAATTGCAGTTCGAAATGTAACTTATTGAGAAAATGTGAACAATTATGGACGACAACGAGGCTATATTGTTAACTTGTTCCTTGTTGAGGTATGAAAGATGAGGCGTCGTCTATTTTATCAGTTGTCTGCGGTGTCTAGTGACCGTCCTTCGGGGTCGGACGTTAAGTTATAGTCCCTCCCGCGACCGTACGATGTCAGAGATACTCATTATAGACCTCTAGCCTAACTAAGTACAGTAGAGCGTGGATTATCCAAACGTTCAATTATCCGAATTGGCTTCGCAAGTAATGCCAGTATTAAATGAATTTGAGAGGGAGTGGAGAGTGATCTGAACAAAAGTGGTTGGGATAAGAACATCCTATTATGCCCATATCAATTTTTTTTTTTGAGCAATCGATATCTATGTAAACATAGTTTTATAGCAATCGCAATAAACCCAATGAAATAGTCATCTTTTTCTGGAGGCCACTGCAGGGTGGTTGGGTCGCCCGTAGTGCGCATCTTGGGGGACTTGGAATGGCGCTTCTGGCCTCTCTAGGCAGCGATATGTCCCAGCCTTGCGAGGGTGTGGACTGCAGCTCACTCATGCCACAGCCTTACTGTTTCAATCATCTGAAATGCCTAATGCCTGCCGAGGGAATTTCTTGGCAAATTATTTTTCTTATAAATATATTTTTCTTTTATTTTTTTCATTGGATGTTCGATTATATGAACTTTTTATTATCGCTACTACAATTAGTTCGGTTAATCGACGCTCTACTTTATACGTTATGCAAAATAAAGGGCAAAAAGCCCCTCTGGTAGTAGGCGATATGACCTCGTAGTTGAAGCTCGAGCATGAGTCACAATATTGACAGATCAAATAACGTTACTGACCTACTTAACAGGACAAATCCGGGTGAAAATTGTTAAAATATTTTTTCTGTTATATAAATGAAAAAAGTCAATGAAATGGAACATCTTATATGACTATAAACCATATTACAATGAATAAATAACATAAAAAAATAAAATTAGATACAAAATGAATAAATTGTTATAACAAAAAACAAAACTACGTACCTTTGGGCCTCTGTTGTTAGTTAAATAAAAAAAATAAACCATCTACTATAATGAAAACATCATAAAAATATTATTAAATTATATACAAATATTATATACTAGAATTATATATTTCTAACAGCCATACTGGCTCACAAAAGAGATCTACTAATCTCACAGTCATTGTTATCTGTTGTATGTTTTCTGTTTATTTCTATGGATTAGGTTTTATTTTGGTTTTGTTGTTACTTCCACTCAGAAGAATAGCGGGGGCGTTATTTCATTGTTACTAATTATGTTTCCACTCTCCCTCTAAACTTATCTTCCTTTCGGCTCATTTGACTGAAAATAAATACAGTGGAACCTCTTTAAGTCGAACCTCGATAAGTCGAACCTCGATAAGTCGAAAACCTCCAAAACTCGAAAAAAAGTTTTGTTCCTTTCCCTTCAAGCCCCAAAACCTCCATTACTCGAAATCTCAACCCTCTATTAGTCGAAATAATCAGTGAGTCCCTAGTACATATTTTCCCTCTATAACTCGAAAAAATAAATTGGACCTCTGTATCTCGAACATAGCAATGTTTTATTTTACAACCTTTACAACTCGATTATTTGAAACTTATTACCTCTATAGCTCGAAGAAAAATAAGTTATCGACTTCAAGAATTTTCCGACAATGTACACCATTGTTTCTTAAAAAACAATTTAGAAGTATACAATAAATAGGATTACCAATTCTAAGAAATGAGAAAGGATATTATTATTGATTTCATTTGAACTTTAGCGAAGCAAGTCATTTGTTGTCGATTGAAAAATTGTCAGAAGTAGTTTGGTTCAAACTAGGGATGGGTATCGATTAACCGATTAATAATCGATGTTTTGGTAAAATAATCGGTGGTTTTTTAATCGATGTCATCTAGGTTTGATTAATCGGATAATCGATGATTATTTAACGATTATTAAATTTTTATTATTATTTATTTTTATTATTTTTTTTTTGTATTTTATTTTGTCATTTTTGTGAAAGGCACTAGAATGCCGGTCCAAATAAATTAGGTACTTTCTTTTCTCTTTATATTATTTATTGTTTCACAATATCTCTTCAAAAATGTTAAGTATCATAAAAATGATTGCCGATAGAATGTAACCACACGAAATTGTATATGTGTAACCACAACTCTCTAAGGACGTCACATATTGATTTTTAGCCATATCAGTCAGAGAGAGAGGCTTTACACAAAAACTCTAATAACTGCTCATGTAATGAATATATCCACACTAAATTTGGAATAAAGCCACTATGTAAGGCAAATCTTGAGTAGCGTTTGATTCAAAGGCGTGAATATGAATATATTCGTATTCATATTCATAGATAATAATTTTTGTGAATATATTCGTATTCATATTTCCGATTACGAATATGCCCATCCTTGCTATATAGACTCTAAGTGTTAATATCTGATCTATTATAAGCTATTTTATTGTAAACATTTTTATGACGAATCCTATTACCATGTTATGGTTTAACGTATATAAATATTATTGACATTGTTCCAGGCTCTGTGTCCTATGACAGTGTGCGCCCTCTCGCCTACCAGGATGCACAAGTGTTCCTTCTCTGTTTCTCGGTAGCTGACCCAGACTCATTGGACAACGCCCTCAATAAAGTGAGCTTTTCAAAATTAGTTATTATATAATAACCATTGTCTATTTACTACATTATGTCACTTTAATGTCTTTTTTTCTCTTTTTTTTTTGCCTATTTTGTGTACTGTCTAAATTTTATCTCACTATCTATACGAAGTATAGGGGAAGTTATGTAATCGGTCAAAAATTCGACTCTCAGTTTTCAACGGAATTTCATGTTATTCATTTAAAAACATTTCTGTGTTTCTGTGAACACGATAACTCCCGATAGAATGAATTTATCCACATGAAATTTTATATCTATATCCAGATCTTTCTGAGGATGACAACTATTGACTTTCAATCAATTCGGCCTAATGGAAGGGGGGAAGTTTAACACAAAAGATCAAATAACTGCCATTATAATGAATATATTGACACTAAATTTCATGTGTAAATTCAAAGCCCTCTGAGGACATAATCAAAATTTAACACATTGTGTTCATTTTCAGCGTAATCAATCGAAGGGGAGGGGGATCTCAGGTAAGACGGACTCAACTCAAAAATCTCAATAAAAAATAAAAAAATTATAAACTTACATATCCCACCCATACAGCACAGCGGTTAAAGGACAACTGGCATAGCTCTAAGGGGTGGGGATAGCTAGGTTCACTCACTCTCTCTAAAAACAAAAACATTCATTCCAATATACACATAACTAAAACAAATCTCTGCTTAATAGCAGATAGATATTTATAACATTATATAAATTTCATAGTACAACCAAAGAAATGTTGTCATAAAATATAATAAATAAGATAAATGATATATAAATAATAAAAAATGTATTTATTTATTTTCATTTATTATATTTTATGACAAAAATTCCTTTGGTTGTATTATGAAATTTATATTGTTACTATTCAGTAGAGATTTATTTTAGTTATTGTGTATATTAGAATGAATAGTTTTGTATGTAGAGAGAATGAGTGAACCTAGCTATCCCCAACCCTTTGAGCTATGCCAGTTGTCCTTTAACCGCTGTGCTGTGTGAGTGGGATATGTAAGTTTATAATTTTTATTTTGTTGCTCTGTACCCTGATGCTTTAAGATTTATAACTTTCATTATTTGTATATTTTATTATTCTATCATAGATGAACCACTGATGATGACGCTGTTGCGTTGAAAACCGGTTCTGGTCTAAAATAAAACAGTGAGAAGACAACATATTTTATTTGTATGAGAAATCTCGTCCCACAACATCTTATTATCACATATAATGAATTTTTCCAAACAAAATTTAGTATGAGGATTAAGGAGCCCTTATGTAAGTCAACTGTTGAATATTAGCGCAAACATTCGACTGGGTTTGGAGGTGGAATGGAAAGTTTATTTATTAACTCGTTCTGATAATTCGATTCACCGATTACTTATCCTTATTGTTTTCTGAGTATTGAAATGATACATTTGAAGTGGACATTCATCCATCTTGTTGACTTAACACTTGGCTATCATTCCTTCATTTGAAGTGGACATTCATCCATCTTGTTGACTTAACACTTGGCTATCATTCCTTCATTTTCTCTAAAAATTATCTTTTCCTCTTGTTATTACATCCCCAACTTCACTACAGTGGATAGTCTGTCGGTCAGAGATTCGTTGTCAAATTTTCTACAGTATTTCATGTTTTTCGCTTCCTTATTTCTAATAATGAAAACTAAATATCTGTCCGTGTCAGGGGCGTAGCCAGGATTTTGAGCCGAGGGGTGGGGTGGGGGGGGGGGGGGGGGAGTTAGGCTACAGGGGTGGGGGGTAAAGACTCCCGGGGGCACAGCCCACAGTTTCCGTGGTTAGCGCTGTAGACTTTTTGTTATTAATTTGGGAGACTCGGACCTCTACAAGCTCTCCCTGAGGTAACCACTGACTGTAATACTTAAGTTGACTTTACATGAGCAGCAAATGCATGCTGTGGTTTCTGTGTTTTTAGAATTAAATGACTCACATCCAATAGCGTGCATTTGCTGCTGCTGCGCTTTGCATTTTTACTGCGCATGTAAAATCAGCTTTAAGGGTATAAAGTATAACATAAATGAAGATTTTGAACGAGGAAATGAAATGATTGAATTCATGTATATTTAAATAAATGTAATATGAGTTGTTGTGTACACCTACATTTAAGTAAAGCACAATTTTCGTAATTTTGGTCTTTTGCTCTGACCAAGGGGTAGATTTTTTTTTTAAATTATAAAAAAAACTATATCTACAGTATATATAGTTTTTATGTATATATTATGTGATATGGCTATTGCTGGATTATCTTATACCAACCACGCTTTTACAAATCACTCTCTATCCCCATCCCCTTCTCAAAATAAATTCATACTGGCATTACTGAGTATAAGAAAGTCACCTTCAGAATTACGCTGTACAAGAAACAAAAATAAACCGCTGCTGCCAATTCATTACTTTCATATAGTCATCAGTAATACCAGTATGAAATGATTTTGAGAAGAGGGAGGGGGAGAGAGTGATCTGTAAAAGTGTGGTTGGTATAAGAAAGTCCTGTTATGGCCACATCACATATTTTTTTATGTATATAAAACTGTACACTTTTCTATTTTCACGTGTTATTGCGTTAACAAGCACACGGACAGACTTTTTTTTCATATTTAGAATCTAGAGGTCAAAAAACATGAAATTCCGTTGAAAACTCCGTTTGACCGATTACATAACTTCCCCTATACTTTTTATAGCTGGGAAAGTACTAATTATTATTTAACTGACTCTGTAATGGAGATATTTTGATTTTGACATTGATTAGCTCTCTCTAGGTACAGGAGTCTGACGGAGCCCTCTCTCTAGTCAGACAACCAAATCAAATATTGAAGGAATCAGTCGGGAACTTGGATGAATGATTAGTTCATACTGGGATCCATTAAATATACGAACGCGAAGAAGAGAAGATTGAAGGGATCTGTAGAATATTGTTGGACTGTTAAGCACAAGATGGCGCTTCTCATACCGGGCCACAGACTCACAAAAACAGATCAGAGCTTCGACATTCTAGCGAAAAGGTTGTTAAACACCACATTATATGAACCTTTAGAGTCTGGATGGATCAATCAATTAGCTTCAATGAATCAATAAACAGTTTCAATCAATCAATCAATAGAACCCCATTTTGCACCCCTCAAAACCACCGACTATTTGAATCCTCATACTAAGTTTTGTATCGATACCTTTGTCGCCCCTTCTCTGATCTCGTTCCCTTCGAAAGATCTCACGAAAAATTAATAATTAAGCCAATTAAGCTGAAAAATTAAGGGATGTTGACCTTATGGGGTTTTGAATTTAAATATAAAATTTCATGTCGATACATTCATTATTTTGGCAGTTATGGGAATTTTCAGTTGAGTCCCCTCTGATCCTCCCTTTATCCTTCGGCCAATTCAACTGAAAATTAAGGGTTGTCGTCCTTACGGGGTTTTAAAATCACATATGACAGTTTTTGAGTTAAGCCTCACCCATAATCTCTCCCTCCTCTTTGACCAATTTGACTGTAAATCGATAGGTACTGTCCTGGTTTTGGTCACCCAAATAAGATTTTGTGTCACATTCATTCTATCGGCAGTTATTAGCGCTATTATCTTAAGCCTCTCTGCTAATTCCCTCTTTCCCTTTAGTCGATTTGACTGAAAAACAATGGGTGTCGTTAGAGGATTCTGAATTCATATTTAAAATTTCCGTCGATACATTTATTCCATCGGGAGTTATCGTGTTCACAGACTCACAGATCATATCTTGAATCTAGAGGTCGAAAAACATGAAATTCCGATGAAAACTCGAATCGAATTTTTGACAGATTACATCGTATAGTTGGGGAAGTAAAATCTGAAATATATATTTTCTGTTATTTTGCAGACCTAGAAGTTAAAAGTCGCTGATATTATTATTAACTGTTATTACTTTTTCATCTTTCTTATAGAGAAAGTATTGAAATCTTTTGACAATTTCTTTCTGAATAGTTTATAAATAAGCAGTTGATAACTAGACCTGACGATGGTGTGAGTCCGAAACCGGTAGTTTTATAAATATCTTTAGTGGAATAGAAAATATTTCAAAAATGAACTCCCTGCCCAGGGTTTCGGATGCATTTGTGAACCATCTGAAGAATAAAGATAAAAATTACCTTTTAGATTGCCGTTACAACACCTTTTATCCCAATATTTACAACCCAGATGAACTCCAACCATATCTAAATCTGAATGCTCCTTTATCACACATCAAAGCACTGGCTCAACTCCGTCTATCTGGCAAGTACTATCTTAAAATCAGTTACAAAAATAATGTATACACCCTTAATCTCCAAGAATTTTGTACGATCTGCAACAAAAACGAATTGGAAGACGTATACCACCTATTAATATCCTGTCCGATCTACTCCCCCATTAGAAGCCACTTCCTGCCTCAGAGTGTCAGTATAGACCGATCCAGCTTTCACACATTACTTCTGGCCCATAATAAGAATGATATCTCAAATATTTTTCATTATATAATCAGCGCTCTGAAACTAAGATCATTCATTGTTAATGAATAATGTATTTAACTTCCATAGTATATTACTATTAACTTATTATAACTTCTTATTATTTCTTATTATAACTTATTATTAACTTCCATAGTATAGTACTATTAACTTATTACAACTTCTTATTATAACTTCTTATTAACTTCTATAGTATAATACTTATTTTATTTATACTTTATTTATTTAGTTTGTTAAAGGTTCCTGTAATTATGTATGTCATTTTTGTCCAGCTGACCAATATATAATTTTGGAAATGTTAATGTCAATACTGTAAAAGTAATGGTCACTGACTCAATTGTATAGGGGTGATCCCTTTGAACAATAAAAATTATTATTATTATTATTTCAAAAATAAGTTTGTTTTATTTATTTATTACAAATTCCACAATATGTCCGCGTTCCTCAACTTAGAATAAACAACTTCTAATCTCAATTCAACAATCCTAATAACTGCCAATGTAATGAATGTATCGACACAAAATATAGTATGGACATTTAGGAGCCCCCATGTAAGTCAAGGGTTGAATATTAGCGCAAACGGTCCATTGTTTTGGAGAGGGAGCAAAACGTTAATTTGGTCTGGGGAAGTACATTGACGGTGGATGACCGCCGACTTTTTTAGGTCTTCTTTGAGGACGATATTGAACACAATTGAACTTAGTCATGATACAAGGAGATGTTCTATTTCTGTAGTTGCCATGGCTACAGACAGATCCTCCCCCGTTCCCTCACCTATAACTTATTTTAAATCCCCCCTCCCTACCCCTCTCTCTCACTTTGAGGGTGGGGAGGGTTGTTTCTGCTTTGCCAGCCAGAATAAAGAGATATTTTTTTGACATTTTTTAGAAAAATAGCTCTAGGTTGTAGCTACCTAAATAATACCTACTGGTCTCTCGGCCAGGGCCGCCTCAGCTATCGGGGAGGGATGTTGGGATGAGAATATTAATATTTTTCATTTGATGAACACATAAAAATGAGGGCGCCGGTAGCTCAGTGGTATGCATGCTTGCCTTCAGAGCTGAAGGTCGTGGGTTCGAAACCCGGCCAAGACCCTCAGTTTATTTTATCTGGGAGGTAAAATAAACTTAAGCACGCCGTCCTTTGGATGGGACGTTAAGCAATGGTCCCGAGTCTGTACAATGTCAGGTACTCGTTAAAGACTCCTATCCTAGGTAAATAAAAATTTAGGGTAGGCAAAATTTAGGACTCCCATAGTAGAGTCAGGTTCATGTCCACCAGAGTGACGAAAGAGCGCTCTGGTAGTAGGCGATATGACCTCGTAGTTAAAACTCGGGCATGAATACAAAAGCTTTATACGGATGTGGAGAGTATATATAAATATTAGATTATTAGATATTCTGGGCGAGGGGGGGATTCAGATTCCATTAACTTTTAAGTCACGCCTCGCTACTTGTGTACGTGTGTGCGTATAAGAAATTTGAATACGTTGTCAATTTGGGGGGCTTGTGTCATCGACATGGTGGGGACTGACAGAGCTCTAGCCTGGGGGCCCGGTCATCCATCTTAGTAGGTACTAGATCTGTTGAACAGAAACATCTAATGTTAGAACAGAAGACAAAAACACTAGTATCCATACAAAATTTAGTATGAGGATTTAGAAGCCACTATGTAAGTCAACTATTGAGTTTTAGCGCAAACTGATTGGCTTTGGAGGGAGAGCGACAACATAATTGATTAACTCGTTCTGGGGAAGTACATAGCCCATGACAACCATCACACCGTGCTCTGTCCATTTTATTAATATATTTATTTTTTTCTTATTTATATACTCTTTTTTTTTTTTACATATTCTCTTTTATTTATATATATACAGTAGACTCTCCCTTATCCGGCGTTGCCGGGACCGACGTGAGGCCGGATAACAGAAAACGCCGGATAAAGGAAATCATCGATTAATGAGAAAAAATATATCAATTAAAGCATAAAAAAAGTATTTTTAGGTGAGCTAAGGAATAAAACTCGTATGAATTTTGTTGATAACATTTATTAAATTGACAAATATGTACATACTGAACATTGATTTATTATATGTACGTTAGGGTGGTCCTTAAATATGCCATTTCGCGATTTTGAAATGTGCGCACCCTAGAAAATTTCTTCAACCCAAAACAAAATTTTTGGCGCTAAAAAATAAAAAATACCATTAAAAAACCCGTGCCCTACAAGGGTTGAAATTTTAATGGAATTTAACATAGGATTCAACGACTATTGCTTTCGCGCATGCTTAGCTCCATAGGTTTTCATTGGTATTCTTAAAACTTATGGTATTTAGAGGTTTCGAGGTCACTGAATTAGATGCCGTCGTCAAAAAGTCGATTTTGACAGTTGACAGCTGTCAAAACGCTGTTAACAGGGCTCCAATTTTCAAAAAAGCCGTATAAGAATGCTTTTTATATGTTTTCGCGGTCACTGAGCTCAAATTTTGGGTCGAAATTCAATTTCAACACATCACAGCTATGAACGTTGATCTCAACAAAACTTTATTTAGCAAATTATGATAAACTTTTTTTAATCAATAACTAATTATATACTTAAAATTTATAATATTAATATACTTTAACAAAAAATTAATTTAAATTTGTAAACTAAAAAATAACATTCTTAGTTTGAATTCCGATCAAAAAAAATGTAAACTAAGATTTATTCTGAGTCTAGAATTGTATGGTTGTTTATGTGAAAAATAAAGTTTTAAATTAATACTAACTTTTTTTTTGTTCGATCGTTCTTATTCGAACAAAGGGATAATGTTTCAATATGATTTGTTGTAATAAATATTATTTCTTTAAATTAAATTGCTATGTGATATTTGCATTATGTGCCTTTAAAAACTACCCCAAGGCATGATTTAAATGAAATTATTTCAAAATTTCTCTTACAACTCTTTTTAAAACTGGGATGTGTTGAAATTGAATTTCGACCCGAAATTTGAGCTCAGTGACCGCGAAAACATATAAAAAGCATTCTTATACGGCTTTTTTGAAAATTGGAGCCTTGTTGACAGCTGTCAACTGTCAAAATCGACTTTTTGTCAACGGCATCTTATTCAGCGACCTCGAAAACCTCTAAATACCAGAAGTTTTAAGAATACCAATGAAAACCTATGGAGCTAAGCATGCGCGAAAGCAATAGTCGTTGAATCCTATGTTAAATTCCATTAAAATTTCAACCCTTGTGGGGCACGGGTTCTTTAATGGTATTTTTTATTTTTTTAGCGCCAAAAATTTTGTTTCGGGTTGAAGAAAATTTCTAGGGTGGGGCGGGGTTTCAAAATCGCGAAATGGCATATTTAAGGACCACCCTAATGTACGTACATATGTATGTATATTTATCCAAGCATTAAAAAGATATTTAAAATCTGCGTTTAATTACATACATATTTAAAACAAATCTAAAATTCTAAAAATATTATTTCTTTAAAAAATCGGTAATTTTCTTTTGTTTCCTAACACAACACTGTGCCGTGCTGCATAGTCACAACTCACTGCATAGCCACAACTCACCACCACCTCGACCAGTGCCTGCCCTCAGCCCGTGCCGCAGGTATTGGTCAAGAAGCCCCACAAGACGGACCCTCAACCCAGACGCATTGTGACGAGGCAGCTCCTTGGCGTCTCCACGCCACCGCTCACCTACCTTGACGTCTCCACGCCACCGCTCACCTACCTTGACGTCTCCACGCCACCGCTCACCTACCTTGACGTCTCCACGCCACCGCTCACCTACCTTGACGTCTCCACGCCACCGCTCACCTACCTTGACGTCTCCACGCCACCGCTCACCTACCTTGACGTCTCCACGCCACCGCTCACCTACCTTGGCGTCTCCACGCCACCGCTCACCTACCTTGACGTCTCCACGCCACCGCTCACCTACCTTGACGTCTCCACGCCACCGCTCACCTACCTTGACGTCTCCACGCCACCGCTCACCTACCTTGGCGTCTCCACGCCACCGCTCACCTACCTTGACGTCTCCACGCCACCGCTCACCTACCTTGACGTCTCCACGCCACCGCTCACCTACCTTGACGTCTCCACGCCACCGCTCACCTACCTTGGCGTCTCCACGCCACCGCTCACCTACCTTGGCGTCTCCACGCCACCGCTCACCTACCTTGGCGTCTCCACGCCACCGCTCACCTACCTTGACGTCTCCACGCCACCGCTCACCTACCTTGGCGCTTCCACGCCACCGCTCACCTACCTTGACGTCTCCACGCCACCGCTCACCTACCTTGGCGTCTCCACGCCACCGCTCACCTACCTTGGCGTCTCCACGCCACCGCTCACCTACCTTGGCGTCTCCACGCCACCGCTCACCTACCTTGGCGTCTCCACGCCACCGCTCACCTACCTTGGCGTCTCCACGCCACCGCTCACCTACCTTGGCGTCTCCACGCCACCGCTCACCTACCTTGGCGTCTCCACGCCACCGCTCACCTACCTTGGCGTCTCCAAGCCACCGCTCACCTACCTTGGCGTCTCCACGTCACCGCTCACCTACCTTGGCGTCTCCACGCCACCGCTCACCTACCTTGGCGTCTCCACGCCACCGCTCACCTACCTTGGCGTCTCCACGCCACCGCTCACCTACCTTGGCGTCTCCACGCCACCGCTCACCTACCTTGGCGTCTCCACGCCACCGCTCACCTACCTTGGCGTCTCCACGCCACCGCTCACCTACCTTGGCGTCTCCACGCCACCGCTCACCTACCTTGGCGTCTCCACGCCACCGCTCACCTACCTTGGCGTCTCCACGCCACCGCTCACCTACCTTGGCGTCTCCACGCCACCGCTCACCTACCTTGGCGTCTCCACGCCACCGCTCACCTACCTTGGCGTCTCCACGCCACCGCTCACCTACCTTGGCGTCTCCACGCCACCGCTCACCTACCTTGGCGTCTCCACGCCACCGCTCACCTACCTTGGCGTCTCCACGCCACCGCTCACCTACCTTGACGTCTCCACGCCACCGCTCACCTACCTTGGCGTCTCCACGCCACCGCTCACCTACCTTGGCGTCTCCACGCCACCGCTCACCTACCTTGGCGTCTCCACGCCACCGCTCACCTACCTTGACGTCTCCACGCCACCGCTCACCTACCTTGGCGTCTCCACGCCACCGCTCACCTACCTTGGCGTCTCCACGCCACCGCTCACCTTCCCCGCACATTTTAGTATTATTTGTTTTATCATTTCTTATATTTGATTCGTTTCGTTTTGTTTCCATTTGTTTAATTTTTTTTTTTTCATTATTATAATTTTTTCGTTAACCTATATACAGTCCACTCATTTTTTTTTTTTTTCAATTACCTTCTATCAATTATATTATTTATTTGCTTTAGGTATTATCAACTATGTATTTATTATAATTTATTTATAGGATATTAGTGAAGTAATAAAATATTGTATTAGCGTTTCCTTCATTATAAATACAATATACATTATGCTGATACAATAAAAATACATAAAAGATTCGTGAGTTACGGAATTATTATGTGCTCTTAAATACACGTGGCTCATATAATTGATAATCTAATAAATTAATGTTAATTTTAGTTTAACAATTTTGATATTATTTTGCGAGCACCGGATAAGGGAGCGCGCCGGTTAACAGAACGCCGGATAAGGGAGCGCGCCGGTTAACAGAACGCCGGATAAGGGAGCGCGCCGGTTAACAAAACGCCGGATAAGGGAGAGTCTTCCGTAGTAACAAAAGAAAAAAAAAAGTCGGTGAATCACTGGTTATGTACTTCCCCAATCTCCCCCGATCTCTCTAAATATATAAAACTTAATATATGTCTTACATAGTCACTTCTGAATCCTTATACTAAATTTTCGATACACTCATTACATCGGCAGTTAATAGGGTTTTGAGTCGAGCCCCACGTCCCTTCGATTGATTTTCCGAAAAATTATTAGGTGTCATTCTTACTAAAATTTCATTTCGATACATCTTTACCCATTCATAACCTCCCTGTTTCCCCCCTCCCCTTTGGCTGATTCCGCTAAAAATTAATAGGTGTCTTTTTTATAGGGCTCTAAGTGTTGTGATGTATAAAAATAATAAACACATTAAAGTGATTAAATTATAAACATTAAAAAAATAATTATATTTGTTTTTTTTAAAAAGCAAATTTCTTTTAAAACAAATAAGGCCAGTCGTCCACTGGGACCGGAATATTGCGAAAAGTAGCGAAATCAGTTCGTCAGAATTCGGCCGAAAATGCACGAACGATCCAAACATGTGACAAGGCGGGGGACCGCGTCCACTAGACCCGTATTGTTCGTCAGTTTTCGGACGAACAGGTGCGAAGTGCGAAGCGATCCCATTCTGCTGGGATTTTACGGACGAACAGGTGCGAAAGAGCTTAAAAAAGTCTAGTTATTCGTTTGTATCGTTATTATGTACCTTAGTTTAGTTTGAAAGTATAAAAAAATACAGTTTGTGTAAAAAAAAAGTACAGTGATTTTTTCTTTCTTTCCACTTACCTTAATGTAACAGCCAGCCGTTCTTGTGGGGAAATCGCCACACGAAAATTACTGAATTTTTCGAGTCTTGAGTAGATGTTGTCAAGAATGTATTGAAAAGTGTCCTTTTCCATTCAAAAATAGGAGAAGTGGTGATCATCGATTTGAAGGTCACGCCACAAATGAGAAAATTCACCAAACTTCTCTTTTTTCGAAAATGGGATTCACCCACATTTCCCGTCTACGTCTATATCGCCTTCGTCGATAAATCAAAGGTGATAATTCCAACGCTAAAAATTCGTCGTCAGAATCATCGGAAAAACTGTTCCGAAGAGCCATCCCGTCTATGCACATTCGGACGTACTGAGTGGATCAATGAACGATCGGCATTCTGCACGAACGGCTTCGCCCGATTTCGTTGCTTCGCAGTTCGCAACTTTCCGGTCCCAGTGGACGACTAGGTTAAGTAAAACAAAAAACACGGCCATCAGCTGTTTTTTTAGTGTGTGGAGTGAGGAGTCGAGGTTTGAGAATGGCGACGGTCTGAGTGTGTGGAGAGTGGTGTTTAGGCTTAAAATGTAATGAACTAAATAGAAGTGAATTGACGGTGAAATTGATTCGCAAAGAAGGTACTTTTGTTTGTTTATATGTACAGGATATATGCCCAGAAATATATAACTTAAATTTAAAAAATGGCCCAAACCAAAAAAATATTGAAATAATAGTTTGAGTTTTTCTTTTGCTTTGTTTCAATGTTTAGTTTTTTAATTTTATAATGTAGATGATTTAAAAAAATAAAACAAAAATATTTGTTCCAGTAAATTCTATTCTATTCATTTTCCCTGATGGCCCAGTAGATAATATGAAAACCTTTGGATCAGATTTAATATTATTTAAAATTATTAAAAATGGCATCTCTTTAGAAATCCAAATGAAAAATTGGTTAATTGAATTTTTTTTAAAAATACGTGCACTTTCTTCAAAATTGCACGTCCTGAACTTTTGATATTTTTTAGGGCCCTTTTCAAAAATTACTGTAGAAATCAAAATTTAGTAAAAGACCTGTGATAAAATTTCTACAGGAAATGTGGTAATTTTTATAGTTTAGTAATTTATTATTTTTATTTTTATTACTATTTCATTATTATTAATTCAATTATTAATTTTACTTATATTTTTTGATTTATTATAATTTAAAAATAACACTAAAAAATTTTACCACAGTGTACAAATGAAAATTCGTCTCAATATATTCATTACAACGGCAGTTATAATTGTTTTTTGTGTTAAGCCTCCCCCACCTTATCCTCGAAAGACGGCATGCTCAAGGATAAAACCTTGATCTGGGATGTGAAGCTCTGATCTACTCAACTAAATGTTTAAAACTTTCATCGATAATTAAATTTTTCCTTAGGTCCTTAGGTCAGAATAAGGAAAAACTGTATTCCGCGAAATTCGACAACAGATAAGCATTAGTAAAATATGTAAGTAAATAAAAATGACATGAGTGGTTCTTGGATTGAAGTGCCTGAAGATTGCTATTATAAATATGAACGGGGACAAGGTTAATGTCAGTCTTTCCCATACAGGCGATATGAAGACAGTTCTGTTTATGTGCGCAGTTCTGGCGGTGGCCTTAGGCGAGAGGATCAACATAAGCGAGGCGGTGGACGAACAGCTGAAACTAACCAACGAAGCTTTGCTAGAAAGAGGAATAACTAGCGCTAGAACCTCAGAATTCGAGTGGCCAGGCGGTTCGCATAATGGCACCGAAACGTGGGCTCTCAACTCTCTGCAGAGGATGGACGACTGTTGGCAAGACAAGGACAAATATAGCAACATCTCTGAAATACATTTGGGGCTGAGAGTTCTGACCACGGTCATACCTCAGCTGACTCTCAACGAGGACTCCATGACAGCTCTCCTGAGGGTGGGACAGATCTCTGTCAAAGTAGTCGTTAACGAGACCCAGTACTCGGGCTACTGCGCCGTGCAAGTTGATGAACTTACCTGTGAGACTCTGGACAAGGTCATGCTCTACTCATCCCTGGCAGCCTACGACGACAAAGACCTCTCCGAAGTCTTCCGTGAGAATGTGCTGCCCGTCCTCAACAAGATGCTCGACGCCCTCAGATCTAAACTCAGCAACCTCTTCACAGACCTCGTGTGTCACCATCATCTATCTTTGCAGCATCCAGACGTCCTCCTTCAAGCATTCAATCTTATTATGTAAACAGTTTATTTATAATATTGCCAAGCTTTGAACCTTAAATAAAATTGTCATGTCATTTTTTTTCGTTTTTTATCTTGCACAAATCCTGATTTAAACAAAATTCTGTTAACTCCATGACTTTTTATTTTTAATATGAGTAAATTATATTCTTTAATTCCCCTGCTATAGATGCACAGGTGTAGTTATGTAATTCGTCAGAAATTCGATTTTCAGTTTTCAATGGAATTGCATGTTTTCAAAAATTAAAGAAAAACTATATGTCTGTGTGTCAGTGAACACGATAACATTGCCGTTCCCCGTAATAGAATAAGAACGACCGACATAGTCAAGGTCAAATACGAATAGTATATTTCGATGCTGTGTTTTACCGAATACTTTACAGACGTATATCTAACGTAAATGTTTATTTACACAGAACATAGAGAGGAACACAGGTGTAGAAATATTCCTCGATTTTTTTTTTTTTTTTTGAATCATGTACGATGGATGTTAGCTACGTCTCTACAGCGGTGTTACTGGTTATTTACACAAGATTCATGGCCTCGGGAGGGGGTTCTATCTATGAAATATAACTCTGGCAGACGGGATTGGAAGCCGCAACTGTGGTGGGAATGTGCGTATTCATCGTTATTCATCGTAGTCTATCATGGTATCTGATTGATGTCTATCTATAGACTTTGATGTATTTCTCGTCCGGTTTTCGAAAAGATCCTGAAATGTTCTTTTGAAACTATTTATATTTTTAGACGTTTCCTTGATTGACACGAAAACGGTTAGTCAAATCGAATAAATTGATTCTTAGCAAAAACGGTTAGTCAAATCGAATAAATTGGTTCTTAGCAAAAACGGTTAGTCAAATCGAATAAATTGGTTCTTATCAAAAACAGTTAGTCAAATCGAATAAATTGGTTCTTATCAAAAACGGTTAGTCAAATCGAATAAATTGGTTCTTAGCAAAAACTGTTAGTCAAATCGAATAAATTGGTTCTTATCAAAAACAGTTAGTCAAATCGAATAAATTGGTTCTTATCAAAAACGGTTAGTCAAATCGAATAAATTGGTTCTTATCAAAAACGGTTAGTCAAATCGAATAAATTGATTCTTATCAAAAATGTTCCCAGGACCAATACGACTATAGTAGTAGCGCCTCAAAAAATGTACAACAAATTTCCGTAGGAAATATTTCAAGGTTTGGTTTTATGAGTCATGCCCGGACTTTAACTACGAGGTCATATCGCTTACTACCAGAGCGCCCTTTCGTCACTCTGGTGGACATGAGCCCGACTCTATTGTTGGAGTCCTAAATTTTGCCTACCCTAAATTTTTATTCACCTAGGGCAGGGGTCTTTATCGAGTACCTGACATCGTACAGGCTCGGGACCATCGCTTAACGTCCCATCCGAAGGACGGCGTGCTTAAGTTTATTTTGTCTCCCAGATAAAATAAACCAAGTCGATCTGGTTTCGAATCCACGAACTTGAGCTCAGAAGGCAAGCACGCATACCACTGAGCCATTATACCACTGAGTTTCATCATCCTCGGCGCTCAATAAAATTATATATAAACTATTTTGTTCTTCGAAAGTTTCGCTATTGTTTATGTTTAAATCTATGAGAGAAATTTATCGTTCGCATTTGCTACTGTATAGAGAGAGAAAGAGAGAGAGAATGTCTGTCAGACGAAGATAAAGGCAGTGGCGGACTATGAGTGCTAACAACTGGGGATGGATCTTTTGTTGGATATGGATGTGTGGATATGGATGGATGAGTGTGGATGTGGATGGAGGATGACAGATATGGTGAAGTATGGACACCTCCACTCAGACAATGGCCCCCCTACCCCCACTCTACATTTATATAGACTGATATGCAAATTTCCCCCGGGGGGGGGGGGGGGGGTCCTCTTTGAGAATTTTCATATTGAAAATCGTCCAATAGAGGATTTGAGGGGGTGGAGTAATGGGGGTAATGTCTAAAAAAATACACCTGTCAAGTAATTGTACAAAACGCCCTCGCAGATAAACCGACCTTTATTTCATGTTCGGACCTTGAGACTTCACCATCCTCGGCGCTTCATCTCCCTTCGAGCCTTGGCCTCCCCCAGGGACTTCCCCAAAGATTCCTGTCCAGCGCAAGCGTTCTCCAGTTTCGCATCCGAAGGTTCCTTGTGTCCTCATCGACTGCGTCCATCCATCTCTTCCTGGGTCTTCCTCGTCCTCTGTTTCCCTCCGGGATCACTAGCATCAGTCTTTGTGGGGTTTCAGCCTCCTGCATCCTCTGCACATGGACCGCCCATCGAAGTCTCGCCAGTCTTATCACGTCTGTGACCTTGGACTCTTCAAACTCCGTAGCGACCTCGGCATTATTTTTAATTCTGAACATGCCGTTCTCCTGGACCGGACCTAAGATCCTCCGCAGAACCTTTCTCTCGAATATCTCGAGACTTCTCTCGTCTGTTCTGGTCATCGTCCAGGTCTCTGCCCCATAAGTCAGGACAGGCCTGACCAGAGTTTTATAGAGCTGCACCTTTGTTGGCTTGGTAAGTAGTGGAGATCTGAAGTGACGCTGGAGCCCATATTAGCTTCGATTGGCCGCAGCAACTCTCCTGTTGAGGCTTTGTATTATAAAAACGGTTAGGATAACGCGCCAGTAACACAGAGTAAAGATGCTTGTCGATATGCGACATATATATGAATAAAATCGATATTTTGTAAAGTTTCGTTTAAACAGTGAATATGTGAATTTAATATAAAACAACTGCCAATATCCACATATCAGTATCCTCGATCAAAGATCTCAGTTTTTTATTTGGGAGATGAGGAAACCCTGTCCTTCCGACGGGGCGTAAAGCGATAGTGCCGAGTCTGTGTGAATAAACCTAGGCAGGAACATTTAGGACTCTCAAGTCGGGCTCATGTCCATCAGAATGACGAAAGAGCGCTCTGGTAGTAGGCGAAATGACCTCGTTGTTAAAGCCCAGGCATGTCGATATTTTACATACATGTTCAGAACTCCATAATGACGACACTTATTAATTTTCAGCGGAATCAGCCGAAGGGAAGAGGGAAAACCCCTATGTAAGTCAACTATTCATGTTTAGCCCAAACGGTCGATTATTTTGGAGGGAGAGCTGAAACTTACTTTAGATAAATTCGAGTTGGAGAAGTACCTTGTCGGTGATTCACCGACGTCTTCTTTTTATTCATTTTTGGAATCAGAAAGTCATCAAAATAAAAATCATAAATCTGACGAATAATTGTATGTAAAAATATTGTTACTCATGCCTGACCATGGTTTAACTACGAGGTCATATCGCCTACTTTCGTTGCTCTAGAGAACATGAAGCCTCCTTTCGTTCGGCCAATTTGACTGAAAATCATTTGGTTTCGTCCTTCTGTTAGCATTTGTTTTTATTTATTTATTTTTTTTTTTTGGAGTCAGGCGGTCAACATGAAATTCAGTTGAAACCTCAACATCGAATCTCTGACGAATTAAATTTTGTATCGATACATTCATTACATCGGGAGTTATTGGGATTTTTGAATTGCCCCTCTGACCCCCCCTGCCGATTCCGCTGAAAATTAATGAGCCACTTATGGGGATTGAATTAACATATACAATTTTTTGTCGAAACATTCATTCTATTGGAAGTTATCGTGTTAACAGACCCACATTTTTTATATATATATTTGGAATCTAGAGGTCAGAAAACATGCAATTCCGTTGAAAACTCAAAATCGAATTTCTGACGAATTACATAACTTCACCTGTGCTTCTATAGCAGGGGAATTAAAGAATATAATTTACTCATATTAAAAATCAAAAGTCTTGGAGTTGACAGAATTTTGTTTAAATCAGGATTTGTGCAAGATAAAAAACGAAAAAAAATGACAACATGACAATTTTATTTAAGGTTCAAAGCTTGGCAATATTATTAATAAATAGTTTACATAATAAGATTGAATGCTTGAAGGAGGACGTCTGGATGCTGCAAAGATAGGCGGTGATGGAACCTCCCGAGTGCTCTGAGCAGAGTGTTGAGATAAAGTCTGAGGTCGTCGAGCATCTTGTTGAGGACGGGCAGCACTTTCTCACGGAAGACTTCGGAGAGGTCTTTGTCGTCGTAGGCTGCCAGGGATGAGTAGAGCATGACCTTGTCCAGAGTCTCACAGGTAAGTTCATCAACTTGCATGGCGCCATAGCTCGAGTACTTGGTCTCGTTAACGACTAATTTGACAGAGATCTGTCCCACCCTCAGGAGAGCTGTCATGGTGTCCTCGTTGAGAGTCAGCTGAGGTATGACCGTGGTCAGAACTCTCAGCCCCAAATGTATTTCAGAGATGTTGCTATATTTGTCCTTGTCTTGCCAACAGTCGTCCGTCCTCTTCAGAGAGTTGAGAGCCCACGTTTCGCTGTCATTATGCGAACCGCCTGGCCACTCGAATTCTGGGGTTCTAGCGCTTGTTATTCCTCTCTTTAGCAAAGCTTCGTTGGTTAGTTTCAGCAGTTTGTCCACCGCCTCGCTTATGTTGATCCTCTCGCCTAAGGCCACCGCCAGAACTGCGCACATAAACAGAACTGTCTTCATATCGCCTGTATGGGAAAGACTGACATTAACCTTGTCCCCGTTCATATTTATAATAGCAATCTTCAGGCACTTCAATCCAAGAACTCAAAACCCAATGAGGGCATAACCTGTCAAATTTCAGGGATATCGGCTGAAGGGAAGGGAGATTCAGGGGAGGGGACTCAACTCAAAACCCAATGAGGGCATAACCTGTCAAATTTCAGGGATATCGGCTGAAGGGAAGGTGGGGGTCAGGGGAGGGGGCTCAACTCAAAACCCAATGAGGGCATAACCTGTCAAATTTCAGGGATATCGGCTGAAGGGAAGGTGGGGGTCAGGGGAGGGGGCTCAACTCAAAACCCAATGAGGACATAACCTGTCAAATTTCAGGGATATTGGCTGAAGGGAAGGGAGATTCAGGGGAGGGGACTCAACTCAAAACCCAATGAGGACATAACCTGTCAAATTTCAGGGATATCGGCTGAAGGGAAGGTGGGGGTCAGGGGAGGGGGCTCAACTCAAAACCCAATGAGGGCATAACCTGTCAAATTTCAGGGATATCGGCTGAAGGGAAGGTGGGGGTCAGGGGAGGGGGCTCAACTCAAAACCCAATGAGGACATAACCTGTCAAATTTCAGGGATATTGGCTGAAGGGAAGGGAGATTCAGGGGAGGGGACTCAACTCAAAACCCAATGAGGGCATAACCTGTCAAATTTCAGGGATATCGGCTGAAGGGAAGGGAGATTCAGGGTAGGGGGCTCAACTCAAAACCCAATGAGGACATAACCTGTCAAATTTCAGGGATATCGGCTGAAGGGAAGGTGGGGGTCAGGGGAGGGGGCTCAACTCAAAACCCAATGAGGACATAACCTGTCAAATTTCAGGGATATTGGCTGAAGGGAAGGGAGATTCAGGGGAGGGGACTCAACTCAAAACCCAATGAGGACATAACCTGTCAAATTTCAGGGATATCGGCTGAAGGGAAGGTGGGGGTCAGGGGAGGGGGCTCAACTCAAAACCCAATGAGGGCATAACCTATCAAATTTCAGGGATATCGGCTGAAGGGAAGGTGGGGGTCAGGGGAGGGGGCTCAACTCAAAACCCAATGAGGACATAACCTGTCAAATTTCAGGGATATTGGCTGAAGGGAAGGGAGATTCAGGGGAGGGGACTCAACTCAAAACCCAATGAGGGCATAACCTGTCAAATTTCAGGGATATCGGCTGAAGGGAAGGTGGGGGTCAGGGGAGGGGGCTCAACTCAAAACCCAATGAGGGCATAACCTGTCAAATTTCAGGGATATCGGCTGAAGGGAAGGTGGGGGTCAGGGGAGGGGGCTCAACTCAAAACCCAATGAGGACATAACCTGTCAAATTTCAGGGATATTGGCTGAAGGGAAGGGAGATTCAGGGGAGGGGACTCAACTCAAAACCCAATGAGGGCATAACCTGTCAAATTTCAGGGATATCGGCTGAAGGGAAGGGAGATTCAGGGGAGGGGGCTCAACTCAAAACCCAATGAGGACATAACCTGTCAAATTTCAGGGATATCGGCTGAAGGGAAGGTGGGGGTCAGGGGAGGGGGCTCAACTCAAAACCCAAAGAGGACATAACCTGTCAAATTTCAGGGATATTGGCTGAAGGGAAGGGAGTTTCAGGGGAGGGGACTCAACTCAAAACCCAATGAGGGCATAACCTGTCAAATTTCAGGGATATCGGCGGAAGGGAAGGGAGATTCAGGGGAGGGGGCTCAACTCAAAACCCAATGAGGACATAACCTGTCAAATTTCAGGGATATCGGCTGAAGGGAAGGTGGGGGTCAGGGGAGGGGGCTCAACTCAAAACCCAATGAGGACATAACCTGTCAAATTTCAGGGATATCGGCTGAAGGGAAGGTGGGGGTCAGGGGAGGGGGCTCAACTCAAAACCCAATGAGGGCATAACCTGTCAAATTTCAGGGATATCGGCTGAAGGGAAGGTGGGGGTCAGGGGAGGGGGCTCAACTCAAAACCCAATGAGGACATAACCTGTCAAATTTCAGGGATATTGGCTGAAGGGAAGGGAGATTCAGGGGAGGGGACTCAACTCAAAACCCAATGAGGACATAACCTGTCAAATTTCAGGGATATCGGCTGAAGGGAAGGTGGGGGTCAGGGGAGGGGGCTCAACTCAAAACCCAATGAGGGCATAACCTGTCAAATTTCAGGGATATCGGCTGAAGGGAAGGTGGGGGTCAGGGGAGGGGGCTCAACTCAAAACCCAATGAGGGCATAACCTGTCAAATTTCAGGGATATCGGCTGAAGGGAAGGTGGGGATCAGGGGAGGGGGCTCAACTCAAAACCCAATGAGGACATAACCTGTCAAATTTCAGGGATATTGGCTGAAGGGAAGGGAGATTCAGGGGAGGGGACTCAACTCAAAACCCAATGAGGGCATAACCTGTCAAATTTCAGGGATATCGGCTGAAGGGAAGGGAGATTCAGGGGAGGGGGCTCAACTCAAAACCCAATGAGGGCATAACCTGTCAAATTTCAGGGATATCGGCTGAAGGGAACGGAGATTCAGGGGAGGGGGCTCAACTCAAAACCCAATGAGGACATAACCTGTCAAATTTCAGGGATATCGGCTGAAGGGAACGGAGATTCAGGGGAGGGGGCTCAACTCAAAACCCAATGAGGACATTACCTGTCAAATTTCAGGGATATCGGCTGAAGGGAAGGTGGGGGTCAGGGGAGGGGGCTCAACTCAAAACCCAATGAGGGCATAACCTGTCAAATTTCACGGATATTGGCTGAAGGGAAGGGAGATTCAGGGGAGGGGGCTCAACTCAAAACCCAATGAGGACATAACCTGTCAAATTTCAGGGATATCGGCTGAAGGGAAGGGAAATTCAGGGGAGGGGGCTCAACTCAAAACCCAATGAGGGCATATATATATATATATTTTTTTTTTTTTTTTTTTTTTTAATATAAAATTCTTTATTTACGAGATCAACATGAATTTGTTTTGCATGGTATAATTGCATAATTGAAAATCTATGCGTTAGTAACATTTGGCAAATGAAAAGTAACTTTTGGGATACATTTACCCCTTAAAGTTTGTTTAAACAATTAATCAATAAAACAGAAAAAGTAGAAAATTACAGTATTTAGAACAGACAGATGGCTGGAGTAGCAGTAACATAATGAATAATTTAAGAGGGGAAACTGATAGTAAAAGTTGATAATATAATGTGCTGAATGAGACGCGGCTTTAAAGGAAGTGTTTCGGTACGAACCCCTAACTTAAACCTTCTAGCACCTTTAGCTGATGGTAAGTTATCATGATATTTCCTGAATTTCCTCCTCAGTTGTAGCTCCATGTGTAACTGAGAGTTTCGAACGAACCAGGGGGCGTCCACCGCCATCCTCGTCACCCTATTCATTTTTGAATTTGAAGCTGCAACCCACACCTCAGACCCGTACAGAAGAAGCGGTCTAAGTAGAAAATAAATCGTCGGCAAAACACCGACTATGTACTTGCCCAGATTGTCTCTCTCCCTCCAAAGGCAATCGACCGTTCGACTGAAAAAGAAACTCATTATTTCACCTAATAGCGGCTTCTGAATCCTCATACTAAAACATTCATTACACCAGCGGTTATTGTTTTTTCGTTAAGGCTCCCCCCTAACTCCCCCCTCCTCTTTGGTCAATTTGACTGAAATTCAATAAGAGCTGTCCTTAGAAAGTTTCGGATACATTCATTCTATCTGGAGTTATCGTGTTCGCAGACGCGTACAGACTTTTTTTTCTCTCTCTTTCATTCTTGAAATCAGGAAGTCGGAAAATATGAAATTCCATTGAAAACTCCGCGAAATTTCTGATCGATTACATAACTACCCCTATACTTCGTATAGCTTGGAAAGAAAAATAAATAAATAAATACAATAAAAGTTGTGAGCTTTTTCAAAGTTGTGGAAAATATATCTGACTATTAGCATTAAATATGTAGCTAGTTTTTCTTGAAGAGCAAAGAGGAAAGTTAAGTAAGCTCCTGAGGTAGAGGAGGCTGCTGGTACTAGTAGTTCGGAAAGTGGAACACTGTCGGGAAAGTGGAACACTGTCGGGAAAGTGCGAGGAAAGTGGAAAATTGAGATAGGAATCTGGCAAAGAGGTTTTTCTTCTACTTTTTTTTTTGACAAGAAATAGCTCCCTTGAAATAAGACAGTATTCTACAAAGGACCATCTTATACATAGAGAATTCTCCTCCCGTTTGCTGTCTGTTTACTAATAAGGAAAAAAATTGTCGAAGAAACAAATAAATCAAACCGAATAAGATAAAATTATATTATTAAAAACATACTGAAAATAATAAAAAACCGTATAAGATAAACACAATTTATTTTTACTAAGGATATAAAACTACCGGAGACTATTCGTATTCCCACAATATTTCACTTTTTTAAAACACTTTTGCAAGTCGCTGTGATCGAGTCGTTCTTAGTATATTACACCCATTTTTTTTTTTTGGCCTTATGTAAGATGCATATTTGCCTTGTACTTAATATAACACATATAATCCCGCTAATATAATCTTGCTAATATAATCCCGCTAATATAATCTTGCTAATATAATCCCACTAATATAATCTTGCTAATATAATCCCGCTAATATAATCTTGCTAATATAATCCCGCTAATATAATCTCGCTAATATAATTCCGCTAATTTAATCCCGCTAATATAATTCCGCTAATTTAATCCCGTTAATATAATCTCGCTAATATAATCTCGATTATATAATCGCGCTAATATAATCTCGCTAACATGATCCCGCTAATATAATCCCGCTCATATTATCCCGCTAATATAATCCCGCTCATATTATCCCGCTAATATAATCCCGCTCATATAATCCCGCTAATATAATCCCGCTCATATAATCCCGCTCATGTAATCCCCCTCATATAATCCGGCTAATATAATCCCGCTGTCAGTACATAGATTTATCAACTTCAAACATTCGCTCGCCCATTTATATATAAGTTCATAAGAGATTTTGGGATTTAGTAGCTCCCCTCCGAATAAACGTTGTTTCGCCGCCAATGATGGTAAAGTATCGAATACCATACTTCTTATAGCTGGAGAAGTATTATCTTGATTTTTTTTTTTAAGTATATAAATTTAATTAAACTTTAAATGTTTATTTTATTTTTTTCTAAACTTGATAAGATTTTCAATCACGAAAGATAAATGGGTTAAAAAAAATAAAATAAATTGTATAAATGTAAAAGGGACTTTTTACAAAAATAAAAATTGGTTTTGAAAGAAAAACGAGTTGTATGAGATTTGCAATTGAGATTAGCCAGTAGGAGGAATTAAGGAAGTAAGGAATTGAGGATGGCTGGGATTAGAAAACGTCTCGACTCTAATTGAAACTGTGAGGCGGCCATTTTATCTCTCGACAGGCAGACAGACAAACTCAATCCCTACGTCATGAGCACACTTTTTTTATTTATTTTTTTTTTCATAAATAAATATTTACAACTGTTTAAAAATGAGCTAAAGGAGAGATAATGGCGATGTCAAGAGGGGAGAATCACCCAGTGGTGACACTCCCTAGTCACCGAGTTACTCTCTTTTGTAACTAATCACTGTCAAAAGGGACGTACCTGGGGGTGGGGGGATATCCCCGGAAATTTAAAAAAAAAAATTTTTTTTTGTAAGTAATAAAACTATTTTTACTTGCATGGTATAATTTATTGACATAAAACATTTTCCTACTAGAGGTCGTGCGGATCCTGGTGAAGCTTGATCTTGGGCAGAGAAAGCAGTTCGAAAATATTTTATTTCAAGCCTAAAACAAAAAAATTTTCTCAACAATTCACAGGTTTTTGAAATTTGGAGCTACACTTCCAGTTTCTATAGCAACAAATGAACGGTCTTTCTCAACTCTTAGACGAATGTGTACTAGTACTAGTCAAGACAGATTGGATGGATTAGCTCTGATGTCAATAGACAGAGACATTCATCTAGACCCTGAAACAGTTTTAAATAAGTTTGCAGCTTGCACAATCAAAAGCTAGAAGACTTGAATTAATTTTGTAATGGCCCTAAAACAATTAACTATGAATACACACATATATATATATATATATATATGTGTGTGTGTGTGTGTTATCCCCCTCCCACGCCCCTGACTGTCACTGCTAATGCTAAGGAGGTCTCTAGGCCATTGACGCTTAAACCGTCGTTGAGAAAGTGTGGCAGAATGAAGGGCACGGACTAGAAGATTATTGTGGAAAATAAGAGAAGAAAAAAATGTTTACTTCCCCAGGTTCAAGGAAGGCGGCTCAATTCAAGGAAGGCGGCTCAATTCAAGGAAGGCGGCTCAATTCAAGGAAGGCGGCTCAATTCAAGGAAGGCGGCTCAATTCAAGGAAGGCGGCTCAATTCAAGGAAGGCGGCTCAATTCAAGGAAGGCGGCTCGATTCAAAACCCTGAATAATAGCCGTTGTAATGAATTTATCTACACAAAATGTAGTTTAGGGAATTAGGAGTCAATTTAGTTGAATATTAGTGCAAACTGTCGACTAGTTTTGGAGGGGGAGCAAAAAGTTAATTGATTAATTCGTTCTGGGGAAGTACACTGTCAGTGATTCACCGACGACTTTTTTTTAGCTCTGACATAATAGAACATGTATTTATTGACTCTTCGAGTTGATGTAGACACTGCTGCATTAAAAAGGATTTTTTTTCCTAACTTTACCTGAAATAACTGAAAAATAAAAAACAAATATTTTTTTTTATTTCCTCTTGAATATTTGACATTTTGTAATATGCCCACTCTGGAGTTTTTACTTTTTTTACAAAATGCCTTTTAGCCAAAATGATTTTGACCACTAGGCCAATTGCCCAAACCGAAATTGGCCATTTCGCCTGGATTTGGGCAAACCGTACAACAGAAGTCAAGCCCAATGAGGACTAAAAACGAAGTAACTCTTCTCAAAATGTATAATACTCTCAATAGAAATAGAGCGCAGCACTAAGTGTGTTTTAGGACTGCAGGCGATGGCATACTTTGATCGTGGCATCCACCCTGCACCTCAAGAATGCAATCAATAAATACATTTTGTTGTCCTAATATCTTATTCTATCCAAGAAATACGACATTGCTGAATCAATGTGTTTTTCATGAAATATAAATGATCGATGCCATAACCACCAATATCTCCTCGGTTATTTTAGTGAAAACTAATCAAAAAAAATTGTATTCGAAGTTGACTTTCATCATATGATTACATAGTTGTAATCAATGTAGTAACACAAGTGCATTAAAATTTTTTTCAGAATTATACGAGAATTGTTGCCACAAGAACCACTTCAACCATTAGCTTTGACTTATTAGAAAATATATTTATTGCCTTTACAAAAGGAACAATACTACATTTAAAAACATTTTGATGTGAAAACGTCTATTCGCTCGTTAAGCACAGTGATAGCCGGTCAAACTTTCTTGTGTTACAAAATACAATGAGATTTCAATCTATAATAACTACGAGATTAATAATGTGATAACAACGGTTGAGGTCACAATGGATGGAGCATGTCTGTACGTGTTTGTTGTGCAGTGTTTGTTTTGCCTGTGACGTTATCGGGCTAGTGTGGGCGCTGGCGGATGATTGTTGCGAATTAGCGTTGTGTAAAATTAGTAATTAGTGTAGCATGATAACGCGTTTAGATAAGACGTTGATTCGGGTGTCATTGTAAAGAGCTTGAGAAGCACTACTAGGACTCAAAGTGAAACAATAAAAATATTCGTCGAAATATATGTAAAAATCGGTATTAAATTGAAAATTGCAAAAAAAAAAAATATGTCGTCTCATATGAATCGTAAATATGCGCGGAATTATAGAAAATGCAAATCAGAGGAAAGATCGTATCAAAAGGAATTTAAAAAACCTAAAAAGTCTAGTGCCGAGCAAATGCAAGAGCTACGGCAGCATCGAAAAGAAAATGAAAAAACGGTAGAAAGACGTTTTCATGGAAAATCTACTGCGTGGACCTTGACTACGCCTTAATGTGGTTTTTTTTCATAAATTTAAGCGAAACGGTGCCACCAGGTATACATATATTTATATATAAGACTTAGAATGGACCGAAAAAAACATATATGTATATACGAAAAAAATTATAAAGTTGGCCTGGTCTTTTATCGACCATTACCTTGTAATGTTTGAATTCCTTCAATATTGAAAAAATACTGTGGACTCTATGAAGCATCCTAAACCATTAGATCCTTCCTCCACTTTTTTAGCTTTGACATACTACTAGAAAATATTTTTATTAGCTATACAGAGTTAAGGTAGGAACGCTACTGCATTAAAAAACATTTTTTTCATAAATTTAAGTGAAATGGTGCCACCAGGTATACATATATTTATGTATAAGATCTAGAAAAAAATGAAAAAAAAAACACTGGAACACAAGTTCACTAAAGAAGGATGTCTGTGGAGGAACTCTGCCAAAAAAATTAAAATGAAAGCTATGTATACATTATAAATAATGTTTTTGGGTATAAAACACGATTTTTATTCTTTTAGAACAATGAGAAAAACAATTCATTTTTGAATAGAGACTTTCCTCTAACAAGATGTTTTTAGTTGAAGTAATAATTTGTTTATTGTTTCGATTGTCCTTTATGAGTTACACTTTTTTCAAATAGAAAGAAACAATGTCTAGTTCTTCGAAAATCTTCTTTCTTGGTATCAAATAAAAACAGACGGCAGCTAAAGGCAAGGAGAAACTTCTTTAAATATTTCTTTTCAGCTTGTTCTTTGAGTAATATTATTTATTATTCTTAGTGTTTTCTTTTGAAGTCTAAAAATATTATTACTCGAGCTACAAGCGCCCCAATATATTAAACCATAATTGATTATAGAATGGAAATAGGTGTAATATAGAGTAGTTAATGTTTCGTTTGGCAACATCTTTTTACGAGACACGATGACGACTGAATCGTCGTTTGCCACGTGACCTCCGGCCTGAAAGGGGGGTGGTGCTGATCAGCCGTCTCTTCAAGTGATTCGTGTTTTTTTTTATTTATTTTTTTAGTTACCTTATGTTCATATTTTCTTATTGTGTTCTCACAGTTGAAAATTGTCCAACAAATTTTGAAAAAAAAAAAAAATGATACGAAAAGCGTATTAACAGTATTTTCTTATTGTTTGTTCACAGTTGAAAATTGTCAAATAAATTGTGAAAAAAAAATTATACGAAAAGCGTATTAACAGTTAACGGTTGTTTTTTGTTTGATATTTTAGTTGTAGTTTTGAAGTTTAAAATAGTTGTTTTATACGCATTTAACATTAACTCATTGACGAGAAGCTATTTTTCTTCAATATTTCAAGAGCTTAGGCATGAATTATTTCAGAGGTTGGGGTTTTTTTTTTTTTGCCGTTACGTGAACATTACTTATGCAGACCTCACCTCCCGAATTTCCCGGGATTCTCAGGGATTTTTCCCTACTTTTTTTAAGGTTCATCCCTTCGAGATGCTTGTTTGTTCCGGGAAATTCATACATGAAGTAGGCCATTTAATAACAAATATTGTCTATTTTACAAATCTTCAACGACTTAACAAATACTAATGAGAAGTTATACTTTAATACTTTAGTATGTGTTAAGTCGTGGTAACAAATACTAATGAGAAGTTATACTTTAATACTTTAGTATGTGTTAAGTCGTGGTAAAAAATACTAATGAGAAGTTATACTTTAATACTTTAGTATGTGTTAAGTCGTGGTAACAATACCGAAAGTACTCTCCCATTTATTTTATATACTTTGTGAAGTAGACAAAATTTTTAAAAACATACTTTTTTCTTTATATTTTTTATTAAGTGTTTCACAATATCTCTGCAATAATGTTAAGTATCATTTCCCATATAGGGGAGACTGTTGTATCTTGGACCATTTTGAAAAAAATTGATAAATAATTGGGTTGTTGTTTTTAATAATTAAATAAACACTCCTATGTCAATAAGTATATGTTTTACTACGATTTGCACTCAATTTGAACATTAATGGCATTATTTAGTCTTATTAAATAAATATTTTTTATTAGCTGTACAATTTATCCAAGGTTCATGACCCTCTTGTACCTTGGATTGTACCCTATTGAACCTTGAACCTTGAATCTATGACTAGTGAGGAAATCCAATCAATGATAAAATAAAGAGATCACAAATTTTTGGTCAAAAGCCTACTTTTTTTCAGTTTTTTCCCCCATCATATGCCGGTAGCATATTTACCTACAGTGCTCAAAATAAAAAGATTCGAAACCATTTTCAAAAACATTTGAGCACACCATCCTTCGGAGTTGATGTGAAATGTGTGTTCTGTGTCCGTACCTGAGTAGACAACAATTAGGACTCCAATGCAGATGAGTCGGGCTAGTAATAAAACTAAAATACTACTAAAATAATAAAACTTTCACAAATGTGATTTTTTTAAAATTTTCTATAAGAAATAATATAAATGATAAACAAGAGCTAAATAAAAAATATTGGTAATTTCAATTTACTATAATATGAAAAATGTACCTGAAACCGTAACTGTCCAGTTACTCTGGCTCAACTCAAACCGTAACTGTCCAGTTACTCTGGCTCAACTCAAACCGTAACTGTCCAGTTATCTGGCTCAACTCAAACCGTAACTGTCCAGTTACTCTGGCTCAACTCAAACCGTAACTGTCCAGTTACTCTGGCTCAACTCAAACCGTAACTGTCCAGTTACTCTGGCTCAACTCAAACCGTAACTGTCCAGTTACTCTGGCTCAACTCAAACCGTAACTGTCCAGTTACTCTGGCTCAACTCAAACCGTAACTGTCCAGTTACTCTGGCTCAACTCAAACCGTAACTGTCCAGTTACTCTGTCTCAACTCAAACCGTAACTGTCCAGTTACTCTGGCTCAACTCAAACCGTAACTGTCCAGTTACTCTGGCTCAACTCAAACCGTAACTGTCCAGTTACTCTGGCTCAACTCAAACCGTAACTGTCCAGTTACTCTGGCTCAACTCAAACCGTAACTGTCCAGTTACTCTGGCTCAACTCAAACCGTAACTGTCCAGTTACTCTGGCTCAACTCAAACCGTAACTGTCCAGTTACTCTGGCTCAACTCAAACCGTAACTGTCCAGTTACTCTGGCTCAACTCAAACATTCAACTGGTTTAGGGAGTTTTATCAAAATATGTTCTTCATTCACATGGAATGCTTGTTCAGATTCACACATGAATTTGCTGCCTGACCCAAGTCGTTTGTAGAATGCAATATATACTTTGTTTGACTGGTAAAGTAAAAACAAAAACACAATTTGTACAATATTTACCTGGCTATGTACACATAGATGTGCATACTTGCTCAGTAAACATAATAAGGGCTATATACTGTTTGACATACCTTTATATGAGAATTGTTCAAACATACATTTTTTTTTTTTTTAGAATACAATTTAGAGCTAGGAAAAAAAAATTGATAAATTTTTTGTTTTTTAGACATGGGGATGTACAATATATTACTTGTGTATTTGTTTGTTTATGACTCATGCCCGGGCTTTATTGCCTACTTTCTGAGCGCTTTTTCAACGCTCTCATGAACAAGAGCCCGACTCAACTCCTAAATGTTGTCTATCCAGGTACCGACACGGAACTGCCGTCAACTCCGAAGGATGGTGTGCTCAATTTTTTTTTACCTGCCAGATATGAAAATGGGTTCAAATCCTTTTATTTTGAGCACTGTAGGCAAACATGCTACCGGCATATGATGGGGAAAAAAACTGAAGAAAAGTAGGCTTTTGACCAAAAATTTGTGGTCTCTTATTTTATCATTGATTGATTTTTTTCATAATTTCATAATTGTAAGTTACAGCAATACAAAAATTGTCGATTTACTATTAATGCCTTATAATTCACCACACAGATCCACAAGTCATTACAAGGCCCTGAAGAAGGAAATAAATAGTTTTCGAAACGTTGGCCAAATATTGAATTTTTCATTTACACGACAGAACCTCGAATTCCTTCTACATCGAAAAGATACTGTCGACTCAATTAATCGTTTTTTATTCTGTTTTGGTCTTTCTCGTTTTGCGATATTCCCCCTCTGGATTTAAGGAAATTGCTCCCACAAGAGTCAGTTAAACCATTTACTTCTTCCTCCATTTTTTTAGCTTTGACATACTAGAAAATATATTTGTTAGTTATTAAAACTTAACGTAGGAACGCTACTGCATCAAAACGTGTTTTTTTTTTAAAAGGAGTATACGTGAAATGGAGCCACCCTATTTATATATAGAACCAGTGGCGTAGCGTAGTAGGGGCGGCAGGGGCGGCCCGCCCCGGGCGGCACCTTTAGGGGGCGGCAAAATTTCACAATAAATAATAATAATATCTTGTAAATATTTGAACCATCATATGGTCTGCACTTATTTAATTATCAGCTGGCAGGATGGCAATGTTGTTTGGATATATGTACAGTGTAAACTCTATATAGAGACACTTAAGGGACTGCGCATTTTATGGCGTTATTGAGAGTTGTCGTTAAATGAAGAGAAGAAACATCAATACATATTACATTACATTTAATAGTATTTTACTATTATAATATGTATTTACTAATAAAGTATACAATTATATAGACAATAGAGACTACACTACTAGACAATAAAGGAACAAAATAACAAACAAAAGACCGTACACAGCTGCAGTTGTTATTAATTTGGGCAACTTGAAAGTACTGTTTAATGCATAGTAATGACGTATTGCTGTCGTTATTTAGAGTGGGTGTGATGCTACATAGAGTGTAACATTGTATGGACAACAAGGTAAACCAACCAGATTCAAGTAATTTCGATGTTTTAGGGAGTTTATCGTTAAATCGAGTGGCGTTAAATGGAGTTTACACTGTATTTATGACTTTTTTATTTGTAACCTGTACAATACACAATAATGATGCCTGTTCTTGCCGAAAAGTTCTTTAGAATTAGTGTATATTATTGTCTTTTAAATTGAAATACATAAATAAGAGGGCGGCAAAATTTTCTTCCGCCCCGGGCGGCTGACACCCACGCTACGCCACTGTATAGTTTGTTGATTATAAATAATTGGATATGGGAATGTACAATGCTCATTTCTTTTCTGTCAATGTATACCCACGGAACCTTTCAGTGTGTGATCCAATGTATTATGTATTCTTGTGTTCTTCTTCCCAGTAAACTTCTATTCTGATAACCTGTTAAATAGAACAGGGTTCAGAGTTGAAAGGGTGGAGTGTCAAATAATTTCTACCCTCCCTTCGCACCAGGAGAATTATGAACAGCACTGTACATGATAAGAATGAAATTACTTCCCATAAATCACTTTAATGGCACATTTATTTTCCCATTTTAAAATGTTTTTTTTTTTTTGTTTTTTCAGTTTCTACAGAATGTGACGAGTGTTAAAGAAAAAAATCGATTTAGAAGAATCTAAACCCACTTGCTAGAGACAGCATTCGAAACACGTTTCCTTCAAATGTCACACTCCAATATCCGATAGAATGGGGGGGCCACTAGGGGGGGGGGGGGGGGGGGGGGGGGGGTTTATATTGGAAAAAGATGAGAGTTCGGACCAATCTGAGCCGTCCCGTGTGCCATGAGGCACCCACAAGAAATATAGCCCCAATACCAATACAATACCCAATACCCTCCTCTGGTTCATTGCTAAGGTTAGTGGGTCACCGGATTACAATTATATGTCAAATTAGCAGGTTGCCCGCCATTAACTTTGCACTATATTAACTTACCTCATGCTGATAACGCTCCACATCCGGAAAAATAGTAAAAACAAATTTTTGGTTGAAAATAATTTTTGACTGAAAGTAATTTTAAATTGAAATTATCATATTATAAAATCGTCCTCGTAAATTTATTATTATTAATTTATTATAATATTATTTTTATAGCTATCTATATATCACCTTCATATGTGTTTAACAAGACCGGGTAAATAATTAATTCTAACATTTTTCTAAACCTTTACATCATAATAAAAATTAATTTAACAAGAAAAAATATGTGGTTAAAGATTATCTATCGCTACTAACATCGGAATCACCGTTTGTCATTTTGAAGATAGTTTCGCCATGAAGAGAATGACATCTTGTGTGTTCACCTATGTTCAATAGAATCGTCGGCATCGTTTGCAGACGCTTAAACAATGGAAAACTTTGAATTCCTAGAATCGCCCTCTAATTTACCCTTCTTTTAATTTTTCACGAAAATTCTACTTTGTTTGTTCATATAATATCGATATGAAAAACATAATAAATCGACAATTTCAAATCAGCGCCCAACTTGTATGAAGGTTATGTTTCTGCTATCCATCTTACGTTGGTTTTTCCTCTAAAGAAAGTGCTCATTTCCAATTACTTGGAAAAAATCTTGACGTTACCTATAAATTCTGTAGAATTTCTTTGGTAATAAAATTATTATTATTATTATTATTACGAAGACGTGAAACTCAAATCATGACCTTGAAAGTTCTGTTATATTTAACTACCTACTGTCTGAGAAACTAACTCAACAAGAAACACTTCTCACCTTTACATTTATCTAATTTTTAAATTATTTTTTTTATTTAATATTAACAATTTAGCAGGGAGCCATGGTGGCCGTGCGGGCTAGAGCTGGTCTTACCATGGTTTGCGGGTTCGAATCCCGTCCGGGAGTGAGTTTTATTTAGTAGATAGAACTCCCTCCCGGGGCCATGGATTTCGAAAATAACTAGATACACAGTGACATGGCTAATATGCATCGTACATAAGGCCAATAAAAGGAAAAAAAACAAAACAATTTAGCAAGTGTGTTTCAGGTGATGGAACAACTGACCATTGATCTTACATTCAATTTATTAACAATTTATTTTTACCAGTAAAAATTTATTTTTGTAAGTGAATGAATAACAAGGAAAGACTCTAAAGTTCAAACCTGTAAAAAGATAACATTATAGATACAAATTTAAAACTAGTTTTTCCTCGCCATATTTTTAAAATTTCTTTCAAAATATTTCAAGTTTCCTCCCGATTTCCTTTTAGAAACATTTTTCTGCATCTTAAATATATAACCATATCCATATTTGTTGTTATTTTTAAATAGAATTCAATATAAATAATATTACAATATAATAAGTAATATCGAAATATCTATAGTGTCTCCAGTTGACTCAAGGTTCAGGGACGTAAGAAACAGGATTATACCTGTACCGGATGTGCTTCCTACTCTCAGCGAATCTGATATAGTTGTTTTTATTATTTATTTCGGTGTTGTTTATTAAATGTCTCGCCTAATTTGATATGTCATTGCTTTATTTTAGTGGTATCCCGAGATCAAGGAACATTCGGAGAATACTGCTGTGATCCTGTGCGGGTGTCAGGTGGACCTACGAAGCGACAAACAGGCCCTCAACACCGGCCTCAAACCTCCCGTCACTCCAGAACAGGTAACATTCCAGTTAACATAATAGTAACATTGATAAGTAACAATATCATGTACATTGTGATAATAAATATGAGATGTTAAATTAAATAAATATATAAAAAATAATATAATTAATAATAACTAAACAAATAATGAAAATAAATTTAAATGTTACCACATTTCCTGTAGAAATGTTTGCTGGTACTCTACTAAATTTTGATTTCTACAGTAATTTCCAAAAAAGGTCTCAAAAAAATATCGAAAGTTCAAAACACAATTAATAATTATTTCATTTGGATTTCTTCTAAATATAATAATGAGATGCCATCTTGTTTCTTTTTTCAAATGTTAAATCTAATCCAAAGATATAAATTATCTTAATGGGTTATCTTATCAGGTGAAACACACTTATGTTACTTGAAATATTATTTCTATATCATGCCATTGAAAATGTTTTAAAAACTCAATAAGATAGATAAAGGGAACCACAGAAACAACAAAGCAAATAAAGAAACCTTTCCGCGAAAACTCTTCAAGTTAAAACGTACAAAATTACCAAAAAATTAAAGAAAGAATGACGTAATTATCCGATGAATATTAGCGAGGCCATACTTTCCATCTCGAGGAAGAGAAAATACTGGAGTAAGAGTTTTGTTAATGAATGAATATTTCTCTGCTCTGGATTCTGTGAGTCCTTCTCGTCATAATTTAATCTCATTAACCTACATTTCTAAAGAAAAACATTCATGTTTACTTTAGTCATTGATTAACAGTGATCTTTCTTCATCCGTGTTATCCTCCCCCATCATTTCGATTAAGGCGAAAGGGGACAACAGTCAAAAAGGGTACAGCAGTCAAAAAGGGGGACAACAGTCAAAAACGGGACATCAGTCAGAAAGGGGCAACAGTCAAAAAGGGGACAACAGTCAAAAAGGGTACATCAGTCAAAAAGGGGGGCAACAGTCAAAAAGGGGGCAACAGTCAACAAGGGGACATCAGTCAAAAAGGAGACAGCAGTCAGAAAGGGGGCAACAGTCAAAAAGGGGACAACAGTCAAAAAGAGGACAACAGTCAAAAAGGGGGCAACAGTCAAAAAGGGGACATCAGTCAGAAAGGGGGCAACAGTCAAAAAGGGGGCAACAGTCAAAAAGGAGACAGCAGTCAGAAAGGGGACAACAGTCAACAAGGGGACATCAGTCAAAAAGGAGACAGCGGTCAGAAAGGGGGCAACAGTCAAAAAGGGGACAACAGTCAAAAAGGGGACAACAGTCAAAAAGGGGGCAACAGTCAAAAAGGGGACATCAATCAGAAAGGGGGCAACAGTCAAAAAGGGGGCAACAGTCAAAAAGGAGACAGCAGTCAGAAAGGGGACAACAGTCAAAAAGGGGACATCAGTCAGAAAGGGGGCAACAGTCAAAAAGGGGACAACAGTCAGAAACTAATTTTAGAATTAATTCTTATGGAGTAAACCTTAATGTTATCAGAAAGTGTTGATATGGTGTATTTGATAGCCGTCCTTCGGATGGGAAGTTAAGCGATGGTCCCGAGCCTGTACGATGTCAGGTACTCGTTAATGACCCCTACCCTAGGTGAATAAGAATTTAATGTAGGCAAAATTTAGGACTTCTATAGTAGAGTCATCCTCCATCCATATCCAACTGTTAGCACTCACAGTCTGCCAATGCCTTTATCTTCGTCTGACAGACATTCCCTCTATCTCTCTCTCTATACAGTAGCAAATGCTAACGATAAATTTCTCTCATAGATTTAAACATAAACAATAGCGAAGCTATCGAAGAACAAAATAGTTTATATATAATTTTATTGAGCGCCAAGGATGATGAAGCTCAGTGGTATGCGTGCTTGCCTGCTAAGCTCAAATTCGTGGGTTCGAAACCCGACCGAGGCCCTTGGTTTATTATATCTACTCCACAGTGCCCCGGATGTTGAGGTTCTGTCGTGTAAATAAAATGCTCAGTATTTCGCGAACGTTTCGGAAACTATTTATTTCCTTCTTCGGGTCTTCTAATGATTCCAGTGATTGTGTATGGTGAAGGAGGTAAGTGTTTCACTATCAGACACAAAAACATCCACTCAGGTTATTACAAGGCCTTGAAGAAGGAAATAAATAGTTTCTGTCGTTGGCCAAATTCTGAGTGTTTTTATCTACATAACGGAACCTCGACCCTCATCATTGAAATGATAATGTCGACTCTGTCAATCATTAGTAGTCTGTAAGTTGGACCTTGAAGCAGATGACATCCTGATAGAGGGGAAGACGCTGGAGAAGGTCCATTCAGAAGGTCCTGAAAACATTGACAGCTTCCTCAATATTACCGAACTAACCCTACTTTTTGCATATTAACCATTTGATCAATGTTTTTCGAGTGGTTAGTACACTTAACTGATCTATCTCGAAGACGATCTGTCACTGCGAGTACCCAACCATCTGATGTACATCATTATATATTTTTTAAATACTAACCTAGTTTTGTGTGTTTCTAGGCAGTGAATGTAAGTCGACAAGTTGGCGCTACGACATATGTGGAGACTTCAGCCAAATGGTCAAGTAAAGCTGTGTGTGACGCCTTCGAGATAGCAGCACTGGCAGCCCTAGGCCGTCTCAACAAGAACACCTGCCTCGCCGGGGACCGACTACGGCCTGCTCCTCGCTCAAAGAGCAAGCTTGACCTCAAGTCGGAACTCAAAGATCGCGCCAAGTCCTGCTCCCTTATGTGACCTCTTCCCTTGTTATTCTTCTCTCTCCTCGCTCTCTGTTCCTTCTGATGTCTTCTCTCTCAACAAGAACACCTGCCTTGCGGAGGACCGACTCAGGCCTGCTCCTCGCTCCAAAGAGCAAGCTTGACCTCAGGTCGGAACTCAAAGACTGCGCCAAATCCTGCTCTCTTATGTGACCTCTTCCCTTGTTATTCTTCTCTCTCCTCGCTCCAAGAGCAAGCTTAACCTCAAGTCGGAACTCAAAGACCGCGCCAAATCCTGCTCCCTTATGTGACCTCTTCCCTTGTTATTCTTCTCTCTCCTCGCTCCAAGAGCAAGCTTGACCTCAAGTCGGAACTCAAAGACCGCGCCAAATCCTGCTCCCTTATGTGACCTCTTCCCTTGTTATTCTTCTCTCTCCTCGCTCCAAGAGCAAGCTTGACCTCAAGTCGGAACTCAAAGAACGCGCCAAGTTCTTCTCCCTTATGTGACCTCTTCCCTTGTTATTCTTCTCTCTCCTCGCTCTCTTCTCCTTCTGATGTCTTCTTCCTCAACAAGAACACCTGACTTACGGAGGACCGACCCGGCCTGCTCCTCGCTCAAAGAGACTGACCTCAAGTCGGAACTCAAAGAACGCGCCAAGTCCTTATCTTTTTTCTTTCTGTTCTATTACGATATCTCTCCGCTCCCTGTTCTGTCGTACTGCTCTTCATGCTTGCTCGCTTCCTCCCATTCGACTAAGTTGTATCTTCCTACTCTTCTTCGCATACTCTCCTTCTCCTTTACACCATTTCTCTTCTTATCTTTGGTTTGTAATAGTCCCTTCATCGTTTCTCCCATCACTCTCCTGCATTATTGTGTTTCTATTCCTAGCATCGCTTTTTCCATTTTAATTTATTTTGTTCACAGTTTACCATTCCTCATTAATATCCTTATAAAATGATGAACAAAAAAATGTATTGAACTTATATTGTTTTTCAAATTTTAATTAAGTGCATTTTTCTCTTTTATTGAAAATGATAAAAAAAAAAATGGATTACAACAGAAAATAAAGGCATTTTCTTAATATCTTTTCTTATTAAAATTCCGAGCGCATAAGACCCTTTTTTATATCTTTATTGATTCCAAAGAACTTTTTATTTGAGAATATTCTAAACTACACTAGTACTTAAAATAATTAACAATTTTCTTGTTATTAAGTCCCACGATAATATTCAGCCCTACCTCAATTCATCTTCTGTTCTTTCAGTCCCAAAAAAGTAGATTTTTTTTTTTTTTTTTTTTTCAGTCTGCACACAAACCAGACGTTTGAGGAAATGTTTTCCCAATCCTTTTCTATTTTTTTTTTCCTGTATCGCAGTTTGTCCTTCATTTTATTTATTATTATTATTATTATTATAGTGCTTCATAAAATTATACAATAAGAAAAAACAACATGTTTTATTCCCATTTTGTGGATTCCTTATAGTGAAGAAATTTTAATAAGACTTGAGATTTGAAATGTCTGGAAAAAGAATTTTTAAAATATATATGATAAAAAAAAAATTATTTTCAAGAAATTTTTAAATAACATGAGAACATTATTAGCGGGACGATATTGAAAATTTGAGTTGATGTTCGTTTAAGTAGACTTAAAATAAAGTCCCTCTTTACAATTTATAAAGGGACGGTATAATCTGACTGTAGGGAAAATTACAGAGAAAGGCATAATGCTGGTAAAGTCAGGACCCAGAAAATATGGTCGACTTTATATTTAATTTAACAAAAAAGTGAAATTTTCTCAATTGAAAAGTGTTTTTCAGAACGTTCTGAAATGTTCTCGAGCCTGAACGATGTCAGTTACTCGTTAAAGATCCCCTACACCAGGTATCTAAAACTGGGTAGGCAAAATTTTGTACTTTCAGAGTAGAAAGAGTGCTCTGGTAGTAGGCAATATGACCTCGTAGTTAAAGCCCGGGCATGAGTCATAATAACTGACTCTACTTTAAGAATATCCATTGAAATTTTCCATATTATCCGGCCAATTGACTGTTCCCAGTGAAATATTTATATAAAAATTTTAAAAAATATATAAAAAAAATTGTAGATGCTAATGTTTAATTCCGTTGTATATTTAGTATTATTGTATTATTGTGATATTCTGTGTATTTATAATATTTGTATTAAATAATTTATAAAAATATTTATTAGATGTTTTTGAGCCATTTTTGAATGTATATTTATATGCCTCATAGAGGTGAAATGCTAAATGTTTAGATGGAATACATTTTTGTTACATTTGTGTATATTGTTTGTTGAAATATTCCTATTTATTCATTACCATATTGTGTATTATACATAAACTAAACTGTGAAGTTCAACAATTTCGAAAGTGTCCTCATTGTGCGGGGATGTAACCACTAACATTGTAAGTGATCTTTTTAAAATTTTAAAAATGAGGACATTATCAGAAATTGTTAACGATTAATTTTTGAGGGCAAAGATTAAAATAAGGCTAAAGCATTATATAAATAAGGAAAACTAAAATAAATAAAAAATAATGCGTGAATAATTAAAAGAAAAATTCACAATTTGAGAAAAATCAAAAATTAATATTCATTAGGTATTATGTTCTGTCTATGTTCAATGTTGAGTGTATTCTGAAGAAATATATATATATGCTGAGCACAAGATCACGGGTTTGAAACCCGGCCGAGGCCCTTAGTTTATTTTATCTGGGAGGTAAAATAATCTTAAGCTCACCGTCCTTCGGATATGGAAACTATGGAAATATGGAACGTTAAGCGATGGTCCCGAGCCTGTACGATGTCAAGTACTCGTTAAATACCCCTGCCCTAGGTGAATAAAAATTTAGGGTAGGCAAAATTTAGGACTCCTACTGTAGAGTCTGACTCATGTCCACCAGAGTGACGAAAGAGCGCTCTGGTAGTAGGCGATATGACCTCGTAGTTAAAGCCCGTGCATGAGTCATAATAACCAACTAACTAACTATATATAATAGGTGAACTTTCGGTATTGCTACCATTTTCAGCCGAAAGTACTCCCATGTTATGTATATTTTGTGAAATAGACAATTATTTTTTTTTAACGTACTTTTTTATTTACTTTTCGTTTAATATCCGGGTTCGCGACTTTTGAACTAACAAGATAAACGTATTTAAGGGTTGTGGGCGACAAACCTCCCGTTGGCTAGGAGCGCAAAAAACACGAAATACACACCTCAGTTTCACTTATCCGGATGTAAAAAACAAAAACAAAGGGGTCAAATGCGGCGAGCTAAGGGTTGAATACCCTCAAAATGTTTCCCGTTATATTTATTTTTGCTGGAACAACGAAACTATTCAACTGAATGTTAGTTATTGTGATTCATGCACGGGCTTTAACTAGGAAGTCATATCGCCTACTACCAGAGCACTCTTTCGTCACTCTGGTGGACATGAGCCCAAATTTGCAGTGGGAGTCCTAAATTTTGCCTAGCCAGGTTTAGTTACGTTTCACGAGTCCTGACATCATACAGACTCGGGACCATCGCTTAAAACGTCTCCCATCCCAAGTGGTTTTTCACCTTCCATATAGAAAACCCAAGAGCCTCGATCGAGTTTCGAACCCGCGATTACAGTAGGGAACCACTTCATTTGTGAGGTACTGTTTTGATCTTTGTCTAACGAAGTGAACTGTATGTTCGATTTCACAGATAAACACCCAAACTATTGTAATCAGACTAATGGAACTAGAACTAAGTTAGGTCCAACTTCAACTTAAACTTGGCTTAACTAAGTAATGTTTGGTCTTCATAAAGACTTTCTATATCCTTCCTATACGCCAAATGGGTCATCCCAGGGATTTTGGAAACGACAACAACCATAAAAGTATTATAATGGGGGCGACCTTACCTATTTTAACTTCATCAGCAGTTCAGGGAGATAGTCGGTCCTTTTAGTTAAGCAGCCAATCAATCGGAGAGTCAGGGGGTCGGAAAATAGAAAATTCCGTTGAAAACTCCGCATCGCATTTCTGACCGATCAGATAACTTCCCCTACACTTCGTATTACTGGGGAAATAAAACGACATTTTAGAAAATTATTCTCGTTTATTTGATGTTCTTTCTAAAAATTATTTTTGATAATAATTAAAATCTTTATATCTAAAAATTATTTGTGAAAATCAAATTTCTGTATATATATATTTTTTCTTTAGAATCCTATTTTGATCGTGAACAAAAAATTGAGTGTCTAACAGAAACTTTTTCTGAAATCCTACCCTTGCAAAATTGTCCCTCGCACATTTTCATAAGTTATCCTGGCTCGACAACACTGATGCCACTGTCATTTTTTCAGTTCTTGACTAACCATCATTCAGGGGGGGGGGGGGGGGGGGGGCTGGAATAACATTATTCTTCCAGTCAAACAGAAATTTATACCAAAACACATTTATTGAATTATTAACAGTTTAACGAATAGAATTATTTTAGTTTTTTTTTTTTAAATTCACACCTATATGAAAAAATAATGTTTATTTTATGTGTCTAGAATGAAGCTTATGAAAAAAGTTACATAAGTGTATGAAAATGAAATAAGTAAACAAAAAAAGTTAAAAAAAATAGTAATATAAAAAATTTAAGTATATTAAAATACAATAAGTATATTCTAAATAAATATATGAAAAAATGTTGTATATAATAATTATACTATTTAATGAATAACCATAAGAAAAAATAAATAAATAATGAAAACATATATTTAAAAATTGCTCAGCCATGGTCATTGTGTAATTCCCAAGCGCACAAATATTTGCTAATACCTGCACTAGAAGTCGAGGGTGTACCCATGAATCTCTTATGCGGTCCGCAAAGGATCTGAAAAATCAATTTTTTTTTGTTTTTTGAGGGGAAGGGGGTTGTTTATTTCGCGAAAAAATATGTAGACCATGGTTTAAAACATAGTGGAGCGGCGAGCTATGAGTGTGCGCATGCGCATAGTAGAGAGAAGAGCAATACCGTAAATATTGAGCTGACTATAAGTTCTGGTTTTGTCAAAAAAAAAAATCCTCTGTGACAGCTGAGATGTGCACAACATCACAATAGATTCATTTATGGTAAATTTTATGATGCTGTAGCAGAAGAAATTAGTGCAAACAGTACATATTATTATTATGTTTTTAAATAATATCAAAAAAGTTAAATCAACAGTTGTTCTATAAAATATATGGTTAAACAACATTTATATACATTTTGGCCTCCGAAATATATTTAAATGTCTGTGTATGTTAGTTCACGTTTCATCCACTCTGTAACGTCAAGACGATAATGAATAGGTGATTCATAAAGGGCGTCGCTCGCTCAGTGCTAGCGAGGCCCTTATCCCCTATCATGGGACTCATGGATGGGAAGTTAAGCGATGGCCCCGAGCCTGTACGATGTCAGATACTCTGGTAGTAGGCGATATGACCTCTCAGTTAAAGCCCGGGCATGAGTCAAAATAACGAACTAAATGCTTCATATGTTTTGTCTAGTCTAATTATAATTTACGTTTCATCTATTCTTAATTTAGGATATCTTTTATCTTTCCAAGTATAAAATATGTGTTTATGTCTACGATTATTTCATAATTATTCTTTTAATTTGATTTTTTTAATAGGTTTTAATTAATTTTAGGTTAGCTAACTTTTCATATTTAAATGTTTTCTTGTTTAATAAAATATATGTCTGGTGTTTGGGCAAAAGACCTTAAGTCAGCAAATATGTATTTTAGGAGAAGAATTTCTGAAGGTTCGAAAAATTCCTGCAAATCAGGTAAAATACATTTATTTTACTTGAAATATTATTTCTATAAAGTATTAAATATAAACAAAATATTCCAACATTCAGTTACATTTGGTAAAAATATTTAAATGCACTTAGTCCTTTGTTCACAAGATTTATTCTGACTTAAGCCCTTTTGCCCAAACACCAGAGATATTTATTTTTTTCAAACAATAAGTTAGTATAAAAGTTTGTACGATTTTTCTGTAAAACCTGCACTATGTTGTCGAAAATATAATCAAATATTGAGATACATATTCAAAAATATAAATTAAATTTTTCTGGATTCTTAGTACAAATGATAGTATGTACGTCTTTTAGTTAGTACGACACATTATTTTCAAAGAAGAACTTTCTGTTAATAATAAATGAAGTGGTATATTGGAGGACATTTTTATGGAAACGTTACTCCTCAGTATCCTTCGACTCTTCGCTCGTCGCTCCATATAAACTGGAGGCTGGATAAGGGCTGATATACAAATTGTCCTTATTTCAATAATGGCTATTTTTATTATGATTTGTGGCCCGCTACTATAAAAAGGTTGCTCACCCCTGCACTTCAAGAAAAAATTGTGTATTTTTACATTTAACTGTTAAATTATTATTTATTTTTTGTTTTTACACTCAAATATACTATAATTATTATTATATTATTTATTTATTTTCTGTCACAATTCTATAAAACAAAAAAAAAATTAAAACTTTGTACTTTTATATTAATAAATGATCCTATGTAAAAGATCCTAAAAGTGTATTTATTATAAATTGATAATAAATATATTATTATATATATATATATATATTATATTATTATATATATTATATGCATAAATATAATAACATTATTAATTGTAATTAATGTTTATAATATATAATAGGGATATATGTTGATCGATGTTATGTATTATAATATTTAAATTGAAAAAAAAAATTTAGTGTAATAATTTATGGTTTCCAGATTTACTTTGTGAAGCTCCATTCTAGGAATAGATAATTAAAATACCTACACAATTTCTTTGTCAAACTTCACTATATATTCTCAAATACTCAACTAGTTTCGCCGTGTTAAGGCATTATCAAGAGTCACTTACAAACTGACAGAATTGGTTGACAGGGTAGAAGGTACAGTTATGGAGGGGGTTTTTAGGTAATGGCGGGGGATCCCTTGTTTTTGTTACTCTGTACATTCCAATAAACAGATATTTACAAAATAAAAAAGAAAGAAAAATTTTAAAGAGATTTTTAAAAGAAAGATTTTATATATATATATATTTTTTTTTTCTTTTTTTTTTATATTTATTATTATCTTGTAAATATCTGTTTTTTGGAATGTATAGAGTAACAAAAACAAGGGATTCCCCGTCATTACCTAAAAACCCCCTCCATAACTGTAACTTCTACCCTGTCAACCAATTCTGTCAGTTTGTAAGTGACTCTTGATAATGCCTTAACACGGCGAAACTAGTTGAGTATTTGAGAATATATAGTGAAGTTTGACAAAGAAATTGTGTATTTTAATTATCTATTCCTAAAATTTAGTGTGATATTAAATTATAAAATATAATTACTGCTTTAGCTTTTATTGTTAAAAAATATATGTACTTTAATTCTATGCATTTCTAAAATTTGTATCATCTCAAGCTTATATATTTAGAGGAAATAGAAAGATAAAATGTTGTAAAATAGAAATAATACTTTTTTCAGTTATGGATAACATTTTAAAATTAATAACATATTTGAATAGTACCTCCCCAACTATGATTTATTGGAGTAAGTTTTACCGGAATTTTATTTTTTTTTATTTTTAATTTTAGTACATTTTATTATAGACGAAAATGGAATAATTGGGAGACAATCCCTGCGCAGTTTGAGGTTGATACCTTATCTTTCAATCCTATCTAACGTGTTGACTAAGTGGCTACTGGCCTCGTTTGAAGTCTCTAACACTTACTTCCTGAGTTATACTTAGTGTATGAGGTAACATTTCACAGAAATCAGTCAGCTTTCCCCCACTCTCTAAAGCAAAAATTTTTAAAAAAAAAGTTGTTGGTGATATAATTTTCCGTGCCGAATAGATCAACTATGTTTTTGCTTTCCCCTTTAATGTTGCTTCAATCGACAGATTTGACTGAAAATTATAAAAATGTTGTGTTGCTCCATTAATTTAACTGTCGTGTTAGTTATTATGACTCATGTCCGGGCTTTAACTACAAGGTCATATCGCCTACTACCAGAGCGCTCTTTCGTCACTCTGGTGGACATGAGCCCGACTCTACTGTGCGATTCCTAAATGTTGCCTATCCTAAATTTGTATTCACCTAGGGTAGGAGTTATTAACGAGTACTCTGACATCGTACAGGCTCGGGAGCATCGCTTAACGTCCCATCCGAAGGAGGGCGTGCTTAAGTTTATCTTACCTCCCAGATAAAATAAACTAAGTGCCTCGGTCGGGTTTGGACCCACGACCTTGAGCTCAGAAGGCAAGCACGCATACCACTGAGCAACTGGCGCTTGGTTGATATATATATTATTGGTAGTTATATTGTCCATAGGCACAAAAATAGAAAAACCTGACTGTTTTTACTTTTTCGAGGGGCTAATTATTTTAGCGAGCGAATATCAGGACACGTTGTTCTTGTCATAGACTTGCATTAAATGGATGGAGGATGACTCTACTATGGGAGTCTTAAATTTTGCCTACCCTAAATTTTTATTCATCTAGGATTGGAGTCTTTAACGAGTACCTCATATCGTACAGGCTCGGGACCATCACTTAACGTCCCATCCGAAGGAGGGCGTGCTTAAGTTTATCTTACCTCCCAGATAAAACTAAGGATCTCGGCCGGGTTTCGAACCCACAACCTTGAGCCTTTTGGTCGATTGTGCTGAAAATGAATATGTGTCGTCCTCATGGTGTCCTGAATATACACATTAATTTTCTATCGGGCGTTTTCGATTCCACAACCACGATTTTTTTTTCAATCTAATATTCTATTCGCATTGAGGGGATTAGAAACATGAAATTCCTGTGAAAACTTAACATCGAATTTCTGACCAATTACATAACTTCCCCTCTCCTATGTACAGCTGTGGAAGTAATCATTTCATGCTCTTTTGACCTTATAGCATGAATTTTTGTACATTTTCCGAAAAACTAATACGGCATTATTGGTACCTCGACTTTAACCAAATGTAATGCAAGTCTATGACAAGAACAACGTATCCTGATATTCGCTCGCTAAAATAATTAGTCCCTCGAGAAAGTAAAAACAGTCAGGTTTTTCTATTTTTGTGCCTATGGACAATATAACTACCAATAATATATATATATATCAACCAAGCGCCGTCAGCACAGTGGTATGCGTGCTTGCCTTCTCAGCTCAAGGTCGTGAGTCCAAACCCGACCGAGGCACTTAGTTTATTTTATCTGGGAGGTAAAATAAACTTAAGCACGCCGTCCTTCGGATGGGACGTTAAGCGATGGTCCCGAGCCTGTACGATGACAGGTACTCGTTAATAACCCCTACCTTTGGTGAATAAAAATTTAGGATAAGCAACATTTAGGAATCGCACAGTAGAGACGGGCTCATGTCCACCAGAGTGACGAAAAAAGCGCTCTGGTAATAGGCGATATGACCTCGTAGTTAAAGCCCGGGCATGAGTCATAATAACTAACTATATCAACCTATAATTTCATTTTTTGATTCATAATCTCATAAGGAGGGAGGCTTAACTCACAAACAGTAATAATTGTTCCTCTAATCAATATATCAACACAAAATTTTATATGAACATTACGAAATCCTTGAGTAAGACATCTACTAATTTTCACCCAAATTTACTGAATAGGAGAAGGGTTTAGAGGAAGAGAGGAATCTTAATTTATACAAATATTCTATCTGAGGTAGTATATTGCCAATGATTTAAAATTATATTAATTGTTATTTCCCTTTTCAGTGTAAAAAAATAAAAATGGTTGAAATATTATAATTATGTTATTATAATTTAATTACAATATATGCATGTCATTATTATACTTCCTACAATACTACCTACTTTATCATGTTTACATTAAAACTAAAAAAATGTCCATCCAGTGTTCTTTGGAGATAATATTTTTGTATTATATTATGTATAATATTGATTAATAAAAATAAATTGCAATGGAAACCAAATTGTAATAAGATATGTATTTATTTAATATTAAAAATATAATTTTTATTATATGTATATTTTGTTTATTGTAATATTATTATAAAAATAAAAAATCTATTATTAAAAAAATAAAAATAATAAAATAATAAAAAAACGTTATATTTATTTTTGTTTAAAAAAAGTATATTTACATAATAGTATTGATATTATATTGTTTTTTATATTTAAATATTTGTTAGTTATAATGTTCAGACCATAGTGGCCTTATATTTGTTATCAGTTGTAAAATAAATATATGTTCATCTGGTACTTTCATTTTTATTTATTATTATTTTAATTTTGTCCTTGTGATAATATTATCAACTTCAGTTAGGCCGCTCCCGGCTACTCTGCGTATAGAATCTGTATTGGAGTATTCGAGGCTGTAGCAAGGTACGCCGCTGCTGGGTGGTGGCATCGTCCCACGAAGCGGCGACGCGTGATCCTTGTGCAAGCCCAGAGAGCAGCCCTTTTAAGAGTTGCAAAGGCCTATCATTCTTCTAAGTTGAGGAACGCGGACATATTGTGGAAACTTGTAATAAATAAATAAAACAAACTTATTTTTGAAATATTGTCTATTCCACTAAAGATTTATATATATAGGTATAACTACCGGTTTCGGGCTTACACCATCGTCAGGTCTAGTTATGAACAGAGCAGTTCATAACTAAACCTGACGAGGGTGTAAGGCCGAAACCGGTAGTTATATATATATATCTTTAGTGGAATAGACAATATTTCAAAAATAAGTTTGTTTTATTTGTCTATCATACTGTCTCAACGGCTGCGCTACAGGTGCTGGCAGGAGCTCCGCCCATAGATTTGGTCTTGGATGGGGCTGTTGCCTCCTAGTTTTGTAGACGCAATTTGCCTTTAGGAGCAGATATAGATGAGCCCTTGCGTCTAGCCCTGGAGGAAGAAATGCATGGACAGTCCAGACTAGAGCGTTGCAAGGACATTGAGCAGGAATGGATTGTAGAAAAAGGGCAGCAGCGGTGGTCCCCAGATATACCAAGTATAGGGGAAGTTAGGTAATCGATCAAAAATTCGATGGGGAGTTTTCAAAACACTCAAACAATTAAAAAAAAAAAAAGTCTGCCTGAGTGTCGGTGAACACGATAATTCCCGAAAGGCTGAATGTAACGACACGAACATTTATATGTGTATCCAAACCCGTTTAAGGACGACACCTATTAACTTTCAGCTAAATCGGGCAAGGGGAGGTGGAATTAGAGGTGAGACAAAACAAAAACTGCAATAACTGCCGTTATAATGGATGTATTAACACAAAACTTCATATGTAGCTCCAAAGCCCACTAAAGACGATACACATTGCCTTTCAGTCAAATCGATCAAAAGGGAAGGGGAATTAGGTGGAGGCTCAACTCAAAAACCCTAAAAACTACCGATGTAATGAATGTATCGACATGAAATTTTATATTTAAAATAAAAACCCATAAAAATGAGACATTAATTTTCCGCGAAATAGGTCGAAGGGAAGAGAGAAACTGAGAAGAAGGGCTTGACTCAAATACCCTAATAACTTTTATTATTTAAGTTCAAATTCCCATAAGAACCTGTTAATTTTCAGTGAAATCGGCCGTAGGGATGACGGGGTTTAACTAAAAAAAACAATAACTGCCTATGTAATGAATTTATCAGCACAAACTCGGATTTGACCATAAGCTTCCCACATATGAAAACAAAAAATATTTTAAGCCACACTTAATAAACAGTTAAAAAAGGTATATAGGTTAGGTTAGGTTTTATGACTCATGCCCGGGCTTTAACTACGAGGTCATATCGCCTACTACCAGAGTGCTCTTTCGTCACTCTGGTGGACATGAGCCCGACTCTACTATGGGAGTCCTAAATTTTGCCTACCCTAAATTTTTATTCACCTAGGGTGGGGGTCTTAAACGAGTACCTGACATCGTACAGGCACGGGACCATCGCTTAACGTCCCATCCGAAGGACGGCGTGCTTAAGTTTATTTTACCTCCCAGATAAAATAAACTAAGGGCCTCGGTCGGGTTAGGAACCCACGTTCTTGGGCTCAGAAGTCAAGCACGCTTACCACTGAGCTACCGGCGCCCTCAAAAATATATATATATATATATTTATTTAGTCTCATTGGTGATGTCCCTTTTTAACCCCCGACGCAGAAGGAGGGGTGTTATAAGTTTGAAGCCTTTGTCTGAAGGGGTTTCAAAGCCCTTTTTTTGTTTCAAAAGATGGTATTTGTGAGATGGTTCTTAGACATGTTTGGTGGAAATCGGGTATGCCGTTTCCAAGATCTTCAGGTTTCATCAGTAGGGATCTCTGCCTCTACTACAGCTCGAGACTTCGGAGTTCGGAGTTCGAGCTCAATTGTTTATAAGACCAAGCCTCTCCCCCCTAAGCCCTTCAAGCACCCCCCCCCCCTACACTAAAAAAAATCCTCCCCACCAAGGTTTCAGTCAAAAAAAAATTGTGTCGGGGGTTTTTAAATTTTTTTATTTAACTATTAATTACATTTGCTTGTAATATTTTTTTGTTTCACATCTTTTGCTATTATATATATTTTTCTATATGTTTTTTGTTGACAATGTACATTTTTATATTATATATAAATTATGTTTGATAAAGCCCAATAACCAGCTCTAATAACCAAACGTATTTATCTCAGTCTGTTTATGTTTACAAAGTCTAGATAGATGCATTGTTCTACATTACAGTATTGAAGAAGGTCACTGTGCAGTATCAACGTGTTCAAAATGGCCATCTGATTTGGAACAAATATTTTATATTGAAAATATATAATTTTTATGGTGAGTCATATTCTGTTATTATTTATATAATTTAATGTATTATTATTATTATATTTTTTGAAGTGAAAACTTCTTTAGCACCGTTGTGATTTGAAACTCGATGAAACGAAAAAGCGAAACTATTACCTTATCTATATATATATATATATATATATAACAGTTGTTTTATTTAGTCATCTGTTTAAATTACTAACATAAAGACTTCTTGTAGCTGAAAGTGAAGAGAAAAAAAGTTTTTTTTTTTTTTTTTTTTTTTTTTTTTTCCTTTGGCTTTATGTACGGTTCATATTAGCCATGTTAATGTGTTATATATAATTATTTAAGACATCCATGGCCCCGGGAGGGAGTTCTATCTACGAAATAAAACTCACTCCCGGACGGGATTCGAACCCGCAAAAAAAGTTGCCGATAATGTTTCTTCTCTAGTCTTGCGACACAAAAAAGATAATCATGAAAAATTCCATCGCCTCCTCCTCTCCCTCCAAAAAGTTTGGAATTGTGAATTTTTTTAGACTTTTAAGAACTTATTAAGGAAACATTTATTTCATACCTACTTTAGTTACCATAAGCCACTCATGTCATTTGTTGAAATTAAAAACATGGAGTTTGAATAATAAAATATAAAATAATTTTTAAACTTGGTACCAATATTATAAAAAATAAACCCTATAATTATCCCACTCCTGATACTGCATTCGTCTCATTCTCTCGCAGAAGGTTTCACTTCTACCGCGTGTGAACTGCACATATGTTTTTTTTATAGTTTGGCATTAAATACAACGGTTATTAGAGAAAATTTAGGTGTTTAATGTTCAATTTATTTCTAGTGAAAAGTCCTTCTCAATGAAAGCGTTTTGTGATTATAACTAATATTAATATCGACATGTTGAAATTGTACATACTGTTGCAAAAAGTTCAAAATAAAAAAAAACATTTAAAACTATCCATACATTTTGATTACTTCCCCAATTAGAAGAAAAACCCATTTTGAATTTTCAAAAAATCAATTTTGAATTTTCACCGGAATTTTATGTTTTCTTTCTCCCTGATTCCAGTAACAAAAAAATATCGTCGGTGAATCACCGTTAATATACTTCCCCAGCAAGAATTAATAGATTATGTTCTTTCCCTCCAAAATAAATAGACTCTGGTCTAAAAATCAATATTTGACTTACATAGTGGCTTCTGAAATCTAATACTAAATTTTGTATCGATACATTCATAACATCGCCAGTTATTTGGGTATTTGTGTCAACCCTCTCTCCTCTACCCTTCAAACGATTTCGTGGAAAATTAATATGTGCTATCCTCAGGGGTTTTGAGTTTAAGTATGCAATTTCATGTCGGTATATTCAATACATCGGCAGTTATTGTGATTTTTGAGTTGAGCCATACCACTGATCCTCATTTTTCTCGAAATTGTTCGTTATGATGAATAATGAAGTGATTAGGAGTTAATTCAAGCTAATTTTATTATTGAAAACGGACATTATTGCAGAGATATTGTGAAATAATTCAAATGAACTTGAATGAAATAAAACTCGTTTATTTGTGGTATTGTTTAATTTCACAGAATAAATATACATGGGAGTACTTTCGGTATTTCTACCATCCTCAGCCAAAAACATCAGAGATAAGACTCAGACTAATGAAATTAGACAATACGAGTTTTATTTCATTCATGTTCATGATTTTATTATATATGTATATATATTTTATCTGTTCAGTTGGTATAATTGTTAATGAATTTTAAGGTGGAGAGTTCTGTAAAGAAGACAAGAAATATCAGTCTGGATGGAAGAATTCCTGTTGGTAAGTTCTCTATAATTAGAAATAATTTCTTCATTTATCCTTGCATCATTGTTTTTATTATTATTTAAAAAATAAGACTTAGTTCTGAAAGATCATGTTTACCGTAAAATGTACTATTTTAATTGTATTACGAATAAATAAAAACGAAGATCTTGTTTAACTTTGATATTGTCTAATTCCACAAAAATATATACATAAGGTGTACCGGTTTCGGTTTACGCCATCGTTAGCATAAAGTTCAAAAGACTAGGTAAAAGTTTCTAGGTTGTCATATTTATACTGTGACACCCTGACCTTTGGGGAAGTCCCTAAGTTAGGTGAGGGGGTCTTACCTCAAAAATTTGTTGGGTTGTCAATAATCTAATAAAAATACAAAAATAAAGAAAATATAATAATAAAAAATAAAAAACATTGATAGTGGAATACATAGTGTATATAAGAAATAATGACTATATAACATATGTTAAAATACAAGAAGCAAAATACGGGGGCTCTGTGTGGGGCCCTGGGGGTGGGCTAGTGTGCAGATGGTGGCCGGACTGGGGGGCTTGGGCGGCGCCACCGGGTTCTCTGGACTGATACAGTCCCGGGCCTGGAGGATGTGGTCGGTGCCCATTACAAGCACATCCTCCTTATCAGGCCTCGTTTGCTTCTCCAGGGCTCAAGCTCTTTGCCTATATAGAAACACGCGGTTTAGCCGTTCCTTGTCCCCTGGTCTGGTTGGGACGCCCACTGGGTCCTGGGCTGGGTTTCCGTCTGGCTCCCCCCTTCGCCTCCGTCGGGGATCCCCCTCCCTTTTACTGATATAGTATCTAGGCAACCATGACCAATATGGTTGATATGCCTTAAAAAAAAAAGGAGACAAATAAAAATGCATGCATACTCTATAATGGAAATACACAATACATTATATTAACTTAGTGGAGTTGGGGGTGAAAATTTGAGTTTCATCGTTCAAACAATTCCAATTTTTTTGTCTTAGGTAATCACAGGTAACCTGAGAATTGTATAAATAGGACAACCTAGCACACTTAAATGTCACTTTTGAACTTTGCTGACGACGATGTAAGTGGAAACCGCTAAACTTTATGTATATATATTTTTGTGGAATTAGACAATATAAAAGTTACAACAAGTTCTGTGTTTTTATTTATTTTATTAGTTCTTTTCACTATATCGATCGTAGAAATGTATTTTGACATGTGTTACGAATGTTTCAGATATTGAAGCAATTAGAAGCCAAAAGTTTAATGGAAAAGTTTAGTAAGTTCACACTTTATATATTTCATAATTTATTTTAATTTTATCAACATAGAGGCAGCTCAGGGCGAAAGGGGTCAACATTCAGAAAATTATTATTTATTTTTTTCTTGGCCTTATGGTCGATGCATATTATCCAAATCCTATAAGTAAATCAGATAAAAATTATGAATACAAGACAAAGTAAAATAGTAAATGGCAATAGGGAATTAATTATATATAAATAAATTAATTAATATATATAAAAGAGGGCAAAGGTAGCTCAGTGGTAGCGTGCTAGCTTACTGAGCTCAAGATCGCGGGTTCGAGACCCGGCCGAGGCTCTTAGGTGTTTTATCTGGAATGTGAAGAAACCTTGAGCACTCCGTCCTTCGGATGGGGCGTTGAGCGACAGTCCCGAGCTATACCTGGGTGGGCAAAATTTAGGACTCTCATAGTAGAAAATGTTCACCACGAAAGAGCGCTCTGCTAGCGATATGACCTCATAGATGAAAGCCTGGGCATGATTCACAATAACTAACAAAATTAATAAAAATTTAATGTAAAGTGATGGAGAATATCTATAAAATAATAATATAGTTGTGTTTTAAATGGTAAAATATATACAATGCTAATAATAAAAGAAAGAAATATAATATTAAAAATATAAATATAAGTTCGAGATTTCCCGACATGTCACCGCGTTGAGGCCATCCAACTTAATGGAGGGAGTGGAGGCCACGGTAGCTCGGGTAATCCCCCGAACCACCTCGCTCTACCAGCCTCTGAACAGCAGTGGCGGCAGACCGAGAGGGACAAGAAGAGCTTAATGTGAATACTTGAGGAGAAACTGGCCACTGCCGGCACTCCTTAGGTAATAGCTACTTAAATAATTTCGGTGTTTTCAGGTCTCTCGGCCAGGACCGCCTCAGCCTTTGGGGAGGGTATCTATTATTTGTGGAATTGGAAAATGAATGTGTTAAACAATGTTTAATTGATTTACAACAGTTGTTTTAAAACTATCCTTATTTAAGTAGATTTAATTTAACAAAGAAAGGCAGCCCTTAATCTAACCAATAGACTCCTCATATACAAGCTTCTGTTGCGGCCAGTGATAACGTATGCAAGCCCAGTGTGGGCCGGTCTTGCAAGCAATACCAACTTGAGAACTCTTCAAGTGGCCTAAAACAAATGCCTTTGATTGGTTGGTAGCTACTCGAGGGACACCTCCATCCTTATATATAAATTATAATCTCTGTTTTTGAATGTTTATTAATTTATTTTCTATTCATTTCAGTTACTTCGTATTTCCTTATTTTTAAGAGTTTTTTTTAAAATGTACTCTTAAGCAGTAGCATTGTTTTTAATTTAACTGATTATTTTTGGTTTGTATTTATTGTATAAGGGTAATGGTTAAGGAACCTTATTGTATAATTGAGGGGGTTAGAAGCAAAGGGATGTGACAAAAATGTCATTTCGAGATAATTACCTTCAAAGTTATAGTAACATCGTAAATTCAGGTATTACCCAGGTATTTTCCACTAGATAGCATTACTGGTACTAACAATCGTTCTAATCATTAGCCAGTAGTCAGGGTAGGTCAAGGAAGATGTTGACACACTTATCTCAATTTCAGCCGATTTGTCACTTACATCCCTTTGCTTCTAACCCCCTCAATTGTACTTCTGCGACTGTTATAATAAACTCGTCTTTTTCTTCTAATTTAACAAATACATTTTGAAAATAATTAATTTTTGTGTTTATTTCCAGATAATGAGAAGTATGAATCTTTATATCCACCGTATGTTGATTCCCGCAAAATGGGTAAGGTCAATGAAGAAAGTTTATTTCAAATAATTTGTTGTTTGTGGCTCATGCCCGGGCTTTAACTACGAGGCCATATAGCCTACTACCAGAGCGCACTTTCGTTGCTATGGGAATCCTAAGATTTAGTTAGGGTAAGGGTCTTTAATGAGTACCTGCTATCACACAGGTCCCATCAGGACGACGTGCTCAAGGTTTCCTTAATTTTTATCTGGGAGGTAAAATAAATTTAAGCACGCCGTCCTTCCGATGAGACGTTAAGCGATGGTCCCGAGCCTATACGTCAGGTACTTGTTAAAGACCCCTGCCCTAGGTGAATAAAAATTTAGGATAGGCAAAATTTAGGACTCCCACAGTAGAATCGGGCTCATGTCCACCAGAGAGACGACAGAGCGCTCTGGTAGTAGGCGATATGACCTCGTAGTTATTGCCCGGGCATGAGTCATAAAACCTAACCCAATATTTTATATTTATTTTTTCATGCACATCTACCTAAAATTATTCTAATCAATAAGTAATTGTTCTTTCAAATAGAACTTTTACTTTATGGAAATAACATTTTCTGTCGAAAATAATCAAAACTTTGCACAAAGTACATTTAGCACTTTTCCCATCATCCTGTTTGATAAAAAAAACTTCCACACGTCCGATTTTGGAGGCATACTGAGATGAGAACACGCTACGCTTCACATTTCCAAGTTTCAAGCCCAACACACTAACTCAAATTGAGAAATAGAGCTAAATATTTCTAATTAGGAAACTGGAATGAAGAAAAATAATAAGGGGAAGAAGGTCCATAGAATCGTAATGTAACCCCTTTAATGGAAGAAAATTAATATCGATAGTGATGAACTATCGATATATTGATAGTAATATCTATTATCACCCACCTAGGGATGCGTATCATGGAGAAAATATCGATATTTTATATCGTTACTGTATCGCATCGTAAGTATCGATGTACTACTATCGCAAACAATAAAATGAAAATATCGATATATCGTTGATATTTGGAAAGGAAAAATAAAAAAACAAAGAAACTACTATTTATAATGAATTTAATCAAAAAATTCTATCATTAGAAAAATGTAACATAAAAATCGGCTTAAGTGTCTAAAAATACCTTTGGCTCTTAATAAAACGTAAATTAAAGTTGCTGTTGAAGGGATTGTTGGGGTCACCAATTGTTGGGGGCTTAATTCTAATAATATTAATACCCAACACATTTATTTGGGGACATCAATTTTAATCGAAACAAGCTTGTACAAAGGTTTCTTGAGGACTGACTTGGATGCACCTGTCGGCCGTAAATGGAAGCTGTATGGTGAGTTCCTAAATCCATGTTGGATCCTCCGATACATAGGTCGCTACAATACTCCTTCCTCAGTTACTAAGTAACGACACAAGGCAACCTGACAGCCCCATTTATGGCAAAGAGAAAAAAAAATATATATAGATATTGTAAACAACATAAAACATAGTATACAATGTATAACATACTGTGTAACATAAAATGTTCAGAAATTGGAAAAACTTATGCGTATAACTTTTCACAACACTTATCTCACTTATCGTCTGGTATGTTTCTCTCTTGCCTGTAGCTCGTCAAGAAAACGTCGTGGGAAATGAACAATTCTGCCACTGCGGGACGACTTTTGTTGCTGATGCTCGGCAAGGGTTGTTGGAGGTATCTTTGTTGTGCTCGTCTTTGGTTGTAATTTTTTCGTGCCCGTACCCTCACTGAACGTGTCACTATGATCTAATCCAGTTACCATTAAATGTGCAGGTTTGAGTCTATCCACAGATATGTTGGTGTTCTTGTTTTTAATTCTAAGGGTGAAATATTTATCTTGTCGAACGATTACCTCAAATGGCCCTTCATATGGTGGTTCCAAAGACTTTTTGACACGATCTACTCGTAAAAATACGTGTGAGCACGATTCCAAAGCCTTATGCCTGAACAGTGATTTGTTGCAAGCTTTACGTGTATCCATTGGTCTTAATTGTGCCATATATTGTTGAAGATCAGACACAAAATTGTCTGTATTCACAGGAAGTGACGATGGATCAAAAAATTCTCCTGGGATTCTTATCGTAGTCCCATAAACCATTTCTGCGATGGAATGTTTCGAACCATCCCTTAATGCTGTACGCATTCCTAACAAGACTGTAGGTAAACTATCTGTCCATGTCGGATTATTCTGAGCCCTAATTGCGGCTTTTAAAGTCCTGTGTAAGCGCTCCACCTTACCGTTCGATTGCGGATGATAAGGTGTCGTATGCTGTATTTTTGCTCCACATAACGAAGCTAAATTGGTAAAAAGTTCACTAACAAACTGTCGGCCTTGGTCAGTTACTATGGAAGCTGGCGCTCCAAACCTTGCGATCCAATTACTATAAAATAATTTTGCAATTGTTTCTGCAGTATTATTAGCCATAGGAATTACTTCCATCCAACTCGTAAATCGGTCGATACAGGTCATGCAGTAAATATTTCCTTGTGAGGGTGGCAATGGCCCAATGACGTCCACATGAACGACACTAAATCGTCCATCCGGTGGTTCGAACGTCCCTATTTCTGACCTTGTATGGCGTGACACTTTGTTGCGTTGACAACTCAAGCAACTTTGAGTCCATTTTCTAATATCATTTTTGATGGCTGGCCATATGAATTTTGACGTTATTTGTTTCACTGTTGTTTTGACTCCTGGATGTGCCAAATTATGGATTTGCTTAAATATTTCGTAGCGAAACGCTTCTGGGATGTAGGGTCGGATATTGTTCGTAGCTACATCGCACCAGAGAGGCTTTTTTGACATTATGTTGCATTGTTTCATATTTAAACTGGAGTCTTGTAATAATGTTGGTAATTCCTGATCATTTTCTTGATTGCGAGCAATTTCTTCATAGTCAATTACTGAAACTTCTTCAAGTCTTGAAAACGTGTCGGCCACTATGTTAGCTTTTCCACTAATATGTCGAATGTCGGTTGTAAACTGCGAAATATATTGTAAGTGGCGTACTTGACGTGGCGATGCTTTATCATTTTTCTGGAAGAATGCATATGTAATAGGCTTATGATCGGTAAATATTGTAAATGTTTGTGCCTCCAGTAGATGCTTAAATTGTTTAATTGCCAAATAAATTGCTAATAATTCCTTGTCGTAAGCACTATAGGCTTTTTGAGCATCATTTAATTTTTTGGAATAAAAAGCGATAGGTTTCCATCCGGATTGTTCGTGCTGCTGTAATACAGCTCCCACTGCTATATCAGACGCATCAGTAAAAACCGCCAGCGGAAATCGTGAATCTGGAAAAGTTAGGAGTGTAGCATTTACTAAATCATCTTTACAGCGTTCAAATTGTTGTATAGCCTCCTCAGTCCAGACTATTTTAGTTTTATCATTTTTCTTGGAACCTTTTAAGTAGTCATGAAGGATAGCCTGAGTTTCCGCTGCATTTCTTATATATCGTCTATAAAAGTTAATGACACCTAGAAATGCACGAAGTTGTTGTACTGTCTCTGGTAATTTAAAATCTCTGATTGCCTTTACCTTCTCAGGTACTGGTCTGGAACCATCTTGCGTGATCAAGTAGCCCAAAAATTGTAATTCTTCAACACCTAACTCTGATTTTGAAGCATTAATGCGGAGACCAAAACGTTGTAGTCGTTCAAAAATAAGACGAAGATGTTCACAGTGTTCTTCTTCCGTAGCTGAAGCGACCAGGATGTCATCCATGAACGGAAAAACAAAATCCAAACCATGAAACACTGTGTTAATAAATCGTTGGAAGGTGGAAGGGGCATTCCTGAGACCAAAACTCATAACGTTGAATTCGTATAAACCAAAAGGTGTAATTATAGCCGTTTTGCTTTTGTCTTCCTCTGCTATCGGAATTTGGTAGTATGCTTTATGTAAATCTATTTTAGAAAAAATAGTAGCTCCATTTAATATGTGATGGAAGTCTTCTATGCGAGGTATAGGATATCTATCTGGTACGGTCTTGGCATTTAATAAGCGATAATCACCACAAGGACGGATAGATCCATCTTTTTTATCAACTACATGTAACGGACTTGCCCATTCTGAACTCGATGGTCGGATAATATTTTGATCCAACATAAATTGAAATTCCCGTTTGGCCTGTTGTAATCGTTTAGGAGCGAGAGGTCTTGCCTTACAATGCACTGGAGATCCTGTGGTGGTGATATAGTGTTGAATATTATGTTTCGTGTGATTGGGCGAAAATGATGGCTTCGTTAATTCAGGGTATAAGGTGAACAGATGTGCAAACTTTGCTTGAGACTTATTTATTGTGCTAATGACTTCGTTTCCTGATACAGCCAGTACACTACCTGAAGTGCTAAGTTTAGTGACTGCATCAATTAATCTATGTTTATGTAAGTCAATCAATAAGTTAAAATGATTCAAGAAATCTGCACCAATTATCCCTCGAGTTATGTCAGCTTTTATAAATAACCACCTAAATTCACGACGAAGTCCTAGATCCAGTGTCAGTAATGTGACGCCGTAGGTAGGTATGGACGTGCCGTTTGCAGCATATAATTTAAAGTTAGAAGATGTAATTTTATCTGTAGCCTTGGCTGGAATTAAAGAAATATCGGCTCCACTGTCAATAAGAAATCGCCCACCCGTTTTTTTGTCATTAACAAATAAGCGGAAATTTCGACGATTTTCAATATTATCTGCAATAGAGCTCGTCGCAATCTCTACTGCAGGTTGGAGTTTTCCTGACTTTTCCAGGCGCATGGTTGACGACATTTATCAGGGTAGCATTTTTTTCCAAACTGGAAATGAAAAAAACAATATTTACCCTGTGGGTCAAATCGTTTTCTGGGTTTGCTAGTACCACGGTTGCGACTGTGGTCTCGGTGGTGAGAACGAGACCGACCGGAGATTTCATTTATTTGTAACTCGAGGCTTGAAATTTTAGTTAACAATTCTTGAATTAGAGCATCTTGACTGGGTCTACTATCAGCACTACATATGTCTCTATGTGGGTTCATTTCCACAATTTTGTCAGCTATAATGGCTATTTTGTCTAAAGTTTCCTCACTAACAATGAGAACATTCTTTATAGAATCTGGGAGTTTTTCTAACCAGAGTGTTTTTAAAACTGTGTCAGAAATATCAGTACCAGCCAGGTTCCGCATTTTTCTCAATAATTGACTAGGCCTCATATCTCCGAGATCTAATCCCGTAATTAATTTCTTAATCTTACATTGTTCACTTTCTTTAAAAATATTAAGAAGTGTTTCCTTAGCTCTAGTATATTTATTTGTAGCAGTCCCTTGAATGATATCCCAAATGTTTTCTATATACTTCGGATCCATTTGTGATACCACATAATTAAATTTTGTTTCCTCCGATGTAATTTTATTAATATTAAATTGTGCTTCAATTTGGTAAAACCATATTTCAGGTTTTTGTTGCCAAAAAGGGGGAATTTTAATGCTAACCTTACTTGCTTCGAGGTTGTGGCTCGCTTCGGCCATGTTAGGAAAATGTGCTTCTGCACCGGTCCCACTTTCACTTGTAGACATTTTACACTACTTACTTGAAATATCACTATAAATAATGTTGAACAGTTCAATACGGGGTCACCAATTGTTGGGGTCACCAATTGTTGGGGGCTTAATTCTAATAATATTAATACCCAACACATTTATTTGGGGACATCAATTTTAATCGAAACAAGCTTGTACAAAGGTTTCTTGAGGACTGACTTGGATGCACCTGTCGGCCGTAAATGGAAGCTGTATGGTGAGTTCCTAAATCCATGTTGGATCCTCCGATACATAGGTCGCTACAGGATGAAGTGGTTATACAAAACTTATTACAATCTAAGCATTGTATTTATACTTATACTTATATACATTGATGTTACTGCCAAAAACGTTCTTCCAAGGATTGTAAAAACAGCAACTTACCAACAGTTTTTGCAGTCAATCTATTGCGTGATGCTGTGACTGTTTGACCAGCTTTAGAAAAAAGAGCCAAGGAGATAGGAGCACAAAAATTATAGATAAAACGTAACCTCTCCAACTAAAGTAATATCGAATGGACAATATCGATATGTGATATATCGCCTTGTCACTGTATTGATGCAAAAAATCTATATTTTCTCAAAGTTATATCGATATTTATGATTTATCGTATATCGATACGCACCCCTACTAATCACATTTATATATTCTGTAATATGCTTTTCAATTTTTTTATTTATTTTTCAGATACTTCAGATTCACAAATAAGTTGGAACCGCACCCAAGAATTTTTCTCTAAAAGACTCAAGAGATCCCGATGTCGAAAGGGGTCTGCATGGTGCGTGGCCTGCTTTACAATGCTAGGCGGAGCTCTCCACAGCGACGACGACCCCTTGTCACCGGTTTCCCAAGACTCCTCTCATCCTGCGTCTTCTATCAGTCCATTGAGGTCTCACGGGTGTCCGGTGGCTCTTGCTATGGACGCCTCGACTCCTGAGAGCTACGTAGCCCAGACTGCAGCTCGCCTCATGCAGTTGTGTGGTTCTGTGAAGGGATGCACATGTCCACGCTTGCCGAGTGACTTTGAACAAACTGAACCGGACAAATCTACAACATCCCCCGCCCTTCGTACTCCTCCTAGTGAGTAGCCAAATATTAGTTCAATCGCAACTCTGTTAATGTTAAAAAAAAAAAATTAGATTTATGTATCAATCTTGGTACCCCTTGTACATAATTAACACCTAGGAAGGAGACGTATGGTCCATTAACTTGGAACACACGCTAGATGTAAAACTTCTTTCGCGATTTTTTAATTTTTTTTTTTTTTTATTCATAAATATTATTTTTATGTTGTATGTGGTTTCTCAATTAACTCAACATTTTAGTTGCAAACAGTTTTATTTATTGGCTTATTTTATTTATTTGTTAAATCAGCATTATTTTCGTTGTTAGGAACAACAGAAATCACTACATTTGATTCCAAAGGAGAGACAATAGGACTATGGTATGAGAAATAAGAAGTGTAGGTTTTTGAACGGGAGAGAATAGAGAATGAGAATTGAGAAAGAAAAAGAGACGCTGTTTATGACGCCAGCAACGCTAAGCTGGCGTACACTTTTGTGATTCATTATCAGAAATGTGACAAATGTTGTCGTTGTGAATATGTAAATAAATAAATAAATTATCAGAAATGTTGTTCCTCCGAACATGACGCAACACTTGTAATTTCTGAACTTAATTTCCTCTTTTTGGACGACGGTCCTGAACTATTATTCTCATATTCAGAGTCTGTATCACTGCCTGTCATGATTTTAGGGTTCACCAACGGGGTTTGGTCGCATGGTCTCACCTCGGTTTGTGGGTTCGAATCCCATCCGGGAATGGGTTTTATTTCATAGATTGAACTCTTCCCGGGGCCATGGATGTTAAGTAAATAACAAAATTAGCGTTAGAAACATGGCTAATATGCATCCTACATAAGACAAAAAAACAAACTAATTTATCCCCTTCTTCCCTCTCAACTCTTCCAAATAGTTAAACCAATCTTGATGAAACAGAAAATAGTTTTGTCTGTTTTTATCGCAGTCTGTATCAGTTGGGTATAATCAAACTAGTTCTGTCTAATTAGCACGTTTGTGTTTAAAACTAATATTGACTGTTTGTCTAGGCACATCTAGTTTAGTCTTCTATAATGTTTCGCCTGTTAAATATACATAAAAAATGATCTCTCTGATTATTTTCTTTCTAGAGAGATTATTTGTAAGTCTGTAATGAGATAATTGTTTGAAGTATTTCCCATTTTCATAAAGAGAATTTTCAAATATAACATTTTCAGGTGATTTGTCTTCAAATGGCTACATCCCCTGGTCATCGTGGGAAGGGTCCCCTGCTTACTTGATCAGTCTCAAGGAAATGTACATATCATTATTATCATCCACATCAAAAAAGTTATTATCATTTGAGACTATTTTCAAAACTATTTATCCATTTTCAAATAATGATAGAAAAGAGGAAAAAATTACTTTAAAAACTGACAGAGATGGCAGCTCTTCGAAGAATAAGAATGTTCAAAAATCTAACTCAGATGAAAATTTTAAACCGACTCAAATATTGAATAGTTATAATTCGACTTGGAAGTCTATGCACAAGTGTAAAACATTTGACGAAAAGGATAAAGATAATTCAAAAAACAACGATGGTTATATGTTTAAAAAACAGTCAGAAGAAGATAAAGAAAATGTTGACCATAATTACTCAAAACAGGTACATCTTTTGTTGAAAACAAATAATCGCCATATGTGCGCGAAAATGTACAAAAATCCATGTTGTATGGACAAAAGAAAATTGTCTCAAATGAAAACTGATGGAACAGAAAGTAGAAGATGCGGGAACGGACAACGACACTACGGAAGACAGAGAGAGCATCCTGGCGGCCGATTGTATAATCAATACAGTAAGTATTGCAGAGCTGTTTCCAAGGTGATCTATGAACCATTTACATTCTTTCCGCTCTTATTTGAGACAGGGCTGATGGGGGTGTAAGAAGGATGAAATCGAATTGCGCCAATTGGATACCTGTTATATTAAGTTACCCTTGTTTATGATATTTAAAACTACTGAACTGCGCCAAACATCCTCTAACTCATATTGAATTCCGCCAACTGTATTTTTTTGTTTATATGATTTGTATTCTATTTGCTATCTGTTTGGGATTGGGATGAAGCTAATTCGCAAAATTCAGTTTTTTCTTTCTGACTGTTTATATTCTCTATTAGTCCGATAATCGAAGTCCTGTGTTATATTATAAAAATGCGCAATATCGAGCTAAAGCAAATGGAAATATAGTTGACATATTATATCGTTTATATTGAGAAACTAATTTTTTTCTAAACTACATATATGTTTCTCTACACCAGGAGAACCTGGACTGTTTCACTAAAAGGACCGACGCACAGTGGTCAAAAACGGACTCGAAACACAAAAGTCTGGCCAGGCCGTTCTACTGACCGTATCAAGACGAGACTAGCGTCATTTTATTAGGAAATTGATTCTCTTTCATCTAATCAATACAAAATGTTTACCAACTTATAAAAACATTATTTTGTAAAGAAAATTGTAACGTTTTTGGAAAATTTCAGAAAATACGCTACCATTCATGGAGTTTTGTAGATATTTTGACCGGATTTTTTTTGTTTGATTTAGAATTAAAAGCAGGTTACAACGGGAGGGTCAAAAATTGTAGTGATACCTAATACATTCTTGTAATTTATACAAACTTTGTAAGGTAATATATAATATGTATGATGGCAGGATTAATAAAATGTATACCAGTGTTTTTCAATTTATACCTATTTTCAAATGAGCGCAGTTCAATACAAGGAGGTATACGATTTGGCGCAATTCAATAACGGCCGTAAAAAGGTGATGGGGAGCGATGTTGTCAACTCTTCAGTTTGACACAAGTTACAGAGTTCCAGGACAATCGAATGAGTTTCTAAACCTCGGCAAATGAAATTAACATTATTAAGTTACTTTGAGATATTTAATATTTTCTCAAATTATTACTTCCTTAAAAAAAAAAAAAAAAATAGTAGGTATGGCAACGTTGCATACCTCCTACTAGAAGGTGGAAGGGGGACTAACCACCAATCCCCACCTCTAAAGTTTCAACTAAGACTGGACAGACTATAGCGTGTAAGTAGCTTCGCTGCAGATCTGACAAGAGGATAATTCCATATCAACTCATACCAATACTATTTAAATGTATGATTATTTTTTTAAATTCTTCCAATAGAGTGATCTTTGTTTTTCAAGTATTAATCCTTTTTTTTTTTTGGTTTTTTAACTGTTTTTATTACAAATTGTTTTTAGTACTTCCCCCATTCTATCTACAGCTGAGAAAGTTCAAGTCTATTAAGGAATCCATAGTTATTCTTTAGTTATTCCTCTCTATTCTCCAGTCTTGTACATTAATTTTATTTGTTTACAATGTATATCTAATACAAATTTTTTATTTTCAGTGGGACAAGGTGGCGACCATTGGACTACAGGCGCCCCGCAGTGGTCTACGCCTACCCCATTTCCTTCAAGACTTTGGTCCCCGTTTAAAACGTCATTCTCTTTAAGCTCTTTCAAAAATAACTAATAGGCAGTATTGGATACTACTCAATTCAAGTTAAGTTTTTTTTACTTTTTATTTATAGCCAAAAAGGAATAATTGTGTCAATAAAAAAATAAATAGGACTCCATGCGCAAGGCCGAACCTTTTCATTCTTCGTTTTTTTTTAATAACCAATTCGCGAAAAAGCATTTCATTCAACGATTTCACTAAACCCCGCTTTGTTAACGTTAAATTAACGATGTGACCGGTTCAAGGGCAAAATGTTTGAAAATTATGCGATTCTCTCGTTGAGGCGCCTTTTGACGAAAACTGACTGTCTTGCGATTTACACTGAAACAATAAATACGCTCCTGCATATGTTTCCATAGTCGCAAATGCTTAAATCAAACTAAAAAAAAAATAAGCCAGATTGCCATTTCTTTTAAAGGAAATACCCAACGCTTTGCCAGAATACGATAATGACTTTCCGAGCGATGTGAATTTACAAGATCGCGAAAAATAAAAATGCTTCCTGCAGATAAATGAAAATTTAAGAAAAAATGAAATATAATCAATAATCGTTGGCTCAGTTTTGATCATTTAATTAATTTTTTTCTTCTCATTGTTTTCCCCACAAAAACGACTATATGAGAATAATCCTAGGCTTCAATGAAAAAATATATATAAGAAGAGTCGAAAATTAAATCATGCCTCATCTTGGTTAATGGAGGTACTATTTGGGGATTCGCTTGGAAGAAAATTTTATATTTAAATGTCACTGCAACAAAGGAAGAGGAGAATATTGTTCCTAATTAAGATATATATACATATTACATTTTTTTTACGAAAGTTATGTATGTGTAAGAAGTATATTTGTGATATGTATTTTTTTTTTATTTTAGTATAATTTTTTTTTGGACATAAAGTTTTAAAAAGAATTATTATAAGACTGCATATGGAAGAAAAAGAAAAATTGCTGTAAGTTTTAGCAATAAAAATGTTTTTAATTAAAATTTATGGAATTTATTTTATTCATCCTTTCTATCCTAACATTAATATATATTATTTTTTTCCCTTTATGTTAAATATAAATGAAAAATAAATAATTTTATACATGATTTAAAAAAAAAATATATATATAGGTTAGGTTTTATGACTCATGCCCGGGCTTTAACTACGAGATCATATCGCCTACTACCAGAGCGCTCTTTCGTCACTCTGGTGGACATGAGCCCGACTCTACTGCGGGAGTCCTAAATTTTGCCTACCCTAAATTTTTATTCACCTAGGGTAGGGGTCTTTAACGAGTACCTGACATAGTACAGGCTCAGGACCATCGTTTAACGTCCCATCCGAAGGACGGCGTGCTTAAGTTTATTTTACCTCCCAGAAACATTAATATATATTATGTTTCCTTTATGTTAAACATAAATGAAAAATAAATAATTTTATACATGATTTAAAAAATATATATGTCTCAGATTTTGAGAATATTTGGTCCAAGGCAAAATGAAAATATTTTTAAAAAATCGTTGAATCACCGTTTGTGTATTTCCCCAGCAGGGGATTAATCGATTACGTTGTTCCTTCCCCTACAAAGGCAATTTTGACCGTTTGGCCTAAAACTTCATATTTGACTTAAATTCTGGCTTCTCAATTCTCATATTACATTTTGTGTTCATACATTCATTACATCGGCCATTATTGGGATTTCTAACGAGTTCTAAATATACATATAAAATTTTGTGTCGATTAATTATTTCTGTCGGTAGTTATTGTGGTCACAGACACACATAGACATACCTTTTTTTTTTTTTTTTTTTTCATTTTTGGCATCAAGAAGGAAAACATAAAGTTCCAATGAAAACTCAGCCGCCGATGTATCGACACAAAATTAAGTACGAGGATTTAGGAGCCCCGATGTAAGCAAACTATTGAATATTAGCGCAAACGGTCGACTGGTTTTGGAGACAGAGCGAAAAACAATATTGATTAATTCATTCTGGGGAAGTACATTGCCGGTGATTCACCAAATTTTTTTATTAACTTGGAACAGATTCAAAGCTAAGGTTTACTCATGAGAAGACATGCTCTCGCAGCCTCGCCAATGCTCCACTGGACGCTAGATAACGGCTGAATACTGGAGAACGGTGGTCCTCACAACATGCTCGTTCCACATCTCAACAACGAGCAATACACAACAGGTATCGTTACATTAGGCCCTCCGCACACGGTGCAACTGTTTTGCAACTTGAGTTGCAAACCAGTTGCACCATTGTCACAAGCCCAACCAGTCTGCAACCAGAATGAAACCTCTGTCCGCACACGAGCGCGACTGATTCTGGATCAGTCGGTGTTCTCTGTCCACATAGTTTATAGTCACGAAGCTAGTTTTGGCAATATGTCAAGTAGTAGTTCAGATGAAGAAGACACAATTGCCTATTATCAATACTGCAGAGCACTAGGAGCTGTACGAAGGGAATATTGGTGCCATCCTTATATACAGAGAAATATGAAGTCCAGGCTGTTCGTAGCAGCAGGGAAATTGAATCAAACAGACAGCAAGTTTATAGCATTCTACAGAATATACAAAGATTCTTTCCTGGAATTGGTGAGGATGGTTGCTTCTGCCATAAAGAAGATGGACAGAAATATGAGGGAATGTGTGACTCCAGAAGAAACAATATTAATACCACTGAGGTAAACTTTATTTATTAATTGTTTTCGCCCAAATACAAAATTAAAAAACTACAATGTAAAGAACTGAAAGTACTCGAAAGAAGATACAAAATAATAAAACTCCAATTTAAAGAAATAAAAAATACATAGAAAAAACCTTTGGTCGCCCCATGTGCGGACCCTCACTACCTTACATGGGCAAGGTCGCAAAACAGTTGCGCGCGCAACTGGTTTGCAACTCGAGTTGCAAAACAGTTGCACCGTGTGCGGACGGCCTTACAGTCTTGGCTATTCTAAACGCACCTCAACATCACAATTTGATCAATAAATATTAAATAAAATGAATTTTTTTTCGTCGATAAATGGGTTTTTTGAGCATCCCTTTTTTTCGTATAGAATACTAGAATTCTATGCTTCATTCTTATGGGTGGTTATCGTAAATCTCACATTAGAAATCTCGGGACATGTTAACAAAATAATTACAAGAAATACAATTCAATAATCTACATTTTATTGGTAAAAACGATCAACTATGTTCTCCGTAAAAAAATGCAGTGGCATACAACATATTTTTCTTTTTCTTTGTGTATAAAAAAATAGATATTGAAAAGCCAATAAAAATATTTAAAATATAATAATTTTTTTCCTCTTTTTTTTTTTAAGAAAAAATCTAAGAAAGGGGTTCTTGAAAGCGGTAACAGTCGCTGACAATCTTCCATTTGTCTTCTTGAGCGGTGATCATGAAAGTCTGGTTGAAAGGACGAGGTCCTCGGGAGCTGGCTGTTTGAAATTTGGCATTACCTGTCACCTTAATGAGAAACGCCATCTTGCTCAGCACTTGATCTGAAAATATCAAAAAGATAGATCACATATAATGGTATAGATTTCCTATAAGTAAGCTTAACTTGAGGGGAGGGGGGGGGGGGGGGGAGGAGGAGGGGGAGAGAAAATCGAAAAAAGCTAATAACTGCTGATATAATGAATTTATCGACACAATATTTAGTAAGAGCGTTCAGAAGCCTCTAAATAAGTTATCTAGGGATTTTTAGTCCCAATGCATTAAGAGAGAGAGAAGTCGATCAATAAGGTCGTAATTTAGAGGAAAAATCAATGAGGAAGTTATTCAAAAATGTTATTTACAAAAGGTTGGCAACACTTCCAGAGGAAAAAAAAATGTTTTTTATTATCTGATAGTGATATAATTATTTATAATACCTAATTGATCTATCAAATCTAAAGAGATTCCTTTCTATTTAATTTTTTTTTAATGACTTACTATCTTCAATTTTTTTTTATTTTTATGAAATTTTATTAAATAATCATCACTAGAATCATCAATCATCAAGCGTTTAATAAAAATAACTATGTAATTTTATATTATAAATACAAATGGTGAAGCACATAAAAAAGTAAACAGATAATATGGTCCCTGAATCATTACTTGCTATTTAATGAAATAATGTTGCAAATTAAATAATATATGAGTTTACTCCATTTTGAAATTAAAATGAAAAGAAATGTTATTATTCTGGGACAGAGGTCCCCTAAGAATAAATATATATAGAGTAAAGAACAGGAAACAATGAAATAAAGTATCAGTATGACGTACAAAGAAATAAATAAATAGATAATAAATTAGTGCTACATTGGAGAAAACTAGAAATTAATAATATATAGATATACAAAAGATTAACATGAAATTAACAGTTTAATTAGGAAAAAAAAGGATAAAAGTATCTACTATATAAATAAAAGAGAATATGTAAAAAAAAAAAAAAGAGTATACAAATAAGAAAAAAGTAGATTAATAAAATGGACAGAGCATAATACTGTGATGGTTGATTATAAAAGAGAGGGGAGGATTTAAACGGATTGAGTATTAATCTCTAAACAGATGCACAAGCCTGGAACATTTTACAAAACGGTACAACCTAAAAATCCCTTTTTTAAAGGGACATATAAAAATATATGTCCCATAATGCACCAATCAATTAAAATACTATTTTGTTTTATTATATTATATATTATATGTAAAATAATTCCAGACATAAAACTATAATATAAACACAAAATTAAATTAATTTTAGTTAATATAGCTAAACTCCTTTAAAAATTCATGGACCAGATATGGTCCATATAAAATTTTAATGGAAGATGATAGCAGATCACTTTTTTTGTAAGTATCAAGAGTTTTTTTAGATTTTGGAAAATATTTTTTAAAAAAACATTCCGCACATGGCTAACATTTGCAATTTTTCACTGCCGCAGCGAAGGTGTTAATGAAATTAGAACTTAATTATTATTATTAAAAATAATTATAAATGATAAAATATCTATATAGTTTGAAATAATTGAAAAAAAATATTAATTGATAATTATTTTTAAAAAATTTAGAAATATCAAAAAAATTGAAGATAATAAAAATAATTTAAAAAAAAAACTAGAAAGGAATCTCTTTGGATTTGATAGATCAATTAGGTATTATAAATAATTATATCACTATCAGATAATAATAAACATTTTTCTTCCTCTGGAAGTGTTGCCAACCTTTTGTAAATAACATTTTTGTATAACTACCTTATTGATTTTTCCTCGAAATTACGAACTTATGAATAGACTATTCTAATAACGAATGTTATTGACGCGGTATATATATATATATATATATATGTTCACTTTTACTCGGTTACATTTATATCTTAAATTTATATATAATTATACTCCAAGATGACCTGATTATAATAATAAAAAAACTATACACAAAAATAAGTTGTTACAGTTATATTTGAGGTTCAAAAAATATATTTTTTAATATAAAATTTTCTTTTATAAAAGAAAGGGTTAGTGACACATTTTTACACACATGAAATTTTTATGACAGATAAAAACCTGGACTCCTTATTTTCTTTTCTTTTGTTGATGAGAGTGAATTTTCAAACAGAGTGGTAGTTGAGCGATGGGCTGCAAGGATGTCTTCTAACTTCGTCTTCTGACCTCGGGGCTTTATATTAGACTAGACCATTTTTATTTCTTCAGGTTGGCGTTAACATCTTCTCTGATCCTACGTTCAATGTTCCAGAAACACTCCCTCCATGTTCTCTGCCTTCATACAGCCGGTTTCTTTTTTTTTGTCACTGCCTCACATACTTTTCTTTTCACGGCATTAACTACTCCACTACACCTCCTCTGAACAGACCTGATAAAACGACTCTTCCCACGAGGGGACAGACCACTTCTCCATCGTTTTGGATTCCGCTCTCTCATTGGCCACAATTTTTACAGCCTTTAAACTACTAAACATCTGGTTTTTTTTTATAACACTTACATATTCCCGTATACAATCCTAATTGCTTACATTTATTGTTAACACATTATTAGCTTATCATTTAATTTTATTACATAATTGAAACGAATGAATTGATATATTTTGATACTATATCGACCCTGGTACAAATCGATTTGATAACCCCCAGTAACCTTCCTTAGGTCTAATACACTGATTACAACTAAGTACCTTATTTTCCATTTATTAAATATTCATGTAATGGACAATATGGATCATTACATTGCCCTCTGCTAAAAATGTCAAAATATATCATTCATTTGCTTACATTAGTGTTTAGTACCAAACTATTTCAATATCTTGTGGTTACATGTACAACTTGGCGACTCAAGATAACATGGTGACCCAGTTTCACACAAATTTTTGTTTATTATATATTTTTTTTTTTTTTAGATATACTAGGAGTCCAGCTTCTTTTATTACATCCACACATACCTCAATAAACCTATACTGGTTATTTCAAATTTATGTTGTATTTACTGATAAAAATGAAATTCGAATCGTAATGTGCTTCAAGCTAAAAACTTAATTTATATGTTATTTTCTTTATCTATTATGGAATACATTCTTCAAGGTAACTCTCTTTAATAATATTACACCACAATTAGGTAACAAATCTAATTTAATTATTTTGTTTACGTCTTACCATAATGTTATATTAGATTTACTTTCTTATATTACTTTATTTTCTTGAAATATATTACTTTATCCTTCTCATTTCTTCTATCTACCACTACTCTATTCTCCATACGCAAATTCTATATTCAAAATTCCAACACTAATCATTAATTTGCCATACAATTTACCCACACTCCTAAATATAATCTAAAATTAAATAGATAATCTTCCTTGGTAATAATTTTTAACCATCCCAATCTCTTTGGATTTTTACCTACGATTAACATGCACCAATAATTATAAAATTCAAAACCCCATTACCAATAATAAATATCCTTACAACTAATATTTTTTTTTTTTTATTATTATTATTTTTATTTTTATCACCAATACCATAAAAAAAAAAAACGCATGCATAAATATCAATAAATAGTTCATCTCGAGACTAACCCTTATATAAAATCTCCCATAACATAACAACATCCACCATTAATATAATATTCCAATAAATTGTAGGAGTATTGAGGGTCAGTCAAAGATGGAAAAAAAAAAAAAACACACTATTCAGATGCCAACGTTTCGATATATTTTATATCATCATCAGGGCCTACAAACATGGGGGAGAAATCAAGATTAGAATCAAAAATAAACAAACAAACAAAAAAAAAAAAAAAAAAAAAAATTTTTTTTTTTTTTTTTTGATAAACATTACTGAACGTTAAAAATACACTATAAGAAGTTGAAAATTGAAACTGACTTACTATGAATAATTATTAACATAAACATTAATAATGGAAATAGACAAATAGGTGGAACATAATAAAGAGTAAACATTAAAATGACTTACTATGAATAAGCAGGGTTGGGGAGAAGGCATGTACACTGGATGGAGTCTTACATTGCAATGAAATGGTACAAAATAATACTAGGGTGCTAAAGGAAACAGGTACAGGGAGCTCGGGAAACCCCGTCATAACTGTCACATTACAGCAGAAATGTTGAAAGTAATATAAATATGTATTATTATGGTTGTTTGTGTCTGCATACTCTAACACATATCTATAGATAATTAATAAATAATTAAAAAAAATATATATATATAAACTAAAATAAAAAATATTGATAATTTAGATATTGGAGACAGAACTATGGTGTCAGCTCTTGCTAAGTAAATTGGCATAACAATTACTTAGGCATAACAATTACTTCCAATAAATAAATATGTTTTTATTTAAAAACATTTAAAAATAATAAATTTTCTGTTCAGAATGCAGAGTACACTACACCTTATTTACATATAATTTAATTTAATTATAATTATTTTTTTTTTTTTTATTCTATGACAGAACATCACCCACTATAATATTCTTAATCAGTCTCAGACCCAAAATTGGTCATTATTACCTATTTTATAATACAACCACTCTAATACAACAAAATAGCATACATCATATTAAAAAAAATCACAAGACATACCATAAAATAAAATACACACACCCAATATTGACATTTGTTGGACTGTTTACAAATATCAGTTGTTTATCATAACAGACTCTAAATAGCTGTCTTATCCTTTATCTATTCATCAGTTCGTCTCCTCAACCTAGACTTGGTTGACATATCATGTTTACTACGCTCCATATTTTTATTTCTAACTTTAGTTTAATTTATTCTTTACTTTCAATTATTTATTAATTAGACCCTATTTACATCTCGAGTGACAACTTCTTTGTTTACATTAATTTTTTATTGATTTTTATTAACTCAAATTTTACACGCAAACAATTCTTGACAGACAAAATTGTGATATCAAATCTCAGGTACATTTTTCATTAATTAATTATATCATTTTATTTTGCAATTATTCATTTCGACAAAATTCAACATATTGACTGATACTTTCTATGTTTATTTTTTTTTATTAATTTTAATGTTACATTTTATAGTTCCAGATCATAATCCTAGACAAGCAATTTTCAATATCCAAAATTTCATCGGTTAAACACTTATTATTTTCTTTCTTTTATATTTATAATTTAGTTTACGATTATCTTTTCTCCGATATTTATGACTATTGTTTATAATTATTATTTTTCTATAATTTAGTTCATTTCTATGCCCTAGGTGTAATGTCTTACTATTTTTAAACTTATTTTTATTATTATTATTACTGAAATTATGTTTGCACTTAAGTTTTTTACTCTTGTTATTGTTATGTTTACTTTTATATTTAATAACATTTACTTTTCGATATTCAATTCTTCGATAACTTTTAATTTTGTTTATCTTATGTTTTTTTAGTTTCTCTATCTTATTTTTATGTTTCTTTATAACAATACCATTAGTTATTATGGTTTTAATAAATTTAAATTTGTCTATCTTCTTATTGAATTTTATTTTCTTCTGTGTTTCATTATTTTCCTTTATTTCTCCATTTTCCTGTCTATCTACAATCATATTTGTATTTAATTTACTCTCGCCAGCCTCTACCGCACTTTCTATCTTATTATTTAATTGTTCACATTTATGATTTATTTCTAAACTTTGATCACTAAATTTATCAATCGTATTATTTATTTCAATTACTTTAACTTCCTGTCTTTCGAATCCTTGATTCAAATTATCGCGACTTTCATTTATTTTAGCTGTTTGTTCATCAAACTTTTCATTAAAATATAATTTCATTTGATCGTTATCTTCTTTCGATTTTGAATTTACTTGGGTAATATTAGAAAATTTCAGATCAACAATTTTATTAAATTGATCGAAACGTTTGTTTACATGTTTTTTTATATTCTCATATTTTACGCTTACATCCTCCTTTAATTCCTCAATTTTTGAATTTAGTTCTAACTTTATTTCTAATTTCATTTCATTAAAATTTTTGGATTGTTGCTCAAAATTTTTGGATTGTTGCTCAAATTTAACGCTTACTTCCGAATGATTTGCGTTCATATTTTTTATTACCATTTCCATCATTGTTTTTAAACTCACATTCGTCTCACTCTCCGGCTGAAGGCCCTCATCCGTTTTATTTTTAATACTTTTTGGAGTTGATGTTTCTCTCTCATTATCTACCTCTTCTATAAATTCTGCAGGATTTTCATTTGATTTATTTGCAAATTCCGGAACTTTCCTTTCAAAAATCGTTCTAAACATCGGACTATTACCTCCTATTCTATTTTCGCAATTATCATAAGTTACTCTATTTTGTCCGCCATTATTGTTCGGATTCGTTCTCTGAGAACCTCTATTATAGTCGGCCATTTTGGACGCTAACTTTTTACACAGTTTTGAAATTAATTTTTACAAATATTTTTACAAAATTACACATAAGGTCTTTTTATTATTTCTTTTCGGGCGCCATATAAAAATTTAATGTTTCAAATCCCTGTTCGAAGCGACATTTGTAGCGTTTGCTTTTACTTGGTTTTTAAATTTATATATAATTATACTCCAAGATGACCTGATTATAATAATAAAAAAACTATACACAAAAATAAGTTGTTACAGTTATATTTGAGGTTCAAAAAATATATTTTTTAATATAAAATTTTCTTTTATAAAAGAAAGGGTTAGTGACACATTTTTACACACATGAAATTTTTATGACAGATAAAAACCTGGACTCTTTATTTTCTTTTCTTTTGTTGATGAGAGTGAATTTTCAAACAGAGTGGTAGTTGAGCGATGGGCTGCAAGGATGTCTTCTAACTTCGTCTTCTGACCTCGGGGCTTTATATTAGACTAGACCATTTTTATTTCTTCAGGTTGGCGTTAACATCTTCTCTGATCCTACGTTCAATGTTCCAGAAACACTCCCTCCATGTTCTCTGCCTTCATACAGCCGGTTTCTTTTTTTTTGTCACTGCCTCACATACTTTTCTTTTCACGGCATTAACTACTCCACTACACCTCCTCTGAACAGACCTGATAAAACGACTCTTCCCACGAGGGGACAGACCACTTCTCCATCGTTTTGGATTCCGCTCTCTCATTGGCCACAATTTTTACAGCCTTTAAACTACTAAACATCTGGTTTTTTTTTATAACACTTACATATTCCCGTATACAATCCTAATTGCTTACATTTATTGTTAACACATTATTAGCTTATCATTTAATTTTATTACATAATTGAAACGAATGAATTGATATATTTTGATACTATATCGACCCTGGTACAAATCGATTTGATAACCCCCAGTAACCTTCCTTAGGTCTAATACACTGATTACAACTAAGTACCTTATTTTCCATTTATTAAATATTCATGTAATGGACAATATGGATCATTACAATATATATATATATATATATATATATATATATATATATATAATGTGTTGACTGACCAGGTACTTTCTGTGCATCCAATGACCAGATGGTGTGTTCGCTGATGGGCAGGTCCATGAGGAACTTGCCAACACTCTCCTTCCCCGAAGAACCAGTTCCGTTCCAGACCAACACTCCTGTCTCCATGTACATACGGCTGATCAACTGGCAACAAACAACAACATACAATTAGCAACAAAATAAACATTGTCAGTGAATCAGGAGCTATGTACTACTCCTCTCTCCTTCCCCATTTCGATTACGGGTGCCTGGTCTATAATGATTTGAGCAAGGGACTCGATAAAAAACTCCTACGAACCCTAAATGCTCACATCAGGTTTGTTTTCGATGTCTAATAAACAGTATTCATTTGCCACACGTTTTCAACCCAGTCACTAGTAATTGATGGTTCAACAGCTGCTGACTCACCTGAACTTTTTCCATGAACAATATTGTGGCGAGATTTGAATCCAGGAAGCGGTGCATTTGAACGATTCCATCTTCACAAGCACACCAAACGGGCTCACTCATGGGTACATTGTTTGCGCGTTGTTGTTTAAACCAATCGAGCAAAGCATTTTCAATGTCAGTGCGATTAGATGAACGAACCCGCTTTACCTTTTCGCATTTATTAAATTGCATAATATTTTTTTCCCGGCACTCCATAATTCCAGCAATCGTTGAGCGCGATGTTTGAAATTCACGGGCGATCGAGCTCGCGGAATAATTCCGAACTGCTCCTCAATTGTAAATTGTTGTCGTGGCATGTTTTCGTGTATAAAGACAGGACACAACTAAAATTGAAAAACTGTTGGGCGAATTAATGTAAAGTTAACAAAGCTATTGTTTTTCATTTCGTAGAACGAAAAACCTGAACTGTACGCAGTAACCGATATTTCAACAGCTACTGTTCCGAGTTTGTTCGCTTTAACCGATGTGTTCGTTGTAAGCAACATTAATCCTTTTTTGTATGTTATTTACCGACTATTTTGTTCGTTATATCCGATTGTACATTATATCCGGTGTTGTTATAATTATAAATGTTGACTGTAATTGTGAACAATACTGTTTTTCAAATTGAGATAGAAATTTGATTCATGTTAAACATTTCGCCATTTTGTTGCAAGGCGCGTAGTTGTGGTGGTACAGGTTCGTCCAGTTCCGTGAATTACAAATAAAGTAATTAAATTCAAAATAATATTTTACAAAAATGCGGTCCCGATAACAAAAATGAATGCTGACCCTTGAATAGATAAGTATTCCGTTTTCAAATGTTTTATCTTCATAGAATCGGTTTAAATTATCCATCAATAAACACAAAAATTGGATTAGTTTCAAAATAGCAAAGTACTACATACTTACATGTCGCCTTTTGTCAAAACATTCATAATAATGTTTCGTAAAGTCCTCAGCCACCTTGCACGCCTGGTCAATCTCACTTCGGATCTCCTAAAACAGAAATATATTTTAAGTTCGTTGCTTTGTATAAATTATACATTGCATGTATTTGTGCCGCACAATATGTTAGCCACCAGTCACTATAATAGTGTAATCTTACGAAAAAAACAAAAATTGGGAACAAAATTTTGAAATTTCGTCAAGAGAAACACATGGAAGAATACTTTTTCTCAAACATACTTTGTTGTTCTTCATGGCAAAGTAGGATGATTATACAAAAATACGTATAAATATTTTTTAAAAAGTATCGACTCCTTTAGGGAACGAATTGAGGTTATTATAAAATATAAAAAACAGATGTAGGTACAATAAGTCATACAACATTATTACAATATGTAGTACAAATATTCCATGGTTACGTTCGAAATCGTAAGGTTTTGTGTATTACAAACTCGGGCAGAAAGGACGAGCTCGCTAAAGATTGTTAATAAAAGCCACAAAAGGATTAGTATCATATAACTATTTAAATTAACTTAACAATTACCTGATCCATTTAAAGTAAATATAAATGTCTAGTCAAAATCAAAACAAGTCACTCAGAATACAGTATTTTTTTATGTAGTTGTTAAAATATATGTCAACATTTACAAGCTAGTATTTTGTAATGTTATTCAAATAACAGTGCCAAATATACAAGGGGAGCCCACATCGTACTGAACTAGTAGTTCGTGATTCAATATAATATAGGGGTCTTTCGTATATTCAAACAGAACCAACTATACCGCCATCTTGGATTTTGACCAATGCAAAACGTTACGTTGTTATTAAACAAAATTTATCAATTCTTTAAAATAATTATATTCCAACACAATCATTTATTTATCTAAGATGTAAAAAAAAAACTAACGATGTAAATTATTTAAAGGAAAAAAACTTTCTACACTTCAATATTTCAATATCATTAAGGGCCTACAATGGATTGCCTAAAGCCCATAACTTCGCCAGTAACGTGACAGTATTTTTTTTTTTACTGAAAGACGAGTGAAATAATGAAAAAACATTTGTATTGCATTATTCTCTAGAACTTTTCGAGGGCGCCGGTAGCTCAGTGGTATGCGTGCTTGACTTCTGAGCTCAAGGTCGTGGGTTCGTAACCCGACCGAGGCCCTTAGTTTATTTTATCTGGGAGGTAAAATAAACTTAAAGCACGCCGTCCTTCTGATGGGACGTTAAGCGATGGTCCCGAGCCTGTACGATGTCAGGTACTCGTTAAAGACCCCTACCCTAGGTGAATAAAAATTTAGGGTAGGCAAAATTTAGGACTCCCACAGTAGAGTCGGGCTCATGTCCACCAGAGTGACGAAAGAGCGCTCTGGTAGTAGGCGATATGACCTCGTAGTTAAAGCCCGGGCATGAGTCATAAAACCTAACCTAACCTCTAGAACTTTTCTCCTGTCATAAAGTTCTATTTCAATAATACTTAACATTTTTCGCAGAGATATTGTGAAACACTTAATAAAAAATATAAATAAAAAACGTATGTCCAGTATTTGTTAAGTCGATTTCATAATCCCCTCGTCATAAGGTGGTCAGCACGGTCGCTATACTTGCCCGAGAGTGGATCTATTTTAAGTTTTGATTTATTGCCGTATTTTATTACGGCCCTCCTCCTTTTTTGGTTTTCTTGAACTTCTATTTGGACTTGCTGTCTGCCAGCCCCGTTCAGCTTTGTCTTCGTTCGTCCAATGAGCTTCGTTCTTCTGATCTCACCGTTCTTCGGGTTCCATCATCCTTCGAAGATCAACATTTTTGTTTGTATTTCAATTTCACTATTTTCCCCACACTGTGGTTGTCAACCTAAATATATTTATCATTTTATTTTTATTTTCATTCTGAGCTCACGTTAATATTTTCAGTTTTAAATAACATGTGAGGTATTCAAACATTGTTTCTTACGGAACTACTTTCGTTGTAGGTAGTCCATAGTCGATTATATTTTATTATATTACTTTCAGTGATTATTTTTTAACAATATAAATTTATATATAGTTACCTTTCTTTTTGTTTTAAGAATTGATATTCTGTTTGTTTTTATTATAGATCCGATAATATATAATAATTATTTATCCAATTTCTTTTTAAACTCAAGTTAATTTTATTTTTATTAACAAGATTTAATCTTTTTTTGCGTCATTGAATATACTTATATATATATATATTTTTTTTACAATGTTCTCAGTATTATTATTATTTTGGTCCCCTATATTTTTGTTCTTCGTTTCCCTATCATGTGCTTGTCCAATACTTAGGAAGCTCCAGCAAAATTGAATTTATTTGAGGATTTCCCTGTTCAATAGGAATGGGGAGCCTTAAATTATCCACAAAGATAGGCTACCACCAGTAGGGATAATTTATTTATAATGATTTATTTGTTTCAGCCCAAATAGCCGATGAAGGAACATGAGATATAGGTCGTTCTCGTGGCACCAATTCTCTGTAATTTCTAAAAAACACATACAGTAGTAATGTTGATAGTTCGGATTCAATCAGATAACATCAGTAGAGATTACCATTTTCTTTTAATTGTTTCAGCCAATTGTGTTTTTTTTCGCACGATTACAATAATTTCTTATACAATATTTATAAAAATGAAAAATTGAAATTTTGGGAAATCTTTTTTTTAGAGTCTTATTATCATGAGGGAAATGTGATAGCGATTTTCTTACTTGGCCACATTGGGTGTGAGGAAACTTTGTTCCCCACTCGAACAATATTTATTGGGGTGTCAAATAATATTGCCTTATGGTAGATATCATACTTGAAAAGCTGCTTCAACGCGAAATAATCAAATATAGGATCAACAAAGCTGAGATGTAAAGTATGCCATAGGCAAAATTTATTGTTTGTTAGTTTGTTTTTGTGATCTTGCTCTGACTATTTATTGTTTGGAGTATTTTGAGCTGTATTGTTTATTCGTACGATATTTTAGTCTTAAATATAATAAATCATAATTTGACATGGCTGATTCTTTAATTCGATGGTAGGCAACACTGATAAGACCCGTTCACTTCATTATACTCGTTTGTTTGTTTCTATGTTTATGTGTTGAAGTGTTTATCATTTATTACCATTTTTTTTTTTTTACCTTTGTATAAAATACATATAATTCTGATAGCTATGGATCAATGCTCAGGTATATTATTACCTTTAATAACGGATATATTAAAAAAATATACTTTGACTTTTTCCCACCCAAGTTATCTGTTCCGACTTATCAACTACATAATTTGGTAAAATGATACATTATTTATTTATGTTTAGTTCTGTTTATTAAAATATATTCTTTCGGCCGTTATTGTTAATTCCCAATCATATTTTAGAGAACCTTCACTCGACGATAGTATGTTTCCCCAATTTATTTATTTCATTGTGATTTTTAATATCCATCTAATAGTTAATAAACAGTTCCACTCTTTCTTTCTCTGTCTCTTGAAGTAGGTCTTTAATCGTTTCGTGTTTATAATAATAATGTAAATTCAGCAAATTTCCTTTGATTCGGTTGCTTTCCACACATTAAAATGGATGCTTTAGTGGCTTTTATTTGAAGTTAGGCTATCCTTGAAATAATCTGCTAGTTTTGTGATTAAAGAAAAAAACTCTTTTTATTCATAAAGATTAATTTTTTAAGAATGAAAGTGAGAAAATGTCTTCCTATTCCTCATATATATTGTTATATTATTGTCAGGGTCAGAAGAAGGAACAATTTACATAAAAGAGGAACCGGACTTGTTCATAGAAGAGCCATCTGTCAGTCTCTGTAAGTGGCTTATATATTCAATATTGGAATGCAACCTGTCTTTATTTCTATGTGCATATTACCCTGTCTCCTTACTATTCTATTGTTGTCATTATCAATATATTTTCTATGTTGTTGTCAGGGCTAGGAGAAACAATTCAAGACAGAACTCTGGGAATAATGTCTATTCCAGAAGAAATATAACTTCCCCTCTTTACTTATCTGATAAACTTATGTATGACGATTAAGCAAACTTGTCTCAGTGTATAACTAAACTTGATGATGGTATAATAAAAAATAAAGAAAAAACGAATGTTTTCTTAAAATATGTTCTATTTCAAAAAATATATATAATATATGGGAGTACTTTCGGTGTTGCTACCATCTTCAGTTTCTTTAATAAAATTTGTTAAGCCATGGTTATATATATTTTGTGAAATAGACAATATTTTAAAAAAGGTACGTTTTTCTTTATTTTTTATTTACTGTTTCACAATATTTCTGCAGAAAATATTAAGAATCATGAAGAACCTATCATGAAACCGGTAATTTATGTTTAAATTTCTTATGGAATAGAGAATATTTCATAAAACGTTTGTTTTAGGGTTAGGTTTTATGACTCATGCCCAGGCTTTAACTACGAGGTCATATCGCCTACTACCAGAGCGCTTTTTCGTCACTCTGGTGGACATGAGCCCGACTCTACTGTGGGAGTCCTAAATTTTTATTCATCTAGAGCAGGGATCTCTAACGAGTATCTGACATAGTACAGGCTCGGGACCATCGCTTAACGTCCCATCCGAAGGTTGGCGTGGTTAAGTTTATTTTACCTCCCTGATAAAAAAAAAAACTAAGGGCCTCGGTCGGGTTTCGAACCCACGTTTGTTTTATATTTGATAGATAGTAAGATGTTGTGGGACGAGATTTCTCATAGAAATAAAATACGTTGTCTTCTCACTGTTTTGTTTTTGACCAGAACCGGTTTTCAACGCATTTTATTTCTATATTATTTATTTTATAGTTATAGTTTTATTTATTTGTATTGTATGTAGTGGTTTATAAGTTCAATACTGAAATGGACGCTGTCATTTTCAATTTATTTTCTATGTTGTCAGGGCCAGAAGAAGAAACAATTCACTTAAAACGGGAACCAGACGTTTTAGTAGATCATTCAGTCAGGAGCGGTAAGTATCTTATATATATATATATATATATATATATATATATATATATATATATATATATATATATATTCAATAATTAAATAATACAGATGTATCAGTCCAACATATTTTATTTTTTACATCTAGTTTCGTCAATTTGCCATCTTCATTTATAATAAATAATTTAAAAACAACATAGTGCAATTACATAAAATTAAAAAAAAAACGCAAAAATTCCTTAAAGAAGGGGACAAAGAACTGGACACATATCAGGGACCAGTTGGATACTGGCTGTCCGGCAGAAAGACACGAAAAGATTGCCTCCCAATTCTCAAAACAATTTTTAAGAAGGGGGTATCGAATTGGGTGCCCCATTGCAATCTGTTGTTTTTAACTTATTTATTATTAATGATTGACATGAGCTGTGAATGCTTGTAAATTCAAGTCTAATTTGGTTTATGTATGTTCACATTCACCACCTGAAGATATCAGATTGATGAAACTAGTTGTGGTAAAAAATAAACTATGTTGGACTGATACATCTGTGTTACTTATTCAACAAGTAAGTCCACTACATCCGTCTACCACCAAGACATTATATATTCAATATTGAAGTGCACCCTATCATTATTTCTAAGTGCATATCGTCACCTTAATACTACAACTAGACATCTCGAAATTTAGTTTTGAGAAAAACGCAAATCTTTTTTTTTTTAATCAGCCGTTGTAGAATGATCCAAATAGAACTACTGACATTTTTACATAAGTTCTAAACAAATTGTCTTAGAGTTGTCTACTTCTAGTACAACAAAGATACCTGCAAAATACAACTAATGGTACAATTATCCCATACATGCCGATTTTCGAGTTATCTAGTTGTAGTATTAAGGTGACGACGATATTACCGTGTCTCCTTATTATTGTCATTATATTGTCTATATTGTTGTCAGAGCCGGAAGAACGAACAATTCACATAAAACAGGAACCAGACATTTTGATAGAAGATCCATATCCCAGTGGCGGTAAGTAAATTCTGTATTTGATTTTGTAATGCACTCTATAATTCTTCCTAAGTGCACATTATTATTTTAGCGACGTCTTATTTGCACATTAGTTATTGGAGGTACTTATCAAATGCACATCATTTTCATCCGTCAAGAAATGGGAAATTCAGACATACGTTTTTTTTTTTTTTGATGCAGTTAATATTTTATTTAAAAGTAAAAATATGATAAATAGAATACTACTATTTTTATTTATTTATTTATTTTTGTATACTTTTATTTTCAAAAGAATTATTTAAATTGAAGAGGAAATATGCCAACTACTTCTAGAGGATTCAAATGAAGAGTTATATTTATATTGTTGCTATTTGAAGTAATATTGTTAATATATATTTCAGTTCCTTGGTGCTAGAACGAGACACGCTACGGAAAGTAATAAATAACAACAATGATATATGTTCTCAACATCCAGTTTTTTGACTGAGGGGAATGTGGATTTTGGAAACATTATTTGAAAGTGTACAAGGAATTTGATAATAATCAGCATTGAAACTGAATGTTGTGCAAACTGGACATAATGCATTATATAGTACTTCTACAAGTACCTCCACTGCAGTTTTGTCTGCACTTGCATTACGAAAATAGGACTAAATTCTTAAGATGACAAAACCTTTTCAACAAAAGTAGTTCAGTTCAATAATTCCTTCAAAACTAGAAACTATTTTACCTCCATCACTGAATGACTATTTTGAGATAACCAGGCATCTAAATATGTATACCATTTTCGTGACCTTAACTAAAAATAGTCATGTGACAGGTGAGATTATCACAAAGCAAATATTTTATTTCAAAGCATCATTTTCAAACGGTAAGAAATATTTAAAAAATGTTATTTGAAAAAGTTTCTTGTTTTTGTAATCCCCTTGAAATGAGGTGTAATTCGACCCCTCATTCGTTGAAAAAAAAAAAAAAAAAACTGTTTAGGATCCCCCACACCAAAAACAATCTCAGCAGATCTATTTTTTCGAAATTCCAGTTTGGCTTTCCTTATGTGATCCCCTTGTTTCATCGTTTAACTATGAAACATTCTGTATATTGGATATGTACTAGTTGTTGTAGTGGGAGAACAATGTTGTTCAAATGTAAGTTGTAATGTATGTAATATAAAATATTGTATCCATTAATATAATATATTGTCTATGTTGTTAGGGCTGGAAGATAGAACAATTTACATAAAACAAGAAACGGACATTTTGATAGAGGAGCCATCTTTCTGTGTCGGTGAGTAATAATTTCAATTAGCCCTCTAAAATGAATAGAAGCTCAATGAGGATCTAACTTGTCAAATTTCAGCGATATCGGCTGAGGGGGGGGTCAATTCAAAAACCCTAGAAATGCCAATGTATTGAATTAATCGATACAACATTTAGTGTTGGGTTTAAGAGCCCCTACGTAAGTCAACTGTTGAATATTAACGCAAATGGTCGATTTTTTTTGAGGGGGAGCGAAAATTTAAATGATTAATTTGTTCTGTGGTTTACTAACGACGTGTTTTCTATAATTTATATTTAATTTTTTTTTTTCTCTACAAATGAAACGTTTAAATAAGATGTTGCCGATGCTATTTTCAGACGAAGAAGAACGAAAAATTTACTTCAAAGAAGAACAGGAACTTATCATAAATGAAGAATTCGGTAAGCTTGTTTGTGTGTTTGTTAATGAAGTGCGCAATCTACTGCATCCTTTTCAGATTTTCACAATATTTTGTTTGAATGTTAATGAAGTCCCCCCTCCTAATTACAAAGCCAGATATTTGAACATTTGCTTTCTTCTTTCCAACACTTGAAGAATTTTCATGATCCATCTATTATCTCTCGTCACAGATCAATTGATGAGATTTTCTCTTTTGGAAAAGAGGTTTTATTGTTCCGCAACATTTTTGAATGTGAGTCAAGCTTTCAACCGTGCCTGGCATGTTGAGCTGCGGAATAACTTGAAACTCATCATCTCTGTTAGTTATTAATGTCTCCTCAGCACTTTTTTAGAAGATTGGATTTTCTGGGTCAGACAAGACAATGTTCACTCTGATCTCTCCATCCCATAAGAGCCAGTGTCCCACAGGTAGTGTCCTGGGTCCACTCCTCTCTGTTGCAAGCAGCCTATTAACAGATCGGTTGGGAACGCATAACCCTCTTGAGGACTGGCTGCATCTGTGGAAGGTTAAAGTAAATGAGACCAAATCGATCCTTGCTGCCTGGAGGCGCGGCGACTGCCCAACTGTATGGCTCAAAGATCTAAAACACTACAAAAACATATGATACTTATGACTCAATAAATTACTTTATGTTTGACTTACATCATGTTGCCGAAATGTAAATAGAGATACATTAAAATAAAATACATTTGGAGATCGAACTTGACGTTAATTTTTTTAGAAATCCCAAAACCCACTTATTTTGTTAAAACTACATGGTAGAAAAAAATGGTGTATTTTTTCTTTGAAATACAAAAATACTTTATTTTTGTATTATCTTTCTCAAATACAAAAATGTACTTTATTTCATATTTTGAAGTTTGGGAGCTGAAGAAGCACATTTCCCAAGGCTTTATTACCTACCTTTTTATTTTTGCCTTTAAAATATTGATTTTTTGTTCTAGGAGATACCGCTCACTCAAGATGGATGATGTGTTTTCACTGTGGACGTACATCACTCAGTCTCGGCCGGCTAAGGAAACACATTGTTAGTCGCCATTTGCAAATTTCCCCTCCTCGGCTGATAATGCCTTCCAATATATTGAAGAAAAATGTGGAAATACCTTTCCAATGTAAGTCGTGTGCCTTCAAGTGCAACGATTTCGGTGGCATGAAGAGACATATGTTGATCCATACTGGAGAAAAACCAGTACAATGTACGTTGTGTACCTTTAGTTGCAATCGCTCTAGCAGCTTGAAGACCCATATGTTAATCCACACTGGAGAAAAACCTTTCCAATGTAATTTATGTAGCTATAGGTGTAGAGATTCCAGTACTTTGAAGAAGCATACATTAATCCACACTGGAGAGAAACCTTTCCAATGTATGTCATGTAGCTACGGGTGTAGAGATTCTAGCACCCTAAAGAAGCATATGTTGATACATACAGGAACGAAACTTTTCCAATGTAAGGCATGTACTTATAGGTGTAATGATTATAGGAACTTGAAGAATCATATATTGGCCCATTCTCGGAAAAAACCTTTCCAATGTAAGTTGTGTACCTATAGTTGTAATCATCCTAGCAATTTGAAATTACATGAAATGATGTTGCACATGAAAGAGAATCCATTCAAATGTAATTTGTGTCCGTATAGTTGCAATGATTCCAGGAACTTGAAGGAGCATAATTTGGTCCACATACGAGAGAAACCTTTTCGATGTGAGACTTGTCCTTTTAGGTGCAGTCAATCTAACGATTTGAAGGTACATGAGATGTTGCACTCTGAAGAGAAGCCCTTCAAGTGTGAATCTTGTTCCTATAGTACCAAAGATTCTAGCCACTTGAGGAGGCATACTTTGATCCACACTGGAGAGAAACCTTTCCAATGTAAATTGTGTTCCTATAGTTGTAATCAGTATAGCGGCCTAAAGAAGCACATGTTGGTCCACACTGGTGAAAAACCTTTCCAATGTAAATTGTGTACATATAGTTGCAATCAATCTGGCAGCTTAAAGAGGCACATGATGATACACACTGGAGAGAAACCTTTTCAATGTAAATTATGTGCTTACAGTTGTAATCAGTCTAGCTGCTTGAAGAAACATGAGTTGATTCATACGCGAAAAAAGCAATAACTGTTTAAAATAAGGAAAGGAAAGTGGTTTCAGTATTTATTTTTTTAATATAATGGATTCGAGGGCGCCGGTAGCTCAGTGGTATGCGTGCTTGTCTTCTGAGCTCAAGATCATGGGTTCGAAACCCGACCGAGACCCTTAGTTTATTTTATCTGGGAGGTAAAATAAACTTAAGCACGCCGTCCTTCGGATGGAACGTTAAGCGATGGTCCCGAGTCCCAAAATTTAGGACTCCCGCAGTAGAATCTGGCTCATATCCACCAGAGTGACGAAGGAGCGCTCTGGTAGTAGGCGATATGATCTCGTAGTTAAAGCCCTGGCATGAATCACAATACTTAACGTAACCTATAATGGATCCTTTGTTGTAATTTTATTTGGTTTTATTGTTTTGAATTATTTTGATGGAATAAAATGAATAATAATAAGATTCATGGTTAATAGCGTTATAATACTTATTTACTTTATTTTGAATCAATTTGTCCCTTGGGTAATCATGACTAGTCCCCTGGGAAATCATGTTTAGAAAATAATATTTCACTTATCATTTCATTATATGAAAAGTCTTCATTTGACTCAACGAAAACAAATGAACGAAAGGAACAAAGAAAGAATACGTTCTGCGCAATTCGTTAATTTTGATACCCAAAAGTGCCGATTTCGGCGAAATGACCCATATCTCGCTCTCTCTATCACGGCGCTACAACCCGGTGACGGGTCCTGGCCTCCTCCACCAACAGCCGCCAATTGTCTCGAGACCCATATATATTTATATATATCCGATACCTATATATTTATATCCCATATTTATATATATATTTCTTCTAAGAAAGATTCGCCTCCGAATATATGGCCCAGTAGGCGATGGAGACGACGGACGAACCAAGAAGTCTATTCCCTCACTCAGGAGCTCATGTCCACCAGAGAGACGAAAGAGCGCTCTGGTAGTAGGCGATATGACCTCGTTAAAGCCCGAGCAGAGTCATAATAACTAACTTGCCTACTACGAGGACGCTCTTTCGTCGCTCTGGTGGACATGAGTCCGACTTTTGGAAGACCCTGACATTGTACAGGTTCGGGTCCATCGCTTAATGTGCCATTCGAAGCTTGTGCGATGTCAGGTACTCCTTAAAGACCTCTATCTTAGGTAAGTAAACCCCTTAGGCAACATCCTCACATAATAATAACGGGGAAAATTGACGTGGTGCTTGGGCTCCGGTCCGGAATGGATTACCACAATAAGTACGGTACAAAAAAAAAAAAGGCACGAAAAGAATCTACTTGAATTGGCCCCTCTTATAGTTTGTCGCTTGGGCCTTTTCTCCTATATTCCCCCTGTTATATTGGTGCAGATACATTATCACTCTGTATTACATATTTGACAAACTAATCATGAATGGTGTATCTACCAGGTATATGCCAACTAGGGTTTCAGCCGACCTGAGGAGGATAGCTGTAACTGACAAAGTCGAGCCACGCTGGTGATGGATCCTTCATCACTCCTGGTCGGTGACTAGCTATTTTACACTCAGAACTCCGTAACTGCAGAAAAGCCTCGTTCAGTTCTTTAAAAAAGGCATAGTTTACAATACATTGTACAGGAAGAAGAAATTAATTTTGAAACAGTTAACCTAGAGACAAAAATGAAACATTTTAAAGGATTACGAAGAAATTATAGGCTGGAGGTTTGTTTAAATGTACAGTCTGGTTTGGTGGTAATGTGAGAATGAGTGTGGTTTTCAATACTTTAGTCGTTTTCCGAAATCTATGTGTGTCTGTGAACACGATAACTGCCGATAGAATGAATGTATGGACACGAAATATTATGTGTGAATACAGAACCCTCTGACGACGACACCTATTGATTTTCAGCCAGAGGAAAAGAGGATTATTGGATGGCCTTAATAAAACTGCTGATTTAATGATTATTTTGACGCGAAGTTTCATATGTAAATTCAGAACCCCATAGGACGACACTTATTAATTATCAGCTGAATCGGACGAATGGAAGGGGAATCAGAAGAGGGAAGACCTCAAAATCTCCAATAATTAACTGTTGTAATGAATGTATCGACATGAAATTTCATATTTAAAGTCAAAACCCAATGGGGACATATTCTGTCAAATTTCAGCGATATCGACTGAAGGGAAGGTGGGGTTTAGGGGAGGAGGCTCCATTTAAAAAAAAAAACTTAATAAATGCCGATGTAATGAATTTATCGACACAATTTAGTTTGAGGATTTAGGAGCCCTTATGTAAGTCAACTATTGATTATTAGCCCAAATAGTGAATTGGTTTTGGCTTGGAGAGCGAAAAGTTAATTGATTAATCCGTTTTGGAAAAGTACATAGCCGGCGATTCACCGACGAATTTTTTTTGGAATTAAAGTCAGCCAAATAAAAAAAAATATATATACTATTTACAAACTTCCTGAAATTGCCAGTTGTGAAACAGTATACGGGATGCATGCTATCCAATATGAATGACCAAATATAGTTTAGACAGGAAAGTGCAAAAAGCGGTACGTCTAAATTAGTTTTTGTTTTAAAAATTACGAAGTGAAATGAAGTTGGTCTGGTTTCCTCGATAGAGGGTGAAAGTGCTTGGCAACAAAGTGTATGGAAAGGTATATCCGAAAGGACTAATATAAAATAGGAGAATGGAAACATTTTCAAAGCTAACGGCGCACAGAACTTTTTTAAAACAAAAAAAGGAATGTTAATTTTCTTTTTGTATAGTATATGGTCAAAATAATCCCAAATGTGAAGATAGAAATTTCCCAGGGGATTGTCTGTTAAATATGGTCTTATTACCGCCATCTTCTCTACTAGGAGGATGATAACATCTCCACGTACAGCGTGTCTGAGGAGCTGTTTGAATGGCCTCATCGCTCTTAACATCCATTGGTATCCCAGCATCAGCCTTCATGATATCCAAGATGATTTGTCAAATATACTAGAAGTTTTTTTGGAAACTTTTCCAGAGTTGCTTTAACGAGTACATACCTGACATCATTGAGGCTCGGGGTCATCGCTTAACGTCCCATCCGAAGGACGGCGTGCTTAAGTTTTTTTTTTTTTATCTCCCACATAAAATAAACAGAGCTCAGTAAGCAAGGTCGCATAACACTGAGCTACTGGCGCCCCCAAAGTTGCATTTTGATTTACAATAATGACTAATTTGAATGTGTTTTCAGTACGATTGCAAGTACTAAATAATTACATGGTTTCCATGAGAGGATGTTGTATAATTATTTACATTATTTCAATCTCAGCAGAAAGCAACCCCCCCCCCCCACCTTTCTCATTAGTAAATTTGATAAAGAATTAATAATAACAATTAACTAAAAAAACTCATAAAGGCTATTTGGACGATAACTCAATCAAATTCTGTCGGAAAAATGACAAAGGAAAAAAAAATGAGGGGAGGGAAAAAAGTTACCACCAAAAGTTTTTAAAATATTTTTTTGTATGTAGTTGGTGGGAAAAAAAAGTTTCACTAATCATTACAAAATATTCTTATTGTTCATTTATTATTCATTTTTATTAATACGTTAAAATAATGTTAATATAATAAGGTTTTGAGTTAATCCGATATGAGAAATATTTACGTATGTTTGTATTAAAGGTTAAGAAATAAATTAAGATATATTAAAGTTGTGTGTGTTATTCATATTATTTATTGTTTTGAGGTTTGTAGTATTGCTGGTAGGTTGAAATATATAATTGAATTAAAGTTGACCCGCTCAGCTACAGGACGCCACAGTAGTGTGTGATTAAAGTGTTTACATTATCCTGTTTTGAATTCTTTGACAACTATTAATTTTATTATTATTTGACGTATGAAAAATATTCCTTGACGTAAAAAGAAAAATAAGGTTGGTACATTCTTTATTTTTTTTTCTTTAACTTCATTATCACATTTCACTTTAATTATCCGTTATGTATTTTTTTTTTTTATAAGATTAAATAAAAAAAAAAGATTAAATAATGTTTTTAATAGGCGTGTAATAGTCTCTCAGTGTAATATGTATCATATCGAAATAATCGTGTTACATATTTGCCTGCAAAATAACACTCATGACGTCTAAGTTACGATACTCTTGTGTGACAGGATTAATTTAGCCGCAATTCATTCAGTAGTAATGCCTATATCTGATGAGGAAGATGCTATAGCCTTATTGAATTTAGTCAACGTTAACTGATATAGTGATCACGTAAACGACGCTTTCGGTGCATCCTTTTTGGCAAGAATGTTTGGAAAATTGTTTTTCATTGTTTTGAAAACTTCTAATACAATTTTGTTAGACCTTATAAACAACCTATAAGAGCGATCATAGCCAATAAATGATATAACAAGAGCCTTTTGAAGTTTGCGCAGTAGATCAAGGCTATTGTCTACAAAACTCACCGAAAATAATGTTTTTAAGAACTAATAATTATTGTTTTGAAAAAATCTGGAAAAAGTAAAAATCACTTTTAGCATCAATAGTCCAAATAACGGGAGGGACGTCAAATAATTCAGTAAGTTCTCGAAATATCGGTCGCTCACTAAATATACGACATTCTCTGTATATATTTGTCTTAATGTAGTTCGTTCAGTGAGTTATTGGCTCATTGTGAGCTCGTTCAAGGAAACGACGTAGGTAACAAAGTTTTATTCATAGACAATATAAAAAAAATAAATATTACATCAAAACCTCAGCATTGACATTAGTTATTATTTTCAAAATAGTTAAGGTTATGAAGAAGGGCGCCAACTACCACGGAGGTTGGCGGGGAGCCCTCCATGGTACATAGTTGACAACCTTTTTCATAAGCTCAAATACTTTGAAAATAATAACTAATATTGAGTTTTCATCTCTTTTTTACTTATTTTATTTTTTAATTGTCTTTGAATAAAACTTCATTACCAAATAGTGAAGTAAACAATTATTTGAAACGATTCCCGGCTTGATGAACTAGTTCGTTCACCTACTGAACTAGTTAGATTTCGTTCACTGAACTGAATAGTTCAATGCAGTTAGTTCATTTATGAACGACTCATCTCTAGCCGGGTATATTATAAGAGTTCTGTTAGTAATGGTCAAAAATGTTTTTTTTGTCTTAAATGCTAGCACATGTTATTGCTACTTTTAAATAACAGCTACAACTGTTGAATCGCTAAATATGAAACTGAGAGTTGAACAACGGAGCAGCGACGTTTCAGGCGGAGAGACTAAAATATATATTTAGCAGTTCTGGGTTCGTTATTTCATAATTTCTGTATTCGGGTTCGACAATTTAATTTACTCATCTCCTTACCCCCTTATGTATGCTCTTTTAATATTATTTTTTAATAATTTCTATTTCATTTTAAGTTATATGATGTATATCTACCTGTTTCATTTTATTTTGTTTCTCTCAAGTGTTTTAGTTAAGCTGCATCTTTAGTTATATATGTTTTAATATTCATAATCAATTTTTTTATAATAGCAGTTATCATTATTATCAGTTCCAAAGATTGAACTATTTTATATTTAAGTAACTAGTAGAAATCTGGTGCCTATAATTCTTAATCGTATGCTTCTGTATGGACCTACAATTTCAAATCCATATTCCGTCCCCTCCAAATTCGTTTTTTAGTACAAAAATTATACCGATTTGTACTGGAGAGTTTGACATTTATGTTTATATTATTGGTTAGAATTACAAGAATTTTTATTTAGTGAAATAAATAAATGAAGATAGGGCGAGCCTGCACGGAAGTTTACGTAGGCTTAGCATTAAACTTCCGTATGGGCCAGCCAATGAGAGAGAGTATGGAATGTGTTAGTCGATATCAGTATTTTGGACAGTTTACAACTGATGATATAATTATTATCAATATACTTTAATTTATACCAAATTTTGGAGAGTGAATAAAGTGTGTTGAGTTGTCCTGATCATGGTTTGATTGTACAGATTCTTGGTTGTCCTGTTTACAATGTTGTTATAAGGTTCAGACATCGAACTACCATAGAAGAAATTTTGAATACAGATCCTTAAAAAAGGTAAGGTAGAAAGAACATTTTGGTACTTGTTCAATACAAATTCTATTCTATAAAAAGTAACATTGTTATTTGTTTATTACAATTGTTTTTCATTGGAGAACTAGTAATGCGTAAAAGATAGAGAGAGACTGGAGAGTCAACATTTTACTCTTTTGAAAATACATCATATTTGTTTTTTGTTTTTTCATATCATGTATCCGAATAAATAATAATTTGACCCCCATGTCGCTTCTTTTAGTAAGTAAAGCAGTACAAATTTAAAAAAAAGGGACGGTTAAATTCTGGAACCTGTATTTCATTAAAAAGAGGGATGGGATGATCAACACTGTATTCCTTCTGATACATGATATAAAAAAACAAATTATATTATGTTGACGAATAATATTTGGAAAATTACCAAAATTTGTAGGTTTATACGGAAGTTTAATGCTAAGCCTAAACTTCAGTACAAGACCGCCATTTTTTCTTTTTACCAAATATAAATTATTTCAATTCTAACCAACAGTACAATAATAAACTCTCCTGTGCAAATCGGTATAATTGTAGTTAAAAATTCAATTGGAAATATCGAATTGCGGGTCCATACTTTCATGTCGGTTTTACTGTTTTAAAGAATTATTTGAGTAATTCAAGCACTCATATGTAAAAAGTGGTTGGAAATATAAATTGTATAGTATATATTATACTTAGTGTTAAAAATATAAATTGTATAGTATATATTATACTACTTATAATATTCCTTAATGAACATTTAAATAAATATACAATTAATATATATATATTTTTTTTGTCTACTATGAAAAGTAATAAAAAGGTTTCAATCTTGCGGACAAAAAAGGAAATAAAACAGAAAGCAGAGTAAAAGTAGCAGAATAACAATTTCCTTAGTATTTGGTAACAATATATCATGTAATAGGAAGAGGGCGCCAGTAGCTCAGTGGTATGCGTGCTTGTCTTCTGAGCTTAAGATCGTGGGCTCGAAACCCGACCGAGGGCCCTTAGTTTATTTTATCTGGGAGGTAAAATCAACTTGAGCACGCCGTCCTTCGGATGGGACGTTAAGAGATGGTCCCGAGGCTGTACGATGTCAGGTACTCGTTAAAGACCCTTAAAAATTTAGGGTAGGCAAGATTGAGGACGAGTCGGGGTCATGTCCACCAGAGTGACGAAAGAGTGCTCTGGTAGTAGGAGATATGACTTCGTAGTTAAAGCCCGGGCATGAGTCATAAAACCTAACCTAACCTCATGTAGTAGGAAAGGATAGCAGTTCGATGAGTAACAGATAAGGAGAATAACAGATATTATATTAATTGAAAGTTAGTATATACTGTGATAAGTTAACCTGTTATTGAATTTTGTTATATAGTTTAATACCAGCACAAGTATAATACACGGTTCTGTTTCAGAGAGGATGCAGGCTAGGACGCCATCCCGGGAGAAGTTCCTCTGTACGGAACCCATCCAGGTGTATTGCCGGATACGACCCTCCCCTTCAGTCCAGGATCAACACTGTCTGAGACCATCCTCCCAGTGTTCTGTTCTTCTCAGTCAGCCCTCCTTCCTGAGCCAGGCCACACTCCGCAATGGCACCCCCCTTCGACATCTTCAGTACACATTCAGGAAGGTGAACAATTAAATACTTACATATGAGAGTGTTAGAACCAAACCAAACTATAACTTACAATAATAAGTTTCTCGGCGGAGTGTAGATGACCCAAGAAAGTTGAACTCAAGTTATTCTTCCGATAACTGCGGACATTAATCAGGAATGATAAGTTTTTGGGTTCCTTAAATAAAAATAAAAAATTTGTTCAACTTCTATATTTTCTAATTGCAACAGTAAACAATTTAAGAAGTAATTTGCAAAACTGCATTTTATGTGAATCATTTGTCAACTAGGGTTTTATCTCTTTCTCTTAAATAATAGGAAAAACTTTCTTAACGATTCATTTGAATTGTCTCTTTATGTCCCTTATTCAATTCAAAATCAGGTTCCACATTTTCAGCCGATTAATCTATTTAATTAGGAATAGTTTTAATATTCCGAACACTTTCATCTGTTGATATTTTTTAATTAAATACAAGAAGTGGCAAAATACCTATCGCAAATTTTGTTTATTCTCTTCATTAATTAATCGGTATTTTTTTAACAATAACATTCTATTATACTTGCTGCATTAACGAGTAGAATTCTTTTCTAAAGGTTCTAACACAAACATGACGAATTATTATATTGGTATGTATAGTAAGAACATCGAATTATACCTGTAATTTATGCTTCACTATAAAATTTACGACATTCTTTGATTACTTTATCAAATACTTAAAGAAATATACTTTGGGGGGGGGGGGGGGGGGGGGGGGGGGATATATGCCGACAATAAAAAAAAATGGTCTTAAATAAAATAATCATGTTTTTGCCGTTAAAATTGTGATGAAATTGAAGTGAAGCTACATCATTTACGATATACCAAAATCGTTCTTCCGGCATGTGAATGTTTTAAAAAACTTGGCGTAGGTCGTTATCCGGCCTTTGATTGCTCCATAATGTCTTCACATCTATTTCCTTGTTTTTCACATCTTCACCTAAATTCGTTAATTTAGAATTTTTTAACTGTAAAATGAATAAATAATAAAACTATCTTCATATTTCACAAAAAAAAAAAAAAAAAGGGAAGGAGGTACCTCAGTGAACCACGGTTTAAAATACTGATGTTATTTTATTGATGTTATTATACTGAAGTTGTTATTATTAGGTGCAGATTTTAATAACAAAACCGTATGAATAACTATTTCATAGCAATGCCATGTTGCGAAATATTATTTTGCAGGGTTAGTTCCGTGACGTTTTTCTTTTGGCAGGTGTTTGGTGAAGAGGCCTCCCAGAAGGAGATTTTCGACGTGGTCGCTCTGCCTCTGGTTCGCAACGTTGTGGAGGGGCGAAGCAGCCTCCTCTTCACCTATGGAGTCACTGGTAGTGGGAAGACACACACGATGACTGGGAGTCCAGAGGATGGCGGTGTGATGCCCCGGTGTCTTGATGTCATCTTCAACAGTATCCAACCCTATCAGGCAAAGAAGTTCATCTTCAAATCGGACAAACTGAACGGGTTTGAGGTTCAGTCTGAGACGGATGCAAAGTTTGAAAGGGACCATGTTCTCTTCTCACACATATCTCAGACTAAAGGTGGCCGTGTCAAAATGTCAGTATAACTATCTACTTTTATTGCAAACATGTAAATGTTAATTCCACAGCCTTACAAAGTATAGAGGAAGTTATGTAATCGGTCGAAAATTCGATGCCGAGTTTTCAACAGAATTTCAAATTTAGAGGACATAACCTTCAGAGTGGGGGTACAATTGAAAAATCCTAATAACTGCTGATATAATGAATTTATCGACTCAAAATATACTATGAGGATTTATGAGCCTATATGTAAGTCAACTATTGAATATTTTCGCAAACGGTTGACTGGTTTTGAATGAGGAGCGAAATGTTAATTGATTAATTCGTTCTGGGAAAGTTACGAAATCATTACCAAAGCAATAAGTGTACTCTACCTTAAACCTTTTTCAGGCCAGTAATGTTTACGTAAAACACTCAAATGGTTTGGAAATAGTAGTCTCAGTTTAACAATTATTATTTTTGAAAACTGACATAATTGCAGAGATATTGTGAAATAATTCAAATGGACTTGAAAAATAAAATAAAACTGGTTTATTTAATATGTTGTCTAATTTCACTAACTATATATACATGGGAGTACTTTCGGTATTTCTACCATCCTCAGCCAAAAGCATAAGAGATAAGACTTATCTCTTAATAGGATCCCATCCCGTCTTATCTCTTATGCTTTTGGCTGAGGATGGTAGAAATACCGAAAGTACTCCCATGTATATATAGTTAGTGAAATTAGACAACATATTAAATAAACCAGTTTTATTTTATTTATTAACTATGGACTATTATTATTTTTGAAAACTGACATAATTGCAGAGATATTGTGAAATAATTCAAATGGACTTGAAAAATAAAATAAAACTGGTTTATTTAATATGTTGTCTAATTTCACTAACTATATATACATGGGAGTACTTTCGGTATTTCTACCATCCTCAGCCAAAAGCATAAGAGATAAGACTTATCTCTTAATAGGATCCCATCCCGTCTTATCTCTTATGCTTTTGGCTGAGGATGGTAGAAATACCGAAAGTACTCCCATGTATATATAGTTAGTGAAATTAGACAACATATTAAATAAACCAGTTTTATTTTATTTTTCAAGTCCATTCGAATTATTTCACAATATCTCTGCAATTATGTCAGTTTTCATTCATAAACAACTATGGCCGCAGTGACCTCTACTGGCCACTATACAAAGAACATACACTTCACTAATGGCGTCAAACCCCTTCACATATACCCCATTGTCTTTATAAAGTTTATTTCACTTTCGGTCTTAACTGTTGGTGTTGAATAAATAATTAACTTTTAATAAATACATGTTATTAGTGACAAGAAGGACTCGGACCCAGACCTGGCAGGGCGGACAAGAGACCCGGACAAGGTGGCCTCTCTGGATGCTGACAGTGCCTATGCCGTCTTTGTCACCTACGTCGAGATATACAACAACAGTGTCTACGATCTGCTGGAGGATCTGTACAACGATGCACCCAGACCTAAGTAAGTGCATATCCTTAAAGGGCCATATATCATATTATTCAAAGGCGCCTGAACATTCGATTTAGTGTATATAGCAGTTACAAAAAATAATTGCATTTGGTTTCTGAAAGAATAATAATGATGATAAAAAAATCTATGAAAAATTAAATGCACCATAGCAAAAAGTTGTGCACAGTAATTAAAGTTCAGTAGAAAACATATTATTCACAGTAACACGACAGAACCTCGAATTCCTTTAACATTATTTGTTATCATTAAGAAAGTAACAATAAATGACGACTACAATGAGGATTAAAATCAAGGAACTTGTAGACGTGTGGATTGCATGACGCGAGGACGACAAAATGAGCTCTCTTTTGACTTATATATCAGGTAAGTATAAAATTAATTCTGATAATTTGTCTAATCTTTCAGAAACACTTTCAACAAAGTTTTTTAGAAAGTTTAATCTAAGATGGTCTGAATCACATAGGATGAAAGAACGTTTTATCAGAACAATTGCTATTTTGAATGGACAGAAACAGGACGCTTCAAATTTACGCCAAAACGTAGAAGATCCATCAATAGGTAGACCAAAAAAATCATTTTTTAAATTCATCACTGAAAACCAAACAAAGAAGAACTCAAGAAATTAACGAGAGGTTTTCACGGGAAGAAATTCATTTTACATTGGAATTCAACCTTAGCCAATCTGGCAAAAAACATATTGCTGATCAGTTAAAGAAACTTATGGCTCAAGTTGATGATACTGATACATATTATTGTGGAGAAGAAGAGCAGGGAGTAACTGACAGGTTTTCTAAAGAAGAGGCACTGGCATTATCTGTAGACGCAAGGCTAGCAAAATTTCAATATAAACTTCTCCGCAAAAAAGCAATAGAAAAAAGAAAGTTTCTTTATACACCTTATCATAACATTTTGGAAGCTAAAAAGGAATGTTATCCCACTATTGAAGTAAGTGAAAAAGGTGCCTCTATAGGCCTTCAAGACTTATAGTAGAGTCCCGCTAATCCGGACTAGATGGGACCGGACCCCGTCCGGATCAGCGAGACTATTGTACTTGATTTGATGGCTAAAAAAACTATTTAGTTCTCTTTTTCAAACAGGGGTCCTTTCAAATGAAAATCAATTTGAATTAATTTCTAAATGGGGCTGTGATGGTTCCTCTGGTCACAGTTGCTATAAATCGAAGTTTGGTGAAGAAGATGAACGTTTTTTATGGTTTCCCTAGTTCCTCTCCAGTTAAGCTCTTCAACAAGTATGATCGAGACTCATAAATGGTAAAATCGGCATCCATCTTCGACCAAATATTGTAGGCCCATAAAGTTTGAATTTTCAAAGGAAACTAACTGCAGATAAAATTATTTCCGAAGTAAGTTCTGTAAATGAACAAATAAGCAATTTAAAGCCCACGGATTTTCATTTGAATGACGTATATTATCAAGTCAACCATCAACTTCACCTAACAGCTCAACATGCAGTTTTAGGAACGACTTCATCTGCAACTTGCCCTATTTGTGACTGCAAGCCATCAAAAATGAATAATTTGTCCAGTGTTATGGCTAGAGAAGTACATTCCGACTCAACTAAATATATTCTTTCCACATTACGTGCCTGAATAAGATTTATGGAGAGCTTGCTCCATATAGCATACGTATTGGATTTCAAAAAATGGAGTGCTCGAACCTAGGAAAATAAAGAAACATTAGCTGGAAAGAAAAAACTAATTCAATCCGCTTTAAAGTAAAAATTTGATATAATGGTCGATAAACCAAAGCAAGGTTCCGGTACTTCTAATGATGGGAATACGGCGAGACAATTTTTTAGGAATTGGGAGATAGTATCCCAAATACTGGTATCGGTCCGTATGACATCTAGATCTCTAATTTCAAGTTCACTTGTACAATCTTTTCTTGAGTTCAGATTACCTTGAAACGTGATATTTCATGGAAAATTGACTTTTCGCTCGATTATGATACTACTGTGAAAATTATAAGAAGAAAAAAGGCATATTCAGGCATAACAAAAATTATTTTTTTCCTCAGTTAATTCTTGATTTAATTTTTTTTTAATAGGCCTCTTCAAACGAAAATAGTCAGAGAAGACCCAACGCACAATATGTACGTGCATGGAGTGACGGAAGTGGAGGTGTACTCTCCCGAAGAGGCTTTCGAGGTGTTCTACAAGGGGCAGAAGAGACGACGAGTGGCCCAGACTGCACTGAACGCGGAGTCAAGTCGGGCTCATACTGTCTTCACAGTTCGGGTCGTCCAGGTAGCTATACTCGATCACGAGGTATCGTGATTACTTTATATAAAAGTCGTCGGTGAGTCACCGGCAATGTACTTCCCCAATTAAGTGTTTGCTCTCCTAAGACCAATTGAATGATTTGGCTGAAAATCAAGAGATGTCTTCTTTTCCCCTGACTTTTCCATTCATATAAACTAACATTGCGCACTTTTACCGGAACTTTTTCTGTATAAAAAACTCAGTTAATGTTTTAATAATTATCAGTAACTTCTCACCTTGTATGTTCTTTATGAATATATTAATACTTTAAATAGATTTCAATTGAATTCAATGGATTTTTTCTAGCCTTTTTGTAGACAACAACAGCTGTTTTTGCACAAAATTCTTTTTACTATGTGTTCTTTGTATGTTGAAGAATATTTTTATCCAAAAAAAGTCAAAGTTTGTACGTTAGAACACTGAAAAAAACGGCTTAAAAAAATTCGTGTCCGATGGTAAACCGAAAAGGGCTTCGCCCGGATTTTTACATTTGAAATCGAAAAATTCTATTTTGCGCGAGAATTTTGTCTCTCAATTGATTTCAATGGGGATTTCGTTTTTCGGTGATTATTCCTCCGTGGTATGTTCGATTTCAGATTTTTTTAGTAGTAAACCGTCACCGTGTCCACTACCATCGTGGCAAATTTCAATGTGCTCGGTAAAGGGGTTTAGGAGGAGTACGAGTACAACGAAATACATGAGTCGCCTAAGAAAGAGCTTCGTAAACTCAGCTCAATAAAATGGAATGTATGTATGTATGCTCTCTATACATTCACTCACCCTTGGTCCCAATAGACACAACATTTCATATATAGCACCCTAAGAAGGCCTGTTCATTCATAGAGCATGCAGTAATCGGCTGAATTCTTCAACACGTTTGAAAGCACTTTGAGAAACGCTTAAAAAATACCGAAATGCACATTTTCGTGCCAAGGTTCTTCTGTTTCTTTAAGACAAGAGAGAAGTGTCTTCAACTCAAAAACTCTAATAGTCGTCAATGTAATAATACACATTTTTCAGCCAAATTGATCAAAAATAAGAGAGTTTAGAGGGAGAATGAAAATCGAACTTATAAGAAGTAATTCTAGGTGGTGAAGAACATCGCTGGTGATCCACCGACCACTTCTGCTCATAACTTTCAGTTTTACGGTGTATACCTATTTGGTCAGAAATTCGATGCGGAGTTTCATGTTTTTCGATCTCCTAATTCCATAAATGAAAAAAAAAAAATTCTGTCCATTTGTATGTATCGGTGAACACAATAACTCCCAAAGAAGTGAATATATCGACACGAAATTTTATATATATATCATCCAGAATCCTCGTGAGTATGACACAACCTTATTTTACTATTGTACTTTAACTAATGGCTCCTGATTGGATGTAGGCGCCGTTGGACGAGAATGGGGTGGCGGTGGTCTCTGACAAGAAGTATGTGAAGATCGGTCAGCTTTCCTTGGTGGACCTGGCCGGGAGCGAACGGTCCGCAAGGACCAAAAACACGGGACAGCGGATCCGGGAAGCTGGTAAGTTGTACATCAGGCTACTCTTCCGGTATATACTTATGAATATATCATTCTTTTTAAGGGTTCCGACCACAAAAGTAATCCCATTAACGAGTGTAACGTTTGTCTTGTCTTCGCTTTCCCCTCTATATCTTGGAAATAGTTGAAGTTATACGAGCATAGCTGAACCTTTGCACAAAGATAATATAAGATGTGAATAAATAAGGAAAAACGAGAATAATTTGGTGGAAAGACAATACAAAGAAAGAAGATATAGTATTTCCAGGTTGTGGGATGTAGCTATGATGATACTTAGAGGATTTGCATAGGTTACAAGACAGGGATAGGTTAAAAGACTGTTTTATATTTGTTGGGCGAGTATGTCTTTGACTCATATCATGTGGAGGTGTCTATTAAATTGACTGTTATAATAATTACATTTTCAGAATTTATATATATATATATATATATATATATATATATATATACATTTTATTATTTACCCGACCGAGGTCCTTAGTTTATTTTATCTGGGAGGTAAAATAAACTTAAGCATGCCGTCCTTCGGATGGGACATTAAGCGATGGTCCCTAGCCTGTACGATGTCAGATACTCTTTAAGACCCCTGCTCTGGATGAATAAAAATTTAGGACTCTCACCAGTAGAGTCGGGCTCATGTCCACTAGAGTGACGAAAGAGCGCTCTGGTAGTAGGCGATATGACCCCTCGTATGACCCAGGCATGAGTCATAAAACCTAACCTAACCTATATTTTGTCCTTTTTTTTTTAAACATTTCTCTAAAATGACTCATATATATTTTTTTTTTTCTTCTAAAAACTAGCGCCCCTACAAAACCTCTCAACATTGCGCACTCAAATCCCTTCAAACCGAGACTCGGTCAGAGAGTTTGGGACGCCACTGAGAGACCTTTTCTCCTGGTTGACAAAAGTGAAGTATTTTAAATTGGAGGTGTCATAAAATTCGGTTACTTATTAATAAATTTTATGTCAAATTGAGTTGATTTTCGATTATTTCTTGTATCTCGGACTTAGTTAAAGTAACAAGAAAGGTTATGTTCTCCCAGGGAAATCTTCAATAACCAGTTCTCCATAATATGATTTTTTTTATTTTTCAGGTAACATAAACAACTCTTTGCTGACCTTGCGAACGTGTCTGGAGCTGTTGAAGGAGAACCAGACAGGGTCGAACAAGATGATCCCCTATCGGGAGTCACGACTGACACATCTCTTCAAGAACTACTTCGACGGAGAAGGACAAGTCTCCATGATCATCTGTGTCAGCCCTGCTGTTGAGGAGTACGATGAAACTATTGTAAGTTGACATTCATCTTACACTCTCTTAGAGGGAGATGGGTAGTGATCAGTGATTGGAAAATAATGATTCTAATCACCGTATTGCGAATCACCATCAATCTTTTTTTTATTATTATTAACCTCGCTCTCTTCTATTCTCCAAATGTCTGTAATAATCCACTTGTTTTGAGTGTAAAGTATTATATAACATTATGTTTTATTAGAAGGGAGTCTGTCTAATTGGATATAAGCTTATCCGTGATTGGATAAGACTTTGCAAAGTACTGCTTACACAATTTGATTTGTATCTGTTTGATTTAGTAAATTTTTATTTTCCAGAAAAAAATGGAAGTTGAAGGGAAATCCCATGTCACTGGACGCCAATTTGTCTTATTTTTAGTTCTTCATCTAAAAGAAGTTTGGTCAGAAATTCGATGTTTCACAGTTTTTGACCCCCTGCCTCCGAGAATGGAAGAAACTTCCTATCTCTCTATTTGTGTGTGTGTGTGTGTGTGTGTATGTGCTATTGAACACGATAACTTCCTATAGAATGGATATGTAGGTACATTTTGTATGTATATCCAAAACAACATAAGGACGACATCTATTAATTTTCGAGGGCGCCGTTAGCTAAGTGGTATGCGTGCTTGCCTTCTGAGCTCAAGATCGTGGGTTTCAAACCCGACCGAGGCCCTTATTTCATCTGGGAGGTAAAATAAACTTAAGCACGCCGTCCTTCGGATGGGACGTTAAGCGATGGTCCCGAGCCTGTACAATGTCAGGTACTCGTTAAAGCCCCCCCCACTCTAGGTGAATAAAAGTTTAGGGTAGGCAACATTTAGGACTCCCACAGTAGAGTCGGGCTCATGTCCATCAGAGTGACGAAAGAGCGCTCTGATAGTAGGCGATATGACCTTGTAGTTAAAGCCCGGGCATGACTCATAAAACCTAACCTCTATTAATTTTCAGACAAATTGGGCAAAGGGAATGAGAAGATTAGGGAGGTCAACTTAACACAACAACCCCAACAACTGCAAGTAATGTGCATCGACACGAAATTTTATATGTAAATTCAAAACCCTATAGGATGGATTTTCATCGAAATCGCCCGAAGGGAAAAGGGAAGGTTGAGAGGAGGGGGAAAACTCAAAAACTCTAATATCTGTAGATTTAATGAAATTATTGACAGGAAATTTAGTATGAGAATTCAGAAGTCTCTGAGAGATACTTACAGAGTTTGGAACAAATCTGTTTTAGAGGGAGAGCGAACACGTAGTTTATTAAGTGGCGTCTGGGAATTGCATTGCCTGTTATTCACCTATTTTTTTTTTTTTTTTTTTCAAATTAGCAAGTGCTGAAGTTCGCTGAGATGAGTCAAGAAGTGCAGCTTAGTCGAACACCAGCTCGACCCACCAACTTGGTGCCGTCCACCCCCACTAGAAGGAAGCCCCACCAGGTAAACTGTATTAGTTTAATGTGTGTGCAGGGGCGTAGCCAGGAATTTGAGCAGAGGGAGGGGGGGGGGGGGGGGCAAAGTTAGGCTACGAGGGTGGGGGGTATAGACTCCCGGGGGCACAGCCCGCAGTTTCCGTGGTTAGCGTTGCACACTTTTTGTTATTAATTTGGGAGACTCTGACCCCCTGAGATAACCACTGGCTGTAATACTTAAATTGACTTTACATGAGCAGCAAAAATTCAAAGCGCAGCTGCAGTAAATGTACGCTATGGTTTCTGTGCTTTTAGAATTAAATTCATGCATTTGCTGCTGCTGCGCTTTGGGTTTCTACTGCGCATGTAAAATCAGCTTTAAGAGTATAAAGTATAACATACATGACGATTTTGAGCGAGGAAATAAAACGATCGAATTCATGTATATTTAAATAAATGTAATATGACTTGTTTTGTACATGTACATTTATGTAACAGCTGATTGCTGATTTTGGAATCAGACCCACGGGAAATTTGAAGATCCTATTGGTAACTAGCAAGCAGTCCATGTTTATAAAAACGATTTTTTTAGTTTATTTAATTTTTATCTTGGTTTTTTGCTCTGGCCCCCTGGCTATGCCCCTATGTGTGTGTATGCCAAAATAGGAGGAGTTGTTACTAATCAAGGAGAGGCCAGCTACAGAGTGTGCCTTTTATGTTTCCGCGCTCCCCATTGAATGTTTTGATAGATCGCTCAATCAGCTGTTGGCTTATTCCATGTCCATTCAATCAAAGGTTGAACCTCAGATTTTCTGTGGATACGTTCAACCTAGTCACAATAAAAAAAATATATAGATTAAAAATTTTTTTAAACAATTGTTCCACAGATATGGGCATATAAAAGGCGAAAAAAGCTCAAAATTGGGTATGTTTTGGATGTTTCAAATTGCTATAACTTGGAGTATATTAAAGCTATGTGAGCTCATTTTAGTGGTTTCGAATATAGCTTTTAATTTGATGAACTATAACTATATAACTATTCCTTGAATAATCTTCCCAAGGAGTTCAAAATTTTTATGGATACTTTGTCATTTATTTTTATTACCATATTTTGCGCAATTGTAAATATTTATCCCACAAGCCAAGAATAGTCCGTTAAGAAACTCAGGAATACAGGATAGAGAATTCTCCCCATAATTCTTAAGAATGTTCTGTTAATTGTGTCTACTTTCTAATATATTTTTTTTTAATTTTATTTTTTAAGGTATTGAAACAACCATTGCTGAATGTTGACGCCGTGATTGAAAAAGATTCTGAAAACAGTGTGCCTTTCAGAACTCCCACAACACCACTGGATGCGTAAGTTTGTTTGGTCTCACCTTCCGGCGGAACATTTTGTGAATAGTTAGTTATTGTAACTCATGCCCGGGCATTAACTATGAGGTCATATCGCATTCTAAAAGACCGCTTCTTCATCATACTCTATATTTTGCTACCCAGGTTTATTCAACTAGAGTGGGGCTCTATAACGAGTCGAGTACTCGACATCATGGAGGCTCGGGCGTGCTTTTTACCTTCCAGATGAGTGCCTCAGCCGGGTTTCGAACCCGAGATATTGAGCTCAGTAGGCAAGCATGCTACCGGCGTCCTCTTACCTATGAAAATAGGTACACTTCACTTCCCATTAACCCAGGGTAATAATGAGAGCGGGTGCCATGGATAAAACAGAATATCAGTTAATCCAAAGACTAAAGTAAACCCGACGTTTTACATGGAGGAGGTGAAAATCTTCTCCGATAGTCAAGCAGCACTCCAAGCACTTGCCAGCGCAGAAATCAAATCAAAGCTGGTAAGAGAGTGCGCAAATCAGTTAAACATCCTAGGAAACCGCAAGAAGGTTGGACTCTATTGGGTTCCCGGACATTCGGGGATCCAGGGAAACGAAGAGGCGGACCGACTAGCCAAGGAAGGTTCAAGTAAACCTTTCATGGGGCCAGAACCGGTGCTGGGAGTATCTCGGGAGACATACCGAACCCGAATCAAAGAATGGACTAAGGACCTTTTGGAGCGTACTTGGAGAGAAAAGACCACATGCAGGCAATCGAAGATGTTCCTGGGAGGGGAGTCCAGGGTTCTGAAAGACGAGATCCTGAACCTCAAAAGGAACGAGCTCAGGCAACTGACTGGAGTTCTCACAGGACATGGTCCGTTCAATAGACACCTACACACTGTGGGAGTCAGGGACAGTCCTACCTGCGATAGATGTGGGGAAGAAGATAAACGGCGGCACACTTCCTGGGTATCTGCTCGGGATATGCGCGAATAAGATTCCACATCTTTGGTAGAGATGCAATCGCAGAGGAAGACTTTAGAAGATTGGACTATGAGAGCATTCTTAGGTTCATTAAGGAAACTGGGAGACTGAGCACTCCATGAAGGACTTGGGTCAGGTAGTATAAGTTAGTATAAATATAGGCATATAGGTAATATAATAAGGGGGAAGCCAAGCGCTTCCAGGGAAGGGATAAAAGCACTGAGTGCTTAGGTCCCTAGGTGTAATGCACCAGCCCACCATAGATATATATATAAACCCGACGTTTTTCTTTAGAAATGTAGGTTAATGAGGTCAAATTATGACGAGAAGGACTCACAGAATCCAGAGCAGAGAAATATTCATTCATTAATATAACCTTACAGGAATCTTACACCAGTTTCTTTCTCCTCACGTATTCTTCTTTCTCTTCCTTTGAGTTAATAGTATGGTAAGGGTAATTTTTATTCATTTTATGGTCCTTCATCTTTCTTATTGATTTTAAACTTTTTCACATGCTCGAAAATATCCCGGTTAAGCTGCAGCACTGATCCGCCATAGGTAAATTGGAAGTAGAATATATCACTTTTCTTTGTTTAATTTTTTTAGTAATTCCGGCAATAACTTTATCGAAAATAATAACTTTTTTTTTGTTTTCAGATTTAGTGACATTCCAGGAGTGAGTTTTGTCGAAAAGGATGATGATTCTTCTATGAAGAATCTGATTGGTTATCTAGAGACAAACTGTGATATGTACAACAATTATGTGAACAATTTAAACAAAGGATGTATGTATTCATTATTTTTCTATTTATATAATCTCTACTTTGGAACAATATATCGATTCTATATATATATATCTGTAATTTGGAATAATATATCGAATATTTTCGTTTCGCCATCATTCCATGACAAAGTCCTACGTTAGTGAATGTTTCGAAATGTTTTCCAACATTTATTTTCATAAGTTATAACCTAAAAAAATAAATTCGTCGGTGAATCAATTCCCAGTTCATATATTTATTTGTTATGAACAAAATTTTCAACTCCCTCTTAACCCTCCTCCGATCCCTCATTTCTCTTCGCTCTGATTTGACTGGAAAGATAGTTCATATGTGATAATAAGACGTGGCACGATAATAAAATACGTTGTGATCCGACTGTTTCTTTATTTTGACCAGAACCGGTTTTCAACGGAACAGCGTCATCATCACACAACACAGCGGTTGACACTGACCAGTTGTCCTTTAACCTCTGTGCTGTGTAGGTAGTATGAACCACTGATGATGACGCTGTTGCGTTGAAAACCGGTTCTGGTGAAAATAAAACAGTGAAAAGACAATTATTAGATTATTATTTCTATGAGAAAAGATAGTTGTCATTATTCAAGGATTCTGGATCCATACACAAAATTTCGTCTCAATACATTGGGAGTTATTAGGGTTTTAGAGTTAACACCCTCCCTTTGAGCGTTTTGGCTGAAAGTTAACATTATTATGGAGTTTTGGAACTTCTTATAAAATTTCATGTCGATACATCACTTATATCTGCAGTTATTCTTTTTTTTTTTTTAGTTAAGCCCCTTTCATAAATTGCCCTCCTTCTGTCTGGCTGATTTAGTTGAACATAAATAGGTGTGTGTTTTTGGATCTACATACAAAATTTCGTTTTGATGTATTCATTTCATCTGGGAGTCTTCTGGAAAAAAGTATAACTCATAAAGAAATCCACCTACAATACAATAAAAATATTGGAATCTTCTCGGTAACGGATTTATTTTTTTAATTGTTTAAAAAGTAAAAAAAAATAACTATAATTTAAAAGTCGTGTTTCGTATTTAAAATATTTCATTTTTGCTTCCTATTCTACTCGTATTTTAATGACAGAGGTCCTCCACCAGTATCCTAAATTTCTATCCTAATTACTATTGGTTAATATTTTCCATTTTATTAATTTTTTTAGTTATATACTATTTACTTTATTAATATTTATACTTTGCTCTCTTTCTTATAACACAGAATAATTGTTTATCTCATATTTGTTTATATTCTAAGATTTAATTACAGTTGATTTATGCAATTTATAAGCTGTTTTGTTGTAGACAATTACCATGTTATGGTTTATTAAATTGGTCTCGTCTAACAATATTTAGGTTTTTTTTTTTTTAATCTTGTTTGAAAATGTACCTGGTTTATCAGGGAGAAGGGATAGGAATGGAATTATTAATAGCGAGAAACACATCACAGGTCCAAGTTATTGGTGAAAAACTGTAATTTTACACATATTTTTGTGCAGAAAAACAGTCCAAAATTCCTCAGCCATATCAAGGGGATTATCACTTCTTTAAAATGTTTAATATACTAATATTATTGAATGTGCCAGTAGCTCAGTGGTATGCGTGCTTGCCTTCTGAGCTCAAGGTCGTGGGTTCGAAACCTGGCCGAGGCCCTTAGTTTATTTTATATGGGAGGTAAAATAAACTTAAGCACGCCGTCCTTTGGATGGGACGTTAAGCGATGGTCTCGAGTCTGTACGATGTCAGGTACTCATTAAAGACCTCTGCCCTAATTTAGGACTCCCACAATGAGTCGGGCTCATGTCCATCAGAGTGACGAAAGAGCGTTCTGGTAGTAGGCGATATGACTTCATAGTTAAAGACCGGGCATGAGTCATAATAACTAACTATTAATATTATTTTCAATTTGACCCCTTCTTAGACCAAGATTTCCGTGAGCAGCTGTTGAAATCAGAGCGTGACACCTTCATGGCCACTCAAGAAATGAGATCAATGAAGTCTCTCTATGAAGTGGAGAAAAATAAGGTTGGTACTGCTCGAATATTATAAAGAATGTATTGAAAAATTCAAAATGAAAAGACTGTTACTGTTTTCATGATTATTGTTTTGCTGATGGTTGTTTTCCTGATTATTCTTTGCTGATGATTTCTTTTTTATGGCTGAAATTGAAGGTAACACTCCATATAATCTCTTTCTGACAAAAAATGACGGGACTCGAGCTATGAGCATGAATGTAGGATTTTTTTAATGAATCGTTCTCCCATTTCTCTCTCTTTTGTTGGTTCGATTCTCTAAAGAACGAACCTCACCTGGTAAACGGCAGGCACCTCAGCTAGTATATGATGATACGGATTTTTCACCGTCCAAGATAATGACATTAAAATTTTATATTGACCAGTCTGTGGAAGTAAATTAAGTAAAACCTTTCTAGCCGTTTTTCGAAATTCGAATAAATGGAATTTCAAAATTGCCTGCCAAAAGTATGAAACTCTCAATTTTCTTGTCTTGTATGAATAGGATCAATTTGAAATAAATAAATAAAACAAACTTATTTTTTGAAATATTGTCTATTCCACTAAAGATATATATATACATATATAACTACCGGTTTCGGCTTTATACCATCGTCAGGTCTAGTTATGAACTAAGTTCTAGTTCATAACTAGACCTGACGATGGTATAAAGCCGAAACCGGTAGTTATATATGTATATATATATCTTTAGTGGAATAGACAATATTTCAAAAAATAAGTTTGTTTTATTTATTTATTACAAGTCTCCACAATATGTCCGCGTTCCTCAACTTAGAAGTTGTCAATTTGAAATGACAACTTTAATTAAAAATGTTCTTCAGTTCCAGGAAACAATACAGTACAATAGCCAATGAAAACACTTTTTGTTTCGCTTTTATTTCGCTTAAATAAGTCAAAAGATCGAATGAATAAAACAAACTTATTTTTTGAAATATTGTCTATTCCACTAAAGATATATATACATATAACTACCGGTTTCGGCTTTATACCGTATGGTATAATATATGGTATAAAGCCGAAACCGGTAGTTATATGTATATATATCTTTAGTGGAATAGACAATATTTCAAAAAATAAGTTTGTTTTATTCATTTATTACAAGTTTCCACAATATGTCCGCATTCCTCAACTTAAAAGATCGAAGTCGAAACTTTTGAAAGAATTATATTGTTTATTATTTGCTGTTTAGGCTGTTGAGTTGGAAGAAAAACTTCAGAGTAACTCAAGCGAAATGAACTCTATGAAACGGAAATGTGGAGACTTCGAATTGAGCATGAAGAGACTCCGACGAGAGGTGAATAATGTTTATTGAAATTGGGGTAACATATATATTTGGTTGTAAAAAGTTAATTTTGTTTTAAATTTACAAGTAAGACTTTACAGAAGAGATATTTGAGGAACATGTAGTACCATTTGTGCCCTACATCGGTGAGAGATTCTGGCTAATGCAGGATAATGCCAGGCCCCATAGAGCACGTATTGTGGATGAGTGCTTTGTGTGGCCGCCACGGAGTCCTCATTTAAATCCAATAGAACACGCTTGGGACCAACTTGAGCGATATGTACGACGGCGGAACCCGGGTCCTAGCACCCTAGAAAGGGCTGTTGTCGAAGAATGGGAAATCCTTCCTCAGGATTCGATCAGCAATCTTTTTCAGGGGATGCTGGCGTTTAACGAACGTGATTCGTGCCAGAGGTGGAAACACTCGGTATTAAACAGTAAAAATTATGTTTTCTTTAAAAGTTTTTTTACAATTAAATTTCATTTTCAAATGACTAATTTTTTTAATGTGAAAAATATGAATAAACCTTATTACATTAAAAATCCTAAGGTGGTGCGTTAATTTGGTCCATCAGTGTATATTAAATATATATATTTTGAGTTATGGGCATAGGAAGAACCATTCTCACATATACTTTTAGCGGGTAGAACGACAGAGCTGAGCTTGAACTGCTCGCCGAGAAAAACAATTATTGCTGCAAGAATGTCATGCAGTGAGGGTAGTTATGAGGTTAAGGGAGAAACTGCAGTATGGCATGTAGCTATATCTGTACATTCTCTCTTTTATATTGTATTCTTTCAATAAAACATGCTGATAAGATATATTATGCATCAAGTCACACGTCAAAAGTTTGAATTGCTTCTCCTGAAAAATCTCATTTTTTGAATTATTTCACTATGGCAGCAAATGAGCGATATATTATTATTATAATAAATGAATTATTTTCAGTTGACAGATAAAAATATGGAGATGAGGCACGTTAAATTGGAATCTGATAAAATGTTGGAAAAATATAAAAATGATGTTGCTGAAGCTGAAGAAAAACTTAACGTTGAAATGCAGAAGAAACTGCAGAGTCAAAAATCAGCCATTGAGGTAGGTCTGAAGAGTTGTACTGGTTGGAAATAAGTAGGATATGATACTTTTGGGACACTCTTCTTATAATTTCGAGGAATCTGTAATATTGTGTTTGATGTTTATTATAGACAAAAGGTTCCCCCCTCCCTCCCCCTCCACTTTCTACCTTACTTGCCTTTATTACAGAGAAACATTTATATTAATATTGTAAAAATTGAGAAGACATTGGTATATAGCCCTGGCTACGTTGGTTCCATCTTAAATGTAAACCGTCATTAGATGGAAATTTAATAGGGAATATTTTCACTTTTCCGGCTATACGAAGTATAGGGGAAGTTATGTAATCGGTCAGAAATTCGATGCGAAGTTTTCAACGGAATTTCATGTTTTTCCGACCTTCCAATTACAAAAATGAGAAAAACATTTTGTGTCTGTGAAGGTGATAAGTCGCGATTGAATGAATGTATGTACTTGAAATTTTATAAGTGTATCTAGAACCACATAAGGACGACACATTGATTATCAGCCAAATCGGTCGTGGGGAAGAAAGGATTAGGGAGGAGGCTAACACAAAAACTATAATAACTCACTCTTCCAATCTTATTGATATAATAATTTATGTATACTTATTTGTTTCAGTACGAACTGAAGTCGAAGGACCGTAAACTGAAGGAGGTGCGAAGGATAGTGTCCTGCATGGATCTAGAGAGAGGCAGGGCTGCTGGAGACGAGGGCGGTAGTTGCAGCTCGGAGCCTTCAGGTGGTCCGTCTGTCTGTCCCTCTTTAGGGATCCTTACCTCTAGAGAGGATCCTTCCAGTCCTCCTCCCAGTGTGGCATTGGCCGCGGGACCTTCTGTAGCCACACCACCTCCCGCCTTCCAGACTCCGGCCATGTGTCGCTCCACTGCTCGCAAGGTACCTCAGCACCAATACTCTTCAATAACCACATATTTCTGCCAGGTATCTTGTGGAAGTTCATAATGTAAAAAAAAAAAAACACAATGTGTTTATCATAATGCCCTGTAGAATTCGCTTCGGTTCCAATAGCCGTTGGGGCTGGAAATTATAATAAAATATTTAGGTCAGCCTGGGTTGTTGATTTTTCCCCGCATTTCTTCCAGAGGTGTCTTCTTTTTTTCTTTTTTGACAATATTTTGGGACACTTTCACGTCCCTTCTTCTGGTCACTATGAACACGAACGTTGTTCATAGTGACCAGAAGAAGGGACGTGAAAGTGTCCCGAAATATTGTCAAAAAAGAAAAAAGAAGACACCTCTGGAAGAAATGCCGTAAAAAATCAACATTTCAACATCCCAGAGAGAGAAGTTTAAGAAACACACTGCCTGGGTTGTTCAGTGGCTAGTATAAGTCAATAAAATACAAAATTGAGATTTTGCTGGAAAATTATTTTTCTGAGAATCTCAAAATTCACTCAGAATATAACATTTATCAGATTTCGACTTTAATTAACTATTAGTAGATAGTTTATATCAGCTTTTAAGAAAAAATTAACATTATTAAATTATCCATAACAAATGATTATTTTATATTCGTGAACCTTTTCGAAAAACCAATGAGTCGTTGCGCCGGATTTTCCATTTTCCCGGAAGATTTTCTTGAAGCTTGGAATGTGAGTAACCTAAAGCCTGGAGGGGATGGACTGTTAGCGCAACATTTAATTAATTTTTGATTTTTTGTAGAGGTATTTTTTCTTAAGTTTTCTTTCATTAATTATTCTAATAATTATTAATATTATTATCATAATAACTATGGTCAATATTACTCATGTAATTTATTCTTATGTTTATATTACATCATATTAACAATTTGTGGGAGGAGCCTATGTATGTGGGGGAGTGGGGAATAGTTCGTTTTATGACCGCTGGTCAGTGTTGGACAGATAGTCTTCCATGGTCCTTCAGCCTGTTGACATTAGGGCACTCCTCAAGGCCACCAACTTCTCTCGTCAACCCGGATCGCCTTTCCGTGGACCTCTGAAGTCTGGTACTTGGCTCATCTGGTGTGACGGCGTCCTCAGCCTACTCCCAGATCTTCTCGGCCTTGTTTGGAGATCAGTTCATCAGCCCATCTTCCACATTCACCCCTCCACATCAGGAGAGTTAACTTTGTTTATTTTTGTTTTTCCTTTTAACTACGCCGACTGGCCCTTGTATTTGAAATGAAATATAATTATATCATTTTTCAAAATCTAGTCTATGTTATTTATTAACATAGAATTTGGTGATTCCGGCCAGGAACATATATATTTGTTAAAATATGTATTTGAATTTTGTTCAAAGATGTATTCTAATCCTACTTTGGATTTAATCCTATTTTTGTACATCTAGCTATTTTCTTGTTATTGCGCACCACATACCTGCCTATAACCTTCGTGTTATCATTTATGACAGTAATCAGGTGTTATTATTATGATCTGGAAATAGGTCATAACAAGGTAAATAACATTCTTCTATCCATTAATCAGTGGATTTCTATTTTTATTTTTATGTTGATAGACTCTTCTTATATTATAATCTATTTTTTAAATAGTTTATAGTCTATCATTTTCTTGTGTTAAAATACATAAATATATATTTTTTCAACCTAATATTTTCAGTGGCACTCATTTAGGTTCTTGTATTTGTTTTGATTCTACTAGAAGGTTCAATGTTTGTTTATATTCACTCTAGCTTCTTTTGTTAATTTCAACTTCAGATATATTTATTATTTTAATTTCATTTTCTTAGAAATACTTCGTTTCATTTTCAATTTTCATTTTCTTTTAATCATGGCAAGTGAGGAAGCGGATGTTAATGTTGCTGCTTTCTCCGATTCTCGGACAATAATATTAAGACGCAAACTTTATTCTTTATGTCAAGATATTAAATCTATTCGAGAACAAGGCCGTGCAGCTAAGGTAGATAACAGTCAAACGAATCTATTTCAAGCGATGTTCTCCGATCTTTCAAATCTTCGAAGTGAATTAAACTTTACAAATGAAGCGTTGGAAACATACTTTGTAAATGCTCAGAAAGGCGAGGATTATCCTACGGATAGAGATTCTTTGATTTTATCGAACTCGAAACGTTATATCTATGAGATCCTTATGATTCATACGGAGCTTTGTCCGCCTCCCAGGCCAGCTCGAGAACGAGCAGCTACTCCAACTCAAAATATTTCTGTTATCAACGACACCAGGTCGCGCCTCCCAAAAATTAATATTCCAAATTTTTCAGGCGAATTGACAGATTGGCCGCATTTCAAAGATGTTTTCATTTCTTTAATTCACGATGAACCGACACTGTCTAAAACTGATAAATTTTATTATTTAATTTCTAGTCTGAATGGTGAGGCTCGATCCCTTTTAAAGTCCATACCTGTGACGGAGGCTAATTATGACCTAGCCTGGAAGACTTTGATGGCTCGCTACGATAAGAAGCGTTTCTTAGCTACAGCCTTCTTGGACAAACTTCTCTCATTTAAATCTCACCCAGAGGTTTCCGAAAATTATAAATTATTTTTATCTCATGTGGGTGACAGTATGGAAGCTTTTCAACTTCTAAAAATTCCTCATGAAGCGGAATTTATCTTGTTTCATCTTGCTATTCAATGTCTGGACCAGAGAACAAGGGAAATGTTCGAATCCAAGCATATTAAGGAAGAATTTCCGCGATGCAACGATCTTCTGGAGTTTGTCAGAGACAGACAGCAAATTCTGAAGCTGTCTTCCAGCAAACCCGGTAAGTCGTCTTGCCCGAAGGCAACGAAGACCCATAATAAATCTTCTTCTGTGTTTTTGACGACCAAGAGAGCTTCGAAACCATCGGATGTGCGCACTTTAAAGTGTCCATACTGTAAATTGTCTGGTCATGATTTGACCAAATGTCCCAATTTTTTGAATCTGTCGCCGTCGCAACGCTTCCACTTTGTAAAAACCTTCAAGGGATGTAAATATCATTTAACTTCTGGTCATACTACCGACGAATGCAAATTTAAAATTAGATGTCTCATTTGCCAATCTCTTCACCATTCCTTACTTCATTTTTCAACAAACACCCTCGTTGAAGATACTAGGCCTCCATCTATGGGGACGCCTTCAGGAACTTCGAAATCGATTCTTACCTTTCGTGGTAATTCTTTTGATGTTCCAGCTCAACAAATACTTCTTAGTACTGCTACTGTTTTCATAACAGATGTTCGAGGATGTTTTCATCCCGTTCGTGCTCTCATTGATTCGGGAGCTCAATCCTCATTGGTGACTTCAGACTGTGCTCGGCGACTCCTCTTGACGGTGGCGAGTGATTCCCAACAGATAAGTTCTGTCGGGGACCTTAGTGTTCCGTCCTTAGGAACTACATTTTTTGAGATGAAATCTATTCATCGTAAAGCCCCTCTACTAGGTGTCCGCGCCACAGTTGTCACCAAAATAACGTCGGATCTTCCATCTATTGCAGTTCCGGAAATTATAATCAGAAAAATTAACCCTTCGATCAAATTAGCCGATTTGAATTTTGGACTGCCTCGTCCTATCGACTGCCTTTTAGGTGCGGATATTTACTATAAAATATTGGAAGGTAGACCCATCCCTATTATCGGTACAGATTTAGCCACCATTAAAACATCTCTTGGCTGGATTGTTACTGGTGCCTATTCAGTTGATTTTGAGTCCTTCCCCAGGCCATCGGTTTTGACCCTCACGACGATTCCCTTTATTCACCGTCAACTTGAACGATTCTGGGAATTGGAGGAACCTAGCATTGGAGTTGTGACCGATCCGGAAGAGGAACTTTGCGAAGAACATTTTGCCCGGACTCATCGTCGTTTGACTTCAGGGAGGTACGTTGTTGCTCTTCCATTTAAATCTCCTTCACCATTATTAAGTGATTCAAGATCGCAAGCGTTGAAGCGGTTCTACAACTTGGAAAAGAAATTGTTGAGAAATCCCACATTGAGACGGGAATATATCACTTTTATGGAAGAGTATCTCTCTCTGGGACACATGGAAATCGCTTCCTTTCCTGGGAAATACATAATTCCCCATCATGGCATTTTAAAAGAGACTAGCTCAACAACTAAGTTGAGAGCGGTCTTTGATGCGTCCATGTCGTCGTCGATTTCTACCGGCTCTCTAAATCAACATCTTTTTGTTGGACCGAAACTTCAACTTGATATTGCGGACATCATGCTTAATTTTAGACTTCATCGTATTGTGTTTGTGACGGATATCTGTAAGATGTACCGCCAAATCCTTATCAATGAACCCGATCGTCTTTATCAACATATTTACTGGAGATCGGATCCTGCTGATGACGTTAAAGAATATGAATTGTGCACCTTGACTTACGGGATGTCCTGCTCCCCCTACTTGGCTCTTCGCGTTCTTAAACAACTCACTCTGGATGAAGGTCATCATTTCATCCATGCGTCCAAAGTGTTACGCGAGGACGTATATATGGATGATATTATAACTGGGGCATCAAGTATCGATGAAGCCCTCAGCCTTCAACAACAACTAATTGATTTACTCATGAAGGGTAATTTCGAGCTTCGTAAGTGGGCCAGCAATTCAGAGAGTGTGCTCAAGGCAGTTCCAGAGAAGTTTCATGAAAGGTCTATTTCGCTTTCGAAGGGAGAAGATTGTGTTTTTAAGGTGTTAGGGGTCCAGTGGAATGCTCAGTCAGATGAGTTCTCATATAATATCACCACCCCACGTCCTCAGTGCACTAAACGTGGTGTTCTATCTGCAATTGCGCGTATCTTCGATCCTCTAGGTTATTTAACACCGGTGATATTTTTGGCCAAGCTTATGTTGCAAAATATTTGGAAATTAGGCCTCGGCTGGGACGATCCTCTGCCAACTGAGGTCAAACTTGACTGGGAAAATTTCATGATGGAAGTTCCCCAATTGGTGTCCATCCGGTTATCACGTTTCATCCCGGTGAAACACAGTAACGATTGCCAGTTCGTCGGTTTCTGCGACGCTTCAGAGAAGGGATTCTCGGCCATCATTTATATTAGAACGGTAACGGATGACAATGTTCAAATTTTTCTCTTGAAAGCAAAATCTAAGCTGGCTCCTATAAAACCGCTCTCTATCCCAAGGCTTGAGCTTTGTGGTGCTCTTCTTCTTGCAAAATTATTCAGCTCTCTGAAAAAATTTCGAGACAGAATTTCGATAAATCAAATATTCTTCTTTACGGATTCCGCTATTGTGTTAGGTTGGCTACATACTCCACCTCATTTATTGAAAACCTTTGTGGCCAACCGTATTGTAGAAATTTTACAGTTAATTCCTGAGGTGTCCTGGCGTCACGTGGGCACATTGGACAATCCAGCTGACGCTGCCTCACGGGGTCTCCGCCCATCTCAGATTTTACGTAATGATCTATGGTGGAACGGACCGTCTTGGCTACAACTTCCCGTCCATGACTGGCCAAAGATCGAAAGATTTTGTAGCCGGACAACAGTTTTGCCCGAGCTTAGGGGCGGTATAATTGCTACTCTCAGTTCAAAGGCCGTCCCTGACCTTGTGTCATGGATCGAAAACTTCTCATCATTTATGAAGCTTCTCAGGACGGTATCGTATGTGCGGCGATTCATCCAGAATACCCGCAACTCCAATCTGTGTGGACCTTTGACATTAAGAGAATTGAACGCGGCGGAGACAACCTGTATCCGTCTTATCCAAAATTGTTATTTACCTAACGCTATACACAGTGGCGACGAGGATTATGCCTCCACTAATCTCCGAGGTCTGACTCCATTCTTGGATCCCTTGGGACTTTTGAGGGTGGGCGGTCGTCTTCAACAATCACCTCTTCCTGAAGGTATGAAGCACCCTATCATCCTACCTCATCATTCCCACCTCTCTAGACTTATAATACGTCACTATCACCACTTGTATTTGCATGCTGGTCTAAATCAACTCCATGCCTTGATACGTCAACGTTTCTGGATCCTCTCAGCAAGGCGTTTAATCAGACAAGAGTTATTTAGATGTGACATTTGTTATAAGTTTTCAGCAAAGCCAGCTGAGGCTCTGATGGGCAGTTTGCCTACGTGTCGTTGAAGCTGGCCGAACTTTTATTAATGTTGGCGTCGATTTTGCCGGCCCATTTTCTATCAGGGAGTCTCGGAGAAGAAATGCGCCTGTTAGCAAATCATATTTATGTCTGTTTGTATGTATGACTACTAAGGCTCTTCATTTGGAACTGGTATCTGATCTTTCGACAGCGTCCTTCATGGCCACGCTCGATAGATTCATTTCACGTAGAGGGCTCCCTACTAAAATTCTGTCAGATGGTGGCAGCAACTTTGTCGGAGCGGCAAGGCATCTCTCTGACATGCAGAAATGGTTACATAAAAAATCTGTCCAAGAGGATTTGTCTTCCCATCTACTGACGAGAGGTGTGGAATGGGTTTTTAACCCTCCTTACTCACCCAATTTTGGAGGTATCTGGGAAGCCGGCGTCAAGTGCGTGAAGAGTCATTTTAAACGCGTTCTCAATGATACAGCTTTCACTTTCGAAGAGCTCACCACCTTGTTCGCAAGGATTGAAGCGATTCTAAACTCAAGACCTCTTTGTGCCTTAACATCAGATCCTACTGATCTAGACATTCTTACTCCAGGTCATTTCTTGATTGGGACAGCTCTAACAACGAGACCAGAAGTCGACTTTACGGACAGTCCTGAGAATCGACTCACCAGATGGCAACTCGTACAACAAAGAGTTCAACACTATTGGCAACGATGGAGGAATGAATATCTTACAACTCTCCAACAACGACCAAAATGGTTTAGAACTACTTACCATCCTCATGTCGGTGATTTGGTTCTTCTTTGGGACAAACATTCCTCACCTGCTCAATGGCCTCGCGGAAGAATAACTGACGTCTTCCCAGGTCCCGACGGAATTGTTAGGGTTGTAAGTGTTCATACTCTTAAGGGTATTTTTAAACGTCCCCTATCTAAGTGTGTGCCACTGATTCCCCAATCGGGTGACTCAGAGAAGTAATTTCTTTAAATTTTTTTTCATATAAAATTTGGTGGGCGGTTATGTTAGCGCAACATTTAATTAATTTTTGATTTTTTGTAGAGGTATTTTTTCTTAAGTTTTCTTTCATTAATTATTCTAATAATTATTAATATTATTATCATAATAACTATGGTCAATATTACTCATGTAATTTATTCTTATGTTTATATTACATCATATTAACAATTTGTGGGAGGAGCCTATGTATGTGGGGGAGTGGGGAATAGTTCGTTTTATGACCGCTGGTCAGTGTTGGACAGATAGTCTTCCATGGTCCTTCAGCCTGTTGACATTAGGGCACTCCTCAAGGCCACCAACTTCTCTCGTCAACCCGGATCGCCTTTCCGTGGACCTCTGAAGTCTGGTACTTGGCTCATCTGGTGTGACGGCGTCCTCAGCCTACTCCCAGATCTTCTCGGCCTTGTTTGGAGATCAGTTCATCAGCCCATCTTCCACATTCACCCCTCCACATCAGGAGAGTTAACTTTGTTTATTTTTGTTTTTCCTTTTAACTACGCCGACTGGCCCTTGTATTTGAAATGAAATATAATTATATCATTTTTCAAAATCTAGTCTATGTTATTTATTAACATAGAAATCGATGAAAGAATGTTTCCTGTTTGCATACCCTGTGTTTGAAGAGAAGGGAGGATTTTAATAGCGCCGATTCCCCACGTAACGTTATTGTAAAAAAAAAAATTGAGGGAGGCCTTAGCTACCCCAGTGTCATTTTTTTCACCGAGTCACCATTGGAACCTTGGTACACAAGTTACGCTTCTCCTTTCGACCAATTTTTTTTTGTTGTAAGTGCACAACAGTATTGTGTAAAAAAAAAAATAAAAATGATTAACTGTGTTACAGTTGGGTGTAGCAGTTTCCAACAGACGACACAGAAGGTCCCGCTCTGTGGAGGTATGGCTGGACCACCGTCCTGCAGTGGCCGTACCTCTTGCCACTCTGATGCAGCCCAAGATGTCCAAGAAGCGATCCATCACCAAGCTGACCCAGCCCACACAGCTCACAGAGGGCATGAGCAAGTACTGTCTCATGACGCAGGGACAGGACGAGGCCGGTGATCTCGAGACCCGCCTCTACAAGGTAAACTCTGGATTACTTTTATTTTGTGAAAGAATAACTGTTTCATTTATTTTAGTTAGTTACTACTCCCAGAGGCGCTATTTCGTCAGTCTGGTCGACATGAGTCCGACTCGACTATGGGAGTCCTAAATTTTGCCTAGCTAGGATTATTCACCTAGGTTAGGGGTCTTTAACATGATATTGCACAGGCTCGGGAACCATCACTGAACGTCCCATCCAAAGGTCGGCGTTCTCAAGGTTTTTCCACCCCCCAGATAACAAACCGAAGGTTCTCGGCCGGATTTCGAACCCGCGATCTCGAACTCCGTAGACCAGCACGCTACCTCTGAGCTAGCGGCGCCCCTCATTTATTTTATATAATAATTTTCTGGGAAATTTTGTAATCGATCTGAAATTCTGTGTTGGGTTTTCATCGGAATTTCATGTTTTCCAATTAACTCGATAATTTTCAGCGAAATCGGCGAAAGGAAAGTGGAGGACACTCTGAGGGAGATTGCAATCAGAAACCATAATAACTAGTTTCACAGGCTGCAAAATAAAAATATAGTCTGACCTCTCACATATTTTATTAATTATTATTTAAATTTATTGGTTATTGTATTGTTTATATTTATAAGTGTGTTTTGTTGCAGGGTGATGTGATCCCTACTTCAGGAGGCGGTGCTCAGGTGATGTTCAATGATGTTGAGGTTCTCAAACAGGTCTCTCCAACACAATCGCCACGCCTCTAGCGCCTAGCGCCAACCTGTCTCCAACTTCTGCCAACAGACATTACTCGTATCTGTTTTTACTGTTAGACTATGTTAGTTATTATGTTTTACTAATTAAACATAAATATTTTATATATTAGTTAGCTCAATTTAATAAATATATTTACAATATATATATATATTGACAATTATTTTTATTGTTAACAGAACAATGAGGGGTCAATCCGCTGTTACGGGGATTTACTCTTTTTAAAGTTGATTCCCCATTTAAGTTTTGATTTCAGATCTACTTTGTCAAAATCCATCTTGTTAGGATACTAAGAGAAAAGAACACAACCTGTCAATATTTAAAGCATTCCGGGGCCACCCATAAATTATGTAACTCATGGAGGGGGGTTATGTTGAAAAAGGTTATTATTTTGTAATTTTACATCATAAGAATGTAAACATTAAGATAGCTTATAAATTAGGTACGTAAACAGCTTCATCAGGTCACAAAGTGCGAAATTTATTTTGTCATCTTAAAAAAAAAAATAATTGTTATTAATATGAATACTTTTTTTGAACTTGTATTCCAGGATTGTACTGGGAGATTCTGTTTGTTTTCAGTTGGATTGCTTACTTCTGCCATTTGTGATTAATATACTGAAAATATTGTGTTCCTGTTCTTTAGAATATCCTTCATGTTCTAATATATTGTTTCATTTCTTGTAAACTTTTATTCTTGTGATTATTTTGATAACTCATTATAAAGCTGTATCTTTGCCAAAGTAGAACCTCTTAATTGTAAAGTCAATTCGTCATTATACCTATGTATATGTTTGTTCTTTGAATTAAGTTTCTATTTTTGTGATATTATCTAGTATTTGTACTTGTTTTTTCTAGTTTTTTAATTTGTTCACCGTAACTTTGAGTTCCTAAAAAAATATTAAGATAATTTGGTTAATATTTGCCTTAAATTTAAATTGTTACATTAGACAGTGCAGTGTTTATATACATATAAAACCATTATCTTGGAAATTTTAAAAAAATCCGATCTTCGGATGGGACTTAAGGTATGGAGTCTGTGTGCTGTCAGATACTCGTTGAAGACCCCTACCCTAGATAATAAACTTGTGAAGGCAACATTTAGGACTCCCATAGTAGAGTCGGGCTCTTGTCCACCAGAGCGAAGAAAGTGCGCTCTGGTAGTAGGCGATATGACCTTGTAGTTAAAGCCCGAACATGAGTCGTAATAACAACTACAGAAAAGTGGAATATATTATATATATATTCAACAATGTGTATTAATATTTCACTTCATCTTCAAACTGAACAGTAACGTGAATAAATATATATATTTTCTTCACATCTCCCCTGTTTTTGCGCAAATGTGTTTGTGATACTTTTATTCAACATTTTATTGTGATATATATATAGTTTAAACTATGTACTTTTTTTTCTCTCGTTCGTCTCAGCCAAACTTCCTAGAAAATGTTTGTGATACTCTTCTTGTTAAGATTCCCAGATGATATAACTTTTATCTTGACTTAGTAATTTATTCTCTAGTTTGTTAATTTTTATGTAACTTTGAGTTTCTAGGAAATGTGTGAATTTTCACAATTCTTATACAATGTTCTCTAAGATTATTGTAGTGAAGTGTTTATTTTCATTTTTAATTCTAGAATAACTTTTTTACTATGTCTATCCTAAGTTTGTTATTTACATGAACATTTAAAAAAGGATAACAATTTGTTATTAAATATTTTTTTTATTACTAAACAGTAACATGGAATAATTGTAATGATTGACAGAGTGGACAGTATTTTTTCAATATTGAGAGAAGTCGAGTTTCTACTATTTATTAACTTCTTCAGGGCCTTATAATGACTCGAATGGATGTGTATGGTTTAAGGTGACATCAAAAAACACACATCCACTCATAAGGCCCTGAAGATGGAAATTAACACGACAGAACCTCTATATTCGCATCTCTTTCCAATGTTTTTGTGATACTATTTATTAAAGACTATCTTCATGTGATATAGTTGTGTTTTAACTATCTCTGGATGTTTTTCTATTGTAAAACTTCAAATATATAATATTTACATTTCAATTAAACCTTATTTTTTCCCTCTCCTATTGTATTGGTAAGTGAAAGAAAAAAAAGTACTCTTACTGAAAGAGGTTTTCCAATAACACTGAATATGAATGTTGCGAAAAAAAAAAAAAATGTCAGCACCATAAGAAATTTTATTTTAAAAAAAAATTTACTAATAGGACATTCATCGATAAATCCGCAAAAAAAGTTTATTTATATATAAATATATAACGTAATATATATAAATATAATGTAAACAACGGCGTAACATTTGCCATTAGCAAGTGCATGGCTGTCTGTACTGCTGAGGTAGGTGACTGAAGAGGAGTCCTGGCGCAGGTCCCTCTGCCATATCCTCTTGAGGCGTCCTGATGGATTCGTGGGGAGGGTGTTTGTGGATAATTCTTGAATAAGTGGATTGGCATGATAATGGAGTTGTCGTGAAAATTTTGTTACAGTGTCCTGATAACAGAGGGTACAAATGGGATGTTGAGGTTATTATGTAATGTGACGTTGGAAACTTAAAATAGCGACAATGTTGCGTATTGTATTCACTGAAGACTTTGTATGTTTGATTTTTTGGTTGAAAAGATAATTTAAAAAAGAAAAATTGGCAAAATAAGATAGGTTTTAAAATGAAAATAGGATTTTTGTAAGGATAAAATATAAATAAGGTTAAGGTCAACTCAAGTATTGGAGAAGTGCTCCGTGGAAAAGTTTCTGCAGTTATATGTATATTATATATTGAAACTGATATTATGATACATTATCTAATAATATGAAAGGTGTGAAGAATGTTAAAAAAAAAAAGTATTACATACGTATATGTACAAATGTTGTGAATAACAGGAAAATTATTATACAATAAACAAAACAATTCAAATGTTCTACAATTAAAAAAAGAAAATCTTCATGTTAACTGTAACTTATTTATATTCTTCTTAGTGATATGCAATAATAAAAGTACCTATAATTGTATTATTTTTTTTCTAGTAACAAAGAGAATAAAGATCTTAATGTTTTGATTATAAAAATTTGACACCAACCATTTCATTGTCAATAATTAATTCAGCACATCCACGTTTTTCTAAAACTTTAAGAACTTTGATCATGACATCAGTCTGCATCGACTTAAATTCAGTATTTTCATGTTGTTGTAATTCGTATAAAGTGCAAACACTATCAGTTTGTCCATTATCTTGTACCCATTTGTAGATAATGTCCGCCCACTCGTCCAAAGTGTGCCAGTAAATGTACCAACGATTTCTTGATTTATCTAAGGGTTCAGCGTGTCCAGTGGACAACAGATGATCAAGAACTTTCAAAATCCCCTCAATGGGAAGAGATCTTTTGATTTTGTCATTGGAAAATAGGGGAGAATCACTGATCTCATTAACATCCAGCAAGTATCGCTTACTCTGACCGTGGAAATCCAGGACCAGCTTGCTCCAGGCTGCTAACTGATTCTTCAATGTTGCTGAATTTGGTTGGATTGTATAAAACGGAGGGAAATCATGTTGCCATGGCCAATCTTCTGCATTCATTTCGTTTTTTTTTCAGCTCACTTGAGAAGATAAGGAAAGAATTATATAAATAAAAACTATCTTTTCTTCATAATAAATATCACTGACTGCTAACTGAACACAAATCAAATCAAAACAATTCAATTCACTTAAAAAATAGAAAAACTTAAACGTCCAAAACAATGAAAAGTCAACAGCGTACAAAATACATGAAGACAACCGGGTGGATAACCTAGAATGCAGGTTACAAAAAGGCGACTTCCCTGATCGAACTGTAAACCTTATCAGTAATCGGATATGGCGATAGGATTCAAATCCTAATGGATTACATTTTCATTATTGTGAAAAAAGTACAGTAAAATCCGGTTATAACGATATTCAAGGGACCAAGAAAAATACATCGTTCTATCCGGAACCAAACTGTTATAACAAGTGCGTCTTCTAGATCTTGATGTTGGCTGCTTCTAAGTTTTTATTTCTTCAAAGTCACATGTTTTTCAAACATTTCTTTGATTTTGTCTGGATTTCTAGATTGTCGATATCGTAAACTGGGAAATTCGAAGCTCCGACACTAAGTTTTTGATTGTTTCTCCTTTCTCAATCCTATATATGATTTTCACTTTTTCTTCAATAGAAAATGCGCGACGTTTGTTCGAAATCAGTTTTCAATTCAATTTTTACACTGTCACGATCCCTATGAAGGCAAAGGAAAGACTAATCTGATACTAGAAATATACGCACTAGAAGGGAAGAAGGGAGTTCGAAGAATATTCGACAAGGGGGAAATGGTATGTTTGGAAATGGAATGACTCATTGCGCTCGGAAAGAGTAAACAAGAACCGTATTTAAAACCCTTTTCTAAAATGTTCGTATTTTTCATCTGTTCGAAACTCATACTGTTTTACCCAATTATTTATGTATATGCGTCATAAGTACGTTATCTGCACACATTTTTAACTAAATAGGTAGATTGGTTACAGAGGACGAGCGGAAAATTAGTTGTATTATCCCCACTGGGGAAGTACATTTGCACTTTTTCCTTAGTGCCGAACTTCTACACGTACCTGATCGAGTGACACCTTCCCACGTTGCAGAGGAGATGTCCAGAAACATTTCTCAAGAATTTTATTGTATTAACTGGGAGGTGAAAAAAAAACCTTGAGTACGCTGTCCGTCGGATGGGATATTGAGCGATGGTTCCGAACCTGTGCTGTCAGGTACTCGTTAAAAACCCCTACTAGGTGAATAAATCTGGATAATCAAAATTTAGAACTTCCACAGTAGTATATTGCTCATGTCCAACAGAGTGACGCAAGAGAGCTCTGGTAGAAGGCGATATGACCTCGTAGTTAAAGCCCGGGCATGAGCCATAACTAATTACATATACAGATTTCATACTGAATTAGAAAGGCTCTACCGCTTGAGATATTCGTTTTTACTTACCCAACCATCTACATAAGTAATGTTATGTGTAGAGAACGGATTTTTATGTATGTGAATCACTAGCTATGTACTTCCCCAGCAAGAATTAATCAATTACGTTATCGCTCTCCCTCCAAAGCCAATCTATCGTTTGGGCTAAAACTCAATATTTGACATACATAGAGACTTCTGAATCCTCTTACTAAATTTTGTGTCGATACATTCATTACATCGGCAGTTATTAGGGTGTTTAAGTCGAGTCCTTCTTCTCTGCCCCGAAAATTGGTGCCATCTTTATTAGGTTTTGAATTTAAATATAAAATTTCATGTCGACATATTCATTGCATTGGCAGTTATTTGGTTTTTTTAGTTGAACCCTCCTCACCTTCGGCTGATTCCGCTGAAAATTAATAGGTATCGTCCTTACTTAAGATTTTTTGTGTTAAGCCTCCATCCTTCCCTTCCGCCAATTTGGCTGAAAATCAATAGGTGACATCCTAAGAGGGCTTTGAATGTACATTTGAAATGTCGTGTAGACACATTCATTCTATCGGGAGTTATCGTTTTCACAGACAGACAGATATTTTTTCTCTTTCTTTGGAAACAGGATGTCGGAAAATATGAAATTCTATTGAACTACACCAAATCAAATTTTTGACAGATTACATAACTTCCCCTCTACATAATATATATGGGGAAATAAAATTTCACATAACGTACGAGTTAGTTTATATCTAACAACTTATTTCAGACACTCTGTGTATTCCTAACTTTTTTCGCAGATTAAAACCATTTTTTCTGACCCCTCGAATTGTCGAGAGGGAGAGAGGTAACTTCGCGATTCTCAAGCATATATTAATAAAACAAACAGGAATATAAAAACTATATTAAGTATTTAATACATAGCGGTTTATATAATAACTTACGATTTACTAACATATTTATAAATTTTTATATCATAATTTCAGCATATACATAATTTTAAAACATATACACAATTATTTAAAAGTTAATTAAATTTTTTGTTTCAAAATAACTATAAAAGTGCAAGGTAATTTGTATATAACATAATTTTCTATTCTAAATAAAATATCTACAAATATTTATCTGATGAATGTCACTTCTCAGTCAGCTGATAATCTTCTTGTGCTTCCCCTGAAATCAAATTCAATTTTAGATATTTAAAAAAAATCATTTATTTGTACTCACATTTAAAAACTGAAGTCTCCCGGCAAACTTGCCAATAATAAAAATTGAAAACATCAACTTCTTTATTTAACCAATAATAATTGACGGGGTTAGAATTAAGTGCATAATTGGGTACAAAAATTTTGTTCAGGAAAAAAGTTGTACAAGTGAAATCCTAGCCAGTGCTGAGATCTAGTGGCAAATCACTTATACCATTTTGGTGACATGAACAAGTAACTTAAACATATCAATAGTGACCTTGAAATTAAGATTGTTATTCAATTTTATGGTTTGCTAACAGCAACTTTCACCATAAAACCAGAAAACAAAATATTTCATGTTTCGATAAATTATAGATTTTTTAAATCAGTTAAGAACTTAATTACACAGTGAGTTACCTTAAAGTATTGTCACTTAGACCATTTTGATTCTAACCCCGTCAATTATATTTTTGCATTATCTTCATAAATACAATATTCAGTAAGTGTCTGTATACTGGGTTTGAAAACTATTTGGGTTTATCAGTTTTAAGTTAAACGAAAATTATACAAGTGATTTTAAGCTTTCGTGTAATTGTCACAGAGAAATGGCTGAACAAATTTCAACCACAGTTCATATTTTGAATCAGCCTATTCAGAAATAACACTTAAAGTGAAAGATTTCAAAATCATGGTGTTTACTTCGAGAAGAAAAAAATATTTTCTCAGTTACTATTGATACAACTGAGTGCCTTATTAGGGTCTCAGGAAAGCTATTTTTGAAATTGCCATATTGAAAAACTCCGACTGCTAGCTCAAATTCGTCTTCACAATAGCAATAGAAATTTTAGAATATTACTTGGAGGGCTTAGATATGAGTTTTGTCCTGAAAGTGTCTGCAGGCTGTACCTTAGAAAAGGACGACCTCATACTCTTTGTGTTCTATTGTCCCTCTTTGTGTATCCACAGGCAAACATTTCTCCACAATTATCTCACCAATAGACCAGAATATTATTCAGAAACATTTGTGCATATTTTAAATAATTTAGAAGTTAGAAAAATTAACAATTTATTTTTATCTTTTACTGTTGCTTTGAAAATAAAGAATAATTTAATTTAATTTGTTGCATGTAAGATGGATATATATTTATTATTATTTAATTTATTTATTCATGTTCATGTCAGATCTTGTTTTATATAATTTTTGAATTGTTTCTTTTATCCTGGTAAACCTTGGTAAAAAAAAACAAAAAAAAAACATTCATTGCCATAGAGATTGTAATATTTTGTGCAATAAAAGTTTATCTATTTATCTATTGATACAACTTAAAAATAAAAATAAATTTTAATTTGAAACATAAATTAAATTTTTGAGTAGCGAAAGAGGCGAGAGGTAGCGAGGGTGGAGAGGTGCATCACACGTCATCAGTTTGAGGTAAAGTAATATAACGCAATGTTATATATATGTCCCGAGCCACCTGCTAGTATAATATAATTATATACTTTAATATATAGACTGTACATACATGTTAATCAGGACAGCTCATGTCGGTGCAGATGGCGATCCCTCTTTCGGAACAGAAACAGCTGTTGCAACGTTCCTGCCAGGAGACTCCGGGTTTGCACTCCGTACCGCTCTTGTCTAAACAGAGTACATCAAAATATAGATATACTGTATATTCAAAAATTGCGTTCTGGAGAGATGCGGTTCTTTATCATCCTTGTTGCTAATTATTTATAGGATTAAAACATCTCTCAAAAAGGAAGAAAGGACTTTTCTCAAAAAAGAGATACCATGTTTTGAATAAAAGTTGTTTCAATGAACACTTTTATTTCATAAATTTTTTTTAGAATTTCGGTTATTGCAACTTAGCCGGGATTCGGGTTTGCGAACACAATTGTATCCTAAGATGCACCAAACAACTGCTGACTATCCCATCTCCACTCTCTTTGTTTCTCCTTCTGTGGCACTTCTTACTTCTTAAAACAGTTTTTTTCATCCTCGTTTGAGTTGCAAGGTGAACCTCATCTGCAATTAACGTCCAGGTTAATTGACTTTTCAATAGTCTGGCAAATTATTTCTCTACTATAATCTACACACATCTACTATTTCTCTTTCTTGTCAGGTTAACTGGTTAATGAGCATATACACCCAGGCGAACGAATATTAAATGTTTGAACGTTCGCTAACAACAATATAAAGCCAATGGGTTAGAATCTTGGTCAATGAGAAGGTTTGCTTTCTCTCAGGTGGTGTTTTGTTGGTCATTATTCAGTGGTTGTTGGAGCGATGCACTCATGGGATCTGAAGGGTTATCATGTCATCTTGTCCCGGTATGCTCTAGTTTATTGTTTCATAATTGTAGCTCCTATTTTTGTCAAAAATTATTCAAAACCCGATAATGTCACTCCGGCTCCTTCATGGATTTCTGTTTCGGAAATGAAATGTCTTAGTTCTTCATTTCTTTACTTCTTCGAAGGCTGTATAATGACGAAGCCAGATGCTGTCGTAAGTAAGGCCTCGCCTCTGAGACGAGTCTGTTGCCGCAGGTCCTACGTTTGCATACAGTATACAGTATCAAACAACGTCCAGTTTTCGGGAAAAAAACGTCTGACATTCGACCGAACTCATCATTTAGGTTTATTTACTTGAATTCCCTTGCAACACTCAAAATGCTAAGCACAGTGCCTGGCCTGCGCCGATATTGATTCCATCCTCTGCATCCAACTGCAACAAAGAATCTGCCGGATATTCTAAAGACTTCTCTTCATTTCGAGTTTCCATTCTTAGAAAGTAGCATTACTTTAAATCTCAAAGGGAGGGGGGGGGGGGGGGGGGGGGAGGAAAAATAAAGAATAAAAATTGTATTTTGAGTGTGTATTTACCAGTCTCTGTGTGTTCAGCATTCCTCTTGATCTTCTTGGAACACTGCTGTAGTGTACATGAAGCAAAGCCAGTGTGCGTACAAACGCAAGTGTTGCAGTCGTCCGTCCATCGGTCCCCGGGCTTACATCTGCCTTTGGCGTCCATATGCTCTGTTTAAAAATATCAAAATATTATAGTATCCGATTATATATTTAGTTTCTCTTCATACAAATCATGATTCTTAACATTACGAGTAGATTTTTAGATGTCTACGTCCAAAAGTCAACATCAGATGAAGATCAGTTTCATGTAGTCACCAACGTCACTTCCGAGAGTTTCATGTTGAAGCTCTAACGTTGAAGAAGACAGAGGGAGAGAGGAATCGGGGGGGGGGGGGGGGGGGGGGGGGGAATATATATAGAGATAATTTATAATAAACTGAAATTAAGCTGTAACTAGTAAATATGAATTTTTAATATTCAACTGACATAGTACTGCCTAAGAGGGCGCCGGTAGCTCAGTGGTATGCGTGCTTGTCTTCTGAGCTCAAGAAAGTGGGTTCAAAACCCGACCGAGGCCCTTAGTTTATTTTATCTGGGAGGTAAAATAAACTTAAGCACGCCGTCCTTCGGATGGGACGTTAAGCGATGGTCCCGAACCTGTACGGTGTCAGGTACTCGTTAAAGACCCCTACTAGGTGACTAAATCTGGATAGGCAAAATATAGAACTCCCACAGTAGAGTCGGGCTCATGTCCACCAGAATGACGAAAGAGCGCTCTGGTAGTAGGCGATATGACCTTGTAGTTAAACCCCGGGCATGAGTCATTAAACCTAACCTAATCTCTGAGGGCGCCGGTAGCTCAGTGGTATGCGTGCTTGACTTCTGAGCTCAAGGTCGTGGGTTCGTAGCCCGACCGAGGCCCTTAGTTTATTTTATCTGGGAGGTAAAATAAACTTAAGCACGCCGTCCTTCGGATGGGACGTTAAGCGATGGTCCCGAGCCTGTACGATGTCAGGTACTCGTTAAAGACCCCTACCCTAGATGAATAAAAATTTAGGGTAGGCAAAATTTAGGACTCCCACAGTTGAGTCGGGCTCATGTCCACCAGAGTGACGAATGAGCGCTCTGGTAGTAGGCGATATGACCTCGTAGTTAAAGCCCGGGCATGAGTCATAAAACCTAACCTAACCTAACCCTAACCTAATCTAACCTAGTACTGCCTAATATAACAGTGGCTACTTAATTTTACAGTCGCACAAGAAATTAAGAGCGATGGCATATTAGAAATTTTAAATCTTGTTGTATTTATTTTTCGATTTCGGTTTCACCTTTTTTGTTTGTATTTATTTACCTTTCAATTTATCCAACTACAGATTTATTTTTCAATTATTTTCCAATTTATTTAATAATAACAGTTTAATCTTGTAAAAGTGAATATTTATTCTTGTAAATAAATATTGAAGTGAATATTTATTCTGAAAAAAGAGTGAGAAACTAATGTGGCCATGTCTTAAAATCCATTTTCAGTAAAAACAAACATTTGAAGTTTCCTCCTTCCAAATTTCCTTTTAGAAAAATTTCTAAATTTCTCTACATCAGAAAAATATCTTTTTTGTGTTGAGTAAGTATTTTTAAAGAGTTTGATACATAAATGAAAAATATTCTGCTATATTAATTATGGACTATGGAAACAGTCGATAAGGCGAAACGGCATCTATTGCTGATATAAGAAGAAACCAGTGTTTTTGAGAAGACGTACAACAAAATTTAAAAAAAACCTTCAATTACATCATAATTGCCTTCAACGGAAAACCCTTTTTCTATTTTTTTTTTTTACATACATAAACACCGTCGATATACAAAAATATATATGTATACATACATATTACAAGCAGAATAAGTGTATATATATATATAACGTAAAGATTTTGAATGAGTCAAAAATGTTATTTATTTAAAAAAAAAATAATATGTTGAGAAATTCCTTTCCTATACTGTCCTCCATATTAATTTCTCATTCCATACCATATCCATATACAAATAAACAAAGACAATGTATTTAAATTGTGTCTCGTCTCTGTCTATTATTGGAGGATTCCTCAACTTGCGAACAGTCGTTGAGGGAGCTTGAAGCGCAGCCAGTATGGATACATACGCAGGATTGACTGACCATTTGGAAAACATAGTTAAATAGTCGCTAAAGTTGAGAGCACTTTAGTTAACAGAAACTACTTGTTCAAAATAACTAAATATAAACAGAAAGTCTTACGTGCGTCACGTCTCGACCTCTTCTTATTGTTAACAGCAGATCCGGTCTTCTTAACTTCCGAACAGTCGTTGAGGGAGCTTGAAGCGCAGCCAGTATGGATACATACGCAGGATTGACTGACCATTTGGAAAACATAGTTAAATAGTCGCTAAAGTTGAGAGCACTTTAGTTAACAGAAACTACTTGTTCAAAATAACTAAATATAAACAGAAAGTCTTACGTGCGTCACGTCTCGACCTCTTCTTATTGTTAACAGCAGATCCGGTCTTCTTAACTTCCGAACAGTCGTTGAGGGAGCATGAAGCGTAGCCAGTGTGGGTACATACGCAGGAGTTACAATCGTCCGTCCATCTGTCGCCAGGCTTACACCGCCCCTTAGCGTCCATATGCTCTGTATATAAAAAATAAATAAATAAATGTATATTTATATTAGTCTATGTATTGTAATGTATATTGTTTTAGTTAATTTTACAAAACAGCCAACAACTTTCGGTCAATCTCTCTTCTGGGCTCCTTAGGATGATGATTAAACGTTTTTCAGTTTATAACTAAACCGATGGTGTTTTGAAGAATAGACAATATTTTAAAAAGTCAGTTTTATTTATTTGTTCTTGTATGTCTGAAATTTTATTTAACGTTATTGTTAGTATAGAATTAAGCGTATAGATGTCGTATAGTCGCTGTTCGTGAGGTGGCCATTTGCTCTTTCCTAGTCTCATAGAGATAAATATATTATTTTGTGAATGTTGTTGAAATCTGAAGAAAATATTTATGTACTAATTGAAATGTGAATATTAGTATTTCAGTAAATTCCACAAAATATGCAAAAACAAAACAATTAACAGCAAAAAAAGAGCAAAACTACTTATATTTCTTGCAAAACGGCAAATTTTGTATACTTAACTTCAAATATCTCAAATTTTGTAGTTAGACGTACATTTTCTATAATGCCACACAAATAGACATCAGTTAAAAAAATACTTCCCCAGATATATGAAGTATAGGGAAAGTTATGTAATCGATAGGAAATTCGAAGCAGAGTTTTCAACGGAATTTCATGTTTTCCGACCTCCTGATTCCAAAAATGCAGAAAAAAATGTGTGTGTGAACAGGATGACTCCCGGTAGAATGAATGCATCGACACGAAATTGTGTATCTGAGAAATTGGCCGCAGGGAAGAGAAGGCAGGCACCATTCAGAACCTCTAATAATAGCCGATGTTATGAATGTATCGTCCGACAATTTTTTTAATCAAGAAATTATATTCCTTTAGTTGAACAAAAGTTACATTTACGAATAATGAAAGTAAATCCTCAATTAACAAAAACTGTTTGTCCAAAATATGTAGATATAAACAGAAACTCTTACGTGCGTCGCGTCTGGACCTCTTCTTATTGTTAACAGCAGATCCGGTCTTCTTAATTTCCGAACAGTCGTTGAGGGAGCATGAAGCGTAGCCAGTGTGGGTACATACGCAGGAGTTACAGTCGTCTGTCCATCTGTCGCCAGGCTTACACCGACCCTTAGCGTCCATATGCTCTATATAAATCCAAAAATTATATTTCACATGTTTTTAAGAATCGCATATGAAAAAAAAAATTAATATAACATCTACTTATTATAGTTAATAATTTCCACAAAACGTTCCAAAAGTATAGGTAATTTCAAGAAAACTAAAACATTGTAACCATTTTTTTTAACTGTTATTTTTAAATATTTACATTTCCTCTAAAACAAAACTAACAAATAGTTACAAAAACTAACAAATACATAGATCACAAGAGAAACTTCTTACGAACAGCGTAGTCTTTCCTTTTATTAACAGAAACTCTTACGTGCGTCGCGTCTGGACCTCTTCTTAATGTTAGCAGCAGATCCGGTCTTCTTAACTTCCGAACAGTCGTTGAGGGTGCATGAAGCGTAGCCAGTGTGAGTACATACGCAGGAGTTACAGTCGTCGGTCCATCTGTCGCCAGGCTTACATCGCCCCTTAGCGTCCATGTGTTCTATATAAGTGCAAAAATAAAATTTAACAAGCGCACATGAATTAAAAAAAAAAAATATTAATAATAAATATAACAATACATTGTGATGTATAACTAATAAATAGTTACTACAGTAGAGATAAGTTAAAGAAACTCCTCAGTAAGTAACATGACCGATATCTGCCTGTTTATATCTGCTACATGAAAGAGAGTTTTACTTACGTCTGTCCGTCTTCCTGTCAGTTGTTTTGTTTGTCTCTTTCGAACAGTCGTTTGCGGAGCATGAAATGAAACCGTTTTGGGCGCATTCACATATGTTACAGTCAACCTTCCATGTGTCCCCTGGCTGATTACACCGTTTCTGGGCCTCTTCTGTTAGTGCTGCAAAAATGGAGACAAATACATAATATATTAGAATTATTGGACATATTGAATTAATACAGTTTTCATCTGTTGTAAAGATTGAATGACTTTGGAATCTCACCTCGTGTTGTTATTATTATTACAACTTAAATGTTGAGAAACCCGGACATATTGTGGAAATTTATAATAATTAAATAAAACTAATTTAGTTTTTTGAAGTATTGTTTATTCCACAAGACATTTATATTACCGGTTTCGGCATTACACCGGAGTGTACCGAAACCGGTAGCTTATGTATACATTTTTTGTGGAATTGACAATATTTCAAAAAACAAGAAGAAGAAGAGTTTATTATAACAGTCGCATTTACAGAGGTACAATTATACAATTAAGTTCCTTAACCATTACCCTTATACACTAAATACAAATCAAAAATAATCAGTTTAATTAAAAACAATGCCACTGCTTAAGAGTCAATATTAAAAACTCTTAAAAAAAAAAAAATACAAAGTAACTGAAATGAATAGAAAATAAATTAATAAACATTAAAAAAAAGAGATAATAATTTAAAATCGTGAACGGATATTTTTGTGTTTACCTCCCTGAGTATTCCCTATTTTCTTAACCAAAACAAACGTTTTGATTTGTGTCACACTTAATTAAAAAGTTGTTACTGAAATTTATTACGTAGTGCAGTAGGAGCTCAACATTTAGGTCTTCATGGATCTGGAGGATGGAGGTGTCCCTCGAGTAGCTACCAACCAATCTAAGGCATTTGTTTGGCGTTTGTTTTCAAAAAACGAAGTTTGTTCTATTCAGTTATAATTACTGGTATTATCTTAATTCCTAGACCCAAGTGAATGATTTTGTAAACTTAATACCTTAGATTGGTGATCAGTGTGCGTTTCATATTAGTTCTTTTGAAATATGAAATATGTTGAAATATTGTCATTACAGATATATGTATCCTAAATGTTATTTCTAAATAGACAGAATCAGATACGAAATTTGGATGAAATATGTCATTTTCTCAAGATGAAAAAACAAAAAACAGACAAACAGACAAGAAAGTTAAAAACCACATGTATAGTTTTTGTTTAAAGTAGGAATAAAATCCAAGATGTTTTCCAAAATACCCACCCAATGTACAGACAGACATCCTCATCCTTTATTACTTCCTCAGTAATAAAGGAAGCTTTGTAATCGATCAAAAATTCGATGCCGAGTTTTCAACGGAATTTTTTTTCACTTTTTTTTTCAAACTTTAGAAAAATAAATTCTGTATATCTGTGAACACGATAACTTCGGATGGAATGAATGTATCAACACGAAATATGTGATGTCACCTATTGATTTTCAGTCAAATCGGCCAAGGAGAAGGAGGGGATTAGCGGCAAGGCTTTACACTAAAATTCTAATAACGATTCACCAACGACTTTTTTTTTTGTTTTGTTTTTTCTAACATATACTACAAGCGCGATACATCAGAAATACGGATTATTTAGAAAAATGTTTTTTTTTTTGTTAACACTTATCAAATAACTTTTCAGTAAGAAAGAATGAACTTTTGGAAGTTAATATTTGGCTAGGTTACATAGAAAGTGACGTTCAAAATAAGAATCAGCAACATTTATGAGACAGGCCAATGACACCTTTTGACCAGGACTTGAATTGAACACGGCCCATCTAAAAATACGAGTGTAGATAAAACTTTGAACGAGTTCACAAATCGTGTTGCGGGAAGCATACTTGATGAGAATATAATGGTAGTTTCCATGGGTATTATCGACCAGATGAGCGCATAACCTCATTTCTTATAGACATCCACTAGGGTAAAAAAATAGGACTTAAATATATATAAGACATGAGCAAATATTTACGTGTGTCGCGTCTGGACCTCTTCTTGTTGTTAGCAGCAGATCCGGTCTTCTTAGCCGAACAGTCGTTGATGGAGCATGAGGCGTAGCCAGTGTGGGTACATACGCAGGAGTTACAGTCGTCTGTCCATCTGTCGCCTGGCTTACACCGCCCCTTAGCGTCCATATGCTCTATAAATATTTTACTCAACATAGAATTTCAACATAGAACACTCAACATAGAATTTCAGACAAATAACTCAACTCCTCCTCCAGTATCTATACATGGGGAAGGCGTAAATTCGTTCTGAGGAAGTACATTTGCGGTGATTTGCCGACAATTTTTCAAATCAAGAAATCATATTTCTTCACTTGAACAAAAATTTTAAATACGAACATTGAATGTAGATCCTCAGTTAATAAAAACTTCTTTAAAATTACTAAATATTAACAGAAATTCTTACGTGCGTCGCGTCTGGACCTCTTCTTGTTGTTAACAGCTGATCCGGTCTTTTTAACTTCCGAACAGTCGTTGAGGGAGCATGAAGCGTAGCCAGTGTGGGTACATACGCAGGAGTTACAGTCGTCTGTCCATCTGTCGCCAGGCTTACACCGCCCCTTAGCGTCCATATGTTCTATATAAGTGCAAAAATAATATTTCTCATGTATTTAATAATATTTACTTAAATACATTCCCAACAACAAAACTAACACAAAGTTAATAAAGAACGAACCGCAAGTTAATCTTGTTGCAGGTACTCCATCCTCTTCTTCAGTTAACAGAAACTACTCAACTTCACTAGGTTAATTAATTTGTGTTATTATTTATTACTGGTATATACTTTTCAATTATTACTGTTATTTTATTTATCAATATAATATATTGTGTATTTATTTATTACACACACCATTCACACATATATTTATTTTATTTCATTTCCTTCTTGGTTTCTCTCTTATTACCAAGATATTATTTCATTTCCTTCTTGGTTTCTCTCTTATTACCAAGATATTATTTCATTTCCTTCTTGGTTTCTCTCTTATTACCAAGATATTATTTCATTTCCTTCTTGGTTTCTCTCTTATTACCAAGATATTATTTCATTTCCTTCTTGGTTTCTCTCTTATTACCAAGATATTATTTCATTTCCTTCTTGGTTTCTCTCTTATTACCAAGATATTATTTCATTTCCTTCTTGGTTTCTCTCTTATTACCAAGATATTATTTCATTTCCTTCTTGGTTTCTCTCTTATTACCAAGATATTATTTCATTTCCTTCTTGGTTTCTCTCTTATTACCAAGATATTATTTCATTTCCTTCTTGGTTTCTCTCTTATTACCAAGATATTATTTCATTTCCTTCTTGGGTTCTCTCTTATTACCAAGATATTATTTCATTTCCTTCTTGGTTTCTCTCTTATTACCAAGATATTATTTCATTTCCTTCTTGGTTTCTCTCTTATTACCAAGATATTATTTCATTTCCTTCTTGGTTTCTCTCTTATTACCAAGATATTATTTCATTTCCTTCTTGGTTTCTCTCTTATTACCAAGATATTATTTCATTTCCTTCTTGGTTTCTCTCTTATTACCAAGATATTATTTCATTTCCTTCTTGGTTTCTCTCTTATTACCAAGATATTATTTCATTTCCTTCTTGGTTTCTCTCTTATTACCAAGATATTATTTCATTTCCTTCTTGGTTTCTCTCTTATTACCAAGATATTATTTCATTTCCTTCTTGGTTTCTCTCTTATTACCAAGATATTATTTCATTTCCTTCTTGGTTTCTCTCTTATTACCAAGATATTATTTCATTTCCTTCTTGGTTTCTCTCTTATTACCAAGATATTATTTCATTTGTTTATTATATATACTATGTACTTCATTATGAATAACATTTCTTTAGCTTATTTGAATTTCTTGCTATTATATGATTATATATGACCCCAAATATTTGCAGTTAGAACTTTTCGTTAAGACCTTCCCTCCTCTGGGGGCATCGATATTGGAAGAAGGGAGTCCACAGCCTGAGGTAATCTCATGTAGTGTCAGAACTGTATAAATATGTCAACCTAGCAGCAGTGCAACTATAGTATGTATGTTTTTGTGGAGAGGGTGCCGGTAGCTCAGAGGAAGCCCGCTTGCTTACTGAGCTCAAGATCGCGGGTTCAACACTAGGCTGAGGACCTTAGATTTTTTTATCTGGGAGGTGGTATCTACACCACCCCGTTCGAGGCCGTTGCCAGATACACTGTCGCAGGATGGTGGCATCGCCCCACGAAACGGCAGCGAGTTAATCTTATCCAAGCTCAGAGAACAACCCTGCTAAAGGTCACAAAGGCCTATCGGACTGTCCTCCAAACGTCCGGGCAAGACTTGAGTTTATTTGGGTAAAGCTGGACCATTGGACGTTCCAGATCAGGGTCAAAGGGATTTCAACTCCAAACTCTTCTTTTTCAAGAAAAATGACAGTCCGAACTGCTCATGCGGCTGCGTTGAGACTGCACAACACGTAGCTCTCGAATGCCCACTATAAGATGAGCCTAGGATGGAGTTGATACGCCGGGGAGGATCGGCTGATGAGTGAGGCTGATTATCCAGAGTTCAGTTGATTCGTCGCCTCCTGGCGGAAGATAAAGAAGGCAGTATAACGTGGTTCCAGGGATAAACGCTACGTGCTGTAACATGGCCCATATGCGACCATCCTCGGCGCAGCCAAGAACATGAGTGACAGGTCCCGAGTTCTCTCGGGAAACGCCGATAAGGTAGGTTGGAGGACCCAACCGATCGTTCCGGCGAGTGGCGGGGTCCTACAACCGGCCGAAGCATCATAAATATAGTGTTAAGATATACCTTTTAGGTGGAAGCAAATAATTTAGTGAGAGAATAACTTTTTAATACAACAGGAGTACATTCATATAAATTACCTAATTGACTAAACTTTTTGGTATATACGACAATCACATGTCAACACTAAACAACTGATAATAATAATAATAATCCAGTTATTAATGTGACGTGACGTATTTGGTGGAAAGATTTGAATCTAACATATAGTTAATAAATATAATTAAAATGAGACATATTACGCGGTGGACGGGTGGTGTGGCCTCACAGGGATCTGGAACACCCGGAAAAGAATAAAATCTGGGAGGTGAGAAACCTTGAGCACGGGACATTAAGTGAGGGTCCCGAGCAGTAATCGTTAAAGACTCCTAGCCTAGATGAATAGACCTGGGTACGCAGAGTTAGTACTCTCACAGTAAAGTCGGGCTCATGTCCACCAGAGCGACGAAAGAGCGTTCCGGTAGTAGGACATAGGACTTCATAGTTAAAGCCCGGGCTTGAGTCACAATAATTAATTAACTCTTCATGTGGAATTAGACAATAAAAGTGCTAAACGAGTTCTTTGCTTTCATTAGTTGTATCATTAAATCGACGCAGATAAGTAAAAATGTATTCGGTCAGAAACTACTTGTTTAAAATGACTAAATATTTGCAGAAAGTCTTACGTGCGTCACGTCTCGACCTCTTCTTGTTGTTGACAGCAGATCCGGTCTTCTTAACTTCCGAACAGTCGTTGAGGGAGCATGAAGCGTAGCCAGTGTGGGTACATACGCAGGAGTTACAGTCGTCGGTCCATCTGTCGCCAGGCTTACATCGCCCCTTAGCGTCCATATGCTCTATATAAATGCAAAAATAATAGTATACCTAATATTAGCAATAAAAGTAATAACTAGATGCTAATGGATGGTATGTATGTCACGTGACTAGATCAGGAAGTAACATTTAAATAAGCATTACTTGGAAAACACACAAATTGTAAGTCTCTGTTCTGTCATGCATAAATAAGACATAGTAAGTCTAGCGTAAAGAGAAAACCCCCGCGCAGGTTTAATATGAGAGGACCATGTGAAAATATAGTTAAATAGTCGCTAAAGTTGAGAGTCCTTTAGTTAACAGAAACTACTTGTTCAAAATAACTAAATATAAACAGAAAGTTCTAAGTTGAGGAACGCGGACATATTGTGAAATTTGTAATAAATAAATAAAACAAACTTATTTTTTGAAATTTTGTCTATTCCACTAAAGATATTTATAAAAATAAAACTACCGGTTTCGGCCTCACACCATGGTAGTTTTTTTTTTATAAATATCGGTAGTTTTTTTTATAAATATCGTTAGTGGAATAGACAATATTTCAAAAAATAAGTTTGTTTTATTTATTTAAACAGAAAGTCTTACGTGCGTCGCGTCTGGACCTCTTCTTGTTGTTAACAGCTGATCCGGTCTTTTTAACTTCCGAACAGTCGTTGAGAGAGCATGAAGCGTAGCCAGTGTGGGTACATACGCAGGAGTTACAGTCGTCTGTCCATCTGTCGCCAGGCTTACATCGCCCCTTAGAGTCCATATGTTCTATATAAATTCAAAAATAATATTTCATATGTATTTACAAGGCGCACAAGGAAATATATAAGTGATTATCAAAGATACATGAAATACATTTGAGATAATAATGACGGGAGTATTTCCCGAAACGTTTATATTTGCTAGGTCGTGAAAACGAAAATAATAATAAATGAGAGAAAAATATAGCTGACAAGAAATTAATTATTCACAAGTGAATTTGAAAAAGAGATTAAGGAAGATGAAGAATACGTAGACGATATGGAACAGTTTTCAAACGAAAATTATTCTCCCTGTATAATTTGGGCCCCCCCAAATGAGAGCGCCGGTAGCTAAGAAGTATCATTCTGGCCTACTGAACACAAGGTCGCGGGTTCGACACTCGGCCGAGACCCTTAGGGATTTTATTTGAAAGGTGAAAGAAACCTTGAACATGTCTTTTGGATGAGACGTTGAGCGATGGTCCAGCGTCTGCACGATGTCAGATACTCCTTAAAGACCCCTATCCTTATCCTAAGTAACAAAACATGGGTAGTCAAAATTTAGAACTCCCAAAATGGAGTCGGGCTTATGTCCACCTGAGCGACAAAAGAGATCTCTGGTAATAGTTAAAGTCCGGGCATGAGTCATAATAACTAACTAACGGATATATAAATAAATGCAATAACAGAACTACTAAATAGTTAATAAATTAGAGGCCACAAGTTAAATTTCTTGGGAGTACCCCGTCCCTCCTTTAGTTAGCAGGAATTACTCCTTCTAAATGTTTAAATATTAACAGAAACTCTTACGTGCGTCGCGTCTGGACCTCTTCTTGTTGTTAGCAGCAGATCCGGTCTTCTTAGCCGAACAGTCGTTGAGAGAGCATGAAGCGTAGCCAGTGTGGGTACATACGCAGGAGTTACAGTCGTCCGTCCATCTATCGCCAGGCTTACACCGCCCCTTAGCGTCCATATGTTCTACATAAATACAAAAATAAAACCGCATGTATTTAAAATGGGCACATATATTAAATAAGTAACGTTTCGTATAGCTCGGGAAGTCAAACGTATTCGGACAGAAACTACTTGTTCAAAATAACTAAATATTAACAGAAAACCTTACGTGCGTCGCGTCTGGACCTCTTCTTGTTGTTAACAGCAGATCCGGTCTTCTTAACTTCCGAACAGTCGTTGAGGGAGCATGAAGCGTAGCCAGTGTGGGTACATACGCAGGAGTTACAGTCGTCCGTCCATCTATCGCCAGGCTTACACCGCCCCTTAGCGTCCATATGTTCTACATAAATACAAAAATAAAACCGCATGTATTTAAAATGGGCACATATATTAAATAAGTAACGTTTCGTATAGCTCGGGAAGTCAAACGTATTCGGACAGAAACTACTTGTTCAAAATAACTAAATATTAACAGAAAACCTTACGTGCGTCGCGTCTGGACCTCTTCTTGTTGTTAACAGCAGATCCGGTCTTCTTAACTTCCGAACAGTCGTTGAGGGAGCATGAAGCGTAGCCAGTGTGGGTACATACGCAGGAGTTACAGTCGTCCGTCCACCTGTCGCCAGGCTTACATCGCCCCTTAGCGTCCATATGTTCTATATGCATAAAAAAAAAAAAAGTAAGAAAACAAGAAAATTGTGGTGAACACTCTACATAGATTTTCAGAACTCCTCTTATTACCTATACATGGCATGGGGAAGGGGGTAAAAGCAACAGTTTATCATAAATCTAATACAATAACACAAACATTTTCTGTGAATCACCGACAATGTACATCCCCAGAGCAAATTAATCCATTCGGTTTCAAGCACTCTGAAATCACATGACTACATGACTCATTTTGATGAAAATTAATAAGTATGTTAATAAGTCTCTTTTTAATCCTCGTCGTCGATATCTTCAAAGCAATGACAGTTATTCTCTTCTATATTCGGCCAACTTTTCTTATCGCTAATCTGGCTGAAAATAAATATGTGTAGTCCTTATTGTATTCTGGGTCCAAATATAAACTGTATCGATACATTTATTCTACCGAAAGTTATCGTGTATTGATCATTTCATTGGAATTTCGTGTTTTCCGTTTCATGATTCCAAGAATAATGTGTCTAATAATAATCTTTCGTAAGAATGAATGTATCGACACCAAATTTCATATGTGTATCCAGAACCCCTTGGGACGACACTTATTGACGATTATCAGCGAAATCGGCCGAATGGAAAGGGGGGGGGGGGGTTAGGGGAGGGCTTAACAAAAAAAAAAACAATAACTGCCATTAAATGCTTTGACACGAAACTTAGTATGAGCATTCAGACAACTCTGAATAAGGTATCTATAAACATCCAACCAAATCGGTAGATCGGTGTCAGAAGGAAAGCGAATAGATAGTTGATTAATACCCTCTGGAGTCCATTAAGGAAACTGGGAGACTGAGCACTTCATGAAGGGCTTGGTTCAGGTAGTATAAACATACAGGTAATATAATAAGGGGGAAGCCCAGCGCTCCCAGGGAAGGGATAAGAGGCATTGGATGCTTAGGTCCCTTGGTGTAAATACTGAGAATAACTGGGGAGAAAACTAAAATTAATCCGTAATTAGAATATAAAATGTACGAAGAGACTTACGTGCGTCGCGTCTGGCCCTTTTGTTGATAACAGCAGATCCGCCCTTTTTAACTTTCGAACAGTCGTTGATGGAGCATGAGGCGTAGCCAGTTTGGGTACATACGCAGGAGTTACAGTCGTCTGTCCATCTGTCGCCAGGCTTACACCGCCCCTTAGCGTCCATATGCTCTGCAGAAAAAAATATATATAATATATAGGATAGGTGAACTTCATTGAATTAAGTTCCTGGGACAGGACGTTGAGCGATGGTCTAGAGTCTGTAAGATGTCAGATGTTCCTTAAAGACCCCTAACCTAGGCAACAAAACATGGGTAGTCAAAACTCCCACAATAGGGTCGGGCTTATGTCCATCTGAGTGACGAAAGAGAGCTCGTAGTAGGCGATATGACCTCGTACTTAAAGCCCGGGCCTGAGTCACAATAACTAACTAACGAATACATAAATAAATGCAATAACAGAACTACTAAATAGTTAATAAAGTAGAGGCCACTAGTTAAATTTCTCGGGAGTACCCCGTCCCTCCTTTAGTTAGCAGGAACTAGTTCTTCAAAATGTTTAAATATTTGCAGAAACTCTTACGTGCGTACTAGTTCTTCAAAATGTTTAAATATTTGCAGAAACTCTTACGTGCGTCGCGTCTGGACCTCTTCTTGTTGTTAACAGCTGATCCGGTCTTCTTAACTTCCGAACAGTCGTTGAGGGAGCATGAAGCGTAGCCAGTGTGGGTACATACGCAGGAGTTACAGTCGTCTGTCCATCTGTCGCCAGGCTTACATCGCCCCTTAGCGTCCATGTGCTCTATATAAATGCAACAATTATATTATACCTAATATAAACAATAAAAGTAATAACTAGTTGCAAATGGATGGTATGTATGTCACGTGACTAGATCAGGAAGTAACATTTAAATAAGCATTATTTTGAAACACACAAAGTCTCTTTTTTGTCATATATAAATAAGACATAGTAAGTCTGGCGTAAAGAGAAAACCCCCGCGCAGGTTGGACCATGTGGAAATATATAGTTAAATAGTCGCTAAAGTTGAGAGCCCTTTAGTTAACAGAAACTAGTTGTTTAAAATAACTAAATATTAACAGAAACTCTTACGTGCGTCGCGTCTGGACCTCTTCTTGTTGTTAACAGCTGATCCGGTCTTCTTAACTTCCGAACAGTCGTTGAGGGAGCATGAAGCGTAGCCAGTGTGGGTACATACGCAGGAGTTACAGTCGTCTGTCCATCTGTCGCCAGGCTTACATCGCCCCTTAGCGTCCATGTGCTCTATATAAATGCAACAATTATATTATACCTAATATAAACAATAAAAGTAATAACTAGTTGCAAATGGATGGTATGTATGTCACGTGACTAGATCAGGAAGTAACATTTAAATAAGCATTATTTTGAAACACACAAAGTCTCTTTTTTGTCATATATAAATAAGACATAGTAAGTCTGGCGTAAAGAGAAAACCCCCGCGCAGGTTGGACCATGTGGAAATATATAGTTAAATAGTCGCTAAAGTTGAGAGCCCTTTAGTTAACAGAAACTAGTTGTTTAAAATAACTAAATATTAACAGAAACTCTTACGTGCGTCGCGTCTGGACCTCTTCTTGTTGTTAACAGCTGATCCGGTCTTCTTAATTTCCGAACAGTCGTTGAGGGAGCATGAAGCGTAGCCAGTATGGGTACATACGCAGGAGTTACAGTCGTCTGTCCATCTGTCGCCAGGCTTACACCGACCCTTAGCGTCCATATGTTCTGAAAAAAATAATAAAAATAAATATAATATATAGGTGAACTTCATTGAATTAAGTCAATTTAAATTTTTTTATTGGCCCTTAGAAAATACATCTTTTAGGCAAGGGTTCGGCCTGATATTTTATTTACATTCTTTTCTTTTTTTGGCCTTATGTACGATGCATATTAGCCATGTCACTGTGTAATTTACTAGTTATTTACGACATCCATGGCCCCGGGAGGGAGTTCTATCTATGAAATAAAACTCACTCCCGGACGGGATTCTAACCCGCAAACCATGGTGAGACCATGCGACCAAAGCCCTACGCTCTAGCCCGCACGGCCACCATGGCTCCCTGTTTACATTCTTCAACATTAAAAAGATGGAAAACATTAAAAAATCATAGAATAATAAAATATAATAATAAAATACAAGGATAGAACACATAGATCATAATAAAGAAATAAATATACAATAAAAATTCTTACAGAAAAATTGTTTTTTATTTAACGTTCTCCATTTTCAACGCCTTTACTATATAGAAGATGACATTACTGAGATTACTATTGGTATCAATGATGAAGAGTGTCTTGTGAGATTGTGACCTGCTCAGTACTTCTGTACTTTGTCTTCAGTACTCCATGTAGAAGAGAATGGACACTAGGGGTGTTAAACTATCGATGGCGATATCGATAGTTTTAAAATAACGAGTCTATAGATAGTAGTATCAAAATATTTTTAAGGAGAAGTGACATCCAGTAATTTAAGGAAGACAAATAAACAAGATGTCGTACAATGTACCTAAGTACCTATATTTCTTTTACTAGCAAAAAAGCTCAACAAGTGATCTGATCGGTTCGTTAACGCAATCAGGAACTAAACTACAAACTCCAATTGCACATTGTGATCCTTCAAATTGGAAGTGTTCCCGGAAGTTCTGTATTCGGCACTGCAAAAACGACATTTAGCCAGTTTTTTTGGACACACATCCTTATCGAAGTAACTCCACACATCGGACTTCCGTTTACGTCTCATTTTTCAGTTCAAAACAACAAAGCACGCTACAAGAATAGTAAATTTTCAGTTCAAAGCAACGAAACACTCTACAAGAACAGTAAAGGCTAGTACAGACATGCGAGCAACGAACCGAGCACTGTTCGGCTCGTTTTCAGTTTTCAACGATCACACTACAAGCCGAACAGAGACGAGCCGAGCATTTGGATGCTCCACAATCATACTAACGAACATAACCTGCAGATAACAAATTTACGTTTATTTGTATATCATTTTATTACTATTCAAAATCTTCAATCAGAAAATGCTCAAGGTAGGTAGCTACTTACGTAATTAATTTACATATTTGTAGTACAATTAATACGGACGAATTTATTATGATACGTAATTTATTTTTACATGTAAATTGTTTAAAATGAACACTTTTTTAGGAAAAGTGTTTGAATAATTCCTCCCAAGCATCCAATCTCTTTATTTTATTAAAATGTAATTTGTGTTTTAAATCCCATATGACTGGGTACTGTCTCATAGCCTGAGCAAACTGAATTTGAAGCTCCTGAGACCAGTCTTCAGAAGCCATAATAAAATATAATTTATTGAATAATATTTAAATATATATTTAATTAAAAAAAAAAAAAAAAGAACGTGCACTTCCAAAAACCTAAATATGTGAGAAGGTTATAATATTGGTTATAAACAACAGTGCTCGGGTCAAGTCGGGATGGTTCGGCTTGGTACCAGTACACACACCGCAGCCCGAGCAGAACATTCCTTTGATGGTTTGTCAAAAAACCGACAACAGGTGGAGCAAACCCCGAGCCTCCCTTGTTCGTCGAGCGCCTGCGCACTTCATCCCCAGGCATGCGCACTGACTAATGTTCGGCTCGTTGCTCGCGTGTCTATACGCCTCTTAAATGTAACCTTCCTTCGATTCAGTGGATCCCAGAAATACAAAGTCCTTAAACTATATAGTTTAACACCGATAGTATCGAAACTATCGTCAACGTCAACTATCGATAGTTTTACATCCCTACTGGACACCCACCGTCTTTCTCTACACAGCCTTATCTGGGATGTCACACTCGTCTTCTCGATGTTTATCCTCAGCTTCAAGTACTCATTGTAGCAGTAGATATCCATGTAAGGGCTGCTTGCTCAGGAACAGGAGACGTTCGTAACACAGTCTAGGGTCTCTGTCTGGCGGCTTGCTGCGGCATCTCCATCACATTGCTCCACCCACTCGGAACCGATCTTTTTACTACGATGGCATTATCGCATTAAGTCAGACGATGACAGTGACAGTGATTTAAATAATACGAATAAATAAAATTAACATTCGGTAGGTATTATGATTTGTCTAGCCATGTTCAATGTTAAGTGTTCACCTGAAGAACGTTAAGCGATGGTCCCGAGCCTGTACGATGTCAGTTACTCGTTAAAGATCCTAGGTGAATAAAAATTTAGGGTAGGCAAAATTTAGGACTCCCACAGTAGAGTCGGGCTCATGTCCACCGAGAGCGCTCTGGTAGTAGGCGATATGACCTCGTAGTTAAAGCCCTGGCATGAGTCATAAAACCTTACTTAAACCTAACCTAACAAAATAGATCAGAATTGTTAACAAAAAAAGTGAATTAATCAATGAAATAGTTTTATTCATTTTTGGAATCAAGTTGTCGGAAAACATGAAATTCCGGTGAAATTCGAATTTCTGATCGATTATATAACTTCCCCTATACTCCGTTTAGCTAGGGAAGTAAAAATAAATGATTAAATCATTTTGTTAAATTTCATATGAATAATATTTCACTCCCCTGAACGTGTTAATTCAGCTGAATTTAATTAAATAAGGGACCTTCAAAGGGAAATTGTTGGAGCGTTCATCAGAGATACTAGAAGTTACCTAGCGTTGCTCACAAGTAACTTTACGTTACATTACTCTACGTGAAGCTGATTACATTCGATATCCGTTCGCGGATTTGAATGCCCACAATTAGCTGAGAACCCAACCTCAGTACTCACTTCTTGCCAGCCAACTACGTACAGATTTCTTTCCAACTATCTATATGTTAAATACATTCTTAGTTCTTTAGTTTAAGTTAGTTATTTATGACTCATGCCCGGACTTTAACTGCGAGGTCATGTCCACTAGTGCGCTCTTTCGTCGTTGTAGTGAATATGAACCCGACTCTAATGTGGAAGTACTAAATTTTGCCAATTCAAGGGTAGAAGGAGTCCGAAGGACGGTGTGCTGAAGGTTTTTTACCCCCCTCAGATAAAAAGAAGCTTCGGCCGGGTTTCAAACTCACAATCTTGAGTTCAATTATTTATATTTTATTAGCAGTTTACCCGGAGGCAGGTTCATGATGTACTCAATACTTCCGTTCACCCACTAAATCAGTTTCAGGAGGTAATGATTGATGAGAATCGACATTATCTTTACAATACTGAGAGGTTCTGTCGTGTAAATAAGAAAAATCAGTATTACCAACAATTTTGGAAACTATTTATTTCCTTGTTCAAGGTCTTGTAATGACTAGTCGATGTGTGGTAAATTGGCCTCGACTTGACTAAACATAATTTTAGCAGGGTTCACATCATGCCTTCCGAGTTCATCCTAAACGTGTTTTAAGTGAAATAAAACAACAAAAAGTGCAATTTTCAAGGTGCACAACTTTTTTTGTGGAACAGCTTATATGCAAATACCACAAGTGTTTTATTTAGCTTACATGTCTAAAAAAAAACACGGAATAGGGAAAACGTGTCATGATCACGAGAAAATGGTCTGAACATATTTCATAAACCAAATGATTTCAAAATCATTCCATATATAGAGAGAGAGAGAGAGGGGAAAGAGAGGTGTGAGAGTGGGGGGAGAGAGAGAGGAGAGAGAGAAAGTGTGAGGGACAGAGAGAGAGGGAAGAGAGGTGTGAGAGTGAGAGAGAGAAGAGAAAGGGTGAGGGAGAGAGAAAAAGGGTGAGGGAGAGAGAGAAAAAGGGTGAGGGAGAGAGAAAAAGGGTGAGGGAGAGAGAGAGAGAAGATAGAGAGGATAGGACGAGAGCGAGAGAGAGAGAGAGAGAGAGAGAGAGGAGGGTGAGGGAGAGAGAGGGGGAAGAGAGGTGTGAGAGTGGGAGAGAGTGAGAGAGATAGAAGAGAGAGAGAAAGGGTGAGGGAGAGGGGGGAGAGACAGGGATAGAGATATTTTGCTTGGAGGCAGATCTTAGTTACAATTGATCCTACATGAAAAAGTTACAAAATCAATTTGAAAGAGTTAGTTGGGAGTTAGAGTCTTATTGCGACTCACGACCGGACTTTAACTATATTCAAAAAGTACCTGCAAAACTTCTTCTGCGAACATTATGCGAAGTGTCTGAAGGATCACTGACAGGGGGGCAAGCTATGAGCGTGCAGCCGATGTGACCAGTGTCAGAGCAGAAGCAGGTGTTGCAGTCATCCTTCCACGAGGTGCCCGGCTTGCAGGCTTCCTGTGGTAGAGAGCTGTTTTCTGCAAAGAGGTGCAACATGCAATCAAGCTTAACATTCACACCTTATTAATAAGTCTAAATGGCAATATTTACATAATAGGGTGCGGTTGCCATAATCACAAGATTTTAATATCAGAGAAAACCAAGAGAGTTCAAATTGAGAAAAGAATAAGAAAATACCTGAAACATTTCGTTTGTGTACTTTATGACTGGACTGTGAATCTAGTTGAGGACATGCCATGTAAGTGCAACCAATATGACCAGACTCAGAGCAGAAACATGAGTTGCATTCCTCCTTCCATGTGGCCCCCGGAGTGCATTCTTTATCTGCAATAAGTGCATCCATCCAGTCAAGTGCAACACATTAAAGAGACACTTTATCATTATTACATATATATAGCTCACTCTACCCCTCCTCTCCTTACAGGGTGGCCCGACTTCGACAACCAACATTTACCCAGACGGTTATAGTTACAAACTCAAAACAAATCTCAGTTTTCAAAATTTTTTTATCCTGATTTTAAATACACCTTCGGAACTGCGTCTCCGAGCCTAACTTTTCTTTTGTAGATATTCAAGATGGCCTAAATTTTAATATGTTATCAATTTTTCACCCAAATCTTATACACACTGAACAGACTCTAAGGCATCACTAACCGACCACTTTTTAAAATTGTCTTCACTTTATTATGTAACAACTCGAACTGCGCTATGATACTAAGCGGAACTCGTGGTTATACATTTTCGCGAGAGCATAAAAAAATGATAAATAATATAAAGATGATTTTTTTTTTTGGCTTTACGTACGATGCATATTAGTCATAATATATATATACTCTTATAATGGTGTTTACCTAATTATTTACGACATCCATGAAGGGATGAGGAAGGGAGTTCTATTTATGAAATAAAACTCACTCCCGTACGGGATTCGAACCCGCAAACCATGGTGAGACCATGCGACCAAAGCCCTACGCTCCAGCCAGCAGGGCCACCATGGCTCCCACCATACAATTTTAACCTATTGAAATATTTCCTATTGCAATTTATTTTTCTTTCTTCGGGGCGCAATAACTTTAGTCGTATTGATCCTATCTCAAATCTGAGAACTTATAGCGATTAGATATTTAATAAGAAACATTTTTGGTGAGAAACAATTTTTCGATAGGACTAATAGTTTTCGCGTAAATCAAGGAAATGTCTACAAATATCAGTTTCCAAACTACATTTCAGTATGTATCTGAAAAATGGATATCTTATTGAAATTTGAGTCATTCTGAATACCTCTAGAAATACTAATCCGATTAATAACGTTTTTGAATAATTTTTATTTTTTCAGAATTTGAGCGCCCGATGAAAAAACGATTGGGGACATAGTCGTTCAAGGGATAGGACGTAAAAATGTGGTGTTTGTTTCATGTTTGTAAGTAGGGGTTGAAAATAGGGTGTCGGAATGATGGCCACCCTTATACATACATATATACAGCTTAGCTTTTTTGTTACCTAATAACTCGAAAACGGCTTTACCGATATCATGTCAAAATTACATTTTTCAAATAATTTTTATTCAGGCTCTCTGCGACATAGAATTGTATCATACATACATTGTAATATGACTTAAAATGGCAATATTTATATTGCTAGATTTTCTCTATACATTGTTACGTATACTATTTGGCCTGATATAACTCCAACCACAAAAAGGATGAAGGACGAACGGAAATTTGCATAATAACATTAGTAATTCTTCAGACTTTTTTTTTTTTTTTTATTTGAAAGCCTAACGGATTTTGTTAAATCCGGCCTACCACAAGCGCCTTGTGTCGAAATAACAGTATCTGTCAAAAATTAAAAATGTACTAACATTATAAATATTAAAAAGCAAATATCCAATGATAACGAGAGGGCGCCGGTAGCTCAGTGGTATGCGTGCTTGCCTTCTAAGCTCAAGAACGTGGGTTCGAAACCCGACCGAGGTCCTTAGTTTATTTTATCTGGGAGGTAAAATAAACTTAAGCACGCCGTCCTTCGGATGGGACGTTAAGCGATGGTCCCGAGCCTGTACGATGTCAGGTAGTCGTTAAAGACCCCTGCCCTAGGTGAATAAAAATTTAGGGTAGGCACAATTTAGAGTCGGGCTCAAGTCCACCAGAGTGACGAAAGAGCGCTCTGGTAGTAGGCGATATGTCCTCATAGTTAAAGCCCGGGCATGAGTCATAATAACTAACTAACCAACCATATAATATTCAGAAAAATATATATCTTACATAATTGTCTAAATATTCTACTCATTGTACAATATATACAAGAGGCAGAAAATGAAGATACAACAGGTAATGATCGGAACTCTGCTGGGTATAATAATAAAAAAAAATATATGCAAAAATTACCTGCAGAATTCCTTCTGCGAACACTATGAGAGGAATTTAAAGGTTTACTGAAAGAGGGGCAAGCTTTAAAAGTGCATCCGATGTGACCATTCTCAGTGCAGAAACAGGTGTTGCAGTCATCCTTCCACGAGGTGCCAGGCGTGCAGTCTTTCTGCGGCAGAGAGCTGCTTTCTGCAAGGAGGTGCAATGTAACCCATGCAATCAAGCTTATGCCTCAATAATAATGGAACAAAATGGCATTATTTACATATGAACTTGAATGAAATAAAACTAGTTTGTGGTATTGTCAAATTTCACAGAATATAATATACATGGGAGTATTTTCGGTATTTCTACCATCTTCAGTCAAAAGTATAAGAGATAATGAAAACTGACATTATTGCAGAGATATTGTGAAATAATTCAAATGGACTTGAAAAATAAAATAAAACTTGTTTATTTGATATATTGTCTAATTTCACTAACTATATACATATACATGGGAGTACTTTCGGTATTTCTACCATCCTCAGCCAAAAGCATAAGAGATAAGACTAAGTTAATTTTCAGAATGTCAGCCTCTCGAGGAACCCATTACCCTCCCTACTGGTGTTCCCCATGACGTCAGACATTCCTAACTAAGCTAAATTGTCAAGCTGTGAGATATTTTATGACAAGGCGGTCCCCATATTTCAAATGTGTGACCCCTTCTAAGATCTAGGTATCTTAGGTATGCTTTTGGCTGAGGATGGTAGAAATACCGAAAGTACTCCCATGTGTATATATTCTGTGAAATTAGAGAATACCACAAATAAACTAGTTTTATTTCATTCAAGTTCATTTGATTTATTTCACAATATCTCTGCAATAATGTCCGTTTTCATTGTTTAATAGGTCTATCTTCTAATATATAAATAATATGTATCTCAAAATTTTCAATAAATAAATTAAATTCATGTACATGCCGTTGTCTATGTTGCTACGCACTCCACATATTTATATTTGGCCTGATATAACACCAACCGCAAAAAATATGAAGAACGTACGGAAATTTGCATAATAACATGAGTGGTTCTTCCAGATTTTTTTTTCTCTTTGAAAGCCTAACGGATTTTGTCATAAGGTATCGCTGTCATAATGTCAGAAGACATATTTCCAAATATCAAGTCTCTGTCAAAAATTATAAATGTACCAACATTATAAATATTAAAAAGACGATATCCAATGGATACTAAACAAGTAATTAATGAGAAACTGAGGATAGAACAATAATAACCGAAACTGTATAATATATAGGTATTATTATATCTGTATTATTATTATTATTTTTTTTTTAAATATTGCAACTTCTTGTCACCGCCGAAGTCGCTAAATCCAAGTATAAAAAATTATTTTCCCTTCTTAGTTCCCACAATAATCCTCTAGTCCGTGCCCTCCATTCTGCCATACTTCCCCAACGACGTCTTAAGCGTCAATGGCCTAGAGACCTCCTTAGCAGCAGCAGTGACAGTGATTGGTTACAAATGAGAGGAAATCAGTGACTAGGGAGTGTCACCACTGGGTGATTTCTCCCCTCTTAACATTGTCATTATCTCTATATTAGTATATTTGCTTGTTGTATTTATTTTTATACAGTTGTAAATAAAAAAAAAAAAAATCGTTGGAGAATCTCCGGCAATGTACTTCCCCAGAAGAAATTAATCCAATAACTTTTCGCGCCCCCCCCCCCCCCCTCCAAAACCAGTCGACCGTTCGCGCTAATATTCAACAGTTGACTTACATAGGGGCTCCTAAAACCTAATACTAAATTTTATGTCGATACATTCATTCTATCAGTTATTACAGTTTTTGTGTTAAGTCTCCACCCTCCCCCAATATCCTCCCTCACTTTGGTTGATTTGGTTGAAAATCGATAGATGTCGTCGTCGTCGTTGGAGGCTTCTGGATTCATACATAAAATTTCGTGATGAGACATTCATTCTTCCGGGAATTCTCGTGTTCACAAACACTCCAGAAATTCCGTTGAAAACTCCGCATACAATTTTTTGACCGATTTCATAACTTCCCCTATACATCGTATAACTGGGGAAGTAGAACACGTACATCCTACTTAGATGTCTAAATACTCCCCCAGTGTACAATGTTTTCAACATGAAGTCAGAAAATCTACGGAACCCTGCCTGGTACTGTAATTAAAAAAATATATATGCAAAAATTACCTGCAGAATTTCTTTTGCGAACACTGTGCGAGGATTTCAAAGGTTCAATGATAGAGGGGCAACCTTTGAGCGTGCAGCCGATGTGACCAGTGTCAGAGCAGAAGCAGGTGTTGCAGTCATCCTTCCACGAGGTGCCCGGCTTGCAGGCTTCTTGTGGAAGAGAGCTGTTTTCTGCAAGGAGGTGCAACATGCAACCCATGCAATGAAACTTATCACACATGCTTTAATAATATGTTTAAATGGCATTTAAACTGAATAATTTGATACCAAATACACTGTGCTTCCTTAAAATAATTTCACAAATAAAATTTTCATTATTCAGTTAATATAATAATAAATAGAGGGCGCCGATAGCTGCTTGCTTACTGAGCTCAAGATCGCGGGTTCGAAACGCACCCGAGGCCCTTAGTCTGGGAAGTGAAATAAGCTTGAGAATTCCGTCCTTGGGATGGGACGTTAAGCCAGGGTCCATTGCCGGTGCGATGTAAGGTACTCGTTAAAGACCCCTAAACTAGGCGAACAATCCTAGTAAAAGTTAAGATTCCCACAGTAGAGTAGTACTCATGTCCACCAGAGTGACGAAAAAGCGCTCTGGTAGTAGGCGATATGATCACGCAGTTGAAGCCAGAACAATAATTAATAATAAACTGAATTATGAAAATTTGTTAGTATTTACATTTCTGGATTTTCTACATTATTAGGTATTTAATATGAAGTGATTCATGGATCTATTTTTTTATTTTTTATTTTTAAAGCCTAACCGATTTCTATAGGGTAGGGTTGCCATTACGTCAAAGAGTTCCGGATGGTACCCGCACCAAAATAATATCAAAGGAGAAAACCTTACCAGCCAAAAAAGGTAAACATGAGAAAAGAAGAAAAAAAAAATATCTGCAATATTTCGATTGTGAACTTTATGATTGGACTGTGGAGCTAGTTGAAGTTGAAGACATGCCATTTCGGTGCAGCTAATAAGGCCGTTCTCAGAGCAGAAACATGTGTTGCAATCCTCCTTCCATGTGGCCCCCGGAGTGCATATTTTATCTGCAATAAGTGCGCTTATGCAGTCATGTGCAACACAATAAAGAGACACTTCATCATTCTTGTGCATCTCACTCTATTTATCTTAATACAGGGTGGCCCAACTCCGACACGCAGCATGAGACAAACACTACTCAGACCTTCAAATGTGAAATTCCTACGAAAAGTTGATCTCTTTTTTTATTTACGATAACAATACTTCCTGACGCTAAAATATAGGAAATTAAATTTGAAAAACACGTATATTCTAGAGGTAATGACCCTCGCAATTCTTTTAAAGTACCTGCAAAACTTCTTCTGCGAACACTATGCGAGGTGTCTGAAGGATCACTGACAGGGGGGCAAGCTATGAGCGTGCAGCCGATGTGACCAGTGTCAGAGCAGAAGCAGGTGTTGCAGTCATCCTTCCATGAGGTGCCCGGCTTGCAGGCTTCCTGTGGTAGAGAGCTGCTTTCTGCAAGGAGGTGCAACATATGCAATCAAGAGGTGCAACATGCAATTAAACTTAACATACATGCCTTAATAATAAGTCCAAATGGCAAAATTTACATTATAACGGATTTCTGTAGGGTGAGGCTGCCAAAATGTCAACATGTTTAATACCAGTTAAGGATAAATCAGTTTAACATTAGTAAAGGTCAAAATAAGTTAAACTTGAGAAAATAATAAAATAAAATATAAATAAAAATACCTGAAACATTTCGTTTGTGTACTTTATGACTGGACTGTGAAGCTAGTTCAGGGCATGCCATGTCGGTGCAACCAATATGACCGGACTCAGTGCAGAAACATGAGTTGCATTTTTCCTTCCATGTGGCCCCTGGAGTGCATTCTTTATCTGCAATAATTGCGTCTATCCAGTCATGTGCAACACAAAAAAGATATATATATATATATCGCATTCGTCGTAGAATAAAGGTACAACTCAAAAATTGAATTTTTTGGGAAATCAACATTTAGGTTTTTGTTCTACACTTTTGACTACCTTCTCTTTTAAATCGAATTTGTCCGCATAAAAAGTAACAAAACAAAATCAGGTACATCGTACAAAATGGGCTACACCTCCGAATTGCGTGCTAATGAATGAATTTTTATGAAACCTTTTGCAATGTGTTTGTAATGACGTAAAAAATGACTAAAGTAGGACATGATCGGAAGGGGTAGAAAACACCCCTTTTATCAGGGGTTCCGTAACTTGTAAAATTAGGGCAAAAATGAAAAAAAAAAAAGTTTTTTAAAAAAGTTATCGATTAAAAAAGTCTTATTTTAACCCTTTGAATCAGTTCTCACTCTTTTATCCTTAATAAATAATAATATTTTTAAAAAAAATCAGGAAAACGTTTTTAGATTTTCAGAAAAAAAGTTATATTGAACCTTAAAAAACGGTTTGACTATACATGTTTGGTATTTTTTTATAATGTATTTTTTAATGTGCCAAAAATTTGGTGCATTTTGTATCGTGAAAAGCTGTATGTAACTCGGAAAATTAGCAAATTACCAAAAAATTGCAAGAGACAGAAAATGTTTGAAAGGCCTCATGCATGCGTCTGAGTATTTTCAATTTTTTCAATTACATATTTTTAAAGCGCTACAATTTCAAAAAAAGGAGTGGTTTTTCATGTTTTTCCGCAAAATTTCGGACAAAACGCACTTGAGAGAGAAGTTGCAAATAAAACAAAATCTTGTTTTTTGATGATACATTCACATGTATTTTTCAGATTATTTCTAAACCTTTTAAATTTCCCCTCCCCCACTTTTAAGAATTTTCAAGTGACCTATCTCGAAAAATATGCATTTTTCAGATAAATTCAAAAGAGTAAAAACATCTTATTTTGGGCCAAAAAAGGTAAATATTTATTTATTTAATTTAATTTTTTTTTTCATTTTTGACCTAATTCTACAATTTACGGAACTCCTGATAAAAGGGGTGTTTTCTACCCCTTCCGATCATTTCCTACTCTAATCTTTTTTTTAGAAACACTATTTACGTCATTACAAACACATTGCAAAAGGTTTCATCAAAATTCATTCATTAGCCAGAAATTCGGAGATTTTGGTAATTTCAGCGCTCCGTTGACAGGGATATTAAGTCTGTTTGTTGAATATTAACTCGAAAACGGCTAGGATCGATATCATATCAAAGTTACCTTTTTCAAATAATGTTTACGCAATTTGTGTTAAATAGTTGTTGCTTATTTCAAACCGCTCATCTCTCCCCCCCCCCCCCCCCCCCCCCCCGCCCCCAAAAAATTTACCAATTTGACGTGTTTGTTAATACTTCTTAAGCTTGAACCGATTTGGGAGAGTTTAGTTATTTGTCGTCATGCGGACCAGTGCCTCTAGGTCGATCTGAACCATGCCTCCTTGTGTACTGCCCTGTTTCCCTATACAGTTGGATGGCTCTACGGATTGTTGTTTCCGGCAGACCTAAAGCACGCGCCACGTAACGTCATCTTCCACCAGAACGGGCAAAATCGCAAAAGAAACTGGAGAGAGATGCGAAATACAGAAGATAAAGGTTAATTGTCTTGTTATCGAAACTTCGACTTTTAAGGATCAAGAAATTCAAAAGCCTCGATAGTAAATACAGAGAGGATTAATTTCACCTTATAGTTTCCCTAACTGAATATACATTCTAAAATAATATTTGATTCAAACAAAAAAGAATTACAACAAAAAAAAAATCAAATTTTCAGAGTGTGCTGGCGTTTTTGTGGAGCAGTGCAGATTCTTATTTTATTCTGATAAGGATTAATATATAAATATCTAGTTCGTAACCCGACCGAGGCCCTTAGTTTATTTTATCTGGGAGGTAAAATAAACTTAAGCACGCCGTCCTTCGGATGGGACGTTAAGCGATGGTCCCGAGCCTGTACGATGTCAGGTACTCGTTAAAGACCCCTACCCTAGATGAATAAAAATTTAGGGTAGGCAAAATTTAGGACTCCCACAGTAGAGTCGGGCTCATGTCCACCAGAGTGACGAAAGAGTGCTCTGGTAGTAGGCGATATGACCTCGTTGTTAAAGCCCGGGCATGAGTAATAAAACCAAACCTAACCTATAAATATCTATCTGAAAGAAATATATATATGTATATATATATATATATATATATATATATATATATATATATATATATATATATATATATATATATATAATGAGGCCTTAACTAGACTTTCTTATTGCCAAAACACGCCACCTTTCTTCTCAAATTTATTTCAGTTCTCATTCAAAAATTAATAAATAAATGAGTACAAAAATAATACTCATAAAAACAATAGATACAGTTTTTAATTTCATTTAAATAATGATACATTTTTTAAAATCTTGTGTAATTAAACAAAGAAAGCTACTTTCTTATACACAGTAATACCAGTTTACAATATGGGAGAAATAAATTGAAGAGGGGGAAGGGGAGTGATCCGTAAAAATATAGTGGGTATAAGAAAGCCAAGATAGGGTCATAACACATTCACGCAAGTAATGGACAGGTTGTTATGAATGAAAACCCACTCCATTCATACTATCTGGCTCATTGTCCTATCATTCTTTAACGCCACACAACGTGGATATTCAACATTTTCAGCCTACGCAGATATACTAACAAACATTCTAAGAATGTTTTAGAAAAAAAATAAAATAAATATATACAGGGTGGCCCAGATAAGCGGGCCACAAGTGAAATAACTCCTAAACGGTTAGAGATATCAAAATTGTGCATAGGACTAAAGTTGTAGCACTCGCCGAGAGCTATAGTAGGGCGTCCTCGAAAAGACAAAAATGACCCTTTCAATGGGGCTCAAACAGCCCTTCGAAGGGCGGGGTTCCCTTTTGACCCTTAAGTTTCATTACATTTTATTAAAGTACTAAAGAAACTAGGAAGAACTATGCAAACAGATTTTTGATACGTCAAGTAGTTCTCGGAAAAAAAAAACGTTTAAAGTTGCACGTTTTGCTTATTCTGAAGTTATTGAATTCCAAATAACTTCAGAATAAGAAAAACGTGCAACTTTAAACGTTTTTTTTCCGAGAACTACTTGTCGTATCAAATATCTGTTTGCACAGTTTTTCCTTGTTTCATTAGTACTTTAATAAAATGTAATGAAACTTAAGGGTCAAAAGGGAACCCCGCCCTTCGAAGGGCTGTTTGAGCCCTTAAAAGGGTCAGTTTTGTCTTTTCAAGGACGCCATACTTTAGCCCTCGGCAAGTGCTACAACTTTAGTCCTATGCACAATTTTGATATCTCTAACCGTTTAGGAGTTATTTCACTTGTGGCCCGCTTATCTGGGCCACCCTGTATGATATACAAAAAAAAAATCCTTATACCACATTTTGTGTTGATTCATTTATTAGATCGGCATTATTGGGGTTTTTGAGCTGATATGGCTGAAAATCAATAGGTGTCGTCCTTATGGGGTTCTGGATACACAATATAAAATTTCATGTCTATTGTGAGTTATCATGTTTACAGACATACGCAGACACAGACAGACATTTCTGTTTTTTTTTTTTTAAATTAGGGGATTGGAAAACATAAAATTCCGCTGAAAACTCTACATCGAATTTGAGACTGATTACACAACTTCCCCTATACCTCGTATATCTGAGGAAGTAATACGTATGACATAGATAATTCTAATAATAGAAGAAGAATGACGCCAATCATGTTGAGATCATTAGCGAACTCATCAGAACAAATCATCGAAAATAGCGATTATTGATTATGGCAATGTGACGTCACACCTTGACCTATGCACATATGAGACAACAATTATCTCAAATTAAAGTTAATGGATGTGAATTACAATTTGCAGTACCTTTATAGCAGCAGTCAGTAGAGATACAAATAAACACAACAGAACCGAGGCGTAGCCAACTCGCCTTAATCCAAAAATATATTAATATCAATATTTGTGATTCAGATTACCATAACTTTGTTCTTAGTTAAGAAGAAAAACAAAAAGTCAATGAATCACCGCCAGTGTACTTCCCCACAACGAATTCATCAATTAACTTTTCGCTCCCCCTCCGAAACCAGTCGACCGTTTGCGCTAATATTCAAATAAACTCCTAAATCCTCATACTAAATTTTGTGTCGATACATTCATTACATCGGCAGTTATTACAGTTTTTGAGTTAAGCCCACTTCCTTTCGGACGATTTGGCTGAAAATTGATAGGTACTGTTCTTATGGGATTTAGGTTAAACTTATAAAATTTCGTGTCGATAGATTCATTCTATCGGGAGTTTCCACCGGATAGACCATTTCTTTTTATATGGAATCTAGAGAACGGAGAAGATGAAATTCCGTTGAAAATTCCGCATCGAATTTTTGACCAATTACATAACTTCCCCTATACTTTGTATAGCTACACAAAACGAATTTTACTAATAATATTTTATCCAAAACCAATCGACCATTCGGGCTAAAAAACAATAGTTGAGATAGAAGGGTTTTCTGAATCCTCATACTAAATGTTATATCGATACATTTATTATGTATCAAGTTATTAGGGATTTTGTGTTACACCCCGTCTTCCTCACCTAAGCTCATTCCGCAGAAAATTGATAGACGTCGTCTTTAAGGGGGTTTGAATTTACATATAAAATTTCATGTCAATACATACATTACAACGGCAGTTATTGAAGTTTTTCCACAGAAAGGCAGCCCTTAATCTAACCAATAGACTCCTCATATACAAGCAGGGCCGGACTGGGGGTAAAATTCAGCCCTGGAATTTAATGGAAACCGGCCCCAAAATTTCATTCAAACCGGCCTTCTTTTAATGAAAAAAAAAAAATAAAATAAAAAAAAATATATACATATATATAAATGGGAAAGCAAATAAATGCAATATGATAGAGTTCAATAAAAAATTTAATTATTAACTTAAATTATAATTACAAATGATGCGAACTTGAAAATTGTTGCAAACAATATATAAAATGCTTTAATTTAATTTACAACAACAATGAATGTTATGTACATTGATTAGCATTTTATTATGCTATTAACAATTGTTTCATTTGCTGACTTTTTTCTGCAACAATGTCAATGATTTGAACAGTATCGAGATTTTCCAAAATTTATTTTTCCATAGCCATTAGCATAAAAGCCTCCAAGTGATTTTGTGACATGCTGCTCCTAATTCGGCTTTTGATAAATTTTAACACTGAAAAACTTCTTCGTGATATTTTTCTATGGACCGGCCCCTCTGGCATTTGCCAGAATTGTCAGATGACCAGTCCGGCCCTGTATACAAGCTTCTGTTACGGCCAATGATAACGTATGCATGCCCAATGTGGGCCGGTCTTGTTAACAATACCAACTTGGGAGCCTTCTGTTTCCGCCCCGGGTCTCTGTCCCTCCTGGGTCAACTCAAACATCTTATGTCCGGCTATATAGGGCAATTACGCCTTGGAGCCAAAAAAAAAAAAAAACTTGAGATCTCTTCAAGTGGCCCAACACAAATGCCTTAGATTGGTTGGTAGCTATTTGAGGGACACCGCCATCCTCCAAATCCATGAACACCTAAATGTTGAGCTCCTTCTGGACTACGTAATAAATTTCAGTAACAACTTTTTACTTAAGTGTGACACAAATCAAAACGTTTTGGTAAAGAAAATAGGGAAAACTCAGGGAGGGAAACACAAAAATATCCGTTCACGATTTTAAATTTTAATCTCTGTTTTTGAATGTTTATTAATTTATTTTCTATTCATTTCAGTTACTTCGTAATTGTTTTTTTTTTTTTTCTTCTTTAAGAGTTTTTTAGAATTTCCTCTTAAGCAGTAGCATTGTTTTTAATTTAACTGATTATTTTTGATTTGTATTTAGTGTATAAGCGTAATGGTTAAGGAACCTTATTGTATAATTGTACCTCTGTAAATGCGACTGTTATAATAAACTCTTCTTCTTCTAGAGTTTTTGTTCTCCCTTCCCCTTGGCCGATTTGGCTAAAAATCAATAGGTGTCGTCAATTCAGAGGTTCTGGATACATATAACATAATGTTGTATCTTTTTTCAATAGCTGACGGAATTGGACTGAAGATCTCTGAATGGACACGTCTCTACATTGTTGCGGCTGGTTGCAAAGGTCAGGTAGGTAGAATTCTTGACTGGACCCCCGCCGCGGTCTCATGTCCGTCTGTTCCTGGAAGGGTAGCCATTATGTCTGGATCTGACAACAGGGTTATACTCCATTTGGCATCCATTGTTACAATGTCCCAACATCCGAAGGGGATCAAGTCAATATACAAGGGTTCAAGACTGGTGAGGAACACGATCCATGTTTTTTTATCGAATCTTTAAAAAAAATTTTATTGTACTCACCGACATGAAATTTTACTCCCCCAGTTAAAAAAAATATAAGTAATCAGTCCGAAATTCGATGTTGAGTGAGGAATTACATATTTTCCAGTGAATGATTCCAAAAACGAAAAAAAAATATGTCTGTGTTTGATCAACGCGAAATTGTATATGTGTACTCAAAACCCTCTAAGAATCACACCTATTGACTTTCAGCCAAATCTACTAAAGGGAAGGAAGGGATTAGGGAGAAGGATTAACAAAAAACTCTCAAAACCGCCGTTACATTCATTATATCGGCAGTTATTGGGATTTATGAATTGAGCCCCCACCCCGGAACTCCCCCCTCCACTCAGCCGATATCGCTGAAATTTGACAGGTAATGTCCTCATTGGATTTTAATTTTAAATACGAAATTTGATGTTGATACATTCAATACATCGGCAGTTATTGGGATTTTTGAATTTGAAATCTCTTATCTTCCCGTTCCCTTCGACCCACCTTCATAACCTTCTATATTAATAAAGCTGAAACGGGGTTTGTTTGTGGGTTATCTCCAGCGTCACGCCCAAACCGCTGGACGGATCTTCATGATACTCCACATGTAGCATCCTTTTGACCCCGATTGGATAATAGGCTATGTGGCGTCCCAAAATTTTGAACCGGAGGGGGGGTTGTAAGGGGGCCTAAGCATAAAAAATGCTCTAGCGCATTAAAGGATGGACGGATTATCATGAAATTTCACATGTAGTATTCTTAAAAGCCAAGTTGAAAAATAGGCTAGGTGGGTCCATAAATTTTGAACGGGAGGGGGGGTTGTGGGGGGGCCTAAGTATAAAGATAGTGATAGGTCTTTAATTTCACAGGATGTCAAATAAAAGATAGTCTAACGACTCACAGATTTTTATTGGTAGTAATAGCTAGCCGGCTTTCGAGGTTTCCCTCATCATCAGGCAGTCTGATAAAAAAAATTTTAAAACATTTTTTTGAATAAAACTAAATAATATAATAAAAATAAATAAATAACAATCTAAAACATTAACAATTTAAAATATCATGGATGGGGCAGACGAGTTATTCCTGTCCACCATCTGAGTCACAACTCTCAATTATCTTCATATTAATAACTTCTAAGTTGAGAAACGCGGACATATTGTGGAAACTTGTAATAAATAAATAAAACAAACTTGTTTTTGAAATATTGTCTATTCCACTAAAGATATATATACACATACAATATTTCAAAAACAAGTTTGTTTTATTTATTCATATTAATAGGTCTTTAACGGATGATCGGAATGTCATGGAATTTGACATGTAGTATATGCTTAAAGGCCAAATTGAAAAATTCGCAACTGCCGTTCTAATGGAAATATATTAATATAAAACAACATCTATCAATTTTCCGCGGATCAGCCGAAGAGAAGGAGGGGGTATCCGAGGGGCTCACCACAAAAACCCTATGTAATGAATATATCGATAAGAAATTCAGTATGAGGAATTAGAAGTAAGGATGGGTATCGATTAACCGATTAATCGAAATAATCTATGTTTTGGTAAAATAATCTGTGGTTTTTTAATCGATGTCATCTGGGTTAGATTAATCGGATAATCGATGATTATTTAACGATTATTAAATTTTTAATTAAAATTACAACTCATCCGATAAACAGGAGAAAAAAAAGAAAAATGAATTAATTATAATTTAACCGAAGTGCAACTCGCCTAAAAAAGTGGGAAGAGACTATCGTATTGACTATCGATACAACACAGTGCCTCTGTGGTGAACTGGTGATAAGTAAAAAGTAACCTTCTAATAGTTCTACTTCTAATTCTAATTTCTAATCATTTGTGAGTTGTGATTGACTGATTGTATTAACTTTTGTTTGTGCGTTCGATTAATCGACTAATCGATTGGTCATCTCTAATTAGAGCCCCAATAAAAGTCAATCTATAATTTTTAGCCAGAACGGCCGATTAGTGCTGGAGGGAGAGGGAAAACATAGATGAATAATTCCTCCTATGGAAGTCCATTACCGGTGGTTAACCGACGACCTTCTTTAAAATTTTGTATGTTGAAGAGGGGGGCGCTCTAGTTTTTGGAATACTCAAATTTGTAGCGAACTACATCAAATTAAAGAACCACTCAACATCTTCAAAATGGTACCAGAGTCGACTTCATGTCTTAAATACATCGACAGACATAAGTAAAGCGACTGGACAGATAATGGCGGGGGGGGGGGGGGGGGGGGGGGGGGGGCGTGTGCATTGTAACAAGCGGTGAGTGGAATGTCTGTTATGAAGCGTGGATGCACATGCTGAGAAGAGCGGCTATATATAGCGTGTCACAACTGGAACAAATTAAGGTTGGTCTGGGTGGCTGTGGGACACAATGGACGGGCAAGGTTGTACCTCATCCGGCCACTCCGAGCCTCGCATGTCCAGACACTCACCTCACCTCATCCTATAGACCCTCAGTCATCCGGATCCCCAATTAACCCGATATTAAGGTTGGTCTGGGTGGCTGTGGGACACAATGGACGGGCAAGGTTGTACCTCATCCGGCCACTCCGAGCCTCGCATGTCCAGACACTCACCTCACCTCATCCTATAGACCCTCAGTCATCCGGATCCCCAATTAACCCGATATTAAGGTTGGTCTGGTTGGCTGTGGGACACAATGGACGGGCAAGGTTGTACCTCATCCGGCCACTCCGAGCCTCGCATGTCCAGACACTCACCTCATCTCATCCTATAGAACCCCAGTCATCCAGATCCCCAATTAACCGATATTAAGGTTGGTCTGGAAGGCTGAGGGACAAAATAGACGGACAAGGTTGTACCTCATCCGGCCTTGCATGTCCAGACACTCACTTCATCCTATAGACCCCCAGTCATCCAGATCCCCAATTAACCGATATTAAGGTTGGTCTGGAAGGCTGAGGGACAAAATAGACGGACAAGGTTGTACCTCATCCGGCCTTGCATGTCCAGACACTCACCTCATCCTATAGACCCTCAGTCATCCGGATCCTCAATTAACCAGATATTAAGGTTGGTCTGGAAGGCTGAGGGACACAATAGACGGACAAGGTTGTACCTCATCCGGCCTTGCATGTCCAGACACTCACCTCATCCTATAGACCCTCAGTCATCCGGATCCTCAATTAACCAGATATTAAGGTTGGTCTGTAAGGCTGAGGGACACAATAGACGGACAAGGTTGTACCACATCCGGCCTTGCATGTCCAGACTCTCACCTCATCCTATAGACCCTCAGTCATCCAGATCCCCAATTAACCAGATATTAAGGTTGGTCTGGATGGTTGAGGTACCTACACAATGTTCCCGTTCAGAAAATGTTTACCAATTAATTCAGGAAGGTTGAATGACGTCTGCCGAGAGAAATCCCCCGATGAGCAACTCTGGTGATAAAAACGCGTCATTTGATCATCAATATAAATAAATGTGATGTTGTTGGTTGATTGTTATGTCACGTGGGGAGAGGGGAGGCCAGTAATTGGATCGATAAAACATATCGTTCTCAGATCGTCGATAAATATCAATCATTAAGTTAGAGGCTCCGTGTTTCAAGTTTGATGCTTCAATGTAATGGACAGAATTCAAAACAGCTACAATCAAAAAAAATTTTTACAATCTTTAAATTGTAGTTAAAACTGTTTAACCTAATAGCAATCCATATACAATATTATTTTTCGGATCGGACGTTAAGCGATGGTCCCGAGCCTGTACGATGTCAGGTTCTCGTTCAAGAACCCTATCCTAGGTGAATATAAATGCAGGATACTTCTTTTATACTAGGAATAGCTGTGGGGGTGTTGATGAAGTCAATAAACTGGTGGGGTATGAGCGGTGGATGAAGACGCTGTCTCGACACGTTACAGTTCCCATGTTTCAGCACAATACCTCCAACAGTCTGCTAAATAACAGTTTGAGAAAATCCACTCAACTACATTAGGACACCTTTTTGAACGATTTATTCCCCCCCCCCCCCTTTCTAGTCCCCTCTTCTTAAAATAAAAAAAATCTTTAATTTAATAAAATTTACAATGCAATCATATATATAAAGCTGAAAATGTTTGTGTGTTGTACCGCTATAACTCACGAACGGCTTGATGGATTTGATTAATTTTTTTTTAAATTTGTTCATCTTCGTCTGTGGAAGGTTATAGGCGTATTAGTACCTCAATATCTGGTCCATCCCAGCATCCACCCACGCAATCTTTGTAACTCAAAAACCACTGCAATGATTATTGAGGAATCTTTTTGAATAGATAAGTTTTATCTACCGGAAGGTTAAGGTCTATTTTTTAATCAACCCCTGGTCCATACCAGCATCAACTCACGCCATCTTTGTAACTCGAAAACCATTGCAACGATTAATGAGAAATCTTTTTGAAGAAATTAGTTTTAGCTCCAAAGCTACCGTTACTACAATTGAAGGACTATAAGCCTTATTCCGTATGAATAATTGAAAATTATAACATCATGAATGTACTGTCGAGGAACTGAATAGCCTTATAGGAGATATTGGGAGAAAAGTCAAAGTTCCCCGGGCAACGCCGGGTATTACTGCTAGTTCAATTATATAAAAAATATATACAATTATATAAATTATACCAAACAATCCACTATCACCGATTATTTTCAAAAAAAATCTCTAAATGAATAAAATTTACAATGCAATACAATTATATGTACTTATAAATATATTTTCTGTACATTTTTATTTATCTAAATTTATCAATTTTGTACATACAATTTGACTTTTTTTATATTATTTCTTTATTTATGTATTTGCTAATTTACATGCATTATTATTGTTGAAATCCGGATACAACGAAGTTCAGATAAAACTATATGATTTCCTAGGTCTCTTTGAAGATCGTTATAAGCGAATTTCACTGTGATTATAAAATTTCATGTAGTCAAAAATAATAATAAGTTGTGTGGATCTGTTGACACAGATAATACGGCTCAGGATGAAGGTTTAAAGACCCATAAGAAGGAGGGTGTGCTCAAGGTTATTTTCCCAGATAAAGAACTTAAAGCCCTCGGCAGAATTACGAGCTTGAGCTAAGTAGACAAGCACGCTAGTGTATTACAAGCCCCCTCCCTACTCAGGTATATTTGTAGGTATTTCACAAACGTTTTCTTTATTTTTCTTCTGAAATTAATTTACAGGTTCAATGAAATCCTTCTACATATTAAAATTTACTAATGTTGATCTTGTCCGGTCTTTGGAGTTACTTCGTTTAGGTAGTTGCATCTATAATGCAGGGAATATAACAGCCAAGGTGAACAAGAAGGAAAATTGACATCCTTCAATGACGAAGAAACTGGAACAGGTTGGAGTTGACTGGATGTGGTTAACTGTCGTGACAAGGAGAAATGAGAGGGGGCCTCGCAATAGGGCCCCCCTAGTCAATTAGGGGGTGTCCAATGTATCTATACTATACATATAATTATAAAGGAAAAAAAAATGTGCACTTCCCCAGAATTAATTAATCAATTAAGTTTTCTCTCTCCCTCTAAAAGAGGACTAAAAAAAAAATTACATAGGGCATAGGGGCACCTGAATCCTCGATACTAAATTTTGTGTCCATATTTTTGAGTTGAGACCTCCTTTGATCACCTTCCCTTTCAACAGCTATACGAAATATAGGGGAGGTTATTTAATCGGTCAAGAAATTCGATGTTAAATTTTCAACGGAATTTCATGTTTTCCAAGTTCCTGATTCCAAAAATGAAAAACAAAAAATACTGTCTGTGCCTGTGAACACGAAAACTCCCGATAGAAAGAATCGACACGATATTTTATACGATACAGCTATCCTTGCTTCCAACCAAGATCCTATCATAGCCTTCCAAAATCTCCAACAGCATCTTCTCCGCATAGAGGAATGGTGTCGGCAGTGGCGTGTGAAAATTAACGAAGAGAAGTGTAGCCATGTTACCTTCACTCTGAGACGCCAATCCTGTCCTTCGATTTCCTTCAATAATATTCCAATCCCTGCCTCCAATCAAGTTCGCTACCTTGGGTTCTATCTAGACCGACGACTGACATGGAACCCCCATACACGACTAAAACGACAGGAGCTGACCAGACGGTTTGGTCTGCTGTACCGGCTGCTCAACAGACAATCCAAACTATCCACTGAAAACAAACTGACCATTTACAAGACAATAATAAAACCTATATGGACCTACGGACTTGAATTATGGGGTTGTGCTAAGCCATCTAACATCAAGCGTATCCAGTCCTTCCAATCCAAAGTCCTAAGAACCGATGCACCCTTCTAAACTCTCCATAATGACCATAACATCCCTTATGTTATTGACCTCATCAAGTCCTGCTTCTCTAAATTCCACTCTAACCTTTCCTTCCATGTCAATCCAGTTGCTCGACTCTTGTCATCCCATTCCCATCCAGATAATCCCTCCCGAAGACAGGCGGCGCTGGCCGAGAGACCTGCTACTGTAGCAGAAATATTTAGGGAGTACTGGCGATGACCAGATTCTCCCCTCATTATTGTTGTATATTCTATGTATCATTCATCAAATGTAGTTATGGTTATACCGATTGTAAATATTCAAAATAAAGAGTTATTGAGGAAGTACATAACCGGTGATTCACCGAACACTTTTTTATTGAACTATTCCAAGGTTCATTCTTCATTCAATTTAAATAAAGAAGTTATTGGTTTTTTTGTGTTTCGATTTGGCTGAAAATCAACAGGTGTTATCCTTATAGGTTTCTGGGCACATATAAATATGTCCGTCACCCACAGAACATATTATACAGAAGGATAATCCACATGTTTATCACTTTAATATCTCTACAATATGTTTATCTCTTCAGGGCCTTCTTCTGTGGATCAGACATACTTCAGAATTTCTACCCTACACTTTTTAAATATTCGATATACACAAAAATGGGCTGGGATTAGTCCGAATTCAAATTATACGCTGTATAAGAAAATATGGAAAATGTTCGTCAGATGGGGAGTATGTGTCTTGGGGATTACCCTACCAACAAATTAGCACAACAATAACACATTAGCATAGGATATAAACAAAACATGCATCATGTTGTGCAATAATTGAATGCATATTTACTGCTAATTGAAAATGAACAGTTGAATCAGCGACAATGTTGGTTGAAAAGTCAATAGACTGTCACACTGAATCCTTACATAAAAGTGTGTATCGATACATTCAACACATTGGGAATTATTAGGATTTGATCCACCGTCTTTTCTTTTTCGTTCATTATGCATACATATTAAGACGTAATAACACCATCAGTTAGTTATAACTCATGTCCGGCCTTTAACTACGAGGCCATATCGCCTACTACCAGAGCGCTCTTTCGTCACTCTGGTCGACATTAACCCGACTCTACTTATGGGAGACTTAAATTTTACCTACCCTAAATTTTTATTCATCTAGTGTAGGGGACTTTAACGAGTACCTGACATCGTACAGGCTCGGGACCATCGCTTAACGTCCCATCCTCTAAGGTCGGGGTGCTTAAATTTATTTCACCTCCCAGAATAATTATAAACTAAGGACCTCGGTCGGGTTTCGAACCCGCGAACTTGAGCTCACGCAAGGCAAGCACGCATACCACTGAGCCGTATTTAAATACTATCTACTAATAGGTACTATCGCTATCAGTGCTTAAGTAGATAATCAAGTAGCCATTCCACGATAATGTGTCAAATGTTACAAAAAAATATCAAAATAATTGTTTATTCCTCTGATGTTTATGTAAGCAGAATATATATGTAAACATGTCTTGGGATTACTCATAAATGCAATGTTGACATTTATGTAATGAGTCAGAAATTCGATGTTTCAACGGAATTTCATGTTTTTCAATCTAAAAAAAAAAGTCTATTTGACCGTGAACACAATAACAGCCGATATAATGAATGTATCAGCACGAAATTTTGAATGTAAAATCAAAACAACATAATGACGACACCTATTATTTTTTCAGCGGAATCAACCGAAAGGAACGGGGTTCAGAAGCCACCTATGTAGGTACATAAGTCAATTCATATTTATAGCACAAACGGTCGATAGGTATTGGAGGGAGAGCGAACACTTAGTTCATTAATTCGTACTGGGGAAGTGCATTGTCGATTACATCGATGTATGCTATTTTGTTAATAAAATATCAGCCCGGGAAACTAATCTATAAAGTAAAAATTGAATTTCTCAAAAAATGCATCCCAAAAATTCTTTAGCTCATAACTTCACAATTTTCTGAATAATACAGAATAAATATGGGGGAATAATTGTGCAGTTATGCCAAAAAAAAAAAATCAGGTGATACACAACAGACAGGCATGCGTTTTAGAACGAAAGTTAGTAAACATCATCGATAGTTTAAAATAATAAATGCCATTTGGACGGCAATAGCTGTGATTAACAGTTGTTCGTAAAATGTAAGCATATATAAGATTTTTGTGTACGTACCGGCTTGAACGACGAATATATGTGAAGCGACGACAATAACACAGAGAAAACACAGTACCGCCATGACGGCCGAGAGTGGACTGAAGACAGGGGGGAGGTGGTCACTTCCAGTGGAACCTATCGAGAGGAACATATCGATCTATCGAACTTCTCACAAGTGAACCCTTCATCCCTAAGAGTCATTGAAGTCCTGAAAAGACAAGAAATTACTTTATAAACTTAAAAAATAAGACTACTTAGACATAAAATAAGTTTTACTGAAACCTATGTGGATTTAGGGACTTGAACTTTGTTCGCCATTAAATGGATCGGGTAAGGGGTAAGCGGAGAAAGGCTAATAAACAAAACTTCCATCCATGAATAAAATATTCATAATAAAACAAAATATTATAACAATAATATCGTTAAAGATTAAAAATTGTATATACAGTAGACTCTCCCTTGCCGGGACCGACGTGACGCCGGATAACGGCAATCATCAATTAATGAGAAAAAATATATCAATTAAAACATAAAAAAAAGTGTTTTTAGGTGAGCTAAGGAATAAAACACGTAGGTATTTTATTAATAACATTAATTTAATTGACAAATATGTACATACTGAACATTGATTTATTATATGTACGTACATATGTATATTTAACCAAGCATTAAAAAGATACTTTGAAATCTGCGTATAATTACGTACATATTTAAAACAAAATCTAAAATTCTAAAAATATTATTTGTTTAAAAAATGGGTAATTTTCTTTTTTTCCCTAACACAACACTGTTCCGTGCTGTATAGTCCCACCACTTCTTTAGTGTTAAGACGTCTGAAAAACGGCCCAACGATTCTTTTCACTATGAGAATCAAATGAAAACTGAGAAAAAGAGAACTGGTGTAAAGGAAAAATAAATAGGAGGAGAGGGTTTCTGTGGAAAAAAACTAAACGTTGACTTTACTAGTTAAGTGTTCATTTCCCGATAAGACGATATTGTTGAGCCACAGACGGGACGGTACCTTTGTTTTTCTATTCTAGGAAACATTTTTTATAAATGATGATTTTCAACTATGTATTTATTATAATTTATTTATGGGATATTAGTGAAGTAATAAAATATTGTATTAGCTTTCCCTTCATTATAAATACAATGTACATATGTATGTATGTACAATAAAAATACATGAAAGATTCGTGAGTTACGGAATTATTATGTGCTCTTAAATACACGTGGCTCATTTAATTGATAATCTAATAAATTAATGTTAATTTTAGTTTAACGAATTTGATATTATTTTGCAAGCGCCGGATAAGGGAGCGCGCCGGTTAACAGAACGCCGGATAAGGGAGAGTCCACTGTACTCACTTCATTCCGTCAGGAAGTTATTTATCCATCGTCGTTATTACTCATCGTTACAGAACTTGTAATCAAAAGTAAAGTTAAAGATGAATAAAGAATCACAGAGTATTTGAACTACGGTAGAACGGTAAGCCCGAGCTTGAACAATGGCAGTTACTTGTTAAAGTTAATCTTAGGTGAATAAAAATTTAGTGCAACAAAATGTAAGACTCTCCCATAGTAGAGTCAGGCTCATGTCCACCAGAGTGACAAAAGAGCGAGGTAGCAGGCGATATGACCTCGTAGTTGAAGCCCGGGCATGAGTCATAATAACTAACTAAATATTTAAAAAAAAAAAGAAAGAAAATTTAATAAATTAAAAAATGATAACTGAACCCATTAATTTGTGGATTCAGTAAGTATATTTTATTTTTTAATATTTTCCTTCGTTATTGTAAGTTCATACCCGGGCTTCAACTACGAGGTCATATCGCCTACTACCAGAGCACTCTTACATCCAGCAATCATAACTTTAATATAAATATTTAATATAAAACAAAATATATCTAAACAAAAACTAAACACATATAAGCTGCAATTAAGTAAAGATAAAACAATACCAACAGGTTAGGTTTCATGACTTACACCCGGGCTTTAACTACGAGGTCATATCGCCTACTACCAGAGCGCTCTTTCGTCACTCTGGTGGACATGAGCTCGACTCTACTATGGGAGTCCTAAATTTTGCCTACCCGAAATTTTTATACACGTAGGGCAGGGGTCTTTAACGAGTACCTGACATCGTACAGGCTCGGGGCCATCGCTTAACGTCCCATCCGAAGGACGGCGCGCTTAAGTTTATTTAACCTCCCAGATAAAATAAACTAAGGGCCTCGGTCGGGTTTCGAACCCACGTTCTTGAGCCCGGAAGGCAAGCACGCATACCACTGAGCTACCGGCGCCCTCGGTATTGTTTTATCTTTACTTAATTGCTGCTTATATGTGTTTAATGTTTGTTTAGATATCATATTTTGTTTTATTTTGAATATTTTATTCGCCTATGATGTTGGTTTTGTTTAGATATATTTAATTACTAAAATTCAGCAATGACTACCTTCAATATAAATGTGCACCCATTATTATTAACCCGCTAGGATCCACACCGACAGGTAGCTGCCTCTTCTAGTTTCGTCGACCAGGCATCCAGATCCTACGTTTCTAGACATCCATGACCCATATAGACAAAATGTCTTTAAACAAATGAAAATATTTTAAACTTTTTATTTACGATATAGATTTTGTTTAGTTATACATAGTTGGTATTGTTTTATATGTACTTATTTTCAGCTTATATATACTTATTACTGATGTATATATATATATATCAATACAGACCCTGAAGAAGGCACACGACCTTCCTGTGAGATCCGCAAAATACCCGAAAACGATAACGGCGAAGACGAGATCTGAAATAGGAGCAATGGAGGCGGACGAATAAAGGTGCGGTTACAAGGAGCTTCTTCCCGACTGTAGAGGACAGGTTGGTGATAAAGAAGGACAAACCGTTGCCAGCCAAGATGACCATGCTCCTGAGTGGACACGGCAAGAGGAGGGACTACCTCCACAGGTTCAAGATCCTCGATTCGCCTCTCTGCCTCTGCGGCACCCAGGAGCAGACAGTCCATCATTTGATCTACACCTATGACGTTTTTATAAAAAAATTTTAAAATTTGTACAGAAGATTAATTTTGATGAACTATAACTTTATTGTCTATCTAACTTATTGTACGTAAAATTCTAAATTAAGTTATGTTAAAGCATGTAATATACATATGGCGCATGCAGGTAGTAGGGATACTAGGTACTGGATAGAAACCGGAAAAAAAAATATATATTTATTTGTTTTCTTAATTATAGTTTATCTGTTTACTTCATCTGAGCAAGAAGGAACGTCATAAAGCTGTTGTTTATTTACTTATGAAAGTTTGTGTCTATCGGACAATAAAACAGCTGTACACTAAGGTTTTTGTTTACTTCGACCATAACTACCTGCCTATCACAACGTTGATCAATCCTCTTAAAGTAATGATAACAAATTAAATTTCGTAATTTATAATTATATGACGTATACGTAATTATAATGATTAAATGACTTACAGATGCTTCGGTACCTTATTTTCTCGAAACGGCTTCCAACATGGAATATATGCACTTTAAAATGCATCCCATGCTATCGCTAAGCTGAAATCTCATGATTTCTGGTATCTCGCCCATCCACTGTTGACCACCCTAAAAAAAAAAAAAAAAAATAAATAAAAAAAAAAAAAATAAATAAAAAAAATAATAATAATAATAATAAAAAAAAATATATATATATATATGTATTAGAAAATATATCTATATTAATTCATATTTCAATAAATTATTATTATATCATTTCAGGATTCATTTGTTACCTTTCTACAGTTTAATTTAAGTGCCTAGGTATATTTTATTCTATTTATTTATACTATGATATTTTGTATATATAATAATATACTTAGCACCTATATTATTCTCCGTAGTACATAAAATTGTTCAAACACAATTAATCACCAATGATCATTTCGATGTTCGTCGCCTTTAAGTTTTTTATTTTGGGAGGTGAAATAAAATTGAGCATGCTGTCCTTCGGATCGGGCGTTAAGCGATTGTCCCGAGCCTGTACAATGTCAGGTAGTCGTTAAAGACTAGGGGGGTCTTTAGCGACTACCTGACATTGTACAGGCTCGGGACAATCGCTTAACGCCCGATCCGAAGGACGGCGTGCTCAATTTTATTTCACCTCCCAAAATAAAAAACTTAAAGGCGACGAACATCGAAATGATCTTTGGTGATTAATTGTGTATGAACAATTTTATGTACTGACTCTAGGCGAATACAATTTTAGAGTAGGCAATATTTAGGACTCTCATAGTAGAGTCAGGCTCATGTTCACCAGAGTGACGAAAGAGGGCTCTGGTAGTAGGCGATATGACCTTGTAGTTGAAGCCAAGGCATGAATGATAATAACTAACTATAGTTAGTTATTATGATGCCCAGGGTTTAACTACGAGGTCATATCGCCTACTACCAGAGCGCTCTTTCGTCACCCTGGTGGACATGAGCCGACTCTACTATGGGAGTCCTAAATTTTTATACATCTATGGCACGGTTCTTCAACGAGTACCTGACATCGTACAAGCTCGGGACTATCGCTTAACGTTCTATCCGAAGGACGGCGTGCTTAAGTTTATTTTACCTCCCGGATAAAATAAACTAAGGGTCTCGGTCGGGTTTCGAACCCACGATCTTGAGCTCAGAACTAACTATATATTTAATAAATTCAAAAATGGTAACTTTTCATGAAATCTGAACTAAATTTGTGGCACATCAGTTGAGAATGGTGAATTCATGGAAGTATAAAATAAGCCTACATTTCATTATCCCATCACTCAAGTATAACAACACAAATAATGTAAGTAATTTATAACAAAGTTAAAGTTTCATTTACTTATCATATTCATAATTTGTTTCTATTTCAATTTGCTTGTCTTATTTTATCTTTTAAAATTGAATTTAAAATCATTTTTGGGTGTTCTTACCAGGGGCCTATTTTTCACACAAACACGTCACAGGGAGTAAATTGGTAAGTATAAATTCGTAACTTTTCAGAGCAGCACTTTTTTACTTTTGCTTAATCGTGTGAATCCAGTTTTTGGAATAAATAAATTATGTTTGCATCATTATTAATCATATACCTTCTAAATCTGTAGGAGTGAATGACAATGAATATTGTTAATCCTTTCTTGGATTTTCCCTTAGTTACCTAATCATTCCCATCACTTACCTAATTATTGACCATACTTTTTGAAATACTCTTGAATGGTGCCTCTCTAAAGTTGAGCAAGTTGATTTAACCGAAAATACCCCCTTCACTTGGAATAGTTAAATAAATGGTTAAATGCAGTTATCCAGTGATTGATTCCTCAAAGAAGTAGATTAAATTGATTTAACCGAGAACATACACAATTTTACGAGATACCAAGAAACCCACATCTTTATTATTCCGAAAGTACTAGAGTCCTGAGCTCCCAACTTCTTCCGTGCACAACAGATGATAACAATAGGTACACTTAACTCATTTTGGCCATTTTACGACTTAACAACTTATTCCCTATGACCATAGATTTATCCTTAATATTCTGATAGTATGATTATCAAATAAAACATTTAAAATATTAAAACAGCTCACCATATTTCATTGATGAATGAAAGTGCTTATTCAAATTGATATCCCTAATCTTCTTAAAATATTTCATATTTACCATTGATGATTTACTCTGACCATTTACGGGAAATCACCAGCCCTTCATTACATTTTTCTCAAATGTAATGCAGAATCTAATATAATGAAAGATAATCATGAAATTTAAGTACAGTGAAATTTTCTTTAAAGAAGGTTGGACCTCGATATATAAGCCTAATATTTCGATACAGTAGCTTCCTGTACTATCGAATATTATATAATTTTTCGGTAGGTAATTGTTTCAATACAAAAATTTCCAATTTGAAGAATATTGTAGAAAAATATTGTTAAAATCGTGACATTAAAATAAATAATATTTAATTATAAAATATATTTTTGATTCATGGTTTGTATTCAGTTCTATTGAACAAATAAGATGCCATCAGAAACAGCTGTTGCTATGTACGATACAGATTAGCCAAGATTATAAGTGAATAATGATTATTGATTATTTCCATTAGAAAACCCAATCAAACAGACAGCCGGTAGTTCAGTGATATGCGTGCTTGCTTATTATACTCAAGATCGCGGTTCGAAACCCGGCCGAGAACCTTAGTTTTATAATCTGGGAGGTGAAAAAGCCTTGAGCACGGCGCCCTTCGGCACAAAAGAGCGCTCTGGTAGTAGGTGATATGACCTTGTAGTTAAAGCCTGGGCATGAGTCATAACAACTAACTAATAAAAACCTATTATTAATTGGATAGCAATATCGATACTGTTGATATTTCTGCGTCCAACTATCGAAGTTTTCGTTAATCACACAATCAAAGTTTATCTTTTCAAATTTTCTGTCTAAAAAACTTTAGAAAAAGGAGAGATCAGTGTTGCCATACATCCGGCAAAGCATACACAGCTCCGGAAATTTAAAACTTTTATTCAAGGTCGAGGGGGCTCACATTTATTACAACATTTTTATTTCTCCACTTCTTTTAAATAAATAAAAAAAGTTAGCATTACTGCAATTGTATAATTTTTTTTTATACAATCTAATCTTGAGAATTATTTATTTTCATTGATTGTGAAGACGATAAGACGAGCTTTAATCTTTTCAAAGAGATTATAATATTCAATAATTTGATATAATTATTTATTTCAGTGAAAGTGGGGAAGCGAGTTTCCCCTCCTGGGATCCGTCTTCGTTTATATAATATTTTAAGTATAATTTTACACAGTGAGAAGATGCAACTGCACCTGAAGCTGCACTGTTTACTAAAGTTCAGGGTTAACGAGATGGTTATATTTATTATGCAACCCCGGGTATTCTTAGATTATTTTTTATTCTTCTTTATTTGTTCTACTATTTGTGTTTATTATTTCTCAATGGGGCTCCACGAAAATAATATCAGCATAAAGGGATTTTTTTCTCGTGAATTTCTATGGTTGGGTTTGTCCAGTTGACAATTTGAAACGTTTTTCTTTTTTTTTCTTTCGAGTTATGACCTTTTGCTGAGGTATTCGGCCAGCTACCACGATGATCATATTTGATTTTTTTTTTCAGAGCCACATCGATTTAAGGACAAACCAATCAGAGGAAAACATTTACACGACGTGGAAGGAATTGAAAGTAATGGCCTTGAAGGGGAATGGGGCGACCAGAGAGCAGAGTCATGAAGGCGAGTAGCGAGCCACCACATAGCAGAGTCATGAAGGCGAGTAGCGAGCCACCACATTGCAGAGTCTTGAAGGCGAGCAGCGAGCCACCAGAAGACCACAGAGCAGAGTCATGAAGGCGAGTAGCGAGCCACCACATTGCAGAGTCATGAAGGCGAGCAGCGAGCCACCAGAAGACCCCAGAGCAGAGTCATGAAAGCGAACAGCGAGCCGCTCCGGCCACCAGAAGACCACATTGCCAAGGTGATAGTCAGAAAAAATAGAAAAAAATAAACCACTTTTTTTAAGCTATTCGATTATCCGATAACATTTTTTTAAATTTTGAACTCCAAAATTGCGAAAAATAACGACCTATCAATTGAAGCATTCCCTGCAGACCATTTCAGCGTGAGGTAAACACACCGCCTTTTTACATTATATGCAACAATATCTGGTTTTCCTATCACTTGCTCGGCGATGATCGGCATCTTCTTTGCTTTTTTCACCTTCTTCTGGACCCTCCTGAGTAGTTTTGTTTTGTAAAGAAAAATTTGAAATGAACGAAATTGGGTTTAAAAAAAACAAACAAAAAACCCTCCAAAAGACGTGGGGTTTCCAGGACCCTAGTGGATAAAAATAGTACTTACAGTGGAAGATTTCAAGGTCAACTAACTTGTGGTCCTGAAGAATGAGACATATTATGAAGTCAAGAAGATAGGGGTTGGTAAGAGTTCAAAGTCCACCGGCATGGACGTTTCATAGTCCCATGGGGTGTGTCGCATCCCATCTCTCCAGTTAAAGTTTGAACATAACGTAGATACGGATTAAACATAACTTTGATGTTGGATCCTGAAAGGAGATTTTATTGTGTACACTACCGGCCAAAAGTATTTGCCCATCTTTATTTTCTTAGAAAATACATGCTTTAAGAGTTTGAAAACATTTTTTTAACCAAAAAATAAATATTTATAATAGAAGTTGGATAGGAATGTGAGAAGGTTGCAGAAAAATTGGAGAAACTTATTAAAAGAATACCTAGAAGGTTAAGTTTTATGACTCATGCCCGGGCTTTAACTACGAGGTCATATCGCCTACTACCAGAGCGCTCTTTCGTCCCTCTGGTGGACATGAGCCCAACTCTACTATGGGAGTCCTAAATTTTGCCTACCCTAAATTATTTATTCACCTAGGACATGGGTCTTTAACGAGTACCTGACATCGTTCAGGCTCAGGACCATCGCCAACTTCCCATCCGAAGGACAACGTGCTTAAGTTTATTTAATTTTTTTCTCTTCTTTAAGGCATTTCGACCACGAGGGTCATGGATGCCTGATGAATGCAGGTCTGTGGGGATCCTAGCGGGCTAATTTGGATAGGCGTTGATTAATAATAATAAAGAAGATATGTACGGAATAGAAAGGCTATGTGATGAAGATAATTTTGTTTTATAATTTAGATAAAAGATTTGTGATTTTACCTCCGAAATAAAATGGGTTTCGAACCCACGATCTAGAGCTCAGAAGTCAAGGACGCATACCACTGAGCTACCGGCGCACAGTGGGCCAGATCCCGAATCTAGCGGGTCAAAAGTCCTGTGAATAAGTTACTGTTAAATTATTATTTTTCAATCATTCAGATGGGCATAAAAAGGCAGTAAAATAACGAATAACACTATAGTTTGTCAATTACTATTTTGTTTGGTTATTATAATTAGAGCGACCAGTCTCTCAAACCAAAATCACTAACAGAATGGTTGTCTTCACTACTAATTTCTGCCGAAAGCGTTGTTGTAATTAAGAGTAACTGTCTTATTTTTTCACTTATACCAGTTTTTTCTGGAAGGCAGTGGTCTGACGGAGCCAATAAAAGGATCAGACAAAATGAGTAGGTTGTTTAAAATGTCAGTTAGTAGAAAATCGATCCATTTAATTTTTCTAGAAAAGTGTTCCTGAACCTTTTTATCTCCTTATGTTGGCTTTCTTGAATGTCTTCGGCCAGCTGTCCGAAGGTATTAGAAAATGTTTGATAATAGCACTCCCATGTATAAGTATTATGAACACTGACAGGCATGGTGTACCAATCATACAGCAAGACGTACCTACGATCAGTTTCTGCAGCGAAAGTTTCAAAATATACCCTGATGACAAAGCCTGTAGGAGTATGCTAAACCTTTCGATTAATTCTTCATCCACGCCAGTAATTTCAGCTGTTAAGGAAGGATTTTGGAAAAACCTTCGAGCTGCATTGCCACCTCCTTGCCTTGGTGTATCAATAGCTGCCAAGTCCACATTTTTTTCTTCGTATATTCAAAAAGGCATGTAATTAGTTTGAGGGTATTTCCAATAGGACGATTTCTGGCTCTCAACACATCGTAAAACTCCCTTCTGCATATAGACATTTTCACACAGACATTTTCGTAACTACAGAGTTACAAATATGATAACATTAGTGAAAAAAAAAAAAACGGGGCAAAACTGGTCGTTAAATTTAGTGTCATTCTATTATCTACTAGTCAACAAACAGGAATAATGAACATTTACGAGGTACTGAGGGGTACGAAAGAAGTTACGGCTTTCTGAACTAGAATGAACTTTTTTTTTTAAACGTGCACTATTCTTGTGGCCCTTCCAACACTTTGTGACTGACTTAAGACAAAACAAAAATTGCTAAGACTTTCCTTTTTGAATGCCTTCCATGGAAGAATAATGAAGAAGAGATCAGTAATGTTCGGAAGCGACACTCACAGGTAAGTGATGTAGTCAAACTACCTGCCTCCTAGATAATACGGCTGTTTGCATGGTTTGTTTATTTCGTCGCTGCGCTGTATTGACTTCGTCCTCTCTAATTCCCTTTGTTTATTTCTCTCTCTCATACTACTTGTTGAACCAGGTTGTTTTCTTCCCGAAATCTCTCACTTCATTTTCGGACTTTTGTCCAGCTAGATTTGGGATCTGGCCCACTGTGCGGCGCCCTCAGAATATGTAGAGCTGTATAGCTGCCATATCAACCAATCAGCTGATTAAGTTTTAAATTGTTTTTTATTTTTTATTTCTGTTTAAATTATATTATATCAACATATTATTATTATAAATATTTATTTTTTCCTAAGAAAATAAAGATAAGCAAATACTTTTGACCGGAAGTGTATATAACATCTACATTTCTCTCCCATAATTTTCTCACCATTTCTCATTACTTCGTTGTTTCTTTATATTAGTCACCGCTTGTCTAATATTTATAATAGTGATTCATATTTTTTTTTTAATGAAGCCTTGCGATTTGATGTCTAGACAGAATTTTTCATCAAATATGTCGACTCAAATAATAAGTCTATGTCAGCAATTAAAAATGTATAATATAATAAATATACAGAAGAAAATATCTTTACAATATTTTGAACTATATTTTTTTTTTCCCCTCAAATAATTAAAATGTTTTTATTCGAGCGATTTTTCGTTTTACTGTTTACTTACATATAAAAATATCTTAACCAAAAAGATATACCTAAACAGGAGGGCACCGGTAGCTCAGAGGTAGCTTGACTTCTGAGCTCAAGATCACAGGTTCGAAACCCGGCTGAGGTCCTTAGGTTTATTATCAGGGAGGTGAAAAAACACGCCTCCCTTCGGACAGGACATTAAGTGATGTATGATGTCAGGTACTCGTTGATGACCCCTCTTCTAGGTGAATTTTTAGGCAACATTTAGGACTCCTACAGTAGAGTCGGGTTCATGTCCACCAGAACGACGAATGACTTCGTAGTTGAAGTCCGGGCATGAGTCCCAATAAAAGCCACATATATATGTATATACTTTCATTTTTTTACACAAAATATTTATTAATAGTTTTTTTATTTTTATGATTCCTTGTTTTTTTTTTTTTAACCTTATTGTTTGATCAAATAATCATTCTTACTCCCCTCTAGTTAGTTAGTTTCAAAGTTGCTAGTTACTCAAGCCTGGGCTTTAACTATGAGGTCACATCGCCTACTACCAGAGCGCTCTTTCGTCACTCTGTTGGACATGAGCCCGAATCTACTATGGGAGTTCTAAATTTTGCCTACCATAAATTTTTATTCACTTAGGGTAGGGGTCTTTTAATGAGTGTCTGACATCGTACAAGCTCGGGACCATCGTTCAACTTCCCATCCGAAGGGCGTTTTGAACCCGCGATTTTGAGCTCAGTAAGCAAACATGCATATCACTGATCTACCTATTTTGAGAGAGAGCAACAACTAATTCGCTGGGGAGGTATCTTGCCGATTCAGACAAGGTACATGCATAATATAACGTTTTGTGCAATTTTACGATAATAAAGAGAGAGAAACAGGAAAAAAAAAAAAAAAAAAACCTAACTAAATAAACAAATTAAATGAGGGCAGAAGAGTTCTGAGAATGAAATGTTGTGTACGTCATTCAGTATTCAGTCGTCTGGCTGAGTTAGGGTTGACGTGTGTTTGTTGATCTGCCTTCATATCACATCCCACCTCGTTATCACAGCCTCACTACGGCTTATCCATTGTGTATCTCTGTACCGGATAGTCGATGGTCCGTGTCCATCAGAGGTCACCTCCTGACTCATATCTGATAAACATACAAGTCTCCTCAGTGCATTTCCCATCCGGAGTCAACACCGGCTAGGGATGGGGGACCTGTTACAAGGTATCAGTGACTCTAAAGTGATACTGACCAAACGTATCCAGGATACATGATACAGTGGAATCCCGATATTTCGTATTTCCGGCTAATTCGTACAAATTTGCCGGTCCCCAGAGATAAATCCCGATAAGTGGTATAAAAACAATGAATTTCAGACCCCTCGGTAATTCATATTATTTTTATGCTCGAGGTCACTAAAAACGTCTTATAATTCGTATTTCCAGCTTAAAAACCTCGTTAATTGGTACTGTTTACAAGAGGGAGAGAGAGGACAACATTAAATTTAAGAAGCTTAGTGGGGACAGTGCAAGTGTGTCAGATAACGTTTGTTCTGGGTGGAAGGATGAATTGAGAACAATAATTGAACCTTATGAGCCTAAGAATATATTCAACGCTGACGAAATGGGTCTGGCCTGTTCTAGAGCAAAATCAGATGTTGGTGATGGGGTATTTTTTGCTCTGAACACTCTTGACAAAGCAATTGACAATACCCGTCTGCAAAAAATTACGTTTTTTTTTTTCTAACAAATGTTTGATTGGTGTTTATTTAATCTAGAACATATGTACATATTTTTTATTGCGTGTATTGTTTATTGTACAGTTCAGTATAAACCAGTGTTTATTGCATAGTTTCTATCCTTACCACATTGTACATACTTCTTAATACATTCATGTTTGCATTAATACGTTTTTTAATTTTTATTTATTTTGCACTCCCGATAATTGGTAATCCCGATAATTCGTACCAAACCGTCAGTCAGTCCCTTGACCATACGAATTATCGGGATTCTACTGTATGTATGTATATGTATATATGTATATATATATATATATGAGATAGACCCTTATAGGGATCTTTTTACAGGGACAAGTTGTTATAGATCCTAAAACATAACCTGTACAAACAACCTAACTTTTTCTCATTGATCAAAAATAATAAAATATCCATAATAAAAACATCTTCTTTTAGTTAGTTATTATGACTCATGCCCGGACTTTAACTACGAGGTCATATCGCCTACTACCAGAGCGCTCTTTCGTCACTAATGTGGGAATCTTAAATTTTGCCTATCCTGAAATGTTTATTCACCTATGGCAAGGGTCTTTAACGAGTAGGTAACTGACATCATACAGGCTTGGGACCATCGCTTAACGTCCCAAGCCTGTATGATGTCAGGTACCTACTCGTTAAAGACCCTTGCCAAAGGTGAATAAACATTTAGGATAGGCAAAATTTAAGATTCCCACATTAGTACTACTTTCATTATTTTTTTCTTTTTGGCAGAGTTCCTCCACAGATATTCACTTTGGGTCGAAACTACATTTCAATCATTATTTTTTATTATTTATATTCTAATTTTCTTTATTTCTCTTGATTTTATTTTTAAAATTATTTTTGTTAATTTGTTTTCTTTCTCTTTCCTATATTTTGCACATTGTGGCTGAGGAAGGGACGTAAGTTTGCCCGAAATGACGTCAAAAAAATGATCTACAGTATTAAATACTTTATTATAAATTTCATTAATTACATTATTTTGTATTCATATTTTCAACCATTTATTTATTTATTTTTGTGGTAGGTATTATTAATTTTAATCCATCTGTGTCAGTCTCCAAGAGTTAATATCTGTTTATATATCTAATTTTTTAGCGATATATTAATGTATACATTCTTATGACGTATCCTATTACCATTTTATGGTTTATTGGAAATTAATATTATTACTAATAATAATTAATGAATAAAGAAATTATATATGAACCTTAAAATTACTAAGTTACTAAAATAATGTTTACACCCTTAAACAGAGGTAGCTTGGACAATCTGTAATAAAAATGAATTGAAAGACGTGTACCACCTGTTCATATCCTGTCCGATCTACTCTCCCTCTCTCCCATTAGAAGCCACTTCCTGCCTCACAATATCAACAATATGTAGACCCAACTTTCATACCTTCCTTCTGGCTCATTCTAAGAATGAGATGTCCAATATTTCCTATTATATAACCAACTATATAAAACGCTATTATATAACGCTTTAAAACTTAAATTATTTATTGTTAATGAATAATGTATTTCTTCTTCCATTTTATATTTAAATTCAACCCCTCCAATCCCCACTCCATATTTACTCTTTTCGTCATAGTATTATTATTTTTATTAAATTACCGTAAAATAAAATACCGAAAAACCTAGTTTTTTTGTGAAGAATCTAAAAATCCTAGTTAAAAATTTGAAAAAATTAAATTTTTTTACGAATTAATATTCACTGAGGTGAGTGTTGTGTCAATGTTTAGCCTATTTCTGAAACGTGTTCTTTTACCCTATTTTTAAATTGTCTCCCAGATTGACTTACATAAACAAAATTACAAAAACTACATTATAGACAGTAAACCCTAAAGTACATAATTGGTTCAATATGAAAAGATACATGTGGAAATGACAGGGGCGTAGCCAGGATTTTGAGCAGGGGGGAGGGAGGGTCGCCCCCACTCTTCGCCCGGTCTGCGGGCTGAGTTCTCTATGAATCCACTTCCAACTGATTTTAAACAAACTGCAACTTTCAATGACCAATATCTCGAAAACTATTGCTCGTACAAGAAAACTAAAAATACCGGAAACTTAGTTTTCTTGTGATGAATCTGAAAATCCTAATTAAAAATTTGTAAAAATTAAATTTTTTTACTATTTTATTTCACTGAGGTGTGTGTTTTGTCAATGTTTAAGCCTATTTCTGAAACGTGTTCTGTTACCCTATTTGTTACCTTAAGTGTTTCAAAATATCCCGGCTAAAAAGTCCAAGTTCCCTTAGAAAGTTAAAGTATTGAGTATAACTGGGGAAGTATAAAAGTACATAATTGGTTCAATATGAAAAGATACATGAGAAATTGACAGGGGCGTAGCCAGGATTTTGAGAAGGGGGGGGGGGGGGGGGGGGTCGCCCTCACTCTTCGACTGGTTTGCTGGCTGAGATATCTATGAATCCACTCCCAATTGATTTTACATAAAACTCAACTTTCAAAGACCAATATCTCGAAAACTATTGCTCGTACAAGAAAACTAAAAATACCGGAAAACCTAGTTTCTTTGTGAAGAATCTGAAAATCCTAATTAAAAATTTGTAAAAATTGAATTTTTTTACGATTTAATTTCACTGAGGTGTGTGTTGTGTCAATGTTGAAGCCTATTTCTGATACGTGTTCTTTTACCCTATTTTTAAATTGTCTCCCAGTTTGACTTACATGAAGAAAATTACAAAAACTACATCATAGATAGCACACCCCACTTTTTTCTTCTGTTTTCTTACTTTTCGATTAGGAAATGAAATAACCCCACTGTATGATAATAATAATAATAATGATAATAAGAAGAGTTTATTATAACAGTCGCATTTACAGAGGTACAATTATACAATAAGGTTCCTTAATCATTATCCTTATACACTAAATACAAATAAAAAATAATCAGTTAAATTAAAGACAATGCTACTGCTTAAGAGGAGATTTAAAAAAAAACTCTTAAAGAAAAAAAAAATAAGAAAAAATACGAAGTAACTGAAATTAATAGAAAATTCAAAAACTTTCAAAAACAGAGATTATAATTTAGAATAGTGAACGGATATTTTTGTGTTTCCCTCCCTGAGTTTTCCCTATTTTCTTTACCAAATCGTTTTGATTTGTGTCACACTTAATTAAAAAGTTGTTACTGAAATTTATTACGTAGTCCAGTAGGAGCTCAACATTTAGGTGTTCATGGATTTGGAGGATGGAGGTGTCCCTCGAGTAGCTACCAACCAATCTAAGGCATTTGTGTTGGGCCACTTGAAGAGTTCTCAAGTTGGTATTGCTTGCAAGACCGGCCCACACTGGGCATGCATACGTCATCACTGGCAGCAACAGAAGCTTGTATATGAGGAGTCTATTGGTTAGATTAAGGGCTGCCTTTCTGTGGAGTAATGGGAATAAGGAGAACACAAGACCGCTCACAGTATTTGCTTTCTGTCTGATATGTTGCCTGAAGGTCAGTCGTCTGTCTAGAAGAACACCAAGGTATTTTACTGTATCGGTCCACTCCAAATTTTCTACTTTCTGGGGTAATGGGGGCATGGCCCCCACAAGGGTGGGGCTGGTGCAACTTTGGTTGCAGGGCCCGGGCCCAAGGGTGGGGCTGGTGCAACTTTGGTTGCAGGGCCCGGGCCCAAGGGGGTCCGGCTCCAGTCCTTTTTATTTTTTTATTTTAGTAGATTTTGCAAGGGATCATAGCTTAAAAAGGCAAAATATATAATTATAAGAAAATTTAGTATAATAGATACATATTCTAGTTGTGCGAGTTATTAAGTTATTATTTAATTAGTTGCGTGCATGGATAGTTACTCTTGTTTGCAAATTACTAGTATAAAACAGTGGGCACGAGACAGGTATAGACGGGCCCCTCAACCCTCCCCTACTCCTATTTCCCAGCCTATTGTCCAGCTGTTTCCCTCAGAGCAGTGTTCTAAAAATAGACGCATCGACGCATAGTATCAGTTTGACTGATCGAAAATGAATTGGCCAAAACTATTGACTTTTCAGATGTTATTGATAAATTTAGTCAAAAGAAAGCTAGGAAGCTATGATAATTTAGGGCAGTTAGGCTATAAGTAAGCTTTTGTTGTAGCCAGTGTATTAAACACACACAAACATCGTAATTTTTAGAGCTCTTAATGTTATTTTTTTTTAGATCGTAATACTAGTTTTTGTCAATTTTTATTTTAATGTTAGTGAGTCAAAGAAATCTAAAAATGTTAACGTTAATTTCAGTAAAATAAAAGTAAATGATATAATCACGGTAGCAATTGATGTGTGAAATAATTTAATCAATAAAGTTTGGTATTAAAATCTAACTGACTGTAACATTAATTATACCTTACAATCTATTTTTAGTTTAAATAAAATTGTAAAAGGGTTAAAAAATAAGCATGTAATTATAATATAGCACATGACTATGAGATGGGGGGCCGACCCTGATCCTGGTTACAGGGCCCGCAATCCAATGTGGGGGCCATGGGTCAGTCTCATGAGATGGGGGGCCGACCCTGATCCTGGTTACAGGGCCCGCAATCCAATGTGGGGGCCATGGGTCAGTCTCATGAGATGGGGGGCCCGACCCTGATCCTGGTTACAGGGCCCGCAATCCAATGTGGGGGCCATGGGTCAGTCTCATGAGATGGGGGGCCGACCCTGATCCTGGTTACAGGGCCCGCAATCCAATGTGGGGGCCATGGGTCAGTCTCATGAGATGGGGGGCCCGACCCTGATCCTGGTACAGGGCCCGCAATCCAATGTGGGGGCCATGGGGGGCCCGACCCTGATCCTGGTTACAGGGCCCGCAATCCAATGTGGGGGCCATGGGTCAGTCTCATGAGATGGGGGGCCCGACCCTGATCCTGGTACAGGGCCCGCAATCCAATGTGGGGGCCATGAATGGGGGGCGTCTTTTTGTAAACAAGATCGCTTCAGTTTTTCTCTGATTAATTCTAAGTTTCCATTTATGGAAAAACTGTTTGATTCGTCTATAAGCGTCAGTTAGTCAATGCATTATTGTCTGTCCTCCAGGAGTGAAGTGATTGAGTTATTTTAAAGTTACTCATTATAAAAACAAACATTTTCCTAAGGTTTACAAGGCCTTGCTTTGTGAGCTATGAAAAGTAACAGGAAACTGTTTCGAAACGAACAATACAATGAACTAATTGACTTTCCTGTTAAAAAAAATATCCTAATGACTTAGTTCCGTTGAAATCACCCAGGTTGTGTCTGTGTTTATATGGAGGGGGGGGGTTTGTTGTTGAAGAGAAGTAGCAACCTTGGCGTTGTTTGTCTACACAATATATGAAGACATAAATAAGATGCACTCATGCAACGTAGCCTGAGACGAATCCTGGCAAATAGTCTCAGGTCATAACACAGAAATTACAGTAAGTCTTCATTGAATCACTGGCTATGTACTTCCCGAATATGAATTAATATAATAAGTTTGTGCTCTCCCTTCAAAGCCAATTGACCGTCTGCGCTAAACCCCAATATTTGACTAGTTGATTTACACAAGGACTTCTATTTATATTTATTTATTTACTATTTATATATATATATATATATATATATATATATATATATATATATATATATATATATATATATACTTACCCGAGGGCGCCGCACAGTGGGGCCACCATTTTAGGTGGACAAAAGTCAAGTCAAAAATTTAAGATTTCCCGCCCTAGACATTATTGTCGAAAGGTGAGTGGCTCCGAAAATGTAAATTTTTACCTTATAATGAAAATAAGTACTGCATAGAGATGGAACAAATCAAGTATTCATGTTTGAACAAGTGATGTCATCCAACTGCGATAAGACGCGGGTTTATCAGTCTGACTGCAATAATAGCAGTTCGATCATTGTTTGAGCTATATTCGGCAGTTGAAATGGAGTCTAAAGAGAAAGGTAAATAATCTTATACACGGTTCTTGTAAGTAGTGTTCAGTTACAGAGATATTTGAACTGTTTTATTAAAAAATCCGTTACATCCATAATGTTGAACGAGAAAAAATAATGTTTACCCAAAAGCTCCCAAGCTAATTGACCCATTTTCCTTTTCGTTATACTTTCTAGTTTTCAGATTCATTTGTATCTTTTTGCTATACTTCGTATTTTTAATAATAATGAACTGATTTTCAGAATCAGTGCTCAAGATTCCCCGGAGCCAGTTTTTTGAAGAGTGGTCCAAAAAATTTCGTAAGATAGCATTGAAAAAATGTTTCCCTGGAAAGTAAATAGATTCATTTATTCACTAAACGTTTGACATATTTTATTGAGTTGGCTTTTGTATCATATTTTGATACCTGCAGAATTCAATCAGTTTGTACATAACTTGTTTACTTCCTTGAACCAAGGAACTAGTAGAAGCATCTAATAATGAGCAAGTTTTACTAATCTAGACGCTCAGAGGTTTACCTTTTTCTTATTCATGTAAAGTGGTTTTATTTTCTTCGGTGTGGTTTTATTAAAGAGTAAACTTAATTTACTAAAGAGTAAACTATCAAATTAAATAAAGTGCTATTTTCACCCATTGTTCCGTCTATTATTTTGATCTTACTGTTTTTCACCCATAATGTATCGATCTGTCTCATCTCCATCTCGTAATGTTAATCGTCCAACCATCTAATATTGACCAAGTTTTACTAATCTAGACGCTCAGAGGATTAAGTAACATACCGAACCATGTGCCATATTAAACTATTTATGATTAGCGGTTTTTCCAAATTATGCCGTTTAGGTTTAAAAACGTTCAATGGCGTGCTATTCTAGTCTCATTTGACGTGAAATTTCATTGGCTATAATTTTTGTTTCTGAAAGTTTTTGATACAATGAATCCTCTTCTTGTAATTTTGAAAAGAAGGTAGAAAAGTGAGGGTTTTTAATGTATTTCAGCAAAAACTCATTCAAGGGTTCATTTGTGAACCGTCATATGGGGTATATTCGTAATCAGCGTGTCATTTCCTGTAAGAATACAAGGTTTCAGAATTTTGTCCACCTAGATTGGAGATTCGCCCCACTGTGCGCCGGTAGCTCAGTGGTATGCGTGCTTGTCTTCTGAGCTCAAGAACGATTCTTTTCACTATGAGAATCAAATGAAAACTGAGAAAAATAAATAGGAGGAGAGGGTTTCTGTGGAAAAAAATTAAACGTTGACTTTACTAGTTAAGTGTTCATTTCCTGATAAGACGATATTATTGTGCCACGGACGGGACGGTACCTTTGTTTTTCTATTCTAGGAAACATTTTTTATAAATGTTTGATTTTCAACTATGTATTTATTATAATTTATTTATCTATAAATATATCCTATAGGTTATTAGTGAAGTAATAAAATATTTTATTAGCGTTCCCTTCATTATAAATACAATGTACATATGTACAATAAAAATACATGAAAGATTCGTGAGTTACGGAATTATTTTGTGCTCGTAAATACACGTGGCTCTATATATAATTGATAATCTAATAATTGAATGTTAATTTTAGTTTAACAATTTTGATATTATTTTGCGAGCGCCGGATAAGGGAGTGCGCCGGTTAACAGAACGCCAGATAAGGGAGTGCGCCGGTTAACAGAACGCCGGATAAGGGAGAGTCTACTGTACTTACATACATCTTATATCCACTTGATTTATTTTATTTTGTTTTTCTCAACCCCGTTTCACATTAGCTTCCTGTCTGTTTTAATATTCCCAATAAATATTTTTATAATTATTGTCTTTGTTCCAAAGATTGAACAATTTTATATTTATATATTTAAGTAAACTAATATATAAAAATTATATACCTATAATAGAAGAGTTGAAATTAATAATGTCAATGCAAACATTATACTCTTTTTATACTAAAGAATATAATCTTTATGATTAATAATTATTATTATGATTAATAATTAATAATCCAAAAGGTCAGATGTCAGATACTCCTTAAAAACCCCTACCCTAGGTGAATACAAATATAAGCTAGGCAAAATATAGGACTCCTAGAGTCGAGTCGGGTTCATGTTTACCACAGCAACGAAAGACTTCTCTTGTAGTTAAAGCCCACAAGCATGAGTCATAACTGACTTTATTGTACATTGTGCTTCACCAAGAAGAAAGTAAGTCTTATGGAGCCTATGTGTCAATGCGGTTAGTTTTAATATTAGTTTTAATACGATTAGATTTAATATTTTTGAAAACTTTAGAAAAACAATATGGCATCTCTTTAGAAATCCAAATGAAAAGTTTGTTAATTGAAATTTTTTAAATTTACATGCACTTTCTTGAACTGCACGTCTTGAACTTTTGATCATTTTTTAGGGCTCTTTTCGGAAACTACTGTAGAAATCAAAATTTAGTGAAAAGACCAGTTATAAAATTTCTACAGGAAATGTGGTAATTTATTGTTTATTTAATTATTATTTATACTTATATTTATTTAAGAAAATTTTTTTTAACCACACTAGATGATGTACTATTAAATAAATAAAACTAGGATTATTTAATTTATATATATTTTAGACATATCACACTTCACATGGTTGAGCACAAAAGACATTGGTGGAGGTGGTGCGTTTGGACGCTTCTTTACAGCAAGTATCTGTAACAGAGAAAATGTCTTTGTTAGCACTCATCATTTTTTTTTTAATTGAAAATATATATTTTCACTTTTCTACTTTCAATCATATTTAACCCAGAAAAAAAATGGGTTTAGAATAATTTATTTCTGAATATTTGTAATTTTCCAATTAAATATAATTTACTAATCAGCGACGAAAGAGCGTCCTGGTAGTAGGCGATATGACCTCATAGTTGAAGGCCTAAGCCACAATAACTAACTCCCACCCAGGGCAGGAAATTCTCCTTAGAAAACCAGACAGGGTGGGGTTACAAATGACTAAAATGATATTTTGATTGTTTGTGTTTCATTTTATTCCACTCATGCAAACTACTCAGAATTTCAATTAACCGTATAGACAAAAACTTGGCATCAAAATTTTGCAAAACCAAAAGTCAAATAAATAATAGCCGATAGGAAGCATCTGAGCTTTAATGAGGCGGAACATCCTCTCGTAAGTTACTAACAACTTGTTTGGCAAAAGTGCAAATACTACTGGAACAGTGTTGGTTTCCTGATATATATAATTTACTTGGAAAATTACAAATATTTAGAACAAAAGTGAAATATAGATTATTCTAAAACCATTTTTTTTCTGTGTTAAAAAATATATATAAATATGCTTGAAAGTAGAAAAGTTATATAGAAAAAATATATATACAAATATACTAAAGAATACATATTAAACAAATAAAGTCCTTCCTAAAGAAACAAATACCTAATTGATTAGCTAATATATAATATTTAAATTAACTCCCTTAAAGTAGAAACAGTTTTAGTAAACTAAAAAAACAAGTTTGAAACTAGCAAAAATAATGATTAGTCATGGAGTCTCTCCTCTGTGTTTGTTAACAAAGGATTGCATTGAGCTTATGTCACACACTTTTCTTATTATTATTCTCTCGATACATTATAAACCATTATTTTTCATTGGAATAAATTATGAAAACACAATTCCTAACATAGTTGAACTTTACTATATTTTATTTAGCTCATGCTACCAACAGATACAAAACTTACAGAGGTACCTCAAAATACATAATATGCTTTACATAAAAGAATTATTACAAAATACAATTACAACTTATAACAAAATAAATAGTTAATAAGATATGAAAATATATAAATGAGTTACAAATAAAAGTTGAAATGAAAATTGGGACAAATAAAAAAAAGGTGTATATACTCTCAGACAAGATTTTCTGTTAAGTTTATATTTTCTTTTAATGTTACAAGTATCGGATAAATAGAATCCGGAATTTTTTGTATTCAGGGGAGAGGGGAATAAATGTTCTCCCCTTCCCTTGGTCCGATTTGACTGAAAAATCAAAGGGTGTCGTCCTTAGATGGTTCAGGATACACATATAAAATTTTTGTTGATACATTCATTCTGTCGCAATATATATATATATATTTTTTCAGGTACGGTATGGAAAATTTGAAATTCCGGTGAAAATTCGACATCGACTTTCTGACCGATTCCCTTATACTTGGTATATAATGCAAACAAACTGAACTTGATGACCTTGCTTAAAAGAAACTACTTTCATTTATTTATTTTCTCCTAATTTTTATCCTTATCAATTAAAAATATTTGAAAAAAATGAATCCACATCAATAAAAAAAAAATCAGCAGATATTCATTAGTCTCTATCAATTATCAAATATTTAAGGGATTAAAAATTGATGTCGAAGAGTCTGTGAGATTTATTTGTACTTATGGAGAAAAAACAATTTCAATCTCATATTTTCAAATTTTTCAGCGTCTATGATTATGTCAGGCTGTCCACTGTATAACGCTGGGTACTACCAATGTTATTTGAAACAGGTCTCTTCAGACAGTATTCTATTCAACTATTTTGAAATTCTATTATTTATTTTGCTTAATATTTCATTTTTATTAGATTATTTTAGCCCCAACCAAGAGGGATGAAATGAAGAGACGAGTACAATAATGGTAGCTGTGGAAAATTCAAAGTCTGTTTCAGAATTGATTGTATTACACAACGTCGCTCATCTATTCTTCATTGGAGTGTGGCTTGCATAATTTTTATTGTCTTTTTTTCAGATAGAATATGATATTTAAACTATCATTTAATGAACTAAAAGTAACTAATTTGACTTATTGAAGTCTGTAAGATATTCATAGCAAAATTAGTTGTATTTTATTGATAATTAAAATATAGTAAATTTTTACTGAAATTATGTTTTTCGTAATTAATTCCTGGAATAGAAGTCAACAATGAAACTCAGGAAACAATTAAACATCCTTTGTGATTCTTAGAATTTAAAATATTGAAAAAACAAAAATATACAAGACAATATTTCGGATTACAGCGCTTTCTATTGACCAACTGGAGAACTTCACAGAGAAATATTCCAGGAAAAAAATTCCTTATTTGGATTTTGTGATGTTTTATGTTAAAAAAATAAAAGAATTACAATATTGTTCCTTCGGTTTCGTTAGGAACTGATGAAACTTAACATAAATAAAAGAAATAGACGAATAACACATCAAAACTATTACCATATGAATAATAATTTCACAGATGCTAAGAATGCATTTTCGGTTCGAAAAATAGGGAGAAAAAAAACTGCAACGAAAGAAAACAATATATTTCTATATCTATATTACTGACAACAGAGCCAAAAAGAGACGGAAGCAGTTAAATAAAGTATCAGTATTACAAAGAATGAATAGAAAAATAAATAAATTAGTGCTACAGTGAAAAAAAATTGTACAATTATAAACATAAATGGATAAAAAAATAATATGAAGATGATGAAATAACGAAAATCAATGTATCTACAAAAATAGAAGAATATATCTATGATCAGAGGGAATAAATTGTTAGTCGAAAAATGGCCAAAATGAGTTGTGTACTGTGATCATCTCTCAAGCCATCTGCGCACTGTGAAGAACTTGGGAGCTCAGGACTTTAATACTTTCGAAATTATAAAGATGTGGGTTTCTTGGTATCTCGTAAAATTGTGTATGTTCTCGGTTAAATCAACTTAATCTACTTCTTTGAGGAATCATTCACGAGATAACTGCATTCAACCATTTATTCAGTAATACGGCAGACTATTCCAAGTGAAGAGATGGATTTATATAATGTCTCATCATACTAAATTTTGGGTCAATACTTTCATTAACGTTTTCACAGGAAAATTAATAAGTGCCATTCTTATGGTGTTTTGAATTTAAATATAAATTTTCAAGTTAATACATTCATTACATCGGCAATTATTGGGATTAGGCCCCCCCCCCCCCCTTCCCCTTTGGCTGATTCCGCTGAAACGAGAAAGGTGTCATTCTTTTAAGGCTTACAGTGTACATATTAAATTTCGTGTCAATACATTCATAACAACGGCAGTTATTACAATTTTTGAGTTAAGTTCCCTCCTAATCTCCTCTGTCATTTGACCAATTTGAATGAAAATCAATGGGTCTCGTCCTTAGAGAGTTCTGGTTACACATATAAAATTTCGTGTCGATACATTCATTCTATCGGGAGTTATTTGTATACACAAATACATACAGACAGACTTTTTTTTTCATTTTTGGAATCATGGGGAAAGGAAAAATGAAATTCCGTTGAAAACTCCGCATAGAATTTTTGACTGATTTCATTACTTCCCCTATACTTTGTATAGCTGGGGGATGTAAAAAAAAAGAAAAAAATAGTAGTAGTAGTCTGTAAAACTACTAAAACTACTACCATTATCACTAATGATTATTAGTAATTTTTAACAACTATGCATTAATTTGGCCATTAAATTTTTTTTCACTTTATTTATTTCAGTGATGAAAACAAAAACAATATATATGTACTATATATATAACAAATTTGGATTTTTTTGGATTTCTTCATCTTCGTATTCCTCAGGGTTGAAAGTTTACATAAAAAAAAAAGCGTCCCTTGCAACTGCAAAAACCAATATTCAGAATGCGTAAAATACAATGTTTTTTACGGCGTATTACAAAAAAAAAACATAGAAGATAAAACATGATATCACTTGTTATTACAAGGTAAAAAAAAGCGATTTTTTTTCATAGCATGTTTCTCTACTACACACCAGTTATGTATATGGGGCCCCATGATTCCAAAAAAATAAAAAATCGGTAGTTATCAGGGTATAGTCTCCCTACTTGCTCTTGGTCCTATTTCGCCAGGGGGGGGGCTTTGAAATTACATACGAAATTTCGTGTTATACAGTGATTGGGATAAGTTTCCGCCTAATTCTCCCCTTCTCTTCGGCTGAAAATCAATAGATGTCGTCTGTGGCACTCCCCCCCTCCTCCATGTTCAATTTATTTTCTTATTATTTTCAAGTAATTAAATCGATATGTTCAATCATAGCTAAATAATTTAACAAAAATGACAATCAGTGCAAATTCTTGTTTGTTAGTTACTAAGTTCTTGTTTTTTTTACATATAAAACTTTGTACCGACGCCAAATATTATATGTGTACCCAGAACCCTCCAAGGATAACACCTAATGATTTCCAGCCAAATGGGCCAAAGAGAAGAGGAAGATAAAGGGGAGGCCTAATATAAAAACTGTAAAACTGCCGGTTTTTTTTAACTTCACAAGAACGCGACACTAATTAATTTTCAGCGGAATCAACAGAAGAAAAGAGAGGAACCAGTGGAGGAGACTTGATAAAAATACTATAATAAATATCGATGTAATGAATGTATCGACACAAAATTTACTATGAAGATGTATGACCTGATTTTTTAAACGTTCGACTGGTTTCTGAGGGAGAGGTTAATTTACTAATGGGGCGGTACATTGCAAGTGATTCACTGACATAATTTGACTGATGGATTGAGTCAGCTGGTATGTAGAAATGGCCATAAACATCTGATGCAAATTGCCTGGTACAGAACAAGGTTCCAGAAACCCCTTGATTTGGGTATGATCCGATTGGACCAGATTGGTCTGGACTGAGATGGCCTCAAATCAGCCTCATGGCTAGCTTCCGATTCCACTTTGCTTCCATTCCATTTGCTCATTCACTCATTGTCCATCTTCAATTTACAATTTTTAAACTTCTCGCTTTTTTTTTTTCAGATACATGATAATAACTTACTTTATAGATGTCAACAAACCCATTTTTGTTTTCAAGAACAAGATGGTTTCCTAATTGACTTACAATTTTTAAAATATAATCTATACCTGGAATATAGATTATTATATAATTTACAAATGTATATTATTTTTTTTAAACACAACAACAATAATTATAGAATTGTACATTATAAATCCTGACAATGTTGAGAAGCAAAACTAGAAGCCCACACTTCCATCAAAGTTATGGAAGCGCTGAAGCGGCGGTGAAAATAGCAAAATCAATTCAAGAAAAATAAAGCAGACCCTTATTTAGCACTGCTGGTATGGGTGGTATGGTACTTTTAATGGGTTCTCACTAGCTGAACTTTTGATGGGGAGAAAACTCAGAGATATTTTACCTGTCTCACTGAAAAGAGGCGCCTAAGGAGGAATCGATATTATCTCCTACCATTGCAATCCAATAATATTAACTGTCAACCAGAACAGAGTGGTAAACCAAATAAACCACTCTCAACCCTTCAGCCATGTCTCAACGAGCAAAGATCACCTCATTCACCTAAACCATCTATGAGAAGACCATTTTCCCACCAACCGAAATACGAAAGAGAGACTTCTCCAGCTAATACAAAGTATAGGAAATGTAATCGGTCAAAAATTCGATGCGGAGTTTTCAAAGGAATTTGATATTTCTCGACCTTTAGGTACCAAATATGAAAAAAATATATATATATTTTCTGTCAGTGTATCTGTGAACACGATAACTCCCGTTAGAATGAATGTAACGACACAAAATTTCATATGTAAATCCATAACCCTCTAACGACGACATCTATTGATTTTCAGCTACATCGGCGGAAGAGAAAGGGGAGATTAGAGAGGGCTCAGCACGAAAACCCCCAATAACTGCCGATGTAATGAATTTATCGACACTAAATTTAGTAAGAGGACTTTTTTTTGGCCATATGGTGCATGGGACAAGGAAACTGGGAAACTGAGCACTTCATGGATGGCTTGGTTTAGGTAGTATAAACATACAGGTAATATAATAAGGGGGAAGCCCAGCGCTTCCAGGGAAGGGATAAGAGCACTGGATGCTTAGGTCCCCAGGTGTAAAACACCAGCTCACCACATATATATATTTAAAAGCTATCCAATGTGATAAGTACAACGAATAATATATCAGGAGAAGCTGGACTGTTTCACCAAAAGGACCGATGGGAGGGTCAACATTTTATTTCTTCGATACATCAACTGGATTTTTTAAATTCTTACTGTGGTTTACAGTTTTATGTTCTAATCCTAGATCCTGACTCGCTGGGAAATACGATCTAAACATGTTTCTTAACATCTGCACACATTTCAATTCGGTTATATATTTCATGTGTATATCTTTGCAAGTGGGCAGTTTCATCAAAAAATACTTAGTAAGTTAGTCAACATATTGTTCATATCTGTCAATTCAAAGTCATACATAAGAATTGTTATTTATTATCGTTGTCAGCCAGTATCCAGACCTACATGACCTCAAAACTTCTCTAAATACTAAATATTAAATTTAGAATTCATTTTTGTAATTTTTATTAATTTTAGAGTCTTTACACTTTTCAACATGTATTATTTCCTCAGTTATACAAGTATAGAAGTATAGTCTCTTTCTCCTGAATCAAATATGAAAAAAAAAAATTCATGACTGTCTGGTTATGGACAAGGCTTTCTGGTACGAAAAAAAACAAAAAAAAAACGGTGAATCATCGGCAGGGTACTTCTCCAGCAGGAATTCATCGCTCGCCCTCTAAGATCTATCCGTCGTTTTGCCTATATAAATCAATAATTAACGTACATCACTCTTCGATTCCTCATTTTAGCTAAATTTCTTGTCGTTCTACAATAGTTTTTTTGTTGACTCCTCCTCCTCTGTCTGATCTCTAGTGAGTTCATAGCTCTAGTAACTTAATTACTTAATTGTAAATCACTTAATTTAACTTTAGATTGATTAGCCTCTGAACATATTTTGAGTATATTCATAGGAACTTTTTTTTTTTACTTAAAATTAAATTTCTAAGACGATCCCGAAATGTGTTGCATTGAAAATGAGCCCCACTTATATAGATTAATATGTTTTAGTTGCTTACAATTTGCAACGACGGGGGCGACTAGATCTACGTCGGCCGCACTTCCTCCTCCTACACCTGGGCAAACAGCAAGGTGGTCGTCCGGCGCTGCGGCACTTGGGTCGTTGTCCAGGTCGCTTACAACAGCGAGGAGGCTTCCTTCGTCGGCATCCATCAAGACGAGATTGAAGCAACCGCCTATGGCATAAATATCTTTGGAACAAATATCTTATTTTTTTTCGAATTTTTTTTTACTTTAAGGACGCCACTTGAAATTTTTTTAAATATACCTAATTTAATCTATTATAAATAAATGTATGCAGATGTTAAGAATCATGTGTTATGTTTGAGTTTAGATCGTATTTCCCAGTGTGTCAGGATTTAGGATTAGAACATTTTTTTTTTTCCTTTTTTGGCCTCGGCAGACACCACACTACCCATTTCTATTCTTAAAACTACACTATAAAATATAATTCTGGCAAAGACGGGATACTGGAGGGAGGAGCCCAGACAGAGGGCCCAAGCAAGCGGCCCCAGCCAAGCCGGGGGACAGCCGGAGGCACCGCCGGACCACATCACCCAAAACAATACTCATAGCGCCGACCAGTGACTGGAGTGGAGGCTCCTGAAGGAAGGTCTGCATGTAGTGCCGGCCGTCCAGACCTTCGGAGCTCCTGGTTCTATAGACCAGCGCCCCCACAGACCCCCAGCCAAGCCAGCAACCCCAAGCCCAGGCCCCCCACCGGAACCCGCCCCCCAGTCAGAGCTTACATTGGTTCAAATTATAGCTAAGGAATCTGGGGCTGATTTTGAATTTGCATTAGAACATAAAGCTGTAAACCACAGTAAGAATTTCAAAAATCCAGTTGATGTATCAAATAAATAAAATTTTCACCCTCCCGTCGATCCTTTTAGTGAAACAGTCCAGACTTCTCCTGATATATTAGTCGTTGTATTTATCACATTGGATAGGTTTTAAATATATATATATGTGGTGGGCTTACACCTAGGGACCTAAGCATCCAGTGCTCTTATCCCTTCCCTGAAAGCGCTGGGCTTCCCCCTTATTATATTACCTGTATGTTTATACTACCTAAACCAAGCCCTTCATGATGTGCTCAGTCTCCCAGTTTCCTTAATGAACCTGAGAATGCTCTCATAGTCCAATCTTCTAAAGTCCTCCTCTGCGATTACATCTCCACCAAAGATGCAGAATGCGAGCCGACGCCCAGGAAGTGTGCCGCCGTTTCGTCTTCTTCCCCACATCTATCACAGGTAGGACTGTCCTTGACTCCCACAGTGTGTAGGTGTCTATTGAACGGACCATGTCCTGTGAGAACTCCAGTCAGTTGCCTAAGCTCGTTCCTTTTGAGGTTCAGGATCCCGTCTTTCAGAACCCTGTACTCCCCTTCCAGGAACATCTTCGACTGCCTGCATGTGGTCTTTTCTCTCCATGTACGCTCCAAAAGATCCTTAGTCCATTCTTTGATTCTGGTTCGGTATGTCTCCCGAGATATTCCCAGCACCGGTTCTGGCCCCATAAAAGGCTTACTTGAACCTTCCTTGGCTAGTCGGTCTGTCTCTTTGTTTCCCTGGATCCCCGAGTGTCCGGAAACCCAGTAGAGCCCAACCTTCTTGCAGTTTCCTAGGCTGTTTAACTGATTTGCGCACTCCCTTACCAGCATTGATTTGATTTCTGCTCTGGCAAGTGCTTGGAGTGCTGCTTGACTATCGGAGAAGATTTTCACCTCCTCCATGTCACTGTTTATTACCTCTCTTCTAGACGCATATTCCAGGATGGCCATCACCTCCGCTTGAAATACCGTAGCATGGGATCTCAGCGGGATGACGGCCTCCACCTCCAGACTCGGGATCCATACAGCCCCTCCTGTGAGTCCTGTGTCCTTCTGTCTAGAACCGTCTGTAAAGCATCGTATATGCTTCCCAGTGACTTCTGTCGCTTCTTGCTGTGCTCTCTCTCTACTCCTGATAGTTATTGCATACTTCCTATTTAGATTGGTGCGCTGTACCATCTCATATTTTCTCAATCTAAATGTAGGATCTATTTCGCTTAATACTTCATTGATTCTGGAGTGTCCCCCTGAATGAACGCCTCGGATAGGTTTTAAATTTAAAAAAAATCCTTTTTAAGAGCATTAAAAGAAATAAAATATGAATAAAGTACAATTTAGTCACATTTATTTATAATAGATTAAATTATATAAATAATAATTATTTATACAATTATTATCTATACAATTATTGTATAGTGGCGTCCCTAAAGTAAAGTTTAATCTATTTTTCTAATTGTGAAAATGATTCTTTTCTTTTCCATTTTTTTTTTTTCCTGTGATATTAACATAAACTGAAAATGGAAATACTGTTTTTTTTATATTTCATTTTTACTTTGAACAATTAAGCGAACAATAAGTCATTGTGACTCATGCCCGGACTTTAACTATGAAGTTATATCGCCTTCTACCGGAGTGCTCTTTCGTCGCTCTGGTGGACATAAGCCCAATTATTAATTATAGTACTAAAATTTCCCTACCTAAGTTTATATGTTGATTTTTTCCGGAATTTTTTTTTTCTTTTTTGACAATATTTCAAGATACTATGAACCAACTTTTGGTCACTTTGAATAAATCGTTCATAGTGACCAGAAGAAGGGACATGAAATATTGTCAAAAAAGAAGACACCTCTGGATAAAAATGCCTGGAAAAAATCAACATATCAAAATCCCAGATAAGTTTAAGAAATGCCTAGGTTTATTCACTTAGAGTAATGATCTTTAACGGGCTTGTATGTCCCATCCGAAGGACGGCGTTCTCAAGGTTTTTTTTACCTTCGGGGCTTCGGCCGAGTTTTTGCTTATTAGATATAATTAATTCAAAATATAGGTTCAACATTAAGTTTAATTTATGTTTCTGATGAGGCGATCCTATGAAGTGAACATTTTTATACAAAAATACGAAAAAAAAATTGTGTTTTATTGATAGCATACTTACAACTTGCAGCATCGGGGTCTGCAACAGCGGGGCCTGCAGCAGCGGGGTCTGCATCTTGGCATGCAGCAGGGGGGGCGGCCAGGTCCTCTGCATTTAGGTCGTTGTCCGGGTCTCTTGCAGCAGCGAGGAGGACATCTTCGAGGTCGACAACAAGCGTCAATACGAGACTTGACCCGCGATCCTCCCGGCTTCCTCATTACGACCGAGTCCGATCCGCTTTCCATCTTCATGGTTGCTTTTATCCAGCCAGGTGAAAAGTAACGATAGAGAAAAAAACATTAATAATAATAATAACTTACATTTAAAAAGTATAAATTTTCACTGAGCAAATTGAATTTAAAAGAAATAAGAAAGTCTAAATTGAGAACATTGTGCAAGAAAAAAGAATTATAGCTAAATTTTGAGTTTGAATTTTATCTAATGTTTTGTTTTTAATTTTTTAATAAAATGTGTACATCATATGCAACATATGGAAGAAATACTTAATTTTTAACTTCACACATATGTAAAAAAAAAGAAAATTATTAAAAAAATTATATATATATTTAAAAAAAAAAAAATTAAACTTCACTTTTTAGTTCATTTGAACTTCATAATCTGTCTGTATTTAATAAAATAGTCTTATAATAAAATGTCGGTACTCTTGTTCATATCATATCAATATTTATTCTCCGAATTATATTTTGTATATAGCCAATAGTTAAATCATATGTTTGTTGAAAATTATTTGATATTTTTATACGACAGGTATTTGTCATTCATAAAAATTTGTATGATGTTTGGTCACCAGATGGAATCTTGTAGTTTTTGTATCAATATAACAAAATTAAGTAATTTAAAAAAATTTTTATGGTCAAATATTCATTTTTATTTTTCTCTGGTATTTCATAATAAAAGAGTAATGTTGTCAAAATTGTACAAAAAAGTAAAAACAAATGACAAAATAAAAAAGAAGGATATGGTGATTGAAGCAGTATCTATTGAGAGAATTACGAACTATTTTAGTTGAGGGTCTATCCAACAGAATGTACTGATACAAAAGATTTTGTTGTCTGAAGTCACAACTATACAAAAAATGCACAACCAGCGGCTGGTCTGACATACACTAAACAAAAAATAAAAATAAAATATAATAATAAAAATAAATATGACATGAGAGGCTTGAGAGAGGAAAAACACCCAGCGGTGAACCTCATGACATCACTTCATACCAGGAGATCTCTATGCCAAACTCTCTTTAATCTTCTGTTAGTGTATAAAGTAAATTTAGGTGTAGAAACGTTGGTATAAATGTTTAATGGTTGTGTCTATGGGTGTGACGTTCAAGTAGCGGTGTTAAGTCTTGTTGCTAACGTATGGTGGGCATTGCGTGCTCAGTCGGAGAGTCTTGGTTTGAAATATCTGTATGTTCGAAGTCATGGCTGTACCATATATTTGTAAGCCATAGGTCCAGAGAGGTCGGAGAAGATAGGTATAACAATTCAGTTTATGTCGAGTAGATAATTTAGACGGCCCATTCAAAATACTGTAGCCTTTTATCGAGAGTTAATCCTAAATATTTCACTGAAGGCAAATTCAATGGACGGTGAATGTTACAAGTTTTAAAAGAAAAAAAAGTCATCGTTGAATGTCCGGCAATTTAACTTCTCCAGAACAAATTAATAAAACTTTTGCCATTATTTCGGCTAAACATCTATAGTTGATTATACATACATTTCTGCGATCTTTGTCGATATAGTGGGAGGCCGGTAGCGTGTTAGCCTTCTGAGCTCAAGATCGCGGGTTCGAAACTTTAGGTTTTTTATCTGGGTAATGAAAAAACCTTGAGCATGCCGTCCTTCGGATGGGACTTTATGCGATGGTCCCAAGCCTCTACTCGCTAAAGACCCCTATCCTAGGTGAATAAAAATTTTGGGTAGGCAAAATTTAGGATTCATGTCCACCAGAGCGACGAAAGAGTGCTCTGGTAGTAAGCGATATGACCTCGTAGTTAAAGCCCGGGCATGAGTCATAATAACTAACTAGGTAAGTATTACTATTGATACCAACTATGTAGGTAACAAGATAGTTACGTCATGGCAACGTCGGAGTACCTGCTAGTTGCAAGTTATTACATGGAAGAAAGAACGATTTGAAATAACTAAACACTGTTTCTCTATTTTAAAAAAAAAGTATAAATCATAAAGTAATCTATTTTTTTAATTCCCTTCCCCTTAAAATCAATAGATACATTTAAAGAAACTCAAACTCAACACAAATACCCTAATAACTGCCGATGTATTGAATTTATTGACATAAATAATTAAGTATATGGATTTAGGAGAGCCTAAGTAAGTCAACTGTTGAATATTAGCGCAAACGGTAGACTGGAAATGGAGGGAGAGTGAAAACTTAATTCGGTCTGGGGAAGTACATGGTGATTCACCGACCACTTTTTTTTCTTCTATATTTCGTTATTTGTGACCTGATGAAGAGACCTGTCGAAATATTTAAAAAAAATGTAGGTTAGGTTAGGTTAGGTTTTTCGACTCATGCCTGGGCTTTAACTACGAGGTCATATCGCCTACTACCAGAGCCCGTCACTCTGGTGGACGTGTGCCCGACTCTACTGTGGGAGTACTAAATTTTGCCTACCCTAAATTTTTATTCACCTAGGGCAGGTGTCTTTAACGAGTACCTGACATTGTACAGGCTCGGGACCAGCGCTTAACGTCCCATCCGAAGGACGGCTTGCTTAAGTTTATTTTACCTCCCAAATAAAATAAACTAAAGGCCTCGATTGGGTTTCGAACCCACATTCTTGAGCTCAGAAGTCAAGCACGAATACCACTGAGCTACCGGCGCCCTCGAAAGAAAATGTATCATGTAAAAAGTAGTATGTACGTATGTTGTTAGTTATTGTGACTCATGCCCGGGTTTTAACTACGAGGTCATATCGCCTACTACCAGAGCGCTCTTTCGTCATTATGGTGGATATGAGACCGAACCTACTTTGGGAATTTTGCCTACATAGTTTTATTCACCTAGGAGTCTTTAACGAGTATCTGACACCGCTTGGGCTCAGGATCATCGCTTAACTTTGAGGGTGCTCAAGATTTTTCCAAATGAAAAACCTGAGGGTCTCGGCCAGGTTTCGAACCCGCAATCATGAGCTCAGTAGGCTAGCATGTTACTTCTGAGCTACTGTTGCAAGTAAACCTCTAGTCGGAATATAAAAATTAAGTGGAAAAAAATTTAGTTAAGTGATTTTTTTAGTAATTTATTTTAGAATATATTTATTTAATTAATTTATTTTATATTTTTTCATATGAAAATATTTATACGTATATTAACATTCAATAATAATAAAAACAAAAAAAAATCAACAAAACAGATTTTTTTAATTTTTAATTTTGGCTGATACAAACATATGAATATAACAATTTGAACTAAACCAAAACATGTGATGCAGAAAAAGTCTCTTTCATAAATTCTAGGGTAAATTGTAGTTACAAAATTTTTGTTGAATGTACATGATAAAAACATGTTAAGTCTTTCGTAAAACATTTTTAAAAATACGAAAAGAATAAAAAGAACTTATAGAAACATGAACACATTTTGAAAAACAAGAAAAAACTAGATGCGTTTTTCAGTTGGACTGGGGTAAGTGTGGAATTAGTAATGGAGGACTTTGAGAATGTCGATATCATAGTTTCAGACAAATCTTGTGGATGCATCTACGGCTTGTGCTGTCCATGCAGACCCAAGAAGAGGAGAAGACGCAGGAAAAGTTGCAAGATGCGGAGTTCCTGTTGCAAGAGGAAACGTAAGCGGCGTCCTTGTTGTGTATGTTGTGAACAAAAGAAGCGTCGGAAACGACCGAAGTGCAGGAGGCCGAAGAGACGGCAGACCTGTTGCAGACCAAGACGCCGCAAGAGGACCTCCTGTAAACGACGGAAGTGTCGTGTGTCACGATGCTATCAAGGCGAAGAGTCCAACACACCCTGGCCGTGCATGAAATGGCTTAAAGGGAAGAAGAACAAACAGCCGAAGCAGAAAAGCAAAGAGCCGGAGACAAACGTGACTAGCTCCCGTAGCCCAAGCGGAAAGCAGTCCTCCAGGAAGGTATCAAGCTAGTCAAGAAGACCCCTGACTAGCTCCATGGGACCACAGTCAGGAATCAGTGCTTCCTGAAGGTATCAAGCCAGTCAAGAACATCCTGATACGACTACTAGGGACCACAAGCAGGAAGCCCTTTCAGAAACCTACAAACTAATTTTTCACCTACCGAACACCGCGACAAGCTCGGGAACTAACGTTTCACTCGTCAAGAACATCCTCACAAGCTCAGAATCCTCCAAGCTCTTTGCTTCCCTATCAAGCTCACAAGGCACCCCAGGCAGGCAGCAGTATTTCAATCAGTCAAAACTCATTTTTCACTTGTGCACGTACCGTCCGTTTTATTTTTTTGTGTTGTCCAAAATAAATTCACTAAAAAAAGACTATTCTACTATTTATTATTATCATTATTTTTTTTTGGCCTTATGTACGATGCATATTAGCCATGTCTCTTATAAAGGTATTTTATTTTTATCTAGTTATTAACAACATCCATGGCCCCGGGAGAGAGTTCTATTTACGAAATAAAACTCACTCTCGGGCGGGATTCGAACCCGCAAACCGAGACGAGACCATGCGACCAAAGCTTTAGCCCGCACGGCCACCATGGCTTCTACAAATGAAAAAATTACTAATTTGAAAAAAATATTGCATTAATAATAAACTATTATAACAGGTAAGTACTACTAGAATTTCTTTCGCTTTTGACTATTGCGAAAATCACTTAGTTACTGAAAATTCCTTTAGTTTCTAAAAATCCACTTTTTCTCCCCATTTTTACTAGGCAAATTGCACTCAAATGCTATTTCTTTTTGGGTAGTGGCCAAATTCTTCTTTTAGCAGAGGCATATGAAGGTTGTGGCAGGTGCCCTTAGGGTTCAATCGATACCACAAAGTACTTGGTATCGGATAAAAGTATCCTTAGATCCCTAGGTGCCCTGACCCCAACTGAGTTTATTGTGAAGGGGGGCTGATCTATCAAGAAATAAAACTCTTTGGCTACAATTAGACCCAGAAGCACTCTAAAGCCGACTAATAGCTTGAACTTGAACCATTTGGCGGCTCAACGTTCAATTGTTCCCCCAGAGGAAATTATAACGTTTGGACAGGGTCGCAATTTCAGTGCATGCCATAGCTCCTGTTTTCTGCAGATATGCTTCTATTTTTAAGAGATAAACTCCCTTGAAAAAAACTCGTCAGTGGATTACTAGCTAAGTACGTCCTTACTTAGCGCTAATTAACTAAGTTTCTGCTCTCCCTCTGAAACCATCACTGATTTGGCTGAAAATCAATAGGTGTCTTTACTCAAGGATTGCTGAATCCTCAAACTCGATTCCATTCGATACATTCGTTTTTGTGTTGAAAATAGCCCTCCACTTTGTTCGAATTTTGCTGAAAATCGACCAGTATCGTCTTTATGCGATTTTGGATTTACGTATGAAATTTCGTAACGATACATTCATTACATTGGCAGCTATTGGAGTTTTTGTGTTAAGGGGGGGTAAGGTCGCAAAAAAATTCAAAAAAATCTATTTTTTTGTTATTATCTTTTCTTATTATTGCCCACAGAAAGCCACAAACCGCAGATCTCTACGACAACTAGAAGTGCTTCTAATATTCGTTGAAAGTGGACAAGGTCTGGTGTTACAGACGGCCGCGCGGTGACCCACCCACCCACTGCAGCTTACTCGTACCCTCTTCTCATCTCCCAATCACCACATTAGTCCAATTTATAAAACTTCTGATTTCATAATAAAATGTATATTTAAAAATATTATACATGTATAGTAACAAAAATAAACTTTTAATAAAAAATAGTTCGAATATAATCCCCCTTCGTTCGATGGATTTGATTTTTCAGCCTCTACAAACTCTTCTTCAAGTCTCTTCTTTGCTCGGGCCTTCGTTTCTCGAACTTTGACGCTTCATTGAAGTCTTTTATAGACTTTTTCACTCTTCCTGAATCTTCACTTCTGAGTCTTTTGACACAAAACATGACCGGTTCAATACCGAGCTCTCTAAGTATACGACATCTGGCGATATTACCGTCGTTGAAACAATCAGCAGTCTCAAATGCTCCTATCTGCAAGGTTTCCAACCACACAAATGTATTTTTTGGAATTCTGGTCCATATTGAATTATTAAAAGATTCATTACAGTTTTGTGTTGAGAGCCTTCCCTCTGACCTAAATCAACAGGTGTTCTAATCAAGGACTCAATACTTATTAAATCCCGGATCGATACATTCATTAAATCAATTTAGGGTTTAAAATCAATAGGTGTCATTTTAGGGTTGTAGATACCCATAAAATATCGTTTCGATATATCGGGGCTATCGTGTTCACACACACATTTTGTGTTGGCTGGGGGCGCCGCTACCTCTTGAGCTAGTGTGCTTCTCTACTGAACTGAAGATCGCAGGTTCAAAACTCGGCCGAGGCTCCTAGATTTTTTTATCTGGAAGGTAATAAACCTTGAGCATGCCAACTTTTGGTTGAGACGTTAAGCGATGGTCCCGAGCCAGTACGAAGTCTGCTTACTTATTAAAGTTTCCTACTCTTTGTATTTAAATCTACTTATGCAAAATTTAGATCTCTGACAGTAGAATTGTGGGCTCTAGTCTACCCAATTGACGAAAGAGTACCCTGGTAGAAGGCGATATGACCTCCAAGCACGGGCATTAGACACAATAACTAACATATCTAAGAATTTGGCGTTATCATATGTTTATGTCGTTATGTTTTAGTTAGTTATTGTGACTCATGCCTGGGCTTTATCTACGACATATCGCCTACTAACATAGCGCTCTTTCGTCTCTCTGATGGACATGAGTCCGCTTCTACACTGGGAGTTTTAAATTACCCAGGTAAGATAGAGGTCTTTAACGAATACCTGACATCGTACAGGCTCGGGACCATCGCTTAACGTCCCATCCGAAGGACGGAGTGCTCAAGGTTTTCTCACCTTCTGGTTTCGAACCCGCGATCTTGAAACGTCAATCAATTATTTAATTGATAAATAGAAATAAAAAAAACGTTTAACGGCGGTAACAGGTACTTGTTAAAGAACCCTTCTTCAATTAAACTTGGGTATAAATGAGGACTTCTATGGGTTCAAGTCCATAAGAGCGCTTTGGTAGTTGGCGTTATGACCTCAAGATCAAAGCCCGGGTTGTCACAATAAAAAAAAAAAATTACTTAAAATTAGTTGACTAAAATCAATTGGAGATTAATTTCATTTTGATTAAATCAATTAATTTTTCGCTCAATTTTTTTTAGTAGATTACAAATTTAATTGAATGCTATCACCCAAAAATGAAGGTAGGATACATTTTGATTAACTAGCCATGAATAATTTTTTTTTTTCAATTAACATTTCAGTTGGCTAAAAATTTAGTTGATTGAAGCCCAACTCCGGTCTAATTCATCCGAAGATCTTATTTTTTTGTTTTTTTTTTCTCTTCGAATACAGTTTTTCTGTTCTTTTAATTTTTTTATTATCAAATTTGTATCTCAAAATGGAGGGCGCCGGTAGCTCAGTGGTATGCGTGCTTGACTTCTGAGCTCAAGGTCGTGGGTTCGTAGCCCAACCGAGGCCCTTAGTTTATTTTATCTGGGAGGTAAAATAAACTAAAGCACGCCGTCCTTCGGATGGGACGTTAAGCGATGGTCCCGAGCCTGTACGATGTCAGGTACTTGTTAAAGACCCCTACCCTAGATGAATAAAAATTTAGGATAGGCAAAATTTAGGACTCCCACAGTAGAGTCGGGCTCATGTCCACCAGAGTGACGAAAGAGCGCTCTGGTAGTAGGCGATATGACCTCGTAGTTAAAGCCCGGGCATGAGTCATAAAACCTAACCTAACCTATCTCAAAGTGTATTTTAAATGTTAAAATATGACCAGTAATCAAATGGACGGAAAAGAAAAAAGAAAATAAAGAAAAAAAAATGAAGTTCTGTACATATATTTATTTATTACACATAAAATTAAAATAAATACAATTTTTTTAAACTATATAATAATTTAGTTCCTTAATAAATAATCGTTGGTATAATGTGTATGTGGTGTTTTTTGGGCTTAAAGACTTCAGTAGGATTACGTACCAAAGGAGTACAAATAATTCTCACTACATATTCTGTCTATCAGAGCCAACTAGTTCCAAAAATGTAGGAGCTACAATAATGAAAATTTATTATGCGTTAGTTGATCGCCCAAAACCAGACAAATAATCGAAAAGGAGTAACTGTGGAGAATATATTGTACCCCTGATCCCGCGCCACCCCCAAAATATCAGTCAAATACAATAATTAAAATATCACTTTTCAGTTGTATAAGGACATTCTAAATTAATATATTTTTTTTTCACAAATTTATGATTCTATATAATAATTATAATAATAAATAATAATAATTATAGACGTTTCGGTAACAACCACATGAGGTATCGTTTTATTTTTATTTTTGCGAATTTCTATGGGAAATATTTGGGAATGTGAAAATCCGCTCATCCAGTTGTTAAAAATTGTATAAATATGATCAATTACACAATAGTTGGTGACATTTTGTCAAAATCAAAAAATAATACATTGTCTTCGGCCATTTTGATTGGATTCCGAGGACCATCTGGAAAGTGTTTCTCCAAAATGGATCGTGGTCTCATCTGAAAACAGACAAAGATCAAAGTTAATGCAAAATTGTTATAAATATTTTTTTATTTTTTAATTGATTATTGTTTTATAGATCAGATTAATTAATATTACACAAAAATATATACAAAAAGTCAGAACGAAGTGACAATAAAGTTTGCTAAGTTGTTGTATTTATACAATTCTCAGGTAAGTTAAGATTAACTAAGAATGTAACACCCTGAAATGGTACACTTTACATATATATTTTTGTAGAATTAGACAATATACAAATTAAACAACTTCTTTGCGTTATTTATTTTAACACTGTATAATCGTCTACATTTTCGGGCAAAATTACAATACATAGTGAATAAAAAATAAAGAAAAACGTATGCTTTTAAAAATATTGTCTATTTCATAAAATATATTTATAATATGAAAGTATTTTCGGTATTGCTCTCATCTTCAGCGACGACTTAACAAATACTAAATGAATATTTGAGATTGGTCTCATCGTTCATACAATTTCCGTTTTGTAGTGCTCTGTTTATTTCTAGTTGTTCCAGTGAGTTGAGTAATGTGCTGTCGTAACAGAAATTGTGTTTCTGGTATCCACACAGGAGAGTTTCTGACACCAGGGCAAGCTACGAAGGTGCTTCCGAACCTTTGGGAGTCGAGAATGAACAGATGATATAAATTCCCAAACAGTTTTATTGATCAAAGACAATATCTCTCAAAAAGGATGAGAAGACCAGACGGAAACTAAACTCACACTACCGAGTGAACTGACTGACCTATCCGTACCAACTGAACACACCGTGCCAACTGAACACACCGTGCCGACTAACACACCGTGCCGACTAACCACACCGTGCCGACTAACACACCGTGCCGACTAACTCCGAGTCTTATTTCGTGAGGGTTCTTATAGTTAAGATTTTGGTGATTCATCGTTTCATGACCCTTCTCTCTAGTTTCATACAATAGACCTCGGACTTTGTCCTTAGGAGATTACTCTGTTTCCCACTGTTGAGGGCCGATTTATCTAGAACATGAGATTGTCTTGAATGTGGGCTTTGTCAAACTATCTAGCTTGGACACAACAAGTTGTTTGCTAGAGGGGACAATGAATTATAGATAATCAATTCTTATTGAATTCAGATAGTTTCCGAAATAAGCTGGGCCAAAACAAACAGTTATAAAAACAAAAACTAATTAGGGCGAGTTATACGACAGTACCTTTGTTATGAAAATGTAGGTATTGTATGCCTGTATTTTTTATCGAAATGGTGTTCGTTTTCGTTGATGTGTTGTGCGAAAGTTGATTTTACTGAGTTGTATGTTGTGTCAGTGTTAAGAGGCGTATAGACACGCGAGCAACGAGCCGAACATTAGTCAGTGCGCATGCCTGGGGAATAGTGCGCAGGCGCTCGACGAACAAGGGAGGCTCGGGGTCTGCTCCACCTGTTGTCGGTTTTTTGACGAACCATCAAAGGAATGTTCGGCTCGGGCTGCGATGTGTGTGGATTGGTACCAAGCCGAACCGTCCCGACTTGACCCGAGCACTGTTGTTTATAACCAATATTATAACCTTCTCAAATATATAGGTTTTTGGAAGTGCACGTTCTTTTTTTTTTTTTTAATTAAATATATATTTAAATATTATTCAATAAATTATATTTTATTATGGCTTCTGAAGACTGATCTCAGGAGCTTCAAATTCAGTTTGCTCAGGCTATGAGACAGTACCCAGTCATATGGGATTTAAAACACAAATTACATTTTAATAAAATAAAGAGATTGGATGCTTGGGAGGAATTATTCAAACACTTTTCCTAAAAAAGTGTTCATTTTAAACAATTTACATGTAAAAATAAATTACGTGTCATAATAAATTCGTATCCTATCCGTATTAATTGTACTACAAATGTGTAAATTAATTACGTAAGTAGCTACCTACCTTGAGTATTTTCTGATTGCAGATTTTGAATAGTAATAAAATGATATACAAATTAACGTAGATTTGTTATCTGCAGGTTAACTTGTGCAGGTTATGTTCGTTAGTATGGTTGTGGAGCATCCAAATGCTCGGCTCGTCTCTGTTCGGCTTGGAGTGTGTTCGTTGAAAACTGAAACTCTCTGATATGTGTTCTTTTACCCTATTTTTAAATTGTCTTCCAGTTTGACCTACATAAACATAATTACAAAAACTACATTTTAGCTGGTAAACCCCACTTTTTTCTTCTGTTTTTATTTTGTCTTTAGTGTTGTTGAGATGTTTATGTAGTGTATTATTTGTTCTGAAACCTAACCGAAAGTCTTCTTTTTAAGTAGGTATATTGTCTATCTGTTCTGAAATTTTTCCATTCATTTCGCGAAAGAGAACAGGTATAACCGTCACATTATTGATAAGATAAGACGTATAGTCATTAACAGAATACATTTAAAAGAAATTTCAAAATTAGACACAACAAATAATACAGGGACGAGGGCGCCGGTAGCTCAGTTGTATGAGTGCTTGCATTCTGAGCTCAAGAACGTGGGTTCGAAACCCAAACGAGGCCCTTAGTTTATTTTATCTGGCAGGTAAAATAAACTTAAGCACGCCGTTCTTCGGAGCGATGGTCCCGAGCCAGTACGATGTCAGGTACTCTTTAAAGACCCCTGCCCGAGGTGAATAAAAATTTAGGGTACGCAAAATTTAGGACTCAACATAGTAGAGTCGGGCTCATGTCATGTCCACCAGGGACTAAAAAATGGGTGGGATTACCATATTTTGAAAATTTTTTTGAACAGATAAGCAATATACTTAAAAAAAGAAGAAGGCCTAGGGCCCCCGATGCTGAAGGCCCCAAACCTTGTCACTTTTAAAATGATTTTACACGCTTTTGGGAAAAATAATTCAGGTCAAATTTGACAAGGAATTTGACCCGAGTTATTTTTCCCAATAAAAGATATGAGGAGCCTCCTATTAAGCATGATTTGATGCAGGAGAAAGTGTGTATGAAGTCAATTTTACAGCGAATTGAAAATATTATTCTTAAGAATTATAACTGTATCAATAAATTCATAAAAAAAATTGCTGAAAAGTTTTTGTTTTTTATGGGGGGGGGGGGGGGGGGGGGGGGGGAGTAAAAATAGGGGGGACCCACATTTGCAATCACCTAGGGCCCCGCAGAAGCTTAATCCGCCACTGGCTAGAATATAGTTCTTGTAATTTTGTTTATGTAGGTCAAACTGGGAGACAATTTAAAAATAGGACACTGGGACAACTGGATATGAACAGAACACTACAAAAAGGAAATTGTATGAACGATCAGACCAATCTCAAATACTCACCCCTTTTATCGCCAATAATATAATCCTCCAGCCTCTCTGTATACGTACCTATTTCCTACTAAAGATTTTATATATTTTATTTTTATCCATACATTTATTATTGTCATCTTTAATTTATTTCATATATGCATATATGAAATGAATTAAAGATACAAATATATTATATTTGTATATTAATGAGCACATACTATGTCAACATTTTTCTTCTATTATTAAGATTTTGTTTTGAGACGAAATTTTATTTTTAATGTTTTCAATATTTTAAGACTTAACTGTACAACAGGGAAAGGGGAAAAACCCTGTGGGGGCTGAAAAGGGGGACAGTTTGGAGTGTAAACTGGTTGAACTTCCATTTAGTATTTGTTAAGTCGTGGCTGAAGATGGATGGCAATACTGAAAGTACTTCCATATTATATTTATTTTGTGAAATTGACAATATTTTAGCAAAAAATGCTAAGTATCACATAGTAAATAAATTTACACAGTTTCAGCTTTTTAGCCTATCGGTAAGTTAGTGAAAATCCTGGGATTATCCTGAGATACACAGAAGGAGACGAATTATACTATATTCACCCAGCCGTTAATAAAAAAAAACAGGACATGTGACTGTTATGGTTACCTGCTTGGACTTAACCCTGTTGAGATCGAAGCCCATGAAGAAGGGTATCGTTTGAAGAGTGAGGATAGACCTAAGTCTGCGACTTGGGTCCGTGGTTAGAAGACGAAGGACCAGGTCTTTGGCTCCAGTGCTCAACTCGGCTGGAGTCTGGGGTAACTGCCCTGGAGTCTGACTGGAACCTCCACTCACGAACTGCAACAGACAGTTACATTGTCAGGAAACTGATTTATTTATGTTTATCAGTAGGTCATTTCATGTATTCACTGTTCAACTAGAACGATCCGGTTCAAGTTCCATTTAGTAATCATTCATTGATTTAATGAACTTACTCATATGTTCCTTTGTTTATTTTCATTCAAAAAACCTATTGATGGCTGTTTTGTGTTTACAAGTAGTTTTCTTCAACTTGTTAAGTAATTTTATCATTGTTGCCCTCCATTCTGCCATACTTACCCAACGACGGCTTAAGCGTCAATGGCCTACAGACCTCCTTAGCAGCACCAGTGACAATGACAGTGATTATTTACAAATGAGAGGAAATCAGTGACTAGGGAGTGTCACCACTGGGTGATTTCTCCCCTCTTGACAATTTGACATTGCCATTATCTCTCTAGTAGCACATTTGCTTATTGTTTTTATTTTTATACAATTGTAAATATCTATTTGTAAATTTAAAAAAAAAAAAAAATTGTTTTAGATCAAGTTATTACTTGCATACCTTCCAAAAAATTCGAATAGTTGAATCTGACCATTACGAATTCATTCAGTGGTCTAAATTTTAGTAAATCCTATATATACCGAAGATAGGAGAGTGAGTCATGTTATATGGGTTGGTAAACAGTTGTTTTCAATGTTTAATTGTTAAACTTTCTAGTTGTGAATTAACTTATTGAACTGTACTAATGAAGTTTCCTTTGGACTAGAATGATTTTTGTTCATTATACAAAGACAGATGTGTATTTTTAGACATACAGTAATCAGAATTGGTAAATAACAAAATACATATAAAATGTATCATACAGAATATATAAAATATATATATACATATAAAATGTATTATACAGAATATATAAAATATATATATACATATAAAATGTATCATACAGAATATATAAAATATATATATACATATAAAATAAATTATATACATACATATAAATATACTGATATATAAAATGAGAAAAAAAGTATAACAATAATAAATAATAAGGTTATTTATTATTGTTATTATTATTTTTTTTTGGCCTTATGTACGTTGCATATTAGCCATATCTCTTGTAAATTTGTTATTTATATAATTTACGACATCCATGGCCCCGGGGTGGAGTTCTATCTACGAAATAAAACACTCCCGGGCGGGATTCGAACACGCAAACTATGGTGAAACCATGCGACCAAAGCCCTTCGCTCTAGCCCGCACGGCCACCATGGCCTCCCAAATAATAAGATTAGTAAACTAAATAAAAAAAATAAGCTGGATAAGTAAAAAGGTCCAAATAATTATAAAATAAATAAATATGGGAGTGCTCATTAATATGAAAAAATATCTGCAAATGCAATAATAAATAAGTTAGTATTATAGGTAATTGTGATGGTGGTGAAAAAACCTTGAGCACTCCGTCCTTCGGATGGGACGTTAAGTGATGGTCCCGAGCCAGTACGATGTCAGGTATTCGTTAATGACCCCCTACATTTTCTGGGTAGGTAAAATTTAAAACTCCCAGTGTAGAATCGGACTCATGTCCATCAGAGCGGTTGAAAGTAGACGATATGCCCTCTTAGTTAAAGCCCGGACATGAGTCTCACAATAACTAACTAAAACATAAAGACATAGACATATGATAACGCGAAATTCTCAGTTATGTTAGTTATTGTGTCTCATGCCCTTCTTTGGAGGTCATATCGCCTACTACCAGAGCGCTCTTTCTTCACCTCGGTGGACATGAGCCTGACTCAACTCTGGGAGTTCTAAATGTTGCCTACTCACGATTAGTAAACTGAGGTAGGGGTGTTTGACAAGCACCTGGCTCGGAACCATCGCCGCTTAACGTCCCAACCGAAGGACGACATGCTCCTTCTTGAGCTCAGTAGGCGGCTAGCATGCTACCTCTGAACTACCAGCCCCTTCAATAACTTCAAATGTAAATTTGAACTGGGATTTCTATGCAAAACGTTTTTCGAAAGCTTCTATTTGTAAATGAAAGAAATAAAATATGTAGGTAATTTAAATTCTCACATTTTAAACTTCAACCGAAGACTTTACAACAAATACAATAAGAAGAAACTGGAATAATTAGTTTTAGAGATTCAGATAACTAAAGGTTGAAACTACACAGAAAGGTACTTACAGTAATCAATGCTGTATAAATCGTAGATAACATATAGAATATATTTTTATTTATAATATTTTTGGAAGACGCTTTTCCTTAAATTTTCATTACCTATTTCCTTTTTTAATAGATGACGATGATATTCAAAGTTGAAAACAGTTCTGTATGATGTGTCTTCTCAATTGCATTATAACAGTATAGAAAAATTACATCAACACTAAAAAGAAATTAAATTTTTAAATAAAATTTTGGAAAATAAAAATAAAAATAATGAAAGATTACGGGAAAGTTAAAAGTTCATCACATTATTCTTCTTGGCAGGCTTATTTGCCATCTTCCTTGATACAGGCACTTTTTGGTGAGATAGTTATTTTTAATAGAAATTTCTCACTTATGTGTTACAGTTTTTTAAATAGAAATTCCTAGTTTATAAGTCACAACAATAACGAAATGAGCCTTACACTTAAACACAAAGTAACAAAATGAAGCAGGTTACAAGAGACAGTGTTGCCACGTTCCAAGTTGAAATATTCATCAATATTGCATGACATTCATTCTTCTTCTCCAGCATGTCTATTCTTCGTTAATTTTCCTGCACTGACTATCGCTCTTTCTGTGACAGGCCAACAAAAAAATAACAGGGAAATCTAAAGGTATTGTCATTATTAGGGCTGTGATTTGTATGCAATAAAAACCGCGAAATATGCACATATATATGCAAATATATTTGGCAAAATATGCAATTAAAAATTAATAATATGCGAAAGGCTGCAAAGGAAAAAAATACCTATAGAATAAAATAAACTACAGATGTAATAGAAAATATTTATAGACATACAATTTATTAAATAAAAAATATACAAGCAAAAAAATAAATTAAAAAATATAGTGATATAAAAAATTATTTGAACAAGAAAGAAAAAATTAATCGTCTAATAAACTGTTACAATTATACACAATAACTTTTTTTAAATTTCAAACAAAAAGGATCGCCTGTCTGGCTTCAAAATTGGTTTGTTTATACCACACCAATTGAAGTAACTGGCGCATAATTGAAACCCCAATATCTATTGGGCTCAATTCAACCCCTGACTCTTCGCTCACCACCTTCTTTTCACCCAAACGTTTAAAACTGAACTCATCGAGAAGAATAAGAAAGAAGGGGGGAAATGGGTATAAAAACAGTTCCGAGAATAAATTATTAAAGTAAACAAACTGAATAAAAAGTTGGCAACATGAACACAATGAAGTCAATTTACCAGAGTGACGAAAGAGCGCTCTGGTAGTAGGCGATATGACCTCGTAGTTCATGAGTCATAAAACCTAACCTAACCTAACAATGAAGTCAAGAGAAACATTGAAGTTCCTGGAATGCACTCGTCTCAATAAAACGGGCGTAAACGTAGCCAAACAGAAGCAAATTTAGTGGGAAAAATTTGGAAAAAAAAAGTGGGATTAATTTTTATTAATCGTCAGTTTACAAAAATAAAAAAATAAAATTGGTATTTGCCTACTTTACAGAGTCTATCCCTGAGCAGCCGAAAAAAACTCAAAAATATGAATAACAATATGCGAATAAGATATGTTCTTTTAGCGATATATGAAAAAAAAAAAGTAGTTTAATTTGATTCACTAGGGAGTGTCACCACTGGGTGATTTCTCCCCTCATGACATTTTGACATTGCCATTATGTCTTTATTAGTACATTTGCTTGTTGTATTTATTTGTATACAGTAACTGTATACAAATAACTATATATTTACAAATAGCTAATTACAACTGTTGTAAATAGCTATTTGTAAAAAAAAAAAAAAAATTAATTCTATATTACGCCAAAACGTAAAGATAATGTTTAAACAGGATGCTAAAGTTTATAGAAAAAAATATGGATGCGGGTTTCTTGGTATCTCGTAAAATTGTGTATATTCTCGGTTAAATCAACTTAATCTATTTCTTTGAGGAATCATTCACGAGATAACTGCATTTAATTATTTATTCACTACGGCAGACTATTCCAAGTGAAGAGGGTGTTTTTGGGTTAAATCAACTTTAGAGAGGCATCATTCACGAGTATTTCAAAAAGTATGGTTAATAATTATAATGATGGGGAATGATTAGGTAACTAAGGGAAAATCCAAGAAAGGATTAACAATATTCATTTTCATTCACTATAGATTTAGAAGGTATATGATTAATAATGATGAAAACATAATTTATGTATTCCAAAAACTGGATTAACACGATTAATGCAAAAGTAAAAAAGTGCTGCCCTGAAAAGTTATGAATTTAGACTTACCAATTTATTCCCTGTGACCACAGATATTTACACATATTTTTAGCAAAGATATTGTTTATTTGCGCCAAACGTAGTGATTTCTTTGATTGAATCAATTTATTATTTTTTTAGCATTTAAAAGTCACAGCATTCAATTTATTATTTAAATTAAAGAAAACAATTGCAAAGTTTTTATGAAACTATATAATGTAGTGTGATGGCTAGTCGCTAGGTTGCAGCACCCGTCTGACTCCAATATTAACTAAAAAGTTCGGCTATGTACTTCACCAGCTCGAATTGTTCATAATAAACAATGTTTCTGCTCTCCCTATAAACTCTCCTCCTCTTCCCAATTTGACTGACAACAAAATATTAGCCAAGTATAAAGGTGTTATCTAGTCATTTACAACCAGACGGGATTGGTTTTTATTTGTATTTCGTAGTGAAGTGTGACAGAACTCCGTCCCGGGGCCATGGATGTTGTAAATAACTAGATAACACCTTTATAAGAGCCGTACTTAAGGCCAAAATATAAAAATATAATAAAGTTATTATGATTTCGAGATGTACCACCTCCTATAAATATAAACTTTTGTTTCGTAAAAAAAAAAAACATAAAAAGGATGTGGAATCCTCATACTAAATTTTGTATCGATACATTTATTACATCGGTAGTTATTAGGGCATTTCAGTAGAAGCCCTTTTCCCTAGTCCCCCCCATTCCGTTCGATCAATTTCGCGGAAAATTAATAGGTGACATTCTTATGGGGGTTCGAATTTAAATATAAATTTTCATGACCATAAATTCATTACATTGGAAGTTATTGGGATATTTGAGTTGATACACACAGGTTTAATTACTTAATTTCTGGAAATCAAGAAAATTTAACAACAAAAATATTATATTATCTAAAGTATAAATAAAGCAATAAATGAATTTTGATGTAATTTTTAAAAATGATTTCATTTAGGAAATGGCATTTTTTTACGTTTAAATCAAAAAACAAAAATGGTATTTTTTTAGTAAAATAGCTATAATTTTAAGTTTTTATTTATTCCCAATCTAAAAATGTAGGATCCGATAGATTTTTGAACGAGGAATCCATTTTTCATAGCTAAAAAAATAAATAAATAGCGGCAGCCAATTTTGGCACTTAAAATGGCTACAAAGGTATCTCAAAGGTCATAAAAGGTCAAAATGATAATTTTTTTAAAAGGGCCAGAAATTTGCTGAAAAAAAAGGTATTTTGAGTTTTTTATTTTTTGTTTCGTTTTCGCGCAATTTAGAATATTAAATTATATATTTATATATATATAATTGGGGGAGATGATGATGGATTTGACCTTTCTTTGAAGGAATGAATCTGATTAGGATCCCCTTCGAAGATATTCTTCCTATAAAGGACTACAGAAATATCTGATTGAGAGGCCTAACTCAGGGAATCTAATTTTGTCTGAATTGACTGGAATAACTGAAGAATAAAATGAAGGTGAAATATATCTCTAGGGATATCAACGGCAAAGAATCCATACTTTGGTATGGAAAAGTATCATCTTCTCGCATGGCCTGGTCAGTTACTAATCTTTTCCGATACGCGATTGCAGGTAAGTTTTTACTGATACTAAAACCTATATCTAGGAGACGTACTTAAAAAAAAAAAATATATATATATATATACAGGGTGGCCCAGATAAGCGGGCCACAAGTGAAATAACTCCTAAACGGTTAGAGATATCATAATTGTGCATAGGACTAAAGTTGTAGCACTTGCCGAGAGCTATCGTATGGCGTCCTCGAAAAGACGAAACTGACCCTTTTAACGCCTCAAACAGCCCTTCGAAGGACGGGGTTTCCTTTTGACCCTTAAGTTTCATTACATTTTATTAAACTACTAAAGAAACAAGGAAAAACTGAGCAAGCAGATTTTTGATATGTCAATTAGTTCTCGGAAAAAAAACGTTTAAATTTGCACGTTTTTCTTATTCTGAAGTTATTAAATTCCAACTAACTTCAGAATGAGAAAAACGTGCAACTTTAAACGATTTTGTTGCGAGAACTACTTGACGTATCAAAAATCTGTTTGCACAGTTCTTCCTTGTTTCTTTAGCACTTTAATGAAATGTAATGAAATTTAAGGGTCAAAAGGGAACCCCGCCCCTCGAAGGGCTGTTTGAGCCATTAAAAGGGTCATTTTTGTCTTTTCGAGGACGCCATACTATAGCTCATGGTGAGTGCTACAACTTTAGTCCTATGCACAATGTTGATATCTCTAACCGTTTAGGAGTTATTTCACTTGTGGCCCGCTTACCTGGGCCACCCTGTATATATATATATATATATAAATATTACTCTTGATCTTTTTAATATTTGATCAAATATTCATTAAAAAACACCAAAATATGTAAATAAAATTAATTAGCGTGAAAATACTTAAATTCAATAAAACTTGGCTAGAGGGAGCCTGTAGCTCAGAGGTAGAGTCCTTGCCTACCGAGATCGCGGGTTCAAATAAAACCATTATATACATTGTATATCGGATATGTCACAAAACTACATTTAACATTATTTACAATTTAACATTTATTTTACAAAAACATATATTGTTTTTTTTTAGATACACATCTTTAGACGATGGGCTAAAGTCTGCACGGAATGGATTGCTAGAGACAGAAGAAGAGGAAAAGGAAGACCAGGACTGCGGTGGAGGAACGAGATGGTGGAGAGAATAGGGGATGGATGTTGCACAGTAGCCAGCAACAGAGAAAGATGGAACAAATAAGGGGGTTAGAAGCAAAGGGATGAAAGTGACAAAAATGTCATTTCGAGATAATTACCTTCAAAGTTATAGTAACATCGTAAATTCAGGTATTACCCAGGTATTAGAATTACTGGTACTAACAATCGTTGTGATCATTAGCCAGTAGTCAGGGTAGGTGTCAAGGAAGATGTTAACATATCTCAATTTCAGCCGAATTGTCACTTACATCCCTTTGCTTCTAACCCCCTCAAATGTGTAACAGTATTATTTAAGAAATAACCCTCATATTTACTTTTTGTTTTTGTTTTGTTTTATCTTGTTTTATTTTTATTTTATTTTTATTCAAGAAGTAACAGTTTTACTTACAATAAAGCTATTTTATTTTTTTTAATTTTATTTTATACATCTTGAAACTGAAAATTGTATCCATTGGTTTTTTCACCAGCCATTCAAAAATTCTTTTATCATAATGTCTCTTTGGCAATTTTTTTAAATATTTAATGGTATAAGGTCAAACAGTTTCATTCCAATAGCTTCAAATCTCTTCAAAGCTTTTGATTTTTTACAAAATGGTTTAAACAGGTTATTACAGGTTCTTGTATTATGGTAAGTCCACCTCTTTGACAGTTCTATAATTATCAACATTACTTTTAACATACATATATATATATATAATATTATAGGTTTAGGTTTTAGGTTTTTTGACTCATGCCCGGGCTTTAAGTACAAGGTCATATCGCCTACTACCAGAGCGCTCTTTCGTCACTCTGGTGGACATGAGCCCCACGCTACTGTGGGAGTCCTAAATTTTGCCTACCCTAAATTTTTATTCACCTAGGGTAGGGATCTTTAACGAGTACCTGACATCGTACAAGCTCGGGATCATCGCTTAACGTCCCATCCTAAGGACGGCGTGCTTAAGTTTATTTTACTTCCCAGAAAAAATAAGATAAGGGCCTCGGTTGGGTTTCAAACCCACGTTCTTGAGCTCAGAAGGCAAGCACGCATACCACTGAGCTACCGGTGCCCCTTAAAATATTATATATGCACAGAGATATTATAGTTATAATTTTTAACTCGATAAAGAGTGGTTTACATGTTCAAAAATTCTCTTGAGGCATATTATTCATAAAAATCTTTTTTGTACCAAAAACACCTATACACCGAGGCCCTTAGGTTTTTTTATCTGAACAGTAAAAAAAAAAACTTGAGCCCGTCGTCCTTCGGATGGGACATTTAGCGATGGTACCGTGCCTGTATGATGTCAGGTACTCGTTGATGATCTGGGTAGGCACAATTTCGTTAAAGTCAGGGCAAGAGTCACAATAACTAACACAATTTTGGTTAAAATTAAATTTTAATAAAATACTCGAATTTTTATATACATTTTATAAATTTCTGTAAATTAATCATCTTTAAAAATTGATAATCTTTTGTCTATTATAGGCCTAAGGATTCTAAGGAAAATTAATAGGTGTCTCCTTATGAGGTTATGGATACACAAATATAATTTGGTATTTATATATCCATTCTATCGGTAGTTATCGTGTTCATTGAGGAACAAACACGAATGGAATTCCGTTTAAAACTTCGCATCAACTTTTTGATTACATAACTACCCCTGTGCTTCGTATAATTGATGTAGTAAAACAATTTATGAGTCTTAATTTTATTATGAAATAGTTGAAAGTTGTGATGAAGTTTGCGGGCTACAGTGCGCCGTCCTGAGCGCCATAAGAAGGAGTCGTCCCCAGCAAGGCTGTCATTCTGACAATGATTTATATATACCTGTATAAAGATTCTTCTTCTAAGACCATTGACCACGAAGAGGTGAACCCGTCCTGTCCAGCCAGTTCTATTATTGGAGGCACTTAAAGTGGCCAATCAGCAAGACTTCAAGTCCCGGTAAGGAAGCACTCCACCATTTTTATAAGGAAGTAGAATCCTGATAAAAAAGAAATAGAAGAAAGAAGAAAAATAAATAAAAGTGGTATAGAGTAGGGCCGATAACCTCACCTTGAGGCACCCCTCCAACAACTCAACAACTGCACCAACCACTCATTTTTTTTCTTCTTTTTTTCTTTTATTTAATTTTTTTTTTCTTGGATTTTACGTCTCATCATCAACTGCTGAGGTTATCAGCGATGGGCTATCTACAGGTTGTAGCCCTATTCTAAACACTCATAGATAAATCGGCAGTAACGCAAATTGTAAATGGACAGTCCAATAATTTTTTTTTCTTTATTCCCTAAGTTATACGAAGTATAGGGGATGTTATGTAATCGGTGAAAAAATCGGTGAAAGAGTTTTCAATGGACTTTCATGTTGTCCAACCTTCTTATTCCAAAAATGAAAAGAAAATTCTGTCTGTGTGTGTCGGTGAACATGATAACTTCCGATAGAATGAATGTATCCAAAAACATGTACGGACGGCACCTATCGATTTTCGGCCGGATTTAGGGGGGGGGGGGGGGCTTAACAAGGGGAAAGGGGGGATTTAGGGTGGGGGCTTAACAAGGGGAAAGGGGGGATTTAGGGTGGGGCTTAACAAGGGGAAAGGGGGGATTAACAAGGGGAAAGGGGGGATTATAGGTTGGGGGCTTAACAAGGGGAAAGGGGGGATTTAGGGTGGGGGCTTAACAAAGGGAAAAGGGGGATTTAGGGTGGGGGCTTAACAAGGGGAAAGGGGGGAATTAGGGTGGGGGCTTAACAAGGGGAAAGGGGGGATTTAGGGTGGGGGCTTAACAAGGGGAAAGGGGGGATTTAGGGTGGGGGCTTAACCAAAAAACTCTAATAACTGCCATTGTAATGAATAAGTCTTTCGATGATAGTTAACCAAACCTGCTTAGACAAAATGTCTAATGGCTCATATCCACCAGAGAGCTCTGGTAGTAGGCAATATGACCTTGTAGTTAAAGACATGAAACACAAAAAGGAAAATTCAAACAGACTTCATCGCGAAAATGATCTAAACATGTTGAAGGGATCAAAATGCCGCTGAAAAATATTATTTTTGAACGATTAGAGTACTTACTTCATTATACTAAAGTATTATACAAAAAAAATATATGTGATGTGGTCATTACTTATACCAACCAACCATGATGTGGTCATTACTTATACCAACCACGCTTACAGATCATCACCCTCATTTCAAACTGGCATTACTGAGTACAAGAAAATAATGAGTTGGCATCATTGGTATGTTTTTGTTTCATTGTACAGCGTAATTCTGAGAGTGAATTTATTTGGGAACTTATTCCCAGTAATGCCATTGTGAAATGATTTTAAGTAAAAAGTTGGTGGTATAAGAAAGTCCTGTAATGGCCACATCACATATATTTTATTTATTTGTATAATTTTTCAGGAATAAATATTTTACTATAATTACTAATATTTAAACATTGAAATATTTCCGAGGGCGCAGGTAGATCAGTGGTATGCATACTTGCTTACTGAGCCCAATGTCGCGGGTTCGATACCCGGCTGATGCCCTTAGTTTATTTAATCTGGGAGGTGAAATAAACTTAAGCATGTTGTCCTTCAGATGAGACGTTAAGCGATGGTGCATACGATGTCAGGTCCTCGTTAAACACCCCTACTCCAGGCGAATAAAAATTTAGGTAGAACTCCCAAAGTAGAGTCGGGCTCATGTCCACCAGAGTAAAGAAAGAGGCTTTTGATAGGACTAACAAGTTGCAGGTGAATCAAGGAGACGTCTAAAAATACGTTTTTCAAGACGACATTTCTGGACGGTTTTTGGCATGTATCTCGAAAACCGGAAGACCTTTCGAAAAATCGTATTGCGTATAAAATGTACCTTTACGTTTTATTAGAAAATTGTTTTGATTAGGTCATAAACATAAGCAGTATCTTGTAAACTGTACTTAAGCACTGAAGTAGCCTCAATTTCCGTCCAATTTCGGCCAAAATCTAATCAGATATAAGTTAGCGCATGTGACCTCTCCATTCCATAGTTCAAGTTCATAGCACTAATCATTTTTGCGGTAAAACGCTCACAACTTTCCAGTTATATTCATGCATGCGTAGACAGACATCATCGCGAAAATATTCAAAATGTATTGAAGGAAACTTGAAACGATCTAGGATTTTCGCATGATTACAATACTACCTTAAACTATAGGTATAAAAAAATAAAAAAAAGTGGTGGAACGTTTTTGTGTGGTTGTGGTAGATATGTGTGTATGTAAATAGAGGTGGGTGTGGGAACAATGGAGTTAACAATGGCGTCCATTGTTACTCACAGAAACAAAGAGACGGAGGTTTGGCACGGAGCACTGTGCTAAAGGGAGGCGTCTTATTGTGTCCTGTAGTGTGGAAAGCAACGAATGGCCTGGCCTCTCAGGTGGATAGCACCTCTCATCATGGGTTCGGATCCCACAGTCCTCAGTAATAGTCAACTCAAATTAGACATTACATAAGGAATCGGTCAAAAATTCCATGTGGAGTTTTCATCGGAATTCCCTGATATAGGTATTTCTCTAGCATGAATTAATCAATTTCGTATTTGCTCTCCCTGTAGAGTCAATCAATCGTTTAGGCTAAATCTTAAAATTTAGTATGAAAATTCAGAAGCCATTTATGTAAGCCATATATTATGTCGATACATTCATTAAATCGGCAGTTATTATTGTGCGAGTCGGATGGGACGTTAAGCGATAATGCTGAGCCTGGGCGATCTAAAGACCCCTACCCTAAATAAATCCAGGAAGGCAAAATTTAGGACTCAAACAATAAAGTCGGGCCATGATGTTCACCAGAGTGACGAAAGAGCGTTTTGACCTCGTAGTTAAAGCCCTGGCATGAGTCACAATAACTAACGACACGGAATTTTATATTTGTATTCAGAACCCTGTAAGGACGACACCTTTTGATTTTCAGCCAAATCGGCCGAAGGGAAGGGGGGTTAAGGGAGAGGCTCCACTCAAGAACCCTAATAACTGCCGATGTTATGATTCATCGACATAAAATGAGGATTTAAGGCTCCTATGGAAGTCATCGATTGAATATTAGCTGAAACAATCGACTGCTTTTGGGGGTTGCGAAAAGAAAAGTCAATTGATTAATTCTTTCTGGGGAAGTAGAACAATTTTTTTTTTTTTGCAATGAACCCTAACTAAGAGTTAAGATGAAACTAAATCCGCTGCATAATAAGAGCTCGTCTTAGCACACAAATTGAAAGTGATATTATATCACTGGCTCATTGTTTAAAATTATTTACTAGGTATAATTGTAACAATATTCACACACGTAGAGCCTTATCTTGATATTTGGAGACAGCTGGCGCTGTTGGAGAGGAACAAGAAGACAATGACGAAGGGAGACTACAAAAGAGAGATGAGCAACTCCGGAGCTGAGATAGTATCGACAGTAATGACACTTTGTTTCATAATTGTCCGATAGATAGAATCCTGGCATCATTTGATGTTTATTTACGTGTCCTATACCATTGGCCAGGGCGAGTCCCTTCCCAATCAGCTGACTGTCATCGAAATAACGGTCAGATCACACAGTGAAGCGATCCAAGGGTGAACACATTGATACACATTTATTGTGGGCGCCGGTAGCTCAAAAGTAGCTAGGCTACTGACTCAAGTTGGGTGAGTTCGAAACCCAGCCGACGCCCTTAGTATGTTTTATCTGTTAGGTCCTTGGATGGGACGTTAAGCGATGTCAGCTACTCTTAAAGACCCCTACCCTAGGTAGGGATCTATCGATAATAGTAAAAACAAGTAAAGTATCGATACTTTTGGCCGATACAATTACTTTGATATCGATACTTCTTTCGATACCAAGTAGGTATCGAATATATATTACCTACTTGTATCGATTCAAAGTACTCGTTTCAAATTTCAACAATTAAAAAAAATTATATACATTTTTCAATTCGTCAAAATCGTTCACAGTTTAATTTCTTACAATTTTCTTTTATTTGTTGTTGCAGTAAAATATTGAACTCAAATTCCGGTCCACGGACAAATGATATGTATCGATGGTGATTACCTCATGTGTGATGTGATCACTCAGTCTGCGTGATGCGACCTTATTTCTTACCTTATTTACATTAAATGGTTTATCGCTTATGAAGATATACGTTTGTTTAATTTTGAAAAGAACCGTGAACATGATTACGATTTCATTATTTTATTTTATTTTTACATTCCATTTTGTCAATTACAAATTATAATGCCTCGTCCTACGGCGAAAGTGTGGATTTATTACACTAAGAACGTTTCGATCTCAGCGACTTGCAAAAAGTGTTTTAAAAAAGTGAAATATTGTGGGCATACGAATAGTCTCCAGTAGTTTTATATCCTTAGTAAAAATAAATTGTATGCTTATTTTATAAGGCTTTTTATTGCATTCAGTATGTTTTTCACAATATAATTTTATCTTATTCGATTTGATTTATTTGTTTCTTATGCCCACTACAATATCTCATTTACCTATATCTTTCAAATTGTATTGTTTTTTATTATTATTATATAGGTATATATATATATATATATATATATATATATATATATATATATATATATATATATATTATACATGGTTTAAAATTAATTATAAAGAAGTACTCGATGCAATACGATTTTTATTTAAATTTATATATATTTTTAATAATTAAATATAACGAACTACTAGATTCAATCGATACGAGTAGGTATCGATACTTTCTATTCGATACGTGAGTAGTATGGAAAGTTTAATTCGATACTACTCATAAGTAAAAGTATCGATACTTCGTGTTATCGATTGAACCCTAACCCTAGGTTAAGAAACCTAGGTAGGCAACATTTAGGACTACTACAAGTAGAGTCGGGCCACTGTCCCCTAGAGTAACGGACGCTAGTAGTAGACGATATGGCCATCTACGGCCAGAGCGTAGATAATAAAAATTAATCCCATTTTTATACGTCGAGAGTGCGAAGCCTCTATACGGCGAGAGCGCAATGGTTTCATATAGCAGAGCCTATAGCAGGTATACGCATGTTATACGACGAGAGCGCAATGGGTGTTCCCATAGAAGATTATGAGCGGCGCATGCGTGAAGACACTTAGGCTTGTTGCATCAATATTATGTTATGATGTATAAAAATCAATTCAAGAGAAAATCGAAGACAAAAAATAAAAAATATTTTCGTTCCATTAAAACTCTTCAAAGATGGTTGAAATTAATTATAGGTTTAGGTTTTTATGACTCATGCCCGGGCTTTAACTACGAGGTCATATCGCCTACTACCAGAGCGCTCTTTCGTCACTCTGGTGGACATGAGCCCGACTCTACTGTGGGAGTCCTAAATTTTGCCTACCCTAAATTTTTATTCATCTAGGGTAGGGGTCTTTAACGAGTACCTGACATTGTACAGGCTCGGGACCATCGCTTAACGTCCCATCCGAAGGACGGCGTGCTTAAGTTTATTTTACCTCCCAGATAAAATAAACTAAGGGCCTCGGTCGGGCTACGAACCCACGACCTTGAGCTCAGAAGTCAAGCACGCATACCACTGAGCTACCGGCGCCCTCGAAATTAATTATATATTATCAATTTATTTAAATTTTATTTTTTAATGTTTTTTTTGTTTCTCTTTCTTATCATCATATCGTTATTCTTCATATTTCAACTTTATTATTAAACTTTAAAGTACTTCGAGAAGTTACCTTTCAATAGAGTGGTTATCTTTTCCGACAGTCAAAGTCGTATTAGAAAACTTAGCAATATTAAAATTGGAGTTCACTTAAATAATTTCGAGTTGGACCTCCTATTGACTTTAAACAACATACAAGAGTCAGGCAAAGTTGTAGTGTTCTGTTGGATAAAGGCTCATATAGGAATAAAATATAACGAAGTGGTTGATGGTTTTGCTAAACAAGCGTTATCAGAAGGGACCCCCTTACCAGTCTGGCTACCCAAAGAGGATCTTAGTGGACAAATTAAAAGGAACTGGCGGTCCATTTGGCAAGAGATGTATACCAGTAGTGACAAAGGAAGTTGGTATAAGAGGATGAACCCGAGAGTGGGCTCAGAACCCTGGTACAGGGAGGCCTGTCTCCCCAAGTCTGTATGTACTGTTATCAATAGGTTGAGGGTGAACCAGGGGATCCGCCTCCACTCCAGTCACTGGTCGGCGCTATGAGTGTGATGTGGTCCTGCGGTGCCTCCGGCTGTCCCTTCCCCGGCTTGGCTGGGGCCGCTTGCTTGGGCCCTCTGTCTGGGCTCCTCCCTCCAGTATCCCGTTTTTGGCAGAATTATCTTTTATAGTGTAGTTTTAAGAATAGCAATGGCTAGTGTGGTGTCTGCCGAAACCAAAAATAAAGAAAAAAAACAAAAAAAAAACTATTATTATTTCTCGCAATATTTTGATCATTATTTCCATGGACTTTTTTATTATTTATTATGGCGAATACATTTGAACGTTATTATTGTTTTTTTATAATATTTATGCAATTTTAATTATTTTTTAAAATTTTTTTATAATAGTTATGGAATGAATAATTAATTAATTTGAAACTCTGTGTTGGCTGAAGATTGAGTCTGGTTACTGTGATGTCACCTACGCGTGTTTTGTTTGAAGTACTGTGATTGGTTGAGAGTTCAGGGGTGGGGTTAATGAAGGGCGCAGGTGTATAAATAGTCAGCAGGTATACCTGCTATAGGCTCCGCTATACCTCAAATATAAAATCATTGCGCTCTCGTCGTATAGTGACCCTTATAATAAAAATTAGCTTACGCTGGCGATATGACCTCGTAGTTAAAGCCCGGGCATGAGTCATAATAATTTTTTTAAATTTATTAATTATAATGTTCTGATATACTCGTGCCTTGTTCACCACAGGCACAGGTATGTTGTCTAGAGAGTAAAACAAGAAAACTAAACTTTCCCAGCGCGAGTTAACAACCTAAGTTTTCTCTCTCCCTCTGATAAAAATCGACCGATTTATTCAATAGTTATGTTACACAAAGACTTCTGAATCCTCATACAAAATTTCGTGTCGATACATTCCTAACATCGGTAATTATTGAAGCTTCTGTGTAGAGGCCCCCTCTGATCTCCCTCTTCCCTTCGGCTGATTTTGCTGAAAATTAACAGATGTCTTCCTTATGTGGTTTTGAATATACATACGAAGTTTTGTGTCAATACATTCCTTACATAGGCAATTATTAAAACTTTCATGTTAATTACTTACTGTAAATTAACTTACGTTTGTTACATTTACGAGAAAAGGATTAGTATCATCAAAAAAATGGTTCTTACTAAAAATGTTCCTTATATAATTTCAAATGGATTATGTATTCTCAAATTTGAGATAGAACCAATATCACTAAAGTTATAGCGCCCCGAATGATGTAAAATAAACCGTTGGAAATGTTTAAATTGTTACGCAAAGCAGTGAATTATAAAATATTATTTTATTATTATTACAGTTAGTTAATATGACTCATGCCCGGGCTTCAAATACGAGGTCATATCGCCTACTACCAGAGCGCTCCTTCGTCACTCTGGTGGAAATGAGCCCGACTTTTCCTAAATTTTGCCTACCCTAAACTTTTATTCACCTAGGGCAGGGGTCTTTAACGAGTACTTGATATCGTACAGGCTCGGGACCATCGCTTAACGTCCCATCTAATCTAAAATAAACTAAGGGCCTCGGCTGGGGCCACGACCTTGAGCTCAGAAGGCAAGCACGCTTACCACTGAGCTACAGGCGCCCTCTTAAAATGAATATATTGACAAAACATTTTATATGTGTATCCAGAAGCCCATAAGAGTGATGTGGCCATTACAGGACTCTGTTATACCAACCAGATCACACTCTCTCTCTCTCAAAATCATTTTATACACACAATTACCCCATTACAATGAAACATATATGAGGAGGGGAAGGTGATCTGTTCTAACGTGGTTGGTATAAGAAAGTTCACACTGGCTATTACATATTTCAGTTTAGTTCAGCTTGTTCTAAGAGGCAGACAGAGCGTAATAATTTCCCTATCATAAAACCGCATCGGGTAGATTGGAGCACCCTTAAAGGAGGGAAAAAAGCATATAATAACACAAAAAAAATGTTCAAAAAAAGTTAAAACCCAAAATATTACCTATGGAAGGGTTGAAGGAAGGCAAAAACAGGGTTCTCTCCAGACGGTGGGTTACCTGTGGCCTCAACCATTGTCTACGTCCTTTATTTCCTCAGCTTAGTATAGCACAAGTTATATAATCGGGCAGAATTCGATGTTGAATTTCCATCGGAATTTCATATTTTCCGACCCCCTCGTTATAAAAATAAAGAAAAGCGGCTGAATCACCGGCTATGTACTTCCCCAATGAGAATTGATTAACTATGTCTACGCTCTCCCTCCATAAACCAATCGACCATTTGGGCTAAAAATGTGAAGTCGATTTACAATATAGGCTATACTCATTCTAAATGTTTTGTGTCGATACATTCACTCCATTAGCAGTTAATACGATTTTTGAATAGAGCTCTAGGGAATTATCGTGTCCACAGAGATAGATAAATAAACTTTTATTGCACTAAAGATTACAATCTTTAGGGCAATGAGTGGGTATTTTTTTTACAAAGTACATATTCTTGTAGTTATATAAAATAAAATAAAAAATATCTATACAGTAGAACCTCTATAAGTCGAACATCAAGGGAGACGCCAAAAAATTCGAGTTATAGAGTTTTTGAGTTAGGCGGATTTTGATTCGACTTGTAGAGGTTAAGATTCATTCTAACTAATTTTGAGTTAGAGAGGGGAAATAAATAAAAATTCAAGTTAGAGAGGTAACAAACATATTTATACTTATTATAAATCAACATTATTTCAAAACAACCTTAAAATAAAAAATACGTAATACCTATATGTAGGTATTAAAAAAAGTCAGTAATTTTTTTTTGCTTTAGATAATTGGTAATCCTATTTATTGTATACTCCTAAATTGTTTTCTAAGAAACAATGGTGTACATTGTCGACAAATTCTTAAAGTCGGTAACTTATTTTTCTTCGAGCTATAGAGGTAATACGTTTCAAATAATCGAGTTGTAAAGGTTGTAAAATAAAACATTGCTATGTTCGAGATACAGAGGTCCAATTTATTTTTTCGAGTTAGAGAGGGAAAATATGTACCAAAATGACTTGTAGGGACTCACTGATTATTCCGACTAATAGAGGGTTGAGATTTAGAGTAATGGAGGTTTTGGGGCTTGAAGGGAAAGGAACAAAACTTTTTTTCGAGTTTTGGAGGTTTTCGACTTATCGAGGTTCGACTTAAAGAGGTTCGACTTAAAGAGGTTCTACTGTATATAGAATTGTACAAAATAAGGAATATAACAACTAAATAAAAAGATAACAATAATATTAAAATAATAAATATTGACATGCTTTTCAATATAAATAGTGTAAGCAACCAGGATAAAAAAAACAATTCAAAAATTATATAAAGCGAAATGACATTTCTTTTTTAATTTTTTTTTTTTGAATAAGGGAAAACTTGAAATTCCATCTAAAACTCAACATCGAGTTTCTGACCTAAGAACTAAGACTACCTCTTTAGGGTTCACTGTAGGGGGCTCAATCAAAAACCCTATCAACTGTGGAGCTATTCACCAACTTAGCACCAAAAAATTCAAATGATGAAACTCTCACTAGAAAGATGGGAACAATTGGTATTGGAAGTAGACTAGTTGTAAACATTGAACCCAAGAGGTGGGCCTCCGTTGTTTACAATAAGTGGGCAAAGCCGGCATGTAAACACAGGAAAGCCACGTCATTATCTTTTAACATCAGTTTCTGACAGTGGTACAGTGCCGTTCATTTATTTTTCAAACCTTAGCTAATATGTCTGATTCAGGAGAAGGGAAGTGAATAAACTATATTGTTTATTTTGCCAAAATAGTGCATAAATTAATTAAATTCAGTGCATAAAGTTGTTTATTGGAAATTTTACATTCTGAAAGCCGCCCAAAAAATTGCAGGCGATTGCATGCCTTCTACTTAGCATTTTTCACTTGATAATTTAGTATTCTAATTGTTGTAAAAAAAGCAGAACCTTAACTCTCCTTGATAAGCCACAGTATTTTTTTTTCATTTTACAGGAAGTTCTAATGTAGTGAAGAATTCTTACATGTTTTCACTATGGTTGAAATTCAAGTCTTAAACGAAACGAAGCAGTTCGGGGAATGGTGGTTGAACTTCAAAAACGATTATCCAACAAAATCGATGAGAAAGCTCTTTCAAGAAAATTGAATAATTTCATAAAAAGTGCGGAATTGCGAAAGTATCGTTCTAGAAGAAATATTTTCCGATGGATGTGTAATTGCTGCTAAGAGAACCCAACTTGTTACCAATCAACTCATTGTATAATTTTTTTAAATATTTTCATTATCAAACTGCTTAATGTACAAGCAAGTGCTTTTTTCATTTTTTTTTTACCCTAATGACACGCAGCTCTTTAATTATAATATTTTCCTATCATATACATGCTTGTAAAATATGAGAGCTGTACTTTATAATTTTTTCGCGCTAATTATGCGTTTTGTCCCACTGTGCGATGTAATGAATTTATCGACACACAATTTAATATGATTTAGAAGCCTCAATGTAAGTCAACTATTGAAAATAGGTGATTTGCTAATGATTAACAGACGATTTTTTCCACTAATTGAACTCTAAATATAAACCCCCCCTTCGCAATAATAATGAAATGTCCAGTCTATAGACTCTGCTCAACTTTTTAGGAGACCATACCTGGGATCTATTGCTTTGAACAAGCAACATCGTCCTTGGCGGCTTTATAGTTACGACCGGACGTCGCTATAAAAGTCTACAAACACATCAAAAGTTAATTGTTCGAGCTCCTGACGATTGCAACATGTTATAAGAAGGTGAAATTACGAAATTATCAAAAACAAATAACTCGGGAGCTATGGCTCAGCACTGCGCCACTCCTTGTACCTACTCAAAGTACCTCGGGTCCTATAAATTTAGTGTCGATAAGTTTATTACATCAGCAGTTATTAGGGTTTTTCCCCTCAACCCCCCTCTCTTCGATATCGCTGAAATTTGACAGGTTATGTCCTCCTTGGGTTTTGACTTGTATGATGCATTCAATTCAATGCATTCATAATAACTGCAATTATTAGAGTTTTTGAGTTAAGCCCACCCCTAACCCCCCCATCACTTTGGTCGATATGAGTAAACAATAAATTTCATATAGACAGCGTTTCGACGTTAAAACGTCTATTCCCTCGTTAAGCACAGTGATAGCCGGTCAAACTTTCTTGTGTTACAAAATACCGTCAGATTTCAATCGATAATAACTACGAGACTAATAATGCGATAACAACGGTTGAGGTCACAATGGGTAGAGCATGTCTGTACGTGTTTGTTGTGAAGTGTTTGTTTTGCATGTGACGTTATCGGGCTAGTGTGGGCGTCGGCGGATGATTGTTGCGAATTAGCGTTGTGTAAAATTAGAAATTAGTGTAGCGTGATAACGCGTTTAGATAGGACGTTGATTCGGGTGCCATTGTAAAGAGCTTGAGGAGCACTACTAGGACTCAAAGTGAAACAATAAAAATATTTGCCGAAATATATGTAAAAATCGGTATTAAATTGAAAATTGCAAAAAAATTAAAGATGTCGTCTCATATGAATTCGTAAATATGCGCGGAATTATAGAAAACGCAAATCAGAGGAAAGCTCGCATCAAAAGGAATTTAAAAAAACCTAAAAAGTCTAGTGCCGAGCAAATGCAAGAGCTACGGCAGCATCGAAAAGAAAATGAAAAATGATTTTAACCCGATGTTTTCACGGAAAATCTACGGCGTGGACCTGGACTACGCCTTCTGTTTTTTTTTTCATATTTTGAATCTGGTGGTCGGAAAAGAACGGAAATTTCATTGAAAACTCCGCATCGAATTTTTGACTGATATTTGGCATCGCTCATATGCAGCTTCAGGTAAATTAATACAACGCCAAGTTACCCCAAGACGACGCCGGGTCACCCTGCTAGTATACATGATAGAACGATCCAATCGTATCTCTCTAGGGTGCTGGTAGCTCATAGGTAGCATGCTTGTCTAGTAAACTCAAGATCGCAAGTTCAAAACCCGGCCAAGGCCTTTAGTTTTTTTTATCTGGGAAATGAAAAAAACGGATGGGTCATTAAGCAATGGTCCCGAGCCTATGTCAGGTACTCGTTAAAAACCCCTACCCTAGATGAATAAATATAGATGGGTAAATGTAGGACAATAGAATCGGGCTCATGTCCACCAGAGTGACGAAAGAGCGCTCTGATAGTAGGCGATATTACCCCATGGTTAAAGCCCGGACATGAGTCACAATAACTGACTATATTTGTGTGGTTAGTCTTTGACGTACACAGTATGGCTCCCTATTATCAAATGAAATATACACAGTATGTGTACATAGCATATTGGGGCGGGGGCTACTAGTCATTGTTAGCTGTTGACTCAATGTTACACTGACTGCTCATTGTTATCTGACCATTGTTGGCCCATGCTCATAATGGTGTATTGGTTAGCTTGTTTGCTCATTTCACTATGTCCATCTTATTTCTGTGTAGTATATTTGAACACAACACAAACACAACAATACCAACACAACACTAACTGGTTATTTACAAACAACCAGTTTCACTTCCTCAGCTGTACGAAGTACAGTCAATATCGTCTATAAAGACCTCCAAGGGGATAGGAAAATGTGGTCGTTATACCCAGTGGTCGTTATAATTACACTTTTTTTTCCCCTCCAATTGCATCAATAACAAATGAAAGGTCATAAAAACAATGGAATGAAGGTTTAAAAGACTCAATTTCAAAAAAAAAAAAAACCGATACAATTAAATTTGGGGGCGAGACGACGACGACGACACACACTCTTCAGAAATCCTGATTTTATTTATTTAAATAATAAAAAAAAAATTCCGGTCTCTGATGTTTTGAATAAAAGTCAATTTACTTATTTTTTTGTTAATTAATTTGACTTGACCTTATAAACATTTGAGCTCAAACTCCAAGTCTCTAGCTGTAATAGAGGCCGAGATCCCTACACATGCTCTGAATATCTTGGGAACGGCATATCCGATTTCCACCAAACATGGTTAAGAACCATCTCGCAAATATCAGCTTTTGAAAGAGAAAAACCGCTTTGAAATCGGTTCAGCCGTCTTGAGCTACGATGCCACACACAGACAAAGGCTTCAAACTTATAACACCCCTCTCTCTTGCGTCGGGGTAAAAAAATAGCACCTATTATAATAATGATTGAGTTGGAAAAGAGTTAAAAAGTAAAAAAAAAATTAAAATCGGTTCGTTAATAGGAACATTTTTCTTTCAATGAGCCTTAAACCATTGCAGAAAAGCATTGTCAAGTCAGTATGTTGGCTCTTCCGAGTTTTCTTTGCAGAAAAATGTTGAGTGGGAAACACCGAATTCAAGGCATGTACATTCACCGACATTTTTGTTTCCGGTCGGATAGTAATTAGTGGGACTGATTTGTGTGGAAGGATGTAACCTCGATTATCCGACTTTGAGAAGGTTCTACCCGATTATCCGACTTAGTCCAGATAGCCGATCCTAGTCCCTGTGTTAGATCTGCAATGCACACACCATAGATCTGATAATGTCTGCGCTCCTTCCTGCTACGTGCTTTCCGCAACTGACCTCGCTAACATGCCTTCAGTCTCATCTGCAAGTCTCCCACAAGAAAGATCTACCCGAAAATCTACTTAAGGAAGACAATATTTTCTTTATCTATTTTTCATATTTCTTTATCAAAAGCTTCAACTTTTTTTTTACAAGCTGTAAATGTTTTTGAAAATTGAAAATAAATTGACTTGTCTTTTATGAGGACGCCAGTAGCTCAGAGTTACCGTGCTTAGTCACAACTTTTATTGAGCTCAAGATCGCGGTACGGGGAAAGTTATGTAATCGGTCAAAAATTCGATGCGGAGTTTTCAACAGAATTTCATTTTTTCCAACCATTAGATTCGAAATATGAAAAAAAAAATGCCGTCTGTCTAACACGATAACTCCCGATAGAATGAATATATCAACACGAAATTTTATATATGTATTCAAAATCCCCTAACGACGACACATTGTTTTTCAGCCAAATAGATCAAAGGTAAGAGGGGGATTAGAGGAGAGGATTAACACAGTAACTCTAATAACTGCCGTTATAATGAATTTATCGACATTTTCATGTTTAATTTCAAAAACCAATGAAGACATAATCTGTCAAATTTCAGCGATATCGGCTGAAGGGAAGGAGGTTCAGGGGAGGGGACTCAACTCAAAAACGCTAATATCTGCCGACGTAATGAATGTATTGACAAAAAATATAGTATGAGGATTTAGGAGCCGCTATGTAAGTCAGCTGTTGAATATTAGCGCAAACGGTCGACTGGTTTTGGAAGTGGAACGAAAAGTTAATTGATTAATTCTATCTGGGGAAGTACATTGCCGGTGATTCACAGTCGAATTTACGTAGAGCCTCTCGAAATATACGTACGTCCCTGAGCTTCCTTGTTTCTGTCAGGAAAACTAGTTCATTATCGAGCGGAGATTTTCAGAATGAACTGTTTTATTGAAAGATAACATTTTTAATCGTTATGGCCGTGAAATGGGACAGAACAGATCTTATAGGTCGGATAAACTGAGAAGGGCCGATCTACGGAGGTCAAAGGGACATGGTTGGTTTGTCGTCCTCCAGAACAGTCCTTGCCTCGTGTTCTCTTCCAGTCCCTTCTGACTGGTGGCTGGAGAGATGGGGATCTCCAGGGACAACAGTGAACCAAGGCAGTAAGGATCTATTTACATCAGGAAGATGGCATGGCCCCCCTTAGCCGAAATAAAAAATTTATAGTTATTTCACCCATTTTCAAAAAAAAAAAGTCGTCATATCACCGCAATGTACTTCCCCAGAACGAACCAACCTATCTAAGTCAACTGTACAATATTAGCACATTCAACTGTTGACTTACATATGGGGGCTCCTAAATCCTCATGCCTACTGGTAAATTATTGCAAAAAGGCTTACGATTTCAGAAAATGTGAATTAAATAAATAAATAGGAACAAAGATATATTTATTATTTTATTTTTATTTGTATTTTAGAAAGAAACATTTGTTGTTAATAAGTTTATAAGAAATAAGATTATAAGTTTATAAGATAATATTATTTATGTAAATCTAGACTCCTCAAGACGGCTTAGGCCATTGAATTCGTCTACATAAAAGGTCACATTATTGTATATATGTTGTTTATGTAATTTTCTATTATGTTAATTGAATAAAGACTTTACTACTAATTAAAATTCATTTTCAGCATTACCGGCTGAAACAAAATGAATAAACTAAAAATCAAAATGTCAAATTTGATCCTAGATACATCACCTTCTAATATTAAAATAGTATATTTTGGTCTAGTGTTTTTTAGAGATACTGTTACCATTTTTTTTACACCTCATCCTATACATCAACTATAGGCACTGCACTGAACTAGAAAAGACAGGTATAAGGTAAAGTATATACAATTAATTTAAAAGGAGGGGGAAGGAGCTGTATACGCAGTATGGTGACACAACATTGCATGTATACTGTGTGTATATAGTATATATATACTGTTCAATTATGGAAAGAGTTTTAAATCAGCCCCCCTCCCCTCTTAACAAAATGATCCAATCACATTAGTGGTAGCTTCCATACCAGGTATCATATATTCTATGTACAGGCTGGATAAAGGTGAGTGAATTATGTAATACTAGCAAGCTAGTTAGTGTTGTCAGGTACTAACTTCACGGTATATTACTTTACGTGAAGCCTAGTACATGAACTATAGTTAGTTATTATGACTCATGCCCGGGCTTTAACTATATCGGTTATATCGTCTACTATCAGAGCGCTCTTTCGAGTCCTAAATTTTCTCTGCCTTAAATTTTTATTCACCTAAGGCAGGGGTCTTTAACGAATACCTGACATCGTACAGGCTCAAGACGCTTAACGTCCCATCCGAAGGACGGCGTGCTTAAGTTTATTTTATCTCCTAGATAAAATAAACTAAGAGCCTCGGCTGGGTTTCGAACCCACAACCTTGAGCTCAGAAGGCAAGCACGCATACCACTGAGCCCTCTACATATACTATATATTACTTATTTTCCAGGACTGTTATTGGACATTGTCCCCTTCAAAATACTCTCCTTGGGAAGCTATACATTTTTCTCACCGCAGTTTCCACTGCTGGAAGGCCTGAGAACTCATCTTCTGGAATGCTGTACAGCACTTTCTGCGATTTTTCTTTAATTTCGTGAGTTGAGTGAAATCTCTGCCCTTTTGAGGGTCTCTTGAGTTTTGGAAAAGGAAAAAGTCCGCAGGAGCAATCTGGTGAGTATGGGGGATGACGGCCGTGGCGTTTTTTGTGCAATAATCGCGAATGAGCAACGCAGAATGAACAGGCGCGTTGTCATAATCTTGACATGAGCCAAATGAAATGTTGCTTTACTCTGCCATTGCACGGATGGTTAGTCGACGATTTGATAGCACAAGAACGTTTAGTCTGGCAACATAATGATCGTCAGTCGATTACGTCCTGAAATTGATGAGTCTTCTGACGATGTCCGGCCTTCTTTGAATCTCTTGTACCACTCATAACACCGTGATCGACTCAGACATTCATCCCCAAAAGCCTTTTGCAACATCTGAAAAGTTTCTGTAAAAGTTTTAACCAACTTCACAGAAAACATGACAATAACGCGTCGCTCTTCATTTTTGATTCACTTGACAAAATATCACAAAATAGCCAAACACGGAAAAATTGTTTCATAGAAGCGTCTAATACTTCACAACAAACTAAGTTGTAGAGGATCTACAAAAACAGCTGAGCTCAGGAAGAGTAACACGAACAGTCGGTAGGCAATCCTCTCAATCTCAGAACGCACATCAACTTCAGGACGCAATTATGTTGACGACCATTTTGTTGTCAGACTGAAAGTTCTTATGACACCGAAGATATATAAATTCAACTCCGTATGACCCATTAACAAATAAAACGATATATTTATATTATATATATTTTTTTTGACAAGTCTTGCCGAATCCTTTCTGTGTCAAGCATTTAAAAAAATTGTAAAAAAATTAAATTAGCCAAAAAAATCCATTTTTGGCGAATTTTTAATTTTTGGCATACATTATTTCAGTTGCTCATACTTCGTAGGATTGTTATTATCAGTACAACCTTAAAGAGAATCCCCCCCCATCTAGCCTCCTTAGCCCTGTGAGGGAGGGGGGGGGGGGGGGGAATATAGTTTAGTACGCTATCAACTAATATGATTGGTGTAAATTGATGCATTGTGGTATGGTTGGGACATTGTCCGGAAAGAGTGATGATATCGTGAATTGGTGAGAGGACAGTGACCCCCCCTAGGCCAAACCAACTATAGCAGTGATGGGCAAAGACCTGTAACTGCTACTTTTAAATAACAGTTTTAAAAAAGTCAAATCACCGGCAATGTACTTCACCAGAAAGAATTAATCAATTAACCATTTGTAAAGGGGTACAGCAAATAAAGATTTCGAAGGTTTAGAAGGAGAGCAGAAACTTAAGTTTAAGTCTGGGTGAAGCCGCTGTAGTCTATAAAAACACATTAATGCAGCAATGTCAGTAGAGAAGCTGAAGCCAGTTACGATAATAGTCTGAAAAGACATTAATACAACGATTTCCTCCAAGTTTTTGATCTCCTCATTTCTCTGACCCTTTTTTTTACCTTCTCATTTTGTAATTTTGAGGGTCCTTCGATCTCTGAATTTGAGACTAACCTCGACTCACACATGAGTTTCTGCTCTCCCTCTAAATCGTTAAACTTCTTATTTTTCTGACCCTTACCTTTTGTTTTTGCTGTTTTGAACGTCCTTCGATCTCTGAATTTCAGTTATACACACTGATTCACATGTAAGTTTCCGCTCTCCCTCTAAATCTTTGATCTCCTCAACTCTCTGATCTTTCATTCTGAGGGTTCTTGGATCTCTGAATATCAGGTTACAACCCGACTCACACAGAAGTTTCAGCTCTCCTGCTAAACTTGTGTTGTCTTCATTTAGTGACTGTGGTGAATCTTTTGTTGTCCTTGGTTCTCCCCATATTTTGTTTTTAATTATTCATTTTATTTATTCTTTCTGAATGTTATTGGACTTTATCTGGAAACTATATACCTACTTTACATATTATGACTGCATTTGTGGAGTATTTTTATTAAGTTAATTTTCATTCTCACAAAAGTATCAATAGATTTTGATTTTGGTTTAAACGATGGTTAACTCGAAACACCTACGTACTACAGGAGTCAAGGTCAGTACCAACTGAGTCAGATGAAGAAGACAAGATGACAGCTCACTTCCTGGGTAGATGTCCGCGATATGCTCCAACGAGATTCCACATTTTCAGCAAAGATATGATCATCGAGGACGATTTTAGAAGACTAGACCTCGGATGTATTCTTAGATTTGCCAAGGAAACTGTCCTTCATGAAAAGGTTGGTATCTTCAGACTCAGGAAAGCCAAGGTAAGGAGGATGTCCTGCGCTTCCAGGGAGGGGTTTGAGCTTTGGTTGCATAGGACCCTGGTGTTGCTAGTGGAGATCAGGGGAACTTCTCAAAACAACAAAGTTAAGAAAAACTGAAATTCCTTTATTTTTCCCCGTGGAATGAAAATGTCAGGTCAACAATTTTTTTTTAAAGTAACTGGAGTGTGCTAGAGACATCAAATTTTGTTTTTTTTTAAATGGAAAGGACATCAGAAATGAATTATTCCAATTTATTTAATGTCAATTTCATTTCTATCACTTTTTCTCCAAACGTTACGTTATTTTATGTTTGATTTCGCTTTATTTTGTTTAAATATTATATTTTATTTATTTGAAAACTTGTGCTCGCTCAGGATGTTGCCTTTTGTTTAAATATCATATTATTTGTTTGTGTTTTTTAAATTCTCACTCATGATATACCTTCTATGTATCTGTATTTAGTTTTGTTTAGTTGTAAATAATTTGAACCGAACCAAATACTGTTTTATTTTTAATAAAAACCAATAATAATAACGCTAGTTAGTTTTCAACTCGTTGCCTTGCGTTACATTATTTTGACTATATTCTACAGCAGTTTATTGTACACTCACTGCAGTGGCAGAACTTTATTCGATATGATATAAGTAAAATATTAAAATATATATAATTCTATAAATTATAAACATTTATTTTATTTACTAATTGACTATATAAGTATAGGTTAGGTTAGGTTTTATTACTCATGCCCGGGCTTTAACTACGAGGTCATATCACCTACTACCAGAGCGCTCTTTCGTCACTCTGGTGGACATGAGCCCGACTCTACTGTGGGAGTCCTAAATTTTGCCTACCCTAAATTTTGATTCACCTAGGGCAGGGGTCTTTAACGAGTACCTGACCTCGTATAGGTTCGGGACCATCGCTTAACGTCCCATCCGAAGGACGGCGTGCTTAAGTTTATTTTACCTCCCAGATAAACCGGTCGGGTTTCGAACCCACGTTCTTGAGCTCAGAAGTCAAGCACGCATACCACTGAGCTACCGGCGCCCTCTAGCAGGTGGATATTAGTATTACCAAAACACTTGAGAACATTATAAGATGAGTTGTCGTCATAAACGTAAGGGAGAATGCACGTTCTGTGTGACTTTGAAAGGATCAAAAGTTATAAAATAAATCATGGCAACAGAAGGTGATGGTACAATTCTAGTTTCTGATTCGGATTCAGCGCAAAAAAAGACTTCAAAGGATCTTTCCAAGTTTTTCTTCTTGGGGTATAGAAAACAAAAAGAAAAGGACAATATAAGTTGGAAAAGTGAGCTGGGAAATAGAAAAATCAATGAAGACAGTGGGCGTGGAATGTAAACAAGAACGGCGCCTGCAGTCTGACTCCAAGTGTCGACTGGCCTCACTAGTCCCATCCGGAGAAGAACTACGGATTCAAGTTAACGGATTGTCATAGTAGATACACATGGCAGGATTGTCATAGTAGGTACACATGGCAGGATTGTCATAGTAGACATTCATGGACCCGGGAGAGAAGTGTTATATATGAAATAAAATTCCTTCCCGGACGGGATTCGAACCCGCACGTGGTTGATCCATGCAACCAAAGCCCTACGCTCTAGCCTTTATGAACACCACGGGACTTTTTTCTTTATTTTTATAATTTTTAGTAAAAAAAACTAACAATAATAAAAAAATATTTTATAATTAGTTGAGACTTAAGTTCTAACTCTTAAGCTTCCCGATAATGTAAGTTTTCGCTCTCCCTCTAAATCTTCGATCTCTTTATTTAGTGGACCCTTCCTTTGGTTTTTTGCTGCTTTGAGGGTCCATCGACTTCCGAATTTGAGGCTACAACCGGATATACATGTACGTTTCCGCGTTATGTCCATACGTGGTTCTAGACCCGGACTCAGACCCACGATTCTTGACCTGGACCCGTATCGGAGCACGGTTCGAAGCCTGGATCCGGGTCTGAAACCCACAGATGAGGTAAGAGACCACAAAGAAACCGGTATACTTGATGTAGATATATATTTTTATCGAATTAAACAATTTAAACATTCTGTGTTATATTTATCCTAAATGCCTCATGAGACCGACGGTAGCTCAGAGGTAGCATGCCAGCCTAGACCTCAAGATCACGGGTTCGAAACTTGGTCGAGTCCTTTAGGTTTTTTATCTGGAAGGTGAAAAAAATCCATGAGCACGTTGTCCTTCGGATGGGATCTTAAGCTATGGTACATGCTAAAGGTTCATAGAGTCTGGCTCATGTCCACCGAGCGACAGAAAAGTGCTCTAGTAGTAGGCAATATGACCTCGTAGTTAAAACGCGTGTATGAGTTACAATAACTACAATATCTGACGGTGTTTGTTTGGGAAAGAGACTTGTAGATAAAAATGGCGGATAAAGATGGAGAAATGTGTTGTTGTTTTGAGAAGAAGGTAAAGTTGATCTGAGTGGTATGCAGTTATTCAGTCGTAACTCTGTTGTTTATGAAGTTTGTGCGTAATAACTGCCTCCGACTGACAACATCTACTCCAGGATGTTTACGTCTGATAGTGCGCCGGCATCAGTGCCAATAAACCCATGATGAGCGCAAACAAGACCATTATAAGAGGCAAGAGGCATACATTAACTGCCAGGGAGGGGCTATGTATATCTGTCTTCTGGTACTGAATATATTTAACAAAAATAAAAGAGGTGAAGGAATGTCTTAAGAGTCGTCCGTACGATACCATCTTACCACTTAAACAGGCTTGTTGGCCTGCGTTAAATGCATCTGTAGTCTAGGAATGCAATGGAAGGAATGCACTGGACAGATACCATCTGTAGCAAGGGCTGCAGCAACAAAAGGCATGGTCCCCCAGTCGGGGATTGTAAGGCATGTGGCATGAGCTATAGTAGGCTCCCTCTCATTCGGACGAACCCCTATTCGGATAACCGAGAGCTCGTATAAAACTGAGGCTACTTTGTACATAATCTTAATACATCTTAGATACACTACATACATTCATAATAATAATAAAAATATATGTGGTGTGGTCATAACAGGACTTTCTTATACCAACCACTCATTTACAGTGATCACTCTCTCTCTTTCCCCTTTCCCCATCCCAAAATCATTTCATACTGGTCTTACTGTGTACAAGAAAGTAATGAGTTGGCGTCAGCAGGTTTTCTTTGTTTCATTTCTGAGAGGGACTTTCTTATACACAGTAACGCCAGTAAGAGTGAGTGAGAGAGAGATCTGTAGAAGCGTCGTTCGTATAAAAAAGTCCTCCCATGACCACATCACATATATTTTTATTTTTTCATTATTTTTATAGTTTAAAAAAGTTAAAAAACTGCCAATAATAAAAATATCCTTCATAACTTCTGTGGGATACAATTTAAATATTACTTTTAAAAACATCCTATAGAAATGTATTTTTCATTCTTTGGGGACCTATACCTTGAGTTGTATTAGTCCTATTTTATTTATTTATTACTACATTGAAGCCTATTAAGGCTTATTGTGGAGTTGGGGTGCAATTCGAATATATTTCCGATATAATAATAAAGTAAGAATATTACAGTTTAATAAATTTCTAAATATATAAAAATTATAATAAATAATAAAAATAAATGCTCACATTTACTTGTATACATACAGTCAAGAGAAATGCAAAACAGAAAAAATATATACTTTTATATACATACACATATACATATTATAATGACTTTAAATAAAACCAAAGTAATAAACATTAAGTCAAACCATTTTGTACTTAAACTGTAAATAACAAGTATTTAACAAAAACTTAATATGAAAATATCAACTTTAATTCATTTTTCATTATCTTTATTATTTTTTGTTCTCTATTCTTAATTTTAATTTAATTTAATTTTTTTTTTGAATTTTTATTGTAAGCTAGATTTTTTTTTAATGTTTGCTTTTTTAAATTAATATAATTTAGAATATAGTAATAGACATAATTAATTTGCTCCATAGAAACAATCTCTAATATTATAATAATATTACTTATTAGTTCTATTTCAAATTTGAGGACATACCGCCGTTTGGAAATTTAATAAGGATCATTTTTAGTGAGAACTGGTGAGAGAAGGTGTTTGGGCAAAAGGGCTTAAGTCAGCAAATCTGAATTTTAAGAGGAGAATTTCTGAAGGTTTGAAAAATTCCTGCAAATCAGAACACATATTTGAAATATTATTTCAATAAAATATTAAATATAAACAAAATAAAATATCCCAACATTGAGTTGCATTTGGTAAAAATATTTAAATGCACTAAGTCCTTTGGATCACAAGACTTATTCTGACTTAAGCCCTTTTGCCCAAACACCAGAGATATATAATATATGGTAGCAATACCGAAAGTACTCCCATATATATAAATAAAACAAACTTATTTTTGACATATTGTCTATTCCACTAAAGATATATATACATATATAACTACCGGTTTCGGCTTTATACCATCGTCAGGTCTAGTTGTGAACTAAGTCAGTTTGCAGAGAGCGACCCTTCAAATACATCTCAGGTCAAAGGGTGCTATTAAAACTTGGGAGTCCCCCGGCTGTACCGTTAGCTAACTCAACGCGTTTCTCAACTTAGAAACTCCCATATATTATATATATTTTGTGAAATAGACAATATTTAAAAAAAAATAAGTTTTCTTTATTTTTTATTGAATGTTTCACAATATTCCTACAGAAAATGTTAACGAGTTATTGGGGTACTTGAGTCGACCCTCCCTCCCCCATGCTCTTCAAAAAATTTTGCAGAAAATTAAAGCCACCCTTAAGTAGTTTTGAATATAAATATAAAATTTCATTATTACATGGGTAGTTTTGAGATTTTTGAACATTATTCATTTGAAGAGTCTACCAATTTTGGAGTTGTTAGATGCATTTATATGGATATAGATAAAGAAATAATTATAAAAAATAAATAAAAAAAAAGAATAAGAAGAAAAGAACAGATAACGATGTTGAAAACATTTCGCGGTAAAGATGATGTGAGCAGTGAGTAACAGTGATGAGTAATAATGAGGGAGTAATAGGGAACTGTTCAATGTAATAACAGGAATAAATAATACGAAATAATAACAGGTTATAGTCATTAGGGAGGGTATTACCTAGAAAATAATAAATAAAATAACTACGTAAGAGAGGAGGTTTTTTAATTTCCCAGCTCTATGAAGTATAGGGAAAGTTATGTAATCTGGCAGAAATTCGATGAGGAGTTTTTGAACAAAATTTAATGATTCCAAAAAATGAAAAAAAAAATATATATATATCTGTGTGTCTGTTAAGACGATAACTCCTGATAGATTGAATGTGTCGGCATAAAATGTTAATGTGTCCAAAACCCACTGAAGACGACACCTGTTGATTTTCAGTCAAATTGGTCAAAAGAAAGGGGGGAGGGGGCTTAACCATGAAATTGTATGTGTGTGTATGTGTCTGCGAATACGATAACTCCTGATAGAATACAATGTTATATATGTGTTCAGAACACCATAAGCACGGCACCTATTAATTGTCAGCCGTATGGGGGGATTAGGAAAGAGCTTATCACTAAAACCCAAGAAATGCATGTATTGACCCGGAATTTTATATAAAAATCCAAAACTCCACAAGGGTGACACCATTACAGCGGATTTGGCTTGAGAGAATAAATACTCTAATAATTATCAATTTTATGAATGTATAGACGCATAATTTTATATGTGGGTCCAGAATCCAATACGAATATCTGTCGATTTTCAACAAAATCATCCGAAAAGAAGGAGGGGGCTCAACTCGAAATTTAATATGCGGATCCTCAAATCGCTGGGAAAGACGCCTCATACAATTCGCCATTCGTTACAAGAGATGAGCCAAATCTTAGTTCAAGCATTCACTTTTGACGTGAAAACGTCTATTCGCTCGTTAAGCACAGTGATAGCCGGTCAAACTTTCTTGTGTTACAAAATACCGTCACATTTCAATCGATAATAACTACGAGACTAATAATGCGAGAACAACGGTTGAGGTCACAATGGATAGAGCATGTCTGTACGTGTTTGTTGTGCAGTGTTTGTTTTGCTGGTGACATTATCGGGCTAGTGTGGGCGCCGGCGGATGATTGTTGCAAATTAGCGTTGTGTAAAATTATAAATTAGTGTAGCGTGATAACGCGTCTAGATTGGACGTTGATTCGGGTGTCATTGTAAATAGCTTAAAGAGTACTATTAGGACTCAAAGTGAAACAATAAAAATATTCGCCGAAATATATGTAAAAATCGGTATTAAATTGAAAATTGCAAATAAATTAAAGATGTCGTCTCATATGAATCGTAAATATGCGCGGAATTATAGAAAACGCAAATCAGAGGAAAGCTCGCATCAAAAGGAGTTTAAAAAACCTAAAAAGTCTAGTGCCGAGCAAATGCAAGAGCTACGGCAGCATCGAAAAGAAAATGAAAAATGATTTTATCTTGACTTTTCACGGAAAATCTACGGCGTGGACCTTGACTACGCCATAATGTTTTTGTACACATTATTGTTTTACACATATATTTTCACATTAAATGTACATATATTTTTTTGTAATTAGACAATAGCTAGATAGTTAATGTGACTAACGCCATGCGCGGACGTTTAACTTCCAGGTCATACCGCTTACTACAAGAGCGCTCTTTTGTTGCTCTTGTGAACATGAGCCCAACTCAACTATGGGAAAACGGGTCTTTAACGAATATCTGACATGAGTACAGGCTCGGGACCATTGCTTAACATCCCCTCCAAAGGAAGAAGTCCTCATGGTTTTTCTATCTCACAAAACAAAAATCTAAGAGCAATTGTTAATTTTGTCAAAATGTTTAATATTTCTGGTGGAAGTCCTCGTTCTCTAAAAGATAGGATGGTGGTTCCTAAGACAGAGTTGCCGATGCGGAGTACGTCCGGGTTAATGCGTAAACAAGTTCTTCCGTCGGCCGTTCAACTCTCCACTTCGTCTGACAATCATTTTATGTATTTATAAAAAAATATATAATGCTTAGTCGACTGGTTTCTGATGAAATGTTGTTTTTGGCGGAGCCAAGTGAGGTCGTTCTTTCTGAGGCTTTGAGTTTGTTTGTTTGTGCATTACACGATATCTGTTCATTTGATCGCGGTTTTACACCTAATTTTGCATCAATGTTGACTAGTTTCTGGTTCTGCACTTTTTAAAAGTCTCACGTCACTCTACTTCCTCAGTTATACGAAGTATAGGGGAAGTTATGAAATCTGTCAGAAATTCGAAGCGGAGTTTCCGACCTCTAGATTGAAAATATGAAAAAAAAAGTCGTCTGTCTGTGAACACGATAACTCCCGATAGAATGAATGTATCGACACGAAATTTTATATGTAAATTCAGAATCCCCTAACGACGACACTTATTGTTTTTCAGCCAAATAGATCAAAGGTAAGAGGGGGATTAGAGAAGAGGATTAACTCAATAATCTTAAATAACTGCCGTTATAATGAATGTATCGACATGAAATTTTATATTTAATGTCAAAAACCTATGAGGACATAACCTTGTATCGGCTGAAGGGAAGAGGGTTTAGGGTGACCTTATCACCACCGGTAGTAATGCCAGTATGAAATGAATCTGGGGAGAGGGAGAGAAAGAAGGTCTGTAAAAGAGTGATTGGTATAAAAGTCCACAATTATGTGTTTCAAAACATTTCAGTACGTTTTTCGGCATATATCTCTAACTAGTACTAGAACTTTTGCTTAAAAAACGATTAATCAAATTTAAGCATGAAGATTAATGTATGAGATATCTTCATTCCAAATTTCAGGTTCATAGCTACAATCGTTTCTGCATTAGAGAAACTAAACTTACTGCGTCACACTATCCAGTCTGTTTGGAAATAGATAGTTAAATTTTATATGTATTCAGAACCCTAGTAGGGCCTAACTCAAATACCTTAATAACCGGTGTAATAAATACGTCACTGTTATCAAACCTAGGTTGGTTTTCGAGGAAGAGTGAAAACTTACTTGATTAATGCTGGACAGTGATTGGCGGGGCGAGAAGGCAGGGGGGATCACTCGGGCTCCCGCGGCCTCCCCTGCCCCCATTAAGTTGGAGGGATGGGCTGACAGAGAACCGGGGAGTCTCCAGTTGAAGGATTTTCATGTTGACTTTATTTTATCTTTATAATTATTGATTTATGTTTATGTTTATTATTATTTAAATTGAATATTTTCTCTTTGTTTTGTCTATATTATATTATTTGCATGGAGAACATTATTATTTTATCATATATAACTTTTTTTTTTTTTCGACCGAGGCCCTTAGTTCATCTGGGAGGTAAAATAAACTTAAGCACGCCGTCCTTCGGATGGGACGTTAAGCGATGGTCCCGAGCCTGTACGATGTCAGGTACTCGTTAAAGATCCCTGCTCTAGGTGAATAAAAATTTAGGGTAGGCAAAATTTAGGACTCCCACAGTAGATTCGGGCTCATGTCCACCAGAGTGACGATAGAGCGCTCTGGTAGTAGGCGATATGACCTCGTATATATGCTTTCGATGTATACATATATATATATATTTATATATATATATATATATATATATATATATATATATTTATATATATATATATTTATATATATATATATTTTAATGTTTAATCGCATTCATCAAGAAAAAAAAAATGAGCTCTTTTGAAATATAGTTTCCACATAACCTTTTTGTTCTTCATACATGGAATTAGAGAGTTGGAAAACATAATATTCCGGCGAAAACTCAACATCGAGTTTCTAAGCATTCCTCTTTTCCTATTTTTCTAATAGCTTGGGAAATAAAATAAAGTTGTAAGCGGAAATGCCATCTAAATATGAAAAACTGCAAAATTAGAAAGGCAACATTTTAAATTAATTTGTTTGCAAATAATTAAAATTCCAGTCTGGCGTCCTTCCCTTCTTGAGATGAAGAAAATAAAATGGAGGATGTTTGAAGATCTGCCTTGGATAGGCCGTGTTTCTACCTGAGAGATGTCTTTAAGGAGCGCCATTTCTGCTCCTTCCAGATATAACAGGTTCTGTTTAGTGTCTCCAGACCCCCGGACCCTCGCTTAAAACATTTATTTGTAATTTATTTTTATTAGGGGGGGGACGACATTCTGTTTGCCTGTAGTACGACAGTCAACTCCACAAAAGTACTGTTAGTAAACAATATGGCGTCTATCTCTCAAAGAATTCCTCACCTTTTTACATGACAACCATGTTTAGTTTTTGCGAAAATTCAAAAATCAAACGCTTTTTTTCATTATTCAAAGATGATAATTTTTTCAACCCCCAACGCAAGAGAGAGGGGTGTTATAAGTTGGAAGGCTTTGTCTGTGTGTGTGTCTCTCTGTGGCATCATAGCTCCAAGATGGCTGAACCGATTTTAAAACGGTTTTTTCGTTTCAAAAGCCAATATTTGCGAGATGGTTCTGAGCCATGTTTGGTGGAAATCGGGTATGCCGTCTCCAAGATATTCAGGTTTCATCACATTCTGTATTGGGATCTCGGCCTCTATTACAGCTAGAGACTTAGAGACCGAAAAAAAAAGTTCCAAAACCAAGGTTTCATTAAAAAAAAGTATGAACAAATTTTTTTTTATTTTGTCGGTTTTTTAAAAAAAAATTATTATTTATTGTTTACTTTACCAGCTATATTTTAATTATTTATTGTCTACTTTACCAGCTATATTTTTTATTATTTACTTTACCAGCTATAATTTTATTATTTATTGTTTACTTTACCAGCTATATTTTTATAATTTATTGTTCACTTTACCAACTATATTTAGTTGTAAGGGAAATTATGTAATCGGTCAGAAATTCGATGTTGAGTGTTCATCGGAATTTTATAATTAAAAAAAGTTCGATACCCAGCCGAGACCATTAGAGTTTTAATCTCGGTGAAAAAACATTGAGCACGCCGTCCTTCGGATGGGACATTAAGCGATGGACCTTAAAAACCCTACATGAATATAAATTCAGGAGTTTTTATTTTTTTTCGGGTGCACTTTGTACTTGGGCAACATTAGCCGTCTGATTTGTTGAGGGAGCTCGGAATCTAAGTAGTGCTGAAAGTTATGGCAAGCTGGAGGCGACCACTGGCCGATCAGCTCATGGCGACCACTGGCCGACCAACCCATGGCGACCACTGGCCGACCAACCCATGGCGATCGGTGGTTGACCAGCCCATGGCGACCACTGGCCGACCAGCCCATGGCAACCACTGGCCGACCAGCCCATGGCGACCACTGGCAGACCAACCCATGGCGATCGGTAGTTGCCCCATCACTTCGCTTTTTTCTGTTCCCGCCAGGAGGCGACAAACTGGCTGATCTCTGGTCCGGTCCCGCGGTTAACTCCACCTTGGCCTGGTCATACAGCGGGCAATCGAGAACTGGTCCGTGCCCTCCATTCTGCCATACTTCCCCAACGACGACTTTAAGCGTCAATGGCCTAGACACCTCCTTAGTAGAAGCAGTGACAATGATTAGCTACAAATGAGAGTAACTCTTTAAGTAGGAAGTGTCACCACTGTGTGATTTTTCCCCTATTGACATTGCCATTATCTCTCTCTTTTAGCACATTTGCTTGTATATATTTTTTATACAGTTGTAAACATCCATTTGTAAATAAAAAAATTAAAATAATACTCTGAATTGAAAATTAAAATGTTAAAGTTAATATAGTTTTTTGCAAATGAATAAATCACACGTAGACAAGTCGCTAACCAGTCCCCTGTTTGCCTGATTCTATGCGATGACGATTTTTGTTCTAATATACAACGTTATACTGTCTGGCAACGCCGGATGATCCAGTTAGTAAAGATGACTGTCATCAAAAATTGTTTAAAAATGCAACATTGGTTAAATTCCGCATATTTCGGTGCAATATACTCTGAGGAAGGTTGGTACTAAGGTCTCCAGTCTTGATTGACCCTGACCTCTAGCGGCCGTTCACCTTACTAACAGAGGCCCCACATTCATTGCTGTCTCCACCCCTACTCGTTCATCATTTCCACTTTTTCCTTTCACATCTCCCATCAAAAAGATCCCTTGATTTAGCGTCCTAAACTTTTAAGGTGAATTTTTAGGCTCTCGACTAAAAAAAAAAAAACAGTCGTCGGTGAAACACTGACAATTTGGATTTAAATATAAAATGAAAGCCATCTAACATGAAGCGTATCCAGTCCTTCCAATCCAAAGGGCTAAGAACCGATGCACCCTTCTATACCCTCCATAATGACCTTAAAATCCCTTATGTTATTGACCTCATCAAGTCCCGCTCCTCCAAATTCCACTCTAACTTTTCTTCTCATGACAAGCCAGTTGCTCGACTCTTAGTCATCCCATTCCCATCCAGATAATCCCCCCCGAAGACTGAGGCGGCGCTGGCCGAGAGACCTGCTACTGTAGCAACAATATTTAGGGAGTGCCGGTGATGACCAGCTTCTCCCCTCATGTAATCCTCTTATCTTCAACTTTTTTTTTTCCTATTATTTTGTACATAATCATATGCTTTCGATGTATATATTTTTTTGCATTTAAAATTTTTTTTTAATATATATTTTAATGTTTGTATTCATCAAATTTACTTATGGTTTATACCGATTGTAAATATTCGAAATAAAGAATTAAAAAAAATATATATATATATATAAAACTTCATGTTGATACATTCATTACATCGACAATTATTGGGGTTTTTGAGATTAGCCCCCTCTTCTCTTCGGCCGACTTGGTTCAAAATCAAAACGTTAGGTCCTTATAGGGTAGTTCTAAGTATAGGGGAAATTATGTAGTCGATCAGAAATTTGATGTGCAGTTTATCAATGAAATTTCACGTTTTCCGACTTCCTGAAATCAAAAATGTAAATTTTTTGTATGTGTATCCAGAACCCTCTAAGAACGACAAATTGATTATCAGCCAAATTGGCCAAAGGGGGGATTGGGGAGGGGCTTAACATAAAAACTCATATATAACACAATGTTTAAACATTGTGGACTCCACACCCCCTCTATTCACGGATGGTCTCTAATTAAAAAAAATAATATATATATAATTGTTGAGGTAAACTCGATAATTCCCGATATGAAGAATCAAGATGTACACCGACAAAAAATTTTATATATGTAACCTCAAATTTTATGTGTGTAACCAGACCAGTGTGTAACCATAAGGACGATATCTATTGATTTTCAGTCAAATCTTAACCCAAAAACCCTAATAACTATGTCATCAATGTATAAACATGATTTAGAAGTATCTATGTAAGTCAATAATTGATTTTAGTCAAATTGATCGATTGATTTTAGATGGAGAGGGAAAAGTAGTTGATTAATTTGTTGCGTATTGCTGAAGTTTCACAAAGGACTTTTTTTTATTCAATTATTTTACACTGTACTTTTATATGCTACAGATTAATTCGGATTCGAGGGCAGAACGCGATTTACCCGGTTGTTGTTGGGCGAATGTAGAAAAAACCATGACGAACGCTAGAATGTTAGAGAGACCATCTCTGTGACAATCCTTATATGAACTCAAATTATGAGATGCATTCTGTCCTACTTTGTGCAACGATGCTGTGGTAAACAAGATGATTAACATAGCGGAAGTTGCATCCACATTCCTTAGTCAACTGACCTTCCTGCGCAAACAAGGACTCCGAAGACCAATTTTGGCGCATGTATGTTCCTTCTAATCATCCAATTTACAATATTCTTGGCGCGTTTTGCTTCCCTGAAGGATCCTTGCCAGAAGACTAGGACGTCCTACCTCGAACGACCTTAGGTCCACAAACTAGCGTCTAGATCGAGCGAACCAGGAAGTGGATAATAAATGTAAAAGATGGACACGATCTACCATTAAGTTTAAACGCTTTGAGGCAACGAATCGGCCTTTGCTGCTGATTCGATACAAGTGAAGTATCGATACCAAGTGCATTTGGCATCGATACTGTTTGTTTGATACAAGTAGTTATCGAATAAAATGTACTAGTATCGATTAAAAGTACTCGTCTCGAATTTTTTCCATATTCTGACGATTAGGATAATAACTCATACCAAGTAGCTTGAGATAAAAGGGTATTTTTATCAAGTTGTATTGGCAACTCTTGCCTATTTGCCAGTACTACGTGCTACCTTTATTCGGAGCTTCGGTCGGATCTTAATTTTTATTCTGGTTTTTATTTACTTATTTTATTTCTGTTTATATTTTCAAAAAATGCCTCGCCAGCCTGCCAAAGCTTGGCGATATTTTGACAAGATAGACAAAGAAATTGCCGAAAAGTACTCTATTCAAACGATACAAGTAGGTATCGATATGTTTTTCCCAATATCAAGATAGTATCGGTACTTTGAATCAATACTACTCATGAGTAAAAGTATCGATACTCAGAGGTATTGAATCAACACTATCGGCCTTTGAGCGGGACAAGCAGGGCGCTCACCCGACGAATCAACCGGCAGTGTATATCTCATGATTCCCTTCAGACGATTCCGCTGAGAATTGATTGGTGCGTTTTGTTTTAAGCGTTTCTCCCCTTTGGCAGATGTGGCTGAAAACCAGTAGGTCCCTGGTTCTGGATACATAAATACAATTCAAGTTGTGACCAATGAATTACCAAGGAGACCTTTAAAATGATGTGCTACTCAATTTCTAAGTAAATAAACTGAGCATCGGCCATCAACCTAGGTAGAATGTGCCGAGCAGCGTTGGGCCACCTAGCTAGTACCTATGTGTCATGCAGCGGCTGGCCCCCTCCCCCCAGCTGAATGTACCATCCAGTTAGTCTTTGCCAAGCAGCGTAGTAGTATTTTCGATACAACAGTGAGCATGTGTCGATCATTGAGTTATCTTGCTATAAACATTTTTCATTAAAACAAAAAAAAACTCCCCCCCCCCCCCCCCCCCCCCCCCGCTAATACGCTAAAAAGGTAGCATCTGTTTGACTACATACTTCTAAACATTACACTACACACTACGCTTACAAGATGAGCGCCGTTGAGACGTGTTGTTGGAACAAACCCCAAAACCAACAAGCGCCAATTCAACTTTATTAAAATAGATTACAGCTGAGCTGGGGAAGAAAAACATAGATGAAGGAAAGCCTCAACGTGTTACTAAGTTGATCATTGGAGGAATGACAGATCGGAGGCTTGATGATGACGGGGCGGCGGAACAATGCCGATCAGGATAACAGACAGTTGACAGTATTGTCTGGGGGGGGACGAAACGGGACCAAGGGGTTGGAACAAAGCCGCAGGGGGCATCTCTTGTCTCATTAGGACCAGGTGGGGCCATTGTCTGTTCGTGGAAGGAGCGGGCAAGAGTGCATTCATCTGGGATGAGCGGTCTGTGGCCTGAGGTCTGTTCCTAATGAAACCCGGATCTGCAGGGTCTGCTCTGTTTACCCAAAACAGATAGGGATCAAGGTGGTCCGACCTCAACACCTTCCGACAGGTCAACATCCTCCTGAGGGCTTTTTTACATGAGCTCAGTGGTAAACACCTTAGTTGTTCCCAGTTGGTAAACACCTTAGTTGTTCCCAGTTAGCAAACACCTTAGTTGTTCCCAGTTGGTTACTAACCTTAGTTGTTCCCAGTTATATCGAATGAAACGATAGATTGTCTCCCCACTCTTTATTACTTCTCTAAATATAATTATCTATTGTCATGCCCGGACTTTAAATACGAGGTCATTATTTGATACATAGCTTTCATTTTTATTTTTTGGGCAGAGTTCCTCCATACCTTAAAGGTCAGTCGAATTTACGTTATGATTGATCATTATTTTTCACTAGGTACTTGTTTTTAATTTATTTTATTTCTCTTGGGTTAGGTTAGGTTAGGTTTTATGACTCATGCCCGGGCTTTAACTACGAGGTCATATCGCCTACTACCAAAGCGCTCTTTCGTCACTCTGGTGAACATGAGCCCGACTCTACAGTGGGAGTCCTAAATTTTGCCTATCCTAAATTTTTATTCATCTAGGGTAGGGGTCTTTAACAAGTACCTGACATCGTACAGGCTCGGGACCATCGCTTAACGTCCCATCCGAAGGACGGCGTGCTTAAGTTTATTTTACCTCCCAGATAAAATAAACTAAGGGCCTCGGTCGGGCTACGAACCCACAACATTGAGCTCAGAAGGCAAGCACGCATACCACTGAGCTACCGGCGCCCTCTATTATTTCTCTTGGTATATTATTTAATGTATTTTTATTATTTCTTTTATTTTTAAAATTTTTTTATTATTATATTCAGAAAAAATATATTATTTAAAAAAAACATTTTTTTTTGTTTATTTCTTATTGTTATTATTATTTTATGGATCTATTTATTTATTTATTTTTATTTATTCATTTATAATTTATTTATTAATTTATTTATATATTTTTTTTATTTATTAATTTAGATTTATTATTTTTTGATCGAGAGTTCTAGATTCACATATGAAATTTCGTGTCGATACATTCATTCTATCGGAAGTTATCGTGTTCACTGACACACACACACAAACATGAACACATACAATTTTTTTTTAAATTTTTTTTCCTGATTACATAACTTCCCCTATACTTCGTGTAACTGGGGAAGTAAAAACATTGTTTTATAGGTAGGTATACCTCGCAGTAAATGAAACAGTATCCAATACAGCTGTCTTCTTTCCAGATATCTCACCTAAGTAATGAAGCCTAGTGAGACCTAGCCCTGACCCCATATCCACTTCCTCCTCCGTGGACGGCGTTGAGGTCATCTCCCGGCTCTTCTTACACAACGAGCCCATGGCCGCCCTTCATGGCTCATCACCCTTACATCAAGTCCCATTAACATATCTCTGTGCGATGTTAGGCACTCGTTAAAGACTCTAGTTAAACCTCGATAATGAATATTTAGGACTCCAGTTCATTTCCAACAGAACGAACTAAGAGCCCTCTGGTAGTAGGCGGTATGACTTCATAGTTAAAAATTAATCCATATCCAGACAAGACAAGATTTGGTAAGATCCCATAATGGAAGAGAGGAAACGATGGGGAAGTAGTTGCTTGCTTATAAAGCTCAAGTGAGGTGTAGCTTGCCTGCCTATAGAGCGCGCGTTCGAACCTGGCTGATGGGTAGCGTCCATGCCTATGGAGCTCGAGTTCAAACCCGGCTGGGAGCTTGAGTTCACCCTAACAACATTTAGACCAATATTTATAAGTAGAAAAAAAATAAATAAAAAATAAAAATCTTTGAAAAGAAACTTCCAAAGTGGTGTGAGGGAGATCCGTTTTGAGTGAGATGAAGAGGTTCGACATACTGACCCGGGTCCAGCTATCTGGAACAGAGAGACGAACTGCGAAACACAGCTAAACCGGCCCTATCAGGGGATCACGCGAAATGAAACCAAACACGGAACTGGGGTAGCCGTGAGAGGCGCCAGAGCCACAGACTGGGCCACCTCCTCCTTGGGAGAACATTCTCTAATTATTTTGACAAAAAACAAAAAAAATAGGCCGTCGGTGGATCACCGGCATTGTTCTTGCCCAACGCGAATAGACCAACTAAGTGTTTGCTGAATTCTGAATCCTCATACTAAACTTTGTGTTGATATAGTCGTTACAATTATAGTTACTATGGTTTCTGTGATGAGCCCACCCTCTCTCAACCTCTCCCCCCCTCCCATCCTTCTTCGGTCGATTTGGCTGAGTCGATATAATGATATAAAACCCTTCTTCTCTTTGCCAGGTTTGGGGGTAAAATCACGAGATCACCTGGCCTAAAGAAGATGTCACTTTAAAATTTCTTCATTGGGCAGCTCTCCTGCATTTAAGGGGCCGTTCACAAACTACGTCACGCAATTTTGACGCGTTTTTAACCCCCACCCCCTCTCCCCCCCTGTGATGAATATGTATAAACATATGTTATAATAGAATAAACCAGTTCTAGATTGACTGTCTACCTGTACATATCTTTACACCCCCCTTGTCACAATTGATCACATTTAATTGACACCCCCCCCCCCCCCCCCCCCTAAACGTGACGTCATTTTTTCAATATTACGATTCCTCCCAAATCGGCTTTAAATGTTCATCTATAGTTATGATTGGTATTTCAGATTGACCACTGTCAGAAGGTTCAGGTATTTCCCTATTACTATCTATCATGTCGTCATCGAACCACTCGGCTTCTTCTTGATCCTCGATGTTTTTTTATGATGGCCAACATTTCTCGTTGACGTCTAGCTGCAACCCGAACCGGTCTAACTTTAACTACCGGTGCCTCGGTATTGCACTGTTTCGAGTGACGTTTTAAATATGACAAAGACCCCAAGTACACGCCACACTTTTTGCAAGTCTTCCGCTTTATTTCTCCTTGCACAGATGGGTATCCTATATCATAAGGAACTTCCTTGTGCTCCTTGAAAACTTCAGGGTACAAAGTTTTTTCCAATGTCAAATTCAGGAAAAGTCGAGACAATTCTCCGTTTTCTGAATTGACCGAAAGACTGTCGCCGTTTTGAATAATACGTGCTGGTGGTGGAATAAATCGATCCGGCAAAATTTTAAGAAGACCACTTCGAAATTGTTTACAACAGTTGGAGTCTTTGCACTTCACAATTTGTAATAAGTAATGACTGCTGCCAACATGTTTGTTTTGCCATTAATTAAATTAATTTTTAGAAAATTGTCTACGCCCTTATTTTAAAGTGTAATAATAAACGTGACGTCATTTTTTTTGTTTAGTCCCCCCCTCCCCACCGTCACAATCATCACATAAGTTATAAACCCCCTCTCCCCCCTAGGCGTGTGACGTAGTTTGTGAACAGCCCCTTAACTACAATAGAGAAAACTGAGAAAAGCTTTAACTTATAAATTATTTTTCCAGCTAGGAATGTTATTTGACAGTACGAATTTATATCAAAATTTGTGGTTAGTATGGGGGGTGCGGGGGGGTGGGGGGGGGGGGGGGGGAGAAAAAGTTCCAATCACAAAAATGAATCACAGTCAATGAACTTTCTAAGAACGAATTAATCAGATAACGTTTCGCTCCCCCTGCAAAACCAGGCGACTGTTTGCGCTAATATTCAACACTTGTCTTACATAGGGGCCCCTAAATCCTCAGACTAAATTCATTACATCAGTAGTTATTATGGTTTTTAAATTGAGCCTTCCCTCTACTTTTCCCCCCTTCCCTTTGGTCAATTTGACTGAAAAAAAAAATAGGTTGTCAGAAGGTTCTGGATTCACAAATAAAATTTTGTTGATTCTATCGGAAATTATCGTATTCACAGATCCACAGACAGACAGCAATTCTTTTTTTATATTTAGACTCTTGAGTCGGAAAACAAGAAATTCTATTGAAAACTCCATTTGGATTGTGCATCTGAATGACATCTGGTCCAGGGATAATGACAGCTCATTCCGCCCAGGTCGAGTCACTCCTCCCCTCTCCATCACATGTAGAATTAAATGTTAAACAAAAAAAAAAAATGACCGGATGTTTTTCTTAACATCTTAGAAAGGCTTCATGGTTTGATCCTTGGCAGCCGACAACAAGTCCTGTCATTCTTCGAATAGTTCTTGCATCCTGACAGATTCCAGGAATCTTGTACATCTGGCAGTATGACCTTCCAATAGGCAAAAATACACTTCATTTCTGAAGTTCGGAAAACATGTATTTCCAGTCAAATTTCATTATAGATTTTCAGCCTCTTTCTATTGCTATCCAACTCCTTCAGGTTCGGTCGACGTCCTTGCATCATTGCTTAGATGCATCCCGGTAGCCTTGATTGAGATACTCCACTTCATCCCCTGTCCGAGTTTGAGTCTCATAGACCCAACCCGACCCTAATCCCAGAAAATATTTCAGTTTTTTTTTTTTTTAATTCAATTCTATTTTCAATTTATAATCAATTTAAATTTTTTTCTGCAGGTTCTACTAACATATATATACTATAATTTACTTCAATTTGTGATAAATTGATCATTGATAAATTAATACATTGTATTTTATGATTAGTTTCGTCAAAATCTAAATTCATCCCTAGATGATATTTATTATAATCAATATCGATAATTATAATTATAATTATCAATGTGAGATACAAGATCCATATTGTAGGTGGGTGTGTGTTTGCGAGTGTGAAAAAACCCGGTCGAGGTCCTTTGTTTATTTTATCTGGGTAGTAAAAAAAACCTTGAGCACGCCGTCCTTCGGATGGCAAGTTAAGCGATGGTCCCGAGCCTGTGCGATATAAGAAAGTAAAAAAAAAAACAGAAGGATCCCGAAATCTTGGAATTATTGGTATTGAAATTTGCCCCGACATCTGGACTCCGACATTGCAAACTCCAGCCTAAGTAAGAGAGGAACTGGAGGCTGAATCCTGGTGACTGGAGGCAGGAGGCCTGGAGCGATGACCCCTGGAAATTCCAGCCGACTGGACTGGTAGGTCCGGGGAGACCCCCCCTCCTCCAGGTAAAAATAGACACCATCTGGAGAACCGGACCTTCCTCCCAAGACCCCTCCAGCATCCTCCAGGACCTCTTGCAACTCCTGGAGTCTCCTCAATCTATGTTTCCATCTGTCCTCTACCAGTCCAGCCCCAACTCTTTCTTCTGGTATCATGTCTAATCCCGAAGACTCCAAAGGTCTACATTGTCAAAAGAAGCTAACTTTTTGATCAAAATTATTTTTTTTCCGGTATTTATTAAAATTTGACTATATTTCTGTACACATGTTCACAAAGAACATTGTTCTTGAACATTGATGTACAAAGAAGGGACGTGGAAGTATGCCGAAATATGGTCAAATGTGAAGACTCTTCTGGAAACAAAGTCGTCCGATAAAATAATTATTGTTAATTTTAAGTTAAATTAAAATAATTGAATTAATAAAATTAATAATAATCAAATAAACAAATAAAAATTACCACACTTTCTGTAAAAATGATATCTCTGGTCTTTTACTAAATTTTGATTTCTACAGTAGTTTTCGAAAGGGGCCCTAAAAAATATCAAAAGTTCAAGATGTATAATTTTGAAGAAAGTGCATGTAATTTAAAAAAAATTAAATTAAACAACTTTTCTTATGGATTTCTAAAGAGATGCCATATTGTTTTCTAAATTTTGCAAAAATATTAAATCTAATCCAAAGGTTTTTAAATTATCTTACTGGGCCAGCAGGGAAAATGATAGAATAGAATTTACGAGAACAAATAATTGGGTTTATTTACTTTAAACTACATAATAAAATTAATAACTAAGAGATTTTAAAAAAAATCAAATTATCTACAAAAAGAAATCTTACAAGCTAATTTTTACATTTATTTTTTAGTCTATTTTCTTTCTAAATACTGGACATTCTTCTATTTAAGTTATTTTAGGGCATATAAAACATATAACTAAACTAACGTACCTTCTTTGTGCTGCTATTTCAATTAAAACTCCAATTAATCACAATCAATTCAATACAACTTAGTTCTCCACATCTTAAGCCTAAACTCTCCTCCACTCCACTAATTCAAAACAGCTCATGGTCGTGTTTTGTTTTTCATGGGTTGTTTTAAAACAAAATGCATTCATATTATTATTCACCAATTTAGTTGCTTCTTTGTTTTTTTTATATAAATAAATATGATTAATTTTTATAATATTAATAATTTGAATGTGTGTATTTTTATACATCACAGTCGGAAGGAGTGTAGTATAAAGCCTACAGTGAAAACTAAATTTTTTACTTTTCGTAGTAACTCCAAATACCACAGATAGTCTTATTAAAACTTTTTTTTTTTTTTTTTGAGAACTTTACTCGAATTAAAAAATATAATATATTCATTCGCGGTAAATTTTTAAACTGACAATATTATTGAAATGAACGATCAGAACAAGGTGGCGACCTGTATAATATAAGTAACATATAGTATTTTCATAAGACATAATCATCAGATAATGTTTGATTTCAGATAAGTACGTGACGTAGTGCTCACGTCAACCTGACCTTGGCACGTACTCTACTTTTCCCAAATCACATCCCGCTGTAGTCATTTGCCTCCTTATTCCGACGTTGTCGTATATTTGTATGATTTAAATAATTTTTTTTTTTTTTTTTTTTTTTTTTTAATACAATATATTATACACTCCTTGGTTTTTTTATTTGTACTTTATAAAATTTGTGTTTCTTTCTGAGATAAAGTTGTTGGTGAATCACCGGCTATGTACCTCCCCAGCGTGAAAACTAACCTACTGTTTTCACTCTTCCTCTGAAACCTATTATTACATTTACTCTATTTTATTTTTTAAATTTATATTATTATTTTTTGAGGGCGCCGGTAGCTCAGTGGTATGCGTGCTTGACTTCTGAGCTCAAGGTCGTGGGTTCGTAGCCCGACCGAGGCCCTTAGTTTATTTTATCTGGGAGGTAAAATAAACTTAAGCACGCCGTCCTTCGGATGGGACGTTAAGCGATGGTCCCGAGCCTGTACGATGTCAGGTACTCGTTAAAGACCCCTACCCTAGATGAATAAAAATTTAGGGTAGGCAAAATTTAGGACTCCCACAGTAGAGTCGGGCTCATGTCCACCAGAGTGACGAAAGAGCGCTCTGGTAGTAGGCGATATGACCTCGTAGTTAAAGCCCGGGCATGAGTCATAAAAACTAAACCTAAACCTATTATTATTTTTTAAATTTGTATTACTATTCAATATAATTTTTTTTAAATTTTTTTCTCATTCTTATTTTTATTTATTGTAAATTAATTTTTTTTAAATTTATTGAGTCATATTTTTTAATATATATTTTTTTATTTGCTATTGTTACATTGTTTTCTTTCTCTTTTCTATATCTCACACATTGGGACCTGATGAAGGGACGCCCCAAAAATGTCGTCGTCATAAAGACACTCCCCCATATCTTAATTTTTATTAAATTAATAAATGTATTTCCTGTATTTATTAGTATTTTTGTACTCATATTTATTCAATTATATTATATTCAATTATAAATTTTCAATTATTTATTCATTTCATTTTATTTTTTAATAGTATTGTTATTACTAATAATCACATGTGTATCAGACTCTAAGAGTTAATATCTGTTTATGTATCTAATTTATAAGCTATCTTAATGTAAACATTCCTACGATGACATCATTCAGTGATTCCTCACTGTTTAGCCAACATATAAATACGGTATAGCAGAGAATTCGATAGAATAAAGGCATGAAAAATAGGGAAAAAAATCGAAAAAATGGGGACATACTATGTTTTGTTGCAGTAAAACAATGCCCGGTAAAGTCAGGCCTTGGTCTTGCTCCGTTTTGCCACGATATGGCGAAAATTGGCAGCCATTTTTGTAGTTACAACCTTTTGCAATGGGAGGTACTTGGCGTTTACTCCCCTTTGCAACAGTACGTGATTTTGAATCGAAGATTTGAAAGACTTTTACCCGATTTTGAAGTATAAAACCTGTCTTGTAGGACGTGTGACAGCGAGCTTAATCTCCCTTTTGCGATTGGGCGACTCATGTATCCTATTACCATGTTATGGTTTAACGGAAATAAACATTATTATTATTTACCGATTTCTGTTGAAATTAAATGAGTATACATATATACAATATATAAATAACGTTGAGCACGCCGTCCTTCGGATTAGAAGTTAAGCGATAGTGCCGAGCCTATACGATGTTAAAGACTCGTACCCTCGGTAATACCGTAGACGGGCTCATGTTCACAGAGCGATTAAAGAGCGTTCTGGTAGTAGGCGATATGGCCTCGTAGTTAAAGCCCGGGGATGAGTAGTAATAACTGATTATATTGTGTTCCCTTCTTAAAAGTCGAAATCCATTACACAAAGAAAAAAGTCGTCAATGAATCACCGGCATTGAAGTTCCCCAGAACGAATTAAATCCTAAATTCTCAAACTAAATTTTGTGTCCATAAATTCATTAGGTTAGTTTAGGTTTTATGACTCATGCCCGGGCTTTAACTTCAAGGTCATATCACCTGCTACCAGAGCGCTCTTTCGTCACTCTGGTGGACATGAGCCCGACTTTACTGTGGGAGTCCTAAATTTTGCCTACCCTAAATTTTTAGAGATCGTACAGGCTCGGGACCATCGCTTAACGTCCCATCCGAAGGACGGCGTGCTTAAGTTTATTTTACCTCCCAGATAAAATAAACTAAGGGCCTCGGTCGGGTTACGAACCCACGTTCTTGAGCTCAGAAGTCAAGCACGCATACCACTGAGCTACCGGCGCCCTCTCCATAAATTCATTACATTGGCAGTTATTAGAATTTTTGAGTCGAGCTCCCTCTATGATCACCTTTCGATTGATTCCGCTGAAAATTAATAAATGTCATCCTCGTAGGGTTTTGAATTTACATATGAAATTTTGGTCGATACATAGGTAGTTAATAAAGAGTTTTTGAGTTAAGCCTCTCCCCTAATCCCCTCCTTCCCCTTGGTCGATTTGGCTGAAAATCAATAGGATCCTGGATACACATATAAAATTTCGTGTCGATATATTCATCCGGAGTTCACAAACACATAGAAAGGCATTTTTTTTTTTTTTTCGTATTTGTAATCTGGAGTGCAAAAAACATGAAATTTCGCATGGAATTTTTGACCGATTACATAACTTCCCCAATACTTCGTATGGCTGGAAATATGCGCCACTTCCCCAACTCGAATCTTCGTAATCAAATGAGTATTCACACTCTATCGGCTGACTTGACTGAAAATTAAGTAAGACAGTCATATTTTTGGCCGATTTCCGAACAGTTTGATGTTGGTTCAGAATCTTACTTCTTGCGACCAGCCAATGTTAGACTGTCCGCCTGTTCTCAGGACATTCTGATCCCAACTCTCAGATAATAAAAAAGAAGAAAAAAATTTTTTTTTAAAGAAACCGGTTTTTGAACTTTTCGTGGCCCTGGCCTGGGATTTCCGCGCAGCTCTAACGGTACGAAGAGAACGGCCGTTAGTCCCCTCCAGCCACACTCCGGAGATACAACGTCAATTTGGACAACCGTTTCTCCCATTTACGGTGTGAAGGCTCTTTTAGCAGTCCCTAACATGGAGTAAAACGTTTTTTCATGTAAAAAAAATTGTATACACTTTATAACAGAGATCAGAATGAAAGGTAATTGAGAAAATTGAGGAAACAATAAAAAAATAAATTGCCGTGGTTGGGGTCGGCAAGAAGATACGATAAAAAGGAAAACACATCCTTGCTATTGAGCTATAAACCATCAGCACGCCTTCCTTCGGATGAGACATTAACGGTCTCGAACCAGTGCGATGTCAGGTACTCGTCAAAGACCCCTAGTTGAACAAACCTGGGTAGGCAACATTAAAGACTCCCACAGAAGACAAGGCTTCGTGTCCACCAGAGCGCTCTTTCGTCGATGATAATAATAATAAATTTATTTCCGTTAAACCAATACATGTTAATAGAATACGTCAAAAGAATTTATACATTAAGATAGCTTATATATTAGATTTATAACTACTTGAGTCTAACACACCTATGATTAGTAATAACAAAACTATTTAAAAAAGTAAAATGAAATGAATAAAAACTGAATAAATTGTGATGTATAAAAAAAAATATATACACATTAAATTATTAATGTTAAAAAAAATTAATTAAATTTATTTTTCTATAAAAAGCAATTTTCTTTTAGAACAAAAGTAGAAAACAAAACACGGCCATCAGCTGTTTTTTTAGTGTATGGAGAGGAGTCGAGGCCTGGGTTGAATGGAGATGGTCTGAATGGAAACATGGAGAGTGGTGTTTAGGCTTAAGTTGTGATGAACTAAATAGAAGCGAATTGACGGTGAAATTGATCCGCAAAGAAGGTACTTTTATTTATTTATATGTACCTACAGGATAATATGTCCAGAAATATATAACTTAAATTTTAAAGAATGGCCAAAAAATATAAAACAGAAAAATATTGAAATAGTGTTAAGAATTTAGTTTGTGATTTTTTTTTTTTTTTTTTTTTTTTTTTTTTTTTTGGCTTTATGAACGGTGCATATTAGCCATGTCAATGTGTTGTTTATCTAGTTATTTACGACATCCATGGCCCCGGGAGGGAGTTCTATCTACGAAATAAAACTCACTCCCGGAGGGGATTCGAACCCGCAAACCATAGTGAGACCATGCGACTGAAGCCCTACGCTCTAGCTCGCACGGCCACCATGGCCCCCTTCTTTTGTTTGTTCCAATGTTTATTTTTTTTATTCAATAAAGTAGATGATTTAAAAAAATAAACCCAAATTATTTGTTCTCGTAAATTATATTCAATTAATTTTCTCTGTTGGCCCAGTAAGATAATTTGAAAACCTTTGGATTAGATTTAATATTTTTGCAAAATTTAGAAGACAAGATCTTTAGAAATCAAAATGAAGAGTTTGTTCATTGAAATTTTTTTAAAAATTACGTGCACTTTCTTCAAAATTGCACGTCTTGAACTTTTGATAATTTTTTTAGGGCCCTTTTTGAAAACTACTTTAGAAATCAAAATTAAATAGAAGACCAGTTATAAAATTTCTACAGGAAATGTGGTAAATTAATTTTGCTTATATTTTTTGATTTATTATAATTTTACACATTAATAATTTTTTTTTTTACAAAGGGTGTGGAACCACGCCATCTTAATTATTAATGGAGTCGTTAGTATCTTTTCAATGTAGAAAGAATTCGAGGTTCTGTCGTGTAAATGTTTGTGTGTGGATCACAATCAACAATGATTTGATCACAAACTCTCGACATCTTCACCACACACATCCACTCAAGTCAATATAAGGCCCTGAAGAAGGAAATAAATAGTTTCCGAAACGTTGGCCAAGTATTGTGTTTTCATTTACACGACGCCATCTGTTCAAGTGAAGCCAGCAGAATGCATTAAATAAAATTGTATGAATGAAGGACCACGACTTTCATGTTGCAAAAACATTTTTCAAAATACTATTTATTATGAAATATGAATAATAAGTGGAATATTTCTTTTGGAACTTCTGAATAATTTAAGTCCTTTATAAAGTTTAAGATAAGGTTATATTTAAGGTTTAATATATATATCCCAGGAGTCGTGGGATGAAGGCTGCGATTTTGCAGCGCTCATCATGGGTGGGTTGGCCCTCCAGGAGAGGGCTGACAAGGAACAACAGTAGCGGCAATAAGAACAGAAGAAGGGGCGTTACCAGCCACCCTTCCTCCCTTCCGCGAAGTAATGACAGGCCGTCAGTTCCGCGGAAGGGAATCAGGATCGTCGAAGGAGGGGGTTTTAGTGGGTATGGAGCCACGGCTCGAGCCCCACACTATCCAGGGCTATCTTCCCTGGATGTGCGTGACTGGCATTTCCCCCTCCAGTGCAAAAAAAAAAAAAAAAAAAAAAAATATATATATATATATTTTAAATATAAATATTTCTGTGTAATAACAATAAATATTTTCTTTTTTTCATTAATATTCCGTTTGCTGTTTTCTGATTTGACTTTAAAAATCAGGTCACTCGGATTTGGAACAGAAAAAAACAAAATGGACATCAACGTTTTTGTGGGACTACCTCTATAATTAATTCAGAGTTTTTGTATCTTTTATTTTGTTGAATTCCAATCCATAGGATTAATATGAGGTTACCTTTACGTTAAAAAAAATAAATAAAAAAAGTATATATGAAAGTCATTCATGCACTCTACATATATGCTAATAAATACCTAAACATTCATTCAACAAATAATATGACTACCTATATGTATATATGTATATACCTACATATTTAAAATTGTTTCTATTTGATTATGAAGTTATGATTATTAGGTAGTCATATTATTTGTTGAAACCCCGAGACCCTTAGTTTATTTTATCTGGGAGGTAAAATGAACTAGTATGTCGTCCATCGGATGGGTCGTTAAGCGATGGTCCCGAGCCTGTACGATGTCAGGTACTCGTTAAAGACCCCTACCCTAGGTGAATAAAAATTTAGGGTAGGCAAAATTTAGGGCTCCCACAGTAGAGTCGGGCTCATGTCCATCAGAGTGACGAAAGAGCGCTCTGGTAGTGGGCGATATGACCTCGTAGTTAATACCCGGATATGAGTCATCAAACTTAACCAAACCTAACCTATAAGGTAGGTATATATATATATATTTTTTTTTTTATTTACAAAGAGACATTTACAAATGTATAAAGAATAAATAGAGGAGAAAATACCCAGTGATGACACTCCCTAGAAAATAATATTTACATAGATAAGTTTTTTCAATGCGATCTAACCATTGGCGACGTAACGACTGTTAATTAAAGGATCGTCAAACTTGGAATTCCGTTGAAATTTCAACTTCGTATTTCTGAATGGTTATATAACGAGCCTTATATTTCGTATAGGTGAGGAAAATAAAAGTGGGAAGACAATGTCTTTTGTTTCTATCATAAAAAAAGTTAAAAAAATAAAATGTTGACCTTTAAGAGTAGCTTGCATGTTAGCAAGAATGCCAAATTGATATTTAATTAAATAGAATGACTAATAAAATGATTTAGTTGTTTGGTTGGTGGAACTGACAAGGACAGGGATGGTTGAGTTGCTCCTGTCATCCCCCTCTGTGTGTGTGTGTGTGTGTGTGTGTGAGCTCAGCGTTATGATGCACCCCTCACACTCACCAAGTAAATCTTCCCTCATCATCCTGTATAGAAAACATTTAGGTGAATCATATCATATCTGCAATGTACTTCCCCAACTATCAGGGTTTTTGAGTTAAGCCCCTTTTTTTTATTATTATTATTATTAATTTTTATTTATTTATTTTTTTTATTTATTTCAGACATGACCTGAAGATGGTACGAAACTATATCCTGAAATATCGTCGTGAAAAAATTATAAGAAGAAGAAAAAGAAGAGTTTATTATAACAGTCGCATTTACAGATGTACAATTATACAATAAGGTGTGATGTATAAAAAAAATACACACATTACATTATTAATATTAAAAAATTAATTATATTTATTTTTCTATAAAAAGAATCTGAATTAGTAAATAAATAATAAGAAACCATTTCTTTTAAAACAAATGAGTAAAAAAAAACACGGTCATCAGCTGTTTTTGAATTTGTGTGTGTAGAGTCGAGTCGAGGTCTGAGTCAATGGGGACGGTCTGAGAGAAGATGGAGAGTGGTGTTTAGGCCTAAGATGTGATGAACTAAATAAGAGTGAATTGACGGTGAAATTGATCCGCAAAGTAGGTACTGTTGTTTGTTTATATGTACAGGATTTATGCCCAGAAATATATAACAAATTTAAAGAATGGCCAAAAATATAAAACATAAAAAAGATTGAAATAGTTTTAAGAATTTAGTTTTTAAAATTGTTTTTGTTTTTTGTTTGTTTCAATGTTTAGTTTTTAAATTTTATAATGAAGATTTAAAAAAATAAATCCAAAATTAATTGTTCTCGTAAATTCTATTCTATTTATTTTCCCTGTTGGCCCAGTAAGATAATTTAAAAACCTTTGGATTTATTATTTAGAAAACTAGATGGCATCTTTTTAGAAATCCAAATGAAAAGTTTGTTAATTGAATTTTTTTTTTTTAATTTACGTGCACTTTCTTCAAATTTTCACGTCTTGAACTTTTGATATTTTTTAGGTCCCTTTTCGGAAAAAACTACTGTAGAAATCAAAATTAAGTAAAAGACCAAAGATAAAATTTCTACAGGAAATGTGGTAATTTATTGTTTATTTAATTATTGATTCAATTATTATAAATTTTACTTATATTTTTTGATTTATTATAATTTACATAAAGTATATTATCACAAAGGTTCTTTAACCACTATCCTTATACACTAAATACGAATCAAAAATAATCAGTTAAATTAAAAACAATGCCATTGCTTGAGAGTAAATTTTAAAAAACTCTTAAAGAAGAAAAAAGAAGAAAAAAAAAATTTAGGGTGGGCAAAATTTGGGACTCCCACAATAGAGTCGGGCTCATGTACACCAGAATGACGAAAGAACTCTCTGGTAGTAGGCGATATGACCTTGTGGATAGAGTCCCCGGATATGAGTCACATTAACTAACTAACAGAACCTCTTAAGGGCAACACCTATTCGATTTCAGCCAGAATGACCAATGAAAAAGATCATTAGAGATGGGAGTTTCCTCCTCTGCCGAATTCACGGAAAATAAACATTTTTTCACCTTATGTACATATCAAAATTTTTTGTTCACTGGCACACAGATTATCATTTTTTGAAATCAGGAAATACTCTTGAAAACATGAAAATATTGACTGATTACATAACTTCCCCTATACTTCATGTAGCTATGTATCTATTTTATGAGGTATCTATTGATGTAAACATTTTTATTATATGTATCCTTTTATGATTTAACGGATATAAATATAATTATATGAGACAGGCCCATCCTCTTCTCTGATACACTTCCAAAAACCAGATTCTCTCTATTAGATAGAACCGTTTTTTTTTTGTTTTTTTTTAGTTGGTCTATTAACTAGTTGAGACATGGACCGTTGGAACGTTTTGTCTAACGGTGTGTGAGATGATCATTTAGACCACGGCTAGCGACTCCTCCGCGCGTCCATTATACCATCCTAATTACAACTTCTTATGGCTGACCATTCAGCTAATTTATGTTAATTTTTTTAAATTACATATCTCCTATAAGGCGACCATAATAACTAAATTTGGTTCTAAGAAACCTAATAAATATATATTTTAAAAATGATAATTTCCTTTTCCGGTCTTCCTCTAACTTCCTGCTATATAAAGTATAGGGGAAGTTATGTAATATGTCAAAAACTCGATGCGCAGTTTTTAATGGAATTTCATATTCCAACCTTCTGATTTCAAAAATGAAAAAGAAAAGTCGGCCTGTCGGAGTGTTCAAGTGTGTAGGCCTTCGAACACGAAAACTCCCGATAGAAAGAATGTATCGACACAAAATTTTATTTGTGAATCCAGAACCCTCCAAGAACACCAAGTGATTATGAGCCAAATCGACCAAAGGGAAGGGAGGCTCCACCCGACAACAGAATAACATTAACTGTTAATAAGACTGATAATTTTAGTAGCTGCCAACCATACTGAAAGCAGCATTCCAATTGTAAATAACTAACGACTACCTACATAATTATATGTTCAGCATTCTTGGATTTTGGGGCTGTCAAGAGCAGGCTGAACCCAGCCAGAAGGAAGGTGAGTAGCCAGCCGGAGGCCCCGCAGTTCCAGAGGCTGGAGAAATACAGGAGCACGACTAACAGAGACATGTCTCCAGTAGAGAGGCTGCAGTAGGCGGGGTGGCCACCCGCCCAGTCTCCAGGTATGGTCGACCTCCCAACAAGGAAGGTGTGCAACCAGCAGGAGGTCCCGCAGTTCCAGAGGCTGGTGAAGTACAGGAGCACGACGAACAGAGGCATGTCTCCAGTGGAGAGGCTGCAGTAGGCGGTGCGGCCACCCGGCCAGTCTCCAGGTATGGCCGACCTCTCAACCTAGCCAGAAGGAAGGTGAGCAGCCAGCCGGAGGTCCCGCAGCTCCAGAGGCTGTAGAAGTACAGGAGCACGACTAACAGAGGCATGTCTCCAGTGGAGAGACTGCAGTAGGCGGGGCGGCCACCCGGTCAGTCTCCAGGTATGGCCGACCTCTTAACCCTCCCAGAAGAAAGGTAAGCGACCAGCCGGAGGCCCTGCAGTTCCAGAGGCTGGTGAAGTACAGGAGCACGACTAACAGAGACATGCCTCCAGTGGAGAGGCTGCAGTAGGCGGGCCAGTCTCCAGGTATGGCCGACCTCTCAACCCAGCCAGAAGGAAGGTGAGCAACCAGCAGGAGGTCCCGCACTTCCAGAGGCTGGTAAAGTACAGAAGCACGACCGACTGAGACCTGTCTTCAGTGGAGAGGCTGTTTTAGGCGGGGCGGCCACCCGGCCAATCTCCAGGTATGGCCGACCTCTCAACCCAGCCAGAAGGAAGGTGAGCAACCAGCAGGAGGTCCCGCACTTCCAGAGGCTGGTGAAGTACAGAAGCACGACCGACTGAGACCTGTCTTCAGTGGAGAGACTGCAGTAGGCGGGGCGGCCACCCGGCCAATCTCCAGGTATGGCCGACCTCTTAACCCTCCCAGAAGAAAGGTGAGCAACCAGCAGGAAGTCCCGCAGTTCCAGAGGCTGGTGAAGTACAGGAGCACGACCAACTGAGACCTGTCTTCAGTGGAGAGGCTGCAGTAGGCGGGGCGGCCACCCGGCCAGTCTCCAGGTATGGCCGACCTCTTAACCCAGCCAGAAGGAAGGTGAGCGACCAGCCGGAGACCCCGCAGCTCCAGAGGCTGGTGAAATACAGGCACGATTAACAGAGGCATGTCTCCAGTGGAGAGGCTGCAGTAGGCGGGGCGGCCACCCGGCCAGTCTCCAGATACACTGATTCTACAGATACATCTCAAGATTCCGGACTGGTACGGTAGAGGTCCGATCATCTCCAGGAATTAGGGGGGAGGCGTTGTAATGTACTGTTGACAACACATTGTTATTGTTGAACATATGTTCAGGAAAATATAGTTTAGTTAGTGTTTGACCTCCAACTATGCTGTACTGCTTATTCTTTAGTTAAGTTAACTTTTGACCCCCCCTTCCCTTCTACCGATTCCACTGAAAATTGATGTAGGAGGGAGCAAAAACTCGTACTGGGTACGTACATTGCCGATGATTCACCCCTTACTTTTTACAGCCCGCGTTAGCGTTAGGTCATAACACCATCTTTAAGGCCTTATCTTAGTTCTGAGGTAAGCTCACTATAAAAAACTAATACCTTCATTATAAAAAAATGAAAAAAAAAATCTTATAAGACTCTCAACTATATCTTTTAAGTTTTCATTTATATATTTTTTTTTTTCTCTATAAAATGTGGAACCTACAAAAAGTATTTACATGAGGGGGACTATAAAAAAAAGTATAAAAAATCCGAGCAGGTCCGCAGTCTCTAAGGACTACCAAATCCGTTATCCTCGGGACGTTATTAAAATGTACTTTAAAAAAATCTCTACATAATGCATTTTAAAAGAGCTCCTTTTTTTATTTTTTATTTTTAATATTTTATTTTTAAAGTTAATCTCTAAGGATGGCACCTAGATGGCTTCCTGTCCGATATATGTGAGGCTTTTTGTAGAGCTTCCTGGGGATCTGTCCGGATAATAATAATCGGATAATAGAAAATGTTTTATTTCTTAATATTATAGTTATTAAATTATATTATTAGAATCGGCGTCGATCGGCAAAGTCATACTTTACAGGAAATTTGATGACTTTGACCAGAAATATATATGTACATTTCAATTTACCATTTCTCAAAGAACAAAAAAAATATTTATATAAATATAACAATGAACAATCGTTATTACTTCCCCAGCAACACGAAGTATAAGGGAAGTTATGTAATCGGTCAAAAATTCGATGCTAAGTTTTCAACGGAATTTCATGTATTCCAACCTACAGATTCCAAATATGAAAAAAAGGTGTGTCTGTGAACACGATATCTACCGGTGGAATGAATGTATCGTCACGAAATTTTATATGTGAATTCAGAAACCTCTAACGACGATACCTATCGATTTTCAGCAAAATCGACAAAAGGGAAAGTGGGGATTAGGGATGAGGGTTAATATAAAAACTGCCGTTATAATGAATGTATCGACACAAAATTTCGCATGTGAATTCAAAACTCTATAAGAATTACCCTTTATTATTTTCAGTGATATCAGCCGAAAGAAAGGGAGGGTTCAGGGGAGGGGTTCAATTGAAAAACCATAATAACTGCCGATGTAATGAATTTATCGACACAATATTAATATGAGGATTTAGGAGCTAATAGGTAAGTTGAATTTTAGCGCAAGCGATGGACTAATTTTGGAAGGGGGGAGCCAAAAGTTAATTGATTAGTTCGTTTTGGGGAAGTAAATTGCCCTTAATTTACCGACGATTTCGACTAAATTCATTACATCGGCAGTTATAAGGGTTTTTGAATTGAACCCCATCCCTGAACCTTCCCTTTCTTTCGGCCGATATCACTGAAAATAATAAAGTGTAGTTCTTATGGAGTTTTGAATTCACATGTGAAATTTTGTGTCGATACATTCATTATAACGGCAGTTATTAGAGTTTTTATGTTAAGTCTGTCGATTTTGCTAAAAATTAATCGGTGTCGTCGTTATAGGGTTCTAGATTCACATATAAAATTTCGTGTCGATACATTCATTCTATCTCTAGATATCTTGTTAACAGACAGACATAGACAGACCTTTTTTTAATATTTGGAATCTGTAGATCGGAATACATGAAATTCCGTTGAAAACTCAGCATCGAATTTTTGACCGATTACATAACTTCCTCTATACTTCATATAGCTGGGGGAAAAAAAAGGTCAGCGTACTGGAAGTTATAAAAATGAATTTAGGTACCATTTTGTATGTAGTGATTTCGCACACGGCCTCGCTATTAGTTTCTATTCTAAATATTCCATCGAGGATATTTCAATTTTGAGATAAATCATTTGTCCGGATAATTGAGGTTTTATGGCAGTGTAATAGTAGCTATTCGCCCCCGGACTGGCTGCAGACAGGCAGGTAGTGGAGCTGCAAGGCTGGACGTCGTGCTACAGATGACCTCTCCGAAGCCGGCTGGATGGCGGCATCACCCCGCCAGGTCTGCACACTTCCTTCTCCACGAGGTCAGACAGCTCCATCATCTCTACCAATAGTTGTATTAATAAAGTCTCAAATGACTTTTGTTTCTGTTTGTTTGTTTCAACATCACGTTCAAACGGCTCACATCTCATGATTCACACCTCCCTTGGGAAAGACGTTATGACCCATACATCTCTTGGGTAAGATCTTATGACCCACACCTCTCTTGGGTAAGACGTTATGACCCACACCTCTCTTGGGAAAGGCGTTATGACCCACACCTCTCTTGGGTAAGATCTTATGACCCACACCTCTCTTGGGTAAGATCTTATGACCTACACCTCTCTTGGATAAGATCTTATGATCAACACCTCTCTAGGGAAATACATTATGACCCACACCTCTCTTGGGTAAGATCTTATGACCCACACCTCTCTTGGGAAATACATTATGACCCACACCTCTCCTGGGTAAGATCTTATGACCCACACCTCTCTTGAGTAAGATCTTATGACCCACACCTATCTTGGGTAAGATCTTATCCTTTTCCACTTATCAATTTTCAGCAGAATCGGCGCTGGCGGAATATTAGCTCAAACGGTGGACAGGTTCTGGAGGGGGAGCGAGGTCAATGGATTAATGCGGCGTTCTGGGGACGTACATAGCCGGTGATCCCCTGACGACTTTCTACCTGCACACTTCCTCTTTTTTCATTTTTTTTTATATTTTCAGAAAAAACAACCCTTTCCCTTCACCCTTAAAAAAAAAAGGTACGTGTTTGGTTCAAGGGTTGAAGGGGCTGATAGGGAATATGTGAAGGATAGGTCTGATAAGGGATGTTATTTATCGTAGGCCTGCGTGGAAGGTGAGTGTGTCTAGACAGTTGTTGTGGGACCTTACCTTCACGAATTGTGGGCCTTAGCCAGGCGCGGATCTATGGAGGCGCTAATGGAAACTTACAATATATGAGATATTGTGAATAAGGGCGGTATTTTTTAGAGACTGAGCAGAAACGTAGTTGATGAAATCGAGCTAGGGATTATAAACAATACTACTCAAAGAACAAGCTGCAGAGAAATATTTAAACAACTTAAAATCCTGCCTTTGCCATCGCTGTTTATATTTGAAACATTAATGGTTATTAGGAAAAATATAAATATTTTCCCTCTCAACAATACTAGTCACGATTACGATACCAGGAAGAAAGAAGACTTTCGAATAACTAAATATTGCTCTTCTCTTTTTGAAAAAAGTATAACTCATAAAGGAATTCATTTTTTTAATGCCCTTCCCCACTTCTTGAAGTCAATAGATACAATAAAAAAATTTAAATTTCAACTAAAAATGTTACGAGGAAACCCTTTACATAGAAACGGAATTTTGTTCTCACTGTTCAAAAAGAATAATATAACCACAATAAAGAATTGTGTTTCATATCCAAAAACATTATTAGAGCTTTCATTTTTATTTTTTGGACAGAGTTCCTCCACATCTTAAAGGTCAGTCCAATGTACGTTATTGTTTTATTTATTCATTTATATATTTTTTATTCATTTATTTAGAATTTTTTATTTATTCATTTATAATTGATTAATATGTATTTATTTTATTTTTTTATATATTGTTATAGTTAGATTGTTTTCTTTTTCTTTTTTATATCTCGCACATTGGAACCTGATGAAGGGACGTAAGAACGTCCCTAAACATCGTTGGGATAAAGACACTTCCGAAGAGTTTTTTGAAAAATATTTATCTTAATTTTTATTAAATTGAAAAATGTATCTACTCATTATAAATGCATCTATGTATGTATTAATTTTTTTTATACTCATATTTTTAAGTACCTATCTATTTTTTATGTTTTTATTAATTTCATTTTACTTTTTTTAATAGTTTTGTTATTACTACTACTCATAGATGTGTTAGATTCAAGTAGTCATAAATATAATTTATAAAGCTATCTTAACGTATAAATAATGAATAAAATAATAAATTTATCGACCTAAAATTTAGTATGATGATTTAGGAGCCCCTATGTAAGTCAACTATTGAATATTAGCTCGGAACGGTCGACTGGTTTTGGAGGAGGAGCGAAAAGTTAACTGATTAATTCGTTCTGGGGAAGTACATTGCCGGTGATTTAACGGCCGTTGTATACATAAAATTTTAGGGAATGGAAGAAAATATTTTCTTTTCTTTCTGGAAGGAAGTAGCAAAAAAGCATTTCTTAGGTCTTTTACCAGGGGATCGAGGACAAAGACCGGTTGTTGTTCATAAATGCAAAAAATGAAGAAAAAATAAAAATAAAATAAATTAAATAAAAAGTTTTTGTCCTCGTGACCTATCTAAAGAAAGAAATTCGGATTTTTTTTTTTTTTAATTTTTTCATCCGAAAATGTACTACGGCTTCTTAATGATGAAACACGTTTTCACATGAAACAGAAGAAGGCGTCTTTTGAAACACTGTTTCTGTATTATTTTTTTATTTTTTGGCCTCATGTACGATGCATATTAGCCATGACTCTTATAATGGTCTTTTACCTAATTATTTACGACATCCATGGCACCGGGAGGAACGAAATGAAACTCACTCCCGGACGGGATTCGAACCCGCAAACCAAGGTGAGACCATGCGACCAAAGCTCTACGCTCTAACCCGCACGGGCACCATGGCTCCCAAATTATCTTTTTCTTGTTTATTTTTTAGACATCCGTTAAATTAACCTCCTCAGAGACATGGTTGGTCCCTTACCTGATTTGCTGGTTATATTTAGAGTTTCGTTGGTTCATGTTAAATCAGTTAACGAGTGTATGACATATGTCTGTTTGTTTGTTGTTATTGTGACTCATGGCCTACTAACAGACCGTTCTTCCATCGCTGTGGTGGACATGAACTCGATTGCACAGTCGAATTCCTAAATTTTACCTACTTTAGTCCAGGATTCTGCTGCAGATTCCTTCCATTACTTGCTTTGATTCTGTTGTTCTATGGCAGACCCGACGGAAGCAGTGAAATCTCTTACTTTCTAGTGCTTTTTTTTTACCTACCCAGATTTATTTTCTAACGGCAAATCCTGATATCACACAGATTTGGCTCAACAATTTTCGAAATTTGCATTACCTATTTTATGGACGACCCCATTGTAAATGTATGACTTTTTGGAGTAACGCCGAATACCACAGATAGTCTTACTGTAACTTTTTATTTTTTTTTAAAGAACTTTTCTCTATATTAAAACATAGAACATATCTTAATGATTAATAGAGTCGACAGTATCTTTTCAATGTAGAAGGAATTCCAGGTTCTGTAGTGTGAATGAAAACTCAATATTTGGCCAACGTTTCACTAACTATTTATTTCCTTCTTCAGTGCCTTATAATGACTTGAGTGGATGTGTGTGGTGAAAGCGATGTGAGTTTGTGACACATGTGTGTGCACATACATCCACTCAAGTCATTTGTTAAAAATACTAATTGTTAAAAGTAAAGTTAAATGAATTTAAGTTAATAATGAATAATTGAAGTTAATTTAGAAAAAAATCTAAATGAATTTACTTAAATGATTCTAATTAATATATTTTAACAAAATTTACTGTACCGAAAAAAAATAATTAATAATTAAAAAGAAAATCTACCAAACATATTTTGAGTGAAGCTCCAAGAAAAAGTACATAAATAACTCTGGGCACATTATAAGGCCCTGAAGAAAAAAATTAATAGTTTCCGAAACGTTGGGCAAATAGTGAGTTTTCATTTACATGACAGAACCTCGAATTCCTTCTACATAGAACATATTCTCCGTAAATGTTTAAACGGATAATATTATTCAAATGAACGTTTAAAACAAGGTGGCGACCTGTATAATGTAAGTAACATTTAGTATTTTCATAAGACATAGTCATCAGATAATGTGAGGGCGAAGATAGCTCAGATGTAGTAGCATGGTAGCGGGTTCGAAACCCGGCCGAGACCCTAAAGTTTTTTTATCTGGAAAGTGAAAAACCTTGAACAAGCCTTCCCTCGGATGGGTCGTTAAGGGATGGTCCCGAGCCTGTATGATGTCAGGTACTCCTTAAAGACTCCTTACCCTAAGTGAATAAAAATTTAGAGTAAGCAAAATTTAGGACTCCCATAGTTGAGTCGGGCTCTCTGTTCACCAGAGTGACGAAAGAGCCCCTCTGATAGTAGACGATATGACTTCCTAGTTAAAGCCCGGGCTTGAGTCACTATAAATAACTAACTACATTTTGCCTACCTGGGGATCACCACTCAAGTCCCAACAGCTCAATGTTTTTAACCTCCCTGATAAAAAATTAAAGGATTTCTTACCCGCGATCTTGAGCACTGTAGACGTCTTTCATTAGTGTCATGGCATCCCAGATAGTGCTTAGTGAGGCTCAGCAAGCCACATAGTATTTGCTGGACACTCATTGGCACTTTTATCACATAAAATATCAATTGACATAAAACGTATTCCAACACAAAAATGTAGCTACAAAAATGTTTTTACAAAACACTATTTTTGTCCAAAGTACGAAAAAATATAAATAGGATTCGAAAGTTAATTGTTTAAGAACCCTCAAATGGTATTCTCGGGAGTACCAACGTTTGATGAAGATACTGCAGTCTTACCAACTCGGTATGATCTTCATAACTTAATTCTAGGGAGCCGTGTGGGCTAGTGGTTTGACTGTATGGACGGGTGCGGGTTCGAATCTCGTCCGGGGAAGAATTTTGTTTCAAAGATAACACTTCTCTCCCGGTGCCATGGATGTTGGTAAATAACCCTGGTAATAAAGGCCGCCCCTGTGGAGCCAAAATAAAAATGGGCTACACTCCCCCACACCCCCACTCCACCACCCTCTAAGAAAGACATTTCCATAAGGGTGGGCGTTATCAAAAAAAAAAAAAAAAAATGTCTACGGGGTTCCGCTAAAACATTCTCCTATCTTGGCTACAGACTATTGTAGTAACAAATGACCCCCCCCCCCCCCCCCCTCTCCCCCCCCTTCCACCCATTTGGTAAATCTAGTAAATGGGCCTCTGATTGTTTAGGTATCGATTATCCGGCCTATTTGTGGTCGACCTGGCTGTGGAGTGTTGTAGATTCGATTATCTTCTAAACGTGATTGTGATTGGATGAACACTGTGACAAGGCTAGAAACCACAAAAATGACACAGACTCGGCACGTTGATATCTCAATGGCCTGCTTCTTAACTAGAAAGATTATTTCTTGTTCTAGTTCGATTATATTGGCCTTGTTCTGTTACCGTCGCGGCCAGGTTCTGTTACTGTCGCGGCCAAGTTAAAGAAAATTTTCTTTGGAATGATCGTAAAGAGGAAGTGCGATTCCGGATAAGTGAGACCCCAATTATACAACAGAATATATAATATATAGTCTCGTCGGGCGCCGGTAGCTCAGTGGTATGCGTGCTTGCGTTCTGAGCTCAAGGTCGTGGGTTCGAAACCCGACTGAGGCCTTTAGTTCATTTTATCTGGGAGGTAAAATAAACTTAAGCAAGCCGTCCTTCAGATGGGTCGTTAAGCGATGGTCCCGAGCCTGTACATGTCAGGTACTTGTTAAAGACCCCTGCCCTAGGTAAAATAAAAATTTAGGGTAAGCAAAATTTAGGACTCCCTAGGTAGAGTCGGGCTCATATCCACCAGAATGACGAAAGAGCGCTCTGGTAGTAGGCGATATGAACTCGTAGTTAAAGCCCGGCTTAACTATAGTCTCGTCTAGTCAAGTTCTGTACATAATTTTGATAGGAACTACTGAAGTTAGTTATTGTGACTCATGCCCGGTCTTTAAATAGGAGGTTATATCGCCTACTACCGGAGCGCTTTTTCGTCACTCTGGTGGACATGAGCGCGACTTTATTATGGGAGTTCTACATTTTGCCTATCTAGGTGTATTCACTTGGGGTAGGGGTATTTAACGATTATCTGACATAGCATAGACTGGGGACCATCGTTTAACATCCCACACGAAGGACAGCATGCTCATGTTCTTTTCATCTCCCAAAAAAAAAACTCTAAAAGCATGGGCCGAGTTTCGAACCCGCGATCTTGAGCTCAGTCGACAAGCATGCTACCTCTGAGCAACGCCGGGTAAATTGCTAGTGATACTTTATTACAAATTTTTGAAGAAAAAATATCTTGAAAATGTCTGGAATATTCAGTAGTGCAAACAAAAAAACAACTGAATTTTCTGGTGGACCTACCATTACCAGACCACAATGAACTCATTACACTAAGTTTTTAATAACAATAGTTTTTTAAAAATACAAATAGATTTGTTTAAAATTAGTATTGCAAATGACGATATGACGAAGTGAACAATAATATCATTAAAACATATGTACAGGAACATTTGCGGCCTGCAAAACCTAAAATAAATATTCGAAAAAGAATAACCATGAGGGTTCACGTCTGTCTGTCCCCGAAGTGTGCATGTCTGTCCATCCGCGTATAGTTCGCATCTGTGTTTTTTTTTTTTTATTTTTATGTGACTGCAACTTAAGAGGAGAATAAAGAATCATCTCAGGAATGATCGAGCGCATTTTGGGCTGTAAAGAAATACGTACCGATCGACGACTCCAAGAACATCACACAATATGAAGCTCGCTACAACCCATCAATCAACATGTTAAATACGTTTCCGCGATTATTAAAAAAAAATTATATAAAAATTAAAATATAATATCTATGGTCACAGGGAATAAGTTGTTAAGTCGTAAAATGGCCAAAATGAGTTAAGTGTACTGTGATCATCTCCCAAGCCATGTGCGCTCTGTGAAGAAGTTGGGAGCTCAGGACTCTAATACTTTCGGAATTATTAAGATGTGGGATTCTTGGTATCTCGTAAAATTGTGTATGTTCTCGGTTAAATCAACTTAATCTACTTCTTTGAGGAATCATTCACGAGATAACTGCATTTAACCATTTATTCACTACGGCAGACTATTCCAAGTGAAGAGGGCGTTTTAGGTTAAATCAACTTTAGAGAGGCATCATTCACGAGGATTTCAAAAAGTATGGTTAATAATTAGGCAAGTGATGGGGAATGATTAGGTAACTAAGGGAAAATCCAAGAAGGATTAACAATATTCATTTTCATTCACTCCTATAGATTTAGAAGGTATATGATTAATAATGATGCAAACATAATTTATTTATTACAAAAACTAGATTTACACGATTAATGCAAATGTAAAAAAGTGGTGCCCTGAAAAGTTACTAATTTGGACTTAGCGATTTATTCCGTGATCACAGATACATAAAACTAATATTTGTTACCTATCAATTTTCAAAGTACCACCAATTTACAACCCCTACAAATGGCCTCTAAACGGGCCACTTGTTTATTTTTTACCGATATCTGTCTCCTATGTCAAAGTCTAGAAATAAATCTCCCAGAGTCGTTTAAAGATATGTTTTTACTTCGCCACCTGTACGAAGTATAAGAGAAGTTATGTAATCGCTCTGAAATTCGATGTTGAGTTTTTGCTGGAATTTCATGTTTTCCAACCTCTGTTTCCAAAAATGAAAAAAAAAAAATAGCTATATGTTTATATGTCTGTGAACACAATAACACCTGATAAAATGAATGTATCGAAATGGAATTTTATATGTGTATCCAGAATCTCATAAATATGACTCCTAATCGATTTCAGCCAAATCGGATAAAGGGAAGGGTGGAATTAAAGTGGAGATTAAACCCGAAAACTCCAATAACTGCCGAATGAATGTATCATCACAAAAAACTTCTATTTAAAGCAAGTTTTGGTTTTGGAGGAAGAGCAAAAATTTAATTGATTAATCTGGGGAAGAACGTTTGCGGTGATTTACCAATTTTTTTTTTGGAGGCGGGTGCGAGCTAAATTGATACATTAAAAAAAAAAAGAATAAATTAAATATATGTCCGAATACATTTTTTGCGTTCTGTGTTGATATAGTGGAAATACTAATAAATAAAATAAAATTATAGATAAAACACTTTTTTGAACACCTACATTATCTAATTTCACAAACATATACTTAAATGTGTACCGGTTTCGGCTTACGCCATCGTCAGCACAAGGTTCAACAACAATAATTGAGATATTTGCCAGGCATACATTGCTATAGGTATGCCTGGCAAATATCTCATATTTTATTTAAAATGAAATAAACGTATGTTTCCTTTATTTTTAAGAGTATTGAGGAGAAAATTCAGAAAAAAATTTGATTGGTTTTCCAAAAAAATCAATCGGCCGAAGGGAGGGTGTACAGGGGAGGGGGCTCAATTGAAAAACACTAATAACTGCCACTATAACAAATTTATGGACACAAAATTTAGTTTGAGGATTTAAGAGACCATTTAGGTCAACTATTGAATATTAGAGCAAATGGTCGACTGGTTATGGAGCAGGAGCGAAAATTTAATTGATTAATTCCTTCTGGGGAAGTACATTGTCAGTGATTCACCGATGACTCTTTTTTCTTTTTGTAATCGGATAACATAAAATATACATAGGCTAGCGTAGTGGCCGCCCAGATCGTCTGCTGATAGCAAAAATACTTAAGTTTTAAAAGGAAATGCAACCAAATGCTAAAAATATCCCCGCAGCTGGAATGTCTAACGGTTCACGGATCCCGATAAAAAATACTTTTTTTTTTCTTATGTTGGTATCTTTTCAGTTATCTGCAAAACCAGTTTTTGCCATTATTTTTTTTTTTTTTTTCGAAGTCACAAACTCGAAACGTGAAACTGTCGCCCACCAAATTGGCCGTCAACATTTGACCTCTTTACAAATTGTTTTCTTATTAAATTTATTTATTTTTTTACTTTTACAGATATACAAAGTATAGGGGAAGTTATGTAATCGGACAAAAATTTGGTTTTGGGTTTTCATCGGAATTTTATTTTTCAAACTCCCCTGATTTCAAAAACGAAGAAAAAAAATTCCTATACATCCATGTCAATGTACTCTCATTAGAATCCTTGTTTACTCAACTCAAGATCGCGGGTTCGTAACCCGGCCGAGGCCATTAGGTTTTTTGTCTGGGAAATGAAAGAACCTTGAGCACGCTGTCCTTCGAATGGGACGTTACGCGTGGATACAAATTTAGGGTAGGCAAATGTAGGACTCTCATAATAGAGTCGGGCTCATGCCCACCAGAGTGGCAAAAGAGCGCTCTGGTAGTAGGCGATATGACCTCGTAGTTAAAGACCGGGCATGAGTCACATTGACTAACTTATATTATGTTATATGATAGAATGAACGCCATTTTATAGAATGAATAAAACTTTATATGCGAATCCAAAACCCTCCAACGATGACACCTGTTTTTCATTCAAACCGACCAAAGAGGAAGGGGATTAGCGGGAGGCTAAACATAAAAAACATTTAAAAACACTTTCTCTAAAAACTTTGTCAACTGATTGGAGTGCTGAGATTTATATTAATCATACTCTTCGGTACAGATTTTTATATAATAACTCTGAAATAGTACTTTTCTGTCTCAATTAAGTACAGGAATATATCTATGGTCACAGGGAATAAGTTGTTAAGTCGTAAAATGGCCAAAATAAGTCAAGTGTATTGTGATGATCTCTCAAGCCATCTGCGCACTGTGAAGAAGTTGGGAGCTCAGAACTCTAATACTTTCGGCATTATAAATATGTGGGTTTCTTGGTATCTCGTAAAATTGTGTATGTTCTCGGTTAAATCAACTTAATCTACTTCTTTGAGGAATCACTCACGAGATAACTGCATTTATCCATTTACTCACTACGGCAGACTATTCCAAGTGAAGAGGGTATTCTCATTTAAATCAACTTGCTCAACTTTAGAGAGGCATCATTCACGAGTATTTCAAAAAGTATGGTTAATAATTAGGCAAGTGATGGGGAATGATTAGGTAACTAAGGGAAAATCCAAGAAAGGATTAACAATATTCATTTTCATTCACTCCTATAGATTTAGAAGGTGCATGAATAATAATGAAGAAAACATAATTTATTTATTTCAAAATCTGGATTTACACGATTAATGCAAAAGTAAAAAAGTGCTGCCCTGAAAAGTTACGAATTTAGACTTAGCAATTTATTCCCTGTGACCACAGAAATATAAAACTAATAGGCAAGTGATGGGGAATGATTAGGTAACTAAGGGAAAATCCAAGAAAGGATTAACAATATTCATTTTCATTCACTCCTATATATTTAGAAGGTATATGATTAATAATGATGCAAACATAATTTATTTATTCCAAAAACTGGATTTACACGATTGATGCTAAAGTAACAAAGTGCTGCTGCCCTGAAAAGATACAAATTTAGACTTACCAATATATTCCCTGTGACCACAGATATAAGGGAATTGAATATTATTCATCCATTCATCCACCAGAGGCGCTGCACGCACACAATTCATCTCCAATGGTCATGTATAACATTTTAAAGGTATTTAAAAAAAAAAATGTTTTGACTGAAATATCTTTCATTGTTTGAGGATGACGGCCCAATCAAGTAAACTATCGCTTCTATGAAATTTCTCAGTCAGACTCACACAGAGTTAACTCTTCCTGTTTATTTAGCTTTCAAGGTTTGTATTATATGGCGACTTTCAGAAAATTTGCTGAAGAAAATTACCCCCCCCCCCCCCCCCCTCCCAAATTGAGATATATTAATGTATATATACAGAACAATATTAATCTGGAAGGGTTTCTGATTACTCGTAACATGTTGGCTCCAACATGGCGGGCTGTAAAATGCTACTTTATTAATCATTTTTGGGATCCGCGTTCTATGCAATGCAAACAACGGCAAAAACCTTTTCAGACTATCAATGTACATTTTAAAGTAACCTGCCTGCCATTTTGTTCAAATCTATAATATTCCTTATATTCCGTTTCTTTGTATCAAATCTGGTCCCAAGATGGCCGTATAGTACAACGTTTAGGAAAACTCTTTAAAATTTGCATTATAAAAAAACAAAAAAAACAAATGCTTCTCTTCATTACACTGAGTAAAGCAAGCAAAAAACCTTTCACATAAATTGTTAAATGAGATCGTCAAAATAATATACTACTTGTTACCATAAATACTTGACATTCTTAGCACAATGATCAAATTAAATATCCCATTTTCGGGAAGGGGCTTTCTCAAATTTCTTGAAAGTCGGCATACAAACCTTGAAAGCTAATTTAAGGGGCTCTTGCAAAAAGAAAGACTTTAGTATATTTGTGAAATAAGGTGTGAGTGAGGATTTTTATATATTTTTTATGTTTTAATTTTTTTGGGCTGTCATCCTTCAAAAATAAGAAAAAATGTTACGGACAAAACTTTCTTATTTTTAAAAGAGCTTTAAAAAGATATACAACTTGACCCCTATTTGCATTAAAAATTTGAAAGTTAGTGTGAGTGCAGCGCCTCTGGTGGTGGGCTGAGTTAATTTGTTGCAACTTATGTTGCTCCTTGATCCGAAGATGATAGTACTTTATCCCATCTCGATACAATCACTTGTTCAAAAGTTATGGAAATTGGTCACTTTATTATTAGATCCACTGCATGTTGCAATAAATTGGAAAATAATTGCATGAAAACCTCTTTTTTCATAATTTTATAAGTAAATAGAAAGTTTTTATGCATTAGATCCCCAGCAGCTCCTACACCGAAAATCGCACCATTCCATTAAACAGAAAAAAAGCCTTAGGTTGAGTAGTTCGAAAATGGCATAGATTAGAAATATGAATTTTTATATTTAAAGCCACCAAAAAATCAAATTATTCTGACAACTAAGCAAAAATGTTCATAATTAATTTAAATTGAATCCATTTTAATTTTGGAAACAATACCTCAAATTTCAGAAAGTAACCATAAAGTATGAAGAGTATTGGAAATAAAAATGCCCTTTTTAAAAATTTTTCAAAAATTTCAACAAAAAAACCGAAAGCAAAAACCGTTGTTTTCAGGTCCATTTTTTTTAGACATTTCCTTTATTCACGCGAAAACAGTTCTTACTAAAAATATTCCTTATTAAATTTCCAACCGCTTAAGTGTCTTTAGATTTGAGATAAGAGCAATAAAAATTATTTTATAGCGCAACTAATAATGGTTAATGTATTAATAATAATAATAATAAATAATACTAATGATAATTAAGTCAGGCTCGTGAGTTACGCTGCGTAATTAAATAAAGAAAACCGCTGACGAATTTCATTTACTAAAAACACTAGATCGGGGCAAACGTGGGTTGGTATTGTAAAGTCCTGTTATGGCCAAATCACTTTTTTTTTGTGATCATAAAATATGCCAAAAATAAAAGCCATTTTTCAAAAAGCAAAAGAAATTTTCGAGTGGGGATGAACTTTGACGGTTATATACCATTTTGAGAGTTTTGTACTACAAAAGTGAAATCCGTGTGTCGGAATTTTCAAAACTTGATATGTAGGTAAATTTTAGTTTTTAGGTTTTTTTGAAAATTTTGTAAATTTGTGACAGACGGACGGACACTATGAGCTCTCCATGTTTCCTTATTTCACTTTTGTAGTACAGATCCCTCAAAATGGTATATAACCGTCAAAGTACATCCCCACTCGAAAATTCCTTTTGCTTTTTGAAAAATGGCTTTACATCATTTTACTTTATTTTTGACATATTTTATGACAAAGGGATCACCTCCAAAAAAAAAAAGTGATTTGGCCATAACATGACTTTCCAATACCAATCATATTTGCCCCGATTTAGTGTTTTGAATATATGAAAGTCGTCAGCGGTTTTCTTTATTTAATTAAACAGCTACTCATGAGCGTGACTTACTTAGCATTATCATTCATTATTATTATTATTATTATTATTAATACATTAATCATTGTTTGTGGCGCTATAAGTTCATTTTTATTGCTCTTATATCAAATCTAAGGACACTTAAGCGATTAGAAATTTAATGAGGAATATTTTTAGTAAGAACCAATTTTTCGATAAAACTTACCGTTTTCGCGTGAATCAAGCAAATATCTAAAAAAAAATGGACCTTTTTGCTGAAATTTTTGAAAAATTTTAAAAATTTAATTTTTGTTTTTGTTTTAATAATGTTTGTTGAGCCATATAGAATTTCCGGAACGAAAATGACCCAATTGCAAAATTTTGTGTTATATGCATCACTGGTTTCAGAAAAACTGAATCTTTCTAGAATAAAAGGTATAAATGCCAAAATAGTTGAATTTTAAATTATTTTTAAAAAAATATATTTTTTCAAATATATGTTAAGGTGAAGAGGTGAAGTTTGTTTTTGGGGTGGCACCGAGAAGAGGGGAAGGTAAGTTTGGGTGGTGGGAGTCGGTGGAGGGGATGGAGGGGTGGTTGGCTATATAAGCAGGTTGAGCCCCAGCCAGCCCCAGTGTCGAGTGTGACATCAGGCCATTTCACATCATACATCTATCTAACATCTTTCAGTCTTTTTCTTCAGTATCATCTCTATCAAACATACATTGTTAAGGTATGTTGACGCCTAATATATATATATCTAAAAGATACATACAATTACAACTTTCCTGGGGTCTCAAAATATGAAAATTTTCATTAAATCGTTCAATAAATATCTGGGACTTTTTATAATTTGTTTTTGGGAATTGGATCTTAAACAGAATATAAAAAAATATTATACATTGGAGTTTCGATAATCAGAACTCTCGCTTATCCGTACACAATTTTTTTGTATCGGATATTAATAAGAAAAGGGAAGATATCCAATAGTTCCTCTCATTCACAGGAGATTTTCGGAAGAGAAAAACCTAACTTTTTTTGATTATTTTCTTGTTTAATCGGCTTTGAATAAAAATCAAATATCAGGGAAAATCAGACGTGAAAAAGCCATTCAAGCTTTCGGAGAAAATTAAACAAAGTCGGTTTAGTAATAAATTTTAATTTTTAATAATATTTTATTATACTTTCCTTAAGTTTTTAGCTAATCCAAATTTTCAATTATCCGAACAACCAATTACAATCATTATTTTGGAAAATCGAGACTTTACGGTAATGTTTTTTTTATTGATATAGAATCTATATAATGAGTAGATGTTCCTATGTACAATATAAAGCAGGATGGGGAGACGCCAGCGCTGACACTCCCTCAGCACTTTCATTTCAGAGCAGGTTCCGATGCCAATTTCGTTTTAGACGACTTGGAGGATTGTCATGGTGACTCTGTGAGAATAGGCATTGTATGAGAGAGTTGGGATGAATGCTGATTTTTTTTCAAAATGGTATGAATTGAATCTTGTTCGTAAGGGATGATTAGATATTTTTGTGAAGTTTTATGACGCATCGATTGAAAGCTGATTTCAGCCGATTTCACTGCTTTTAGAAGCAGGGAATTTTTGGTTATTTAATTTTTTTTTTCATTTTTGGGTTGTGTAAGGAAATTCTGAATTGTATTAATATATATTTTCCATAGCTTTATGTTTCTTCCAATTTATTTACTGGTGATACTTAACTTTTTCTGCAGAGACATTGTGAAACACTTAATAAAAAATAAAGAAAATCATATGTTTTTTAAAAAATATTGTCTATTTCAAAAAATATATATAGCAAATGGGAGTACTTTCAGTATAGCTAGCATCTTCAACCACGACTACACAAATACAGTCATGGCTGAACATGGTGACAATAACGAATGTACTCCCATACATTATATATATTTTGTGAAATAGTCCCTATCTTCACAAACTAGCAAATAGACGTTACAGGAAGAAGTAACATCATCAGGATCTTCATTTTATTTGCTGATCTTTATTGTAAACAACTTTCTTATTGATCCAAAAGTTCTTTATGCACAACATACTCTACGAGTATAGACTTATTAAGAGTTTTAACAAAATGGTCGACTCGTAAAATATGTACTTACTGCATAATTATATTATTATCAATCATCAATAATCATATTATGATCAATTAAAGAAAATTAATTAAAATAAAGATCAGCAAATAAATTAAAGATCCTGATGATGGGAATTCTTCCCGAATCGTTTGCTGGGTTGTAAAGAGCAAAATAAATTGGGAGAAGAATAAAGCTGTGGAAAATGTTCATTTATTAAATTATTTTTTTATGTTTTTCACGAATTCGGATAGCAATAGTTGTACAATTTGCTAGTTTGAACATATAAGTAACAAATCAATTAATTGATTTAAACAATCTTTTAGTCATCCCTATTTGAAAATCCCATTTTTCAGTTTTGTCGAAAAAAGTGTCTTCTGATTTTGTACTATTCATATTTGAATATCATATTTTGATTGTTCATTGCCCATATTTAAAGTGCATTTTGAATATTGTTGTTCATTGCATGCAGTGCAGTTTGTCAATGGAGGGGAAAGAGGGTACTTTGAGGTTGCAAAGTACCGTTGCAATATTGACCTATGCAAGTCCCAAGCTCGACTCTATCATAGCCAAGGACAACCAGTTACACCTTAGTATGTGTTTGTTCTAACCTTTCTGCTTTTATTTGACTCTTGTAATAATGTAATAAATCTCGTGAGTTTCATAATCACAGACACAGCTTCCTCATCTAAACATGTAGTTACACATATAATGAGAGCACTTCTGGAGAAGACTTCATCGAAATCCTCTTCAGAGCCACCTCCCTGTACAGAGCCACCTCCCTGGCCAGAGCCACCTCCCTGCCCAGAGCCACCTCCCCTGCCCAGAGCCACCTCCCTGCCCAGAGCCACCTCCCCTGCCCAGAGCCACCTCCCTGTCCAGAGCCATCTCCCTGTCCAGATAGCCACCTCCCTCTCCACAGCCACCTCCCTCTCCACAGCCACAGCCCTCTTCACAGTCACCTCCCTCTTCACAGCCACCTCCCTCTTCAAAGCCATCTCTCTGTCCAAATAGCCACCTCCCTCTTCACAGCCACCTCTCTCCTCACAGCCACTTCCCTTTTGACAGCCACCCCCCTTTCCAGATAGCCACCTCCCACTTCAGAGCCACCTTCCCCTCTAAAGCCCATTCAAAGCCACTTCCCCTTCAGATCCACCCTGTTCAGAGCAACCTCCTGGTCCACCAGCATCTCATCCACAGTCCGTTTCAATGTCCTGACTTCTATCTGGCTTTAGGTCTTCCTACTCGTCTCTGACCTTCTTCTGCACAGTCTTCTCCATCCTCTGAACATAGCCCAATGAAGTTCGCTCTTCGCAGCTTGCTCTTCATTCACCTTTTTTCTCTAATCGCGAAATATTCCTTTCAAACATGTCGTCTCCTTCTGGGTGACTCATGCTTATGATAAAGACAGGGTTATGATCATAGTCTATTGTCTAGGCAATGCAACTTCAACTTCAGAAGTGCATAGGGACCTATGTGGCAAAATATTACATAAGTGTCTATTTGCAAGAAAGATGCAATGTAGACATTGATTGAAGTGAACACGGCAACCTTGGACAGTGATGGCCGGCTACACCGGAGTCACGAACTCCTAATTTCTGATAATAACACAAACAGGGTTTGGAGAGGGTGAAAGTTTCATCAAAGTTGATCTAATCGGTGTGGCCATGGCCATGACTCATGCGTGATTTCCAATATTAATCAACCTCACAAATACAATACAATTTCCGTACAACAATATGGCATTGAAGGGATTATTTTGTTTTTGGCTGAGATTTTGATAATATGTTTATGCTCGCATGCTCGAAGGAATTGTCCAAGTACGTTAAGCTCCTTAAAATAATATATTTTTTTTTTAGTTTTTGGAATTTATTTTAAGCCACAAATATACATACAAAACTGTATATTCAGCGCCTGTAAATACATAAATACATAGAGAGAGAAAGAAAAAAATAAAAGAAAAATATATATATTTGTTCCCCTTTATTTTCATTCTTTTGGAAAAGAAAATTTATTGTTCGTTTTTTGAGGCGCAAAAACTATGTTATTATTGGTCCGATGGTTATATCTGTGGTTATCGCACCCACAGCATCACGTTCAAGTCGCGGGTGTAAAGTCTTGTTATTAATGAATGATGAGCATTGTCTGTCTGTCGGAGAGTCTTGGATTCAAATAACTGAATTATTTTGATGTACGAAGCCTTGCAGTACCATATATTTTTAACTTTTTTTTTTTTTTGCAGAGATATTATAAAATAATGAAAAATAAAGAAATGAATAATAAAAAATAAATTTTTTTAAAAATATTGTCTATTTCACAAAATATATAGAAAATATGGGAGTACTTTCTATATTCCTACCATCTTCAACCACGACTTAACAAATACTTTATTTACAGTATTTCTAAAGACGTGGCTGAAACAGCTCCCATATTTTATATATATATTTTGTGAAATATATAATATTTAAAAAAAAAACATACCTACCTTTTTCTTTATATTTCATATATATTTGTGTTATACGTCCAGAAAGGTCGGAGAAGATATATGTAACAATTTAGTTTTTGTCAAGTAGATTTTCAAAAATTCCCAAAAAAGCCAGTCTAGTGTGAGTCGTGTCGTCCCTTTGTGAGGGTTCCAAGTCAGCCTTCTATCGAGAGTTAATCCTAAATATTTCACTGAACTGGTATAAGACAAATTCACTGGAGGGTGATTGTTAAATGTTGACATTTTGTTGTGTTAGACTCAATTTTCCATGATTTATTCCAAACGTCACTTTCAATAGATGTAAATGATCACTACAGTTGGCAAACCAGCTCCATACTTCCCCAGATAGTATTCATAGTATTGGGGAGGTTATGTAATTCATAAGTTCATAGTAGAGTCTTGTTGCTTAAATGAAATGAGTATTGTGTTATGAGACTGCTCTATTTATTATAAAGCCCTAAAGAAGAAAATAAATAGTTTTCGAAACGTTGATCAAATACTGAGTTTTTTTTATTTGTTTGTATAAGTTCCTATTTTCTTAATAGCTTCAGTACGTTTCAAGATATCAGGAAGAGGGCACCGGTAGCTCAGTGGTACGGGCGCTTGTCTTCTGAGCTCAAGAACGTGGGTTCGAAAACCGACCGAGGCCCTTAGTTTATTTTATCTGGGAGGTAAAATAAACATAAGCACGCCGTCCTTCGGATGGGACGTTAAGCGATGGTCCCGAGCCTGTACGATGTCAGGTACTCGTTAAAGACCCCTACCCTAGGTGAATAAAAATGTAGGGTAGGCAAAATTTAGGACTCCCACATTAGAGTCGGGCTCATGCCGACCAGAGTGACGAAAGAGCGCTCTGGTAGTAGGTGATATGACCTCGTAGTTAAAGCCCGGGCATGAGTCATAAAACCTAACCTAAGATATCAGGAAGGGGGGGGGGGGGGGGGGGGGCAGACAGATGTATTGATAATAAGATCCGTAGACGGTTAACCTTAATAAATGCACAAGATGCTAAAAGCCTTCATTCTGTTAAATAGGCTACACATGCAATTATTCATGTATTTACAAATGGTATTCCTTGTTATGGCAGGATATCTGTGATCCCTAGGTCATTACATTATATTAAACCAACTGTTTCTATTTTTGCTTCCCTACGGTTATGTCATCGATCAACGGAATTTTATGATTTCCGACACCCTTAATCCAAAAATCGAAAAAAACAAAAAAAAAAATCCCGTAGGTTTGTCTGTGGATACGAAAACTACCGCAGTAATGAATATATCGACAAGAAATTTTATGTAAGGATTGAATCGTTGAGTAACGCACCCATTTTAATTTTCAGCTAAATTGGCTGAAGAGGAAAAGGAGTTTAGAGAGAGAGTGAGCACATGGTTGATCATAAATACTTCAAAATAATGTGTTGTGCAAAGGTTCCTTTAGATATGTCATTCAGCTGATCAATCTATAGTTTTGGAAACGTTAATGTTAATATTGTAAAAGTTGTTTTGTTAATTGTAATGGGGTGATCCCTTTGAACAATAAAAACTATTATTATTATTATTATACTTCAAAATAATTGATTGTGTGTTTTGACATCCTCTTATACTGCCAACTAGGATGAGATCTACGCAGATTGTTGTCCTTTTATCTCTAAATTCCACTCAGTTTCAATGGCAGTTTATCCTTAATTTATTAAACTTATAATTACTATTATCGAAGTTGAAGCACGGACATGAGTCACAATGTATAACTATAAAAAACAGATGAAATAATGGGATAAGAAAAAAACAGAGATTTAATTAGTGAAATATAGCTGGAGAAAGATTTTGAATAATTAGTTTGAACAAAAGAAAAATACGTCATTGAATCACCAGAAATATACTTCCCCAGTACGAATTAATAAATTAACACTTTCCCTTCAAAACCAATCAAACTTTTGCCTTACACAGGAGCTTCTGAGTCCTCATACTGAATTTTGTGTTGACATATTCATTACTTCGGCAGTTTTTAGGGTTTTTGAGTCAAGTCCCCTTTCTCTGATCCCCTCTTTTTTTTTCATTTTTTGTCAATTTTGCCAAAATAGGTTTCACCCTTATGGGATTCTGGATTCACATATAAAATTTCGTATCGATACATTCATTCTATTGGGAGTTATTTTGTTCGCTGATACGCAGAATTTTTTTTTTTTTTTAATAATAATAATAATTGTTATTGTTTAAAGGGATCACCCCTATACATTTGAATCAGTGACCATTACTTTTACAATATTAACGGAATAATGACACAAGGAATACACTTATAAAACAATAATGACACATATAAAGGAACCTTTAACAAACTAAATAAATAACATAAATAAATAAAATAAGTAATTACAAATTAATAATAATAATAATAATAATGTAACAAAGACAGTAAATATGGAGTGGGCATGTAGGTGTTGAATATCAATATAATATGGAAGTTGAAGTACATTATTCATTAACAATAAATTATCTAAGTTTCAGAGCGCTGATTAAATAATAGAAAATGTTGGAGATATCATTTTTATTATGGGCCAGGAGTAATGTATGAAAGTTGGATCGGTCTATTACTGATACTCTGAGGCAGGAAGTGGCTTATAAAGGGGGAGTATATCGGACAGGATATTAACAGGTGGTATACGACTTCCAATTCGTTTGTATTGCATAATGTACAAAGTTCCTGTGGATTAAGGGTGTATACATAATTTTTGTAACTGATTTTAAGATAGACGGAGTTGAGCCAGAGCTTTGATGTGTGAGAAAGGAGCATTCAGGTTTAGGTATGGTTGGAGTTTTTTTTAAATATATTTTTGGGATAGAGGGGTCGAAAATAAGAATTTCCGGTCAAAACTTAACATGGAATTTCTTACTGATTACGTAACTTCCCCTGTACTTCGCGTAGCTTGGGAAGTAAGAAGAAATGTACCTAGAACAAGAAAAGAATATTCTTAACCTAATTTTCAATTTGACTAAAAGGTATAGACTTCTTTTGTAATTATTCAGTAGATCATTAATAATAAATTTAAAAAAATAGATACAGTGGTATAGGAACTTAATTTATATAATTACTGAAATGGGAAGCGGACCTCTAGTGAAGAGGGCTAGAAGGTAGCAATTAATATCTTTGTTTTGAGAGGCCCCGCGGGGGCCGCGCCTCCCCCCACCCCAGAATGGAAGAGGGCCCCCGGGGGCCGCGCCTCCCTCACATTATCGAACCGGCCTCCTTTGACCCCCATCTCCGCCTTTCTTCTCTCCAGTTCACATCTCTTTACCAAAGTAACTTGGTTACGATACGATCGGTCATATAGTACTGACTTCTTTTAAATGTATAGACAAAGAACTCATGTCCGGGCTGTAACTTCAAGATCATATTGTCTACAGCCAGAGCGCTCTTTCGTCGCCCAGTTGGACATGAGTCCAATTCTATCATGGGAGTCCTAAATATTACCTACTTAGTATACCCTACCAGTAGGTGTCTTTAACGAATATCTGACCTCGCACAGGCTCGGGACCATCACTTAACGTCCCATCCGAAGGACAGTGTACTCAAGGTTTATTAACCTCAAATATAAAACCTAAGGCCCTCGGCCGGGTTTCGAATACGCGATTTTGAGCTCAGTAAGCAAGCACGATACCTCAATGCTACCGACGCCCCTGGCACAATCTATATGCATATTAAATTAATGTTTTTTTTTGTACATTGTCGGATTATTTTTTTAAATTTTTAATCAAAAATCCCTTTCAATTATATAAATACCTGATGACCATCGTCTGTATGTATGTTTGTATAAGCTTCACGGGAATACAGCTGAACGTATATTCATGAAATTTTTGCAGTGTCTTTCAAGGATCTTCTAACTAAAAATATAGGTTATGTGACGTCTCAAAATTTAAATGAGAGAGGAGCTATGCCATAAAACAAAAAATGCTAGTTTTTTAACGTTCGATCAGATTTTCATAAAATTTCACGAGTAGTATCCCTTATAAGCCTGCTTAAAGTTACTAACCGGGCAACGCCGGGTACTCGGTCTACTTTGTGAACACAAAAGGAACCCTTATACAATCGCTCAGTTGTCTACCCGTCTCGACGTTTTATCTCGGTAACTATAAAGCCTAGGGTTCTGAAATTTGACATGTTACTAGGTGACCTTGACCCGTATATAAGGGTCGTCATACATAATGTTGTTCGTGTAATTAATAGCAAATGTGAGGGAGGGGGGGAGTGGCAGGGCTCTAGCCTGGAGGCCCGGCGCAGGAAGTCACTTCGTACTAGATCGTATGCAGAACGAAAACACCCAATGTTTGAACAGAAGACAAAAAACACTCTAAAATACTAACTTTTGTTTTGCTTCCAACTAAAATTATTTTACTAGGAACATTATCCTCACTACGATTTTTTGTTTCGTTTTCCATCTTAGTGTAGTCATTCTAAAATTTGCGTCAAAAAAGCTAGATAATACGTACTTTGGGATAACTTTTGTTACTATTGTAAGATGTTATTATGTTATTTACGATAAAAATTCACTTTTTTTTTCAATAAATGTACATATTTCCTTCGTCATCTTAACATTTATAGTAACTTATTTCATTCTAAATCCTATAATAGGATCTACATCATCACGCTGCTCTTGGCCTTGGTGGTAGGGGGACACCCGCCTGAGGTTCTGGCCTGAGGGCATTAACATGGGCATTGAAGTTGATTAAGTGCAATATCCGGACGAGGAAAAAAGTTATTCCCCCATCCTTCCCACTTCCCTCCCTCCCCACCTCGATACTTCTTGCCTCTTTCGCTACTCGAAAATGTTATTTATCTCCGTCATTTCTAAATTTAGCAAAAAAATTTATAAATCAAAAAATTAATCAAATAAAAATGTCTTTTATATTGATGATATACCTATTTCAAATAGAATCAATAGTAGCTGAGAAAATAATAATAATGCAAGCATACATTTTAGTGCAAAATTCTAGTAATTTTTCCAATGAACAATCAATGAAAATGACACTATATCAAACAATATCAATGGAAAATTGTATCCTTAATATGTATTTGTATTTAATTACTGGAACGTCGTATAATCTGCAAAGTTGTCTTCAGTAGTCGATAGTATCTAGTCGAAGGAGCATCGTGACCGCCCTTCAAAGTACTGCCCTTGACCTAGATGTGCAGCATGGAAGTAACTGCATAAGCTCTGCAAGTGCCTTATTATTTGAAGAATTTTAAAATGCACTTTTCTGCATTCTAGTTCTTAGATCTGTAGGATAATATCAAATAGACCGAATAAAGGTGGCTCACTGGCAATGTTACTCCTCAATAAGAATTAAATTCAATTTAGTTTTCGCTCTCCCTCTAAAATCAATGGGTCAATTTGATTTTAGTTAGTTGCGTTTTTTTCATGAGGTAAAAATAAAAACAGAGCAAATTAAATTGTAATCAGATTTATACTTAAGAAGATATTCGCATAATTGAAATTCATTCACTTTGGTGTCGTCTTATGGGGTTCTGGGTACACACACCAAATTTCGTGTCGATATATTCATTACATCGCAAGTTATTAGGATATATGAATCGATCCTCCCTTCACTGGGCCCCCCTCCCTTCGATTGATTCCGCTGAAAATTAATAGATGAATTAATTGAAATCAGGAGATCGGAAAACAATTACTTCAGCATCGAATTTCTGACCGAATACATAACTTCTCCTATACCTCGTTTAACTGGGGAACTAAAAACAACATGAATATAATGTTGAATCAAATTGTGGAAAATGCATTAAACTGTTTCGAAAGTCTCATTTGCATAATTTGATCATAAGGATGGTATGATATAATCAGTATTAATTAGGTTCGTGCACGACACTACCCCAGAGACATCCAACAGTGACATTATCTAATAGAAATTAACGTAAAAGACCTTATAAATATTTTTTTGAAAGGATAAACTAGATAACTTCATATTATTAAAACCTAGCAACAGTTTAAATGTTGAAGTAGAAAATATTCTAATTTATGACGAATGCATTGAGCGGGAAAATCAAAAACTCAATTGTTCGTGTTTGAAACAAATATATACATAATATTATGGACGGCGCCGGTAGCACGAAAGTAGCGCGTTCACCTACTAAGCTCAAAATCGCGGGTTCGTACATGGCCGAGGCTGTGCTTTCATATCTAGGAGATGAAAAAGAGTTGAGCACGGAACGCTTAAAGTGGCTCTACCCTATGGGGGAAATTTAGGACTCCCATAGGTCATGTCCACCAAAGCCACGAATCAGTGTTCTGGTAGTAGGCGATAAGACGTTATAGTTGAAGCCGGGGTATAGGGGAAGTTATGTAATCGGTCAAAAATTCCATGTTGAGTGTTCACCGAAATTTTACGTTTTTTGAATTCCTGAATCGGAAAATGAAGGAAAAAAATTCATATTTGCTAGTATGGATATATAGACATAAAATTTTATATGTTTATCAAATCAATAGTAAAGACGACATCAATTGATTTTCAGTCAAATCAGTCAGTTTTAGAGGGAGAGCATAAACTAAATTCGAGTTGGGGATGTATATTGCTGGTGATTCACTTTTCGCACTTGGGAGGGGAGGGGGGGGGGGGGACCACCGGATTTATTTATTATGAAATACGAATAATAAGTGGAATATTTTTTTTGGAACTTCTGAATAAATTGAAGTTATTCATTATAGTATAAGATAGTATTGTTCAGCTATTTGAGTGGAATTTGCGAGAAAGTCCTCATACGATATTTTGACGATAGGCTATTTTGCTAAAATTGCGCTTATTTCTAAAACAGCTGATCCATCTGCTGACTGGTACCAAAATCAATAACTCTTCTCTCTAACTAACATTTTGCAGATTGAAACAATAAAATCGGTGCATTTTAGTCAAAATTATTGAAAGAAAAGGTATCCACAAAGACACGCGTAGCATCCCATGCGAAAAACTACATTTCTTTACGTTTTGAGGGTTGGAAAAACAGAATCTTATCTGCGATATGATCATCCGACCGCAACCCCTGTGTTCCGTCCCCTTACGGGGATATGCAAGATATAAGTTTTGAATAGGGGACATAATTACATTTCATACAGAGTCTGAATCAGAAAAGTTGACCTTGAAATTATTTCCTAGGGGGTAAGGAGAGGCTCTGGCCTACGCCACATCGTTCAGAAATTCTATGCTGAATATTCAACGGAATTTCATGTTTTTCCGACTCAATTTGTCTGAGTGTAAGAGAGAAAAAGAGACAATTTTATTATTCTGGACATAGTTCCTTAAGATGTATCGATTCGAGATTTTATGTCTATCCAGAACCTTCCAAGGTCGAAACCTATTAGTTTAGGATAATGTATCTATTTTATGTCTATCCAGAACCTTCCAAGGACGAAACCTATTAGTTTAGGATAATGTATCTATTTTATGTCTATCTAGAACCTTCCAAGGACGAAACCTATTAGTTTAGGATAATGTATCTATTTTATGTCTATCTAGAACCTTCCAAGGACGAAACCTATTAGTTTAGGATAATGTATCTATTTTATGTCTATCCAGAACCTTCCAAGGATGAAACCTATTAGTTTAGGATAATGTATCTATTTTATGTCTATCCAGAACCTTCCAAGGACGAAACCTATTAGTTTAGGATAATGTATCTATTTTATGTCTATCCAGAACCTTTTAAAGACGAACCGTTTAGTTTAGTCGAATGGGAGGGGGACCCCAAAATCACAATAACTACCTAAGTAATGAATTTATCGATTATGTGAAATTTCATTTCGGTTGCACGTTGCATTTCATTAATGCAACAGTCGTCGGTGAATCATGAGTAATGTGCTCCTCCGGCGCATATTAGTCAATATTTATCGCTCTCTCACTGAAACCAATGTACTGTATTTAGTTGAATATCCGCAGGGGTCTTATGACTAATATACTTTTGAATCCCATAATAAATTTCACGTTGATACAATCATTACATCATCAGTTATTAAGGATTTTCAGTTGAGCCCCCTCTCCTTTTCTTAAGCTGATTCAGCTGAAAATCCGTAAGTGTCGTCTTTCTGTATATATATATATATTCAAAATGACCGATTACATATTTCTGTGTAGTAAAATCCATATGGATGTTGCACATAAGAAGAAAATCACGCGCCTCCGCCCCTCAACTATATTTCGTCATATTTCAGATAGCCTTAAAATTTCATGAATACAAGTTCACCCATTTTCTGAGAGATGAACCAACAGACTGATAGGCATTCCGCTTTATTCAAATAAACTTTCAAATACGATGATTTTTACAAAATTATTATACAACACTTCATCTATTTCATAATAGGGATGAACTAAAATTTAAAAAAATAACAGATCTGGGATAGACCGTTATAATATATTCAAATCTGGTAGACGGAGAAATAAATAAAAAAAAAATGAAAAATAAATAGTTAGGCGTGTCAGGTCGTCTGTCTGTCTGGTGCGGAGAAACAGGTTTTGTAGGAACTAGCAGCCCGCTAAGGATGAAACGATAAAGAGCTTTCTATATGGTAAGTGGATAGGCCAAGGGAGGAACGAGAAACGGGTTTAGAGGGAGAGCACATACTTATTATTTGTTTTTTTACAAGTAAACCTACGTTTGATTATAGTTCAGCTGATTATTACCATCATCAATATTTGGTTGAACGGAAACGTTTTCCTTGTCATTATAAATTTTATAATGAAACATTACCCTATCAGACAAAAATCAGTTTTTCGAAAAATCGTTTCAGGTTAACTACCCTTAATTATTACCCAATTTCGCCAAAATTTTAAATGGGACCGTCCATATTCCCAACAAACGTATATACGTGGTTTCATAAAAATTCCTTCAGTGGGTCTTGAGTTAGGTATGTGACAAGAAAGTGTAATTCAAAACTTTAATATTCATTTCTTTTAAACGGTGGTTTCATTATAAAAATTAACTTGAAATTTCCTGAAAACAGGAGACGTACTTTTTTTTTTTTTTGTTATTTATGAATAACTGGAAAAATACAAAGTAATAAAGAATGTATTCTGAATCTTATTGAAATTAAGGTTAAGAATATTATTTTATTTATTAGTTAGATAGTTATCAAGACTCATGCCCGGGCTTTAACTACGAGGTCATATCGCCTACTGACCAGTGCGCTCTTTCGTCACTCTGGTGGTAATGAGCTCGACTCTACTGCGGTAGTCCTGAATTTTCTCTACCCTAAATTTTTATTCACCTAGGGCAGGGGTCTTTAACAAGTACCTGATATCGTACAGGCTCGGGACCATCAGAACGTCCCATCCGAAGGACGGCGTGGTTAAGTTTATTTTACCTCCCAGATAAAATAAACTAAAGGCCTCGGCCGGGTTTCGAACTCACAATCTTGAATTCAGAAGGCAAGCACGCATACCACTGAGCTACCGGCGCCCTCTACTAGGTATATTTTGTAGCAAATATTTAAATTTTCTGTTGCTATATTTCACTAGCTATTAAATTTCTATTTAGATCCATGAACAGCTGTTAGTGTTAGCTATTGTGACTCATATCCGGGCTTTAACTACGAGGTCATATCGCCTACTACCAGAACGCTCTTTTAACACTCTGGTGGACATGAGCCCGACTCTACTATGGGAGTTCTAAATTTTGTCTACCCATATTTAGTTAGGGCGTCCCATCCATACCTAAGGGCCTCAGTAGACAAGCACGCTATCTCTCATCATACAGCTGAGATATTTATATTTAAAAGCAATAACGTTTCATTTTATATAAACTAGGCTTAGTTAAAGACTTTAGGATTTATTTTCTATATTTTTTTGCAACTAAATAGTGAGGAATTTTTTCTTTGACTCTCGATACCCCTAAAATTTTAATTTATATATTTATTTCATGTTAAAATATTGAATATAGGACCTTTGGAAACAGAACGATAAGTGCATTTAGACAAATGAACTATGTCATATTAACTTATTTAAAAGTAAAAACACAGTGTAATAATAAGTGATGAGAGATGCATCAGTGCTGGGAAACTTGCATCTCACTTTGTCACATGCATCAGACTGCACTTTCACTTTGGCCAGTTTAAGTGCATTCTTGGGACACCCTCATCCATTGACAGTGGGGGGGCCGACCCGCTGGCAGCTTACCACAAAACGCTTTCCTCCTCTGACCGGATTTGAAAAATGTCTGCATACAATTAGAAAGTTTTGTTTAATGTCTGCGGGCCTCCGTCTAACTTCATTACCGGTTCTCAGTTGATCTGTCTCAATAACCAATGTCTCATTTCCCTTTCGACTTAACATTTCGCTCATACAATTCGCTTTCCATTCCCAACTTGATGAAACTCGATTTTAAGGAGATTTCTACTTATTTTTCCATTCTCAAGTCCATCCTCAATGTCTATAAAATTCGAAACATATTTATTTTGAAGCGATTACAGTCTTAAATAACAAATATAAGTTGTCGGATGGTCTCACCATGGTTTGCGGGTTCTAATCCCGTCCGGGAGTGAGTTTTATTTCGTAGATAGAACTCTATCCCGGGGCCATGGATGTCGTAAATAACTAGATAACACATTGACATGGCTAATATGCATCGTACATAAAGCCAAAAGTGTGCTTTTTTTTCTCCTCCAATATAAAAAAAAATTGAGGGCCTCGGAATAGTTTTTTTTATTTATTTAAAAAAAATAATTTTTGTATATTTTTGTATAATGTATTTTTGCACTTTTTCTGCAATAATAAATTATTATGGTATCACGACGTCTGTTATAGCAGAAATTATTCCAATATGGCGACCAAATTTCCAAGTAATATATATCCTCTGGAGAATCTAGAATCTACCACCATATCAAAAAAAACCTGACCCAAATCGGTCAACCGTTTCAGAGTTATAGGGGAACGAAATAGATACAAACGTTAAACACGTAACACTCTTTTCTTTTTTGGTCGAGCGTTAATAAGGGTATTTTCAGAGTTTCTAGAATTTGGAGATCAATTAACATAAGAAATGTGAATGATGGTTTGATAAAAGTGTTTCTTTTTTTTTATTTTTAAAGAGAAAACTTGTGCAGATAACCTTATTACACAACTAAGTGTCGTTATCTAGATATTATGGTGAGCTAGAACGTTCAAAACGATTTCTGGAGGGTTTAATATGAAAACATCTGTCTAAGATCCATGATTTGGCACACATACAGTCCATTCTCTTTCAGTTGATGATACAAAGTTTGGCATAAATGTTGAGTAGAAGGGAGTCAAGTAGTGGTCCTTGTAATATACATGACAAGATGTTGGTTCTATAGAATGTTGTTTTTGTGTTTCAGAATGCAGGCGGCGCTGCTATTAACGTGCCTGGTAGGAGCAGCGGTCTGTCTCCCCATCGATGTGGTCGACCAGAAGCCCAACATCCCCCTCGTCATAGCGGACTACTCGAGCGTGGCCAAGCCAGCGGAGTCAGGTTCCGCAGCTGCCGAGCCGCAGAAGATAGATGAGGCCAAGAAGGAAGCAGCCGTTCTGCAGCCCGTCCAGCTGCAACCTGGAGTCCCAGAGGCCCCGGTCCTCCCTGCAGCACCCGTATCCGCAGCCGCTCCCGCAGTTCCTCTCCAGCAGGAGGAGGTCAAGTCTGACCCCAAGCCGGCTCTCGTCCAAGAGAACCCTGCTCCAGCTCTACCCGCTGAGGTCATTGCTTCCCCTGCCATAGTACCCATCCCCCTTGCTGAGAAGCCAAAAGAGGACGCCAAGAAGGAAGACAAAGAGGTGGCTCCTCTGCCGAGCACCATCTCCGAACAGAAAGCCGAAGCTCCTGCCAAGCTTTCAGACGAAGCCAAGCCCATCCTTGAGGCTCTCCCTGAGAAGAAGAAGGAAGAGATCAAAGAAGAGCTTCCCGCTCAGAAACCAGAGGCCCTTCCCGCTCCTGCTGTCCCCTCCGAGATTAAGAAAGAGGAAGTGAAGGAGGAACCTGCCAAGGAACAGCCTCAGCAATCATTACCGCAACAACCAGCCGAGGAAGCAGTGCCAGCCAAGTCAGAGAACATCCAGCCACTGGTGATCCCCCAGGAAGGACCCGCAGTCGTTGTGTCCCCAGCACTGCAGCAGTCCAAACCAGTAGAGCAGCAGCAGGCTGTCTTACCTGTACAGCCACTGCCCATCGTGGCCGGATCTCTATCAGAGGAGACCAAGGCGGAGAAGAAACCCGAAGAGTTGTCCAACGAGATGAAAGAGGAGCTCTTGAAGAAGCCTGAAGAAGGTGTGAAGGCTGAGAGTGAGAAGAGAGCAAGGCGTGAGGCGGCCAAGGGGTCCAAGGACGGAGAGAAGAAGCCAACAGACATCAAGAAGGAGGATGCCAAGAAGCCCAAACTGTGAGAGCGCGGTCCTAGAAGTGAGCCACCGCCAGCTCGTCTTGCTAGTTCCCGGCCTGCCCTATCCAGGGTCTCTCTTCCTCCCGACCGACCCTTCCTAGCGAGGCCGGGCACTCTACACTACTAACTTTATAATATAAACTTTAAGTAAATATTAAGTTTATATTATAAAGTTTATCCGGTGGTACTTTGTCAAGTCCTGCCTCCATCCATTCCATCCCTCCTCTCACATGCACTCTCAGAACAAAGACATTTAAAAGAAACAAATAAAAATCAATTTAGTTGTAAACAATTCGATGTGCATTGTATTTAATTCATTACTTATTATTATAATTAATATTATTATTATTAGAAGAAAAAAATAATAAATTGTTCAGATTTTTTTATATACAAAAGAAAAACATTTTTCGCATCATTTACATCCCTTCACAAAAACTTAAATAATGGCAAAATAAGAAAAAACAATACATCCAATTTTCATGGCGAAGTTCACGATGACAAAGGTAATGATCATATGGAACGCACACCATTTACCCAAAATTCAAAATTTTTCAGCCATTGAGTTTTCTGCAAAAACACATCTGGGAATCTGATGTGTTTTTTTAGTCGTATAATAAAAAATAATTTAATTTCTTCGATTTCATTATACATTGATTTATTTCCTAAATGTATGAGGGGGTGCACCACCCTCTGAGTTTCAACAAATCTTTTTACTTCACCAGCTGTACCAAGTATAGGGGAAGTTATGTGATAGTCAGGAATTTCTTGTTTTCCGACCTTCTGATTCTGAAAATGAAAAAAAAAAAAATGTCGGTCGGTCTGTGTGTGTGTCTGCGAACTCGGAAACTCCCGATATAATGAATTTATCGAGACGAAATTTTATATATGTATCTAGAACCATCTCACGACGACAGCTATTAATTTTCAGCCAATTTGACCAAAGGGAAAGAAAGGATTAAAGAGGCTTAACACAAAAACTCTAATAACTGCCGTTGTAATGAATGTATTGTAACGAAATTTCATATGTGAATTCAAACCTCTATAAGGACGACACCTATTAATGTTCAGCGGAATCAGCTGAAGGGGAGGAGGATGAGAGAAAAGGAGCTCGACTTAGAAAGCCTAACGACTGCCTATGTAATGAAAATATCGACACGAAATTTAGTATGAGAATAAAAAGCCATTATGTAAGTCAAATATTGAGTTTTAACCCAAACGGTCATTTGGCCTTGGAGGGAGCGCGAAAACTTAATTGATTAATTGTTGCTGGAGAAGTACTAGGTGATTCACCGACTACTATTTTTTTTTTCTGTTTCCTTTGCTCCTTTTTATATTATGAAGTCTTGAGAGACTAGATATTGGTTGTTTCCGGCATTTTTTTTTTTTTTTTTCCCCAGAAGTGTCTTCTTATTTTTTGCACAATATTTCGGGACACTTACACGTCCCTTCTTCTGGTCACTATGAACGAGGTGGTCAGGTTCAGTTAGTGACCAGAAGAAGGGACGTGTAAGTGTCCCGAAATATTATATATGTATATACTCTGGGGGAAAAAAAAAAATGCCGGAAACAACCAACAGTGGAATATCCCAGAGAAGTTTAAGAAACACATAGACTAGATATTGTGAGAAGAGCGCCGCCTGGTGATAGTTGGAGGATATTAACTCTACTGCAGGTCTAATTTATGGAGAGAAGAGACAGAAAAAATATATCTTACAAAAAACTTCCATTTTTTTTTTTTTTTCTATTTTTTCAATACCATATTATTGAACCAAGCTTTTCTTCCTTTAAAATTACACTCTACAATACACAATACTCACATATTGCTATTTCTACAATTTTCAAAATGTTAGAAAATTGCTTAGCTACATTGCAGATAATATTTTTGAAAATTTTTTCTCCACACTTGAAGCCAATTAGGACCAGCAGTTTCGGGAGGATCAATGACTCAAAAGAAGATTTAGAAGTTTTTTGAATTATAACATCTACATATGTCATCTACATTAATCAAATGTTCGCTCCCCCTCCAAAACCATTCGACGATTTGGGCTGAAAATCGCTAGTTGACTTACATAAGGGGCTTATGAATCCTCCTACTAAATTTTGTTAAGCCCCCATCCCTGAACCTACCCTTCCTTTAAGCCGATATAGCTGAAATTTGACAAGTTACGTCCTAATTGGGTTTTGATTTTAATTTCAATTTTCAATATATGCATTTTCTGCGCTCATATTTAAATTTAGAAATTGAAATTCCTTATGTACAACTCAAAATGGTCTAAATATATGCGTGATTCAGAGCCAACTGTGTTAAGTTCTTGAATACATAAAGAAGATACCAGGAACGTATTGAGCTAACGGAAACACCACTCTCTAGTTACTTGTCACATCCTGGTAAATATTGACATTTTTTTTTAGTTCAACGCCTTTGTCAAGAGACAGGTGAAAACATTTGTTATAATAAACAGCAGCCATTTAAAAGGAAAAAAAGAGGTCGGTGATTCACCGGCAATGTACTTCCCCACAACGAATTAATAAATTAAATGATTAATAGACTCGACAGTATATTTTCAATGTAGAAGGAATTCGAGGTTCTGTCTTGTAAATGAAAACTCAATATTTGGCCAACGTTTCGGAAACTATTTATTTCCTTCTTCAGGGCATCATAATGACTTGGGTGGATATGTGTGGTGAAGATGTTAGTTTGTGTGATGATGTTTGTGTGTGAACACAAACTCACAACACCTTCACCACACACATCCACTCAAGTCATTATAACGCTCTGAAGAAGGAAATAAATAGTTTCCGAAACGTTGGCCAAATATTGACTCATTTACACGACAGAACCTCGAATTCATTCTACATTAATCAATTAAATGTTCGCTCCCCCTCCAAAACCGTACGACGATTTGGGCTAAAAATTAATAGTTGACTTACATTAGGGGCTTATGAATCCTCCTACTAAATTTTGTTAAGCCCCATCCCTGAACCTTCCCTTCCTTTAAGCCGATATCGCTGAATTTTGACAAGTTACGTCCTCATTGGAATACGACTTTAATTTCAATTTTCAACAAATTTCATGTCGATACATTCATTACATTGACAGTTATTGGAGTTTTTGAATTGAGCATCTCATCCCCCCTTCAGTTCTGCAGATTCCGCTGAAAATTAATAAGTTACGTTTTTATGGATTTTTTTTTTCACATATAAAATTTCGTGTCAATTATTACAAAACAACGGCAATTATTATAATTTTTTTGTTAAGCTTCTTCCCTAATCCCCCCTTCCCTTTGGTCGATTTGGCTGGAAAACAATAGGTATCGTCGTTAGAGGGTTTTCTGGAGTCACATATAAAATTTTGTGTCGATAGATTCACTCTATCGGGAGTTATCGTGTTCACCGAATTTTTTCCCCCGTATCTGGAATCTAGAGGTTCAAATTCCGTTGAAAACTTCGAATCAAATTTTTTTCTGATTACATAACTTCCCCTATACTTCGTACAGCTGGGTGATATATGAGTAGGATATCTGAAATTGTGCACGAAGTTGAAAGACAACAAAGAAGACAGTGAGAAGTGAAAGTTAAAGAAGGCTGGAGTGTTGTCTAGTGTGATGTTGCAAGGAGCCTGAGGTTGAACTGACCTTTCGACCAGGTCACTAGACACTCTATCCAGGGTTCATAGATCACTCAATTGTGACACCTACTCTACTCCATCTAAAACAGTCCATCTTAGTGATGTGTCACATCTCCTTGGAGAAAAGAGATCTTATGACTTACATCACCCATGATTACTGTAGACTGAGTTTGCCATTTTTAGGCCGCTGATTTTTTGCCAAAACATATCAAAAAAATATTTTAATTTTTCAATCTAAATGTGAATCCTTACTCATTAAGGCCACATAAGGCTATAGGATAGTTATTTTCTTGTCTACTGATTTCAAGATATTAATTTTGACTTTATTTTCGCACGATTATAATACTTTTATTCTATAGTTATTAAAAAGTAAAAAAAAAATTTTTTTGTCGGTAAATCGCCGACTAGGTACTGCCCCAGCACGAATTAATGCAAATTAACCGTTTACAATATAAATTAAAAATAAATAATTAAAAATTATAGTTCCATAGCCAACGATTTATTTTTTATTTATTTTTACGTGTGATCCTGTTTAGCTAAATTCTTTATAGAAATGTGTTTCTTTTTTAAATAAAAGACTTTCTTGAAAATAACGTTAATGAAGCACATTTGAAAGATTATTCGGAATGTTATTTATTTTCTGAAATTATTTTTATCATTTTCCGGGAGTAAAATAAATTGTTACTATTACAGTATTTATTATTTATAATTTATTATATTTAACTATATAAAACAATATATTTTCAAACTCATGTAACTCGTTGAAAATTGTTACAGAGCGCCGGTAGCTCAGTGGTATGCGTAGTTACTTACTGAGCTCAAGATCGCGGGTCTGAAACCCGGCCGAGAGCCTTAGTTTATTTAATAAGGTAAAAAAATCTTGAGCACGCCGTCCTTCGGATAGGACATTAAGCGATGGTCCGTCAGTGCAATGTCAGGTACTCGTTAAAGTCCCCTCCAATTTTAGGTAACTAAACCTGGGTAAGTAAAATTTAGGAGACTCCCAGAGTTGAGCTAACAGGGAAGGGATTGCATGCTTAGGTCCCTAGGTGTACACAACACTTTTTAACATTTTTCTAGAACTATAAATGATAGACCTTAGTCAAAAATTGATCCAAAGTCAAATATTAACTTTAAAATGTAGGTGAAATGAACACAAACACAAGTAATGGAGTTCAAAACCATTTGAGCACGTCGTTCTTCAGATGAGACGTTAAGCGATGGTTCCATCAGGTACTCGTTAAAGACTCCCAGATAAGTAAAATGGGTTTGCAAAATGTAGGACAGTAGAGTCAGGCTCATGTCCACCAGAGTGACGAAAGAGCGCTCTGGTAGTAGGCGATATGACCTCGTAGTTAAAGCCCGGGCATGAGTCACAATAACTAACGCGTAGAATATCTTCATAATATGGAAGTATTATATCGTTACATTTTCCTGATCTAGTGGAAAGTAAGGTTTTGATCTCATAGGGAGCGCTATTTTTAATGTCTACTGTCGTTGGGAGTTACGGATTTTCCCTAGACACTTCGCGAATTGCTTGAATTCGGCTATTAACGGTAACATGTCTATAAAAAAAAAAGTTTGTTGCTTTATTTCAGTAACTAAATAAGGTCAGCTGTCAGCCCAAATCGATCAACTAAAGATTACCTAGACATGCTCCTATAGGTAGTTCAAACTGCATTTCAAAGGAGAACATTCATTAATCAGGAAACGGAAGGAAATAAACCTTTTTGGAGGGGAGGTGCTTTGTCATGTCAAGCCCGGGCTTCAGATCAAAACAGAATACGGAAATAAACACTGAGATGAGGGCGCCGGTAGCACAGTGGTATGCGTGCTTGTCTTCTGAGCTGAAGATCGTGGGTTCGAAACCCGACCGAGGAGGTCCTTAGTTTATTTTATCTGGGAGGTAAAATAAACTTAAGCATGTCGTCCTTCGGATGGGACGTTAAGCGATGGTCCCGAGCCTGTACTACCTACAGAAAGAATTTTTGAGGATGGAGGGGAGTGGGAGGGGGAGAAGGCGAGCCAAGATGCTTACACATAAAAAAAAAAATAAATAAATAAATTAAAAAACGCAGTAAAGCATCACCGATGAAAGCGGCTACCCTAGACACTACGCCTTGAGGAGAACCAGGTTGTCAACAGCTGACAAAAAAAAACTATAATGATTCATACCGGGGCTTTAACTACGACGAAAGATCGCTCTGGTGGACATGAACCCGACCCTACCTTAAATTTTAATTCACCTAGGGTATATCACAGAAGTGTTTCCCCCAATAGTCAGCATTTGATGTCTACGTGGTTTCTATAAGATCCTAGTTTCTAGAGACATAGACATGAATAGAATGCAGTTGTCCTTGATATCTAGAGTTGCACTCCTAACTGCATAACACAAACGTGTAGTATAGACGCCGGCAGAGTCACGATCACTCAGTCATCTATCTCCACAACTTGGCTCGGTCGCTGTGCATTGAGTTTGCATTTTCGTCACCGTTTCATAAAATTACTACCAATAGTAAGAATTTTTGGGGCGGAGGGGGAGGAGGCGAGCCAAGATGCTAACACATAAAAAAAAATTTTTTACGCAGAAAAGCATTACCGATAAAAGCGGCTACCCTAGACACTCCGCCGTGAGGAGAACCAAGTTGTCAACTTTTGTCTGACATCTTTGAAGTCAGTTAGTGCAACTATGCAACTGCACTCCCCTATCTCCACTTGACAAATGTATATTAAACATTTTTTTATTTTTGTAGACATTTGTTCAAGGAGGTGAATTTGTTTTTTTTTCACTAAACCCCGGGCTTCAACTAGGAGCTCATTTTGCCTACTACCGGAGCGCTCTTTCGTCGCCCAGGAAGACATGAGAGTTCTAATTACTCAACTTTGAGAGTACTCAATGTTACCTTTACTGAGTACCTGAATCCGCACAGGCTTGAAACTGCCGATTAAACACTGTTCCCTTCCGAAGGACGACGTGCTGAGGTGTTTTTATATCCCTAACCGAACCCACAATCTTGAGCACAGTAGACAAGCACGCTAAATCTGAGGTACCAGCGCCCACAATATTTATATTAACAAAATCTATATTGCTAATCCTAGTAAGTTAAACCGAAATTGAAAATTTTTTAGGAAAAATGTAAAGAAAATGTTTAGTTTTTCAGCCTTGAAATATAGGCATGACTGGTCATTAGAATAAATATCTAAATTTTCTCTCTCCATAATACTAGTCATGTTTATGATACCAGGAAGAAAGAAGACTTTCGAATAACTAAACATTGTTCCTCTCTTTGAAAAAGGAATAACTCATTAAAGAATTAACTTTTTTTAATGCCCTTTCCCACTTCCTGAAAGCAATAGACAATAAATAAAATTAAAATTCCATTTGAAAAGTTTATTCAGAGAAAACCTATTCTTGGAAAACCGAATTTTTCCAAAAAATACCAGAGCACTCTTTCGTCGAACACGAACCCGACTCTACTATATTTTGCCTACTCTCCCTAAAATTTAATTCCCCCAGCATAAGGGTCTTTAACGAGTACCTACAACGTACAGGCTCGGAACCATCCGAAGGACGGCGAACTCAAGGGTTTTCCACCTCCCAGAGGCAAGCACTCTACCTTTCTGCTACCTGCGCCTTATTTTTATACCTATTATATTCATTCTATCAAATCATAACCAATTTATTTCCTTATTTATTCATAATAAAACCTTTTTTGCCAGTTTCAGTTTTCTATAATAACCCGGAGGATACGTGTAAAACCATCTTCTTTTAAGGCGAATTTTAGTATCTTCTGAATGAAGTAAATATATATTTCAGGATTAAAAATGCAATCTTAAGAGAATGCAGATCCCGGAGTCCAGCATACTTCGCACAATAAGGAATTATATTTGTAATTCCAAAGTCACACTTCACATACAATACATTACATCTAGAAATGTTCACAGTGGAGGTCCGGTGCGTCCCTTTGTTATGATGACTTTGTCATTACTTTATCATTAATTGAATATTGTGCACAATGTGTACTGCACATGCATTAGAAATGTTCACTATTCTAATCCACTTCCTATGCAATCACTATCACAAAACCCTCCCCGCCTCCATAAGAGGAAGTGGCTTCCAGACTTTCCCACCGACCGCTGAGACTCACAGAGGTGTCCAGATCTCGAGGACACTGTCCTCCACCAGACCACTAGCATGTTACAAGCCAACCATCTAATGGCAGCTTTATTAAACGATAGAAATAATAATAATAAATAAATAATAACAAATTCTATTGAGAATCAAAAATTTGAAAAGATCTTTGCTGACATCGTTCGTCAGGAGAAAGGAGTTTCTTTGGAACCGAGACCAAGTGAAAGTTGTTTAATTTATTGCAATGAACATATCTATGCTATAATTTCGACTCCAATGACTGTTTTCGACCTCCAATTTTTATTATTGATGTGTAAACATCTTAGCTTCTCGGTAGGGGCTATGTCAGACATTCAGAGCGTAAGTCTCGTTGATGTGTCGGACACACAACTCAACTACACACTTCTTTATCAGTGATGTCAGCTGTTTTTGAACATTTCTAAGTTTATGGATGGAAAGTGTGTAATATATTTCGACTATATTTGACTGTTTATATGGTATTTTTAATGTTGTTATATAACAAAATATATAATTTTTCGGTAAGAAACTTTTAGATTAAGATGCTTCGATAGCTGAAATTTGTCATAATAAATAAAATTTGTGGTAAAAGAAAATAATATAGCAGTGTAAATCTAAAAAAAATATAATACATAATATTTAAATATATTTTTATATGATATTATATAAAATAATAACTGCTGAAAATATTGATCAATAAATAATATATTTGCTGTCATATTGTCACAACAAATTATATAATGTGTTTACCCATTTCAGGAGATATCAAATAGCTTATTTCATTTTTAAATGACAAACCTAATTTACAAATGAATACGAATCGAAGCATTTAAACAACACATTTTAAAACTACCATCGACACGGTATTCTCGCGGTATTTAGAGATACTACAATCACAGTTGTATATATCTTATTTTAGCTATCACAAACCTGTAATTTCATGTATAAAAGAAATTGAAAGTTTAATTCCTCATACTACTTTTCTCATTGTAACATTATAAAACAAATTTTAATCAAAATCAGTGCACGTCAGCAAATTATTGAAGCTAAAGCAGATGTTTACACATCAATTCTCGTGAGTACCGCGTCACTCACATACTTGCTTTTTTTTTCTTTTTTTTTTTAATAATGAAGACCTGGCCGAGTCCACTGTACAGTCAGGTTCATGAAAATGACGAAAGAGCGCTCAGGGCATGATGATGATGTCGCAAACAACAACAATAATGAAGACTCCCGAAGAATACTGGGAATCCTGAAATGGCAAGATTTTCGCGTTCTTAATCCCTAGGTTTCCGTCATGTCGGGTTCTGGGATTGGAAAGCTCCATATTTCCATCGTGAGCCCCTTTGTCAATTGACCATGGTTCTCTGTTGGGGGAAATGTTTCAACTTTCCTCCGTCATAATCTTTGGCAAGAGACCGTACAAATTATATCGGAGTGACGGATTTGAAACTTGCGGCAGGAAAAAAAAGTGAAAATCTATGCAGACTATGGGAAGCCGACCTTGTGATCAGGTTGGTTGTGGTTGTGGTGGTCAATTTGCCTCATTGCAAAATACCGGCTGTTCCAAAGTTCGGAAATATCAATATGTTAAGTTCTACTTTTTGGAGGCATTTTTTTAAGGTTTCATTAGAAAGCAAGTCACATGCCCTATCAGTTTCACTAAACATTGCTCTTCTCTTTTTGAAAAACGTATAACTCATAAAGGAATTCGTTTTTTTAATGCCCTTCCCCACTTCTTGAAGTCAATAAATACAATAAAAAAATGTAAACTTTAACTAAAAATTCAATTCAATTCTTTATTAGCCTTTAAGAAATACATCTTTTAACTAAAAATGTTTAGGTTTTAGGAAACTACACGAAAACGGAATTTTATTCTCACTGTTCAAAAAGAATAATATAATCACAATAAAGAATCGTGTTTCATATCCAAAAACATTATTTGATATAAAGCTTTCATTTTTATTTTTTGCCCAGAGTTCCTCCACACCTTAAAGGTCAGTCCAATGTACGTTATTGTTTTATTTATTCATTTATAATTTTTTATTTATTCATTTATAATTGAATTATATATATATTTATATTTATTTTATAGTTACATTGTTTTCTTTTTCTTTTCTATATCTCGCACATTGGGACCTGATGAAGGGACGACAGAACGTCCCGAAATATCCTTGGGATAAAGACACTTACCAAGAGTTTTTAAAAAAAAAGTTATCTTAATGTTTATTAAATTGAAAAAATATATCTACTTATTATAAATGTATCTAATATTAATTTTTTTTTATACTCATATATTTTTAAGTTTTTATTAATTTCATTTTACTTTTTTTTATAGTTTTGTTATTACTACTAATCATACGCGTGTTAGACTCAAATAGTCATAAATCTAATTTATAAGCTGTCTTAATGTATAAATTCTTTTGACGTATCCCATTACCATGTAGTAGTTTAACGGAAATAAATATCAAAAATGAAAAAAAAAAGCTGTTTGTCTATGAACACGATAACGCACAATAGAATGAATATATCAGTATGAAATTGTATATGCGTATCCACAAATCTCTAAGGACGCCAACTAATAATTTTCAGCTAAATCAGTAAAAGAGAAGGGAGGATTTGGGGGGAGGGCTCAACACAAACGTCTCAATAACTGCCGATGTAATGAATGTATCGACACAACATTTTGTATGAGGATTCAGAAGCCAAGATATAAGACAAATTTTGAGTTTTAGTCCAAAAGGTCGACAAGCGAGAGCTAATGCTTAGCTTAAAAGCTCTTTTTTTTTTTTTTTACTTACATAGAGACGGAGTTTTGAAAGAAATTTCATGTTTTTCATAGTCATATTTCAAGGATATCGACCGAAAAGAAGGGAAGGGGGCTCAGCTCAGAAACCCCGAAAACTGCCGATGTCATGAAGTTATCGTCACGAAATTTAGTATTAAAATATTATAATATTATATAAAAATCAATTGAATAATTCGACAGACGACTTATTTTATTATATATATATTAAGTGACATGACATAATCAATTATTACAACTAGCTATTACAGTTGAGTGTGCAATCCCCGATTCTACTAACAACTTTCAATGCTCAACGATATTTATGTCAAGATAAATAGATAATTATCAAACATTTTATAGAACAATTAGATAAAGTTATGGATCCATGTAATTGGTCAAAATTGTAATTATAATTTTATTGCTGCAAAAGATAAGTTTCACTTTAAAATCACATCGCGTTATGTCACTCAAGGCGTGGATAAATGGATATTTGCATTGTATACATGAAATAACGTAGTAATTACGCCAAAAAATGAAATAAAAGTACAGCAAATTGGAAATTAAAAAAAAAACTGTAGAGTCGGTGAATCGCCGAGTATGTACTTCCCCAACCAAATCTCAATATTTGACTTACATAATGGCTACTGAATCTTCATATTAAATGTTGTGTCGATACAGTTATTGGGATTTTTGAGTTAAGCCCCCTCTGATTATCCCTCTCCTCCGGCTGAATCCACTGAAAATTGATAGGTGTCGTCCTTCAAAGGTGCTGGAGACATATAAAATTTCCTGTTGATACCTTCATTCTATCGGGAGTTATCGTGTTAACAGAAACACATATAGTCACATTGTGTTTTTTTTATATATTTGGAATCTGAAGGTAGAAAACATGAAATTCCGTTGAAAACTTTGTATCGAATTTTTGACAGAGTAAATAACTTCCCCTATACTTTGTATATCTGGGGAAGTAAAACTGAAATTTTTGTTTGAAGTGTGTTAAAAAATTGATTGTCTAGATTCGTTACTCCCAGACACGTCTGTTAAACCTGTCTGAAAAATACAAATGGATTATCGAATGAAAGCTATAGAAGCTGAATTTATTTTTTGAAATTTTTGAAGAACAAAATAAGACCTTTGGATCCAAAAATAATACAATAAAATCCGGTTATAACTATATTCAAGGGACCAAGAAAAATACATCGTTCTATCCGGAAATCGTTATATCCGGAACCAAACTGTTAGACCTACATACAAATGTATGGGCTTGTTAGTGAAAAAAAAGGTGTTTTACAATGATCATAACGAGAAAGTTTACATATTTTTATTTACTTTTTACAATTTACATAAAATTGACTTACATACATTAGTAACTGTATACATAAATTATGTATACACATGAGTACATATGTATTAATGTTCCAGAAAAAAATCAATTGTTTTAGTTTGATTGCTTTTTTATAGACATAAATTTTTGCTTACATGGTTATGAAGTTCAAAGGTCACGATCCCTACGGAGGCAAAGGAAAGGCTAATCTGAAACTAGGAATATACGCACTAGAAGGGAAGAAGGGAGTTCGAAGAAAATTCGACAAAGGGGAAATGGTATGTTTGGAAATGGAATGACTCATTGCGCTCGGAAAGAGTAAACAAGAACCGAGTTCAAAACCCTTTTCTATAATGTTCGTATTTTTCATCCGTTCAAAACTCATACTGTTTTACCCAATTATGTATGTATGTGCGTATGTACATAAATATTATATCGTTATAACCGGAATGAAAAAAACAACCTTTTCTTATGTTTTAGATCGTTTTATACGGAATATCGATATACCTAACATCGTTATATCCGGATTTATTTCTTCACATTTAAATAGCAAACCAAACTAGATACGGGTTTTAGATCGTTATATCCGGAAAATCGTTATAAAAGGATTTTACTGTACTTCTGTCTGTTTCTTCAGTCCTTTTTGAAACTTCCAGCTTCGGCAAAAAAAAAAAAATTCAAAATTTCACTAGTTTCAAATGCACTGTGAATGATATTTTCAGAACAGATAGTAGCCAAAGAGGGAGGCGGACAGATGGGACGATAGATAGGAACAACAGCAGGTAAGCTGACTTTTGTTTGTTTGTTTTTGTCCAAGCTAGAAGATAGCAAACAAACAACCTAAGAGGACTAGAGACGCACATAACAACCCCCCCCCCCCCCCCCCCCCCCCTCCATTTGTTTCTCCCCACCCCCCTCTTTCCACAGCCCTATCAACTTTATGTGGGTTGTTCAGAGGCTAATCAGGGAATGGAAACAGGGAAATTTAAAGTTAAAAATTATGAAATTTGAAATATTAATAATAAAGGAAGTATCGTAATTGTGAAAAAAATTGGGATCGAGTTTTCAACGTAAATATAGTTTTCAGCATGAACGTAAGCACGCTAATTCAGAAACAATCGTATAAAAGTCATCACAGAATCACCTCCAATGTAGGTACTTCCCCATAATTATTTAATCAATTAACTTTTCGCCAAAACCAGTCAACTGTTAAATAGGGACTCCTAAATCCTCATACTAAATTTTGTGTCGATAAATTAATTAGATCAGCTGATATCGCTGAAATTTGACAGGTTATGTCCTCATTGATTTTTGACTTCAAATATGAAATTTCATTTCGATACATTCATTACATCGGCAGTTATTTGGGTTTCTGAGTTGAGCCCCCCCCCCCCCCCCCTCATCCTCCTTCCTTTCTGCCAATCCCGCTGAAAATTGATATGTGTTGTCCTTATGGGGTTTTGGTCACACATATAAACTTTCGTGTCGATCCATTCATTCTATCGGCAGTTTGTAGAGTTTTTGTCTTAAGCCTCTCCCCCTCCCCCCTCTTTCCTTTGGTCGATTTAGCTGAAAAACAATAGGTGTCGTCATTAGAGGTTTCTGAATTCAAATATAAAATTTCGTAATTTCCTCTACGTAAGTCAACTTATGACTCTTAGCGAAAACAGTCAACTAGTTTTGAAGGGGAGCGAAAAGTTAATTGAATAATTCGTTGTGGGGAAGTACATTCCTGGTGATTCAGCGACGACTATTTTATATACACAACAGCACCTCGATTTCCCATCAACATTGAAAAGATACTGTCGACTCTCTAACAGTATGTAGCTTACATTAATTGACGGGGTTAGAATCAAAATGGTCTAAGTGACATTTTTAAAACTTTGAAGAAGAATGCATTAAGTTCTTAACTGATTTAAAAAATCTATAATTTATTAAAACAAGAAATATTTTGTCTTCTGAAATTTTTTTTTTTTTTTTGGCTTATGTACGATGCAAATTAGCCATGTAAATGTGTTGTTTATCTAGTTATTTACGACATCCATGGCCCCGGGAGGGAGTTCTATCTACGAAATAAAACTCACTCCCGGACGGGATTCGAACCCGCAAACCATGTTGAGACCATGCTACCAAAGCCCTACGCTCTAGACCGCACGGCCACCATGGCCCCCGTCTTCTGAATTTATGGTGAAAGTTGCTGTTAGCAAACCATAAAATTGAATGAGAATCTTAATTTCAAGGTCACTATTGATATGTTTAAGTTACTTGTTCATGTCACCAAAATGGTATAAGTGATTTGCCACTAGATCTCAGCACTGGCTAGGATTTCACTTGTACAACTTTTTTCCTGAACACAACTATTATTTTTATACCCGATTATGCACTTAACGAAAAATTTTCAAAAATGTCACTTGGACCATTTTAATTCTAACCCCGTAAATTATTATTGGTTAAATAAAGAAGTTGATGTTTTCAATTTTTATTATTGGCAAGTTTGCCAGGAGACTTCAGTTTTTCAATCAGAGTACAAATAAATGATTTTTTTTAAGTATTTAAAATTGAATTTGATTTCAGGGGAAGCACAAGAAGATTATCAGCTGACTGAGAAGTGACATTCATCAGATAAATATTTGTAGATATTTTATTTAGAATAGAAAATGATGTTATATACAAATTGCCTTGCACTTTTATTGTTACTTTAAAACAATTGTGTATATGTTTTGAAATTATGTATATGCTGAAATTATGATATAAATATGTTAGTAAATCGTAAGTTATTATATAAACCGCTATGTATTAAATACTTAATATAGTTTTTATATTTCTGTTTGTTTTATTAATATATGCTTGAGAATCGCGAAGTAACCTCTCTCCCTCTCGACAATCCGAGGGGTCAGAAAAAATGGTTTTAATCTGCGAAAAAAGTTAGGAATACACAGAATGCCTGAAATAAGTTGTTAGATATAAACTAACTCATACGTTATGTTGTACTCGATTATGCACTTGACGAAAAATTTTCAAAAATGTCACTTGGACCATTTTGATTCTAACCCCGATAGAAGATGTGTTCAGTTCCCCTCTTCGCCATCCTCGTCTTCCTAGACAGGGGTCCAGACTTCATTCCTAGTGACTCACACCTCAGAGAGTTGACCTTCACATCTCCCGATCCTAGTATTTATCCATCATCTTTTTTCATTTATTTTTATTTAAACAACAAATGAGTAAGCTGTTTATGTAAACACGAAATGATTACATAATCACAAGAGTTACGAATCATATTTATATTTACCACCAAGCTTATACAAAGGCATGGAAGTCACGACCCAGTATGAAATGATAATAATTTTTTTCATAATTATTATTTTAATTTAATTTTTTTTTTTCAGGCATTCTAAGTAGTATTTGGGAAAATTAATCATGAAAAAGTTTACAACACAACAAAGAATCAAAATCGTGCAATTTTATTTTTGAAAAGGATCATTCGATTATTCTGTATTCATTCGAGCATTGTGCAGCCATTTTAATGTCAGAAATGCTCCCTCGGATAGTTCCTCCCAGTGCCTATTTATCCCTGAGGCAAGTTAGGCAGCCGCATCCGGGCCCCCGAGCTCAGGGAGCCCCAGTACGATCAAAAAAATTAAACAGCGATAAATTGGAAAAAAGAGAGTAAAGAAAAAACAAGGATTTAACAAATGACAAATATGTTCACATTTATTTCAAAATCTACATCATGTTTAAATGTCTATACAACAGAAGACGCACTTGATGATTATGTCGTAGAAATTGTTTTCTTTTTTATGTAGATTCTAGATTTTTCGATGGTTTCTATGATGTTCTATTGAATTTTTCTAGAAACTTCTTGCAATTTTTTGAACATTTCCTGCAACAGTTCCTCCACAGATATCCTCCCTCAGAAACATTAATTTCCTCACTTGATTGAACATTTCCTGCAACAGTTTCTCCACAGATATCCTCCCTCAGAAACATTAATTCCTCACTTGATTGAACATTTCCTGCAACAATTCCTCCACAGATATCCTCCCTCAGAAACATTAATTCCTCACTTGATTGAACATTTCCTGCAACAGTTTCTCCACAGATATCCTCCCTCAGAAACATTAATTCCTCACTTGATTGAACATTTCCTGCAACAGTTTCTCCACAGATATCCTCCCTCAGAAACATTAATTCCTCACTTGATTGAACATTTCCTGCAACAGTTCCTCCACAGATATCCTCCCTCAGAAACATTAATTTCCTCACTTGATTGAACATTTCCTGCAACAGTTCCTCCACAGATATCCTCCCTCAGAAACATTAATTCCTCACTTGATTGAACATTTCCTGCAACAGTTTCTCCACAGATATCCTCATTTAAGAAACATGCTCGAAATCCTTTAAGGTCTGTCGAACCTACGTTTTTTTTTAATCACTATTTTTTTTTTTTTTCATCAAGCTTATTCTATCTCTTGGTTTATTCTTTTATGTATTTTTTGTTTACCCATTATATTACTTCCCCTTTACTTCGAATAGCTGGTAAGTAATAACTGTGAGTCGCAGTAACGGCCCAGATTCCGTCGCCCCAGGCGGCGCTTAGTTTGTCTGTTGCGCAGATCCTGTGACACGTCGAAGATGCTGGTGTTTCCGGGTGGGTTTCTGGTAAATGAGAAGGATTTTCAAAATAAAATATATGTTTATTTACCTTGTTTGTGAGAAGGTAGAAGGTGAGAACTCCAAGGGCCCACCAGTCGACGGAGTGAGTGTAGCCGTCCAAGGAGAAGATCTCAGGCGCTGCAACAACAGAACACAAGCCTATCATATCTACACTCCATATTTTTGGACCATAATGCTCATTAGAAATAATGTAAATATCATAAAGGTAATAATAACTGATGTGATAAACGTGATGTGATCGGCATGAAATTTTATATGTAGTGTAATGTAATAAATGTGCGACTCGTTCCATTTATATTCTTTATAATAAACTAGCAGTAATACCCGGCGTTGCCCGGGGAACTTTGACTTTTCTCCCAATATCACCTATAAGGCTATTCAGTTCCTCGACAGTACATTCATGATGTTATAATTTTCAATTATTCATACTGAATAAGGCTTATAGTCCTTCAACTGTAGTAACGCTAGCTTTGGAGCTAAAACTAATTTATTCAAAAAGATTTCTCATTAATCGTTGCAATGGTTTTCGAGTTACAAAGATTGCGTGAGTGGATGCTGGGATGGACCAGATATTGAGGTACTAATACGCCTATAACCCTCCACAGACGATGAAGAACAAATTAAAAAAAAAATTAATCAAATCCATGAAGCCGTTGGTGAGTTATAGCGGTACAACGCACAGACATTTTCAGCTTTATATATATATGATAATAAATAATAATGTATGGAGTAACCCAAGGGGGCTGGGATCAGGTACGAACTAGTAGAAAAGGACCCTTTTCACCTTCGTCCGTTACCTGCCTAGGAGTAAGCTGACAGGCTACCATTAAGAAGTGACCATATCTGGATAAATCCCGGATATCAGTCCCAAGTCCTTTTTCGGGTTCACATAAATTACTCCCGAGTGTCCATCTAAAATTTGGAAATGTCCAATTTTTTCCAGCTCTTGGAGATGGAAAACTACCCCCTTGTGTTGTCTGGACTATATAAGAGGAAATTGCAAGTGGAGGAGAGTCTAGATGCTATAGTGTGGGGTATGAGATTGTTTGGCGTGCCCTTGTCCCCAGAGGAAGTTTAGTTATGTGATGATTCCTTTAGTCATTGTTATTGTGGATCCTTACCCATGTACTGAAGTGTGCCACACAATGTTCCAGTTTTTTGTCCATATTTTAGCCATTTGGACAGACCGAAGTCTATAAGAAGAAGATGACCCTCTGGGTCCAGCAGGATGTTCTCTGCTTTGAGGTCCCGGTAGATGACACCAGCGTTGTGTAGAAAATCTGTAAGAAAAAATAATTCATTTTGGGAAATATTAATCTATAATACTGTTTCTATTGATTTGTGATCCTTTCCAAAATTATCTGTTCTGGAACTAACCTGGATGGTTCCATTTATGATCTTATATCTATTGGAAAATACCACTGTCATTTTTGTTTAATAATTTTTATTAATTGAACGGTTTATTTTTGTTTCAGCTATACGAAGTACAGGGAAAGTTAGTTATTATGACTCATGCCTGGGCTATAACTATGACGTCATATCGCCTACTACTAGAGCACTCTTTCGTCACTCTGGTGGACATAAGCCCGGCTCTACTGTGGGAGTCCTAAATTTTGCCTACCCTAAATTTTCATTCACTTAGGGTAGGGGTCTTTAACGAGTACCTGACATCGTACAGGCTCGGGACCATCGCTTAACGTCCCATCCGAAGCACCAACTAAGGGCCTCGGCCAGGTTTCGAACTCAGAAGGCAAGCACGCGTACCACTGAGCTACCTGCGCCTTCTACAGGGGAAGTTATTCTGTGTCTGTGAACTAGATAATTCCCGATAGAATGAATGTATCGATACGAATTTTTATATGTGAATCCAGACCTTTTTAACGTCGACACCTATTGATTTTCAGCTAAATTGATCAAATGAAAAGGGGGATTAGGGGGAAGACTTAGCACAAAAACTCTAATAACCACCGTTGTAATCAAATGTATCGACATGAAATTTCATATTTGAAGTCAAAAACCAATCAGGACATAACCTGACAAATTTCAGCGATATTGGCCAAAAAAAAGGGATGTTCAGAAGAGGAGACAATTCAAAAACCTTAATAACTGCCAATGTGATAAAATTAATGACACGTGATTCAGTATGAGGATTTAGGAGCCCTTATGTAAGTCAACTGTTGAATATTAGCGCAATCCGTCGCCTACTTGTGGAGGGGGAACGAAAATTTAATTGATTAATTTATTTGTTCTGGGGAAGTATATAGCCGGTGATTCCCCGACGACTTTTTTATTTAAATTTTCAGTCTTTCTGCAATGTTTTGAGATATTTTAGTGTTTTTATAGCAGAGGAAATAATATTATATAGTTTTAAAATAATTCGTTTTTATGGAAGTATTATATCATTAAGACAATTGTATGATCGAGTGTTCCAGATTTGTTGAAAACAATAAACAGGTTATCGAGTATTTTTCTATGAAAGTTACGAAAATATTTGTCGAGGAAAACTTCATAATTTTTGTCACTTGGATCCGAGAGGCTTGCTGATATAGACAGGAAGAACGTCCATCTCTCTGGTCCGCCTCCGCTGCTGGTCAGTGCTAGAGATGGTGGGCCTTCGCCTCGTTCTAGGTCTCCATTAGTTAGGAAGGCTGAGGGTTTGGCGGGGGTGTTTCTGAGTGGCCCAGGATTAGTTAAACATTATCTGAGCTTTTTTTTTTTTTTTTTTTTCTCAATTTATGTATAGCAAACTTTTATTGATTTTTAGTTAGTTATTGCGACTCATGCCCAGGCTTTAACTACGAGGTCATATCGCCTACTACCAGAGCGCACCTTTATCGGGAGTCCTACATTTTTATTCTCCAAGGCTTAGGAGTCTTTAACGAGTACCTGACATCGCACAAGCTCGGGACCGTCGCTCATGGTCCCATCCGAAGGACGGCGTGCTAAAGGTCTTTTCACCGTTCAGATAAAAAACTTAAGAGCTTCGGTTGGGTTTTGAACCCGCGATCTTGAATTCAGTAAGCAAGCCCGCGTACAGATTTAGCATTAGCGTGATTTTCAGTTTTATCCATTTATTTGTTCTTATTCATTCTGAGACTTTCCATTATTTTGTACAATTTTTGTTTATCTTTTTACTGTATGTTATTTACATCATTTTCTACTCTGTTCCATGTACTGTTATCGTTTCTCACGCTATCATCAAATTTACTAATTGTATATATCGATTGTAGTTTTTCATTAAAATAAAAATATATATATATGAAGGAATCTAAAATATACCACTGTAGTATAGCAAAAATATTTTTCCTATACATTACAGATAATTTAGTTAATTACTATGTACATCTACACATAGTACAAATAATTATTTTCATCACTATATATATATATATATATATATATATATATATATATATATATATATATATATATATATATATATCTATAGGCTATAAGGAGGGCGCCGCCGGTTTTGATTTCAAGATTGCAGTTTCGAAACCCGACCGAAGCTCTTAAGTTTTTTATCTGGGAAGTGAAAAAACCTTGAGCATGCCGTCCTTCGGATGGGACATTAAGCAATGGTCCCAAGGCTGTACGATGTCAGGTACTTGTTAAAGACTGAATAAACCTGGATGGGGAGTGTGGAGTGTGGATCTCATAGTGTGGAGTCGGGCTCATGAGCGATGAAAGAGCGCACTGGTAGTAGGCGATATGACCTCGTTGTTAAAGCTCTGGCAAGAGTCTTAATAACTAACTATAAGGTGCACTGATATCAATGTTCAGTGAGACTTGCAGTTAATATTTCTGTACTAAGAGATAACAAATTATTTTTCTTTATTTCTGTGTTTTCATACTAAAGCCCAATCACCATCAACATTTTTTTTTTTTCAAATTTCAGACATCGTATCACGAACTGAACTTTCTTCATGAATTATGAAACTAGATTTTTTAAAATGAATAAAGCTTTAGATACTTGCTGAGATATTCAATGTTGATGTTTGACAACTAAATCGATATTTTTCCTATCAGTATTTTATTTCAACATCGAAGTTTCCTGTGGACAAACCTTACGCAAATATCATTCATTTGTTAGTGTAAAAAAGTGAGCCATAGTTTACTAAAGCGACAAATGCACTCAGGATCTAATGGACGTAGATGAACGCTGTATAGCTTAAATTATACAGAGGGCGCCGGTAGCTCAAAGGTAGAGTGCTAACCTACTGATATCAAGATCGCGGGTTCAAAACCCAGCCGAGGTCATCAGTTTTTTTTTTATCTAAAAGGTGAAAATCATGACAGTCCTCTGGATGGGACGTTAATCGCTGGAGTTATGGTGATCACAGACATACCCCACTCCTACCAATCCTAGGTGAATCCAGGAATTTAGGATTCCCACTGTAGAGTCGGGCTCACGTCCACCGAAACGACGTTAAAGCCCGGGCATGAGTCATAATTAACAAACTATACCTTAAATTAAGGTAAAAATGTAAAAAAAACACTAAACAGTGACCGGAACAACCCGTAAAATAACCTAGTTTTGTACCACGTTTCCTTGAATAACTAAGGAACAACTCATTTTGTCGAATAACAACTCGGAATAAACATGGTAAAAAATACAATTCTGTGTCAATTGGTTAAAAAACACTTTCCTGTGCAAAGAAAAATGAGCTCACAACTCTATTTTGAAGTTGAATGAACCTTGGGAATCCCTGTTATTGGAGGGATCTTCATGACTGAACAAGAAAATTAAATTTTTGATGAAATAACTTCTTTCGTAATGGTCGGGACGACCATTATGGACGGCTATAGTTCAGGTAGTAATTCTATATCTCATTTGAAACGTGATGAAAAAAATTAAATGTTGAAATAGTTGAAAGCAAACAAACTCGGGTTGGATTATGCATTAGTTATTGACATGGTAAACATTGACCTCAAATCAGGATAAACGATGGCTATCAAAACAACGGAATGTTGAGGGCGCCGGTAGCTCAGTGGTATGCGTGCTTATCTTCTGAGCTCAAGAGCGTGGGTTCGAAACCCGACCGAGGCCCTTAGTTTATTTTATCTAAGCACGCCGTCCTTCCGATGGGACGTTGAGCGATGGTCCCGAGCCTGTAGATATCAGATATTCGTTGAAGACCCCTGCCCTAGGTGAATAAAAATTTAGTGTAGGCCAAATTTAGCGGGCTCATGTCCACCGAGTGACGAAAGAGCGCTCTGGTAGTAGGCGATATGACCTCGTAGTTAAAGCCCGGGCATGAGTCATAAAACCTAACCTAACAACAGAATGTTCGATACTGTACCAGTTTCTCGAAATCGCCGAAGTGTCTCCTCAAGAATACTATTTATTAGGTATTCTTCGATAAGAATAGGGCCTTGCATTCGCTCTCACAGCCTTATTCGCATTTCCTTCTGTAAAACTGTCGAAATGCATATTCTTCACTGGAGCATCATAGAGGCATGATGCAAAATATTTACTCCGGTTGTTGAAATAAGACTGAATATCAGACAATTAAGGAAAGTAATCGTGAACGTGTTTTGACATGAATAATAGTGATTTGAGGTCAACGTTTTCAGTTTAGCCATTACCTAATTGTCATAATCTAAGGATCGTTTGTCTTCTTTCAACTCTTAATAACAATATCTCAATATTCTATCAGTTAGTTTTAGTTCCGAGTAAGGTTGGAACACTAACTGAACTATGGCCAAGACAACCACAACGAAAGAAGACCCTCCAAAAACAATGATTTCCGAATTCTGAAACTTCAAAAGCTATTTGTCATTGTCGGACCAATCCTGCGTACACTATACACTGCTTATATCCCTGCCCATCCTAGAATTATCCTCCCTGCCATCCTTGCTCCAGATCCTGAGCGTTCCTAAGACAGAAAAAAGCATCTAGATGAGATCTCCAGACGGTGTGAGCTATGGAGAATTAAGATGAACGATGGTAAATGTGTTCAAGTTATCTTCACACTTCGAAGGCAAAATCGTCCACCTGAATCTATGAACAATGCTCTCATTCCAAGCTCTAACAAAGTGCGGTATCTTGGGACGTACTTAAACAGCAGACTAACGTGGAACCCCCACTCAAGACTCTCAGACTTACAAGAACTCAATAGACAGTATGGTCTTTTAAGATGACTAGTTGGTTCAATGTCTAAGCTATCTGTTAGAAATGAGACTATCTACCTATTGTACAGAAAGGTAATTTTAACTAATGGATACAGAATGTAATTCTCTACAACTTAAATCTCGAAGTTTTCCTCCCAAAAATAAATTGTTTTTGAGTTACTCAAGAAAACTTGATATGAAACGTTGATTTCCAAGTTTTTATAAGATTACTTCTGAACTGAGTTCGAGGTGGAAGGATTTGCAATTCAGTTATGGCCGGTCACTTTCCTGTATTGACTTTTTCTTTACAGATACAAAACGTTCGTCTTCGTTCATGAGCAAATGCTGTGTTTAGCATTTCTGCAAACTTTACGCAGCTCTGCATTCCTCCATGGACTTTTTTAATTACCTGATCTTGTATTGTTTTGATTTTTTATTATGTGGTTACTCTTAGGGAACATAATTCCCAGAATAAAAATTATTTTTCATTTAATCTCAAATGAAATGTTGATAAGAAAAATATTTTTTTTTATGAATTCTGGTGAAATTGTCACCACTATTCAATATTAATTTTCATGCAAACATAAATATTTTGGAATATAGTTTTTATAATGAAATTTTTACATTATCTCTCGTATATATTCTTTTAATCTAATCTTTTGATAAGCCTGTTTGCCCTTAAGTTAAACACAGAAATCAATAATACTGAATAGATTTACCCTTCCTTCAATCATCTTTGCACATAGAATAAAAATATTGAGAATAAAAAAAACAAATATTTCAGTTACAATTTTAAATGTATTTACTATATTAAATTTTTTAAAAAATAAGTGAAGCATTGCAATTTTTAAGCGAAATGTTAAATAAATGCTGAAATTCTACAAAACCACCACCGAAGTTACATAGTGCACAAACAATTAAAGCTTTAATTAAATAGCACAAAACATTCTACAGTAAGATGAAAAAATGATCTATTACTAAACATGGAAATTTGGAAAACTCAGGAATCTAGTTGACAATAATATCGTAGAAGGAAAAATACAGGAACCTTAATCAGGAAAACTTGCAGCTTCAAGTCTAATTTTGTAGGAGGGACAAAAAACATTATTTAGGTAGCAGAGGCAGCATGCTATCTACTCATTATCCCGTGTTCGAAACATTTTTTTTTTGGTCTGAAAATAAAACCTTGAGCTCGCCGTCCTTCGGCCCAAAAAACTTTGCGTTGTCGCACCTAGCCTAGGTAGGTAACTAAATCTGGATAAACATTAGAATTTATTTTGTCAAGTCGGCCTCTCATTTTTACCAGAGTAAAGAAAAAGCGCTCTGGTTGTACGCAATATGACCTCTTAGTTACAAGCTCAGGCATGACAAAAATAAACAAGATTCATTAGTTATCATGCCCGGGCTTTAACTATGAGGTCATATCGCCTAAATGAGCCCGACTCTACTATGGGAGTCCTAAAGTTTGCCTACCCTAAATTTTAATTCACCTAGGATAGGGGTCTTTAATGAGTACCTACCTGACATTGTACAAGCTCGGGATCATCGCTTAACGTCCCATCCGAAGGACGGTGTACTCAAGGTTGTTTCATCTCCCATCATTCATTATATTCCAAAGAAGGGATTTTTCCATGACAGATGGACTTAAATTGTCAATTTCTAGAACATTCAGCAAGATTTTTGCTAATTGAAGAATGTTATGCAAAAAAAAAAAATAAAAAAATGTATATAAACTACAGAAGAAGAAGAACGTAGGAGTTACACTTCGTAAATCTCTGAGGGTCACTTCGTGTCTATTCAATGTCTGATCTTTTCCCTCTAGGATGTCTATGATCTTCTGTGTATAACCATATATATGTATATATACTTTCTGTTATTGCTACCATACATTATATATATATTTTGTGAAATAGATATTTAAAAAAAAAAAAGTTTTCTTTATTTTTTATTCTGTGCATCAGTTGTACCTTGTGAGAAACACATTAAGCAGATTCATGATGCATAACTTATGAATGAAAGCATAATGCATTAGTAAGATTTTGTTAATTTGATGCTAGAAAACACCTTCTTGTGCAGACTTTGTTAGTGCATCGCTAGGATTATTTAGTTAACTTCATAAAAAATGACCTCAACTTTGTAGAACTGAAATAAAACCGTTCGTAACAATTCCACGCTCAAATATACTGACCTCGCAAATTGGCCTACTCCTTGAAGGTAATTCCCAATTCTAACTAACTTCTTTGTTTGTTTTTGTGTGCTCATGCCCGGGCTTCAACTACGAAGTCTTACCGCCTACTACCAGAGCGCTGTTTCGTTGTTCTAGTGAACATGAGCCCGGCACTACAGCAGTCTTATATTTTTGGTTAGGGTGGTTCTTTAACAAGTACCTGACATCACAAAGGCTCGCGACCATCGCTCAACGTCCCAATCCAGATTTTAAAAAAACAAAAACTTAAGACTTAACTCTTATTTTCATCATTCAAAATAGTTTTTGGATAAAAATTTCACATTTTATGTATCAAAATAGAAATGAAAACGAAGGTTCTCAATGAGAAAAATGTGTCAACCCTGAAAAAAACAACATTATAAATACGTAATTCCATTTTCTAGTGTTTACACGAAACCTTCATCATTTTAAATAATTTAACGTCATATGAAGGTGTATTTGGAACATAAATTATTGTTTTTTGAAATTAAAAATTAATCCAAAACATTAACAATCAGTTTCTTTTGTTCTCTCGTAATATTTGCAAAACAGGAGTTACGGAATTTAATAATATTACTATAACACAAACATTTATTTTAATCTTAAAAATGTACTCAAGGGCACCTGTAGCTCAGAAGTAGCATGCTAGCCAACTGAGCACAAAATCGCAGGTTCGAAACCTGGCTGAGGTGTTCTTAGGTTTTTTAACTAGGAGGTGAAAGAATCTTGGGAACGTTAAGCGATGGTCCAGGTATACAATGTCAGGTATTTGTTAAAGACCCCTCCTACCCTAGGTGAGGTAGGCAAAATTTAGGACTCCCATAGTAGAGTCAGGCTCATGTTCACCAGAGTGACGAAAGAGCGCTCTGGTAGTAGGCGATATGACCTCGTAGTTAAAGCCCGGGCATGAGTCATAACAATTAACTTAAAAATGTATTAATAATGATTTAACAAGTTGGTGAAACCTGTGACTACAGCGGTTAGAGCCCTATATAGCTCTGTAGTTCTATAGCTATGTAGCTCTCACCGCTGTAGCATATAAGAAAATAACTACATAAATATTTGAAAAATGTATTTATTATTCTAGTAAAATATAAACTTTCATTTAAAATGTAATATATTCTTAAAATATTTTCATATATATTTTTCTCTTTCAAAATATGTATATACATTTTTTATCACAGTATTTGAAAAAATATATCACTGTTGGACGGAATATCACAGACTTGAGTTCATTTTCTTGAGTTCACTTCTTTCTTACAGGAATATTATTATTTTTTTACTTTGCCTTCTCAACTCAAACCTATAACATTTAAGAAAAAAAATATATTATGTACAAAAACTATATAAACTTTGAATACAGAAAATATTTATAATTTATACAAAAATTGTGAACATCCTCCCAGATAGCAAAAATGTATTATTTTTGGATTGTTTTTGAATTTTGAAAAGTAAATTCAGAAAGTTTTTGGATATGTTGTCCTATTTTTGTTTTTGAAATGTGCACATCAAATAAGACAAATTTTTGACCAAATTAATATTAATATTTGACAATAGGAAGAGCAAACGTAAAAAAATAATAATAAAATAAATACTTTTTTAGGGCAAAATGGGCGAGTTCTAGAATTCCACCAATCAGCTAGCAAAAGAAATAGAGATCTGACCAATATTTTAATAATTTTATAGTAAAATTTACAGATTAAATTTGTGTTTTATTACTTAACCTGAAGTTGATTGAAGTTGATCACGTGCGATATCCGGTCAAATAATAAAAAAACTTATTCTCCCCCTCTTTTCTCCACACCCGCGTCATCAGTTATTTTAAATTCACAGAAATCCAAATCCTATTCTTGAATAAGCAGAATATTCAGCGTAGTATATTCAGCTACTTTCTCGTAATGATGGAACTAACAGACAGTCGTTATACACGATTTCCAGTGTACAATGAAGTGGGTAAAGCAAACTTTCAATATAGTACTAAAATGTAATTTTTAAAATTCCAAATTTACCAGAAGCATGCAAAAAGCAGATGTTGACCAACCACCACCATGTTAGTTTACTGTAAATCTAGAATCCCAGGATCTTCCAAATGAAGAATATCGCAACAGAGTGTGTTACAGCAGGAACAACCAATCAGATACCATTTATCGTTATTACACATTTACCAACAACATCCAAACCTTTATACCTGATAGCTGATTGGCACTTTTGCTGTAAAAAATAATTTATGGTTTCCAGATTTACTTTGTGAAGCTCCATTCTAGCAATAGATAATTAAAATACACAATTTTGTTCGTCAAACTTCACTAAATTGTTATATAATTCAAGAGTTCTGCCTATATAAATAAAAACTTTTTTACTGTTACCTTCACTTTATTAGATTTCTTATTATTATATTTATTATTATCTCGTAAATATCTGTTTATTAGAATGTATAGGGTAACAAAAACAAGGGATTCCCCGTCACTACCTAAAACCCCCTCCATAACGGTACCTTCTACCGCGTCAACCAATTCTGTCAGTTTGTAAATGACTCTTGACAAGGCGAAACCAGTCGAGTATTTAAGAATATAGTGGAGTTTGACGAAAAAATTGTGTATTTTTAATTACCTATTCCTTTTGCTGTAACTTCACTTAATCTTGATAAAGGTACTAGACACAAAGTGAAGTAAGCTTAAGCATCATAACAGTGATTGATAGTGTAAAGTAACAACGAAAATGTGCGATATTTTGGTGGAAATGAACTACAGAGCATTACTAAAGCCAGGATTATTAGACTAGAGACGATTTCAAGTTGCAATCATCAACACTTTCAACTTTGTACCTAAACGAAGTTTAATGAAAGAAAACTTTTTCGCCGAAAAATTAAGTGTAAATAAAAAATAAAACAATTACGAATGTGGTATTGCTTCGAAAGCCAATTTGAATTTTTTCATTTTATTTACAAGAAAGGCTATGAATTGTAAAAAAATTCCACTATAATAAATCCACAAATAAATAATATACATAATATGTGATAGTAAGATGTTGTGGGACGAGATTTCTAATAGAAATAAAAGACGTTGTCTTCCCACTGTTTTATTTTACACCAGAACCGGTTTTCAACACAACAGCGTCATCATCAGTGGTTCATCCCACCGACACAGCACAGCTGTTAGAAGACAACTGGCCCAATTGTCTTCTAACCGCTGTGCTGTGTGGGTGGGATGAACTACTGATGATGACGCTGTTGCGTCGTAAACCGTTTCTGGTGTAAAATAAAACAGTGGGAAGACAACGTCTTTTATTTCTATTAATATCCATAAATCCACTATAAACGATGAACAGAGTGGCACATAAGCCACATAGAAGTTTGTTTAAAATTTCAATAAAAATTGTTGATTATTACTTCTTTTCCCCAGCTATACGAAGTAGAGAGGAAGTTATCTAATTGAGCAGAAATTCGATATCGACTTTTTACCGAAATTATATCTTATCCAAACCCGTGATTCCCAAAATGAAAAACAAATTTTTTTTTTGTCTATGTGAGAGGTTTTGAACACTATGATTCCCAATAGAATGGATGTATCGATTTTCAGCCAAATCGGCCAAAGGGAACGGGGGGATTAGGGGGAGGCTTAACACAAAAACTGTAATAACTACCGTTGTAGTAAATGTATTGACACGAATTTCATATGTATATTCAAAGCCCCATAAGGATGTCACCAATTAATTTTCTCCGGAATCAGCCGAAAGGGAGGGGGAAACAGATCGGGGCTCTACTCAAAAATTCCCATAACTGCCGATGAAACGAATGTATCGACATGAAATTTTATATTTAAATTCAAAACCCCATACGGTTGGCACCTATTAATTTCCCGCGAAATCGGTCAAAAGGAAAGCATGGACCAGAGAAGGTGGGCTCGACTCACAAAACCCTAATAACTGCGGATGTAATGAATGTATCGACACAAAATATAGTATGAGGATTCAGAAGCCACTCTGTAAGTCAAATGTTGAGTTTTAGCTATGGAGGGAGAGCGTTAACTTAATTGATTAATTCGTACCCGTAAAAAGCACTCAGTCCCAGTGAAGTCGATCTGACAATTTAAAAAATTCCCCTTACGCAAATCTCCAGGTTATGACTTGATAACCGCTGAGATACTACGACAGCTATCGAGAAAAGGACTAATATACTTGACGAACCTATACAACTCAGTATTACGGCTATATTACTATCCGCTTGTTTGAAAGATATCAATAGTAAGGATGATTCTCAAACCAGGGAATTCGGCTTGTCTTTACTCCACACCTCGTCCCTATATGTTAAATATAATTTAAAATAAATTACTTTATTTAAACGATTAATTACTTATAAACAATAGTTTTATTAAAAATTATGTGCACTTTGTCAATTTTCTTCAATCTTTATTTATCTTTATTGTACTACATATTCAACATTCGCAGGAAGTTACAAGAACGTTACGCGAATGTCAAGGGCCTATTGTAATCACAAACTGAATACTTATTGTAATGTGTAACTACATAAAATGGCGAACCTAGGGCTGAAGCGAGTTGTGCCACATAGACGCGAACCAACTCTTCGGGAAAGTTTCCATATTTGAGACACATCTCGAACAGATCTCCACCATCCAGGTAGTCGCTCACTGTAAACACAAACAATAAGACAGTAAATAGTAAATAGAGCTAAGAAGAGAAAACATATGATGCAGTGAGTGACTAAGCGGTACACTTCGAACACCCTGGACCCTGGTTTGTAGTTAGTTATTGTGACTCACGCCAGGACTTTATCTACGAGATCATATCGCCTACTACCAGATCCCGACTCTACTATGGGAGTCTTCAACTGTACCTACAAAGAATTAGTTATCTATCTGAGGTAAGGGGTCTTTAACGAGTACCTGACATCGAACAGGCTCAGGACCAGTGCTTTACGTCCAATCCGAAGAATGGTGCAAAGGCCTCGGCCGGTATTTTGTTAAATTCGAAACACTCCAAAAAAATTCATTTCAAATTCTAGACCAGAGTTGGAGAAGACTAACTCAACTAAAAAAAAATATTATGATTAAAACTCCAACCATCAATCATGATTAACGACTGAAAATTTGGTTAAAACTAAATTGAATTATTAAATTATTCAGTTGCTCGAGAAAAAAAAGATGATATAATCAAAATAAAATTAGTTTTCAGTTTTTGACTAACGTTATTCAACTCATTTAGTTGTGACGAGTTTGGGTTTCAAGCTACGAGGTCAAATCGCCACAACCACAGCGCACTTTCTTCGCTCTGAGTAACATGACAACTAAATGTTTAATCAATAAGTCAACTAAATAACTATGGAATATCAATTTGTAACAATGGATACAAATTTACATTAAATATGGTGTACTACCGTAAGCGATAATTGAAGGGGGCGATAGAATATCTACTAAACACCTAAATTTATTAACAAAATGTGATCGTTATATAAATAATATAGTTGGTTTAAAAAAAGTGTATAAGTAAAATTATTAAGTAAAGAATATTATAAATTAAACTTAATTTATTTGGTTACTTTAATATTTTTAATTGCTTAAAAGAAGTAAGACAATAGAATATACATTCCAGGGAGCTTTCAATGTGTTTAATAATTTCAAAGACAATTCTAAGAACCGCCGAGGACATATATATCGCACCCCTGCTTCAAAAGTGCCACAACTCAAAAATTCGGTTTTTTTAGTTAAGACTGCCATTCGACTTGGTTTTTAAGTTTATACCAATCACCTAAAGCGCCAGATAATGCACTGAAAATTTAGCCGCTAGGTAACAGTTGTGTCGTTTTTTATGTTTGCACTCATTAGTCTTTGTTAGGCAACAAAAGGTCCACAACTCAAAAAACCGAGATTTATAGTTGAAAACTTGGAAAATCTGCAGGACTACAATCTATCGTAAATTATACCCATAGTTTTGCTTGGTGACGTCACTAGATCAACTAAAATTTACCTAACCCAGCTGGAAGCTGTTTTTCGCATTTCCTGAAAAACTGAGTTTTTTGAGTTGTGGCACTTTTGAAGCAAGGGTGCGATATATTTATACACAATATTCCAAAAAAGGACTTTGTTTTATATTCTTAAAATAATTCTATTTACCAATAAATAAGAGCCTTTTATTCTGCCAGTAGATCGGGCTGTTTATAATGAAGGGATGATGGCCACACATAGATTGAATCTTCACTTCCTCCTTAACCTGGCTAACGTTGTTCTCACCAATCACCTGAAAATATTTCATTATTTAATGTTTAATAATAAAATGATCGTATGTTACTTCTAAGGTTTCTCTGGGATACTTGATGATCCAGTATTACCGGAAAATCTTCCCAGTGGAACCTGAAGAAGAGACGTGAAATTTACCCAAAATAACTCCGCGGAAAAAGTGGACAGCAAGGAATGAATTATCGAAAATAAACGACATCAAGAATCACAAAATTACGTTTTCGCTCTCCCACCAACTGGCGAAATTCGGCTGTAAACCCTAAACCGCTTGAGATAGAGCAAAACAATGTTATGTTCTTATTTAAATCCATAAAAGGAACAAACATGTTTCATCAAAATCTGAGACCATGGGTGTCGTACCCCGGTTTAACTCAATATTTCACTAACATATAAATTCTGTATCGATATATTCATTATATCGGCAGTTATTGGGTTTTTTTCATTTGAGTCCCCCCCCCCCCCCCCCCCCCTTCGGTTAATTCCACTGAAAATTAATAAGAGTCCTCCTTATAGCTTTGAATTTACATATGTAATTTCGTGTGAATAAATTCAATACAATGGCAATTATTAAAGTATTTGTGTTAGCCTCCCCCCTAATTCCTCCCTTTCTTTGGTCGATTTGGCTAAAAATCAGTGGGTGTAGTTCTTACAGGGTTCTGGATACACGTCGAGAAATTCATTCTATCGGGAGTTATCGTGTTCACAGACAGACAGATCTTTTTTTTTCATTTTTGTAGAATCAAGGGTCGAAAAACAGGAAATTCCGTTGAAAACTCAGCATCGAATTTCTGATTGAATACATAACTACCCCTCTACTTCGTACAACACTATTTTGTTTACTGTGCCCAGATATCACCATTTCATACTACTTATGTGAAATTATAATTACATTTCTCCTCTAAAAGTATAAATAATATCAAGTGAAATGAGAGTTTTATGAGCAACTAATGACTTGAGGACTTAACAGTCAGAATATGTTATACCTTTGACTTATGGAGAACTTTCATAGCACCATACTGCTGTGTCTCATGGTGTACCACTCTGTACACCTTCCCGAAAGCTCCTCCAGAAATTATGTTGATCACCTGGAAATAAAAAGAAAATTTATAAATAATTCCGTTTATTATTTAAATAAATAAGTCTTATGGGCGATATACATGCTGTCCTGTTGAGCGCCCTCATCGCTTTCGACAATATTTGCTAGTACTATTGCGATCAGATAGCAGAGCGATATTCGGATCGCCGAAAGATATTTTAATTGACACTATGCATTTTCTGGGGGGTCTGCTCGGCTGGTTCACTGGCAACTGATTGGAGATGGAGAAAAATATCGATAGTTAACCAAATTGCCTCTTGACATCTCTAGGGGAGAGAGAATTGGGAGCAAACTGAAATCACCCAGCAACTTAAATAAAGAGCTGTCACACCGATTGCTTCATAAAGGCTGACTCAATAGCCTCCTTAAGGTACAAGGTTTCTTTCTCCTTGGGATCCTTCTCGCAAGATTTTATATTTATTTGGAATTCTAGATATTAAACCAATCTAGGGCTTAAGTGATTAGTATATTTGTATGATGGCCCAGCTTAAATCAACAATTATTGCGTAACGTCCTATCCGAAGGACGGCGTGTTCCAGGTTTTTCCACCTCCCAGATAAAAACCGAAGGGCCTCGACCGGGTTTCGAACCCGCGATCTTCAGATCAGTAAGCAAGCGTACATACCATTGAGCTACCGGCGCCCTCTTTTTAATTATATTGATCATATTCTTTATGCAAAACATATTTTACGAGTCGACCTCTCTCCTTAAACTTTTAATCAAGACTAAATACCATGATCAATATAAGAAACAAATTGATTACAATCAAGATCAGAAAATAAATTATAGATATTGATGAGTTTTTCCCGAAATGTCTATTTGCTAGGTTGTAAAAACCAAAAAATAAATTCTGGAAAAAAATAAAGCTGTAATATATATAATTATAAATTCTTTATCTCCTTACACAACTAAAAAGTGATAATTTATTTGTCTATAATTTAAATAATTAATTGAACTGACTGCCCCCGGGTTCGAACTGTGTACCCCAATGTTATTAAGTTAGTGTACATCTCCTGAGCTATGATGCCTGTCCTTGCTCCCAAATGTATCAAAGCCATGCCACTCTAGCCCTCATTACCGACCATATTACATGATTTGAGGAGTTTGGAGCCAGAGCGGACCAACTGGTTGAAACTGAACAGGTAGAAAATGGCAATTGAAAATTGAGTACATTTTGTTTATCTCCATAAATGGGCCCCAAATATTTATTTATATTTGAAATTTTAGAATAGTATTGATGAGTGATCCCTTTTTGTGTTCTATAAAGTTTTTGAAGGCCGTATGATCCATTGTGACTTTGAAAATATATGCACAAAATACTTGTGGACTAAACTTAAAGTGCTGCTATCTATCACTGAAGTGAAGAAACTAAGTGATCCACACTGGTTTTGAAAAAGGGAACCTATGCCAACATCAGGATGTTAATAACTCATTTTCCGAAAAATTGTGGGTTGGTCCGCTCTGGCTCCAAACTCCTCATTTGTGGGTTGGTCCGCTCTGACTCCAAACTCCTCATTTGTGGGTTGGTCCGCTCTGGCTCCAAACTCCTCGTTTGTGGGTTGGTCCGCTCTGGCTCCAAACTCCTCGTTTGTGGGTTGGTCCGCTCTGGCTCCAAACTCCTCATTTGTGGGTTGGTCCGCTCTGGCTCCAAACTCCTCGTTTGTGGGTTGGTCCGCTCTGGCTCCAAACTCCTCATTTGTGGGTTGGTCCGCTCTGGCTCCAAACTCCTCGTTTGTGGGTTGGTCCGCTCTGGCTCCAAACTCCTCGTTTGTGGGTTGGTCCGCTCTGGCTCCAAACTCCTCGTTTGTGGGTTGGTCCGCTCTGGCTCCAAACTCCTCATTTGTGGGTTGGTCCGCTCTGGCTCCAAACTCCTCATTTGTGGGTTGGTCCGCTCTGGCTCCAAACTCCTCATTTGTGGGTTGGTCCGCTCTGGCTCCAAACTCCTCATTTGTGGGTTGGTCCGCTCTGGCTCCAAGCTCCTCATTTGTGGGTTGGTCCGCTCTGGCTCCAAACTCCTCATTTGTGGGTTGGTCCGCTCTGGCTCCAAACTCCTCATTTGTGGGTTGGTCCGCTCTGGCTCCAAACTTCTCGTTTGTGGGTTGGTCCGCTCTGGCTCCAAACTCCTCGTTTGTGGGTTGGTCCGCTCTGGCTCCAAACTCCTCATTTGTGGGTTGGTCCGCTCTGGCTCCAAACTCCTCGTTTGTGGGTTGGTCCGCTCTGGCTCCAAACTCCTCGTTTGTGGGTTGGTCCGCTCTGGCTCCAAACTCATCAATTGTGGGTTGGTCCGCTCTGGCTCCAAACTCCTCGTTTGTGGGTTGGTCCGCTCTGGCTCCAAACTCCTCAATTGTGGGTTGGTCCGCTCTGGCTCCAAACTCCTCGTTTGTGGGTTGGTCCGCTCTGGCTCCAAACTCCTCATTTGTGGGTTGGTCCGCTCTGGCTCCAAACTCCTCGTTTGTGGGTTGGTCCGCTCTGGCTCCAAACTCCACATTTGTGGGTTGGTCCGCTCTGGCTCCAAACTCCTCGTTTGTGGGTTGGTCCGCTCTGGCTCCAAACTCCTCGTTTGTGGGTTGGTCCGCTCTGGCTCCAAACTCCTCATTTGTGGGTTGGTCCGCTCTGGCTCCAAACTCCTCGTTTGTGGGTTGGTCCGCTCTGGCTCCAAACTCCTCATTTGTGGGTTGGTCCGCTCTGGCTCCAAACTCCTCGTTTGTGGGTTGGTCCGCTCTGGCTCCAAACTCCTCGTTTTATCATAGTTATAATTTATGTTATACTTGACTAATTTAAATGAAACAAAATTTATTTTTTGAAATATTGTCAATTCCACTAAAGATATTTATAAAAATACAACTACCAGTTTCGGCCTCACACCATCGTCAGGTCTAGTTATGAACTAAGTTAGTTTGCAGTTTATTTATTTCTAATTGTTCTAAGGTATCAAGTAGCCTGCTTTTAGAGCAACAATGGAGATATTTTATGCCTGTAGATGGGTCAAAAGTGTGGCTATTGTCGATAATGTGAGTCGCGAATGTAGAACCGAGGCTGCCGTTATAAACAGTACAAGGATAGTTTCACCATTTTTAAAGTGTATCTTTGTTACATATTTATATTAGGACGTTTTGAGATAGAGGCAGCGTTTCCCCCCTCCAAAACGCAAACGAAAAATCGTAACATTCTTGACTGCATACTTGTGCTGTATTTACAAGATATTTAGATAACGTGCAAATACTGCCTTATATTTCTTACTTTAGTTATCATAAGTCCATCGTGTTATGCGTTACACACGAAAATTATGTTCCATCATCAGAGTCGAATGTACAAAACACTTAAATTTATTAAATTATCAATAAGTTAATGAATATCATGTTTATAATAATATCTTTCGGGGCAATATCTATAAGGTAATAAATAAATGTAACCTCAACTGTAAATAAAAGTTGTTAGCAACATATTATATGATTAAAAAAATTTCCTGAGTGAAATTATTTCCTACCCATATTAATAAAAATTGTTAAAATAAAAATATAGGCTATTAGCACAAAGAGAAACTGAAACTAGAAGAGTTGGGTATGGAAGTTACACTTCAAACTGTAATAACTGCACTTTTTTTTTTTTTTAATTAGCTTAAGCATGCGAAACTATTTTATTACAAAAATACAAGAGAGCGTACTCGTCTGGATGTTAATGGAGCGTTTCTAGGAGTTATATGAAAGAATACTTCTCCTAATATGAGATTCATTTTATTTTTTTGTTAATTTTCAATGTGCTAATTACGATTTTTACTATTCTCAGAAATATAAATATATTTCCATAAGCTGCAAGTAATATTTTATGACAGTTTCCCTTATAATAATTTGAGATTGGGCTCATACACTGTTGGGCATATTCGTTTTAACCATTGATTAAATTGCAAGAATACTTTGAACCACAACCTCTACAAAATAATAAATAAGAATAAAATATAATAATTACCTCATAGTCGTGTTCTCTAACAGAATCAATTTTAAATTCTGGTAAAAATATTGCTTCAGTAAAACTAACAGGCCAAGCAGTTTTAACACATTGAAACGGATCTTCAAGAGTCGTCTGTCGCCATCTGTTTTCATAATTTAAAACTTGAATAATACAATTTTATGAAAGGTTTATAATTTTTGAAGAGATATAATTTATATATTACACTTACGTCTTTCGTGATATTCGAGACCATGGTCTTGAAACACTGCTTGTCGATCGTACAGTAGAACTACCAATGGAATGGCCTCTCAATTTTTCTGCGAGACTAGACAGAGAGAACTGAAAACAAACAAGAAATTGTATAACAACATTTATAATATTGTATGTATACATTAAAAAAACCAAGAAAATAAAAAAAAGCTTACTTCACTAGCGTAATGTTTTCTAAGATAAGAAAAAGATCTAAATTTTTTAGAAAAACTAATTTTTGACCTATTTTCAGAACTCATGGACAATTAAGCATTATATATAAAACAACAAACTTAATTCAAATAAGAAAACGTAATAAAAATATAATAAGGTACATATTCCTTCACACCGAAGAAAGGTTAACAAAACAAAAACAGTTGAAGGGCGAGTTCCAATATTCAGCGTTGAGTTACAGAGGTAAACCCTATAAGAGGTCAAATTTAAAAACAAGATAACTGGGCATGTTTTGTTATATTAAGTATGTTAATCATTTATGACATTAAATAATGTTTTGCTGGATTATTTAATACTACCCTGATAATGAATTGTACAAATGACAATTTAAAATTACCACAGCTTTTGGTTTAACGAACAAGTGAATCCTCGAACTTGACCATTCGTCAAGCGAACATCGATTTATCGATAGCTCTGTCTCATTAAAATTATTATTTAAACTTCTCACTTTTGTTTTCATTAAATTAAAGTTTCCAAAAATGCGAATATAGAGTATGTTGGTTTCCTTGGGGAGGGGAATCCTCACTTCTTCATTTGACGTTGAATTGGATAATAATCCTAAGGCGTCTTTGATGCAGAGAAGTTTTTGTTAATATTTAGAATAAACAAATAGCCTTCTCCCGAATTTTTAAAGTTCATGGATTTTAACTTTTTCTATTCCATGGAGGTCAAATGTTCTTTGTTGCATTAATGCTAACAGTCTGATCCATGCTAGTCCAAGAGCGTATCCATTTCATAAGGTTTTATTTTTCATTCACATTTTCATAATCAGAGTTCATATTTTTATACACTTAACCAATAAATGCACTTGAGTTTATGCACTTAATTACATAAATAAAATGTTCATTACTACTATTATGCTATTTTTCTGTTTGTCCCCAAGTAGGTTCTTGAGAAATATTCTGTGGAACATGGATTGTCTTATGTATTATGCATCTGTTTGAAGCGATGGTAGGCGGTGAAAATCTCAGATCATCATCTATCTAATAAATATTTCTGCTTTCATTTCTTCTATCTACATTCAAATACTAAAACATTATTATATTTGTTTTAAATAAGATTACCACAAATGTAACAAGTTTGCTGCCTGAATAAATAAAGCGCATTGCCATTGGCGATCCTTTTCAACATTTTTTCTCAAATTAATTCAAGTCACATAAACCTTCATTTCAGTACACTAAAAATGCTTTAAATACTTCTCATTTCGTTTTTATTTACAGTTTATAAACAGTTAAATGTATATAAATAGTAGCTGGAATAATGAATTTATGAAGCCCATTTTGAAAAAGAAATTTTGTGAAATGATTTTGAGTTTAAAAAAATATATAATGGCCAATGATGATATGATTAAAAGAAAAAAAAAATGTCAACCAGGAGATCATGATTTTTTTATAGGGTAAAGTTCTGTTTAAGCACATGAAGGAAAGGAAATCTTGAACATAAGCTATAGAAAATATTTTTTTTTTCTTGTTGATATACAATTTTGCTAACTCTAAATTTGACATAATTGAAAAATAAAAACTAATACATTTTCAAAGCACTTGTTTATATCGCAGGCATTTTTTTTTTTTTTTTACAATAATACTATAGTACATAGGAGAATTTGTTCCTCAGAAATTTGGGTGAACAGAAATTAAATTCTACAACCAATAAAAACTGTTATAATAACGAGATCTTCCAGTGTTGCGTCCTGGTAACATAATATTCAGTGCACAGAACAAACAATTCTTCATAAAAACTGACAATAGAATATACCATAACGCCCGCAATATAAAAAAAAAAACAGTTTATTGTTAATTGTTAAATTATTCACATTTACTTTGTTTATTATAACAAACTCAGGCTTATAAGCCTAATGGATAAAAAAATATTAAACTAAACATCATACATAGATATACTTTTGTGTATAAATAAAGTCTATATTACGAATAACTTTTTTATAAAAAGTACTATTAAAAAACATATTATATCTACCAAAGTAGTGAAATATTTATTTTTCTTGTGTATTTTAGTACAGTAGCATGGTTTCTAGTTTGGTTAGTTATTACGACTCATGCCCGGGCTTTAACTGCAAGGTCATATCGCCTACTACCAGTGCAGTCTTTCGTCGCTCTAGTGGACATGAGCCCGACTCTACATTAGGAGTTCTAAATATTGCACACACTTAATTTTTATTCATCTAGGATAGGGATCTTCAACGAGTATTTGACGTCGTACAGGTTCCATTGCTTAACGTCCCATCCGAAGGATGGCGTGTTCAAGATGGCTCAGTAATCAAACACGCATACCACTGAGCTGCCCTCTGGTTTCTACATTTGAAATGTAGTTTCTTTATAAATAGTTTTATTTTCTAGTTAATATTATGTTTTAAAAATTTTATATTTTTATGTTCAAATATGTTTTGTGAACTCTAAACGTGTAAAAATAAAACCAAAAGTAAAAAATATGTGATGTGGCTGTTACCAACCACGCTTACAGATCAACACACCACACCAAATCACTTCTACTTTCAAAATTTTACAGGGGACCTTGAAATGTGAAAATCCGTTGAAACCTCAATCTCGGATTTTCGCACGATTACAATACTATTAGATATAAGAAAGTAAAAAAAAATATTTTGATCTCCAGCTCGTGTCATGATTATGGAGTATTGTGACAAGAGCCGAAGGCACAATATTGTGCCAACACGCGAGTGAGAAAAATTCTATCATATTACAAAAACGTTATTCAAAAGGTCAAATAATGGTTATTAGTTCTATTTTTTACAAATTTAGTTTAAATAAAAAATTATAATTATTGGAACATAAAAATATAAACCTTACATTTCAATGAAGTAGAATTGATATTATATGTGAGCTCCAGTTCGCGGGTTCGAAAAACCGGCCGAGGCCCTTAGTTTTTTTATCTCCCAGACTTAAGCACGCCGTTCTTCGGAGCCTACTCGTTTAAGACACCTATTCTAAGTGAATAAAATTTCGGGTAGGCAAAATTTAGGACCTCTATAGTAGAGTCTGGCTCATGCTCACTAAATCGCTTTGGTAGTAGGCAATATGACCTTTTGTAGACAATCAATACATATTGATCTTATCGGCCATTTTACGATTTTTCTAGATAATGAACATTATTGTCAATTTTACAAAAACGTTTTTGATGAAAATTTAATTCATTTTGATGAAAATACTACAGGAAACCACTAAAAGGCGTGATTTATGAAAACGTTAACCACACTCGTGAGCGAAACTACGAAATTATTTCTATTATTATTTAAATTATACAGAAATTATATATTTGTAAATTCGTGAACATGAAGCCAAAGTATAGTTTTAATAAAAAAACATATATCTCTGGTGTTTAGGTAAAAGGGCTTAAGTCAGAATAAGTGTTGTGATCCAAAGGACAAGTGCATTTAAATATTTTTACCAAATGTAACTCAATGTTGGAATATTTTATTTTGTTTATATTTAATAATTTTATTGAAATAATATAAATGTGTTTTACCTGAGTTGCAGGAACTTTTCAACTCTTCAGAAATTCCCCTACTAAAATTCAGATTTGCTGACTTAAGCCCTTTTGCCTAAACACCCGATATATACGCTAAGGTAACACAATATATGTATCTTGTCCCACAGGGAATGTTATGTAATTATTATAAAATTTGAAGTTGCTTTTTATTTTTTTTTCAAGATCCAAATAAACCATAACTGAAAGTGTCTGTAAATATGTATGTATATATTCCGTCGTTCAAAATTAATGGATAGATTTCAACAAAATTTCACATTTGACTTTGGTATAAATCTCTGTTAGCAGCAGCAACTTAATACAAGGCGCAAACTGTTGTTAAGAAACGTTTTTAACGCTAAACTACAATGCACGCCGCTTAATGTAATCACGGTTAATATTATCAACCGTTTATTGTGATCAAACTGGCTTGCAACAGGCCCATGCAATACCAATGCATTGAAATTTTTCCGTTTATTGTTATCAATATTTCCTTTATTGTAACGGGGAATTATTTATTAGTTGGTTGCTCTAAAAAATGACAAAAAAACAGCTATTTCTGTTGTGATCATCTCCGACCTAGTTCTTTGTTTCTTTTTCTGGGAAGCGAAAAGACTGGAGCTAAAGTAAACATCCGCTTCTCCCACCACAGCAGTCAGAGCTCAGTCTGTTTATGTATTATCAATCGTTAAGTCTTTAGTGCAAACTCCAATTGTTTTGTGAAATTAAAGCGTTCGGAATTAAATAAACGAAAAAAAGATTGAAACGTCATGATCTCAGCTCTTCAGAGTAATTAAACATCTTAAGATCGTATGATCGCCTTTCTACGGATAAAACAATTTTTAGATTGTACATACAACATATTATGCATAACTACTGTACATATGTACCTAATAAACATTGTTTTTATATACATAATTTTGTTTTATTTTTGACTCCCCTGGTGCCTTTTGCTTATTGTTATCACTCAGTTAATGTGATCGCTTTGTCAGGATCCCAAAGTGATCACATTAAGCAGCGTGCATTGTATTCAAATTTTTAAGTTACAGAGATGAAAATCACAGCTTTAGTGTTCATCTGGATTAACATTTTAAAAGTGACCGAACCTTTCCAAGTTCAGAATATTTTAACGTTGAAAACCGGGGTGTATTCCATTATTAAACACAAAACAAGTAGATGGATTACAAATTTATATGGCGAGCAACTGTGAACCCCACTATTTATATGTTAAAATTTTTAAACATTGAATAAACAGCCAACATAAAATGTGTATTTTGATGTAAATGTCCTTTGAACCTGGTGCAATTTTTGATCATGTTTTTTTTTTTTCATATTCTAGTCTTAACTGTCTACGGTACAAATAAAAAAGATACATACACAGTGTACCAAGTAAGTTGAACTTATATTTTAAAGCAGCGGTTACCAATTTACCACTTATGGTTACCTTCCCTCTGTTACAAATGGAATTGTTTATTTTACATGTCAGCTATACGGAATTATGTAATCGTTCAAAATTACCACGTTGAGAATCTATTTTCTATTAATATAAAAATTAAATCTGTCTGTGTCTCTGAATATGTTAACTTCCGTTAGAATAAATATATCAACAAGAAATTTTATATGTGAAGGGACGACACTTAATAATTTTCGTCGGAATTCGCAGAAGGGAAGGAAGAGGATCAGTGCGGGCTCAACCCAAAATGCAATCCATCAAAATTCAGTGATACCAACCGAATAATAATTGTCAACAATAAAATTCAGTTGCTTTGTTTTCATTGTCAAAACTTGTTTTGTTTTTTAGACCACCGCGCCTGATTTATAGAGGCGAAAAGTTAATTGATTAATTCGTACTGGAGAAGAACATTGACGGTGATTCACCACTCACCAATTCAAGTAGATGATCACCGAAAAAAAAATAGAGAATTATACTTTATAAATTCTGATAAAAAAAAAGTAAAACATTAACCACCAACTTCATTTTTCGAATTAAATTTTTTTTCTGGAATTGTATTTTTTTTTTTTCGAAAACAAGTGTTATATTCAGTGAATGTTGAACTCAATTGTTATATTCTGAGCAGAAATAACGCAAACATCCTTCATTATATTTATTGTTTATTTTTCAATTATTACAAACTGTGGATATGAATTCCTAGTTAACAAACAGTGAGATACGTTTGTATGTAGAGTAATAAGGGTGTTGTATGTGTTAAATTTATAGTAGTGTCGTAGGTGAATCATTGGCAAGGTACTTCTCCACAACGAATTAATCAATTAACTTTTCGCTCACCCTCCTACACCAGTTGAACGTTTGCGCTAATATTCAAATGTTAACTTACACAGGTGCTCCTAAACTCACAAACTAAATTTTGTGTCGATAAGTTCATTACATCGACCGTCATCAGGGTTTTTGAATTGACCCAACTCCCCTGAAATTTAACAGGTTATTTCCTCATTGGGTTTTGCCTATAAATATGAAATTTCGTGTCGATATATTCATTATATCGGCTTTTATTGGGATTTTTGAGTGGTGTCCCTTTTCTGATCCCTCAATTCCCTTCTACCGATTCTGTTCAAAATTAATGGGTGTCGGCCCTTTTTGTGTCGATAATTTCATTCAATCGGGAGTTATCGTGTTCCTGGACATTTGTTTTTCCACATTTGCAATACAAAGTTCGAAAAATATGAAATTCCATTGAAAACGCTGAATCGAATTTTTGACCGATTAGATACTTCCCATATATTTCATACAGCTGGTGAAGTACAAAAATCAGATGCTTGATGTCTTTCAAGTCATTTAATCGAGTGGTGCGCGCAAAAAAAAAAAAAAAAATGGCAACCGCTGTTTTAATGTAATTGTATTATTGATAAAGTAATAATTTTTATGTAACATGTACAAATTATAGTTCCCCTCTTACAGAGAAAATGAGGACTACTTACAATTTTGACCTTAATAGAAAATTTGAGAGCTGATAAACTCAGTGCCGCTTTTCTTATTGGTTCCTGGGCTTAAGTGAGCCCCCAGGCCCGGATCAAAGCCAGCTTTGAGGCCCATCTTCTCTATTGTGATAACCTCCTTTTTAATAATTTAATTTGGATAAGGAACTTAATATTTTATTTACTTACACCACTTGAGTAATGATGAAGAATGAAAATTTATGTATGTTTTTTTCATGTGTGGGGCCCCTGGTCCATACGTAAAAGCGGCACTGGATGTACTAGAAAGATTGTCTTCATGTCCCTGGATAGTCTCCTTGGAAACTTGCCGGTAGGAGGAACTGGAGGTTCAGTCGAAATTATGGAATGAGATCTCTGCCCAAGTCGACTATCCAGAGACAAATATTAAAATAAACAAATCAGGTAACATTAAAAATTTGTTTAATTATATAAATATTATTCTAAACAAACATAATATTACAAAGAGATAAACTGTAAATTTCCGATAAAAATATACAATTAACAATTAAAAATAATGTTTTTGTTACATTAAACTAAAAGTGATCTCCAATTCTAAACTCATTAATTGAATAATATGTATATATTTTTAAATACATTTATTTACAATTTTTCATGGTATATTTATGTACAAATTTTACCACCTGTCAAAACGAGGGCCTCCCCGCGAGAAATGCCTGTAGTTAGGTCTGAATTGGTTCCGGGGAGGATACCACTTGGGTGGCGGGGGCGGGGGTGGCGGGCGGTAGAACTGCTGGGGTGGCCCCTGTGGGGCGTAGCCTCCCTGTGGGAGTCGAGGAAACTGGCCAGGCCAGCCAGGGGGTGCCGGAGGCGGTGGGGGCAGGTTGGACACCGGCATTGGAGGGGCTGGCGGCATCTTGTGGGTGGGTGATGGCAAGAAACCCTCCCCCCCATTCCGCACCCCTCTCATCATCTCGCTGTTCTCTGGAGGCGATGGGCCGCTTTTTGAATGGGGTGGGCCATTCTTCGGAGGTGGCTCAGACAATCGCGGCGGATGGTCACGGTCAGGATTGTTGAAGTACTGAGGATGGTTTTGCTTCACCACTTCCTTTGGGGGATGCGGCACAGTTACCACATTGTGCGGGGGCGCGATGGGCTCTATCGGTTCCAGGATCCGGCCCTCGTCCGTCCGTAGGCACTCGACAATCTTCTCATCTTCGTCACTCATCTCCATGTCCACGTTCTCCACGTTGTCTTGAGTTGGGGCTTCCTCCGGGAGGGATCTGTAGTCGGTGTCGTCGGGGCCCCAATTGGAGCCTGACGTCTCCGTCAGACTGATCAGGTTCCTGTGATCCACGTCCTTCTTGGCGTACCGCATGTCATTGTCCTGAACAGGACCGTCGAAAGGAAGAGAGAATGGCGCTTTGCCGTGGAAGGGGAGAGAAAACGGAGGCTTGTCGTCAAAAGGAGGTGGAAATGGCGGCTTTTCGTCAAAAGGACGTGAAAATGGCGGCTTTTCGTTGAAAAGAGGTGGTGGAAACGTTGCCTTTTCGTCGAAAGAAAGCGAGAATGGAGGTTTTTCATCAAAGGACAGTGAGAATGGGGGTTTCTCTTCGAATGGGGTGGGTGAGGCCGGAGAGAGATGATCCCAGGTTGTGTCCCGGTCGTTCCAGAACTTGGGTCCGAAGGAGTCCTGTTCTGTCTTCGGTGGTGGCGGTACGGGGGGTGGGGCGGGGCTGCCGGGGATAAGGGTCTGAAGAAGGGCGGAAAGCGCTAACGGCGGCTTCCTGTCTGCCCCGCTGATCACTTCTATCTTGTTGCCTTCAAGAGGGGCCATGAAAGAATCATTAGTCGGGACGGAGTGCAAGAACGCAGGAGGCAGCACATTTTCCATCTTCTTCTCCTCTTGAAATACATCAGAACGAAAATCTGTTAAAAAGTCACACGCCATTGAGTTTTTCAAAAAAGAAGCATCGTTCAAAAAACTCGCTGAGGAGGCATCAGGTGGTAGGAAAGAATTGATCTGACTTGGTTGGGAATGAGTGTTTGGCTGAGAGTAGTTGTTGGAGGGGATCTCCGGGTTGTAGAACTGTTTGGGCTTTGGAGGAACGTACACGTCCCCGATAGGCTCAATCTGTGAGATGTTGCCGTAGGGAGAGCTACCGTCCTGGACGAAGGTGCTGTCCGGACTCACTGTCTCTTTGGGTTCCGGAGACGGGGAAGGAGCGTTGATGTCCGGCGAAGGAATCGGACTTGGCATCGTTTCGATCTTCTCCTCCAACTTACGCTTCACACCCCGCACCCTCGAGGCGAAACACTTGTACGCATTCACAACCACTTTGGCCTCGTGATATTCCTTATCGTAATACTGTTCCCCTGTCTCCAGAAGATCAATAAGCCCTGTCCTTTCTTTGATTTCTGCCTCCAGAGCCTCAACATACGCTTTTATTTTACCAACATTTTCTTCAAACTCAACAGCAACGTCTTCCCCATGAGATCGATGTTTAAGCGTATTCCTTAAAGCTGTTGCATTAGTAATTTCGCTCACTTTGAGCTTGCTTTCATTCAATATTTTCAGTATTTCATCGGTGTCATCCTCAAGCAATTTACAGCTACGTATTCGAGAGTATAAAGTCGAAGGCTGAAACTCCGTCAGATCAATTCGACTAGCACTCTTATGTCCATGACTCAACAAACCACTCAAATCAACTAAAAAACCCTCATCGTAAATTCCTCTTTCATCCCAAATTTTGAATAAACGTAATATCTTATTGCGAACACTTTCTTCTCTGACCATGGTGGTGGCTTTCTGCAATGCTGGAGCGAACGAGTCGACAAAAGGTAGAGATTTGCGCCGACTGTACTGAATTACATCATTGGCCAAATAGAAGAGCAGTAACCTATGTTCTGTCTTGACTCTCTTGAGGACGTTCAGCCAGGTCGCCACGATCTTCCCGTGGTGTTCCTGGTGAACCAGACACCAGTTGGACAAAGAGGCTATGCTGTCATGGGTATCTTTCAGATATAACAATTTCTGTTCAAAAGTTGACTCACTAAATGTACCCATGTTTGAATTTTAAAATTTTAATTCATAACGGCAAAAAAATACATAAATTTTCTTTCTAGATCCCGTGATAATGAAAACAAATACATTAACATTAAAAATCTATTAAAATAAAATGAAAAAAAAAAAAAAAAATTAATACATACCGCGTAAAATCAACCTATTTCAACACCAAGTAAAACACAAAATAATCTTGAATATATTAAATAAATTTAAAAATAAATAAATTTCATCCTTTAGTTGACGAGAATCACATCAACTTTTTTGGACTTTTTGAGATTCAGGAACTCCGGACGGTGCCTTCTGTGAAAATTTAAATTTCCAGGTAGTCGCAATCTTCAAAAATATTATACAGATAAGCACTCTGTTTCCTTTCTCAAAAAGAAATAGTTCATAAATAAAGTCAAAACACAAATTAAAGGAGAATGTTACATTAGCACTCTCTCAATTTCTCTCGAGAAATAGTCAAACCTAAACAGACGAATGTTTGTATTGAAGCAATCATTATACAAATAATAACAATAAATTAATGAGTTTATAAGCAAAAAACACTATTTTTTTCCTTGCTTAAAATAAGTAACAACTGTAAGTCTCTAAAGAACATTTAAACTACGATTTTTCAAAAACTTTTGATAAACAACAACTTAAAACTTTGTCTAACCTTATACTGTGAGGTTGTGTTTAGAATTGAACCCAACTATCGATACTTTCAAAATATTTCTTATATCGAAGAGGTTTTTTATGAAAAATGTTTATTTTTTAATGAATTTTAATGATATCAATTAAAGAAGAGCAACAAAACTGATAATGATTTAGCAAAACTCAAATATTGATAGTTATCAGCTGTACACAATGCTTATCTCTTTTCCCTTCACAACTTTTTTCAGACAACAAAATAACATAGCACAAGCATTCTCTTTTTCTCACGTAGAAAATCCAAAGAACCACAACAATTAATACTGATTTATTACAAAATATTGTTGATCTTCATTCACAAAATTAAAGAAACGTTATTAAATTTTCCTTATATCGATGTCTACGATGACTCGATAGTATTTCTTTTGTGTTAGGAGGAAGAATAGTCACCGCATTAAAAAATCCTATTTCACCAGAAATAATGCATTTTTATCATGACATTGCCACCCAGAAGACGCACCTCTCGGGACGATAGAATTTGTCTATTTGCATAATATTCAAATAAACCTGATCTATGTATGCAACGTGTAGGCTAACTAACAGTATATAATACTTCCTTTTTATATGCGTTGAATGAATAGTTTGTCTGATCAAAATAAGACCTGAATTCTGTATAATGTTTGAATTAATAGTAATAATTAAAAAATATATTATTATCTTGTAATCTAGGTTTACTGAACTTGAGTTGAAAATAAAACCTCCTTGGCCAAAAAATGAGAAGGTTATAGCGGGTTATAGAAAGAAGGTTTTGTTTATTTTCCATTTATTCCTCATTATTTATTTCACCGAGCCATTCTAATGGAAAATTTTGCGAAAGACAGTGATGATCTTAAAGAATCAAAAACTGCCATTCGGAATCTAGCCGGAATTCAAAAAATGAAATTGGAAAAATTGATGAAAAATCCTGTAAGCTTACATCAATACATTATTAATAATTCAAATCTTATTGTAATAATTTAAGATAATGTAATAAATCATCTATTTGTATTCCCCATTTAGAAATAAAACAATATTATTGTTTTCTTTTTCCTAGGATAAACCAGTAATTATACCCGATAGACAGAGAGAGAAAAAACTGCCTCATGTACCTGATTTTGTAAGGAATGTAATGGGTTCGAGTGCTGGCGCAGGAAGTGGTGAATTTCATGTTTACAGACATTTGAGAAGGAAAGAATATGCCAGGCAAAAGATAATACATGAAAAAAGTGAAAAGGTATTGTATTTTGTTTTATATAATAATAAATTTTGTTGTCGTTCCATCCAGTGAAGGTTCTTAACAAATCCCTGGATGCACCCTTCAAAGTGTCTGTGTGTCTGTGGACAATGTGGATTGGCGCGATGATCGAGTTTGTTGTGAAAATTCTGATAGCGAGTCCTGATAACAGAGGGTACAAATTGGATGTTAAGGTCATTATGCAATGTGGCGCACTGTAGTAACGTTGTATAGATGATTTTTTGGGTTTGAAATTAGAGTTAATAAAAAGTTATTTGGTTAAAAAAATGATAATTTCACGACTCACATGATATCGGGAGGTTCTCGCGTCCCATCCTCAAGTCACAATGTGCGAAAAAAAAGAAAGAAAACAACATTACAATAACAATTATAAAATATAAATAAATAAATGAAATGGTAATAAAAAAATATAACAAGAAATATAAATTAGTATATAAATAATAAAAATAATGATTAAAACGTAGATTCGAATGACCTTAAAGGAGGATACATATCTATGAAGAAACATTGCCAAAAAAATTAAAGCTATGTTTTTTAATATAAAATACTATTTTTTTATTATGGTTGTTTCACTATTTTTGAACAATGAGAAAAAAATTATTTTCCGAATAGAAGGATTCCTCTAACATAAACGTTTTTAGTTTACATTTTCTTAGTGTTTTTTTTGCCTTCAATTTAATTATTTCTAGGTTTTTTTCTGGAGGGGAGCGTAGAAGTGATTTATTATGTTCTCGGGACAGTTTTAGAAGTGATTTATTATGTTCTCGGAATAGTTTTAAAAATATAAGTTGTCAGTAAAACTCTATTTTAGTTGACAAGTATTCGAATGGGACGACACGTTGTTCGCATAAAGGGGGCTCCACACGCAACGGGAAAACCGAAGGCATGCCTCGAGGCGCCGGGCCTTGAGGCGAACCTCTATGTGTGGATGGAGAATTCTGTTGAGGTATTCCTGCGGATCTTACGTCTGGAGGCCGGAAATTTCAATACAAAATCTCATTCGTTTTGCCTCAAGGCCGATCGGACCGTGTGGAGGGGTGGGAGGTAGGCCTCGAGGCGATTCAGTTGTACTCTAGTTGTGTGTTAGAAGAGGACGTGTTTGATTAAATCCAGTTTTCACGTAAAATCATGGCCCGTGCAAAACAAAATCAAGAGGAATTGATAGCTCTGTTAAGAGAATAGAATAACTCATTAATGATATTTATTATTTTATTTAGTAATTACACCCTGTAGATAGCTAAATGGAAAACTAATAACATTCATTCAATTACACTTGTATTAATTGGGATAAAAAACATTTTCCTCCGAATGAGATTGTTATTAATTAATTAGGCACATTAATTAATGACAGCGCAAACATTTTTATTTACTGCCTAGACAAACAGTTTACTATCATAAAAATATTAATTAATTGCCGTTAATATAGTTACTTTGCCAAGGTACTGCACCTTCGTTTGCACTTTCCTTTTTTGTAACCAGTCTTTAGTCCACAACTTTCGCTTCACTTTTTTTTTATTACTTTTGATAGCTAACAATAAACCAACAACAGCAAGAGCATCATCTGTTGACGCCATTGCGCGAACACACAAACTGGAGTGCCTTAAGGCTGGCCTTCGGATATTCCGTAGTGTGTGGAGACCCCCCACTATTTAGGTTCGCCTCAAGGCCCGGCGCCTCGAGGCATGCCTTCGGTTTTTCCGTTGCGTGTGGAGCCCCCTTAATACTCGTACATACCTCCGAATAGCAGTTGCCTCCAACTCAGAGGATGATATTAAATATCGTGTTGTACATTTTTCTTATGTTCTTTATTATATGGAACTTGATTAGTAATTGAAGTATTTTTTTTTACAGAATGTGCTTGATGAAGACTATCAAAAAAAATTGGAAGAACATAAAAAAGCTGCAGAAGATAAAACAGCGAAGAAACGAGCCAAAAGACTGAAAAAGAAACAACAATTAAAAAGGAAAAAAATAGATTGTTCAAATAAGACAAACAAAAAAAATGAATCTTCTCAAAATAGTGAGTCGTCTGATGAAGATGAGAAAAGTGATGATGAAAAAATATCAGTAGGGGAGAATAAAGCTGATGGAGAGGATAAAGACAATAGGGAAGATGAAGAAAAGTCAACTTCACCGCATCAAAATAATAGCGGTGATGAAGAGAAACTAAATTCACCGCATCAAAACAGTAGTGAAGATGAAGAAGCGAACGTCATCACATCAAAACAATAGTGAAGATGAAGAAGCGAACGTCATCGCATCAAAACAGTAGCAGCGATGAAGCTAACTTCCCTTTCCTTATTTAAATCTGATTTTTTACTGATCTACTAGTATTAAACATTATTCTGAACGATTTATTTCTCCGGAAACTTTGGATGTTTAACCCGGGTCCGAGCAAAAACATTTAAAATACTGCTTCTCATTCCTGAAGTCTACGAAGCTATTCTTCAACTCTGCTAAGAGCACAGTGCAGTGTTCCTTCCGCTAAGATTTTATTCAACTTTGCATGTCTATATAGAATATATATATATAATTATTTACTTGCTCTAAGACCCTACAAACTGTTACTAAGACTACTAGACAAAGGTTCTAAATTAACTGTGAAAATAAAACTACTTATGAACTTGAAAGAAATAAAACTTGTTTATTTATGATATTGTCTAATTTCACCAACTATATTTACATGGGAGTACTTTCGGTATTTCTACCATCCTCAGCCAAAAGCATAAGAGATAAGACTGCTGACTAGAGTCTTATCTCTTATGCTTTTGGCTGAGGATGATAGAAATACCGAAAGTACTCTCATGTAAATATAGTTGGTGAAATTAGACAATATCATAAATAAACAAGTTTTATTTCTTTCAAGTTCATTTGAATTATTTCACAATATCTCTGCAATAATGTCAGTTTTCAAAACTACTTATATTCATCGCAATGTTGGAACCGGTGTGTGGACTTACGTAGTTGAACTCTGGATTTCTGCCAAGGTTTCCAATCTTCAGTGTATCCAATCCCTTCAATCCAAAATCCTTTGTACAATAGCCAATTCTCCATACTGACCTCAGCATTCCCCCCAACTCACTGAAGTGGCTAAATCCATGTACAAACAGTTATTTTCCTCCCTGAGTTCCAATAGTAATCCTCTAGTTCGTGTCCTACATTGTGCCACACTTCCCCCACGACATCTTAAGCGCCTATAGCCTGCAGACCTCCTTAGAAGCTACAGTGACAGTGAGCTATAAATGAGTGTAACTCAGTGCCTAGGGACTGTCACCACTGGGTGATTTCTCCTCTTGACAATGCCATTTTTTCTCCTTTAGCAAATTCGCTTGTTGTACATATTATTTATACAAATGTGATACCTGTTTGTATATTAAAAAAAAAAAAAAGCCTTTATGTGAACAAACAAATAAAATTAATAGTCTCAGAAGAAAATGATTTTGTTATTTCTGTGATCAAACTGGTAAGTCTAAATCCATAACTTTTCAGGGCAGCACTTTTTTACTTTTGTATTACTCCTGTAAATCCAGTTTTTGTAATAAATAAATTTTGTTTGCATAATTATTAATGATATACCTTCTAAATCTATAGGAGTGAATGAAAATGAATATTGTTAATTCTTTTTTGGATTTTCCCTTAGTTACCTAATCATTTCCCATCACTTACCTAATTATCAACCATACTTTTTGAAATACTCGTGAATGATGCTTCCAAACCAACTTTACACAGAGCGCAGATGACTTGGGAGATGATCACAGTACACTTAACTCATTTTGGCCATTTTACGACTTAACAACTTATTCTCTGTGATCATAGATTTCCTCTTCACATGTCTATAGAAGAAATCTTCGACATGAATAAATACGTCTCACTGTGATCATCTCAATGGCCGTCTCTTGTTTATCATCTTGACCTGACCAAATAAATATGATGTTTGGTTCGCTTAAAATAACAACAGAAGTCGGTCGACCATTTGGGCTAAAACTCAATATTTTACTTACATAGTAGGCTTCTGAATCCACATACTAAATTTTGTCGATACATTCATTACATCTGCAGTTTTTAAAGTATTTGAGTAAGTTTCAATGGTGGTATACTGGTGTATACTTATTAGCCATAAAAATTTTCATCATGACGAAAATATAAATTATATATTGGATGTTGTGTTTAAAAGTATATAGACATTGAAAAAATGAAGTTATGAAAATGCCGAAATGTGTGAAACGTTAACTTATGTGTAAAAAAAAAATATATTTGGAATGTCGGAAGGCCAATTAAATTTTGTTTATGTACCACATTCTCCTGGTATTATTATTTTTTGAATAGCAACAGATGCGATTACAAATGTAAAATGCAAAGACAAAAAATAAAATTAATAATTTTTGTCAAAATAATAACTTTATTTTCTTATTACATCTCCAATTTTTTTGACCAATAATACTTTTTTGTTGTTGTTATTTCCTTGTCAACTTATGTTGCTCCATTTAAATAGCCCATAAATGGACTTAGACTGTTTTTGACTTTGACGCCTCTTTTTAATTGAAATCCTACTAGCAGAATGGCTACCTGGAATGGAAAAAAAAAAAAAAAAATTTAAATAAGGGCGTCGGTAGCTCAGGTGTAGCGTGCTTGCCTGTCTGCCCAGGCCCTTAGGGTTTTTTTTTATCTGGGAAGATAAAACACGTTGAGCACGCCGTCCTTCGGATGGGATGTTAAGCGATGGCCCCGAGCATGTATGATGGTTATCCTAGGTGAATAAACCTAGTTAGGCTACATTTAGGGCACACTGTAGTCGGGCTTATATGCACCAGAGAGACGGAAGAGCGCTCTGGTGGTACGCGATATGACCTCATAGTTTAACCCTGGGCATGAGTCACAATAGCTAAAAACTATTCATTATGTTGATAGTTTTCGAATTTTGTTGCCCTACAGAATGGTCTGATCCAACTTACCGACAGAAGATAAATGATGGCCCAGATGACGATGATGCTGGTTGTGTAGACGAGGGCGTGGAAACTTATCTTGGAGAAACATCCAGCCTCATAGGAGGCATGTGAAGGAATATAGTCCCCTTGACAGACCACCTACAACATACATAGTGTACCTAGTGTCATTGACTTCCAACTTTTGAGTCTACTTGTCAATAAATAATCCACACTACGGTGACTAACTCTTTATTCACTATTTTTAAATAGTACACGCTTAATGACCGCGGCCAGTCCAAACGAAAATTTGATAAATTCAAAATATGAGTATACGAAATACAACTATAAAGCTCCCCCCCTTTGATCCCCAAGAAGAAATCCGAAAGAAACAACTAGGGATGGGTATAGACCAACAAAACATCGATTAATGACAGATTATTATTTTCTACTAATTAATCGATACGTTTATTAAGTGTTGGTTAAATAATCGATTAATCGAACACACAAACAAAAGTTAATACAATCAGTCAATCACAACTAACAAATGACAAAACACAAATGATTAGAAATTAGAAGTAGAACTATTAGAAGGTTACTTTTTACTTATCACCAGTTCACCACAGAGGCACTGTGTTGTATCGATAGTCGATACGATCGTCTCCTCCCACTTTTTTAGGCGAGTTGCACTTCGGATGAATTATAATTAATTCATTTTTCTTTTTTTTCTCCTGTTTTTCGGATGAGTTGTAATTTTAATTAAAAATTTAATAATTGTTAAATAATCATCGATTATCAGGTTAATCAAACCCAGATGACATCGATTAAAAAATCACAGATTATTTTAACAAAACATCGATTATTCCGATTAATCGGTTAATCGATACCCATCCCTAGATACAACATTACATACTTTTAAAGAGTCAATTCACAATTAAATATTAGAAACCAGGAACAAATAAACACTGAAAACAACTTTTTATGTACGAAAAACTTTTTATAAAACAACTGTTTTATGTCCGTAAAACAGTTAACAGGCTGACTCTTTCAAGTATTTGCACACCTCTATTTTCTTAAAAAGTACATATTTTAAGAGTTAAAACAACATTTTTTGAAACAAAAAATAAATATTTATAATATGTTGTTGTTTTTTTTGGCCCTATGTACGATGCATATTAGCCATGTCACCATGTTATCTAGTTATTTACGACATACATGGTCCCGGGATGGAGGTTTATCTACGAAATAAAACTCACTCCCGGATGGAATTCGAATCCGCAAACCATGGTGAAGACCATGCGGCCGAAGCCCTACGCTCTAGCCCGCATGGCCATCAAAGAAAATGTTGATATAATATAATTTAAACAGAAATATAAATAAAAAAACTATTTAAAACTGATACAGCTGATTGGTTGACATGGCAGCTATTACAGATCTACATTGTAGTGTAATGGATTTGCGACTAGGTCAAATATATTGTAGAATGTATTTTTAAATGTAATATAGTCAATAGTTGCATAGGCCAAATGTGTTATAATTTCAAATTTGTAAAGTCAGTAATGCATAAAAACAGTAATGGTGAAAGAAACCCTTAATTCTATAGGCGGGCTAGGGAGACCCGGATCAGGTAGAAGGAGCTTATCCCATTTTGCCTCCGTCAAGAAAGAAGCTGACAAGATGCAATAAAAGAAGGCACCAACAGTCACCTGGATGAATATTTATATGGCCTTTTACAACCCGGATTTTACAATCTGGCTACAGTCAGGTACCAGATTGGAGCTCCAAGCCCGTTGTTAGTGGCCCATAAAGCAATCTGGAATGTCCAAATTCAAGTGGACAGAGGTCAAATTGATTGCCTCCCAGGCAAACAATTTGCTTTCCGAAATGGCCGAGGAGAAGAAAGAAGGAGAAGTAGTGGGGGAAGATGGCAGTCCGAGTTCCAAGTGAGGGCTCAAGTTCATTCAGTGACAGTCGAGATCCACCAGTGGAAGTTACAGTTGAGGTCTAGAGGTGGAAGTGGACACTTCACTTTCCTGGATCAGTGGAAGGCTAGATCCAAGAGTGAGTCGAGATTCAGGAGTCGAGATCCAACAGTAGAAGAGGGCAGTTCTAGTGGAAGTCCAGAGCTTGAGGAAGAGTCCAGGAGTCTTTGGGGAGTCTTCAAGAGCCCTCCATTGATGTTCCGTTGAGAGAAGCCCCGAGAGTCGACAGGAAGTTCAGCCCGACTTCAATTTGAGTTCCCTTTTCATCTTGAGGGAGCAACCTGTCTCCATGCAGTAATATCCAGCCAGCCCCAATATCCAAACGACGTTATTCTCCATATAAGGTTCAATTTTATATTATGTTTTTAATTTTAAGTCAATTTTTATTTTGTAAATATATTTTTTTTTAAATGAATTTCTAAATTTTAGTAGTTGTTCCCATGTCATCCCAAGTCAGTTATGATTTAACAATTTGGTTTTTCAAAACTCTTTTCGCTGACGAATCCTTCGCCTTTGGTTATAGAAATCCAACTTGTATATTAAAATCAGTAAATTTAAATGATCGTCTAGTACATAAGCGATCTGGCATCCTTTGGACATTGTGGATTAGTAAAGACACAGCAGTTTTATAGAAAATCTCCGCAATTTCGATTAAAGTAAATTCAAAATACCACATTTTATTATTAAAAACGTGACGCGCAACCACCTCAATATTACAAATTGGCAACCCCTTGTGGAGATTTTGGTAAAATCATTATTATTCAGCAAGAGAGGAAAGGCGAAATTTTTAAACCAAAATTGACTTGGAAAGCGGGGAACAAACTTAATTTTGATATTTTATATTAATTAATTTTTGCAATTTTATTTACATTTTATAATTGGTTAATTATTAGTAATTTTTTTTTAATATCTTTTAAATATGGATAAACAAAGAGAGGAGACCGAAGTTTTAAATACGGGGGAGATGTTTGAAAAAATAATGAAGAAAATAGATAATTTAGAAAAAGATTTCGAAAATCAAATGAGAAATTTAATTCGTGAAATGAAATCACAAAGGGCTAATTTAGAAAATAAAAGGGGAGATTTAGAGGTAACAGTAATCGAGGGATTGGATAGGCTTAATACGAAAATGGATGATATGACCGAAAATGTGGTTAGAAGTGATAATGGGTTAGAGAAGATAGAGGTTCAAAGTAAAGTAGAAACTGTTGAAAATAATAATAAGAAGGAACTGGTTCAAATTTTTAAAATAGAAAAAGAAATAAGTGTAGACATTTTAGTAGAGGAAGAAAAAATAATAAAAGTTTTAGAGGTAAACGTGAAGGAGAATAAAATAGTTTCTGAAATAGATTCTAGAATTAATTTAGAAGGTCATAAGGCCTATTTAGAAATAGGAAAGAAAGTTCCGAATAGAAGGAAAATAGTGAGGAAATTTCTATCAAAGGAGGAAATAATGATGAATAATTATTTAAAGAAATTTGATTTAGAAATAAGTGAATGTGCGTATGCGAATAGTTTAATGAATGAATGGAAAACTGACGGTACATATAATTTACATGAGACAATTTACAATTTAGAAAAAATGTATATAGAAACAAACGGACAGAATAGACAGAAAAGTTTTAAGATAAAAGGGAATGTAGGTGAAACAATGACAGACAGACGACAACGAATAATACTTAATAAGGGGGAGGGGATTTTCAAAGACATTATACGTCGGGGTATCCGAAAAAAGAAAATAATTAATTTTAGGCTTTGCAATCAAAATTTGTATTAGCCGCCATTTTACAGTAAATATCCTTTTTATGAAACTCGAATGAGTTACAGACAGACTTACGAAAACAAAATTTAAACAGAAAATTACGAAGATTTAGACAGAAAACAACAGAAGACTTCGAATAAATGAAGATGTGAAATTGAATAGTCCAATGAAAGTGGGAATTATTTTATGTGTGAATGAAATTTATTAATGTTTTTTTTTTGACAATTGGAGTATTTGATTATATGATTGAGTGAGGATTTGGAAGTGTAGTTAAAAGTGAGTTAAATTTTTTTAGTAATTTTAGAAATATAAACGAGATTCATTTTAGATTTGGGAAGTTTTCTTTTTGTTTGGTTGATTTTTTTTTGATAAGATGAATTTTTATGCGTTAGATTTATTGATAATATTTTTGAACAATTGGAGTTATTTGAAATTTTATATATTGCATTTAATTATAGATCGATTGATGCTTTGGAAGTGAACTAAATAGCAAGTTAATTTTTTAGTATTTTTTTGATATAGGATTAATTTATTTCGGTAATTTTTTTTTTGGGAGAAGATATTTTTATAAATAAGATTTAGTGATAATAGTTCGAATTGATATATAATATTTATGCGTTGTTTTTTTATTATATGGTGGTGGTTCTTTGATTAGTTAGTATTATTAAGAGTTTGAAAAGAAATATTTATGAAGTTCGTTTACTTTTGTTTATTAACCAGTTGAATTATTTATATAGATTTTAAAGAAGTAATAGGGATAAAGGAATTGAAAGATTTTAGTAAGGGATTTTAAGGAATCTATATTTGAATTTTTATATGGGTATTTTTTTTGAATCGATAAGAAGCATTTGAGAGAATTTAATGGTTGATATAAGTATATATTTTTTTTGAATTAATAAGAAGTAATTGAGAAAAGTTAGTGGTTAAAATAAGAAGATTTTTTTAAAATGATAAAAGGAGAAAATAATTAAGAAGTGTTATTGGTCGAGACACAATATTGTTTTTAAGAATTTAATGGGAAGAAAGGAATTTGAAAATTTTACGATGGGAAATTATATTTAGAATTTTTTTCGGATAACTATAAATTTTGTTTTTTGATAGGAAGATGATTCTGGTCGTTTTTTTTTGTAAAATCATTTTAAGATAGAAAATGACAGTTTTAAAAAGGGTAAGGTAGGAAAGAAAGGAATAACATGCGCGGTATAAAAGGTTTTATAAATAATTTTATCCAAAATTGATTCATAAAAGAGCAAAGAATAATTAAAAAGATATATAGGGATGTTTTTTTTTTGTTTGTATGTGACGTTAGTAAAACTTCGCGGAGAATTAATATGGAGAAAAGTGATTATGTGAAAATGGGTTATTTGTTTAAGAGTATATAGATGAGAATTTTATTTATTATGAGATTGCCTACCCAGAGAAAGGAGGAATCTATCTGTACTACGACGATATAATTATGAGATGGCCTACCCAAGGAAGGGAGGATCCATGAAATCTACGACGATATAAAGTAATAATATGGGTTAGAAACATATGAGATATTTTTTTTGAGTATATGAGATTATTTTTTGATGTTAAGAGAAATAAAGAATAGGTAGGGAATGGGTACCTGAGTAGCGTCACATATATATAATAAGAAACATGTAATTAAAAAGGGGGGATATATTGAATAAATAAGAAAATAAGATGGATTTTTGATTGCTCGAATGTAGATGATAGGGTGAAATATTTATAAAATGAGACCATAGAACGAAAGTTTTGAATTTAGAAGGCAACCCATTTCTTTTTGTCATTGATAATAAGAAAAGAAAAATTTTTTTCGAGTCGACCCAGATTTTTTTGAGAAATTTAAGTATTAAAGTGTAATTGTTAGAATTGGTTATCCATATTTTAGAGAAAATTAGTTGATGTTATGTTTTTTTTTTGCTTTTGCATAAAATAAGTTGATTACTGTGAAAAATGGAGAAAGGACGAAAATTATGTAAAATAAATATTGAAGTTTTTGTACCCACAGTAAAAATTAATATTTTTTTTTTTATATTAATTATAGATGTTTTGTAAATATATATATTATTCAAAACCTAGTTAGTAAGTTGTGTTTTTTTAAATTAAATTCGTGTATATATTGTAGTTTGAAAATAATAATTTGGTTTTTATGTTAATTATAGATTTAATATAAATCTAAGTTGTTCAGATACTATTTTTTGTTTTTAAGTAATTAATTTATATTGGAATTGTTGTAAATAATAATAATAAAATTGTCCTACGTACAATTTTGGTAAAACCAGAAGAGGGTAAATGTAGTGTAATGGATTTGCGACTAGGTCAAATATATTGTAGAATGTATTTTTAAATGTAATATAGTCAATAGTTGCATAGGCCAAATGTGTTATAATTTCAAATTTGTAAAGTCAGTAATGCATAAAAACAGTAATGGTGAAAGAAACCCTTAATTCTATAGGCGGGCTAGGGAGACCCGGATCAGGTAGAAGGAGCTTATCCCATTTTGCCTCCGTCAAGAAAGAAGCTGACAAGATGCAATAAAAGAAGGCACCAATAGTCACCTGGATGAATATTTATATGGCCTTTTACAACCCGGATTTTACAATCTGGCTACAGTCAGGTACCAGATTGGAGCTCCAAGCCCGTTGTTAGTGGCCCATAAAGCAATCTGGAATGTCCAAATTCAAGTGGACAGAGGTCAAATTGATTGCCTCCCAGGCAAACAATTTGCTTTCCGAAATGGCCGAGGAGAAGAAAGAAGGAGAAGTAGTGGGGGAAGATGGCAGTCCGAGTTCCAAGTGAGGGCTCAAGTTCATTCAGTGACAGTCGAGATCCACCAGTGGAAGTTACAGTTGAGGTCTAGAGGTGGAAGTGGACACTTCACTTTCCTGGATCAGTGGAAGGCTAGATCCAAGAGTGAGTCGAGATTCAGGAGTCGAGATCCAACAGTAGAAGAGGGCAGTTCTAGTGGAAGTCCAGAGCTTGAGGAAGAGTCCAGGAGTCTTTGGGGAGTCTTCAAGAGCCCTCCATTGATGTTCCGTTGAGAGAAGCCCCGAGAGTCGACAGGAAGTTCAGCCCGACTTCAATTTGAGTTCCCTTTTCATCTTGAGGGAGCAACCTGTCTCCATGCAGTAATATCCAGCCAGCCCCAATATCCAAACGACGTTATTCTCCATATAAGGTTCAATTTTATATTATGTTTTTAATTTTAAGTCAATTTTTATTTTGTAAATATATTTTTTTTTAAATGAATTTCTAAATTTTAGTAGTTGTTCCCATGCCATCCCAAGTCAGTTATGATTTAACAATTTGGTTTTTCAAAACTCTTTTCGCTGACGAATCCTTCGCCTTTGGTTATAGAAATCCAACTTGTATATTAAAATCAGTAAATTTAAATGATCGTCTAGTACATAAGCGATCTGGCATCCTTTGGACATTGTGGATTAGTAAAGACACAGCAGTTTTATAGAAAATCTCCGCAATTTCGATTAAAGTAAATTCAAAATACCACATTTTATTATTAAAAACGTGACGCGCAACCACCTCAATATTACAACATATACAGCTCAATAAAAAAAAGCAACTTCAAATTTTATTATAATTACATAATATTCCCTGTGGGACAAGATACATAATCTGTGTTAACTTAAGCTTATATCTCGGGTGTTTGGGCAAAAGGGCTTAAGTCAGCAAATCTGAATTTTAGTAGGGGAATTTCTGAATAGTTGAACAATTCCTGCAAATCAGGCAAAACACATTTATGTTACTTGAAATATTATTTCAATAAAATTATTAAATATAAACAAAATAAACTATTCCAAAAATCAGTTACATTTGGTAAAAATATTTCAATGCACTAAATCCTTTGGATCACAAGACTTATTCTGACTTAAGCTCTTTGGCTCAAACACCAGAGATATATGTTTCAAGTTCAGTAGTGAGGCTTCCATAAATTTCAGTCAACAATAACTATTGTTGACTAAAAAGAGATAAAAAATATATTCTGGTTGGTCTTAACCAAGATTGCTGAAGAAGAAATATAGAATAGAGTTGGTTCTTGTAAAACCTGGGTAGATAGGCTTCAACCAGGCCCTTAGTTCATTTTATCTGAGAGGAAAATCAAGCTTAAGCATGCCGTCCTTCGGATATAGGTATCCTAGGTGAATACAAATTTAGGGTAGGCAAAATTTAGGACTCCCATAGTTGTAGCCCGGCCATGGGTCATAACAACTAACTCTAACAGTGTTGCCACTCTTAGACTTTGATTAAAAAACAATAATTTCTTAATTTAATTTTTTTCCTCTTGTTCAACAGAATTATAGAGAGCGCGAATTATATTAGTGATTCAAAATATTGTGGAAATTTAATTTGGGGGTATTACGATGTAGATTCCTGATATAATAGCCAGTCACTTTATCCACTCAACAACCAGCCAGGTTTCTAACCAGTCTTACAACTTTTTTCTTACCTTACTGTTGACAATTTTTTTATCACAACAACTTTGTGGAATTCTGTCAGACCAATCTGTGTAGGAGTCCCAGCCGCAACATTGATGCTGAAAAAAAAAAATTAGATATATAAATAAAAAAGTCGTCGGTAAATCACAATGACAATGTCGATACATTCACTCATTAGTTTTTAGTTATGTTTACAGACACAGAATTTTTTATTTTATTATTGAAATCAGGGGTCATAAAATTCCGGTTTCGAATTTCTGACAGATTACATAATTTCCCCTATACATCATACAGCTGAGAAAGTAAACATTTATTTCCATAAGACTCCTTCATATAATAACAGCTTGTTGTGATAACAAAATAGAACCTTTCTAGAGATAGTCGGATTTGGATTCCAACATCCTCAAGTTTTGGATTACCTTAAACTGTATGTCGTCCCAACATCGCTTCACACTGGGGAGGCAGCTGTAGTGAGGGATCATGTGCTTCTTGTCCAGCTTACCTCGGGAGTGGTAGTGAATGAAGGTGAAGATCCAGATACCAAGCAGGACAGAGGCACAGAGGTAGATAGTAAAGCAGGTCAGGAACTGCAGGCAAACATGGACATATAGCAATAGTGGAGATTAGGGAGGTCCAAAAATGACAATTTAAAAAAAAAACGTGCACCCCCTAGTTTGAAAGAACTCGACGAAAGAAAATTTTTTGCGCCAAAAAAAAAACGAAAAATATTTGGAATAACCCGTGCCCCTAACATGGGTTTTCATATGTATTAAAGTTGAAACAATATGGCGCTTCCATGTTTCATCAAAATGGGCTAAAAATTTCCACATTATGGTTTTTGGGGTCGGAGAACGCGAATTTAACGTCAAAACGTTATTTTGACATTTTACAGTTGTCAAAAATACTGTCAACAAAATAACAATAACATTTTTTCTCGCATGTCACAAATGCTGTCAACAAATCCGTGTAATCGAGAGGAATATTGGAGTTAATATCAATGTCCGAAACACAATTCAATAAGTTTTTTATTTGGTTTCTGGACATAATCAGAACACATAAATTCTTCCAGTCATTTTCAGTTTTGATATCTTTTATTTACAAATTTGAAAACATTTGAGTTTTATTATCATGAAATAAGTCATTTACGTTTTATCTCTATTCTAAACATTTAGTGGATATTTTCGGCGGTGGTCATTTACAATTTGCAATGTATATTGCAATTGTTTTTCATCTTTTGTGAATTTACATCTAAAATCTTTCATCAACTTGACCATTCTTTCTGCGCAATCATTGACGACTTTAAAGTTTTTAACGCACTTCAAAGCTTTTAAGAAATGTTCATTACTGTCCCATTCAGATGGATGATACTCTACGTGGGGTTATTTCAAATATTTTTCGTTTTTTTTTGGCGCCAAAATGTTTTTTTCGTCGAATTCTTCCAAACTAGGGGGTGCACGTTAAAAAAAAAAAAAAAATTGTCATTTTTGGACCACCCTAGTGGAGATATAGCAAACATAAACAGGTAGCGAGCATAGACATGTAGCGAACATAGACGTATTTTTTTTTTTTGTTTTTTTTGCGGCGGGAGGCAAAAAACCTTTAATAAGCGAGCATGTGACAAGATGACAGTAGTCACTGGACAGTGTGACAGTCTCCCTGATTAGGCCTACTCACTAAAAAACATTTCCCTGTATCCTTTCCTGCCTCATTATCCCCGTGGAACCGCCATCACGCATTACTTCACGGGGGAGGCTCTAGCTGACGCTCTCCCTCAAAGGCAACTACGCATTACGCAATTCCACGCGTCTTCATCTCTCGGAGCTTCCTGAGGACTGGAGAGGAGCATCGAACTTTGGCTGATTACATAACTTCCCCTATACTTCGTATGGCTGGAGGAAGTTTTAGTGAAAAGTGGTTTTTGGTTCATGTTTATAACTGCAACTGTCCAGGTGGAAATAGGATGTCCCATTGAACCCGTCCCAACAGTCGACCTTGATACTTACACATCTGATGAGAGGCAGATTCTCCGTTGTGAATGTGACCACGCCCTGTATGGCGACACAGATGACTATGAAAGCACCCAGGATGATAAATAAAGATATTTCCGGACTTATACACAGATCCAGGAGGCGCCAACTACAGTCGTTGAAGAAGAAATACGAAAGGACTCCTTCAAAGAGTACCACTCCAGCCAAACCCTGCAATCACACAACGTCTTATTAGAATAATGATCCATTCATGCAGGGTGGCCAGACGTGCCACAATTAAAACTCCGGTAGTCGCGCCCCTCCTGTCGCAAAAGGAGTCGCGCTGAATCTGTCAGATCGCCTCACAATTTTTGCAGTATCATCAGTTTTAATAGTTGTAGATTCGAATAGAATTAAGAAAAATAATAGTAAACATGAAAAAAATGTTTATTTGAAAGTTATATTCTTTAAAAATAATAAGAAGTAGAAATAAAAAATATACACATATATGAGGAACATTTAGAATAAAAATATTTATGTTTAAAATCAATCTTCCAAGTGTGAAAAATTCAGATTGGTTTTACTTTGACTCTTCTCTTATTCTTCATCGCTATTAGTCGCTGAACAACCATCTGGACATATAAAAGAACAATGACAGAGGCATAGAAACTGACCATAAGATTGACACCTGTACTTGGTAAGCCTCCTCATTTCAGTAAGTTCATGGCATTGGTAGCATCTTTTCCGAGATGTTCCTTCAGAAATATTATTGTTTATTTAAATATTTTAAGTTTTCTATCAAGTACTTGGCTCGGGCAAAGCCCTACAAGCCTGTTCAAAATCGAACGAGGTAGAGAATGTAAACCTTTCCTTTTTTGCAGGTGTTCTTCAATAACTCTCTGCCCAGTTTACTCAGAAAGAGCCTTCGGACAGGTACTTCATTCTCATTCCGCAGAAATACGATTTGAGCGTTAATGACTCCTATGTTAAGCAATGAAACAAATATTAGGATTGGCTACCTCTTTGTATTGCTAGCTACATTATAGGAGGAGCACTTTCTATCTAGGATGTCTGAATATCACAAATGGCCATGAAATAAATTTCCCCACAACATTCTTGTTATAAACTATCTTAGTTGCTTATTTACTCAGCCATACTTAATGAAAACGTGGAATTTTAATAAACACATATACTTACAAGAGTGGTCACGCTGTATCTCCTAGATCGTTTACAACACCACGCAGAAATAGCATAGGAAATATGGCATCATACTGAACAAACAGGTGCTCTGCACATAGAAAGATAGATGGAGCAACGCGGCTCTCTACCTAAACACCCTCTAGTAGTAACGTGTTGAAACTCTCAGCGATCTCTGAGATCAGGCGCCACTACCGGAGTGTTAAAACTCAAAAATGATAATATATATCAAAACTTCCACTTCCCCCCTCTCAAATTCATTTTATATTGGCAATACTGGGTACATGAAAGTATTGTGTCTCCTTTGTTTCATTCTAAAGTGTGATTTTGAGTGTGACTTTCATATACCTAGTCATACCAGAATTAAATGAATTTGGGAGGGGGAGGGAAGAGATAGAGAGAGTTTTACAAAGTAGATATATATATATTTTTACATTGTAATAAGTAGTTAAGAAAAATGTAAAATTACAGTTATGAGTCCGAAGAGAGCATAAATAAGCTTCTTACGTGCGACAAACTTGTGCTGATCTTTGTTACTCCAGACGAAGACAACGGACGCGCGGCGCGAACTATGGTTCAGAGTATTCGGACTGATACGCATTGTCATCTTACTTGGCTAGATTGAAAATGTTTCAGTCTTCACTCAGTTGTCAAAAAAACTGAAGCTAAACAATCCAATAAGAAAAACAAAAACGAAAAAAAAATTTAGTTGACATGTTTTTCAATTTAGGTTAACAAAATACTTAAACATGAAAGATTGTATGAGACAGATGATAATGTTCAGATAGAAGTAGGCGTGTTCGTAAAACGATCAGTGAACAGAAATATTACTGAAATAATTATAATTAGGGGGGTTAGGGTTTATGACTCATGCCCGGGCTTTAACAACGAGGTCATATCGCCTACTACCAGAGCGCTCTTTCGTCACTCTGGTGGACATGAGCCCGACTCTACTATGGGAGTCCTAAATTTTGCCTACCCTAAATTTTTATTCACCTAGGGTAGGGGTCTTTAACGAGTACCTGACATCGTACAGGCTCGGGACCATCGCTTAACGTCCCATCCGAAGGACGGCGTGCTTAAGTTTATTTTACCTCCCAGATAAAATAAACTAAGGGCCTCGGTCGGGTTACGAACCCACAACCTTGAGCTCAGAAGTCAAGCACGCATACCACTGAGCTACCGGCGCCCTCAATTATAATTATATGTAATAGTTATTTTTTATGACTCATACCCGGGCTTTAACTACGAAGTCATACCAGAGCGCTCTTTCGTCATTCCGGTGGACATGAGCCCGACTCTACTATGGGAGTCCTAATTTTGCCAACCCTAAATTTTTATTTACCTAAGGCTGGGGTCTTTAACGAGTACCTGACCTCGTACAGGCTCAGAACCATAGCTTAAAGTCCCATCCGAAGGACGGCGTGCTTAAGTTTATTTTACCTCCCAGATAAAATAAACTAAGGGCCTCGATCGGGTTTCAAACCAACGATCTTGAGCTCAGAAGTCAAGCACGCATACCACTAAGCTACCCTCTAGAAAATACATATATATATATATATATATATATATATATATATATATATATATATATATATATATATATATATATATATAATAATAATAATAACAAATAAGTAATATAGGAACTAAATAAAAAGATGCAAATAATATTAAAATAATAAAAATGGACAAGCACTTTAATAGAAATAGTACAAGCAATTAGAAAACCAAAAAAAAAAAAAATCAAACTTATAAGTTAATATAAGTTAATATATATAGTTGTTTTATATAAATATAAAACAAAATATGACCTTTGATAACAGAAATCAATATTTTGTTTTATATAAGTTTGATTTTTTTTTTTTGGTTTTCTAATTGCTTGTACTATTTCTATTAAAGTGCTTGTCCATTTTTATTATTTTAATATTATTTGCATCTTTTTATTTAGTTGCTATATTACTTATTTGTTATTATATATATATATATATATATATATATATATATATATATATATATAAATATATAAATATATATGTATTTTCTAGAGGGCGCCGGTAGCTCAGCGGTATGCGTGCTTGACTTCTGAGCTCAAGATCGTGGGTTCAAAACCCGACCGAGGCCCTTAGTTTATTTTATCTGGGAGGTAAAATAAACATAAACATGCCGTCCTTCGGATGGGACGTTAAGCGATGGTCCCGAGCCTGTACGATGTCAGCTACTCGTTAAAGACCCCTACCCTAAGTGAATAAAAATTTAGGACTCCCACAGTAGTGTCGGGCTCATGTCCACCAGAGTGACGAAAGAGCGCTCTGGTAGTAGGCGATAAGACTTCGTAGTTAAAGCCCGGGCATGAGTTATAAAACATAAACCTATATTTTTTCTTTTCTTTTCTAAAACTATAAGAATATGTATTATTTTTTTCTACTTAGTAGCCCTAGAACAGGGAGCATTTATTTGACCATACAAATAAAACGTTGGGTCGTATGAGTTTAGTTAAGTAAATGATCTAAATTATCAGTTTTTATTTTTGTGTTGTGTTGTTTGCATTATATATATACCTTTCTGGCAATGCATGTTTTTTTTTTACATAATACATATTCTTTTATAGTTATAGAAAAGAAAAGAAAAAAAAAAAATATATATATATATATGTATTCTTTGGTGCAATAAAAGATTTATCTATCTGATAGTTTCCGTAGGTCATATCGTATGAGATCGTAATTTGATTTCGGAGTAGAACTATCGAAGAGTTCCAACATTAACAGAATACAAACTTTTCAGTCAAGAGTCCTACGAAAAATTGTCAATGCTCCCTTTTATTTCACCAACAAAGTCCTACACAAATACCTCAACATTCCTTATGTCCAAGACCTAATCCAACTCTACTTCAAGAAATTCAATTCCAAGTTGAATACCCATCTCAATCCTGTCGCTCAGCGCATGTCCTCTCAATCCCTTCCCGACAACACTCCACGCCGCCTAAGATGACGCTGGCCTCGCGATCTTCTTTGAATAAATAACAAGACTGTCCGAGGGAGTGTCAGCACTGGCTGGCTTCTCCCATCAATTGTACATATTTAGTTCCTGTTCATTTCTACCCTCAATTTAAATATGTTATAATGTTCATTTATCATTTAAAGTGGGTTTCACTCAGGTCATCGACATACTTTTGGTAATTAGGTAAAAAAAAATTATTTTTTCTATTTACTTGGAGCGCTGATAAAACTATTGTATTTTATTGGTCCTTGATACTCTGTTAGTTATCAAAGTTTCACTCCCAGTTATAGTGTACGTTTACGATGGTGTTGTACTTCATTTGTTGTTTATGTTTTGTTACCCAAACAGAAGGTAATTAGTGCTTAATTGAGATAATCTTACTTCCTCAGGTGTACAAAGTATAGGGGAAGTTATGTAATCGGTCAGTAGTTCGATGGTTTTCCGACCTCTTGATAGGCCGCAGCACCAGTTAAATAATTAATCACGTTTTCACTCTCCCTCCAAAGCCAATCAAATCTTTGGGATAAAACTCTATATTTGACTTCTGATACGTCATACCTACTGAATATTGTATCGCTATTTTCGTTACTTCGGCAGTTATTAGGTTGTTTGTATCAATTATCCTTCTCTCTCTCCGATCGACTTTTTCGAAATTTGATAGATCATCCTACGGTACCTAGGTTTGAATCTATAAACAGGGTGTCCTATGTTAGGTGTGACAAACTTCAGGAATCAATTCTACACCTCATTTGGAACAAAAAAACTCTATTGACATTATTCTGAAATCGCTTCGTTTTCTAGTTATTTCAATTTTTTTCTTTTATTTTCTATTATCGTATTTTTTTTTACCTAAAAGTAAACATAACTCCAGTTCAATTTGTGCTACAGAAGATCTGAGGGTATCATTGAAAAGTAGACAAAATTTTCTTTTCAAAATTTCAACATAGGACACCCTGTGTATAAAATTTCATGTCGATACAATAATTGCATCGTTCTTATATAGCTATAAGGCGTCGTTCTTACATAGCTTTGAATGTACATATGAAAATGTGTGTAAATGCATTCATTAGAAAGGCAGTTTTTTGAGTTTTCCTCTTTCTCCTGCTGCTCGTGCGAATGAAAAGGGGGGGGGGGGGGGAGGAGGGGCGAAAATGAAATTGATTCATTAGTTCTGGGAAAGTAGGTACATAGCCGGTGATTTTTTTTTTTTTTTTTTTTTTTTTATATTACTAATTTATTCAATTTTATATGAAGATATTAAATATGTTTTTTTTCAGGTCAACATTTACCGTCTCTACATAACTACCAAAATTTAAGTCTACATGTTAATGAAATTGTAAGTGTGGACTCGTTGGGTAGCTCTGAAATTATTGAGCAGATATTGTCAGATTTATCTCCAAAAAGAGAGAAATCTTCAAAAATTGAGTATATTTTTTATAGCAGGTAAATTACAGTCGTTTTTAAAGTTAATAATATTAACTATTTATTTATTATTAACTTTTTTAAAGCCATTTTTAGTTAATAATATTAATAAACTCAAGAGACCAACCTAGAAAGTGAGCTGAGATAGTCTAAATGCACACCTAGGGATCTATCGATACAAGCAAATACAAGTAAAGTATCGATATCCTTGGTCGATACAAGAGCGTTTGGTATCGATACTTTTCTTTCAATATCAAATAGGTATCGAACAGATATTACTTGTATCGATTCAAAGTACTCGTTTCAAAGTTCAACAATTAAAAAAAAAATTATATAAATTTTTCAATTCATCAAAATCGTTCACCGTTTAATTTCTTACAATTTTCTTTTATTTGTTGTTGCAATAAAATTCTGAACTCAAATTACGGTCCACGGACAAATGATATATATCGATGATTATAACCTCCTGTGTGATGTCATCACCCAGTCTGCGTGATGCTTCCTTTAGATAGATAAACTTTTATTGCACTAAAGATTACAACCTTTATGGCAATGAGTGGGTTTTTTACAAAATAAATACTTTTATTTTTAAGTATATAAAATAAATAAAAAACACAAAGAATTGTACATAATAAGCAATTTAGCAACTAAATAGAAAGATACCAATAATATTGAAATAGTAAAAATGGACATGCTTTTTAATATGAGTAGTGCAAGCAACCAGGGTAAAAGAAACAATTCAAAAATTATATAAAACAAGATATGACATGTACATGAATAAATAAAAGAATAAATGAATAAAATAAAAAATATATATATCCATCTTACATGCAACAAATTAAATTATATTATTTTTTCTTTTCAAGTCAACTGTAAAAAATAAAAATAAAAAAATTGTAAATTTTTCAAATTTCTAAGTTATTTAAAAAATGCACAATTGGTTCCGAATCGTATTCTGGTCTATTAATGAGATAACTGTGGAGAAATGTTTGCCTTAGGAAGTCCTTGAGCTCGACCCGTCGAAACACACCCAGTTCTATGTCACCCCCATCCCTCCATCTTATAATTACTCCTTCAAAAATTAAGAATGAACCAACATTATAAATATATAAAAAAAAAATATCCAGTTAATACCAAAACAACAATTTAATGAGAAACTGATGTTGGTGGAAAATACCCGAAATGTCTGTGTAATAAATATATTCTGAACTCATGCAGTAAATAGAAGAATAATATAGCTGCCACATATATTATATGAATATCTAATATGTTTATTCGTGTGAATGTTATTCATATATACTCATATATTTTGTTCTATATTTCAGAGAGCATCTAAAAGGGGTGGCCATTTCCCCGTCAAGTTCCAGTTCAGAAATACTGTCTCTCTTCAATCCGAATCTTGAGACCAAGGTGGTTATCCACGGATATCTGAGTAGACCGGACGACATATTGATTCTTCTCCTTGTCGGCGGTAATAATCAACCTTTATTATTATAATAATTATTCACATATTTTTCAAGGACTATTTTTGTCTCCTATTAATTATTACTTCCTCAGTTATACGAAAAAATTTCCCTTCCATCTCAACCCCCACCCCCCCCCTTCCCCCCCTTCCTCTGACCAATTTGGCTGGAAATCAATAAGGTTGGTTCTCAAGTAAATTTTATGTCGCTATGTACATTCTATTACGAGTTATTATTTCTAGAGCCAAAGCACACATAGCCTTTTTAATTTTTTTTAAATATCTATATTAAAGAGGTCGGAAAAAATGAAATTGCGATGCGAACAACATCTACTTTCTGTATTGAATAATATAATCTTGAGCACGCCGTGACCTAAGAGACCTGTACGATATCAGATACTCGTTAAAAACCCCCTTACCTTAGATGAATAAATCTAGGTTGGCAAAATTCAAAACTCCCAAGGTAAAGTCGGGCTCATGTCCGACGAATGAGCGCTCTGGTAGTAGGCAATATGACGTAGATAACGACCGGGCTAGAATGATAATAACTAAATCTATTCTAGGCACAGCTGGAGAAGTAGTAGTAACATTAGGGAAGAATAGAAAGAATTGTTTGAGAATTAATTTGCAATGATTATAAAAGTATAATAATAATTTATTATTATTATTATTATATATTATTATTATTATTATTATTATTATTATTATTATCTTTTTGTTCAATCTGTGTCGATAAAGTAGAAAGCTAATAAAATAAATAAAAACACAGAACTTGTTTAACTTCTATATTGTCTAATTCTTCAAAAATATAAATAAAGTGTACCGGTTTCGGATTACGTCATCGTCAGCACAAATTTCAAAAGTGTGCTAACGACGGCGTATGCCGCAATAATTTATTTTACGTTTTACTTACTTGCCAAGTTATTATTCATATTACTATTTAAAATGAAAACAAAAAGTGTACCTACTTAGTTACAAAATTATTTTTGTTATCGTTCCTTTTAGTAAGCAAGCACGCATACCCCTGAGCTACTGGCGTTCTCACGTATTAGTATTCTATATCGAAAGTTTTTACGAGAGTTACACAAACAAACAACTTTGTCCTTTAGGATGTCTGCTGGCACGGGAGATGAACCTTATAGTAGTGGACTGGTCCCGACTGGCTTGGCAGACGTACCCGGGGGCAGTTAAAGACGTGGCAGTGGTGGGCAAGTCGCTAAGCGAACTGTTAGTCGCTCTGATCGCTGCCAGCGCTACCACTATCCATCAGATCCACCTGGTAGGCCACAGTATGGGGGCCCACGTCGCTGGCACCACCGGACATATCCTGCAAGGACAGATACATCGCATCACTGGTAACATATTAGTTAGTTAATTAATTGAACCTATAAGTTGAATATTATAAGAAGTTATTAAATCGGTTGAGTTTCAGCAAAATTTCACGTTTTCAAATCCCTAAATATCCGGGAGGGGGAGAGAAAAAAAGAAAGTCATTTTTTGATTTTCAGGTCAAATCGGTCGAAGGGAATAGGAGATATATATTGCTTACATTTTAAACTATCCGAGGATCCTGGTGACTTCCAGACGAACTAAAATGTTTTAATTATTTCCTGTATAACTTCTGATGTTATTGTTGGCAGGACTAGATTCGTCAGGTCTTGGGTTTCGCAAGGAGTCCAAAGAAACGGTCCTCGACAGATCCGACGCTCAGTTCGTGGACATCATCCACACATCCCGATCTAGGCTTCAGGAGCCCCACGGTCATGCTGACTTCTACCCAAACGGGCATCCTCTTGAACAACCTGGCTGTCCTGACTTCAGCCTCACCTTCTTCGATATCGTTCGTCAGTAACATTATTAACAAGTAGAAAAAAGTAGAACCAGGGAGTTTTTGGTACGTGAAACGTCTTGTGCGTGGTACAGAGAGAGTATGGGCACTAGGGTACGCCATATAGGGCCGCCATAAACGAGCAACCGTCAAATTTCTGCAACAAATTACACCCTTGTAAGCCTTATAACTCCTGAAGAGCACCGGTTTGAGTTCGATGGATTATATCGATGGCAGAGAGATCTCTCAAACACGACCACTCCCGCTCCTATCGACGAACGTACGGCCGAGCTACGCCTCTGAGAACGCCGCTGATTCATGTATTTTCAGTACATAGGCATGTACTTCCCCAGCACGAGTTAATCAATTATGTTTTCGCTCTCCCTCCAAAGCCAATTGACTGTTTGGGCTTAAACTCAATATTTGACTTACATAGCGGCTTCTGAATCCTCTTCCTCAATTTTGTGTCGATAAATTCTTTACATCGGTAGTTAATATATTATTATTAGTTGTCGTGTTCACAGACAGACACATTATTTAATATTCATTTTTGGAATCTAGAGAAACTTAAACATGAAATTCCTTTAAAACTGCGCATCGAATTTCTGTCCGATTACAAAACTTCTAAGCGGGGACGTAAAATAATATTTACCTTATTTTGTATAAGTATAATTCAAAATTCATAAATTGTTGTTAATAATGCTTTTTTAAAACTTAATTTGCATATATTGAAGAAATAATGATATAGGATGGTGTACTCAATGGCTAGTGGCGGAATTAGGAACTAAACTCGTATTTTAGATAGTTGTAGTATTAATTAATACATAGATCAACAGTTTGTTTAGAGGTGACATCTTGTAGTGGCTGACCTAATCACACTTTTTTTGTAATATTTTCAGGGTTTTGTAGATCAAAGAACCTTATGTTCTCAGTTTTATGTCGGTTTTTGTGAGCTCAAGAAAATTATGGAAAGTATGATTGAAAATTCGTTTCGGGGATTTCTGAAATTAGGCTTTTCAGCAGGATAAATGTCGTATTTAAACAGGCACTTGAAAGAGCATTAAACACAAATATGGTTTTTTTTCATAATTTTGGAGCCATTTCGGTAAGGGCTGTATCATCTCATGACCTCTATCCCATAGTAGAGTCGGGCTCATGTCCACCAGAGTGGTGAAAGAGCACTCTGGTAGTAGGCGATATGACCTTGAAGTTAAAGCCTGGGCATGAGTTATAATAATTAACTATAGATTTATTTTACTAAATATTATTACTTTCAGCTGGTGAGTGCAGTCACAGAAGGTCTGTGTTCTTCTTCATTGAGAGTCTGATCAACAGAAAGGGCTTCCGTTCTGTCCAGTGTGACTCCTGGTCCAACTTTGTCAGAGGCCATTGTGCGAATCGTCCTGTCGCCTATATGGGAGATCCTGCTTCACCGGAGTAAGTTGACTGCACTTGTTTCTCCTTAAGCTAACTATCCTTTGCAAAAGAGCTTATTTGGCTGTTTTTATATTGTCTCTCTGTGTCGGTGTCCCAGACAACTTTGAGTGGGTACAAAAAGTATTTATTATCATTATTCACATAAGAGGTAGCCCTTCGTGGTGAGAGATGGATGTTTTCTTCAAGATGTCTGCGATGTCTGGAAGGCTGGTTTCTCGATGAATTTGGATGTTCCGGACGAACGAGGGTGCGGTTACTGCCAAACGGAGAACCTTATTTTCAAATCTTGGAAGTTTTTGTATGTTCGTTTTGTTTCTGCACAGCCAGATGTGTGCTGCATATGTGAATAGTGATCTGAGTTGTGATGTGTATGGAAGAATGCTGCAAGTGTGCTTGCCTGAGTTTTTTCTTTATGTGGTGATTCCATGTTAATTTTGTGTTCAAATGAATGCCAAAATATTGTATTGTTTTGTGGTTAAGACTGTAGTTTATGTGAGCGTTGTTCGTGTGTAGTTTTGTCTGGTATCAGTGTGGTAGTGTCTATTCTTCGAAAAAGAGAACATTTTGGCCTCCTTTTGGCAGCGTTGTCCTCAAGTTTCCACCTGTTGAACCAATACGCCAAGACTTCCACCCATGGTTGGAGGCTATCCACCGCTGAAGACATATCCACGGTGTTGTGATATTAGCAAGGTATCACCAGCGTAGGTAGCCAACAGCCCTGAGGGAGGATCAGACATCTCATGACTAGAGATGGTTAAACAAAATGGGACTAAGTACCCCACCCTGGGGAACACCCTCGAGGGTCGGCTTCTTCTCACTGAGATTGGAGTTGCTTCGGGTCTAAAACGTTCTGAACTTAAGGAAGTCCGAGACTATTTCATAAATGTACGATGGTACTCCAGTCCTCCTGGGCTTATATCGCAGTCAGCTATAATATTTTATTATATCACATAATACTTCTAAAATTGAGTATATATGAGGAGTTTGGAGCCAGAGCGGACCAACTGGTTTAAACTGAACAGGAAGAAAATGGCAATTGAAAATTAAGTACATTTTGTTTATCTCCATAAATGGGCCTTAAATATTTATTTATATTTGAAATTTTAGAATAGTATTGGATGAGTGATCCCTTTTTGTGTTCTATAAAGTTTTTGAAGGCCATATGATCCATTGTGACTTTGAAAATATATGCACAAAATATTTGTGGACTAAACTTAAAGTGCTGCTATCTATCACTGAAGTGAAGAAACTAAGTGATTCACACTGGTTTTGAAAAAAGGGAACCTATGCCAACATCAGGATGGTAATAACTCATTTTCCGAAAAATTGTGGGTTGGTCCGCTCTGGCTCCAAACTCCTCATATATAATATTGTGCATTCTTAAAAATATTATGGAACATAAAATTCATAATATGAAAAAAGTTTTGAAATAAAATTAATATGTAAACAAAATGACATTTTAATTGTACTTAAAGCGTAAACTTACTTGAAGCGTTAAAAATAAAATCACAATATTTAAAAAATCGGTAATGAGAACAATATATTATATTATCGCAATGAGATAAACTGGTGTAAATTTGCTTCAAATCAAGAAATGAGACCTGTTTAGAGCATTTGTCACGCTGTGAGAACGACGGGAAAGCAAGCAAGTTTAATTTTTTTTTTTCTAATAGCATGTTTCGAGAAAGGTTTTTTTTAAAAATACATCTTGCTAATCGTTAATTAATTTGTATTCCCGCAAAATGTGCTGCCCCACAAGACAGACAGTGGGGAAAAACGGAACTAATTGCATAATTCACAGGTGCACCAAAGAATGACATCAGCCTATCCTGATTTATGCCTCTGCATTCTTTCTCTCACTACCCATCTTCACCTCTGTATACACCTGTATTTTTACTTCTCCAGCTATACGAAGTACAGAGGAAATTATGTAATCGGTTAGAAATTCGTAGTTGAATTTTCACCGGAAATTATACCGACATCCTGATTCCAAAAAAGGAAAAAAAAAAGTGTCTGTGAGTTTGTGTGTGTCTGTGAACACGATAACTGGCGATAGAATGGATGTATCGACACATTTTATATGTGCGACTAGAGATGGCTATAGTCGATAGTGGAAAAATATCGATAGTATCGATAATTCAGTAAGTTGCGTCAAAGTAAAATAATTCAGTAAAGCGTCTTTCCATTCAAAATACTGTCGCGTCCATGAGATCGCAATATATTATATTGTTCTCATTAACAATTTTTTAAATATTGTGATTTTATTTTTAACGCTTCAAGTAAGTTTACGCTTTAAGTACAATTAAAATGTCATTTTGTTTATATATTAATTTTATTTCAAAACTTTTTGAATCATGATTTTGATGGTTATTTTTTAAAAATATCAAAAGAACTGTGTAAAATTTTAATTAATCCGATTCAAGCAAGATGATAGCTAAATACCAATGGGGGCTGCCAAGCTCAAAAGTAGCGTCCTACTCATCTCAAGATCGCGGGTTCGGAACCCCAGCCTATGGCGACCCTAGCCTGTACGATGTCCGGTACAAATCCAAAGTAGGCAAAATTTAGGATTCCCACAATAGAGTCTGGCTCATGTCAGCAGAGCGACGAAATAGCGCTCTGGTAGTAGGCGATATGATCTCAAAGAGCATGTGTCATAATAACGAACTAATTAAAACATTTTCTTGCAATAGTTAACACAGTTCCCACAACCAGCAACCTCTAAATTTACACATTCCGAACAATTAACTAATCAATTATAATCAACAATTAAACTTAATATATATAATAATTATAATGCCAGGCCGATGTATAAGTACCTACTACTAAAGTTTTTATTAATAATTATTACAATAATAATAATTTTTTTTTTTTCTTTTGTTGGTTTCAGAAGTAGAGGTATATACTACCTCAAGACGAATTCCCGGTACCTGTTTGGTAAAGGTTGACTGGAACCCGGTATCCGGTATCTTCAAGGAAACTGTATTTTTATATGTATGAGATTACAGATAAATTAAACTATATAAATAATAACCAAGTGTCTGCCTCTCCATCCTATAGTGATATTTGTTCTCTAAATATTTTACACATAAATAAAGTTGAGCATGTCGACCTTCGGATGGGACGTTAAGCATGAGTCAGACTCGTGTCCACCAGAGTTATGAAAGAGTGCTCTGGTAGTAGGCGATATGACCTCGTAGTTAAAGCCCGGGCATGAGTCATAATAACTGACTAAACTAACTTTTACACATACTAATTTTTTTTTTTTTTTTTTAATTATGTTATATTGTGTGATTAAATAAATATAAGAAATGGGAGAACAAAACACAATGTTCGTGTGGCTAGTGCCAGATTTATATATTTTTCAAATATAGGCCACTGACTTCTCACCGCCTGTTTGTTTCTTTGTTTTTGTGTTAAGTCCCCTCTAATCTTCACGTTCTCTATGGTCGATTTGGCTGTAAATCCATAGTCGTACTTATGTAGTTATCGATACACTCATTCTCGTTTCATATCGATACATTCATTTTATCGGAAGTTATCGTGTTCACAGACACCCATGCAGAGAGACGGATTTTTTTTTTCGTTAGAGGGTCGGAAAACATTAAATTCCGATGAAAACTCAACATCGAACTTCTGACCGATTACATAACTTACTCTATACTTTGTATATCTGGGGAAGTAAAACTTAGGTAGTTGATAACAAATAAATTATGGTTTCCATATAATTCAAGAGTTCTGCCTATATAAATACCAACATTTTGACGTAATAACGTCTATTCGCTCGTTAACCCTGGAGCGGCCTAAATATCTCACAGATAATATTTTTGGCTTTATGATTATTAAAACTTAAACGGGTAGTAGTTTGGCCATGCCCCTTCTTGTATCCTCCTAGCTCAACCCCTACTACCGTTCAGTGTCATTACATCTGTTTTGAGGTCTACATGCGAAGATTGGAGGGCATTTTTATCTGTGGGATAATTGCGCCTGATGACGTAAGTATTACAATTTGTTTATATTTTAAAATTTTTCACTTAGTTAATTTCTGTATGAGAAATAAATATGCGTGGCTAGGAAAATTTATTAGTATAAATGATTTCCACCATCAGAACTGCATATAATCTCAGAGATAATTGCGACTATCAATGTGATTTTTTTTTTCTAGGATGAACACTAACACTTCATTCAATTTTGAATGTCCAAAAGACATCGAGCGACTTCACCAACTCCTACAAGAAAAAAGTGATGTGGAATCAGACGTTTCCGATGGAGAATGTGAGACAGATGCATCTATTTGTCTAGAGGAACGTGAAGGAGACTCAGAGACAGAGGAAGACGACATGGATTCAGAACCAGAAGATTCTAACGAAAGAGAAGGCTTCTACATAGTCACAGTTAAACAAAACAAAAAAATCCAAGAAGTTATAGAGTGGAAGAAAACTCCTTTTAACATCAGGAAAAAAAAAGCTAGTAGAAACATTCTCGTTCAACTACCAGGAGTAAAAGCTAGAGCTAGAAATGTGACCGGTGTACTCCATACATGGAATTTATTTTTTGATGGATCAATGATTACCCTTATTGTCAAATATACGAATCAATATATAGGGTTTATTCAGAGGTCATTTACTAGAGAAAGGGATGCTCCCCTAACGGATGAAATAGAAATTAAAGCATTAATTGGGCTATTGTATCTTGCTGGTGTATATAAAGCAAACAGGCTCAATCTAGAAGAATTGTGGGATTGCCACGGAGATGGATTAGATAAATTCAGGGTGACAATGACATTAAAACGATTTTCTTTTCTTTTACGGTGCCTAAGGTTTGATGATCGAGAGACGAGGAAGGAAAGAAAACAATCAGACCAAATTACAGCTATTAGAGAGCTGTTTGAATGTTTTGTTGTCAACTCTCAGGCATCATATTCTCTTGGTGCGAACACTACCATTGATGAAATGCTTGTAGGATCTAGGGGGAGGTGTATATTTAGACAATACATACCTTCCAAACCTAGAAAATATGGAATTAAAATTTATAGTTTGGTAGACGCAAAACTTTACTACACTTACAACATGGAAATTTATCCAGGAAAGCAACAACGTGGGATGTTTGAATTAAGCAACAGTCCAAAAGACGTTGTAAAAAGGCTCGCCCGACCAATATATAACACTGGACGTAACATAACTATGGATAATTGGTTCACCAATTATAATTTGATCCAAGATCTTGCAGAAAAGACATTGACTGTTGTAGGAACGTTAAAAAAAAAATAAACCCCAGATCCCACAAGAATTTAAATATGTAAAAAATCGGTGAGTTTGCTCTCTTCTATGTTTGGCTTCACCAAGGATTCGACGTTAGTTTCCTACGTGCCTAAAAAAGGGAAAAATGTACTACTCATATCCAATCTTCATGACGACGATGAAATAGATCCTACAAGCGGTGACCATAAAAAACCATCAATTGTAACTTTTTATAATGATACTAAAGCTGGCGTTGATGTAGTAGATCAAATGACTGAAACATACAACGTATCTCGCAAATCAAATCGTTGGCCGATGACAGTATTTTATTCGTTGTTGAATGTGGCAGCGATAAACGCTAGAGTACTCTACGTCGGAAATCGCAATGTTTCTAAATCACGTCGGTCATTCCTAAGAGAACTTGCTAATGAGCTGATACATGATCAGATTGAACGTCGTAGCAACACTAATGTAAGAGGTATCTGCACTGAACTCCAAGAAAATATAACAAATATGAAAAATGTATTAAAAAGAAAGAGAGAAGAAAATAATGACCTTATTGATGAAGAAGTTGAGAGAAATAATTGTTTCTCTCAACATTATAATGTACTTGAAGTAAATAAATGATGTATTACCAAAAATATATGTACAACTGTTTTATGTACCTATTTTATTTACTGTTAATAACTAACTTCAAGCTGTAGCGAACAACGACGGTATCGCAGAAGCGGACAAAAATACAAATATAAACAGACTGTCATAAATTGTATCTATATAATAGATAGTTATTATGACACACGCCCGGGCTTCAACTACGAGGTCATATCGCCTACTACCAGAGCCGCTCCTTTATCACTCGGGGCTCGGGACCATCGCTTAGCATCCAATCATGAAGAACGGCCTGCTTAAGTTTATTTTACCTTACAGATAAAATAAACTAAGGGCCTCGGCCGGGTTTCGAACCCACGATCTTGAGCTCAGAAGGCAAGCACGCATACAACTGAGCTACCGGCGCCCCCCAGTTTGTGTGTGTATTGACGAACATTTTAACAAAAAGAAATATTTGTGAAATATTATAAATAATGATAACATAATTTTATTATGTGAATAAAATATGTTTTTTTTTTCAACAAACTTGCATACTATCGTTATTGATAAGAAACTATTTTTTTTGATCCTATTATATATTTGATGCATATTAGCCATATCTCTCTAACGGTGGTAAATATACCAGTTACTTACAACATCCATGGGCCTGGGAGGAAAAACTATTTAAGATAACAAAACACTCTCAAGGACAGGATTCGAACCCTCACACCATGCTCTACGCTGTAGTCCCGCACGGGCCTTATTTTGTAAGACCTATTGTTGTAATAGCACTGTATAAAACAACGTTGATGACTGTTGTTCTTCGACGTAACGAAGACTCTACAGCTGAGGGGGCCGCATAGTGGGGCAATTCACCAACTTAGCACGAAAAAATTCAAATTATGAAACTCTCACTAGAAAGAGACGGGAACAATTGGTATTGGAAGTAAACTAGTTGTAGACATTGAACCCAAGAGGTGGGCCTCGGTTGTTTACAATAAGTGGACAAAGCCGGCACGTAAACACAGGAAAGCCACGTCATTATCTTTACACATCAGTTTCTGACAGTGGTACAGTGCCGTTCATTTATTTTTCAAACCTTAGCTAATATGTCTGATTCAGGAGAAGCTAAGTGAATATACTCCGGGAACCATGGTGGCCGTGCGGGCTAGAGCGTAGGGTTTTAGTCGCATGGTCTCACCTTGGTTTGCGGGTTCGAATCCCGTCCGGGAGTGAGTTTTATTTCGTAGATAAAACTTCCTCCCGGGGCCATGGATGTCGTAAATAATTAGGTAAATCATCATTATAAGAGTCATGGCTAATATGCATCGTACATGAGGCAAAAAAAAAAAAAAAAAAGTGAATATACTATATATTGTTTAAATTGCCCAAATAGTGCATAAATTAATTAAATTCAATACATACATTTGTTTATTGGAAATGTTACATTCTGAAAGGCGCCCCCATTATAATGTACCTAATGGCAAGATGTGATACTTGTCGTTGTGAAAAAAGAAACAGAGTTACCAAATATATGTGTCAAATGTGTTCCAAGTTCATCTGTTTGGAGCATTCCAGAAATATTTGCCTTTCGTGCAATTCACTTATTTTACAATAGGTTTTTTTTTTTTTGTAAACATTTATGTAAGGTTTATGTTAATTTTTAAAAGTTCCTGCTCCAGCCATTATTCTAATGTTCCTTTTTCTTTAAGTTCAAGCTGTTTTTGTTTTTTCATAATTAAATAATTATGCATATTAAGTGTTTTTTTTTTAACAAGCCAAGTATTAAAATACGTCAAACCGTAATATGAATTAATATTATCATTTTATTGCACTGTTTCTGATAGATAATTGCGACCGCCGACCGGTGTTACTTTTACCTTTGCGCCCGCTCTAGGGTTAAGCACAGTGATAGCCGGTCAAACTTTCTTGTGTTACAAAATGCCGTCAGATTTCAATCGATAATAACTACGAGACTAATAATGCGATAACAACGGTTGAGGTCACAATGGATAGAGCATGCTGTGACGTTATCAGGCTAGTGTGTGCGCCGGCGGATGATTGTTGCGAATTGGCGTTGTGTAAAATTAGAAATTAGTGTAGCGTGATTACGCGTTTAGATAGGACGTTGATTCGGGTGTCATTATAAAGAGCTTGAGGAGCACTACTAGGACTCAAAGTGAAACAATAAAAATATTCGCCGAAATATATGTAAAAATTTGTATTAAATTGAAAATTGCAAAAAAATTAAAGATGTCGTCTCATATGAATCGTAAATATGCGCGGAATTATAGAAAACGCAAATCGGAGGAAAGCTCGCATCAAAAGGAATTTAAAAAACCTAAAAAGTCTAGTGCCGAGCAAATGCAAGAGCTACGGCAGCATCGAAAAGAAAATGAAAAATGATTTTATCCCGACGTTTTCACGGAAAATCTACGGCGTGGACCTTGACTACGCCTTAATGTTTTTTTTACTGTTAACTTCACTTTATTTTTATATAATTCAAGAGTTCTGCCTATATAAATACCAACATTTTTACTGTTACCTTCACTTTATTAGATTTATATTTATTATCATCTTGTAAATATCTGTTTATTAGAATGTATAGAGTAACTAAAACAAGGGATTCCCCGTCACTACCTAAAAACACCCCTCCATAAATGTACCTTCTACCCTGTCAACCAAATCTGTCAGTTTGTATGTGACTCTTGATAATGCCTTATCACGGCGAAACTAGTCGAGTGTTTAATGAAGTTTGACGAAAGAAATTGTCTATTTTAATTATCAATTCTTAGTTGATTAGTTCGCGCTGAGGATGAACATTATCAGTGATATACCGACTTTTTTCCTTCTGCCAAACAGGCAATGGTAGTTGCTAAATAATTTTTTCTAGAAAATTCCGAAACAATTCTCACACAAATGAACATTTTTGTATGTTTTAAATCTTTTAAAAAAATGTCAAAAATCGGGTTCTACCTTCAAAGATAATTTAGAGTGTCACATAATGTTGAAGCATCTAGTAGTCACACGGAGTTTCACTCACGCAACGCAATTTATGGGGAAGTATACGATTTGCCGGTTAGGAGAATAAGCCGCAGCCTAGAGGGGACAAAAAAAGGCGGACCAACCTGCTTCAAGAGAAGACGACTGGCGTTGGTCCAAGCAGGATACCAGATAGAAGGACACATCTAACGTCTGCAGGTCTATGGGATAATGGAACTGGAGGCTTGCTGGAGCAGCTGAAGGACCCCTGGAGTTTATTATATCCGCAATACACAATTAAGACAATAAATGTAGTTCTGTACAAGGTAACCAAGCTGCCCATATCTTGGTTCTACCACTAACAGTGTTTCAAGAGTTGATATCTGCACAGTTTGAGAACGGGTGCAATCACATGAGTTGCACTTTGTCGCACTAGGCCGACCTTGGTCGTTGCATACGATGCTCCACTTTCTACGTCTGACCTCTGCTCTATGCAACTGATGGCAACTCACTTATTTACATTTGTCCTAGTTATATGCAATTGTGATGTCGAAACACAACACATATCGAATAAGAATTATGCTAAGATTATTGTTTTCTTATAATATGTGATATGGTCAGTACAGAATTTCTGTATACCAATCACCTTTGTACATAATACTCTCCCTCCCTCTCTCAAATTCATTGTATATTGGCATTACTGGGTATATGAAAGTAATGCGATGACGTCATCAGTTTTCTGTTTCATTGTTTAGCCTCATTCTATGAATGAATGTCTTATACCCATCAGTAGTGTCAGTACGAAATGAATCTGAATGGGGAGAGGGGGAGGGGAAGTGATCTGTACAGAAGTGGTTGGTATAAGAAAGTTCTCTAATGGCCACATTATGTATGCGTGCTTGCCTTCTGAGCTCAAGAACGTGGGTTCGAAACCCGACCGAGGCCCTTAGTTTATTTTATCTGGGAGGTAAAATAAACTTAAGCACGCCGTCCTTCGGATGGGACGTTAAGCGATGGTCCCGAGCCTGTACGATGTCAGGTACTCGTTATAGATCCCTACCCTAGATGAATAAACATTTTAGTGTAGGCAAAATTTAGGACTCCCACAGTACAGTCGGGCTCATGTCCACCATAGTGACGAAAGAGCGCTCTGGTAGTAGGCGATATGACCTCCTAGTTAAAGCCCGGGCTTGAGTCATAAAACCTAACCTAATCTATATATATATATATATTTCATCCTTTTTAATAAAAACAAACAATTTTAGAGAAATGTGTAAGGCTACATTCACACTTCGCCATCAAACGTGCCCTCCCGTCACCATCAACAACGTTCTAATTCCTTCCTCTAACCAGGTGCGTTACCTCGGGTTCTACTTAGACAGCCGACTGACGTGGAACCCACACACACGACTTAAACGACAAGAGTTGAATCGACGTTACGGACTACTACGTAGACTACTTGGACCAAAATCAAAACTTTCTACTGCCAACAAACTGACCATTTACAAGACTATAATACGCCCAATATGGACATACGGCCTAGAACTATGGGGTACAGCCAAACAATCCAATATAAACCGCATCCAAGCTTTCCAGTCCAAAGTCCTTCGTCGAATTGTAAATGCTCCCTTCTACGTCACCAATAAATTACTCCATGAAGACCTAAACATCCCAACTGTCCAAGAACTCGTCCAATCCCGATTCTTAAATTTCCACAATAAACTTTCATCCCATCCTAACCCATTTGCACAAGTCCTATCCTCTCAATCCCATCCTGACAATCCTCCCCGCCGTCTGAATAGGAGGTGGCCTCGAGATCTTCTAAGTGAAATCTAAACATTGTATTAGTTTCTAGGGAGTGTCAGCGCTGGCTGGCCTCTCCCAACATGTGGCATAGACACTCATGCATATAGTTACCAAAGCTCATTATATTAATTGTATATAGATTGCAAATAAATAAATTGAAAAAAAAAAATATATATATATTTTTTTACTAAAAAATATTTTCTACAGATTTTTAATTTACATTCTTTGGGTCGCCATAACTCTGGTAGTATTGGTCATTAGCAATTGGGAATGAACCAAATGATCAATAGGTCTAACCATTTGCATCTAATAAATAGCGAATGGAGTAAAAATATAGTAAATAAACACTTTTGGCTTTTGTAAGATTCTAAATTTAAAATAATATATATAAAGTGGCTAAAGGAGCAGCAATGTTGCCTGGAGAAGAAATGGCAGTGACGATAGTATCAGACCTGGAGAAATGGCAGTGACGACAGTATCAGACCTGGAGAAATGGCAGTGACGATAGTATCAGACCTGGAGAAATGGCAGTGACGATAGTATCAGACCTGGAGAAATGGCAGTGACGACAGTATCAGACCTGGAGAAATGGCAGTGACGATAGTATCAGACCTGGAGAAATGGCAGTGACGATAGTATCAGACCTGGAGAAATGGCAGTGACGACAGTATCAGACCTGGAGAAATGGCAGTGACGATAGTATCAGACCTGGAGAAATGGCAGTGACGATAGTATCAGACCTGGAGAAATGGCAGTGACGACAGTATCAGACCTGGAGAAATGGCAGTGACGATAGTATCAGACCTGGAGAAATGGCAGTGACGATAGTATCAGACCTGGAGAAATGGCAGTGACGACAGTATCAGACCTGGAGAAATGGCAGTGACGATAGTATCAGACCTGGAGAAATGGCAGTGACGATAGTATCAGACCTGGAGAAATGGCAGTGACGATAGTATCAGACCTGGAGAAATGGCAGTGACGACAGTATCAGACCTGGAGAAATGGCAGTGACGATAGTATCAGACCTGGAGAAATGGCAGTGACGATAGTATCAGACCTGGAGAAATGGCAGTGACGATAGTATCAGACCTGGAGAAATGCCTGTGTCGCAAAATAAAAGAAACCTGGACAGAGATGTGGAGTAACCTGAACCTAACAAAGAAATGTAGGTCCATCAAAACAAATATAGATGAGTGGAAAAGACGGAATAGGCAGGAGGTCTTTCTGATGCGGCTCCGTGTAGATCACATTCGGCTAACCCATAGGTTCCCAAACTTATTTTGTCTACTGCCCACTTTGAGAATAAATTATTCTCAAGTTAACTCTTACGGGCTACACCTGCCAATGAGAATGATTATTGAAACGCAACTTTATAGTATTCAGACAGAGTATCTTTTATTCAAAATAAAACAAACATAAGACCAAGTGGAGGAAGGTTACGCAGGGCTTTGTTTACCTAAATTTTTCCCCGTCACGATTCACGTATCGATAGGTTCGGAAATAAGCCACTAGATGGCTCCTAACCTAAGGACCTAGATGAAATTACAAATCGCCCCCTAAGCTTCTACACAACAACGCCACCATTTTTTTTCTGGGTCTCTTACCGCCCCCCTTTAGGCCTGCAGCGCCCACAAGGGGGCGTTAACGCCCATGGCCACCTCATCAACAGGATGGCAGCCCCGGGCTGTGGGGGCAGGCCTCACAGTTAGCCACATCCTGGAGGAGTGCCCTGGACATAAGGAAATATTATTGACCAATGGTTTACGAACAACAAACTTACATGAGATGACAACGAGTCTATAGAAACCGTCCTATCAGCAATGAAAGAAAGGAAATAATTTAATCATTTGTATGTTGTAAAAGATCTAACTTGAATGCTGACAAATAAAATTATTCTATTCTATTCTATTTTTTCACAGCTTTATTATTCTCCCAATTTATTTTGGTCTTTACTTTATGAAATATTCGTCTAAACTAAAAATAAATTCCCAACCTACGTCACTAAATATAGAACGGTATTTATTTAAATATACATTATAGGTTTAGGTTTAGGTTTTGTGACTCATGCCCGGGCTTTAACTACGAGGTCATATCGCCTACTACCAGAGCGCTCTTTCGTCACTCTGGTGGACATGAGCCCGACTCTACTGTGGGAGTCCTAAATTTTGCCTACCCTAAATTTTTATTCATCTAGGGTAGGGGTCTTTAACGAGTACCTGACATCGTACGGGACCATCGCTTAACGTCCCATTTGAAGGACGGTGTGCTTAAGTTTATTTTACCTCCCAGATAAAATAAACTAAGGGCCTCGGTCGGGCTACGAACCCACGACCTTGAGCTCAGAAGTCAAGCACGCATACCACTGAGCTACCGGCGCCCTCAAATATATATTATAATGTTCATTTATCATTTAAAGTGGGTTTCACGCCATCGACATACTTTTGGTAATTACGTAAAAAAACTTTTTTTTTTTTTTCTATTTACTTGGAGCGCTGATAAAACTATTGTATTTTATTGGTCCTTGATAGTCTGTTAGTTATCAAAGTTTCACACTCCCAGTTATAGTGTACGTTTACGATGGTGTTGTACTTTATTTGTTGTTTATGCTTTGTAACCCAAACAGAAGGTAATTAGTGCTTAATTGAGATAATCTTACTTCCTCAGGTGTACAAAGTATAGGGGAAGTTATGTAATCGGTCAGTAATTCGATGGTTTTCCGACCTCCTGACAGGCCGCAGCACCAGTTAAATAATTAATCACGTTTTCACTCTTCCTCCAATGCCAATCAAATCTTTGTGATAAAACTCTATATTTGACTTCTGATACGTTATACTAAATCTATGGTCACAGGGAATAAGTTGTTAAGTCGTAATAAAATGGCCAAAATGAGTTAAGTGTACTGTGATCATCTCGCAAGCCATCTGCGCATTGTGAAGATCTATTTCAAAAAGTATGGTTAATAATTAGGTAAGTGTGTAAACAACAAGATGTGAGGCAGGGTGTAGCCTCAATTTAAAAGATCGGAGCACCCTCAAAAAAACAAAAACATAAGTGTCCAACAAGTAAAGATAATGAAGGTTTACTGGGAGAGAGAAAACTTACGTGTGAGTAGCTGTGTAGCTTCAAATTCCGAGATCGACACACAATAGAACGAAACCTGAGGCTATGGGAGGACCAAAGTTAAATAGGAAAATAAAGTTTTGGAAGGTTTAGGAGAGCAGAAACTTACGTTTAAGTTTGAGTGTAGCCTCTGTAGCCTAGAAAGACACATTAATGCAGCAATTTCAGTAGTGGGAGGCTTCAGCCAGATACCATGATAGTCAACCATAAGAAAAGTTAAAAATGTGTTCTGGTTTTAAAGAAAACAGCCGTAGAGGAAATAGGTCCTTGTTTCTTCATATTTTCTGAAAAAAGATCAACGATCTACGGGTCCACATTTTCACTAGCTTCCCGATAATGTGAAAATGTAAGTTTTTCAGAGCTCACACGTAAGTTTCCGTTCAACTCAAAAAACCTCAATAACTGCCGATGTAATAAATGTTTCGACATGAAACTTCATATTTACCCCAATGACTACATAACCTGTCAAATTGATGACATGAAATTGATTCATTAGTTCTGGGGAAGTACTTTGCCGGTGATTCATTGACCTTTTCTTTATTATCACTGATTTATTCTATTTTATATGAAGATATTAAATATGTTTTTTTTTCAGGTGAACATTTACCGTCTCTAAATAACTACCAAAATTTAAGTCTACATATCAATGAAATTGTAAGTGTGGACTCGTTGGGTAGCTCTGAAATTGTTGAGCAGATATTGTCAGATTTATCTCCAAAAAGAAAGAAATCTTCAAAAATTGAATATATTTTTTATAGCAGGTAAATTACAGACTTTTTTAAAGTTAATAATATTAACTATTTATTTATTATAACCATTTTTAGTTAATAATATTAATAAACTCAAGGAACCAACCTAGAAAGTGAGCTGGCATTGTGTCAGTAGTGTCTAAATGCACAATTCCTCACTAGCTCTCCTTACGGCATTTACCAGTACTAATACTTATTATTAGATTGGTTTGGTTTTATGACTCATGCCCGGGCTTTAACTACGAGGTCATATCGCCTACTACCAGAGCGCTCTTTCGTCACTCTGGTGGACATGAGCCCGACTCTACTGTGGGAGTCCTAAATGTTGCCTAACATAATTTTTATTCACCTAGGGTAGGAGTCTTTAACGAGTACCTGACATCGTACAGGCTCGGGACCATCGCTTAACGTCCCATCCGAAGGATGGCGTGCTTAAGTTTATTTTACCTCCCAGATAAAATAAACTAAGGGCCTCGGTCGGGTTTCGAACCCACGACCTTGAGCTCAGAAGTCAAGCATGCATACCATTGAGCTACCGGCGCCCTCTCATAGCTATATTATTAATACATATTAGATTTAACCTTAATTATAATTTATAGAATATGATCGAATGTATAATTTACATTTAGTCGTAAAAGTTGAAAATAAAAAATATATTTTATATTTAAAACTCTTGATAGAATATGCGAATATGAATAAATATAATGGTCAGTTAGTCTCAGATTAAGACTATTTGATGCCCTAAGCATTCTGAGCTTATGGTGCCCCCGTCTCACTATTGATATCATTAACGTCTTACTTATATTGGCTAGTTTAACACTAAAGCATTTTTTTTTTTTTTTTGCCATATGTACGATGCATATTAGCCATGTCACTGTGTATCTAGTTATTTACGACATCCATGGCGCTGGGAGGGAGTTCTATCTACTAAATAAAACTCACTCCCGGACGGGATTCGAACCCGCAAACCATGGTAAGACCAGCTCTAGCCCGCACGGCCACCATGGCTCCCAATACTAAAGCTCGATTGAACAAAACGAAGATAAAATTAATTAAGCGAGAAAATATGGAAATCAATTTTTCTTTCGTCCAAATACGCCATTCGTTCATCATATACGTTCAATTCTTCGTCAGATACCTACTTCTTCTTCCTCAGTATCATCATAATCAGGATTTGATATTTGGTCTTTCATTAGAAGTATACGGGAGGATATGAAAAAAATTCTGTGACCTATAAATGTTTTTATATATAACATATTATTTCCATTTTTAATAAAAATAAAAATTGAGAAATAATTAACAATTTAAATGATTAACTATTTCAAATATAACATTGTGGACTTGGGCCCCCGAGACGTGATGCCATAAACAATTGGTTAGTTTGCTTATAGGTTAAACCGGCACAAATCTAATATTTTTATTAGTGTGAATGTTATTTATCCATATCTATATTAATAAAGCTGAAACAGGGTGTGTTTGTTTGTTTGTTTGTTTGTATGTTTGTTCCAGCATCACGCCGAAACGGCTGGACAGATTTTTATGAAACTTCCCATGTAGCATTCTTTTGAGCCCGATTGAATAATAGGCTATGTGGCGTCCCAAAATTTTGATCGGGAGGGGGGGTTGTAAGGGGGGCCTAAGTATATAAATAGTGCTAACTCATTAACTAATGGTCGAATTGTCATGAAATTTCACATGTAGTATTTTTAAAAGCCAAAAAGGAAAAAAAGGTGTGTGGCGTCCCAACGTTTTGAACGGGAGGGGAGTTGTGGGGTAGGCGTAAATTTGAAGATAGTGATAGATCATTTACAGATGATCGGATTGTCATGGGAATTTCTTATGTAGTATTCTTGATGGCCAAATAGAAAAATACACTATGTGACATCTTCAAAAATTGAACAGGGAGGGGGGGGGGGGCAAAGCATAAAAAAAATGCTGACTGATTAAAGGGTAATCGGATTGTCATGAATTTCACATGTAGTAGTAACTACGTACTAGATGTGGGGTCCGCCGTCGCAAGGCACATACTAGCTGTAATGCCCAGCGTTCCTAACTTCTTACTAGCTGTGGTGCCCAGCAATGCCAAGTATTCACTAGCTGGGGTTTCCGCCGTTGAAAGGCGCATACTAGCTGTCGTGCCCAGAAGTCTTAAAATCTTACTAGCCTTACTATAGTTGAAGGACTATAAGCCTTATTCCGTATGAATAATCGAAAATTATAACATCATGAATGTGGTGTCGAAGGATTGAATAGACTTACAGGAGATATTGGGAGAAAATTCAAAGTTCCCCGGGCAACGCCGGGTATTACTGCTAGTGTGGAATATAAGTGGGCTTTGAGGTACCGTTTTGACATATTTTCTGAAAAACAAATTCATACAGCTATGTTGGTAGATAGGCAGCATCCAGAAACGAAGATGGTCAACCAAAGAAAGATTCCGATGTATCGGGAAAGTCACATCCGAAGGACGACGTGCTCAAAGTTATTTTTATCTTCCCGATTAAAACATCTGACCTAAGTGACTTGGCTAGATTTCGAAATGGCGATCCTGAGCTCGGTAAACTCCATTCTTCAAATTTCTCGCTTTTAAACGGTTTTTAGATTTAATATTTGTTAAAACTGATGAACAACCGGGATATCTGAATCCTACACAAAAATCGAAATAAAAATGTTTTTCGAAAAAAGTCGGGCTAAATACTATTCTTCAAACTTCCTGCTTTTTAACGGTTTACAGATTTAATATTTGTTAAAACTGATAGACAGATTCAGATATATCGGGAAAGTCCCATCCGAAAGACGACGTGCTCAAGGTTATTTTTAACCTAACTGAAATTTCAGCTACCCAGGTTTAGATACATAACATACGACTCGTTATCCAGTACCTGACATACAAAAAGGCCCTCGATCATAGCTTGAAGTCCAATCCGAAGGACGACGTGCTCAAATTTATTTTTATCTTCCCGATTAAAATATCTGACCTAAATGCCTTGGCTAGATTTCTAAGTGGCGATCCTGAGCTCGATAGACTCCATATGTATTTTAAAATAAGTTACCGTTTGGTTCCAACTAAAATTATCAAGGAAGAAATGTGGAATATAAGTGGGCTTTGAGGTACCGTTTTGACATATTTTCTGAAAAACAAATTAATACAGCTATGTTGGTAGATAGGCAGCATCTAGAAACGAAGATGGTCAACCAAAGAAAGATTCAGATGTATCGGGAAAGTCCCATCCGAAGGACGACGTGCTCAAATTTATTTTTATCTTCCCGGTTAAAACATCTGACCTAAGTGACTTGGCTAGATTTCTAAATGGCGATCCTGAGCTCGGTAAACTCCATTCTTCAAATTTCTCCCTTTTTACCGGTTTTAGATTTAATATTTGTTAAAACTGATATATAACAATGATAACAGTGATATCTGAATCCTATACAAAAATCGAAATAAAAATGTTTTTCGAAAAAAGTCGGGCTAAATCCAATTCTTCAAATTTCTCGCTTTTTAACGGTTTATAGGCTTAATATTAGTTAAAAATGATAGACAGATTCAGATATATCGGGAAAGTCCCATCGGAAGGACGACGTGCTCAAGGTTTTTTAACGTAAATGAAATTTCAACTACCCAGGTTTAGATACATAACATACGACTCATTATCGAGTACCTGACATACGAAAAGGCCCTTGATCATAGCTTAAAGTTAAATCCGAAGGACGACGTCCTCAAATTTATTTTTATCTTCTCGATTAAAACATCTGACCTAATTGACTTGGCTATATTTCGAAATGGCGATCCTGAGCTCGGTAAACTATAAAGATAGTGATAGTGCGGCCTAAATATAAAGATAGTGATCGGTCATTAACAGATGATCGAATTGTCATGGAATTTCACATGTAGTATTTTTAAAGGCGAAATAGAAACACACTATGTGACATCTCAAAAATTTGAACGGGAGGTGGAGTTGCAATGGGGGCTAAGCATAAAAATTGTTTTAGCGCATAATTGTGAACGGAAGGGGGGTTGTGGGAGTAGGCCTAAATACGAAGATAGTGATTGGTCATTACCTGATGGTCGGATTGTCATGGAATTTCACATATAGTATTTTAGGCGAAATAGAATAATACACTATATGAAATCTCAAAAATTTGAACGGGAGGGGGGGGGGGGGGGGGGGGGGGGGGGCTAAGCATAAAAATAATACTGACTCATTAAAAGTAATCGGATTCTCATGAAATTTCATATGTAGTAGTAGTAACTACGTACTAGCTGTGGTGCCCGCCGTTGCAAGGTACATACTAGCTGTGGTGCCCAGCGTTTCTAACTACGTACTAGCTGTGGGGTCCGCCGTTGCAAGGTACATACTAGCTGTGGTGCCCAGCGTTTCTAACTACATACTAGCTGTGGGGTCCGCCGTTGCAAAGCACATACTAGCTGTGGGCACAAGCGTTCTTATGTACGCACTGGCTAGAACGTCCAGTGACGCTAAGTATTCACTAGCTGTGGTTTCCGCCGTTGAATGGCGCGTACTAGCTATGGTGCCCAGGGGTCCTAAAAACTTACTAGCTGGGATGTCTGCCGTTGAAGGACTATAAGCCTTATTCCGTATGAATAATTCAAAATTATAACATCATGAATTTACTGTTGAAAAATTGAATAGGATTCGAACGAGAGATATTAGGAGAAAATTCAAAGTTCCCCGGGCAACGCCGAGTATTACTGCTAGTATATAATATATATATATATATATAGGTATATTATATATGTATATATTTATATATAATTAAATGTGTTTTGTTCTATATTTCAGAGAGCATCTACGGGGGGTGGCCATTTCCCCATCAAGTTCCAGTTCAGAAATACTCTCTCTCTTCAATCCTAATCTTGAGACCAAGGTGGTTATCCACGGATATCAGGGTAGTCCGGACGACATATTGATTCTTCTCCTTGTCGGCGGTAATAATCAACCTTTATTATTATAATAATTATTCACATATTTTTCAAGGCCTATTTTTGTCTCCTATTAATTATTACTTCCTCAGCTGTACGAAAAAATATCCCTTCCATCTCAAAACCCCCCCTCCCTTTCATCAATTTGGCTGAAATCCATAAGGGTCGTTCTGGATACACAGTAAATTTTATGTCGCTATGTACATTCTATTACGAGATATTATGTCTGGCGCCACAGCACACATAGATTTTTTAATTTTTTTTTAATATCTATATTAAAGAGGTCGGAAAAAATGAAATTGCGATGAGAACAACATCTACTTTCTGTATTGAATAACAAAATCTTGAGCACGCCACGCCGTCTTTCGGAATGTGTCCTAAAAGATGATCCTGTACGATATCAGACACTCGTTAAAGAGGTCAAAGTAAAGTCGGGCTCATGTCAGACGAAAGAGCGCTCTGGTAGTAGGCAATATGACGTAGATAACGCCCGGGCATGAGTGATAATAACTAAATAAGTAACTTTATCTATACCTAGGTACAGCTGGAGAAGTAGTGAGGGCGCCGGTAGCTCAGTGGTATGCGTGCTTGTCTTCTGAGCTCAAGATCGTGGGTTCGAAACCCGGCCGAGGCCCTTAGTTTATTTTATCTGGGAGGTAAAATAAACTTGAGCACGCCGTCTTTCGGATGGGAAGTTAAGCGATGGTCCCGATGGTCAGGTACTCGTTAAAGACCCCTGCCCTAGATGAATAAAAATTTAGGGTAGGCAAATTTAGGACTCCCATAGTAGAGTCGGGCTCATGTCCACCAGAGTGACGAAAGAGCGATTTGTTAGTAGGCGATATGACCCCGTAGTTAAAGCCCGGGCATGAGTCATAAAACCTAACCTAACCTGGAGAAGTAGTAACATTAGGGAACAAAAAAAAGAATTTTTTGAGAATTAATTTGCAATTTTTATTTATTATTATTATTATTTATATGTTATTTCCCCAAAAAATGGAGGCATTAGAACCTTTTTTGTCCGAATAGATTTTTGTGATCTATGTCGATAAAGTAGAAAGCTAATAAAATAAATAAAAACACAGAACTTGTTTGACTTTTATATTCTTCAAAAATATAAATTAAGTGTACCGATTTCGGATTACGTCATCGTCAGCACAAATTTTCAAAAGTGTTAGATCTGACGATGACGTAAGCCGAAACAATTTATTTTATGTTTTAGTTACTTACTTGCCAAGTTATTATTCATGTCTTTATTTAAAATGAAAAAAAAAGTGTATTTAGTTACAAAATTATTTTGCTAACGTTCCTTTTAGTAAGCAAGCTCGCATACCACTGAGCTACTGGCGTTCTCACATATTAGTAAAAGCCCAGGCATGAGTCATAATAACTAACCTAAAAAACCTCAGGGCATCGGCTGGGTTTCAAACTTGCGATTTACTTCATCATGTAACACATATGAGTTACACAAACAAACAACTTTGTCCTTTAGGATGTCTGCTGGCACGAGAGGTGAACCTTATAGTAGTGGACTGGTCTCGACTCGCTGGACAGATGTACCCGGGGACAGTTAAAGCCGTGGCAGTGGTGGGCAAGTCGCTAAGCGAACTGTTAGTCGCTCTGATCGCTGCCCGCGCTACCACTACCTATCAGATGCACCTGATAGGCTACAGTCTGGGGGCCCATGTCGCTGGCTGCACCGGACATATCCTGCAAGGACGGATACATCGCATCACTGGTAACATATTTTACTGTTAATTAATTGGATCTATAAGTTGTATATTATGAGAAATTGAGTTTTCAGAAAAATTTCACGTTTTCAAATCCTTAAATATCCGGGAGGGGGAGAGAAAAAAAGAAAATCATCTTTCGATCTTCAGACAAATCGACCAAAGGGAATAGAAGATATATATTGCTTACATTTTAAATTGTAATAATACATTTTTGTGAGGCACTAACCTATATTGATCTACCAACGCTAGGTAATACAGAACTAATTTTAATATAAAAAATAGGAAATAAATAAAAATATATTTCAAAAAATATATATCTATATCTATGGTCACAGGGAATAAGTTGTAAAATGGCCAAAATTTTACCAAAATGGGTAAAATGGCACTGTGATCATCTCCTAAGCCATCTGCGCACTGTGAAGAAGTTGGGAGCTCAGGACTCTAATACTTTCGGAATTATAAAGATGTGAGTTTCTTGGTATCTCGTAAAATTGTGTATGATCTCGGTTTAATCTACTTCTTTGTGGAATCATTCACGAGATAACTGCATTTAACAATTTATTCACTACGGCAGACTATTCCAAGTGAAGAGGGCGTTTTCAGTTAAATCAACTTTGGAGTTTTTTTTTTTTTTTTTTTTTTTTTTTTTTTTTTTTTACTCCTATAGAATTTATTTATCTCAAAAACTGGATTTACACGATTAATGCAAAAGCCCTGAAAAGTTTCGAATTTAGGCTTAGCAATTTATTGCCTGCGACGACAGATATAAAATAAGAAAGTACTCTCGGTCTTGCTACCATCTTCAGCCACAGCTAAGTGCAAGTTCAACCACTTTGTTTACCATCCAAACTGTCCCTTTGCCAGCATCACGGGGTTATTCCTGTCTCTCCTGAACAGTAATGTTTTAAAAATCTTGTATTTTTATTCATATATTTATTATTGTCATCTTGATTTAGTTCATTTGTGCATATACATATATATATATATATATCAGCACATTTTATTTAAACATTTTCTTTTATTATTAAGATTTCAATTAGAGACAAAATTGAATTTTTAATGTTTTCTATGTTTTTAAGGTTTTACTGTACTTGGGGGGCAAAGAAAAAGCACGTTTTTTTTTTTTTTTTTTTTTTTTTTTTTTTTTTTTTTAAGATAGCTTATTATTTATTTATTTATATATTTACAACGGCATAATAACATTTGCCATTAGCAATTGTGATAAATAGAGCAGTGTCAGGTGCGTGGCTGAACTGCTGAGGCACGTGACCGAAGAGGAGTCCAGGCTAGTCCTGGAGCAGGTCCCTCTGCCATATCCGCTTGAGGCGTCGTGCTGGATTTGTGGGGAGAGTGTTTGTAGATAATTCTTGTATAAGTGGATTGGCGTGATGATGGAGTTTGTCGTGAAAATTTTGATATCGTATCTTGATAACAGAAGGTACAAATGGGATATTGAGGTCATTATGTAATGTGAGGTTGGAAACGTAAAATGGTGCATTGGCAATGTGGCGTAGTATGATGGATTGTATTGACTGACTGATTATACTGACTGACAATACTGATTGTATTGACTGTTTTTATAATACTTTTTTTATGCATATTTACAATCGATATAAACCATGGGTAGGTACATTTGTTGACAATAATATTATACATTACAAATTATTAACAAAGCTTTTAAATTATCCTGTTTACTTGTATATTTGTGTTACCGCTCTCAATAGTTAGGCCGGTGAATCATATTTCTCGGGTCTCTAGGCCGATTAATGGGAAAAGAAAAGAGAGGTCACACAATGCTTTTTTTTTTTTTTTTTTTCTTTTAGTTATCATTGATTGAACAAACATCAATTTTTCACTATTAAGGTGCTCATAACAAAAACAGCCCTAGTCAAAAATAGCAAATTTTCAAGAAAAAGAAAAAAACATTTGAGCTTCTTTCAGGTTCAAGTAATTCAAATGATTTTTTTGCTGATGCTTAGTTGGGTATATGAGTAAACTAATGAGATAAATTTTGCTAAACTCTACTATGCTTAAGGGGGGTAGCCAACCCTCAGAAGTGCATACCCCCTGACAAGGGTTGTTTTTGTTTGAAATAAAAATGGACCCAAAAAGAAAAAAAAAACTCGTTTATCCACTGTTTTAATAAAACAATATTAGTACCTTATATAAAGCTTGTCAAAAAATACTAACAAATAATAAGAAAAAATAGAAAGTATACAAAATAAAAAGGATATTATTACACATTTAATTATAAGTCCATCATTTCCATGAAAAAATGCCATTGTCAGTTGAGATGGGTTGTTTTTGCAGAACCAGTCAAATGTCTCTGGTCTGTAGAGTCTGTAACTCTAGACAGGGGCCGTTCTTATTTTCACTCTATTAACAGGGTTATTAGTACCATCTTCTACTAAAAGAATGCGCTGAAATTTCAAAAACGAAAAAAATTGACAAGGGCTGTTTTTGTTATGAGCACCTCAATTATTTCTTATAGAGAAGATGACCAAATAATTGAGTTGTTGTAGGTGATCACGAAGAGAAATTATGAAAGTTTGGCCAGATAATGTGCCACTAGCGGATCCTAGTGACTTGCAGACGAACTAGAATGTTTAACTCACTTCCTATATGAACATGTGATGTTATTGTTGGCAGGACTAGATCCGGCAGGTCCTGGGTTTCGCAAGGAGTCCAAAGAAACGGTCCTCGACAGATCCGACGCTCAGTTCGTGGACATCCTTCACACATCCCGACTTTGTCTTCAGGAGCCCCATGGTCATGCTGACTTCTACCCAAACGGGCAGCCCCTTGCCCAACCTGGCTGTCCTGACACTAGCCTCACCTTCTATGATGTCCTCCGTCAGTAACATTATTATAGCATGTGAACAAAGTAGAACCAGCCGGTTTTCAGAAACTCTGCACAGAGTTAAAAATTAATATGGCAAATGAAAATTCTATAGAAAGGAAATATTAATTGAAAATTGTCTAGTTATGGGATCGCTATAATGATGCCTGAAGGTCATATAGACACCCTTCAAGTAACATTTCTGTACCCCGGCTTTGAAGGGCATAAGTCTTGAGCTTTTTACAAAAAGGAGCAGAGGCTGTACGCCTCTCGGGGACGCAGCCGCTGTGGGGTACGTCTTGTTCGTGCTGCAGAGGGTGTATGGGCACTAGGGCACAGAAATGACGTAACCAAATACACAACTTGTTGGAGCCGCCATAAACGAGCAACCGACAATTTTCTGCAACAAATTACACCCTTGTAAGCCTTATATAACTTCTTGAAGAGCACCGGTTTGAGTTCGATGGATGATACCTACTAGGGCAGAGAGAGATCTCTCAAACACGACCACTCCCGCTCGTATCGACTAACGTACGGCCGAGCTACGCCTCTGAGAACGCCGGTGATTCATTGCCTATGTACTTCCCCAGCACGAGTTAATCAATTAAGTTTCCGCTCTCCCTCCAAAGCCAATCGACCATTTGGATTAAACTCAATATTTGACTTACATAGTGGCTTCTGAATCTTCATACTAAATTCTGTATCGATACATTCATTACATCGATAGTTATTATATTATTTGAATCGAGTCTTCCTTTTCTGGTCCTTTGTAATAAATAGATGTCGCCCTCGTAATCCATCCATCCCTTTGGCCGATTCGACTGAAAATCAATATGTGTCATCCGGAGTTAGGAACTAAACTCATATATTAATATATATTTATTGAATGTGTATTTATCAATATATCAACACTTTGTTTAGAGGCGACATCTTGTAGTGGCTGACCTAATCACACTTTTTTGTAATATTTTCAGGGTTTTGTAGATCAAAGAAAAACTTTAAAAAAACCTCATGTTCTCGGTTTTATGTCGGTTTTTGTGAGCTCAAGAAAATTATGGAAAGTTTGATTGAAAATTCGTTTTGGGATTTCTGAAATTAGGCTTTTCTGGAGAGAATATGTTATATTTAAACAGACACTTGAAAGAGCATTAAACACAAATATGTTTTTTTTTCATAATTGTGGAGCCTATTCAGTAAGGGCTGTAGCATCTCATGACCTCTACCCCATAGTAGAGTCGGACTCATGTCCACCAGAGTGATGAAAGAGCTCTCTGGTAGTAGGCGATAAGACCTTGAAGTTACAGCCTGGGCCTGAGTTATAAGAATTAACTATAGATTTATTTTACTGAACTGTAATGTATAAAATTACACACATTCAAATTATTAATATTATAAAAATTAATTATATTTATTTGTAAAAAAAACAAAGAAACAACTAAATTGGTGAATAATTATATGAAAACGCATTTGTTTTAAAACAATCAGCTGTTCTAATTCGTGTGGACGAGTCGGTCTGGTGGAGGTGAGAGGTCTGAGATGTAGTGAGAAAAGTGTTTAGGCTTAAGGTATGATGAACCAAAAAGGTGGAAATAACAATGAAATAGATGAGCAAAGGAGGTACTTTTATTTATTTATATGTACAAAATATATATGCCCAAAAATATAAAACTTTGGCCAAAATAAAAAAATAATAATAATCAAATAAAAAGACTGAAATTGTTTTAAGAATTTACCTAGTTTGTAAGATTTTTAAGAGAGTGGGCTCAGTTCAAAATTCCAATAAATGCCGATGTAATGAATATATCAACATCAAAATTGATATTTAAATTGAAATTCACTAAGGACATAACCTGTTAAATTTCAGCGATATCGGCTGAGGGGAGGGGGGAGTTCCGGGGGGGCTCAATTCAAAAATCCCAATAAATGTTCACAATTTTGTGACTTCACAGACTTTATTTTGCTATTTGGCCTTTAAGAATACTACATATGAAATTTCATGACAATCCGACCATTATTTAATAAGTTAGCACTATTTTTATGCTTAGCCCCCCCCCCCCCCCTTACAACCCCCCCTCCCGTTCGAAATTTTGGAACACCACATAGCCTATTATTCAATCGGGCTTGAAAAGACTCTACATGTGAAGTTTCATGAAAATAGGTCCAGCCGTTTGGGCGTGATGCTGGAAGAATTTTTTTAAATTATCACTGAATCTTATTACTTTCAGCTGGTTATTGCAGTCACAGAAGGTCTGTGTTCTTCTTCATTGAGAGTCTGATCAACACAAAGGGCTTCCGTTCTGTCCAGTGTGACTCCTGGTCCAACTTTACCAGAGGCCATTGTGCGAATCGTCCTGTCGCCTATATGGGAGATCCTGCTTCACCGGAGTAAGTTGCCTACACTTGTTTCAGTCTAAGCTAACTATCCCTTGCAAAAGGGCTTACATGGCTGATTTTTATATTGTTTCTCTGTTCACGGTATCCCAGATAACTTTGAGTGGGTCCGAAAATGCTTCATTGAGTATATATATCGATTCAGTAGTCCCAGAAGTGGGACAGCTAAAAAAAACTCATTTTTGAGTTATCATTTTCGTATACAAGTTTTCCACCCTTTGTCATATTCTCGGATAACTGAAAATACGAAGTTGAAGGCTTAAAATGTACATAACCTGTCATAGAATTTTCATTATTTCCCAAAATTTTAGTTTCAGAAACATGATAATTTAAAATGTCTTAGTACTAATCTATGAACCCTCATAAATGTAGTTGCATTCCAAAAATATGAAACGAAAACAAGAAGTTCAGAAGCTACGTTTTTAAAAGCGACCGAAACTTTCAAATTAGTTTTCTCAAAAATCAAGAATTCTGAGATGTCTCACTTCTGAACCACTGTATCGATATAATATATTTTTATATACCGGGTGATTCATTTAACCTGAAAAACAAGAATAAATCGAAAAATAAGCTTTATCGAAAAAAATTGTTCAAACAAAAGTTGCAGGGTTTAAAGAGGGGCATATAATGGTAATACGAAATTTAACCTTGAATGGCGTTTTCAGGGTCAAATCAACGGCAACTTCGATTTTTTCAATAGGAACCCATAGTTTTAATTGCATACTTGTATTCTACGTAAAAAAATACGTATCTTTTGTAGGAAAAGTTTCGTTTGAAAATGTCAATTTTTTATGGTTTTGAGAATATAAGAAACGAGACTATCCTAACCGATGGTTTGGTCGAGGTGGTCCAGTAAACTGGCCAGCTAGGTCACCGGACTTTCTATGGGGATATTTAAAAGAACAAGAATACAAAAATGTGCCAACTACAACTGAAAATATGAAAGAGAGAATCAGAAATGCATGTCGAGAAATTGACAGAAAAACTTTATTAAGGACGGTGCAATGTTTCGTTATACGTGTTGAAAAATGTATTGAAGTTCAGGGACATCATTTTGAACATTTATTAAGATGATAATTAATTGTTGATAAGTGGTGTGAAATTATTCAATTAAAATTTGTTTTCAAAATTTTGTGTAAAATATTGATTCTTTGTTACAATAACATTCATTTTAATTTAATCTATGTTTATTTCTTCGTGCATCAAATTTGTGTTTTTAAATTCTCAAAACCATAAAAAATTGACATTTTCAAACAAAACTTTTCCTACAAAAGATACGTATTTTTTTACGTAGAATACAAGTATGCAATTAAAACTATGGGTTTTCATTGAAGAAATCGAAGTTGCCCTTGATTTAACCCTGAAAACGCCACTCGAGGTTAAATTTCGTATTACCATTATATGTCCCTCTTTAAACCCTGCAACTTTTGTTTGAACAATTTTTTTTCGATAAAGCTTATTTTTCGACTTATTCTTGTTTTTCAGGTTAAATGAATCACCCGGTATATATATATAAGATTTATTTAATATTATGAAACATGAAAGTCATATTTTGTTGTCCATACCGATTTCTTAAACATTATGATATATTTTTAACGCCTCAGCATAATTAAAATGTCATTTTGTTTATCAATAAACTTTATTTCACAACTTTTTGAACGATGATTTTGACGGTTATTACTTAAAAAGATAAAAAAAAAAATGTTAAATTTTAATTAATGCGGTTCAAGCAAAATGAAAGCTAGTTTATCGTCTGTAAATATACAGCGAACACTAAATACCATTGAAGGCGGCCAAAGCTCAGAAGGAGCGTCCTAGCCTCAACTCAAGATCGCCGCTTCGAAACCCCAGTCGTGGCCTTTTATCTGGGAAGTGTCCTTCGGATGGGATTACAGGTACCCGTTAAATACGCCTATCCTAGGTAACAGATCCGAAGTAGGATTCCCACAGTAGAGTCTGGCTCATGTCAGCTGAGCGACGAAATAGCGATCTAATAGTAGGCGATATAACCTCAAAGAGCATGTGTCATAATAACTAACTAATTAAAACATTTTCTTGCAATAGTTAACACAGTTCCCACAGTAGAGTCTGGCTCATGTCAGCTGAGCGACGAAATAGCGATCTAGTAGTAGGCGATATAACCTCAAAGAGCATGTGTCATAATAACTAACTAATTAAAACATTTTCTTGCAATAGTTAACACAGTTCCCACAGTAGAGTCTGGCTCATGTCAGCTGAGCGACGAAATAGCGATCTAGTAGTAGGCGATATAACCTCAAAGAGCATGTGTCATAATAACTAACTAATTAAAACATTTTCTTGCAATAGTTAACACAGTTCCCACAACCAGCAACCTCTAAATTTACATTCCAAACGATTAACTCATCATTTATAATCAATAATCTATATTAATAAAGCTGAAACGGGGTTTGTTTGTATGTTTGTTCCAGCATCACGCCCAAACGGCTGGACGGATCTTCATGAAATTTCACATGTAGTATTCTTAAAGGCCAAATTGAAAAATATTGTGTGTGGCGTCCCAAAATTTTAATTAGGAGGGGGGGTTGAGGGGGGGGGGCTAAGTATAAATATAGAGCTAGCTCATTAACGGTTGATCGTATTGTCACGAAATTTCCCATGTAGTATTCCTGAAGGCCAAATAGAAAAATAAGGTGTGTGGCGTCCTGGCGTCCCAAAGTTTTGAACGGGAGGGGGGTTTGTGGGGGGGCCTAAGTATAAATATAGAGCTAGCTCATTAACGGTTGGTCGCATTGTCACGAAGTTTCACATGTAGTATTCCAGAAGACCAAATAAAAAAAAAAGGTGTGTGGCGACCCAAAGTTTTGAACGGGTGGGGGGTTTGGGGGGGGGGGGGGGGGGCTAAATATAAATATAGAGCTGGCTCATTAACGGTTGATCGTATTGTCACGAAATTTCCCATGTAGTATTCCTGAAGGCCAAATAAAAAATAAGGTGTGTGGCGTCCCAAAGTTTTGAACGGGAGGGGGGGTTGTGGGGGGGCCTAAGTATAAATATAGAGCTAGCTCATTAACGGGTGGTCGCATTGTCACGAAGTTTCACATGTAGTAAAAAAAAAGGTGTGTGGCGACCCAAAGTTTTGAACGAGAGGGGGGGTTGTGGGGGGAGGGGGGGGGGGGGGGAGGGGGCTAAGTATAAATATAGTGGTAGCTCATTAACGGTTGGTCGTATTGTCATGGAATTTCACATGTAGTATTCTTAAAAGCCAAATAGAAATATAGGGTGTATAAGTCACAAAATTTTGAACGGGAGGATGGATTGATGGGGGCCTAAGTATAAGTATAGTGATAAGTCATTAACGGATGATCGGATTGTCACGAAATTTCACATGTAGTATTCATAAAGGCCAAATAGAAAAATAGGGTGTGTGACATCAAACAATTGTGAACGGGAGGGGGGTTATGGGGGTAGGCCTAAATTTGAAGATAGTGATAGGTCATTAACGGATGATTGGATTGTCATGGAATTTCACATGTAGTATTCTTGATGGCCAAATAGAAAAATACACTATGTGACATCTTAAAAATTTGGAGGGGGGGGGGGGGGGGGGGCTAAGCATAAAAATAATGCTGAATGATTAAAGGGCAATCGGATTGTCATGAATTTCACATGTAGTAGTAGTAACTGTGTATTCGCTGTGGGGTTCACTGTTGCAAGACATTTACTAGCTGTGATGCCCAGTGTTCCTAACTATGTAGTATCTATGGGGTCCGCTGTTGCAGGGCACTTACTAGCTGTAGTGCTGAGCCCCAGCGTTCCTATGTATTCGCTGTGGGGTCCGCTGTTGCAAGGCACATACTAGATGTGGTGCCCAGGGTTCCTAACTTCGTACTAGCTGTGGTGTCCGCTGTTGCAAGGCACATACTAGATGTGGTGCCCAGGGTTCCTAACTTCGTACTAGCTGTGGTGTCCGCTGTTGCAAGGCACAAACTAGATGTGGTGCTCGGCGTTCCTAACTTCGTACTAGCTGTGGGGTCCGCTGTTGCAAGGCACATACTAGATGTGGTGCCCAGGGTTCCTAACTTCGTACTAGCTGTGGTGTCCGCTGTTGCAAGGCACATACTAGATGTGGTGCTCAGCGTTCCTAACTTCGTACTACCTGTGGGGTCCGCTGTTGCAAGGCACATACTAGCTGTGTTGCCCAGCGTTCCGAACTTCGTACTAGCTGTGGGGTCCGCTGTTGCAAGGCACATACTAGATGTGGTGCCAGCGTTCCGAACTTCGTACTAGCTGTGGGGTCCGCTGTTGCAAGGCACATACTAGATGTGGTGCCCAGGGTTCCTAACTTCGTACTAGCTGTGGTGTCCGCTGTTGCAAATTAATACAGCTATGTTAGTAGATAGGCAGCATCCAGAAACGAAGATGGTCAACCAAAGAAAGATTCAGATGTATCGGGAAAGTCCCATCCGAAGGACGACGTGCTCAAAGTTATTTTTATCTTCCCGATTAAAACATCTGACCTAAGTGACTTGGCTAGATTTCTAAATGGCGATCCTGAGCTCGGTAAACTCCATTCTTCAAATTTCTCGCTTTTAAACGGTTTTTAGTTTTAATATTTGTTAAAACTGATGAACAACCGAATTATCTGAATCCTACACAAAAATCGAAATAAAAATGTTTTTCGAAAAAGTCGGGCGAAATCCCATTCATCAAATTTCTTGCTTTTTAACAGTTTTTAGATTTAATATTTGTTAAAACTGATATACAGATTCAGATATATCGGGGAAGTCCCATCCGAAGGACGACGTGCTCAAATTTATTTTTAACCTAAGTGAAATTTCAGCTACCCAGGTTTAGATACATAACATACGACTCATTATCCAGTACCTGACATACAAAAAGGCCCTCGATCATAGCTTAAAGCCCAATCCGAAGGACGACGTGCTCAAATTTATTTTCATCTTCCCGACTAATATATCTGAGCTAAGTGACTTGGCTAGATTTCTAAATGGCGATCCAGAGCTCGGTAGACTTCATATGTATGGTAAAATAAGTTACCGTTTGGTTCCAACTAAAATTATCAAGGAAGAAATGTGGAATATAAGTGGGCTTTGGAGATGGTAGTAGGAAGTTGGCAGGAGTGTTGGGTGATGTCACGTACCCTATGTTGAGCGGAACGTTTAAGTCTATATTAATAAAGCTGAAACGGGGTTTGTGTGTTTGTATGTTTGTTCCAGCATCACGCCCATACAGCTGGACGGATTTTTATGAAACTTCACATGTAGCATTCTTTTGAGCCCGATTGAATAATAGGCTATGTCGCGTCCCAAAATTTTGATCGGGAAGGGGGGTAGTAAGGGGGGTCTAAGTATATAAATAGTAGATGTTTGCTAGCGACTGTAGAATTCAAAAGAATTCAATTTTAATCGATCACCCATTATATTTTTCTAATCTTGATACCCCCATGTTTGTTAGGCCCTGATGATGATATGAAATATATCGAAACGTTGGCATTTGAATAGTATTTTCTTCATTGACTGACCCTCAATACCCCCAGAATTATAAATAGTGCTAACTCATTAACTAATGGTCCGTTCCTAACTACGTACTAGCTGTGGGGTCCGCTGTTGCGAGGCACATACTAGCTATGATGCCCAGCATTCCCTACTACGTACTAGCTGTGGTGCTCAGCGTTGCAGCCTTATTCCGTATGAATAATTGAAAATTATAACATCATGAATGTACTGTCGAGGAACTGAATAGCGTTAATGAAGATATTGGGAGAAAAATCAAAGTTCCCCGGGCAACGCCGGGTATAACTGCTATAGATTTAATATTTGTTAAAACTGATAGAGAACGACCGGATTATCTGAATCCTACACAAAAATCAAAATAAAAATGTTTTTCAAAAAATTCACGCTATTTAACGGTTTATAGGCTTAATAATTGTTAAAACTGATACGACAGAATCAGATATATCCGAAAAGTCCCAAGCGACGGACGACGTGCTCAAGGCTATTTTCAACCTAAGTGAAATTTCACCTAACCAGGTTTATTTACATAACATACGTCTCATTATCGAGTACCTCACATTCGAAAAAGTCCTGGAACATCGCTTAAAGTCCCATCCGAAGGACGACGTGCTCATAGTTATTTTTCACTTCCCGATTAAAACATCTGACCTAAGTGCCTCAGCTAGATTTCTAAGTGGCGATCCTGAGCTCGGTAGACTCCATTCTTCAAATTTCTCGCTTTTTAACGGTTTATAGATTAAATATTTGTTAAAACTGATGGAGAACGACCGGATTATCTGAATCCTAGACAAAAATCAAAATAAAAATGTTTTTCAAAAAATTTGCGCTATTTAACGGTTTATAGGCCTAATAATTGTTAAAACTGATACGACAGATTCAGATTTATCCGGAAAGTCCCATCCGAACGACGACGTGCTCAAGGCTTTCAACCTAAGTAGAAATTGACCTACCCAGGTTTATTTACATAACATACGTCTCATTATCGAGTACCTCACATTCGAAAAAGCCCTGGATCATTGCTTAATGTCCCATCCGAAGGACGACGTGCTCAAAGTTATTTTTAGCTTCCCGATTAAAACATCTGACCCAAGTGCCTCAACTAGATTTCTAAGTGGCGATCCTGAGCTCGGTAGACTCCATTCTTGAAATTTCTCGCTTTTTAACGGTTTATAGATTTAATATTTGTTAAAACTGATAGAGAACGACCGGATTATCTGAATCCTACACAAAAATCAAAATAAAAATGTTTTTCAAAAAATTCACGCTATTTAACGGTTTATAGGCTTAATAACTGTTAAAACTGATACGACAGAATCAGATATATCCGAAAAGTCCCATCCGACGGACGACGTGCTCAAGGCTATTTTCAACCTAAGTGAAATTTCACCTAACCAGGTTTATTTACATAACATACGTCTCATTATCGAGTACCTCACATTCGAAAAAGCCCTGGATCATCGCTTAAAGTCCCATCCGAAGGACGACGTGCTCAAAGTGTTTTTTAACTTCCCGATTGAAACATCTGACCTAAGTGCCTCAGCTAGATTTCTAAGTGGCGATCCTGAGCTCGGTAGACTCCATTCTTCAAATTTCTCGCTTTTTAACGGTTTATAGATTTAATATTTGTTAAAACTGATAGAGAACGACCGGATTATCTGAATCCTACACAAAAATCAAAATAAAAATGTTTTTCAAAAAATTTGCGCTATTTAACGGTTTATAGGCTTAATAATTGTTAAAACTGATACGAGAGATTCAGATTTATCCGGAAAGTCCCATCCGAAGGACGACGTGCTCAAGGCTATTTTCAACCTAAGTGATATTTCACCTACCCAGGCTTATTTACATAACATACGTCTCATTATCGAGTACCTCACATTCGAAAAAGTCCTGGAACATCGCTTAAAGTCCCATCCGAAGGACGACGTGCTCATAGTTATTTTTCACTTCCCGATTAAAACATCTGACCTAAGTGCCTCAGCTAGATTTCTAAGTGGCGATCCTGAGCTCGGTAGACTCCATTCTTCAAATTTCTCGCTTTTTAACGGTTTATAGATTAAATATTTGTTAAAACTGATAGAGAACGACCGGATTATCTGAACCCCACACAAAAATCAAAATGAAAACGTTTTTCAAAAAATTCGCGCTATTTAATGGTTTATAGGCTTAATAATTGTTAAAACTGATACTACAGATTCAGATATATCCGGAAAGTCCCATCCGAAGGACGACGTGCTCAAGGCTTTCAACCTAAGTGGAAATTGACCTACCCAGGTTTATTTACATAACATACGTCTCATTATCGAGTACCTCACATTCGAAAAAGCCCTGGATCATCGCTTAATGTCCCATCCGAAGGACGAAGTGCTCAAAGTTATTTTTAACTTCCCGATTAAAACATCTGACCTAAGTGCCTCAGCTAGATTTCTAAGTGGCGATCCTGAGCTCGGTAGACTCCATTCTTCAAATTTCTTGCTTTTCAACGGTTTATAGATTTAATATTTGTTAACTGACAGAGCCATAGAGTGTGCTGGTTTCGGATTATGCCAACGTCAGCACAACGTTCAGACTGACTTTAAATATGGTGACACCGATCCACTATGGAAGAAAAATGCCCAAAAAAAAAAGATGTATGTATAGATATGAACACAAATTAAAACTTGTGTACATTGTGATATAATCTATATAAATAACGCTGAAACGGGGTTTGTATGTTTGTTTGTATGTATGTATGTATGTATGTATGTATGTATGTTTGTTCCAACATCACGCCCAAACCGCTGGACGGATTTTTATGAAACATCCCATGTAGCATTCTTTTGAGCCCGATTGAATAATAGGCTATGTGGCGTCCCAAAATTTTGATCGGGAGGGGGGGTTGTAAGGGGGGCCTAAGTATATAAATAGTGCTAACTCATTAACTAATGGTCAAATTGTCATGAAATTTCACACGTAGTCTTTTTAAAAGCCAAACAGGAAAAAAAGGTGTGTGGCGTCCCAAAGTTTTGAACGGGAGGGGGGATTGTGGGGGGGCCTAAGTATAAATATAGAGCTAACTCATGAACTAATGGGCGAATGGTCATGAAATTTCACATGTAGTATTTTTAAAAGCCAAATAGGAAAAAAAGGTGTGTGGCGTCCCAAAGTTTTGAACGGGAGGGGGGGTTGTGGGGGGGCCTAAGTATAAATATAGAGCTAACTCCTTAACGGTTGGTCGGATTGTCACGAAATTTCACATGGAGTATTCCTGAAGACCAAATAGAAAAATAGGCGGTGTGACGGCTCGAAATTTTTTGCGGGAGGGGGAAGTAGTGGGGGGGCCTAAGTATAAATATAGAGCTAACTCATTAACTAATGGGCGAATCGTCATGAAAAGCCAAATAGGAAAAAAAGGTGTGTGGCGTCCCAAAGTTTTGAACGGGAGGGAGGGTTGTGGGGGGGCCTAAGTATAAATATAGAGCTAACTCTTTAACGGTTGGTCGGATTGTCACGTAATTTCACATGGAGTATTCCTGAAGACCAAATAGAAAAATAGGCGGTGTGACGGCTCAAAATTTTTTACGGGAGGGGGGAGGGTAGTGGGGAGGCCTAAGTATAAATATAGAGCTAACTCATTAACTAATGGGCGAATCGTCATGAAATTTCACATGTATTATTTTTAAAAGCCAAATAGGAAAAAAAGGTGTGTGGCGTCCCAAAGTTTTGAACGGGAGGGGGGGTTGTGGGGGGGTGTACTAACTATTTATATTAATAAAGCTGAAACGGGGTTTGTTTGTTTGTTTGTATGTATGTTTGTTCCAGCATCACGCCCAAACCGCTGGACGGATTTTTATGAAACTGCCCATGTAGCATTCTTTTGAGCCCAATTGAATAATAGGCTATGTGGCGTCCCTAAATTTTGATCGGGAGGGGGGGTTGTAAGGGGGGCCTAAGTATAAATATAGAGCTAACTCATTAACTAATGGGCGAATTGTCATGAAATTTCACACGTAGTCTTTTTAAAACCCAAGTAGGAAAAAAAGGTGTGTGGCGTCCCAAAGTTTTGTACGGGAGGGGGGGTTGTGGGGGGGCCTAAGTATAAATATAGAGCTAACTCATTAACTAATGGGCGAATCGTCATGAAATTTTGCGTAGTATTTTTAAAAGCCAAATAGGAAAAAAAGGTGTGTGGCGTCCCAAAGTTTTGAACGGGAGGGGGGGTTGTGGGGGGGCCTAAGTATAAATATAGAGCTAATTCATTAACGGTTGGTCGGATTGTCACGAAATTTCACATGGAGTATTCCTGAAGGCCAAATAGAAAAATAAGGTGTGTGGCGTCCCAAAGTTTTGAAAGGGAGAGGGGGTTGTGGGGGGGCCTAAGTATAAATATAGAGCTAACTCATTAACTAATGGGCGAATCGTCATGAAATTTCACGTAGTATTTTTAAAAGCCAAATAGGAAAAAAAGGTGTGTGGTGTCCCAAAGTTTTGAACGGGAGGGGGGGTTGTGGGGGGGCCTAAGTATAAATATAGAGCTAATTCTTTAACGGTTGGTCGGATTGCCACGAAATTTCACATGGAGTATTCCTGAAGGCCAAATAGAAAAATAAGGTGTGTGGCGTTCTAAAGTTTTGAACGGGAGGGGGGGTTGAGGGGGGCCTAAGTATAAATATAGAGCTAACTCTTTAACAGTTGGTCGGATTGTCACAAAGTTTCACATGTAGTATTCCTGAAGACCAAATATAAAAAATTGGCGGTGTGACGGCTCAAAATTTTTTACGGGAGGGGGGTAGTGGGGGGGCCTAAGTATAAATATAGAGCTAACTCATTAACTAATGGGCGAATCGTCATGAAATTTCACATGTAGTATTTTTAAAAGCCAAATAGGAAAAAAAGGTGTGTGGCGTCCCAAAGTTTTGAACGGGAGGGAGGGTTGTGGGGGGGCCTAAGTATAAATATAGAGCTAACTCTTTAACGGTTGGTCGGATTGTCACGAAATTTCACATGGAGTATTCCTGAAGACCAAATTGAAAAATAGGCGGTGTGACGGCTCAAAATTTTTTACGGGAGGGGGGGGTAGTTGGGGGGCCTAAGTATAAATATAGAGCTAACTCATTAACTAATGGGCGAATCGTCATGAAATTTCACATGTAGTATTTTTAAAAGCCAAATAGGAAAAAAAAGGTGTGTGGCGTCCCAAAGTTTTGAACGGGAGGGGGGGTTGTGGGGGGCCTAAGTATATATATAGAGCTAACTCTTTAACGGTTGGTCGGATTGTCACGAAATTTCACATGGAGTATTCCTGAAGGCCAAAAAGAAAAATAAGGTGTGTGGCGTTCCAAAGTTTTGATCGGGAGGGGGGGTTGTAAGGGGGGCCTACGTATATAAATAGTGCTAACTCATTAACTAATGGTCGAATTGTCATGAAATTTCACATGTAGTATTCCTAAAGGTCAAATAGAAATATTAGGTGTGTGACGGCCCAAAATTTTGAACAGGAAGGAGGGTTGTGGGGGGGGCTAAATATACATATAGAGTTAGCTCATTAACGGTTGGTCGTATTGTCATGAATCGGATTGTCATGAATTTCACATGTAGTAGTAGTAACTATGTATTCGCTGTGGGGTTCACTGTTGCAAGACATTGACTATCTGTGATGTCCAGCGTTCCTAATATCGTACTAGCTGTGGGGTCCGCTGTTGCAAGGTACTTACTAGCTGTAGTGCTCAGCCCCAGCGTTCCTAACTATGTACTGGCTGTGGGGTTCGCTGTTGCAAGGCACCTATAAGACATTTACTAGCTGTAATGCCCAGCGTTTCTAATTACGTACTAGCTGTGGGGTCTGCTGTTGCAAGGCGCTAGCAGTGTGGCCCAGCGTATTTCACTCGTAGGTACTAGCTGTGGGGTCCGCCGTTGCAAAACTAATACTAGCTGTGATGCCCTGTGGTTCTAACTACATACTATCTGTGGGGTTCGCAGTTGCAAGGCACCTACTACCTGTAGGGCCCAGCGTTCCTAAAAACGTACTACCTGTGGGGTCCGTCGTTGCAAAAGCATACTAGCTGTGATGCCCAGGGTACCTAATATCGTACTAGCTGTGGGGTCCGTTGTTGCAAGGCATTTACTAGCTGTAGTGCCCAGCGTTCCTAACTTCGTACTAGCTGTGGGGTCCGTTGTTGCAAGGCATTTACTAGCTGTAGTGCCCAGCGTTCCTAACTATGTACTAGGTGTGAAGTTCGCTGTTGCAAAGCACTTACTAACTGTAATGCCCAGCGTATTTAACTACATACTAGCTGTGGGGTCCGCTGTACAAGGCACTTAATAGCTGTGATGCCCAGCGTTCCTAACTTCGTACTAGCTGTGGTGTCCGCTGTTGCGAGGCACATACTAGCTGTGGTGACCAGCGTTCCTAACTACGTACTAGCTGTTGGGTCCGCCGTCGCAAGGCACATACTAGCTATGATGCCCAGCATTCCCTACTACGTACTAGCTGTGGTGCTCAGCGTTGCAAGCCACATACTAGCTGTGGTCACAAACGTTCTTAAGTACGCACTGACTAGGACGTCCAGCGATGCTAAGTATTCACTAGGTGTGGCTTCCGCCGTTGAAAGGCGTATACTAGCTGTGGTGCCCAGGGGTCCTAAAAACTTACTAGCGTTACAACAGCTGAAGGACTATAAGCCTTATTCCGTATGAAAAATTGAAAATTATAACATCATGAATGTACTGTCGAGGAACTGAATAGCGTTATAGAAGATATTGGGAGAAAAATCAAAGTTCCCCGGGCAACGCCGGGTATAACTGCTATAGATTTAATATTTGTTAAAACTGATAGAGAACGACCGGATTATCTGAATCCTACACAAAAATCAAAATAAAAATGTTTTTCAAAAAATTAACGCTATTTAACGGTTTATAGGCTTAATAATTGTTAAAACTGATACGACAGAATCAGATATATCCGAAAAGTCCCATCCGACGGACGACGTGCTCAAGGCTATTTTCAACCTAAGTGAAATTTCACCTAACCAGGTTTATTTACATAACATACGTCTCATTATCGAGTACCTCACATTCGAAAAAGCCCTGGATCATCGCTTAAAGTCCCATCCGAAGGACGACGTGCTCAAAGTGTTTTTTAACTTCCCGATTGAAACATCTGACCTAAGTGCCTCAGCTAGATTTCTAAGTGGCGATCCTGAGCTCGGTAGACTCCATTCTTGAAATTTCTCGCTTTTTAACGGTTTATAGATTTAATATTTGTTAAAACTGATAGAGAACGACCGGATTATCTGAATCCTACACAAAAATCAAAATAAAAATGTTTTTCAAAATATTTGCGCTATTTAACGGTTTATAGGCTTAATAATTGTTAAAACTGATACGACAGATTCAGATTTATCCGGAAAGTCCCATCCGAAGGACGACGTGCTCAAGGCTATTTTCAACCTAAGTGAAATTTCACCTAACCAGGTTTATTTACATAACATACGTCTCATTATCGAGTACCTCACATTCGAAAAAGTCCTGGAACATCGCTTAAAGTCCCATCCGAAGGACGACGTGCTCATAGTTATTTTTCACTTCCCGATTAAAACATCTGACCTAAGTGCCTCAGCTAGATTTCTAAGTGGCGATCCTGAGCTCGGTAGACTCCATTCTTCAAATTTCTCGCTTTTTAACGGTTTATAGATTAAATATTTGTTAAAACTGATAGAGAACGACCGGATTATCTGAATCCTACACAAAAATCAAAATAAAAATGTTTTTCAAAAAATTTGCGCTATTTAACGGTTTATAGGCTTAATAATTGTTAAAACTGATACGACAGATTCAGATTTATCCGGAAAGTCCCATCCGAAGGACGACGTGCTCAAGGCTTTCAACCTAAGTAGAAATTGACCTACCCAGGTTTATTTACATAACATACGTCTCATTATCGAGTACCTCACATTCGAAAAAGCCCTGGATCATTGCTTAATGTCCCATCCGAAGGACGACGTGCTCAAAGTTATTTTTAGCTTCCCGATTAAAACATCTGACCTAAGTGCCTCAACTAGATTTCTAAGTGGCGATCCTGAGCTCGGTAGACTCCATTCTTGAAATTTCTCGCTTTTTAACGGTTTATAGATTTAATATTTGTTAAAACTGATAGAGAACGACCGGATTATCTGAATCCTACACAAAAATCAAAATAAAAATGTTTTTCAAAAAATTCACGCTATTTAACGGTTTATAGGCTTAATAACTGTTAAAACTGATACGACAGAATCAGATATATCCGAAAAGTCCCATCCGACGGACGACGTGCTCAAGGCTATTTTCAACCTAAGTGAAATTTCACCTAACCAGGTTTATTTACATAACATACGTCTCATTATCGAGTACCTCACATTCGAAAAAGCCCTGGATCATCGCTTAAAGTCCCATCCGAAGGACGACGTGCTCAAAGTGTTTTTTAACTTCCCGATTGAAACATCTGACCTAAGTGCCTCAGCTAGATTTCTAAGTGGCGATTCTGAGCTCGGTAGACTCCATTCTTCAAATTTCTCGCTTTTTAACGGATTATAGATTTATAGATCGTACTAGCTGTGGGGTCCGCTGTTGCAAGGCACTTACTCGCTGTAGTGCTCAGCCCCAGCGTTCCTAACTATGTACTGGCTGCGGGGTTCGCTGTTGCAAGGCACCTACAAGACATTTACTAGCTGTGATGCCCAGCGTTTCTAATTACGTACTAGCTGTGGGGTCTGCTGCTGCAAGGCGCTAGCAGTGTGGCCCAGCGTATTTCACTACGTAGGTACTAGCCGTGGGGTCCGCCGTTGCAAAACTCATACTAGCTGTGATGCCCAGCGTTCCTAAAAACGTACTAGCTGTGGGGTCCGTCGTTGCAAAAGCATACTAGCTGTGATGCCCAGGGTTCCTAATATCGTACTAGCTGTGGGGTCCGTTGTTGCAAGGCATTTACTAGCTGTAGTGCCCAGCGTTCCTAACTTCGTACTAGCTGTGGGGTCCGCTGTTTCGAGGCACATACTAGCTGTGGTGACCAGCGTTCCTAACGTTGGTCGGATTGTCACGAAATTTCACATGGAGTATTCCTGAAGGCCAAATAGAAAAATAAGGTGTGTGGCGTTCTAAAGTTTTGAACGGGAGGGGGAATTGAGGGGGGCCTGAGTATAAATATAGAGCTAACTCTTTAACAGTTGGTCGGATTGTCACGAAGTTTCACATTTAGTATTCCTGAAGACCAAATAAAAAAAAATTGGCGGTGTGACGGCTCAAAATGTTTTACGGGAGGGGGGTAGTGGGGGGGCCTAAGTATAAATATAGAGCTAACTCATTAACTAATGGGCGAATCGTCATGAAATTTCACATGTAGTATTTTTAAAAGCCAAATAGGAAAAAAAGGTGTGTGGCGTCCCAAAGTTTTGAACGGGAGGGAGGGTTGTGGGGGGGCCTAAGTATAAATATAGAGCAAACTCTTTAACGGTTGGTCGGATTGTCACGAAATTTCACATGGAGTATTCCTGAAGACCAAATAGAAAAATAGGCGGTGTGACGGCTCAAAATTTTTTACGGGAGGGGGGGGTAGTGGGGGGGGGGGGGGGCTAAGTATAAATATAGAGCTAACTCATTAACTAATGGGCGAATCGTCCTGAAATTTCACATGTAGTATTTTTAAAAGCCAAATAGGAAAAAAAGGTGTGTGGCGTCCCAAAGTTTTGAACGGGAGGGGGGGTTGTGGGGGGGCCTAAGTATAAATATAGAGCTAACTCTTTAACGGTTGGGCGAATCGTCATGAAATTTCACATGTAGTATTTTTAAAAGCCAAATAGGAAAAAAAGGTGTGTGGCATCCCAAAGTTTTGAACGGGAGGGGGGGTTGTGGGGGGGCCTAAGTATAAATATAGAGCTAACTCTTTAACGGTTGATCGTATTGTCATGAATCGGATTGTCATGAATTTCACATGTAGTAGTAGTAACTATGTATTCGCTGTGGGGTTCACTGTTACAAGACATTTACTAGCTGTGATGCCCAGCGTTTCTAATTACGTACTAGCTGTGGGGTCTGCTGTTGCAAGGCGCTATCAGTGTGGCCCAGCGTATTTCACTACGTAGGTACTAGCCGTGGGGTCCGCCGTTGCAAAACTCATACTAGCTGTGATGCCCTGTGGTTCTAACTACATACTATCTGTGGGGTTCGCAGTTGCAAGGCACCTACTACCTGTAGGGCCCAGCGTTCCTAAAGACGTACTAGCTGTGGGGTCCGTCGTTGCAAAAGCATACTAGCTGTGATGCCCAGGGTTCCTAAAAACGTACTAGCTGTGGGGTCCGTCGTTGCAAAAGCATACTAGCTGTGATGCCCAGGGTTCCTAATATCGTACTAGCTGTGGGGTCCGTTGTTGCAAGGCATTTACTAGCTGTAGTGCCCAGCGTTCCTAACTTCGTACTAGCTGTGGGGTCCGCTGTTGCGAGGCATATACTAGCTGTGGTGACCAGCGTTCCTAACGTTGGTCGGATTGTCACGAAATTTCACATGGAGTATTCCTGAAGGCCAAATAGAAAAATAAGGTGTGTGGCGTTCTAAAGTTTTGAACGGGCGGGGGGGTTGAGGGGGGCCTAAGTATAAATATAGAGCTAGCTCATTAACGGTTGGTCGCATTGTCACGAAGTTTCACATGTAGTATTCCCGAAGACCAAATAAAAAAAAAGGTGTGTGGCGTCCCAAAAATTTGAACGGGGGGAGGGGGGGAGGGGGGGGGTAGGCCTAAGTATAAATATAGTGCTAACTCTTCAAAGATTGGTCGGATTGTCACAAAATTTCACATGTAGTATTTCTGAAAGTCAAATAGAAAAATAGGCGGTGTGACGGCTCAAAATTTTGTACGGGAAGGGGGGTAGTGGCGGGGGGGCCTAAGTATAAATATAGTGCTAGCTCAATAACGGTTGGTCGTATTGTCATGGAATTTCACATGTAGTATTCTTAAAAGCCAAATAGAAATATAGGGTGTATATGTCACAAAATTTTGAACGGGAGGGTGGGTTGATGGGGGCCTAAGTATAAGTATAGTGATGTCATTAACGGATGATCGGATTGTCACGAAATTTCACATGTAGTATTCATAAAGGCCAAATAGAAAAATAGGGTGTGACGTCAAAAAATTGTGAACGGGAGGGGGGGTATGGGGGTAGGCCTAAATTTGAAGATAGTGATAGGTCATTAACGGATGATCGGATTGTCATGGAATTTCACATGTACTATTATTGATGGCCAAATAGAAAAATACACTAGCTGTGATGCCCAGTGGTTCTAACTACGTACTAGCTGTGGGGTCCGCCGTTGCAGAACACATACTAGCTGTGATGCTGAGCGTTTCTAACTACGTACTAGCTGTGGGGTCCGCCGTTGCAAAACACATACTAGCTGTGATGCCCAGTGGTTCTAACTACATACTAACTGTGGGGTCCGCTGTTGCAAAGCACTTAATAGCTGTAGGGCCCAGCGTTCCTAAAAACGTACTATTTGTGGGGTCCGCTGTTGCAAGGCACTTACTAGCTGTGATGCTCAGCGTTCCTAATTACGTACTAGCTGTGGGGTCCGCTGTTGCGAGGCACATACTAGCTGTGATGCCCTGTGGTTCTAACTACATACTATCTGTGGGCTCCGCAGTTGCAAGGCACCTACTAGCTGTAGGGCCCAGCGTTCCTAAAAACGTACTAGCTGTGGGGTCCGCCGTTGCAAAAACATACTAGCGGTGATGCCCAGCGTTTCTAATTAGGTACTAGCGGTGGGGTCCGCCATTGCAGAACACATACTAGCTGTGATGCTGAGCGTTTCTAACTACGTACTAGCTGTGGGGTCCGCCGTTGCAAAAACATACTAGCGGTGATGCCCAGCGTTTCTAATTAGGTACTAGCGGTGGGGTCCGCCGTAGCAGAACACATACTAGCTGTGATGCTGAGCGTTTCTAACTACGTACTAGCTGTGGGGTCCGCCGTTGCAAAAACATACTAGCTGTGATGCCCAGCGTTTCTAATTAGGTACTAGCGGTGGGGTCCACCGTTGCAAAAACATACTAGCGGTGATGCCCAGCGTTTCTAATTAGGTACTAGCGGTGGGGTCCGCCGTTGCAGAACACATACTAGCTGTGATGCTGAGCGTTTCTAACTACGTACTAGCTGTGGGGTCCGCCGTTGCAAAAACATACTAGCTGTGATGCCCAGCGTTTCTAATTAGGTACTAGCGGTGGGGTCCGCCGTTGCAGAACACATACTAGCTGTGATGCTGAGCGTTTCTAACTACGTACTAGCTGTGGGGTCCGCTGTTGCAAGGCACTTACTAGCTGTGATGCCCAGCGTTCCTAATTTCGTACTAGACGTGGGGTCCGCTGTTGCGAGGCTCATACTAGCTGTGGTGACCAGCGTTCCTAACTACGTACCTGCTGTGGGGTCCGCCGTCGCAAGGCACATACTAGCTGTGATGCCCAGCGTTTCTAACTAGGTACTAGCGGTGGGGTCCGCCGTTGCAAGGCATATACTACCTGTGGTGCCCAGCGTTCCTAACTACGTACTAGCTGTGGTGCCCAGCGTTGCAAGGCACATACTAGCTGTGGTCAAAACGTTCTTATGTACACACTGGCTAGGACGTCCAGCGATGCTAAGTATTCACTAGCTGTCGTTTCCGCAGTTGAAAGGCGCATACTAGCTGTGGTGCCCAGGGATCCTAAAAAATTACTAGCGTTACTACAGTCGAATTCCGTATGAATAATTAAAAATTATAACATCACTGTCGAGGAACTGAATAGCCTTATAGGAGATATTGGGAGAAATGTCAAAGTTCCCCGGGCAACGCCGGGTATTACTGCTAGTTAAACTTAATATACAGGGTGTCCCAGATAAACGAGCCACAATCCAAATAATTCGGAAAGGATTAGTGCTAGCAAAATTTTACTAAGAATAAAAGTTGTACGTCTCAACGAGTAGTATGCAGTGGTGTGAAAAAATCATAATATAGGTTTGTAACCTTTGTGCTCTTAAGTCTTTATTTATTGGTTAGACAGACTTTATAATAATAATAATGCCATTAGCAACATTTGCAAGAGTCCAAAATACTGTCCAAATCTTCAGAAAATGTTCAAAATATGGCTCAAATTATGCCCTTTTATTATTATAATTATTAGAATCTGAGTATTTTTATAAGAAAGTAAAGAAAAAAATACATTAAGAACCATTCTTAACTTCAGTTACAATACTCACTCTTTTCAAAGGTTTAACACGTCAAACACTGGGTTTAACACTTTTCAGATTTTGAACCAACATATCTCCGGTAGTTTTACAGGTACAAAGATTTCTTTTGCGGGGTTCTTCCCAACTTTTTAAGTACTTTTAAATTATGTTAATTGTTAATGGGCTTGAAAGGAAACCCTTTCCTTCCGTTGGCCATTTAAGCCTTATTACATTAAATTTTTCATTTTTTTTTTTTCACACCACTGCATACCACTCGTTGAGACGTACAACTTTTACTCTTTGTAAAATTTTACTAGCACTAATCGTTTCCGAATTATTTGGATTGTGGCCCATTTATCTGGGACACCCTATATATAATAATTATAATGACAGGCCGATGTATAAGTACTACTAAAGTTTTTATTAATAATTATTACAATAATAATATTTTTTTTCTTTTGTTGATTTCAGAAGTAGAGGTAAATACTACCTCAAGACGAATTCTCGGTACCTGTTTGGTAAAGGTTGACTGAAACCTGGTATCTATAATCCATGTCTAAAAGTTAAACTCTAAGGAAACTGTATTTTTATATGTATACGATTATAAATTAAACTATATAAATAATAACAAAGTGTCTGCCTCTCCATCCTATAGTGATTTTTCTATGGTCACAGGGAATAAGTTGTTAAGTCGTAAAATGGCCAAAATGAGTTAAGTGTGATCATCTCCCAAGCCATTTGTGCACTGTGAAGAAGTTGGGAGCTTGGGACTCTAATACTTTCGGAATTATAAAGATGTGGGTTTCTTGGTATCTCGTAAAATTGTGTATGTTCTAGGTTAAAGGCAGACTATTCCAAGTGAAGAGGTTGTTTCCGGTTAAATCAACTTTAGAGAGGCATCATTCACGAGTATTTCAAAAAGTATGGTCAATAATTAGGTAAGTGATGGGGAATGATTAGGTAACTAAGGGAAAATCCGAAAAAGGATTAACAATAATTATTTTCATTCACAATAGATTTAGAAAATATATGATTAATAATGATGCAAACATAATTTATTTATTCCAAAACTGGATTTAAACGATTAATGCAAAAGTAAAAAAGTGCTGCCCTGAAAAGTTTAGAGACGAATTTAGACTTACAAATGTATTCCCTGTGACCACAGAATTGTTCTCTTAATATTTTACACATGAAATTTTTTTTATACAAATTATGATATTATATTGTGTGATTACATAAATATAAGAAATGGACGAACAAAACACAATGTTTGTGTGGCCAGTGCCGGATTTATATATTTTTCAAGTATAGGCCACTGACATTTCGCCACCCTTATCTTTAAAAAATTAATGCATACATTTTTTTACTCTACCATCCGCTATCGATGTAAAACATCGATATTTCACGACCACTAATAACATTATTGATCTTTAATATATAAAGTACCAATATCAACTGAGTCTATTGATTTGATAAACATACAATTTATAACTTAACAGAGAGCGCCGGTAGCTCAGTGGTATGCGTGCTTGCCTTCTGAGCTCAAGATTGTTGGTTTGAAACCCGACCGAGGCCCTTAGTTTATTTTATCTGGGAGGTAAAATAAACTTAAGCACGCCGTCTTTCGGATGGGACGATAAGCGATGATCCCGAGTCTGTACTGTGTCAGGTACTCGTTAAAGACCCCTGCCCTAGATGAATAAAAATGTAGGGTAAGCAAAATTTAGGACTCCCGTAGTAGAGTCGGGCTCATGTCCACCAGAGTGACGAAAGAGCGCTCTGGTAGTAGGCGATACGACCTCGTTGTTATGAGTGATAATAACTAACTTTACATGTTAATTATTGATTTTTACTATTATTATATGTTTTGAAAAATATAATGTTTCAAATTTGCCGCCCTAGGCCAGGGCCTACTGGGCCTATTGCTAAATCCGGCACTGCATGTGGGTATATCATTACATTGTGGTATTTCAGTATCCCCCTTCTCTTCTGGTTCACTCCTCTTGAGCCGCGTCGGCTGAAAATTATTAGGTGTTGTCCTTATGGGGTTTACTTAGAGTTTTTGTGTTAAACCTCCCCCTCTAAACTTCTCTTTCTCTTTGGTTGATTTGACTGTAAATCAATGGTCGTCCTTATGGATTTATCGAAAACATTAAATTCCGATGAAAAGACAACATCGAATTTTTGACCGATTACATAACTTACTCTATACTTTGTTAAGCTGGAGAACTAAAACGTAGTTGATTATTTCGCGCTGGGGATGAACATTGTCAGTGATTTACCGACCACTTTTTTCCTTATGCCAAACATGTCATGGTAGGCTCTAAATAATTTTTTCAAATGAACATTTTTATGAGTATCAAATCGGGTTCTAACTTCAAAGATAATTTAGAGTGTCACGTGAATATAATGTTGAATCATCTAGTAGTGATACTTCACACGGAGTTTCACTCAGTTAACGCTATTTATGGGGAAGTATAGATTTGCCGGTTAGGAAAATAAGCCGCGGCCTGGAGGGGACAAAAAAAGGCGGACCAACCTGCTTCAAGAGAAGACGACTGGCGTTGGTCCCAGCAGGATACCGGATAGAAGGGAACATCTAACGTCTGCAGGTCTATGGGATAATGGAACTGGAGGTTTGCTGGAGCAACTGAAGGACGCCTGGAGTTTATTATATCCGCAATACACAGTTAAGACAATAAATGTAGTTCTGAACAAGGTAACCAAGCTGCACATATCTTTGTTCTACCTACAAACAAAGTTTCAAGAGTTGATATCAGATGGCATCGAGGTCAATGTCGCGTCTCCTTTACAATGCCATATCGGAGAACTCAATTCACGTCTTGAGAGAACACTGGAAGGTCTGAAAACAGTGGATAACCCACCTGGGGAACAGGGTCAGATTAGACATGTGTTGAATGTAAAGAATGAGACGGGAAATACTATCTGGGGGGGCCTGAGCGATAAGCTAAGTTTGTCTCTGGTCAGATAGAAGGCGACAGTAGTTAGCATACAGGACAGGACGCGATAGAGGGACACTCGGTGTCACAACAGACCGCTGATATCAACGGAGGCTCTTCCATGGATATATAGACAGATATATATATATATATGTGTGTGTATGAGGGAGGCTGGTCAGTGTAAAGCAATATGAAAAGGGCTGTTTCTCTGTGGCTGATATGCTGTCTGTATCCCATCAGAGGTAAGTGTTCTACCAACAGAACGCTGATAGCAACAGAGGCTCTTCCATCGATATATAAGATATATGTGTATATGTGTGTGTGTTTGGTCTGTGTAAATATGAAAGAAGTTGTTTCTCTGTAGATGATGTGCCGTCTGTACCCCAAGAGAGGTAAGTGTTCTACCAACAGAGGCTCTTCCATCGATATATAGGATATGTATGTATATGTGTGTGTTTGTGTGTGTTTGGTCTGTGTAAATAAGAAAGAAGTTGTTTCTCTGAAGATGATGTGCCGTCTGTACCCCAAGAGAGGTAAGTGTTCTACCAACAGAGGCTCTTCCATCGATATATAGGATATGTATGTATATGTGTGTGTGTCTGGTCTGTGTAAATATGAAAGAAGTTGTTTCTCTGTAGATGATGTGCTGTCTGTATCACATCAGATGTAAGTCACCAACAGAACGCTGATAGCAACAGTGGTCCTGGGAAGAGCCTTTGTTACGATCACCTCTGTTGGTGAAGAAGTTACTTCTGATGAGATACATACAACACATCTGCTACAAAGAAACAAATCAAGCAATATCTATATGTCATATGGCTTTCTTCTGCTTCCTACACGAGCTGACAAACAATCGGGAGCTTGTCTTCATCAATTCCACCCTGTCCTGGTCGTACAGCAGACAGTCGCGTACCAGGAGGAAACTAGAGACCATTGTGTAAATTTTTGTCAATTAACAATATGTTATTTTAAACTGTTATTTCCCTTCAGGAGTAATAGACTGCTAATTTCAAAATTTTTAATGAGTTGACCACTGAGCTACCGGCGCCCTCTACTTCCAGTTGATATAACTTGTTATTATTCTTTCCTGTTACCGACCTCTGCTAGTTGTTACCAACCCAACTGTTATTCTGCTACTCGCTATAGTTAGTTAATTTACTTTGAATTGTGAAAATTGAGTTAAACTGCTTCCAAAATCCAAAAAGAAATAGTTTATAATAAAAAAATGTGACTGTTTTTATTTGTCTCCCTTTTTGCTGCTTAACCTGGTTGACGGTCGTTACACTTTTCTTAGCACACAAAACATTTTAAAAAACAGGAATTTAATTTGATTAGTTTTCAAATAGAGATTGTTTAGTTAACAACGTTTGTTGACTAAACGTAATGTAAACACACTACTAATCCGTCTCTCTGATACTCAGTGCCCGCCAGTCGCCTGCCATAGTTGCCAGAGAGTGGACCTGTGTGTATAGTTGTTATTTTTTATTGCCGTATTTTATTACGGCCCTCTTATTTTTGTGAACTTCTCTGACTTGGGATCTGCCAGTGTGCCAGTTCAGCCTTGTCTTCATTCAGCCGACGAACTTCATTCTTCAAATTTCATCATCCTTCTAATCTCATCATTCTTTGTATGTACCTACTTTTAATTTCACTATTTTCACCGCACTGTGGTTGTTAACAAAAAGATATTTATAATTTAATTTTATTTTCATCGTGAGCTCTCGTTAATATTTTCAGTTTCAATTACATATTGTGTATTTAAACATTATTTATTACCGAACTACTTTCATTGTAGGTAGTCCATAGTCGATTATAATTTTTATTATATTATTTTTAGTGACTATTTTTTAACAATATATTTTTATATATACAGGGTGTTCATTTTATCTTGACCCAGGTAAATAACTCGAAAAATAATGATTTTCTCAAAAAAAGCCTGAGACAGAAAATGTAGAGTAGAATTAACCGCATTATTTGCTGTAATCTAATTTTTAAACAAATGAAAATATTTAAGGTTTTTTATGAATTTAAAAAAAAAAAAATTTTTTGACTGTCAAGCTTTTGTTTTTTGCATATTTAGATTCCTGTGGAAAAATTATGGGCAGGTTAAATGAGACATTTTTTTGTTAGACCAATATTAAACCTAATAAATGAATTTTATTGCAGTAAATGTTGGAACTGATGTGCTGCAACTTCAATGCATTTATCCAAGTTGTTCCGGACAATTGCTCAAGGTAATTCCCTATTAAGAAAGTCTTGATATTTCTGACCATTTAAATTTCCGTCGAAAAAAAAGTTTCTCCTTGATGATTCCAGCCCTAACATTAATAACCATGGATGTTGTTTATTCATTTGACGAAACCAGCGAGGATTTTCTGCACTCCAGTAATGCATATTATGCCTATTTACTAATCCAATATTGGTGAAAGTTGATTCGTCTGAAAACATTGTGTACCGAAAAAAATCACAATTAACTTGAACTCGTTCACAGATAGAGCTTGATGAAGAGAAATATGTTAAGGGTGAAATTTATGGTTCTTCAATATTTTATGAACACTACCAACAGAAATCCAAGAACCTCGAGAAATTTTCCGGAACAACTTCGATAAATGTATTGAAGTTGCAGGACATCAGTTCGTACATTAGTACAATAAAATATTGGTCTAACAAAAAAATGTCTCATTTAACCTCTCCTCAATTTTTTCCCAGACATCTAAATATGCAAAAAAAAATAGGTTGACGGTCAAAAAATTTTTTTTTTTAATTCATAAAAAAACGTTAAAAATTGTCATTTGTTTAAATTCGATTACAGTAAATAATGCCGTAAATTCTACTCTACATTTTTTGTCTCAAAGTTTTTTTGAGAAAATAATTGTTTTTCGAGTTATTTACCTGGGTCAAGATAAAATGAACACCCTGTATATACCTTTTTTGTTTTAAGAATTGATATTCTGTTTGTTTTTATTATAGATCCGATATGTCCGATAATATATAATAATTATTTACCCAATAATTTTGACATATTTTGATGAAACTTTATTTTTAAACTCACGTTAATTTTTAATTTTATTATGAACAACAAGATTTATTTTTTTTTGCTTTATTGAATATTTTTTCTTATAATATATTATTTTTTACATTATATTCTGTTATATTATTTTGTTCCCCTTTATTTTTGTTCTCCGTTCCCCTACCATATACTTGTCCAAGAATAATTCTTGTAAAGGAATAGGGAGCCTTAAAATAAACAGACAAATATATCATAATACTAGCAGTAATACCCGACGATGCCCGGGGGACTTTGACTTTTCTCCTAATATCTCTCGTTCGAATCCTATTCTTCGACAGTACATTCATGATGTTATAATTTTCAATTATTCATATGGAATAAGACTTATAGTCCTTCAGCGGCGGACACAACAGCTAGTACGTGGTTACTACTACTACATGTGAAGTTCCTTGATAATCCGACCATTCGTTAATATGAGCCAACACTATCTTTATGCTCTTTATCCACAACCACCCTCCCGTTCAAATTTTTGAGATATCACATAGTGTATTTTTCTATTTCGCCTTTGAAAATACTACATATGAAATTTCATGATAATCAGACCATTAGTTAATGAGCTACCGGTATCTTTATATTTAGTCCTATCTCCACAACCCCCCTCTCGTTCAAAATTTTGAGCCGTCACACACCCTATTTTTCTATTTGGCCTTCAGGAATACGACATGTGAAATTTCGTGATAATCCCACCATTAGTTAATGAGCTACTGGTATTTTATATTTAGGCCTCCCCCCACAACACCCCGTCCCGTTCAAAATTTTGAGTCGTCACACACTCTAGTTTTCTATTTGGCCTTCAGGAATACTATATGTGAAATTTCATGATAATCCGTCCAACCGTTAATGAGCTAGCACTATATTTATACTTAGGCCCCCTTACAACCCCCCCTCCCGTTCGAAATTTTGGGGCGCCACATAGCCTATTATTCAGTCGGGCTCGAAAGGATGCTACATGTGAAGTTTTATGGAAATCCGTCCAGCCGTTGTTGAGCGTGATGCTGGAACAAACAAACAAACATACAAACCCCGTTTCAGCTTTACTAATATAGGTAATGCAAGTCGGTCGAAGAGAACGGGTAGATAAGAGCCCCCCAATTCAAAATTCACAATAACTGCCGATGTAATGAATGTATCAACATCAAATTTCGTATTTAAAATTACATTTCACTGAAGATATAACCAGTCAAATTTCAGCGATATCGGCTGAGGGGAGGGGGGAGTTTCGATGTGGCGGCTCTATTCAAAAATCCCAATAACTGCCGATGTAATGAATATATCAACATCAAATTTCGTATTTAAAATAAAAATCCACTGAGGACATAACCAGTTAAATTTCAGCGATATCAGCTGAGGGGAGGGGGGAGTTCCGGGGTGGGGGCTCAATTCAAAAATCCTAATAACTGCAGATGTAATGAATGTATCAACATCAAATTTCATATTTAAAATTAAAATCCAATGAGGACATAAGAGATCAATTCATTACTCACATCGATCTTTACTACTACAAATCATAGATTCTTCGATTAATCGATCTCATATCGCAATCCCTAGATTTGTCAGCTAGGAACTCTAAAAAAAAATTAGCCGAATTGGTCCACCCGTTCTCGAGTTTCGCGCTTAGCAACACATTCAGCCATTCATTTTTATTTATATAGAATCTGTTATAGATTATATAGATAATTATTTAGCAAATTAATTTCTAGTGGTAAGGTTCAAATTAGAAAATAATTATTTATATTGAATACTGATTCATTTTGTTTCGCAGGATGTCAAGTTGTTAATTTCTAGTGGTAAAGTTCAAATTAGAAAATAATTATTTATATTGAATACTGATTCATTTTGTTTTTATTTTCAACTAATTAAATAAATATAAATTTGAAAAGAGGAGTAATTGAAATAAGTAGTAAGTTATTGTGACTCATGCCTTTAAATATGAGGTCACATTGCCTACTTAACGAGTACCTGACATCCTACACGCTCGGGATCAGATATTTGTCTCGTCATGGCAACTATGATCAGCAGGGCTCTGTATGTTTTGTGATCATCACTCGTCCTGTGCATAACAATTGGACAATTACGTTAATATCAATTTTACCTACCGCATATTTCACAGCGACGTAAGCTTTGTTTGGAAAATAATACAATACTTTCGATAGTTTGAATAATCGTGCCTTCAAGCAATTTTTCATGTTTGATATCGTACATTATGACAATATTATCATTTGGGTTGGCAACACTGGGTTCGAGGGCACCAGTAACTCGGTGGTAGCGTGTTGTCTGCTGAGCTCAAGATCGCGGGTTCGAAACCAGGCAGGTGCCCTTAAGTTCTTTTAGGAGGTGAAACAACTTTGAGATGATGGGACATTAAGTCCTCTACCCTTGGTCAGTAAAGGAGGGTGGGCAAAATTAAGAATTCCCACTGTTGAGTCTGGCTCATGTCCACCAGAGCGACGGAAGAGCCCTCTGGTAGCAATATGACCTTTTAGTTCTAAAGCCCATGAGTCACAATAACTAACTGTTTTTTTCTCAGAAATGAAGTTAAAATTTCAATGCTGTTCTCCCTTCTCTGCAGCCCTACTTTAACATCGGACAGACTCGGGACTGCCATTTGACTACTTGCCCGAAGGGCGACGTGCTCAATGCTTTATTACCTCCCAGAGAAAAAAAAAAAAATGGCAGTCCTTGGTGTTCGACACGTTTCCTCCCAAGGCCCATTAGGCACATTTCAATCAATATTTGAGATGCATCGATACTTTGCAGCTCATCCAATGAAATGTATCGATGTACAAATGTAATCGATTTCACTAGAGATGTAACATCCCGGCTACATTCTATTCTATTTTAACTTACCAGTTTTGTTGTACTTTGCTACTCTCAATATTCCTTTATAGATTTATATGTTTTAATATTCCCTACCAATATTTTTATAATAATTATTATTATTATTGTCATTGTTATAAAGATTGTACCAATTTATTTTTATTTATATAAGTAAACTAGTAGATATAAACCATGTATCTATAATTGACTTTCTAGGTAGTTTTTATTGTTTTAAAGGATTATAAAAGAAATTTAAATTCACAAGAAGGTGAAACAACTGGTTATAAATATAAATTGTACACGTTTATATTATTTTTTAGTGAATGTTTTGAAAATTGCAATTATTTTGTTAATTTTTTTGTGTGCTATGAAAGCAAAACTACCTTCACCCATTCTGACTAAAATAATAGTTTAAATGGGAAAAGGAAGAAATAATATTTTCATAAAGCAGACTAAATATAGGAAGTAGCAGAATGACATGACATAGCTGTTAGTAACAGGAAAGGAGAATAACATTTTATATTAACTGAAGGTTAGTATAAACTGTGATATCTTATCTTTCTAATAATATGTTATCTCTCTAGAATATCTGTTATTTTTTAATTTAAGTAACAGTTTACTGTAAGAAATAGATGAAAAATAACCTATCGTTAGTTTCACTCATTGCAAATCTAGTCTTCATTTTCCATTACAGCTGATTGATGTTTATACCGTTTTGGCTATTTCCTTTTGCGGAAAGTTTATAGTGTTCATAGTTACTTTGTGAAGCTCTGTTGTTAAGTTTGACGTGAACTGCAATAAGTTATATACAGTTTAACAAACATTAACATGAAACTAATTAACATATTTATTTTATCTATTTATTTTTCAGATTGTCTAATTTGTGTTGTGTTGCAGGTGATGTTGATTGGATCTCCAGCATAAGTCCCTGGAACTATACACAGATGATCAACTCCATCAAGTCAGAGCCTGTCTATTATCCTCCTTACGATCCTGAAGAAAACAGCGAAAAGATCCTTCTCGATGAAGTGTTCGCCAATAACGAGATCCTGGATCCAACTGACTTCTTCACAGACGATGAAGCCTTCACTCTCTATAACTGGTAGGATTTTATTTATATTTATTACTTTATTACTATTAGTTATACGAAGTGTAGGGGAAGTTATGTAAATGGTCTGTAATTCGATGCATAGTTTGCATTGTAATTTCATGTTTTCCAACCTCCAGGGTTCCAAAAATGAAAAAAAAAACATTTTCTGTATGTGAACACAATAACTTCCGCTAGAATGAATTTATCGATACGAAATTTAATATGTGTATCCTGAACCCTTCATGGACGAAGGAGAGGGAGTGATCAATGTATTGACTCAACTCAAAAATCCCAATAACTACCGATTATTAGGCTATTGACAACTGAAATATTTGTATATGTTATGCTAAGGTAACACTTCTCTCTCTCTCTCTCTCTCTCTCTCTCCCCTAACCTAAGATCAGGGTGTCACAGCCTTGGGTAGGTAATCTCAGGTAACCTGAGGATTGTATAAATGTGGCAACATATCAAACTTAAATGTCACATTTGAAGCCGAACCCGGTACCCTTCATATATATATTTTTGTGAATTTAGACAATATAAAAGTTGAAGTTTTTTTTTTTTTTTTTTTTTTTTTTTTCTTCTCTAGGGCTGATTTGTGTCACCGCGGCCAGAGTAGGCTTATTGTGTGCCCTGTGTGTATTGGTCCCTACAGCAGCCCTATATCTTTAATAAAGTCCAAGATTCTTCTGCAGGTTCCTTCCATTACCTGCTTCGGTTCCGTTATGGCAGACCCGAAGCAGTAAAAACGTCTGCTTTCTAGTGCCCCGCACCGGCTTAGAATATGAACCGGAGTCTCATTTTCCTGCACAGAGGGCTTCTAGCGATGCCCATATTGTGTAGGTGTTTGATCATATGACAGTGTCCTGTAATCAGCCCTGTCATAGGTCTTAGATCCATTCTGCTCATATTCAGGAGCTCTCGGCTCCTTTTCACTGAAGTTTCCGCTATAAAGAGTTTTGAATTTCAATTTCAATTTTGTGTTTTTCCAGGGACAATCCAGATGGAGTTGCCATCTCTCCAAGCAACTCAAGCAAACACCTACTGACCCTCTTCGATCCAGATCTGGAGACCAAGTTTGTCATCCACGGTTGGCTGGGAACTGGAAATTCTGATGTTATTAAGTATACTGTTGAAGGTAATGTTGTTTTTGTATTTTATATTTATTCATTATGTCTTTAAATTATGTTCTTTTGAATGTTTTATCAGTCTGACTGAGGATGAGGGGCAACTTCGAAAGCCGGCTAGCATAAAATGATAAAATCTGTGAGAAGTCTGACTAAATTTTACTTCCCCAGGTACACAAAGTATAGGGAAAGTTATGTAATCGGTCAGAAATTCTTTGCAGAGTTTTCAACGAAATTTCATGTTTTCCTACCTGATTCAAAAATAAAAATTATGTCTGTCTGTGAACATGATAACTCCCGATAGAATGATGGTATCGACATGAATGTTTTTATGTTTATCCAAAATCCTCTAAGGCCAACAACTATCGATTTTCAGCCAAATCGACCAACGGGAAGGGGAGATTAGAGGGGAGGCTTAACACAAAAACTCTAATAACTGCCATTGTAATGAATATATTCATATGTAAATTGAAAGCCCGTTGAATTTTCTTTCTTCAGTGGATGGTACATGTTTGCGCTTCCCTCTTCAAAAGGATAAAAGCATATCTGTCTATATTTCTACGGTCTGTTTTCAGAAATTCCAGATATTTTTTCGCACAAAGGATTGCGTGATTATGTTGAACTTTAATTAACATTGTATGATTTGGGAGGAATGATGCATTTTCAGTACCTCACAGTCGATTTTCGCGTAAGTTAAAAACTGAATCTCAGGATTAATTTCTCTTTTTTTAATTATTGTTTTTTTTATATAAAAATCTGATGTGACCAACACAGGACTTTCTTATACCCAATCATTTTCCGGAAGGTAAGAGAGGAATATAATTTTATATGAATATAGCAATTTCTATGCCAAAAATTACGTTAAGGTCTGTGTGAAGAGTTTTGTTGAAAAGGTAAATGGCTATTGTACGAAGCATCTTATACTGAAAGGGATTGGAGGCCATAGAGAACCCCAGAGTTCAAGTACGTTAAGTCCGCATAAGTGGAGTACTGCGTTGTATATAAGTCGCTTTTTTTTTCAAAGTTAATTTAGATCTTTTGTCTAGTAGTCTTAGTAACATTTCTTGCCTCTTTTCAGTGTCGTGTGAGGGTTCCAAGTTAGTCGTTTGTCGAGTGTGATGCCCAGATAGCGGACATTGTTTTCTAAATAGATGTATATATCTCGCGAACTGGGCCAGCTTCGAAAAAATTATTCGAGACAAAATGTACCTTTCTGTTTTTTTTTTCACAATTTTTATTTCTAGAGTATTTTTCAAATAAATAATATACTAGATATCAGGTAAAATTTACTTATGCCCCGAAGTAAAATTGTTTTAAAATTTCGTCGGATTTTGGTCAACATCTATAAAGATGTAAGGCATGTGACATCTTCATCTGATTTTTCAGCTTTTTGGCTACTATTGTTATCGTCGTCTCTTTTTTTTTTTTACTTATAGTTATTGGCCTAAATTAGGCCTACCCTAAATTTTTATTCACCTGGGGTCTGGATCTTTAACGATTATCTGGCATATTACAGACACGGGTCCATCGCTTAACTTCCCATATGAAGGATGGCGTGCTCATTGTTTTTTCACCTACTTATAAAATTTTAATGTATTGTTGTTCATTTTCAGCGTACCTATCGTTGAGGAACATCAACATGGTGGGCATCGATTGGGGTTACCTGGCAGGATACAAGATATACCCCATCACAACGACCAAAGTATATCCAGTCGCGAAAGGTTTGGCGAAAATGATCAAAAAATTGCTCAAAGTGAAGGCGACTACTCTGCGAAAACTCCATCTGATTGGACACAGTCTGGGTGCGCATGTGCTCGGTATAGCTGGTCAGATGATACCAGGGAAAGTGGCCAGGATCACAGGTATGTAGATATCTGTTATTAAGTAGCTGTTATAAGATGGTTCCTAGAACCACATCAATAATATATTTACTTCCCCAGTTCTAAGAAGTGTGAAGGAGTCTGTATGTGTGTGTTTGTGAGCACGATAATTCCTGACTCCATACGGACTACACCTAATGATTTTCAGCCAAATCGGCCAGAGGGAGGGGGGGGGGGGGGTATTACAAGGAGGCTTAACTCGAAAATTCTAATAACTGTCGTTGTAATGAATGTATCGACACAAACATCGATGAGGACGGCACTTATTAATTAAGCCCTTGTGTAAGTCAACTATTCATTTTTAGCGCAAACTAATTTTGGAGGAGGAGCAACAACTTAATTGATTAAAGAGAAGTACATTACTGGTGATTCACAGACGACTTTTTTTTAAGTGACTTTATTTTGGTTTTTTAAGTGACATCTGTATTTTGTTTTTTTAAGTGACTGTATTTTGGTTTTTTAAGTGACATCTGTATTTTGGTTTTTTAAGTGACTGTATTTTGGTTTTCTCCTTCGCATCTTAATTTCTTAAGTGTTGTTTCTACGTACTTCTACTAATGTCTTATACATTTCGAATTTGTGTTGATATAGTGAAAAACAAGGGCGCCGGTAGCTCAGTGGTATGCGTGCTTGCTTACTGAGCTCAATATCGTAGGTTTGAAAACCGACCGAAGCTAAAAAACCCTACCCTAACTGAACCCTAGGTAGGCAAAATTTGGGACTCGCATAGTATGGTCGTGCACATGTCCATCAGAGTGTCGAAAGAGCCTTCTGATAGTAGGCGATACGTCCTCCTAGTTGAAAGCCCGGGCATGATTTATAATAACTAACTTTAGTCCACCTCAATGTTTGAATAAAGAGATCGCAAACTATTGGGAAGATAATCTCATATAAATATATTTTAAGCTAAATTATGTATTGGAAAACATAAGTCATTATTAAAAATGTTGAGTATAGACTATTTTCAGCATTTTTTTTCGGTTTTAAAAATGGACATCCAATTTTTTGAATCTGCGGTTTTCTAGAATGTTGTTTTTACTTTTTGGTTTGTAAGGAGATTCTTAATTCATATATAATATATTATATTGCCTTCTCAAAAAAATAGCAATTACAAACGTTTCGGAATTCACTCCCACCAGTGTCTATAATTCATATGTTCTTTTTGTTTACATTCTGTCAATCAGAATGTTTCATTTACAGAATATATTTATTTGAGGGAAAATCAATTTTTTTGGCCTCTTTAGATCTACTATATTTTATTTATTTCATCATTCTGACGTTTTGGCTTCTATGAGCCATTTTCACAGTATACAGTTTAATATTGGACATGACCAACTGTATGTGTTAGGCTTGTTTACAGTTGAAAAATGACTTTTCACAACAAATATGATTAATTATCGTTTCTGTGATGTATTAAAATGTCTCATAGAAGCCGAAACGTCAGAATGAGGAAATAAATAAAATATAGTGGACCTAAAGAGGTCAACAAAGTTAATTTTCCCTCAAATATTCACAAGGTCTAAACCACCACTGGAAAATAAATATATTTATTGACTTTTGACTTGGTGTTTCAATATGAAGGTCGTCTCAATAAATATGTCCTATAAAAAGTAGATTCTGATTGACAGAAAGAGTGTTAACATAAGAACAGATAAATTATTGAGCTGAGTTTACGAAGCTCTTTCTTAGGCGACTCATGTATTTCATTGTACTCGTACTCCTCCTAAACCCCTTTACCGATCACATTGAAATTTGCCACGATGGTAGTAGATAGTTTACTACTAAAAAAATCTGAAATCGAACATACCACGGAGGAATAATCACCGAAAAACTAAATCCCCATTGAAATCAATTGAGAGACAAAATTCTCGAGCAAAACAGAATTTTTCGATTTCAAATGTAAAAATCTGGGCGAATCCCTTTTCGGTTTACCATCTGACACCACTTTTTTTGAGCCGTATCCTTCCTTCGCCGGATATCCAAAGGAATCATGCACCACAGCCACATCTCAAACCGTTCACCATAACGCCTATGTCAACTGAATTCAAACCTAAGAAAACTATCATTGGTGATTTAGAAATTGTGTCGTTTGGTCGAACTGATGTTCACGTTAAACACCGAGAAAAAGTTCCGGTAAAAGTGCGCAAACTTGAAAACCCTACGGTTCCATCCAGTGATGACAAACCAGTTCATATGCCCCATTTCAAATGCACTACTTGTATGTTAACCGACCACATTAACAGTATGATTCAATAAATTTAGACTGACTCAGCTCAGTTTTCGCAAACAGCAGAATGCATTGCACACCTAGTAGATACAGATGATGGCAGTACTTACCGAAGAAAAGTCTGTAATTGCTATTTTTTTAAAGGCAAACAATTTTTTTTTTGAGAGAGATATTTAAATATAAAATTAAAACTTTGTAATTGATTAAAATCAGAAATGTTTCACATTAAAATAATAACAATGAGCGAAGTCTCATCATGGATGCACTCGTTCTGCTATTACCGGGAGACATGTAAACTAGAGATGTATTCCTTTTTCTTACATACTCGTTTTGTGGTTTAGTTTCAAGAAGATTACCCGGTTTTGGTGACAATATCTCCACTCATGTTACTTGTTTGTGTTGCGAGCAGGGCTGGACCCAGCGAGTCCTCTGTACGAGTACCTGGGGACGTACGACCAGCGACTGGACCCCGGGGATGCTGAGTTCGTAGACATCATTCATTCGGCCGGGGGAGTGGCTGGCTTCTACGGCCTCCTTGGTCATGTCGACTTCTACCCGAATGGAGGCACCGCTTTCCAGCCAGGCTGCATGGAGCTGTCCATCAGCAAAAGTAAGTAAAAGCCTAGCGAGGTCTTTCCTTGACTCTCCTGGCTCCAAGTTTGTTTCTATGTAACTAGTATCAAATATATATTCTTTTTTGACATCCCCTATCTATAAAAAGTTACGTAATCGGTCAGAAATTCGATGCTGAATTTTCAACGGAATTTCATGTTTTCCGACCTCTCACTTCCAGCTGTCTATGTGTGTCTGTGAACACGATAACTCTCTAATAACGGCTGTTGTAATGAATGTATCGACACGAAATTTCATATGTATATCCAGAACCTTCTAAGGACGACAACCATTGATTTTTAAATCGGTCGAAGCGAAGAGGGGGGTCAGAGAAGGGAGGCCTGATTCGAATACCGCAATAAATGCTGATGTAATGAATGTATCGAGAGAAAATGTAGTATGTGGAGTCATAAGCCACTATGTAATTAAATATTGAGTTTCTAGTTCAATTGGATTTGGAGGAATAGAGAAAATGTTAATGAAAAACTTCGGGCTGGGAAATTACATAGGCTTTGATTTGCCGACTACTTTTTATTTTAATTTACCAATGAATATTTATCACTTTTTAAGGTTAGGTTTTATGACTCATGCCCGGGCTTTAACTACGAGGTCATATCGCCTACTACCAGAGAGCTCATTCGTCACTCTGGTGTACATCCTGCATAGTGGCAGAATAAACCCTCATATTGAATATTTTATTCTGGGCATCCTGGGGGTTAATTTGGACCCCTATACACGTGTCTAATATTTTTTGATGTACAAACATCCCTGAAAATTTCATTGAAATTGGTTAAGAAAGCTTCGTGAATGCAATTTTTGGCAATTTTCGCGCCAATTTTTTTTTGCTCAGAACGAACGCTCCGATACGTAACTAGGTACTATTTTTCGATGTAGAAACACGAGAAAAAGTTTCATTGAAATCGGCTACCCACACACTGTAAGGTCCCCTTCTTAGTTCATTATGACGGGGTCTTTATGTAACGACTAACATTAAAGATCTGTTCAGATTCCATTAGATCTTAGACAACAAAGCCAAACTATAGTATAATCCAGACAACAAAGCCAAACTATAGTATAATCCATCCAACCAAAGTAGGCTAAACCCCCCCCCCCCCCCCCCCCCCCCCGATCTAACGGACACTTCCTTCTATTTTCTTATATTGTTATCCCCAGGCCTTCTAGATTACTCTCAATACGATATAAAATTAGATATAACTATTTAGATGAAAAAAAAAAAACGAAATTCCGGTGAAAACGCAACTTCGAATTTTTGATCGATTACATAACTTACTCTACACTTTGTATTGTTGGTGAAGTAAAATTTTTCTGTGTCTTTGAACATGATAACTCCCGTTAGAATGAATATATCGACACGAAATTTTATATGTGTATCAAGAACCCCTCAAGGGCAATATATATCTATTTAAAACTCAACTCAAAAACTCTAAAATTGTCAGTGTAAGGAATGTATCAATACGAAATTTAGTTGAGGAGTCCCGGACTAAGACAACTATTGATTTTGAGAGCCAAAACTGATAAATTCGCGCTGAGGATGTACTTTGTCAGTGGTTAGTTTCCCCTCAAGTTACTTATCACTGACTTTATTATACTTATGTTTGTATTATTTTATAATATTGTTCTGATAAATAAGTAATACAGATGCATCAATCCAACTAAATACTTTATTTGTACCACAACTAGTTTCGGCAATTTGCCATCTTCAGGTGGTGAAACTGAACATACATAAACCAAAAATTAGACTAGAATTTAGGAGCTTTTACAGTTCATGTCAATCATTAACAATAAGTTAAAAATAAAAGCAGTGAAATTACATAAAAATTGTTATGTATGTTTTTAATTTTTTTTTTTTTTTTTGTGATTTGACTGTTTTTATTTTCAACTTATTTATTGTTAATGATTGACAAGAACTGTAAAAGCTCGTGTTCAGTTTCACCACCTGAAGATAGCAAATTGCCGAAACTAGTTGTGGTAAAAATGAAATATAGTAAAACCCCTCTTTACGGACAATTTGGTGATGTCCCCGCCCGAAGTATTAGAAAACAATGTTTTTTTACCCCCCTCACAACGGATACCCCTCTAACGGACGCCGGACAACCAATTTTTCGTCATCAAGAGATGAAGTTACCTCTCCTAAGCGGACACTTGTAAGAGAATTATTTTGAAAAATGTAATTTTGAAAGCTTTTTATTATTCGTATAATTCGCTGTTTGTGAAAAAAGCATACATACTTACTGTTTGGTTTATTAATTTAAAATCCATAATAACTATTATTATGTCTGTTTTATCTAATTATATATTGTTCGTTACCTATATATGTAGTATTGAACATAAAAGCAAATTAAACGTTTCATATATGTACCTACGTACATATAATGCAGTTTTTTTAAAAAAAAACCTCAGTGGACACCCTTCTGTAACGGACAATTTTTTCGGTCCCGTGACTGTCAGTTGCAGAGGGGTTTTACTGCAGTTAGACTGAAACATCTGTATTACTTATTTAACAAGAAAGTCCACTACCAAGAAATATATCCTTCTGATGTGTATAACTGTTAGTTGGTTGCAGTCATGCCCGGGCCTACATGTACTACCATGAGAGTATCCTAAATCCGCGCGGCTTCAGGGCCGTACAGTGCAACTCCTGGTACCAGTTCTCTGCGGGCGAGTGCGACAATAACACCGAGGTGTACATGGGAGATACAACTTCTTCAGTGTAAGATCCACTTTTTTTATATTGTACAGGGTGTCTGGCAACCCGAAAAATCTGGAAATTTCTGGGATTTTACAATTTAGTAAAAAAAAAATAAAAAAATTTAAAAAATTAATAAATTAAGATATTGTTGGGATATTTACTAAAAACTTTTCGTTACGATCATCTAGGGATTTTTATCTTCAACATGGAAAGACGTGGGGCGAGATACTCACCCGGCCGAGGTCCTTAGGTGTTTTATCTGAAAGAGGGAAAAGTTCTGAGCCCGTCGTCCTTCGGAGTGGACGTTAAGCGATGATCTCAAGCCTGTATGATGTCAGGTACTCGTTAAAGAGCCCTAGTCTAAGTAAACCTGGGTAGACAACATTTAGGTCTCCCATAGTAGAGTCGGGGCATGTCTAACTAGGCGACGAAAGAGTACTCTGGTTGTAGGCGGAAAAAAATTATATTTTTAAACTTTTATATAGTTATAGTGACTCATGGCCTGGGCTTTAACTACGAGGTTATCGCCTACTACCAGAGCTCTCCCGACTCTTCTCTAGGAGTCCTTAGTTTTGCCTACCCAGGTTTGGTTGTTTAGGGAAGAGGTCTTTAAGGAGTACCTGACGTACAGGTTCGCGATCTACCCCTCGTGGATCCCTTCACTGTGTGATCTGACCACATTTCACTATAAACATTTTTTTTTTCTACATTGTATATTGTCTCCATGTATATGTTTGTTCAGTATGATACCAAATATGTGTATATAGTACAGGAAATAGAAGTAGGCATCACTGTGATAACAGCCAAACCGAATATCTACCTGTTATCTATGCACTAGTTGTCATATATACGCGTCTCCTTCTCTCTCTAATTATATATGCAAATAGACCTGAATATCTGTTATAAATAAGGTTGAAACTCTGTCTGTTTGTTTATCACGGATAAGAAACCGGAACTACTCAATTTTTTTTTTTTCTTGTAATTTGTCATTTGTGCGAATCACGGTATAGGCATAATATATTATATTTCAGAGTCACGTGCTCACTCACTGAGCTGAAGATCGCGGTATCAAAACCCGGTCGAGGCCCTGAGTTTATTTTATATGGAGGTAAAATAAACTTAAGCATGCCGTCTTTCAGATGGGACGTTAATTGATGGTCCCGAGCCTGTACGTCAAGTACTCGTTAAAGTCTTGGTGAATAAACCCAGACAAAAAAGAGCTCTGGTAGTAGGCGATATGATCTCATAAGGTATGATTCACATTTACTAACTGTAATGTACTAAACACAGATATATTCTTCCATTTATGTTTTGGTTTTACAATCTAGCAAATATAGATGTTCTGGAAGAACCCCATCGTCAGTATCTATAATTTATTTCCTGATCTTTATGTAATACATTTTTTTATATTGAACCTTTAATTTTTTTTTGCATATACATATTTTACGAGTCGATAAGTAAGTTTGCATTTATGGTTAGAAAATAATTCACATATAGATCAACAAATAAATTCTATGAATTTTTTTTTTTTGCTATCTATATTCGTTGATGGGAGTTCTTCCCAAAACTTCTATAATTGTGTTTGTAAAAACCAAAAATAAATTGGAGAAGAATATAGCTGTGAATAAGTCAGTTATTATGACTCGTGCCCGGGCTTTAACTACTCTAGTGGACATGAGTCCGACTCTACTGTGAAAGTCCTAAATTTTGCCTACCCTAAACTTTTATTCACCTAGAGTAGGGCTTTTTAACGAGTACAACTGACCCAGTACAGGCTCGAGACCATCGCTTAACATCCCATCCGAAGGACTTCTGCTCAGTAAGCAAGCAGAGCTACCGGCGCCCTCTATCTGTCGATAATATATTATTATGTATTCAGATTCCTTACACAAACCAAAAGTTGATATTTAGTATTTATTAATACATGGACGCAATGTTCTGTGATCTGATTCTTCATAATATTTCATTATGTTCACATATTATTCATTAAATTAAGTTGGTTGTACATCGTGATAAGGGTTTTGTATTTGTCCTTTGTTACTCTGTTGTTCAGTCGACTTTGATGTGTTGCAGGTCCCGAGGAGTGTTCTACCTGACGACCAACTCCAAGCCGCCCTATGGACAGGGGTGACGTCTGCCTACACACAACTGTTTTTGATGATTAGTTGTATAATACCTGCTTAATGTATTATTATTATTATTATTATTGTTATTCCTAATATAATATATGTTATTGTTTAATTTTATATAAAAATAATATATTAATTATTATTATATAATTATTTACAGGGTGTTCAAAAAGTTTGCTCTTTGGCACCAGGGGCACTCCACGCGCAGTAACTTTAAGATCTCCAATGAAATAAGGGATGGAATCTAATTCCAAAATGACTTTTGTCCGAAAATTTTACTTCTCCAGCCAGCTATACGAAATTTTATCTTTTCCCTGATTTCAAAAATGAAAAAGGATGTATCGATACGACATTTTATGTGTATCCAGAACCCCATAAGGACGACACTTATTGATATTCAGCCAAATCGAATAAAGGGAAGGAGGGGGATTAGGAGAGAGGGACTTGACACAAAAAATTTAATAACTGCCGATGTAATGTATGATGTATCGGTATTTTGATATAAGAATTCAGAAGTTCCTATGTAAGTCAATTATTGATTTTTAGCCCGAACTATCAATTAGTTTCGAAGGGAGAGCGGAAACATAACTGTTTAATTTATACTGGGAAGAACATTGGCGGCGATTCAAAATCTATAATCAAAATATAAACTCTTGATTTATTCCAGGATCATTGTTCTCAGAAATTTGATTTAATGTTGATATAAGCGGAGTATTCCTGGTGAAGAATAGAGTCAATGATGCATATCATATATACGAGTATAATGGTGCGGTTGTCGTACTTTCTGGTGGAAACCATCGTCACTGGCTGCTGGTCGAGTACTGTGGTCGAACGCTTTCTATGTGAAGACATCTTCAAGCCATTCTTAATGTTGTACATTACATCATGTGAAGATTATGTCTTCACATCGAAAGCGCTCGACCAGTAACCAATGACGACAGTAATAAATATATTTACTGGCGGAACTAACCCCTTAGATTATATAGGTTAGGTTAGATTTTATGACACCTACTACCAGAGAACTCTTTCGTCGGGTTTTATTCACCAAGTCTTTAACAAGTACTTGACGTACAGGTTCGGGACCATCGCTTAACGTCCCATCTGAAAGACGGCGTGCTTAAGTTTATTTTACTTCCCAGATAAAATAAACTAAGGGCCTCGGTCGGGTTTCGAACCCACGTTCTTGAGCTCAGAAGGCAAGCACGCACACCACTGAGCTACCGGTGCCCTTCACTAAACAATAGACTCCCCTTTGATTAGTTCTTCATCACTCTATTTTCTCATTCGTCAGCATCAATTATCTCTAATTATTTAAGATATTTGCATATCCCATTTTTTTATTCTCTGCTTTTTATCGATTTATTCTCTAAATTATATTATACTTATTATATATATATTTATATACTTTTACTATTATTATTTTTCTTCTTTTTTCTCTTCATACTTTTTAGGTTTAGTGTCCCTTCTTACTAAAATTAATTTTATTTCAATCCTAGTCTGGGCATCCTTTCTCCTCTTTTGTATTTACCCATCATTATATTATGCTCCGTTGATTTTAATTTATTTATTTTTTCTTTATATTTTATACATTCTTCTATTTATATAGATACCTTTATTTCTTCATAATTAACCGGTCTATGTTAATTTTTTATTTATCTATATTTATTATTGTCTAGTTTTTCTCCTATGTAGCACTAATTTATTTATTTCCATATTTATTGTTTTGTACGTCATATTGACACTTTATTTCATTGTTTCCTTTATTTGTTGACTCTGTATGTATCTATTCTTAGTGGATCTTGGTCCCAGAATAAAATTTATTTTAATTTCATTACGAACAGACCAAAATTCACTGGCGGTTCCAAAACCCAACGAAAACTTAAAAAAGTAATTTTTTACAAATTGTGTACCTACATCCGACCTTCTATATTTGAGGTACATTTATATCTAGATATACAGTTGAAATTTTGTATTTATTTCATTTATAAAAGAAGTATATATATTTTTTATTACATTTGTTTCCTTTTCGCCTTTAATTTAAAAAAAGAAATGTGATGTGCCATAACAGTACTTTCTTATACTAACCACTTTTTTACAAGCTACTCTCCTTCCCCCTCTCAATTTCATTTCAAACTGACATTACTAGGTATATGAAACTAATTGTTGTCATCAGCAGTTGCTTTGTTTCATTGTCTATCGTTTGTCATGAAAGTGACTTTATATATTATCTTATACCCAGAATTTGAGAGTAACTGTATTAAAGTGGTTGGTATGTGAATGTCCTGTTATGCCCATATCACATATATTTTGTTTTTTCCTTATTTTTTATCCTTTTTAATAAATAAAACTAACTGCCAATAATAAAAACAGTTTAAAATTGGTTGCTATGTGTTACTATTTAAACATTACTTACAATTAGCAACATTTCCTATTGAAATTTATTGTGCATTTTTTGGGGCGCTATAACTTTGTTAGTATCGGTCTTATCTCATATCTGAGGGCATTTGAGTTAGTTGGAAATTTATTAAGGAATATTTTTGGTAGAGGACAGTTTTTCGATGGGATTAACATTTTTCGAGTTAATAAAGCAAACTGCTTAAAGGAAGGTTTTCGGGGTTTAGCCTTTCGGGGTTTAGCCTTTCAAATTTCTTTAAAATTTTTATTTGATTAGGTCATAAATACAAGCAGTGTATAGTAAAACCTGACAGGCCTCGAAGTAAAGTGGTCTTATTTTTCGGCCAAAATCTAATGAGATCTAAGTTATGCCTTAAAAAATGGCTTCCAAGGGTAGTTTTAGGTATAAAAAATAAAATGTCTGTTCATTTTTATAAAACTGACTTAGCTTCAGATCTACAGCGGCCAGACGACGTTAACAGATACCTCCATGTCTTCGCTGGAATCCTAAATCTACTCTTGGTCCCTCCAAGACACTTCATTCTTCTTCACTACTTTTTATAGCTATACGAAATGAAAAAAAAAAAAAATCTGCATGACTATGTGTGTCTGTGATAACTCCCGATAGAAAAAATGTATCGACACGAAATTTTATGTGTGTCTTTAAAACTCTTTAACATCCTTAAAGAGTTTTAAAGACACAATACATTATTTACAGTGGCAGTTATTAGACTTTTTGAGTTCAGACTCCCCCCTAATCCCACCCTTCCCATTGGTCGATTTGGCTGAAAACCGATAGGTGTCATCCACACCTATCGGTTTTCAGCCAAATCGACCAATGGGAAGGGTGGGATTAGGGGGGAGTCTGAACTCAAAAAGTCTAATAACTGCCACTGTAAATAATGTATTGACACAAAATTCCATATGTAAATTCAAAACCCCATAAAGGCGACACTTATTAATTTTTACTCAAATCGGACAAAAGGATGTATCGACGAATGTAGTGTGAGGATTCGGAAGTATCTGTCATAGTCATCTATTCATTTCAGCCAAACAGATTGGTTTTAGACAGAGAGAAAAGTTAGTTCATTAATAGAGTGTGTTAAATAGAATAGAATAATTTTATTTGTCGGCGTTCAATGGCCTAGATTTTTGACGCCATACAAATGATTAAATTAAATCGATGAGGTGACTAGTTTTCATTGTGGATAGGACGGCTTCTATAGACGAGTTGTCATCTAGCATCTCATGTAAGTCTCTTGTTCGTAAACCCATGGTCATTAGTATTTCCTTAAAGCCAGGACACTCCTCCAGGATGTGGCCTACTATGAGAGGCCAGGCCTGGGGCTGCCACCCTGTTGATTAGGTGGACATGGGTTAGCCGAGTGTGGCCTGTATAGAGCCGCATCACGACAAACCTGCCTATTCTGCCTTTCGGAGCTTCTCCATTTATCAATATTTGTTTTGATGGACCTAGGTTTATAAGTTCGGTTTAAGTTCATATTCTGAGATGAGTCTGTAGAAGCTCTCGGAAGAACCCGGTCTATAGTGTCACATATTTGATCTTCCTGATATCCAATTAATGTGGAGTCTATTGTGAGCGAGAAGACAAATAGATGAACTTTCCCCCTCTCTCTTGTGAAATAGGCTCCTGGAACGTCCATTGTTCTCGTCGGGACAGTAGCAGGGAGAGTGCCGCCTCTAGGCGGGGAGCCGGAGACCAGCTGGAGATGTGGAGCTCTACTTGTCTCATCGTCCTCTTCATCTGCATGGCGGCTGCTACCATCCTCTCAGGTAACCTTTATTTCTATAGAACACCCTGTACGAAACCTTAATAACGAGTATTTGACATCTGTCTGGCTTCTCTACAATATCTTGGAAATTGTTTAAACTACATTGCGGAAACTTGGCACTAAAGTTAGGTTTGGTTAGGTTTTATGACTCATGCCCGGGCTTTAACTACGAGGTCATATCGCCTACTACCAAAGCGCTCTTTCGTCACTCTGGTGAACATGAGCCCGACTCTACAGTGGGAGTCCTAAATTTTGCCTATCCTAAATTTTTATTCATCTAGGGTAGGGGTCTTTAACAAGTACCTGACATCGTACAGGCTCGGGACCATCGCTTAACGTCCCATCCGAAGGACGGCGTGCTTAAGTTTATTTTACCTCCCAGATAAAATAAACTAAGGGCCTCGGTCGGGCTACGAACCCACGACCTTGAGCTCAGAAGTCAAGCACGCTTACCACTGAGCTACCGGCGCCCTCAAGGCACTAAAGTTAAAAGGTGATAAGAGGCCTTTAGAATCAAAACCCGCTGAATCTATTTATCGAAATTTTTCAGCAGAGCCAAAAAACATGAAAACTTCAAATTTCAGGATGACTATTAAATAATTCCAGACCAAATTGGTACCATCAAATGTGGCTATGAGAGGTACTTTTAGGCATTTTTTTTTTAATCTCTGTAAACTGCTTACGTCAGCAGAAAATATCAATTTTAATATGTTTTTTAGCGGATTTTGATTTGAAAATCGCAAAAATTTAGGAGTTTGGTCAGTTTTATATGCCTTGTTCGGTTAAATATTGTTGGATTTACTGAAAAAATAGTAATTAATTAATTAGGTTAACCAATAGTCTATTATGATAGGAAATTATAACAAAGTTCAGTCACATACAAAGAAAAATCATTTTATTTTCACATTTTGTTGGTTAAAAAAATTGTATATATCAACAATACAATATTATCTAAAAGATTAGGAAATCATTTAGGTTAGGGTTAGGTTTTATAACTCATGCCCGGGCTTTAACTACGAGGTCATATCGCCTACTACCAGAACGCTCTTTCGTCACTCTGGTGGACATGAGCCCGACTCTACTGTGGGAGTCCTAAATTTTGCCTACCCTAAATTTTTATTCATCTAGGGTAGGGGTCTTTAACGAGTACCTGACATCGTACAGGCTCGGGACCATCGCTTAACGTCCCATCCGAAGGACGGCGTGCTTAAGTTTATCTAAAGGAAATCATTTAAAAATCAGTGTTTTCAATAAAAAAAAAAGTGGAAGTAAAAAAATGAGATTAAACAAAAAATCTTCATTGTCTGAATGAAGCCCACTATTTTGTGGGACTTGTTTATTTAGTATTTTTTCATTATTCATAGCCAATGTGAAGTATTCCAATGCAGGATTCATTCTTGCTGATCACATAAAACGCTTATAAAAACACTATTAAATGAAAAAATCAAGATAAGCAAACGAAAGCAATGATAAGAACAAAAATGATAAGCAGAGCACCGAGAGCATAGAGAAGGGATAGAACCGACCGAGGGATATCAAAGTAGACAGACAGAGGTCAGGCATGAAACTATGGATTAGCGGATTTTGATTTGAAGCCCGACTTTTGGAGGCAATTCTCATGTGGAATTTTGTCCATATATAGATGACTGAACTTCAAGATTTGCAAAAAAGTGAATTTCATAGTAGTGAACTTTCAATCACTTTATTGGTCGTTACATACCTTCAGTTTAAATTCCTTGGAGGATCCTCTTGACCCCAAATTTAATCCACATGGAAGTTTCCGCTCTCCCGCTAAACCTTAAGTCTTTTTTTATTTGGTGGACTCTTGTCTTCTGTCATTACCTAGAACTCGAGGGCGGGTCTGGAACCGTGGAGCAGTCTCAGTTACACACTGCCTTCTCATTTCTCGTTAAACTGTGTCTTTGTAAAGAATGAACATTTAACTCCCTTTAACATTTAAATGAGGAGATTGGGAGAACTTTCTTAGGAATTATATATAACTCAAGTAATCAAACTATAAAATGTGTTCTTATGTATTTTTTGAACATTTATTTATTAATTATTATCCAATTTTTATGTACATCAAAATTACTTTATTATTTTTGTTTAATAAATATTTAATTTTGTTCCAATTAATTTGTCTTTCTATTTATATTTGTTCAGTGTCTACTAACCATGAAACCTTGTCTAAAATAATAAATATTATTATATTATGGATTTCTAAAGAGAAAAGTCGGGACTGGAGCATTGGTCAACAGTATATAACCTTCCCTCGTAATTAAAGATGAGTAAATCTCTTAAATAAAGTCTCGTATTTCTTTTTATCAGGTTATTCTAAGAGATTGAATTCGGACTACTTGTAATATATTCGCAGTATTTGTCAAAATTTACTCGACCATAGTTTCGCCTCTTACCGCGTTATCATTATGAGTAAAATAAGAAGAATTATTCTTCTGAAGGAAACATGAGGTAGAACAAACATGGCCGTCGGTTTTCTTTTTGTCTATGATGTCATATTGATGAGCTGATGAACATACCAAAGTATACTTATATAATATATTTACTTAGCTTATTGTTAACTCTGTAATATAGAAGTTGTTACAATGTTATCTGGAAGGTAAAAAAGACAACCTTTGGATGGGACTTTAAGCAATAATCCTGTACCTGACTCCTAGGCTAAATTTAAGGCTCCCAGAGAATAGTGCACGGAAACAAAAGGAAAAAAAACTTTTTTTGGTTATGTTTTTAAAGTGACTTTATTGTTTGACTGATTAATTAAGAAAAATATTTGTATAAGTGTTACTATTTTGACATAATAATTGTATATAAGTTCTCACTGTTGCTTTCAAGAAATTGTTTAAACTATATTTTCGTTTTGTTTTTACATTACAGGAAAAAATTTCCCCTTGGAAAAGTTGAAGAAAGTAAGGAGTGTAAGTACAAAGAACTACCCGATATTGCTGAACCTGGAAAGAAATGTACATTTCTTGCTGTTTACAAGGTATGTGTAGATCACAAAACTATTCATCTTTTCTGATTTCTACAGAAGTTTCATTTTCGAACTCACCATGAGTATGTTCTTTAAATTGAACGAAAAAATAGAAAAACGTTCAATGCTGTTCATTTTAAGCCGAAATGTATTGATTAAAATAGTAGCGACTTATACTAGCCAAATAATAAGTAGCGACTTATACTAGCCAAATAATAGGATGGAAATCCTCTAGACGCCGCATGGAAATCCTCTAGACGCCGCCATCGCTAGATAAGAAGGCGAAATTTGTCTGTTTTTTTTTTTTCGTCTGTCGTTTGCTATGAACAGAGGATCACGATAACATTGCTTCTGATAAATAATACGTATCTCTTTGGTATATTACAGCGCGATAAAATCGGAAGAACCGATTATCGTAAAACAGTTGTATATATGCGTACTAAGCTCATGATTGCGACTTCGAAACCCGGTTGAGACCCTTAATGTTCTTGTCTAAGAGGTAAAGAAACCTCGTGCAAGTCGTCCTTCGTATGGGACATTAAGCCATGGTCCTGTACGATGTCAGTTACCCGTTAAAGACCCCACTATCCTAGGTAACAAAACCTGGGTATGATATGCAAAATTTAGGACTCTCAGAATCTGGCTCATATCCGACGGAAGAGCCCTCTGGTAGTATGTTATATGACATGTTTTAAAGCCGGGCATGAGTCACAATAACGTAACTTTTTTTTCTCAGAAAACATGAACTTTTGAAAACTAATATTTGACTAGATTTACAAAAAAAATTAGGCAAATCTATCTGAATGGCCAATTCCGGCATCTTATTCTCCTCTTGCTTTTACGTAGCTTGAAATTAAATGAAAATAAATTGTATTCTTCCCCTAAGTATAAATATACGGAGTCTAAGAGAAAAGTAAACAATGAAATAAAGTATCAGTATGTCATACAAAGAAATAAATACAAAAATAAATAAAGTAGTGTTATAGTAGAGAAAAACTAGACAATAATAGATAAGTAAAATAGATAAAAATTAACATGAACAGCTTAATTATGAAGAAATAAAAATATATATATATAAATAGAAGAATGTATGTAATAAAGAAACTATATAATATCAAGAAAATAAAATAAATTAATAGAAATCGACGGAGTATAATAGAATGATTGACTATAAAAGAGAAGGAAGGATGCACAGACAAGGTGTTATATAAAATTAATTTTAGAAAGTTGGGGCTAAATAGAAAAGTGTGAAGAGAAAAAGAAAAATAGTAATAATAAAAAAATATATAAATATGAAAAATGAACAAGATAGATATAATGTTTATTATGATGATATAAATAATTTAGGAAATATGGGAAAATAAAATATAATAAAAAAATAGGAATAAACAAAAATGGGACGTTTAGGTGTTACTTTAACAAATACAGATTCAACATATGAACCAGTTTCTAAATTTTTATATAGTAGAACCTCGATTAACCGTGGTGTATAAGCAATAAGTATAGGTTCCTAGACACTTGGGAGGCTGATTCAGAGGGCAAGAAGAAAACATTGAGACAAGTCAAGCAATGGAACCAGTCGATGTCCTCCTCAACTTCCGCCAACAGGGAAATGTTGACTTCCATGACGTCATGAATTTGAGAAAAATTAGAACTGGAATAAGGAAAATCATTTCAAACCGCAAAAAAAAAAAACTTACTTCATATTCAAGCCCTTATAACGTTATAACATGACAATGTACACACACACGTATATAAATTCGTTAAATAAAAAGTGTCTCAATTAACCGTGGTTTTCATTTATCCGTGCGAAATCTCCCCCCCCCCCCCCTCATTACCCCGGATAATCGAGGTTCTACTATATTCTGATGGTGCAAATAAAATAATAAAAAATGAACAGGCAGTACAGCTGATGGATAATGTAATAAATATGATTTATTCCCCTCTGTTTGTTCATATATATTAAATTTATATTCCAAAGTCTGAAATAAATATGTTTAATCGAGACAGATGAAGGTTGAATTTTAGGATTATGTAATTAACTTAAATAATTAGAGATAAATGATGCTCTCTGCAGCTTCAATTGATGCTCTCTGCAGCTTCAATTGATGCTCTCTGCAGCTTCAATTGATGCTCTCTGCAGCTTCAATTGATGCTCTCTGCAGCTTCAACGTTCCCAAAAGTTTTTACTAAATTGAAAATATTGATATATTATACATGGGTAAAATCAGAATTTCGGTACAATCTCAGCTCAGAAAATTTTTCGTTTTTAACCAAAAGAAAAATTGTTTTTTGTTGCATATACTTGTTCTATAAGGTGTCCCTAATAACGCTGTAAAGTGGGCACACAGTAGCACCAATAGTTCTTGAGATATTAATTAAAAATGAGATATGAAATCTAGGGAGTGAGATAAAGGATTCTAGGGAGTGAGAAAAACAGCAAAATTCCAAAAACAAGGCATTATATTTTTATTACAAACAAAATATATAAATAAGTTTAAGTTATCTATCTTATTAACACAGTTTCGTTGCATTTGAATGACTTCCATTGACTTAGTGCAATTTTAAATTAAAAATATCGAATTATTCTACTAGAAAAAAATAATTTATAATTTCAAATAGGCTGATCTATTTTCAGTCTTCTATTCATCAAAACTTATAAATGCTATCAATCACAGTGCACATCTTATAATTCTTCAAAATGAAAGTATGATTTTTGTTGACTCAAAAAAGTAACACAAGAATGGTAACATTTTTTATATATAATGACAACACTTTATTCTAAATGAAGCGCTTATTCTAATTTATGTCGAATGTAAATTCATCTAATACATACATATTCACATTAAGTTGATATTGTTTAGGTATGATTAACATAAGATGGGAATGAAACTTCAGACTAAAACATTAACTTTCGTAAGTTCTGTCAATAATTTAACTTAATGATAAATAATAGTGTTAATTAATTTTTAATTTAATATTTTTTATGATGAAGGAAGAGTAACACTTTAGAAGAACTTAAACTTGGAGATTTTGAAAGTGTTAACAGTTCAAGCTTTGATTTTAATAAAAAAACTAAAGTTATTATCCATGGGTGGCTCACTGCTGGGGACAATTTTTTCTCTGAGGATTTAAAAAATGGTAATAAGTAAATATATATATTTTTTTTATAGTTTTGATTTATAATTTTATAATACTATTTGAAGAACTGAAGTGGTTATTTTCAGCTTATTTAGATACTCATGACTACAATATCATATGTGTGGATTGGTCAGCCTACTCGAGAAGTTTGTACTCCATCGCTCGATGGACTATCAATTTTATTGGTGAGTTATTTTCTTCTAATATCTCTTGAATCATGTGACGATCTATCGGGAAAATCTGGAAAAGTCAGGGAATTTTTTTTTACAAGTTAGGGAAATTAATAAATACTTTTGTCCAATGAACTCATTTAGCACATTTCCAAAGATGTGTATATATGTAATAACAGTTGTATAATTATTACATAATATTTATTATAAAAACTATTACATATATGCACATCTTTGGAAATGTGCTGTTATTGATTTATAGTATCTCATATGATTTTGCACAAATTATTTTTAATCCATATATTTTATCAGATCAGCTTACAATAAGTTGCACAATAATTTTCATAAATGGACAAAAAAATAATGATAAATAAATAAAATAATGTTTAAATGTTATCTGCAGTCATCCATCGCTCACATTTGAGTGCTCTGCGTAGTTGAATTGCATTTTTTCATGCTAACAAGAATGATAATAACAATTGAGGGGGTTAGAAGCAAAGAGATGTAAGTGACAAATCGGCTGAAATTGAGATATGTGTGTTAACATCTTCCTTGACACCTACCCTGACTACTGACTATTGGTCAGAACGATTGTTAGTACCAGTAATGCTGTTACTAGTGGAAAATACCTGAATTTACGATGTTACTATAACTTTGAAGGTAATTATCTCAAAATGATATTTTTGTCACTTACTTCCCTTTGCTTCTAACCCCCTCAATTGTTAGCATAAATGTGTATATAGGAGAGAAATAAATAATTATGTATCGCATATTTATCATATTCTAAAGATTGTATTGATTATTGATTGTACTATCAGTATCTCCCCGACAGAGCACATATCAGGAGAACATTACCACAAGATCGTATTTGGGACTAGATCTACGGCAGATGGTGACGAAAACTGACTACCCGATGTTCTGCCGATTCGTCGGCTCCTGGCGGGAGCAGAAACAGGCAATGTAATGATCGCAATGTAATGAACGCAAGGCGCACCCTCTTTTAAAACCAACTAAAGAAAAAAAAAAAAAAAAAAGAGCATAATACTGTGATGGTTGATTATAAAAGAGAGGGGAGGATGCCCAGACAAGGTTTGAAATAAAATTAATTTTAGACAGTAGGGACTAAATAAAGAAAATCATTAAATAAAAATAAAATAGATAATGAGGATAAAAATAAAAATAAATAATTAAATAAAACAATAATAGTAAAAAAGGAGTAAATTACAGATTCATTAAGGAGACATCAAAAGAAGATAAAGGTATAATGTAGAAGATAAAATTATTATAACAGTTATTATAGTTACTATAATATAACTATCAATATTATATATATATATATATATATATATATATATATATATATATATATATATATATATATATATATATATACATAATATTGATAGTTATTTATATATAATATAATAATAATTATATATATAATAACTATCATATTATAGCTATAATAGTTTATGAGGTGGTAATGTTTTCCTGATGATGTGCTCTGTCGGGGAGGGACTGTTAGTTAGTTATTGTGATTCATGCCGGGGCTTTAACTACGAGGTCATATCGCCTACTACCAGAGCGCTCTTTCGTCACTGGTGGACATGAGCCTGCCTATGGGAGTCCTAAGATTTGCCTACCCCGGTTTATTCAACTAGGGTCTTTAACGAATATCCGACATGGCGCAGGCTCGGTTGGCTCCGTCTCAATTATATCTTTGTGCTCTTGTATTGTTTCAGGTCCCTACGTAAGCAAGATGCTGGATTTCCTGATCTCGGAGTGTGATGTGTCTCCGGATGATGTTCATATAATCGGACACAGTCTTGGAGCTCACATCGCTGGTCTAGCTGGAGAGCATCTCAAGGTGGCTAATGTCTCTAGAATCACAGGTAACATGCTTCCTCTGCTCCCAATCTATATTACATTACCATTTTTAGGGTGTAATATGTACGAGGGGTGATCAAAAAGTTCCAGGACTTTTTGGATTGCGCGCCAACGGAGCGGTACGGTTGGCAGCATTAGTTGTTGTGACTCTTCCTGAGCTCAGATGTGTTTGTAGATTCTCTACAACCTACTTTGTTGTGAAGTAACAGACGTTTTTGTGTTTGGCTATTTTGTGATCTTTTGTCAAATGAATAAAAAAAAAGAGTAACGTGTCAAGTTTTTTGTTAACTTGAGTAAAACGTTTACAGAAACTTTCAGATGTTGGATCAGGGGATGAGTGTCTGAGTCGATCACGGTGTCATAAGTGGTACAAGAGGCTCAAAGAAGGCTGGACATCGTCGGAAGACAATTCTCGTTCAGGATGCCCATCATCTTTGACTGATGACGATCACGTTGCCAGAGTGAACGTTCTCGTACAATCAAATCGTCGACTAACCCTCCGTGAAATGGAAGAAGAATGCAAGAACGTTACCTTGAAACCCTGAGACGAGGGTGTGAAGAGGAAGAGCCCTAAGCTGTTGCGAAGTGGAGTGGGTGTTGCACCATGAGAACGATTCATGCTCATTCGCGATTATTGCACAAAAAACGCCATGCTCGTCATTCTCCAGACCCCATATTCACCAGACCTGGCCCCTGTGGACTTTTTCTTGTTTTCGAAACTGAAGAGATCCTTAAAAGGGCAGATATTTCACTCAACTGACGAAATTAAAGAAAAATCGCTGGAGGAGCTGAACAGCATTCCAGAAGATGATTTCTCCGGGTCCTTACAGCAGTGGGAAACATGTATAGCTTCCCAAGGGGAGTACTTTGAAGTGTACAATGTCCAATAACTTGTAAATTGTTTTAATAAATTTAAAAAAAAATCTGTCCTGGAACTTCTTGATCACCCCTCGTATTCGCTTGCATAGAGATTTTGAATATAATAATATATTTGGCAGATATATTGTTCTCACATTTATGTTCTGAGTTCAAAACATACTTTAAAATAGTCAGGTCATTAAGCATTTTTATATCTGAATATATTTCTGCGATCTGAAAATGAATAAAAATAAATAACTTTTATATTGTCTAATTCCACAAAAATACACACTTAAAGTGTACCGTTTTCGCCCCAAGTGCCCCAAGTGCTAGTTAAACCATTTGAGAGTTGATTGTACAGGACTGGACCCGGCAGGACCTCTGTTCCTGAGCGACACCCAGCAACGGCTAGACTCAACAGACGCACAGTTCGTGGATGTGGTTCACACCAGCATCCGCTATGTGGGCTATTTCCCCCCCATTGGACATGCTGACTTCTACCCCAATGGAGGGGGTCCTCTTCAGCCTGGCTGTGGCTTTGACATCGGTAAGCAGACAGGCCTATCTTCCATTCTTACTGAACATTTGTGTAAATTATTCTTAGGCTATTTACCAACCACGTTTACAAAGGATTTTCGACCGATTTCGTCCAATATCTAATCAGACAGCTGCATTCGTTTTCGCGGTAGAGCGCTCACAACTTTTCAATCACATACACACAGAGAGACATCATCGCGAAAATGGTCGTAACGTATGTAGGGAACCTTGAAAATTTCTCGATCTCTGATTTTCACACGATTACTATACTTGTATAAGAAAGTAAAAAATAGAAATAGAAGATACAGTAATCAATAGAAGTAACTTTAACAAATCGCAAATAGAACGAACTTTAATTAATTAAAATTTAAAATGTTTTATATCTTTATTGTTTTTGGGTGCAGAATCAGTTTAATAATAATAATAATTATTATGTGTGAATTGATAAGGGAAGTATTACCTTATCAAGTCACACATAGGAGGAGCTTGTAGCTCTACAGTAGTTCACCAATAGTCTCCAATTTGGTAAAAAAAACATTGAACACGCCGTCCTTCGGATGAGACATTGAGTGGAGGATCTTGTTAAAAACCCCTATCTTGGATAGGCAAAATTGAGGACTCCCACTGTACAATCGGACTCATGTCGAGGAGAGCGACGAAATAGTGCTTTGGTAGTAGGCGATATGACCTTGTAGGTAAAGCTTGGGCATGAGTCATAATAACTAATTATTGTAAAAAAAAAAATACAGTAAAATCCGGTTATAACGATATTCAAGGGACCAAGAAAAATACATCGTTATATCCGTTTTTAAGTATAAATTTTTGCTTACATGATTATGAAGTTCCGAAGTCACAATCCCTACGGAGGCAAAGGAAAGACTAATCTGAAACTAGGAATATACGCACTAGAAGGGAGTTCGAAGAAAATTCGACAAGGGGGTAATGGAATGACTCATTGCGCTCGGAAAGAGTAAACAAGAACCGTGTTTAAAACCCTTTTCTAAAATGTTCGTACTGTTTTACCCAATTATGTATGTATGTGCGTATGTACATACATATTATATCGTTATAACCGGAATGAAAAAACAACTTTTTCTTAGGTTTTAGGTCATTTTAGACGGAATATCGTTATATCTAATGTCGTTATATCCGGATTTATTTCTTCACTTTTAAATAGCAAACCAAACTAGATACGGGTTTTACATCGTTATATTCGGAAAATCGTTATATCAGGAATCGTTATAAAAGGATTTTACTGTAACTATCCCGCAATAGTAAAGGCTTCTCTGGTTACAGGTTTCTGTACCCACCTCAGGTCGTACAAGTACTACATCGAGTCGTTGTACTACAAGAGGGGCTTCGCAGCGCAGCAGTGTCTCGACTGGAACCACTTCCTCAACGGGAACTGTAGCTCTGACAGAGTATTCATGGGGGAACATCTTACAGGAGAGTAAGTGGACAATATTTAGAAAAATGTAGTCTGTACTTTCCCAGCACAAATTAATTGTAAGTCTCCGCTCTCTCTCTAAACACTTCTTGTCCTTGGTGAAAATCAGATGGTGTCTTATGAACTTCTGAATCCACATGTAAAAATAATTTTGCTGATTTGGCCGAAAATAAATATCCGAATAAATTTTTGCGATCTATGTCGATCTATTGGGAATCTATTGAAAAATAAATACAAAGAACTTGTTTAACTTGTATATTGTTTAATTCCGCAAAAAATATATATGCTACGGGTAAAGTTAGATTAACGGTTAAACCTAGGATTACCCGGGTAAACCTAGTAGTACCCGCTGCCGCTTGGTTAAAGTCCGAAATATAATTGAAATAGTTCACGTTTCGGGCTTTACCCGGGTAAAGTATACGTTAAAGCTAGAACCTGTACTACTTCAAATATAGGAACGACGGGAGGGGCAGATATTTCGTCCCGCCGGCGGAACGCCGGCAAATACGCCCCCAAATTTTGTAATATTTCGATTTATGTTTGTTCTAGGAATTTATGTACCCAGATGAATGATTATCGCTGTTAGACAGCTTACAACAATGGAAATTGAGGTGGGGTCGAGCTAATTAATAAGTACCTAATCTTTACAGTGGAACATACGTCCACTAATGGCCTTGTCATTATTAGTATACACAACTTTAACCAAGCGGCAGCGGGTACTACTAGGTTTACCCGGGTAATCCTAGGTTTAACCGTTAATCTAACTTTACCCGTAACATATACATGTTACGATTTTGGCTTATGTCATCGTCAGCACCAAGCTCAGTCTGTTCTATCTAAATGTATTTATTATACTATTAAAAAAAAAAAAAACTATCTAAGGTACGGGAACCATATTTCCTGTCTTAAAATTGCCGGTAGCTCAGAGGCCTACTGAGCTCAAGATCAAAAATTTTTGATCAGGGGCAAAGTGTGTTGTCCACCCAAGAGAATACCCGTCCATGAGAGGTGCGAAATACATTATTTTGCTATAACCCAGGTCGGGATCTAAGAAAAATTGTTCGTTCTCCGCATGCAGCATCACCAATAGGTCGGTTGCTTAGCGGCTCTGATGTCTGGGACCGATAGCCGGGAGTGAGGGAGGCTAGAGCAGATCGAACATCGGGGATCCTGTCCTCCTTCTGAAGTGATACTTAACATTTTTGCAGAGATATTGTGAAACACTTGATAAAAATAAAGAAAACGTATGTTTAAAAAAAATATTATCTATTTCACAAATAATATATAATATGGGAGTACTTTCGGTATTGCTACCGTCTTCAGCCACGACTTAACAAATACTAAATTGAAGTTCAACTAGGTAGTTTACAATCCAAGCGGTAGGTAGGTATCCTTTTTCAGCCCCTACGGGGTTTTCCTATCCTTTCTGTACAGTTAATATTTGAAATATGGAAAAACATAAAAAATGACATTTCGTCCCAAATTGGGATCTTAAAAATAAAAAATAAAAAATTTGATATACTAATATGCATTTAATCAACAGTATTTCAAATTTTTATTTTTTTTATTTTTAAGATCCCAGTGAAATAGACAATATTTTTTAAAAACATACGTTTTCTTTATTTTCCTCCTGAAGGGTAACCCACCTTCATGGTGGAGGTCACATGGCCAGGAGGTAGATATCTTCATCTCGTCTGACACAAGTAGACGAAGAACAAGAAACACCACAACTTGTTACTATTTCATTTTATTAATAATACAAAAATAAACGGCATTGCCTTTAATGAATTTTCTTGCTACAAATGACAAGATGCAATTGAGTTTAACAATAATTGTTGTACTGTTATGAATTCGAAATTTATATAAATATATTTCATAATAATGAAATAAAAATAACTAATAATATAATTTATATGTTTCAGGGCTCGAGGAATTTACTACCTTCGAACGAGACCTTCCCCGCCTTACGCACTCGGACCAAACTGAAGACCATCCAACATTGAAAACGATACCTTAAAATACAGTAAAATCTCAACATTCGCGATACATTCTTTTAATCTTTCATGAATATTGCGACAATGAAAAAACGAAGGTTAGATTCTTCAGGAAAAAAACAAAAACAATTGTGAGGTCAAGGTTTCAGAAGAATTTCTTTGTGACCGATTACATAACTTCTTCATCCAGCTGGGGAAATAATAAAAAATCATTTTTTATTAATTTCTTTTAAATCTCGATACAGTTTTTATTATTTTCTTCGTTCACTTTCGAAATTATTCAAGTTGCAAATTTTGTTTAATTTCGTGTACATTAAATCAATCGTGAATGTTGAGAAATGACTGTACGTACAAAATAGAAAACAATTTTTTATCTTCTTTTGGAAGTTATGATTTAATAAGTATTTTTTCAACATAACTTAGAAAAATATTTTTTGTAAATGTTTTAAGTTAGTTTCTTTGTTGAATGCAATAATATTTGTCAAAAATAAGTTATGACCCATAAAAAAATATATAATAATTATGTAAATATATAAATAATACTATAAAAATAGTTTTTATTCATTGTTAATTTTTAAAACCTCTAAACCCATTTTTCCTTCGATTTTCTACCTATAAAACACTTCTACGACAATGAATAAATGTTGATATATAAATTTCATCCAAAAAAAGTTAATTAGTGTTGATTTTTACATTATTGGTCGGAAAAATAAGTATTTTTTAAAAAATAAATAATTTTTGGACATTAATCTTAAAAATTTATTCATTTACTATCATTTGAAATTTTATTTCCTTACAATGAAGCGTTAAACTTTCGATGTGCTACCTTAAGTAGACATATATTTTATGCTCCCTTGAAATATAATTTTAATTTAATTTCTTTTTTAAATTTCAAAAGTTCACACTGACCTTGATTCATGGTTCACTGTAGACATAGGAACAATATTTGTTATAGAGTTTTCGGAAAAGATATTTCAAAAAGCAAAAATGTTCGTATAAATATATTGAAAGTGATTAATATCTTTTGCTTATGAAAAAAATCATCTTGTCATTTTTTCGTATATAATTGAATTGAAAACGAACATATTAGGTATGTTCATAAGACATACGAAATCTATGTGCCTACAAAGTTTTTGCTAATTCAGAATTTTTTTTTTTTCTTAGTTGTTACCAATTGTTGTAGTAACAACAGTCCTCGAAGTTCGACTATTTAATGAAATATTATACCAATAGCAACATTCCGGAAGGAAAAAAATGTGTACATCAGAACAACATGGCGGCAATAGATTTTTATAAATGGTGCATTCCGTACTTTTTTATATTTCTGTAGCTATACCGTAATTTATAAAATCAGTATGTAATATTCCAAATGGCTGCGTAGGTACTTGGAACATCTATAATACAAGAAAGACAGAACGCAAAATATGACCATATTTCGCAAAATTGAACATGAAATGTGCTCCTATCACTTATTTATCTGCACTTTAGATCCGAATTCCAAGATGAGGTCAAACTTTTATATTTTTTAAATTATTTTGTTTTATTATAATTTTATACATATTTTGAAATTTTATTTATTATTCTTTTCATCTTTTTCATTTTAATTTCATTCCTTTTTTCAATTTCAAAAGTTCACACTGACGTGGATTCATTGTTCAATATTTTCATAGAAACAATATTTCGTTCCGAAAAGTTAAGTTGATGACAATTGTAAATATGTCACTTCAATTTTCATTAGAAACTATTTCACAAGTTCGCATTCATCTGTTATAGAGTTTTCGGAAAAGATCTTTCGAGGCGGCAACGTATATTTTCCATTGTCAGTGAATTATGTCAGACAATTTATGAAAAAAAATACAATTTTATAAATTTGTAAAATTATAAAAACAAGATATGAATAAGGTCGCAATTTTATTTATTACAGGATATTATACAGATACAACAAATTGTTGGCGGTCTCTGAGAAATTTTCACTTTTCTCTTCTTAAATCACTGTTCAATTGGATCACAGATATTTTCACAAAGCTAATTAATTATCACAAGTTAATTTATTTTTTATGATATATTGTTAATCATTAATCTGCTGTGCTGCCTGCGGACTGTACGGGTACTGACTGCTCGTGTATGCGTAGAAAATACCTTTCAGTCTGAAACACAAAATAAAAAATATATATCGAGAAGTGTTATTAGGTCACTCATTGAAGGGTTCCGTAGGTGAATAATGCTGCAATGTACCTACTAATAAATAACTTTATAAGAATATATTTCTGTAATATATTTATATAGAGCCTACCTGAGTGAGATCAACGATTCGATAACTGAGCATTCATTGAGCTGAGTTTACGAAGCTCTTCCTTAGGCGACTCATGTATTTCGTTGTACTCGTACTCCTCCTAAACCCCTTTACCGATCACATTGAAATTTGCCACGATGGTAGTGGACACGGTGACGATGGTTTACTACTAAAAAAATCTGAAATTGAACATACCACTGAGGATTAATCACCGAAAAACGAAATCCCCATTGAAATCCATTGAGACAAAATTCTCGCACGAAATATAATTTTTCGATTTCAAATGTAAAAATCCGGTCGAAGCCCTTTTCGGTTTACCATCGGCCTATGTCAACTGACTTCAAACCTAAGAAAACTATCATTGGTTAGGTTAGGTTTTAAGACTTATGCCCAGGCTTTAACTATGAGGTCATATCCGACAGGTCATACCTACTACCAGAGCGCTCTTTCGTCACTCTGGTGGACATGAGCCCGACTCTACTGTGGGAGTTCTAAATTTTGCCTACCCTAAATTTTTATTCACCTAGGGCAGAGGTCTTTAACGAGTAATTGACATCGTACAGGCTCGGGACCATCGCTTAACGTCCCATCCGAAGGACGGCGTGCTTAAGCTTACTTTACCTCCCAGATAAAATAATCTAAGGGCCTCGGTCGGGTTTCGAACCCACGTTCTTGAGCTCAGAAGACAAGCACGCATACCACTGAGCTACTGGCGCCCTCTCTCTACTATCATTGGTGATTTAGAAATTGTGTCGTTTGGTCGAACAGATGTTCACGTTAAACACCGAGAAAAAGTTCCGGTAAAATTGCGCAAACTTGAAAACCCTACGGTTCCATCCAGTGATGACAAACCGGTTCATAAGCCCCATTTCAAATGCACTACTTGTATGTTAACCGACCACATTAACAGTATGATTCAATAAATTTAGACTGACTCATCTCAGTTTTTGCAAACAGCAGAATGCATTGCATACCTAGTACTTTTATTTACAGAAGGGATAAAAGGGTTGGATGCTTAGGTCCCTTGGTAGCAGCCCTCCCAATATATCTATCCAACTTTCTGATGTAGGTCTAGTAAATAATAATAACAACAACATTACCTGTTACTGGCCGGATGTCCCATCAGAGCTCCTTCATCCTTGCAATTATCCAAGTCCACTGGAAAAACTTGTGGACATGTCAGTGCGGGAAATTTATGGTTGAGAAATACTGATTCAGCAAAAAGTTGGTGCGAACGGCTATGACTGCAGCTACCTGCAAACATTTCAAAAAATATATTGAAATAAAGTAAATATTTTCTTTATCAGCATTTTTATATGAATATATACATATGTACATTACGGTTATGTACTTTCCCAGAACGAATAATTCATATTATGTTTTGTGGTAATAAAAAGAGAAGGGTTTAAGTGTTAAACTTAAATAAACAAACAATAAAGAATAATTAAATAAACAATAAATTACCACATTTGCTGCAGAAATTTTATCTCTTTTGTTTAAAGTTCAAGACGTGCAATTTTGAAGAAAGTGCACGTATATTTTTAAGAAATTTCAATTAAACTTTTCATTTGGATTTCTAAAGAGATGCCATTTTTAATTTTCTTTCAATAATATTAAATCTAATCCAAAGGTTTTCTAAATTATCCTTACAGTGCCAACAGAGAAAATTAATACAATAGAAATTATTATAATAAATATGCGATTTATTTTCTTAAATCTACATTATTAAAATTAAATGGAAACAAACCAAAATCGAAAGAAAAAAATCTTTAAAACTAAATTCTTACCACTAATTCAATCTTTTTGTTTTATATTTTGGGCCATTCTCTAAAATTAAGTTATATATTTCTGGGCATATATCCTGTACATATAAACAAACACATTTTTGTATCAATTTCACCATCAATTCACTTTATTTAGTTCATTATATCTTAATCGTAAACACCACTCTGTCCATCTTCTCAGACCGCCTCCATTCCTAGCCCTCGACCCGTGTCTCCACACACTAAAAAACAGCTGATGGCTGATTTTTTTTTCCTGGCATTTGTTTTAAAAGAAATGGTTTCTTATTATTTATTTACTAATTCAGTTTCTTTTTATAGAAAAATAAACATAATAATAATTATTATTTTTTTATTATTAGTAATTTAATGTGTTTATTATTTATATACATCACAGTTTTCTCTTTCCCTCCAAATTCAATCGATTGTTTGAGCTAAAACCAATTTTTGATTTACATAGTGGCTTTTGAATCCTCACACTAAATTTTGTATCGATACATTCATTACATCGACAGTTATTAGATTATTTGAATTGAGCCACCTCCCCCCTCCCCTTCAGCTGATTCCACCGGAAAGAAAATAGAATAATAGAGACCACTTTATTCGGGGGCCTAAATACATTTTGCAAGATACTGCTTATGTTTATCTTTACTAAAAAATCTTTACATGTACAACATATTTATTCTAAATGCAATATAGATGTTGATTAGCGACTGTAGATTGTAATTGTAGCAATATTGAGGGTCAGTCAAAGATGGAAGAAAACACTATTCAAACGTCAACGTTTCGATATATTTTATATCATCATCAGGGCCTACAAACATGGGGGGGAATCAAGATTAGAATCACAATTAAACAACATTAGTGTGCTGATAAACATTACTGAGCGTTAAAATAGACATTGTAATGAGTTAAAAATTGAACCTGACTTACTATGAATACATTAATCAACATTAAAATTAAATATAGATTTAATATTTGTATTTGTATTAGAAATATTTGTATTAGTGTACGTTCATGTTTATGGTTAGCAATGTATCTATATTTAATTTTAATGTTGATTAATGTATTCATAGTGTCAGGTCCAATTTTTAACTCGTTACAATGTCTATTTTAACGTTCAGTAATGTTTATTAACACACTAATTTTCTTTTAATTGTGATTCTAATCTAGATTCCCCCCCATGTTTGTAGGCCCTGATGATAATATAAAATATATCGAAATGTTGGCGTTTGAATAGTGTTTTTTTTCCATCTTTGACTGACCCTCAATATACCTACAATCTAAATGCAATGTGAGTTTATAAAAAAAAAAATTAGACATGACAGCAGGTGATGAAGTGCAACCTAAATCGAAGTAGGAGCAGCCAGGCTGAATGTTGGTACCATTGTTGGGGTAGAAATCAGCGGTGCAGATCGGGTCGCCAATACCAAGGAACCCGCCGCAGGTGTGGATGCAGTCGACAAAGGTACCGTCCGTCGAGTCGAGCCGCTCCGACCGTCCAACTGAGTGGAACCCGGGCAGCGCTGGGTCCAGACCTTAATCAAATATATCAGTTTTATAATAACCTGCAGTTCACAAACATTTGATGCACTTAATATGACATCTTGGACACTTTATTATTTTAAACAAGTATTCATAACTATAGTTAGTTATTAAGACTCATGCCCGGCCGTTAACTACGAGGTCATATCGCCTACTACCAGAGCGCTCTTTCGTCACTCTGGTGGACATGAGCCCGACTCTAGTGTGGGAGACCTAAATTTGCCTACCCTAAATTTTTATTCACCTAGGACAGGGCTCGGGACCATCGCTTAGCGTCCCATTCGAAGGATGGCATGCTTAAGTTTATTTTACCTTCCAGATAAAATAAACTTAGGGCCTCGGCCGGGTTTCGAACCCACGATCTTTAGCTCAGAAGGCAAGAACGCATACCACTGAGCTACCGGCGCCCTCTTCATAACTATAAAAAGAATATATATAAAATAAGCAAATGTGCTCGAAGTATAAATATGGCATTGTAAAAATATCAAGAGGGAAGAAATCACCCAGTGGTGACACTCCATAGTGAAATTCTTTTATTTTAAAATCTTGGCTAAAAGTCAGGGTTTTTTTTCCTCAAGTTCAAAATAGACTACGCGCATACTAATATCTGATGAGATCATTCGCCCAAAAGCCGCAACCTATGATGATATAATCGGCGCTAAAAAGCCTACAAGAAAGTTTTTTTTATCAAACGTGCAAACAAGTATAAAAGATTATTATAAAGCAACATACACAGATTTTGATTGTGTTCTTACAAATCTATGTACAATCTACAGACTGCGTTTTGTGTTTTTTAAATGTTTTTAACTAATATCCAATACAAACTGTTGATTTACGTAATAAATTTTTTGACAAAACGTGAAAACGTCTATTCGCTCGTTAAGCACACAGATAGCCGGTCAAACTTTCTTGTTACAAAATACCGTCAGATTTCAATCGCTAATAACTACGAGACTAATAATATGATAACAACGCGTGATAACGCGTTTAGATAGGACGTTGATTCAGGTATCATTGTAAAGAGCTTGAGGAGCACTACTAGGACTCAAAGTGAAACAATAAAAATGTTCACAGAAATATATGTAAAAATTGGTATTAAATTGAAAATTGCAAAACAAAGATGTCTCATATGAATCGTAAATATGCGCGGAATTATAGAAAAAGCAAATCAGAGAAAAGCTTGCATAAAAAGGAATTTTAAAAACCTAAAAAGTCTAGTGCCGAGCAAATGCAAGAGTTGTGGCAGCATCGAAAAGAAAATGAAAAACACTTGTTATGATTTTATCCCGACGTTTTCACGGAAAATCTACGGCGTGGACCTTGACTATGCCTTAATGTTTTTTTTTTTCAATATCGTTGAATTGTGTTGGAATTTCCTCAAATGAAATTTTTGAAAAATGGCCATTAGCCAGCTAGAATTCCACTTCTGCTTCTTCCACCTCCAGGATGCCACTCTAATTAATTTTTAAAAAAAAATGTTCTCTTACCTGTGATCCTGGCCACTTTGTCCGGGCTGAGGGAGGCTCCAGCAAATCCAGCCACATGTGCTCCCAGACTGTGCCCTATCAGGTGGATCCTGTCAAGAGGAACACCCTGCTCCTCCAGGAACCTGATGAACTTGCCAAGGAAGGCTCCTACGGGGGCTGCCTCGTGCAGGGCCAGCTGGTAGATAATATTGTACGTGATGAGACTCCAGTCGAGCCCAATCACATTGTACCCTGGCCCGTTCTGAGACAGGTAATCTGCAAGGAAATCACCATTCTTAAAACTTCTCCAGACCGACCCAAATATTTGCAAAGACATCTGTTCATTAAATACAGAAGGTTAGTTAGTGTGACTCTCGGCCGGGCTTTCATTACATATCGCCTACTACATGAGCCTCACTCTAATATGGAAGTCAAACATTTTGCCTACCCTAAATGTTTGTTCACCTAGCGTAGGGGGTTTAATCCACCTGACATCGTACAGGCTTGGGACCATCGCTTAATGTCCCATTCAAAGAACGGTATGTTTTTTCCACTTTCCAAATAAAAGACCTAAGCGCCTCGGCCGGGTTTCGACGTCGTGCCTTAAGACGACGTCAACTTAGCGAAGCGGAAGACTTGTCACAAGTAAGTACATCGATTCTAATCTGGTAAACGTGTGTCTTCGACAACTTACAAAATTCATCTATCTATATAGGGTAAATAATAATAGTAATAAGTATAAAATAATAATAGTAATAAATAAGGGTAAATAATAATAGTAAAAAAAAAAAAAATAAAAAAATTAAAAAAAAATTCTATAGGTTACCTGTATATATACTTATTATCTATATTTATTTATCTTTTGCTTATTATTCATATCTATATGAGGTATGTGTTTATGAGCATATATGTATATCCTGTTGAATGCATGTTTCTGTAAATATACTTATGTATTCCCGTGTCTATATTTTTACTGTTACTGCTGTTTGTTTATTCTTATATTTATTGTTATTGTTACTGTTTGTTTTATTTTATCACTATTAGTTTATTTGTTTCCACTGACTAGTATGAATGCATCCATATGAAAAAAATAATAATAAAGAAATATATGATCTGAAATTGTACAGATACTGTGGTAAAAGCTTTTTGTTACCATATTTCCTGTAGAAATTTGATCTCTTTTCTTTATTTAAATTTTGATTTCTACGAAAAAGGCCCTAAAAGAATATTATCAATAATTTAAGACGTGCAATTTTTAAGAAAGTACAAGTATACAACAAAAAAATTCCATTTAACAAACTTTACACTTGGATATATAAAGAGATACCAATTTTTTAATAATTTTAAATAATATTAATTTCTAATCCAAGATTTTTCAAATAATATTACTGGGCCAACAGGGAAGATGAATAGAATAGAATTTTAAGAGGACAAATATTAGGGTTATTTGCTTTATTTACACATTTTGATTGAAAAACTAAACATTAAACAAAACAAAAAATTTACAAAGGAACAAAATCATTAAACTAAATACCTAAAACTATTTCTTTTTTATATTTTGTTCGGGCATATAAAAAAAAGTATTTGATTAAATGTACCTTTTTGAAGTTTCTTAACACAATTTAGACATCGATATTTCAACTTTCTGGTAATTGTTCAACCTCACTTAAAACAAACATCTTTACTTTACGTGCACTCTTCCAGAGCTAGCTCTCCACTCTACTCAACACCATTTCACAGCTGTTTTATATGTTTTCTTGTTTTGTTTTTTTTAAACACCTTGATATATATATAATAACAAAAATTACCTCTTTTCTATATTCATTAAAAAGAATGTTCTGTAGTTTTTACATCACAATACAGATTTGACACATATATTTTTTTTTTTTTTCTAATCATCAAGCTTGATACGCCAAATACATTGGACGCCGATGACCTTTGCTGTTTTGCGTCCTTAAACTCCAAATCCTATCCTATCTATCTATATGAAATTTTATAAATGTTAACAATAATGATAATTTTATAATAATTAAAAATATAACTTACTATTTTTGAGATCCTGGACCGTTGCTGAGTTGACAGAATTCAAAAATCCATGAATTATTATTTTGGTTTCTAAATATTTATTAAAAAATGATGATTTTAATGTTTTTTTATCATTTATCACCAGTGTCTGTGGGTGGTCTGGGTTTTGCCTGGAAGAAAAAAAAGTGTAAATTTTTAAAAAGAAAAGTCGGTACATTTATGTACATTTGTTTCAAGTCAAGCTGACAAAACTAAAAAGAAAAAGGCGTTGGTGAATCATTGCATGACATGAAGGGCCGATATGTTTATCCAGAACATTCTAAGGACGACACTTATTAATTTTCAGTAAAATAGACCAAAGGAAAAGGGGGTTCGTGGGAGGGGGCTCAACACAAAACCCCCATAACTGCCGATGTAATGAATGCAGCGACCCAAAAAGAAGATAATATAAATAATAATTAAATAAACAATAAATAATAACATTTGATATTTTACCAAAAATGTGGTAAAATAAAAGGCTTAAGTGTTAAATAAATAATAATCAAAAAGAATAAATAATAATCAATAAATTACCACATTTCCTGTAGAAAGATCTCTTTTATTTTACTAAATTTTGATTTCTATAGTAATTTTTCGAAAAGGGCCCTAAAAAAGTATCAAAAGTTCAAGACGTGCAATTTTGAAGAAAGTGCACGTATATTTTTAAGAAAATTTCAAATAACAAATATTTCATTTGAATTTCTGAAGAGATCGAAAGAAAAAAAACCTTAAAAACTAAATTCTTAACACTAATTCAATCTTTTTGTTTTATATTTTGAGCCATTCTCTAAAATTAAGTTATATATTTCTGGGCATATATCCTGTACATATAAACAAACAACAGTACCTTCTTTGCGGATCAATTTCACCGTCAATTCACTTCTATTTAGTTCATCACAACTTAAGCCTAAACACCACTGACCATGTTCACTCAGACCGTCGCCATTGAACCCAGGCCTCGACACAACTGTATACACTAAAAAACAGCTGATGGCCGTGTTTTGTTTTTTTACTCATTTGTTTAAAAAGAAATTTGCTTTTTATATAAAAATAAATATAATTAATTTTTTAATGTTTATAATTTAATCATTTTAATGTGTGTATTATTTGTATACATCACAGAGGATTCAAATTCACTATGTTAGTCAAATATTGCGTTTTAGCTCAAACGGTCGATTGACTTTAGCGGGAGAGCGAAAACGTAATTGATTAATTCTTATAGAAATAAAAGACCTCTTCCCACTGTTTTATTTAAAAATAGAACCGGTTTTCGACGCAACAGCGTCATCATCAGTGGTTCTAACTATGATAGAATAACAAAATATACAGATAATGAAAAATATGAATAACTCTTAAAGCCTCAGGGTAGAGAATAACAAGATAAAAAATTATAAACTTACTAACCCCACCCACACAGTATAGCGGTTAAAGGACAACTGGCATAGCTCTAAGGGGATAGCTAGGTTCACTCCCTCTTAGTTTGCTTCCTGTCTGTCCTGGTACATTCTTAACAAAAAAGTAGATGTTGAGAACTCCCTTCTGCCTGACCTACCTGGTGTGAGAGACTGGTTCCAGACTAAGGTAAGTAGCTGTCCTGTGAGAGATGTATTGTAAACGTTTTTTGTCTGGTTTCAGTTATTATGTATATTAGAATGAAAGGTTTTGTATGTAGAGAGAGTGAGTGAACCTAGCTATCCCCACCCCTTAGAGCTATGCCAGTTGTCCTTTAACCGCTGTGCTGTATGGGTGGGTTAAGTTTATAATTTTTTATCGTGTTCTTCCCTAAATAATAGTCTTCAAATCTATTAATAATCCAAATAGGAGATAGCTATATAAATATAAAACATCTTACTTTGTATACAGATAGAATTCAACGAAGAAGAGATTCTCAAAAGAGTTATAAACTCTGTCGTAAAGAAGAGTCCTCTTGTTCATATTGACCGGTATCAGATTTCCATCGTCGTCCTTGAAGAAGGCTTCTAGTTTGGCATCCTGGGCCGGCTCTCCTCTTGTCTGTCCCTCACTCCGTGGATATCCAAGGACACCCACTTTAAAATATACATTACACATCTTAATCATATTACAAAATGTGTATATAAAATAGATGTTTGCCCAGATATCTCAGAAAATAGGACTGAACAATATTTTCAGTAAACAGGGTATTTCAAGTGTAGCCATTTGTAAATAAATTATATTTTACGTATACACAGGGTATTCATTTTATATTGACCCAGGTAAATAACTCGAAAAATAATGATTTTCTCAAAAAAAGCTTGAGACAAAAAATGTAGAGTAGAATTGACCGCATTATTTGCTGTAAACTAATTTTTTTACAAACGAAAATTTTTGACGTTTTCGCAGTCAACCCACTTTTTTTTTTTTTTGTCAGTCAATTCTACTCTACATTTTTTGTCTCAAGCTTTTTTTGAGAGAATCATTATTTTTCGAATTATTTATCTGGGTCAAGATATATAATTTATTTACAAGGAGATATTTACAACTGTATAAAGAACATATACATATTTAAATATACAATTGAATCAGTGACCATTATGACATATATAACGAAACTAAATAAAGAAGACTATAACATTAACTAAATAAAATAAACAATACATGCATTTTGATTAATCGGTACAAAGCTAAAAGTGAGAATAAAGTCTAAAATATAGTTAGTTAATTAGTTATTATGACTTATGGGCTTTAACTACAAGGCCACATCGCCTGCCAGAGCGTTCTTTCGTCACTCTGGTGGACATGGGATCGACTCTATTGTGGGATAGAGATCTCTTTTGCCTTCTCAGGGGTTTATTCTCCTAGGTTAAGGGTCCTTAACAAGAACCTGACATTATACAGGCTCGGCTTGGTCAAGGTTTTTTTACCTCTCAGATATCTCTCATTACAATCCATCATACTACGCCACATTGCCAATGCCCCATTTTACGTTTCCAACCTCACATTACATAATGACCTCAACATCCCATTTATACCTTCTGTTATCAAGACACGATATCAAAATTTTCACGACAAACTCCATCATCACGCCAATCCACTTATTCTCCAATTATCCACGAACACTCTCCCCACAAATCCACCAAGACGTCTAAAGCGGGCATGGCAGAGGGACCTGCTCCAGGACTAGCCTGGACTCCTCTTCGGTCACGTACCTCAGCAGTACAGCGACACACTTGCCACAGCACATCATCACGATCACTAATGACAAATGTTGTCGTTGTGAATATGTAAATAAATAAATAAAGGCCTCGGCTGGGTTTCGAACCCGAGATCTTGAGCTCTGGAAAGCAAGCTCGTATACTACTGAGTTACCAGGCGCCCTCGTCTAAAATATATAAATGAAATTATTATGGATTTAAAAAGGGAAATAAATTAAAATAATAATATTGATTAAGACAAAAAATAAAGAGTAAATAATATTACAGAAAAAAAAAAAAATTTATAAATAAAATAACAAAGCCTATTTGAAATATAGCCTTTATGGTACCTATATATGAGGAGTTTGGAGCCAGAGCGGACCAACTGGTTGAAACTGAACAGGTAGAAAATGGCAATTGAAAATTGAGTACATTTTGTTTATCTCCATAAATGGGCCCCAAATATTTATTTATATTTGAAATTTTAGAATAGTATTGGATGAGTGATCCCTTTTTGTGTTCTATAAAGTTTTTGAAGGCCGTATGATCCATTGTGACTGAAAATATATGCACAAAATATTTGTGGACTAAACTTAAAGTGCTGCTATCTATCACTGAAGTGAAGAAACTAAGTGATCCACACTGGTTTTGAAAAAGGGAACCTATGCCAACATCAAGATGGTAATAACTCATTTTCCGAAAAATTGTGGGTTGGTCCGCTCTGGCTCCAAACTCCTCATATATCATTTCCATCGGTTCGACTAATGCCCGGGTTTTAAAACTAAAAGGTCATATGGCCTACTACCAGAGGGCTCTTCCGTCGATCTGGTGAGCATAAGCCCCACTCCACTATGAGAGTACTAGATTTTGCTTACCCAGGTTTAGTTCTCTAGGATAGTTGAGTCATTAATAAGTAGATACCTGAGAGTACCACTATACATAGAAAATGATATACAAAACAACGTAAATCAGCTAAATCTAGGCGAAAAACCCAGGCTGTCACTTTTATGCAGCTTTTACGTTCCCAGATTGTTTATATATTTTATTAAATTGAAAGAATTTTATTATATGTAAAAACAATTACATTATACATATAATACAAAATGTTGAATTCATAGATTTTATGTCCTAGAGAATTATTAGAAATTAAATTGATTATTCTAAAAAAAAAAAGTTAAATTAAAAATTAAAAAAAAACCCGACACAAGTTTTTTTTTTGTTTAGGGGGGGGGGGGGGGGCTTGAAGGGCTTAGGGGGCTTGGCCTTATAAACATTTGAGCTCAAACTTCAAGTCTCTGGCTGTAATAGAGGCCGAGATCCTAACACAGGCTCTGATGAAACCTGAATATCTTAGAAACGCCATATCCGATTTCCACCAAACACGGCTAAGAACCATCTAGCTTTTGAAACAAAAAACCGCTTTAAAATCGGTTCAGCCGTCTTAGAGGTACGATGCCACAGACAGACAGACCACAGACAAAGGCTTCAAACTTATAACACCCCTATTTGTGCGTCGGGGGTTAAAAATAGAGAACATAGCAACACTTTATTCTAAAATAAACACATTTTTTTATTTAATTTATGTTAATCCTTAGTTTTTTTATCTGGAAGGTAAAAAAAAATTTGGGGCCATGGTGGCCGTGCGGACTAGAGCGTAGGGTTTTGGTCGCATGTTCTCACCATGGTTTGCGGGTTCGAATCCCGTCCGGGAATGAGTTTTATTTCGTAGATAGAACTCCATGGATGTCGTGATTAACTAGATAAACAACACATTGACATGGCTAATATGCACCGTACATAAAGCAAAAAAAAAAAAAAATTGAGCTCGCCGTCCTTCAGATGTGACGTTATATAGCAATGGTGCCGAGCCTATGTGTCAGGTACATACTCGTTAAGGACCACTTTCGGTAACTAAACCTGGGTAATTTTCATAGAAGAGCTCACAGGGAAGGCATAATATCATTGGATGCTTAGGTCCCTAGGTGTACACACCAGCCCTCTCAACATATATAAACCCCCACTGCACCAAGTGACTTGAAACAATGTTACATACCAAGGGCATACAAAAATGCCAAAAAGCCGATATACAACACCATAACTTGTGTATCACTGAACTTGAGTTAAGTGCAGCCACATCTCCTTATAGATTTATCAGTTAATCGCCGTACAAGTGAATAAAACAAACATACTTCAAAGATAACATTTTTGATTTTCGTTTTAGTCGCATATTTCTACTTCCCCAGTTTAACGAAGTACAGGAAATTATGTAATCGGCCAGCAATTCAAAAAAAAAAAAAAAAAAAAAAAGTCTGCGATGTGGTAAAGGGAATTAAGTAAAATATAATAAATCAAAAAATATTAGTAAAACGAATAATAATGAATTATAATAATTAAATAACAATAAAATAATAATTAAAACAAAAATAATAAATAATAATCAATAAATTAGCACATTTCCTGTAGAAATTTGAGCTCTTTTCTTTTACTGAATTTTGATTTCTACAGTAGTTTTTCGAAAAGGGCCCTAAAAAGTATCAAAAGATCAAGACGTGCAATTTTGAAGAAAGTGCACGTAGGTATATTTTAAAAAAAACTTCAATTAACAAACTTTTCATTTGGATTTCTAAGGAGATGCCATCTTGTCTTCTAAATTTTGCAAAAATATTAAATCTTATTCAAAGGTTTTCAAATTATCTTACTGGGCCAACAGGGAAAATGAATAGAATAGAATTTACGAGAACAAATATTGGGTTTATTTTCTTAAATCTACATTATTGAAATTAAAAACTAAACATTGAAACAAACAAAAATCAAAAGAAAAATCGTAAAAACTAATTTCTTAAAACTAATTCAATCTTCTTTTTTTTTGTTTCATAATTTTGGCCATTCTTTAAATTTAAGTTATATATTTCTGGGCATATATCCTGTACATATAAACAAACTACAGTACCTACCTTTTAATAATATAATTTTATCTTATTCTATTTGATTTATTTGTTTCTTAAGCCCACTACAATATCTCAATTATATCTTTCAAATTTTATTGTGTTTTTCATTATTACTATTATATAGCTCAGTGCTATGCGTGCTTGACTTCTGAGCTAAAGAACGTGGGTTCGTAACCCGACCGAGGCCCTTAGTTTATTTTATCTGGGAGGTAAAATAAACTTAAGCACGCCGTCCTTCGGATGGGACGTTAAGCGATGGTCCCGAGCCTGTACGATGTCAGGTACTCGTTAAAGACCCCTACCCTAGGTGAATAAAAAATTAGGGTAGGCAAAATTTAGGACTCCCACAGTAGAGTCGGGCTCATGTCCACCAGAGTGACGAAAGAGCGCTCTGGTAGTAGGCGATATGACCTCGTTGTTAAAGCCCGGGCATGAGTCATAAAACCTAACATAACCTATTATACATTGTTTAAAATTAATTATAACGAAGTACACGATTCAATCGATACGAATAGGTATCGATAAGATTTTTATTAAAATCTATATAGATTTGTACATTTAAAAAAATTAATTATAACAAACTACTTGATTCAATCAATACGAGTAGGTATCGATACTTGAATAATATTTTATTAGATAGGTATTACTCGTGACTAAAAGTATCGATACTTTGTGGTATCGATTGAACCCTAAGTATAGCTGGGGGAGTAAAAAAATATTAATGAAAAGAAAAAGAAAAACAAGTATGACGTAATAGGATTGAGGAAAAACAGGCTCATTGCGTCACCTCAAAGCATGAGATCTGATTTATTTATCTACATTGAATGACATCATCCATATTGAAAATTTAATAACAATGATATGTTCGAAAATGAAGTGTTTATTTTTATTTTTATTTATCTATTGTTTACTTTCACAGCTATACGATGTATAGAGGAAGTTATGAAATCGAGCAAAAATCCAATATGGAGTTTTCCGACCTTCCAATCATGAAAAAAAAGGTGTGTCTGTGTGTCTGTGAACACGATAACTCCCGAATCCCCGAAAGACGACTACTATTGTTTTTTCAGCCAAATAGACCAAAAGGAAAAGGGGGGAAGGCTTAAGATAAACACTGTAATAACTGCCGATAGAATGAATGCATCGTCACGAAATTGTATATTAGGGTGGTCGCAAAAAGTTAAAAGTTCCATTTTTCAAAGTCCCCATCCAAATTCTTGTGTAGTTTGACGAAAAAAAATTTTGTGAATTTTTTCAGATTTTTTTGAATGAATTAACGTGGCCCTGTGGGCGGTCAAAGTTTAACACGTGTTTTAAATGGGGTTTTTGAACATTTACATATTTTTAAGTGTAGGTCTTAGTATTTTTAATATAAAAATCTAAAAATACATGGATTATGGGTTTTCGGGGTCGCTGAAAACGAATTTCATATTTAAAAAATTTTTTTGACAGTCACATTTCCCAAAAAACTTGTACAAAAATTGACGAAAATGATAAAATTTTTCGAATCGATGATTCATTTTAATGAATTATTAATTTTTTAATATGAAATTCGTTTTCAGCGACCCCGAAAACCCATAATCCATGTATTTTTATATTAAAAATACTAAGACCTACACTTAAAAATATGTAAATGTTCAAAAAACCCATTTAGAATTAACGTGTTAAACTTTGACCGCCCACAGGGCCAGGTTAATTCATTCAAAAAAATCTCACAGAATTTTTTTTCATTAAACTACACAAGAATTTGATTGGGGACTTTGGAAAATCGAACTTTTTACTTTTTACGACCACCCTATTGTATATGTATGACCTCATAAGGACAAAAACTATCTATTTTCAGTCAAATCAGACGAAGGGGAGAAGGAGGGAGGTTTTGTCGAACGAAAAGCGTGACTTCGCACGTTTTCGGTCGCAAAGAAGGAAAGGATAAATGTAATACCCAAAATTAGGGATATTAATTGTTTTTAAAATAATTATAGTCAGTGAAATAAAAATAGTTGAATTGGAAGGCAGGAAGTCTACTGGAAGTCGTATGTATTGTATTGTCATTCTTATGGTTACGCTTGATGAATTAAAAATTTTATATTAGTGGACTTTATGTAGTGGTAGAGGACTTGCATAAGATCTCTCAAGACTTCACACAGACATTTTTATTATTATTTATTGTATTTTTTCCTGTCTAGTGTATTTAGTTATCACTGTACATAAATTGTTCCATTACCTATTTAGAGGGCGCCGGTAGCTCAGTGGTATGGGTGCTTGACTTCTGAGCTCAAGAACGTGGGTTCGTAACCCGACCTAGGCCCTTAGTTTATTTTGTACGGGAGGTAAAATAAACTTAAGCACGCCGTCCTTCGGGTGGGAAGTTAAGCGATGGTCCCGAGCCTGTACGATGTCAGGTACTCGTTAAAGACCCCTACCCTAGGTGAATAAAAAATTTAGGGTAGGCAAAATTTAGGACTCCCACAGTAGAGTCGGGCTCATGTCCACCGGAGTGACGAAAGAGCGCTCTGGTAGTAGGCGATATGACCTCGTAGTTAAAGCCCGGGCATGAGTCATAAAACCTAACCTATTGTCAACAAATTTACTTATGGTCTGTACTACCGATTGTAAATATGCATATGTAATAAAAAATAAAAAACAAAATAAAAGTTTACAATGAAAAATTTCAAGTAATCTTGAATAATGAAAATCATAATGGCGACACACTTATGCTGAAATGTTTCTGTTCTCAAAAAAATTGTAAAGATATAGAAAGAAAATTGAAGTGGAAACGGAAACACTTACAGGTGTTATCTTGTCGGATTTGCATTGGGCCATGTGAGGCGAGCGTTTACCAGCCTCGTGATAACTTGTTATTTAACAATCTGTTATATGTACTTGTACAGCTATACGAGGTATAATCCGAACTTTTGATTCATCTACGCCTCTCCCTAATCCTCCATTTTTTTTTGCCCGAATTGCCTGAAAATCAATTGCTATAGTCCATAACTGGTTTTGGATACACTTATAAAATATCGAGTGGATACATTCATACTATCGGGAGTAGTCATGTTACACAAACAGATATTTTTTTTTACTTTTTGATTTCAATCAGGATGACGGAAAATTCAACTTCGAATTTTTAACCGATTGTATAACATCCCCTAAACTTTGTGTTACAGCTGGAGAAGTAAATTTATTTTCCAGCGTTTGAGAAACATCTGAGAGGTAAAATAAGCATAAGCACGCCGTCCTTCGGATGGGACGTTAAGTAATGGTCCCGAGCCTGTACGAAGTCAGGTACTCGTTAAATGTAGGGTAGGAAAAATTTAGGACTCCCATAATAGAGTCGGGGTCATGTGTAACAGGGCGATAAAATAGCGCTCTTGTAGTTAAAAGTCTGGGCATGAATCACAATAACTAACCATCTCATCCGGGAGTGAGTTTTATTTCGTAGCTAGAACTCCCTCCCGGGGCCATGGATGCCGTAAATAACTAGATAACACAGTGACATGGCTAATATGCATCGTAAATAAAGCCAAAAAAAAAAAAATAATAAATAAAACTTCATCTCTTTGGCAGGGTAATCAGCTAATTAAAACATGGACTTCCATGAAAAAATTGTAACTATACCACTAAGAATCGGACATTGTTCTTAGCTTAGGTACTTTAATAATAACTTTGAGACTAAAGTGAAAGAAAACACTAGTGTTCATCCCACATTTCTATTTATTTCAAGTAAATAACACAGCCATGTTTACAACACTACATAGCCTACTCACGCTCGGGTATAGCCAACCCTAACACATTAAACCCATCATAACATTATAATGATAGCTTACTTAACACAAAATATAAGTAACTAAATTCATAAATGATATTATTATTATATCTAAAAATATTAAAAACTAATTAAACATGTTTAAAAATATATACAATTAATTATGAATACACAGTTAAGGGCCCACTTTCTGGATTTCTGCACTGCTGACACTGCATAGACTATATAAACCCTACCCCCTCTCAGCTCAGCATCAGTCTTCATCCTATTGTCTTGTTGTACACTAGTTAGTAACCTTTTACGTGTATATTTTTATGTTAATAATAAAGTTAATTTTTAAAAAGTGATTTTGGTGAATCGTTGACGTAACTGGCGCCCGGTGACAGGAACCTGAAAATTTGTGCTAGCAACCTGCTAATAGTGAAACCTACGATAGGCGATACTTTAAGTGAACCTTACGGTGGTTAATACTGAAGCAGTGCGCAAGTTTGGAATTTCATTCCTTAATTCAGGAATTGGAGGACGAGTCATCCTGCGGAGGCCGATCCAGAGAAGCCTACGGTGGAGAACAGACCTTCAACGACCCCTTCAGTAAAAGTACGTTAGTCTTACGTTTCTTGATCACTTTTTCTAATTTTATTTTTTTTTTTTATTATCTTTTATATACATATTCAATTTAATTATATTTAAAATTATTTTTATGAGTGACCATAACCCAGTCACTGAAAGATTAAACAGAAATAGAAATTTTGATATTGATATTGCGAGTGACTTAAGCGACAACGATAGTCTAGCTGATTGCAATCTAGGTAACATGGCCTATTCTTACGCGATTAGAAAAGAGGACTACGAACATATTCCTCCGTTTGATGGAAACCCAGCCCAAATAGTTCAATTCATTCAAAATGTCCAAGAAGTGTACAACTTAGTCTGTCAGCCAGAAAATGAACTTAGGGATAGGAACCAGGAAACCCTATTCTTAAAAGTAAAATCGCGTTTGGTTGGACAAGCACAACATTTATTAATAACAAAATCATTTACACATGTAAATGAACTACTAACTTATCTTCAAACATCCTTCAAAGACTCCAGGTCACACGAACAATTACTATCCGAATTACTTCAATTAAAACCTTTCCCCAGGGAACACCCCCTAGATTTCATACTTAGAATTAACAACCTTAGAATTTTAATATATTCTAGAATCAGATTGGATTATTCTGCAGAACAAATTCAACCCGTTCTTGACTTTGCAGAACTCCAAATCAAACATCACGTAATGAAAAATTTACACCCTGAACTGAGTGCGTATTTGATCACACAAAGCACGGACTCAGTAGAAACCATTAGAAATTTAATTCAGAATCACTGTTCCCTAATTTTAGAACGATTGTACCCTAGCGGTAATAATTACGGTAACTCTTATGGGTATAATAAACCATCAAACTTTTATGGACAAGGAAATCAAAAACCTCGTGGTAGAGACACAAAACCCACATATAAATTTATTAATAGAAATCAAAATAGTTATCCTCCTCAACCAGGATACAGTAATCCTAGGTTCCAGAATTATAATTTTCACAATTCGCCACAGACGTACGAACAAAGACCAACAATGCCATACAGACAGAATGGCTGGACTCAGAACAGGTCCAATGACCCCTTCAAGACATGGGACAGACCCCCCAGACAAAACAATTTCCCTACTCAGCCATTCAATTCCACGAACACAGTATCTATGAGAACTGCTCGCACCAACGAAACAAGACAGCAACCTCTCAATTACATGGAGAACGAAAGAACTGACGACAGGATAAACGAAATGACAAAACAACTATCTAATCTCGCTATTAAATTAGATCATTTTTTAGAACAAGGCAACAAACCAGCTGCCCCAAATATCAATTGAACAAAATAACGGACTGTTTACCTCACTTTATTGACAATACAGACAAAAAATGGCTAATTGATACAGGCTCTTCCCAAAATTACGTACACCCCTCAAGTCTCTCACCTCTAATACCAAGACACGACGAAAATTTCATAGTATCCACTCCCATCGGAAAAGAACAAGGTACCTACTCAAGTTGTTTATTTGAACCTAGCTGAAGTATTTAATATTAATAAATCTTTTAAATTCCATGTATTTCCATTTAGCAACAATTATCAGTTACTTTTAGGTTCTGAGACTATGAAAGAATTAGGATGTAATATAGACTTTGAAAATAATGAATTAATGTGTAAAAATAATAAAATAATTAAGTTTAATTCAAACAAAATGAAAGTTTCTTTAAATATCGGTCTGAATTATATAGAAATAAATGAAGATATAAATTGTAATAAGCTAGTGAAGCTAAAAGAAAATCATGAAAAAATTAAAGTATACGAAGGAGTTGTAGATAATTATAATAAGAAAATTATAATAGAATGTAACGAATCTTGTGAGTTCGATTTAAATAATATACAATTAATAGAAATAGAAGACGTAGGTAGTTCTTCTGAAAATAGATTAACTCATAGAGATATCATAAACGAAATCCCCAATTTAATTAGAAGTGATCACATGAACAGTGAAGAAAGATCACAAATAATTCAATTAATTTCTAAATATCCCCAGATGATAAAAAGAGAAGAGGATAGTCTCACCAGCACTAATCTCCTCAAACACAAAATTAATCTTAAAACCGATCAACCCATTTATTCTAAAAATTATAGATATCCTCATATTTTCCGTAAAGACATTGAAATGGAGATCGATAAATTATTAAAACAAAAAATTATCGAACCTAGTAATTCCCCTTACAATTCTGCCATTTGGGTTGTACCAAAGAAGCCTGACGCTTCAGGAAAACGTAAGGTGAGAATGGTCATCGATTACAGAAAACTGAATGAACAGACCATTCCGGATAAATATCCGATCCCCAATATTGAGGATCTCCTCGGTAAGATTGGTGGAGCTAATTACTTTTCAGCCATAGATCTCGCGTCTGGATTTCACCAGATTGAAATGGACGAGGAATCTGTACCTAAAACTGCGTTTAGCACTGAAACCGGTCATTACCAGTGGTTAAGGATGCCCTTCGGCCTTTGTAATGCCCCCCCAAGCTTTCAGAGAGCCATGAATATTATATTTGCGTCATTACCCAATGTATTGATATACATGGATGACATAATTATATTTTCAGATGATCTCAAGTCACATCTAAAAGACTTGGAATCAGTATTTCAAAAATTGACCCAGCACAACCTAAAAATACAGCTCGATAAAACTGAGTTCTTCAAAAAAGAATTGTTATTTTTAGGACATGTAATTTCTGAAAATACGATTTCTCCAAACCCTATAAAAATACAAGCAATTAAAAATTTTCCCCTTCCTACAACTGTCAAACAGATAAAACAATTTCTAGGCTTAACGGGATATTATCGTAAGATGATAAAAGGATTTGCGAAAATTTCTAAACCCTTAACTCAAGCTTTAAAAATTGATGAAAAACTCAACCCAGAAAATTACAGAGAGGCTTTCGAGGAACTAAAAACCCTTTTGCAAAATAACCCTATATTAAGACTTCCGGATTTTGAAAAAGATTTTACGTTGACTACTGACGCTAGTCAATATGCCCTTGGTGCAGTATTGTCTCAGAATTTTGATGGTAAGGATCTTCCGATATCCTACGCGTCAAGAACTCTAAATAAAACAGAGATCAACTATTCAACGACAGAAAAAGAATGTCTAGGAGTAGTTTGGGCCTGCAAACATTTTCGCCCATATGTATATGGAAGAAAATTCAAAATTCGAACTGATCATAAGCCACTCCAATGGCTCAGCTCACTTAAAAACCCCACGAGCAAATTGTTTAGATGGAAATTATCGTTAGAAGATTATGATTATGATATAGAATATATAACTGGCAGAACAAACGTAGTCGCTGACGCATTATCCAGAAACCCTTGTGATCAAGTGGAAGAAATGGAACTGAACATAGTGGATTCAGAGGAGATAAACGCTGAAGAAGTCCTTAATGAAGTCCTAACCTCATTAGAAAATAATATTCCGGACCCTTCTTTGGAAGCAAACCAATCGGACGAAATTTTGGAATTGGCAAGAGAAGCAGGTATAGAAGTGGAACCAGAAAACAACCAACCAGACAGTGAAAGTTTAGACACCTTACACAGTCAAGAATCTTCCGACGAACAAGTGTTTTTAGAAGAGGAACACAGACCAGTTAACATACAGAAATGGCAACTCATTTTACTAAGAGGAAACTCGGAAAACGACTCCTACAGCAGACCATTTAAAAAACACCGATACACCCATCATACGAACTTCCCCTACAGTAATTCAGACATCCAAAGTTACTGCATAGATAACATGAAACCCAATGTGACATATGGCGTATTTTGTAGCCCTAGCAGCTCGCTAGAATCAGAGAAAACATATTTTGACCAAATGTTCAATGAATTAGCCCGAGTCGTAAAGGAATACTTTCCGTCAGTCAAACTAAAAAGATACTTTACCAAATTAATAGATGTTGAGGAAAAATCGGACATAGAAGAACTGTTAGAAGCGATTCATACGAGTAAGACTTTCCACAGAGGCGTATTTGAGATGTACGAAAAACTTAGGCAAAAATATTACTGGCCAAAAATGAAGGAGAGGTGCCAAGAATTTATAAATAATTGCGATATTTGCAATCAGGTCAAATATGATAGAAGACCAATTCAACAGAAATTTCAGATCACTCCAACGCCTGAAAAACCCTTTTCAGAACTAATGATAGATGTATTTCATGTGGAGCAAAAATATATCGTAACTATATTGGATACATTTTCAAAAAAACTATTTGCTAAATTAATTTCAACTAACAACTCTTCAAATATCGTGTCCGTACTTCAGGATTATTTTTCATATTTTCCCTCGCCTCAAATAATAAAAATGGATAATGGTACATCTTTTAATAATAATTTAATTAAAAACTTTTGTAGATATATGGATATTGAACCATATTATATCACGCCTAATCACCCTAACTCCTTAGGTTGTCTCAACCGTGCTCAATCCACACTCTCTGAGACACTCAGAAGTATATCAGTAGCAAATAAAACGCTCACCCTCGGTCAAAGATTGAAACTAGCTCTAATATCATATAATAACAGCATGAATATCAAACTCAAAATGTCACCTAACGAAATCACCTTCGGCATAAACCCACTCAAAATAAATGACTCCGCTCCCTGTATGGAACAATTAATTAACGAATATCATAAAAATATGAAAATAGTTCAGAAATCAATCAAATCCCAAATTGAGAAAGAAAAAGAAAATAGAACAGAAAGATTAAATGAAAATCGCGAAGACATTGATTTACCAAATATTGCTCAATTGAGAATTCAACAAAGACATAAAACTTGCCCTAAATTTAGAACAGTTCAAATAAGGAACAAACAGACAATCAACAAAAAAGGTAAAACCACGAAGGTACACCCAGACCAAATCAAACGTCCCAGGAAAACTAACCGAAAGACCTTATCTTCAGCTCTTGTTGCAGATGATGGAGATGCTGATAATCCCCCTACTACCTCTTCTGGTACAAACTCTCGAAATAACTGACCTCACACATGGACCAGGAGTAATACCAGTTAAACTAGGAAACTCTTATATTATGGATACTTACTTTACTTATGTACATTATATAGATTTTAAGGCATTTGAGAATGCACTTGACAAGCTTCCGGAAAATATAGAACTTTACAAAAATCAAAATGAATTTTCGGAACAATACCGCTTGTTATGTAAACAATACTCGCTAGTCTCCAATAAACTCAATCATATAATTAATGTCAATAAAAAACCCAAATTGACTAGAACAAAACGCGGTCTAATAAACGGCCTAGGAACAGCCATTAGTTGGATTACCGGTAACATGGATGCGTCCGACAAAGAAAGATATGACCGCATCATCAACCATATAGAATCTAATGGTTATCACCTAGAACATAATGTCGAAACCCAATTAGCCGTTAATCAAAAATTAGTACATGAAATGAAAGACGATATAAAAATATTTAATCGGAATAATGACATTTTAGTAAAAGTGGCTAATGCGCTTCAATTTGAGACTAAATTGCAATCACTGACTTCGATGTTTCAGACACTTCAATATATCAACAACAAAATTTCTGATATAGAATTATCTCTAGAATTTTGTAAATTAGGTATAAGTCACTCTAGTATAATCACTATGAAAGAACTAGATAATATTAAGGCAATTAGTAATAATGTAACTTTCATAAGTAATAGATTAGATATATTATGGCAATTAAGTAAAATACATTGTTCCTTTAGCCCTAATAATTCCTTGTATTATTTTATTAACATTCCACTAAAGACTAAACCTTTAGAAACATTTTACTTGTTGTCATACCCCAATAAAAATCTACAAGTTGTAAAAATTACTAATCAATTAGTATATATTGATCATCATAAGATATACACAGGAAATTGTAATCTTATAGAAAATACATACTATTGTACTCAAGTAACCTTAATAAATGATCAATGTATAGTACAAATATTAAACAATCTAGCTTTAGACTCTTGTAGAAATTATGTAGTAACTGCTAGTAAATTTATAGAGTATATAGAACCTTTAAATCAATACCTTGTATATAATTACACCAAGTTGTTAATTGCAAGAGACAATTCAACTATTTCCAAATTTATAGGTCTCACCTCTTTAATTCATTTAGATGTTAAGGAATCTATTGTAAATGTAACTGCTCCCTACACTAACTACGAAATCCTTAGTGAACCCGTGATCATAAACAGCCAAGCGAACAATCCTGTTGTAACCAATTTAACATTTCAGCAAATTAAAAATTTAGACATACAGTCTCTACCTATAGAAACTCTAGAAGATTATGAAGATGATCGCTATAGTTGCGATCATATTATTTTGTACACTTTATTAATATTTTGCATTTATTTATTAGGTATTCACTTATACTCTGTCTGTACAAATATTAGTTATAAGGGTGTTAGGAATCGTAAGACTAACGACAGCACGGAGGCACATATACTTCAAGTTCCACCTTTCGAACTAACAACAGTAATGACTCCAGCACCAAAACTGGACTATCCACCAGGATCATCGCAGAGAAGGCGAGACTTATTCAACATGTCGCTCACCGAATCGAACAAAGTATGTTCACCGCAACCCATACACCTCAACGCCGCTTGATCTCATCGGAGCTTCGATCTTTTGGAAGGGAGGAGTTAAGGGCCCACTTTCTGGATTTCTGCACTGCTGACACTGCATAGACTATATAAACCCTACCCCCTCTCAGCTCAGCATCAGTCTTCATCCTATTGTCTTGTTGTACACTAGTTAGTAACCTTTTACGTGTATATTTTTATGTTAATAATAAAGTTAATTTTTAAAAAGTGATTTTGGTGAATCGTTGACGTAACTCACTAAAAAAAATAGTCCCTTTATAAACAGGTATAAAATAAAATACTCAATGAATTATGTATTATTATTCAAATAAATAAATATTATTTTTAAACTAACATTTATTTACATGAAAATAATTATATTTACATAATGTATGTTTTAAAAAAACTTCTCAATAAAAGGGGGTTCCAAATGAATAATTTGAAGAATACGCAGTGAGCTACAAAACTGCTATATTGGTAGACGATAACCTTATTATATTGTTGACTTATAGAACAATATTTTATTTAATACTAAGAACAAAGATTGAAGACGAAGAGAACAAACAACAAGAAGAAGTCAGATAATTGAAGGAGAAAGAGAATGAGGATATTAATCGTATATCTCAATGCCATATTTAAAATATAAAATAAAAAAAACTATGTATTATATTTACCGAAAAAATTAGATATAGCACAGATAACCTTGCCGCTTATAGTTGGCTGGTTATTTTGACTCATGGCTTTAACTACAAGATCATATTGCCTACTACCAGAGCGCTCTTTCGTCACTCTGGTGGACATGAGCCCGACTCTATTATGGGAAACCTACCGTTTGCGCTAATATTCAACAGTTAAATTTTGTGTCAATAAATTCATTACAACGGCAGTTATTAAAGTTTTTATGTTAAGCCTCCCCACTAACCCCCCTTTTCTTTGGTAGATTTGCATGGAAAACAATACGTGCAATCGATAGACCCCATCGCCATCGATTCACATATAAAATTTCGTGTCGATACATTATTTTTATTGGGCGTTATCGGGTTCAGACATACAGATATATTTTTTTCATATTTGGAATCTAGGAGGTCGGATAACATAAAATTCTCTTGAAATCATCGAAATTGTTGAGCGGTTACATAACTTCCCCTATACTTCGTATCGCTGAAGGAAGTAATATATGTGATGTGGCCATTACACGACTTTCTTATACAAACCACGATTACAGATCCCCCCCCCCCCCTTCTCAAATCTTGTTATGGAGGGGGACTAAATAATACAAAAGCTCTTAATAACTACCGATGTAATGAGAATGTATTGATGGAAATTAAGTATCAGGATTCATGATTTTTAGGCTTAACGACTTTCATTTGTCAACATTTGAGAAAAGTAATTCAAATAAGCTATTTATTTTATAATAATTAGAAAAAAAATTTAATAAATGTTTAACTCACTGCTCACAACGCCTCAATGTACCTTCTGTAGTATGTAATTATTGTACTGTAATGTACATAATAAGACTAATGATACAAGTGTGCTGAACTCTGCTACAGTATGATAGCCTTCTCAATCTATAACAAAAGATATCTACATGCTAATTATTTATAATGTTTTCCTGACTATTTTTTTGTTACCTATTATCATGTACTATGTGATACGACTGATAATATTATGTATATATAATATAAGCCGCTGAATATAAAATCGTTTTACACTTCTATATAATGTGGTTAACATTTGTGTATTTGTTGTGTCTCCATTTGGACTTATATGGTAGGTTATAGTATATATTTAGGGCCGTTATATTATAAAAACATTGCTACCAACTTATGCAGTGATTGTAAAACTTGATGAATGTATATTGGCGAAAAAAGTAAATATGTTATGTGTATCTAATCTTATAGCTGATAATATCTAGTTCAAGGATACTATTATACTCTCATTCTCATCTTTTTAACTTCTCAGCGTATAGGGAAGTTATTGTAATGGGTCCGAATATAGAAATCAAAATTTTCATCATATTTTTATGTTTCAAGGGCACTTTTACACTATTTTTGGAATGTGTGTATGTACGTATGTAGTCAACGTTTCCTGCACGATATCTCGCGAATGAAGAATGATATCGACTCCGCTTTGCTGCCAATCGAAACGTATTAACGTAAATATGATCTGAAAGAAATTTTTATCAAATTCGGTCCAGTCGTTTTTTGTTCAAACAAAAAAGTGGATTTTAGGAATTATTGAAAAAGATTTATCCAAGTACTGTAAGCATATTTTGTAAATCTTTATTATTGATGCTGAACTGAATAAAACTAAAAAAGGTTTCTTGAGAAAATATTTTTAAAAATCTTACTTTTTAAATTAGCTGAACCTTCTTTTTTCATTCATTAGTTATTTTCTTCTATTAGGTATTGTAGTGTTTTGTATTTAACATATGGCATTTAATGTATTGTATTAAACATATGTTTTATGAATAAACGTCAGTTGGTTGCTAACTCTACATGGTGTCAGGTGTAATTTAATATGTAGTTCGTTTTAATTGTACATTTTTTTTAAAGTATACAAAAATATATTACGAAAATGGTTGGAGGGAACAAAGATGACTTGGTACAGACTTCGGCACCGTCGTATCAGGTAACACCACCCGAATTATTTAACTTTCAATCTCCTTCTGAATGGCCTCGTTGGATTAGAAGATTTGAACGATTTAGAGTCGCTTCCGAATTAGACAAGAAAAATGAGAAGAGTCAAGTGAGTATGTTACTTTATTGTCTCGGGGATGAAGGAGAGGATCTGTTGGATTCTTTCGGATTGGGAGAGGAGGAGATGGCTTTTTATGAGATCGTTAAAGAAAGGTTTGAGATGTATTTGGGTTTCAAAAGAAATATTGTGTATGAGAGGTCAAAGTTCTTGAAAAGACGTCAGCTAGCAGGAGAACCAGTTGACGCTTTCATCAATGATCTGCACAAATTAGCGCAGTCCTGTGAGTTGGGGAGCTTGAAGGAGGAACTAATCCGGGATCTTATAGTGATCGGGGTGGCGGATGACGCCCTTTCTGAGCGGCTCCAGATGGACGAGTCGCTCACATTGCATTCGGCTATCCTAAAGGTCCGCCAGGCTGAGAACGTGAAGCAGCAGCAGTTTGTTGTCAGAGAACATCGGTCTGGAATTGAAATTGATTTTTTGAAATATAAGCAAATGCGTGGGTCAGGTCCCGTTGTTAAGTGCGGCAAATGTGGGTTTTCGGATGGGCACAAGGTGACCGAATGTCCAGCTAACAGAGCCGAATGTTTCAAATGTGGTCTGATGGGGCACTATAGTAGATGTTGCCACAAGAAAGGCTCTCCTAGGAAAAAGGGCTTAGTTAATCAGCTGGAGACTCAGGAAGGTCCCAAAAGTGGAGTTACCGGATACTTAGGACAAGTTAACATTTCGGAAGTCGAATCTGATACAGCTTGGAAAGTAAAGGTTAATGTTGCGGATAGAGAAGTCTTGTTCAAAATGAACTCAGGCGCAGATGTGACAGTGATCGGAAGCCAGCTGTGCAAAGATTTGGGACTTAAGGTCAAGAGTACCAATAAGATTTTCTTTGGACCAGGAAAAACAAAATTGAACATGTTAGGCGTAGTGAGAATTCCGATTTCTTTCAAGAATGTTACAATTCTCGAAGATGTCTATATTTTGAAAGAACAACGAATGCCTCTCCTGAGTAGGCAAGCTATAGAGAAACTAGGACTTGTTAATTTGAACATTACCTCTATTATGACTGATAAGCACAGGTACAACAGATCGGAACCTCTGCTGCCTTCAAGCCTACCTGACCAGCCTTGGAAGGTGGTTGGCGTGGACCGGTGCAAGTGTAATGAAAAGTGGTTACGAAATAAGAATCATTTCGAAAAAAGAAAAGGAACTCGAGTTTTGCCAACGCTGCTGTCAAAGGCCCCTGTTTGGATTCCCGATTTAAAAAGACCAGGGGAGATTCGTGGGAGAACAATGCACCCTCGGTTATATGTGGTTACGTCGGCTGGAAGAGATGTGAGGAGAAATAGAAGATACCTTATTCCTATGGGAGATGGAGCGAAAAGAACAGGGTATGTAAGGTGAAGGAGTTAAGAGGACAGAACCAGGGGAGGAAGAGGCCAGTGAAGTGCTGTGAATGCTAAGACGTTTGTGAAAGAGAAGAGAGGATGTAGTGTTTTGTATTTAACATATGGCATTTAATGTATTGTATTAAACATATGTTTTATGAATAAACGACAGTTGGTTGCTAACTCTACAGGTATATTTTGAATTTAGCTATATTTTTATTAATGTATTAAGTATAATTTCTGTAGTGTCTTTTATTTTAAATATATCTGTTGTTATATTTCACTAAGTATTAAGTTACCATTTATTTCTTACTATGTCACTTGCTGTTAAAATATTTCTATTCAAAAGCAATGAAGTCTTATTATTATAAGCTTGACTTAATTTTATAATGGAAGTTCGATTAATTATATTTTTTATTAGTGTTCTCTTTCATGTTGTTTTCAATTAGATTGTATATTATCAATATTTCTCATTTTCTTGTGAATTTTATTTTAATATAACAAAATTTAATGTAGAGGAAGTGTTGAAAAAAGCCTAATAAAGGGCTGGCTCGGGGCCATGGATGTCGTAAATAACTTGATAACACATTGACGACATGTTCTAATATGCATCGTACATAAGGCTAAAAAAAAATTGATTATATCCACTGATTCTTTAAATAATAAATGCACTTCTTTATTTCATGAAATACTTTTCCAATATTTTCGCCAGGTCATTGATCCATAGATTTACTATATATTATTTTTGTTACAGGAAATGCTTCGCCAGCTGAAAGGTTAACAACTGGTTATCCAAACTTCTACAATAGAAGTTCCTACCTCAACTACACTGAATCTTCCAGGAGCCACAGTTCAATTTCGGAATTTAGACTTAATGACATTGTTGCTGCACTTTACCAAAGTGAGCCCTTTGAACCTGAACATGATATCTCTCAGAAAATTTTCAAAACTGGAGTTTATTTTGTTCTCTACACCAGGTAAATATATATATATCTCGTTGTTTTGTCGTTCTGTACATCAATAGTTTGGGGAGGATGGCCATTGATGTTCAAAAATCAGGGCTTTGTTACCTTAAACTCGGACAAAAAGATCGAATTCTCGATTTTAAATGTATAAACATAAATAATAATATAAAAACCCGCGCCAGCAAATTAAAATTATTACAGACAGTATCGTTATTTAATATCTATAGATATATGAAAACAACAATTCTCAATGTTTTTTTTTAAATTGTAATTTTGAATATTCAGTAAATGATCACAGTTCCTGTTTATAGGTTAGGTTTTATGACTCATGCCCGGGCTTTAACTACGAGGTCATATTGCCTACTACCAGAACGCCCTTTTGTCACTCTGGTGGACATGAGCCCGACGCTACTGTGGGAGTCCTAAATTTTGCCTACCCTAAACTTTTATTCACTTAGGACAGAGGTCTTTAACGAGTATCTGACATCTGACCGATTTGATACTTCCTCTATACTCCTTATATCTGGGAAAGTAAAAACTAATTTTTTATTAATTTCCTCATATGATTGCTGATTCAAGTGAAATGACTAGACTTTCCGCGAAGTGACGCTTTACACTATTTGACCCCAACATATATACGTCTGTCTGTTGTCTGATGTTATTATTTTATCGCGAAGTGCTCAGTCGGTAAGATAACATACTCAACTCCTCAAATCAACCAATAAAGATTGAGTATTTATCTCCTTGGTAAATCGATCAGCTGTTGAGTTATCTTTGACAATTGTAAGAAAAACTTTCACAAAGTCTCAATTATCTGAATTCAACTGTAAAATTAACTAACCACTACTCTGATTCACATAGACTTAAATAATTTATAGAATCGTGTTCTTAGAAAAAAAAATGTATGCTTAAACATAAGCAAGACTAATGATTACAGACAAATATTCGAGTTTTTGGCTTGAAATTTATTTCCTAGTTACATTTACGTATGGACATTGGGGAGTTATTGTGACTCATGCCCGAGTGCTTCAAGGTCATATCGCCTACTACCAGAGCGCAGATGAGCCTCACTCTACTATGGGAGTCCTCAATTTTGTCTACCTTAAATTTTTATCCACCTAGGGCAGGTGTCTTTAACGAATATCTGACATTGTACAGGCTCGGGACCATCGCTTAATGTCCCATCCGAAGGACGGCGTGCTTAAGTTGTTTTTTTACCTCCCATATAAAATAAACTTATTGAACTAAATGTTTCTATTGGCTCTTGCGAACTTCACACTTAATTTGTTAAATACCACTGCATTATCTCCCCGACAATGCATTCTTAATGATACTTGACATTTTTGTAGAGATATTGTGGAACACTTGATAAAAAACATAAAGAAAAACGTACGTTTTTTAACAATATTGTATATTTCACAAATTTTATGTGCAGTAGAGTCCCGCTAATCCGGACGGGATTTAAAAAAAAACAATTAATATTTATTATACTAAAAAAACTGCTACGATGAAAAAGTGCCGACAAAGAAGACGGCGCGCTAAATATTTAGGCTAATATTCAAAAAAATATTTTAAAATATTTATATGCGTACCTACATTTTACAGCGAATTCCGTTTAATGCGAACTTTCGGTGATTTGGGGGGTTTTTCTTTATATTATCCATTTTTTTTTTTTTTTTCTGCAGATTTGTAGCATCAAAAGCAACGAATCCGTTGTACTTTTGGGCGTTCTGATGAGAGCTGTATTGATTTTAAAATGTCGCACGGCGCGAACATTCTTTAGCAACCGGTCACTTTGCACAGTTTATTGCTACCTCAAGACTCCCAGTTCCATGTGGACCGAAACCCCGTCAGAAGTTTTAGTTCCCAGCTGTTCAGAGTAAAGGGGAAGTTATGTAATCAGTCAAAAGTTCGAAGCGGATTTTTCAACAAAATTTCAAAAATTGGAAAAAAAAACATTAAGACGTAGTTAAGGTCCACGCCGTAGATTTTCCGTGAAAACGTCTTTACGCCGTTTTTTCATTTTCTTTTCGATGCTGCCGTAAGCTCTTGCATTTGCTCGGCACTAGACTTTTTAGGTTTTTTAAATTCCTTTTGATACGAGCTTTCCTCTGATTTGCTTTTTCTATAATTCCGCGCATATTTACGATTCATATGAGACGACATCTTTAATTTTTTTGCAATTTTCAATTTAATACCGATTTTTACATATAGTTCGGCGAATATTTTTATTGTTTCACTTTGATTCCTAGTAGTGCTTCTCAAGCTCTTTACAATGACACCCGAATCAACGTCCTATCTAAACGTGTTATCATGCTACACTAATTTCTAATTTTACACAACGCTAATTCGCAACAATCATCCGCCGGCGCCCGCACTAGCCCGATAACGTCACAGACAAAACAAACACGTACAGACATGCTCTGTCCATTGTGACCTCAACCGTTGTTATCGCATTATTAGTCTCGTAGTTATTATCGATTGAAATCTGACGGTATTTTGTAACACAAGAAAGTTTGACCGGCTATCAGTTTGCTTAACGAGCGAATAGACGTTTTCATGTCAAAATATCTGTATGTGTGCGTGTGTCTGTGAACCCAACTCTCGATAGAATCAATGTATCGATACGAAATTTTTTTTTATTTGTGGGGAGTGGCTTAACTTTTGTGCTTCAAATTCAGAGGCCAGGGACTTATTATGGTATGTGTGCTTCCAGGGAGCACCCAAAAGGTGTGAAGATCTCTCCTGCGACTTCCAAGTCCCGGCTTCTCTCCTACTTCGGTGAGGGACTGGAGACCAAGTTCGTGGTACATGGCTGGTACCAGACACACAGAACCCTCCTTGTTCTCGACATCACCAAAGGTATGATACCGATCGTGTAAAGTCGGTATATTTCAATTATATTTTACTATCTGAGATAAAAAAAAAAAAATCTACAGCCTGTACTATATATATATATATATGGTATATGGTCCTTCCAAAAGTTCTGTCGTTTTTTTATAAAATAATGTTTATTTTGACTGTAGCGTCTTTGTTATGATTCTAAATCCAATGCGACCTTTTTCTAATGTAAACAGAATTGTTTACTATCTGTGAAAACAGTATAATATTTTAATCCAATCACTGCTAGACGTTCAAACTAATTAATAAAATGGTTTGAATTGAAATTCAAATTAGATCAATTTTACTTCGTTAGTTTAAACTCGGCTTAAAAGCTACTGTGGCCGCTCGAAAAATATGCTCCGTGTTTGGTGAGAAGGCTGCTTCTGAGCGTAAAGCTCAATTTTGGTTTTCCAAATTTCGTTAAGGCGACGAAACGCTCGAAGGCGGGGCTCGTCCTGGAAGACCTCAAGTTGCCGAAGAACAGCAAGTTTGGGAATTAATAGAGTCGGATCCAAGTCAAACATGTTCGGAAATAGGTAACAGACTAGATATTTCAGAAGCAACAGCCTGGAGATACCTACTCAAATGGGGAAAACAAAAAATCTTGACAAATGGGTCCCTCACAAATTATCGGATGCCAATAAGATGATTCTATTAACAAATTATCCATTTTTAGACAGAATAATCACTTGTGTTGAAAAATGGGTATTATACAATAATTTTAGGCGGTGTTATCAATGACTCTCAGCTGATGAAGAACCAATAACATTTCCGAAACCTGATCTTCAGCCGAAAAAGGTGTTATTGGTTGTTTTCTGGACAGGCAAAGGCGTCGTGCACTATGAGCTCCTAAGTCAGGGGCGAACCATCACTGCAGAGGTCTACTGCACGATATTAGACCGCTGTCAGTCTAAACTTAAAATATTCGATCCAGGACTAGTGAATAGAAAAGGACTCTTGCTCCTTCAGGACAATGCTCGGCCACATACGGTAACTAGTCATAATGGCTTTAGGAAGAGTGAGGACATCGTAGGGTGTACTGTAAACAGAATAGATCCAACTGTTTGAGGTTTCTTACTCTAGTCATTATGGCGTTAGATGAAATAGGATTCATCATTGTCGCAATCTAAAGCTGCGGTCACTCAAGTAACGTTTGAGAATTAGGAAAGACTTGAGCACAGAGCAGTCAGGCACTGTCTGAGATACGAACTTGAACACAAAACCAATAATCACAGGTCATCTGTAAATCACAGATTATGTACTTCACCAGCACTAATTAATCGATTACTGTGTCAATCGATTGTTTGGGCAAAAACTCAATATTTGACTTACACAGTGGCTTCTGAATCCTCATATTGTGCGTCAATACATTCGTTACATAGGCAGTTATTGGTATTTTCGAGTTTAGCCCCCTCTTTGATTCTCCCCTTCGGCTGATTCCGTTGAAAATTAATAAGTGTCGTCCTTATAATGATTTAAATTTACATTGAAAATTTCGTGACAATACATTCATTACAACAGCACTTATTAACGTTTTTTTTATTAAACCTCCCTCCTTAATCCCCCCCCCCCCCCTTCACTCCCCCCGATTTGCCTAAAAATCAATAGGCGTCGTCCTTAAAGGGGTTTGGATATACAAATGAAATTTCGTGTCGATACATTCATTCTATCGAGGGTTATCGTGTACAAAGACACAGATAGACAGCATTTTTTTTTTTACATTTTTAGAATCAAGAGGTCGGAAAACATGAGATTCCGTTGAAAACTTCGCATACAATTTCTGTCCGGTTACATAACTTCCCTTATAACTCGTAGAGCTGGGAATATAAAAGCATATCGCCATTAACGAAAGCTGCGCAAGAATTCATAATCATTATTTTAAAATGTTTTGTTATTCATATCAGTTATAATTCATGCTACTGGTTATAATTAACGTTAATATTGTTCATACAAACCACAAATTAGATAATTTTTCGTTACATTGTTTGTAATCAGATAATAATAATAATTGTTTGTAATTAGATAAAAGATATCGTTACTGTAATATACACAATTTCAGTCATCAATTAAATGTACTCGAAGTGGTTTCATTCCCAGGTCAACAGCTTCCATTTACGGCCGATAGGTGCGCCCCGCCTCGGACCTTCTAATTTCACATTTATTTTTAACTTATTTATTTCTTACTTTCACAGCTATACAAAGTATAGGGCAAGTTATGTAATCGGTCAACAATTGCTGAACATGCGCAGTTCTCAACGGATTTTCTTGTTTTCCGATCTTCTGATTCCAAAATTGAAAAAAAAAAACATTAAGGCGTAGTCAAGGTTCACGCCGTAGATTTTCCGTGAAAACGTCAGGATAAAATCATTTTTAATTTTCTTTTCGATGCTGCCGTAGCTCTTGCATTTGCTCGGCATTAGACTTTTTAGGTTTTTTAAATTCCTTTTGATGCGAGCTTTCCTCTGATTTGCTTTTTCTATAATTCCGCGTATATTTACGATTCATATGAGACATCTTTAATTTTTTTGCAATTTTCAATTCAATACCGATTTTTACAATGCTAATTCGCAATAATCATCCGCCGGCGCCCACACTAGCCCGATAACGTCACAGGCAAAGCAAACATTGCACAACAAACACGTACAGATATGCTCCATCCATTGTGACCTCAACCGTTGTTATCGCATTATTAGTCTCGTAGTTATAATCGATTGAAATCTGACGGTATTTTGTAACACAAGAAAATTTTGACCGGCTATCACTGTGCTTAACGAGCGAATAGACGTTTTCACGTCAAAAAAAGTCTTCTGTGAACACGATAACTCCGTACAGAATGAGTGTATCGACACGCAACTCTATATGGGTATCCAGAACTCTCTAAGGACGACACCTATTAATTTTCAGCGACATCAGCCAAAGGGGAGAGGGGGCTTAACTCAAATATTCTAGTAACTACCGATGTAATGAATATATGAGGATTCTTAAGCCACTACGTAAGTCAAATATTGGGTTTAAGCCCAAACCAGGCTTTGGAGGGAGAGCCAAAACTTAATTGATGAATTTGTCCCGGGGAAGTACATCGGTAATTCATAAACTACCTTTTTTTTGTTTATTTTTTATAATAGATTTAACTCATCTATTTCATACTATTTATTTTTGCAACAATAAAAATTTAATAATGAATGAAAGTCAAAAACAATAAAAAAGACAACTCTTTAAACATAAGTGATGAGATGACAATTCCAATGTTTGTTAGTTATTGAGACTCATTCTCAGGTTTTAAGTTCAAAGGTCATATCGCCTACTACCAAAGAGCTCTTTTGTCAGTCTGGTATACATGAGCCCACTTCTTCTATGCTACTACTACTCCATGGGCGACGAACCCTGAAGATCCTTAGCCGCCCACACTAGCCTTCTCCACCGCTGTCGTGCGCCACCGGTCGCCAGTTCACCACGTGGTGTTCCACAGCATCCTTCTTCACCAGGTCAGCCCACCTCAGCCGTGGTCTTCCTCGTGATCTGGCTCCTTGGACCTGAACGTCGATGATGCGTCCTAAGGCTGTCTGCTGTCCTCTTCTCACCACGTGTCCAGCCCATCTTAAGCGCCGTGATTTCATATCTCCAACTACGGTCGGGTGTTGCCAGAAGATGTCCCTCAGCTCCCTGTTGGTTCTCATCCTCCACTCTTGGGTTTCTCTATCCTTGACCGGACTTGCTATTTTCCTCAGCACTTTATTTTCAAACGTCTGGAAACTCTTCTATGGTAGTTCTAAATGTTGCCTTATTTATATATAGCTTTATTCATCTAGGATATAGGTATTTAACGAGGATCTGACATCGTCACGGATCTGACAGCGGACCAACGCTTAACGTCCCATCCGAAGGATGGCATGCTCAAGGTTTTTTTAACCTACCAGTTAAAATATGATGATTCGAACCCGCGATCTTGAACTCAGAAGGCAAGCACGCATCCTCTGAGCTACCACTCTCTAATTCCAATATTGCCAGTCTATTATTTTTATATTATTGCCTAATAAAACCGAACATTTCATATTTTCCCCAGGTTTTCTTATGAATCAAATTTATTAATTTTTCTACACCCATCTAATATATGTTCGAATACATTTCTGGGCTCTGTGACGATATAGTAGAAATCTAATAAAAAAATTAAATAAAAACAACGAACCCTCAGACTTCCCTAGGGGACAGGGTGTCACAGCCTTAGGTAGCCTCAGGTAACCTCAAGGTTTCATAAAGATGACAACATAGCAAACGGAAATCGGTGACTTCATGTATATATTTTTTTTAACAAGTTTTTTTTTTTTTTTTTTTTTTTTTTTTTTTTTTCCATTCAACAAATCTGTGGTCACAGGGAATAAATTGCTAAGTCTAAATTCGTAACTTTTCAGGACAGCACTTTTTTACTTTTGCATTAATCGTGTAAATCCAGTTTTTGAAATAAATAAATTATGTTTGCATCATTATTAATCATATACCTTCTAAATCTATAGGAGTGAATGAAAATTAATATTGTTAATCCTTTCTTGGATTTTCCCTTAGTTACCTAATCATTCCCCATCACTTACCTAATTATTGACCACACTTACCTAATTATTGACCACACTTAACTCATTTTTATACACAGTTGATTTAACCGAAAACACCCTCTTCATTTGGAATAGTCTGCCGTAGTGAATAAATAATTAAATGCAGCTATCTCGTGAATGATTCTTCAAGGAAGTAGATTAAGTTGATTTAACCGAGAACATACACAATTTTACGAGATACCAAGAAACCCACATCTTTATAATTTCGAAAGTATTAGAGTCCTGAGCTCCCAACTTCTTCACAGTGCGCAGATGGCTTGAGAGATCATCACAGTACACAACTCATTTTGGCCATTTTACGACTTAGTGACCATAGAAATAGATGTCTTTATTTTACATTGAATAAGTATGAATTTTTAAATAGTTTAATAAAAAAAAATATAAATTAAGGCATCTAATCGAAAATGTTGTGTTCACAGATAGATATTTGATTCTTTCGGTATTTTTTTTATTCAAGGGGTTGAAAAACATAAAAGACATGAGAACGAATTGTTAACCGATTATATAACTTACTCTATACTTCGTAGAGCTGGGGAAGTACATTGATGATTCACCGCCGACAACCTTCTTATAATTTCAGCTTACCTCTCAGATCGGGATGTAAACATGGTGTCAGTGGACTGGGGAGGAGTACCTGGGACTCTTCTGAGTGTCTCGCCAGAGGATGTGACTCTGGTCGGTCTCCAGATGGCGGAGATGGCTGAAAGACTGATAGACTCGAAAGCCACCTCTCTCAGAAGGCTCCACTTCATAGGACACAGTGTGGGGGCGCACATTGCCGCCATTGCTGCCCGTACTATGGACGGCAAGGTTGCCAGGATCACAGGTAAATGAACAATTGTTGTAATTAGAGTTCACTAAGTCTCGGATATTCTAGTAACAATGATCCCTAAGAAAAAAATCGTTATTCAGAAAGCGCGTCAATAATATACGTTATCCAAATAGTCGATCAACGAACGTCCTAATTTAGAGGAAAATTCAATAAGGTAGTTATGCAGAAATGTTATTTACAGAAGGTTGGCAACACTTTCAGAGGAAGAAAAATGTTTATTATTATCTGATAGTGATCAATAAAAATCAAACGACCTTATTCGCAAACCGTGTCAATAACATACGTTATTCGAATAGTCGTTCAATAAGGTTGTAATTTAAAGGGAAATTCAATAAGGTAGTTATGCAAAAATGTTATTTACAAAAGGTTGGCAACACTTTCAGAGGAAGAAAAATGTTTATTATTATCTGATAGTGATCAATCAAAATCAAACGACCTTATTCGCAAACCGTGTCAATAACATACGTTATTCGAATAGTCGTTCAATAAGGTTGTAATTTAAAGGGAAATTCAATAAGGTAGTTATGCAAAAATGTTATTTACAAAAGGTTGACAACACTTTCAGAGGAAGAAAAATGTTTATTATTATCTGATAGTGATCAATCAAAATCAAACGACCTTATTCGCAAACCGTGTCAATAACATACGTTATTCGAATAGTCGTTCAATAAGGTTGTAATTTAAAGGGAAATTCAATAAGGTAGTTATGCAAAAATGTTATTTACAAAAGGTTGGCAACACTTTCAGAGGAAGAAAAATGTTTATTATTATCTGATAGTGATCAATCAAAATCAAACGACCTTATTCGCAAACCGTGTCAATAACATACGTTATTCGAATAGTCGTTCAATAAGGTTGATTTTTAAAGGGAAATTCAATAAGGTAGTTATGCAAAAATGTTATTTACAAAAGGTTGGCAACACTTTCAGAGGAAGAAAAATGTTTATTATTATCTGATAGTGATCAATCAAAATCAAACGACCTTATTCGCAAACCGTGTCAATAACATACGTTATTCGAATAGTCGTTCAATAAGGTTGTAATTTAAAGGGAAATTCAATAAGGTAGTTATGCAAAAATGTTATTTACAAAAGGTTGGCAACACTTTCAGAGGAAGAAAAATGTTTATTATTATCTGATAGTGATCAATCAAAATCAAACGACCTTATTCGCAAACCGTGTCAATAACATACGTTATTCGAATAGTCGTTCAATAAGGTTGTAATTTAAAGGGAAATTCAATAAGGTAGTTATGCAAAAATGTTATTTACAAAAGGTTGGCAACACTTTCAGAGAAAGAAAAATGTTTATTATTATCTGATAGTGATCAATAAAAATCAAACGACCTTATTCGCAAACCGTGTCAATAACATACGTTATTCGAATAGTCGTTCAATAAGGTTGTAATTTAAAGGGAAATTCAATAAGGTAGTTATGCAAAAATGTTATTTACAAAAGGTTGGCAACACTTTCAGAGGAAGAAAAATGTTTATTATTATCTGATAGTGATCAATCAAAATCAAACGACCTTATTCGCAAACCGTGTCAATAACATACGTTATTCGAATAGTCGTTCAATAAGGTTGTAATTTAAAGGGAAATTCAATAAGGTAGTTATGCAAAAATGTTATTTACAAAAGGTTGGCAACACTTTCAGAGGAAGAAAAATGTTTATTATTATCTGATAGTGATCAATAAAAATCAAACGACCTTATTCGCAAACCGTGTCAATAACATACGTTATTCGAATAGTCGTTCAATAAGGTTGTAATTTAAAGGGAAATTCAATAAGGTAGTTATGCAAAAATGTTATTTACAAAAGGTTGGCAACACTTTCAGAGGAAGAAAAATGTTTATTATTATCTGATAGTGATCAATCAAAATCAAACGACCTTATTCGCAAACCGTGTCAATAACATACGTTATTCGAATAGTCGTTCAATAAGGTTGTAATTTAAAGGGAAATTCAATAAGGTAGTTATGCAAAAATGTTATTTACAAAAGGTTGACAACACTTTCAGAGGAAGAAAAATGTTTATTATTATCTGATAGTGATCAATCAAAATCAAACGACCTTATTCGCAAACCGTGTCAATAACATACGTTATTCGAATAGTCGTTCAATAAGGTTGTAATTTAAAGGGAAATTCAATAAGGTAGTTATGCAAAAATGTTATTTACAAAAGGTTGGCAACACTTTCAGAGAAAGAAAAATGTTTATTATTATCTGATAGTGATCAATAAAAATCAAACGACCTTATTCGCAAACCGTGTCAATAACATACGTTATTCGAATAGTCGTTCAATAAGGTTGTAATTTAAAGGGAAATTCAATAAGGTAGTTATGCAAAAATGTTATTTACAAAAGGTTGGCAACACTTTCAGAGGAAGAAAAATGTTTATTATTATCTGATAGTGATCAATCAAAATCAAACGACCTTATTCGCAAACCGTGTCAATAACATACGTTATTCGAATAGTCGTTCAATAAGGTTGTAATTTAAAGGGAAATTCAATAAGGTAGTTATGCAAAAATGTTATTTACAAAAGGTTGGCAACACTTTCAGAGGAAGAAAAATGTTTATTATTATCTGATAGTGATCAATCAAAATCAAACGACCTTATTCGCAAACCGTGTCAATAACATACGTTATTCGAATAGTCGTTCAATAAGGTTGTAATTTAAAGGGAAATTCAATAAGGTAGTTATGCAAAAATGTTATTTACAAAAGGTTGGCAACACTTTCAGAGGAAGAAAAATGTTTATTATTATCTGATAGTGATCAATCAAAATCAAACGACCTTATTCGCAAACCGTGTCAATAACATACGTTATTCGAATAGTCGTTCAATAAGGTTGTAATTTAAAGGGAAATTCAATAAGGTAGTTATGCAAAAATGTTATTTACAAAAGGTTGGCAACACTTTCAGAGGAAGAAAAATGTTTATTATTATCTGATAGTGATCAATCAAAATCAAACGACCTTATTCGCAAACCGTGTCAATAACATACGTTATTCGAATAGTCGTTCAATAAGGTTGTAATTTAAAGGGAAATTCAATAAGGTAGTTATGCAAAAATGTTATTTACAAAAGGTTGGCAACACTTCCAGAGGAAGAAAAATGTTTATTATTATCTGATAGTGATATAACTATTTATAATATCTAATTGATCTATCAAATCCAAAGAGATTCCTTTCTACTTTTTTTTTTTAAATTACTTTTATTATCTTCACATTGTTTTTATATTTCTGAAATTTTTTAAATAATCATCAATAAATATTTTTTAAATTATTTCAAAATTATAAATGTTACCCAGGTGCAGAACGGTTTTTAAAAAATATCTTGCAAAATCTAAAAAAAACTCTTGATACATACAAAAAGTGATCTATTGTCATCTTTTAAAATTTTATATGGACCCTGTATGATCCTTGAATTTCTAAAAGAATTTAGCTATAACTAACTAAAATTAATTTAATTTTATGTATATTTCATAGTTTTACGCCTGGAATTATTTTATATATATAATATAATATAATAAAACAAAATAGTATTTTAATTAATTGTTGCAGCAAGGGCTATACATTTTTATATAGCCCTTAAAAAAAGGGATTTTTAAAATGAACCGTTTTATAAAATGTTCCTGGATGTTTAAAATGTTCTTTGGATTTGATAGATTAATTAGGTATTATAAATAGTTATATCACTATAAGATAATAATAAACATTTTTCTCCCTCTGGAAGTGTTACCAACCTTTTGTAAATAACATTTTTGAATAACTTCCTCATTGATTTTTCCTCTAAATTACGGCGTTATTGACCAACTATTCGAATAACGTATGTTATTGACGCGGTTTGCGAATAACGACTTTCTTCTTAGGGACCACCGATAAGAGAGCAAAAGAACACTGCGAGAGACTTTGTAAATCATTTTTGTTATACATTTTTGCAAGATCGTTGTGGCATTGTGCTTTATAATAAATGTAACTGTTTAACTAAGCGATATAGACAAAGTTTGTTTTACTCAGATCGGACTGTACCAGAAACCCTACCATGGTATGACTCGTCGTGTTCCTGATGTTGGTGAACGACCTATCGAAAACAGTTCTGAGAAAGGTTATAGCATGGACACGTTGAAAGGAAAGAACCTTGAGTTCTACTTACATAGAGATCTCTGTATGTTCTAGGTCTGGACTCCTCTGGAGAAAAGTTTGATGGACTTCCGGACGACATTCGACTGAGCAGATCTGACGCCAGGTTTGTCGATATCATCCACACGGCAGACCTCGTCTACGGCTACCTGGAGCCTCATGGACATGCTGACTTCTACGCCAATGGAGGCCTGGAGCAGCCCGGCTGCCCTGAGATCACACTCATCCTAGCCGATGTAGGTAGGTCCCCCACTCGCCCCCCCCCCCCCCCCCCCCCTTCTCCTTATACAAAACGGTGAATCACCGACAATGTACATCCTCAGCTCGAACCATATCTTCGCTCTTTCCCTAAAGCCTTCTCCTGTTCTGCTGATTGGGATGACAGTTGATAGGTGTCTTCCTCAGGGATTTCTCGGTCCTCACATAGTCTATACATTCATTACATGAGCAGGGTTTCCAATCGACCCCCCCCCCCCCCCTCCCCCCCGCCGAATTGTAATAGGTCCCTTATGTTTCTTTTTTATTTATTTTTTTTGAGCATATTTACAATCGATAAAAGAAAACCATTAGTAAACTTGATGACAATGTTTTAAATAAAATAATGTAAGTTAATAAACGGCATTATAATTACATATATTATATATTGAAATGAAAAGAAATTTTATTATTCTGGGACTGAGGTCCCCTAAGAATAAATACATATAGAGTAGAGAACAGACAACAACGAAATATAGTATCAGTATGACGTACAAAGAAGTAAATAGATAGATAAACTAGAGCTACATTGGAGAAAAACTAGACAATTAAAAGTATAGATAAACAAAAGATTAACATGAAAAAACATAAAATTAACAGCTTCATTATGATGAAAAAAGATAAATAAAAGTATCTATATAAATAAAAGAGAATATGTAAAAATAAAAAATCTATATAACTAAGAAAAAAATGAATAGATAATAAAAATCATAATACTGTGATGGTTGATTATAAAAGAGAGGGGAGGATGCCCAGACAAGGTTTGAAATAAAATTAATTTTAGACAGTAGAGGCTAGATAGAGAAGTGTGAGGAGAGAGAAGAAAAATCAGAAAAATATATATATTCATAATAATTACAAATTTAAATAGAAGTGTCTACAAAACGGTGAATAAATAATATGTACACAATAAATATATACAAAGGGGTGTTAATAATAAAAATTAATAAAAAAAAGTACAAAATAATAAATAAATAAATTCAACTCGAGATCCCCCAAAATACCATCCAATTTAATGGAGGTAGAGGAGACTATGCCAGCCTCTGACGAGCAGTGGTGGCAGACCGAGAGAGATGAGAAGAGTTGAATATGGGTCGACATGAGGGGAGAAACAGCTCTCCTAAATAGTAGCTACATACTTTAATGTAACAGGTCTCTTGGCCAGCACCGCCTCAATCTTCAGGGAGGATTGTCGGAATGGGAATGTGGTGACAAAGTTATCGCAAAAGGATTTTCGTTCGTGAATTGATGAGATCATTAACAAAAGGAATTTTTAGGTTTGAAACAAAGAAGGGTGCGTCCTCAATTCTTAGTATTTTGGATTGGAAGGACTAGATACGCTTCATGATAGATGCCTTATTATGAGGTTTTGAATTTAAATATAAAATTTCACTTACATCGGCAGTTATTGGGATTTCTGAGTTGAACCACCTCCGATCCCCCCCCCCCCCCAAAAAAAAAAAAAATAACAGCAAAAATTCCCATTTACCTTGGACGTATATACTTATATTTTTGATAGTATTTTGCAGCCATCGGCGATCTATCAAGTACTTCATAGAAAGCATCCACTATCCTGAAGCGTTCATTGCGGTGGAGTGCGACTCCTGGAATGACTTCATCACCAGCTCTTGCAGCTACAATGCAGTTGAGTGTATGGGCGACAAAGCATCCAAAAAGTATACTTGCCACAGTTTTCTTTTCTTTTTTCTTTTTTTTTTATGTAATATCTCTACAATCTGTACAAAACTACAATAGCGATTTTATTATAAAAATACAAAAAGATTGGATATATATAATAATACAAATTCAGTAAAACTGAAAAACACGGCCAAGTACGAAACTTTTTTCATTTTTTTCTTAATATTATCAATTTCCTGAATGTATTTTATCGTTGCTGACTTTTTTTCGTTATCGTTATAATATTGGGTTATTTTTTATTATATATATATTTCTATCTTTTTCATTGCATATATAGATCACATGATATTTATTATAAACTAGCAGTAATACCCGGCGTTGCCCGGGGAACTTTGAATTTTCTCTCAATATCTCCTGTAAGTCTATTCAATCCTTCGACACCACATTCATGATGTTATAATTTTCGATTATTCATACGGAATAAGACTTATAGTCCTTCAACTATAGTAACGCTAGTAAGTTTTTAAGACCCCTAGGCACCACAGCTAGTATGCGCCTTTCAACGGCGGAAACCCCAGCTAGTGAATACTTGGCATCGCTGGGCACCACAGCTAGTAAGAAGTTAGGAACGCTGACGGCGGACCCCACATCTAGTACGTAGTTAGGAACGCTGGGCACCACAGCTAGTATGTGCCTTGCGACGGCGAACACCACATTTAGTACGTAGTTAGGAACGCTGGGCACCACGGCTAGTATGTTCCTTGCAACAGCGGACCCCACAGCAAATACATAGTTACTACTACATGTGAAATTCATGACAATCCGATTACCCTTTAATCAATCAGCATTTTTTTATGCTTTGCTCCCCCCCCCCCTGTTAAATTTTTGAAAATGTCACATAGTGTATTTTTCTATTTGGCCATCAAGAATACTACATAAAAAATTCCATGACAATCCGATCATCCGTAAATGATCTATCACTATCTTCAAATTTACGCCTACCCCACAACCCCCCTCCCGTTCAAAACTTTGGGACGCCACACACCTTTTTTTCCTTTTTGGCTTTTAAAAATACTACATGTGAAATTTCATGACAATTCGACCATTAGTTAATGAGTTAGCACTATTTATATACTTAGGCCCCCCTTACTACCCCCCCTCCCGATCAAAATTTTGGGACGCGACATAGCCTATTATTCAATCGGGCTCAAAAGAATGCTACTTGTGAAGTTTCATAAAAATCCGTCCAGCCGTATGGGCGTGATGCTGGAACAAACACACAAACCCACAAACCCAGTTTCAGCTTTATTAATATAGACTTGAACGTTCCGCTCAACATAGGGTACGTGACATCACCCAACACTCCTGCCAACTTCCTACTACCATCTCCAAAGCCCACTTATATTCCACATTTCTTCCTTGATAATGTTAGTAGAAACCAAACGGTAACTTATTTTATCATACATATGGAGTCTATCGAGCTCAGGATCGCCACTTAGAAATCTAGCCAAGGCACTTAGGTCAGATATTTTATTCGGGAAGATAAAAATAAATTTGAGCACGTCGTCCTTCGGATTAGACTTTAGGCTATGATCGAGGGCCTTTTTGTATGTCAGGTGCTCGATAATGAGTCCTATGTTATGTAACTAAACCTAGGTAGCTAAAATTTCACTTAGGTTCAAAAAACCTTGAGCACGTCGTCCTTCGGATAGGACTTTCCCGATATATCTAAATCTGTCTATCAGTTTTAACAAATATTAAATCTATAAACCGTTAAACAGCAGGAATATGAAGAATGGTATTTAGCCCGACGTTTTTCGAAAAACATTTTTATTTCAATTTTTGTGTAGGATTCAGATATCCCGGTTGTTCATCAGTTTTAACAAATATTAAAACTAAAAACCGTTTAAAAGCGAGAAATTTGAAGAATCGAGTTTACCGAGCTCAGGATCGCCATTTCGAAATCTAGCCAAGTCACTTAGGTCAGATGTTTTAATCGGGAAGATAAAAATAAATTTGAGCACGTCGTCCTTCGGTTTGGACTTTAAGCTATGATTGAGGGCCTTTTCGTATGTCGGTTACTCGATAATGAGTCGTATGTTACGTATCTAAACCTGGGTAGTTGAAATTTCATTTACGTTAAAAATAACTTGAGCACGTCGTCCTTCGGTTTGGACTCTAAGCTATGATCGAGGGCTTTTTCGTATGTCAGGTACTCGATAATGAGTCGTATGTTACGTATCTAAACCTGGGTAGCTGAAATTTCACTTAGGTTAAAAATAAATTTGAGCACGTCGTCCTTCGGATGGGACTTCCCCGATATATCTGAATCTGTATATCAGTTTTAACAAATATTAATACTAAAAACCGTTTAAAAGCGAGAAATTTGAAGAATGGAGTTTACCGAGCTCAGGATCGCCATTTAGAAATCTAGCCAAGTCACTTAGGTCAGATGTTTTAATCGGGTAGTTAAAAATAACTTTGAGCACGTCGTCCTTCGGATGGGACTTTCCCGATACATCTGAATCTTTCTTTGGTTGACCATCTTCGTTTCTGGATGCTGCCTATCTACCAACATAGCTGTATTAATTTGCAACAGCGGACACCACAGCTAGTACGAAGTTAGGAACCCTGGGCACCACATCTAGTATGTGCCTTGCAACAGCGGACCCCACAGCTAGTACGAAGTTCGGAACGCTGAGCACCACATCTAGTTCGTGCCTTGCAACAGCGGACCCCACAGGTAGTACGAAGTTCGGATCGCTGAGCACCACATCTAGTTTGTGCCTTGCAACAGCGGACCCCACAGCTAGTACGAAGTTCGGAACGCTGAGCACCACATCTAGTATGTGCCTTGCAACAGCGGACACCACAGCTAGTACGAAGTTAGGAACCCTGGGCACCACATCTAGTATGTGCCTTGCAACAGCGGACACCACAGCTAGTACGAAGTTAGGAACGCTGAGCACCACATCTAGTATGTGCCTTGCAACAGCGGACCCCACAGCTAGTACGAAGTTAGGAACGCTGAGCACCACATCTAGTATGTGCCTTGCAACAGCGGACACCACAGCTAGTACGAAGTTAGGAACCCTCGGCACCACATCTAGTTTGTGCCTTGCAACAGCGGACCCCACAGCTAGTATGAAGTTAGGAACGCTGAGCACCACATCTAGTTTGTGCCTTGCAACAGCGGACACCACAGCTAGTACGAAGTTAGGAACGCTGGGCAACACAGCTAGTAAGTGTTTTGTAACAGCGGACCCCACAGCTAGTACGAAGTTAGGAACCCTGGGCACCACATCTAGTATGTGCCTTGCAACAGCGGACACCACAGCTAGTACGAAGTTAGGAACGCTGGGCAACACAGCTAGTAAGTGCCTTGCAACAGCGGACCCCACAGCTAGTATGAAGTTAGGAACGCTGAGCACCACATCTAGTATGTGCCTTGCAACAGCGGACCCCACAGCTAGTACGAAGTTAGGAACGCTGAGCACCACATCTAGTTTGTGCCTTGCAACAGCGGACACCACAGCTAGTACGAAGTTAGGAACCCTGGGCACCACATCTAGTATGTGCCTTGCAACAGCGGACCCCACAGCTAGTACGAAGTTCGGAACGCTGGGCAACACAGCTAGTAAGTGTTTTGTAACAGCGGACCCCATAGATACTACATAGTTAGGAACGCTGGGCATCACAGCTAGTAAATGTCTTGCAACAGTGAACCCCACAGCGAATACATAGTTACTACTACTACATGTGAAATTCATGACAATCCGATTGCCCTTTAATCATTCAGCATTATTTTTATGCTTAGCCCCCCCCCCTCCAAATTTTTAAGATGTCACATAGTGTATATTTCTATTTGGCCATCAAGAATACTACATGTGAAATTCCATGACAATCCAATCATCCGTTAATGACCTATCACTATCTTCAAATTTAGGCCTACCCCCATAACCCTCCTCCCGTTCACAATTTTTTGATGTCAAACACCCTATTTTTCTATTTGGCCTTTATGAATACTACATGTGAAATTTCGTGACAATCCGATCATCCGTTAATGACTTATCACTATACTTATACTTAGGCCCCCATCAATCCATCCTCCCGTTCAAAATTTTGTGACTGTGAAATTCCATGACAATACAACCACCCGTTAATGAGCTACCACTATATTTATACTTAGCCCCCCCCCCCCCCTCAACCCCCCCTCCCATTTAAAATTTTGGGACGCCACACACAATATTTTTCAATTTGGCCTTTAAGAATACTACATGTGAAATTTCATGACAATCTGATCATCCGTTAAAGATCTATCACTATATTTATATTTAGGCCTACGCCCACAACCCCCTCTTCCATTTAAAATTTTGGGACGCCACACACAATATTTTTCATATTGGCCTTTAAGAATACTACATGTGAAATTTCGTGACAATCCGACCAACCGTTAATGAGGTAGGACTATTTATATACTTAGGCCCCCCTTACAACCCCCCCTACCGTTCAAAATTTTGGGACGCCACATAGCCTATTATTCAATCGGGCTCAAAAGAATGCTACATGTGAAGTTTCATGAAGATCCGTCCAGCCGTTTGGGCGTGATGCTGGAACAAACATACAAACAAACCCCGTTTCAGCTTTATTTATATAGATTTAAAAACAACAACACACTTTATTTGGACCAGAACATCTTGGTTTGCGTGCTTGACTTCTGAGCTCAAGGTCGTGGGTTCGTAGCCCGACCGAGGCCCTTAGTTTATTTTATCTGGGAGGTAAAATAAACTTAAGCACGCCGTCCTTCGGATGGGACGTTAAGCGATGGTCCCGAGCCTATACGATGTCAGGTACTCGTTAAAGACCCCTACTCTAGATGAATAAAAATTTAGAGTAGGCAAAATTTAGGACTCCCACAGTAGCGTCGGGCTCATGTCCACCAGAGTGACAAAAGAGCGCTCTGGTAGTAGGCGATATGACCTCGTAGTTAAAGCCCGGGCATGAGTCATAAAACCTAGCCTATCTTTATCTTTGCATATATAGATCACATGATATTTATTATACATTTAAAAACAACAACACACTTTATTTGGACCAGAACATCTTGGTTCTTCACACAAAGTATAAAATGGAAAATATATAATGAAATTAATTAATAATAATGTCTTGGTATAATCTTGGTTTGAGCCTTCTGTGGAGAGTAGGCTGGCCAAGATTGTAGTGGGCTGCTCCAGATATATTAGTATCCATATATTAACATTGATGACGTCATCCGGACGCCCCGACACTGAAAAAGGAAAAAGAAAAATAAGTTATTTTTTGTCAATTTTTTATTTTGTTCAGCTCTGAGTTCTCCAGACGGCTCTGTCGGAAAAAACATCACTTTGTTAATGAATAATATACTTTTTTCTATGCAAAAAGTGGCATTTGGTGTCACGAGAAAAGTAACACAGCAGTGTCTTTCGACATTTTTTTCGGACTTGGCCAGAGACACTCCGTATCTCCTGATATATATATACTGATAATGTCGATATGTTAATCACTATAGAAAAAAGCTTGTGGGCTTGTTAATGTCGCAAAATTTGATGACTTAAGTCTCGTATCTAGCGATGTATAATAAAAATGTTTATAGAAGGTAGATTATATAATATGTTGGACAGTTTTTTACAATATATAGTGGAAAAACTAATATAAAAAAGTTGTCGGTGAATCGTCGGTTATTTACTTCCCCAGCACGAATTATTCAATTGTGTTATTGCTCTCCCTCCAAAGCCAATCGATCGATTGGGCTAAAACTCAATATTTGACTTACATAGTGGCTTCTGAATCCACATACTAAATCTTGTGACAGTACATTCATTACATCGGCAGTTATTAGGGTATTCAGTCGAGTCTCTCTTTTCTGATCTCTGTTCCTATCGACCGATTTCGAGAAAAAATAATAGGTGTCGTCCTTAGAAGGCTTTAAATATACATATGAAATTTCATGTCAATACATCATTATAACGGCAGTTATTAGAATGTTTACGTTAAGAGCCACTCCTCTAACCGCCACTTTCTTTTGTCTCATTTCACTGAAAATGAATAAATGATGTTCTTAAAAGGTTCTGGATACATAAATAAAATGTCGTGTATCATATACACACAAATACTGCTTGGGGTCTACCATAACGTGTATCATATACACACAAATACTGCTTGGGGTCTACCATAACGTGTATCATATACACACAAATACTGCTTGGGGTCTACCATAACGGAACTAAAACAGGTAATGGAAGGGAACCTGCAGCAGAATCCTGTACTTTATTAAAGATACAGAGCTGTAGGGACCAACACATACAGGGCACACAATAGGCCTACTCTGGCCGCGATGACACAATCAGCCTTTGGAAAAAAAAATATATATATATACAGTCCGAAAGTTTTTTTTTTTTTTTTTTTTTTTTTTTTAATTAAAACGTCTGTTCGCTCGTTAAGCACAGTGATAGCCGGTCAAACTTTCTTGTGTTACAAAATACCGTCAGATTTCAATCGATAATAACTACGAGGCTAATAATGCGATAACAACGGTTGAGCATGTCTGTACGTGTTTGTTGTGCAGTGTTTGTTTTACCTGTGACGTTATCGGGCTAGTGTGGGCGCCGGCGGACGATTGTTGCGAATTAGCGTTGTGTAAAATTAGAAATTAGTGTAGCATGATAAGACGTTTAGATAGGACGTTGATTCGGGTGTCATTGTAAAGAGCTTGAGGAGCCCTACTAGGAATCAAAGTGAAACAATAAAAATATTCGCCGAAATATATGTAAAAATCGGTATTAAATTGAAAATTGCAAAAAAATTAAAGATGTCTCATATGAATCGTAAATATGCACGGAATTATAGAAAAAGCAAATAAGAGGAAAGCTCGCATCAAAAGGATTTTTAAAAACTTAAAAAGTATAGTGCCGAGCAAATGCAAGAACTACGACAGCATTGAAAAGAAAATGAAAAATTATTTTATCCCGACATTTTTACGGAAAATCTACGGCGTGGACCTTGACTACGCCTTAATGTTTTTTTTTTTGTTTTTTTTGGAATCTGGAGATTGGAAAACATGAAATCCTATTGAAAACTCGACATCTATTTTCTGACCAATTAAATAACTTCCCCTATAACAATAGCTGGTGAAATAAAAGTTATCTACGTTAATTTGTCTTTTTTTTGGTATAATATTTTTTTTTTTTCATAAATTTATTGTAAATGGCTCATTTTCTTCACTTTTTGCAATGTATTTTGTCTCTATTCCAAAAATAAATAGCTGATATATTTTGATATACATATAATTGTTTTACGCTAAATATTTATTTCAAATTCTGTTTTCTTTTTCAGAGCGAGAGGAATTTTTGCCCTGGCTACTAACTCCGAGCCTCCGTATGCAGTGGAGTAACTCTTTTGACGTATACTCAGTATTTAAATATTTGTGATGATTATTTATTAATAAAAGATGTTATGTATTTTTATATTAAAAAGGATTTAAAATGAAAAAATATTGTTTTACTGTACCTTAATAAATGTGATTTGGAATCGGCAGCGGATGCCAATGATATCATCTTGGCTTGCAACAAGTACACTAACAGTAGGGATCAACTGTGGAGAGCAATAACACAGACTGACTGCCCACTACCGGCTAACTTACAAACAATACTGTCACACAAAGAACACGACTTATACTTGGAATCATACAGCTACATTAAGACAAACAACATTACTCTGTGAACACACATACATACGTACAGACACAAACAAGAACACACACTACTGACTTATAAGACACACTGATGGACTTATAACATATTACTTAATAATGACCAATGTGCAAGTCCAATAAGGCCAAAAATATAAAAAAAAAAAAAAAAAAAAACTTAATAAAATGGGGACAGATTATTATTATCTATATTTAGATACATATATATATATATATGTCCCCGTTGTGCCCACTTCCCCGACCCCCCTTTGCTTCGTCTGATTTCGCTGAAATCAGGTGTCGTATTTATGGGGCTATGACTTTAAATATAAAATTTCATATCGATACATTCATTAATTCGGGAGTTATTTGTGTTAAGGTAAATGTCCCTGTTTTAGTTCTCAGCTCGGCCACCACGTTGCGCTCTAAATTTAATGAAAAGTATTAATGGTATTTTGGCTGAACAGCTTAACTTAAAAAAAAAAAAAAAGTTTTCCTTTATACTCGAAATTAATGTAGAATTGATATGACACTCAAGTTTTTTCGAAAAATTTTGAATTCCGAATAACATTTTTTTATCTATTTTTTTACATGTTATCTTTTTTTTATAAAAAAATTACATGTAGGGCGATGAAAGTAGACGGTTGAAAGAGTTCAAATCAGTTTTCAGAATCAAAATTGGATGAACAGATGAAACAGAAAAGGAAAAATACGAAATATGTGCAGGGGGTCCGTGCGAGGGGCGGATTGAACACATTTTCCAGGTATTTGAAGGTGGATGCTCCCCAGCCCCACTGCATTGTGTTCACTTGAAAACATCGAAATAATAAACATAAAAGAAGACAATGACAAGTCTACCTTCCACCTTTGTGAAGTTTTTATTTATTTATTTACATATTCACAACGACAACATTTGTCACTAGTGCTGTGACAACATTGTGATGATGTGCTGTGGCAAGTGTGTCGCTGTACTGCTGAGGTATACGTGACCGAAGAGTAGTCCTGGAGCAGGTCCCTCTGCCATGCCCGCTTTAGACGTCTGCCATGCCCGCTTTAGACGTCTTGGCGGATTTGTGGGGAGAGTGTTCGTGGATAATTGGAGGATAAGTGGATTGGCGTGATGTTGGAGTTTCTCATGAACATTTTGATATCGTGTCTTTATAACAGAAGGTACAAATGGGATGTTGAGGTCATTATGTAATGTGAGGTTGGAAACGTAAAATGGGGCATTGGCAATGTGGCGTAGTATGATGGATTGTAATGACTGAAGGCGTTGTATGTTTGATTTTTTGGCTGATCCCCATATCTCGATTCCGTAAGTCCAGATGGGTTTTAGTATAGTGTTGTAAATGTGAAGTTTGTTTTCAAGCGATAATGTCGATCGTCGTCCGATGATTGATTTCAGCCGTCCAAATCGTCTTTTGAGGTCTGTGCGTTTCAGTCTGATATGAGTTGTCCAAGTTAAACGTCTGTCTAAATGAAGTCCTAGATATCGGACAGTGTCTGATGCAGGAATGGGCTGGTTGTTAATGTATACTGGTGGACAAGTGTTGTGTCTGAGGGTAAATGTGGTTTGCAGAGATTTGTCTCTATTAATTTTTAGTCTCCATTTGTTGGCCTGTTAGCTGGTGTAAATTTTCCTGTAAGTGTGAGCTTGCTTGTGTTGGGTCTGAGTGTGTTGAGAGAATGGCTGTGTCGTCTGCGTATGTAGCGAGTAGTGTGTTGTCGTGTTGTGGAATGTGTGCTGTGTAGATAGAGAAGAGTAGGGGACTGAGTTAAAACCCAACGTTCAAAAATCGAACTTTTTTTTTTTTTTCGATAGGACATCGTTTGTACCAAAGAAATTATCGTGTGTACTTCAACCATAAAAAATATATGGCTATAAATACCGTTTAATTGAAGAGAAAACTGATCTAATTGGCTTAATATGCATCTAAAATGGCAACAAGGCGCTTAAAGACAGGCAAAAAATAAGGTTTATGATAAAAAATTAGAAATCTGCTAAAACCGGAAGTGGGATAAAAAAAATGTCAAAAACGGCCAATGCTCGCAAAAACTCGTGGTTTACAAACGCCGTTTTCGCCTACAGCAAATTAAATATAAACCATTACTTGTCTTTTTTCTAGATATAATATCATTGGAAACGAATACAATATTATTACGTATGTTCATAAGACATACGAAATCTATGTGCCAACAAAATTTTTGCCAATTCAGAATATTTTTTTTTCTTATATGGACTTATTAATGACCTATTTTCATATTCTAATAAATCATATATATAAAGCTGAAAATGTCTGTGCGTTGTACCGCTATAACTCACGAACGGCTTCATGCATTTGATTATTTTTTTTTTATTTTGTTCGTCATCGTCTGTGGAAGGTTATAGGCGTATTAGTACCTCAATATCTGGTCCATCCCAGCATCCACCCACGCAATCTTTGTAACTCAAAAACCACTGCAATGATTAATGAGAAATCTTTTTGAATAAATTAGTTTTAGCTCCAAAGCTAGCGTTACTACAGTTGAAGGACTATAAGCCTTATTCCGTATGAATAATTGAAAATATAACATCATGAATGTACTGTCGAGGAACTGAATAGCCTTATAGGAGATATTGGGAGAAAAGTCAAAGTTCCCCGGGCAACGCCTGGTATTACTGCTAGTTTATAATATTTGAGGGACTTGAAGAGTATGCTTAGTATTCAAGTTTCAAAGAAACGAAATAAGTTTTACAGAAGAATTGGCAACATTGAACATGAAAAGAACTCCTTTCACTTCCCGACCCCTGGATCATGTTAAATCTGGGTGTGGGCTCAAAATCGGTGATCAAAGAATTCACTCTCAAAAAAAAAAGGAAGTATCTACCTAATAAAGATCTCATCGATTTAGAGAAAGGTCAAAAACTAACGTCCTGAACTGGGTGTAGCCCCAAATTCAAACATAGAAGGACCGGGAAAGAGCCGAAACCGATAGCAAAGGTCCACCAATTAAGAGATTGAAAATGTTTATAGAGAGAGCGGAAACATACGTATGAGGCAGGGTGAAGGCAAGGACCGCCAATAAAGTAAAAAGAAGGAATGGTTCACCAAGTAAATAGAACGAAGGTTTAGACAGAGCAGGAACTTGGATGTGAGTTTGGGGTAGCCTCAAATTCAGGGCCTAGTTCGCCTATTTGATTGTTAAAAATATCAAGGGTGCCGACAGCTCAGTGATATGCTTGCTTCTTTACTGAACTCAAGATCGCGGGTTCAAAATCCTGCCGTAGCCCTTAGTTCTTTTTATAAGTAAGTACTTCAGTTAGGACATGTCGACATGAGAGAGCCGGGCTCATGTCCACCAGAGGAAAAAAGAGTGCTCTGGTAGTAGGCGATATAACCTTGTAGTTAAAGCCCGGGCATGCGTCATAATAACTAACTAAATGAAAAGTGAATTTTATAAGTTTAATGTTCATTTGGTGATGTAAATAATTGATAAAAGTTATTTGATAAATGAAGCCCTTTTATAATATATAAAAACAGTTCAGTTAAATTGAAATGAAAATATAACAGTATAATAGTTATATTTATTTAAATAGGTAGTTAATATGACAATATGATTTTTTTTTTAAATTCAAAAAAGCATTATTCAAAAAAGGCTTATTTTTTAAAAACCAGCTGATCACTTCGATAAATTCAAATTATCACAGCACAGCAACAATTATCGATTAATACTATTTAACTATTAAACATATGTTATATATTGTTTCTTTAACAACTATATTAAATTTTTCATTCAATAAGTGTAGTGTTACATTCTTATATGTATATTTTCTTCTTCTGATCTGTGTTTTAATGAAAGCCTGGATATTTACTCTGGTTATTATATTTAGAAAAGTGATTTTATATAATATAATATATGCCAGATATATAAAACCTATTGAAGAAAGGTGTTTTTATATTTATTTGTAAAAATTCGCAAGAAAAGAATAAATAAATAGAGGAGTAAAGTTAACCATAACGCTGTAAGTAGATTATAGACGCCTTTCTCAATGTAAAATATTATATAAACAGATTTTTTAGGTTAGAATGCCCACATTTTCTTTGTATTGTTTTCAAAACCATTTAAAAAAATATATATCAGCGTTACTTACTTAATGTTTTAGCATGTAGAGGAATTGGAAAAGTTAAGAAAACCACCATTTTAAAAGTGGTGGCAAATAGTAGAGAATTGTTAATATTTGACCTTAGATTAGACTTCTCGGGCTAGGTATAGGGGAAGTTATATCATCGACCTCCTGAATCCAAAAATGAAAAACAAATTTCTGTCTTTGTGTGTGTTGGTGAACACGATTAATGCCGACAGAATAAATGTATCGATATAAAATTTAGTATGAGGATTTAGGGCTCTCTATGTCTGTTGAATATTGAGAGGAGAAGCGAAAAATTAATTGATTATTTCCTTCTGGGGAAGTACATTGCAGGTAATTCACCGACGACCTTTTTTAAATTAGGAGAGTTGGATGAAAATAAAAATAAAAACTAGGAAACTTAACCCTAATTCAATAATTGCCATGTTTAATTTGTGTATAATTGTTGTCTAACTTCGTGTAAGAATGATAAGTTCATGTCATGATGTAATGTTATGTTTGATACGTAGTATGGGCATTGTGTGACTGTTCGGAGGATTTTATTTAGATAGTTATTATGACTCATGCCCGGGCTTTAACTACGAGGTCATATCGCCTACTACCAGAGCGCTCTTTGTGGACATGAGCCAAACTTAAAACTTTTACTTTAATAAAAAAAAAAATGTTAAAAAAATAAGTTTATCGAAATTTTTATATATGTTGCAGTCAAAGTGTGACTTCCAGCTAGTGTATACACAAACTAGTCAATGTATACATTAACTAGCCGTTTTAGTGGAAGTATCAATTGATTATAAAAATGAACACTATTGCTAGACAATGTATACATTTTCTAGTGTTCCTTAGTGAAAGTATAAATAAATGAGAAAAAAAGGTTTTTGTAAAAAAAATCATTCGAGTACATAAATTCCTAAAACAAACATAAATCGAAATATTACAAAATTTGGGGGCGTATTTGCCGGCGTTCCGCCGGCGGGACGATATATCTGCCCCTCCCGTCGTTCCTATATTTGAAGTAGTACAGTTTCTAGCTTTAACATATACTCTACCCGGGTAAAGCCCGAAACGTGAACTATTTCAATTATACGCCAAATGTACACTTTTACTAGTAAAAGTGTACATTATTAATGCTAGCTATTTATACTTTCACTAAGGCATAGACGTAAGTGTATACATCCACTAGTGAAAGTATGCATATTTTAGTTTATGTACACTTCGACTAGAGAATTCAGCAAATGTATACATTGACTAGTTTGTGTATACATTGGCTGAATTCATACTTTGACTGCAACATATACATTTTAAAAAAAAGTTGAGTTATTTTCCAACCCATATTAATCAACTTTGATCTGAAACAGATTGTTTTCCTAGAAATATTTGAGTATTTTGAATGAACGCTTGCCTCTTGTGAACACAAAACCAATCCAATTCCTAGTATAGAGAGCTAAAGCAGAAAGATATGTCTATTAGGTTAGGTTTTATGACTCATGCCCGGGCTTTAACAACGAGGTCATATCGCCTACTACCAGAGCGCTCTTTTGTCACTATAGTGGACATGAGCCCGACTCTACTGTGGGAGTCCTAAATTTTGCTTACTCTAAATTTTTATTCACCTAGGCAGGGGTCTTTAACGAGAACCTGACATCATAGAGGCTCGGGACCATCGCTTAACGTCCCATCCGAAGGACGACGTGCTTAAGTTTATTTCACCTTCCAGATAAAATAAACTAAGGGCCTTGGTCGGGTTTCGAACCCACGATCTTGAGCTCAGAAAGCAAGCACGCATACAACTGAGCTACCGGCGTCCTCTATCACTAGCTGAACGCCATAAGTCAGATAATGTAGACAGTCATTTTGTGGTTGAGGTGAAGTTGAGATCGCTTGTCTGATAGTCTTTTGAGCAGTCCAAATCGCTGTTTCACGTTCTGTCTAGTCTGAGTAGCAACTATTCCAAGTCAATCGCCTGTCAAGATAAAGTCTTAAGTACATTGACAGACGACTGACTTGCAATAAATTGTTAATTATTTAGCAATTGAATACATAGTACTGTCGACAAATTGAATAATTACAACAATGTAAGCAATATATCAATTCATATCACTTATTTTGTTGTCAGTATTGAAAGTTTGTTTATTTTACAATATAATACACAGATTATTATTATTATTCAAATGCTAAATATTAAAAATAATAAGGGGAATTTTTTTAATGGAACAAAACATTATTATCTATGATTCATTTCATTATAATACATTTTTACTTTATTTTTTTGACAACACATTTACAAACATGCATGGACCCGAGAGATCGACTTTCTGAATCTGAAGAAGAAAAAAACAACATATTTTACCATTTAAAAAATTAGGACTTAACCTGGTGTATGGAAAAATGTTTTCATAATATTTTCGGAATCCTCCGAACAAGTGTACTTGATTAAAAACAATATGTGTGAGTGACGCGGTGCTCAGGAGAATTGATGTGTAAACAATCTGCTTCAGTTTCAAAAATTTGCCTTTATAATGTTACAATAAGAAAATTAGTATCAGGAATTAAACTTTCAAATTTATTGTTCTTCAATTTCTTTTATACATGAAATTATAAGTGATAGCTAAAATAATTGAGTATATTTGTTTACAGTTATACTGCTATATTATTTTCTTTTAGCGCAAATTTTATTTATTGTGACAAATTTAAGCTATGAAGCATCTTAACCTAAAAGTTTTCTGCTGAAAGGTCATTTTATAGTTCGTAATATTGATATTTTAGTTAGATTTACTACAATGGTAAATATGATCCATAATGTTATAAAATACAATGTTATATTTAATTATATTTTTTAGAGTTGTTTTATTGTTATTGGTTTTATTATATATTTACCTTTAAATTTATTCATATGTGACGAAATATGAATAGGTATAACACGATTATTTTATTTTATTTATTATTATTTTTTTTGGCTTTATGTACGGTGCATATTAGCCATGTCAATGTGTTATATATAATTATTTAAGACATCCATGGCCCCGGGAGGGAGTTCTATCTACGAAATAAAACTCACTCCCGGACGGGATTCGAACCCGCAAACCATGCGACCAAAGCCCTACGCTCTAGCCCGCATGGCCACCATGGCCCCCTAACACGATAATGCAGTCGAAATATAATACACACTTTCTTATTGCATGAACGTAGAAATGCTCGATCACCAGTTGTGTGTGTGCGCTGCGCGCGCAACCATCCGGTACACACACACACATGTACATCAACGAGACTTACACTCTGGCGGTCTGCCATAGCCCCTGCAAAGAGCTAAGACTTTTTTACACATCAAAATATAAAATATAAACATTTTTTTATTTGCATATTTTGGGAGAAATTTGTCCGCCTTTTCTATATACTTCAATATGTAGTGTTTTGTATTTAACATATGGCATTTAATGTATTGTATTAAACATATGTTTTATGAATAAACGACAGTTGGTTGCTAACTCTACATGGTGTCAGGTGTAATTTAATATGTAGTTCGTTTTAATTGTACATTTTTTTTAAAGTATACAAAAATATATTACGAAAATGGTTGGAGGGAACAAAGATGACTTGGTACAGACTTCGGCACCGTCGTATCAGGTAACACCACCCGAATTATTTAACTTTCAATCTCCTTCTGAATGGCCTCGTTGGATTAGAAGATTTGAACGATTTAGAGTCGCTTCCGAATTAGACAAGAAAAATGAGAAGAGTCAAGTGAGTATGTTACTTTATTGTCTGGGGGATGAAGGAGAGGATCTTTTGGATTGGGAGAGGAGGAGATGGCTTCTTATGAGATCGTTAAAGAAAGGTTTGAGATGTATTTGGGTTTCAAAAGAAATATTGTGTATGAGAGGTCAAAGTTCTTGAAAAGACGTCAGCTAGCAGGAGAACCAGTTGACGCTTTCATCAATGATCTGCACAAATTAGCGCAGTCCTGTGAGTTGGGGAGCTTGAAGGAGGAACTAATCCGGGATCTTATAGTGATCGGGGTGGCGGATGACGCCCTTTCTGAGCGGCTCCAGATGGACGAGTCGCTCACATTGCATTCGGCTATCCTAAAGGTCCGCCAGGCTGAGAACGTGAAGCAGCAGCAGTCTGTTGTCAGAGAACATCGGTCTGGAATAAAAATTGATTTTTTGAAATATAAGCAAATGCGTGGGTCAGGTCCCGTTGTTAAGTGCGGCAAATGTGGGTTTTCGGATGGGCACAAGGTGACCGAATGTCCAGCTAACAGAGCTGAATGTTTCAAATGTGGTCTGATGGGGCACTATAGTAGATGTTGCCACAAGAAAGGCTCTCCTAGGAAAAAGGGCTTAGTTAATCAGCTGGAGACTCAGGAAGGTCCCAAAAGTGGAGTTACCGGATACTTAGGACAAGTTAACATTTCGGAAGTCGAATCTGTTACTGCTTGGAAAGTAAAGGTTAATGTTGCGGGTAGAGAAGTCTTGTTCAAGATGGATTCAGGCGCAGATGCGACAGTGATCGGAAGCCAGCTGTGCAAAGATTTGGGACTTAAGGTCAAGAGTACCAATAAGATTTTCTTTGGACCAGGAAAAACAAAATTGAACATGTTAGGCGTAGTGAGAATTCCGATTTCTTTCAAGAATGTTACAATTCTCGAAGATGTCTATATTTTTAAAGAACAACGAATGCCTCTCCTGAGTAGGCAAGCTATAGAGAAACTAGGACTTGTTAATTTGAACATTACCTCTATTATGACTGATAAGCACAGGTACAACAGATCGGAACCTCTGCTGCCTTCAAGCCTACCTGACCAGCCTTGGAAGGTGGTTGGCGTGGACCGGTGCAAGTGTAATGAAAAGTGGTTACGAAATAAGAATCATTTCGAAAAAAGAAAAGGAACTCGAGTTTTGCCAACTCTGCTGTCAAAGGCCCCTGTTTGGATTCCCGATTTAGAAAGATCAGAGGAGATTCGTGTGAGAACAATGCACCCTCGGTCATATGTGGTCACGTCAGCTGGAAGACACCTTATTCCTATGGGAGATGGAGCGAAAAGAACAGGGTATGTAAGGTGAAGGAGTTAAGAGGACAGAACCATGGGAGGAAGAGGCCAGTGAAGTGCTGTGAATGCTAAGACGTTTGTGAAAGAGAAGAGAGGATGTAGTGTTTTGTGTTTAACATATGGCATTTAATGTATTGTATTAAACATATGTTTTATGAATAAACGACAGTTGGTTGCTAACTCTACACAATATATGATTTTTTTTTTTTTTTTCAGGTTTTACTTCCCATAATTGATACGCTGGAGAAATGATTTTAATTGGATACATAGTGGGATACATCTGGGACAGTGCAGACTTGAAGAAATATTCATTTTCACAAGATGACATAATTATATTATTTTTTCCTTTTCTTATATTTAATGTAGCCAGTAGACTGAACCATGAAGCTCTTCTGTACGGACTTCGGAAGGTAGGTAGGAAGCCCGGGCTTTTTGGGAGGGAATACTCATCCCTCTGTTGCTATTTTATTTATAGTTAGTTATTGTGATTCATGCCCGGGCTTTAACTTCGAGGTCATATCGCCTACTACCAGAGCGCTTTTTCGTCACTCTGGTGGACATGAGCTCAACTTTACTACGGGAGTCCTAAATTTTGCCTACTCAGATTTACTACGGTATTAGGGTCTCTTAACGAGTATCAGATATCGTACAGGATCGGGACAATCGCTTAACGTCACATCCGAGGGACAGCGTGCTCAACGTTCTACATCAAAAACCTAAATGTCTCGGCCGGAGTTTCGAATCCGCGGTCATGAGCTCAGTAAGCGACCACGTATAGCACTAAGCTACCATTCACTATTATCACATGACCCAAAAACTAAGGAATAACTGAGAATTACCTCGAAATACAGTCATGAAATAAAAATAAAAATAGAGGATGTCGGTAGAATGCTAGCCTAGTTAGCTCAAGATCGCGGGTTCGAAACCCAAACTCATGTTCACCAGAGCGACAAAAGAGCGGTCTGATAGTAGGCGATATGATATGGCCTCTTAATTAATGTTAATCATCCCTTATTTTATTATGAATATATTTCAAGAGATTGCACCACTAGTAGCAGCAAAAATATTAAAGGTATTCTGGCTAAACGGCTCAACGTTTTTAAAATATTTGTTTTCCTTTACACTCAATAAAAAGTAGAACTGATATGACACTCCTTTTTTTTTTAATTGTAAATTCCAAATTTTAGAATTTTTATGTATTTTCTTTAATTGTTTATATGTTATCTTTTTCATTTTTTTTTTATTTACAGGTAGGGCGCCGAAAGTAGACAGTTCAATAAGTTCAAATAATTTTTCAGATTCAAAATCGGATGAATAGATGAAACGGAAACAGAAAAATACGAAATGAATGGTGGTTGTTGGTTTTTGTTTTGATTCGAACGCAACACAACCCCTTTCCTCTAGCGGCTTTGTTTACATCCGTAGGTCCGCCCCGTTTTATGTTGATACTAATTAATTATTTTGTCTTCGAACTTGCATTTTACACTTTGAAATATACATCCGGGATTGCGTTGACCTTGAAAAAGAGACTCAAGGCCATGGGTGTAGCCAGGATTTTTAGCAGGGGGGGGGGGGGGGGGGGATTTATGCTACAAGGGTGGGGTGTATAGACTCACGGGGGCACAGCTCGCAGTTCCCATGGTTATCGTTGCAGACTTTTTTTAAATTAATTTGGGAGACTCCGACCCGTGAGGTAACCACTGACTGTAATACTTAAGCTGACTACATGAGGAGCAAAAATGCAAAGAGCAGCAGCAGCAAATGCACGCTGTGGTTTCTGTGCTTTTAGAATTAAATGACTCACATCCAATAGCGTGCATTTGCTGTTGCTGCACTTTGCATTTTTACTGTGCATGTAAAATCAGCTTTAAGAGTATAAAGTATAACATAAATGACGATTTTGAGCGAGAAAATGAAATTATCGAATTCATATACATATATTTGAATAAATGTAATATGTGTAATGTTTTGTACATGTAACAGCTGATTGCTGATTTAGGAATCAGACGCACGGGAAATATGAAGATCCTATTGGTGAATAAAACAAACTTATTTTTGAAATATTGTCTATTCCACTAAAGAGATATATATATATATATATATATATATATATATATATATATATATGTAAAGATATATATATATATATATATATATGTAAAGATATATATATATCTTTAGTGGAATAGACAATATTTCAAAAATAAGTTTGTTTTATTCATTTATTACAAGTTTCCACAATATGTCCGCGTTCCTCAACTTAGAAGATCCTATTAGTTACTTGCAAGCAATCCATAATTAATAAAAACAATTTTTTTAGTTTATTTAATTTTTATCTTGGTTGTTTGCTCTGGCCAGGGGGGGGGCGCCTGCCCCCTCCCCCCCCCCCCCCCCCCGGCTACACCCATGCTCAAGGCTAATCTGCAAATGCCAGGAAGTTCGAAGAGCTTAAGTCAAGACTGCCTTGAACTTTGGAATTGTGGGTAAGAGGCGTTACTACTGTGATTTAATTACCGAAAAAAAACGTAGAAAGGTAGACTTGTGAGGGTCCTCTTTTATGTTTATTATTTCGCAGTTTTGAAGTGAACACAATGCAGTTTGGGGGGGGGGGAGCATCGACCTTGAAATACCGGGAATATTGTGTTCAATCCGCCCCGCGCCCGGACCCCCAGCACATATTTCGTATTTTTCTGTTTCCGTTTCATCTGTTCATCCAATTTTGATTCTGAAGACTTTAAACTCTTTGAACCGTCTATTTCATCGCCCTATCTGTAATTTTTTAAAAAAAGAAAAAAGATAACATGTAAAAAAATGTTATTCGGAATTTAAAATTTTTCAAAAAAAAAAACGGTGTGTCATATAAATTTTAAATTAATTTCGAGTACAAAGGAAAAAAAAATTAAAAAAGTTAACCTGTTTAGCCAAAATCCTTTAATACTTTTCATACACCACCATAACAGCAGACATAATGACAGATATATTGTCAGACAATTCAGGCTAACAGCACGAGTAGCTTTGATTTTATTTCTTATAAATTATTTAACAAGTTACCATGTTCGGTGCGCCACCTGCCTCTCGTTCCAAATGTTTTTTTTTTTTAACTTCCTGTTAGCACTTTAAAATGAAATACATACAAAAAAAAACGAATTTTTATATAGCGTTATAAAAATAAAAGCAGTAAAATTTTGGATGTGAGTTTTGAAAGCAATGTTTGGATAATGTGAGTTATGATTCCCACCACATAGGATTATGTTAGTTTTGTTACCAACTTTCTCAAACATGTATAAATAAATCAAAACCATTCAACATTTTCAAATGCAATGTAAAATTGTTATATTTATTACTTTTTTTTTTTTTTTTCTGTCTTTTATCAATAAAGATGCAACTGTTGCTAGGGTACAACAACCAGCATCTATGTTGGTAGGTATGGATACGTTGGCGTGAATGGCATGTGAGAGGAAGGCCACCCAGTGGTAGGTCCTCGGGACGAAAATTTATATTAATTATAAGGACAAGGGAAAAAAAAAAAAAAATGAAATAAAAAAAAAATAATTAAAAAAATAAATAAATAAAAAGGAATTGAAAGACAACTTTGATGGATGGAAATAAAGTAGTAAAGGAAAATAATGTAAAAAAAATAAAATATTAAGAAGGAATAGGAATTAAGGTGGCAGTAAGTCGCGGTTCCACCTCCTCTTCAACCTTCGTGGGGGGTTTTGTGGTAAGTGTTGTGAAGATAAAGTACGTATTTCTGGATTTGTATGTGTGTAAAGTTTTCTAAAAAACCGTATGTAAGTAGTTTGTATTGTGTCGGGTACTGTGTGTATCATAAGATCGTTATGAAGTGTTCTGTTGTTTATGTATGGGGGGCATTGTGTTATCAGTCTGAGGGTTTTTGACTGAAATGCCTGAATTCGTTGGAATGTTGGATGTTTTTGCTGAACCGTATATCTGTGATCCGTATGTCCATAATGGTCTAAGTAAGTAAGTACAGTTCCGTTTTTGTGTCATGTCTAATTTTGATCGTCTATTTAGAAGTCCATAGAGTATTTTGAGTCGACGATTCAGCGTGTTTCGTGTGAGACGTGTGTGAGGATTCCATGTCAGTCTTCGATCCAGTGTCAGTCCTAGGTATCGTACAGTATTAGTTTGAGGGAGGGGCTTGTCGTAGATGAAAACGGGGGGGGGGCATGTTTCTCGTCGAAGTGTAATTATTACAACTTAAAATAATTTTTAAAAAATGAAAAATTATTAAAATTGACACATAATTATAATTTTACATAGAGCATAGGTAATAATAACATTTTATTTAAAATAAAAACTGCAAAAAAATACAGCACTAAATAAAAAAATAAAGGATAACCTCTTTGAGGAGGTTATGCTTGCAAATACTGCTTTCTGATTGGTTAAAAGACGCTTAGTGTCAGAACTAACCTTATCCTAGTGGATTCCAACCCTCAACTTCTAGGCACATTAAACCTAGGATATGGTAACTTTTGATCCTAACCAACGCCATATTTGAATGCAGCAAATTGCAAAAAATAACCACTGCCACCTCAATTTTGTTAATTTTGGATATTGTGAGTTTTGATTCTAGAGGACTCAGTTAATGCCCGGACATGAGTCACAATAACTAACTACTGTAGATAATTAACAATAAATGGAGAAAAAAAAATAGTTGATTCAGTTCTTGTCGTATTTTTACTAATTGCAGTTGTACCTCTGTTTCTGTTGCAGATATTCATCTTCTCAGTGGTCGGATTCATCCTGAATGTGAACCTCCTTGTGCTTCTCCTTTATCAGGTGGTTGGATGGCGCAAAAAGTGGTCTCTCCCGGTCACCTTCAACATGTGTATTGCTCTGAGTGCCCTTCGATTTGAAATACCAATAACACTATTCGATAAAACACTAGGTAATAATAATTAACAAATATAAATAAAATTGCATATTTTTTACTTCCTCAGCTATACGAAGTATAGGGGAAGTTATGTAATCGGTCAGATATTCGATGTGGAGTTTTCTATCCTCATGATTCCAAAAATGAAAAAAAATAAAGTAGTCGATGAATCACTTTCTTTTGAGGTTTCATCGATACATTCTTTATATCTGTTATCGGGGTTTTTGAGTTGAGCCCTCTCTGATCCAATTTTTTCTTCTGCAGAAGCAGCTGAAAATTAATAAGTGTTGACTAATAAGTGAAAATAAGTGCTGTATTAAAGTTTTTTCATAAAATATGAAGATTGGCTGCCACATCGTCTACCATATTCTATATTTCTACTTCGGCTATTTTAGTTAGAACCAACCAGAAAATATGGTTGACTATCAAGGTATCTGGTTGAAGCTTATTACCGACATTGCTATATGGTTTTTTCAGAAAATATAAAGATTTCCTACCACACGGTCCAACTATATTCTATATATTTCTACCTTGGCTAATTTCGTTAGAACCAAAACAAATTTTCATTTTTTCTTATGGTAGCCTATTATCGTAGATGGTTGAAGCCACTCTACTGACTATATTTATGTGTTTTTATAGGCTAAAGAGGCTGCAACCAATGTAAGTTTCTGCACTCCTTCTAAACCATCCAATGTTTATTTTCTGCAACATAATCTCAGTTTGGCTCATTTGTGGGTCCTTGAGTCCTCGAGTCACACATAAGTTTCCACTCCTCCTCTAAACCTAGATATTTCTTGTCATATATATTGTCCATATTCTTGTTCCAGGGCCTGTGATGGCGTTTCAACAAATGCTTCAATGCGAACAGCTGACATACACGTTTTCTGCATTACTCTTATACCTTGCAGCTATGCATTATTTTATAGAAGACTCATTGATAGAAGGTTTGGAAAATATTAATTTGTTTTGTTAGTATAACTATATTATAACGCAGCGTTTTAGTTGATTTCAATATGCCAACTAACGCGGCCTCATCCTGTCGGTAAGACCTACCGGAGACAATCACAATAGAGGGCGCCGGTAGCTCAGTAGTATGTGTGCTTGCTTACTGAGCTGAGGGGTGGGTTAGAAACAGGGTCGAGGCACTTAGCTTATTTATTACTGTCCTTCGGATGGGGAGTTAAGTGATGGTTTTGAGCTTGTACGATGTCAGATACTCGTTACAGACCCCTACCCTATACTAGGTGGATAAAACTAGGCAATAGGACTCCCACAGATGAGAAGAGATAATAGATACCTAATTCCATCTTCTTTATTTGTACATTCACAAAAATAAATATATAAATTTTAATAAAGAATATAATGTAATAAATAAATGCATTTCAGAAACAGTTTTTCTCAAACTGATGCTGTACCAGCTGGGAGGCCTGGTTTTTGGAGTGATTATAGGCATCGTCTTTCAGAAAATGTTTGAAAAATCATTTAAAAATATGAGAACGGCACGCCTACTAATTATCAGTTTATCTACTCTCAGTTTTTATTTCAGTTATTCGATTTTTGGTAAGAAAAATAAATATTAAATAAAATACTACAACTAACAATATTATTATAACAAAAATTATAGAGGGCGCCGTAGCTCAGTGGTATGCGTGCTTGCCTTCTGAGCTGAAGATCGTGAGTTCGAAACCCGGCCGAGGCCCTTAGTTTATTTTATCTGGGAGGTAAAATAGCACGCCGTCCTTTGGAAGGGACGTTAAGCGATGGTCCCGAGCCTGTAAGATGTCAGGTACTCGTTAAAGACCCCTACCCTAGGTGAATAAAAATTTAGGGTAGGCAAAATTTAGGACTCCCACAGTAGAGTCGGGCTCATATCCACCAGAGTGACGAAAGAGCGCTCCGGTAGTAGGCGATATGACCTCTTAGTTAAAGCCCGGGCATGAGTTATAATAACTAACTATATATATATATTGTGAGAAAATTGAGTTCGATATTAACAGTCCGCTAACTAGGCCTCATACTCGAGAAACGAATAACTTAGATTCCTCACATGAGACTGAAAAGACAAGAAATGAACAGTCTTATAAACTGTTACTGAGACTACTAGACAAAAGATCCAAATTAACTTTGAAAACAAAACGGTCTTCAACTCTGGGGTTCTACCAAGGCTTCCAATCTCCATCGCCTCCAATCCTTTCAATCCAAAATCCTTCGAAAATAGTCAATGCTCCTTTCTACGTCTCCAACGAAACTGGAACACACTTACCTCTTGTCACTGAAGTCGCTAAATCCATGCATAGAAAATTATTATCCTCTCTTATTTCCCACAGTAATCCTCTAGTCCGTGCTTTCTTTCTGCAACTTTTCCAACGACGGCATAAGCGGTCAATGGCCTAGACCCCTTCTTAGCAGCACCAGTGACAGTGATTTGTTACAAATGAGAATAACTCAATGACTAGGGAGTATCACCACTGGGTGATTTTATAGTATCACCGCTGGTTGAATGTATTTTTTATACAGTTGTAAATATCTATTTGTAAAATAAAAGAAATATTAATATGGCGACTGTGGGGAGGCAAAAACCTGAATCAAATCACACTTTCCTCTGTAGTATTTAATATTGTTATTTTGTTTTAGGAGCAGGAGCAGTTTTGACAACTACTGCTCTTGGTATATATTATGGCATTAACCAAATTAAGTCCGTAAAAGGATTTGAAGCCAAAATGTTCATTTTTTGGGATGAAATATATTATGGTGTGACTATATTTGCATTTCTTCTCGCTGGATTCCTTCTAAGAGAGAAAGCGCTTCTCCTAAAATTTTCTGATTTTATTATTGCTTTTATTATTTATATGCTTATGTTCATGATCAGGTAAGAAATATATGTATAACATATAATAAATAAGAAAAAAAAAATTACGTGACGACATTTAGTACCTACTATGGTAGAAATGTGTAAACATTGTGTGTATTCTCAGTAGAAACATTTTTAATGTATCAATATTTTAATTATTCAATTCATTTACTTGGAGGGCTTAGGTATGAGTTTTGTCCTGAAAGTGTCTGCAGGCTGTACCTTAGAAAAGGACGACCTCATACACTTCTTGTTCTATAGTCACTCTTTGTGTATCCCCAGGCAAACATTTCTCCACAATTATCTCACTAATAGACCAGAATATTACTCAGAAACATTTGTGCATATTTTAAATAATTTAGAAGTTAGAAAAATTAACAATTTATTTTTATTTTTTACTGTTGCTTTGAAAATAAAGAATAATTTAATTTAATTTGTTGCATGTAAGATGGATATATATTTTTTTTTTTAAATTAATTTATTCCTGTTCATTTCATGTCTTATATAATTTTTGAATTTTTTTTATTTTATCCTTTTATTATTTATTTTGTAAAAAAAAAAAAAAAAAAAACACTCATGCCATAGAGGTTGTAATCTTTTATGCAATAAAAGTTTATCTATCTATCTATTCAATACATTTTTTTTTTTTTTCGGTAAATTTGTGACAAAATGTTTATGACAACGTAAGATTTAGAGGGCGCCGGTAGCTCAGTGGTATGGGTGCTTACTTACTAAGCTAGAGATCACGGGTTTGTAAACAGGCCGGAGCCCTTAGATATTTTATCTGGCGGGCATCGGCCCCATGCCCTAGATGAATAAACGTTTAGGGTAGACAACATTTAGGACTCCGATAGTAGAGTCATGTCCACCAGATTGACGAAAGAGCGCTCTGATTGTAGGCTCGTAGTTAGAAGACCGGATGTGAGTCTTAAGAACTATTTTAACTACGAGCTCATATCGCCTACTACCAGAGCGCTCTGTTGTCACTCTGGTGGACATGAGCCCGACTCTACTGGGGGGTGTCGCCTATCTAGGTTTATTCACCTAGTCTTTAACGAGAAATAATAATATGGAATTACAAAAAGTAGGTTTACTTCCCCACCAATATGAGATATAGAGGATGTTATGTTATCAGACATTTGCTATTGAGTTTTCATGTTTATCGACCTTCTGATTTTGGCTGTGGTTAGCTGCTGAAGCCATAAGGAAGGACCCTCTGATTTTGAATTCGAATTAACTGTCAGAATTTAATTTGTGACTGTTGCAACTGTCAAAAAATTGTCATTTATTACCGAAAAATGTCAATTTATCAATTTTCAGTAAAAATACCGTTGTTTGGTACGATATTATATGTTTTTCAGGTCGCTGATTGCAAATTTTTTGTCAAAATTTATTTTTTGATAGTAGCAGCGGTCAAAAACTGTCTCTAGTCTTTTGTTGTTGATTATTTTTTTGTTTTCGCATTGAAAAGGGGGGTTTAATGGGGGTTTGGACGATATATGTGATTTTTAAGATTTTTAGATCTAAAAGACTTGAAAATATATTCAAAAATCGTTAAAAGTTCGAAAACCTCATTTAAATCCCGTGTTAAAATAGAGCGCCTTACCGGCACGGTTTATTACAATGGAAAAAATCTGAAAAAATTCAGGCAATATTTTTTCTATATTCTGAACCAGTTTCTGGGGTGAGAGCAAAGAAATTTCAACTTTTACAAAATAACGGACACCTTTTATTTTATCTTTATTCGAGAAGTAACAGTTTTACTTAAGAAATAATTTAATTTAGGAACAATTGTTAAAATTCAATATCATCTAGTTGTCATTTTCCTTTTTTCCATTTTTTTTTTCATTCATTTTAAAATTTATTTTCTGATTTCTTATCTTATTCCCTTTCGAATTCTTTTCGGATTGCTTTTCTGATTTCTTATCTTATTCCCTTTCGAATTCTTTTCGGATTGCTTTTCTGATTTCTTATCTTATTCCCTTTCGAATTCTTTTCTTATCTTATTCCCTTTCGAATTCTTTTCGGGTTGCTTTTCTGATTTCTTCTGTTGAAAGAGCAGTAGACTCAAAACCTCCAAAAGGAGAGGCTTTTGTTCTAAAAGAATGTCAATAGGGCTAATAAATGCTCCAATTTAAATCCCACATCCACCAAAAAGTCACCAGATCCCGTCCCTCTGATCTTTACCTCCCTTCCCACAGGACAACAACCTACCACAACTCCTTCCTTATCCAGGCTAACTCCCTCTGGACTCTCCCTCTCCAGATTCGCCATGCTCTTAGTCTTATTTCTTTTAAATCTCTGCTCTTCCAGCTTCTCCTAACTCATCAAACGTCTCATGAAGGCTAGCATCCTATGGGATAGTTCTCCTCTTCCCATGAGTCTCTCAGTCTACAGCTGCACTGATGTTACTCTACACTTTCATCATCCCAGTTGGATCACATGTTCTTTTTAGTCACTGTATATTTTTATTTTATAAGTATTCATCCCTTTCTTTTTCTTTTTATTTATTTCTTTCAGTTCCATGCCGAATACTGTAGATGTGTGTTATTTTGGATATATAACTGTAAATAAATGTATGCCTGAGTACCATTCACCCATGTTTGTGTAGCCTGGAATGTTGAACTAATCAAAACTTAACTTTCAGAGTTATAATTTACGTAATCCTGTACGGATTATCTCGATGTATAAGGGAGCCATTGGAGTGGGACACTCTAGTGCTGGCTACGTTGAGTGGCTACCGAGGAACTGCCTCTCTCACGATAGGCTTCCTCATATGTCAACAGTTCCCTGAGGAAGGATACGAGGTACATACAGGGTGTCCCAACTCAAATTGGAATATATCAGGGCTTTCCAGATGGTGAAGTCTAAGGCCTTGTACACACTTGTATAAGTTTGTTTCTAGACAATGCCTATGTACAATTGCTCGACATGTCTACAGACAATCCTATAGACACGATTTTGGAACAAAATCGCAGAACTGTTGGCCGAACTTGTTAGACAATGAGGCGCAATATTTCGTAGTGTGGACGTTTTGGCAGACATTGCCTCCAGTTTTTCTCTGTCAGTCCAGGAGAACGCTCCTTGTTTTTTTTTTTTTATTATCAAGTTGTGACCTACGGAGAAAGTGCTATTGTTAATTGAAGATTTTCACGCGACATCTTGTTTGTGGGATGTGACGAGTCCCGATTATAAAAATGGCACAAATCGAAGAGCTGGCCGAAAACTATGAAGTGTTAATAGGTAATTTAGAGAAAAAATCCATAATCTGAAAACAGCTTTTCATCGGCAGCATAAAAAAAATTGAGTTTATTTAAATCCGAACACTTAAATTTCACAAAACAATTCAAGTTTGCACGAAGTTTGACTTAACGATTGTTAAAACAAAAACAGACTGAGCTCTGACTGCTGTGGTGGGAGAAGCGGATGTTTACTTTAGCTCCAGTCGTTTCGCTTCCCAGGAAATGAAACAAAGAACTAGATCCGAGTTGATCACAACAGAAATAGCTGGTTTTTTATTATTTTTGAGAACAACCAACTTAACAATAAACGGAAAAATTTTAATGCATTGGTATTGCGTGGGCCCGTTGCAAGCCATTTTGATCACAATAAGCGGTTGATAACATTGACCGTGATTACATAAAGCGAAATAGAACCTGCAAGGCTCTCCCCACTCTACTATTTGCCAACAGACTTGATATAAGACCGGTACTGTTTCAGATCCAATTATACTCTGATGGAAATTGAAAATGCATCGCCAATTAGAAAACGCCGGTTTAGGTTCAAACTACATCAAAACATTAGCTTGAGTACTACTAAGGAATGATCAAAATTTCAATATGTTTTAAGGGTATTTAACATTTTTGCAGAGATATTGTGAAACACTTGATAAAAATAAAGAAAACGTATGTTTTTTTAAAAAATATTGTCTATTTCATAAATAATCTATTTCACAAACACCGACGCATCATATAACTCAGTAAAATCAACTTTCGCACAACACATCAACGAAAACCATTTCTATATGAATACAGGCATACAATACCTACATTTTTGTGACAAAGGTACATTACTCAACTCACTGGAACAACTAGAAATAAACAGAGCGCTACAAAAAGGAAATTGTATAAACGATGAGACCAATCTCAAATACTCACCCCTTTTATCGCCAATAATATAATCCTCCAGTCTCTGTGTATACGTACTTACTCTCTCAAAAAACTGTATATTTTATTTTATAAAACTTTTTATTTTATTTTTATTCATATATTAACAATTGTTATCTTTAATTCATTTCATATATGCATTTAATCAACACATACTATTTCAAATTTTTTATTTTTAAGATCCCAATTTGGGACGAAATGTCATTTTTTATGTTTTTACATATTTCAAATATTAACTGTACAGAAAGGATAGGAAAACCCCGTAGGGGCTGAAAAAGGATACCTACCTACAGCTTGGATTGTAAACTACCTAGTTGAACTTCAATTTACTATTTGTTAAGTCGTGGTTGAAGATGGTAGGAATATAGAAAGTACTCCCATATTATATATTATTTGTGAAATAGACAATATTTTTTAAAAAACATATGTTTTCTTTATGTTTTAAGGGGTTTAAGGATATTAGTCCCGAGGCTTGTCCTTCTGTAGTGGCAGCCTTTGCCAATTTGTCGGCTGAGGAAGTAAAAAACTACTGCAATGATGCGAAGGGAATGACCACATAAATGATTGTGTGGGTGTAACACCCTTTGTTTATTATTCCAGACGCAACAATTGTTCAGTATAAGGTTCTGTTTTCCATGCTGCAGACTTTTAACCTTTACGATGAGGTCAAACTTCAGGGACAGACAACCTGTAAAACAGAATGTATAAAAAAATTATTTTTTTTCATGAGCAATTACAGCATCATATAATTTAAACATAGGCAGTACAAAATGAAAATATCTTTAATGTGTCTTGGAATATAAGCACTGAGCCTGTAATATTTTTATCAATTTCAGGTGCTTGCCTATATAACTGTATTGATAGTTATTTCAAACATAGTGAGTGCTTGTTTCCTGCCTGGAGCGCTCCGCGTGGCAGGCATCCCTAACGAAGGAGCATACATCCGGAAAGTGTTGTCACAGATACGAGCTAAAAGGGACGAGTAAGTATACACTAGTATAAATAACAAATCATTAATTAATAACTATTAACAATAATAATATATTTGGCAGCTGGCAGCTACATTATTTTCCCATTTATTTATATTATTTTTATTTATTTATATTTTTGGCGTTGGGAACTTGCACTTTAGCTGTCAGTTTTTGTTTTTTTAAATTTTTTTATTACATTTATCCATTTCATAAATAAGGAATTAATAACTGTTAATAATAAGGTGGACAGTGGCCGGGCTGGGGAGCTTGTCGGCTTCGCCGGGATCTCTGGACTGATACAGTTTCGGGTTTGAGGTATAGTCGGTGCCACAAACGAGCACACCCTATCTAACAGGCCTGGGCCCTAAGCACAATGCCTACAGAAAGATTTTTTTTGTTTAATGGTGTATTTGCACACTAGCCAAGATACTGTACGGTAAGAAAATCTTGAGGACGCCGTCCTTCGGACAGAACTTTAAACTATTGTCTCGAGCCCAGAGCGACGAAAGAGCCCAGTAGAAATAGGTGATATAACATCGCAGTTAATGCCCGGGCCATGAGTTACAATGGATTGATATATTGAGAGGACTGGGGACCTAAGCATCCAACACTCTTATCCCTTCCCTGTTGGCTCTACTATGTCCTAAATTTTGCCTAGTCAGGTTTAGTTACCTAAGGTAGAGGTCCTTAAGGATGTTAACATCGCACAGGCTCGGGACCCATCGCTTGATGTTCCATCCGAAGGACGGCATTCTTAAGGATTTTACTTTGTTGCAGAACTTTATACTTTTTACAAAAGGATGCAGTAACGGAGCGGGTTTACTGGATATTTCTCGAAAGGGTGACAGGAATTGCAGAACAATTCGAATGGGAATTAGGGGTATGTATCATATATGATTTTTTTAGTTTATTTAATTTTTATCTCGGTTTTTTGCTCTGGCCAGTGGGGGCACACGCGCCCCTCCTCCCCCCCCCCTCCCTGGCTACGCCCCTACATATATCTGTGTAGACTTATATAAGGGGGGATATATAAGGACCGAAGAAAAAGAGCGCTATAGCCGGGAAAAAAATTTAAAAATGGAAAATATTTATTCCAAAATGTAGTATGTAGTACGTAAATACATAGACAAATGAAGAATTTAAATATATATATATATATATATATATATATACTTATATATAAACAGAAAGGTGTGTATAAATAATAAAAAAACAAATTTATGTAATTATGTACATACAAATTAAATAATTCAAATTACTTATATACATTATACATATTACTTGTTAGATGGCCCCTTAAAGTATTCATCTATTCTTTTTTGTTTAACACAAACTAAGCTTTTTTAAAAAAAAAAAAAAACAGCGTTTTCTAATTATTATTTTAATTTAGAAAGTTTCGTCTTCTACTTCCCTATTGCACCAAAAAAAATGTACGAATCGTCTTTAATGCATCCAAAACATCGAATATTTTCAGCTGTGTTATTATGGATGATTCTGTTATGTAGATCGATCAAACTCTTTTACTGAAAATGATTTTCTCGACATTTAAAATACTGAAAGGAAAATTAGATTATTTTTGTAAAAGCGCAAGTTAATTGAATTCGTGGAAACATTTTGTAGGGGAGAGAGAAAATTCATAGAAATTATTTTCACAGAATCCATTAGATCATGGCAAGTGTTGTTTCTTTCCTGGTTTTAATTTAATTTTATACTTAATTTATTTTTTTGTACACAAATTTTTTTTTTTTTTTTTTTTCAAAAAGGGCTTATAATAGAAAACTAAGAAAGAATTTATTTATTTATTTATTTACATATTCACAACGACAACATTTGTCACTAGTGATCGTGATGTGATGATGATTAATTTAATTTTGACAAAATATCATCTAATGCCTACTTTAAAAAATGAAAATGTCGTTAGAAAAAATGTGATTTAATCCTTCCATCGGAGCTTTATAAACGGGAAGTCGGAGTGTTACAATAAATAAATTTTCATTGGAAAATTCCCCACCGAGACCGGGAAAAAGGGTGTTATATCCGAGAAATCGTTATAGACGGGAGCGTTATAGTTTTACTGTATATTGTGATATATTGGATACCAGAGACCTAATGGTAATTATAGTTCTGATAGCGACCACGAGTAGCGCACTAGTTGGAAGATACATAAAGTGGAGGGGATGAAAATTCAAGTTTGTTCCTGTGTCGGAGAAGAGAGGACTACCGTTTCAGGTGTCGGGGGAGACAGACATATTCCCGTCTGAAGTGTCAGACGAGACAGATATTGCTAGTTGAGCTGTCGGGGGAGACAGACACATTGATAGTTGAGCCGTCGGAGGAGACGGACACTCTTGTCTTAGTGACCGTGGGAGGAGGTCGACATTCCTGGCTGAGCTGTCGGAGGAAGGAGACTCCCGTTTGAGCTGACGTAGGAGACAGAAGACTCTCATTTTGCTGCTGGAGGGAGATCATCCCTGCTGTCTATTTCCAAGGGACTGGAAGTTCCTCAATCTGCGTGAATTCTGGATGAGAGACCGCAGGCTGGAGTGTGGTTTGGAAAATAGAAGACTTTCAAGGTAACGGAACCATTTATTTTACATTTTTCTCCGACATCCAGACGAATTGCTGGCTGATCATCAATAGACATCTTCATATTGCGGGGGTTACAAGAACATTTAAGATCATATAAATTGTTTCATGTTTTATAGATAATTTATTCCAGATATGCGATTCATGGAGGGACGCCTCACTATTATATGGTCAATGATTGTTTTAATAAATGTATGTTGTCTTATAAATTGTTCTCTGAACCCTCTATAGCCTCGCTTACCTTCTGAGTACGCACGTTAACCCCAAAAGTAAAATCATTTTTATATTAAATAATAAAAGTTATAAAGACCCCAAGCAAGGTCACTTCAATTTATGGTGGAGGCGCCGGGCATATCTCAATTTAAAGATATGAGGTAAGAATACTTCAATTTATATATTTATAAATATGATTGTTTGTATTAGTTGAAAAGCGAGGATGAGCGAAGAGGGGAACCAGAAGAGAAAGTGCATCTGAGTGTATGTCAACAGTGCACCGAGATAGTCCTCGTAATGCAGGTGAACTCCATAGACAGAGTAGAGCTGGCAAAGAGAAAACGTCGAATCCTAAGGAGAATACTCAACGTTCAACTGGTAAGGAAAAGTCTTTACAATGGATTCCTATAGAAATCAACTTATGCTCTCAACCGATCTTCGTGAAATTACCAATAACACTTTCATCGAATACGATTTGAGGAGTTTGTATATATTAAAGTCAAAAACTAAAATCGGGTAATTCGCAAAGTGATTAGGCAAAATTCATAACTCCCAACGATCGCAGTTACTAAAAGGACCGACTACTGCTGGCTTTTGTGGAATGGAGCAGTATTTCTATCGATATATACAACAGAAACCTTCATCACTAAACGGAACTTTGTATTCTTTCGGATACATGATGTGATTTGTTTTTATATAATACATTATCATATATCAGGAAGAATATATTGTTGATCCACTCGATTCACAAGTTCCCCCATTTAAATTATTTTAGCATTTCTGCTCCACTCGCTGTCGATTCACATCCACCAGTGTTTTAATGAATATTATTTCTAAATGAATAAATAAACTAAGTAACCTGTTGGTAGGGATGAGCAATAGTCGATAGTTGGACACTATCGATAATCCGATACTATCGACGGAAAACTGAAACTGATTTTCATGCAAAATAACTTTACAATTCCAATATTATAAGATGATTATTTTATTTTTATTTTTACACATCCCATTTCCAAGTTTCAAGTCCAACACACTAACTCGAACTAAGAAATAGAGTTAAATAGAAAGGAAACTGGAACGAAGGAGAATAATAAGGGGAAGGAGTTTCTTGGAAGAAGAATCATAATAGACTTATCTTTCTGCTTTAGCACTCTGTACTAGGAGTTGGATTGGTTTTGTGTTAAGTGGCAAACGTTCATTCAAAATATTCAAATGTTTCTAGGAAAACAATCTGTTTCAGATCAAAGTTGATTAACATGGGTTGGAAAATAACGCAACTTTTTTTAAAATGTGTACCTATATGAACATTTTGATAAACTTCTTTTTTTAACATTTTTTATAAATTAAAATAAAAGTTTTAAAATAACTTTCTTCAAAACTTATCCCATTTAGTGAAGGAAAATTCATATCGATAGGTGCTTGGAACTATCGATATTTATGAACTACCTATATCTCGTCCTTCCCTATAAAGACGACATCTATTAATTTTCACCGAAATCAGCCAAAGGGGAAGGGCGCCTCAACTCAAAAATCCCAATAACTGCCGAACATGAAATTTCACCACCCTCGGGTCATATGTGAATATGCTCCTGGGCAGAGGGGTTGAAATTTTTTTTTCTTTTATGATGTTGCTAGTATTTACAGTCGTTTTTCTATTATCCTTCCATTAGTCGCGTGTCACCTGAGTGGTGCTCTTTGGTTTTTTTATCAAAAACATTTTTAAATAACATTATTATGTTATAACTAGGTATTATTTTTATTGTATACGTAAAAGGAACAATAAATAGCATATTTCGATAAATCATTTTAATTTCAAGTGTTTTTTAAACACAGAATTATTGTCACAACTTTCGAATACAAATAAGTTTAGTTTCAGTCTTAGGTAATAATTATTTACATTAATTGAGGAGTTTGGAGCCAGAGCGGACCAACTGGTTGAAACTGAACAGGAAGAAAATGGCAATTGAAAATTGAGTACATTTTGTTTATCTCCATAAATGGGCCCCAAATATTTATTTATATTTGAAATTTTAGAATAGTATTGGATGAGTGATCCCTTTTTGTGTTCTATAAAGTTTTTGAAGGCCGTATGATCCATTGTGACTTTGAAAATATATGCACAAAATACTTGTGGACTAAACTTAAAGTGCTGCTATCTATCACTGAAGTGAAGAAACTAAGTGATCCACACTGGTTTTGAAAAAGGGAACCTATGCCAACATCAGGATGGTAATAACTCATTTTCCGAAAAATTGTCGTGTGTAATGTCATTATAATAATTTGAATAAAAATAGGTTTAAAAATTGTATCTGGCAAATAAAAATATAATTAGCTTAAAAGAAATAGAACAAATAATAGATCAATAAACTTAGGTAGTTTGTCGCCTTGCACCTGTGAGGTGTTTTTACACCCTGGGGACGACAACGTGACACAAGGTTTGTTTAGAAGTAGAAAGGGTAAGAGCTTACCTGGAGGGATTACCACGCCACTAACGAAAGGTTATACATGTCTGTCCAGGCTTCGTACTGGGAACAGCACGACAGAAGGACTCTGTCCAACACAGGTCTGGGTCTCTACTCCAGTCTCATCAAGTACTCCTACGACACGGAAGATCCTCTCCTAAATGTGAACCGTCTCAACACATTTTGGAAATTTTCTAGACATGTTTTACGAGTGACGAGTTGGTTGGAATATTTAAGCCAAATTGGAAAGAGAAAATATCAGGAACTTCGCCATTTTGATTCATCCAATAAGTATGTAATATTTATTATCCACTAATATTTGAATCAGGAGAGCATAACCACGGATATTAGGGGGCCATTTTACAAATTTAAAAAGCAACAATAGAATCTGGTTTGATTTATTTAGAGAAATTGTGTATATAACAATGTATATATAATTATTATATAGTAGATCATAGGTAGCGTGCTAGCCTACAGAACTCAAGATCGCAGGTTCGAAACCCGGCCGAGGTCCTAACGGTTTTTATCTGGGTAGGTGAAAAAAACCGGAAGTTAAGCGATGGTCCCGAGCAGTAGCGGTTTTAGGTGCGGCAAACCTGGGCCACCGCCCAGGGCCTCGCGCTAAAAAAGGCCTCGTGCTTATAAATTAAAAAAATTTATACATTGATCAATTTATTAATGTGCATTTATTAGTGTTTGCATGGACGTTTGAATGCATCTTAGTTCCATTTGAAACGATTTAAAAAAAAAAAAAACTATGGCTCAGGATCGCTTGACATCTCTCGCAATTTTGTCAATCGAAAAGGATATTTCGCGTACTACTGATTTCGACATTGTCATCGACACATTTGCAAAACAAAAAGCTCGCAAGGTTAACTTACATGTCTAAATTGAAATGTATTTGATCAAACTAATTATTGCATGCCACGAATGTAAAAATATTTCTTCTGATAATATCCTTAAGTACACGAGATATTGAATAAAACAATTCTGATCGTCCGCAGTAATCAGTATATTATTCTGAAAATGATAAAAAAAACCCATTCAATGGAGTATTGATTGAAAAATACCATAACAATACTATTAAATGATGATGATTACTCGAAGAATTGGCAGTATTACTGCAGACTTTCTTCCCAAATGTTACTTGAGGTGAAACCTTCAGCTGAAATTTAATTTTAACCGCGAAGGCCTCGCGAAAAGTCCACGGCCCAGGGCGTCGCGTTGGCTAACGCCGGCACTGGTCCCGAGCCTGTACGATGTCAGGTACTCGTTAAAAATCCCCTTTCTCTAAGTGAATAAACCTAGGATAGGCAGAACTTAGGACTCCCATAGTAGAGTTGGCCTCATGTCCACCAGTGACGAAAGACCACACTGCTAGTAGGCAACATGACTTCATAGTTAAAGCCCGGACATGAGTCTTAATAACTAATTATAGTTTTATGATTATAAATTGATATTATTACTCATTACAGGCACAAAATCTTACTGTATGACTTCATTTCACGTAAATCGACTACAATGGTGCTCAACACACTTGCTCTCATAGATATTGCACTGAGTATCTTCATAATATTGCACTATCCGGGTTCTCCTAACGATGAGGAATTACAATTGATAGACGTCATTGCCAATATTTTTCAGTGTTTTTCCATTATTTTTTATTTAATATTCTTGGCAGAAGTTTTGTTGAAAGTAAGTGCCTGCAATATTAATTTATTTTATATTTATTTTATATTTATCGGTCACGTACCTCAGCAGTACAGCTACACACTTGCCACTGCCCAACATCACAATTACTAATGATAAATCTATGGTCACAGGGAATAAATTGGTGAGTCTAAATTCGTAACTTTTCAGAGCAGCATTTTTTTACGTTTCCATTTATCCTGTTTTTGGAATAAATAAATTATGTTTGCATCATTATTAATCATATACCTTCTAAATCTGTAGAAGTGAATGAAAATGAATATTGTTAATCCTTTCTTGGATTTTACCTTTTGAGTCCTTGTTAAGTTCTCTCTACTCTGACTAGCACGACGCTCTGTTCTGATCTCTTCCCATGTATGCTGTTGTGCTCTGCCAACTTCATGTCCACTTGTCTTGTCTCTCACTCGATTTAAATTCAATGCCAGGTCTCCGGGTTGTCAGGTTCATCCATCAGCACTTTATTATTCATCTATTTTTATTTTACTTTTCTTCTATATTACGAGAAAATTTCTTATTTTAGTCACTTTTTCTTTTTCTCATTCTTTTTTTTTTTTTTTATTATTGTATTTTTTTATTTTTTACTAAAGATACTATTTGTTATTTATTTATTTATTTATTTTTGTATTTTTCTTTTTTTTGTCTTCTCTCTATACTATGTTAAATAATTTTTAACAGTGATTGTACAGTCCTAGCTGACTGCTCTCCCTCCCACACTCAGACTCCGTCTTCTGGGAGGAGGTAGCCTATTTATCTTGTAATATTTATCTTTTATTTTGTAATTATCTAAAGGCATTAAATAAAAAAAAAAAAAAAAAACCTTAGTTACCTAATCATTCCCCATCACTTACCTAATTATAAACCATACTTTTTGAAATACTCGTGAATGATACCTCTCTAAAGTTGATTTAACCGAAAACGCCCTCTTCACTTGGAATAGTCTGCCGTAGTGAATAAATGGTTAAATGCTGTTATCTCGGGAATGATTCTTCAAAGAAGTAGATTAAGTTGATTTAACCGAGAACATACACAATTTTACGAGATACCAAGAAAACCAACATCTTTATAATTCCGAACGTATTAGAGTCCTGAGCTCCCAACTTCTTCACAGTGCGCAGATGGCTTGGGAGATGATCACAGAACACTTAACTCATTTTGACCATTTTACGACTAAACAACTTATTCCCTGTGACAATTGAAATGTCCTGTCGTTGTAAAGAAGTGAATAAATTAATAAATACCTATTTATTTATTTATCTCCCCAGCTATATGAAGTAATAATAATAATAATAATTATTACTATTATTTGCGTTAAACCATAACATGGTAATAGGATACGTCATGAGAATGTTTACATTAAGAAGAGAAGGATTATAAATTAGATACCTACATAAACAGCTATTAACTCACTGGTTCTCATATTTCATGTTTTGCAACCTCCTGGTTCGAAAAATGAAAAAAAAAGTTCTGTCTATGTGTGTGTGTCTGTGAACATGATACCTCATGATAGAATGTATCACATGTCGGATAGATATGTCATCAGAAATGATAATAATAGGGGATTAACCGGGCAGAAATTCGAATTGATTTTTCACCGGAATTTTATGTTTTTGTGTTAACACACACCATTTTCTTTGGCCGATTTGACTGAAAATCAATAGGTGTCATCCTTAGAAGATTCTGGATATACATATAAAAATTTTGTGTCGATATATTCATTCTATCGGCAGTTATCGTGTTCACAGACACAGAAAATTTAGCTATACGAGGTGAAAATAGCCGAAGTTTTGTTGTCGATCAAAAAATTCAATGAGGAGTTTTCAACGGAATTTTAAGTTTTTCAACTTTATTCCAAATATGAAAAAAAAAAATGTCTGTGTCTGTGAACACGATAACTCGGAATAGAATGAATATATGAACATGGAATTTTATATGTGAATGCAGAATCCTCGAAGGACGACACCTATAGAGTTTCAGCCAAATCGGTCAAAGGGAAGAAGGGTTTAGGGGAATGGGCTCAGATCGAACACCCTAATAACTATCGATGTAATGAATTTATCGGTAAAAAATTTAGTATGAGGTTTTGGAAGCCACTATCAAACTATCGATGGACTTTGGAGGGAGAGCAAAAACGTAATTGATTATTTATTGCTGGGGAAGTACATAGCCAGTGATTCACCGAACTCTTTTTTATCGAATTTATTGAAAAATGTTCACAAATTTGAACCCCCCTCCACGAGACTATATTGTGGCTGGGCGCTGGGCCCCCTCGCCTCCTAAGACCCTATGTTTATGTTGCAGGTCTACCTTTTGGGTTTCTTCTACTATATAACAAATACTTTCAACAAATTGGAAATTCTGTGTTGTGTCTTCATCAGAAGTATTGAATTTCTCATGTATATTGACCTGTGTATAAGAACTTTCGATATAGTCGATATTCTTGATTCTCCTGAGGTTATCATACATTTAAAGAAAGGAATCATTTTTCGACTTGTGAAACTATACTCTTTTCTAGAGGTAAATATTAAAACTTTTGCAAAATGGGATATATTAAATACAATAAATAAACACAAAGTACTTGTTTAACTTTAATATTGTCTAATTACACAAAATATATATAAACTTAAGCACGCCGTCCTTCGGATGGGACGTTAAGCGATAGTCCTGAGCCTGTACGATGTTAGGTACTCGTTAAAGACCCCTGCCCTAGGCAAAATTTAGTACTCCCACAGTAGAGTCAGGCTCTTGTCCACCAGAGTGACGAAAAAGCGCTCGGGTAGTAGGCGATAAGACCTCATAGTTAAAGCCCGGGCATGAGTCATAATAATTAACTAAATAATATGTACCAGTAATAACTTCTTTTTGAACATCAGGATCATCGAAGGAGGAGTTTTTTAGTGGGTACGGGGCCACGGATATCCATAGTCCCACATCCCATTCCCCCCTCCTGCCAAAAAATAAAAAAAAAGGCATGAAGGCACACTCTGGGCCGAAAGTTTAGCAGAAATGTCTAAAATTCGTTTTTATCGATCATGAGCCTGATCTCTCCTTCCTATACATCGTTGGTCAATCCTTCCCTAACCGGTTTATTCATGAAAATATATATATATATATTTTTTTATTTGGTAGGTATATTTACAATCAGTTAAAATAGAACCATAAGTAAATTTGATGACAGTGAGTATAAAAACACAAACAAAAAAAATACAAAATAATAAATGGCAAAATAATAATAAGGAAAACAAGAATAGTAATATAAATATGAAAATATTAGTTTGAAAACTCATTTAAACATTCATAACATTCTTATATATTCTTATATGTATCAAATAATATTTTCGAATATGAAACACGTTTTTTTTTATTATTTTTGAACTATAAGAATAATTCCAATAATATTTTTGTTTAATTAGACAATACAGAAGTTAAACAAGTTATTTGTTTTTAGTACCGCAGTTATACAAAGTATAGGGGAAGTTATGTAATCGGTCAAAAATTTGATGCCGAGTTTTCAACATAATTTTATGTTTTCCGACCTCTAGATTTCAAATATGAAAAAAAAAAAAAAAAAATCTCTGTGTCTGTGAACACGATAACTCCCGATAGAATGAATGTATAGACACGAAATTTTATATGTGAACCCTGAACCCTCTAACGACGACATATATAGTTTTTCAGCTAAATCGACCAAAGGGGAGGGGCGGTTAGGAGAGAGAGTAAACATAAAAACTGTAATAACTGCCAATAGAATGAATGCATCAACACAAATTAGAGATGTTTTCGCCAGAGATCTTGTGGAAGTTCATTGTAAGTACTACTGAATAAAAAAACTTAGAACAAGTCAAAAAATTCCACTATATTTATATAAAAGACACAATATATTTCGCTGGTTAGAGCACTGTCAAGTGTACAGGACACAGACTTATGACTCTATATAAGTCTGTATCCTGTACACTTGACAATGCTCTAACCAGCGAAATATATTGTGTCTTTTATATAAATAAAATGGAATTTTTAACTAGTTCTAAGTGTTTTATTCAGTAGCATCAACACAAGATTTTATTTGTGTGACCACAACCCCGTAAGGACGTTTGGAAATGTATGTAGGAAATGTATGAAATGACGAAGAAAAATGTGGGTTATGTTAAAACCTAGGTTGTACTTAAAAACATTTATTGTTGAATAGAATTTACAAATTTGGAAAGAAAATGTACATTTCACTTCCATATCTATATGAAGTATACAACAAGTTATGTAATCGGTCGAAAATTTAAGGCGGAATTTTCAATGAAAATTCATATTTTCCTACCTTCACATTCCAAATATCAAAAGCAAAATGTCTGTCTGTGTGTGTCTTTCAACACGATAATTCGGGTGATGAACATATTGACACGAAATTTTATATGTGTATTCTATGAAACCTATTGAATTTTCAGCTAAATCGGCCGAAGGGAAGGGGATGATTAGGGAGGATGCTTAACGCAAAAATTTCTAATAACTGCCATTGTAAAAAAAAAATGGTGCACTGGCTTCGGTGAGGTGCTGGGGTTGTATTTTTTTAAAAGGGAATATAACCAGCTATAATTACAAAAACGTTAATTTTATTACAGGTTATGCCTCCATTTTTGATGAAGTTTTTGAACAAAGATTTCGATGCCTTCCTTCTTGAAGTGTACAAAATTGGCGATGCCTATGTGGAGGCACAGAACAAGTCCTCTCTGTGGCTGGAGAAGAAAATGATTGTAGGTTTGCAACAAGAAATTGACAAGTTTAGAAGATTGGTAGTGGAACAATTAGGTAATGTTGTAATATACATTGTTTATTTTATTTATGTTACTTCTCCAGCTATAAGAAGTATAGGGGAAGTTAGGTAATAATTTAAAAATTCGATTCCGAGATTTCAATGGAATTTCAAACTTTCCAACCCCTAAATTCCAAATACAGTAGAGCGTCGATTAACCGAACTAATTGGGGACATAGATAGTTCTGATAATCAAAAGTTCATATAATCGAACATCCAATGAAAAAAAGGAATGAAAAATATATATTTATAAGAAAAATAATTTGCAAAGAAACTCCCTCGGGGTTCCTTCGGCAGGCATTAGGCATTTCACATGATTGAAACAGTAAGGCTGTGCATAAGTGAGCTGCACACCCTCGCAAGTCTGGGACATAACGCTGCCTAGAGAGCCCAGAAGCGCCAGAAGTCCCCCAAGATGCGCACTATGGGCGACCCAACCACCCTGCGGTGGCCTCCAGAAGAAGAGACTCCAGAAAAATATGACTATTTCATTGGGTTTATTGCGATTGCTATAAAACTATGTTATCGATTGCTCATAAAAATATGTGATATGGGCATAATAGGATGTTCTTATCCCAACCACTTTTGTTCAGATCACTCTCCACTCCCTCTCAAATTCGTTTCATACTGGCATTACATGCTAAAACAATTCGGATAACTGAACGTTCAGATAACTGACGTTCGGATAATCGACGCTGTACTGTATAAAAAAAAATATATTTCTATCTTTCAGTGTTTCTGTGTTCAGCACATACTGGGTGGGGTCCGCTGTTGCTTCGCAGCTATTACCTACGATCAGGGGCGTGCCAAGGATTTTATTTATTTTTTTTTTGGGGGGGGGGGGGGGGGGAGATAACATTATATATATATATGTGTGTGTGTGTATACATAGTTAGTTGTTTTAGGGTCCTTACAAAATTAATTCAAGTCTTCTAGCTTTTGATTGTGTAAGCTTGTTTAAAACTGTTTCAGGGTCTAGATGAATGTCTCTGTCTATTGACATCAGAGCTAATCCATTCAAACTGTGTCCGAATACATTTCGTTTTCTTTCTGTGTTGATATAGTGGAAATACTAATGAATAAAATAAAATGATAGATAAAACAGTTTTTTTTTTTTTTTTAACACTTATATTGTCTAATTCCACAAACATATACTTAAATGTGTACCGGTTTCGGCTTACGCCATCGTCAGCACAATGTTCAACAATAATTGAGATATTTGCCAGGCATACATATTTATATTAACCTAAGAGTACCTGAGGTGAAAGGGTCCCCTCCTCTGGTAAAACCAGGGGGGTGGAAGTCTATATTCTAACTGTAATAGCTAACTGTGCACTTGTTTGGAAACCAAGAAAATAAAATTAAAATAGAACTAAAAACTAACATTACAAGAAAACAATATAACAAATGTACAATATATAGCTATGTAGGAAAATGTCTAAAAAAAAAAGAAAAAAAAAAGTGTTTTATCTATCATTTTATTTCATTCAATCTGTCATGGCTAGAACTATTTCTGATACGATTTTTCATACGTCTAAGGGCTGAGAAAGACCGTTCATTTGTTGCTACAGAAACTGTTTTAAATTTGTTTTCATACCAATACGAAATTATTTTTTCTGGGATTTGTGATATATGCTTAATTTCCAAGCGAATCATAAAAAAATACAAAATGTCGTCATGAATGTACTGTCGAAGAACAGCCAGAAGATTGGCATTGATGAGAGATATGAGTTCCTCGGGTAACGCCGGGTAATACTGCCAGTATATAAATATAATTTTTATTTTTATATTGCAGATATGATAAGTGAGAAGAGACCTGCCATTATCATCACCACAGAGACTCAAGACCTGGTCCAGCTGTGGGTACCGCTGTTGAACGCGTGTCTCAAGGAGCGTGGACAGCACACTGTCTTAGGTAAGTGAGTTGACAAGGGCGTAGACAGGATTTTTGGTAAGGGGGAGTCAAATTTTCTAGCGTTCAACCAAGCGTTGTCGGAAGATGAGAGTTATACAAAACTATCCGTCCATTGCGCTCTTTTTTCTCCGTTCCAATTCATTTCTATATATTTTGTATACATTTAAGGAAGTATTACAATCGTGCGACAATCCGAGATCGAGTTTCCGCGATGATGTCTGTCTGTGTGATTGAGAGGTGATTTAATCCCATCCAAAAGACGGCGTGTTTAAGGTTTTTTCACCTCCCAAATAGAAAAACGTAAGGGCCTCGGCAGGGTTTCGAACCCGCGATCTTGAGATCAGTAGACAAGCGCGCTACCTCTGAGGAATGTTATGTTTTCTGGTCAGAAATTCGATGTTAAGTTTTCACCGCAACTACAAGTTTTCCGATCTCCTGTTTTCAAAAATGAAAAAAAAAAAGTCTGTCTTATGTGTCTGCCTGTGAATACAACTCCCGATAGAATGAATATATCGAGACGACATTTTATATGTGTATCCAAAATCCTGTAAGGACGACACTTATTGATTTTTTGCCATATCGGTCAGTGTGAAGTGTGGGAGAGTGAAAACATACTTTATTAATTTATGCGTGGGAAGTACATTGACAGATATTCATTTTCTGTTTTTTAGGAAATTTAGTAAATTTTTATAAATTTAATATGAGTCATCAGTTGGTGAACCTGGAGAAGATGAAGAAGTCACTAAGTTTTATGGAGAGCTCCAGTGCCTGTCTTCCTGCCATCGTGCTCAAGAACCTCTCCTGGCTGCTGGACGACTACGTTGCAGCCTCTTACCTCATTGTCAGTTTTAACTTGTTTTTTAAAATGAAAATATAACATACTTAATATATATATATATATATATCTGAAAGATAAAACAAACACTGAGCACGCCGTCCTTCGGATGGGACGTTAAGCAATGATCCCGAGGATGTACGATGTCAGCGTTAGTCTCCTATCCTTGGTAACTAAACTTAGGTAAGCAACATTTACTCCCAGATAGAGTCGGGCTCATGTCCAACAGAGCTTCGAAAGAGCGCTCTGTTAGTAAGCGATATGATCTCGAACTTAAGCCTGGGTATGATAACTAACTATAGAGAATGAAAATTTGTTTATTTATTTGAGATAATCTCAAAAACTATTTAACCAATTTCGATAATTATATCACAGTTGGGAAGTTTATTTCTATCTTTGAAACGATCAGTTCAATTTCTAACAATTTACAAGTTTGTTTTAGCTTAACAGGGGGAGGGGGGGGGGGAGACGGCTGAACGTATTTTCATGAAATTTGCAGGTCTTTACAAGGATCGTCTAATCTGGAATAGAAGCGGTGTGGGTATCTCAAAATTTTGCACGGTAAGGGAGGTAGGATTGAGTGGTTGCTTTTTGACAGTTCATCGGATTTTCGGGAAAATGTAATATATTATAGTTATTATGATTCATGCCCGGGCTTTAACTACAAGGTCATATCGCCTACTACCAGAGCGCTCTTTCGTCACTCTGGTGAAGATGAGCCCGACTCTACTATGGGAGTTCTAAATTTTTATTCACCTAGATACGGGGGTAACTAAGAGCCTCGGCCGGGTTTCGAACTCTTCATTTTGAGCTCAGTAAGGAAGCAGGCATACCGCTACATTTGGTTTCATGAAAATCGAATAAACAAAATGTTTGCTCAAATTTTGCCGAAGTAAAAATCAAAAAAATAAATAAAAGTCGAACGACTCGTCATTTGTACCTGGATACAAAATAATAATAAAAAAAATATTGTTAGTGAAATACTGGCTATGTACTTCCCCAGCACGAATCAATAACGTTTCCGCTCTCCCTCCATAGCCAATTGACCATTTGAGCTAAAACTCAATATTTGGCTAACATAATAATAGCACGCCCGTCTTATCTTCTTTCTTTGTTTGTTGCTTTTATTTATTTCCATTAGCTTTCCACAATATCGACACAGATCGCAGAAATCTATTCGGACATCGTTATTTTCAAATATTTTTAACTTCATGTTGTTATGTTTTTCATTATTTTTGTATATATATATATATTTTTTTTTGTATATATATATATATATACCCGAACAACTGCCGATATAATGAATGTATGGACACAAAATTCAGCATGTGGATTCAGTGGATCTATGTATATCATCTATTGATAGGATTCATCAATTACCTTGACATATAACCCGGCCGAAGGCCCTTAATTTATTTTATCTGGGAGGTAAAATAAACTTAAGCACGCCGTCCTTCGGATGGGACTTTAAGCGATGGTCCCGAGCCTGTACGATGTCAGGTACTCGTTAAAGACCCCTGCTCTAGGTGAATAAAAATTTAGGGTAGGCAAAATTTAGGACTCCCATAATAGACTCGGGCTCATGTCCACCAGAGTGACAAAAGAGCGCTCTGGTAGTAGGCGATATGACCTTGTAATTAAAGCCCGGGTATGAGTCATAATAACTAACTATATATATTTTTTTTTTTCCAGAAATCCACAAGATATGTAAACTACGAGGCTGGAGAGAAAATTATCAACCGGGGTGAGAGTCTCTGTGGGATCAACATCCTGCTGTTTGGCAAAGTGAAGGTACACCATACCCACAAACACATCCACTCTCAGGTAAATAAATAGTAGATCGTGCCAGATGTACCTCCCCACCTCCAATTATTCAACTAAGTTTTCTCTCTCCCTCTGAAACCAATCCATCGATTTGATTGAAAATCTTCGTTCAAAATTTCGTATTGATACGTCCATTACAAAGACTGTTATAAGGGTTCTTGAGTTTAGCTGATTCGGCTGGGAATTGTCCTTTATATTCATTCTTTCGGGATTTATCTTGATCACAGACACAAATGCGAACCCACAGGCATTTTCTGGAATCAAGAATATGAAAACATGAAATCCCGGTAACTAAACATCGAATTTCTGACTGAGAAAAAAAGTTTCCGAAAAACAAATTAAATTTAAAAAAAAAAAAAAAAAAACGACACGTTTTTTTTTTACTAAAACCTTGGTGGGGAGGGAATTTTTTTTTTTTGAGGGGGGAAGGGGCTTGATCTTGTAAACATTTGAGCTCAAACTCCGTCTCCCTACACAGGCTCTGATGAAACTTGAATATCTTAGAGACGGCTTACCCGATTTCCAACAAACAGAGAGAGAACCATTTCGAAAAGCTTTTGAAACGAAAAAACCGCTTTGAAATCGGTTCAGCCGTCTTGGAGCTACGATGCCACAGACAGACACACACACATAGACAAACGCTTCAAACTTATAACACACCTCCTTTTGCGTCGGGGGTTAAAAAGCAATTGAAAATAAAAATATATTTTTTTATTCCTATAAAGTTTGCGGTTTCGGGGCTTAGGTATATATATAGTCAAAAAATTGTCTATAACGACCTCCAAGGGGATAGGAAAATCTGGTCGTTATAACCACACTTTCTTCCCTCCCCCCCCTCAATTTCTTTAAAATACCACATTATATTTATTTTTAAAAAAATAGCACTTAATTACAAAATTACAATAAAGAGTTGGGAAAAAGTAAAATCGGTCCGTTAACAGAAACATTTTTCTTTCGATAAACCTTAAACCATTGCAGCAAAGCATTATCTAAATCAGTTTGTTGGCTCTTCTGAAATTTCTTTGTAGAAAAAGATCCTTCCTCATAACTTTTTTTGTTTTTTCTTTATTGGTCAAAAGGTAGAAATTGTTGAGTGGGAAACAGAATTGTTTTGATTCAGTAGACTCACCCTCTTCCAGCCGCCAAATTATGTTCCGTTTTTCTTCGATGGTCAAAGATTTTCTTTTACACGTCATGTTGACACTTTTAGAAAACACAAACAACTCAAGGTAATTGAAAATAAAGTTAAATAAACTCCACCACGTCTTTTATGATTCTATGAACTGAATTCATAGATCTACAAACAATTATGTATCCAATTATCTCTAACTTGATGTTTTGTTTACATTCTGTCCGTCGTTATAGACTACCTTTAATTCTCCAAGTTGTCTAAACTAGCGTTACTGCAGCTGATGTTGTCGTTATATCCACTGTCGTAATAAGGGATATTTTACATGTAACCTGTAATGGCGAACCAAACATTTTCTCGAGATTTCGTCGTTATAGACGGTACGTCGTTATACAAGGTTTTGACTGTATATACATATATAGCCAAAGTATACAACTATAATGTCATAACCCTCGAAACGGAACATATATAGGTATATACAACGGAATATATATATATATATAAAGTAACTAATCTAGCTATTATGTATACTATCCAGCCATTGTATATATTATCTACCAAACTTAGACAAAGTGATTATTGAGACGGTATTAATCAATTAATCTAGTTATTATATATAATATCTAGCAGGACTTGGGAAGAGTAATAAAACACAATAAATGTTACTTTATTTTATATTTCAAGAGTACATAAGTGAGGATATAAAGTTGTACGGTAAACTACCTGCAAATAAGACGTTTTTAGACGGAGAGAGGAAGGCGAAGTGTCCGTCCGGTCACCCCCTCCACTCCCCCGCATAATAGCAATTTATTACATTGACCAATTCATACTAGCTATTATGAATAATACCTGGACAAAGTAAGTAATTAATTAAGTTAACTATTGTCAAGGGATTATGTATAATCGCTATTTAATGACTTTGTCCGTAACATTTATGATAATAATATAATATATAAATATATAAATAATATAATATATAAATGTATTATATAGGTATATAAACAAAAATCAACTATAATTTAAAAACTGATTTCAGATATCAATAGGAGGAGACATTACTTCAGATACTGATTATTCATACTCACCGTTGAAGTTCATAGAAGATCCAAGGAACGAAAGAGGAGAGGCTCCAAGGGCTGTCCTGAGAGTCTACTGCGAACTGGGGACAGTGACTGGAAGGAAGCACGACCTCACTGTCTCGGGACAGTCCGCCGTGCAGGTACACTACCACAACCATACATCCTACAGTATGGTTGTACGACCTCACCATACCACTGAGCTACCGGCACCCTGTTCTTCCTAATTGACATCACAATATTATTCATGTCTACATGTAAACACTGCATTAATCATTTTAAGTTTTTGTTTAAGGTTTCCCTGATTCCATGTTTTAGTATACTTGAACTTATCAACAATACTAACATTTCTGAAAATGTTGAACTGAAAATTTGGAAAATAATTGGAATAAGAAGAGCTCTGAGTATCCTTCCTGATGTGCCCTACTTCCAGGTATATATACACTTCTTAATTTTGTAAATTTCATTTTTGGAAAAATTGGAAAAACGGGGGCGTCCTGTCCATCTTTGGGTCCAGTTTTATGACTCGTACTACACCTGTCTCTGTATGCAGCTCTTTCGGTCTGTCCATCTCCTCCAGGGCATAAATAAATATTAATAAAAAAAAAACTAATTATTCTCATTTTTGGCTGCCCAAAAAACAGAAAATTTTAGTTTTTTTAAGTATTTGGTATATTCAGAAGTTATTATATTTTATCTTTATTATTTGTTCATTAATTATAATTAACATACATACCGAAAATTGTTTATTTATTTTGAAAAACTTTAAACAATTGTGAGGTTAAGATTTAAAAAAAAATTAAGTGTGTATTGGACCTTCCCAGGGGCGTAGCCAGGATTTTGAGCAAAGGGGGGGGGGGGGGGGGGGGGGGGCAAAGTTAGGCTACAGGGGTAGGGGGTACACAGACAATAGCGTGAATTTGCTCTTTGGCCACGTCGAAAAGTCGTGCAACCGACCCAGGGTGTGCGCGAGGTGTTCGGAGGAAGGGCACGACAGGGCCAGTTGTCCGAATAAGTCTAAGCCGCCGAAGTGTAGTAACTGCGGCACACGGGGCTCCCGCGTCGCTCACCAGGCGGACAGCGAGACCTGCCCGTCATATATCCGTGCGTTAGAGTCGTTGGCCTCACGCACTGATTATGGCGAATAGGATGCGCAGGGGCCTCCGTTTGTGGCAGCACAACATGAATAGGCGCAGGATTGTGGCTGATGAGTTGCGTCAACTAGTGTCATCGGAGGGCGTCCAGGTGCTAGCTCTCCAGGAACCCTAGCGTTAGAGGCAGCGTGGCAGGCCTAGGTACTGGCCACAAAAGTATTACTGGCGCACGGAGCGACGAACGGCCAATGGCCGCAATCGTCGTGACCGGCCCCCAGGTGGATGTGATGGCGCTCCACCATCTCTCCACCAGCCATATAGTTGTGGCCTGTATCAGGCACGCCAACGCAAGCTGCTACGTAATCAGCGGATACTTCCCGCCGTCTGAGAACATAGAACGACAGCTGGGCCACCTGGACCTAGTACTGGACTCCCTCTCGGGGCGCAATGTCATAGTTCTGGCGGACGTCAACTCCTGGTCAGTCTCCTGGGGATCGGTTCGCACCGACCGCCGGGGCGACAGGCTATTGGATTTGATCGCCCGCCATGACCTGTGCATAGTCAATGACCCACTTTCTCCGCCCACATTCCACGGTTCCAATGGAGTGTCCCATGTTGACGTCACGCTGGTGTCGAGCGGACTATTCCGGGCTGTGGGCAGCTGGAGCGTCCGAGAGATCACATCTAGCGACCATAGTGTACTGGATGTTCTGCTCTTTGACGCCCATCTTCCCGCAGTCCGGCCTAGAGACCCGCGCTTTGCTACCCGCAAGGCCATCTCCGACGCTTTCGTGACCGCCGTTGCCGCCTACTCCTGCGACGATCAGTGGGAGGGTCTCAGGAGTTCTGAACCGGTTGGCCAGATTGAGGATGGGGTCGGCAGGCTCAGTAGTATACTACTTCGAGCTGCCGATGAGACCATCCCCAAGAAGGTAAACCGGATCAGGAAGGTACCCTGGTGGAGTGAGGATCTTACCCTCGCCAAGAAGGCTGTATATCGTGCCAGGAGGGGGTTTCAGCGGTGCCAAAACCCAAACCCACTCCAGAGGGTAATACGGAGGGAGGAGTACCGGCAGCTTAGCAAGGCTTATGGTAGAAGAGTCGAGGCCGCGAAGAAGGAGAGCTGGAGGAAGTTCGTTGAAGACGAGAGCAGCAAAAACCCGTGGGGAATCCCTTACCGTGTCGCCGCCGGGAGGCTAAGGCCGGTCGCCCCGGTGGCCTCCATCAGGGTTGGCAACCAGTATGCCATGTCCCTGGAGGAGGCTGGCGGGATGTACTTGAGAGAGGCCTTCCCGGAGGACGACCCGGCGGAGGATTCACCCAGCCAACGAGACATCAGGAACGCTGCCCGTACTTGGCCGGATACGGGGAACGCACCTGATTGGGACGAGATTGACCTGAGCTTGGCGGTTGGGAGGCAGAAGAGTGGCGGCGCCCCTGGGAGCGATCTCATAGACGCCGCTATAATCAAGAAAGCCTTCCCGGCCATCAAGTCGGATCTCTTACTACTTTATAACTCCTGCCTTAGGAGGGGCCACTTCCCTAGGACTTGGAAACGAGCACTCGTGTGTACGTTTGTTAAGCCTGGTGATAGGGACCTTTCCCTGGCAGGTAGCCACAGACCAATCAGCCTGCTCCCCGTATTCGGTAAAGTATTGGAGACTCTTATCTTCAATGGAATTCGGGCCCAGGTACATGCTTTTGTATCCCACAGGCAGTTCGGTGGCTTGAGGGGCAGATCCGCCGAAGATGCGTTGATGATGCTGAGGGCGGATGTGGAGAATGACCGTGGGAAATATGCCCTGTGTGTCTTCTTTGACATCGCGTCGGCCTTCGACTGCGCCTGGTGGCCTGCCATCCTCACGCGACTGCGGGCTGTGGGACTGCCTGGGAATGTGTTTGGGTTGATATCCAGCTTCCTCAGCGATCGATCTGCGACCATGAGTCAGCTATACGCTAGCACTACAGTGGACGTCACTAGAGGCTGTCCTCAGGGCTCGGTCCTCGGACCGATACTTTGGGCCATACTCTTTGACGGACTGCTCCGTGATCTCGAGGGCCGTGGATATAAGGCAATCGCCTACGTCGACGACCTCGTTGTTACGGTGCACGCCGATAGTCGAGCTGCTCTAACCCTTCGCGCCCAAGCCGCCATTGACGATATAGACAATTGGTGCTGCGCCAACAAACTGGCTCTCTCTCCTAGCAAGACCTCGGCTTTGCTGATGAGAGGGAGAACCGACGCCCGACACCCCCTGGTAATCAAAATCCACGGACGCCGCATTGAGAGCCCGGCAACGGTCACTTATCTCGGAGTGCGGATCGGGCCGGGCCTCAACGTGACGCCCCACGTTGTTGCCATTAAAGAAAGGACTACCGCCACTTTCAACGCTTTGAGCTGCCTAGCCCGCGCGACGTGGGGCCTCGGCTATTCTGCGTGTAGAATCATCTACACTGGAGTATTCGAGGCTGTAGCAAGGTACGCCGCTGCTGGGTGGTGGCATCGTCCCACGAAGCGGCGACGCGTTATCCTTGTGCAAGCCCAGAGAGCAGCCCTTTTAAGGGTTACAAAGGCCTATCGTACTGTCTCTACGGCTGCGCTATAGGTGCTGGCAGGAGCTCCGCCAATAGACTTAGTCTTGGACGGGGCTGTCGCCTCGTACTATTGTAGACGCAACTTGCCCTTAGGAGCAGATATAGATGAGCCTTTACGTCTAGCCCTGGAGGAAGAGATGCGCGGACAGTCCAGACCGGAGCGTTGCAGGGACATAGTCCAGGAATGGATAGTGGAGAAATGGCAGCAGCGGTGGTCACGATCATCGGATGGCCGAACGACCTACGCATATTTACCGGAAATCCGGGTACGTCTGGACTCTACTTGGATACTGCCTGACCACTGGATGTCCCAGATACTATCAGGTCACGGAGATTTCAACTCCAAGCTGTTCTTCTTTAAGAGGAAGAACAACCCGAACTGCTCGTGCGGCGGGGTCGAGACTGCGGAGCACGTGGTCCTCGAATGTCCGCTGTACGACGGGCCTAGGGTGGAGTTGATACGCGGGACAGGATCGTATCTGGGACTCGACCTGCGGCAGCTGATGACGGAAACCGGCTACCCAATGTTCAGCCGATTTGTCGCCTCCTGGCGGAGAAAGAAGCAAGCATTTTGACCCTGCGCCGGGGAGGCCTGCAGTCGTCCCCGGCACCGTAATGAACCACAATTAGCGATCGCCCTACATTTATCCCGAGCTCTCTCGGGCCGCCAAGAAAATTAAGGTGGGCTGGGAGTGACCGCTGATCGTCGCAGATGGTCGGCAGCGGTCGCTCCTAGCCTACCACAGCATCATATGTTCTGCATTTTTAATTATGTACTTATTTAGTATTTTAATTTTGTAAATAAATTTGTTAGGCCTCCCTTTTTCCCCGACGATTCGGCGATGGTGTCGTGGCCTCCACCGGAGGTCGGCAACCCAAAAAAAAAAAAAAAAAAAAAAAAAGTGGCTTATTACAGGGATCACTCCCTCCCCCTCCCCTTTAGGGGGAGTGGCTTATTACAGGGATCACTCCCCCTCCACCCCTTTGGGGGGAGTGGCTTAACACAGGGATCACCCCCCCCCCCTCCTCCTTAGGGGGAGTGGCTTATTACAGAATCACTCCCTCCCCCGCCCCCTCCTTTTTAGGGGGAGTGGCTAACACAGGGATCACTTCCCCTCCCCTTTAGGGGGAGTGGCTTATTACAGGGATCACTCCCCCTCCACCCCTTTAGGGAGGAGTGGCTTATTACAGGGATCATTCACTCCCCCTCCCCTTTAGGGGGAGTGGCTTATTACAGGGATCACTCCCCCCCTCCTCCTTAGGGGGAGTGGCTTAACACAGGGATCACTCCCCCTCCCCTTTAGGGGGAGTGGCTTATTACAGGGATCACTCCCACTCCCCCTCCACCCCTTTAGGGGGAGTGGCTTATTAAAGGGATCACTCCCCCCCCTCCTTTTTAAGGGGAGTGGCTTAACACAGGGATCACTCCCCCTCCTCTTTAGGGGGGAGTGGCTTATTACAGGGATCACTCCCTCCCCCTCCCCTTTAGGGAGAGGTGCTTATTACAGGGATCACTCCCCCCCCCCCCCGCCCCCTCCTTTTTAGGGGGAGTGGCTTAACACAGGGATCACTCCCTCCCCCTCCCCTTTAAGGGGAGTGGCTCAACAAAGGGATCACTCCCCCCCTCCTCCTTAGGGGGAGTGGCTTAAGACAGGGATCACTCCCTCACCCTCCCCCTCCTCTTTAGGGGGAGTGGCTTATTACAGGGATCACTCCCCCTCCACCCCTTTGGGGGGAGTGGCTTAACACAGGGATCACTCCCCCCCCTCCTCTTTAGGGAGAGTGGCTTAACACAGGGATCACTCCCCCCCCCCCCCCCCTCCTCCTTAGGGGGAGTGGCTTATTACAGAATTACTCCCTCCCCCTCCCCCGCCCCCTCCTTTTTAGGGGGAGTGGCTTAACACAGGGATATCTCACTCCCCCTCCCCTTTAGGGGGAGTAGCTTATTACAGGGATCACTCCCCCTCCACCCCTTTAGGGGGAGTGGCTTAACACATGGATCACTCACTCCCTCTCCCCTTTAGGGGGAGTGGCTTATTACAGGGATCACTCCCCCCCCCCCCCCTCCTTTTTAAGGGGAGTGGCTTAACACAGGGATCACTCCCTCACCCTCCCCCTCCTCTTTAGGGGGAGTGGCTTAACACAGGGATCACTCACTCCCCCTCCCCTTTAGGGGGAGGTGCTTATTACAGGGATCACTCCCCCTCCCCCGCCCCCTCCTTTTTAGGGGGAGTAGCTTAACACAGGGATCACTCCCTCCCCCCTCCTCTTTAGGGGGAGTGGCTTAACACAGGGATCACTCCCTCACCCTCCCCCTCCTGGGAGTGGCTTATTACAGGGATCACTCCCCCCCCCCCCCTACTTTTTAAGGGGAGTGGCTTAACACAGGGATCACTCCCTCACCCTCCCCCTCCTCTTTAGGGGGAGTGGCTTAACACAGGGATCACTCACTCCCCCTCCCTTTTAGGGGGAGTGGCTTATTACAGGGATCACTCCCCCTCCACCCCTTTAGGGGGAGTGGCTTAACACAGGGATCACTCCCCCCCCCTCCTCTTTAGGGGGAGTGGCTTATTACAGAATCACTCCCTCCCCCGCCCCCTCCTTTTTAGGGGGAGTGGCTTAACATAGGGATCACTTCCCCTCCCCTTTAGGGGGAGTGGCTTATTACAGGGATCACTCCCCCTCCACCCCTTTAGGGGGGAGTGGCTTATTACAGGGATCATTCACTCCCCCTCCCCTTTAGGGGGAGTGGCTTATTACAGGGATCACTCCCCCCCTCCTCCTTAGGGGGAGTGGCTTAACATAGGGATCACTCCCCCTCCCCTTTAGGGGGAGTGGCTTATTACAGGGATCACTCCCACTCCCCCTCCACCCCTTTAGGGGGAGTGGCTTATTAAAGGGATCACTCCCCCTCCACCCCTTTGGGGGGAGTGGCTTAACACAGGGATCACTCCCCCCCCTCCTCTTTAGGGGGAGTGGCTTAACACAGGGATCACTCCCCCCCCTCCTCCTTAGGGGGAGTGGCTTATTACAGAATTACTCCCTCCCCCTCCCCCGCCCCCTCCTTTTTAGGGGGAGTGGCTTAACACAGGGATCACTCCCCCCCCTCCTCTTTAGGGGGAGTGGCTTATTACAGAATCACTCCCTCCCCCGCCCCCTCCTTTTTAGGGGGAGTGGCTTAACACAGGGATCACTTCCCCTCCCCTTTAGGGGGAGTGGCTTAACACAGGGATCACTCCCCCCCTCCTCTTTAGGGGGAGTGGCTTAACACAGGGATCACTCCCCCCCCCTCCTCCTTAGGGGGAGTGGCTTATTACAGAATTACTCCCTCCCCCTCCCCCGCCCCCTCCTTTTTAGGGGGAGTGGCTTAACACAGGGATAACTCACTCCCCCTGCCCTTTAGGGGGAGTAGCTTATTACAGGGATCACTCCCCCTCCACCCCTTTAGGGGGAGTGGCTTAACACATGGATCACTCACTCCCTCTCCCCTTTAGGGGGAGTGGCTTATTACAGGGATCACTCCCCCCCCCCCCTCCTTTTTAAGGGGAGTGGCTTAACACAGGGATCACTCCCTCACCCTCCCCCTCCTCTTTAGGGGGAGTGACTTAACACAGGGATCACTCACTCCCCCTCCCCTTTAGGGGGGAGGTGCTTATTACAGGGATCACTCCCCTTCCACCCCTTTAGGGGGAGTGGCTTAACACATGGATCACTCACTCCCTCTCCCCTTTAGGGGGAGTGGCTTATTACAGGGATCACCCCCCCCCCCTCTCCTTTTTAAGGGGAGTGGCTTAACACAGGGATCACTCCCCCTCCACCGCTCCCTCCTTTTTAGGGGGAGTGGATTAACACAGGGATCACTCCCTCACCCTCCCCCTCCTATTTAGGGGGAGTGGCTTAACACAGGGATCACTCACTCCCCCTCCCCTTTAGGGGGAGTGGCTTATTACAATGATCACTCCCCCTCCACCCCCTTGGGGGGAGTGGCTTAACACAGGGATCACTTCCCCTCCCCTTTAGGGGGAGTGGCTTATTACAGGGATCACTCCCACTCCCCCTCCACCCCTTTAGGGGGAGTGGCTTATTAAAGGGATCACTCCCCCCCCCTCCTTTTTAAGGGGAGTGGCTTAACACAGGGATCACTCCCCCTCCTCTTTAGGGGGGAGTGGCTTATTACAGGGATCACTCCCTCCCCCTCCCCTTTAGGGAGAGGTGCTTATTACAGGGATCACTCCCCCCCCCCCCCTCCTTTTTAAGGGGAGTGGCTTAACACAGGGATCACTCCCTCACCCTCCCCCTCCTCTTTAGGGGGAGTGACTTAACACAGGGATCACTCACTCCCCCTCCCCTTTAGGGGGGAGGTGCTTATTACAGGGATCACTCCCCCCCCCCCCCCTCCTCTTTAGAGGGAGTGGCTTAACACAGGGATCACTCACTCCCTCTCCCCTTTAGGGGGAGTGGCTTATTACAGGGATCACTCCCCCTCCACCCCTTTGGGGGGAGTGGCTTAACACAGGGATCACTCACTCCCCCTCCCCTTTAGGGGGAGTGGCTTATTACAATGATCACTCCCCCTCCCCCTCCCCCGCTCCCTCCTTTTTAGGGGGAGTGGCTTAACACAGGGATCACTCCCTCCCCCTCCCCTTTAAGGGGAGTGGCTCAACAAAGGGATCACTCCCCCCCCCCTCCTCTTTAGGGGGAGTGGCTTAACACAGGGATCACTCCCCCCCCCCCTCCTCTTTAGGGGGAGTGGCTTAACACAGGGATCACTCACTCCCCCTCCCCTTTAGGGGGAGTGGCTTAACACAGGAACACTCCCCCCCAAAAACTTGGTCAAAAATGATTCTTTTTAGCTACTTTTTTTTTAAATTGTGTTCAGCTCTGAGTTCTCCAGACGGCTATGTCGGGAAAAACATCATTTTGTTAATGAATAATATACTTTTTTTCGATGCAAAAAGCGGCATTTGGAGTCACGAGAAAGGTAACACAGCAGTAGTGTCTTTCGACATTTTTTTCGGACTTGGCCAGAGACACTGCCGTGTCTCCTGATACCCAGGAATTCCAGTATGAAATGATTTTGAGAATGGGGGGAGGGAGAGAGAGTGATGTGTAAGTGTGGTTGGTATAAAAAAGTCCTATAATGGACATGTCATTTTTTTTCAAGTGTTGATGTGAACTATTGTGTAAAATGTTGCTATTTGCAGGGCTGGCTGCGGGAAGTGCTGCTCATGTATTTGTCGGCCTCTTTCGTTCCCAAACTGACCGGGATCCAGACACTCCATTTGCACAACTCCATCGTGGATGTGATCCTCCTCGAGGGAACTGTCATGGACAAGACCTCCAATGTTGTCTATTATGCTCCATATTACATACCGAAAGATTCTAATCAGTTAATTCTCCCGGTAAGTAGAGTGTGGTCACATGTTCCATGAGTGAGGTCACATGTTCCATGAGTGAGGTCACATGTTCCATGAGTGAGGTTACATTTTCCATGAGTGAGGTCACATGTTCCAGTGACTTCCAGACTTCCAGCTTCCCAGTACCAATGGGAAACCAGAAACATTAATTTTAATTTCTAGCGAAATTAGGTCTGTTATAAGTTATTAAATAAGAAGAAAAAAAAAAAATTAATAAATGAGACCTATACACAGCTTTTTACTCACCCTTATACACGAATACACATGAAATGAATAGAAAATAAATTAATAAACATTCAAAAACAGAGATTATAATTTAAAATCATGAACACATATTTTTGTGTTTTCCTCCCTGAGTTTTCCCTATTTTCTTTACCAAAACGTTTTGATTTGTATCACACTTAAGTAAAAAGTTTTAACTGAAATTTATTATGTAGTCCAGTAGGAGCTCAACATTTAGGTCTTCATGGATTTGGAGGATGGAGGTGTCCCTCGAGTAGCTACCAACCAATCTAAGGCATTTGTTTTGGGCCACTTGAAGAGTTCTCAAATTGGTATTGTTGGCAAGACCGGCCCACACTGGGCATGCATACATTATCACTGGCCGCAACAGAAGCTTGTATATGAGGAGTCTATTGGTTAGATTAAGGGCTGCCTTTTTGTGGAGTAACGGGAATAAGAACACAAGTCCGCTCACAGTATTTGCTTTCTGTCTGACATGTTGCCTGAACGAGGAACGTATTTCACTGTATCGTACCAGTCCAAATTTTCTACTTTCTGGGGTAATGCGGGCGTCTATTTGTAAACAAAATCGCTTCAGTTTTTCCTTCATTAATTTTAAGTTTCCAATTATGGAAATACAGTTTGATTTGTGTCTGTATATGAGTGTGTATGTTCTGTAAACACGATAATTCACAATAGGGTGAATTTATAGCCACGAAATTTTATAAGTCATATTATGTACATTTTGTAGTTGGGATAAACACTTTATATATACATAAATATATATGAACGAATTTGTACATTTAATGGGGTGTGTCATACTGTAAAACTCATAAATAACTAAAATTATTTTTTTAGAATACAAGAATTTGGAGCGATAATACGTTTCACGAAATTCGACTTCTTTTTATCCCGAAGTCAATTTTATTCGTCATTCCGAAACCAGCTGGTGTGAAGCGGATGGACACAGCTAGCCCAGAAGCAGACTATAAGATCAAGACTCCACTGAAAAGAAGAAAAAGTGTAAGTCAAAATACATATATACCTACATATATATATATAGTTAGTTATTGTGACTCTTGCTCAGACTTAACTATTAGGTCATATCGCCTACTACCAGAGCGACGAAAAAGCGGTGAACGAATGAGTCTATGAACGAACTCTAACCTTTTGTTACCACCTCAAGGCGCTGGTATGAGTGCTTGCTTACTGAGCTCAAGTGGCCTCAAAACCCGGCGGCGTAGGCCCTCAGGTTGTTTACCTGAGAGGTAAAAAAAAAACTTGAGCATGCCATCCTTCGGATGGGACGTTAAGCGATTTTCCCGAGCCTGTACGATGTCAGGTACTCGTTAAAGACTCCTATGAATAAAAATTTAGGCATGTCCACCAGTGCGACAAAAGAGCGCTCTGGTAGTAGGCGATATGACCTTGTAGTTAAAGCCCCCAGGGCATGAGTCATAATAACTAACTATTTTTCAGACAGATATAGTATTAGAGTCGGAAGGGCTTGATGTGTACTATATAATTATAATAAAAAAATTTACTTGAATTTATGATTTATTAGGGGAGAATAATCAATCAAAAAAAAGATCTTCTCAATAAGCAATCTTATGCGCTGCAATTTTTGAAGAGGATATGTTACGAACGATTTATTCGTCCAGTTCGGCAGATTTTAAGGCAGAAAGACATGGAGCATGCAGCAGAGTTGAAGCAGCGAGAAGATGGAGGATGGGTTGAGGACCTCATGGAAAGGGTACGTACTATTAACTTATGTATTACGTATTGCCTCTTTCCCCAGCTGTACATATATAGTAGGATGGAGGATGGGTTGAGAACCTCATGGAAAGGGTACGTACTATTAACTTACGTATTACGTATTGCCTCTTTCCCCAGCTGTACACATATAGTAGGATGGAGGATGGGTTGAGAACCTCATGGAAAGGGTACGTACTATTAACTTACGTATTACGTATTGCCTCTTTCCCCAGCTGTACACATATAGTAGGATGGAGGATGGGTTGAGGACCTCATGGAAAGGGTACGTACTATTAACTTACGTATTACGTATTGCCTCTTTCCCCAGCTGTACACATATAGTAGGATGGAGGATGGGTTGAGAACCTCATGGAAAGGGTACGTACTATTAACTTACGTATTACGTATTGCCTCTTTCCCCAGCTGTACACATATAGTAGGATGGAGGATGGGTTGAGAACCTCATGGAAAGGGTACGTACTATTAACTTACGTATTACGTATTGCCTCTTTCCCCAGCTGTACACATATAGTAGGATGGAGGATGGGTTGAGGACCTCATGGAAAGGGTACGTACTATTAACTTACGTATTACGTATTGCCTCTTTCCCCAGCTGTACACATATAGTAGGATGGAGGATGGGTTGAGAACCTCATGAAAAGGGTACGTACTATTAACTTACGTATTACGTATTGCCTCTTTCCCCAGCTGTACACATATAGTAGGATGGAGGATGGGTTGAGAACCTCATGGAAAGGGTACGTACTATTAACTTACGTATTACGTATTGCCTCTTTCCCCAGCTGTACATATATAGTAGGATGGAGGATGGGTTGAGAACCTCATGGAAAGGGTACGTACTATTAACTTACGTATTACGTATTGCCTCTTTCCCCAGCTGTACACATATAGTAGGATGGAGGATGGGTTGAGAACCTCATGGAAAGGGTACGTACTATTAACTTACGTATTACGTATTGCCTCTTTCCCCAGCTGTACACATATAGTAGGATGGAGGATGGGTTGAGAACCTCATGGAAAGGGTACGTACTATTAACTTACGTATTACGTATTGCCTCTTTCCCCAGCTGTACACATATAGTAGGATGGAGGATGGGTTGAGGACCTCATGGAAAGGGTACGTACTATTAACTTACGTATTACGTATTGCCTCTTTCCCCAGCTGTACACATATAGTAGGATGGAGGATGGGTTGAGAACCTCATGGAAAGGGTACGTACTATTAACTTACGTATTACATATTGCCTCTTTCCCCTTATGTACACATATAGTAGGATGGAGGATGGGTTGAGAACCTCATGGAAAGGGTACGTACTATTAACTTACGTATTACGTATTGCCTCTTTCCCCTTATGTACACATATAGTAGGATGGAGGATGGGTTGAGAACCTCATGGAAAGGGTACGTACTATTAACTTACGTATTACGTATTGCCTCTTTCCCCTTATGTACACATATAGTAGGATGGAGGATGGGTTGAGAACCTCATGGAAAGGGTACGTACTATTAACTTACGTATTACGTATTGCCTCTTTCCCCTTATGTACACATATAGTAGGATGGAGGATGGGTTGAGGACCTCATGGAAAGGGTACGTACTATTAACTTACGTATTACGTATTGCCTCTTTCCCCTTATGTACACATATAGTAGGATGGAGGATGGGTTGAGAACCTCATGGAAAGGGTACGTACTATTAACTTACGTATTACGTATTGCCTCTTTCCCCTTATGTACACATATAGTAGGATGGAGGATGGGTTTAGAACCTCATGGAAAGGGTACGTACTATTAACTTACGTATTACGTATTGCCTCTTTCCCCTTATGTACACATATAGTAGGATGGAGGATGGGTTGAGAACCTCATGGAAAGGGTACGTACTATTAACTTACGTATTACGTATTGCCTCTTTCCCCTTATGTACACATACATGTATAGTTCTTCATAATTAAGCGATTCATAATTTTTATATATTTATATTTTTTAATTTTTATTTATCTATATTTATTATTGTCTAGTTTTTCTCCAACGTAGCACTAATTTATTTATTTGTGTATTTATTTCTTTGTACGTCATACTGACACTTTATTTCATTGTTTCCTTTATTTTTGACTTTGTATGTATTTATTCTTGGACGACCTCGGTCCCAGAATAAAATTACATTTCATTTCATATTACCCTAACTGAATAAAAATTTAGGTTAGGCAAAATTTAGGACTCCCATAGTAGAAGGGGCTCATGAGAGCGCTCTGGTAGTAGGCGATATGACCTTGTAGTTAAATCCCGAACATGAGTCATAATAACCAACTATTTTTCAGACGGATACAGTAGCAGTGTCGGAACGACCTCCTCCCGAAACAACTGTCAAAAGTGACGACTTTCTACAATTCCTGAGAGTATTAAGAAGTGGTTCAAAGAAGCATTCCATACCAGCCGCTACTCAAACATCAATCAGATCCAAAGAATGGGATCTTCACGGGATACTGGGAAAACCTTCACAGCCTCACAGTTCTACGTCTGGAGGCTCTCTGCCATAGATCCACGCATGTATTCACTGTTAAATACATGTTAAAATTACTTCCACCAGCTATGTGCATTAAAGGAATATATATATATATATATATATATATATATATATAATTGGTCAATATAATTCTATGTGTAGTCACAATAACTAAGATTTAGAAGGAGAAAAACATTTTTATTTGAACCAGTGCTAAACATGTTTACACAAATTGGAAAATAAACATGAAAATTATAATAAAAATTAAATATGAGGATCAATGTGTCGTCAGCGTTGCAGAGGCTGGTTCTGGCATATCGTGACAGAACAGCTCAAATAAGAGTGGACTGAGGATTTAACTTTGCGGGTCTCCCGCTGATATCTTCTTTTTGGAGCTCAGTGTGTTGTTCACCCTTATTTGGAATGTTCTGTCACAAAGAAAAGAGCCAATGATGTTCTGGTTGTACTGCGGAGGCCAGGTTCGTTTTAGTTTAAAGAGGAAGCCCTCGAAGGCAGCTGCGACGTCCATGATGGCTGCTCCTGTGTATTGCTTCCTCTCAAAGCCCCCCCCACAGTGGTCTCAGCAACTCTCTGTAGCTGATGGACGGCTGAGTGGTTTGATTTAAACTCAAACTGGTGGGCATGGATGGTTCCTGCAGTCTCCAGATGACTTAGGTGCCTTTAATGTACTATTTTCTTTAGTAGTTTTGAGAGGCTATTTAAAAGGCTTATTGGTCTATAGCTGCCTGGATCCTTTTTCGGCTTACCTGGAATGAATAACCTTGTGGAATGAATAACTAAGATTTGAAGTGTGGGATAAAAACTTAATTCGATTGGACAATATAATTCAATATATATTTTGACAATATAATTCAATATATAATTGGTCAATATAATTCGATGTGTAGTCACAGTAACCAAGATTTAAAGTGTGCGATAAAAACTTAATTCGATTGGACATTATAATTCAGTATATAAATGGACAATATAAATCAATATATAATTGGACGATATAATTCTATGTGTAGTCATAATAACTAAGTTTTGAAGAGTGGGATAACAATTTAATTCGATTGGACAATATAATTCAATATACAATTGGACAATATAATTCTATGTGTAGTCATAATAACTAAGTTTTGAAGAGTGGGATAACAATTTAATTCGATTGGACAATATAATTCAATATACAATTGGACAATATAATTCTATGTGTAGTCATAATAACTAAGTTTTGAAGAGTGGGATAACAATTTAATTCGATTGGACAATATAATTCAATATACAATTGGACAATATAATTCTATGTGTAGTCATAATAACTAAGTTTTGAAGAGTGGGATAACAATTTAATTCGATTGGACAATATAATTCAATATACAATTGGACAATATAATTCTATGTGTAGTCATAATAACTAAGTTTTGAAGAGTGGGATAACAATTTAATTCGATTGGACAATATAATTCAATGTACAATTGGACAATATAATCTATGTGTAGTCATAATAACTAAGTTTTGAAGAGTGGGATAACAATTTAATTCGATTGGACAATATAATTCAATATACAATTGGACAATATAATTCTATGTGTAGTCATAATAACTAAGTTTTGAAGAGTGGGATAACAATTTAATTCGATTGGACAATATAATTCAATGTACAATTGGACAATATAATCTATGTGTAGTCATAATAACTAAGTTTTGAAGAGTGGGATAACAATTTAATTCGATTGGACAATATAATTCAATGTACAATTGGACAATATAATCTATGTGTAGTCATAATAACTAAGTTTTGAAGAGTGGGATAACAATTTAATTCGATTGGACAATATAATTCAATATACAATTGGACAATATAATTCTATGTGTAGTCATAATAACTAAGTTTTGAAGAGTGGGATAACAATTTAATTCGATTGGACAATATAATTCAATGTACAATTGGACAATATAATCTATGTGTAGTCATAATAACTAAGTTTTGAAGAGTGGGATAACAATTTAATTCGATTGGACAATATAATTCAATATACAATTGGACAATATAATTCTATGTGTAGTCATAATAACTAAGTTTTGAAGAGTGGGATAACAATTTAATTCGATTGGACAATATAATTCAATGTACAATTGGACAATATAATCTATGTGTAGTCATAATAACTAAGTTTTGAAGAGTGGGATAACAATTTAATTCGATTGGACAATATAATTCAATGTACAATTGGACAATATAATCTATGTGTAGTCATAATAACTAAGTTTTGAAGAGTGGGATAACAATTTAATTCGATTGGACAATATAATTCAATATACAATTGGACAATATAATTCTATGTGTAGTCATAATAACTAAGTTTTGAAGAGTGGGATAACAATTTAATTCGATTGGACAATATAATTCAATGTACAATTGGACAATATAATCTATGTGTAGTCATAATAACTAAGTTTTGAAGAGTGGGATAACAATTTAATTCGATTGGACAATATAATTCAATATACAATTGGACAATATAATTCTATGTGTAGTCATAATAACTAAGTTTTGAAGAGTGGGATAACAATTTAATTCGATTGGACAATATAATTCAATGTACAATTGGACAATATAATCTATGTGTAGTCATAATAACTAAGTTTTGAAGAGTGGGATAACAATTTAATTCGATTGGACAATATAATTCAATGTACAATTGGACAATATAATCTATGTGTAGTCATAATAACTAAGTTTTGAAGAGTGGGATAACAATTTAATTCGATTGGACAATATAATTCAATATACAATTGGACAATATAATTCTATGTGTAGTCATAATAACTAAGTTTTGAAGAGTGGGATAACAATTTAATTCGATTGGACAATATAATTCAATGTACAATTGGACAATATAATCTATGTGTAGTCATAATAACTAAGTTTTGAAGAGTGGGATAACAATTTAATTCGATTGGACAATATAATTCAATGTACAATTGGACAATATAATTCTATGTGTAGTCATAATAACTAAGTTTTGAAGAGTGGGATAACAATTTAATTCGATTGGACAATATAATTCAATGTACAATTGGACAATATAATTCTATGTGTAGTCATAATAACTAAGTTTTGAAGAGTGGGATAACAATTTAATTCGATTGGACAATATAATTCAATATACAATTGGACAATATAATTCTATGTGTAGTCATAATAACTAAGTTTTGAAGAGTGGGATAACAATTTAATTCGATTGGACAATATAATTCAATGTACAATTGGACAATATAATCTATGTGTAGTCATAATAACTAAGTTTTGAAGAGTGGGATAACAATTTAATTCGATTGGACAATATAATTCAATATACAATTGGACAATATAATTCTATGTGTAGTCATAATAACTAAGTTTTGAAGAGTGGGATAACAATTTAATTCGATTGGACAATATAATTCAATATACAATTGGACAATATAATTCTATGTGTAGTCATAATAACTAAGTTTTGAAGAGTGGGATAACAATTTAATTCGATTGGACAATATAATTCAATATACAATTGGACAATATAATTCTATGTGTAGTCATAATAACTAAGTTTTGAAGAGTGGGATAACAATTTAATTCGATTGGACAATATAATTCAATATACAATTGGACAATATAATCTATGTGTAGTCATAATAACTAAGTTTTGAAGAGTGGGATAACAATTTAATTCGATTGGACAATATAATTCTATGTGTAGTCATAATAACTAAGTTTTGAAGAGTGGGATAACAATTTAATTCGATTGGACAATATAATTCAATGTACAATTGGACAATATAATTCTATGTGTAGTCATAATAACTAAGTTTTGAAGAGTGGGATAACAATTTAATTCGATTGGACAATATAATTCAATATACAATTGGACAATATAATCTATGTGTAGTCATAATAACTAAGTTTTGAAGAGTGGGATAACAATTTAATTCGATTGGACAATATAATTCTATGTGTAGTCATAATAACTAAGTTTTGAAGAGTGGGATAACAATTTAATTCGATTGGACATTATAATTCAATGTACAATTGGACAATATAATTCTATGTGTAGTCATAATAACTAAGTTTTGAAGAGTGGGATAACAATTTAATTCGATTGGACAATATAATTCAATGTACAATTGGACAATATAATCTATGTGTAGTCATAATAACTAAGTTTTGAAGAGTGGGATAACAATTTAATTCGATTGGACAATATAATCTATGTGTAGTCATAATAACTAAGTTTTGAAGAGTGGGATAACAATTTAATTCGATTGGACAATATAATTCTATGTGTAGTCATAATAACTAAGTTTTGAAGAGTGGGATAACAATTTAATTCGATTGGACATTATAATTCAATGTACAATTGGACAATATAATTCTATGTGTAGTCATAATAACTAAGTTTTGAAGAGTGGGATAACAATTTAATTCGATTGGACAATATAATTCAATGTACAATTGGACAATATAATCTATGTGTAGTCATAATAACTAATTTTTGAAGAGTGGGATAACAATTTAATTCGATTGGACAATATAATCTATGTGTAGTCATAATAACTAAGTTTTGAAGAGTGGGATAACAATTTAATTCGATTGGACAATATAATTCTATGTGTAGTCATAATAACTAAGTTTTGAAGAGTGGGATAACAATTTAATTCGATTGGACATTATAATTCAATGTACAATTGGACAATATAATTCTATGTGTAGTCATAATAACTAAGTTTTGAAGAGTGGGATAACAATTTAATTCGATTGGACAATATAATTCAATGTACAATTGGACAATATAATCTATGTGTAGTCATAATAACTAAGTTTTGAAGAGTGGGATAACAATTTAATTCGATTGGACAATATAATCTATGTGTAGTCATAATAACTAAGTTTTGAAGAGTGGGATAACAATTTAATTCGATTGGACAATATAATTCTATGTGTAGTCATAATAACTAAGTTTTGAAGAGTGGGATAACAATTTAATTCGATTGGACATTATAATTCAATATACAATTGGACAATATAATCTATGTGTAGTCATAATAACTAAGTTTTGAAGAGTGGGATAACAATTTAATTCGATTGGACAATATAATTCTATGTGTAGTCATAATAACTAAGTTTTGAAGAGTGGGATAACAATTTAATTCGATTGGACAATATAATTCTATGTGTAGTCATAATAACTAAGTTTTGAAGAGTGGGATAACAATTTAATTCGATTGGACAATATAATTCAATGTGTAGTCATAATAACTAAGTTTTGAAGAGTGGGATAACAATTTAATTCGATTGGACAATATAATTCTATGTGTAGTCATAATAACTAAGTTTTGAAGAGTGGGATAACAATTTAATTCGATTGGACAATATAATTCAATGTACAATTGGACAATATAATCTATGTGTAGTCATAATAACTAAGTTTTGAAGAGTGGGATAACAATTTAATTCGATTGGACAATATAATTCAATATACAATTGGACAATATAATTCTATGTGTAGTCATAATAACTAAGTTTTGAAGAGTGGGATAACAATTTAATTCGATTGGACAATATAATTCAATATACAATTGGACAATATAATTCTATGTGTAGTCATAATAACTAAGTTTTGAAGAGTGGGATAACAATTTAATTCGATTGGACAATATAATTCAATATACAATTGGACAATATAATTCTATGTGTAGTCATAATAACTAAGTTTTGAAGAGTGGGATAACAATTTAATTCGATTGGACAATATAATTCAATATACAATTGGACAATATAATCTATGTGTAGTCATAATAACTAAGTTTTGAAGAGTGGGATAACAATTTAATTCGATTGGACAATATAATTCTATGTGTAGTCATAATAACTAAGTTTTGAAGAGTGGGATAACAATTTAATTCGATTGGACAATATAATTCAATGTACAATTGGACAATATAATTCTATGTGTAGTCATAATAACTAAGTTTTGAAGAGTGGGATAACAATTTAATTCGATTGGACAATATAATTCAATATACAATTGGACAATATAATCTATGTGTAGTCATAATAACTAAGTTTTGAAGAGTGGGATAACAATTTAATTCGATTGGACAATATAATTCTATGTGTAGTCATAATAACTAAGTTTTGAAGAGTGGGATAACAATTTAATTCGATTGGACATTATAATTCAATGTACAATTGGACAATATAATTCTATGTGTAGTCATAATAACTAAGTTTTGAAGAGTGGGATAACAATTTAATTCGATTGGACAATATAATTCAATGTACAATTGGACAATATAATCTATGTGTAGTCATAATAACTAAGTTTTGAAGAGTGGGATAACAATTTAATTCGATTGGACAATATAATCTATGTGTAGTCATAATAACTAAGTTTTGAAGAGTGGGATAACAATTTAATTCGATTGGACAATATAATTCTATGTGTAGTCATAATAACTAAGTTTTGAAGAGTGGGATAACAATTTAATTCGATTGGACATTATAATTCAATGTACAATTGGACAATATAATTCTATGTGTAGTCATAATAACTAAGTTTTGAAGAGTGGGATAACAATTTAATTCGATTGGACAATATAATTCAATGTACAATTGGACAATATAATCTATGTGTAGTCATAATAACTAAGTTTTGAAGAGTGGGATAACAATTTAATTCGATTGGACAATATAATCTATGTGTAGTCATAATAACTAAGTTTTGAAGAGTGGGATAACAATTTAATTCGATTGGACAATATAATTCTATGTGTAGTCATAATAACTAAGTTTTGAAGAGTGGGATAACAATTTAATTCGATTGGACATTATAATTCAATGTACAATTGGACAATATAATTCTATGTGTAGTCATAATAACTAAGTTTTGAAGAGTGGGATAACAATTTAATTCGATTGGACAATATAATTCAATGTACAATTGGACAATATAATCTATGTGTAGTCATAATAACTAAGTTTTGAAGAGTGGGATAACAATTTAATTCGATTGGACAATATAATCTATGTGTAGTCATAATAACTAAGTTTTGAAGAGTGGGATAACAATTTAATTCGATTGGACAATATAATTCTATGTGTAGTCATAATAACTAAGTTTTGAAGAGTGGGATAACAATTTAATTCGATTGGACATTATAATTCAATATACAATTGGACAATATAATCTATGTGTAGTCATAATAACTAAGTTTTGAAGAGTGGGATAACAATTTAATTCGATTGGACAATATAATTCTATGTGTAGTCATAATAACTAAGTTTTGAAGAGTGGGATAACAATTTAATTCGATTGGACAATATAATTCTATGTGTAGTCATAATAACTAAGTTTTGAAGAGTGGGATAACAATTTAATTCGATTGGACAATATAATTCAATGTGTAGTCATAATAACTAAGTTTTGAAGAGTGGGATAACAATTTAATTCGATTGGACAATATAATTCTATGTGTAGTCATAATAACTAAGTTTTGAAGAGTGGGATAACAATTTAATTCGATTGGACATTATAATTCAATATACAATTGGACAATATAATCTATGTGTAGTCATAATAACTAAGTTTTGAAGAGTGGGATAACAATTTAATTCGATTGGACAATATAATTCTATGTGTAGTCATAATAACTAAGTTTTGAAGAGTGGGATAACAATTTAATTCGATTGGACAATATAATTCAATGTACAATTGGACAATATAATCTATGTGTAGTCATAATAACTAAGTTTTGAAGAGTGGGATAACAATTTAATTCGATTGGACAATATAATTCAATGTACAATTGGACAATATAATCTATGTGTAGTCATAATAACTAAGTTTTGAAGAGTGGGATAACAATTTAATTCGATTGGACAATATAATTCTATGTGTAGTCATAATAACTAAGTTTTGAAGAGTGGGATAACAATTTAATTCGATTGGACAATATAATTCAATATACAATTGGACAATATAATTCAATATACAATTGGACAATATAATTCAATATACAATTGGACAATATAATTCAATATACAATTGGACAATATAATTCAATGTACAATTGTCATAATAACTAAAAGTTGAAGTGTGGGATAGCAATTAAATTAAACGTCTTGGTTTATTCTACTAATCTCCAGGTAATAGAAATAAAAGACGTTGTCTTCCCACTGTTTTATTTTATACCAGAACCGGTTTTCGACGCAACAGCGTCATCATCAGTGGTTCATCCCACCCACACAGCTCAGCGGTTGGAAGATAACTGGCCTGGAGAGTCATTACGAGTTTTGCTAGTTATCTTCCAACCGCTGAGCTGTGTGGGTGGGATGAACCACTGATGATGACGCTGTTGCTTCGAAAACCGGTTCTGGTATAAAATAAAACAGTGGGAAGACAACGTCTTTTATTTCTATTAGAAATCTCGTCCCACAACATCTTACTATCACATATGAATCTCCAGGTATTTAAGACGAGGAAAAGACTCTCTTCCTAAATGACCCACAAAATGTTGAACCCATTTAGACTTAGTCGGAAAAAAACGTAGGGCTGCAAATTACATGATGTCACCTTCAGAAATTCCCAGTTCTTTATCTGTGAACAGAAAAGTACATTAATTAATGACGATTTTGAGCGATGAAATGAAATGATCGAATTCATATATATTTAAATAAATGTACTTAATATGACATTTATGTAACAGCTGATTGCTGATTTAGGAATCCGACGCACGGGTAATTTGAAGATCCTATTAGTAACTTCCAAGCAATCCCGTGCGTCGGATTCCTAAATCAGCAATCAGCTGTTACATAAATGTCATATTACATTTATTTAAATATATATGAATTATATATCATTTTATATATATATATTAAATATATATATATAAAATAAGAAAGGAGAAATCACCCAGTGGTGACACTCCTTGGGCACTGAGATGAACTCATTTATAAGTCACTGTCACGGGGCTACTAAGGAGGTCTCTAGGCCATTGCTGGGAGAACTAAGGGAGAAAAATAACTTTTTGTACATGGATTTAGCTATTTCGGTGACGTAGGGAATGATGCTGAGGTGAGTATGAAGGGTCTGGTTGGAAACATAGCAAGGAGCATTGGCTATTATACTTAAAATAAAACAATTACTAATTTTGAGCATTACGAATTCCATTTTGTGTTCATGCGACTACGAAGGGAGGCACGGTGTTGGCCGCCACGTAGAATAGTCCTTCAACACTGAAACAGACAAACAACATAATTGAGATTTCTGGCTCATTAAGTAAATTATCGTGACACATGCCCGGGCTTTAACTATATCATATCGTCTACTACCAGAGCCTTCTTTCGTCACTATGGTGAAGAGCCTTACTCTATCGTGGGACTCATAAATGTTGCTCAATCAGGTTTACCTTACTTCATTAGGAAGGATGGTGTGCTCAAGGTTTTTTTATCTCATAGATTTTTAAAAATCTAAGGGCCTCGGCCGGGATTTCGAACCCATGATGTTGAGCTCAGTAGACAAGCACGCGTCCTCTGAGGTACTGGTGCCCTTCACTAAGTACAGAAGAAGTCGTCCATAAGTCCCTTCTCTCTTATAACCGAGAGTGAGACTAGATTAAAGCAATAATACATGTATCAGTAAATAATAAGTACATAATGTTACTGAACATCAAAGAATAAGAGTTACTTCGCCAGCTGTACCTAGTACAGGGAATTTGCTGAATTTATATTCACAATTAATTTATATTAAATTAAAAATGTATCTACTTATTATAAATGTATCTATTTATTAGTAATATTATTTTTGTACTCATATAGTATAGGTTAAGTTTTATGACTCATGCCCGGGCTTTAACTACGAGGTCATATCGCCTACTACCAGAGCGCTCTTTCATCGCTTTGGTGAACTTGAGCCCGACTCTACTGAGAGGACCATAATCGTTCAGAAAAGTTAAGTTTTCACCGGAATTTTACATTTTTTGATGACATTCTGAATCCATCATCTGAAAAAAAAACTCGTCGGTGGATCATCTAATGTGTGATCCTTATGAGGTTTTGAATTTACATATCAAATTTCATATCGATACATTAATTTTATCGGCAGTTATTAGAGTTTTATGTTAGGCCTTATTCCCCCCTTCCCTTTCGTCGATTTGACATAAAAACACTACATGTTCGTCGTTAGAAAGTTCTTGGATTCTCATATAAAATTTGGTGTCGATACATTCTTTAGTTCGGGACTTATCTTATTCTCAGACCCACATATACATAACCACAGATAGACATTCTTTTTATATTTTTGCAATGTAGAGGTGGGAAAACAAGAAATTCCGTTGAAAACTCAGTATCGAATTTTTGACTATAGTTGGAGAAGTGAAAAAGTTTTCGGTGAATCACCGGCTATGTACTTATTCAGCACAAATTTTTCAATTACGTTTTTCGCTCTCGCTCCAAAGCCATTCGAACGTTTGGACTAAAACTCAATATTTGACTTACGTAGTGGCTTATGAATCCTCAAACTAAATGTTGTGTCGAGTCATTCATTACATCGATAGTTATTACAGTATTTGAGTCGAGCGGCCCTTCAATTCGACCGATTTAGCGTAAAATTGATAGGTGTCATCCTTATGGGGTTTTAAATTTAAATATATAATTTCATGCCGATACATTCATTACATCAGCAGTTATTGAGGTTTTTGAGTTGACCCCTCTCCCCCTCTCTGATCTCCCTTCACTTCGGTCGATTCCGCAGATAATTAATATGTATCGTCCTAAAATAGTAGTTTAGGGGGCAGTTGGGCCAGAAATAGGACAGCCTCTCCAACACAAATCACCGGCTTTTGCTGGAGAGACTGTCTATGTCTGTCTGGCCCAACTGCCTCCTATACTACTCATTCTATCGGGAGTTATCGGGTTCACAGACACACAGATATTTATATAGAGGAGATATTTTTTTATTATTTCTGGAATCACCCGAGGACCTACCACTGGGTGGTCTTCCACTCACATGCCATTCACTCCACCATATCTACACCTACCATCATAGATGCTGGTTGTTGCACCCTAGCAACCGGTGTATCCTTTATAAATAAAATAAAAAATAAAAAAAATATATGAAATCATGAAAAACTTAAAATTTTGTTGAAAACTTCGCATCGAATTTCTGACCAATTACATAACTTCTCCTATACTTCGTACAGCTGAGGAAGTAAAAAAAAGTAGTCATGTCTGTCGGCAATTCAAAAATCTTAATAATTGATATTCAGCCACATTGACCGAGTTTAGAGGGAAGTACTTATACTCACTTTTTAGGTGCATACGCCCCCATGAAGGTGCTAGAGAGCTTGTCACACTTGCCCAGTGTGGCACTCAGGAGATCTGGACACCGGAAGGCTGGGAACCCGCCAGGACGCCCTATACTCGCGTTGTAGTACCTCACTGCTCTCTGGTGGCTGCAGAAATCTGTAAAAAAAAAGTCATCGCTGAATCATCGGTATTGTACTTCACCAGGAAGAAATAATTAACTTTTCGTTACTAATTTCCCCAGTTGACTTACATAGGGTGGGGGGGGGGGGGGGGGGGGGTATTTGGGTATTTTAATTGAGCCCCCCCCTGAACCCTTCCTTCCCTTCGGCCGATATCGCTGAAATATTTCAGGATATGTCCTCGTTGGGTTTTGACTTCAAATATTAAATTTCATGTCGATCCATTCATTACAATGACAGTTATTAGGGTTTTTGAGTTGAGCCTCCCTCTGATCACCCTCTTCCGCTGAAAATTAATAAGTGTCGTCCTCATGGGATTTTGAATTTACATATGAATTGTCGTGCCGATGCATTCATTACAACGGCAGTTATTAAAGTTTTTTAGTTAAGCAACACCAGTAATCCCCTTGCATTGGGCGATTTGGCTGAAAATCTATAGATGTTGTCTTTATGGGATTTTGGATACACATATAAAATTTCGTATAGATAGAAACATTCTATCGGGAGTTATTGTGCTCACAGATGCACAGACAGAAATGTTTTTTTTATTTTTGGAATCTAGAGGTAAACCTAAAATTCCGTTGAAAACTCCGCATACAATTTTTGACCGACTACTCCCCTTATACTTTTGTATAACTGTAAAATTAAAATGCCGCATTTAACTTTTTTAAAGTTTGGTTCAATGACAGCCTTCTAGACGGAAATTAACCTCGTTGTACGCTATAACCTCTTAACTTACAGAATTCGTTGAGGCTGTCAGCGCTGGACTCACAGCCGAGCTGTCTGATAGCACCGTTTACATAGAAGTCAACGTGTCCATGCGGCATTAAGTTGTACTCGACTCCGTTCGTATGGATGATGTCAACGAATAGGGCGTCATCCCGCGTCAGATGAAACTCTACCAAGACGACGAAACCCTGGAAATATGCGTCCAATCCTGAAAATAATACACTGGATTTTCGTTAATTCGAACAACAAGATTAAGTGATATCGACAACTTCCACTTCAATGTCTTAGGTTAAATTTTTGTGGAAATTGACTTATTTATACCGTTTGATTCCTCTTTTTATTCTCCACACAAAATAACAAAACAAGTTTCGAGATTTCATAATTATATTAATTAAAAATTCGAAAATATATGATATAGACCAATTGAAATCGATTGTCGAACGCTGCAGGTGCTGGCGGGAGCACCCCCCATAGACCTGGTCTTGGATGGTGCTGTTGCCTTGTACGTCTGCAGACGCAATATGCCTTTAAGAGCAGATATACGCCTTGCCATGGAAGAAGAGATACGCGGACAGTCCAGACCAGAGCGTTGCAAGGACATTGTTCAGGAATGGATAGTGGAGAAATGGCAACAACGGTGGTCACGATCTCCGGATGGCCGAACGACTTATGCATACTTCCCGGATGTCCGGGTACGCCTTGACTCAACATGGATACAACCTAATCCTGGGATGTCCCAGATATTATCAGGTCACGGAGATTTTAACTCCAAGCGCTTCTTCTTTAAGAGGAAGAACAATCCGAACTGTTCGTGTGGCGGCATCGATACTGCAGAACACGTAGTCTTTGAATGCCCGCTGTATGACCAGGCCAGGGTGGAGTTAGAAGAAAAGACAAGAGGTTTGACTGCTTCGGGTCTGCCAAAACAGAACCCAGTCAGGCTATGGAGGGAATCTGCAGCAGAATCCTGGACTTTATTAAAGATACAGCACTGCCGTAAGGACCAACACAGACAGGGCACACAATAGGGCTAATCTGCCCTCGGTGATGCCATCAGCCCTCGGAAAAAAACAAAAAAAATATTGGCTTTCAGCTTACCTGTGATCCTTGCCACGTTTCCTCCCAGTTTGTACCCTGCATATCCCGAGTAGTGAGCCCCGAGGCCATGTCCTATCAGATGGAGCTGCTTGAAGCTCGTAACTCCTGCAGTTATCAGAACCTTAACCAGTTCCGCTATCCTATCTCCCACTTTCGCCACAACCACTGTCGAAACTGGGTAGACTGGAATCTGTAGAATCCGAGTGTGGTCAACGTAAATCACGTTTAGATTCTGCTGGCGGGCATACGCTAAAACAATAATAATAATAAATCAAAACTACTTTGTCTTCCCACTCCTTTACATAAAAACCAAAGCGCAGTTTTTGTATGTGTTTCTATCTGTTTTTCTTCAGTGGTATCAATCTAGTGCAATGTCCACATCATCACTGAGTGGTCAACACTAGGGTTTGCAATCCCGGAGTATAAGTCTGATTTCAATCCCAAAAATCCTAGGATTAATAATGCGAAAATCCCGGAATTTAATTTTAAAAAAATGAATTATTATTATTATTATAATTATCATTAGGTATATATAAACAACAACAAATATAAAATATAAAAAATATTTATAAACAATAGTTATTTAAAGCTGTCTCGGTTTCCAGATTTTCTGTTATAGTTAATTTATATTTTTATTATTTTTTTGAACTTTTTTCGACATCCTTAATTCTATAAAGTATTCTTATGATTTCAAAAACATACTAAAACTACTCTTAATGATTTTGCGTGTATCATTCGGTCCATAGTGTTGAGCTATAATTCGCGAAAGGTGCTTTGTCATGAATTAAATAAAAAAATGATTTATGAATCAATCATTAATATCAATTTTATAATATACAGAAGGTGTATGGCTCAGCGGTATGCATGTTTGCTTACTGAGCTCAAGATCGCGGGTTCAAAACCTGGCCAAGGTCCTTAGTTTATTTTATCGATGCGATGGTCCCGAACCTGTGCGATGTAAGGTACTTGTTAAAGACCCCTTACCCTAGATGAATAAAAATATAGGACTCCCATAGTAGAGTCGGGCTCATCTTCACCAGAGTGACGAAAGAACGCTCTGGTAGTAGGCGATATGACCTTGAACTTAAAGCCCGGGCATGAATCATAATAACTAACAGAAGAATAGTAAAGAAGAAAGGCGGAAAATGGTCGTGGAGGCCCAGGTTCTACAGTTAAAGACATAACGAACATTCTAAAATCTCACATGTTATGGTTTAACGGAAATAAATTTATTATTATTATTATCTGGGTGAAAAAACCTTGAGCATGCCGTCCTTTGGATGGGCTTTAAGCGATGTTCCCAAGCTTTTACGATGTCAGGGACTTATTAAAGACCACTTCCCTTGGGTAAGTAAACCTAGGTAGGCAAAATTTAAGACTGCAAAGCCCGGGCATGAGTCACAATTACATTAGCGGGAGGCCTAGAGCCTAACGATTTTAGACATTATATGTAGAATGCTTGCACTCCAATTAGTTAGTTATTGTGACTTATGCCCGGGCTTTTAACTACTAGGTCATATCGCCTACTACCAGAGTCATTTTCCGCCACACTGTTGGAAATGAGCCCGACTCTACTGAGGGAGCATTAAATTTTGTCTACCTAGGTTTATTCATTTAGAATAGAGGTTCTTTCCCCTCCCAGATGAAAAAACTTAATTGCCGGGATTCGAACCCGCTGTCTTTAGTTCAGTACTCTAAATTTGAATCAGTGGAAAATCGCTGATTTGTCAGCTAATATTCGCTGTTGCGAGCAGTTGAATGTCCTTCACTGACAATCAGTGAATCCTCACTTAAGGAATCAGTGAATAAAAGTTTACTGGAATATACAGTGAATTTTCACTAACCTGAATCAGTGAATTCGCAATGCTTTAATCAGTGAATTAGCAATGTTTGAACCAGTGAATTAGCAATGTTTGAATCAGTGAATTTGCAATGTTTGAATCAGTTACTTTTTCTAGCTAAATCAGTGAATTAAATTTAAAGGGATGATTAAAAATTAATTGATTTATTAATTTTAAATGATTTATTGTTCCATGACAGTATATATGCTTATAAGCAAGCACGATACATCTGAGCTACCGGTGCCCAAATTGGGAGTAAACAACTGAATTTAAATTGTATATAATAAATTAAAATAAATATAATTGATACTTACAATCAATAACTTGAAATACTATTGGAGACTGTAACAATTCGTGCACAACAATCTTGGTATCAAGGTTAGCGTTGAACAACGTAGCCAGCTGCTTCTTGGAGCTTGAAGCAGAGATCGGCACCCCGTCCAAGTGGCCCCTGTAAACAAAGTAACCAAAATTTCATCAGTTTTTTTTTACTTTCGCAGTTATACGAAGTATAGGGGAAGTTATGTAATCTGTCAGAAATTCGAAGTGGAGTTTTCAAGGGAATGTCATGTTTTCCCACCTATGTGTGTATGTGTGTGTTTCTGTGAATGATAACTCTCGATAGAATGAATTTATCGTCAGGAAATTTTATATTCTTATCTAGAACCCTTTAAGAACGAATTGAAATTAATGTTATTTGTAAAGGAATTATTGTCGTTTGTATAAAATAATGCTTCTAATTCTTACCTGGTTCGGGACCCCGAAGGAGAGTGTGCTCACAGAATTATGAAGTAAACAGTGTTCTCACCAAAAAGTCAGTTCGAAGGTCATGGAAAGAGAAGGGGACCCCGAAAGAGGGTGTGCTCACAACTAGTCAGATAATAATAAATATATATTGACCTGTTGTAAAACATGAACTTTACTAAGCTGCTGTCCAGGCTTGGAGATGCACGTTCTACTCGTATTTCGCCAACCAACTCAGAGCTCAGCGTTTCATTGTTAGGATGGCTCAACTGTCTGGCTAGTGAACCTCCTGGAAAAGAGAGAAAAACGGTCGAGGCCATTAGGTTTTTTATCTGGGAGAAGAAAAAACCTTAAGCACGTCGTCCTTCGTAAGGGACGTTAAGCGATGGTCCCGAGCCTGTGCGATGTAAGGTACTTGTTAAAGACCCCTGCTCTAGGTACGCAACATTTAATTCCCACCGTAGAGTCATGTCCACCAGAGGGACGACAGAATGCTCTGGTAGTAAGCAATATGACCTTGTAGTTAAAGCTCAGGCATGAGTCCTAATAACTAACTAATTAGGTGTGAATTAAATATAATATAAATAATTATACATAGTGCATTTATAAAATATATTTTCATTTTATTGTGCCAATATTATAAAGGAAGTATTGTATACGTGCGAAAATGCGAGAGCGAGTTTTCACCAAATTTTAACGTTTCAAGATCCCCTGAATACGTTTTGATCATTTTCGCGATGTCTGTCTCTTATGATGATTAGAATGTGATTAGAACTCTGTATGCGCTCTAACGCAGACACAATTTTATCTATAATTTTAAATTTTGAAATGGAGAAGTTACATGTGCTAACTTAGATCTGGATAGTTTTTGGCCAAAATCGGGCGAAAAGTGAGACCACTTTAGATCGGGGTCTTTAAAATTTATTTTTAAATAAAAGTCATAGACACGACTGAAAGGTACATTTTCATAAAATACGATTTTTCGAGATAATGCCGAAAACTGAAAACCATTTTTGTAGTTGTGTCCTTGATTTACCCGAAAACGATTAGTTCTATGAAAAATTTATATGCATCTCTACTTCGTATAGCTGAGAATAATTTCTCTACCTGTCTGGATTGCAGCAAAACAGAAGATAAGTGCAACTCGAAGTTGCAACATGATGCAGTTCTCTCGACCAATCCTCGATAGAGGTAGTTCACTAAATAGTCTGTCGAAATAAACCTGCATTTATATAACTATGTTGATAAAGCAATAATAGTGGATATTATCTGACTTACAAATACCATTCAAGGCCCCCCGCCACAATGTCATTTTTCGTAGCTTAACTTTTGTCTGTACTGTTAAAACAGGATGGCTTAGCGGCCCCTCCGAAGGACGGCATGCTCAAGGTTTTTTACCTCTTGGCCGGGTTTTAAAGCTCAAATCTCAGTAGACAAGCACGTTCGATTAATTCCCAGGCCAAGCCGATTGGACCTAGTTCACTCCTCCAGGCCACGCCTGTTTTTGTTTTTTCTATCCGTATAAATTATAAAACAATAAATGTTTTCTACCATTTTTATGAAAGTTTTAGCACTCCCCATAAACAAAATGGCGTATGTATCAAATTGATACATGTGGCCTGGTGTAAATTTTCGAATTTTTATAGCCAGAGGCTTTGTATACATTTTATACAATTGCCATTTCGCTAAATAAACAGTATGTTATTTATAAAACAAACAAAACAATTCTCCAGAACTAAAAAACAACAATAAATTTTTTTTTTTTTTTTTGGCCTTATGTACGATGCATATTAGCCATGACTTATTAATGGTGTTTTTACCTAATTATTTACGACATCCATGGCCCCGGGAGGAAGTTTTATCTACGAAATAAAACTCACTCCCGGACGGGATTCGAACCCGCAAACCATGGTGAGACCATGCGACCAAAGCCCTACGCTCTAGCCCACACGGCCACCATGGCTGCCAAACAATAAATTTATACAATAATAAAATGTATACACTTAAATTGAGGAAATCTAAGGGTCGATGACCGCAGCCAAGAAGATGGATATAACATTGAAAGAGGTTATACTTGTTTTTCGCGGGAATTTTGAATGCTGTTTATTGTTTGTGGTGAAGAGAGCTGTAGTGTCTACAACGAAGATCGACCGGACGACATCCACCACTTCTTCATGGAGTGTCCAGCCTTCAGCCAATTAAGAAAAAAGTACCTGGTAGAAGCACTAAAGAGCCCGCAACCTCACAAGACCCTTTTCAACATTGAAAACAACCAAACCTCGATAATATCATACTATACATAGTAAGGGCGCTAAAAATTAGAGGACATTGAAGTATTTATATAAAATACCATTTCACTAGAAGTTTTTTCACTATTTTTTTTTTTTCATTTGTTAATTAACAGTTAGGTTCTATTACTTTGTACTTTATTCTTATTACTATTTTCTATTTTAATTTATTTATTTATTTTTTTTAACTGAATAATGTATATATCAGGCCGAACCCGGAGCCTAAAAGATGTATTTCCCAAAGGCTAATAAAGAATTGAATTGAATATTGTTTATGGTGGGGAGAGGCCATCCAAGGTCAACTCCCCATTTGAACTACCTGAAAACCTTTAGATCTATACTAGAACCCTAAATATGTGGCCTGACAGCGACGATTCAATTTGCATCGTATTTATACATATGGTCCTAGGTAGTAGGCACGAAATGTATCATATCTATATATGTGGCAGTCAACGTGTTAATGATTTTCAACGAGGCAGACCCATGGATATCTGATGGCTCGGGAACCCCCTCCTCTGTGTCAGTCTTGCGAGGTCGGACTGTCTGTCAGACACATTCTAACTGAATGCATGGCATGTAGTCCCCGTCGTGAAAATTGCAACCTTGCGGTGGATATTTCCGAAATTCTATCCAATAATAGCTCCCAAATTATGCAACTATTCCATTTTCTTGCACTTCACAAACCTCTTCTCTAAAGATCCCCACAGACCTGCATCCATGACCCCCGGTCACAATGCCTTGAAGAAACAAAAAAAAAAAATGTAATAATCAAATTATTTAATGTTTTTTTTTTTTTTTAATTTTAATTTCCCTCTTAAAGAATAAAGAACATTGAATCATGGCGGTTGGATACAGGGGTATGAATGTATGCTTGCGAAGACGCGCATTCAAACGTTCGCCCGAACTTGTGTTGTGCAATGTTTGAAAGAATAATAATTATGATAATCGAGTTATTATCATTAACCCTCATTTGACTAGAGACCATTGTCTTCACCAGCTGACCTCATGACACACTTTGTAACAACTGGATATCTCAATGCTCTTCCCCAGCTCTCCCACTAAACTTTTTTGTTCTTCGGTCAATTTGGCAGAAAAAAAAAACAGTAAGTACACACGTTTGAAGTACCTACGGATCCCTTCAATGTGTTCCTCATACCTACGTAACCTTTCATTGTTTTCTTCGTACCTATGGATCCCTTCAATGTGTTCCTCGCACCTACGTAACCTTTCAATTGTTTTCTCGTACCTACGTAATCTTTCAATGTGTTCCTCGTACTTACGGATCCCTTCAATGTGTTCCTCGTACCTACGGATCCCTTCAATGTGTTTCTCGTGACTGCGTAACCCATCAATGTGTTCCTCGTTCCTACGTAACCCTTCAATGTGTTCCTCGTACCCACTTAACCCATCAATGTGTTCCTCGTACCTACGTAACCTTTCAATGTGTTTCTCGTGACTACGTAACCCTTCAATGTGTTCCTCGTACCTACGGATCCCTTCAATGTGTTTCTCGTAACTACGTAACCTTTCAATGGTGTTCCTCGTACTTACGGATCCCTTCAATGTGTTCCTCATACCTACGTAACCTTTCAATGTGTTCCTCGCACCTACGCAATCCTTCAATGTGTTCCTCGCACCTACGCAATACTTCAATGTGTTCCTCGTACTTACGGATCCCTTCAATGTGTTCCTAGTACTTACGGATCCCGTCATTGTGTTCCTCATACCTACGTAACCTTTCAATGTGTTCCTCGCACCTACGCAATACTTCAATGTGTTCCTCGCACCTTCGTAACCCTTCAATGTGTTCCTCGCACCTTCGTAACCCTTCAATGTGTTCCCCGTAACTAGAATGTTACGATTTTTTTCGTTTGCCTTTTGGAGGGGGAAAACGCTGCATGAACCTCAAAACGTCCTGCTATAAGTTACAAAGTAATGAAGTTACACTTCAATAAAGAAATTGTGATGTGCCCATTACAGGACTTTCTTATACCAACCACGCTTACAGATCACTCTTTTCCCCCTCCTCAAAATTATTTCATACTGGCATTACCGGGTGTAAGAGTGTCTCAAGATAACGTTGTACAAAGAGATTATTTTGAAAAGGGGAGGGGCAGAGAGAGTGATCTGTAAGCGTTGCCATAGTCTACTATATCGTATTTATGCGCATCTCTAATCTACTGATTATCATCCAAACCAGTCAGAAAGAGTGAAATGAAATATTGCTAGTTTGAGAAGTGTAATTTGACAAATTGTTTCATTGTCAGACTACAGACAAACGGTTTAAGTCCTCAACTATCATAAGTTGATACAAGAAAATTGTAATTAAAGTCAATTAGATATGTTCTATTTTGTTCTTTTATCATGGAGAATGATAAAACTATGCATTTATTAACAAAAAATATTAATTGTAGTAATTGTATAAATGTTTAATATCAGTACGTAATGTGGCTTGTCAGAGTTTGTGTGTTGTGGTGGGTCGGTGTAAAAGTGGTCGTCAGCTTCAACCACACCACATCAGGTTATTATCTCAATCATATTTTTAGTTTAAGTTTAATTAAACCATTAGTATGTTATAACAAAATAATCAACACAAATTTAAATCAACCATTAAAATGTTCATCAGTCTAGTCATCCAGTCTTATACACTAAGTAGTAATAATAGTAGTAGAAAGTATTCTCAATTAAATAAGCCATAATTTTGTTTTTTTTTCAGCACCAACACTTTTTCAGCTGAAATTTTATTTTTTAGTATTTCATTATCACTCAGCTAATAGCACTAAATGTACTCTAAAAAACAGTTATTTTCACTTTTTACGGCTTTCATTGAATACATTCTAAAATATACCTTCTTGTTGTGACACGAACGACTATGCGTTCGGTAAACTTTCATACTTCACCGATTGGCAGCATTCCTTGGAGTCCAAACTTTCAAAAAGCGTAATTTGAATCCGAATAACGTTTGACTAGGAACTGAAACCTTCTATATCCTTGTCCTGACTGTAATGATTGTCTGTGGTGGTGTTGTCGTTGTATATTATAAATTTTTTTAAGTAGGTACATTAGATCGCACTTTTCTGTGGTGCGTGCCCGCCAAAGTTCAAATGAACAAATAGGAATAGTTGATGACAAAATTATTAATATCTTTTTTTTTTTTTTTTTCTTTTGGCTTAATGTACGGTGATTAATTATTTAAGACATCCATGGCCCCGGGAGGGAGTTCTACCTACGAAATAAAACTCACTCCCGGACGGGATTCGAACCCACAAACCATGGTGAGACCATGCGACCAAAGCCCTACGCTCTAGCCCGCACGGCCACCATGGCCCCCGTTATTAATATCTCTACCCATAGTTTCCCCCTACTGAACAGTGTTGCCCCAAGTTTGTAAAGTTCTATAGAAAAATAATTGTTAATTGTCGTATATATTTACATTTGTTATATTTTTTCTCTCTAGGAAGTGGAATAATCAGTCAACAGTTGAAATTGGAAGAAAATCAAACATATTATTTAATAAAAAACGAAACTAATTCACGTCAAGATTTCTCATACACATTCACAATCGAAAAGTATTCTTATACGCTTATGTTCTACAACAGGTAATCTTTATTACATAACATTATATATGTATATAAATAAAAGTGCAGAGGAGCCTCATTTTCGAACTAGGCTCAGTAGGTTTTTTTTTTTTGCCTTCAACGGTGCATATTAACCATGTCAATGTGTTATTTAGTTATATTTACGACATCCATGGCCCCGGGAGGGAGTTCTATCTACGAAATAAAACTCACTCCCGGACGGGATTCGAACCCGCAAACCATAGTGAGACCATGCGACCAAAGCCCTACGCTTTAGCCCGCACGGCCACCATGGCTCCCAATAAGTAGGTTTCTATAGTAGGTTTTCTTCAGTAGGTTTCTATAGGTTGAAACATAACTGAAAACAAAATTTATTGTTCTTAGGTAAATGAAATTGGAAACCAAGAAATAGTTGCTTTTGTTTTTTACTTGAAGAAAAATAAATTAGCATTTTCGTTAATTAATGTATTAAGTTCTACTCTATGGCATATTGCAGATTACAAGCTAAGATAACAGTTCTACATCTAGAACCTTCCTTTCATTAATTTTACTTTCCCAATTATACAAAGTATAGGGGATGTTATGTAATTAGTCACCAATTCTATGCGGATTTTTCAACGGAATTTTTTGTTTTCCCTCCTTCAGCAGATCCCAAAAAGGTAAGGTTAGGTTCAGGGGAGGGGGCTCAACTCAAAAACACGAGGATTTTATAAATCAGTTGAAAAATAAATAATTATACTAATAAAAAATAAATAAATAAATAATAATAAATGAATTTTTAAATATACATAAATAAATCCGATAACATAAAGGCATTGGATCTTTGGTGGTCATTTTTAGCGGGATTTTGAGATAGTAACAAGTGGTAACCTGATTAAGGAACAAATTTAGAACTGTCGTGTACAATGTGATACTAGACGAATAGTAAATAAACTATGTGGTGTTATTACATAAATAAACGAAATTTTATTGTGCAAGTGGACTTATTTTTGTGTTTATCTTTACATTAATCTTTGAGTTTCTTTATCATAAACACAGAAAATGAACAATTGGTGAATTATTAAGAAAGCCAACAGCAGAAGATAATGCCATAGCCGACCTGAACATAAAACATTATGGTAGGAAATGTCTAATAATTAATTTTTTTATTCATTTTTTTTTTTTTATTTGCAAAAAATTAAAAACCAAACATTGATCCCGAGTAATCAGGTCAATAGTAACACAAATATAAATAGAACACAACACAAGTCCTTATGTCTGCAAATAATGACTGTTCTGAGTTGACTGGGAATCAAAATAGCTGGCTACTAGAACGACACTTCTCAAGCTTAGCAGCCAGTTTTGTAACGACATAAGTGTCACTATTCTAGAATTGTAGAGGAAACATTTGTTGTTTTTAATAGAAAACTAACTCAAATTCGTGAATTTTTAAATTTGTGACTTAATTCTTGCCCGGTTGCGATGCATAAAACTTTGTGTATTTTTCCCATCGGGAGGTATCTTATTCACAAAAAGACATTTTTTTTTTTCAAAGTTTGCATTCAGTAAGTCGGAAAACATGAAATTTCGTTGAAAACTCCGCACCGAATTGTTGACCGATTACATAACTTCCCCTATACTTTGTATAACTGTGGAAATAGAAAAAAAAATAGATTTACTAATTTAAATCAATATATTAATTATTTATTATAGTTATTTTATTATTAATTTGTTTGTATTATATTGTGCAGGAAAAATGCGGATGGAGTAATCATATCAAAGAAGAGTTCAAAAGAAGAACTTCGATCATTATTTAATCGAAATTTGGATACGAAATTAATTATTTCTGGATATTTGCAATTTCAGTTAATAACGCATATAGTTAATTGTAAGTTATAGAACATACTTCCAATAAAAAGTTTCAAATTATTTTTCATAATTTTTTGGTGGGAGTACAAGTCAAAAAAAGTCAATTTTTTTTTTAAACTGTTTTGACCGAACGCGATTAGCCATGTTTCATGTCTATACTGTTCATCAGAGAAAACACTACGTGAGAGACATTACCCACTTGTCCTCTCCTCACCACTTCTAGAGATTGACTTCACATTGTGAAATATGTAATAATACTGTTTCGGCCAAAAATGTACTTGTACTCTTTTTCCCGCCCATCAAAGAATTTATCTTTATTATGTTTTTTCAATTTTCAAATATTTTTTATTCTAATTCTTTTAGATATGAAGATTATAATAATCATTTGTTACTTATAGTTGAGAAAAGTTAACTAGTAAAAGGGAATTAATTTAACGCCATGAGGACGACACCTATTAATTTTCATCGGTATCCGCCGACGGGAAGGGGTGGATCAGAGATGGGCTCAACCGACAAATCCCAATAACTGCCGATGTATTGAATGTATCAAGATAGAGGTTTCAGAAGCCCCTCTGTAAATCAACTATTGATTTTTAGCCCAAACAGTCGATTGGTTTTGGTGGGAGAGCGGAAACTTGTTTGATTAATTCGTGCTGGGGAAGTACATTGCCGGTTATTTACCGACGACTTTTTTTTCATTAAACAATAGGATTACTCTTTTTTGTTTATATTCGACTAGAAACAATAAAATATATATAAAACAATTTAAATTGTGACTTATTGGTGCCTAACACTGGTTCAAACCCCCCACTTTCTCCCCTCTGGCTACGCCCTTGATCGGTTATTTTTCTTCATAAAAAAATCTTTTCACTTTCTTTTTACGTAACTATATTGTTTTGTTTTTTCCCCACAGCATATGTACATGAGGAGAACGTAAACGTTGTTTTGGTGGACTACAGGCCACTTTCTGAAAGCCCCTTATATCTTGTGGCCCAAACTGGAGTGTACACAGTGGGTGTGGCCATTGCAGAGATGATCAAGGTGCTCCTGGAGGCGGGAGTGACCAGCTGGGGGCAGTTACACCTGATAGGACACGGTCTGGGGGCCCACATTGCTGGCTACGCCGGACTCAGACTTGGCGGCTACCTCTCCAGAATTACAGGTATACTTAATATAATTCTGGTTGTGAAAGGAATGGGGGGGGGGGGATCAAAAGACCTGAATAATAAATTATACAAATATATAAGTAATACAAATGGAACTGTCTCAACGGCTGCGCTACAGCTGCTAGCAGGAGCCTCGCTTCGTACTTCTGTAGTCGCAATATGCCTTGATGAGCCTACCCCGGGAAGAAGGGATGCGCGGGCAGAACAGAGCGTTGCAAGGACATAGTCCAGAAATGGATAGCATTGGTCACGAAGTTTGGATGACCGAACCAGGTACATCGGGACCCCTCATGAGTACAGACTAACCCCTGCATGTCCCAGATATTTAGGTCACGGAGATTCCAACTCCAAACCCGAACTCTTCTGTTCATGCAGAGGGCATTAACATTGTATATCTTGTAGTCCTTGAATGTACTTTCTGTATGACCAGGTCAGGGTGGACTTGCCGCTGCTGGGCATTGAGACTGGCTACCCACTCTTCAGCCGGCTTGTCGGCTCCTCCAGAGGGCATAAAGCTGGTATTACTACCGATACCAGCCATGCTCGGAACAGAGCTTTTGTTGAACCCTTGAACTTTCTCAGGCTAGCTATGGCTTACATATATCCTTATTTTTTGTTTAAGGTTTGGATTCGACAAACGTGGGCTTCATTGGGACCTCGGCAACGATTCGGCTCACGAAGGATGACGCTTGTTTTGTGGATATCATTCACACGGACGGCGCTAACTATGGCTACTACAAGCCACATGGACACGCAGACTTCTACGTCAATGGAGGACTCAAGCAGCTCGGCTGCGAGCTGAGCACCCAGTCTGCCAACGAACTGTGTACGTTCTAGTTCATTATCACTATACTTGGTTGGCCAAAAGTTGCGCAGGGTCAAACGTTGTCAACAATAGTCGACTGTTGTGACTAGTTAGTTATTGTGACTCATGCCCCGGGTTTAACTACAAGGTCATATCGCCTATTACCAACTATCTTTCTTCACTGGTAGACATTAGCCCGACTCTACTCTGGGAGTCCTAAATTTTGCCGTAGGGGTCTTTAACTAGTACCTGACACCGCACAGGCTCAGGACTATCGCTTAACGATCAAGTGCTCAAGTTTTTACACCTCCCAGATAAAAACCTAAGGGCCTCGGCTGGGTCTCGAACCCGCGATCTTGAGTTCAGAAGACTACCTACTAATTTTACTTCCCTACGAAGTATTGGGGAAGTTATGTAAACGGTCGAAAAGTTGATGCGAAGTTTTCAACGAAATTTCATGTTTTCCGATCTCTAGACTCCAATTATGTAAAAAAAAAATATCTGTCAATTCAAAAACCCTAATAATTGATGTAATGAATTTGTCGACACAAAGTTTAGTATGAGAATTTAGGAGCCCCTATTTTAGTCAACTGTTGAATATTGGCGCAAACTGTCGACTGATTTTAGAGGGGGAGCGAAAATTTAATTGATTAATTCGTTGTGGGGAAGTACATTGCCGGTGATCCACCTACCACTTCTTTATTTTACTTTCCAAACAGTTATTGTAACTAATTTTATTTCCACAACTATACGAAGTATAGGGGAAGTTATGTAATCTGCCAAAAATTACATACGGAGTTTTCAACGCAATTTCATGTTTTCTTACCCCCACATTCCAAATATGAAAAAAAAAAAAATAATATCTGAACACGAACTTGGTTTGTTTAATAATGAAACAGTTTTTTCTTTCTTCTGTAAAATTAACCTTATGTGGGTTAGGGCCTTTTGCCTGGAACGCATCGATATATAGGTAACGAACAATAGATAATTAGATAAAAGACACATAATAATAGTTATTATGGATTTTAAGTTAATAAACCAAACAGTAATTCTATGAATAATAAAAAACATTCAAAATTAAATTTTCCAAATGACATCTTTTGTAAGTGTCCGCTTAGGAGAGGTAAATTTATCTCTTGATAACGAAAAATTGGTTGTCCGCGTCCGTTAGACGGGTGTCCGTTGCGAGGGGGTAAAAATACATTGTTTTCCTGTACTTCGGGGAGGGACATCGCAAAATTGTCTGTCGGAGAGAGGTGTCCTTAAAGAGGGGTTTTACTGTAATACTGTTTTGCTATATCTAAAAATAATATAAATCTATAATATATATATATACATGGACCCTTCACAAAGTCACTAGGATTAACTTGTTTAGACTCAGAAGAAGGAAGTCTGTCAGAATATATATTTCTTCGGATAATTCGTCCTTTTTTCACTGCTTTGTTGTTGCAGTATTCTGCAGCCATCAGAGAGCAGTGCGGTACTACGATGCCAGTATTGGCCAGCCCTATGGGTTTCCTGCCGTGCGCTGTAAGGACCTCGCTAGTGTCGCCATTGGATCCTGCCATCATCAGACTGCTGCCTTTATGGGCAGTCGTACCTCACCCCAGTAAGTCTGTCTAATCATCCTTTCAAGATACATGTAAAGGGAGAGAGAAAACTTAAATTATTACAACTCATTAAAGCTGGAGATGTACATTGTTGGTGATCGGGCGATGGATTGTTCATTTATTTAATACTAAAGCTAAAAAAAAAATTAGTCTTTGTCAGTTCTTCCGTGAAAAAGCGATATTTTTTTAATCTTCTTCTTCTTCCTGCGGCGCTACGTTCCGGAAAGAACTCGGGCCTCCGCCACAATCCCGTTTTTGTAAAGCATGTAGTTTAGGGATCAGAAAATTTATTTTTTTCAGTAAACTATTTGATTTAATCTGCGGAAAAAGGTTGAAGAGGCTTGATAAAAGAACGTGAAATTCCGTTGAAAATCTCGAATTTCGCAAGATAACTATACTTCCTTCTACTATAGGTATAACAAAGTATATGTTTCAAAATGATCGGGTTTTGCTCGCAAATGCACCGACTAAATTTTAAAAACAATCACCTACAGCGTCCAGAACCAAATTATTTCTAATCTTCATCACTTTTAAAACATTAAAGATAAGAGATTATTTCCCAAATTATTATCTTTTTGACATAATTAACTAATTTTTTTTATTATTTCAGGTCCCGTGGTATATTTTACGTGACTGCGAACACTGTTCCTCCGTTTGTCCCAGAAGCGTCCACAGACAAAAAGAAACGTTCCCATATTTTGTAAAACAATACGCATTCGAGAACTATGACCTCTATCTATGCTGACGATACAGCTATCCTTTCCCCAGATCCCGATCCAATCCTTGCGTTCTTACATCTCCAGGAACATCCTAACGAGATTCATAAATGGTGTAACCTATGACGTATCAAGCTGAATACAGAGAAGTATGCTCTCATCACCTTTACTCTTCGTCCTCCTCTTATCATCCACAATATTCCTCTTCCTTATTCCTACCAAGTTCTAAGGAACTTGGACTAAGATTTAATCCATCGTCGATTAAGTTCTATTCTCACAAGTCTCGTATGTGGTAAGTCTACTGTCCAGATAAGTCTGGACCAGTGGTTCCCAACCTGGGGCCGATCGCCCCCAAGTGGGCGATTTGGGTTATCAGGGGGCAATAAATAAGTGGGGGGCGATGAATATTCAAGAGAAGAGAGGAAAATTTAAATAGTACTGTACAGTAGAAGTTGCCGGATAGGATTTAGTTCTGTTGTCCAGCTCCGCACAAAACAAAGAAATAAGTTGGACATTTACCTCAAAGGAGACTTGCGCCTGAACTTGACGAACATAAAGCCGGATATTCAAGCTTTAACTGAAATAAAACAATAACAACGTTTTCAAACTTTCATTTATTTTTTCAAATTTTAACTGTCAACTTTCTTAATTTTTCCAGATTCCAATTTAAAAATTAAAACATGTACTCCTGTTTTTTAAATGTATGTCAATGATCTTAGTTAATTATTTCACTTCTTCGTTTTTAAAAAAAAATTGTAAAAAATATACATTTTAATTTTTTTTCTATTTTATTTAAGAGTGAAAAAACTGCTTTGGTTGTTTTTATATACGGTAATAAAATTGTTTAAAATAATAAAACTGCTTTATTATTTACACTTTACTTCAAATTAAAATTAGGCATACAATGAACATGAAAAGGGGGCGATAGGTGTTAGTCAACCTCCAGAAAGGGGAGATGGGCCGCAAAAGGTTGGGAACCACTGCTCTGGACAGTAGACTTACCTGGAACCCACACACGAGACTTGTGAGAATAGAACTTAATCGAAGATATGAACTGCTACGACAACAAATCAACTATTTATAAAAGGATTATACCACCCATTTGGACATAGGGACTTGAACTCTGGGGATCCGCTGAAAATTCTAATCAAAAGAATCCAATCCTTTCAATCCAAAGTGCTCAGCAAACGCTCCTTTCTATGTCAATAACAAAATCCTTCATAAAGATCTCAACGTACAAGATTTAAACCAGACCCATTTCAAAAATTCCATACAAACCTCAGCAACCATCCTAATCTTCTCACACAACGCCTATCATCACATAGTCAACCTGACAATCCTCCACGTCGTCTAAAACGACATTGGCCGCGGTACCTGCTATGAAATGAACATTCTTAGGGAGTGTCAGCACTGGCTGGCTTCTCCAATCTGATGTATTCTGGTTTTATTGTATATATTGTACACATTGTAGATCAATAAAAAATGTACAATACGAATGTTGTTTTTATGTAAGACTTGTGACCTACTATCAACCTGACGGCCCCCTTAGCAAAATATTGTTAAGACAAATCTGGATCCTTGGTTTTGGTTCTGATTTTTGGAATCTGTTTCCTCGTTTATCCATCCTAACTCGCTAGATAAGAGATAAACTTTTTATTGCACTAAAGAATACAACCTTTATGGCAATGCATTTTTTTTTTTTTTTTTTACATAATACATATTCTTATAGTTATAGATAGAATAGAAAAGAAAATATATATATATATATATTAATAACAAATAAGTAATATAGTAACTAAATAAAAATATACAAATATGGACATGATTTTTAATAGAAATAGTGCAAGCAATTAGAGAACAAAAACAATTCAAAATTATATAAAATAAAATATGACTTTTGATAAGGGAAAATTGTAAAATAGTAATAGCTATAACACAAAAATAAAAACTGAATAGAAGAAAAAGAATCACATTTTATAAGCAATAAATTAAATATTTTTCTTAATTTTTAAACCTAAAGTGAAAAATAAAAATAAATTGTTGATTTTTTTAACAGCTACATTATCAATACACAATTGATTCTGAGTCGATTTGGTCTATTAGCAAGATATTTGTGGAGAAATGTTTGCCTGGCGATACACAAAGAGGGACTGTAGAACACAAAGTGTATGAGATCGTCCTTTTCGTCTAAGGTACAGAGCCTGCAGACACTTTATTGGACAAAACTGTTATCTGAACCGTCCAAGTATTATCCTAAAATTTAACAGTCGGAGTTTTTCAATAATCCTAATTCCTTGGTGTCATAAACTTCCCTTCAATATTTATTAATGTATATTTTTACAACGTTGCTCTTCCAATATACCTAAGTGAAGTACTTTCATTTTTAAAGAGAAATATAAACTCCAAACACTACTTGTCAATATTTTCACTATATTGGACAAAATTACACGAATATAGTTTCGCCTCTTACGGCATTATCAAGTGAACACAACAGAGAGTACTGCTGAACTGTTGAGTCTCTGTTTAGTTCACTTGATGATGCCGTAAGAGGCGAAACTATAGTCGTGTAATTTTGACCAATATAGTGAAAATATTGACCAGTAGTGTTTGGAGTTTATATTCCTTAGTGTGTGTATATTCCTTTATCCTGTTCATTATGAATTTTTACAAAGTAGACCTGGAATCAGTTCAGTAATTTCATTTTTATTTCATATTTTGTTGTGTTTTGTTAAAATGTAATCGTTTTTTTTATTTTAAAACTTTTGCTCGCTCAGGATGTTGCCTTTGTTTAGATATCATATTAGTTGTTTTTAAATTTTCACTCATGATATTAGTTTATAATTGTTTTTGTTTAGATATAATATTTCAGTTTGTTTTGGTGTATAATTTAAATGTTAATTATATTGATTTAGTCACAATTAGTTTTAATGTCATATCTTTTACTCAAATCTAGCATACATCAACTCATTATTAATGTAAATATGTCAATACAGGTCCTGAAGAAGGCTCACTAGGAATCGACAGGAAAGAAGGAGGATCAGAGAGGCTCAATTCAAAAACCCTAAAAAATGCCGATTTAATTAATTTATCGACAAAAAATTAAGTACGAGGATTAAGGAGCCCCTAAAAAAGTCAACTATTGAGTATTAGAGATGTTTTCGCCAGAGATCTTGTGGAAGTTCATTGTGAATACTACTGAATAAAGAGATGTAGTTAATATTGTGATATAGGTAATAGGTTAATATTGAGATATATTATTTAATTATTTTTCTGATTAAATCACATCACATTATATCAATAATTGTAATAATTACATTGTCTATTTAATGTTGTCTCAATGTACATATAATACTGTATAATTTGGGAAAATGAAAACTTTATAAAAAAAAAAAATACTTCTGAATACACGTACTAAATTCCGTTTGATATATTCATTATATCTGTAATTATTAGAGTTTCTGTATTAAGCCCTTTGTCAATCACCTTCTTCCCTTTAGTCGATATGACTGAAAATCAATAGGTGTTGTCCTTATGGGGTTCTGGATATACATCTAAGATTTTGTTCATTTATTCTGTTCAGCAGTTATTGTATTCATTAACACATATGGATAGGAATTTTTTTCTTAAATGAAGAAATTTCTCACTGATTTCCCACCCCCTCCTTCCTCCCCCCCTCTATCTTGACTGTTTTCAAAATATGACCACCAGTCATAAGTCTGTATCCTGTACACTTGACAATGCTCTAACCAGCGAAATATATTGTGTATTTTATGTAAATATAGTAGAATTTTTGACTCGTTCTAAGTGTTTTATTCAGTAGTATTGAGTATTAGCCCAAACAGTGGACTGGCTTTGGAAGGGGAGCGAAAAGTTAATTGATTAATTCGTTGTGAGGAAGTACATAGCCGGTGATTCACCATTCAGTTTGAAGGATAAATAAAAGAAAATATTAACACTATAAAAGATTTATTTTTATGTAACACAGTATTATGGATCGTTCTGTTTTCCCATTCCATGACACATTTCTGGAGAGAGCATGAATTACCACAGTCTGGAAACGTGAGCCGTATGAGGGCGAACCAGAAGGCGAGACGATTCCTGGAGTCTAAGCAACAGGCGCCAGTGGCTTGTAAGTTGGAGGATCGGGCGAGGACATGGAAGAAGGAAGTGTAGCTAGGATGTAAACATCAGGCCTTGATGGGGGCAGGAGACACCTCTTTGAGAGGGACACTCTGGTAGGTGGGTATGAAGGGGTGGATGAGAGGCGAGAGGAGGTCTCTGTTGACGTGAGAGGGCTTGGTGGGTCCCGTCAGGAAGCTCACCAGCAAGCCGACCACTATCACGATGAGACAGCCCATGGCGCTGTAATAGACGAAGGAGACTCGGTACAGGGCTAGCACTTCGCTGGCCCCACCTCCAGGTGCTACTTCTGACACCACGCTCCTGAAACATACAAACATTCATTTAGCAATATTGTTATGGATTCAATCGTTTTGTTTTCCATCACAGATAATGTTCTGCATTTAGTTGCTGAATGTTCTACTGTTGACTGGCCGATAGGAGTCGAACCCACAACTCGCCCCCACACTAAATAAATGTGCGGGGTCCCCTCAAGGAGGGAAACGAATGATTAACTCATATAAATAAATAAAACATTTATATATATATATATATATATATTTTTTTTTTATTTACAAAGATATATTCACAACCAGTGCCGACCCGAGTCTATTTCCAGGGTAGAGCGAGATCTGAATTTTGCGCCCCTCTCCCACCCTTAAATATAAACTAGACCATCAAGTAGTAGCAAGAGAAAAACCAAAGTTGAAAATGTTTTTATTATATAATCAAAAATTTGTTGAGGGCGCCGCACAGTGTGAAATTTATGAGTTTTGATTTTCAAAATTCGAGCCCCCGCTCAATTTTTGATCAATTTGGATGAAACTAGTTGCAAAATATTTGTGAAAGCTGGCTTTTTATCAGGTAACTGCGGGTTTCATAATCAAGGTATTATATGCCAATTGACAGCTGCCAAAACCCCGCGAAAATTTTAAAAAATTTAAATTTTTTTGTCTAAGTTTTTGTTACGGATTTTTACAACTTAAATGAATGCTTTTTGGGTCGCTGATTACGAATTCAATATTTATTTTAGCCAAAAGTGGTCCTAATGTGGTCCAAATTCAATATATTGACTATTTTTGCCACTTTTGGTGGTTTTAATGGATTCATTGATTGTGAAACCCGCAGTTACTTGATAAAAAGCCAGCTTTCACAAATATTTCGCACATACTTTCATCCAAATTGATCAAAAATTGAGCGGGGGCTCGAATTTTGAAAATCAAAACTCATAAATTTCACACTGTGCGCCGGTAGCTCAGTGGTATCATGAAGTCGGAAAACATGAAACTGAAAACACCGGATCAAATTTCGGACCGATTATACATAACGTCCCCTACACTTCTTATAGCTGACGGAGGAAGTCAAAATAATAATAAAAAAACATATTCAGATTTTTGTAGTCAGTTTGTTTTCCAGCAGCCTTGTATAGGGGAAGTTATGTAACCCGTCAGAAATTCGATGTATCTATATATATTGTCCTCTACTATATAGCACCGAGAATAGGCCGAACTTGTCTCAAGACTAGGATATACTAAGGTTGTGATACCACCCAACTTTTCATGTGATATTGGTAATACTCACGATGTGATATTGCTGACCAGATTGGTGATGTTGTTAGAACACATCTCGATGGAGATAGGCTTCACCGGGTGGACAATGGCTCCGGAACTGATGGCCATTCTGGATCCAATCAAGACCCAAGACATCGTCACCAGACTTACGATACCGCCCACTGTCGCTCCCTAAAAAATATATCATATGTATAAAGCTGAAAATGTCTGTGCGTTGTACCGCTATAACTCACGAACGGCTTCATGGATTTGATTAATTTTTTTAAAAATTTGTTCGTCATCGTCTGTGGAAGGTTATAGGCGTATTAGTACCTCAATATATGGTCCATCCCAGCATCCACCCACGCAATTTTTGTAACTCAAAAACCACTGCAATGATTAATGAGGAATCTTTTTGAATAGATAAGTTTTATATACCGGAAGGTTAAGGTCTATTTTTTAATCAACCCCTGGTCCATCCCAGCATCCACTCACGCAATCTTTGTAACTCGAAAACCATTGCAACGATTAATGAGGAATCTTTTTGAATAAATTAGTTTTAGCTCCAAAGCTAGCGTTACTACAGTTGAAGGACTATGAGCCTTATTCCGTATGAATAATTGAAAATTATAACATCATGAATGTACTGTCGAGGAACTGAATAGCCTTATAGGAGATATTGGGAGAAAAGACAAAGTTCCCAGGGCAACGCCGGGTATTACTGCTAGTATAATATATCACGATGGTCCCTAAGAAGAAAGTCGTTATTCAAAAACCGCAACAATAACATACGTTATTCGAATAGTCGATCAATAAATTCGTAATTTAGAGGAAAAATCAATAAGGTAGTTATGCAAAAATGTTATTTACAAAAGGTTGGCAACACTTCCAGAGGAAGAAAAATGTTTATTATTATCTGATAGTGATAGAGGGCATCGGTAGCTAGTGGTATGCGTGCTTGCCTTCTGAGCTCAAGTTCGTGGGTTCGAAACCCGACCGAGGCCCTTAGTTTATTTTATCTGGGAGGTTAAGCACGCCGTCCTTCGGATGGGACGTTAAACGATGGTCCCAAGCCTGTATGTCAGGTACTCGTTAAAGCCCCCTGCCCAATGTGAATAAAAATTTAGGGTAAGTAAAACGAAAGAGTGCTCTGGTAGTAGGCGATATGACCTCATAGTTAAAGCCCGGGCATGAGTCATAAAACCTAACTTAACCTTATAGTGGTATAATTATTTATAATACCTAATTGATCTATCAAATCCAAAGAAATTCATTTCTATTATTATTTTTTTTATTTTATTATTTTTATTATCTTCAACTTTTTTTATATTTCTGATATGTTTGAAAATAGTCATGAATAAATATTTGTTTGAATTATTTTAAATTACATATATTATTTTATCATTTATAATTATTTTTCATAATAATAATAAGTTCTTATTATATTAACACGTTCGTTGCGGCAATGAAAAATTGCAAATGTTACCAGGTGCGGAAGGTTTTTTTTTTTTTTTTTTAAATCTTTCAAAATCTAAAAAAACTCATGATACAAAAAAAAAATAGATGATATATTATCATCTTTTAAAATTTTATATATTTTTTTAATATAAAAGGTTATATGGACCATATATCGTGGGCTTACAAGAGAAAGGCACTAAGTCTGAAAAGATGGTTTTGAGTTATGGACAATTTTGAATATTCAAACCCCTTCCTTAATTTTGCTACAAATTATTTTGGTGTAACCAATTACTTTAGGTGAAAAAGTATATGCTTGGGAATAGTAGGTTTTTTACATGTTTTACTCAATTAAAATAGATTTTATTTAATAAAATAATGATAAAAATGTCATGATTTATTGTTTGTGCCTTTCGCTTCTAAGCCCACGAAATGATCCATGAATTTTTAATGGAATTCAGCTATAACTAACTAAAATTAATTTAATTTTACGTATATATTATAGTTTTACGTCTGAAATTATTTTACATATAGGTATGTATATAAATATATACATATATATATATATATATATTTATAAATATATATATATATAACTACATATTTATTTTTATTAAAAGCTTCTATTTAGATAACAAACCAACTTTGTCGTCAAAATTTACAATTCTTATATCACTATCAGATAATAATAAACATTTTTCTTCCTGATTGAGTCCAGCATTTCAAATTATAATTTGAATAATTATAATAATTATTAAAGTTTACGTACCGTACTGTTTGCATGAGGGAAAAATATACCCAAAAGAAAAATGCCGCTGATAGCTCCAGAAGTGAGGCCTCCGAAAGAATTGGACAGCTGAAACAGAAAATACAACATGAAAATATAATTATTTAATAAATTATTTTAATTTTCCAAAAAATAATACTTATAAACAAACAAAATTTGTTCAATTCGTTAAAATCCATTATATCATATCTCTACCAGTTCTTGACAATCTCTGGACCTTATTGGAATTTAACGCTCTGTACAACCGATCTCAATAATTCGGAGTATAGTTAGTTAATCGTTGTGACTTGAGGGCGCCGGTAGCTCAGTGGTATGCGTGCTTGACTTCTGAGCTCAAGGTCGTGGGTTCGTAACCCGACCGAGGCCGTTAGTTTATTTTATCTGGGAGGTAAAATAAACTTAAGCACGCCGTCCTTCGGATGGGACGTTAAGCGATGGTCCCGAGCCTGTACAATGTCAGGTACTCGTTAAAGACCCCTAACCTAGATGAATAAAAATTTATGGTAGGCAAAATTTAGGACTCCCACAGTAGAGTCGGGCCCATGTCCATCAGAGTGACGAAAGAGCGCTCTGGTAGTAGGCGATATGACCTCGTTGTTAAAGCCCGGGCATGAGTCATAAAACCTAAAACCTTGTTGTGACTTATGCCCGGGCTTTAACTACGAGGTCATATCACATACTATCAGAGCACTGTTTCGTCGCTCTGGTGAACATAAGACTGACTTAAATGTTTCCTACCTAGGTATAATCACTTAGGGTAGGGGGTCTTTAACAAGTATCTGACATCCTACAGGCTCGGGATTATCGCTTAACGTCCCATCAGAAGGACGGCGTGCTCAAGGTTTTTTTTTTTCACCTTTCAAATAATAAATCTAAGAACTAAGGCCGGGTTTCGAACAGGCGATCATGAGCTCAGTAGAATTGACGCTGCTTTTTGTGTCTTCTTGAGTCAGTTTAAAATTGTTTTGCTGGGAGCTGTGTTCCAGATATTTCTTATTATGTAAAGACATTCTTTTTTTATTTCTTCAGTTATACGATGTATAAAGAGAAGTTGCGTAGTCAGAGTTTCATGTTTTCCGACCCCTGATTACAAAAAATATATATCCTGTGTGAGAATTAGAGTTTCGATACAATAAACGAATCGACACGAACTTCTAAATGGAATCCAGAACCAAATAAGGACTAAGGATTCAAAGTCAAATCGGCAACAGGGAATGGGACTTCAAGATTCAACAATGAATACATGAAAGGATTCAAAGTCAAATCGGCAACAGGGAATGGGACTTCAAGATTCAACAATGAATACATGAAACTACCGACTAAAATAAATAATTAAGTTCATAACAATATCGCAATCCACCGCTCAACGACAGGTCACACAACTAGTATTCAATATAAAGTCACTTTTCGTAATAAATAGGTTCACTCACCTCAAGTATGGCTCCTAATTTCTCGATAACTGCAACAAGTAAGGCGCAAATAATTCCAAAAATTACAACAAGCATTTTCATTATATTGCTGGCTCGTTTTTCGCTTGTTTTGCCAAGTCTAGGCTCTATAAAGTCTTCATAAAAAGTTCCAGACACCGTGTTCAGACCCGCAGACATCGAACTACCAAAAAAAAAAAATATATATAAAAAATGTTCAAATTAACAGCCCATTGTTTGTATTTCTAGATTAGCATATACTTTTCAAATCCTGTTGTTCTTTTTTCAAATTCATATTATAACCGGTGACACATAATTCTGATTTCTATTGATTTCAGTTATACAACATAAATCTTTTCATGATTCGTGTTCATGTATTTTGAGCTAAGGACTATGGAATATACATAAACTTTTCTCAGATATCAACAAATAAAACCTATTTTATATATCTGTACCTCGGAGGTAAACTGCACTATGTGATACAAACCCAATTTTACAGCAGAGCGCTTTCAAATTTTGAACTGTCAATTTCAACACAACGGCATTAAATTTTCATGCTTTCATAACTATAGTTATTCTAAATCATTCATTGAAATACTCAGACCGCATTAAAAAATAAATATTTGTATATTTTTATTGCCTCAAAATAAAAAAGCGTCAAATTGACTTAGTTCTGTTTCTCTCCAAATTGACATTAGGGTTGTGCAGTTTAACAACCTCTTATTTTGTAATTACTTTAAAAAGGACATGATGCAGTATACCACTAAATAGAGCTCAAACAGATGTACAACTTAGTGCAAAAAACAGATTTTGGAAAAAAAAACTGAAATAGTGCAGTTTACCTCCGGGGTACAGATATGATAAACATGAACTATCGATTTTAATTAGATTGATTGGATTATATCGGACTCATTTTTGTTATTTTGCTTCCTCCCTTAATACTTTTCGTCCTTTTCCAATATTTTCAGTTGTTTTGTTAATTTGAAATGTCACAAAATAATTAAATGTAAAAAAAATTGTTTTCTGGAACATATTCTAGAGTATTTCCCTACTATTCAAAATTGATGTCTCCCCCCCATCTTTGTGAAACCAGCGAACTTTCCTTCCAGAATTATAGCAGACAAAATGGTTTTCTTTAGTAGTATTTTTAAAATACTAGTCCGATATAGTCAGCTCAAATACTTATTGTGAAAAAATAGTTTTAAATAAAGTGGAAGGAAAAATTAGATAATAATAAAAAATATCTTATTAGAAATGTTGTTGAAAGCGGGGGACTTTTTGATTTATGTGTATGGTCACCTGAGAGCTGCAGAGACAACGCCAGCCAGGAAGAGACCAGGAAGGCCAATGAGGTCCCCGGTCTTGTCCAGGATGAAGAAGGGGAGAATCTGGTCAGGACGGGAGATCGCCTACCGAAGATACACACATTAACTATTGTCACTAGTCATAGAGACAGATCTTATTAACTCCAAAAACAGGTGTTTTGTCAATGAGTTATTTCTTATTGATGACTTATCACTTGTGATATGAGATTACTTACCCCAGAGAGAAGGGGGTCACATCCCTGGTAGGCAGCGTAGATGATAAGACCCATGAATCCACTCAGCAACACGAATACTTGCACTCCAAAACAGAACACGAACACAGACCTGCACAAGATCATTATTGATAAGATATGAAGCTCATCTCCACTTTTTAATTCCCCTGCAAAAAATCAAGTTAGGAAAAAATATAAAATAAAAAAATATAGGACTTTCTTATACGAACCACGCTTATAAATCACTTTCTCTCCCTCTCTGTATTACTGGGTAAAGTAATGAGTTGGCGTCAGCCGTACTTCTTGCATTCTTTGTACAGCGTAATTCTGAGAGTGATTTTTTTGAAGTGAAACTTCTTTACGCGCACTGGGCAACTTGGGAACTAAGCTGGTAAATGAGTTACGAAATTATGTGACGCGCTGAACACCACCCAGATCAGCTCCGCACCAGTGTTTTAGTTCATCCCCCCCCCCCCCCCCCCCAAAAAAAATGTTTTAAAGTGTCTTTTTTTAAAAAAACAAAACAAAGTGTATAATCTATGGGGGCACCGATTAAAGACCCTACATTCCAAATTTGGATGAAATCGAACGAATGGTTTGCCCACAGGGATGAGTGAAAGGATTTCATTTTTTTAAATTCTGAGAGTGCTGGTGATGGCCGGATTTTCCCCTCACGCCTCTCTATCCTTTCGACACCCCGCCTCCTGGTCTTCTGGATTATATACATATATATATATCGTCGATTCAAATGCAAAGTATCGAATGTGAAAAAACGCATTTTTCGTTTTCGGTCTAAAGCGATAGCTTTAGGACGGATGAATGTTGTAGCGAACTCTCGAATCTGAATTCACGTTGTAAAAGGGAGGAATAACCCTGGCAAAGGTTCGAATATCCAAACTATGTAATGATGTCCAACATCAAAGTGACCAATAAAACATTCGTTATTCTGCATTCGTTATTGTGAACAAAGTTTTTGAACTGGGATGTTTCAGTCTCGAATATACCACATTCGCGTTTTTGATCTGGTTCGAATAGGAACAAAATCAAATTCCCTGCATGGCAAAGTATTGAATATGTCTTGTTCGTGTGTTTGCTGTTGCAATTTTTTGTAAAAACAATGAGCTGTTTTAAAGCAGACTATCGATTGTGACATATTCAATAGTTTGCAATTTAAATATTATACAATGCAAACTAACGAAATTGCCACATTCGATAGTTTGAGTTGTAAATTATAGAAAAATAATCATCAATTATAGATAATCAAACTAACGAATGTGCGTTTTGACTAATTAAGATACATAATTCGATAAAATTCTTATAGGGTCATCTATGAGGCATAACAACACGTATAATAACATAGGTAAAAAATGTTTGACAATAAGCACTGATTTTGAATGAACCATGAAACAGTTTATTCACTCTCCTGAAAAGTGGTGTTTTTCACATTCGATATTTAGCATTTGTATCGATGATATATAGGGCTGGTGTTTTATATCTAGGTAGCTATATCTAGGCACATTTGACCCCCTTCATTCACGATCACAATACTTTCTAGTAGTATAGGTATAAGAGAAAATATAAAGAGTAGTGACCATTTGGCTTCAGTGACTGTTGCCATAGAGATGAACCTCTGGACGGAGGAGGGGTTGAAGGCGAAGGAGACATGAGAGAAAACATTGCCGAGGCAGGCTGTCCAGAAGGTCATCCGAATCGTGGGATCAGGATCAAAACTGTCAACAATACAAATACATTATGTATCAATGAAAAATATATACAATTACTTAATTTCCAGGGCGTCGGTAGCTCAGAGCATACTTCAGAGCTGTGCAAATTTCATTTGAAATGAAAAAAATAATAATAATAAATCATTTCAAATAACGTTAATTTAAATTATTTTGAAAAGCTATTTTAAAATGTTGGCTTCAATAAAATAGTATTTTGGATATCTAAAATAATATATTTTGAAATAACGAACAAATTAGAGATGTTTTCGCCAGAGATGTTGTGGAAGTTCATTGTGAATACTACTGAATAAAAACACTTTGAACGGCCAAAATGATTGTTCTTTGTCGATAAACTAGTTAAAAAATTAACGAAAGTGACTCACAAAATTTGTAAACTTTTTTTTTAACAAAAGGACAAAATAGGTATACTTATGAATTATTGTGCAAAATTTGGACGAAATCAGACCAGTACTTTGAGAAGAATGCCCCCCTCAACCCCCCCCCCCCCCCCCAAAAAAAAAAATTCATATTATATATGTCACAGTCAAAGTGTGAATTCCAGTGAATGTATACATTAACTAGTCAATGTATACATTAACTAGCCGTTTTAGTGAAAGTATCAATTGATTATAAAAATGAACACTATTGCTAGAGAATGTATACATTTACTAGACAATGTATACATTTTCTAGTGTTCCTTAGTGAAAGTATAAATAAATGAGAAAAAAAAGGTTTTTGTAAAAAAAAAAAAAACTAAAACTAAACTTCAAAATTTATTTTACAATATAAATATCTAGGAAAGATGCAACAATAACATAAAATATAACATTTGTAAACAATATTAAAATGGATCTTTTGAATAAAAGCTGATTTTAATTATAAGCTAGAACCTGTACTACTTCAAATATAGGAACGACGGGAGGGGCAGATATATCGTCCCGCCGGCAAATACGCCCCCAACTTTTGTAATATTTCTATTTATGTTATTAATGCTAGCTATTTATACTTTCACTAAGGCATAGACGTAAGTGTATACATCCATGTACATTTTGACTAGAGAATTCAGTCAATGTATACATTGACTAGTTAATGTATACATTCACTGGAATTCATACTTTGACTGCAACATATACACCAACAAAAATTGTTGTAACTTATCTTACATACAACGTATTTTGAACGATTTTTTAGCTAACCTCAATTTGTTTATTCCTTTAAAAGTTATGTACACCTGTTGTTGCTGTAAAAATCACAAAACATTTAATATTGTACAAAATATTCATATATGCAATGGAAATAAAACAAGTTTCGTACCAGTTAGGTTCACATACCTTCCACGTTCAAACAATCGTTTTCTTTCTTTAACTTGATTGTTGGAGTACAACGAAACAAGGAAAGTTGAGAACGAAATCGCATGCGCGCGCAGTAATTTATAGGTTACCTTCTGTTGGTATAAAAAATTACTGTTTTGTTGACGCACATATCGAAATATAACCGTATGTAGAATACGTATGTTGAATATATGTACAATATTTTATACATAAAATGTATTTTATTTAAATATGTTATCTTACTTTAATAACATGAAGTTATTAAAATACTGACGTTAAAAAAATTTGCATAAAATTAATTTTTAGAAAATTGTCTACACCCTTATTTTAAAGTGTAATAATAAACGTGACGTCATTTTTTTTGTTTAGTCCCCCCTCCCCACCGTCACAATCATCACATAAGTTATAACCCCCCCCCCCTAGGCGTGTGACGTACCTAGTTTGTGAGCAGCCCCTAAACCAATTGAAATTCATTTTAACGAAATAATTGAACAATTGAATTAAATTAATGATTATAAAATGTGTAATGCTATTTCATGAGTTTAACAAAGCTCTATTTTTAAATAGTTCATCACTTAAAAACCTTTTGTCTTGGAGCGCCAAACATTTAGCAAAAGAAAATAAACGCTCTACCGGAGTCGATGATGGTAGTGGCGCTTTGAACTTTAGAAAAAGATTCTTAATTACAGGGTAATCCAATTATTTAATTATTTCAAATAACAAATTAATCATTTTACAGATTCCTCTCAAATAACTGTCCTAGAAAATTATTTAATTCAAATAAGAAAATGGTTTCATGAAATAATCAGTTATTTAAATGCTACTTGAAATAGTTATATTTCATAGGGTAAGACCCCTACCCTAGGGGAAAAAAATTTAGGGTAGGCAAAATTTAGGACTCCCACAGTAGAATCGGGCTCATGTCTACCAGACTGACGAAAGAGCGCTCTGGTAGTAGGCGGTATGACCTAGTAGTTAAAGCCCGGGCATGAGTCATAAAACCTAACCTAAACATATACCTATATATACATATTTACAACGAAATAACATTTGCCTTTAGTTATTGCGTTAATTTTAGGAGTGTCAAGAGCGTGGCTGTACTGCTGAGGTACCTGAGGCGTCCAGGCTAGTCCTGGAGCAACGTCTCTCTGCCATGCCCGCTTCAGGCGTCGGAGTGGATTTGTGGGGAGAGTGTTTGTGAATAATTGATGAATAAGTGGATTGGCATGATGATGGAGTTTATTGTGAAAATCTTGATAGCGTTTCCGGATAACAGAGGGTATAAATGGGATGTTAAGGTCATTATGCAATGTGAGGTTGGAAACGTAAAATACAATATGGCGGAGTATAATGAACTGTCGTGACTGAAGGCGTTATATGTTTGATTTTTGGCTGATTGGCTCTATGAAGTACTTTTCAAATAAGGCCCTGCTCTGGCGTGTTTACCTTCTGAGCTCAAGATTGAAGGTTCGAAACCCAGCCGAGGCCCTTAGGTTATTTTATTTTGGAGGAGAAAAACCCTTGAGCAAATCGTCCTTGGGATGGGACGTTAAACGATGGTTCCAAGCCTGTACGATATCAGGTACTCGTTAAAGACCCCTACCCTAAGTAAATAAAAATTGAGAATAGGCAAAATTTAGAAGTCCCACAGTAGAGTCGGGCTCATGTCCACCTGAGCGACGAAAGAGCGCTCTGGTAGTAGGTATAGATAATTCCTATAAAAAAAAAAAAAAAAAAATTACTAAATAGTACTCACTTGAACATTTCCAGTCTTCCTGTTGCGCCAGCGCTGTCGAAAATGTAGGAAAACCCGCCGACACGATAAGCTCCAACAACGGCTACCGTGATGACAGAGAAGAGCATTACAACACCCTGGATAGCGTCAGTCCAGACGACCGCCTTCAGTCCTCCCTAGACAGAATCTCAAGTTAGCATTGTGGTATTACCCAAATTAAATTGTGATTGTATTCAAATTGTATCCCATTGTACCAACAGGGGAAAAAAGTAATAATTGTACTTCCTCAGAACGAATTAATCAATTAATTTTTCGCTCCCCCTCCGAAACCAGTCGACCATTTGCGCTAGTATTCAATTGTTAACTTACATGGGGTACTCCTAAATCCTCATACTTTTATGTCAATAAATTCATTACATCGGCAGTTATTACGGTTTTTTTTAAATTGAGCCCTCAAGTTTAAGAACAAAAAATTTTAAAGGCTAATTCTTCATACTACTTTTCTTATTGTAACATTCTAAAACAAATTTTAATCAAAATTAGTGCACTTCAGCAAATTTTTGAACTAAACCAGTTGTTTACACATCGTGAGTACCGCGTCACACACATTACTTTTTTTTTTTTAACTTGGTCAATTGAATACGTCAAAAATTGGACGAATTACTCGTTCAATGCTTGAATGAGCCATTGATTAGAAAAAACATATTTTTAATCAAAGATAAATGAATGGGTGTCTGGAAGAAGGGCCTATGTCAGGTTTTTCAAATTTTACAGGAGCGCGATTTTGAACTGAAACAGCTGCAATATAATAAAAACCAGCTGAACATGACATAGGCCCTTTTTCCATTGGAAAAAGACTGAAACAGAAAAACTTTTTTTACGATTTGTTTATTGCAAAATAAAGTCGGAAATAAAAAAAAATTATTGATTAATACAAAATACTGCAAAGAGAATCAAAAGTACTGAATGACTACTGTGAAGGTAACGACCTCATGTTCTTCATTAGTCATAAACTGGATCATGTGAAGCAGGTATTTCTTCTTCTCCTTGCTCAAGAGTGATAAGTTTGTGTAAAGACGAGGGACATCTTTTAATTGTGGGATATCGGCAGTCGAATCGAAGAGCTGGGATGGGTATCGATTAACCGATTAATCGAAATAATCCATGTTTTGGTAAAATAATCGGTGGTTTTTTAATCGATGTCATCTAGGTTTGATTAATCGGATAATCGATGATTATTTAACGATTATTAAATTTTTAATTAAAATTACAACTCATCCGAAAAACAGGAGAAAAAAAAGAAAAATGAATTAATTATTATTCATCCGAAGTGCAACTCGTCTAAAAAAGTGGGAGGAGACTATCGTATTGACTATCGATACAACACACTGCCTCTGTGGTGAACTGGTGATAAGTAAAAAGTAACCTTCTAATAGTTCTACTTCTAATTCTAATTTCTAATCATTTGTGTTTTGTCATTTGTGAGTTGTGATTGACTAATTGTATTAACTTTTGTTTGTGCGTTCGTTTAATCGATTAATTGATTATTTAACCAACGATTAATAAGTGTATCGATTAACTAGTAGGAAATAATAATCGATGTCATTAATCGATGTTTTGTTGGTCGATACCCATCCCTACTAATAGTGGTTATCTAATAACCTGGGTACTAAACATTAGGAATCTATCGATACAAGTAATATATCGATACTTTGGTAATATACCAAGTAGGTATCGGATAGATATTTATTCGATACTACTCGTGAGTAAAAGTATCGATAATTTGTGGTAACGACTGAACTCTACTAAAGATAACACGATGTGATATCGCTTGAACTCTACTGAATATAACGTGGCCCTTCTCCGTTCGCGCCTTTATTAATCCAAGGTTCATGACATCTAGTGGCAGAGTATTGAACTAAAAACTATGCAGATGCTTGCTTCACATCACATAGAGGTCCTTTCTTCCATGAAAAAACGGTTTTTCAAAAAAATCACGACATAGGCCCATTCAATTGTATTATTTGACTTACCACACTTGTATAGAAGATACAGATGAGACACACGCCCATAGACACCACGTGGACATTCAGGCCAGAAACTGAAAAAATAATATAAACAATTATAGCGGTTTTTATATAAATGTTTAATTATTAATACTCCATCATACTCATTATTAAAAGGTGTCGGTGAATCACCAGCAATAAATTATAAGTTGTTGCTCTCCCTCCAACCATTTGGGCTAAAAATCAATAGTTGTCTTAAATAGGGGCTTCTAAATCCTCGTTAAAGACCGGTATGCAAAATTTAGGACTGCCATAGTAGAGTCGGGTTCATATCCACCAGAGTTACAAAAGAGCGCTCTGGTAGTAGGCGATATGATATAGTTAAAGCCCGGGCATGAGTCACAATTACTAACTTCTTGGCCCCTTTATCACTGTGGCCTGCCTCAAGAGAACCAGACTCTTTTCGAAGAAGTTCGCCTGTGGAAAATGAACTTGTGTTGTATACTTTACCTTGGTTGAGGGCGAGAGCTGGGCCATAGATCACTACAGGGGTCCACGTCAACTGTAACATAAATATAATATTATTACTTTTATAATTAATTCATTAATTGTCTATAACAACTTCTAAGTTGAGGAACGCGGACATATTGTGGAAACTTGTAATAAATAAATAAAACAAACTTATTTTTTGAAATATTGTCTATTCCACTAAAGATATATATACATATATAACTACCGGTTTCGGCGTTATACCATCGTCAGGTCTAGTTATGAACTAAGTCAGTTTGCAGAGAGCGACCCTTCAAATACATCTCATGTCAAAGGGTGCTATTAAAACTTGGGAGTCCCCCGGCTGTACCGTTAGCTAACTCATGAAATATTTCCTAACAAAACCTAGTTCTAAATTTACATAAAACAATATCACTAGACTAATACGGCTATTTTTATTATTTACTTGTATTTGTTCTTATTTATTTGTTATTTTCCCCGTATTAGTCTAGTGATATTGTTTTATGTAAATTTAGAACTAGGTTTTGTTAAGAAAAATTTCATGAGTTAGCTAACGGTACAGCCGGGGGACTCCCAAGTTTTAATAGCACCCTTTGACCTGAGATGTATTTGAAGGGTCGCTCTCTGCAAACTGACTTAGTTCATAACTAGACCTGACGATGGTATAAAGCCGAAACCGGTAGTTATATATGTATATATATCTTTAGTGGAATAGACAATATTTCAAAAAATAAGTTTGTTTTATTTATTAATTGTCTATAATTCATTTTATTTTATTACTTCTCCAGCCATAGAAATTATTAACGGAAATTTCATGTTTCCCGACCCCTTAATTCTTCTAGCATGAACGCCGTGAACACTAGCACTCCCCATGGAATGAATAAATCTATTATAATAAAGCTGAAACGGGGTTTGTGGGTTTGTTCCAGCATCACGCCTAAACGGCTGGACGAATTTTCATGAAACTTCCCACGTAGCATCCTTTTGAGCCAGATTGAATAATAGGCTATGTGGCGTCTCAAAATTTCGAACGGGAGGGGGGTTGTAAGGGGGGCCTAAGTATAAATATAGAGCTAGCTCAATAACTAATGGTCGTATTGTCACAACATTTCCATGTAGTATTCCTGAAGGCCAAATAGAAAAACACACTATGTGACATCTTAAAAATTTGAAGAGGGGAGGGGGGGGACTAAGCATAAAAATTTTGCTGACTGATTAAAGGGTAATCGGATTGTCATGAATTTCACATGTAGTGGTAGTAACTATGTATTCGCTGTGGGGTCCGCTGTTGCAAGGCACTTACTAGCTGTGATGCCCAGCGTTCCTAATATCGTACTAGCTGTGGGGTTCGCTGTTGCAAGGCACTTACTAGCTGTAGTGCCTAGCGTTCCTAACTATGTACTAGCTGTGGGGTCCGCTGTTGCAAGGCACTTACTAGCTGTAGTGCCTAGCGTTCCTAACTATGTACTAGCTGTGGGGTCCGCTGTTGCAAGGCACTTACTAGCTGTGATGCCCAGTGGTTTTAACTACGTACTAGCTATGGGGTCCGCTGTTGCAAGGCACTTAGTATTCCTGAAGGCCAAATAGAAAAACACACTATGTGACATCTTAAAAATTTGAAGAGGGGAGGGGGGGGGACTAAGCATAAAAATTTTGCTGACTGATTAAAGGGTAATCGGATTGTCATGAATTTCACATGTAGTGGTAGTAACTATGTATTCGCTGTGGGGTCCGCTGATGCAAGGCACTTACTAGCTGTAGTGCCCAGCGTTCCTAACTATGTACTAGCTGTGGGGTTCGCTGTTGCAAGGCACTTACTAGCTGTAGTGCCCAGCGTTCCTAACTATGTACTAGCTGTGGGGTTCGCTGTTGCAAGGCACTTACTAGCTGTAGTGCCTAGCGTTCCTAACTATGTACTAGCTGTGGGGTCCGCTGTTGCAAGGCACTTACTAGCTGTGATGCCCAGTGGTTTTAACTACGTACTAGCAATGGGGTCCGCTGTTGCAAGGCACTTAATAGCTCTAGGGACCAACGTTCCTAAAAACGTACTATCTGTGGGGTCCGCTGTTGCAAGGCACTTACTAGCTGTGATGCCAAGTGGATCTAACTACTTACTAGTTATGGGGTCCGCTGTTGCAAGGCCCTTAATAGCTGTAGGGCCCAACGTTCCTAAAAACGTACTATTGTGGGGTTCGCTGTTGCAAGGCACTTACTAGCTGTAGTGCCCAGCGTTCCTAACTATGTACTAGCTGTGGGGTTCGCTGTTGCAAGGCACTTACTAGCTGTAGTGCCTAGCGTTCCTAACTATGTACTAGCTGTGGGGTCCGCTGTTGCAAGGCACTTACTAGCTGTGATGCCCAGTGGTTCTATCTACGTACTAGCTATGGGGTCCGCTGTTGCAAGGCACTAAATAGCTGTAAGGCCCAACGTTCCTAAAAACGTACTATCTGTGGGGTCCGCTGTTGCAAGGCACATACTAGATGTGGTGCCCAGGGTTCCTAACTACACCCTATCGTGGGGTCCGCTGTTGCAAGACAACTACTAGCTGTGGTGCCCAGGGGTCCTAAAAACTTACTAGCGTTATTAGAGTTGAAAAACTATAAGCCTTATTCCGTAAGAATAATTGAAAATTATAACATCATGAATGTACTGTCGAAGAATTGAATAGACTTATAGGAGATATTGGGAGAAAAATCTTAGTTCCCCGGGCAACGCCGGGTAATACTGCTAGTCTATATAAATAAAGCATTAATTAATGGTCGGATTGTCATGAAATTTCATATGTAGTATTCCTAAAGGCCAAATAGAAAAAAAAAAGTGTGTGACGTCAAAAAATTGTGAACGGGAGAGGGGTTGTGGATTTTTTAACTGAGCCCCCTCCCCGGATCTCCCCCCTCCCCGGAACTCCCCCCTCCCCTCAGCCGATATCGCTGAAATTAGCCTGGTTATGTCCTAGGTGGATTTTAATTTTAATACGAAATTTGATGTCGATACATTCATTACATCGGCAGTTATTGGGATTTTTGAATTGAGCCCCCACCCCAGAACTCCTCCCTCCCCTCAGCCGATATCGCTGAAATTAAACTGGTTATGTCCTAAGTGGATTTAAGTTTTAAATACGAAATTTGATGTTGATACATTCATTACATCGGCAGTAATTGGGATTTTTGAATTGAGCCCCCACCCCAGAACTCCCCCCTCCCCTCAGCTGATATCGCTGAAATTTGACTGGTTATCTCCTCCGCGAATGTTAATTTTAAATACGAAATTTGATGTCGATACATTCATTACATCGGCAGTTATTGGGATTTTTGAATTCAGCCCCCACCCCAGAACTCCCCCCTCCCCTCAGCCGATATCGCTGAAATTTGACTGGTTATGTCCTCCGCGAATGTTAATTTTAAATACGAAATTTGATGTCGATAGATTCATTACATCGGCAGTTATTGGGATTTTTAAATTCAGATTCGCTTATCTACCCATTCTCTCCCACCGGCTTCTATACTTCTATAGTGAAACAGGGTTTGTTTGTATGTTTGTTCCAGCATCACGCCCAAACGGCTGGACGGATATTCATGAAACTTCACATGTAGCATCCTTTCAAGACCGATTGAATGATAGGCTATGTGGCATCCAATAATTTCGAACGGGAGGGGGGGTTGTAAGGGGGGGCTAAGCATAAAAATAGTGCTAACTCATTAATTAATGATCGGATTGTCATGAAATTTCATATGTAGTATTCCTAAAGGCCAAATAGAAAAAAAAAGTGTGTGACGTCACAAAATTGTGAACGGGAGAGGGGTTGTGGTTTTTCGAACTGAGCCCCCACCCCGGAACTCCCCCCTCCCCTCAGCCGATATCGCTGAAATTTGACTGGTTATGTCCTAAGTCATCAGAAGTCGGTTGAGGAAAGTCCCCTGGTGGAGTGAAGACCTCACCCTCGCCAAGAGGGCCGTTTATCGTGCCAGGAGGCGGTACCAGCGGTGCCGAGACCAACTCCATCGGGTTATTCGCAGGGAAGAGTACCGGCAGCTCAGCGAGGCCTACGGTCGGAGCATCGAAGCCGCCAAGAGAACCAGCTGGAGGAGGTTTGTTGAAGGCGAGTCCAGCAAAAACCCGTGGGGGATTCCCTATCGGGTCGCCACTGGGAGGCTTAAGGCGGTCGCCCCGGTGGCTTCAATCAGGGATGGCATGCAGTATGCCTTGTCCCTGGAGGAGGCCGGCGGGATGTACCTAAGCCAGGCCTTCCCGGAAGACGACCCGGCAGGGGATACACCCACTCAACATAACATCAGGTGTGCTGCCCGTGACTTGCCGAACACGGAGGATGCCCCTGACTGGGACGAGCTAGACCTGACCCTGGTGATTGGGAGGCAGAAGAGTGGCGGCGCTCCTGGGAGCGATCTCATGGACGCGGCCATAATCAAGAAAGCCTACCCGGTCATTAAGACAGACCTACTCTACTTGTACAATGCCTGCCTAAGGCGAGGCCACTTCCCTAGTGCTTGGAAGCGGGCCATGGTGTGCACGTTTGTCAAGCCTGGGGATAGGGACCTTTCCTTGGCAGGCAGCTACAGACCGATCAGCCTTCTGTCTCTGTTCGGGAAGATACTGGAGGGACTCGTTCTCGACAGAATCCGCACCCAGGTATACGCCTTCGTATCCCCTAGGCAATATGGTTGCTTGAGGGGCAGGTCAACAGAGGACGCGTTGATAACGCTGAGGTCGGATGTCGAAGGGACCAGAGGCAAATATGCCTTCTGTATCTTCTTTGACATCGCGGCGGCGTTCGACTGCGCCTGGTGGCCTGCCATCCTCGCGCGACTGCGTGCAATGGGACCGCCTAGGAATATATTTGGGCTGATATCCAGCTTCCTTGACGGCCGTTCTGCGACTGTGAGCCAGCTGTATGCTAGCACATCGGTGAACATCTCCAGAGGCTGCCCCCAGGGCTCAGTCCTAGGACCAACACTCTGGAACATACTCTTTGATGGACTGCTCCGTGAGCTCGAGAGTCGTGAATATAAGGCTATTGCCTATGTTGACGATCTCGCAATCACGGTGCACGCTGATAGCCGGGCAGCTCTGACCCGCGTAGCCCAAACCGCCATCGACTTCGTCGACAGCTGGTGCTGCGCCAACAAGCTGGCCCTCTCACCAAGCAAGACTACGGCCCTGCTGATGAGAGGGAAAACCGACGCCCGCCACCCCTTCTCCTTGAGGATCCGGGGGATGCGCGTTGAGTTCCCGGAGGCGGTCACATACCTAGGTGTGAGACTGGGTCCGGGCTTCAGCGCGACTCCCCACGCTGTTGCCATCAAGGAAAGGACAAATGCCACCTTCAACGCTCTGAGCCGCCTAGCTCGCGCAACATGGGGCCTCGACTACTCAGCGTGTAGAACAATCTACACGGGGGTATTCGAGGCTGTAGCACGGTACGCTGCTGCAGGGTGGTGGTATCGCCTTACCAAGCAGCAGAGAACGAGACTGCTACAGGCCCAAAGAGCCGCCCTCCTGAGAGTCACAAAGCCTATCGTACTGTCTCCACGGCAGCGCTACAGGTGCTGGCGGGAGCTCCGCCCATAGACCCTGTCTTGGACGGGGCGGTCGCCTCGTACTACTGTAGACGCAATTTGCCCTTGAGAGCAGATATAGATGAGCCCTTGCGCCTCGCCCTGGAGGGTGAGCTACGTAGACAGAACGGACCAGAGCGTTGCAGGGACATGGTCCAAGACTGGATAATGAACAAGTGGCAACAGCGATGGTCGCGCTCCTCCGATGGCCGAACGACATTCGCGTACATCCCTGACGTCCAGGACCGCCTCCGCTCCACTTGGGTACAACCCGATCACTGGACATCCTAGGTACTATCAGGTCACGGCGACTTCAACTCCAAACTCTTCTTCTTCAAGAGGAAGGATAGCCCAAACTGCTCGTGTGGCGGCGTCGAGACTGCAGAACACGTGGTCCTCGATTGCCCGCTGTACGACAGGTCTAGGGTGGAGTTGATCCGCGCGACAGGATCATATCTGGGATTGAGCCTGCCGGAGTTGATGACGGAGTCGAACTATCCGGCGTTCGGCCGATTTGTCACCTCCTGGCGGGAACAGAAAAAGCCCGCTTGACCCGGCGCCGGGGGCGATTGACGGGCTGCGGCCCGATCTCTACCCCCGGCGACCGCGATGTAGTAGCAGCCCCCACTCCAAGATCCTGAGCTCTCTCGGCGCCATCTGGCAGCCGCAACCCAAGGGGGTCTGGGAGCGCCAGTTTGTCCCGCAAGGGACCAGAGGCTGTCGCCCCCAGACACCCACAGGAACAAATAAATAAATAAATTTAGCATAACCATGTCATGTATCCTCATTCCCCGACGAAAAAAACGGGCCGGGTGATTAACCGGAGCACCCGAGAAAAAGGAAAAAAAAAAAAAAAAAAAAAAGGTTATGTCCTCCGCGAATGTTAATTTTAAATACGAAATTTGATGTTGATACATTCATTACATCGGCAGTTATTGGGATTTTTGAATTCAGATTCGTTCATCTACCCATTCTCTTCCACCGGCTTCTACACTTCTATACTGAAACGGGGTTTGTTTGTATGTTTGTTCCAGCATCACGCCCAAACGGCTGGACGGATATTCATGAAACTTCACATGTAGCATCCTTTCAAGACCGATTGAATGATAGGCTATGTGGCTTCCCAAAATTTCGAACGGGAGGGGGGGTTGTAAGGAGGGGCTAAGCATAAAAATAGTGCTAACTCATTAATTAATGGTCGGATTGTCATGAAATTTCATATCTAGTATTCCTACAGGCCAAATAGAATAAAAAAGTGTGTGATGTCACAAAATTGTGAACAGGAGAGGGGTTGTGGTTTTTCAAACTGAGCCCCCTCCCCGGAACTCCCCCCTCCCCTCAGACGACATCGCTGAAATTTGACTGGTTATGTCCTAACGAGATTTTAGTTTTGAATACGAAATTTTATGTCGATACATTCATTACATCGGCAGTTATTGGGTTTTTTGAATTGAGCCCCCACCCCAGAACTCCCCCCTCCCCTCAGCCGATATCGCTGAAATTCGACTGGTTATCTCCTCTGCGAATGTTAATTTTAAATACGAAATTTGATGTCGATACATTCATTACATCGGCAGTTATTGGGATTTTTAAATTCTGATTCGTTCATTTACCCATTCTCTTCCACCGGCTTCTACACGTCTATACTGAAACGGGGTTTGTTTGTATGTTTGTTCCAGCATCACGCCCAAACGGCTGGACGGATATTCATGAAACTTCACATGTAGCATCCTTTCAAGACCGATTGAATGATAGGCTATGTGGCTTCCCAAAAGTTCGAACGGGAGGGGGGGTTGTAAGGGGGGGCTAAGCATAAAAATAGTGCTAACTCATTAATTAATGGTCGGATTGTCATGAAATTTCATATCTAGTATTCCTACAGGCCAAATAGAATAAAAAAGTGTGTGATGTCACAAAATTGTGAACAGGAGAGGGGTTGTGGTTTTTCAAACTGAGCCCCCTCCCCGGAACTTCCCCCTCCCCTCAGACGACATCGCTGAAATTTGACTGGTTATGTCCTAACGAGATTTTAGTTTTGAATACGAAATTTTATGTCGATACATTCATTACATCGGCAGTAATTGGGATTTTTGAATTGAGCCCCCACCCCAGAACTCCCCCCTCCCCTCAGCCGATATCGCTGAAATTTGACTGGTTATCTCCTCCGCGAATGTTAATTTTAAATACGAAATTTGATGTCGATGCATTCATTACATCGGCAGTTATTGGGATTTTTAAATTCTGATTCGTTCATTTACCCATTCTCTTCCACCGGCTTCTACACTTCTATACTGAAACGGGGTTTGTTTGTATGTTTGTTCCAGCATCACGCCCAAACGGCTGGACAAATATTCATGAAACTTCACATGTAGCATCCTTTCAAGACCGATTGAATGATAGGCTATGTGGCTTCCCAAAAGTTCGAACGGGAGGGGGGGTTGTAAGGGGGGCTAAGCATAAAAATAGTGCTAACTCATTAATTAATGGTCGGATTGTCATGAAATTTCATATCTAGTATTCCTACAGGCCAAATAGAATAAAAAAGTGTGTGATGTCACAAAATTGTGAACAGGAGAGGGGGTTGTGGTTATTCAAACTGAGCCCCCTCCCCGGAACTCCCCCCTCCCCTCAGACGACATCGCTGAAATTTGACTGGTTATGTCCTAACGAGATTTTAGTTTTGAATACGAAATTTTATGTCGATACATTCATTACATCGGCAGTTATTGGGATTTTTGAATTGAGCCCCCACCCCAGAACTCCCCCCTCCCCTCAGCCGATATCGCTGAAATTTGACTGGTTATCTCCTCCGCGAATGTTAATTTTAAATACGAAATTTGATGTCGATGCATTCATTACATCGGCAGTTATTGGGATTTTTAAATTCTGATTCGTTCATTTACCCATTCTCTTCCACCGGCTTCTACACTTCTATACTGAAACGGGGTTTGTTTGTATGTTTGTTCCAGCATCACGCCCAAACGGCTTGACAAATATTCATGAAACTTCACATGTAGCATCTTTTCAAGACCGATTGAATGATAGGCTATGTGGCTTCCCAAAAGTTCGAACGGGAGGGGGGGTTGTAAGGGGGGCTAAGCATAAAAATAGTGCTAACTCATTAATTAATGGTCGGATTGTCATGAAATTTCATATCTAGTATTCCTACAGGCCAAATAGAATAAAAAAGTGTGTGATGTCACAAAATTGTGAACAGGAGAGGGGGTTCTGGTTTTTCAAACTGAGCCCCCTCCCCGGAACTCCCCCCTCCCCTCAGACGACATCGCTGAAATTTGACTGGTTATGTCCTAACGAGATTTTAGTTTTGAATACGAAATTTTATGTCGATACATTCATTACATCGGCAGTTATTGGGATTTTTGAATTGAGCCCCCACCCCAGGACTCCCCCCTCCCCTCAGCCGATATCGCTGAAATTTGACCTCCGCGAATGTTAATTTTAAATACGAAATTTGATGTCGATACATTCATTACATCGGCAGTTATTGGGATTATTAAATTCTGATTCGTTCATTTACCCATTCTCTTCCACCGGCTTCTACACTTCTATACTGAAACGGGGTTTGTTTGTATGTTTGTGCCAGCATCACGCCCAAACGGCTGGACGGATATTCATGAAACTTCACATGTAGCATCCTTTCAAGACCGATTGAATGATAGGCTATGTGGCTTCCCAAAAGTTCGAACGGGAGGGGGGGTTGTAAGGGGGGGCTAAGCATAAAAATAGTGCTAACTCATTAATTAATGGTCGGATTGTCATGAAATTTCATATCTAGTATTCCTACAGGCCAAATAGAATAAAAAAGTGTGTGATGTCACAAAATAGTGAACAGGAGAGGGGTTGTGGTTTTTCAAACTGAGCCCCTCCCCGGAACTCCCCCCTCCCCTCAGACGACATCGCTGAAATTTGACTGGTTATGTCCTAACGAGATTTTAGTTTTGAATACGAAATTTTATGTCGATACATTCATTACATCGGCAGTTATTGGGATTTTTGAATTGAGCCCCCACCCCAGAACTCCCCCCTCCCCTCAGCCGATATCGCTGAAATTTGACTGGTTATCTCCTCCGCGAATGTTAATTTTAATTACGAAATTTGATGTCGATACATTCATTACATCGGCAGTTATTGGGATTTTTAAATTCAGATTCATTCATTTACCCATTCTCTTCCACCGGCTTCTACACTTCTATACTGAAACGGGGTTTGTTTGTATGTTTGTTCCAGCATCACGCCCAAACGGCTGGACGGATATTCATGAAACGTCACATGTAGCATCCTTTCAAGACCGATTGAATGATAGGCTATGTGGCTTCCCAAAAGTTCGAACGGGAGGGGGGGTTGTAAGGGGGGGCTAAGCATAAAAATAGTGCTAACTCATTAATTAATGGTCGGATTGTCATGAAATTTCATATCTAGTATTCCTATAGGCCAAATAGAATAAAAAAGTGTGTGATGTCACAAAATTGTGAACAGGAGAGGGGGTTCTGGTTTTTCAAACTGAGCCCCCTCCCCCCTCCCCTCAGACGACATCGCTGAAATTTGACTGGTTATGTCCTAACGAGATTTTAGTTTTGAATACGAAATTTTATGTCGATACATTCATTACATCGGCAGTTATTGGGATTTTTGAATTGAGCCCCCACCCCAGAACTCCCCCCTCCCCTCAGCCGATATCGCTGAAATTTGAATGGTTATCTCCTCCGCGAATGATAATTTTAAATACGAAATTTGATGTCGATACATTCATTACATCGGCAGTTATTGGGATTTTTAAATTCAGATTCATTCATTTACCCATTCTCTTCCACCGGCTTCTACACTTCTATACTGAAACGGGGTTTGTTTGTATGTTTGTTCCAGCATCACGCCCAAACGGCTGGACGGATATTTATGAAACGTCACATGTAGCATCCTTTCAAGACCGATTGAATGATAGGCTATGTGGCTTCCCAAAAGTTCGAACGGGAGGGGGGGTTGTAAGGGGGGGCTAAGCATAAAAATAGTGCTAACTCATTAATTAATGGTCGGATTGTCATGAAATTTCATATCTAGTATTCCTACAGGCCAAATAGAATAAAAAAGTGTGTGATGTCACAAAATTGTGAACAGGAGAGGGGGTTCTGGTTTTTCAAACTGAGCCCCCTCCCCCCTCCCCTCAGACGACATCGCTGAAATTTGACTGGTTATGTCCTAACGAGATTTTAGTTTTGAATACGAAATTTTATGTCGATACATTCATTACATCGGCAGTTATTGGGATTTTTGAATTGAGCCCCCACCCCAGAACTCCCCCCTCCCCTCAGCCGATATCGCTGAAATTTGACTGGTTATCTCCTCCGCGAATGTTAATTTTAATTACGAAATTTGATGTCGATACATTCATTACATCGGCAGTTATTGGGATTTTTAAATTCAGATTCATTCATTTACCCATTCTCTTCCACCGGCTTCTACACTTCTATACTGAAACGGGGTTTGTTTGTATGTTTGTTCCAGCATCACGCCCAAACGGCTGGACGGATATTCATGAAACGTCACATGTAGCATCCTTTCAAGACCGATTGAATGATAGGCTATGTGGCTTCCCAAAAGTTCGAACGGGAGGGGGGGTTGTAAGGGGGGGCTAAGCATAAAAATAGTGCTAACTCATTAATTAATGGTCGGATTGTCATGAAATTTCATATCTAGTATTCCTATAGGCCAAATAGAATAAAAAAGTGTGTGATGTCACAAAATTGTGAACAGGAGAGGGGGTTCTGGTTTTTCAAACTGAGCCCCCTCCCCCCTCCCCTCAGACGACATCGCTGAAATTTGACTGGTTATGTCCTAACGAGATTTTAGTTTTGAATACGAAATTTTATGTCGATACATTCATTACATCGGCAGTTATTGGGATTTTTGAATTGAGCCCCAACCCCAGAACTCCCCCCTCCCCTCAGCCGATATCGCTGAAATTTGACTGGTTATCTCCTCCGCGAATGTTAATTTTAAATACGAAATTTGATGTCGATACATTCATTACATCGGCAGTTATTGGGATTTTTAAATTCAGATTCATTCATTTACCCATTCTCTTCCACCGGCTTCTACACTTCTATACTGAAACGGGGTTTGTTTGTATGTTTGTTCCAGCATCACGCCCAAACGGCTGGACGGATATTCATGAAACGTCACATGTAGCATCCTTTCAAGACCGATTGAATGATAGGCTATGTGGCGTCCCAAAATTTCGAAAGGGAGGGGGTGTTGTAAAGGGGGGCTAAGCATAAAAATAGTGCTAACTCATTAATTAATGGTCGGATTGTCATGAAATTTCATATCTAGTATTCCTACAGGCCAAATAGAATAAAAAAGTGTGTGATGTCACAAAATTGTGAACAGGAGAGGGGGTTCTGGTTTTTCAAACTGAGCCCCCTCCCCCCTCCCCTCAGACGACATCGCTGAAATTTGACTGGTTATGTCCTAACGAGATTTTAGTTTTGAATACGAAATTTTATGTCGATACATTCATTACATCGGCAGTTATTGGGATTTTTGAATTGGGCCCCCACCCCAGAACTCCCCCCTCCCCTCAGCCGATATCGCTGAAATTTGACTGGTTATCTCCTCCGCGAATGTTAATTTTAATTACGAAATTTGATGTCGATACATTCATTACATCGGCAGTTATTGGGATTTTTAAATTCAGATTCATTCATTTACCCATTCTCTTCCACCGGCTTCTATACTTCTATACTGAAACGGGGTTTGTTTGTATGTTTGTTCCAGCATCACGCCCAAACGGCTGGACGGATATTCATGAAACGTCACATGTAGCATCCTTTCAAGACCGATTGAATGATAGGCTATGTGGCTTCCCAAAAGTTCGAACGGGAGGGGGGGTTGTAAGGGGGGGCTAACCAAAAAATAGTGCTAACTCATTAATTAATGGTCGGATTGTCATGAAATTTCATATCTAGTATTCCTATAGGCCAAATAGAATAAAAAAGTGTGTGATGTCACAAAATTGTGAACAGGAGAGGGGGTTCTGGTTTTTCAAACTGAGCCCCCTCCCCCCTCCCCTCAGACGACATCGCTGAAATTTGACTGGTTATGTCCTAACGAGATTTTAGTTTTGAATACGAAATTTTATGTCGATACATTCATTACATCGGCAGTTATTGGGATTTTTGAATTGGGCCCCCACCCCAGAACTCCCCCCTCCCCTCAGCCGATATCGCTGAAATTTGACTGGTTATCTCCTCCGCGAATGTTAATTTTAATTACGAAATTTGATGTCGATACATTCATTACATCGGCAGTTATTGGGATTTTTAAATTCAGATTCATTCATTTACCCATTCTCTTCCACCGGCTTCTACACTTCTATACTGAAACGGGGTTTGTTTGTATGTTTGTTCCAGCATCACGCCCAAACGGCTGGACGGATATTCATGAAACGTCACATGTAGCATCCTTTCAAGACCGATTGAATGATAGGCTATGTGGCTTCCCAAAAGTTCGAACGGGAGGGGGGGTTGTAAGGGGGGGCTAACCAAAAAATAGTGCTAACTCATTAATTAATGGTCGGATTGTCATGAAATTTCATATCTAGTATTCCTATAGGCCAAATAGAATAAAAAAGTGTGTGATGTCACAAAATTGTGAACAGGAGAGGGGGTTCTGGTTTTTCAAACTGAGCCCCCTCCCCCCTCCCCTCAGACGACATCGCTGAAATTTGACTGGTTATGTCCTAACGAGATTTTAGTTTTGAATACGAAATTTTATGTCGATACATTCATTACATCGGCAGTTATTGGGATTTTTGAATTGAGCCCCAACCCCAGAACTCCCCCCTCCCCTCAGCCGATATCGCTGAAATTTGACTGGTTATCTCCTCCGCGAATGTTAATTTTAAATACGAAATTTGATGTCGATACATTCATTACATCGGCAGTTATTGGGATTTTTAAATTCAGATTCATTCATTTACCCATTCTCTTCCACCGGCTTCTACACTTGTATACTGAAACGGGGTTTGTTTGTATGTTTGTTCCAGCATCACGCCCAAACGGCTGGACGGATATTCATGAAACGTCACATGTAGCATCCTTTCAAGACCGATTGAATGATAGGCTATGTGGCTTCCCAAAAGTTCGAACGGGAGGGGGGGTTGTAAGGGGGGGCTAAGCATAAAAATAGTGCTAACTCATTAATTAATGGTCGGATTGTCATGAAATTTCATATCTAGTAATCCTACAGGGCAAATAGAATAAAAAAGTGTGTGATGTCACAAAATTGTGAACAGGAGAGGGGTTGTGGTTTTTCAAACTGAGCCCCCTCCCCGGAACTCCCCCCTCCCCTCAGACGACATCGCTGAAATTTGACTGGTTATGTCCTAACGAGATTTTAGTTTTGAATACGAAATTTTATGTCGATACATTCATTACATCGGCAGTTATTGGGATTTTTGAATTGAGCCCCCACCCCAGAACTCCCCCCTCCCCTCAGCAGATATCGCTGAAATTTGACTGGTTATCTCCTCCGCGAATGTTAATTTTAAATACGAAATTTGATGTCGATACATTCATTACATCGGCAGTTATTGGGATTTTTAAAATCTGATTCGTTCATTTACCCATTCTCTTCCACCGGCTTCTACACTTCTATTCTGAAACGGGGTTTGTTTGTATGTTTGTTCCAGCATCACGCCCAAACGGCTGGACGGATATTCATGAAACTTCACATGTAGCATCCTTTCAAGACCGATTGAATGATAGGCTATGTGGCTTCCCAAAAGTTCGAACGGGAGGGGGGGTTGTAAGGGGGGGCTAAGCATAAAAATAGTGCTAACTCATTAATTAATGGTCGGATTGTCATGAAATTTCATATCTAGTTTTCCTACAGGCCAAATAGAATAAAAAAGTGTGTGATGTCACAAAATTGTGAACAGGAGAGGGGTTGTGGTTTTTCAAACTGAGCCCCCTCCCCGGAACTCCCCCCTCCCCTCAGACGACATCGCTGAAATTTGACTGGTTATGTCCTAACGAGATTTTAGTTTTGAATACGAAATTTTATGTCGATACATTCATTACATCGGCAGTTATTGGGATTTTTGAATTGAGCCCCCACCTCAGAACTCCCCCCTCCCCTCAGCCGATATCGCTGAAATTTGACTGGTTATCTCCTCCGCGAATGTTAATTTTAAATACGAAATTTGATGTCGATACATTCATTACATCGGCAGTTATTGGGATTTTTAAATTCTGATTCGTTCATTTACCCATTCTCTTCCACCGGCTTCTACACTTCTATACTGAAACGGGGTTTGTTTGTATGTTTGTTCCAGCATCACGCCCAAACGGCTGGACGGATATTCATCAAACTTCACATGTAGCATCCTTTCAAGACCGATTGAATGATAGGCTATGTGGCTTCCCAAAAGTTCGAACGGGAGGGGGGGTTGTAAGGGGGGGCTAAGCATAAAAATAGTGCTAACTCATTAATTAATGGTCGGATTGTCATGAAATTTCATATCTAGTAATCCTACAGGGCAAATAGAATAAAAAAGTGTGTGATGTCACAAAATTGTGAACAGGAGAGGGGTTGTGGTTTATCAAACTGAGCCCCCTCCCCGGAACTCCCCCCTCCCCTCAGACGACATCGCTGAAATTTGACTGGTTATGTCCTAACGAGATTTTAGTTTTGAATACGAAATTTTATGTCGATACATTCATTACATCGGCAGTTATTGGGATTTTTGAATTGAGCCCCCACCCCAGAACTCCCCCCTCCCCTCAGCCGATATCGCTGAAATTTGACTGGTTATCTCCTCCGCGAATGTTAATTTTAAATACGAAATTTGATGTCGATACATTCATTACATCGGCAGTTATTGGGATTTTTAAATTCTGATTCGTTCATTTACCCATTCTCTTCCACCGGCTTCTACACTTCTATACTGAAACGGGGTTTGTTTGTATGTTTGTTCCAGCATCACGCCCAAACGGCTGGACGGATATTCATGAAACTTCACATGTAGCATCCTTTCAAGACCGATTGAATGATAGGCTATGTGGCTTCCCAAAAGTTCGAACGGGAGGGGGGGTTGTAAGGGGGGGCTAAGCATAAAAATAGTGCTAACTCATTAATTAATGGTCGGATTGTCATGAAATTTCATATCTAGTTTTCCTACAGGCCAAATAGAATAGAAAAGTGTGTGATGTCACAAAATTGTGAACAGGAGAGGGGTTGTGGTTTTTCAAACTGAGCCCCCTCCCCGGAACTCCCCCCTCCCCTCAGACGACATCGCTGAAATTTGACTGGTTATGTCCTAACGAGATTTTAGTTTTGAATACGAAAGTTTATGTCGATACATTCATTACATCGGCAGTTATTGGGATTTTTGAATTGAGCCCCCACCCCAGAACTCCCCCCTCCCCTCAGCCGATATCGCTGAAATTTGACTGGTTATCTCCTCCGCGAATGTTAATTTTAAATACGAAATTTGATGTCGATACATTCATTACATCGGCAGTTATTGGGATTTTTAAATTCTGATTCGTTCATTTACCCATTCTCTTCCACCGGCTTCTACACTTCTATACTGAAACGGGGTTTGTTTGTATGTTTGTTCCAGCATCACGCCCAAACGGCTGGACGGATATTCATGAAACTTCACATGTAGCATCCTTTCAAGACCGATTAAATGATAGGCTATGTGGCTTCCCAAAAGTTCGAACGGGAGGGGGGGTTGTAAGGGGGGGCTAAGCATAAAAATAGTGCTAACTCATTAATTAATGGTCGGATTGTCATGAAATTTCATATCTAGTAATCCTACTGCCAAATAGAATAAAAAAGTGTGTGTGATGTCACAAAATTGTGAACAGGAGAGGGGTTGTGGTTTTTCAAACTGAGCCCCCTCCCCGGAACTCCCCCCTCCCCTCAGACGACATCGCTGAAATTTGACTGGTTATGTCCTAACGAGATTTTAGTTTTGAATACGAAATTTTATGTCGATACATTCATTACATCGGCAGTTATTGGGATTTTTGAATTGAGCCCCCACCCCAGAACTCCCCCCTCCCCTCAGCAGATATCGCTGAAATTTGACTGGTTATCTCCTCCGCGAATGTTAATTTTAAATACGAAATTTGATGTCGATACATTCATTACATCGGCAGTTATTGGGATTTTTAAATTCTGATTCGTTCATTTACCCATTCTCTTCCACCGGCTTCTACACTTCTATTCTGAAACGGGGTTTGTTTGTATGTTTGTTCCAGTATCACGCCCAAACGGCTGGACGGATATTCATGAAACTTCACATGTAGCATCCTTTCAAGACCGATTGAATGATAGGCTATGTGGCTTCCCAAAAGTTCGAACGGGAGGGGGGGTTGTAAGGGGGGGCTAAGCATAAAAATAGTGCTAACTCATTAATTAATGGTCGGATTGTCATGAAATTTCATATCTAGTTTTCCTACAGGCCAAATAGAATAAAAAAGTGTGTGATGTCACAAAATTGTGAACAGGAGAGGGGTTGTGGTTTTTCAAACTGAGCCCCCTCCCCGGAACTCCCCCCTCCCCTCAGACGACATCGCTGAAATTTGACTGGTTATGTCCTAACGAGATTTTAGTTTTGAATACGAAATTTTATGTCGATACATTCATTACATCGGCAGTTATTGGGATTTTTGAATTGAGCCCCCACCCCAGAACTCCCCCCTCCCCTCAGCAGATATCGCTGAAATTTGACTGGTTATCTCCTCCGCGAATGTTAATTTTAAATACGAAATTTGATGTCGATACATTCATTACATCGGCAGTTATTGGGATTTTTAAAATCTGATTCGTTCATTTACCCATTCTCTTCCACCGGCTTCTACACTTCTATTCTGAAACGGGGTTTGTTTGTATGTTTGTTCCAGCATCACGCCCAAACGGCTGGACGGATATTCATGAAACTTCACATGTAGCATCCTTTCAAGACCGATTGAATGATAGGCTATGTGGCTTCCCAAAAGTTCGAACGGGAGGGGGGGTTGTAAGGGGGGGCTAAGCATAAAAATAGTGCTAACTCATTAATTAATGGTCGGATTGTCATGAAATTTCATATCTAGTTTTCCTACAGGCCAAATAGAATAAAAAAGTGTGTGATGTCACAAAATTGTGAACAGGAGAGGGGTTGTGGTTTTTCAAACTGAGCCCCCTCCCCGGAACTCCCCCCTCCCCTCAGACGACATCGCTGAAATTTGACTGGTTATGTCCTAACGAGATTTTAGTTTTGAATACGAAATTTGATGTCGATACATTCATTACATCGGCAGTTATTGGGATTTTTGAATTGAGCCCCCACCCCAGAACTCCCCCCTCCCCTCAGCCGATATCGCTGAAATTTGACTGGTTATCTCCTCCGCGAATGTTAATTTTAAATACGAAATTTGATGTTGATACATTCGTTACATCGGCAGTTATTGGGATTATTAAATTCTGATTCGTTCATTTACACATTCTCTTCCACCGGCTTCTACACTTCTATACTGAAACGGGGTTTGTTTGTATGTTTGTTCCAGCATCACGCCCAAACGGCTGGACGGATATTCATGAAACTTCACATGTAGCATCCTTTCAAGACCGATTGAATGATAGGCTATGTGGCTTCCCAAAAGTTCGAACGGGAGGGGGGGTTGTAAGGGGGGGCTAAGCATAAAAATAGTGCTAACTCATTAATTAATGGTCGGATTGTCATGAAATTTCATATCTAGTTTTCCTACAGGCCAAATAGAATAAAAAAGTGTGTGATGTCACAAAATTGTGAACAGGAGAGGGGTTGTGGTTTTTCAAACTGAGCCCCCTCCCCGGAACTCCCCCCTCCCCTCAGACGACAACTCTGAAATTTGACTGGTTATGTCCTAACGAGATTTTAGTTTTGAATACGAAATTTTATGTCGATACATTCATTACATCGGCAGTTATTGGGATTTTTGAATTGAGCCCCCACCCCAGAACTCCCCCCTCCCCTCAGCAGATATCGCTGAAATTTGACTGGTTATCTCCTCCGCGAATGTTAATTTTAAATACGAAATTTGATGTCGATACATTCATTACATCGGCAGTTATTGGGATTTTTAAAATCTGATTCGTTCATTTACCCATTCTCTTCCACCGGCTTCTACACTTCTATTCTGAAACGGGGTTTGTTTGTATGTTTGTTCCAGCATCACGCCCAAACGGCTGGACGGATATTCATGAAACTTCACATGTAGCATCCTTTCAAGACCGATTGAATGATAGGCTATGTGGCTTCCCAAAAGTTCGAACGGGAGGGGGGGTTGTAGGGGGGGGCTAAGCATAAAAATAGTGCTAACTCATTAATTAATGGTCGGATTGTCATGAAATTTCATATCTAGTTTTCCTACAGGCCAAATAGAATAAAAAAGTGTGTGATGTCACAAAATTGTGAACAGGAGAGGGGTTGTGGTTTTTCAAACTGAGCCCCCTCCCCGGAACTCCCCCCTCCCCTCAGACGACATCGCTGAAATTTGACTGGTTATGTCCTAACGAGATTTTAGTTTTGAATACGAAATTTGATGTCGATACATTCATTACATCGGCAGTTATTGGGATTTTTGAATTGAGCCCCCACCCCAGAACTCCCCCCTCCCCTCAGCCGATATCGCTGAAATTTGACTGGTTATCTCCTCCGCGAATGTTAATTTTAAATACGAAATTTGATGTCGATACATTCGTTACATCGGCAGTTATTGGGATTATTAAATTCTGATTCGTTCATTTACCCATTCTCTTCCACCGGCTTCTACACTTCTATACTGAAACGGGGTTTGTTTGTATGTTTGTTCCAGCATCACGCCCAAACGGCTGGACGGATATTCATGAAACTTCACATGTAGCATCCTTTCAAGACCGATTGAATGATAGGCTATGTGGCTTCCCAAAAGTTCGAACGGGAGGGGGGGTTGTAAGGGGGGGCTAAGCATAAAAATAGTGCTAACTCATTAATTAATGGTCGGATTGTCATGAAATTTCATATCTAGTTTTCCTACAGGCCAAATAGAATAAAAAAGTGTGTGATGTCACAAAATTGTGAACAGGAGAGGGGTTGTGGTTTTTCAAACTGAGCCCCCTCCCCGGAACTCCCCCCTCCCCTCAGACGACATCGCTGAAATTTGACTGGTTATGTCCTAATGGGATTTAAGTTTTAAATACGAAATTTGATGTCGATACATTCATTACATCGGCAGTTATTGGGATTTTTGAATTGAGCCCCCACCCAGAACTCCCCCCTCCTCTCTGCCGATATCGCTGAAATTTGACTGGTTATCTCCTCCGCGAATGTTAATTTTAAATACGAAATTTTATGTTGATACATTCATTACATCGGCAGTTATTTGGATTTTTAAAGTCAGATTCGCTTATTTACCCATTCTCTTCCACCGGCTTCTACACGTCTATAGAGGGCGCCGGTAGCTCAGTGGTATGCGTGCTTGACTTCTGAGCTCAAGGTCGTGGGTTCGTAGCCCGACCGAGGCCCTTAGTTTATTTTATCTGGGAGGTAAAATAAACTTAAGCACGCCGTCCTTCGGATGGGACGTTAAGCGATGGTCCCGAGCCTGTACGATGTCAGGTACTCGTTAAAGACCCCTACCCTAGATGAATAAAAATTTAGGGTAGGCAAAATTTAGGACTCCCACAGTAGAGTCGGGCTCATGTCCACCAGAGTGACGAAAGAGCGCTCTGGTAGTAGGCGATATGACCTCGTAGTTAAAGCCCGGGCATGAGTCATAAAACCTAACCTAACCTACACGTCTATACTGAAACGGGGTTTGTTTGTATGTTTGTTCCAGCATCACGCCCAAACGGCTGGACGGATATTCATGAAACGTCACATGTAGCATCCTTTCAAGACCGATTGAATGATAGGCTATGTGGCGTCCCAAAATTTCGAAAGGGAGGGGGCGTTGTAAAGGGGGGCTAAGCATAAAAATAGTGCTAACTCATTAATTAATGGTCGGATTGTCATGAAATTTCATATGTAGTATTCCTAAAGGCCAAATAAAAAAAAAAAATTGTGTGACGTCACAAAATTGTGAACAGGAGAGGGGTTGTGGTTTTTCGAACGGAGCCCCCTCCCCGGAACTCCCCCCTCCCCTCAGACGACATCGCTGAAATTTGACGGGTTATGTCCTAAAGGGATTTTAGTTTTAAATACGAAATTTGATGTCGATACATTCATTACATCGGCAGTTATTGGGATTTTTGAATTGAGCCCCCACCCCAGAACTCCCCCCTCCCCTTAGCCGATTACGCTGAAATTTGACTGGTTATATCCTCCTCGGATGTTAATTTTAAATACGAAATTTGATGTCGATACATTCATTACATCGGCAGTTATTGGGTTTTTTAAATTCTGATTCGTTTATCTACCCATTCTCTTCCTCCGGCTTCTACACTTCTATTCTGAAACGGGGTTTGTTTGTATGTTTGTTCCAGCATCACGCCCAAACGGCTGGACGGATATTCATGAAACTTCACATGTAGCATCCTTTCAAGACCGATTGAATGATAGGCTATGTGGCTTCCCAAAAGTTCGAACGGGAGGGGGGGTTGTAAGGGGGGGGCTAAGCATAAAAATAGTGCTAACTCCTTAATTAATGGTCGGATTGTCATGAAATTTCATATCTAGTATTCCTACAGGCCAAATAAAATAAAAAAGTGTGTGACGTCACAAAATTGTGAACAGGAGAGGGGTTGTGGTTTTTCAAACTGAGCCCCCTCCCCGGAACTCCCCCCTCCCCTCAGACGACATCGCTGAAATTTGACTGGTTATGTCCTAAAGAGATTTTCGTTTTAAATACGAAATTTTATGTCGATACATTCATTACATCGGCAGTTATTGGGATTTTTGAATTGAGCCCCCACCCCAGAACTCCCCCCTCCCCTCAGCTGATATCGCTGAAATTTGACTGGTTATCTCCTCCGCAAATGTTAATTTTAAATACGAAATTTGATGTTGATACATACATTACATGGGCAATTATTGGGATTTTTAAATTCAGATTCGCTTATTTACCCATTCGGCTGGACGGATTTCAATAAAACTTCACATGTAGCATCCTTTCGAGCCCGATTGAATAATAGGGTATGTGGTGTCTTGATGACTGTCATGAAATTTCATATGTAGTACTCTTAAAGGTCAAATAGAAAAATAGAGTGGGTGATGTCACATAATGAACTGGAGGGGGGATTGTGGGGGAAGGCCTAAGTATAAATATAGTACTAGGTCATTAAATAATCGTCGGATGGTCATGGAATTTCACATGTAATATTCCTGAAGGCCAAATAAAAAAATAGGGTGGGTGATTTCACGAAATTGTGAACGGGAGGGAGGATGCCTAAGTATAAATATAGTGGTAGCTCATTAATGGAAGATGGGATTGTCATGGAATGGTTACGTCCTCAGTGGATTTTAAATTTAAATACGAAATTCGATGGTGATACATTCATTACATCGGCAGTTATTGGGGTTTTGAATTCAGCTTTCTGTTATCTACCCGTTCTCTTCGACCGACTTTCATAATCTATAAAGCTGAAACGGTTTGTGTTTGTGGGTTTGTTCCAGCGTCACGCCCAAACGGCTGGGCGGATTTTCATGAAACTTCACATACAGCATCCTTTTGAGCCCGATTGAATAATAGGCTATGTGGCGTCCCAAAATGTTGAACTGGAGGGGGGGTTGTAAGGGGGGGGGGGGCTAAGCATAAAATTAGTGCTAACTCATTATGGGATTGTCTCGAAATTTCATATGTAGTATTCTTAAAGGCCAAAAAGGAAAATAGGGTGTGTGACGTCACAAAATTGTGAACGGGAGGGGGGTTGCGGGGGTAGGCCTAAATATGAAGATAGTGATAGGTCATTAACGGAGGATCGGATTGTCATGGAATTTCACATGTAGTATTTTTAAAGGCGAAATAGAAAAATACACTATGTGACATCTCAAACATTTGGAGGGGGGGGGGGGGGGGGGGCTAAGCATAAAAATAATACTGACTCATTAAAAGGTAATCGGATTCTCATGAATTTTCACATGTAGTAGTAGTAACTACGTACTAGCTGTGATGCCCAGTGGTCCTTACTACGTACTAGCTGTGAGGTCCGCCGTTGCAAGACACATACTAGCTGTGGTGCCTAGCGTTTCTAACTACGTACTAGCTGTGGGGTCCGCCGTTGCAAGGTACATACTAGCTGTGGGGTTCGTCGTTGCAAGGTACATACTAGCTGTGGTGCCCAGCGTTTCTAACTACATACTAGCTGTGGGGTTCGCCGTTGCAAGGTACATACCAGCTGTGGTGCCCAGCGTTGTTAACTACGTACTAGCTGTGGGGTCCGCCGTTGCAAAGAACATACTAGCTGTGGTCACAAGCGTTCTTAAGTACGCACTGGCTAGGACGTCAAGCGATGCTAAGTATTCACTAGCTGTGGTTTCCGCCGTTGAATGGCGCATACTAGCTGTGCTGCCCAGGGGTCCTAAAAACTTACTAGCTGGGGTTTCTACCGTTGAAGGACTATAAGCCTTATTCGGTATGAATGTACTGTTGAAGAATTGAATAGGATTCGAATGAGAGATATTAGGAGAAAAGGCAAAGTTCCCCGGGCAACGCCGGGTATTACTGCATATATATATATATATATATATATATATATATATTGACATGACGTTATATGTGTATTCAGAACCCCATAAAGACGAAACTTAACGATTTTCAGTCATATCGACCAAAGAAAAGGAGAGAATTAGGAGAAGGGGGATAACACAAAAATCTCAATAACTGCCAATCTGATGACACGAAATTTTATATTGAAATCCAGAACGTCATAAGAATGACTTCTGCTTACCAGAGTGTTCTTCTGTCGTTCCGGTGGACATGAGCCCGACCCTACACATTTGGCCTGATATCGTACAGACTAGGGACCATCAATTAACGTCCCATCCAAAAGGACGGAGTGCTCTCTGCCGGGTTTCGAACCCACGATCTTGAGCTCAGCAGGCAAGCATGCTACCTCTGAGCATCCTCTCATCTATTATTAATTAGATTTTATATATTATAAAACTTAATATAATAATAATAATTACTCATTACCGGACTTTTAACTGCGTTGTCTTATCGCCTACTACCAGAGCGGTGGTGACATGAGCCCGACTCTACTCTGACGTGGCTCGCCACCGCCATTTAAAGTCCCTTCCGAAGGTGTGCTCAATTTCTCCTCTTCCTCCCAACTAAAAAAAGGTCTCGGCTGGGTTTCGTACCCGCAATCTTATAGCGATCTGTGCTACCGGTACCTTTATAATATTTGATCGATATGTAGTGTGTGTATTATTTTAAATTATCCTTCTATCATTATTTTTATCTTACCAGAGATACTGTATAGAATCCTGAGACGATGGTCCTCACAACTCTGTTGAACCGGAGCTCCAAATACTATCAACAAACAGAAATACATTTTATTAATATTATTGTTCATTGTCGTTGTTGGTTTAACAATGGTTTTCGCTATATGAAATTTTAATATCTATGTCAAATCAACCAATAAAAAAAACAAAATTATTTTTGAAATATTGTCTTTTCCATAAAAATATATGTCCAAATAAATCCATATACATATATGTAATACCGGTATCGGCGATACAACAGAGCAGGTATAATCATTAGTAGGGCCAGCATTTATATGCATTTTTATATTCGTTTCTATGCTTCACACATGACATGTAGTTTTTAAAACGTGTTTTGGACCAAAGGGATGATTTAATCAATTAATTCAATTTTTTATTTTTGTATATTTCAGAACAAATGCATATTTTTGCATATTTTAGGAAAAATGGAGGTCCTAAACGTGTAACTGATATCGTACAGGCTAGGGACCATCGCTTAACGTCCCATCCAAAAGGACGAAGTGTGCATATTTTAGGAAAAATGCATATTATTGCTGCATATTTAAAAAAAATATATATATATATTTAAAACGTTTCCATAAAATTATTAGAACATGACAGATCTTATAATTTTTTTAATCTTTTCCCTCCTTTTTGACTGAAATATCCATTATTTTTTAAGTCAGTATCAAATTATTGCACCCTTAACATCCCGAAAGTGAAATTCAAAAACTTTTGACCTCGTAAATAAATATTTACGCGAATTTCCGGGCGAAACGTTTCGCAGTGATTCGGGCGTTTTATATTGTTCAAGTTGCGATATGGTGATTTCAAGATCTCACTTTTAACATTCTTACAGAAAAAATGCGACCATCTTTGGCGCAACGCAGCCATAAAACACAGATACCCTCGTCCAGAGCTCTCTCGGGAAATAAGGTAGATTGGAGAAACCAAATGATCGCTCCGGCGATTGGCGGGGTCCTACAACCGACCGTAGCACCGTGGATAGGAATACAAACTAAAAAATACCTATTTCCTCTCTACGCGGCGCGGCGGACGGATGGTGTGGCCCTAAACAGATCTAATACACACGAAAAAAAAAAATACAAAAAAAAGAAAGTACCTCATTGACAGAGATGAGCTGCAGTTTGAAGAAGACTGGTACGAAGACAAAGGCAGTAACACAGGCCGTGAAGAAGTAGCTGAACACGTTGGCCAGGTACTGGGTACCGTACGTGTACACCTCCGTCGGGTAGCCCAGGATGGTGATTCCAGAGATGAACCTGAACAGAGAGCATGATTAGCACATCTCTATGCATATTCTAAGTATGTGAAGAAGAATATTCAAATTAAATGGTATTCCTTAAAAATTTTATATATATATATATATATATATATATATATATATATATATAAATGTGCAAAATTACAAAGCCTCCGGATAGTAGAGCGTGTTGATATGTAGCCTAAAGCCTTCCTTGAAAATATTCTAAATGTAGGTGAAAACAGTTCCGAAGCTTATCGCAATTACACAAAGATAGTCAATTAGCTACACGCAGAAATCGTACTTTATAGAATTATATATGAGGAGTTTGGAGCCAGAGCGGACCAACTGGTTTAAACTGAACAGGAAGAAAATGGCAATTGAAAATTGAGTACATTTTGTTTATCTCCATAAATGGACCCCAAATATTTATTTATATTTGAAATTTTAGAATAGTATTGGATGAGTGATCCCTTTTTGTGTTCTATAAAGTTTTTGAAGGCCGTATGATCCATTGTGACTTTGAAAATATATGCACAAAATATTTGTGGACTAAACTTAAAGTGCTGCTATCTATCACTGAAGTGAAGAAACTAAGTGATCCACACTGGTTTTGAAAAAAGGGAACCTATGCCAACATCAGGATGGTAATTATTCATTTTCCGAAAAATTGTGGGTTGGTCCGCTCTGACTCCAAACTCCTCATATAAGAAAGGTCCTGTAATGGCCTCTTCATATATTTTTATTCCTGATTTCAATTAACTCTTCGCGCAATTAAATCATTTTCAAAACTATATAAGAAAAATATTATTGAATTAATAGTATTACTCATATAATATTAAGTTGATTATTAAGATAATCACTTAATTATTTTAAACAAAGAAAAAAAGATATGTCTATTTATGTTTTAAACATACTTACATCTTATGTTAAGACATACTTACAACATTACATCGTCAGTTATTAGTGTGTATATATATATATATACTGTGGTAAAAAAGAAAATATTAATGTAAAATTAATTAAATAAATACAGTGTAAACTCCATATAGCGACACTTGAGGGACTGCGCATTTAATGGCGTTATTGAGAGTTGTCGTTAAATGAAGGGAAAAAAAATCAATACATATTACATTACATTTAATAGTATTTTACTATTATAATATGTATTTACTAATAAAGTATACAATTATATAGACAATAGAGACTATACTACTAGACAATAAAGCAACAAAATAACAAACAAAAGACCGTATACAGCTGCAGTTCTTATTAATTTGGGCAACTTGAAAGTACTGTTTAATGCATAGTAATGACGTATTGTTGTCGTTATTTAGAGTGGGTGTGATGCTACATAGAGTGTACCATTGTATGGACAACAAGGTAAACCAACCAGATTCAAGTAATTTCTATGTTTTAGGGAGTTTGTCGTTAAATCGAGTGACATTAAATGGAGTTTACACTGTATATAATTCAAATAATAATAAATAAATAATGAAATAATAATTAAAACAAAAAAGAATAAATAATCTATATAAATAAAGCTGAAACGGGGTTTGTTTGTATGTTTGTTCCAGCATCACGCCCAAACGGCTGGACGGATCTTCATGAAACTTCACATGTAGCATTCTTTTGAGCCCGATTGAATAATAGGCTATGTGGCGTCCCAAAATTTTGAACGGTAGGGGGGGTCGTAAGGGGGGCCTAAGTATATAAATAGTCCTACCTCATTAACGGTTGGTCGGATTGTCACGAAATTTCACATGTAGTATTCTTAAAGGCCAATATGAAAAATATTGTGTGTGGCGTCCCAAAATTTTAAATGGAAGGGGGGGTTGTGGGCGTAGGCCTAAATATAAATATAGTGATAGATCTTTAACGGATGATCAGATTGTCATGAAATTTCACATGTAGTATTCTTAAAGGCCAAATTGAAAAATATTGTGTGTGGCGTCCCAAAATTTTAAATGGGAGGGGGGGTTGAGGGGGGGGCTAAGTATAAATATAGAGCTAGCTCATTAACGGTTGATCGTATTGTCACGAAATTTCCCATGTAGTATTCCTGAAGGCCAAATAGAAAAATAAGGTGTTTGGCGTCCCAAAGTTTTGAACGGGTGGGGGGTTTGGGGGGGGGGGGGGGCTAAATATAAATATAGAGCTAGCTCATTAACGGTTGATCGTATTGTCACGAAATTTCCCATGTAGTATTCCTGAAGGCCAAATAGAAAAATAAGATGTGTGGTGTCCCAAAGTTTTGAACGGGTGGGGGGGTTGAGGGGGGGGGGCTAAGTATAAATATAGAGCTAGCTCATTAACGGTTGATCGTATTGTCACGAAATTTCCCATGTAGTATTCCTGAAGGCCAAATAAAAAAATAAGGTGTGTGGCGTCCCAAAGTTTTGAACGGGAGGGGGGGTTGTGGGGGGGCCTAAGTATAAATATAGAGCTAGCTCATTAACGGGTGGTCGCATTGTCACGAAGTTTCACATGTAGTAAAAAAAAAAGGTGTGTGGCGACCCAAAGTTTTGAACGGGAGGGGGGGTTGTGGGGGGGGAGGGGGGGGGCTAAGTATAAATATAGTGGTAGCTCATTAACGGGTGGTCGTATTGTCATGGAATTTCACATGTAGTATTCTTAAAAGCCAATATAGGGTGTATAAGTCACAAAATTTTGAACGGGAGGATGGATTGATGGGGACCTAAGTATAAGTATAGTGATAAGTCATTAACGGATGATCGGATTGTCACGAAATTTCACATGTAGTATTCATAAAGGCCAAATAGAAAAATAGGGTGTTTGACATCAAAAAATTGTGAACGGGAGGGGGGTTATGGGGATAGGCCTAAATTTGAAGATAGTGATAGGTCATTAACGGATGATTGGATTGTCATGGAATTTCCCATGTAGTATTCTTGATGGCCAAATAGAAAAATACACTATGTGACATCTTAAAAATTTGGAGGGGGGGGGGGGCTAAGCATAAAAATAATGCTGAATGATTAAAGGGCAATCGGATTGTCATGAATTTCACATGTAGTAGTAGTAACTATGTATTCGCTGTGGGGTTCACTGTTGCAAGACATTTACTAGCTGTGATGCCCAGCGTTCCTAACTATGTAGTATCTATGGGGTCCGCTGTTCCAAAACACTTACTAGCTGTGGTGCTCAGCGTTCCGAACTTCGTACTAGCTGTGGTGTCCGCTGTTGCAAGGCACAAACTAGATGTGGTGCTCAGCGTTCCTAACTTCGTACTAGCTGTGGGGTCCGCTGTTGCAAGGCACATACAAGATGTGGTGCTCAGCGTTCCTAACTTCATACTAGCTGTGGGGTCCGCTGTTGCAAGGCACTTACTAGCTGTGTTGCCCAGCGTTCCTAACTTCGTACTAGCTGTGGTGTCCGCTGTTGCAAGGCACATACTAGATGTGGTGCCCAGGGTTCCTAACTTCGTACTAGCTGTGGGGTCCGCTGTTACAAAACACTTACTAGCTGTGTTGCCCAGCGTTCCTAACTTCGTACTAGCTGTGGTGTCAGCTGTTGCAAGGCACAAACTAGATGTGGTGCTCAGCGTTCCTAACTTCATACTAGCTGTGGGGTCCGCTGTTGCAAGGCACAAACTAGATGTGGTGCCCAGGGTTCCTAACTTCGTACTAGCTGTGGTGTCCGCTGTTGCAAGGCACATACTAGATGTGGTGCTCAGCGTTCCTAACTTCGTACTAGCTGTGGGGTCCGCTGTTGCAAGGCACATACTAGATGTGGTGCTCAGCGTTCCTAACTTCGTACTAGCTGTGGTGTCCGCTGTTGCAAGGCACATACTAGATGTGGTGCCCAGGGTTCCTAACTTCGTACTAGCTGTGGTGACCGCTGTTGCAAGGCACAAACTAGAATGTGGTGCTCAGCGTTCCTATCTTCGTACTACCTGTGAGGTCCGCTGTTGCAAGGCTCATACTCGCTGTGTTGCCCAGCGTTCCGAACTTCGTACTAGCTGTGGGGTCCGCTGTTGCAAGGCACATACTAGATGTGGTCCCCAGGGTTCCTAACTTCGTACTAGCTGTGGTGTCCGCTGTTGCAAGGCACATACTAGATGTGGTGCTCAGCGTTCCGAACTTCGTACTAGCTGTGGGGTCCGCTGTTGCAAGGCACAAACTAGATGTGGTGCTCAGCGTTCCGAACTTCGTACTACCTGTGGGGTCCGCTGTTGCAAGGCACAAACTAGATGTGGTGCTCAGCGTTCCGAACTTCGTACTAGCTGTGGGGTCCGCTGTTGCAAATTAATACAGCTATGTTGGTAGATAGGCAGCATCCAGAAACGAAGATGGTCAACCAAAGAAAGATTCAGATGTATCGGGAAAGTCCCATCCGAAGGACGACGTGCTCAAAGTTATTTTTATCTTCCCGATTAAAACATCTGACCTAAGTGACTTGGCTAGATTTCTAAATGGCGATCCTGAGCTCGATAAACTCCATTCTTCAAATTTCTCGCTTTTAAACGGTTTTTAGTATTAATATTTGTTAAAACTGATATACAGATTCAGATATATCGGGGAAGTCCCATCCGAAGGACGACGTGCTCAAATTTATTTTTAACCTAAGTGAAATTTCAGCTACCCAGGTTTAGATACGTAACATACGACTCATTATCGAGTACCTGACATACGAAAAAGCCCTCGATCATAGCTTAGAGTCCAAACCGAAGGACGACGTGCTCAAATTTATTTTTAACCTAAGTGAAATTTCAGCTACCCAGGTTTAGATACGTAACATACGACTCATTATCGAGTACCTCACATTCGAAAAAGCCCTGGATCATCGCTTAATGTCCCATCCGAAGGACGAAGTGCTCAAAGTTATTTTTAACTTCCCGATTAAAACATCTGACCTAAGTGCCTCAGCTAGATTTCTAAGTGGCGATCCTGAGCTCGGTAGACTCCATTCTTCAAATTTGAAAAATATTGTGTGTGGCGTCCCAAAATTTTAAATGGAAGGGGGGGTTGTGGGCGTAGGCCTAAATATAAATATAGTGATAGATCTTTAACGGATGATCAGATTGTCATGAAATTTCCCATGTAGTATTCCTGAAGGCCAAATAGAAAAATAAGGTGTTTGGCGTCCCAAAGTTTTGAACGGGTGGGGGGTTTGGGGGGGGGGGGGCTAAATATAAATATAGAGCTAGCTCATTAACGGTTGATCGTATTGTCACGAAATTTCCCATGTAGTATTCCTGAAGGCCAAATAGAAAAATAAGATGTGTGGTGTCCCAAAGTTTTGAACGGGTGGGGGGGTTGAGGGGGGGGGGGGGGCTAAGTATAAATATAGAGCTAGCTCATTAACGGTTGATCGTATTGTCACGAAATTTCACATGTAGTATTCTTAAAGGCCAATATGAAAAATATTGTGTGTGGCGTCCCAAAATTTTAAATGGAAGGGGGGGTTGTGGGCGTAGGCCTAAATATAAATATAGTGATAGATCTTTAACGGATGATCAGATTGTCATGAAATTTCACATGTAGTATTCCTGAAGGCCAAATAGAAAAATAAGGTGTGTGGCGTCCCAAAGTTTTGAACGGGTGGGGGGTTTGGGGGGGGGGGCTAAATATAAATATAGAGCTAGCTCATTAACGGTTGATCGTATTGTCACGAAATTTCACATGTAGTATTCTTAAAGGCCAATATGAAAAATATTGTGTGTGGCGTCCCAAAATTTTAAATGGGAGGGGGGGTTGAGGGGGGGGGGCTAAGTATAAATATAGAGCTAGCTCATTAACGGTTGATCGTATTGTCACGATATTTCCCATGTAGTATTCCTGAAGGCCAAATAGAAAAATAAGGTGTGTGGCGTCCCAAAGTTTTGAACGGGAGGGGGGGTTGTGGGGGGGCCTAAGTATAAATATAGAGCTAGCTCATTAACGGGTGGTCGCATTGTCACGAAGTTTCACATGTAGTAAAAAAAAAAGGTGTGTGGCGACCCAAAGTTTTGAACGGGAGGGGGGGTTGTGGGGGGGGGGGGGGGGGGGGCTAAGTATAAATATAGTGGTAGCTCATTAACGGATGGTCGTATTGTCATGGAATTTCACATGTAGTATTCTTAAAAGCCAATATAGGGTGTATAAGTCACAAAATTTTGAACGGGAGGATGGATTGATGGGGGCCTAAGTATAAGTATAGTGATAAGTCATTAACGGATGATCGGATTGTCACGAAATTTCACATGTAGTATTCATAAAGGCCAAATAGAAAAATAGGGTGTTTGACATCAAAAAATTGTGAACGGGAGGGGGGTTATGGGGGTAGGCCTAAATTTGAAGATAGTGATAGGTCATTAACGGATGATCGGATTGTCATGGAATTTCACATGTAGTATTCTTGATGACCAAATAGAAAAATACACTATGTGACATCTTAAAAATTTGGAGGGGGGGGGGGGGCTAAGCATAAAAATAATGCTGAATGATTAAAGGGCAATCGGATTGTCATGAATTTCACATGTAGTAGTAGTAACTATGTATTCGCTGTGGGGTTCACTGTTCCAAAACACTTACTAGCTGTGTTGCCCAGCGTTCCTAACTTCATACTACCTGTGGGGTCCGCTGTTGCAAGGCACAAACTAGATGTGGTGCCCAGGGTTCCTAACTTCGTACTAGCTGTGGTGTCCGCTGTTGCAAGGCACATACTAGATGTGGTGCTCAGCGTTCCGAACTTCGTACTTGCTGTGGGGTCCGCTGTTGCAAGGCACAAACTAGATGTGGTGCTCAGCGTTCCGAACTTCGTACTACCTGTGGGGTCCGCTGTTGCAAGGCACAAACTAGATGTGGTGCTCTGCGTTCCGAACTTCGTACTAGCTGTGGGGTCCGCTGTTGCAAGGCACATACTAGATGTGGTGCCCAGGGTTCCTAACTTCGTACTAGCTGTGGTGTCCGCTGTTGCAAATTAATACAGCTTTGTTGGTAGATAGGCAGCATCCAGAAACGAAGATGGTCAACCAAAGAGAAATTCAGATGTATCGGGAAAGTCCCATCCGAAGGACGACGTGCTCAAAGTTATTTTTATCTTCCCGATTAAAACATCTGACCTAAGTGACTTGGCTAGATTTCTAAATGGCGATCCTGAGCTCGGTAAACTCCATTCTTCAAATTTCTCGCTTTTAAACGGTTTTTAGTATTAATATTTGTTAAAACAGATATACAGATTCAGATATATCGGGGAAGTCCCATCCGAAGGACGACGTGCTCAAATTTATTTTTAACCTAAGTGAAATTTCAGCTACCCAGGTTTAGATACGTAACATACGACTCATTATCGAGTACCTGACATACGAAAAAGCCCTCGATCATAGCTTAGAGTCCAAACCGAAGGACGACGTGCTCAAATTTATTTTTAACCTAAGTGAAATTTCAGCTACCCAGGTTTAGATACGTAACATACGACTCATTATCGAGTACCTGACATACGAAAAAGCCCTCGATCATAGCTTAGAGTCCAAACCGAAGGACGACGTGCTCATGTTATTTTTAACGTAAATGAAATTTCAACTTCCCAGGTTTAGATACGTAACATACGACTCATTATCGAGTACCCGACATACGAAAAAGCCCTCGATCATAGCTTAAAGTCCAAACCGAAGGACGAAGTGCTCAAATTTATTTTTATCTTCCCGATTAAAACATCTGACCTAAGTGACTTGGCTAGATTTCAAAATGGCGATCCTGAGCTCGGTAAACTCCATTCTTCAAATTTCTCGCTTTTAAACGGTTTTTAGTTTTAATATTTGTTAAAACTGATGAACAACCGGGATATCTGAATCCTACACAAAAATTGAAATAAAAATGTTTTTCGAAAAACGTCGGGCTAAATACCATTCTTCAAACTTCCTGCTTTTTAACGGTTTATAGATTTAATATTTGTTAAAACTGATAGACAGATTTAGATATATCGGGAAAGTCCTATCCGAAGGACGACGTGCTCAAGGTTTTTTGAACCTAAGTGAAATTTTAGCTACCTAGGTTTAGTTACATAACATAGGACTCATTATCGAGCACCTGACATACAAAAAGGCCCTCGATCATAGCCTAAAGTTTAATCCGAAGGACGACGTGCTCAAATTTATTTTTATCTTCCCGAATAAAATATCTGACCTAAGTGCCTTGGCTAGATTTCTAAGTGGCGATCCTCAGCTCGATAGACTCCATATGTATGATAAAATAAGTTACCGTTTGGTTTCTACTAACATTATCAAGGAAGAAATATAAGTGGGCTTTGGAGATGGTAGTAGGAAGTTGGCAGGAGTGTTGGGTGATGTCACGTACCCTATGTTGAGCAGAACGTTTAAGTCTATATTAATAAAGCTGAAACGGGGTTTGTGGGTTTGTGTGTTTGTATGTTTGTTCCAGCATCACGCCCATACGGCTGGACGGATTTTTATGAAACTTCACATGTAGCATTCTTTTGAGCCCGATTGAATAATAGGCTATGTCGCGTCCCAAAATTTTGATCGGGTGGGGGGGTAGTAAGGGGGGCCTAAGTATATAAATAGTGCTAACTCATTAACTAATGGTCGAATTGTCATGAAATTTCACATGTAGTATTTTTAAAAGCCAAAAAGGAAAAAAAGGTGTGTGGCGTCCCAAAGTTTTGATCGGGAGGGGGGGTTGTAAAGGGGGCCTAAGTATATAAATAGTGCTAACACATTAACTAATGGGCGAATTGTCATGAAATATCACACGTAGTCTTTTTAAAAGACAAACAGGAAAAAAAGGTGTGTGGCGTCCCAAAGTTTTGAACGGGAGGGGGGGTTGTGGGGGGGCCTAAGTATAAATATAGAGCTAACTCATTAACTAATGGGCGAATCGTCATGAAATTTCACGTAGTCTTTTTAAAAGACAAACAGGAAAAAAAGGTGTGTGGCGTCCCAAAGTTTTGATCGGGAGGGGGGGTTGTAAGGGGGGCCTAAGTATATAAATAGTGCTAACACATTAACTAATGGTCGAATTGTCATGAAATTTCACATGTAGTATTTTTAAAAGCCAAACAAGAAAAAAAGGTGTGTGGCGTCCCAAAGTTTTGAACGGGAGGGGGGGTTGTGGGGGGGCCTAAGTATAAATATAGAGCTAACTCATTAACTAATGGGCGAATCGTCATGAAATTTCACGTAGTATTTTTAAAAGCCAAATAGGAAAATAAGGTGTGTGGCGTCCCAAAGTTTTGATCGGGAGGGGGGGTTGTAAGGGGGCCTAAGTATAAATATAGAGCTAACTCATTAACTAATGGGCGAATCGTCATGAAATTTCACATGTAGTATTCCTAAAGGTCAAATAGAAATATTAGGTGTGTCACGGCCCAAAATTTTGAACAGGAAGGAGGGTTGTGGGGGGGGCTAAATATACATATAGAGTTAGCTCATTAACGGTTGGTCGTATTGTCACGAAATTTCGCATATATTATTCCTGAAGGCCAAATAGAAAAAGAAGGAGTGTGGCGTCCCGAAGTTTTGAACGGGTGGCGGGGTTGAGGGGGGGGGGGACTAAGTATAAATATAGAGCTAGCTCATTAACGGTTGATCGTATTGTCATGAATCGGATTGTCATGAATTTCACATGTAGTAGTAGTAACTATGTATTCGCTGTGGGGTTCACTGTTGCAAGACATTTACTAGCTGTGATGTCCAGCGTTCCTAATATCGTACTAGCTGTGGGGTCCGCTGTTGCAAGGTACTTACTAGCTGTAGTGCTCAGCCCCAGCGTTCCTAACTATGTACTGGCTGTGGGGTTCGCTGTTGCAAGGCACCTATGAGACATTTACTAGCTGTAATGCCCAGCGTTTCTAATTACGTACTAGCTGTGGGGTCTGCTGTTGCAAGGCGCTAGCAGTGTGGCCCAGCGTATTTCACTCGTAGGTACTAGCTGTGGGGTCCGCCGTTGCAAAACTCATACTAGCTGTGATGCCCTGTGGTTCTAACTACATACTATCTGTGGGGTTCGCAGTTGCAAGGCACCTACTACCTGTAGGGCCCAGGGTTCCTAATATCGTACTAGCTGTGAAGTTCGCTGTTGCAAAGCACTTACTAACTGTAATGCCCAGCGTATTTAACTACATACTAGCTGTGGGGTCCGCTGTTGCAAGGCACTTAATTGCTGTGATGCCCAGCGTTCCTAACTTCGTACTAGCTGTGGGGTCCGCTGTTGCGAGGCACATACTAGCTGTGGTGACCAGCGTTCCTAACTACGTACTAGCTGTTGGGTCCGCCGTCGCAAGGCACATACTAGCTATGATGCCCAGCATTCCCAACTACGTACTAGCTGTGGTGCTCAGCGTTGCAAGCCACATACTAGCTGTGGTCACAAACGTTCTTAAGTACGCACTGACTAGGACGTCCAGCGATGCTAAGTATTCACTAGGTGTGGCTTCCGCCGTTGAAAGGCGCATACTAGCTGTGGTGCCCAGGGGTCCTAAAAACTTACTAGCGTTACAACAGCTGAAGGACTATAAGCCTTATTCCGTATGAATAATTGAAAATTATAACATCATGAATGTACTGTCGAGGAACTGAATAGCGTTATAGAAGATATTGGGAGAAAAATCAAAGTTCCCCGGGCAACGCCGGGTATAACTGCTATAGATTTAATATTTGTTAAAACTGATAGAGAACGACCGGATTATCTGAATCCTACACAAAAATCAAAATAAAAATGTTTTTCAAAAAATTCACGCTATTTAACGGTTTATAGGCTTAATAATTGTTAAAACTGATACGACAGAATCAGATATATCCGAAAAGTCCCATCCGACGGACGACGTGCTCAAGGCTATTTTCAACCTAAGTGAAATTTCACCTAACCAGGTTTATTTACATAACATACGTCTCATTATCGAGTACCTCACATTCGAAAAAGCCCTGGATCATCGCTTAAAGTCCCATCCGAAGGACGACGTGCTCAAAGTGTTTTTTAACTTCCCGATTGAAACATCTGACCTAAGTGCCTCAGCTAGATTTCTAAGTTGCGATCCTGAGCTCGGTAGACTCCATTCTTCAAATTTCTCGCTTTTTAACGGTTTATAGATTAAATATTTGTTAAAACTGATAGAGAACGACCGAATTATCTGAACCCCACACAAAAATCAAAATGAAAACTTTTTCAAAAAATTCGCGCTATTTAACGGTTTATAGGCTTAATAATTGTTAAAACTGATACTACAGATTCAGATGTATCCGGAAAGTCCCATCCGAAGGACGACGTGCTCAAGGCTTTCAACCTAAGTGGAAATTGACCTACCCAGGTTTATTTACATAACATACGTCTCATTATCGAGTACCTCACATTCGAAAAAGCCCTGGATCATCGCTTAATGTCCCATCCGAAGGACGAAGTGCTCAAAGTTATTTTTAACTTCCCGATTAAAACATCTGACCTAAGTGCCTCAGCTAGATTTCTAAGTGGCGATCCTGAGCTCGGTAGACTCCATTCTTCAAATTTCTTGCTTTTTAACGGTTTATAGATTTAATATTTGTTAACTGACAGAGCCATAGAGTGTGCTGGTTTCGGATTATGCCAACGTCAGCACAACGTTCAGACTGACTTTAAATATGGTGACACCGATCCACTATGGAAGAAAAATGCCAAAAAAAAAAAAAGATGTATGTATAGATTTGAACACAAATTAAAACTAGTGTACATTGTGATATAATCTATATTAATTAAGCTGAAACGGGGTTTGTTGGGGCGTCCCAAAATTTTGATCGGGAGGGGGGGTTGTAAGGGGGGCCTAAGTATAAATATAGAGCTAACTCATTAACTAATGGGCGAATTGTCATGAAATTTTACAGGTAGTCTTTTTAAAAGCCAAACAAGAAAAAAAGGTGTGTGGCGTCCCAAAGTTTTGATCGGGAGGGGGGGTTGTGGGGGGGCCTAAGTATAAAAATAGTGCTAACTCATTAACTAATGGGCGAATTGTCATGCAATTTTACAGGTAGTCTTTTTAAAAGCCAAACAAGAAAAAAAGGTGTGTGGCGTCCCAAAGTTTTGAACGGGAGGGGGGGTTGTGGGGGCCTAAGTATAAATATAGGGCTAACTCATTAACTAATGGGCGAATCGTCATGAAATTTCACATGTAGTATTTTTAAAAGCCAAATAGGAAAAAAAGGTGTGTGGCGTCCCAAAGTTTTGATCAGGAGGGGGGGTTGTAAGGGGGGCCTAAGTATATAAATAGTGCTAACACATTAACTAATGGTCGAATTGTCATGAAATTTCACACGTAGTCTTTTTAAAAGCCAAATAGGAAAAAAAGGTGTGTGGCGTCCTAAAGTTTTGAACGAGAGGGGGGGTGTGGGGGGGCCTAAGTATAAATATAGAGCTAATTCTTTAACGGTTGGTCGGATTGTCACGAAATTTCACATGGAGTATTCCTGAAGGCCAAATAGAAAAATAAGGTGTGTGGCCTCCCAAAGTTTTGAACGGGAGGGGGGTTGTGGGGGGGCTTAAGTATAAATATAGAGCTAACTCATTAACTAATGGGCGAATCGTCATGAAATTTCACGTAGTATTTTTAAAAGCCAAATAGGAAAAAAAGGTGTGTGGCGTCCCAAAGTTTTGAACGGGAAGGGGGGTTGTGGGGGGGCCTAAGTATAAATATAGAGCTAACTCATTAACTAATGGGCGAATCGTCATGAAATTTCACATGTAATATTCCTAAAGGTCAAATAGAAATATTAGGTGTGTGATGGCCCAAAATTTTGAACAGGAAGGAGGGTTGTGGGGTTGGCTAAATATACATATAGAGTTAGCTCATTAACGGTTGATCGTATTGTCATGAATCGGATTGTCATGAATTTCACATGTAGTAGTAGTAGTAACTATGTATTCGCTGTGGGGTTCACTGTTGCAAGACATTTACTAGCTGTGATGTCCAGCGTTCCTAATATCGTACTAGCTGTGGGGTCCGCTGTTGCAAGGCACTTACTAGCTGTAGTGCTCAGCCCCAGCGTTCCTAACTATGTACTGGCTGTGGGGTTCGCTGTTGCAAGGCACCTACAAGACATTTACTAGCTGTGATGCCCAGCGTTCCTAATTACGTACTAGCTGTGGGGTCTGCTGTTGCAAGGCGCTAGCAGTGTGGCCCAGCGTATTTAACTACGTAGGTACTAGCTGTGGGGCCCACCGTTGCAAACGTCATACTAGCTGTGATGCCCTGTGGTTCTAACTACATACTATCTGTGGGGTCCGCAGTTGCAAGGCACCTACTACCTGTAGGGCCCAGCGTTCCTAAAAACGTACTAACTGTGGGGTCCGTCGTTGCAAAAGCATACTAGCTGTGATGCCCAGGGTTCCTAATATCGTACTAGCTGTGGGGTCCGTTGTTGCAAGGCATTTACTAGCTGTAGTGCCCAGCGTTCGTAACTATGTACTAGCTGTGAAGTTCGCTGTTGCAAAGCACTTACTAACTGTAATGCCCAGCGTATTTAACTACGTACTAGCTGTGGGGTCCGCTGTTGCAAGGCACTTAATAGCTGTGATGCCCAGCGTTCCTAACTTCGTACTAGCTGTGGGGTCCGCTGTTGCGAGGCACATACTAGCTGTGGTGACCAGCGTTCCTAACTACGTACTAGCTGTGGGGTCCGTTGTTGCAAGGCATTTACTAGCTGTAGTGCCCAGCGTTTTTAACTACATACTAGCTGTGGGGTCCGCTGTTGCAAGGCGCTAGCAGTGTGGCCCAGCGTATTTAACTACGTAGGTACTAGCTGTGGGGTCCACCGTTGCAAAACTCATACTAGCTGTGATGCCCTGTGGTTCTAACTACATACTATCTGTGGGGTCCGCAGTTGCAAGGCACCTACTACCTGTAGGGCCCAGCGTTCCTAAAAACGTACTAGCTGTGGGGTCCGTCGTTGCAAAAGCATACTAGCTGTGATGCCCAGGGTTCCTAATATCGTACTAGCTGTGGGGTCCGTTGTTGCAAGGCATTTACTAGCTGTAGTGCCCAGCGTTCCTAACTATGTACTAGCTGTGAAGTTCGCTGTTGCAAAGCACTTACTAACTGTAATGCCCAGCGTATTTAACTACATACTAGCTGTGGGGTCCGCTGTTGCAAGGCACTTAATTGCTGTGATGCCCAGCGTTCCTAACTTCGTACTAGCTGTGGGGTCCGCTGTTGCGAGGCACATACTAGCTGTGGTGACCAGCGTTCCTAACTACGTACTAGCTGTTGGGTCCGCCGTCGCAAGGCACATACTAGCTATGATGCCCAGCATTCCCAACTACGTACTAGCTGTGGTGCTCAGCGTTGCAAGCCACATACTAGCTGTGGTCACAAACGTTCTTAAGTACGCACTGACTATGACGTCCAGCGATGCTAAGTATTCACTAGGTGTGGCTTCCGCCGTTGAAAGGCGCGTACTAGCTGTGGTGCCCAGGAGTCCTAAAAACTTACTAGCGTTACAACAGCTGAAGGACTATAAGCCTTATTCCGTATGAATAATTGAAAATTATAACATCATGAATGTACTGTTGAAGAATTTAAAAGACTTATAGGAGATAATAGTATAAAAGTCAAAGTTCCCCGGGCAACGCCGGGTATTACTGCTAGTAAACAATAAAAATATAAATTACCACATTTCCTGTAAAAATTTTATAACTGGTCTTCTATTTAATTTTGATTTCTACAGTAATTTTCGAAAAGGGTCCTAAAAAAATATCAAAAGTTCATGACGTGCAATTTTTAAGAAAGTGCACGTATTTAAAAAATGCAATTAACTAACTTTTCATTTGGATTTCTAAAGAGATGCCATTTTTAAATTTTTCAAATATATTTATATCTTATCCAATGGTCGAGAACAAATATTGGGTTTATTTTCTTAAATAATCTACATTATAAAATAAAAATAAAAAACATTGAAGCAAACAAAAATCAAAAGAAAAATCTTAAAAACTAAATTCTTAACACTAATTCAATATTTTTTGTTTAATATTTTGGCCATTTTTTAAAAAATTTTAACTTATATATTTCTGGGCATATATCCTGTACATATAAACAAACAAGAGTACCTTCTTTTTGGATCAATTTCACCGTCAATTCACTTTTATTTAGTTCATCACACCTTAAGCCTAAAAACCACTTTCTACCTTCACTCAGACCGTCGCCATTCTCAGATCCCGACTCCTCATTCCACACACTAAAAAACAGCTGATGGCCGTGTTTATTTTTTTTACTCATTTGTTTTAAAATAAATTTGCTTTTTATAGAAAAATAAATATAATTAATTTTTCAGTATTAATAATTTAATCATTTTAATGTTTGTTATTTTTTTATACATTAGAATATATTATATATCTATAGAGCATGTACAACAAGTACCAAAAGTGTGTTTCTGTTTACCCTGATATTAGAGAGAGGGAGACCGGTAGAAGCTGCATCTCTTTGCCTCCCAGCAGATATCCTGAGACAGTGTCCTGACCTCTCTTGTTGATGAACCCATAATAGACACCAATGAAAGCCGACACGGCCAACATCCCGCAGAACACCAAGTACTCTCTCCAGTCGAACATCATCTGTCAACATACAATATATTATTAAAATATATATGATAAATAGTTATTATGACTCATGCCCGGGCTTTAAATACGAGGTCTACTACCAGAGAGCTCCATCTATTATGGTGATTCTATTATGGGAGTAGATATATATTGATATATTGCCTACTCTAAATTTTTATTCACTTAGGGTAGGTACAAGCTTGGAACCATCGCTTAACGGCTTGCTTAAGTTTTTTCTTAACTCCCAGATAAAATAAACTAAGGGCCTCGACCGGGTTTCAAACCTGCGATCTTGAGCTCAGTAAGCAAGCACGCATACCACTGAGCTACCGGCCTCGGAGTTTAATATGGAAGTGATCCTGTTTGGATTAAACAGAGAGGAAATACATTGCAGGAGGATGATATTGATAATGAAATTAGGATAATTTACGAACAGACTCTGACTCAAGAAGAAAAAACGGCACACAAAAATTTTTTTTTTTGTGGAGCTTTAGATGAAACTGGAAACTAAGATATTTCGAAACAATAAAAAATAAAGAAAAACGTATGTTTTTTTTTTTAATATTGTCTATTTCAAAAAATGTATATAATATGGGAGTACTTTCAGTATTGCTACCATCTTCAGAGGCGATGTACTTAAAAAAGAGGACTGTTGGGTAGGTTCCAGGACAAATAATACATTATACAAACATCTCAACAGCAGTAAAGAAAAAAGAAAAACAGAAGAAAAAAGTGGGGTTTACTCTCTAAAATGTAGTTTTTGTAATTTTGTTTATGTAAGTCAAACTGGGAGGCAATTTAAAAATAGGGTAAAAGAACACGTTTCAGAAATAGGCTTAAACATTGACACACACCCCCCCCCCCCTCTCTGCTCAAAATCCTGGCTACGCCCCTGTCAATTTCACATGTATCTTTTCATATTGAACCAATTATGTACTTTTATACTTCCCCAGTTATAGTCAATACTCTAACTTTCTAAGGGAACTTAACATTTTTAGCCGAGATATTTTGAAACACTTAATAAAAAATAAAGAAAAACATTTCAACCCTGCCTTGCAACAAGAGCAGACTCTTGTGCACCCTATTTTGCAAGAGTACGACACACTGTTCAGAAGAGACTCAGGCGCTGGATCTCTTGTTGTTTGAACAGGCATCAGACCTTCCCTGCTGCTCGCCCAACCCCACTCCTTTCGGTTGATGTAGTTACCCCACCAACTTTGAATTTGATGAAAGCCATAGGAATGGTATCGTACAGCATCGCAAGTAGGTGGTAGTCGTGCGACATTGATTTGTCTGTTGGACACTGTTTTTGCGAACACAGTTAATCGCAAAGTGTCCAAGGATTGATCTGGGGTGATGGTTATCGTCAAAAAAATTTAATATCTAATTTTTTTTCTACATTAAGTTGAAACGGATTTTTATTAACCCCGAGTATTGTCATCTGCTTGCGATACACCCTGTATATTACTACATATAGAATATATATTACTATATATAGAGCGCCGGTAGCTCGGGGGTAGCGTACTAGCCTACAGAGAAGGCTTTTTTATCTGGGAAGTGAAAGAACATTGAGCACGCCGTCCTTCGGATGGAAAGTTAAGTGATTTCCCCGAGCCTGAACGATGTCACGTACTCGTTAAAGACCACTGTCCTAGATGAATAAAAACTTAGGTTAGGCAAAATTTAGTTCTCCCATAGTAGAGTCGGGCTCATGTCTACCAGAAAGAAAGAGCCCTCTGGTAGTAGGCAATATGACCTTGTAGTTAAAGCCCGGGCATGAGTCATAATAACTATTTCTATAAATTCGAAAAATCTCCTTTTGTAATATATTTACATTCTCCCAAAGCCACTATACTCAACGCTTTCATTCCAATAATTTTGAAAGTTTTTTTTGCCGAAATATAAATACTGACCGGAGAACACAAACACGAACATCGTACGACTTGTATAGTCATGAGATCTACGGCACCCTAGAAAACAAATTGCACACCTCAAGTCTGTATATGTAGTCAAAAATATGATCGTCTACCTTATGTATGTGTTTAGTTGCTGGGCGGACTGATGTAACTACGAGGTGCTGCCTCCGACCTCACTACCCAAAAGAAACCACAAACGGCTACCTGCAATTTCTATATTTCTGTTTGTTCTATTTATTTTTTTTTTTTATTTGTCTATTTAATTTTTTTCCATATCTTTGTGACGTGTGTACCATTGTTCTGTGTACGGTAAGAAGCGGATCTTGAAACCCTTAGCAAACGTTATGCAACTAAAAATCTCAGTTCCAAGGTAAACTCTTGCCAAGAACAATCTATTAAATACATTTTAGGGTTCCATAAGCATTGGCGTAGGTGGGGGGTGGTGGGGGGGGGGGGGGGGGGCGGTCAACACGACTTAGATAATAAAAGTTTACATTTCACAATCATATTTTAGTTTAAGTTTAATTAAACTTAATAATTAACAATGAGGTACCAGACACAAAATATTAGTATGTTATAACAAAATAATCAACACCAATTTAAATCAACAATTAAAATTTTCATGAGTCTAGTCATCCAGTCTTACACAATAAATAGTAGGTAGTAAGTATTCGCAATTAAATAAGCCTTTATTTTATTTTTTTCTTAGCAAATCGGTCCAACATTTTTTCAGTTGAAATTTTATTTCATTCTCTATGTGGAGCAGTGCCACAAGAGAGAACCGTTCCTGAAGCATTGTGCTTCTAAACTACGTTTTTATCCGCCTCACGGCAGAGAAATTTCTCTTGCAACTTGTACAAGTTTGGGCAATAATTCTTTTTGATAGGTTTTTTTGCAATGCTTCGCATTTATATGTCTACTTTATGGGTTGTAGCGTGGTTTTCGTTACCATCGCTTCCACATCTAAAGCTGAAATATCAATTTTGAAGACTTTTTGCGTAATTTGAATCCGAAACACTTTTGACTCTATATCTTTCTAATGTCTTGACTGTAATGTATGTCTGTGGTGGAGTTGTCGTTATATATATATTTTTTTTTTTTTATTAGGTAGGTACATTAGATCGCACTTTTCTGGACATTCCGGGGGCATGCCTACCCCTATAAATAAACTATCAATCCCATGAGCCAGTGCTTAGAGAGAGGTAGGGACAAAACAGATATACAGAATAAAGGCGGAGTTTATAGCTTAGAGTGCGCGACGTGCACTCAATTATACATTGGACATACAGGACGTCGTTTTAAAGACAGAATCAAGGAACACACAGCCAAAATAAAGAACCGAGGCAACCGTTCTACATTCGCGACTCACATTATTGACAATAGCCACACTTTCGACCCATCTACAGGCATCAAATATCTCTTTTATTGCTCAAAAAGCAGGCTACTTAATAGCTTAGAACAATTAGAAATAAATAAAGCTACGAAGAAGAACATTTGTATGAATGACCAAATTTATTTTAACTATTCCCCTTTGTTAAAATCCTGATCCAGTTCTGTTTCCACATATATGTTTATTATTATTTGTTTCCACATATATGTTTTATGTTATCTTAGTTGTATTTTTTCTTATTAGTCAAATGATATTGTTTTATGTAGCTAAGGGTACAGCCGGGGGATTCTCAAGTTTTAATAGCACCCTTTGACCCGAGATGTATTAGAAGGGTCGCACTCTGCAAACTGACTTAGTTCATAACTAAACCTGTCGATGGTATAAGGCCGAAACCGGTAGTTTTGTTTAATATTTTTGGTGCAATAGACAATATTTCAAAAATAAGTTTGTTTTATTTATATTTATTACAAGCTCCACAATATGTCCGCCTTCCTCAACTAACCTATGTAAATGCGACTTTTATAATAAACTCTTCTACTTCTTCTTCTTAAATAAAATAATGCAGAAATATCTTCTTTTGTGTATTTCCGACTCACGATGACCACATTTAGCCTAAATAAATAAAAGACTATGCATGATGAAATGTAAACAAAATTCTTATCTCAGAAGAGCCACTATCAGACCACAGTTATATTTGTGTATTTATTGTCTCCTCGAAATAGCAGATTTTTTTATTCTGTATACTTTTTCATCTCTGTCGGCGTCATTTTTACAAAAGTCCAGTCACTTCACGACAACGCCCAGCATATTCTGAAATGAATTTAAATTGACAACACGAAGTGTGATGTATAAAATTTTACACATTCAAATTATTAATATTATAAAAATTAATTATATATTTATTTGTATAAAAACAAAGAAGCAACTAAACTGGTGAATAATTATTAAGAAGTCGCATTTGTTTTGGTAACAACCCATGAATAGAAAACAAAAGACGAGCATCAGCTGTTCTAATTAGTGTGGAAGAGTCGAAGTTATCTGGTGGAGGTGAGAAGGTCTGAGTTGAGATGGAGTGAGAAAAGTGTTTAGGCTTAAGGTGTGGTGAATTAAAAAGATGGAAATAACATTGAAACTGATGCGCAAAGGAGGTACATTTATTTATTTATACAGGGTGTTCATTTTATCTTGACCCCAGGTAAATAACTCCAAAAATAATGATATTCTCAAAAAAAGCTAGAGACAAAAAATGTTGAGTAGAACTGACCGCATCATTTGCTGTAATCTAATTTTTAAACAAATGAAAATTTTTAACGTTTTTTATGAATTTGAATTTTTTTTTTTTGACTGTCAAACTATTATATTTTTTGCATATTTAGATTCCTGGGGAAAAATTAAGGGAAGGTTGAATGAGACATTTATTAATTCATAAAAAACGTTTAAAAAATTTTCATTTGTTTAAAAATTAGATTACAGCAAATAATGCGGTCAGTTCTACTCTACATTTTTTGTCTCATGCTTTTTTTGAGAAAATCATTATTTTTCGAGTTATTTACCTGGGTCAAGATAAAATGAACACCCTGAATGTACAAAATATATACAATATATATGCCCAAAAAAACATTTGATATAGTTTCAAGTAATTAGTTTATACGATTTCTTTTGTTAGTTTTAAATTGTATATTGTAGATTTAAGTAAATAAACCGAAATATTTGTTCTTGTATTCTAAGCAATTCATTTTCCCTATTGGCCCAGTAAGATAATTTAAAAACCTTTGGATTAGATTTAATATTTTTTTCAAAATTTAGAAAAACAATATGGCATCTCTTTAGAAATCCAAATAAAAAATTTGTTAATTGAAATTTTTTTAAAATTACGTGCGCTTTTTTAAAAATTGCACGTCTGGAACTTGATATTTTTTTAGGGTCCTTTTCGGAAACTACTGAAGAAATCAACATTTAGTAAAAGACCAGAGATATCATTTCTACAGGAAATGTGGGAATATAATTTTATTATTTGTTTAATTATAATTAATTTTATTAATTCAATTATTGTTTATATATTTATAATTTAACAAAAAATTTCTAATTACCACAGAAGTATAGGGTAAGTTATGTAATGGTCAGAAATTCTATATGGAGTTGTCAATGGAATTTCATGTTTTCCGACCTCCTGATTCCAAATATGAAAAAAAATGTCTGTGTGTCTGTGAACACGATAACTCCCGATAGAATGAATGTATCAACACGAAATGTTATATGTGAATACAGAACCCTCTAACGACGACACCTATTGATTTTCAGCCAAATCGACCAAAGGGAAGGGGGATCAGAGGGGAATCAATTCAAAAACCTAATAACTGTCAATATAATGAATTTATCGACACAACACAGCCAACTATTGAATATTAGCGCAAACATTCAACTATATTTGGAAAGGGGGCGACAAGTTAATTGATTGCTTGGTTCTGGGGTAGTACAAAGCCGTTGATTCTCTGACGACTTATATTTTTCTTCTCTGTCGACGTCAGCATAACGCGTCATATCACAGAAAGTCTAGTCACTTCACGACAAAGCCGGCTTATACTGAAATTAATTTAAAATGATATCAAAGGCAAAATTCAATAAATAAGGTAATTTTTAATTAATTTCAGTATATGTTCAAAAAGAATAAAATAACCACAATAAAAAATCGTGTTTCATATCCAAAAACATTATTTGATACAAAGCTTTCATTTTTATATTTTGGGCAGAGTTCCTCCACACCTTAAAGGTCAGTCCAATGTACGTTACTGTTTTATTTATTCATTTATAATTTTTTATTTATATATTTTTATTTATTTAAACTTAAATCTCGAACATTGGGACCTGATGAAGGGACGTAAGAACGTCCCTAAACATCGTTGGGATAAAGACACTTCCGAAGAGTTTTTTTATCATAATTTTTAGTTATCTTAATTTTTATGAAATTGAAAAATGTGTCAACTTATTATAAATGTATCTATGTATGACTTATTTATATACTCATATATTTTTAAATATTTGTTTGTTCAGTTTTTATTAATTTCATTTTACTTTTTTTAATAGTTTTGTTATTACTACTAATCATAGGTGTGTTCGACTCAAGTAGTTATAAATCTAATTTACAAGCTAGCTTAATGTATATATTCTTATGACTTATCCTATTACTATGTTATGGTTTAACGGAAATAAATTTATTATTATTATTATGCCAACATTACTTGGAATGATGTCTAACGCTATCTGGAAGGTGATATTTTTTATCTGGAAGGTGATAAAACTTTGAGCGAGTGAGTGCTCTGGTAGTTGACGATATGCCCTCGTAGTTAAGGCCCGGGCATGAGTCACAGGGACCAACATTTCTTCGGAAGAGAAATAAATATATAGTTAATTGATAAAAGCAAGAATTATACAAACCGAAAAATATTTTTCAGTAGAACTAATGTTTTTGTAGGCTTTGTAGTTTTTCGTTAATTTCGTTTACACAAACGTCATCAAAGAGAGACGGGCTTAACGGCCATGACATTAGTTGTTCTTCGTTTCGCCAAAAAGTTGTCTCTCTGAAAATTCAACAAGAACATATAAATACTATTAGGAAATATAATAATATAGTTTATAATATTATTTTGAAATATATAAACACTAGAGTAGATTTGAAAGGTAGATTCAGAACCAGAACTCTACTGCCACTTGATGAGCTACGTCAAGATTTCTAAGAAGCAACAACTGTCTGCATCCAACTGATGTATGTCTTAGCCATGAACGAAGACAGAAGAGCATATATTCCATAAGTATGTGCAAATCCTGGTCTATGCGCTCGATTTAGACATCGCGAGGAACAAGCGGGACCTGTAGGCGGGAGGTGGACTGCAGGTGAACGAGAACAAGACGAAGTACATGACGGCCGATTGAGGAATAAGGCAGAACTTACCCACCATGAAGATCGGAACATACCCCTTCCAGGCGGTTCTGGGCTTATACATCAGCTTCGACAACAAGGTGAGAGAGGAGATAGACCGGAGAGTTGCTGCGGCCAATCGAAGCTAATATGGGCTCCAGCGTCACTTCAGGTCTCCACTGCTGACCAAGCGCGCAAAGATCAAGATCTACAAAACTCTGGTCAGGTCTGACTTATGGAGCAGAGACCTGGACGATGGCCAGGGCAGACGAGAGCGTTCTGCGGAGGATCTATGGTCCGGTCCATGAGAACGAGTATAGATTTAAAAATAATGCCGAGGTCGCTGCGGAATTTGAAGAGCCCAGATCATATAGGTGATCCTGGAGAGAAGCAGAGGACGAGGAAGACCCTGGAAGAGATGGATGGATGCAGTCGATGGGGACACAAGGAACCTTCGGCTACAAAACTGGAGAACTGCGCCACGGAACTGTAGCGCCAAGGAGCATGATAATGTCTTAACTACAATTATTTTATAAGCTCCCAAATACAATGAATACTCTATGAGAATGTTCCGTGCAGTCGGTTGCTCACATTTATAAAATGATCTCTCAGACCATGAGGCGTTGGGAGCTCAGAGGTAGCGTACTAGCCCACTCAGATCAAATTTTTTATCTGGAAGGCGAGAAAAAAACCTTGAGCACGCCGTCCTTCTGATGCGACGTTAAGTGATGGTCCCAAGCTTGTACGATGTCAGGTACTCATTAAAGATCCCTATCCTAGGTAAATAAACCAGGGTAGGCAAAATTTAGGACTACCATAGTAGAGTCGGGCTCATGTCCACCAGAGTGACGTAAGAGCGCACTGGTAGTAGGCGATATGACCTAGTAGTTAATGACCGAGGTCACTAGTTTGATAGATTTGTAATTTTGTACATAAGTATCAATTGAAATCGGTCAGTACAGATAGCGTCTATACAAGATAACAGCAATGGGTTGAATAAATAACAACAAAAAAAAACGTTGCTGGTGAATCACCGGCTATGTACACCCCCAGTGCTAACTGATCAACTAAATGTTTGATCTCCCTCTATACAAATTGACCGATTCGAATGAAACTCAATAGGTGACAGTGACTTCTCAATCCGTAGTGGTGTCAAACCATCGATAGTGGCGATATCAATTAATCTAATGTCAAAAAAGGGTAATAACCGAGGAAAACAAAATTATCGGTTAATCGAAGCATAAAAATTGAATAACAGTCGCTTATTGACTTCCCACTGTCGCCTCTGGTTTCATAGGAATATAAATTTCACTTGACAGTATATAATATAATCAGTGGCGTAACTACCGCCGGTCCAGCGGGTGCAGTGGCGTGGGGTTGACCAATTGAGTTTTTTTTTTTTTTTTTTTTTTTGCTTGTTTGTTGCGAAAAAACAGCAATTACTTATTATGTAATAATTTTATTTTCTTGACAAACACGGATTACATATTTTACAGTAAGAACCTTCAGGTTTTTGGTAGCGACTTTTCGGGGCCCCATTTTACCTAATGGGCACTATTTTGCCTAATTTTTGACGCAATTTTACTCTTTTTGACTATTCCCGTGACAGTTGCAACGGCAGAGCGATCATTCTCGAAACTGAAGATAATCAAAAATTACCTGAGAAACTCGACTTGAGTATTTTGTTCATAGAGAACAAGGTTACCAACTCCATGAAAGCGAATCTGGACGAAATTATCGATGCGTTCGTGAAAACAAAAGTCCGGAGGGCTAGATTTTAAGTAGATTAAGTAAACTGTAAATAACTGTAACTGTTAATACAGCGTTCGCACAGATTTTTGCAGTTTCTTCGACCTTTTTTTGGTTGTAAGCTGGGGCCCCCGACACCCACCATGCACCGGGGCCCCGGGAGGGATCGTTACGCCACTGCATATAATCCCACTGAATCTATCCAGTTCTGTGTTGCAGATTATTGTTTAGTCTGCCATCTACCTAATATATCCAGTTCTGTGTTGCAGATTGTTGCTCAGTCTGCCATCTACCTAATCTATCCAGTTCTGTGTTGCAGATTGTTGTTCAGTCTGCCATCTACCTAATCTATCCAGTTCTGTGTTGCAGATTGTTGCTCAGTCTGCCATCTACCTAATCTATCCAGTTCTGTGTTGCAGATTGTTGCTCAGTCTGCCATCTACCTAATCTATCCAGTTTTATGTTGCAGATTGTTGCTCAGTCTGCCATCTACCTAATCTATCCAGTTCTGTGTTGCAGATTGTTGCTCAGTCTGCCATCTACCTAATCTATCCAGTTCTGTGTTGCAGATTGTTGCTCAGTCTGCCATCTACCTAATCTATCCAGTTCTGTGTTGCAGATTGTTGCTCAGTCTGCCACCTAACTAATTTATGTATTTGTTCTCTCATATATCTTAGGAAAATTTTTCGATGATGCGGTAACTGTGGAGACCGGTTGGAACTAGTATAGTCTATAAATAAAAATTATTGATATATATCTAACTACACATACAGTTATGGGGGCCATGTCTCATTACTCATAGCCTATGTACTTCCCCAACACAAAATAATCAATAAATAAAATGTTCCTTCTCCCTTCAAAACGAATTGGGCTAAAAAAAAAAAAAACAATATTTGACTTAAATAGAAAAAGTATTGTACACGTGCAAAGGGATGTTTAAGTTTCAAAGCCGCTTGAGTACGTTTTGTCCATATTCGCGAAGGTTATACCAACACACTTTGTGTTTTTTCATGTAATCGTTTCTTACACACTTCAAAGTGTGTTATTTTGAAACACGCTAAAGTTTGTTCTTTTAACAGGTGTATAGTTTATAGAAACACACCACAAAGTGTGTTTTATAATTTCAAATTTCAAAAGGAGAACAGCTGGTGATCTAGTACGATAAACATTAAATTTAACCTTACTTTCTTTTCTTAATTTAAAAATACGTTTTGTTCTTAATTACTTGTTATTTTGTTTGTTTCTTTTCGTTTGTTTTTATAATTGTGTTCTATGTTTTGTTTGTAAATATTATTTTCATTTCTTTTTAATTTTGTTTGTTGCTGGGAGTTCTACATCCAGGACATGGATGCAGTAACTGACAGCGATTTGAACATCCCAAGCACCTCGGAGATGGAGTGGCATCAAGTGCCAATCAAAAGAAAAAACACACCCCCATCAGGTGATATGCATAAGGTGAAGGTACTCAAGGATCTCCAGGTGAGTACCAGCAACACGTATAGTCCACTGGAGAACTTGCCTTCTGAGGAGTGCAAACCACCTCCTATTTACCTGAAGTCTAATGTCAATTTTCGGGAGTTATGCCAACAACTTAATGGCATCATAAAAGATAAATTTCAATGCAAATCTACGGCAGGCTCGTTAATCATCTACCTTGACACAGCGGAAGCATACCGAATGACGGTCACGCTGTTCCGAGAGAGGGGGTATGAGTTTCATACCTATCAATTGGAACAGGATAGGGCTTTCCGGGTTGTGATAAGACACCTACACCCTTCTGCGAGCCTTATCGAAATAAAGGAAGGATTGCGGGAGAAAGGTTTCATTGTAAGGAACGTCACAAACGTTCTACAGGCGGGCACGAAGAAGGCTCTTCCTCTTTTCTTTGTTGACCTAGAGCCTGGAGTGAACAATAAGGACATTTTTAACTTAGGCTCCTTGTTATATACAAGGATTAAAGTGGAGGAACCCAAGAAGAAACGGGAAATTATACAGTGCAAGAGGTGCATGGCCTACGGGCATTCTCGGACCTACTGCAATAACATGGTGCGTTGTGTGCGGTGCGGAGAGCAGCATCCATCCCCGGAGTGCCCCAGGAGTCTTAAGGAGCCCCCAACATGCGCGCTCTGTCAAGGCCAGCATCCCGCCAACTATAAGGGGTGCACTGTCTACCGGGACCTCAGAAGTCGGCGGAGCAACCCTGGCAGTCGACGTGCGGCCCCAGTACCAGCACCAGTGACCAATGCGGGGAGCCGGCTGGTCACCGCCCCGCCTCCTCAGGTAAGTGGGTCTGTGGGAGGTCCTCGGGAGGCTGCCCGGCCAGCTACCCGGCCCCATTTCTCCACCAACACCATACAACCCCCACTATCTTATGCACACGTCACCTCCCCACCCCCGCCTCCCCTCAAGAGGGTGCGGATGCAGCAACCCCGGGCTGACCCAGTACAGTCAGGGACCGAGCCAAACTCATTCCAAGGTATCAACGATCTTCTTTCATCCTTCATTTCTCAAATTCAAAACTTGGTCACCCCTCTATTTTCCTTGCTCACTTCGCTTATCCAAAAGTTAACCCTCACACATGTCTAATCCCTTCACAGGCAGGTCCCTGATAGTGCTCCTATGGAATGCTAATGGTCTTGTTAGACATTCAGGTGAACTGACTTACGTACTTCGGGAGAGGCGAATTGATGTCGCTTTAATAACTGAAACTCACTTTACAGATTTGACCCGATTTCACATAGACGGATACACGACTTACCGGACGGACCATCCAGACGGGACAGGCCATGCAGGAACGGCGGTGCTTGTCAGGAGAGGTTTGGTGCATCACTTTCTGCCTTCCTTCTGCGAACCTCACCTTCAATCGACAGCGGTCGAAATCTCATCAGCTTCTCACAATTTCACACTTGCTTCAGTTTACTGTCCTCCACGCCACAACATTACCCCGCAACACTTCACCAACTACTTCGACACTCTGGGTGATGACTTCATGGCCGGTGGAGACTACAATGCTAAGCACCTGGAGTGGGGATGTAGGGTCAACAACCCGCGAGGACAGACACTTAACTACGTATTGACGGACAGACGATACAGAGTCTATTCCCCCCGAGAACCCACATATTGGCCAACTAACAGAAGAAAAATTCCCGATATCCTAGACTTTTTTGTAGCTTCGAAATTCTTCCCCTATACATCATTAGAAATAATTCCCGACTTAACATCAGACCATTCTCCAGTAATTTTTACCCTAGACTCCCAACCTATTCAGAAGACACCCCGACCCTCCCTCACTTCAGGGCTCATTGATTGGGACAGATTCAGAGATATTGTGACAGACAGACTTAATCTGTCAGTCACCCTGAAAGCACCTCATGACCTGGATGACGCAGTGAACTCTTTCACAACAACACTTCAGGAGGCGGCATGGAGCAGTAGCACCTCCGCTCAGCCTGTCCACATACGCACACACAACGTACCACAGCACATTAGAAGGCTGCTGGTTGAGAAGCGCAGATGTCGTCGTCAGTGGCAAATACATAGATACCCATCCATCAAAACGCGACTCAATAGACTCACACACGAACTCAAAACAGCTATAGCACAATACAAAGCCGAAACGTTTTCACTTTACACTGACACACTAGCCGCTGACGATGGATCTCTGTGGAGAGCAACCAGACGTCTACTGAACTTTTCTTCCTCCTCCTTTCCCATTCAAAACCCGGACGGAACATGGGCTAAATCGGACGAGGAAAAAGCACAATTATTTTCTCAACACTTAACAGACACTTTTACACCCCATGACATTCATCATCCACTTCATAAACACATACACGATTTCCTCAACACACCTCTACAACTGAGTTTACCGCCGAAACCCATCACTCCGTCTGAGGTGCAGCAGGCTATCCTTCAGCTTCCCAACAAGAAGAGCCCTGGCTATGATCTCATTACTGCCAGAGTGTTGAAAAATCTTCCGCGCAAAGCTGTCATCTTTCTTACCTACATTTACAATTGCATCCTTCGCCTTTCCTACTTCCCAGTTCTTTGGAAATTTTCTATCATTACTTTAGTTCCGAAACCAGATAAACCTAAACACTTACTCTCTTCATACCGCCCCATAAGTCTTCTTCCCACTTCTTCTAAACTCTTTGAAAAAATTCTTCTTAGCCGCCTATTACCTCTCTTCGAAGAACACGACCTTATTCCGAATCATCAGTTCGGATTCCGACAGAAACACTCAACACTTCAACAATGTCACAGATTAGTTGATGAGATTTCCTCTGCTTTGGAAAGGAAGTGTTATTGCTCCGCAGCATTTTTGGATGTGAGTCAAGCTTTCGACCGTGTCTGGCATGTTGGGCTGCTGTATAAGCTGAAACATGTGATCCCTGACGGTTATTATCGTCTTCTCCGCTCTTACCTGGATGATCGTTTTTTCCAGGTCAGACAGGGCAGTGTCCACTCTGACGTTCAACCCATAAGAGCTGGTGTCCCACAGGGGAGCATTCTGGGTCCACTTCTCTATGTTGCAAGCACATCCAGCATCCCAACATCGCCTGAGACGGTGTTAGCCACCTACGCCGATGACATAGCAATTTTAGCTACTAATAAATCGGCTGGGGACGCATCCAAATCTCTGCAGGAGCACTTACACCTTCTAGAGGGTTGGTTGCGTCTGTGGAAGGTGAAAATAAATGAGATCAAATCCCTTCATGTTACATTCGCCTTGAGGCGCGGTGACTGCCCAACTGTATGGCTGAATAATGTCCCTCTAAAACATGACAAAGACGTACGATACTTAGGACTCTATCTTGACAGACGACTGACATGGAATAAACATGTTACACAGACTCGACAGAAAATGAAACGGCGATTTGGACTACTCAAAAGACTACTAGACAAGCGATCTCAACTTCACCTCAACCACAAACTGGGTGTCTACAAGACCGTTATCAGGCCTATCTGGACGTATGGCGTTCAGCTCTGGGGTTCAGCTAAGCCCTCACACACAAAAAGAATTCAAGCCATTCAAAATAAAATCCTCCGAACAATCACACAATGCCCTTACTACGTATCAAACATAACATTACATCATGACCTGAACATACCATTCTTACACGAAGTTAGACAACAATTATACACAAATTTTCACAACAAGTTCACGTCACATCCGAATACACTGGTGGAAGCCATGTCGGTCCGGTCCTTGCCGGGCGGGCCTCCTCGGCGACTGAATCGTCGTTGGCCGCGTGACCTCCTGCCTGAGGAGGACCCCTGAGGAGGCGGTGGTATTGACCAGCCGTCTCATCAAGAGACTCAAGTGGTATTTCTGTTTTTCTTTGTGATTATATTTCCTTGTTGTGATATATTTCATAGTTGGAAATTATGTAATAAAGGTGAAAAAAAAAAAAAAAAAAAAAAAAAAATTTCAAAAACATATTTCACTTTAATTCGTTTGCTAAAATTACCCTTCCAACATAATAATTATTCCATATTTATATAGATATATTTCGAGTATATTGGCTTTATTCTGTATTATATATAATACAATAAAGCGCATAAATACTCGAAATATTCTATATAAATATGGAATAATTATTATGTTGGAAGGGTAATTTTAATAAATGAGTTAAATTGAAATATGTTTTAGGCGATTTAATGTAGTTTTAACGTAAGTTTCGAGTTTCAAAATTTTGTAACTTGGGTCATCAGCCCGACTCTACTGTGGGAGTCCTAAATTTTGCCTACCCTAAATTTTTATTCACCTAGGGCAGGGGTCTTTAACTACTACCTGACATCTCGAGGTTCGAGACCATCGCTTAACGTCCCATCCGAAGGACGGCGTGCTTCAGCTTATTTTACCTACCAGATAAAATAAACTAAGGGCCTCGGTCGGGTTTCGAACCCACGATCTTGAGCTCGGAAGGCAAGCACGCATACCACTGAGCTACCGGCGCCCCTGGTCCGTTTAGTGAAACAGTACAGGCTCTCCAATGAAAAACAATTGTAATAAACAAATACCAATAATGATACCTTAAAATTCCATAAAATAGAAAACATATATAGTGAACAAATAACAAAATTTTCTTTCTACCTAACCTTTTTTATAGAATCTGTATTCAAAACGTATTTGCCTGTTCGTTGCATAACGTCCTTATAAAATCATTGAAGAAAGTACAACCAGTAATCTACATAATCAACCCAGTAATCTACACAATCTACATAATCAAATGAGTTAGCACTATTTTTATACTTAGGCCCCCCTTACAACCCCCCCTCCCGTTCGAAATTTTGCGATGCCACATAGCCTATTAATCAATCGAGTTCAAAAGAATACTACATGTGAAATTTCATGACAATCCGAACAATAATTAATGAGTTAGCACTATTTTTATACTTAGGCCCCCCTTACAACATCCCCTCCCGTTCGAAATTTGGCAACGCCACATAGCCTATTATTCAATCGAGTTCAAAAGAATGCTACATATGAAGATTCATGAAAATCCGACCAATAATTAATGAGTTAGCACTATTTTTATATTTAGGCCCCCCTTACAACCCCCCCTCCCGTACGAAATTTTGCGACGTCACATAGCCTATTATTCAATCGGGTTCAAAAGAATGCTACATATGAAGTTTCATGAAAATCCGTCAGGCCGTTTGGACGTGATACCGGAACACACATGCAAACATAGAAACTCTGTTTCAGTTTCACTATGCAAGTCCATCGAAGTGAATGGGGAGATGAGAGAAACTCAATTCAAAAATCCCAATAACTGCCGATGTAATGTTCGTATCAACATCAAATTTCGAATTTAAAATCACATTCTACTGAGGACATAACCAGTCAAATTTCGGCGATATCGGCTATGGGGAAGGGGAAGTTCCGGGGTGGGGGCTTAACTCTAAAATCTTAATAACTGCCGATGTTATGAATGTATCAACATCAAATTTCGTATTTGAAATAAAAATCCAATGAGGACATAACCTGTCAAATGTCAGCGATATCGGCAGAGGGGAAAGGGGAGTTCCGGGGTGGGGGCTTTACCCAAAATGCCAAATAACTGCCGATGTATTGAATGTATCAACATCTAATTTCGTATTTGAAATAAAAATCCAATGAGGACTTAACCTGTCAAATGTCAGCGATATCGGCTAATGGGAGCGGGGAGTTTCGGGTAGGGGGCACCCTTAGGCCTCCCACAACCTCCCCCTCCCGTTCAGAATTTATGAACCCCACAGAGCCTCTTTTTCAACTTGGCTTTTAAGAATACTACATGTGAAATTTCAGGACAATCCGACCAATAATTAATGAGTTAGCACTAATTTTATACTTAGGCCCCCCTTACAACCCCCCTCCCGTTCGAAATTTTGCGACGCCACATAGCCTATTATTCAATTGTGCGCAAAAGAATGCTACATATGAAGTTTCATGAAAATCCGTCCGGCCGTTTGGACGTGATACCGGAACACACATGCAAACATAGAAACTCTGTTTCAGCTTCACTATGCAAGTCTATCGAAGACAATGGCTAGATGAGAGAAACTCAATTCAAAAATCCCAATAACTGCCGATGTAATGTTCGTATCAACATCAAATTTCGAATTTAAAATCACATTCCACTGAGGACATAACCAGTCAAATTTGAGAGATATCGGTTGTGGGAAAGGGGGAGTTTGGGGGTGGGGGCTTAACACAAAAATCCTAATAACTGCCGATGTAATGAATGTATCAACATCAAATTCCGTATTTGAAATGAAAATTCAATGAGGACATCACCTGTCAAATTTCACCGACATCGGCTGAGGGGAAGGGGGAGTTCCGGGGAGGCGGCACCCTTAGGCCTCCCACAACCTCCCCCTCCCGTTCAGAATTTATGAACCCCACAGAGCCTCTTTTTCAACTTGGCTTTTAAGAATACTACATGTGAAATTTCATGACAATCCGACCAATAATTAATGAGTTAGCACTATTTAATACTTAGGCCCCCCTTATAACCCCCCCTCCCGTACGAAATTTTGCGACGCCACATAGCATATTATTCAATCGGGCTCAAAAGAATGCTACATATGAAGTTTCATGAAAATCCGTCCGGCCGTTTGGGCGTGATGCCGGAACACACATGCAAACACACAAACCCTGTTTCAGCTTCACTATGCAAGTCTATCGAAGAGAATGGGGAGATGACAGAAACTCAATTTAAAAATCCCAATAACTGCCGATGTAATGTTCGTATCAACATCAAATTTCGTATTTAAAATCACACTCCACTGAGGACATAACCAGTCAAATTTGAGAGATATCGGTGGAGGGAAAGGGGGAGTTTCGGGGTGGGGGGTTAACTCAAAAATTCCAATAACTGCCGATGTAATGAATGTATCAACATAAAATTCCGTATTTAAAATCACATTCCACTAAGGACATAACCAGTCAAATGTCAGCGATATCGGCTGGGGGGGGAAGGGGGAGTTCCGGGGTGGGGGCTTAACCCAAAATGCCCAATAACTGCCGATGTATTGAATGTATCAACATCAAATTTCGTATTTGAAATAAAAATCCAATGAGGACGTAACCTGTCAAATGTCAGCGATATCAGCTGAGGGTAGAGAGGAGTTTCGGGTAGGGGGTTCCCTTAGGCCTTCCACAACCTCCCCCTCCCGTTCAGAATTTATGAACGCCACAGAGCCTCTTTTTCAACTTGGCTTTTAAGAATACTATATGTGAAATTTCATGACAATCCGACTAATAATTAATGAGTTAGCACTATTTTTATAGTTAAGCCTCTCTTACAACCCCCCCTCCCGTACGAAATTTTGCGACGTCTTATAGGATATTATTCAATCGGGCTCAAAAGAATGCTACATATGAAGTTTCATGAAAATCCGTCGGGCCGTTTGGGCGTGATGCCGGAACACACATACAAACAACAAACCCTGTTTCAGCTTCACTATGCAAGTCTATCGAAGAGAATGGGGAGATGAGAGAAACTCAATTCAAAAATCCCAATAACTGCCGATGTAATGTTCGTATCAACATCAAATTTCGTATTTAAAATCACACTCCACTGAGGACACATCCAGTCAAATGTCAGAGATATCGGTTGAGGGGAAGGGGGAGTTTCGGGGTGGGGGCTTAACTCAAAAATCCCAATAACTGCCGATGTATTGAATGTATCAACATCAAATTCCATATTTGAAATAAACATCCAATGAGGACATAACCTGTCAAATGTCAGCGATATCGGCTGAGGGGAGCGGGGAGTTCCGGGGAGGCGGCACCCTTAGGCCTCCCACAACCTCCCCCTCCCGTTCAGAATTTATGAACCCCACAGAGCCTCTTTTTCAACATGGCTTTTAAGAATACTACATGTGAAATTTCATGACAATTCGACAAATAACACAAGCCCTAGAAAAAAAAAAAAGGGTCATGTCCACTGAACTAGACCCCCATGTCTATATGTTTTCGAGGTCGCTGAATCCGAATTCGACGTCCGTTTCACCCCATCAGGTCCATGGACACCGTAACCCCCCCCCCCCCCCCCTCTTCTTATTTCTAGCGTTTCTCAGCATTGTCCCGGGTGTCCTCTGCTCTTCTTCTTCATTTATTCGAAAGTGAGACGTGGGGAGGGTAGGGGGTTAACATCCGATCAGAAACACACCCCTTGAGGGGGTTAAACCATCCTTTCAGGGGGTAAAACTAGTTTTTTTCGGTTTTCGAAGGATTTCTGTAAGAATCACGACGAAGGAGGGGTTTGTATACATATACAAGAACAAATATGAATTTATATATATATTTCTAACACCCTATATATATATATCAGTGGCCGTTTGCCAAAAACGAATATATCCATTTTTTCAAATTTTCAGGAGCGCAAAAACAAAATTTGACGTTTTTCGGTTCATCACTGTTTAAATATTACGACATTTATTTTTGAAAATAGAATAGTTAATACTCTTAACTCTCGCATTTATATAATATAATTTCCTTCACCAAACAGGATAATTTGTAATTTTGCAAAATTCAAAAGTAAATCCAGAATTTGGTGGACAAATCTGGTTTTGGCATAACTGCGTGAGATTCTTTTATGGTACCCAACAGTATTAAAATAAGGGTTTTTTTAATAATAAAAGTTTTTATTAATAATAATTTAAATAGTAAAATAAAAAATAGCACTAACACACAGTCTCTCCAAGTATAAACAACAAAAAATAATCACTTATCACGTCTTATCAGTAGCATCTTCTTGCCAGTTCTTGCAAACCGATAATGATCAATGTTACCAGCAGAACAACCGAGCAAATAGTATAGGTTGTAAGCCCATGTATTTAGGAGTTCAAAAACATTATTATTAATTAATAACAAAAACAAAACGCAAGAAAAATGATAAAAATGAATTGTCTTGATCCTCTTTGTGAAACATAATAAGTCCAAATTTTGACTAAAACTAGTAACTACCCGTTTGCCAAAACCAAATAAATCCACATTTTTTGTAATTATCTGCTTTTGGTATACACAGTACTCCTGCCAAAACCGAATATATTCACTTTTTGTGTACTTATCTCCTTATGGCAAACGTGGCTTTTCCATCAAAAAAAGAATAAGTCCAACCCTGTGGATATATCTGTTTTTGGCATGCAAGATATTTAATCATAAAAGGACTTATCTAGTTCAATTTACTATTATTTGTACATATCTGCTTTTGGTAGCACAAAATACGTCTCGGTGGACATATCAGGTTTTTTAAAGCGCTAAAAAAATATATTTCCCATTAAAATTGACTTATCAGCTTTTGGCAGACGGTAGAAACCAGCTATATCTAAAACTTAAGTCTAAAAAGTGAAAATAGCAAAAAGTGGACATATTTGTTTTTGGCAAACGGCCACTGATATAATAATAATAATAATAATAATAATTATATATATATACAGGGTGTTGGAAAAAGGCCGGTACCCCTAAAAATTTCCTAGAGGCGATGTTTTTTTAATATATATGAAATAGCTTCGCTCAATATATAATTATAAAAGGCTTATAATACATGCCTGAAGATGTGATGTATGTTGCCCAATCTGATTACTAACTTAATGTACTAATGTATAGTTGCCAGTTCTTATCAGTGGAGGAACTACCTGAACCTATTATGTCTACGGATCTCTCATTATCTACAGATAATAACTTATTAGGAACACTACCATAAGTGCTTTCATATTTTTTTTTTATCATAAGAAAAAAGTTAAATTAAAGATCTGAGTGCAAGAACCAGATAATGACAATATTTTGGTAATATTAAAATTGGGTCTGCGATTTGATATTTGTTGCCAGCCCTGCTCTCTATCAGATGACATTATGATTTCACATGAATTGGCCATTATTTGCGAGGAACATAAAAAAAAAAAAAAATCGTCTGTGATTCACCGGCAATGAACTTTCCCACAACGAATTAATCAATTAACATTTCGCTCCCCCTTCAAAACCAGTCGACCATTTGCGCTAATATTCAATAGTTGACTTAGAGTCTCTCTTAAATCCTCATAATATATTTTTTGTCGATAAATTCATTACATCGGCAGATATTAAGGTTTTGTGTTAAGCCCCCTCTGTACCCCCCCCCCCCCCCCCCTTCCCTTCTGGCGATCCCGCTGAATATTAATGTGTTGTTCCACTTAAATAAGAGCTCCCAAATCATCATGCGAAATTTTGTATCGATAAATTCATTACTATTATTAGTAATTAGGGTTTGTGAATTGGGCTCCCTTCCCTGCAGCCGATATAAGTAGCTTAAATTCGACAAGTTTTGTAATAAAATGATTATTAATAATAGTTTATAAAAATAAAATGTAAAATTTAATATAAATGTATAATTAAGAAAAATTTATCAAACTGAATTTAAATGTAATTTATGAGGCCAACTGTTTTGCTCCTTTTGGCATTACGTCATTACCCCCACTCCGATTTTTTTTTTGTTTCTGCTATATATCTTCACTTTTTCTCTAAAACCTTTTTCATTTTTCTTTCTCAGTATTCTTTAAATAATTACTTGTTATTTTTTTAAAATGTTCAACAGATTCCATCGAGTCATTGTCTTTTTTTACCATCTTTAACGTATCCTCCTAATCATTCCCTTTTTCTTCGATGACTATTCTGTTTTACTGATTCCACATTATTCCTGGATGTTCCTTTTACCTTTTAACTTCATTTGGTTTCAATTTGATGTTTAACTTCCAAGAATCCTTCTTGTTAAAAATTCCCATCTGTGGATTCCACTCCTTGAGTTCCTTAGTAAAATTATTTATTAAACTGATATTTTCAATGTTTCTTTCATAATTATTTTGAAGCTTATTAAATTTCCTTTCTTCTTTTTGCATCCTCTTCACACTGTCTTACTAATTTGGGTTTTAATGAGTGTTGAAACTTGTTCACTGATAAGCCTTTTTAGGTTATACTGAATTACTTCTACGGTACCTAGTTTAAACTTTCAAAACTTGTTTTTGTACTTTTACTTTCTTACTATTCCTATTGGTCCTTAAAATTAATCTTTATCTAATTTTGTTTCTCTAAATGAGTTCTTTTCTATTAACTTCGTTTCTTCGCTGGTTGCCATGGTGATCTTACGTTTATACGTACATACTAGCCACGTGTCACTGTGTTATCTAGTTATTTATGACATCCATGGCCCCGGGAGGGAGTTCTATCTACGAAATAAAACTCACTCCCGGACGGATGGGATTCGAACCCGCCAACCGTGGGGAGACCATGCGACCAAAGCCTTAGAGGGGTGTTACACGTTCAATCTGACATCAGTTCAGTCCGTGACCTTGGTCAGACTGACGGGAAACTGATCGTTTATTGCGTTGACTGATGGACTGAACTGATGGATTTTTAAATATTTTGATAATTTCCATCAGTCTTGACTGAACTGATGCAAGACTGATCGTGTAGCTACATTCTTATCAGTCTGGCGTCAGTCACAGCTGAGACAGCGATGGAGACGGACGGTTCCGGTATGTCCCACTCTCCCAGCTGCGAAATTAATCCTGCCACGACACCTCCTCCATCATTGGAACCGGAGAAAGAGTTTATATTAAATCTTGAATCCTTGCCTCTCTTATGGGATAAAACCCATAGGTTTTATGTAAATAAATATAAGAGACATGAATCTCTACAAAAGTTGCTTGTTATTTTTAAAAAAGACAAACCGGCATCCACGGTAGAGGATGTAAAAAAAATAAATAAATACTCTACGCTCCAATTATCGTCGGGATCTGAAAAAAATAGAACAGTCTAGAAGATCTGGTGTTGGGGCAGATGATGACATCATCATCGAAGATATTCGAAGGTCCAACTCTTCGGCGTGTACACATTGTGAGGAAGAGTTGGACCTTCGAATATCTTCATTTTTTGAACAAGTTTGAGAAACCCCAGGTAAGAATATATACACTTATTAGTTTTCATTAGAAATACATATATTTTTACTAAGATAAGGTACACAAATTAATTTAAAGCTATGTTATTATAAATATTTCATAATTTTTCTAATGAACTCAAACTCATAAAATAAAAAAGTAATTATGGTTTTATTTTGGGTTACTTCTTATAGGTTACTAAAACAACATTGTTTTTTATTTTAGTCATTTTTACGTATCTGCAGTTTTCCTTCGTTATTGAAGTACACGTAGTTTTCCCTGACACTTTTTGCATCCTTTGATAAATTTCTATTTCCACTGGGCTGCAAATCAGAGAAATCAATAACTTCATCCGGTGCTGTGATTCTCCAATTTGATGCCATATAAAGCCGCGGCTGAGTTTTAAGCAAATAATTATGTAAATAACAGCAAGTTGCCACTATGGTTGCTGCTTTTTTAGGCTCAAAACATATAGCTTTTTGGAAGATTCCAAATTTAGATCTTAATATACCAAAAGCGCCTTCAACAACTGACCTAGCTCTTGACAATCGATAGTTAAGTGTAGATTGGTTAGCAGTACACGCACTTTGCGGGAATGGTTTCATTAAATTTATGCCTAGTGCAAAAGCTTCGTCAGATAGGAAAACATAAGGAAATGTTTCATTTGTATTTGGCAATGGTGACCAATCTGGTATATTCAATTCGCCTTTTGTAAACTTTTCCCAGAATTTAGTGTACGCCATCATGGCCCCCAGTTTATGTTCTTCTTGGATTTTTACTTCAAATAAGAAATTTCATGTCGATACATTCTATACATCGGCAGTTATTGGGGTTATTGATTGCAACGGCAGTGGTCGATTTAGCTTAAAATCGATAAGTGTCGTCGTTAGAGGGTTCTGGATCCTTACAAAATTTCTGGTCGACACTTTCATTCTATATCGACTTATCATGTACACAGACTGATATATTTTTTTCTTTCATATTTAGACTCGGGAGATCGGAATACATGAAATTCCGTTGAAAACTCCGCATCGGATTTTCGACCGATTACATAACTTCCCTTATACTTCGTATAGCTGGGGCATTAAAAGTCGCGATATGTTACTGTGACTCATACCCGGCAACTTCAAGGTCATATCGCTTACTACCAGAGCGCTCTTTCGTCACTCTGGTGGACATGAGCCCGACTCTACTGTGGGAGTCCTAAATTTTGCCTACCCTAAATTTTTATTCACCTTGAATAGGGGTCTTTAACGAGTTCCTGACATCGTAGAGGCTCGGAACCATCGCTTAACGTCCCATCCCAAGGACATTGTGTTCAAGTTTATTTTACCTCCCAGATAAAAGAAACTAAGGACCTCGCCCGGAATTCGAACCCGCGAACTTGTATAATAATAAATTGTATATGAGTATCCCGAACCACGTAATCAACCAAATCGGCTAAAAGAAGCTTAACACAAAAACTACTTATTAAACTGCCTTTGTATGAATTGTATCGACATGAAATTTCAAATGTAAATTCAAAACCCTATAGGACAACACCTATTAATTTTCCGCGAAATGACCGAAGGGGATTTAGTGGAGCAAACGCTAATTTGCAGTATAACTCGGCGATTGTCAGTCATGCCATTTCTAGGCCATTATTCGATAGTACATTCATGACTGAGAAAAAGTCAATGAATGATTTTTTTGTTTTCGAATGGATAAGATAAAAAAATATATATCTCTGTTTTATAACTAAAATACCGAAGAAGAAATATAGAATCTACGGGTTTCTTGTCGCACCGATTCTTTATTTTTTTGAAAAACCTCTTAATACATCAGTTTCGGTAGATAGGCTTCAATCAGATACAATGTTGGTCAACCATAAGGAAATATAAAAAATATATTGTGGTTGTTTCTAACTATAATATTGAAGAAAAAATATAAAATCATAGTCGTTCTTGTGGCAGTGATTCTTCGTATTTTTGAAAAACATCGTAATACATCAGTTTTGGTAGATAGGCTTTAACCAGATACAATGTTGGTCAACCATAAAGAGAGATAAAAAAAAATAATGTGGTTGTTTTATAACTCATTTCATCGGAGTTTCATCCGGCAACACTGATTTTGAAAGCCAATCTTTATCGATAGTAACCTTCCCCTCGGTCTGTACAATTGATCCGGTACTTGAGAGGTTTATGTGAATATTCGGTTATCTAAATGGGTATTTCATTGAGTTTCTTCATTTCTTTATAAATTAGTTGGTTATGAACTGTTTTATTATCATTCACCATTATTGACAGTAATTTTTAAGTGTTTTAAGTTCTTTCCGTTTTTAAAAAACAAAATGTTCAGTTTTAATGTGCCCGTTTTCATTCAGTTTGGTCTTGCTGGAGCATTCGTCGTTTCTTGTGTATTTCTATTGTTGAGTCATTTATATAACACGTATAAGTATTCAAAAGTGTCTCTAGTCAACAAACATGTTGTGGTTAGTATTCAATTTATTATTACTTTATTAGTCTAGTGTATGGTTGTTCGTATACGTGCTTTAAACGTCTATTTTTAAAACTGATATCACAACAGAGTATTATTTTTAAACTCAATGGGCTTATTTATGAATAAAAATCTGTAAAGGGCGAGAAGTATACGTGGTAGTAGTCCCTTGGAACATTTGAAGTAAGGTTGTGTGATTTAGGCTTAACTCGGTCAAATTGGGACATAAATAAAAACGAAAAACTTGTTTAATTTTGATATTGTCTAATCCCACAAAAATATATATGTGAAGTTGAAAGTATATACATGAGATTTCTGCTTACACCATCGTCAGCACAATGTTCAAAAGTGTTCAAACTGTTGAACTTTGTTCTGACGATGATGTAAGCCGAAACCTGTACAATTTATGTATATATTTTTCTGTAATTAGACAATATAAAAGTTGAACAAGTTCTTTGAATTTATTTATTTTATTAGCTTTCCACTATATCGACTCAAATCGCAGAAATGTATTCGGAACACATTTGAACATTGTTTTAGATCAAGTCTTATATACTGGAGAATAGTCCAATTGCTGGGTACTCCAATTCGGAAATAATTCATGGCAAAAGTTTTATCGTTCTTCAGTTATGCCCCAATATGACTATCCTAGGTTTTCCTCCTCCGCCGAGGTGAGCGTCGGCTCCTATGTTGGGAAATGTGACCTGAAATGGGGTGTTCTTGTGGTTTTTTACAGATTTCTTGAAAACAACCCAATAAATCAACCAAGTTATTATTATAAAAGTTGTAGAGCGTTAAATTCTGCGTAAAATGAGTACCAATTTGATGTATTTTGTTTCATTAAAAACTGTACGAGCTCTTATCAAAATTGCACTAATTTGTCATCTTTCCATACTTTTTTTTTTTTTTTTCTTCCAAAAATAATGCAGAAATTGGGTGAGAATAACAAATATTTATTTTACATTATAATAGGTGCCTACATAAATATATAATTATATATGTTTTTATAATAAATTAATAATAATAGGGATAGAATACAATAAACCTTTCTAGAATGGGAATCAAATAGGTATATTATACTTAATTAAATGACAACGACAACATAAGAATTATATCAATTAATTCATTGATTCAATCGCACGTGTTTTGAAGGAAACGTTGGTCCACTTTCCATTTCTGCACCTTCGATCGGGTCGTCTTCTTCACTCAACAGCATCATCTCATTGAGGTCATCGTCGTCTCCAGTAGAAATGTCCCTCTGCATTTTGCACAATTTGTTGAACATTTTATTCCGGCTTTTCTGCAACTACAAGCTGCTTTACACTCTTTGGCGCATTTGGGACATAACTGAAGAGATTGAAACGATAAAACATTTACCATGAATTATTTCCGAATTACGTTACTTTTTCCTTCCCAGCAACTGGCCTAGATGGCGTAAGCCGAAACCGGTACACTTTATTTATATATTTTTGTCAGTTTTCTAGTATTAGGTTGTAAATTAATTTTTTTTAAATGTAAGGGTGGTGTACTTTTAGAAAATAGTGAATAAAGAGCTATTGTAGTCTGGATAATTTATTAAATCACAACTAAACAGAGAAGTTGAAAGTGTGTGAATATATATATCCCTATCTGATAGTAACAAGTACAAATATATTTGACTGTTGCAGGTAACTGGAGGATCGAGTGGGATTGGGAAGTGGATGGCGATCGAGGCGGCCCGAAGAGGTGCTCATGTGACCATCCTGGCGAGAGATCTGCGGAAGCTGAACGGGGCCAAGCAGGAGATCGTACAGGAGTGTGTGCTGCCCACACAGACCATATCTGTTCTCTCTGGTAACTAGACAATACTATCCTCAATATACATTTTGTTTTATTATTTTTTCACATATCTTAGTTATTGCGACTCATGCCCGGGCTCGCCTACTCTCAGCTCTTTCGACGCTCTGGTGGACAAGAGCCCGACTTTTACTTTTTTTTTTAGTTGGTAGAAATTACTCATTGGCGATACTGAGGCTCTCGAGTCGAGGATAGAATCCAACCTTCTATAAATATATTTAGGACATCCTAGGATTCCCCTGGGATGGAAATTAGTCTAGGATGGAGTTAGTTCCTTGGAATAGGGGAGGAATCGGGACACCTACTTCTTCGCTCTGGTCCCAACATCAGAATCTACCAGGGACTGGCTTCCGATGCTGGTGCTAGTAAGCACAGCCACTACGAATCCAACCTCAGTTGGTGGTGCCGCTTGGAAGCAACCACCCCCGTAGCACAATTTTAGCTAAGGCTGTGAGAACCGCCCGCCTCAAGGTCCAGAATGGTGACTGACTCGGATTGGCAAGTAGTTTTCCACCTTCAAGATCGCTCTAGTGTGGGAGTCCTCAATTTAGCTTATCTAGATTTATTTACCTGCTACCAAGAGAGTGGGGTTTATTGGGTATATATATTGCGCCACCGGTCGCCAGTTCGCCACATGGTGTTCCACGGCATCGCCAGTGATCTGGCCTCTTAGACCTGAGCGTCCTTTGACTTCTACGATCCGCTTCATTCCACTTTTCCAGCCTATATGCAGGCGAGGTGATTAGTTACATAGATGTAATTAGTCTTATGAATTGGACAGATAACCTAACTCCTTCAGAAGGGAGATGAGTGCTTAACGTTCTACATCTACCACTCAAAGTACGCTTATACCCTAACTCCTTCAGAAGATAGAAACACCTCACATCCATTGAGGTTTTCTTTTAACCTTTCCTCTGCGGCCAATTTGGCTGAAAATCAATTGGCATCTTATTCATAGACTTCTCAATCCGTATACAAAGTTTCGTATTGATACATCACTCGTTATTAGCTCATTTTTAGTGTTTCGTGCCAACACTATGGAATCAATGTAGAAGGAATTCGAGGTTCTGTCGTGTAAATTGTCATCATTGTCACTCTACTCTGTCTCTAAGTTTCTAGGAACCTAAACTTACTGCTTATACACCACGGTTAATCGAGAACACGGATAATTGAGGTTATACTGTATTTACTATGGCTGACATACCTCCGTCTGAAATATAACCTGTCCGCGTCGATGAAATATTCAACATTTATGTAAAATTTGGAGTAATTCTGAGACGAGACGAGACAGTTATCTAAATAACGTACGTACAAACAAAGTGAGTCTCCTGATTGTTTTTGTGTCTAGTGATGTCTAATATCTGTCGTATGTTTCAGTGGACCTGTGCTCCGGCTACGAGCCGATAGAGAGTGCCCTTCTCTCTGCTCAGCAAGACTCAGGACCTATCTTCATGTTGATCAACTGTGCCGGGAAGGCTATCTGCGGCAAACTTGAAGATCTCACACCGCAACACATCAGTGTACGTATAATCAGTGTACCTCAAACTAAATACTTACCGCCTTGCCAAAATCAAGAAACATTACTCTAGTTAGTTAGTTATTGTGATTCATGTGCCCGGGGGCTTTAAATGCGAGGACATATCACCTACTACCAGAGCGCTCTTTCGTCGCTCTGAGAGACATGCGCTATCTAAGTTTTAAAGAGTACCTGAAATCGTACAGGTTCGGGACCATCGCTTAATGTCCCATCCGAATGATGGCGTGCTCAAGATTTTTTTACTTCCCAGAAAAAAAACCTAAGGGCCTGATATTGCTTTAGTAACATATTCAACTGTCAATAGTATCATTACATTTCCACTTTCACTTCGTTTTGTTTATCCAGTGTAGCCTTTTAACAACCACATAAATAAATATGAATCATTAACATTATTGCTCATAAAGAGTTATCATAGAGCAACGAGTTCGATACATAATCATAATTACATGTGATTAATAATAAGGACTAAACTAAAATAAGACGAAAGATAACATTATTTAGAAAAAAACATGTTCGTCTAACAAAATTTGGTCACATATGTTGTTTTCACGCAATAACCAGCTACCAAGAGGACGTGATGATTAGAGTTAGTTTGTGATTATATATATTATGACTTATGCCCGGGCTAATTACAAGGTCATATCGCCTACTACCAGAGCGCTCTTTCGTCACTCTGGTGGACATGAGCCCGACTCTACTGTGGGAGTCCTAAATTTTGCCTACCCTAAATTTTTATTAATCTATGATGAGGGTCTTTAAGGAGTACCTGACATCGTAGAGGTTCGGGACCATCGCTTAACGTACCATCTGAAAGACAGCGTGCTTACGTTTTTTTTTTTACCTCCTCGATAAAAGGGCCTCGGCCGGGTCATGAACACGCGATCTTGAGCTCAGTAAGCAAGTGATGGGTAGATGTCTTGCGTGGCGTGAAAGAGGAAGGCCACCCAGCGGTAGCTCCTCAGGATGAAATATAAAAACAATGAATTTGGGGGTATTGTGATCGTTAACTTTTAAGAAGTGGGAGGTTGCAATCTGGGATGTTAGTAAGTCATGGTTCCATCTCTTCAGTCTCCTGGGAGTATTATGTCGTGTACTGTGTTTATCATGAGCTCATTGTGGAGTGTTCTGTTGCTTACATATGGTATGCATTGTGTAATGAGTCTTAGTGTCTTGGATACGTTTCAAATTTTAGCCGCGCTGTATATCCAGAGTGGTTTGTGTAGAGTATAGCAGTTATGCTTTTGTGTTAAGGGTAATTTTGAAAGTCGTGCAGAAGGGAATAAAGCTTTTTGAATAGTGTAATGTATTACGGGTGAGTGGTGTGTGAGGGTTCCATGTCATTCTTAGAAAATTAGATATATAATATTAAAAACTATCAGTAGATTCAAAGTGTCAGGCTGATACTGATTATTGAATTGATCAAGGTTGGAATAGAAAACTAAATACAATTGTTTAAAGAGAAGGGATAACTGTTATACTTCCTCAGCTTTACGAAGTATGGGGGAAGTTATGTAATCTGTCAAAAATTCGATGCGGAGTTTTCAACGAAATTTCGAAATGTTTTTCGACCTCTACATTCCAAATATGGAAAAAAATTCTCTATGTCTGTCTATGAACACAATAAATAACTCCGCATCGAATGAATGTATCGACACAAAATTTTATATGTGAATATGTTCAGCCAAATCGACCATAAGGGAGGGGGGATTAGGGGAGAGGTTTAACTCAAAAACTCAGATGTAAACAGAAGAGTGTTTTATTAATAAATATAGAAAAAAGTCAATTTATAAAATAAAAACAAAACATAATAATAATATTTATTTGCGTTTAACCATAACAATGTATACAATTTTGTGTATCAAAATAGTAACATAAATTATATACATCAACCAATATTAAATCTTAGAATACAAACACATATGAAAATTAATTATAATTCTAAAAATAAAATAAATAAATACAGTAGATAGTTTATTTTATTTGGTAGGTAAAATAAACTTCAGCACGCCGTCCTTCGGACGGGACGTTAAGGAGAAGGGTGTTGACTCAAATACCCTAATAACTGCTCAGGTAATGAATGTATCGATTAGAATTTAGAATGAGGAGTTTTAGCTCAAAGGGTCGATTGGCTTTGGAGGGAGAGCGAAAACATAATTGATTAATTTGTTCTGGGGAAGTTAACTTTTTAACAAGGGTTAGGTTAGGTTTTATGACTCATGCCTGGGCTTTAACTACAAGGGGTGTATGGAGATTTGCTTGGTTCGGGATAGACATAAAAAAATATGTGTGAGTGACGCGATACTCACGAGAATTGATGTGTAAACATCTGCTTTAGTTTCAAAAATTTGCTGTCGTTCAACTGAGTTAGATTAAAATTTGTTTTATAATGTTACAATAAGAAAAGTAGTTTGAGGAATTGAACTTTCCTTTCCATTTATTGTTCTTCAATTTCTTTTATACATGAAACTATAGGTTTGTGATAGCTAAAATAATAATTTTTTTTTCACACAAATTTTATCTATTGTGACAAATTTAAGTTATAGAAGCATCTTAACCTAAAAGTTTCTTACCGAAAGATCATTTTATAGTTCGTAATATTGATATTTTAGCTAATTCACTACAACGGTAAATATTATCAATAACGTTGTAAAAATACAATGTCTATCTAATTATGTTTTTTAGAGTTGTTTTATTGTTATTGGTTTTATTATATATTTATTTTTACATTCATTCATATGTGAAGAAATATATTACACGATAATAAAGTCGAAATAATATTATATATGAGTAGGTGATTTCCAAAACCAGCCATTTCTCATGTTGAGTGCCAAAAGTAGCTATTAGAAAACTTAAATAAAAAATAGCAAATTTTCTAGCCACAATATATTTGGCAACGTTTGCAAGATGAGAGATAAAGTTATTACCCATCCATGAAAAAAAAAATCGGAACTTCAACTTAAAACGGTCAATTTTTATCAGTTTTTGGTGATTATCCCAAAAGTTGTTTACGGACAAATGGCTGGTTTTGGAAATCACCTACTCATATATATTATATTACACACTTTCTTATTCCATGAACGTCCAAATGCTCAAAAACAGCTGACATCACAGATAGAGAAGTGTGTAGTTGTATGTATGCACTGCGCGCGCAACCATCCGACACACACACACTTACACATGTAGTACATCAACGAGACTTACGCTCTGACATAGCCCCTACAGAGACCTAAGATGTTTACACATCAACAATCAGTTTCTTATGTCCCAGAATAAATGTTAATTCCCATTTTGTTTTCTAGGATCTGAACGCTCTCAACTACCTGGGTAGTATCTACGCAGCCCGGGCAGTGGTGGAGGGGATGAAGTCACGTGGCTCCGGCCATATTGTGTTCATCTCAAGCGAGGCTGGTCTCCTCGGCATCTATGGCTTCACGGCATACAGTCCGACCAAGTTTGCACTCAGAGGACTCGCTGAGGCACTCAACATGGAGGTAAGTTGTCCCCATTTTTTGTATACATTTAAACAGAGTTCCACAGAGGCAATATCACCTCTTGAAGTAGGTATGGTAGGACCATGAGGTATGGTAGGACCATGGACCAGTATTTTTTTTTTTTTTTTTTTCGAGAACTACCCATTTTTTATATTGTACTATTTTTGAACTTGCCAGCATATAGGGAAGTTATTGTAATGGGTCCGAAAATCGAAATCAAAATTTTCAACATATTTTTATGTTTCAAGGTCACTACAGTATTTTTACGCTATTTTTGCAAAGAAGTTTGTGTGTGTACGTACGTATGTATGTACATACATGCGTGGTCAATTTTTTTTGCACGATATCTCGCGAATGAAAAATGATTCTTTGGTGCCAATCGAAGCGTATCAACGTAAATATGATCTGAAAGAAATTTTTTTCAAATTCCGTCCATCCGTTTTTTTGTTTGAACAAAAAGACTGCTAAAAAAGTGGATTTTAAGAATTCTTGAATAAGATTTATCCGATCTAATTTGTTTTGGTGGTAATGTAGCATCCTTTAGAGACAGATTGAAAAATAGGCTAGATGGCGACTGAAAATTTTGAACGGGAGGGTGGGTTATGAGAGGGGCTAGGCATAACAATTGTTCTAGCTCATCAACGGATTATCGGATTGTCATGAAATTTTACATGTAGTTGTAAAAGCAAAATTAAAAAAAAAAAATCGCTATGTGACATATGTGTATTTGCATCACAATTTAAAATCTATGTATAGATTAAATTCAATTTAATGAATAAATAATTCGGTACTGAATAAAGTGCCTTGTGATATTATTATTAATAATATTGATACCATGTTGGGAAGTTTGCAGTGTGGACCTCAAGGGCCGCACTTAGTGAACACATCCGAGAACTTGCTTGTTTTTTTGTTTTTTAACGTGATTGATTGAATAAAAGAGACAGAGACTGAAGCAGGAAGTGGCCTCAGCTGGTAATTGCATGCAATTGCAATTTAATGAACTCGGATATTTTTCGCGCTTTTTCAGAATAATTTGTATCAGATTGAAAATTTCCACTCTTAAGTTATTTGTTCTGTATGATTACTGTTTTGATCTGTGTTTTATTTAATAACTACCAGGTTGTCCTGTTAGATAAGATAAGATCTTTATTGATATTTAAACATTCATAAGATCAGATACATAAACTATAAGTACATACAATCCTACATCACGATATTAGATACATTTATGTCAACATTCCTCCTCAGTACTTCTGATTTTAGGAATTCACTATTAAAGCTGTAATCAACTTTTTTAATAAGATATTTTTTAGTATTTTTTCTTCCTCAGCTATTCGAGGTATAGGGGAAGTTATGTAGTCGCTCGAAAATTCGATGCAGAGTTTTCAACGCAATTTCATGTTTTCCGAGCTTCTAATTCCGAAAAGATATATATATATCTGGTGTTTGGGCAAAAGGGCTTAAGTCAGAATAAGTCTCCAAAGGACAAGTGCATTTAAATATTTTTATCGATTGTTGGAATATTTTACTTTATTTATATTTAATAATTTTATTGAAATAATATTCAAATAACATAAATGTACTTTAGCTGATTTGCAGGAATTTTTCAAACCTTCAGAAATTCCCCTCCTAAAATTCAGATTTGCTGATTTAAGTCCTTTTGCCTTAACACCCGAGATATACACATATATATTTTTTTTCTTAAATGAATATTAGTTATAGATCTGTCCTTTCATGTTTGTATGTAGGTCCTGACGTAATATAAAATAAATCAAAGGGCTGTCGATGCGTATTTCATCTTTACTGAACCTTGATACCCCAAGAATTAGCATTCTGTAATCATCAGCAGTGGTAACATCATTGGCCAAGGCTCCTATAAATATGGAAAATAAATAAGCGGCGCTAATAATATCGTAGTTGATGCACCAAAGAAGATAAAATTAAAATAAAGAAAAACGTATGTTTTTTTTTTTAAATCTTTCTAATTTCACAATATGGGAGTAATTTCGGTATTGCTACCATCATCAACCACGACAACAAATACTGAGAGGGTCGTGGCTGAAGATGGACCAAAAGTACTCCTATATTTTATAGATATTTTGGGAATTTTTTTTTTTTTTTATTAAGTCTTCCACAATATTTGCAAAAAATGCTAAGTATCAATAAAATAAAAATTATTGAAGTTTCTTCTGTCAGAGGATCTACATTTGTCTAGGAGCGATTTAGAAGTTTCCTACTTAAATTGAAGTGTTTTTGTTGTCTGCAGACATGCTGCTACGGTGTGAAGGTGACAGTGGCCTTCCCTCCGGACACGGACACCCCAGGGTTCGCCCAAGAAGAGATCGGCAAACCGAAGGAGACCAAGCTGATTTGTGAGAGTTCCGGTCTTTATAAGCCGTCCGTAGTGGCCAACGTCATCATGACGGACACATTAGTAAGATATGTTCACATTCTGTTTTATATACTGGCGCCGTCTATATTACCCCAACTGAGACCTTTGTCAGGTACAACCAACCGGAGCATCTCACTAAACACCTCACACTTCAAATTGGTTATATTTCTCTCATTTCCTTTTCAATTTATTAATTTTTTGGTTGCATTTTAATTTATTATCATTTATAATTCGGGTAATTATATTTGATTTGCATTTTTTGATTGCACAAACAATTCATATTAACTAATTACCAAAATAATAAGAAACCAGAGTTTCGTAGCTAATAGGAAATATAACGGAACCCTTATAGGGAGAGTCTGTCCTTCAGACTAAACAGCCTCATAAATGTCAAACCGTTTGACGTAGACATTTGGAATTTTGACCAGAGATGGGTTTTGCTAACCCGCAGTCAGTGCTACAGTAACATTTAGATTCCTCTTCTTCTCTGTTTAATTTGAATGGTGTTTTACAAAGGGTGTTGTTGTTGCAGGCTGGCAGGTTCCTGAGTAGTGTGGGCAGTGATGGTTTCATGTTGACAACTCTCTGTGCTGGCATGTCTCCCTTCTTCAGCCTCGTACAGCTGGTCACACAGGCAAGTGCTAACCCTCCTACATTTTCCAAATGCTCCAATTTAAATACCATATCCAGCAGAAAATCACTAGATCCCGTCCCTCTATTACCTCCCTTCCCACAGGACAACAACCTACCACAACTCCTTCCTTATCCAGGCAAACTCCCTCTGGAACACTCTCCCTCTCCAGATCCCGTCCCTCTGATCTTTACCTCCCTTCCCACAGGACAACAACCTACCACAACTCCTTCATTATCCAGGCTAACTCCCTCTGGAACTCTCTCCCTTTCCAGATCCCGTCCCTCTGATTTTTACCTCCCTTCCCACAGGACAACAACCTACCACAACTCCTTCCTTATCCAGGCTAACTCCCTCTGGAACTCTCTCCCTCTACAGATCCCGTCCCTCTGATCTTTACCTCCCTTCACACAGGACAACAACCTGCCACAACTCCTTCCTTATCCAGGCTAACTCCCTCTGGAACTCTCTCTCACTCCAAATCCCGTCCCTCTGATCTTTACCTCCCTTCCCACAGGACAACAACCTACCACAACTCCTTCCTTATCCAGGCTAACTCCCTCTGGAACTCTCTCCCTCTCCAGATCCCGTCCCTCTGATCTTTACCTCCCTTCCCACAGGACAACAACCTACCACAACTCCTTCATTATCCAGGCTAACTCCCTCTGGAACTCTCTCACTCCAAATCCCGTCCCTCTGATCTTTACCTCCCTTCCCACAGGACAACAACCTACCACAACTCCTTCCTTATCCAGGCTAACTCCCTCTGGAACTCTCTCCCTCTCCAGATCCCGTCCCTCTGATCTTTACCTCCCTTCCCACAGGACAACAACCTACCACAACTCCTTCCTTATCCAGGCTAACTCCCTCTGGAACTCTCTCCCTCTCCAGATCCCGTCCCTCTGATCTTTATCTCCTTTCCCACAGGACAACAACCTACCACAACTCCTTCCTTATCCAGGCTAACTCCCTCTGGAACTCTCCCCTCTCCAGATTCGCCATGCTCCTACTCTTCTTTCATTTAAGTCCCTACTTTTCCATTGTCTCCTAACTCAGCAAACCTCTGATTCCTAAGGCTGGCTCCTATGAGATAGTTCTCGTCTTCCTATAAGTCTCTCTCTCCACTGGACAGATTGTTACTCTTCTGTTTCATCAGCCCAGTTCTTTTTACAATTCATTCATATACAAGTCATTATTGTTATGTTGCACATTATTATTCATACTTGTTTTTCTAATTTTTATTTTTTTATTTTTCACTAGTTTATTATATTGTTTTACTCATTGCCTGTTTTTAACATTTAGTATTTACTTCCAGAGACCTCTCTTATTTTATTTTGTATTTATTCTTCTCAACTGGCTGATACTTGTATACTCTTGTTTATTTTTTATGTTATTATTCTTAAGGGACGTATGTCCCAGAATAAAGATTATTTTTCATTTAATTTCAAGTACGACACCTAGAGACCCAAACCAAACCATATTTATAAAATATCGATATTTTTATTATAATAAATTGACCTGTTTATCTTCTTTAATCATTTTAGCAATTAATACTTCAATGAGCTAGTAGTTACGACAAAAGAGCGCTCTGGTAGTAGGCGACCTTCACAACGTCACAACTAACTCACTGTATAAACTGTTTATGTCATTGTATCTAATTTATAAGCTATCATATTATCTAATCTTAAATAAATATTATTTCACATTTCTAACAATTATTTTTGAATAATTATAATTTTTACATTACTTCTTGAGTACATATAACCTTAATAATTAATAGACTCGACAGTATATTTTCAATGTAGAAGGAATTCGAGGTTCTATCGCGTAAATGAAAACTCAATATTTGGCCAACGTTTCGGAAACTATTTATTTCCTTCTTCAGGGCCTACAGAATACAACAAACAAAATAGTTTGTTGTTAGTTTTAATGAGAAAAAAAAACAAATAATTTGTTTGTTGTATTCTGTAGGCTCTGAAGAAGGAAATAAATAGTTTCCGAAACATTGGCCGAATATTGACTTTTTATTTACACGATAGAACCTCGAATTCCTTCTATATAAGTTGGGTTATCCAATAATTGAGTGTTTGACGCGAAAAACGTTCTAAACGCCAAAATAACACTTCCTTCCGCTGCCATGTTGAGAACTACTGGTGGCTGTTAGAACCTTCTTCCATGAGGCTCAACGCTGACGTGGACTCAATACTACCAACTGCTGCTGTAACGGCAAAAAAAACTTCTCTACACAGTCCCTAGAGACCTATAGAACCTGATTCCACAGAAATCTCATTTTCAACTAAAGTGGCGCTTAGAACCTTTTTCGCGACAACCACTCAATTGTTGGCACCAAAAAAAGTTTTTGGTCATCCGGGGTTTTAATCAATGCTATTTATCAAAATTATTATTTAAATATCATATTTTAGGTCTCGCAAAACTTTACCCACTTCCTTATATTTATAATTACTGTTTGCTGATGGACATTAGTTGCATGTGCTTTGACTGACCTCTCATCATTGTATTAATTATAAACAAGACAAAAATGTTATTCTCATGAGAGCCAAATATTAGATAAATGAAAATTGATATGAATATGTAGTAGTTATTGTGACTCATGCCCGGGCTTTAACTATGAGGTCCTGTTGCCTACTACCAAAACGCTCTTTCGTCATTCTGGTCTCTCAGCGTTCAGGAAATTTTTTCTTATATCAATTAGTATTTAATAATTAAACTATTTATTATTATTTGTTGTTATTGCAGGTTGTACTGATGGGTCCGTTCCGGCTCGTGTCTGCCTTCTATCTCTTCACCTTCTACAGAATTATAAAGAGGTGCATGCAAGAAAGAAACAAATCGAAAAAGCCTGAATAAATATTTTGAGGTTTCTACGTTGTAACGTTATACACAAGGGCCTAGCCAGAAAAAACGTAATAAACTATGTTATAATAATATTAATTAATATCGCTAAGAAAAATGGGAATTGTTTCAACGTCGCAAGTCAATTAACCCATTAACGCCCAGAAAAATATTTTACATATATTTAAGTCATATTGAGTTGAGGTGTTACATAAATGTAACACCGGGCACTTATGCCACCATGTTTTTCAGTGGTAGATTTTTATTGAATATAACGGAAACTTTGTTTTAGAAATAGGAAAAAATTGTTGATATTTTAAACAGCAAATATAAATATGTTTAAAATTGGTATAATATCGAGGTCACATTTACCACCAGTCGTCCGAACACTGGATTTACATCCTTCGTTTATTATTAGATGTTGTCGAAATAAAATGCCCCATACCGTCCTACTTTATTTCATCAATTTAATGGCTTCTGGTTGAGACTGTTGGGCCTGATCGTTTTCGTGGTGTCGCATACCTTTTGATCTCGTCGAAATTCTAACTGTGATATGTATTCTTTTATTTTGTAAAATACCCAAGCGTTTTGGACACTCACGTCTATCATTCAATTAAAAATCGGCCAGCACCATTTTTAACTTTTTATGAACCGATCCTGTAGGTGGAAATATTGTTGTCCATAAGGTCCGTGTCTACCCATACCTTTATTGTACATCGTCGAGTTTTTCGGACGCTGAATAGTGACATTTTTTTTTTCAAGGCTTGTGAAAATCTCTTGACACCACTCGTCGGCTTTACACCAAATTCGATCGATCCGTTGAAGGTGTAGAGGACGTCGAAGGGAAGCTGGCCAATGATTCAGGCCGGTCTTCGCAGCCACCGAGGCGAGAGTTATTATCGAGATCAATCTCTGCAGGCGCTAAACGTTGCCCACCCGGAAGATGAAGAGGGTCACCAAACTCCTCTTCATTGTCAGACTCTTCATCTGTTTGTGGAGAAGGGTCGGGGGGCTCCGCATGAACCGCTGCGACCGGAATATCGTCATCCCCGAGCATGGCAACACAAGAAACCTCATACTCCAAGAATTAATATCTTTTTAAAATAAAACAAACTTAAATTTAGCGTTACTTAAATGTAACGCCGGGCGTTAACCGGGGGGGTAACCAGCGTTATTATTCATCAGTTTCATATATTTTTCAATATTCCTTTTTTTTATTTATTTTATTTTTTATATAATATATATTGTGTATTAATTTACTATGTACATATTTATTTTATTTTCATGTTTACTCTCTTATTACTTCGATATTATTTATTATATTCACTATGTTCTTTATTATCAATACCATTTCTTTAGTTTATATGAATTTCTTGCTATTATTATTTGCACTTTATGTTAAAACCCATATATATATATTATCACAGTTAAAATATACTGGTATGACAGTAGCACCTCCCTCCTCTGTAGGGTTTGGAGTGTCACAGCCTCAGGTAATCACAGAATTGTACAAGTATGCCAACTTAGCAAACTTAACTAGGTCACTGTTGAACTTAGTCATGGCGGTGGCATAATCGTATATATTTTGTAGAATTAGACAATATAAATGTTTCAACGAGCTCTTTGCTTTTATTATGGATTATTTTATTATACAGTAGAACCTCGATTATCCGGGGTAATGGGAGGAGAGGTCGCACGGATAAATGAAAACCATGGTTAATCGAGACAGTTTTTAGTTATCGAATTACATATGTGTGTACATTGTCATGTTATAACGTTATCAGGGCTTGAAATATGAAGTAATCCTTCTTTGTTTTTTGCGGTTCGAAATGATTTTCCTTACTTCAGTTCTAATTTTTCTCAAATTCAAGACGTCATGGAAGTCAAAATTTTCCTGTTGGCAGAAGTTGAGGAGGACATGATCTGCATCATTGCTTGACTTGTCTGAATGATTTCTTCTTTAGCGCCAAAACTGTCATCATTGTCACTGCTCTGCTCTAAGTTTCTAGGAACCTATACTTCCTGCTTACACACCACGGTTAATCGCGAACACAGTTAATCGAGGTTCCACTGAATATATATATATATATATATAACTTTTGAACTGTATATATTCGCCATGCCTCTATAAACGGTGTTATTTGTCATTCACTCAACAATCATGGAGGGAGTTCTATCTATGAAATAAAACTCTGTTTCGAACGGGATTCGAAGCCTCAAACCGCGCCGGGACCATGCGACCAAAGCCCTAGGCTCTCGGCCCTCTTATCTTTATATCAAACAGTAGTTAGTTATTATGACTCATGCCCGGGCTTTAACTGCGAGGTCATATCGCCTCCTACCAGAGCGCTCTTTCGTCACGAGCCCGACTCTACTATGGGAGTCCTAAATTTTGTCTACCCTAAATTTTTATTCACCTAGGACAGGGATCTTTAACGTGTACCTCGCTTAACGTCCCATCCGAAGGACGGCGTGCTTCAGTTTATTTTACCTCCCAGATAAAATAAACTAAGGACCTTGGTCGGGTTTCGAACCCACGACCTTGAGCTCAGAAGGCAAGCACGCATATCACTGAGCTACTGGCGCCCTCTATCAAACAGCATAATATACAAGATGCACTTTAGAATTATTGCAGTTAAATTATTGACCCCTCCTCCTCACCGCGCCTTCCAAAGAAAAAAAAACGTTAATGAATCTCCGGCATTGTACTTCCCCAGAATGAATTATTCTATTAATTTTTCGCTTCTCCTCTAAAACCAGACGACCGTTTGCGCTATTATTCAATAGTTGACTTAGAAAGAGGCTCCTAAATTCTCTTACTAAATGTGTCGATACATTCATTTCATCGTTAGTTATAAGGGTTTTTAAATTGAGCCCCCTCTCCTGAACCCCGTTTCCCTTCAACAGATATCCCTGAAATTTGACATTTGTATGTCCTCATTGGGTTTTGACTTCAAAACTTCATGAATATCAAATTTCATTATTGGGGTTTTTGACTTGAGCCCACTCTGTCACCCCCCTTCTCTTCTGCCGACCCGCTGAAAATTAATAAGTGACGTCGTGAGAGTGTTCTGGATTCACGTATAAAATTTCGTTTCAATACATTTATTCTATCGGGAGTTACTGCCAGAATTTTGTTGTCATATTTGGAAACTGGAGGTCGGAGAAAACTCTGCATCGAATTTTTGACCGATTACATAACTTCCCCTATACTTTGTATAGCTGGGGAGAGAAGACTCTGCATAACGCGCTGTGAGCCCTTAGTTACCTATTTTATTTTTGTACATATTTATTTATTTTAGTGTCAAAAGGAAAAACAGAATGCAATTTCAAAAAAGTGATCCATGGTAGAGAACTATACAGTAATAATGAAATCAATAACTGAATATGCAGATAATTTTAAACATTTCCATTTTCAGTAATGATTTTAATCTTATGATAAATTTTAAATTGTATATTATAAATTAAATATGGTTTTTTAGTAAATTAAAAGTAGATAACGTTTCGCCGTATATTTTTGTAATCTCTGCGACATTAATCTGGGTATCTGGTTGGGGTTTTGTTTAACAAGATTAGATGAAAGTATTAATCCACTAATCCATCAAATATTATTATTTTATTGTTTATCTTTACTTCAAAAATTCATATAGTCACGTACTTAATTATAATTAGTACAATTTTTAATTTGTCATGTGATATACCTAGAGTATAGAATTTTAATCGTAAAATTATTTATTGTTTCTAGTTTATAAGTAAGTCAAAATTACAAACTTTTCCGGTGGAACATTTTTAGGGATTTTTTGGTCAAAGACAAAAAAAAATCGATGAATCGCCGGCTATGTACTTCCCCAGCACGAATTAATCAATTACGTTTTCGCTCTCCCTCCAAATCCAATCGACCGTTTGTGCTAAAACTCAATATTTCACTTACATAGTGGGTTCTGAATCTCCATGTAGAATTTTGTGTCGAAATATTCATTACATCGGCAGTTATTAGGATATTTGAGTTGATCCACCTCTCTTCTACCCATTTCGCGGAAAATTGATAGTTGCCGTGAATGTCGATACATTCATTATATCGACAGTTAATCGGATTTTTGAATTTAACCCCCTATGATTCCTCCTTCCCCTTCCGCCGAAAATTAGTCCTTGAATTTACCTACAAAATTTCGTGACAACACACTCACTACAACGACTATTAGTGTTTTTGTGTTGACTCCCCCTTCCTTTTGGACAATTTGGATGAAAATGTGTCATCCTCAGAAGCTCCTGCATACACATACATATAAAATTTCATATCCATACATTCATTCTATCAGGAGTTATCATATTTATACACAGAATATTGTTTTCCTCATTTTTTGAAATAGAGGTTCGAAAAACATAGAAATTTCGGTGAAAATTGAACTTCATATTTCTGGCCGATTACATAACTTCCCCTATATATAGCTGCGGAAGTTAAATACTTTTGACCTGAGCTCATGTATTCATTACATTATTTTATCAACAGTATTATTTTTAAATAGTGTATAAAGGTTCCTAGGTCAAAGACCGTCTTCGAACGAGGGTTTCTTATAACTTTCTAAGGGCATTTATTTTATTTATTACAAAGTATATAATTCTATATTTTTTTGGTAAGTTATTACATTATAAATATAAATTTATCTAAAGCTAATCCTATTTGTTGTTAAACATTCGATGTTATTTACCCCAATTTGTGTAATAAATAAATTATCTGATTTAAATAGAATTTCAATTCGTTTTATTTTTATATTCCTTCTCTTTTTCTTGTAATTTTTTTATCTTGTATGGAAGACTATTCGAATTGAAATGGAGGTATCTTCTTTTTCTAAATAGTGTTGAATGAATGTAAAATATTTGTTCTGGAACATTCTTCCCCTAAGAATAATAACGTAAGAAATAAACAAAATAATATAAAGGGGGTATATATTTAATGATGATTAGACGATGATAAAAAAAAAAAAAATAGTAGTCGGTGAATCACCGGCGATGTACTTCCCCAGAACGAATTAATCAATTAACTTTTCGCTCCCCCTCCAAAACCAGTCGACTGTTTGCGCTAATATTCAACAGTTGTCTTACATTTGGGCTCCTAAATCCTCATACTAAATTTTCTGTCGATAAATATTCTATCGGCAGTTATTGGGGTTTTTGAGTTGAGCCCTCTCTCTGGCTGAGTTGGCTGAAAGTCGATAGGTGGTTTTGGCCAAAATTTCATGTCGATACATTCATTCTATTGGCAGTTATTCCATTTTTTAAGTTAAGACCCCTCTAATCTACCCCTTGGTCGATTTGGCTGAAAACAATTATGTGTCGTTAGGGGGTTCTGTCGGAAAGCTTATGAGACAATTTTAAGATCATATTTGCTGAACTGTGAATTTTTGGATAAATTCAACCATTGCCAAGTTTAAAAAAAAAATGATTCAATAGAGTTCATAATGATTGTTCCGACATTTATTTAAGTTTGTTGTGAAAAAAAATGAAAACCAAATTTTTTTTTTCTGGAATAGTAATAAAATGTTATGAAAAATAGTATTAAAATGTTATGTTAAAATAACATATTTTGAAATTTTTATTATCGGGTGTTTGGGCAAAAGGGCTTGAGTCAGCAAATCTGAATTTAGGAGGGGAATTTCTGAAGGATTAAAAAATCCTGCAAATCAGGAAAATCCCATTTATGTTACTTGAAATATTATTTCTATAAATTATTAAATATAAACAAAGTAAAACATTCCAACATTGAGTTACATTTGGTAAAAATATTTAAATGCACAAATCCTGTGGATCACAAAACTTATTCTGACTTAAGCCCTTTTGCCTAAACACCTGAGATATAAGTCCTTTCTGTGCTGTTTTTCAGGGTTTTTTAAAATTAAAATGTATTTATTCTCCTCTTCAATATAAACATATAACCCTTCCCGAACAAGGTTCCAAAGAAAATAAACAAAAAAATTGTATAATTCTTTATTCAAACAAAAAAAATATACATATACAATAAATAGTATACATTTTGAATAGTTTAAATAATACCTAAAAATAGTTCATAAATATAATTAATGCTGTCTTTAATATTTAAAAAGAACACTGGAGGATTTTAAATATGACAATACAATTATATAAAATGGAAATCGAATACTAGACTAGTTCATCATCAAATAACAATGGAACAAATCGATAGGCTACACGAGTAGACAACAATGACAATACAACAACTCCTTTCACATAACAATGATACACACTATCTTACGAAAATGTTTTCCCAATAAGCCTTTTCAATAATAAAAATTAAGTACAATCAGTTATCTATTCTCTTGACTGACCCGAGGAAAAAAATATATTAAAAAAATTCAACTTAGAACTTTATGGTCGAACTACTCACAATAATTTCAAGAAAAAATATTTAGCGAATGTATTTTTTACCTCTGATTATAAAAATACATTCCAAGTATGTTCAACCTCAGCTGAAAATTTAATACATTATTTTAACTACAAAGTGTGAAGTGTGTTTTATGATACTGATCTGGAGGATCAGAAATTTTCAAGAAACGGTTTTCCACTAACTTTAAGACATATTTTATGCTTGAGGACGCCGGTAGTTCAGAGGTATCATGTTAAGCCTTTGAGCTCAAGATCAAAAAGATTAAAAAAAAAAAAAAAAAAAAAGCTTGCGTACGCCATCCTTTGGATGGGACGTTAAGCGATGGTCCCGATCCTGTACAATGTCATTTACTCGTTAAATGACAAAATTAGGATAGGGAAAATTTAGGACTCCCGTGTATACCAGAGCGACGAAAGAGTGCTCTGGTAGTAGGCGTTCTGACCTTGTTGTTAAAGCCCAATGAGTCACAATTCCTTGAGATTTTCTCCTTCAACGCCCGGAATAACTTATACTATTTATGTTCTAATAATTGAAAAAAAAAAAAAAAAAAAAAATTGAAATTAGTACTATCAATTTATAGATCCTTCATCAATATGCCATTTATTACAAAAATATGAAAGTAATATTTACTAATAATTTTAAAGAAATCGATAAAAACCGCTGACGTAACAAATTGTATCTCATTGGTAACACCGGAAACAAAAAAATTAAAATGACTTCAAATTAAATCAAAAATTTATTTTGAAAAAATAGTCGCGGAAAAATTCGTTGTATAAATAAGACGAAACCGGTACAATACATAAATATATTTTTGTGGAATTCGATTATATATAAGTTAAACAAATTTTTGTTTTCATTTATTTCATTATCTTCCCAGTATATCGACACAGATCGCAAAAATGTATACGAAGATCGCAAATCTTTTGAGTTTTTGAGATATTTGCTAACATTTCCATACCTGCGCTACAACTAATCTTGGACAATTATTCAAATTTTAACTTAAAATGTCAACTGTACATTTTTCAAAATTTGTACTAATAGAAAATGAGAGGAAAAAAAAAAATTAAAATATTATTTTTTTTAACCCTCCAAAGGAGAAATCTCCCTCAATTTCATTAAATCTGAGGGTGACGGCGAAATTGCAATTCCAGATCAGTTTTTAAAAAATCAGATGTGTGGAAGTAGATCCTTGGTCTCACCCGAACTACCGGTTCAGCCTCGTTCTGAGTCGTTATCCCGGGCCAAGTCCGTCCGTCCGTTTGCTGACAGGGTGGGCTCTAGTCGTTTGGGAGAGGAACGAAAAGAAGCTGATCCCATTGAGTGCTGAAGAGGATGTTGATCTGGGAGTCAAGACCGATTGAGTGAAGACGCTCTAGAGTCGCAATTCCTCGTCCCATCTTCAGGAGGCTCGCTGTTCCGGAGACCCTCATCATGTGACTCTCGGCTTCTTTGTCCCCGCTTGTCTCCAGAGTTACATTGCAGACCAGCTCCACCTGAATCTCCTTCTGGATAGATCGCTCTCCTTCAATCTCCATCTGTATTGAAAAAAAAACAACTTCAGTTACGATAGAGATGAAAAAAGTGAGGAAGACATCTTATGTAAATTGGATGAATACAAGACATTCGCTCTTAAAAAGTTTTACTTTTTTCATATTTAAGGGAATGTTTCGAGCATGAGCTTATCGTCAGCCCATTCTCAAAGTTGAATAAGAAAAAAAATGTCTTAAAGTGGGTTTACACTAGGTGCAACATACTCGCGCAACTGTTGCGCGAGGCAGCCTCGCCGCGAGCCACCCCCTGTCGGTTTTTGGACGCGCATGAAAGATCCTCCCTCCTCCCGTTTCGTGTAGTGTGAACGTCGATACTTGTTGAGCGCGAGAAAATGAACAGACATGTTTGTCTCACCCAAACTCACCTTCTTTCGTGCCTGTTTCGTGCAACGATTCGCTCAGTGTAAATGGGAAGGGTGAGACAACCGACGGGCGAATCATTCTCGCGAGTATGTTGCGCCTAGCATAAACCAACCTTTACGCCTAAACATTTTTCCCTTCAATACTAGAACAGTATATTTGTAAGACCCAATGTGGTGTGTTATTGGTATCTCTTATCTGGATTCGAACCCCCAACCTTTCCTTTCTCTGAGATTTTCTTCAGAAAGGTCTCTGATTATTACTGATGTTTTTTAAAATCTGCTATTAAATAAAAAAATGACCTCCAACTTACCTCTTGATGCTTCTTCTCAACCTGAGGAGCATCAGCTCTGAATACAGTTGCCTCGCCAAGGCGGAGTTGACCGGTGAAGACCTGGAACCGCATCCCAGCCCGGACTGCAGAAGGCTCGAAGCCGAGACCGTCTGGATGAGAATCGCTCCAGAGATAGTTCTGAGGGGAGTTGAGCGACTCGGATTGGAAGACGAGCCGCTTACCGTAGCCCATCCCGATGGAGACCAGACAGAGAGGCTTCCCGCCAAATAGAGGACGCCGCTTCCCGACTGCAGGTCGCACCCGGTAGTGGAAACCAGGCAGGATCCGGGGGTCCACGTAAGTTCCTGGAATAGCCCGTAACGATTAATTCATTGATAAACAAATCGCCGCTGAATAATCTGTACTAGTGACGTAACGAATGTATGATTGATTATACATTACAAAGATAATAAAAATTCCTAGGAAACCCTAGATCAAACCAATTCGTTGCAATAAAGATGAGCCAAGGCGAAGTTTTACACGAAGAAACAATGTAGAGTCAAATAACAAGTACACTACTTTATTGAGTTAGTTGTTATGAATCATGTCCGGGCTTTAACTACGAGTTCACATCACTCATTTCCAGAGCGCTCTTTTGTCGCTTTGGTGGAGAAGAGCCTGACTTTACCATGGGAGACCTAAATTTTGCCAACCCTAAATTCACCTAAGGGAAGGAGTCATTAACTGACATCGTACAGGCTCGGAACCATTGCTCAACGTCCCATCCGATGGACGGCGTGCTCAAGGTTTTTTCATCTCTTAGATAAAAAGCTAAGAGCCTCAATTTATTTTATTATTTATTAATAAAACCACTTTTGTCAAATGTTTTCGAACTGTATAACCCTAGGACCAGCCCTAAAGAAAAACACAATTATTATCGCCTCTTCTGTGAGGCTCTATGGAGTCATCCTCCCAGCAGCTAGCAGCTCGGTGACACTATGAACTGCAGCTCGGTGACACTATGAACTGCAGCTTTGTGACACTATGAACCGCAGCTCGGTGACACTATGACCTGCAGCTCGGTGACAGTATGAACTGCAACTCTGTGACACTATGAACTAAAGCTCGGTGAAACTATGAACCGCAGCTCTGTGAAACTATGAACCGCAGCTCTGTGACACTATGAACTGCAGCTCGGTGACACTATGACCTGCACCTCGGTGACAGTATGAACTGCAACTCTGTGACACTATGAACTGCAGCTCGGTGAAACTATGAACCGCAGCTCTGTGACACTATGAACTGCAGCTCGGTGACACTATGACCTGCAACTCGGTGACAGTATGAACTCCAACTCACCTATGACTGGTAGCTCGTAGGTCTCCAGCCCTGTGATGGTGTACTGCGTGGAGACAGTCTGATCCCTCACTACACAGCTCCTCAGTCTCGAGTTGATTCCAGGACTCAGGCTGTAGCCTCTCCGAGGGTGGCTCCCCACTGTCACGCCCATTACTCGAGTCCTCACCATTGCCTCACCTGCCTTGTTCCTGTTGCTCCGCACTCCCACCGCCACCCCGGTCATCTGAGAAACACAGTGACACATCATTTTAAAGATAAGGACCATTTGAAAAAAATAGTTATAGGTGGTGACATATTACATAACTTCCCCTCTACTTTGTACAACTGGGGAAGTACATATGGATCATCCCTGCAAGTTCCGTGAATATACGACATGCCATGACTAAGAGAGGGAGAGAGTGTACTTACGGGTACATAGAGCGGTTCGGAAGTGTCCCCTTCGTACCACTCCACCTTACAGAGAGCCCTCACTCGAGCTGTCTTCTCAATGGATCCATCAGACAGCATCCGATGTCCAACCTCTTCCTGAGCACCCTGTGGACACACAATTAACATTCAGTCATTCTTCAAAAGCAATATTTTACATTTCAAAAAAAAAATTTACTTAGTACAAAAAAAAAAAAAGAAATACAAATATGAAAACTGACATTATTGCAGAGATATTGTGAAATAATTCAAATGGACTTGAAAAATAAAATAAAACTGGTTTATTTAATATATTGTCTAATTTCACTAACTATATATACATGGGAGTACTTTCGGTATTTCTACCATCCTCAGCCAAAAGCATAAGAGATAAGGTCTTATCTCTTATGCTTTTGGCTGAGGATGGTAGAAATACCGAAAGTACTCCCATGTATATATAGTTAGTGAAATTAGACAATATATTAAATAAACCAGTTTTATTTTATTTTTCAAGTCCATTTGAAATACAAATAGTGGAAGGCACGACAATCGACCGTTTGGGCTAAAAATGAATAGTTGACTTATCGGTTAATCTAAATCCTCATAACAAATGTATCGATACATTTATTACATCGGCAATTATTACGAGTTTTGAGTCGAGACCCCGCTCCTCTGAACCCTCTTCCCTTGAGCCGATTCCGCTGAAAATTAATAAGTGTCGTTCTTATGCAGTTTTAAATTTACATATGAAATTTTGTGTCGATTTCATTACAACGGCAGTTAAATGAGCTTTTGAGTTAAGCTTCTCCCCCAATCCCTCCCTTCATTTTAGCAGTTAGCAGCATTAATTAATTAATTAAAGGCTGAAAATTAATTTTTGGTCCCCCTAAACATCCCCTTAAGTAATTTCTGGAAGATGGAATGCGTTTTTTCATCTACGTCAATTAAAATGTCTTCCTCCAAGTCCAATAACACTTTTGTTTCTTCACAAAATAAAAATTAAAAATTAAATTACTTGACAAAATGAAAAACGCTGTATCTCTTCTTCGACGTCGTAAACTTCTTCGTATCGTCAGGTAAGAATAAAATAAAAACCTTAATAAACAACCTAAAAAACCAACTTACCTCAATAATTAAAATAATATTTAAAAAACAAAACAAAAAAAGGAATCTTTTGGAGTTTCCATCAAATAGCAAGCTCCTAGGGAAGTCTTTATAGCTGGCTAGAACCAGTGAACGTTACAACTATCGACTATTGACTATTACTCTTGGCCTTTTGGCTTCTTCACTTATTAAAACAACTTAATTTTGAAGCCTGGTGGGGACTTTAAAGGAATAGACGGTAAACGAAAATACAGAATTGCAGTTCTTAATGATTTTCCTTCGATCCTTTATTAGTCTAAAAATGTCTTTCGGCTGATTGTTTTCTATGTTTGTGCTGCTAAATTATCTTTTTTTAAATAATACTTACAGGCAACTTTGGCATTCAACTCAAGAAGAGTTGAAGAGAGGAACGTTGGGATGTTTTTAGGTTCTCTTTCTCAGAGCGAGGTCAGGCGGTTGCTACGACGCTACAAGGACACAAGAAACTCCGCTAAGGACCAGGATCTCAGTATCAACCAGATATAAACTGGTTTCTACACTTGTCCACACCCAATCCATCCCAAAGCGGAACTGCATTCTCGAGACTACGTCATGTTGCAGAAATCAACAATGATCGAAGAGATACAGTGTTCAGCTGGGGAGAAATCACCGTAAATAGAAGAACGGACTAGGTTTTCCAAGATGTATTTCTAAAAGGCCAACAATACATCGAGAAGATCCTTCAACCTGTTGCGCGACTAATCATATATATATAAAGCTGAAAATGTCTGTGCGTTGTACCGCTATAACTCACGAACGGCTTGATGGATTTGATTAATTTTTTTCTTTTTTAATTTGTTCGTCATCGTCTGTGGAAGGTTATAGGCGTATTAGTACCTCAATATCTGGTCCATCCCAGCATCCACCCACGCAATCTTTGTAACTCAAAAACCACTGCAATGATTAATGAGGAATCTTTTTGAATAGATAAGTTTTATCTACCGGAAGGTTAAGGTCTATTTTTTAATCAACCCCTGGTCCATCCCAGCATCCACTCACGCAATCTTTGTAACTCGAAAACCATTGCAACGATTAATGAGAAATCTTTTTGAATAAATTAGTTTTAGCTCCAAAGCTAGCGTTACTACAGTTGAAGGACTATAAGCCTCATTCCGTATGAATAATTGAAAATTATAACATCATGAATGTACTGTCGAGGAACTGAATAGCCTTATAGGAGATATTGGGAGATAAGTCAAAGTTCCCCGGGCAACGCCGGGTATTACTGCTAGTTATAAATAAGAATAGATCGAAATTTCATGCTCATGGCAATGCCCGCGCTCATTTTGCGCGAATAGTTTCCGAGAGGCAAAAAACATGTGAGGTTGTCGTTTTGTGGCCTTCAATCTACAAAACTATACCTATATTTACATTAGAATTTAAGGTTAAAATTAAATGATTTTGGTTGATAGGTTAGGTACACAATGTTAGTTGTTTAAATATGAATTTATTTTCAACAATTGATGAATTAAATGAGCCTCCCCTAGAAGGTTGCTACAAGATGAAAGTGTAAGCAATGTGAAGGATCGAGATACCTTGGGTGTGATCCAAGATGGCGGCTAGGATGTCGTTTAGAAGGAAGAAGAGTTGTGTGAAGCTCCATCAGAGTGTGCTCTCATCATTGGTAGGCGCACGCGCCGCTCATCAATCGCTCGTTCGTCTAACATGCTCAATAACGCTTCCTCACTCCCACCAGTAACAACCATGCCATGTTCCCGGCCCTAATCAATTCAACTTTAGGCCCTAAATCCTGACAATCCCTCCTTCCCCCTCCCCTGACAACAAATGAAACAGACACTCTTTTTTAACACTACTAAGGCACTTTATTCATTGAGAGGTTGACTGACACAGATAGGAAGTCGGTGGACCTCCATTGCTATATTTATCGGAAATATCTGTATATATCGGATACTACTGTTTGTACGATACTTAAAAAAAGTTCATTGGAAAGCTAGTTACCTCACCTTTCCAATGACATAATATTGACTCTACTCTCCACCAGGAGCGCTAAATTGTGTCCCATTTCAAGGATCAAAATGGCGGTTCATTCAAAAGGATTATCGCTCTTTAAAAAATCTTCTCTCACACTCCCCCGATTGTATAAGCAAATTCTACTGAAATTATACGCTCATTATAAGCTTATTTCAAGGAATTTAAGAAAAAATAAATAAAAGTTGAGGTTATTCTTTAATTCTGGTGTAAATGAATGAAGTTATTTTAAAAATGAAACAATGAGCCAAATCAAAAAATGTTACAGATAGAAGTTGTTTCTTTTGGAGAGGTCTTTAAAATTACAAACAATTTGAACACAATTCCATTGAAGATTTTTAAATTTAGTGAGCATGAAACGATCAATTCAAACTTTTTGAACATCCCCGCATATAAATACATCTACAACAATGGCGTTATGTGCCAACAATATATTCAAGAAATTATATGAATACCAGTCCACAGAACCGAAATCTCTCAATGAATGGAGTGTATCAATATCTCTATTAAAAAATAGATAAATAAGCTGAAATAAATATTCAAAGAACTATCACAAAATCGGATTATTGAATTTATTTATTAAAAAAAAAAAAAAAAAAAAAAAAAAAAAGTGACTATTTTTTAATATGACCTCAAAATCTTAACTTTGGGGTTTGCGAGACACCGAAAAGCTGTGAGAATAACAACATAACATTTGTGATAATTCATAGTTATTTTTAGCTTTTTTACATATTTTTTTGACATTATTTGTCGAAGACGGAGAGTTCAGTGGCTGTTTCATAGAGTCGAGAAAAATTACCAAATGACATATCATGAATTTATAATGACAACTAGAGATTAGAGATAAAACGGTGGTTATTTGCATTTTCAAAGATATGAATTATTAAGAGAAAAAAAAAAAAAGTTCAAAAAATGAATTGAAAAATGAAGACAGTAAGAATAATTGAAGAGTTGATCTAGAAAATTAGTGAAATAAACAAAATGTTATTTTCGCGAGAACAAAACATCTCCAAACTAGACCAGTGAAGATAAGAGAAAATGGGGTGGGCTGGTGTAAACACCTAGGGACCTAAGCTTTCAATGCTCTCATCCCTTTCCTCGTGAGAGTCCTTAATTTTGCCTACCCAGGTTTAATTAAGGTATGGGCCTTTAACGAGTACCTCACATCGCACACGACTCGGGATAGCCATTTAACATCCCCTCCGAAGGACGGCGGGCTCAAGATCTTGAGCTGAGTAGGATAGCATCTTACCCCTGAGCTACTGGCGCCCTCTAGGTCAGTAAAAATAAAAATCACATTTTTGCATGCAATAACTGTAGTAATTAGGTGCATATGTAGGATTTTTTTGCAGAAAATTTCACATGTTTTAGTTTTCTGATGAAATGTATAATGCGTTTCCCCAACTACTACAAGATTGCCGCCCTTCATCTAAAGAGTCGGTCCAAAATTTCAACCTCCTTCACAAAACGCAGACACACTGGATTCATCAAATTTTATAAATAAAATACAAGGACATATCGCCTACTACCAGAGCGCTCTTTCGTCACTCTGGTGGACATGAGCCTGACTCTACTACGGTCCTAAATTTTGCCTAATCTAATTTTCTTTTCACCTAGGATAGGGGGTTTTTAACGAGTACCTGACATTGTACAGGCTCGGGACCATACGCTTAACGTCCCATCTGCTTAAATTTTCTTTTTACCTTCCCAGATGAAATAAACGAAAGGCCTCGGCTGGGTTTCGAGCCAGCGATCTTGAGCTCAGTAAACAAGCACGCATACCACTAAGCTACGGGCCCCCCTCTCTTAAATTACATAAAATGAGTTCATCCATTCATGATATGTCATTGAATAAATTCAGCTAGATTTCAATCTTTTTTTTTATACACCAAATGACAATGAAGCCATAACTAGTGAAAAAAAAATAATGAAGTGATATTAAAGGTCTTATATTAGTTAAAGTAATAGTATAATGAGGACTATGACACTTCACTAATGATTTAAAGCAGGCAAAATAATTATAGCAGAGCTAATCAATGAATCAATATAACATGATTATTTATAATGAAACTTTAATAACGAACGAATGAAACAAAAATATCCCCAAGACGAACAAGACATGACAAACATATAAGGAGAATAGTATTATAAAAGGAAGGAAAATATACACAAGAGATGTGGGTTACCTTTCGCAATGTGAACAGAAACAGAGAAAGTGTATATTACCTGATTTTGTAAAACTTCCAGAGTGCCAACAGGAACGTGATTTGGGTCGAAAACTGTAAATTTGTCTCCTGAGGAAACTAGTTCAATCTCAAATCCAAAACCAAGATGGTTAGAGTCAGCCCAGAAGTAGTGAGGGTTGTCGTTTAGATATCCTTTGTCAGGAGCGAAGGTGAGTCTTCGGGAGTAGCCTCGGCCGATACTGGCCAATTGTAGTGCCCGCCCTCCGAACAGCAGACGTTCCTTCCTCTTTCGACTGTACTCCTCCTGACAACAAACAAAATAAAATATATTTGGCAAAAAATGTAAAATTAAAATAATATAAAAGAAACGATTCCCTTTCCTCAAAATTATTTCATACTGGCATTACTGGGTATAAGAATGTCTACACGCAAGATAATACTCTACAATGAAACAAAATGAAATGATTTTGAGAATGGGAGGGGGAGAGAGAGTGATCGTAAGCGTTGATATACGAAAGTATAGAAAGATTTTTTTTTTTTGTTTTTTGACCTTATCTACGATGCATATTAGCCATGTCACTCTGTTACCATTTAATTATTTACCACATCCATGGCCCCGGGAGGGAATTCTAACTACGAAATAAAACTCACTCTCGGACGGGATTCGAACCCGAAAACCATGGTCAGACCATGCGACCAAAGCCCTACGCTCTAGCCCGCACGGCCACCGGAAAGTTCACATATATTTGTCTTCATTAATAATAATTTTTCAAAAAAAAAATAGTAATACATAAGCCATATTTTAAAGTTCTTTGTTATGAGTTACGATTTAAAAAAAAATTTCTTATAGACATTTAAAAGTAGTATGAGGAATTAAACTTTCAAATTTACTGTTCTTCAATTTTTTTTATACATAAAAATTATAGGTTTCAATCACAAACCTATAATTTCATGTATAAAAGAAATTGAAGAACAGTAAATTTGAAAGTTTAATTCCTCATACTACTTTTCTTATTGTAACATTATAAAACAAATTTTAATCAAAATCAGTACGACAGTAAATTTTTGAAACTTTTTTTTTTTATATTGCTGCTTATTTGTCACGAATAAGGGTAAAATAAATCACAACTTTAAAAAGATATTAAGCATGTTACCTCTTGTATGGGACGGACCCTGTACTTAAAGCCTGGGACGACCCTAGGATCGACGAAGATGCCGATGACTGGGAACTCATGAGAGCGGAGTCCAGGCACCTGATAGCGAGCTGGGATATCGCCAATGGACGCTCCGTCCACCTCACAGCATCTCTGCTTCACGTCTCTGTCCCCTTGTAGACTGCTGCACTCCTCAACCTTCCACTGCTCCAGTAGACTACCCACATTCTGTAGAACACAACATTTAATTTATTTATATGCCCTAAAATAACTTAAATTTGAAGAATCGCCAGTATTTAGAAAGAAAATAGACTAAAACATAAATGAAAAAATAGGTTGTAAGATTTCTTTTGTAGATAATTTGATTTTTTTTTTAACCTTTGGGTTATTAATTTTATTATGTAGTTTAAGTAAATAAACCCAATTATTTGTTCTTGAATTCTATGCTATTCATTTTCCCTGTTGGCCCAGTAAAGATAATTTAAAAACCTTTGGATTAGATTTAATATTTTTGCAAAATTTAGAAAACCATATGGCATATCTTTAGAAATCCAAATGAAAAGTTGGTTAAATGAATTTTTTTTTAAAATACGTGCACTTTCTTAAAAATTGCACGTCTTGAACTTTTGACATTTTTTAGGACCCTTTTCGGAAACTACTGTAAAAAATCAAAATTTAGAAAAAGAAAAGAGATATAATTTCTACAGGAAATGTAGTAATTTTATTTGTTTAATTATTTTATTAATTCAATAAATAATCAATAGAATTATTTTTATTTAATTTTACACAATTATTCTTTTACCACAGAGGATTATACAGATATGACAACCAAGCAAACTTAAATGTCACTTTTGCACTTTAAACAGACGATCCCATAAGCCGAAATCGGTATCACTCACTATTTTTGTGGACTTTTTCAAATCTCATATACGAATGAACAGATGGCCTATTTGAAGGACAGGCCGCCGCCATTCGCCGCAATGGTCAGCTACTGGCAAACTACTCATTTGCGATTGCGCTAGGTTTGAGCAAGTTTAAAAATCCGTTTACACCGTTCATTATTCAAGTTAAACTAAAATATCTCGCAAGCCGTATATTAGTCAAGTCAAAATGTTTGCAATGCGCAAGCATAAAAGTTCTACTTAGAGTTGATTTAATCGCACAATTTGATATCCATATAGAAGATTATCTAAAATTGCATATTTTCCGCCATCTTAGAGAATAAATTAAAAAATAAAATAAATAAATAAATAGAAAAGTACCTTAAACTTTTTTGAATATGAAAAACAACTCTCCCACATTTCTAATAAATAAATTATTATATTAAACATAATCCAAATGTTTAATAAACAAAAAAAAAAAATATTTGAGGAGAACACATCACCATCACTACACGAAACATAATTTAAGTATGGGTAGAAAAAAAAGAAGGGATGCCAAAAATTGGAACAAAACAACAAAATTGGCTCCCTTCTCTGAGCCCATGTTTACCACGTATTTTTAGTTAACCTACGTTTCAAATTATGAAAAATCTATTTTAGCGCATAAATTTGAAGGTCAAGCAAACAGTTACTAATTATAGAGACAAGGTCAATAAAAATATCTGACATCAAATAAATCTACATCGATGACAGTTGAGTTTGGTAGAGGGATGAAGCTTTCATCTTTGTATAGTCCCTGGCGTGAGACTAAAAGGATTGTCCTATTCGCAATAGTACTTGGCCGAGCTTCGAGCTCCTCACATGTCACATATACACCCTGCACCGAGCCTAGGCCATGTAAAATACTCCTAACCTTTGGTAATTTTTTTTAAATTTATCTACAATCTGATGGGAGAAACTTCAGATGAGAGAAGCCAGCCAGTGCTGACTCTGCCTAAGAAGGTACATTTCATAGCAGTTAAGAAAACAAATTGTTTTTTTTTTTTTTTCTAAAATTAAAAAAAAAACGGACAAATAACAGGAAAATAATGAAGGACATCCCCACATTTTTTCTACATATGCGGAAAAGAAAATGAGAAAAAAACTAAAGAAAAATAGTTCCGCAAATCAGGCCCGGGCTTCAACTACGATGTCATATCGCCTACTACCAGAGCGTTCTTTCGTCCTCTGGTAGGCCTGAGCCCGACTCTACTCTGGGAGTCATAAATGTTACCTATTCTACATTTTTATTCATCTAGGATAGGAGGTCTTCAACGAGTATCTGACATCGTAAAGGCTCGAACCATCGCTTAACATCCAATCCGAAGAAGGACGGTGTGCTCTAGGTTTTTAGCGGTCTGAGGCAAATTTTGACTACAAACATGTGATGTAAAAAAAATCGTCGATGAATCACCGGCTATGTACTTCCACAGCATGAATCAATCAATTTTACGTTTTCGCTCTCCCTCCAAGGTCAATTGACAGTTTGCGCTAAATCTCAATATGTAACTTACATTGTGGCTTCTGAATCTTCATATTAAATTTTGTATCGATACATTCATTACATCGGCAGTTAGTAGGGTATTTGAGTCGAGTCCCCCTTCTCTGCCCCCCCCCCCCCCCCTCTTTCCTTCGACCGATTACACAGAAAAGTAAAACTTTTTTTGCACAATTATATAACTTCTTCTATACTTCGTATGATTGGGGAAGTACACATATAAATCATGAGTAATGGCAGACAATTACCAAGGGTATTTTTACCCGTTTAAATAAATAAATTTATTTCCGTTAGACCAATAATGGAATAGGATACGTGAAAAGAATTTGTACATTAAGATATAGATTTATAACTACTTGAGTCTAACACACCTATGATTAGTAGTAATAACAAAACTATAAAAGTAAAAAGAAATTAAGAAAAAATGAACAAATAAATACTTAAAAATATATGAGTGTATAAACAAATTAATACAAGATATGTTTATAATAAGTAGACATTCTTCAATTTAATAAAAATTAAGATAATTATTTTTCAAAAAAAAAATTTCGGAAGTGTCTTTATCCCAACGATGTTTCGGGACGTTCTTACGTCCCAATGTGCGAGTATATTTGGTTACCTGATGTGTGTAGTGTGCGGGGAAGCAGAGAGGAACTGGACTGGCAGGTCTGCTCTTGGAGATAGCTTTCTCATCTTCATCAGCCTAAAAAAAAAACTGAAGTCAGAATTTATCAAGAAAGATACGGGCAACATCATATATATTACATTCCAAAAACATGAAACCATCTGCACAAATAAAAAAATTATAATTAAACGAACATTTGCATTATCTTGTACAATGCTACTATAGTTCAAATTGGTATCCATAAATCATATAATTTGCTATGAAATTTAATTAAAAAAAAAAAAATTGTTGCTAAGGACCTGTTGGCGTCACCAATTGTTGGGGGCTTAATTCTAATAATATTAATACCCAACACATTTATTTGGGGACATCAATTTTAATCGAAACAAGCTTGTACAAAGGTTTCTTGAGGACTGACTTGGATGCACCTGTCGGCCGTAAATGGAAGCTGTATGGTGAGTTCCTAAATCCATGTTGGATCCTCCGATACATAGGTCGCTACAATACTCCTTCCTCAGTTACTAAGTAACGACACAAGGCAACCTGACAGCCCCATTTATGGCAAAGAGAAAAAAAAAAAATATATAGATATTGTAAACAACATAAAACATAGTATACAATGTATAACATAGTGTGTAACATAAAATGTTCAGAAATTAGAAAAACTTATGCGTATAACTTTTCACAACACTTATCTCACTTATCGTCTGGTATGTTTCTCTCTTGCCTGTAGCTCGTCAAGAAAACGTCGTGGGAAATGAACAATTCTGCCACTGCGGGACGACGTTTGTTGCTGATGCTCGGCAAGGGTTGTTGGAGGTATCTTTGTTGTGCTGGTCTTTGGTTGTAATTTTGTCGTGCCCGTACCCTCACTGAACGTGTCACTATGATCTAATCCAGTTACCATTAAATGTGCAGGTTTGAGTCTATCCACAGATATGTTGGTGTTCTTGTTTTTAATTCTAAGGGTGAAATATTTATCTTGTCGAACGATTACCTCAAATGGCCCTTCATATGGTGGTTCCAAAGACTTTTTGACACGATCTACTCGTAAAAATACGTGTGAGCACGATTCCAAAGCCTTATGCCTGAACAGTGATTTGTTGCAAGCTTTACGTGTATCCATTGGTCTTAATTGTGCCATATATTGTTGAAGATCAGACACAAAATTGTCTGTATTCACAGGAAGTGACGATGGATCAAAAAATTCTCCTGGGATTCTTATCGTAGTCCCATAAACCATTTCTGCGATGGAATGTTTCGAACCATCCCTTAGTGCTGTACGCATTCCTAACAAGACTGTAGGCAAACTATCTGTCCATGTCGGATTATTCTGAGCCCTAATTGCGGCTTTTAAAGTCCTGTGTAAGCGCTCCACCTTACCGTTCGATTGCGGATGATAAGGTGTCGTATGCTGTATTTTTGCTCCACATAACGAAGCTAAATTGGTAAAAAGTTCACTAACAAACTGTCGGCCTTGGTCAGTTACTATGGAAGCTGGCGCTCCAAACCTTGCGATCCAATTACTATAAAATAACTTTGCAATTGTTTCTGCAGTATTATTAGCCATAGGAAGTACTTCCATCCAACTCGTAAATCGGTCGATACAGGTCATGCAGTAAATATTTCCTTGTGAGGGTGGCAATGGCCCAATGACGTCCACATGAACGACACTAAATCGTCCATCCGGTGGTTCGAACGTCCCTATTTCTGACCTTGTATGGCGTGACACTTTGTTGCGTTGACAACTCAAGCAACTTTGAGTCCATTTTCTAATATCATTTTTGATGGCTGGCCAAATGAATTTTGACGTTATTTGTTTCACTGTTGTTTTGACTCCTGGATGTGCCAAATTATGGATTTGCTTAAATATTTCGTAGCGAAACGCTTCTGGGATGTAGGGTCGGATATTGTTCGTAGCTACATCGCACCAGAGAGGCTTTTTTGACATTATGTTGCATTGTTTCATATTTAAACTGGAGTCTTGTAATAATGTTGGTAATTCCTGATCATTTTCTTGATTGCGAGCAATTTCTTCATAGTCAATTACTGAAACTTCTTCAAGTCTTGAAAACGTGTCGGCCACTATGTTAGCTTTTCCACTAATATGTCGAATGTCGGTTGTAAACTGCGAAATATATTGTAAGTGGCGTAATTGACGTGGCGATGCTTTATCATTTTTCTGGAAGAATGCATATGTAATAGGCTTATGATCGGTAAATATTGTAAATGTTTGTGCCTCCAGTAGATGCTTAAATTGTTTAATTGCCAAATAAATTGCTAATAATTCCTTGTCGTAAGCACTATAGGCTTTTTGAGCATCATTTAATTTTTTGGAATAAAAAGCGATAGGTTTCCATCCGGATTGTTCGTGCTGCTGTAATACAGCTCCCACTGCTATATCAGACGCATCAGTAAAAACCGCCAGCGGAAATCGTGAATCTGGAAAAGTTAGGAGTGTAGCATCTACTAAATCATCTTTACAGCGTTCAAATTGTTGTATAGCCTCCTCAGTCCAGACTATTTTAGTTTTATCATTTTTCTTGGAACCTTTTAAGTAGTCATGAAGGATAGCCTGAGTTTCCGCTGCATTTCTTATATATCGTCTATAAAAGTTAATGACACCTAGAAATGCACGAAGTTGTTGTACTGTCTCTGGTAATTTAAAATCTCTGATTGCCTTTACCTTCTCAGGTACTGGTCTGGAACCATCTTGCGTGATCAAGTAGCCCAAAAATTGTAATTCTTCAACACCTAACTCTGATTTTGAAGCATTAATGCGGAGACCAAAACGTTGTAGTCGTTCAAAAATAAGACGAAGATGTTCACAGTGTTCTTCTTCTGTAGCTGAAGCGACCAGGATGTCATCCATGAACGGAAAAACAAAATCCAAACCATGAAACACTGTGTTAATAAATCGTTGGAAGGTGGAAGGGGCATTCCTGAGACCAAAACTCATAACGTTGAATTCGTATAAACCAAAAGGTGTAATTATAGCCGTTTTGCTTTTGTCTTCCTCTGCTATCGGAATTTGGTAGTATGCTTTATGTAAATCTATTTTAGAAAAAATAGTAGCTCCATTTAATATGTGATGGAAGTCTTCTATGCGAGGTATAGGATATCTATCTGGTACGGTCTTGGCATTTAATAAGCGATAATCACCACAAGGACGGATAGATCCATCTTTTTTATCAACTACATGTAACGGACTTGCCCATTCTGAACTCGATGGTCGGATAATATTTTGATCCAACATAAATTGAAATTCCCGTTTGGCCTGTTGTAATCGTTTAGGAGCGAGAGGTCTTGCCTTACAATGCACTGGAGATCCTGTGGTGGTGATATAGTGTTGAATATTATGTTTCGTGTGATTGGGCGAAAATGATGGCTTCGTTAATTCAGGGTATAAGGTGAACAGATGTGCAAACTTTGCTTGAGACTTATTTATTGTGCTAATGACTTCGTTTCCTGATACAGCCAGTACACTACCTGAAGTGCTAAGTTTAGTGACTGCATCAATTAATCTATGTTTATGTAAGTCAATCAATAAGTTAAAATGATTCAAGAAATCTGCACCAATTATCCCTCGAGTTATGTCAGCTTTTATAAATAACCACCTAAATTCACGACGAAGTCCTAGATCCAGTGTCAGTAATGTGACGCCGTAGGTAGGTATGGACGTGCCGTTTGCAGCATATAATTTAAAGTTAGAAGATGTAATTTTATCTGTAGCCTTGGCTGGAATTAAAGAAATATCGGCTCCACTGTCAATAAGAAATCGCCCACCCGTTTTTTTGTCATTAACAAATAAGCGGAAATTTCGACGATTTTCAATATTATCTGCAATAGAGCTCGTCGCAATCTCTACTGCAGGTTGGAGTTTTCCTGACTTTTCCAGGCGCATGGTTGACGACATTTATCAGGGTAGCATTTTTTTCCAAACTGGAAATGAAAAAAACAATATTTACCCTGTGGGTCAAATCGTTTTCTGGGTTTGCTAGTACCACGGTTGCGACTGTGGTCTCGGTGGTGAGAACGAGACCGACCGGAGATTTCATTTATTTGTAACTCGAGGCTTGAAATTTTAGTTAACAATTCTTGAATTAGAGCATCTTGACTGGGTCTACTATCAGCACTACATATGTCTCTATGTGGGTTCATTTCCACAATTTTGTCAGCTATAATGGCTATTTTGTCTAAAGTTTCCTCACTAACAATGAGAACATTCTTTATAGAATCTGGGAGTTTTTCTAACCAGAGTGTTTTTAAAACTGTGTCAGAAATATCAGTACCAGCCAGGTTCCGCATTTTTCTCAATAATTGACTAGGCCTCATATCTCCGAGATCTAATCCCGTAATTAATTTCTTAATCTTACATTGTTCACTTTCTTTAAAAATATTAAGAAGTGTTTCCTTAGCTCTAGTATATTTATTTGTAGCAGTCCCTTGAATGATATCCCAAATGTTTTCTATATACTTCGGATCCATTTGTGATACCACATAATTAAATTTTGTTTCCTCCGATGTAATTTTATTAATATTAAATTGTGCTTCAATTTGGTAAAACCATATTTCAGGTTTTTGTTGCCAAAAAGGGGGAATTTTAATGCTAACCTTACTTGCTTCGAGGTTGTGGCTCGCTTCGGCCATGTTAGGAAAATGTGCTTCTGCACCGGTCCCACTTTCACTTGTAGACATTTTACACTACTTACTTGAAATATCACTATAAATAATGTTGAACAGTTCAATACGGGGTCACCAATTGTTGGCGTCACCAATTGTTGGGGGCTTAATTCTAATAATATTAATACCCAACACATTTATTTGGGGACATCAATTTTAATCGAAACAAGCTTGTACAAAGGTTTCTTGAGGACTGACTTGGATGCACCTGTCGGCCGTAAATGGAAGCTGTATGGTGAGTTCCTAAATCCATGTTGGATCCTCCGATACATAGGTCGCTACAGACCTGAATAGGTTAGGTTAGGTTTTATGACTCATGCCCGGGCTTTAACTACGAGGTCATATCGCGTACTACCAGAGCGCTCTTTCGTCACTCTGGTGGACATGAATATAAAAAGGTAGTCGCCGGCAATGTACTTCCCCACAACGAAATAATCAATTGTTGTCGTTCTCCATCCAAAACGTTTAGGCTAAAATTCAACTGATTTACATAAAGGCTTGCTCCTCATACTAAATTTTGTGCGATACATCCCTTAAAGTTATTGGGGGTTTTGAGTTTGATTCGCCCCTTCCCTATGGCTGATTCTTCTGAAAATCAATTGATGTCGTCCTTAGAGGGTTCTGGATACACATATAAAATACAGAATTGATTATTCACTCTTGGTATCTGGGTCTCATAATTTTATTGTATTAAATGACTAGAGTGTCGAAACGTCTGAAATGAAGTAAAGAAAATATTGTTGAAAATATAAATACCTTAATTGCCTCAATTACCAATATTGATTTTTTTTTATATTTATCCAATACGGATCAGTTTTCATCCAAATCAGTCAAAGAGAAAGGAGGGGGAAGTTGATAGAAACTGAGAATAGAGGAAGACCTATAAATCTATCTAGGCGAGCCTAGGCTATTTCCCAAACTTATGAACCCGCATGAGATCACCTCGGTTGAAGAAGAGATGGGAACAAGGCTACTGATCTATAGATCAACTAGTAAATAATATAATCATGTCTTCATCTGTTACTGATATCAAATTTATTATCACAGCTGTGTTATCAGGAGATATAAAGATCAGTTCTAAAGACCAGAGCTGGTATGGACAGCACTTCCCACACAGAAACCCTTCAACTGTAGTTTTATTAAATGAAACCTTAGATGGTTAGAAACTTTCAAGACATTTCTACTGTAGGAAGAAAACCAGAGTAATTTTCAAGGAAGGATCCAATTAGCCTACTTCGCATCGGTACAGGAAATAACAAAAAAAAACAGTCCTAGGTGAATCACCAGATATGTACCTCCCCAGTACGAATTAAGTGAAATAAGTTTTGAGTCGCATCTCCCCTTCGACTGATTCCCCTGGAAGCAGAGTTGGGCATATTGTAATCGATTAACAATTAAAGACTACTAACCGTTTTCGACAACAGTACCGTGATTACTGATTACGATTAATCGTAATAAGTTGGTGCAATGTTATTACGACTATGTAATCGTAATCGTCCGACAGTTACTGATTACAGTATTCTTCCAGCGATTATTTTTTCACAGTTATCTTAATTAATTCTCATAGCAGATATACCTTACATTCCTGAAAAATGAAACATGCGATTTGGAGAACCAAACTGTACTTCTATGAAAATGTGTAAAAGTGTATTAAAGAAATTTAAAATTTATATATTTTTACATATTTAATTTATTTCGGATGTATTGTGTAGAGATAATATCATATTTAGTCCTCATTCATAGCTCTTATTTACTAATAACTTTTTAATTCAATTTAATAGCTTTTTTATCTAATGCTATTAGACTTTCTCAACAGTTTCGAAACTATTTATTATTCATTACAAAAAGTAATCGGGATTACTAGTAATTGGCACAACCGATTACTTGTTAATCGCCATTACCTGGTAATCTAATTACTTAGTAATCGGCAAAAAAACTTTTTTTTTTTTTCCCATTGGAGGGGGAAATGCTGTGACGCACATCCAGGGAAGGTAGCCCTGGATAGTGTGGGACTCGAGCCGATTCACCATACCCACTAAAACCCCCTCCTTGCCGATCCTGATTCCCATCCGCGGAACTGACGATCTGTCATTACTTCGCGGAAGGGAGGAAGGGTGGCTGGTAACGCCCCTTCTTCTGTTTTATTACCGCTACTGTTTCTTGTCAGCCCTCTTCTGGAGGGCCAACCCGCCCATGATGAGCGCTGCAAAATCGCAGCCTTCATCCCACGACTCCTGGGAGCGCAGCATAGCGTCCACGTAACTGGTAGCAGTCAGTGGGGCGCCCATGCTGCACTCCAGATTTTTCCTTCCCTCCTCAAATCTGGGGCATTTGAGGAGGACATGCTCCGCCGACTCCGTCTCACCAAGGCACGCGGGGCAGTCTGGTGTTGTTGCTGCCCCGATTTTGTGGAGGTACCCCCGGAACCCAACGTGTCCCGTGAGTACCTGGGTGAGGTGGTAATTCACCTCCCCATGCTTCCTGGTGAGCCAAGGCTCGACTCGAGGGATGAGCCGATGGGTCCACCGTCCCTTTGTGGACTTGTCCCATTCTTCCTGCCACTCCCTAATTGTCCTGGCCCTCTCTGGCTCTGCTGGACCAGGGCTGGCCCCCGCCTCCTGATAGAAGACCCGGTTTCCACTGCGGTCGAAGCGCTGCACCAGAAAAGCTTACTTGTAGTCATGATTACATGGTAACCTAATTATCAAGTAATCGTGGTTTTTAGTAATCGTAACGATAATCAATTACAAAATGTAATTGATTACGCCCAACTCTGCCTGAAAGTAATAGGTATCGTTTTTATATTGGTTTAAATTTACATATGATTTTTTTTTTTTGGCTTTATGTAAGGTGCATATTAGCCACGTCACTGTGTTATCTAGTTATTTACAACATCCATGGCCCCGGGAGGAAAATCTACGAAATAAAACTCACTCCCGGACGGGATTCGAACCCGCAAACCATGGTGAGCCCGCATTACAACGATAATTATTAAAGTTTTTGTGCTAACTTCCCCTTACGCCGATTTGGCTGATAATCAATAGTTGTCGTTCTTAAACGGTTCTGGAAACATAAACAATTTCGTTCCGTTATATTCTGTGGTAAAAAAAAAAAAGGTTTAAAATGTTAATATTTAATAAATGATAAATAAATAAAAATATAAATAATAATTAATAAATTACCACATTTCCTGTAAAAATTTTATCTCTTTGGTCTTTTACTAAATATTGATTTCTACAGTTAGTTTCCGAAAAGGGCCCTACAAAAATAGCAAAAGTTCAAGACTTGCAATTTTTAAGAAAGTGCACGTATTTTTAAAAAAAATTCAATTAACCAACTTTTCATTTGGATTTCTTAAGAGATGCCATTTTAACAATTTTAAATAATATTAAATCTAATCCAAAGGTTTTCAAATAATTTTACTGGGCCAACATGGAAAATGAATAGAATAGAATTTACTAGAACACTTAGTTTGGGTTTATTTTCTTAAATCATCTACATTATTAAATAAAAAAACTAAACATTGAAACTAACAAAAATCAAAAGAAAAATCTTAAAAACTAAATTCTTAACACTAATTCAATCTTTTTTTGTTTTATATTTTGGCCATTTTTTAAAAATTTAAGTTATATATTTCTGGGCATATATCCTGTACATATAAACAAACAACAGTCCCTTCTTTGCGGATCGATTTCACCGTCAATTCACTTCTATTTAGTTCATCACAAGTTAAGCCTAAACACAACTTTCCATGTTCACTCAGACCGTCGCCATTCTAACCCAGACCTCCACACTAAAAACAACAGCTGATGGCCGTGTTTTTTTTACTAGCATTTGTTTTAATATAAATGGTTTCTTATTATTTATTTACTAATTCAGTTTCTTTTTATAGAAAAATAAATATATATTTTTTTTTATATTATTAATAATTTAATGTGTGTATTATTTTTATAAAACACAATTCATTCGATCTACAGTTATCGAGTTCACAGACCCATACATACACAGACAGAAAGTTTTTTTTTTTTTCAATTTTGAAGTCAGGAAATCCGCAAAAACATGAAATTCCGTTGAAAACTCATCATTGATTACATAACTTCCTCTATACTTCGTAGTAAGTAAAAAATGAATGACAAAATCGCGGGTTTGACACCTGGCCGACGTCCTTAGCTGTTTTATCTAAGAGATGGAAAAGCCTTGAGCACGCCGTTCTTCGGATTGGACACTAAGCGATGGTCCAGAGCCTGTTCAATGTCAAGTACTCATTAAAGACCCTCTATGAATGAAAATTTAGGGTAGACAAAATTTAGGACTCCCATAGTAGAGTCGGGCTCAGGTATACCAGAGCGGCTAAAAAGTAAGTGATATGACCTCATTTGTTAATGCCCGGGCATGAGTCACATAAACTAACTATAAATCCTTCATAGAGTTGGGAAAGTTATAAAAATTGACGATTTGACTCCGTCCTTGGAAAAAACAAAGGTGCAGCACAACAAAATTAATCTATCAATTAAAATCAAAGAGGTTCATTATACAAAAAAACCGGTCAAGTATGAAACTTGATACGGCGTGGATTCAGTGTTTCAACATAAGTATACACCACAACTTTAGTTATACTGGGCGGCGTAAATATTTAATCATGACCCTGAAAGTTTGGTTATATTGTAATACTAGCAGTAATACCCGGCGTTGCCCGGGGAACTTTGAGTTTTCTCCCAATTTCTCCTATAAGGCTTGTAACGAAGTTACATATATGGTTCACATATGGAACTCACCCCATCTCATTTATCGATAGTCGTTCGGAAATGTACCTATGTTGATTGAACGGTTGTACACCGGGAGCGCTCACCTCCTAGGTTGAGCTATCAATCAACTTAGAGAAACATTCGATTCCTAGTCGAGCTAGAGAGAGACCAACTTGCCTCCGCAGAGAGCGAACATACCAGGTGCTGTATATTGTAAATGAAGTATATTTGAAATTATTATATATATATATTATTCTTTAGAGGGGATCCTTTGTATTAGATATTTCACCAGTCTATTAGTTATTTTGAAGTGATTTTTGAGTTTATTTGAAGATTATATTTCCACGTTTTTCTTTTATAACTATTTTTCTTATTTTCTCTCTCTCACCCCTTTCCCAGCAGAAGTGGCGATCATTTGGACTCCAGACTTTTCCTAATCGGAAATATAGGGATTTCACGAGGGTTTTTGTCCAGTAACTGGAATTTCCGCCCTCAAGTGTTTTTGATGTCTGTTCTCGGCTTCCACGGCTAGTTATAGAGGGAACCATCATTACACACATGGTAGCAGAGAGCGTGGTTAAGGTCGTTGTCCTTTTTTTGTCATTTTTCTTTCTTTCGAAAGTCTGCCTAGGAAGACGCTGAGACTTTTTCTTTTGTCTCTAGCGTGGGTAGTTGTCGGGGCAAGTTAGAATTGGTTTGTATGGGCAAGCTAATTCATTTGTAGTCTCCTGGATCCCGTTTTTATATTTTGTGAAAGATTTTGGATTTTTGTGGAAAGTTTTAGTACTTGAATAGTTGAGCACCTTGATCCTATAGTTCTTGGAACTTTGACCTCTTGGTGATTCACTTTGGGGATTATAGACTTAGGTAGGATCTTGTTTGTTAATTTGTTTTCTTTAGTTTTCTTAGCAATCTTAAGATGGCGACTGAAACAGTTAGTCCTTCTATGATGGAAAAATTAATAGACACTATTAATTCTTTATCCGACAAAGTAAATAGTTTGGTCGGCGAACGAGCTGAAAATAAACGAATAATGGCCGCTATCCAATTGGGGTTGAATAATTTATCGACTGCCGTGCAAGCAGATCGGGAAAACCTCAACCAGTTATCAGCCGAATTTGGGAAATCCAGAAAAACGGAAGTTCCCGAAAAATCTGATCAAGGTTTGAATAGCGCATTCCTAAGTATGGATTCAAAGGTTAGTGAATGTACTTTTAATAAAATTAAGATTCCTAATTATATTGAGAGGAGAATCGAATCATTTCCTAGGTTAATCGTTAATGATCCTACTAGTGTTATAGTGTTTTTGGAAAATTTATTTGATTGTTATTTGATAGAGAAGCAATATATGAGTGACATAATTAAGAGATTGTCTTATAAGGACCCGTCGAATAGAATTTTGAAGAAATTAGTAGAATTGAATATGTGCGATTTCAATGAAATCCGAGATAAATTTATTAGGGAACTGACCACTCCCAAGGTACGTCTATTATATGAATTTAAGTATATTCATCGAGTACAAAAGGTCGACGAAAGTTTTCGTGATTTTGCTGATAGTGTGGTGAAATTTTGCAAAATACTTGATAGAAATAGTGAATATGATATTGTGGTAATAGTTTTAGAGGGTATAAACTCTAAAACAAGAGGCTTCTGTAATTTTCAAAATAGGCCTACCAATCTTAAGGAGTTATACAATTTGATAGAAGAGGTAGACAAATTGTGTTGGATTGAAAGTTCCGAAAATTATAATGGTTCTAATTTCGAAACCAATTATACGGAAATGTTGTTGCGTAAAGGTCAGATTAATGATCAACATTTTGATCGGAGTAAATCGCAAGGTAATCATATGAGATTTTTTAGATATAATGGTTACAATCGCAATAGATTTAATGGTAATTTTTCTAATGGCAATGTGAATAGAAATTCACAAGGTAATTATTACAGAGAGCGAGATAATGGTGGTTATGGAAATAGAAATTCTGAAAGTTATGTTTACAAAGGTAATCAATTTTCGGCCAAGGCAGGTCGATATGTAACCAATGATAAAGTAACCTCTCCGTCGAATGGACAGAGTCAATTATTTACTTTAAGTGCAGATTCGCTTAAAGGACTAATTAAGGAATGTATTGTGAATAATAACAAGTGTAATTCTAATTCTTATGGCAAAACGAGTAGGAAAAAGAAATCCAAAAGTGTTTTAATTGATAAAAGTGTTTAATTATAAATGAATATGGCCTAACTATTGATTTGGATTTACGATTTTGCTTTGATAAGGTATGTTTATGTTTTTTAATGATAATTGTGATTATATTAATGAGTTTTGATTAAACAAAGTGAATTTTGTAGATGTATGTATTGTTTTCTACTCGATTACTTATGATACCTACTATGTTTTTTTTTTATGTGCACCGAAAGAAATATGATTGTTATATGGTTTATGTTGATAATAACGTAATTGGTTATGATATATATTTTGGTTTTTTACGCAATTTGTTGTTGCGATTTAAGGTTCTGTGAGCACAGACCTTTTATTGTTTTGGTATTATGATCATTCTGATTTGAGTGCGTTGACAAAATCAGATCACTTGTCTGGAAGGTTGCCTCGTAAGGTTTCTTGACAACTCATGTCATTTTGGTATGAGGTGCGAGACGTTTCAGGTCAGAGGAACTACATAGCCGAGGTCCTGTCACGATCTTTCACCCTGGAACCATTACAGCAGCCGAAATTCCCGAGGTCTGGATTTCTGCGCAGATCGCAGATCCAACCTTGATATCTGAGAGACAAATGGATCAAAGTCGCGCATAGCGGTAAATACGCAGTATACCAAGGTAAATAGTTTACAATTATTAGTAAATAACGATGGTTTATAGTGATAGTGTGCACATAAAGGTATACTTGAGTAATATTCTTCGCGCGCACGACGTGCGTAAGATTTTACGTCGCCAGTCTATTATTGTTTTCGACGGACTGATCACCCGTTAGACTAAGAAAGCACACGTTTCACAGTTGAAACGGTATACCACGGCGAAATAAAATTTTATGGTTTATTTTATATTTGATGAACATAAATTGTGTTTGTTTGATTATTATTATAATTGTATTTGCGCAATATTTTGATGTGTTTATATGTGCATTGGTACCTATATCCTTATTCTGTATATGTTTTTCCTATTGTGAGTGTTGTCTATCCTCAATCTTTATGTTCATATGACTTTTTGGGAAATATGCATATCAGGATTATATAAGATATATATTGGCCAGATAATATTATGTATTTTGATGATGTTATGAGCAGGTTTATCACGGATAGTGAACATAAATTTATATTGAATATTTGTCATTACAATGTTGTTTTTTTGTTTCATATAATTATTGAAATATGAGTATGCATTTGAAAACCTTCCTATATGAACTTCAATGAAAAATGAAAATGTGATCCCTATTTAATTTGTTTTGAATTGTGTAAATTTTTGATAAGGGACACCGAAGAATTTTTGTAAATATTGTCATATCATTTTTTCTTTACTATATTGTACTTTTGAAGACTGGTAAATTAGGAAAAGATTGTTTGGATTATGGGGTCTTTATGATTTTTCTCTTTTGAACCAAGAAAGTCAATTTTTGTATATTATGATATCGGACTTAGGAAAAATATTGTTGTTAATTGTTAGATAAATGGATACTTGAATTATACTTGTGTTTTAAATTCAAGGATAGAACCGAGATCAGCTTACAGGTTTTTTTATGTGGTTACAAACGCCTTACAGTGAGATGGAATAATTTCTTTTGGAGATCATAGGATCTCAAATTGCCTTCGCAATTAAATTTGTGTTCACCATCACACTTGCGTTTGTGGTTACTTTTTTCCTGATAATGTGAAGAACAGTAATAGTCTGAGCATTTTATGGTAAAATAACCAAGGCCTGCTGACTCTCGAGTTAAATTGAAATTATTGTATAAATTTTAATAGGAAGTATCCATAATGTGGGAAAATTTTTTTGTTTTTGGAGGGCAAGTATTTTTATTTTGAAAAGACCAATGGTCGTTATTAGTATTTTTGGACAAAACCGGTGGCAAGTTGTACATATGATGTATAATTGTTTTGGTTACTTATTATGACTACTGACCAGCCATGGGTTTATCATTGTACTCACCCGCAGCCTAAACTTAGAGGTTACCCACTCATCGTGAGTCTAGTTTCTAGTTTAGGTGACTGGAAAATTTTTTCCTTTGATATTTTTTTTTTCTCTTTATGGGTTGTCGGTTTACGCAACCAGTCATCTGGGAACCCCGGCATTTTTGAGGGGGTGGGGGAATTTTTCCACCAGCTGAGGCGAGCTTGTGCGCAACCTAGGAGTAGCAAGGCCGCTTAGCTCGGTTAAAGTCTCTGCCTGCCGTCCCAGCACAGGATGTTTGGTGACGATAGGAGGGACAATCCCCCTTGCTTTTCAGGGAGGGTCCCCCACCCCACCCCATAGTATATGGCTAGACTATCCTTGCGACGGGTGAATACATGAGCTGGTATATTTGAGTAATGCCACCGGATTTGTTTTCCTACCTCTCTTGAGGAGGAAGAGGGGGGTAATATGTAACGAAGTTACATATATGGTTCACATATGGAACTCACCCCATCTCATTTATCGATAGTCGTTCGGAAATGTACCTATGTTGATTGAACGGTTGTACACCGGGAGCGCTCACCTCCTAGGTTGAGCTATCAATCAACTTAGAGAAACATTCGATTCCTAGTCGAGCTAGAGAGAGACCAACTTGCCTCCGCAGAGAGCGAACATACCAGGTGCTGTATATTGTAAATGAAGTATATTTGAAATTATTATATATATATATTATTCTTTAGAGGGGATCCTTTGTATTAGATATTTCACCAGTCTATTAGTTATTTTGAAGTGATTTTTGAGTTTATTTGAAGATTATATTTCCACGTTTTTCTTTTATAACTATTTTTCTTATTTTCTCTCTCTCACCCCTTTCCCAGCAGAAGTGGCGATCATTTGGACTCCAGACTTTTCCTAATCGGAAATATAGGGATTTCACGAGGGTTTTTGTCCAGTAACTGGAATTTCCGCCCTCAAGTGTTTTTGATGTCTGTTCTCGGCTTCCACGGCTAGTTATAGAGGGAACCATCATTACAGGCTATTCAGTTCCTCGACAGTACATTCATGATGTTATAATTTTCAATTATTCATCCGGAATAAGGCTTATAGTCCTTCAACTTTAGTAACGCTAGCTTTGGAGCTAAAACTAATTTATTCAAAAAGATTTCTCATTAATCGTTGCAATGGTTTTCGAGTTACAAAGATTGCGTGAGTGGATGCTGGGATGGACCAGGGATTGATTAAAAAATAGACCTTAACCTTCCGGTAGATAAAACTTATCTATTCAAAAAGATTCCTCATTAATCATTGCAGTGGTTTTTGAGTTACAAAGATTGCGTGGGTGGATGCTGGGATGGACCAGATATTGAGGTACTAATACGCCTATAATCTTCCACAGACGACGACGAACAAATTTAAAAAAAAAATTAATCAAATCCATCAAGCCGTTCGTGAGTTATAGCGGTACAACGCACAGACATTTTCAGCTTTATATATATGATTATTATTATTAATCCGTTTAAATGATTGTTATAATTACCTGTATAAAGGTTGACTAAGTTACACATATTAATTAATCAGAACTTTTCTTCAATAAAAAAATTTATAAAATGAAGTAAAGCCACCATGTTGTAGTTTTAGGAGGACACACCTGAAATGACGTTATTTAAATTTCACTGAGATAAAGATAACTATAAATTTAATAAATAACTACAAATAACTGCTGTTTTAGTGAATGTATCGACATGAAGTTTTTTGTTTCTCCAGCTACACAAAGTATAGAAAAAGTTATGTAATCAGTCAAAAAATCTATGCGCAGACACAAAATTTAGTATGAGAACTGAGTGAAAAATTAATTGATTAATTCGTTTTGGGGAAGTACATTGCCAGTGATTCGGACATTTATATTTAAATTCAAAACCTCTAACTATCAATTTAATTAAACGGCACCTATTAATTTTCCGCTAAATCGGCCAAAGGGAAAGGGGGATCAGAAGAGAAAACAACTTTTTTTTTAAATTATTTTTCCTTATCCAAAACAACAACACTGTATTTCAAAATTGTCTTATTTTGTTGCTGACATTCTAAAATGTCAAAATAGTTGTTTATAAGTGTCAAAAGCCGAATAAGAAACAGGCTAGTGGCAAAATGCCAAGACAGAGACGCAGGCAGACAGATGCCAGATTTGCAAGACGCCGGCTGTTATTTTAGAACGAATGACGAGGGGGGCTTTTTTTGAAATGATTTTACAGACACGAGAAAAATAAAATGGTGGCCAGATATTGATGCACCATATACACCAATGTATAGAAGAAGTTATGTAATATGTCAGAAATTCGATACAGAGTTTTTAATGGAACTTCATGTCTATCGACTTCTTGATTCCAAAAATTAAAAATGTATGTGAACACGATAACTCCCGATAGAATGATTGTATCGACACAAAAATTGATATCTGTATCCAGAACATTCTAAAGATGACACCTATTGAGGCTTAACACAAAAACTCTTCAATAACTGCCGATGTATCGACAATACATTATTATGAAGATTCAGCAGCATTTTAGTTCAAACGGTCAATTGGCTTTGAAGGGAAAGCGAAAACGTAATTGATTAATATATGTGCTGGGTAAGTATATAGCAGGTGATTTACCGAATCAAATATACGTCTACAGTCACGACAGTCCATTATTGCATAATGACCTTAACATCCAATTTCAGTAATGTCTTCAGAACAGACTGTCAAAATTTTCACGACGAACTTCATCATCGCGCCAATCCACTTATTGTCCACTAACACTCTCCTCCATAAAATCCACCAGGATGCCTTAAGCGGACATGGCAAAGGGACTAGCTGCTCCAGGACTAGCCTGGAGTCCTTTTCTGTCATGCACCTCAGCGCACTCGAGCCTCCTCAACTCATCCCACTTATCTGATGTAATTCCTTAACTAAATAGAATGTTCATGGCATTTTTTTACTCAAAAAGACCTTTGTGAAAAAATGTATTTTTTTTTTTTAAATCACCATGTATATAAGTATAGGGTTTTAAGGCTTTTCCCCCCTGAACAAAAAATCAAGTTACTTCCGGTGAAACGTGCCCGAACAGGTAGGGGTCCTTCCGGCCGTGCGACTTAAGGCAAGGAGCCCTGACCTTCAGCGTGGGTCCCACGATCTAGGTCGCATCGAGGCTTTCCACAGTCACTGACCACGAGAATATAGCCTTGGCCGCGTGTCGAACACGGGATCTTGAGCTTAGTAGACGAGCTTTTAGAACGATATCTTCTAGATTAATGGAAGCTGATAGAATTAATATTAGTTATCCTAACTTGTTATCGAAAATGCATTATTATTCTATATTAAAACCTGCATCGAATGGTTAAATAATTAAAATTATTTTAAACGAAAGCCCTAACCTTGAGCACGTCGTCCTTAGGATGGTTCCGAGCCTCTACCATGTCAGGTTAAAGACCCCTATTCTAGATAAATAAACCTGGGTAGGCAAAATTTAGGGCTCTCAAAGTAGAGTCGAGCTCATGACGACAAGTGAGCTCTGGTAGTAGGCGATATGACCTCATAGTTAAAGCCCGGACATGAGACATAATACTAACTCTACGTCCGAGTTGAGAAAGTTGTATAAAAAAAATAGTGAGCTATCTTCAGACAATGTTCAGAACAAACCTAACTATCTCCAAAGAAATAATATCCAAAGTGGGGCCACCAGTTAGATAATATACATATAATTTTCAATAATATACTTTCAGTTGTCTACAATACTCGGACAAACTTTCAGCTTTAATTATACGTCGTTATTCCAAAATTTCACGTTATTTAGTTAGTATAACCTACTATGATCATTTAAGCCCTTTTTTTTAAAAAAAAAAAAAAAAACTATGTAACTGTAGAAAAATGTTGTAGGTGAATCACGGGTTATGTACATCACCAACACGAATTAATCAATTACGTGTTTTGCTCTCCCTCCAAAGACAATCGACTGTTTGGGCTAAAACGCAATATTTGACCTACATAGTGGCTTCTGAAACCTCATATTAAACTTTGTTTCGATGCATTAATTACAGGTTAGGTTTTATGACTCATGCCCGGGCTTTAACTACAATATCATATCGCCTACTACCAGAGCGCTCTTTCGTCACTCTGGTGAACATGAGCCCGATTCTACAGTGGGAGTCCTAAATTTTGCCTACAATTTTTATTCACCTAGGGTAGGGGTCTTTAACGAGTACCTGACATCGTACAGGCTCGGGACCATCGCTTAACGTCCCATTCGAAGGACACGAGTGCTTAAGTTTATTTTACCTCTTAGATAAAATAAACTAAGGGCTCTCGGTCGGGTTTCGAACCCACGTTCTTGAGCTCAGAAGACAAGCACGCATACCACTGAGCTACCGGCGCCCTCTGCATTAATTACATCAGTAGTTATTAGATTTTTTGTGTTAAGCCTCCCCTTTGTCCGATTTGGCTGAAAAACAATAGGTGTCGTCCTTTCACAGTTCTGGATACAGATATAAAATTTCGTGTCGAGTCACTCATTCTATCGGGAGTTATCGTGTACACAGACTTTTTTTTCGGTAAACAACAAAACTAGCCAATTACATGACTTCTCCAATACTTCATATAGCTAACTATAGTAAAACTGGTGTGAAAAAATAAAATTATATGAAGAAAGAATGAAAGTGGCTCTTTTTGAAGATTGGTGATAAGCAATGCTTCCGGTCTAGACGCTATCCAAGATTACAGAAGGGAGGGGGGAGTCGCCACTCAACTTGGTAGTACCTGGCTGCTGACACCAAGATAATAGTGCCAACAAAGATGAAAATAGAACATCTAATCATCCAGAGCATAAAAAAATTGCAATAATCAGACAGACAACTCTATTCATCACTTCCCCAGCAATAAGAGATAATGGGAAAGTTGTGTAATCAGTAAAAAATCTTATTTCATGTTGTTACCCGAATGTATAGTTAGAAGCACTGAATCTCAAAAAATGTACATATGGCTGAGACGATAACCAACGATAGATTAATAAATTGTATACATAGATTCAGAACGTAGTAAAGACAATAAAGTTCGAATTTCAGCCCTTAGGTCAAAGGAAAGGGCACTGGGAGGGGTTGGGTAATAACTCCAAATCATAGTAATAAACTTTAATTTTTGAGAAAAAATGGAGGCAATATTAGCTAAGCTTAGGGTATTTTTCTCACAGTTCTCACTTTTGCATTTCTTTCACAAAACAAAAAAGAAACCCCATGATAATTATATTTATTGGAAAGCTGGTGAAATGTATATATTTTTTCCGTAATCGGACCGTACGCTACCATTAAAGAAATTGTAAGAAAACACCATTCAAAAGTTGTTTTTAACAGACGAAGCGCTGTAGAGTTGAGCTTAAAATCGCCGTAAAAACCTATAATAAATTAAATTTAAATAAAACGTCTGTCCCTTGTAGGAAATTTAATGTTGTTTTCAATAGTATAGTTGAATTTGATTTATGACTAATATGTTTTGAGATATGATTGATTTTATGAGGAAAAGTAGGAAAATTTAAAATTTTACGAAATCACGAATAACTTTTCAAGGTGAACGAATCGGACCATAGTTTATTGGAACTTTTTTGTATCAAATGAAATGAAGAACCGTATCCACAAGTATTGCCAGAGGTTGCTGACACACTCTGTATATACACAATTTTAATGAGTATTTCAAATATCAAAACAATTTGTCTTCTCATTGTTTATTTTCAAAACCAGAACCAGAATTTCAATTTAATTAATTAATCACAAATAAGTCAAGCTGGAAAGCACTAAACACTTTTTTTAGAAACATTTCAAAAAACAAATGTAATATTTAAAAAAATATATGATAATAAAACGTTCAAACAGTAATGATGTAATAACTACGAGTCCTTGACAGACATAGAAGAAGCGTCCTAAATACACATATATTTTGAATAATGATAATTATTATTATTAAAATTTCATATTTCACTTATCAGGTTCATGGATAATAAATATTTTCTCTCAGATCATTGAAATGAACGATAAAACTTCCATGAGTGTTCAATCTAAACTAAAGCTGCGGGCTGTACGTCCGATAGAACTTAATAACATAAACATGACATATTATGTCTCATATTATTATTATTTATTACAACTGACTTATTGTAATATTATTATTGGCATACAGTATCTACAAGCGTACTACTTGTTCAAATAAATATATTTGCATTAAATTTTGAACTTTACTCTCCTAGAAAAAAAAAAGGCAACTTTCTACCCCTTTCGAAGTAAAAATTGTCAATTTTTAGGAACACATTTTTTTTTGGAATGTTAGGCAGTATAAAATCAATATTTTCTCATAAAATGTTCCAACATATTTTATTATTGTTTTGGCAATCATGTTTGGGACTGGTCCCATTTAGTCCAGAAGAAATTGAACTGGTTTCAGTGCCAAAAACAAATAACAGAACAAAAACAAAATTGCTAGACTTTTTCTTAATTTGTATTCGCACTCAAGACCAGGACTTTCCTTGTTCTGTTAGAAGTGACTAATCCTAATCATTTTATCCAAAAAAATTCAATAAAATTTTAGGAAACAAATATATGAATTAAATCGTCACTTTAGTGGGAAACATCACAGAAAAATAGTCCATACATAAAAAAAAAAGTACATATTACTGCTACGTGAAATATTGATATTTACCTCATCTTGAGCCGGCAGGAAAACTTCCTTTTCCTCCAAAAAGTCTGATAATTCATCGTCAGTGACAAGCCTTCTTCCCCAGAGCCTCTGAAGACCCAACTCTTGGCTAAGTTCAGTTGCTGTTTCCATTTTTTTGTTTTTCTCAAATAATAATATAATACTTTCTAAGGGATGGGGAACAGACGCACAACCAACTCAAGTACAAGGGTAGCACTGAAGCAGTGTGTGTGGGCTGTAGGTTTATTTGCAAAGCCGGTCCTCGTCTCTCATTGGTCCAGCCTCATCCCCACTCCTCCTACCAGAGGGAGGGAGGCTATCACGTGTACAATTCATGATATGTACAGTTCTGCCCCCCAACATTGTGCAAGAACAAAAAAAATAAAAGTTAACAAATTAATATTGGGCGTCAATTGTCGTACAGATGACGCTCTTGTTACGTTAATCAAATTACAAGAGATATGAAAAATGAAAACATTTGATTAGAAAGCCTTAAAAACATTCCTGAAATTAGGATAGATAGTTTCCTATCTTTATTGGTATTTCATTCAGTGGTCCTTGTAATCATTTCACTTTCTTCTTTTTCATTTTCTGTGATCAATTTCGCTATTTTTAGAATGATAGTATTTTTTATTAGTCAAAAATGAAACGTAGCTATTTTAAAAGTTTCCAACCAAAAAACTAGCAGAAAATTTTCGAAAAAGTCTATTTTGATTATACACATTGAAATGTTGATGGAGTGCTGTGAAACGTACGTAAACACAGTATTTTGACAAATTTTGTTGCGTTGCATTAATCGATTTTAATTTGCACAACATTTTTATTTAAATCAGCAGTGCAACCAGAAAATCGTTGGGGGGAGGGGCAGCTTTAAATCCATTGCACTGAAATAAGAACCCTTTTTTGCTTTGTCAAAAGATCACCATGCCTTCTCAATTCCCATGTTCATTTCATATTGGCATTACTGAGTATTTGAAAATAATGTGGTGGCGTCAGCTGTTTTCTTTGTTTTATTGTACAGGGTGATTCTGAGAGTGACTTTCATAAAACCTGGATCAGTACAAAAGTGGTTGGTATAAGATAGTCCTGTTATGGGCCACATCATATATATTTTGTTTTTAATTATAAAGTAAAATAATAAAAATATTTTTAAAATTAGTTGCTGTGTTACAATTTAAACATTTCTTATAAATATGCTTTATGGAAAATTATTTTACGTTCTTTGGAACGCTATAACTTTGTTCGTATTGGTCCTACCTCAAATCTAAGGAATCAGAAATATTGTAAATTTAATGAGAAACTTTTTTGTTAGGAATCAATGTTTCCACCTAAATCAAGTAAATATCTATCTTAAATAATCTTTTTAAAAAATGGGTTTCAAGACATAATTTTAGGACGGTTTCGGCATGAATCTCGCAAACCTAGCGATATATATAATTTCAATAAATCATATTTCATATCTGTGGTCACAGGGAATAAATTGGTAAGTCTAAATTCGTAACAACCTTCTAAATCTATAGGAGTGAATGAAAATTGTTAATAATTAACTACGATAGAACTAATTAATTAAGAATTATTCTTTCTTGGATTTTCCTTTAGTTACCTAATTATTGCCCACACTTACCTTATTATAACCCATACTCTTTGAAATACTCGTGAATGATGCCTCTCAACAGTTGAGCAAGTTGATTTAACTGAAAATACCCTCTTCACTTGGAATAGTCTGCCGTAGTGAATAAATGGTTAAATGCAGTTATCTCGTGAATGATTCCTCAAAGAAGTAGATTAAGTTGATTTAACCGAGATCATACACAATTTTACGAGCTACCAAGAAACCCACATCTTTATAATTCCGAAAGTATAAGAGTCCTGAGCTCCCAACTTCTTCACAGTGCGCAGATGGCTAGATGATCACAGTACACAACTCATTTTGGCCATTTTACGACTTAACAACTTATTCCCTGTGACCATAGATATAAAATGTGCCATACAGTTTTCTCTACAACTTTTATTTGAAGATATTTTGATTAAGTTATAAAGATAAGTGACATTTTATGAAATGTACATAATTAAGCCTCGAAGTAAAGTGGAGCGCATGGAGTGGAGTTAGAAGGCCCACAAAGACTCATACCAACAAACAGACAACGCAATAATGGGAGGCCTTGGAAACGTCAAAATATGTTGAAAACTCCATCTTGGATTTTCGCATGATAATATATATTACATATATACTACAGATAAAAGAAAGTAAAAATTTAAATATGTAATTAACAAAAACGGGTAAATACATGAAATGGTAATGGAAAATGTAATAGTTTTCTATATAAATAAAATTGAAGTTTTACAGGGTCCGAATGATTTTTTTGTTTTTAAAATGAGAGATAAGTTCTTATTATCATAGATTCTATAAAAATGCTTCCTTAAAAGGTCATGGTCAAAAAAATACAAATTCTTGAGGAATAATTAACATTATATAAAATTTCTTATAAGCCCGGCTACTAACCGGTCAGTTAGTTACCTTATTAATCTGATCAATGTCACTAACCGGGAAACACTAATAGTAATTTTGACAAAAAATAACAACAAAATGGTCCTTTAATTTCAAGTCTTTGTTGCTTCTTCGCCATTTCGTCTAGAATCTTCATATATTTCACTAAAATATATCTACGTATGTATAACAGGACCTCTTCTGTCTGTTTTCTCTTGTAGAATTCCTCAGGTAAGTTTCTAAAAATCATAAGATGGAGATTGAGCTCTCTACTCTGCTTGTTGTGACTGGCAGTGTTGCCATTAACTCCAACAGTTTTCTTATAACTTCTTACTTTTTTTTTTTTTTTTTTCTAATTTAATTGTATGCTGATTTTTTTTTACTGGGGAGTTATGTAATCGGTCAAAAATTCAATGCGGAGTTTTCAACGGAATTTCATGTTGGCCGACCTCCAGATTCCAAATATGAAAAAAGAATTGTCAGTCTGTCCGTCTGTGAACAGGATAACTCCCGATAGAATAAATAGATCGACACCAAATTTTATAATAAAAATAGGTACCTATTCATTTTCAGCCAAATCCACAAAAGGGATTAGGGAGAAGCTTAACTCAAAAACGTTAATAACTGCTGTTTTAATGAATATATCGACACAATATTTCATATGTGAATTCAAAACCCCAAAAGAACGACACTATATCATTTTCAGCTGAATCAGAGGGGATTCACAACACAGAAACCCTAATAATTGCCGATGTAATGAATTGATCGTCACAAAATATAGCATGAGGATTTAGGAGCCCCGACGTAAGTCAACTACAGAATATTAGTGCAAACTGCCGACTGGTTTTGGAGGGGGAGAGAAAAGTTAATTAATTCGTTCTGAATATCTACATTGTCAGTGATTCACCGACGACTTTTTTTTCTGTTATAATTTTTTAGTGGATAATAAATTATTAAGGAACTCCAGAATATTAGTAATATCTTCCATAGCGATATTATTTTATATTAACTCTGGAAACCCATTTGGATGTCGAGTTCAACCGTTTAGGAGTTATGTGAGAACGTACAAAAAAATAAATAAACAAATATATAAGGTCAAATGCATAACCCTCTTTTTTTCGGTATGTTAAAAAAATATTAAACTTTATGTGAAAGGAAAATGTCTTAATGCCCAATTAGAATTTGTTTTCCGCTATTTTCTTTTATTAAAAAATAATGCGGGTTCTTTATCTTAATATTAGTTTATTTTTTTTAATCCTTTAGATTACTCTCACTAAAAGTTTTATAATTTGGCTAGACGGTTTTATCAGAGCAAAATATTTGAGGAGGCACTGCAGAAATAAGCCTTGTTTGTTAAGAAACACAATATTATTTATTTGGCGTGAGTTGTGTTTTTGAATATATTCGCTTCATTTCACATATCTCTACTACTATTTATTTAGTTATATCTTTTTTTATTTTATTCATTTATATTTGTTTAGTATACATATTTTATTTATAGTATTTGTTATTGTTACATTGTTTTCTTTCTCTTTTCTATATCTCCCACATTGGGACCTGATGATGGGATGTAAGAACGTCCCGAAATATCGTTGTGATAAAGACACTTCCGGAAGAGTTTAAAAAAAATATTTGTCTTAATTTTTATTAAATTGAAAAAATGTATCTACGTATTATAAATGTATCTGTGTATTAATATTACTATTTTTCTACTCAGATATTTTTAAGTCATTATTTATTCATTTCATTTACTTTTTTTTAGTAGTATTGTTATTACTAATCATATGTGTGACAGACTCAAGTAGTTATATACCTATCTAAATTATAAGCTATCTTAATGTAAAAATTGGGAGCCATGGTGGCCGTGCGGGCTAGAGCGTAGGGTTTTAGTCGCATGGTCTCACCTTGGTTTGCGGGTTCGAATCCCGTCCGGAAGTGAGTTTTATTTCCTATATAAAACTCCCTTCCGGGGCCATGGATGTCGTAAATAATTAGGTAAAACACCATTATAAGAGTCATGGCTAATATGCATCGTACATGAGGCCAAAAAAAAAAAAAAAAAAAAAAAAAAAATGTAAACATTCTTATGACGTATCATGTTACCATCCTATGATTTAACGTAAATAAAAAAGTATTATTATAGAAAAAATGCACAACCAGCAGTTAGGCTGACATAAAAGTGCACAACCAGCAGTTAGGCTGACATAAAAGTGCACAACCAGCAGTTAGGCTGACATAAAAGTGCACAACCAGCAGTTAGGCTGACATACAAGTGCACAACCAGCAGTTAGCCTGACATACAAGTGCACAACCAGCAGTTAGGCTGACATACAAGTGCACAACCAGCAGTTAGGCTGACATAAAAGTGCACAACCAGCAGTTAGCCTGACATAAAAGTGCACAACCAGCAGTTAGGCTGACATAAAAGTGCACAACCAGCAGTTAGGCTGACATACAAGTGCACAACCAGCAGTTAGGCTGACATAAAAGTGCACAACCAGCAGTTAGGCTGACATAAAAGTGCACAACCAGCAGTTAGGCTGACATAAAAGTGCACAACCAGCAGTTAGGCTGACATACAAGTGCACAACCAGCAGTTAGGCTGACATACAAGTGCACAACCAGCAGTTAGGCTGACATACAAGTGCACAACCAGCAGTTAGGCTGACATAAAAGTGCACAACCAGCAGTTAGCCTGACATAAAAGTGCACAACCAGCAGTTAGCCTGACATACAAGTGCACAACCAGCAGTTAGGCTGACATAAAAGAAAATAATAAAGAATGAGATGAAACGAGAGAGGATCACAGGCAGCGGTGAACCCTGATGGCATTATTTCATAACAGGAGATCTCTATGCCAAACTCTCTTTGATCTTCTTAGGGGATTGTGGGGTAAATTCGGATTTAAAATTTTGTGAACTTTCGAAATGGTGTATAATTAAATTTCTTATATTATAAGAGTTTGACGGTTGTGTCTATTGGTGTGATGTTCAAATTGCGGTGTTGTGTTGTTGCTAACGTATGGGTGAGCATTGTGGAATCAGTTTGATTGAAAAATCTGTATTATTTTGATGTTAGGTTAGGTTTTATGACTCATGCCCGGGCTTTAACTACGAGGTCATATCGCCTACTACCAGAGCGCTCTTTCGTCACTCTGGTGGACATGAGCCCGACTCTACTGTGGGAGTCCTAAATTTTGCCTACCCTAAATTTTTTATTTCTAGGATAGGGGTCTTTAACGAGTACTTGACATCATACAGGCTCGGGACCATGGCTTAATGTCTCATCCGAAGGACGGCGTGCTTAAGTTTATTTTACCTCCCAGATAAAATAAACTAAGGGCCTCGGTCGGGTTACGAACCCACGTTCTTGAGCTCAGAAGTCAAGCACGCATACCACTGAGCTACCGGCGCCCTCGATCATGTTATATGTTTTTATTTATTTAAACTATACATTTTTCAATATATGTAGACTAGATGGTGGTCTTGTATGTACACCTAGGGACCTAAGCATTCAATCCTCTTCCTCCTAACTCGGAAGTTCTACTGTGTGAGTTCTAAAATTTTCCCTAATCGAGTATCTGATAACGCACAGGCTCGGATCGTCATTGGGAGGATAGCGTTCTCAAAGTTTTGTAAGGACCCGCGATCTCAACCACAATAGACTATCAGCGGCGCCCTCTATCGTAGACTATAGACGATAATTGAATACATATTTCTTTAAATGATTAATTGCATAATGTCTGGGATAAACTGATGCATTATTTATTAAACAAATAAACATCTTATCTATGTGTAGTTTGAAATTTGAACTTATCAATCAACAATTGAGATTATACTGAAAATTTATGTTCTGATAATATAAGTTAGACAAATAAACAGAAAAAACAATACGTTCTATGAATTTCTTGATACACAATGTGAGATTTATTATCAGTTAACGGTAGCAATTGCTGCAAAACGCCTCTCAAAGATAACATACTGAAAAAAAGGCGTCAGTGAACCTTCGGAAATGCACTTTCCACCCAAAAAAATAAATTAACTATATTTTGTCCCTCCCTCCAAAAACGGGATAAAAAATCTATAGTTGATGAGGGCGCCGGTAGCGCAGTGGTATGCGTGCTTGCCTTCTGAGCTCAAAACCGTGGGTTAACAAAACCGACCGAGTCTCTTAGTTTATTTTATCTGGGAGGTAAAATAAACTTAAGCACGCCGTCCTTTGGATGGGACATTAAGCGATGGTCCCGAGCCTGTACCATGTCAGGTACTCGTTAAAGACCTCTGCCCTAGGTGAATAAAAATGTAGGGTAGGCAAAATTTAGGATAGAGTCGGCCTTGTATCCACCAGAGTGACGAAAGAACGCTCTGGTAGTAGGCGATATGACCTCATAGTCCGGGCATGAGTCCATAATAACTAACTCTATAGTTGACGATTACGCACGCTAAATGTTGTGCTGATACATTCAACACATTGGCAATTATTAAGGTTTTCAGTTGAGTCCCCCTCTGATCCCCCCCCCCCCCCCTTTAACCAAGTTTGCTGAAAATAAGTAGGTTTTGACCTTAGAGCGTTTACATCGCGTTCACAGACACATTCACAACAGACAGACATGTTACTTTACTAAATTATCGAAGGAATTTCAAGTTTTGTGGCTTCCTGATTTCAAAAATGTATGTCAGGGTGTGTCTGAGAGCAAGATAACTTCTGATAGAATGAATGTATGAACACGAAATTTTAAATGTGTATGCATAATCACAAAAGACTGACACGTATTAAATCGGCTAAACGAAAGGGGGGGGGGGGGGGGGGGGGGGGGGCTTAACACAAAATATCTAAGAACTGCCTTTATAATGCCCTTCCCCACTTCTTGAAGTCAATAGATACAATAAAAAAACTTAAATTTCAACTAAAAATGTTCATGTTAGAGGAAACCCTATACACGGAAACGGAATTTTATCCTCACTGTTCAAAAAGAATAATATAATCACAATAAAGAATCGTATTTCATATCCAAAAACATTATTTGATACAAAGCATTCATTTTTATTTTTTGCCCAGAGTTCCTCCACACCTTAAAGGTCAGTCCAATGTACGTTATTGTTTTATACATTCATTTATAATTGATTAATCTATATATATATTATTGTTCATATATCGTTATAGTTACATTGTTTTCTTTCTTTTCTAGATCTCGCACATTGGGACCTGATGAAGGGACGTAAGAACGTCCAGAACATCGTTGTGATAAAAACACTTCCGAAGAGTTTTTTTTGAAAAATAGTTATCTTAATTTTTATTGAATTGAAAAATGTGTCTACTTATTATAAACGTATCATGTATTAATTTTGTTTATACACTCATATATTTTCAAGTATTTATTGATTTCATTTGACTTTTTTAAAATAGTTTTGATATTACCTACTACTAATCATAGATGTGTTAGACTCAAGTAGTTATAAATCTAATTTATAAGCTATCTTAATGTATAAATTCTTTTGACGAATCCTATTACCATGTATTGGTTTAACGGAAATAAATTTATTATTATTATTGAAGTGAAAACTTGTTTAGCACCGTTGTGATTTGAAACTCGATGAAACGAAAAGCGACACTATTGCCTTATCTATATATATGTAACAGTTGTTTTATTTAGTCATCTGTTTGAATTACTAACATAAGGACTTCTTGTAACTGAAAGTGAAGAGAAAAACAGTTGCCGATAATGCTTCTTCTCTAGTCTTGCGACACAAAAAAGATAATCATGAAAAATTCCATCGCCTCCTCCTCTCCCTCCAAAAAGTTTGGAATTGTGAATTTTTTTTAGACTTTTAAGAACTATATTTCATACTTTAGTTACCATAAGCCACTCGTGTCATTTGTTGAAATTAAAAACATGGAGTTTGAATAATAAAATATAAAATAATTTTTAAACTTGGTACCAATATTATAATAAATAAACCCTATAATTATCCCACTCCTGATACTGCATTCGTCTCATTCTCTCGCAGTTTCGTTTTCTGAAGGTTTCACTTCTACCGCGCGTGAACTGCACACATATTTATTATTATTATACAGAATGTATTGACACAAAATTTTCTTTGTAAATTCAAAACCCCATATGGATAACATGAAGAGAAGGGAAGATCAGAGAGGGTCTCAACTCAAAAAACCTAATAACTATCGATATGATGAATCGTATCGACAATTTAAATTTCTGATCGATTACATCTTCTCCTATACTTCGTTTAGCTGTGTTAGTGAGAACTCACAATGTTTCTTGAAGCCCTTAAGACTATCTTCAGTCCAACAACCTCCGTTATCTCCAACTCTGAAGCCCTTAAGACTATCTTCAGTCCAACAACCTCCGTTATCTCCAACTCTGAAGCCCTTAAGACTATCTTCAGTCCAACAACCTCCGTTATCTCCAACTCTGAAGCCCTTAAGACTATCTTCAGTCCAACAACCTCCGTTATCTCCAACTCTGAAGCCCTTAAGACTATCTTCAGTCCAACAACCTCCGTTATCTCCAACTCTGAAGCCCTTAAGACTATCTTCAGTCCAACAACCTCCGTTATCTCCAACTCTGAAGCCCTTAAGACTATCTTCAGTCCAACAACCTCCGTTATCTCCAACTCTGAAGCCCTTAAGACTATCTTCAGTCCAACAACCTCCGTTATCTCCAACTCTGAAGCCCTTAAGACTATCTTCAGTCCAACAACCTCCGTTATCTCCAACTCTGAAGCCCTTAAGACTATCTTCAGTCCAACAACCTCCGTTATCTCCAACTCTGCTCTTAGAATAACAACTATTATATAAGTTTCGTTGCATAATATCAACTAACGTATATAATTATCTATAATTATTTATAATTATTTTCCTATTCATATAATGTTGAGAAAATCTAAAAATATCGAGATTCTTTTGAAATGTTTTATGGGGTGGAATTTGGGGTTTCATTGTAAATTCCAACTTCAACCATCTCGCTGATTACTTCGCTTATTATCCCATTCAATAGTGAAACTGGAGGTCAGAAAGAGGGCGTCGGTAAACTAAAGCACGCCGTCCTTCAGATGGGATGAAACTTGTGCAATGTCAGGTACTCGTTAATGACCGCTAAATGAATAAACCAAGGTAGGCAACATTTAGGACTTGCATAACTAGATCATGTTAACCAGAGAGATGGAAGAGAGCTCTTGGTGGTAGGCGATATAACGTTGTAGTTAAAGCCCGGGCATGAGTCGTAATAACTAACTACATAACTTCCCTTATGCTTCATATAACAGGAAAACTAAAACAGAGATTTTTGTGATTAATTATCAAGCCCGGGCTTTAACTATGAGGTCATATCGCCTAGTACCATAAGCGCTCTTGCGTCTGGTGGACATGCGCACGACTCTACTGCAGGAGTCCTGAATTAAGGCTACTCACGTTTTGGCATCTTGAGTAAGGTTTCTTTAATGAGTACCTGATATCGCACTGGCTCGAAACTATCGCTTAACGTCCCTTCCGAAGGACGGCCTGCTCAAGGTTTCGAACCCGCGATCTTGAGCTCAGTAGGGCTCCCTCATCAATAATGTATTTTTGAAAGTTATTTTAATTTTTCTACCCCAGCTATATGAAGTATAGGGGAAGTTATGTAATTGATTAAAAATTCGATGCTGAGTTTTCAACAGAATATCATATTTTCCGACCTCTAAACTCCAACATTTTTGAAAATAATTCCCAAAGGACTGAATGTATCGACACGAAATTTTACATGTGTATCCAGAACCCTCTAAAGATGGTATTTATTGTTTTTCAGTCAAATTGACCGAAGGAAAGGGGAGGATTAGGGGGAACGCTTAACTCAAAAACTGATAATTGACATTGTAATGAATATATCAACCTAAAATTTTATGTGTTTTCAGAACTATATAAAGACGACTCTTATACATTTTTTATCACAAGGGAAGGGGATAAGAGAGGACGGCCTGTCAAAATGAAATAACTGCCGATGTATCGACATGAAATTCAAAGTCAAGACCCAATGAGGACATAACCTGTCAAATTTCAGCGATATCAGCTGAAGGGAAGGAAAGATTCATGAGAGAGGATTGATTTTATCGACACAAAATGTACTTTGAGGTTTTAGGAGCCTCTATGTAAGTCAACTGTTGAATATTGGAGCGAGAGCCAAAAGTTAATTGATTAATTCGTTGTGGGGAAGTACATTGTTGATTGATTTACCGGTCGTAAAAAATAGAAAATGTGCACTTAAATATTCCTTAAAAACTCCTGAAATATGCACTAAAATATGTCAAATAAACTGAATATGCAGTTAAACATTTATTTGTTTTTATTACTTACACACTAACACAACAATATGAAATTTAATATAAACGTAAATAACACAATAATTGACCAGAAAAGGTTAGACAAATAGGCAATATTATTTAAAAATTTTTTAAGAGTAATTTTAATTCAAAATTAACGCTCTTAAAAAAAAATATTTATTTATTTCTGTTTCCAGTGCACAAAGCACTCTACACAGCAAGAAAAAAGAATAATTAAATAAAATAAAATAAAATAAATAAATAGTTGAGTACAAAGTGTGCTGGTAAAGGGGAGGTTTTAGGTTGTTTTGGGTTGGCCCAATAGGCCCAAAGTGTGCTGGTAAAGGGGAGGTTTTAGGTTGTTTTGGGTTGGCCCAATAGGCCCAAAGTGTGCTGGTAAAGGGGAGGTTTTAGGTTGTTTTGGGTTGGCCCAATAGGCCCAAAGTGTGCTGGTAAAGGGGAGGTTTTAGGTTGTTTTGGGTTGGCCCAATAGGCCCAAAGTGTGCTGGTAAAGGGGAGGTTTTAGGTTGTTTTGGGTTGGCCCAATAGGCCCAAAGTGTGCTGGTAAAGGGGAGGTTTTAGGTTGTTTTGGGTTGGCCCAATCCATAAATGGACTTGAAAAATAAAATAAAACTGGTTTATTTAATATATTGTCTAATTTCACTAACTATATATACATGGGAGTACTTTCGGTATTTCTACCATCCTCAGCCAAAAGCATAAGAGATAAGACTAAGTTAATTTTCAGAATGTCAGCCTCTCGAGGAACCCATTACCCTCCCTACTGGTGTTCAGATAAATCATATATATATATATATATATATATATATATATATATATATATATATATATATATATATTGGTAAATTCTATGTATATTTAAACGTACTTGTGAAATATGGGGACCGCCTTGTCATAAAATATCTAACAGCTTGACACAAGTACGTTTAAATATACATAGAATTTACCAATATATATATATATATATATATATATATATATATATATGATTTATCTGAATCTTGCCAATAGATATATTTATATAATTTACAGTATAATAATTTTAATTAAGTTGTAACTGGAACCAATTATTTTTGATTTGTTAATGATATATTATTCGCCTGTTCATTGTTAATGCTTTATACCTAGACCTTAGAAGGGGTCACACATTTGAAATATGGGGACCGCCTTGTCATAAAATATCTCACAGCTTGACAATTTAGCTTAGTTAGGAATGTCTGACGTCATGGGGAACACCAGTAGGGAGGGTAATGGGTTCCTCGAGAGGCTGACATTCTGAAAATTAACTTAGTCTTATCTCTTATGCTTTTGGCTGAGGATGGTAGAAATACCGAAAGTACTCCCATGTATATATAGTTAGTGAAATTAGACAATATATTAAATAAACAAGTTTTATTTTATTTTTCAAGTCCATTTGAATTATTTCACAATATCTCTGCAATAATGTCAGTTTCCAATCGATAAAATTGAGCTCCCGATACCAAAGATAGCCCTTCGTGGTCAGTCGAGGTAATTTTTTTCAAGAAGTCTGCGATATCTGGAAGGCCGGTTTCTCAACGAATTTGGGTGTTTCGGACGAACCAGGGTGCGGTTACTGCCAAACGGAGAACCTTGTTTTCAAATCTTCGAAGTTTTTGAATGTTTGTTTTGTTTGTTGTTAGCCAGATGGGTGCTGCATATGTGAATAGTGGTCTGAGTAGAGATGTGTAGAGAAGAATGGTTAAAAATAATCGACCGGAAAATATCACAATTTATGTGAAGATAAGAATTGGTAACATTTTATTCATTTATTTTTTAACTTGAGAACTCTTCAAGTGGCCCAAAACAAATGCCTTAGATTGGTTGGTAGCTACTCGAGGGACACCTCCATCCTCCAAATCCATGAACACCTAAATGTTCAAATTAAGACCATTTTAGTGAAAAATATATAATTGAACTTGAAAGAAATAAAACTTGTTTATTTATGATATTGTCTAATTTCACCAACTATATTTACATGGGAGTACTTTCGGTATTTCTACCATCCTCAGCCAAAAGCATAAGAGATAAGACTAAGTTAATATTACAGAATGTCAGCCTCTCGAGGAACCCCTTACCCTCCCTCCTGGTGTTCCCCATGACGTCAGACATTCCTAACTAAGCTAAATTGTCAAGCTGTGAGATATTTTATGACAAGGCGGTCCCCATATTTCAAATGGAACATATTCCTGGTGGGGAACACCAGGAGGGAGGGTAAGGGGTTCCTCGAGAGGCTGACATTCTGTAATATTAACTTAGTCTTATCTCTTATGCTTTTGGCTGAGGATGGTAGAAATACCGAAAGTACTCCCATGTAAATATAGTTGGTGAAATTAGACAATATCATAAATAAACAAGTTTTATTTCTTTCAAGTTCATTTGAATTATTTCACAATATCTCTGCAATAATGTCAGTTTTCAAAAATATATAATATTGTACCTAAGCATTAACCCAGAAAATATGCTCTAACCCATGAAATATGCCTTCATATGGAAAATAAAACCACTTTATTCCTGGTCAAAAAAATATGCAAAAACCTAAAAATCCGTGGCCTACTTATAACACATGAGTTGACACACTTATTTGGCCAATTGTTATGTTTATTGCCACAATTTTTATTATTGTTATTAGTTTATATAGTAGCATAATTTACTTATTTATTATTATTATTATTTTTTCGTCTGGTCTGTTATCAAACAGACACATTCAAAATGATAAATAAAAAAAAAAAAAATTGATAAGATGAAGACACCTCGAGGTGTTTCATAAGATAGTGTACTTTGTATAAACAGATGATAGTATACTTCAGCCTGATAGAAATAGTGTAGGTTAGTTAGTTATAATGACTCATGCCCGGGCTTTAACTATGGGGTCATATCGCCTACTACCAGAGCTCTTTTTCGTCACTCTGGTGGACATGAGCCCGACTCTACTGTGGGAGTCCTAAATTTTGCCCACCCTAAATTTTTATTCGCCTAGGGTAGGGCTCTTTAATGAGTACCTGACATCGTACAGGCTCGGGATCGGCAAAGGACGGAATGCTTAAATTTATTCTACCTCCTAGATAAAATAAACTTAAGGGCCTCGGCCGGGTTTCGAACCCACGATCTTGAGGTCAGAAGCCACTGAGCTAGGTAATGGTAGTGAAGGTTCATGGTATGTTTGCCATTACTTTGTTTGTTTAGTTAGTTAATGTGACTTATGCCCGTGCTAGTTCATATTGCCTACTACCAGAGCGCTCTTTCGTCACTCTAGTGGACATGAGCCCGAACTTTGTATATATTTTTCATGGACATGGCAAAGATATGATAGTATTCATTATCAACATTAATCGTGTAAATCCAGTTTTTGGAATAAATAAATTATGTTTGCATCATTATTAATCATATACCTTCTAAATCTATAGGAGTGAATGAAAATTAATATTGTTAATCCTTTCTTGGACTTTGCCTAAGTTACCTAATCATTCCCCATCACTTACCTAATTATTAACCATACTTTTTGAAATACTCGTGAATGATGCCTCTCTAAAGTTGATTTAACCAAAAACGTCCTCTTCACTTGGAATAGTCTGCAGTAGTGAATAAATGGTTAAATGCAGTTATCTCGTGAATGATTTCTCAAAGAAGTAGATTAAGTTGATTTAACCGAGAAAATACACAATTTTGCGAGATACCAAGAAACCCACATCTTTATAATTCCGAAAGTATTAAGAGTTTTAAGAGTCCTGAGCTCCCAACTTCTTCACAGTGCGCAGATAGCTTTGGAGATCACAGTACACTTGACTCATTTTGGCCATTTTTCGACATAACAACTTATTCCCTGTGACCATATAGATATTATATTTTAATTAATTTCTGAATACATTGTTACGTAGAATAGAGGCTGGATGTTAGTTATATAAAGATGCTGGTTGATAACTGCGCATTCTCTCAACAAGTATGATATAACAAAGCCGCCTCATTGGCCAGTCAACGCAACAAATGACAATTGATCCCTTTCTATTCCATCTGTGATCTACATCTACTGTCACAGCTAGACAAACCTTGCCACCCGCCTCAAGGCAACTTTTATTTTTTATTTACAAATACATATTCACAACTGTATAAAATACATGTATACACACACATGTATACATACACACCATTACATGACATTCTTATACCAACCACGCTTACAGATCCCATTCTCTCCCTAACGCTTCTCAAAAATAATTTCTTACTGGCATTACTGGATATATGATGGAATTTTATTGTCACTGTTCAAAAGAATAAAATAACCACAATAAAAAAAAAAAAGAAATCGTGTTTCATATCCAAAAAACATTATTTGATACAAAGCTTTAATTTTTTTTTTTTTTGGGCAGAGTTCCTCCACACCTTAAACGTCAGTCCAATGTACGTTATTGTTTTATTTATTCATTTATAATTTTTTATTTATTTAGACTAATTCATATATTTTATTTATAATTGAATAATCTATATATATATTATTTTTCATATATTGTTATATGTAGTTACATTGTTTTCTTTTTTTTCTATATCTCGCACATTGGGACCTGATGATGGAACGTAAGAACGTCCCGAAACATCGTTGGGATAAAGACACTTCCAAAGAGTTTTCTTGAAAAATAGTTATCTTAATTTTTATTCAATTGAAAAATTCATCTACTTATTATAAACGTATCTTGTATTAATTTTTTATATACTCATATATTTTTAAGTATTTATTTGTTCATTTTTTATTAATTTCATTTTACTTTTTTTAAATAGTTTTGTTATTACTACTAATCATACGTGTGTTAGACTCAAGTAGTTATAAATCTAATATATAAGCTATCTTATTGTATAAATTCTTTTGACGTATCCTATTACCATGTATTGGTTTAACGGAAATAAATGTATTATTATTATTATATGAAATTAAATGAGTTGACGTCACCGGAATTTTTTTATTTTATACTACAGCATTTACGTTTTATGAAATTCCACTGTTAATTAAGTTGAAAAATGTATTCTGGGTGATGCGAAAAATATAATATGTAGCTAAAATACTTTAGGAAGAAACGTATGATTTAGGTCGTCCTTGTGGCACCAAATATGTTATATTTTTGAAAATCTTAATGCAGTAATGTTCAAACATTGTCCTCTTTTAGGCATGATGAGAGTCTACTTTGATTTGACAAAACATACTATGAGGTCATATCGCCTACTACCAGTGCGCTCTTTCGTCACTCTGGTGGACATGAGCCCGACTACTACTGTGGGAGTCCTAAATGTTGTAGATTTTTATTTACCTAGGTTAGGGGTCTTTAACGAGTATCTGACATCGTAAAGGGTCGGGGACAATCGCTTTAACTCCTATCCGAAGGACTTAAGTTTATTTTACCTGCCAGATAAATTAAACTAAGGGTATTGGCCGGGTTTCGAAACCACGATCTTGAGCTGAGTAAGCAAGCACGCATACAACTGAGCTACCGGCGCCTTCTACAAAATTATTGTGTTTTATAGTTTTGAAAAATTATCACAGATATATTTCCATCTAATTATCACAGATATGTTTCCATCTAATTATCACAGATATGTTTCCATCTAATTATCACAGATATGTTTCCATCTAATTATCACAGATATGTTTCCATCTAATTATCACAGATATGTTTCCATCTAATTATCACAGATATGTTTCCATCTAATTATCACAGATATGTTTCCATCTAATTATCACAGATTTGTTTCCATCTAATTATCACAGATATGTTTCCATCTAATTATCTAACTGGAAAAATCTTTTTATTTAATTTTTACTTCCCCAGATATACGAAGTATAGGGGAAGTTATGTAATCGGTAAATACTCGATGAGCAGTTTTTAACGGAATTTCATGTTTTCCGATTTCAACACTCACAATATGAAAGAAAAATTCTGAGTGCCTGTGAACACGATAACTCCCGATACAATGAATGTATAGACACGAAATTGTATATTTGTATTCAGAACCCTCTAACGACGACACTAATTGTTTTTCAGCCTAAGCGACCAAAGGGAAGAGGGGGAGGCTTAACATAACTCGAATAACTGTCGATTTAATGAATGTATCGACAAAAAATTGTATACAAAGCCCCATAAGGACAACACCTGTCGATTTTCAATCAAATCGGCCAAAGGGATGGGGTGGGGATTACGGGTGAGGCTTAACTCAAAAACTGTAATAACTGCCGTTGTAATAATAATAAATGTGTCAACATAAAGTTACAAGCTCGAGACCATCGCCTAACGTCTCATCCGAAGGATGGTGTGCTCAAGTTTTTTTTTTTTTTTACCTTTCAGATAAAATAAACCGGGTTTCGAACCCTACGATCTTGAACTCAGTAGACAAGCACGCATACCTCAATATGAGATATAATAACAGATTCTAGGACCTTCTACAGCGCTCCTCTTGGCCACTTTTAGAACTAAACCCACGTAATGGCGACTTGTATGGTTTGTGCAGCTTATATAGATAGAATTTAACAAATTTATTAGTTGACAAATTATACATTTTGGTTATTTTTTATTGTTTTAAATAAAATTAGTTTGTGTAATTTAGAAAAAAAAATAAGGAATTTCATATTATGAAAATATATATATATATATATATTAAAATATCAGTTGTAACATAAGAACAAGAATTAAAAATGGAATTATCGACTGGGAGGTGTGGCGCCCTTCTGTAATCCAGCTACCTGGAGGTCGGGAATTTGAATGAGTACAGGAGCAGAGAGTGTGGTCGCCTTCGAGTGAAGCTTGAGAACGACCCGCGCAACTCTCTTAGAACTAAGGCAGGAAGAAGAACATGATTTGTCTTCTCACCGCCGCCCTGGTTCTTAGTTGTTCTCTGCTCCTGCGGATGATAAGGAAGAGAGCGGAGCAGTTCATTTGCTTTGCTTTGCCTGCCTACATCTGGAGTACACTCCTGAGAGTGACCCCCATCGGGGTCCGGTGGGAGGGGGTTTGGCACTTGCGCGCAAGCCTTTGAACAAAAGGGTTGCCACTCCCTAGGTGCTCATACTTAGACAAATTCCTTTTGTTGATGAAAATTCGTTTTTTTTTTTGTTTTTTTTTTCCCAACAATACGAAGTTAGGGGGAAGTTAAATCGATTAAAATTTCAATGGAATGTTTTATAAAGATAAGCTGTATCTTGTAAAATGTACTCAGGTCCCGGAGGAAAATGGTCTTAATTTTCGTCTGATTTCAGCCAAAATCTAATCAGACCTAATTTAGCACATGTTACATCTTCATTCCAAATTTCAAGTTCATAGCTACAACCATTTTTGTAGTAGAGCTCAACTTTTCAATTGCAAAAACACACACACAAAAGACACATCATCCCGAAAATGGTCATAACGTATTCCTTGAAACGTGAAAATCCGCTGAAACCTCGATCTCGGATTTTCGCACGATTACAATAATTCCTTATACTATAGGTATAATAAAGTAAAAACACTTCGAATGAAAGTTGTAGAGAATACTGAAAGGCACATTTTGTGTACAATATATAGAAGAAGTCCGCCTAGTTAGCGACTTAATGCTTAAAACCATTTTTTTCTAAGGTTGATCAATTAACGCGAAAACTGAAGGTCTTACTGAAAAATTAGCCGTTGTTCTCAAATTTTCAACTTGCAAAATACCCTCACATTTAAGATGGGATCGTTACGAACATTATAGGTTAGGTTAGGTTTTATGACTCATGCCCGGGCTTTAACTACGAGGTCATACCGCCTACTACCAGAGAGCTCTTTCGTCACACTGGTGAACATGAGCCCGACTCTACTGTGGGAGTCCTAAATTTTTATTCACCTAGGATAGGTGTCTTTAACGAGTACCTGACATCGTACAGGCTCGGGACCATCGCTTAACGTCCCATCCGAAGGACGGCGTGCTTAAGTTTATTTTACCTCCGAGATAAAATAAACTAAGGGCCTCGGTAGGGTTACGAACCCACGTTCTTTAGCTCAGAAGTCAGGCACGCATACCACTGAGCTACTCGCGCCCTCAACAAGGTTATATATTGCGCTCAAAAGAATGTACGGTATAATTAAGTAGTAAATAATTCATACTAATTTTTAAATATTTTTCTTTTTAGTTACTATTTTGTTGTGACACATGTTTGGGCTCCAACTTTGAAGTCATATTGCCTACTGTCAGGGCGCTTTTTCGTCGCTCCAGTGGACATGAGCCCGACTCGACTATGGGAGTCCAAGACGTTACCCATACACGTTGTTACGTAAGGCCTGACTTCGCACCTTCCCTTCACGTCCCATCCTGTGGCCAGCTTCTATTTAAAATTTGCAGTGTAATTCAAAATTAAAATTTTGTTCACTTACCGATTATTCAATTTGGACCTCATGAAATTTTTGATGTAGTGCATTTAGTGGATGCATCGTGACGTTCTCCGGCCGTTCACTACGTACCTCTCCTCTTATTAACAGCAATTTTATTATTTCCTTGGTTATTTTCAATTTTCCCATTTTCTTGTGGACTAAATAATCATTAATACATATGCTGTCATAAGGTAAGGAAAATTGTAGTTTGGAGCAAACATCAATTAATTATACCAAAACAAGTGTTTCTTCATTGAAAATAACTCATTTCAGTGAAATTTCATTTTTCTTAGAAAGAAATATGTTATGTGGCCGTTGCAGGACTTTCTTATACCTACAACGCTTACAGATATCTCTCTCTCTCTCCCTCCCCTTCTCAAAATCATTTCATTTCTCTCTTTGTACACTGTAATCCTGAGATTAGTCATTATTTTACCCAGTAGTGGCAGTATGAAATAATTTTGAAAAGTGGGAGAGATCTCTAAGTTTTTTTTTTTTTTTTTTTCGGTTTCCATCCAGTAGTATCCCTACTGGAAGGGAATATATTTAACTGCATGCATACTACATGCTTTAACACAACTTAATTTTGAATTTTACATACAATAATTTAGAAAGACAATGAAGTTATAGTTCATCAAAATTAATCTTCTGTACAAAGTTTAAAAATTCTTTATAAAAACGTCGCACTAAAATAATTGTTGACAAAGGCCAACTTTCACCATTGATGGACTGTCTGCTCCTGGGTGCCGCAGAGGCAGAGAGGAGAATCGAGGATCTTGAACCTGCGGAGGTAGGTAGGTGATCTGTAAATGTGGTTGGTATAAGAATGTCAGTTAATGAACTAACGAGTTAATAGCTGTTTATGTATCTAATTTATGAGCAATCTTAAATTATACATTTGGTCTAACGGACATAAATTTATTATATATATATAATTTTTCTGTGATGATGAAACAAACAGATCAATAAACGTAATAACTTTCAATTTTATTTATATTTGTAGAGAATACAATGAATGTTGTTGTTCCGTTCTTCCTGATGATGGTCTCCTAGGAGAAAGATGCCAGGACTATAAAGGCGCCTTCCAAGTCATGCAGCTCAGGTCCTGCCAACAGACAAATAGCTTACATCATAAATATTTTATACTAGCAGTAATACCCGGCGTTGCCCGGGGAACTTTGACTTTTCTCCCAATATCTCCTATAAGGCTATTCAGTTCCTCGACAGTACATTCATGATGTTATAATTTTCAATTATTCATACGGAATAAGGCTTATAGTCCTTCAACTGTAGTAACGCTAGCTTTGGAGCTAAAACTAATCTATTCAAAAAGATTCCTCATTAATCATTGCAATGGTTTTCGAGTTACAAAGATTGCGTGAGTGGATGCTGGGATGGACCAGGGGTTGATTAAAAAATAGACCTTAACCTTCCGGTAGATAAAACTTATCTATTCAAAAAGATTCCTCATTAATCATTGCAGTGGTTTTTGAGTTAGAAAGATTGCGTGGGTGGATGCTGGGATGGACCAGATATTGAGGTACTAATACGCCTATAACCTTCCACAGACGATGAGTTATAGCGGTACAACGCACAGACATTTTCAGCTTTATATATATATATGATTTATATATTTTATAGAAACATTTTTCAGAAGTCTTATAATATTTTTGGGTGGGCAGCAATTACGAGTCAAAGTGTGGAATGCTGTCAATGCGCAAACTGGCAGGACAGATCCCATGATACCTAACTGACTTGCGAGCCCGCAAAGTGATGCCTGACTTGCGAGCCCGCAAAGTGATGCCTGACTTGCGAGCCCGCAAAGTGATGCCTGACCTGCGAGCCCGCAAAGTGATGTCTGACTTGCGAGCCCGCAAAGTGATGTCTGACTTGCGAGCCCGCAAAGTGATGTCTGACTTGCGAGCCCGCAAAGTGATGTCTGACTTGCGAGCCCGCAAAGTGATGTCTGACTTGCGAGCCCGCAAAGTGATGACTGACTTGCGAGCCCGCAAAGTGATGACTGACTTGCGAGCCCGCAAAGTGATGTGTCTGACATGCGAGCCCGCAAAGTGATGACTGACTTGCGAGCCCGCAAAGTGATGTCTGACATTTCAGCTTTTCATTAGTTATTCTTATTTGTAGTCATGTTTTTCTTTTGTTGTTCTTTGAAACGATACGACAGGAGAGAGAGCACCAGTAGCTCAGCGGAATGCGTGCTAGCTTCCTGAGTACAAGATCGCGGGTTCAAAACCCGGCCGAGGCCCTTTTTATTTCATCAGGGAGGATAAAATAAACTTAAGCACACCGTCCTTCGGATGGGACGTTAAGCGATGGTCCCGAGGCTGTACGATATCAGGTACTCTTTAAAGACCCCTTCCCTACCGTAGGGGATTAAAAATATAGGTTATGCAACATTTAGGACTCCCATAGTAGAGTAGAGTCAGTCTCATGTCCACGAGAGTGACCAAATAGCGCTCTGGTAGTAGGCGATATGAATTTGTAGTTTATTTCATTCAACTATAACCGCAAACTATCGGTGTCTGTTGAAAATACTAGCAACGAATGAAATCATTTGTTGGTGTCTGTCGAAATACACTGGTAAATTTCAACAATTACCACATTTCAATCTTTAAGGTTATATATATATATATATATCATCTCTTTCTTTAAATTGCACGTCTTAAACTCCCAGATTTGTTTTAGCGCCCTTTTTGGAAACTACTGTAGAAATCAAAATTCAGTAGAAGACCAGCTATAATTTCTACAGGAAATGTGGTAATTTTATTTATTACTTGTTTATTTATTATTAATTTTATTATTTCAAGTATTTTAATTTTATTTAACATTACATTTTTTTAGTTATCACACCTCATGTACTCGTTAGTAGAGTTCCTTTCATGTCTTTCAACGTACCAAAAAGTAGTGTTTCGTTAGCCAAAAGCCAGTTATCGAAGATTCGATTAGTATATATATATACTATGTACTGTTATGAATCCTAATCCTTTAGTTTATTTGAATTTCTTGCTATTAGTTAGTTATTATGACTCATGCCCGGGCTTCAACTACAAGGTTATACCGCTCTAGTGCCTCGGCCGGGTTCCGAATCAGCCATCTTGAGAGCTCAGAAGGCTACGCTTCTTTTGAGCTATCGGCGCCCTCTTCAACAATTATGATGGGCCACAATTGTTTTTTGGACGTTGACACTATTTCTTCTAATATTCCATGTACTCTTTAAAAAATATATATATTATAGTAATTATTATAAATTTTTATTTAATTGTGATTACCTGTTAATGACCATGACGTCTGCAGGAAGTCTAAAGAAAAGGCAGCCATCTTCACCTCGATCTCTACCCTCAACCTGGAACAGATGAGCAACCATCAGTATAGCTTTCCTAGATATAATACCGAATTGACAGGAGAATTCACAGAAATTTCATCTTTCCCAACAACCAAAATGAAAGTTCGTCGGTCAATCTACTTCCCCAGAATGAATTAAATTCATTAGTTTTCGCTCCCTCTCCAAAACCAATCGACAGTTCGGGCTAAAAATCAATAGTTGACTTAGTGGTTACTGAATCCGCATACTAAATTTTGTAAACGGCAGTTATTGGAGTTTTTTAGTTAAGCCCCCCTCCCCGATCCTCCTTCCAGTAGGCTGAAAATCAATAAGTGTCGTCCTTATAGGGTTCTGGGTACATATATAAAATTTCGTGTCGAAACATTCATTCTAATTTTTTCATTTTATCATTGTTTTTTTTATACATGTTTTATTTATTTAAACGTATCGTTGGAGTTATCGTGTTCACAGACGAGTTTTCAACGGATTTTCACATTTTAAGGTCTCCTGAATACGGTTTGACCATTTTCGCAATGTCTGTGTGTGTGTATGTGATTGGAAAGTGTGAGCACTCTACCACAAAAACGATTGTAGCTATGAACTTAAAATTTGAAATGAAGGAGTGACATCACTCCGGGGCTCAACTACATTTTACAAGATACCGTTTATGTTGCGTTTATGACCTATTCAAAAATCATTTTGAAGTAATAGTTGTAGACAATACTGAAATAAATATTTTATATAAAATGTTATTTTTCGCAGGTCGTCCGGTTTTTGAGATATATGCCAAAAACCGTCTTGAGAACGGTGAAATGTGGATTTGAAACACATATTTTTAGACGTTTCCTTGATCTATCAGAGGACAGTTAGTCCTACCGAAAAATTAATTCTTATCAAAAATTTTCCTTATAAAATTTCCGATCAGCTAATAAGTCCTCAGATTTGAGATTGGATCAATATGACAAAAGTAACTCATGGCAACGAACTTTAAAATATGGAAAGAAATCGAGGTTCTGTCGTGTGAAAGAAAATGCAAAATTTGGCCAACGTTTCGAAAACTATACACACTACACTGGACACAAACTCACAACACCGTCACCACACACACACCCACTCAAGTCATTATAAGGTAATTTTTTATATTTTTTAGTTATTTATATATATATATATATATATTGTTTTATATAGTTTATTACTACTTTCAAAAGTTGTACTTATTTTTTACTATTCTCTCTTTCATATCTGTTGAAAAATTGTTTCCATCTCTTTTTCAAATTATTATAAAGTCTCGGTTTATATCATTGTCCATATTGTCTAATTTGTTTGTTTATATTCTGTAGGTCTTGAAGAAGAAAATAAATAGTTTTCGAAACGTTGGCCAAATTTTGCATTTTCTTTTACACGACAGAACCTCGATTTCCTTCTACATTGAAAAGATACTGTCGACTCTATTAATAATTTAAAATATGGTTTTATTATTGGCAGTTATTTTGAAAAATTATAAAAATTAGGGAAAAAATAAAATATAAGTGATGTGGCCATTAACGGACATTTTTATACCAACCACACTTACAGATCTGTATCTCCCCCCCCTCCCCCTTCTTATACATCACTTTTTTAATGTAATAGACGAATTTTGAAAGACGAAGTTTATTCTATTTATTCATTATAAGTTTCCATAATATGTTCACCTTAGAATGTTTATAAAGACAATAATAGTGTCGAAGACTTAAAATTGGATTAGAAACATGTAATATCCGTTGAAATTTTCTCTCAAATTTTCTGGATATAATAAGAAAAATCATAAACCCCAAAACATAAAAAAAAAAAATTACCAAAATTTGAGGAATGCTGAGAGACGACAGACTGCAGTCGACTTGCTGAACCACTCTTCAGCTTGCACTCGTCAACAGATCACCAACAGTCCTCCATCAGGCTAGACAAAGAGAACGGCGCAATTAACATATTATAGACAAAATCAGAGTTGTTATCATTAATGAACAATAACATTTATACTACCTAAAATTTTAATAATTCAACAAAATTATTTTTAAAGGGCAATAAATTAAGGCTAAAACTTGTTAAATAGAGGGCCGCGAAACTCCAAAATAGTGCATAACTGAAATTAGAATATAAGAAAATGCGAAAACTGATTACTTATCTCGGAATGAAAATCATATTATTAATATTTATAATGGTTTGATCGAGAAAAAGGTATGTTAAAGACAATTAGGGTCATTCAGAAAATAATTTCACAATATTTCATTTATATTGTCTCATAGGTTGTCGGCTTCTGAATCCTCTTACTAAATGTATCGATACATTGATTACATCGGCAGTTATTATAGCAATAATTTATATTTTTTTGGCAGAGTTCCTCCATAGATTTCCTCTTTAAGGTTTGTCGACTCATTATTTTTTATTATTAATATACTTAATTTATTTATCTTTTATGTATTTTCATAATAATTTCTTTTTTTTTTCCTTTATTTGTATTTATTATAATTGTTATTTTGTTTTCTTTCTCTTTCCTATGTTACGCAAAATTGTTACCTGAGGAAGGGACGTAATAACATCCCAAAATATCGTCGTGAAAAAGACACTTCCGGAAAAGTTATCATAACTTAATTAAATTTAAAAAAATATCTACTGTATTTATTATATAACTAGCGGTAATACCCGGCGTTGCCCGGGGAACTTTGACTTTTCTCCCAATATCTCCTATAAGGCTATTCAGTTCCTCGACAGTACATTCATGATGATATAATTTTCAATTATTCATACGGAATAAGGCTTAGAGTCCTTCAACTGTAGTAACGCTAGCTTTGGAGCTAAAACTAATTTATTCAAAAAGATTTCTCATTAATCGTTGCAATGGTTTTCGAGTTACAAAGATTGCGTGAGTGGATGCTGGGATGGACCAGGGGTTGATTAAAAAATAGACCTTAACCTTCCGGTAGATAAAACTTATCTATTCAAAAAGATTCCTCATTAATCATTGCAGTGGTTTTTGAGTTACAAAGATTGCGTGGGTGGATGCTGGTATGGACCCGATATTGAGGTACTAATACGCCTATAACCTTCCACAGACGATGACGAACAAATTTTAAAAAAAATTAATCAAATCCATCAAGCCGTTCGTGAGTTATAGCGGTACAACGCACAGACATTTTCAGCTTTATATATATGATTTATTTATCTACTGTATATTATTATTTTTATACTCATATTTTCAATTATTTTTTATTAATTTAATTTTATGTTTTAGTAGCATTGTTAATTTTAATCCATATGTGTCAGACTCGTAAGAGTTAATATTTCTTTATGTATATAAATTATAAGCTGACGTATTCTATCACCATGTTATGGTTTATCGAAAATAAACGTTATCATTATTATTAGGGTATTTCATCTTCTCTGGCTCCCTCCCCTTTCCTTCAAGCGATTTCGCGGAAAATTCATAGGTGCCATCCTTATGGGGGTTTTAAATATAGATATAAAATTTCATGTCGATACATTCGTTACATCGACAGTTGTTAGAGTTATGCCTCCCTAAGTATAGCCCTCCATAGGTGTCGTCCTTGGAGGGTTCTCAATATATATATAACATTTTATCATTGTTTTGTTATACACGTTTTATTTATTTAAACATATCGTTGGAGAGTTATCCTATTCACAGACCCACACACATATACAGACAGATTTTTATAGATCAAATGTAATAGGTTTTTTAGGGTGATGCACAACTGTTTTACACAATCGATAGTCCAAATCTTGCTGCAAAAGTAACAAACGATAATAAACGGAAATTTTTAAGAAAAAATGACAATAGTTCTATTGACTGATAGGCGACAAACTAAAAAGATGGAAGAGTGGACACAGACGAACACGATGATCCGATTCCGTTATGTACCAAGGAGATGGCAAATCTACTAAACTGCAAACAACTTTAATGACTTAAAAACAGTAATAGTAAGTCGTCTTATCATAAAATTGTTGAAAAAATATTTTCTATAATACACACTAACATATCAATCCATAAGGCCTGGTTTCTGCTAATGAAGTGCTACCTACTGAAATGAAAAATATTAATACAATAATAACGACAAAATAGGATTTGAACCATAATACACAAAAACCCATCTCTGTAAGTTTTCGTAAAATTATTAGTAAGACAGACTGTGCTGCATTCAGAATTTAAGAGCGAAAGGAGGGTCATGTGATATGACATCACAGCAACAACAACCAATCAATGCGAAGCTTTAAGGCTAGTACAGACATGCGAGCAACGAAATGAGCACTGTTCGGCCCGTTTTCAGTTTTCAACGAACACACTCCAAGCCGAACAGAGACGAGCCAAGCATTTGGATGCTCCACAACCATACTAACGAACATAACCTGCAGATAACAAATTTACGTTTATTTGTATATCATTTTATTACCATTCAAAATCTTCAATCAGAAAATGCTCAAGGTAGGTAGCTACTTACTTAATTAATTTACATATTTGTAGTACAATTAATACGGATACGAATTTATTATGATACGTAATTTATTTTTACATGTAAATTGTTTAAAATGGACACTTTTTTTAGGAAAAGTGTTTGAATAATTCCTCCCAAGCATCCAATCTCTTTATTTTATTAAGATATTTGAGAAGGTTATAATATTGGTTATAAACAACAGTGCTCGGGTCAAGTCGGGACGGTTCGGCTTGGTACCAGTCCACACACACCGCAGCCCGAGCCGAACATTCCTTTGATGGTTCGTCAAAAAACCGACAACAGGTGGAACAGACCCCGAGCCTCCCTTGTTCGTCGAGCGCCTGCGCACTATTCCCCAGGCATGCGCACTGACTAATGTTCGGCTCGTTGCTCGCGTGTCTATACGCCTCTTTATCTATCTATTCTTATATTGGCTTCAGGAAAGGTGATGTCACAGCGACAAATAACCAATCAATGAAAATATTTATCTATCTATTAGGTTATATTGGTTACAGGAGTTGTGATGTCACAACACTAACAAACATTTGTCTCCAGGATGTAAAATCATTCATCAGAAGATACTAGAAGAGTCGAGAACATGACCCACATATTGCGTATGAAAATTGACAGAAAATAGCAAATAATTGACCTCTCCGACTCCTTTGATAACATGAGCTGCTCTCCAGCAATTGATAATTACGAAGAACTTTTACGACTCAAAACTTGCTAAATCTCCAATTCTAAACTTTCATTTTGACAGAAACCAGACGAAACAATAAATGTGTACACACGCAAACTGATATTCAACACTTAAAAAAATACAATAAAAGATGCGTAAGCCATCCAGTTTCCGTAACAAATTTCCATGCTTTTTATCCCGAACACATTGTTGGTAAACTTGCAACTGTGACGAATGAGGGCTTTGCTATCGATGTTTCATCATTGGAAATGACAACAAAAATGGAAGAACAAGAAGAGCATGTTCACATCATCTTTGCTCAGTGGCGGTAGTTAGTTATTGAGACTCATGCGCAGGCTTTAACTATGACGTCTTATCGCCTACTACCAGAGCGCTCTATCGTCGCACTGGTGAACATGAGCCCGAGGCTACTACGAGTCCTAAATTTTAATTCAACAAGGATAGAGGGTCTCTGACGAGTACCTGACACCGTACACGCTCGGGACCATCACCCAACGTCCCATCTGGTGGGCGGCGTGGTCAAGCTTTTTCCACCTCCAAGATAAAAAAATTTGAGCACGCCGTCCTTCGGATGGAACGTTCAAGGATTTATACGCACCTCTTTCCCAGAAATAGGGCAAAATATAGATTCAATTATTTTCCCACAACCACATTGTTGGCGCTATGGCAAACCTGCACTTGCGGCTTCGCAATCGATGTTTCATCATTGAAAATTACAACAAAAATAAAACTAAAAAGTCAATTTTCAAGACAAGAAGAGAGGGCGCAGGTAGCTCAGAGGCAGCTTGTTAGCGTATTGCAAGATCGCGGGATCGAAACACGGCCGAGCCCCTTAGGTTTTTCATCTGTGAGATAAACGCCGTTCTTCGGATGAGACGTTAAGCGATTACCGAGCCTGTACGAAGTCAGGTAGACGTTAAAGATCCCTCCCTACCCTAGATTAATAAAAATGTAGGACTCCCACAGTAGAGTCGGGCTCATGTCCACCAGAGGGACGAAAGAGCGCTCTAGTAGTAGGCGATATGACCTCATAATTAAAGTCCACAGCAGATCATACATTGTATACACCTTTCATGATTTCTAACAATTCGAAGTGGCATCTGCGCATGTCTCTGTCGCTGAAAAATGAAGGAAATTAGAAGGCGATCTATCTCCTCATTTCTAACAGTTCTGCGCATGCCCCACGCACACTTTTTGCCTGCACCAATCCATTTTAAAATAATTTTTCTTATACATTGGCTCAAAATACATACAGCAGCAAGCTAAAACAGCACCGTGTGGAATTATTTATCATTTACTTTCCCTGCATTTTTACGCCATATTTCCGAAATAATGATAGGTTAACTGATCTTTTAAAGTATTACTTTTGTTTGAATACAACACAAAACCAACAAATCAGTGGACACTAAAACAATATATAAAAGAAAATAATTACCATAAATAAATGAAAAAAAAAAAAAAAAAAAAAACTTACCAAAGAATTTACCAAAGGACCAGGGATCAAGGGCCAGCAGAAGAACCAGACATGTGACCCATCAAGGAACCTCATTCAACATGTGGAAGAGATGGAACCCACAGAACAAGAATGGATCGACACAAATCGATCATTCTTCCAATAACAACAAGATTCCAACCCACATGAACCAACCACCAGTTGTGATTCTGTCTTCTCAATGAGTCCAATCTTAAATACTGCAAGATATGACAAATAGAAAAAAAAAAAAAAAAATCCAAGCTCTGCTGAACAAAACGTCAAAAACGAAAATCTGATAAATCTGAAAATTATTTAATTAAAAATAAGAATTAAATATTTTTAAAAATAACGTCAGAAACCTATAAAAGAAATCTACAAATCCACAATGTACGCTTTTTGGAGGCCAACGTTACAATGTTATAGTTACACAAGAATGACATTTTAATTAATAAATAACGACTTACAGAATAACAATGGAAATTTTGACACACGAATTACAGAACAAATTTCTTCAGAATAAATATGATTGAATGACTATAGTTAAAAGTTGCATAGAAAACAAGAAAGCATGGAGAAAACAAGCAACAAAAAACAATCTTTTTATATTCTGACTTAAAAGTACTGACATATGAACACATTCCAAGTCCATTGCGTCTCTGGCGATTCGCTGGCCTATCAATTTTCGCAACCTTCCTTCCCTTCCTTTAGAGTTTGTTTACTCTGAGATTCTCCTGGTTAGGTCCATCGCAAAGCCAATGGGACCGACAGTTAACAATTACCTTCAAACTGGTTGCCAGGCTCCTCACTATCACCCAGATAGAATCAGAAATTTTTTTCAAGGTCTATAACAACTTTAAAATATATATTACACCGTTTCTTAGGTTACCTGACTCCTGCGCCATGTTGGTGAAAAGGGAGTTAGGGGGCGGTCATCAAGGAACAGAATGGATCACCACAAAAGGTTACCTCACTCCTGCGCCATGTTGGTGAAAAGGGAGTTAGGGGGCGGTCTGCAAGGAACAGAATGGATCACCACAAAAAGGTTACCTCACTCCTGCGTCATTTCTGTGAAAGGGAGTTAGGGGGCGGTCTGCAAGGAACAGAATGGATCTCCACAAAAGGTTACCTCACTCCTGCGCCATTTCTGTGAAAAGGGATAGGGCGAGTAACATAACCATGTATCACAATAAAGGGAAGTTACCTCGCACGTGTCATGGTGGTGAGATTTAGGACGTGGTGCGGGATGAAATTTGAAAGACATTATACTCGAACTGGATTCAAACTTCACTTCTCTAGGCGGACACTCCACCAGTGAGGCAAACGATGTGAGTCTACAAAATCAGAAGAAAATCTAAGGGAAGTGATATAAAATTTCGCTAAGCTATCCAACAATGACTACCACTCATTTTTAGGGCTTAAATGAATCGAGGACACGAAAAATAATAGCCAACATTTGCAGACCGAAAGATAGAACATCAATGGAAATACAAATTTGAACAAAAACTGGCAGAAGTCATAACAACTGAGGAAGTAATTTAGGGTAGGCAAAATTTAGGACTCCCACAGTAGAGTCGGGCTCATGTCCACCAGAGTGACGAAAGAGCGCTCTGGTAGTAGGCGATATGACCTCGTAGTTAAAGCCCGGGCATGAGTCATAAAACCTAACCTAACTGAGGAAGTCTTAAATGTACACTCGCGGAAAAAAATGATGATACAAAAGAAGACAGTAAGAAAAAGGAGATGAGTCCAACTTTGGAAAAAAAAGGTAATTTAGTTCATGAAAACGTTTTACCAAAATTGACAATATCATAAATCAGCAAAAAAATAAAAAACTTTTTCTTTTCTATTTTTCTGAGCAATTAAAGTATAATGAAAAAAATTTCTGACCCCATCTCGCAGTCCTCGTACATATACAATGGAGTCCCGATAAACCGAAATAAGGATTGCAAAGTATAGTTCGGATAAGCGGGACATTTAAAAAAGGATATCGGAACCAATGATAATTTAGTTACGTCATTTCTTTTCTTATAAAACTCAATGGAATTTTCACGTATCATTTCCCGGATAATTATAAAAAAATGTTTGTTTAGCTCGGTCTTGATTTATAGATGAGACAAGCTATAAGTTTAAGATTTTCTCTTTTCTTTTCAATATTCGACACAGAAAATGTAGTTCGGATAATCGGGACTCTACTGACATATGTATATTTATAAAGGACAAAATAGATCCAACATATATAGCTATAAAAGTGCCCTCTTCTGGACTTCTCATTTCAGATTATGACAAATAAATGATCCATGAATATGTTGAGACATCACAAAAACTGAACAATTCTGCTCCAACCTGCACCAAAAACCAAAAAAAAAAATACAGTAGAAATGGACATACAAAAATAATGTTTGAAAAAATATAAGTACATAGATAAAAAGCATACCTTCAATGACCTTTAGGAAACTTCTAAAACATCCAAAATCTAAACAAAAACCACTTTTCCGTGTTACAATAATGCAACATGAAGGAGCCAGATAAAGTTGCGCTGGGTAGATTCTGGATAAACTTCACAATAAAGTACACAGGGCATGTCCATGGGTCGAAATAACCCAAGAGAAAAACATTTTAAATTCAAGGATCTCTTAAGAAGAAGAAAAAAGAAAGGCCAATATGTACCTCTGACCTTAGTTCTCTCAGGCCACACTCTTAAAACTGAAAAGTCAAAGTTCTACCTCAACCGAATATATTGTGGTTAGAGTTTAGCGGTGATTCAAGTTCAAATTATACATTTCATCTATCTAGCGCTGTTTGAAAAAGGACGGCAATTTGTGGATAGCCCATCGATAATAACCAAAGAAATTAATACTACAAAAAAAAAAAAAAAAAAAATGAAAATAATACGATATGCTCGGAATTGATCAGCAAATATCACGCAACAGCAGAGCACATTGGACTGTAATTTGTTTATAATGGCTATGTCAAAAATATTTTTTTTTTTTTGAATAGAGAACGGAAAATGTCCAAATGAATAAAAATGCCAAGTTAAAAATTTTCCGTTTTTCAGAAAATTTGTATGCATAATTCTAGTTTTTTTCCCCCGACACTTAATCGCTGAGCATCCTGTTACAGTGTAATGGCCGCTTCTGTAAATTATAAATCGGCTGGATTACAGATCGTCCTATGTCTTGTTTTAGGTGGACATATTGTGAAACTTGTAATAAATACATAAAACAAACTTATTTTTGAAATATTGTCTATTCCATCAAAGATATTTACAAATCGTTTATATGTTTATTATTATTATTTGTTTCCATATATATATGTTTTATATTATCTTAGTTTTATTTTTTACTTATTAGTCAAATGATATTGTTTTATGTAAATACGAAAAAAAAGATTTTTGTTAAAATATTTCATGATGTAGCTAACGGTACAGCCGAGGGATTCCCAAGTTGACCCTTTCACCTGAGATGTATTAGAAGGGTCGCACTCTGCAAACTGACTTAGTTCATAACTAGACCTGACGATGGTGTGAGGCCGAAACCGGTAGTTTTGTAAATATCTTTGGTGGAATAGACAATATTTCAAAAATAAGTTTGTTTTATTTATTTAACAAGAACAAGTTTTTCTCTTTTTAAATTTTAACAGAACTTGAGGAACCGATTTCGAGAGATTATGGCGAGTACAGGCTTGCAACTGTGAAACAAATTAAATAAAGTAAAAACTGAAAATTAAAAATTTTGGAAAAAGGTCTTCCATTACTAGTTTTCCGAAAGAAGTGTATGTAAAATTCAAGTTTCGGAATTTCCAATTCCCAAACCCACTGGATATCCTTTCAGTAGGTAAACACCGCTGCAGTCTGCCTCGAACCAATTCTGCGACAAAATGGAGCAGAAAACTACAACACAATTAATATTTATAGTATTCTTCAATACGAGTTCGTCGCTAAGAACTGATGCGACGTTAAAGGAAAAAAAAAAAAATGGCTGGTCCCAAAATGAAGAAAAGACGGTTCACCAGTCAACAATATAATACAGACAAAAATCACAAACTTATAATTAATAATGAAAAAAAATATTATGATGGATTCTCAAGAGAAAAGAAAATAACAGACAAGATTGTTCCAAATGGTCAATTTATTTCAACATAGATATTCTAATTACCTACGAATAAATGGATAAAACAAGAGGATACCACACAGGTGAGGTGCTTCTAGAGTTAAAAAAAATAATACACAATACAGGGAAAATATACAATGGGGGTCGGGTAGCGCTAATACAATTTTGAAAAACAGACAGACGCTTCATGTTCAGGAGAGATCGTGAAAATATTGTGTACATAGGAGGTTCGTTTACGTCGCGGAACTAAGTTCAAAGAAGTGTTGTACCTGTTTGGATGGATGGGGAAGTGTGTTTAGGACAACCAAAAATCTCAAATGATCTTCAGAATAGAAGACACGAGTCAAATGCACAAGACAAGATTACATAGAAAAAAGAGGCTTTCAAAAGTTTTCTCACTATTTAGAAGAAAAAAACAAATGCATCAAGTTAATCTTCCCAGTTCCGGTTTACCTGCCAAAAAGTGCAGCACTGGTGCACTATACAGTGGATATGAAACACCGAGAGTTTCAAAATATATATTTTTACCATTCTGTATTTTTTTTAAAACAGTTTGAAGCCTTAGGAATAATTAGATGTCAAAATTCCAAAAATTGGCAAAGAGCGTTGTGATGTAATAATAGAAATCGAATAAAGAAGGATTGACCAACTATGCAATAGAAGAAAGGAAGAGACGAGGCCGGAAGGGACGATGAGTGAAAACAAACTTCTAGAATTTCTCCCGATCTTTCGGCACTGAGTGTGCCTTCTTCAGGACCTGTACTGACATATATACATTATTTATGAGTTTATGTATGCTAGTTTTGAGTAAAAATATGAACATTAAAACTGTAACTAAACCAACAACCTTCAAATTAAATAATTTAAATTTAAATTGACAGGACAATTTACACTGTGTAAATAATTTAAAGGTTATTGTTGGTCTAAACCAACAATAACCTTTAAATTATTAGGTACAATTGTAATGTTCATATTTTTACTCAAATCTAGCATACATCAACTCATTAATAATGTATTTATGTCAATAAAGTCCCTGAAGAAGACACACTCAGTGCCAAAAGCTTGGCAGAAATTCTACAACTTTGTTTTCATCGACCACAAGCCGTAATGATAGAAAGGCGGATCGGATCGCGCAAGGAGGATAAACAGTGAGAAGTGCGCCGTTCAGCGATGCTTAAGACTGGGAGGATAACGAATCTACTACAGAAGGCCACTTTATGGAACATAACATCAGAAATTAAGATAATAAAAAAAATAATATTCTATCGTACATAAAACGTTTGCGTTTTTCACCTCGCTGCGCCATTCCAGCCACATCGTTTCATCATGGTCGACATGAATTTTGACAACTAGTTTTATATCAACTATCCTCAAGACTTCAAACTTAAAAACAATACCAAAAATTTAAAAAAAAATATATATTTTTTGAAACTCTCGATGGTGGTGTGTAACCCTCTCTCTCAAAGGGTGTACTATAGTTCAAGCGACGCAAACAAACCTTACACTTATACAATTTGAAAACCACAACGAGCCTAGATTCCTTGAAAAAATTTGACAGAACAAAATTAGAATACCTCAGAGTTCAAAAATACAATGGAGAGCATTCAATCAAAAATGAAGAAGCGAACATGATCATACCCTAATTGGACAATACAAAATGACAGACTAGAATTATATTTATACATATTCACTACAATAAATGTTATGTCTAGCGAGATACAAAACAACCAATGACCATCATATATATAATTACGATTACTTTATTTGAACACATAAACATCTAATTCAAGAACAGAAACAATAGAGAATGGAAAATTCCTAGTCCATCCCAAATTTACGAATATATATATATATATTTTTTTTTTTTTTTCGTCTTGATATAATTTTCTGGAGTTTCAGAATGATGAAATGCCCAAAACACGATCTCAAATATCAGATCCAACATTCTCCGTCCAATAGCATCTGTCAAATCAACTCTTCCCCCACACCACACAGTCTTCACAAACGACTTTTATTATTATTATTTTTTAAATACAATATAATTATATATATATTTCCTATATATAAGTGTCATTAATAATTAAAAAAAAGAATTGGAAAAATTAATATTTTTCTAAATAAAAAAAAAAAAAAGAGAAAAGAAATGTAGACTGCAGAGCTTCAACTACTCACAGTCTGATCTAGGTCAAAAAGTACATTTTGTATGTTGTTGGTTGGTATAGTTGAGACTTCCTCCTCAGAAGAAACGTACGTCGATGATCCGCCCGTCCACCCGTATACCGTCCAACATGTCTGTAGAGCAACTGGTTAAGGAAAACATACAAACATCTTTGCCCTAAAATATATATATATATATATATATATATATATATATATATATATATATATATATATATATATATATATATATATATATATATATATATATATATATATATATATATATATATATATATATATATATATATATATATAGTATATTATACAGCATCACTTCTTCTATTTATTTCCTTCACAAAAAAAATAGCAATTACAAACGTTTCGGGAAGTACTGCCATCATCAGTGTCTATAATATATCTGTTCTTTATGTTAACTATTCCTTCTGTCAATCAGAATCTTCCTTTTATAGAACAAATGAATTGAGTCGTATTCAGTATTATTCATATATAATGCCGGGTCTGTGTGTGCCTGCCTGGCCGGGCGTTGGGGCGACATCGCCGGGGCCTCTGGGCTGATACAGTCCCTTGGAGGGTGTGTGGTCGGTGCCCGGGTCCTATATAGGACTGCAATTAGTCTTAAGTTCAAGAAGAAAGAAAAAAAAAAAAAAGTATAACAATGAAATTGTATTCCTGTTGATAATTAACATTTTGAATACGTAAACAATTATTTTATTTCAAAACACATGTCAAAAAAGTTATTTAAATCATAAATAACAGAAATAATGAGTATGCGAACAAATTTTTTTTTTATACTATTACATTTTCAACTGTTTCCAAAAATGGTATCCGGGCTAATTAAACTGACAACATTTATAAAGTCCAAAAAAGATGAACAATTTTTGTTGAAGTTCTAAGATATTTTATTGATTTTTTTTTTCTTAATTTCTTCAAAGTTTCATAAAAATCGCTTGTGCAAAACGATTTTGCACATATATATATATATATATATATATATATATATATATATATATAACATTGTTCCGTGTAAATCCTTACAAGATTTTCATTTTTTTGTAACTAAAAAACTTTTATCAAACCATTTTGTTCTGAATCAACCAAATAATTATACTCCTTGCATAAATATGCATAATCTATTATTCGATATAGTCTCAATATAGAAGTTATAATGATAGTAGAACCAAATGTAAGGAAAAGGAACGGGGTTTTGCACAAGCGATTTTCATGAAACTTTGAAGAAATTAAGAAAAAAAAATCAATAAAATATCTTAGAACTTCAACAAAAATTGTTCAACTTTTTTGGACTTTATAAATGTTGTCAGTTTAATTAGCCCGGATACCATTTTTGGAAACAGTTGAAAATGTAATAGTATAAAAAAAAAATTTGTTCGCATAATCATTATTTTTGTTATTTATGATTTAAATAACTTTTTTGACATGTTTTGAAATAAAATAATTGTTGACGTATTCAAAATGTTAATTATCAACAGGAATACAATTTCATTGTTATACTTTTTTTTTTTCTGTCTTCTTGAACTTAAGACTAATTGCAGTCCTATATAGGACCCGGGCACCGACCACACACCCTCCAAGGGACTGTATCAGCCCAGAGAGGCCCCGGAGAAGTCGCCCCAACGCCCGGCCAGGCAGGCACACACAGGCCCGGCAATATATATGAATAATACTAAATACGACTCAATTCATTTGTTCTATAAAAGGAAGATTCTGATTGACAGAAGGAATAGTTAACATAAAGAACAGATATATTACAGATACTGATGATAGCAGTACTTCCCGCAACGTTTGTAATTGCTATTTTTTTTTTGTGAAGGAAATAAATGGAAGAAGTGATGCTGTAATAATATACTATATATGAATTAAGAATCTACTTATATAACTCAAAAGTAAAAAAAAATAGTAAGAGGGCACATTAAGTGATCTCATTAAATAATTTTAATATCTTATTAAAAGTTTACATTTTCCTATCAATAATCTACCCGACACAAGTCAGCAACTCAAGGAATATATATATATAAAATTTTCGCCAACACTGAGCTATGCGGTAAAGCGATATCGGAAATTGGTTCCCCCACCACTCACTTCTTACACTAACTAGCTTGTCCCACCTACTATAGTTTCATGTCTCACTAAAATCTCATATATGTAGATGAAAAAATGGTATTGGCATATTGTACAGGCATATTAAGGATACTGACAGCACGCTGAGCGTCCCACTGACTGGAGAATTGTACCACTCCAGTGTCCTTACCACGCATCTCAGCAAATTTCACATCTCCAGCGTCTCGGCACTTCTCACGAAGCATCTGCCATGTCGTTCCTGGTGGCAGCTGAAAACAATAGTCACAATATACAAATAAAGGAATTTAGTATACATTCTTAACATTGTGTTAGTAGTAAGATGTTTTCATAGAAACAGAAGAAATTATTTAAAAGTATAGATGAAAAACTTAAAAAGAAAACTGTGTGTCTAATGGATTTATTCAAGCCCAACCAACACTTCGAAATCACAATTCTGAGCCCCCCCCCCCCCCCCCCCCCCCCACCCCCCTTGACACAATTAGGTATAATAATTCATTCTACTCATTGAGATCTTCATTTTGGTACCCCACTTACAGGGCATACATTTTTTTTTTTCAATTTCCATTTTGATTTAATTCTCAGGCGACCCCCTAAAAAATTATACTCATTACAAAATATTGTTTTCTGTGTTTGGATAATAACTTTACACACTTAAACAATATTTCACTATTAGGACTTATAGTTAGAAAATATTTATTGGTGTGATAAACTTGGCAAGAACAATACCCCAGAGTCCAAAGAACCCTATAACGGGCCAATTTGATAGGTATGACTAGTTGTATACCTATAGTATAAGGAAGTATTGTGATCGAGCAAAAATCTGAGATCGAAGTTTCAACAGATTTTCACGTTTCCAAGGTCCCATGAATTTGACCATTTTCGCGATGATGTCTGTCTATGTATGTGATTGAAACTCACAACTTTTCAAGCACAAACTCAGAAACGACTTATGCATTTGAAATAAAGATCGTCACAAGTGCCAACTTAGATCTCATTAGATTTTGGCTGAAAATTGATCGAAAACTTGAGACCACTTAACCTCTGGGCCCCATGTACATTTTACAAAAATCTTTTGTATTTATGACTTAATCAAAAATATTTTCAAGAGAAATTTGTAGAGAAAACTGAAAGACACATTTTATACGAAATAAAATGTAAAGAAAAAGTATATGTTTTTTCTTTACTTTTTATTAAGTGTTTCACAATATCTCTGCAAAAAAATGGTTAAGTATCATTACGAAATAACATGTTTCGCAGCTCGACCGGTTTTTAAGATACATGCCGAAAACCGTCCTAAAATGTGGTTTGGAAACATATTTTTTTAACATGAAATTAAAAATCAAATTGGAGTGGTTCGCATCCCCCCCATCATCTCATCCCTTCCTCTGTCCCTTTAGGCGGTAGAAGCTCTAACCTCAATCACAAGTCACAATGACAGGAGGGAGGTGGACCTTCCCTCAACTCGTCATCTTCACTATAATTACATTTTACATTTAATAAATAAGTATCTCTTACATTTTTGATGACGATGGTATCTGAGGATGACCTGGTGTTTGCAGAACCGCCGGTAGAGATGAGGCCAACACCCCTCCGATCTCCGCCAAGACTATTGGAGGATGAGGTGGAGAACGGCTGGTTCCCAGAGAGGGCAGCACTCAGCGAGTCGAAGTCCCTACCGCTGCTTCCCAGGCCGCCCAGTCCCGAGCCACCTGGAAAATGTAACGATAGAATATACAGACGGAGAGGGTCAAAGAATCTTACTATGTATTATTAGGGGGGTGACTGTTTCTCAAGAGTAAAGCAAAGAGAAAATGGGGGAAAGGTGAGCAGTAGACGTGGCTACCACTTTCGGCAGCCTCCAGGAGGAATGAGATACTCCATTGAGCAGTAGGCGTGGCTACCACTTTGAGCAGCCTCGAGGCGAAGTGAGGTACTCCATTGAGCAGTAGACGTGGCTACCACATTGGGCAGCCTCCAGGCGGAGTGAGGTACTCCATTGAGCAGTAGACGTGGCTACCACATTGGGCAGCCTCGAGGCGGAGTGAGGTACTCCATTGAGCAATAGACGTGGCTACCACATTGGGCAACCTACAGGTGGAGTAAGGTACTCCATTGAGCAGTAGACGTGGCTACCACTTTCGGCAGCCTCCAGGAGGAATGAGATACTCCATTGAGCAGTAGGCGTGGCTACCACTTCGAGCAGCCTCGAGGCGAAGTGAGGTACTCCATTGAGCAGTAGACGTGGCTACCACTTTCGGCAGCCTCCAGGAGGAGTGAGGTACTCCATTGAGCAGTAGACGTGGCTACCACATTGGGTAGCCTCGAGGCGGAGTGAGGTACTCCATTGAGCAATAGACGTGGCTACCACATTGGGCAACCTACAGGTGGAGTAAGGTACTCCATTGAGCAGTAGACGTGGCTACCACTTTCGGCAGCCTCCAGGAGGAATGAGATACTCCATTGAGCAGTAGGCGTGGCTACCACTTTGAGCAGCCTCGAGGCGAAGTGAGGTACTCCATTGAGCAATAGACGTGGCTACCACATTGGGCAACCTACAGGTAGAGTAAGGTACTCCATTGAGCAGTAGACGTGGCTACCACATTGGGCAGCCTCCAGGCGGAGTGAGGTACTCCATTGAGCAGTAGACGTGGCTACCACTTTCGGCAGCCTCCAGGAGGAATGAGATACTCCATTGAGCAGTAGGCGTGGCTACCACTTTGAGCAGCCTCGAGGCGAAGTGAGGTACTCCATTGAGCAATAGACGTGGCTACCACATTGGGCAACCTACAGGTAGAGTAAGGTACTCCATTGAGCAGTAGACGTGGCTACCACATTGGGCAGCCTCCAGGCGGAGTGAGGTACTCCATTGAGCAGTAGACGTGGCTACCACATTGGGCAACCTACAGGTGGAGTAAGGTACTCCATTGAGCAGTAGACGTGGCTACCACATTGGGCAGCCTCCAGGCGGAGTGAGGTACTCCATTGAGCAGTAGACGTGGCTACCACATTGGGCAGCCTCCAGGCGGAGTAAGGTACTCCATTGAGCAGTAGACGTGGCTACCACATTGGGCAACCTCCAGGCGGAGTGAGGTACTCCATTGAGCAGTAGACGTGGCTACCACATTGGGCAACCTACAGGTGGAGTAAGGTACTCCATTGAGCAGTAGACGTGGCTACCACTTTCGGCAGCCTCCAGGAGGAATGAGATACTCCATTGAGCAGTAGGCGTGGCTACCACTTCGAGCAGCCTCGAGGCGAAGTGAGGTACTCCATTGAGCAGTAGACGTGGCTACCACTTTCGGCAGCCTCCAGGAGGAGTGAGGTACTCCATTGAGCAGTAGACGTGGCTACCACATTGGGTAGCCTCGAGGCGGAGTGAGGTACTCCATTGAGCAATAGACGTGGCTACCACATTGGGCAACCTACAGGTGGAGTAAGGTACTCCATTGAGCAGTAGACGTGGCTACCACTTTCGGCAGCCTCCAGGAGGAATGAGATACTCCATTGAGCAGTAGGCGTGGCTACCACTTTGAGCAGCCTCGAGGCGAAGTGAGGTACTCCATTGAGCAATAGACGTGGCTACCACATTGGGCAACCTACAGGTAGAGTAAGGTACTCCATTGAGCAGTAGACGTGGCTACCACATTGGGCAGCCTCCAGGCGGAGTGAGGTACTCCATTGAGCAGTAGACGTGGCTACCACTTTCGGCAGCCTCCAGGAGGAATGAGATACTCCATTGAGCAGTAGGCGTGGCTACCACTTTGAGCAGCCTCGAGGCGAAGTGAGGTACTCCATTGAGCAATAGACGTGGCTACCACATTGGGCAACCTACAGGTAGAGTAAGGTACTCCATTGAGCAGTAGACGTGGCTACCACATTGGGCAGCCTCCAGGCGGAGTGAGGTACTCCATTGAGCAGTAGACGTGGCTACCACATTGGGCAACCTACAGGTGGAGTAAGGTACTCCATTGAGCAGTAGACGTGGCTACCACATTGGGCAGCCTCCAGGCGGAGTGAGGTACTCCATTGAGCAGTAGACGTGGCTACCACATTGGGCAGCCTCCAGGCGGAGTAAGGTACTCCATTGAGCAGTAGACGTGGCTACCACATTGGGCAACCTCCAGGCGGAGTGAGGTACTCCATTGAGCAGTAGACGTGGCTACCACATTGGGCAGCCTCCAGGCGGAGTGAGGTACTCCATTGAGCAGTAGACGTGGCTACCACATTGGGCAACCTACAGGTGGAGTGAGGTACTCCATTGAGCAGTAGACGTGGCTACCACATTGGGCAGCCTCCAGGCGGAGTGAGGTACTCCATTGAGCAGTAGACGTGGCTACCACTTCGCGTGTAGCCTCGTAATGAATTTATCGACACACAATTTAGTATGAGGATTTAGGAGCCCCGTCAACTGTTGAATATTAACGCAAACGATCAACTGGTTTTGGAGGGGGAGCGAAAAGTTAATTGATTAATTCGTTCTGGGGAAGTACATTGCCAGTGATTCAGATTTAAAAAATCGAATAGCGCTTTTCTTTTCCCATTTCTTCTGCCGTCACAACGAACTAGAAACATCCCAGACATGAACAACAACAACAACCATTTCAAATATTCCATCGTGATATATTTCATCGTAGAAACACCAAAACCACTTTTTGTCGAGACATTACGAATGATTACTTCAAATTTGTCCTATAACGGCAACACGAAGCAACGTGAATTAATTGTCTAATGAGATTATGATTAATAAACGGCGATAGAATGAATGCATCGATATGGAATCTGAAGTAAGACATCTAGTATTTTCAGCCAAGAAAAGAAAAAGGAACATTTCGAGGGAGAGTGGAAACTTAGTCACATTAGTAATTCGAGCTAAGAAGAAGTACTATGCCCGCTTTTCACATTTAAAATATACAATGAGAAGTGAATTAATATCTCAAATAGGATACAGCCAGAATATTAATAACTACTTTCATAGAACATTTAAAGGGACCTATTCGTTTAATGATATGAACAAGAATTTATTGCATAGTCCAAGGAATTCATAGAATCTCCAATAATGATTAGATACAATTATTTTTTACGACCATTTTTATACAAAATGAGATTCCGCAATGGCTCAGCTATTTGATACTATGAAAATGTTCAAGATTTTACCACTATTCGAACTTTCCACTTTCGTCGAAAGGTGTATTTTTTGATACAGTTAGTAAACATCATCAAACCAACAAGATACAAGAACACATCGAAAGCATGCCTATCATGTTCAAAAGCAATTTTGTTTAAAACAATAGTCATGAAATGAAACAAATTTAGTTAATTATCACAAAATCAATTTCCCCAATTGAAATTTTTGGAGGTTTCAATTTCCATGAAATTTCCTAGGTTTTTGACCGAGAATGACCTTACTGCCTTTCAGATTTTCGCGATATACGAGGGTAGTGCCAGAAGTACCCGACGTAACAAAGAAAACACAAAAAATTTAAGAAAAACTATCTATATTTCTCAACATAAGTCTCCTTTTAGCTCGATACACTTTTCCCAGCGATGTTCAATAGCTTCGATACCCTGTTTATAGTGAGAACAACCGAGCTCCTAAAATAGCCATCAACCGCAGATTCCACCTCTTCATTGTTGGCAAATGTTTTACCATCGAGCCATTTGTTCAAGTTTGGAAAGAGAAAATAATCTGAGGGGGCTAAATCTGGCGAATTGGATGCGTGAAAAAGCAACTCGAACTTTAACTCATTGATTTTGGCCACCGCGATAACGGATGTGTGAACTGGTGGATGTTCTTGACGAAACAACACTTTCTTTTTCGCCAAATGCGGCCGTTTTTTCTTGATTTCATTACTCAAATGCTGCAATAAGTTCTCATAATACTCGCCGTTGATTGTTTTTTCTTTTTGAAGATAATCAATAAAAATTATCCCATGCGCATCCCAAAAAACTGACGCCATGACCTTGCCTGCAGATGGAACTGTCTCCGTCTTCTTTGGAGCCGCTTCTCCCCTTTCAGTCCATTGTTTTGACTGTTCCTTCGTCTCAGGTGTGAAATGATGGACCTACGTTTCATCCATGATTATAAATCGACGCAAAAACACGGCTTTATTGCTGTGAAACATCGCCAAATACTCGATTGCAACATCCTCACGACGCTGTTTTTGTTCCATTGTGAGCAATCGCGGCACCCATCTTGCGCACAGCTTTCTCATGTCCAAATTTTCAGTCAATATGCGATGTATAGCACTTTTTGAAATGCCTACCATGTCTGCTAGCTCGCGCACTTTCAGTCGACGGTCATCCAATACCATTTTGTGTATTTTCTACACCATTTCTGGCGTGTTCACCTCATTTGGTGGACCACTGCGATGTTCGCCTTGGCAGCTCGTACGGCCTCGTTTAAACTCTGTCACCCAATATTTGACTGTTGTAAATGAAGGAGCAGGCTCTCCCAGAGTAGAATCTAGCTGGGCTTTGATATTGGTTGGACTGAGACCTTTCAAATAAAAGTATTGTATCATATAAAGATGACCAATTTTTTCCGTGTTTACAAATTCACTGAGAACGTTCACTACTGATGGCTGCCAAACAAATACTAAACAACGTAGCGTCTTGAAACTTCAAACTTAAGTTTTATGAGGTTCATACTTTGTACCAAGGTAATTTTTTTTCAAACTACAACCGCCATCTATACGTCACGTCGGGTACTAATGGGCTAGCTTCCTTTCTATAGAAATCATATAAAAACGTCAATGTTTGTAACTTCTCTTGAAAAATGCCTCTAGGACATTGTGAAATGGCATTACTATTACAGAAAATAGCAAAAGATTAATAATGAATAACATTATATTATAAAAGATTAGTTACTACTTCCAACTAAAAACGATATAATAAAACAACATTTAGAGGATTTTTTATATATATTTTTTGACTATTTCTTGCGTTTGATCTATTCATGCTGAGGTATCAGTTTCTAAGAATGTTTTAGTGTTTCACAGACAGGCCCAATATCAGTAGAAGCCATTTGGCGCTCTACCCGGAGGGTAAAATTTGGATTCGTAATTCTTCTCGGCATTAAGCCACTGGGAGGCTGAATAACACACAACATGGTTTAATATAATAAAAAAAATGAAGGAACTATATAAATTATTAACTTCGGGCGACCTTAATATCGCTCAATTATGTCAAAACACAGTATTCAGTATGCATTTCATCTTTCGTTTAGGTCAGCGTGTTCCTCGTCTTATCAATGGGCATTCTTCCTGATAAATACCACTAAATATTTGTATACATTTTACCACATTCACGTTCATACACACACGTCAATACCCTTAGTCGTGAACAATACAAATTATATACAATTGATTGGAAATTATTGTATATTAGAATTATATCCACCTCGGTATAATCTCGTGGTAAAAGTCCCAAACATGAGTCACAAAAGTCAGAAAAAAGTCGGTGAATCACTTGCTATGTACTTCCCTAGTACAAATTAATCAATTAATTTCCCCTCTTCCTACAAAGCCAAACAACCGTTTGGGGGAAAACTATATTTTCTGTCGATACATTCTATACCTCGGCAGTTAATAGAACCTTTAAGCTAAGCCCCCCTGGGTTCTGTTGGAGACTTCCCGATGAATATACATAGATTTTGTGGCAATACATTTATTACAACAGAAGTTAATACAGTTTTTGTGTTAAGCCTCTACCCTCTTCCCGATTTGGCCGAAAATCAATAGGTGTCGTCCTTAGTGGGTTCTGAATACACATACAAACTTTCATGTTGTACATTCATTACATCGGGAGTTATCTTGTTCACAGACACACAGATACTTTTTTTTTTCATTTTCGGAAATTCCATTGAAAACTCAGCATCGAATTTCCGCAACGGCTGCACATTCATGGTCCAGGAGTAATACATACTATCAAAAAGTAGAATTGACTACGTCGAAATCATAATTTTTGCATATTAATGGTGATTCGTGAACACCTCACGTGTGTTATGTTACCTAAAGCCTGCTGAGTGGCGGATCCAAGGAGTGTGGCAGCTAGAGGGTTATTGGCGGCGCTCAGAGGGTTGCCACCTCCGAAGGATGACGTCAGAGAGGACAAGTCGCCTCCACCTCCTTGGGCGTTTATCAAGTTCCCAACTGAAACAATAAAAAATATAATTATTAATATACTCAAATACGAGTATACATACATTTGATTATTTTAGTGTCAGAATCAAATCATCACCTTGTATGAACCCTTAGGATCATCACTGTACACTTGGGGTAAGGTTATGTTGTTGAACTGTTCAACTTTAGTTGAATTATAATTCTATATATTTATCATTTTATTTTGCCACAATGATTATTATGATTTGGTCTTTGTCAAGGACACGTACTTATCTCTTTTCATCATTGATATTATCTACTTAACTTGAGTAGGTGATTTCCAAAACTAGCCATTTGTCCCTAAACAACTTTTGGGATTATCATCAAAAACTGATAAAAATTAACCGTTTTAAGTTTAAGTTCCGATTTTTTTTTTCATGGATGGATAATAACTTTATCTCTCATCTTGCAAACGTTGCCAAATATATTGTGGCTAGAAAATTTGCTATTTTTTATTTTAGTTTTCTAATAGCTACTATTGGCACTCAACATGAGAAATGGCTGGTTTTGGAAATCACCTACTCACTTGTTAAGTCCTCATTTATGAACGAGTGGAGGGGTCAATATACAAAAATGCAGCTTTTCGAATTTCGTTTTCTTCAATTTAGATACATATATGTCCCAAATTTCATGAAAATCATGCCCGGGCTTTAACTACGAGGTCATATCGCCTACTAGCAGAGCGCTTTTTCGTCACTCAGGTGAACATGAGCCCAACTCTTAACGTCCCATCCGAAGGACAGCATGCTCAAAGTTTTTTCACCTTGCAGATAAAAAAAACCTAAAAGCCTCAGCCGGATTTCAAAACCGCGATCTTGAGCTCAGTAGACCAGGATGCCAAAGTACCTTTGAGCCTACCTTTGTAGAAGTTATTATAAAAATTTCAAAAAATTAAGAAGAAAATGACTAAGTTAGGATAGGATACAAGTTTGACTGACCAAGAGCAGCGGCGGCAAGGGCAGGAGAGCTGACAGCACTGGCGAGTGAGTTGACGGAGGAGACCTGGGGCGGGTTCTGTTGGAGACTGGGCAGGTTCCCTGCAATAACAACATGCATTCAACAATCAGACAAAGACACCAAATAGGATAGATACTAGGTGCAAATAAAGCGGTGGCCGAGCGATACAAATCCCAACGCTTCATTCTTCTCATTCCATGTTTTTTTCAGTATTCATTTTTTTATTATCAGATTAAAAATGAAATAAACAACTGTAAATAAATAAAAAATATTATAACTTAATAATAACTAAAAAAAAGTGATATATATATGGAGGGTTCAGAGCATAAGTGTACCAAGTCCATCACATCTCATTCCGAGTAATTGGCTCTCAAAGTTTTTCTTATGAATGAAAAACTGATGCCAAGGACTTGATACAAGCTGCTATCCTGCGACGTTAGAATCAGCTAAGGACTTGGTTCACTGTAGCACTGGAAGATATTACTTTTACGCCTTTTTGGCAGGAAAAACCTCACAAAGTGAAAAAATGGACTTGGTTCACTTGTGCACTGAGCCCTCCATATATATATATATATATATATATATATATATATATATATAGTGATATAAATATATATATACATGTATGTATACATATCCTCTCAAGTCATTATAAGGTCCTGAAGAAGGAAATAAATAGTTTGTGAAACGTTGGCTAAATTTTGAATTTCCATTTAAACGACAGAACCTCGAAATCCTTCTACATTGAAAAGATAATGTCGACTCTATTAATCTATATATTTTTTTTTTTTCGTTTTATTTCTGTAACTATAAGAATATGTATTATGTAAAAAAAACATTCATTGCCATAAAGATTGTATTCTTTAGTGTAATAAAAAGTGTATCCATCTTTTTTTGATCTATTAGTTTTTGTAATAAGCCATCCCCCTAATCTCCCCTTCCCTTTGATCGATTTGGCTGAAAACTAATAAGTGTCGTCCTCCGGAGGGTTATAAATACACATGTGTAAAATGTTATGTAGATATATTCATTCTATCGGGAGTTATCGTGTTCACAGACTACATACGTTTTTTCATTTTTGAAATTTGGTCGGAAAACATGAAATTCCGCTGAAAACTCCGCTCCAAATTTCTAACTGATTTCATAACTTCACCTATACTAGGTAAAGCTGGAGAAGTAATATTACATAGATCTCACACTGAAGGGTTCCGTTGCGCGAACATTGAACTCATGTATTTGTACATCATATTTAAGCATCAAATAAAAGAAACTATTCTACTATAAATGTATACATCAATGTATACAACTATCGGCATCGGCATTACACCATCGGCAAGGATGGTGTAAAGCCGAAATCGGTTGCGTATATGTGTAAAATTGTTGTGAAGTAAACAAAAAAAAAAATCTTGAAAAAAAAAAGGCTGATGACCAACTACCATTTTGTTCAGCGGAAACGTTTTATGCTCCCTTTCGACAAAAAAGGAGTTCTGGCGAAAACACAACATCAAATTTCTAAACAACTTCGCCTATAGTATAGCTGGGGAAGTGAAGAGTGAAAGATTTCCCGCTCAACACAGTACGAAAACGGCTGCACTTGGTAAAAACTATGTGGATTACCGGTAAAATTTCACCGGATAATCTACTCAACAATACTGACGTGTGACATCCTGAAGAGGGATGCCATTGGCACCGAGACCCATGCCGAGACCCTTGAGACCGTCAGGCAACTTGGAGAGTCCATCCCCCTTGTCGACTCGGTCCATCCTCACAGACAGCCGCCGATCGTACAACATCTGGTTGTTCAACATGGAGATGGCTTGTACCGCTTCAACGGGATGGTCGTACTCCACAACTCCGAAACCTCGTGATTTACCCTCCTTGTCCACAGCCAGCTCTGCAGCCATCACCCGACCTGCCAGCCTACATCACAAACGAACATAGTGAGACAACATGAAATAAATAATAATAAATATAAATACACATCGAAGATACTCTAGAAAACCAAAATAAATAATAATAAATTAAACTAAAAAAAAAACCGCACTTTTCTCATGAGAAGTAACGACATAACAGTATTTCTGAATATGCCCGCCAGATGTGATAATATCGTTATTCTAGTAACCGAAATCATGGATTTATTATTACACAGAAGAACGACTCAATAGTAGGTATAAGCGAGTAACAATGACGTTAAGTTCCTTAAAAAAATTATAATTTGTTCCAAAGTGCCCTAGAAAGACATTACTGCTAAGATGTTACGAAAACCACAAGGAGTTGCTTTTGATCATATTAAAAGTTATCAATTAAATAACAAAAACCTGTCCAAAAACGTTTTGTTTTCGTCGTAAAGCTGTGATGAATAGTGAAATAAAAATATAAAGAAAAATTAATGTTTTTTAAAAATAATGTATATTTCACAAGATATAAAAATTATATGGGAGTACTTTCGGTATTGCTACACATCTTTAGTATTTGTCAAGTAGTGGCTGAAGATGGTAGCAATACCAATAGTACTCCCACATAATTTATATATCTTGTGAAAGGACAATAATTTAAAAAAACATTTGTTTTTCTTTATATTTTTTATTAAGTGTTTCACAATATCTCTGCGAAGAATGTTAAGTATCAATAGTGAAAGAGATACATTTAGGAAAAATAATTAATTAAACTTCAAAATTACATATCTTTTGCACGAAACTGTACCTCGACGTGTTCCTATATTGTGCCAACATTTAAAAAAAAAGTCTTGACTGATGTTACAGATTAGAATTTTCTTGGCGTGGAATAACATTTACAGATTCCTAATAATATTCGAATATGATATATATCAATTAAGTGGGGTATTCATGTGTGTGTTAACTATGTTAGTTCGATAAAAGTTTTGACAGTAGTCTGCTAAATATATGCCTTTAACACACTTCGATCTAACAGAGGAAAAGGTATGTTAGATAGCTTTGTTAAATCGATATTGGTAAGGTTATGCAAGGTTACTTTAGGTAGCAATCTACAGCACACACAATTTTTTAGTTTTGGCTTTTATATTTTTTAATATTTATTTGAACAAGTTTTTTTAAATTATAATTAAAATTAATTATATTATAAATTTTCTGACTGAACCTTTAATGAAATCTACACTATAGCGAAAACTGTGTACTAATAAAATATTGTCCATTATTTCGTCTAATTCATCATCACTTCAATCATCCTCTTGATCTGAATCTTCCAGTAAAAAGAGTTGAGTAGCTCGCTCAATGAGCTCGTTAAGCAACTTACTTTTATTACTTACTTTAGGCATCTTATTTATAATAAAAACACAAACAAACTTCAACTTATTTTTTTAGAAAACTAATAAAACAAGATAAATGAGAACAAACATGTAACCTCCTTGGTCGGATATATTGTAACTTCCTTTAATTGCCACTTGGAGCGCTAGTTATAACAGTTAGCATTTAACAATTAACAAAGGGAGTGTTCATGAATTTCTGTCCCTGTAAATTTTTATTTCGATAACATTTAACACCTAACACACATTATGAATACCCCTAATGTTTGAATATAAATATTATTTGAAACATGTCTTTCCGAATTCCAAACTCACCATCCAAAGTACTACATCCCGTAAATATTTCCTCTCCACCTATTTTCCTACTAGGTTAGGTTTTATGACTCATGCCCAGGCTTTAACTACGAGGTCATATCGCCTACTACCAGAGCGCTCTTTCGTCACTCTGGTGGACATGAGCCCGACTCTACTGTGGGAGTCCTAAATTTTGCCTACCCTAAATTTTTATTGATCTAGGGTAGGGGTCTTTAACGAGTACCTGACATCGTACAGGCTCGGGACCATCGCTTAACGTCCCATCCGAAGGACGGCGTGCTTAAGTTTATTTCACCTCCCAGATAAAGTAAACTAAGGGCCTCGGTTGGGTGACCTTGAGCTCAGAAGTCAAGCACGCATACCACTGAGCTACCGGCGCCCTCCATTTCAACTAAATAAATGCTTACTTGAACACTTCCTTTAGCTTCTTCTCATCGACCTTATAGTCGAGGTTGGCAACGAAGCAGCGGGGAACGAGAGGACTGGAGATCCCAAGGGACTCCAAGAACTGAGAGGAGAGGCCGTAGGTGTTAGCGGCCCACTTATGAGGACCTCCTGGGGGTCCATTGACGAGGGAGGGTAGGTCCGAGCCGCCCCAGGTGGAGCCGCCGCCACCGCCACCTCTATGGTCTCCCCTGTCACCTCCGCGGCCACCGCCTCCTCTATTGACGCCACCCCGGTCCCCTCCCACACCTCCACCACCACCACCGCCGCCGCCCCTTGGCAGGATCCGTCCGTACTTGTCGCGTTCCACGTCGTTATCCTGAAATATAAAAAAAAAGGGCTTGTTACAATTCTAAAATTTCCTTATATATAATATTTCCTTAGTAAGAAATAAGCAGTAAAAATGGAGTGCTGAGCTACGAGGTGTGTAAATAAAGTAATGAGATGGTAGATCTAGCAACATTGGGTACTTTCCGTTTGGAGGGAAGGTGGGTCAAGACATAAATTTCGAGCAACGTTGTGCTTCAGACTAGGGCACAGTGCGACAGAAACTTTTGCAAAGCAACAGCAGGCCAATGGAGACAATGTTTTGTCAAAGGGCCCGGTTTTTAGATGGTTTAAGGCATTTTCAGAAGGAAAATTATCGATTCAAGATGAACCTCGCAGCCGAAGGCCTGCAACTGCAAGAGCTGACAAAAATCTTGACAGAATCTGGGATCTTGTGCGTTCTGAACGTTGCTTGACAGTCAGAATGATTGGTGAAGAGTTGAATTAGACTCAGATCACCGTTCATCAGGTTTTGACATCTAGCTTCAATAACAACTGGGTGCAGCATCACGACAATGCGCCTTGTCACACTGCATTTTCAATTAATGAGTTTTTGGCAAGTAGAAACATCTCTGTGGCTCCTCAGCCCTCTTATTCTCCCGACTTGAGTCCTTGTGACTTTTTTCTCTTACCAAGATTAAAAATTCCCCTTAGAGGACGTCATTTCGGGGCACTAGAAGACATTGAAACGACCGTAACCGATCAGCTGAAGGCCAGTTTCAGTATCCGAGTTCCAGCACTGCTATGAAGAATTGCTGAGTGGCTTGCCAAGGCATATACTTTGAAGGAGACAATGTGGAATTGTAATTTTAATTGAATAAAAAAAATTATAAATAATCAGTCTCATTACTATTTTACACACCTCGTAAGAGACAAGAAAAAGTATAAAATGGGGGCAGTGCGGGCTAGAGCGTAGAGCTTCGCCCTATTAAGGTTGCGAGTTCGAATTCCGTTCGGGAGTTTCTTTTCATAGATAGAACTCCCTTCCGGATGTTATATAAATAACCAATAACACCGTTATAGAAACAAAGCTAATGTGCACAGTTTATAAGTATCTCTTCTTCAAGAGGAAGGATAGCCCGAACTGCTCGTGTGGCGGCATCGAGACTGCAGAACATGTGGTCCTCGATTGCCCGCTGTACGACAGGTTTAGGGTGGAGTTGATCCGCGCGACAGGATCATATCTGGGATTGAGCCTGCCGGAGTTGATGATGGAGTCGAACTATCCGGCGTTCGGCCGGTTTGTCACCTCCTAGCGGGAACAGAAAAAGCCCACTTGACCCGGCGCCGGGGGCGATTGACGGGCTGCGGCCCGATGTCCACCCCCGGCGACCGCGATGTAGTAGCAGCCCCCACTCCAAGATCCTGAGCTCTCTCGGCGCCATCTGGCAGCCGCAACACAAGGGGGTCTGGAAGCGCCAGTCTGTCCCGCAAGGGACCAGAGGCTGTCGCCCCCAGTCACCCACAGCAACAAATAAATGAATAAATTTAAACAAAACCATTTCATGTACCCTATTTCCCCGACGAACGGGCCGGGTGATTAACCGGAGCACCCGCAAAAAAAAAAAAAAAAAAGTTTATAAGTATATATACAAAATAGGAACTGGGTCAAGTTACGTGAATAAGTCTATCCACTCCCTTTGTAAGTATTGCGTTTTGGAGTATGTATGGATCTAAAAATATTCTTCAAGAATCGGCTCGTGTACAATAAATCTGTGGTCATAAGGAATAAATTGGTAAGTCTAAACGGACACTTTTTTACTTTTGCACTAATCGTGTAAATCCATTTTTTGGAATAAATAAATTAAGTTTGCATCATTATTAATCTTATACCTTCTAAATCTATAGGAGTGAATGAAAATGAATATTGTTTATCCTTTCTTGGATTTTCCCTTAGTTACCTAATCATTCCCCATCACTTACCTAATTATTAAGCACACTTTTTGAAGTACCCATGAATGATGCCTCTCTAAAGTTGATTTAACCGAAACACCCTCTTCACATGGAATAGTCTGCCATAGTGAATAAATGGTTAAATGCAGTTATCTCGTGAATGATTCCTCAAAGTAGATTAAGTTGATTTAACTAAGAACATACACAATTTTACGAGATACCAAGAAACCCACATCTTTATAATTCCGAAAGTATTAGAGTCCTGAGCTCCCAACTTCTTCCCAGTGCGCAGATGGCTTGGGAGATCATCACAGTACACTTGACTCATTTTGGTAATTTTTCCAACCTAACAACATATTCCCTGTTGCCATAGAAATAAGTTTTGTACCTCTTTGACGACCAGTTTCCTCCCCTTGAGCTCATGACGATGCATCTTCTCTACAGCCTCCTTGGCCAGATCTGATGTAGCAAACTCAATGATCCCACATCCTCGGGGCTTGTCGTTCTCATCCACAAACAGCTCCACGAACGACACCTCACCAACTGTCAAAATATACAAAACAGTATATTATTCGACTGAAAACACACATTACATATGGACATGCGCCGTCCTTCGGTTGGGAAGTTTAGCGATGGTCTCCGAGTCTGTACAATGTCAGGTACTCAAAATTTAAGACCCCACAATAGAGTCCGGCTCAGGTCGAAAGAGCACTGTTATAAAAAGCCCGGGCATGTCAAATAGATAACAATAAAATTGAAATTTTTCTGTGAATGGTCGAAATGATTTTTTTGTTTCATCAAAAATCCGGTTAATTTTATATAGAGACCATCAGTTCCATTTCTGTCCGTATTCATCACTGACAAGTGAGGAGTTTGGATCCAGAGCGGACCAACCCACAATTTTTCGGGAAATTAGTTATTACCATCCTGATGTTGGCATAGGTTCCCTTTTTTCAAAACGAGTGTGGATCACTTAGTTTCTTCATTTCAGTGATAGATAGCAGCACTTTAAGTTTAGTCCACAAGTATTTTGTGCATATATTTTCAAAGTCACAATGGATCATACGGCCTTCAAAAACTTTATAGAACACAAAAAGGGATCACTCATCAAATACTATTCTAAAATTTCAAATATAAATAAATATTTGGGGCCCATTTATGGAGATAACAAAATGTACTCAATTTTCAATTGCCATTTTCTTCCTGTTCAGTTTAAACCAGTTGGTCCGCTCTGGCTCCAAACTCCTCAAGTGACATATCATATAAAAGCCTATTAAAAGAATTTCTAAACAAGAGCATGCTCTAATCTGTATCTTTAGGGGCTCAAAAATCAGGATTTGAAGACGTTTTCAAGACCGCTCAATAACAACGAATGAACATAACTTGCAAAAAAATGTACATTATCTTGTATTTCAAATCGAGTAAATAGAGAAGCAAAATATATGAAATTTTTTCATTGAATATTTTGAATTCAAGAAGATAGAATACTATAATTTTCATAACTCTGAGGTTATTGAAAATAAAGACGCCTCCACAAACTATATTGTAGACATTTTTCGCTGAAATGACGATGATAACGTGCAAAATAAGTAGAAGTATAGTAAAATATTCAGGCAATGTACGTTGCTATCCATTTTCGATATGATACATAATATGTACATCGAGTATATTATACTCGTATCAATCAATTTAAATAATGGATCACTCATTACGGGTATCAAGTACGACATCGTTACTTGCTTGCGGTCGGGGGTTCGAAACCCGACCGAGACCCTTAGTTTATTTTATCTGGGAGGTAAAATAAACTTAAGCATGCCGTCTTTCGGATGGGACGTTAAGCGATGGTCCCGAGCCTGTACGATGTCAGGTACTCGATAAAGATACCTACCCTAGGTGAATAAAAATTTAGGGTAGGCAAAATTTAGGACTTAGTAGAGTCGGTCTCATGTCCACTAGTGACGAAAGAGCGCTCTGGTAGTAGGCGATATGACCTCGTGGTTAAAGCCCGGGCATGAGTCATAATAACTAACTTATTGATTTTCAGCCGAAGGATTTAAGAGGAAAAGTAAAAAAACTAATTGAATACAAATTATTCGAAGTGAGTTAGTACATTGTCCCTTATTCAACAACTAAGGTCGCAAAAGAAATTATATTGTCCGTCTTTGAATCAATACCGAACGATTTAATCAACAATGTGTTTGATCGGTAGTGTTCGCTATGGTGAAAACGCACCCATGGCGATAAAATGTAAAAAAGAAAGTCTTGGAGCTTCGTTGAGACGTTCCCTGACCGTGGAAACACGGAATACAGTTTCTTTTAGAATATTCTTCTGTTAGCTTACCTTCTCCCCTGAAGAGGTCCTTCAATTCCTGCCATCGGTACTCGTACGGTATGTTCGATACGAATACCCTGTTGGACTTCTTCCGTCGGGGGCTTCTATCCCTTTCAGAGTTGCCACCGCCACCACCACCTCCAGAGAACCTCGAATGTCGCTCCTTGTTGTCCCCACCTCGACGGTCTCCCCCTCTCGTACCTCGTCTATCCCGGTCTCTTTCCTCCTCCGCTGACCTGCAGTTCACAATTTTCAAGATAGAAATAGAAACTGGAAAACATTTCTGGTAAAGATAGTATGAAAAATAAGTGATTTGAGGAACCAAAATAGAATGAGTGCTATGCTCTTCAACGATTAATCGGATTTCCATTGAAATTTCACAAGTACAAGTTATAAGCCCGGTACAAACATAGGCTATGTGACAACTCAAAATGTTTAACGAGAGAGGGGTCATTGGGTGCCCAAAACAAAAAACGAGTTGTTAACTCTTCCACGGTTGATAGCCCTAAGCCCTGGCAACCTGCTGCACCTCAATGTGAGATTAAGTTATTATAAGCACTGAAATACTGTATTATATATTAGAAAGGAACGAGGAAAGATCCTCCCTATATTGTATGGTAACCGATAAGCCACGTCACTTAAAACCAATAAAAAAATTAAGTTATTTTACTTATACCACGTAGTGGAAACCAGAATGATAATCATAATTGCATTGAATACTAGAAAAGGACCAATACATTAATGCAATCATTCCAGACATTTAACTGTTGATATAGGAAAAAAAAAAATCGTAACTCCATACTAATTTTTCTTTAGGTTGACATCTATATATATTTAAAAAAAACCACGATATGAAAGAGTAAAAAATAAAGCATCAGACACCTACAGATGACTAAATCATTTAACAACAGAATTGAATTAGATAACGATCCAAGACTTTACTTCTCAGTTCTATGCCTAATTCAATACATGTTAACTGAATTAAACAATTATAGATATAAATTTGTTTTTTAAATCCTAATATGACTACCTAAACACCGGGGTTTATGAAATTATAACATTGTTTTTCCCTTTTAAGTAAACATAAATACTTACATATATACTACTCTAAAAACCCTAAAGTTTTGATATTGATCAAGCCGGCTTGGAATTTAAAAATAAATTTATACACTTACTTGTCGCTATAGTTATCCATATCAGACTTATTATCTGATTTCATTACCGACCGAGAAAAGTTTTAAAATAATATTTTCCACAATAACAAAAACAAAAGTGAATCAAAAAAACTTTCCAACAATACTAGACTTGGACCGACGCTTTAATAACAAAATGGCTGCACAATTTACACGACCAGCTAGAATATAATCCAACGCCTTCTACATATCTGATTTAAATTTAAAAATTAAATTTCTGTATCTTGAATTTGATAATATTTTCAAAATAAAAATAAACATAAAATGATAATTCGTATTTGAAATTTTATATAGCTAAGCCATTCTGCACTTTGGACTATAATTTGAACAACTCAAAATCGACAGTGACGAATCGGTATGGTATATTTTAAATTAGTTTGATGATAATTAAATATACATTAAAAAAATTATGGTACCTATCACAGAATTATCGCGACAATGAACCGTTGCCTGGCCAAGATTAGTGGCGGGAATGGTGTTATGTAGTTGATGGTCAGGCGCCAAGTCTAAGAATTATTTACTTTTTAAATTAAATAAATTAATAGTTAATACTATTAATTGACGGATTGAGAAATTTATCCCCCTTCTCAATTTCACAGAAGTTATCTTATTTTGTTTTCGAATAATGATTGGTTTACATTAGTAAATAGAATTCAGGGATCTGTTCATTAGTAGGAAACGGTACCACAAAACCCACCTATTTTTTATATTTCTTCCTCGACAATTTTTTGTTATTCAAACAAAATCTTTATTTTATCTTTACATATATTGTCTAATGAGCTCGGAATCGCGATTTCGAAAACTTGCCGAGGCCTTCAAGTGTTTTTATTGAGAAGTAAAAAAAAAACATTGATCACGTCATCCTACAGATGGAATCTTCGGCGATGGTACCGGGCTTTTTCGAATGTCAGCCACTCGTTGATGAGTATTATCGTATGCAACTGAACCTGGGTAGGAAAAAATTTCGGTCTCTCGCTATAGAGCTAACAGTAAAGGGATAAGAGCATTCGATGCTTAGGTCCCTAGGTGCACATAACAACCCAACGTTCAATCTGGCATCAGTTCAGTCCGTGACCTTGATCAGACTGACGGGAAACTGATCGTTTATTGCGTTGACTGATGGACTGACGGACTGAACTGATGGATTTTTAAATATTTTGATAATTTCCATCAGTCTTGACTGAACTGATGCAAGACTGATCGTGTAGCTACATTCTTATCAGTCTGGCGTCAGTCAGAGCTGAGACAGCGATGGAGAAGGACGGTTCCGGTATGTCCCACTCTCCCAGCAGCGCAATTCATCCTGCCACGACACCTTCATCATTGGAACCGGAGAAAGATTTCATCTTGAATCTCGAATCGCTACCCCTCTTATGGGATAAAACCCATAGGTTTAGTCATGTTTACGTATCTGCAGTTTTCCTTCGTTATTGAAGTAATTACAAAATGTTTCCCTGACATTTTTTGCATCCTTTGATGAATTTCTATTTCCACTGGGCTGCAAATCAGAGAAATCAAGCACTTCATCCGGTGCTGTGATTCTCCAATTCGATGCCATATAAAGCCGCGGCTGAGTTTTAAGCAAATAATTATGTAAATAACAGCAAGTAGCCACTATGGTTGCTGCTATTTTAGACTCAAAACATAAAGCTTTTTGGAAGATTCCAAATTTATATATATATTTTTTTTTTTATTTTATTTTTTGGTTGGGTCCTAATTTATTAGATCCCATATACCAGGGACATTTCTATTTTTTTATTTATTTATAAATTTAGATCTTAATATACCAAAAGCGCCTTCAACAACTGACCTAGTTGTTGACAATCGATAGGTAGTTAAATGTAGATTGGTTAGCATTACACGCACTTTGCGGGAATGGTTTCATTAAATGTATGCCTAGTGCAAAAGCTTCGTCAGATATGAAAACATAAGGAAATGTTTCATTTGTATTTGGCAATGGTGACCAATCTGGTATATTTAATTCGCCTTTTGTAAACTTTTTCCAGGATTTAGTGTAGAATAATATACCGCCATCAGATATACGTCCATTAGCTCCAACATCTATCATTATAAAAATGGTTTGACCATTTCGAGCAAGCTATCAAAACAAGCATCTTTCATACGATAATAATTTTCACAATCCTCATCTTCAGTGCCGTGGGCCGATCGCCGTTACAGATGAATAAATAAAAGTTTAATGTTTGTTTTATCGTATTTAAAAAAATAATATTTAAATAAAATTAAGTTTTGGCGCCATAACGGGTGACATCTGTCGAAAAGTCATCGCTTAAATTTCATTATGTAATTATATAAATTATAGAATATATAAAAAACAACGTAATTATAATCGTAATTATGATGAATGTAAATATAACCACGAATAAAAATAACTTATCAACGTTTCTGCCGTTTTTATATTATCCTCTAATTCTTATTTAATTCACCTTAATCATAAGTTTCAGTAAGTAACTTAAAAAAAAAAAAAACTCGCCCCCTAAGAAGTTTTCTGGATCCGCCACTGGCCCATGTCTAGAATATCAATGACAATGTTTACAATTATTGGTAGAAATGTATCGATACATCGAGTTTTGGAGCGTTGTTATCCGTCTAAGTGAGGACTGTTTTAGAAAGAGAAGGTTTTGTTTGGAAAATGTAAAATAGTATTTTGCTTAATTTTTAAACAACATTACTGAATTAGGATAGTGTAGTGATTGTTTGCGTGATCGCAATGGAAGATATTAAGCCTTTTTATCGAACTGAAGCTGATTTCGACAATCTGTGGTAATAATTTTGTAACTAATCATTTTTTATATCAACATTATCCTTTTAAATTCATGAATACTTTTTGTTCATTTATTTCCTTGTAGATATACGCTCTGCATGTCTTATTTCAGTGGTTTAGAGCTTTTTTAGCTCAACTAACCCCTTTTTTTTAGCTTGTACTGTCATACAACATAGCGTTACGGTTTTAAAATGGATTATTATCTGAAAATAATAGTACCATTTATTCTCAAGATCGTTATAAATGAATAAGTGTATAATAACACCACTCATATTAAAAGTAAACTGTTATCAATGGTCGGTGGTACAGAAGTTTATTTATGTGATGATATTGTTTATTATTTTACCAACAGCCCAGATTTAAATGAACAGAATATAATACTTCAAATTCTTATATAGTAACGTTGAAATTTACAGAATGTTGTTTACTTAAAATGGGATTTGCTGCCATTTTCTTTATATATATTATATTATTTTGTTTTTTTAGGAAACGCCGAGAGAGATTGCCAGTGAGGACATTCAGTGATGATGTCGATGAAATAGAAGGCAGTTCTTTCGTTTTTAGATCATTTAGAAATGAATTTGAGACTGAACAACTGTTCTCCAAAAAGGTCGTGAAGCTCATCAAGAGCGGAAAATTAGATTTTGAAAATCTGGATACATCCAAGGTACCTTTATTATTATTTTTAATTAATTAATAACATTTTTAACATGTCCGTCACCAAGTTCTATATACAAAAAAAAAAAGTATAATGGCTACACATTAGTCTGAAAGGGAGAGGGATGTCGCCTGTAGCTATGCGTGGTTGCCTTTTGAGCTCAAGGTCGTGGGTTCGAAACCCGACCGAGGCCCCCCTTAGTTCATTTCATCTGGGAGGTAAAATTAACTTAAGCAAACCGTCCTTCGGATGGGACGTTAAGTGATGGTACCGAATCTGTACCATGTCAGGTACTCGTTAAAGACCCTTGACCTAGAAGAATAAAAATATAGGACTCCCATAGTAGAGTTGGGCTCATGTCCACCAGAGTGACGAAAGAGTGCTCTGTTAGTAGGCGATATGACCTCGTAGTTGAAGCCCGGCCATGCATCATAATAAAACAACTCATATATAAATATTTTATAACTCGTTGCTACGCAGTTTAAACATTTTGATTTGGAATTTAATAAGGAACATTTTTGGCATGAACCAATTTTTCGATAGGACTAACCGTTTTCAGGGAAATCAAGGAAACATCTAGAAAAATATGTTTAAAAACTACATTTAAATACGGCATTCGGCATATATCGACCTGCTAAAAATTGTATTTAATATAAACTATTTAATTCAGTTTTCTCTACAAAAATTACTTGAGGTTTTTAATTGGATCATAAAAATAAGAGACTTAATAAATACACTTAGGTCTAGATGTAAAGTGGTCTCAATTTTCATCCGATATGTGCCAATATCTCAGTTAGTACATGTGACTTCATCATTCTAAATTTTAAGTTCATTGCTACAATTGTTTTCGCGGTAGATCTCTTACAACTTTTCAATCACACACGCACACACACACGCACGAACTGTCAACATCGTGAAAATGATCAAAACGTATTCAGGGGATCTGAAACGTTAAAATCCGTTGAAACCTCGATCTCGGATTTTCACAGGATTACAATACTTTCAAAAATAATCGTAAGTCTATTTGTGCTCTAAAACATTCAGATTGCGTTAAGTAAAATATATTTGTTTTACAGGAAAAGGGAAGACACAAATTGGAATCAACTATCCCTGGTTTCAAGATATCTTCCTTTATAGCTACAAACTCCGCATTAAACAGAGCCGAAATGAACGAGTGTTTCAACATTTATTTGGAAATTTGCAATAACAAAACACTGTCTTCTGAAAAGTTGGACAAATACAATGTAAGTATAGTTTTTTTTATAAGTTTGCATCCTTGCGAGGGATTTCTTGAACTAGTTTTAAGGCAGATATTCGAGTTTTTGCCAGCCGATAACTTATTTTCAAAATACTCTATCCGGATTGCTCAGTTCTTTATATGATATGAGTTCTTTATGTTAATAATACAGTAAACCCCTCTTTACGGGCACCCCTCTCCGATGGACACCTCTCCTTACGGACAATTTTGCGATGTCCCGGTCTGAAGTATAAGAAAACAATGTATTTTTACCCCCTCCCTCGCAACGGACACCGACATCCAATTTTTTGACATCAGGAGATAAATATACCTCTCCTGAGCAGACACTTAAACAATTCATTTGAAAAATGCAATTTTGAATGCTTTTTATTATCATTCGTAGAATTCGATGTTTGTGAAACAGGCATACATACCTACTAAGAAATAAAAAGAAAAACGAATGTTTTTTTAGAAATATTGTCTATTTCATAAGATATATAAAATATATGGGAATACTTTCGGTATTGCTACCATCTTCAATACCCAAAGTACTCCCGTATTTTTTATATATCTTGTGAAATAGACAATATTAAAAAAAAAAAAAAACGTTGGTTTTCATTTATATTTTTTATTAAGTATTTCACAATATCTCTGCGAAAATGTTAAGTATCATACATACCTACTGTTTAGTTTATTAACTTAAAATCCATAATACCTATTATTATGTGTGTTTTATCTAATTATCTATTGTTCGTTACCTATATATGTAGCATTAAACATAAAAGCAAATTAAACGTTTTGTATATGAGCGCCTAAACAGCTGGACTGATTCTCATGATTTATACGTCATTTGATGTCCCATTTGACAGTCGCTGGCCATGCTATAATGGCACTGTTAAACTCTACAATAATCTAAATCTAAAGTCAGCAATTTTTTTTGTCATTTAATTTTACATTTTTTTCTTTTTTACAGAAGTACCTTCCTTTGATCCAAGCGGAGCAGATGGAGTACTTGGACGTCGCGAAGAAGTCGTGGTTCCAAGGACAGGGTCGCAAAAAGACTACAGAAATCCCACCCCAAGTTATGAAATTCATCAGTTTGTTCTGGAAAGTAAGTATCTCCATCTGTATTCAGATATATGTTTGATGTTCCTTACAAAGCGACTATTTAGTAGCGTTTAATGAAGTTAGCTCTATACTGAATAGAACTACAAACATTTAAAATATGTGTTGTTATAAACATAATATTGAATATTTATTTAAGTTTTGTAGGTTATTCTTATTTATAACTAGCAGTAATACCCGGCGTTGCCAGGGGGACTTTGACTTTTCTCCTTATATCTCTCGTTCGAATTCTATTAAATTCTTCGACAGTACATTCATGATGTTATAAATATCAAAACCCAATAACTGCCGATGTAATGAATGTATCAACATCAAAATAAGTATTTAAAATTAGAATCCACTGAGGACGTAACCAGTCAAATTTCAGCGAAATCGGCTGAGGGGAAGGGGTAGTTCTGGGGTGGGTGCTCAGTTCAAAATCCCAATAATTGCCGATGTAATGAATTTATCAACATCAAATTTCGTATTTAAAATTAACATCCACTGCGGACATGACCAGTCAAATTTCAGCGATATCGGCTGAAGGGAGGGGGGTTCAGGGGAGGGGGTCAATTTGAAAACCCTAATAAGTGCCAATGTATTGAATTTATCGACACAAACTTTATTATGAGGATTAAGGAGCCCCTGTGGTAGTCAACTGTTGAATATTAGCGCAAACGGTGATCTGCTTTCGGAGCGGAAGCGAAAAGTTAATTGATTAATTTGTTCTGCTTACATTTTTTTCTTCTTAATATGATGATACTCTTATTGTGTTTACTGTTGTCCTTTAACCGCTACGCCGCTGTGTGGTAGGGTAAATATACCACTGATAGATGACACTGTTGCATTGAAACCTGTTCTTGTCAAAAATAAAACAGTGGGAAGACAACGTCTTTCATTTCTATGAGAAATATCGTCCCACAACATCTTACCATCACATGTGAATAATTCTCCTCTCCTTATAAAACTATTGTTCCGATGTCATCCGAAACAATTTTATTTGTAAGTTTCTATTTTTACATACACAATTTTATTTCCGATTTTTATGATACAAATTATTTGAGGTATTAGATGTGGTGGACTAACGTTTCCCGTAACTGATACTGAACTAAAAATGTTGATTCTACTCATCATTAACTTTTATTCAGACTTAATTACATCCATCAACATTTTTTTAACTCTTCCCCCCCCCCCCCCCCCCCGCTATTCTTTATGTTCTTTACGTTACTATAATGAATATATGCGTTTTTTTAGTTATTTAGTTTAATTTTTTTTTCAATGGAAACTTCACATCAATACAAACCCACAAAAACATACACCCGTTTAAAACATCTCATTAATCGCGACACACCCGTCAAACACTCTTGCACACTGTTACTATACAAAGCATTATTTCTCCCATTGTTAACATACGCCTGTACAATATGGCATGGCGCCAGTCCTTCACTCACAACACGACTATAAACATTTCAGAACAAAATTCTTCATTTGTCTCTGAATGGTTTATCCGAAACAGCCAAATCCATGAGGAACTGGGAGTTTCTCGGGTCGCAGTCTATTTAAGGTCCTTCGTAGATAACTAGTGATAACCACGGAACACTAGGTCTGTGTTCTGGAGCAGCCCACTATAATCTTGGCCAGCCTACTCTCCACAGAAGGCTCAAACCAAGATTATACCAAGACATTATTTAATAGCTCCATTTTATATTTTGTGTGAAGAACCAATATGTTCTGGTCCAAATAAAGTTTTTTTTTTTTTTTTCTAGTTATTTGGAATACATACGTTAAATTTCATAAACATCTGAAAGATAGTTTTGGAGTTAGTTTTCAGAATGTGCACGAAGCTCTGGGGTAAGACGGCTTCGACCCAATAACGTTTATAAAAATTATTTTTTTCCTATTATTACTTCTATTACTATTAATATTTCAGACAAGGTTGGAGAGACTTTCCTGGTATCCAAAATTTTACAGTGAAGCTGGAATGATCCCCCTCGTGGACCAGTCGGAGAGGAAAGTGGAAATGTCATTTATTAAGTCGTTAAGAAAAATTGTAAGTACATATTTATTTTATGGTGGGGCAAGAAAAAAAATTTTAAGTACATATTTATTTTATGGTGGGGCAAGAAAAAAAATTTTAAGTACATATTTATTTTATGGTGGGGCAAGAAAAAAAAATTACGGACGCTGTCCATGGTGTATGACATTGTTAAACTCCGAAATCAACATTTCGACCACAAATAATATAGCTTAAATTCCTGGATGAGTTCAGTTGCAATAACCCTTTGATGCGCTCTTGTCAATTTATCAAAATTTTAAGACATCAACAATCTGAAACAAATAAATCACAATAGATGGTACCAAATTCAGGGGGAAGGTGTGCCGGCCTACGGCCGGCGGAACGATATATCTGCCCCTCCCGTCGTTCAAAACTCGGAGGCAATCAGGTTTTTGTGAAAGCAAAATTTATCATATTAACAAGGTGAGTTTTATATTATGTATAATAACTGGTTAATATGATAAATATTAAGAAACTGTGAATAATTTGTCATATTAACCAAGAACGGTGGTTATTATACATAATAACCAGTTATGGCTATATATAAACAAATAGCATATATATAAAAACAAATGCCTTGAAAAAAAAGCTTCTCTCGGAATTGAGAGATAATATGAACATAATTGCAAATCGTTGAGAAGCTAAGAAATTTAGAAAGAGAAATATTTCGGTTTTAGGTGATTTCTCCACGAAATGTATCACAAGTCAGATCACCTGTCTTTATTGAACGTTTTCATACAACTTACAAATTTTATTATTATTATTATTATTAATGTGCTGATTGATGATGTACAGGGTTCTGCTCCTTACTACTTCTTGCCGCGGAGTCCTCATCGCAGACTGAGTATATACACTGCGGTGGATCTGTTGGAACCGCCTCTTCCGAACAACACCAACCACCATAGCTACAAAAGGATCCCTACCACACTCTCCCTCCAGGGCTTCCATCCTCATGGTACCTACCTACCTTATTATAATATATATATATATATATATATATATAGCGGGTTCGAAACCCGGTCGAGGTCCTTAGCTTTTTTATCTGGGAGATTAAGAAGAAAACCTTGAGTAAGCCGTCCTTCAGATGAAATGTTAAGCGTTGGTTCCCGTGATGTCAGATAGTACTCGTTAGAGACCCGTACCTCAGGTAACTAAACCTGGGTAGGCACCGCTATAGAGTAACAACGAAAGAACACTGGTAGTAGGCGATCCGACCTCGTGGTTATAACCCGGGCATGATAACTAAGTAACCAAAATATATTTCACCTGGAAATTTGTGGGCTTATTGAATTGTTTCCTAATTGATTCGATTCAATTGAGACTGAACATTTGATAATACTTTGTTCAATAGAATCCAGTTCTGAAATAATAAACCCAGCTTCTGCTATATTAGATTTTTCCGAGTGTTTTTCTATGCCGGAGCAGTATAAATAATTTCCAATTCAAAATCCCCTCATAATGTATCATCTATAAAAAAAGTTTTGAAAAAAAAAAAAAGTTATCAGTAAAAACATGGTGGGTATAAGAAAGTCATGTTATGTTCACATACATCTGAAAGATTGTTTTAGATCAATTTATCACTTGTAAACCTCCCAGACAGTTCCAATTTATTTAAAGTTTGACTTTAGAGAATTCATACAATGTTATAAGCTTTATGTATTCTATGTATATCGGTTAAGAGAGATAGTCACGGCTGTTTTATGGATTGTGTAGTTTCAGGGACCAGATAGTAAGTTACGTTGTAAACAATGTTTTTGTAATATATTATTTGTTGCGAATTGACTTTTTAAGCTTTAATCACCTTGTTTCTTTTTTTGAAAGTTCACCAAAGTTAGTTATATAACGACAGTTGTGGAGGGTGCCGGTAGCTCAGTAGTATGTGTGCTTGCCTTCTGAGCTCAAGTTCGTGGATTCGAAACCCGGCCCAGACCTCCCTTAGTTTATTTTATCTGGGAGGTAAAATTAACTTAAGCAATCCGTCCTTCGGATGGGACGTTAAGCGATCTGTTCGATGTCAAGTACTCGTTAAAGAACCCTACTCTAGGTGAATACAAATTTAGGATAGGCAAAATTTAGGACTCCCACAGTAGAGTCGGGCTCATGTCCAACAGAGAGACGAAAGACCGCTCTGGTAGTAGGCGATATGACCTCGTAGTTAAAACCCGGGCATGAGTCATAATAACTAAGTAACTAAAGACAGTTGTGTGTTTTCTCCTCACATTTTGAATTTGTCAAATTTTCTTGTGGACTGGCCGCGGTCATTAAGCGTGTACTATTTGAAAATAGTGATTAAAGAGCTACCCACTGTAGTGTGAATTATTTATTAAGTCACAAATTGACACAAAAGTTGGAAGTTTGCCACAATATATATATTTTTAAAATTTTCTTTGTGTTATGTTTAATTTTGAGTGAGCAGAGATGAGATAAGCGGGAGTCTGGCTATGGAACATGGCGCTGATGTGGTGCTCTGCTCCAGCAGCTTCCTCAGTCTCCTTGACAACCATCTGGAGAATGAACCCTCCTCCTGGCATCTCCCCGTCTTCATCAAGCTCCTCCCAACAGGTAACATCTCCCATTAGTGGGGCCGCCCGCATTAGGCCACTTGATTAGAGAGCTAATTAATACACATAAGTCAGATAGATAGTTAACATTTTTTTGCAGTGATATTGTGAAACAAAACTAAAATATAAAGAGAAACGAATGTCTTTTAAAATATTGTCTATTTCACAAAATATATGGAAGTACTTTCGGTATTGCTACCATCTTGAGCCACGACTTAACAAATATTGTATTGTATTTGTTAAATCATGGCTGAAGATGGTAGCAATACCGAAAGTACTCCTATATATTTTGTGAAATAGACAATTTAAAAAAAACATACGTTTTTCTTTATATTTTTTACTGTCAGATTATTGGCAATGGTTGCTATGGCAAAGACACCCTAGAGACCCCTTAAGACAATAATTGTCTCTTTATACCTGGTTAGCTCTGTAAGATATATAAAGATATATAAAATATATGGGAGTACTTTCGGTATTGCTACCATCTTCAGCCACAACTTAACAAATACTAAATGGAAGTTCAACCTTTAACCCACCATTGAAGAGGTGAAAATCTTCTCCGATAGTCAAGCAGCACCTGCCAGCGCGGAAATCAAATCAAAGCTGGTAAGGGAGTATGCGAATAAGCTAAATACCCTAGTAAACTGCAAGAATGTTGGACTCTACTGGGTTCCTGGACACTCGGGGATTCAGGGAAACGAGCTGGCAGACCGACTAGCCAAGGAAGGTTCAAGTAAGGCTTGTATGGGGCCAGAGCCAGTGCTGGGAAAATCTCGGGAGGCATACCGAATCCCGATTAAAGGGGGTTAAAGGTTGAACTTCCATTTAGTATTTGTTAAGTTGTGGCTGAAGATGGTAGCAATACCGAAAGTACTCCCATATATTTTATATATCTTGTGAAATAGACAATATTTAAAAAACATTCGTGTTTTCTTTATAACTCGTAGTTAAAGCTCGAGCATGAGTCACAATAACTATTGTTTATTTATTTTTTGTTAAATGGTTTGTGTGTATTGTAAATGGTTATTTTTTATCTTTTACAGCTGATCCTGAGGTGAAGAAGAAAGTAGTGTTCATCGACAAAGCTCTTCCCCCAAACTCGTTGTCCATTGTTGAGAGAATTAAATTGTTCTCCAAGATAGCTTTGAAGCATCTAGTTGTACATCCGCAGTCCTCCACTTCACGCAAGTAACTAAACGTTATTGGAAACTATGAGGGCATCCTATAGGATCTCATTGACTCATTACACATGACCCCCACTCCTTCCCATTTCTAGATACATTTTAACTTCCCCAGATATAAGATGTATAGAGGAACTTATATCGGTGGGAAGTTTGATTTTCAGTCTTTGAAATTTTTTCTACACACTTAGTTTTGTTTTCGGATCTTGAGCTCAGTAAGCAAGCACGCACAACACTAAGCTACCAGAGCCTTCTCTATTGAGTACAGTTGTTCAAAAACATTTATATATTATTTTATATGTTATAATAGTTTTATTATTGTAACTAACACATTGAGTGGCATAAAGTTAACATATCTTTGGAACTTGAATGAAATAAAACTATTTATGATATTGTCTAATTTCACCAACTATGTTTACATGGGAGTACTTTCGGTATTTCTACCATCCTCAGCCAAAAGCATAAGAGATAAGACTGTCTTATCTCTTATGCTTTCAGCTGAGGTTGGTAGAAATACCGAAAGTACTCCCATGTATATATAGTTGGTGAAATTAGACAATACCACAAATAAACTAGTTTTATTTCATTCAAGTTCATTTGAATTATTTCACAATATCTCTGCAATAATGCCAGTTTTCATATATTTGGGCTTAATGGCCATCCAATTTAATTAATTAAAAATAGGAATTAGCTCTTCACAAGATGTGCCTTTCAAACATTTTTTTTGTTAGGTACTCTATAAATCGTTTCCAAGGAGCTTGGAATATAATGGAGTGGGCCTGATATGCGAGAAAAGTGAGAAATTGTTTGGGTTTGTAGGGCGTGGCTTCAATTCCATCTTAGTCTCTATTCGAAGAGTTGAATATCCTACTAAGCCCAAAAAATCGAAAAATGAGTTATCGACTTTAAGTCTACACCTTTCTATGCTATTATTTTGTTGCAAAAGACGCTCTAAGTCATTTAAATACCATATCAAAGTTTGGTGTTGTTTGCAAAACCATCCTTGTCCACACCTAGTTTTGTAGCAAAAGGGTCTTAGTATATGGCAGTTTTGCTTCAAAACTTGTTAAGTCTCTTAGTAAAACCTATGATGTACAGGAGTTTGGTTGCAAAAGCGGTCTTGTTGAAGGAAGGTTTCTTGTATCAGGTTATCATCCCGGTTCTTTCTTGTCCATCTTTCATTTAGCAATTTGGTTACAATAATTTTTAGAATTTTACTAAGCAATTTTGGGAGAGAAGTATTTGTATTAAAAAAAAAAAAAAAATTCATATAATTTGCATTTTCGACATTTAATGTATTTTGTTTTTAATTAATTTATTTTGTTTTGTTGCTAAGACATCCTTGTGCCAAGTCTTTTGTTTCAAAACCGGCTTAAGTCTACGGTTTGGTTGCAAAACCCGTTAAGTCCATTTTATAACTAAGTATAATTAATTACTCATTGTCCCACCATTTGTTTCACCTGTCTTATCTTCTCTAATGAGTCAAAATTTGTATTTATAAAAAAAAAAAAAATGGAAACGAAGAGAGGAGAGGGATAGATAAATAAGTTTTTCGTAATTTTCCAAAATTTTGGATTTTGAACTTTGCCACGTTTATACTCAACGCTTCATTTCAACTTTCCTGTTTTCAAATATTTAATTTATAATTATTATCGAGTAGAGTTGGGTTCATATCCGCCAGAGCTACAAAAATGCGCTTTAATAATAACTTCTAAGTTGAGAAACTTAATAATAGTTGAGAAACTTTAATAATAGTTGAAGCTCAGACATGAATTACAAAAAAAAAAACATATCACATTGTCTTGCCACCATATTGAATGTGCTGAAATACCTCACAAATGGCCTCCTGTTTAGTTAATCTCAGAGCTTTACCTAATAACACTATTTAGTGTACGTATTAGAGATGAGTGGTTATATCTGGTGTTGTCTTCAGAAGTTGTCCGGAGGACCCGGTTCCCAGTGACTACGAACCGTCCAGTTTGGAGACCTTCGGAGCTAGCAGTGAAGGAACAAGTTGCAGTCGGGAGATGGGAGACAAGCAGCGCAGCCTCCTGGAGGAGCCCGTAACCTCCCAGGCCCATAACGTAAGACCTCTCCTTCCATTATATATATATATATATATATATATACCTTTAATACATATATATATGTATTAAAGGTATACCTCAATTTGAAAGGTGAAAATGCTTGGAATTCATTAAAAATTAAGTTTGACAAAGTAATTAACAAAAATTTCCAGCCAAACAAGTTTTAATAGATAGAGGAGATCTTAAACTTCATTTTAAAACAAAAACCAAAGAGGTGTTATGAAGTGTACTTTCATGAAAAAAAATAATATATAAGAAAAGGTCGGTTAGATGTTAATTAACAAAAAATTGTCAGGGAAACAATTTTTTTCAAAAACGATACATTATTTGTCATAGATTGTATAAATTTCAAGCAGGTGTTTTAAAAAATAAAATTCATTTTTTTAGCTAATTACAAAAATTCATTGTAACTAGCAATTAACAAATTTTTTTAGATGTTTTTCAAGCACTATCACCTTTCAAATTTGAGGTGTTCGAAGGGGCATCTTTTTGTGCCATGGGAGCTTGGACTGTATAGTGTATGCGCCTTTATTCGGAACATAGAATTTGAAAGCGGAGTATTGAAAAAAATGGATAGGAAAAAAATGCAGGTGAAAATATTAATACTACTTTGTGAAGTATTAAATTTTACATTTGTGCCCCAGAAAGCACAACCAGATGAGGTCAACATAATATGGTGACACAACTATCTAAAAGAAAATTTTGTCTACTTTTCAATGGTACCCTCAGATCTTCTGTAACACAAATAGAACTGGAGTTATGTTTACTTTTAGGTAAAAAAATACGATAATTAAAAAAATATAAAACAGTGAAATAACTAGAAAACGAAGCGATTTCAGAATAATATCAATAGAGTATTTTTTGTTCCAAATGAGATGTAAAATTGATTCCTGAAGTTTGTCACACCTTAACATAGGACACCCTGTATATTGAATTATTTTGAATTCTATTCTTTTATATTATATATAATTCAAATTATTTTTTCCGAATGAAGGCGCATACACTGTTTAACCTGTGAAGACCAACGCAGGGTCATTACTTCAGTCCGCGAAGGGTTTATTTATTGACATGGAGTAGGTTGCTGCGTATATTTTTCAATTATATTGCAAAATTATAAAACATGATATACCACTCTTTAAAGGTCTCTGAATTAATAAAAATTCCAAATTTTTTTTATTATTATCTAACGTAGGCCGTGAGGCATACCAAATTTATGCTGATGAGGCCGGTTAGGGCAGAAGGGAGGGGGAGATCAGATTAGGCGGCTTAACTCACAAAACCCTTATAACTGGTCTAATGAATGTATAACATGAGAGTTAGTATGAGGATATAGACTCCACCGTGTAAGTCAAACGGTCGACTGGTTTTGGAGTGGGAGCGAAAAGTTATTTGATTAATTAGTTCTGGGGAAGTATATTACCGGTGATTCTCTGATTTTTTATTATTATTATAAAATCTTAATAATTGTTTTTTTTTTTTGCATTAATTATTAATTTTTTTTTTTGTTTGTTTAGAACGAAGAAGGCCAAGAAGACGATAAAAAAAAGGAAGCTGTCAATGTGAAGTACTTGTATAACCTTTGGGCTTTCAAAAATGAAAGCAGTAGTCAACTTTTGAAGACAAATTTGAAAGAATTAAAGTTTATAATTCGTTGTAAACAAGGAGGTCGTCACGTAAGTTACATAGTATATATTGTACAAGAGACTCATATATTCATGGAGTTACTGAAGAAGTGATGAGTGATGAGTTCGCCATGTTTCTTATTTTTTTAGAAGAGTGAAAATTTGGGTAATTTGACTCATTTGTCGAAGAAGCTGGAGTATCAGCCGGAGTTCGGTGCAGAACAGATGACACTGAGTGAGATCACCAGAGACTGGGCCAACACCAAAATGAGACCTGACTCGTATCTCACCCGAGGTATTTTATCTCTACTATTTGATTTTATTTATTGGGTTGTGTGAGGAGATTTCCAATTCATATATGAGGGGTTTAGAAGCAAAGGGATGAAAGTGACAAAAATGTAATTTCGAGATAATTTCCTTCAAAGTTATAGTAGCATCGTAAATTCAGGTATTACCCAGGTATTTTCCACTAGATAGAATTACTGGTACTAACAATCGTTCTGATCTTTAGCCAGTAGTCAGGGTAGGTGTCAAGGAAGATGTTGACACACATCTCAATTTCAGCCGATTTGTCACTTACATCTCTTTGCTTCTAACCCCCTCATCATCATATATATAAAGCTGAAAATGTCTGTGCGTAGTACCGCTATAACTCACGAACGGCTTGATGGATTTGATTAATTTTTTTTTTAATTTGTTCGTCATCGTCTGTGGAAGGTTATAGGCGTATTAGTACCTCAATATCTGGTCCATCCCAGCATCCACCCTCGCAATCTTTGTAACTCAAAAACCACTGCAATGATTAATGAGGAATCTTTTTGAATAGATAAGTTTTATCTACCGGAAGGTTAAGGTCTATTTTTTAATCAACCCCTGGTCCACCCCAGCATCCACTCACGCAATCTTTGTAACTCGAAAACCATTGCAACGATTAATGAGAAATCTTTTTGAATAAATTAGTTTTAGCTCCAAAGGTAGCGTTACTACAGTTGAAGGACTATAAGCCTTATTCCGTATGAATAATTGAAAATTATAACATCATGAATGTACTGTCGAGGAACTGAATAGCCTTATAGGAGATATTGGGAGAAAAGTCAAAGTTCCCCGGGCAACGCCGGGTATTACTGCTAGTATAATATATTATTATAGTATCATTTCTCCCATTTCGTTTGCGCCTTCTCAAAAAAAAGCAATTAAAAACGTTTCTGGAAGCACTCCCATCATCAGTATCACATTCATGTGTTCTTTATGTTAACTATTCTTCGGTCAATCAGAATCTTTCTTTTAGAGGACAAATGAATTGAGTCGACTTCTATATTTAAACACCTAGTCAAAACTATGTGTAAAAGTCAACTCAATAAATATGTTCTATAAAAGGAAGCTTCTGAATGACAGAAGGCATTGTTAACATAAAGAACACATGTATTGGGTTAAATCCCCTCCTTCCATTTGGCCGATTTGGCTGAAAATCAATAGGTGTCGTCCTTACAGGGTACTGAATACACATTTAAAATTTCTTGCCGATGCATTCATTTTATCGCGAATTATGTTCATAGAGAGAAATTTTGTTTTCATTTTTGAAATCAGGAACATGAAAGTCCGTTGAAAACTCCGCATTGAATTTCTGACCGATTACATAACTTCCCCTATACTATATTAATGAAGTTTTGTAAAAAAAAATTCTGCTTAATGCAATACATTGACAATATAGATAAGAAGTAAGTTGTCGTTTGTCCGTTTTTCAGTTCGGATAGATGCTCAGACGGGAGAGACAATCATGTTTGAGAAGAAAACAGCTGATGAGCTGCGGTCCGAATGGGAGCGGTTGTACAGCGGAGGACCCAGCGACAGGATCAAGTCGCTACAGACGATGCTGGTTCGGCTGACTGCATTCCCGCCAGGATGCTACCTGCTCACCCATCAGCCTCGCCACGGCACCTTCGCTCCCCTCCTAAAAGAGGCTCATAGGTTACTAGTTCTCTTCTCTCAATGTGGAAATATATTTGTATATATGACTATAGTTGAGACCATAACTTGGCTGAGTGGTGGGGGGAATCGGAAAGTGGTGGGAGAAAAGGAGAGAAGTGGGGAAAAAAATAAAAGAGGTTGGGGAAAAGGAGAAAGGTGGGCGAAAAGAAAAGAGGTGGGGGAATAGGAGAGAGGTGGGGGAAAAGAAAAGAGGTGGGGGAATAGGAGAGATGTGGGGAAAAAGGAGAGAAGTGGGGAAAAGGTGAGAGGTGGGCGAAAAGAAAAGAGGTTGGGCGAAAAGAAAAGAGGTTGGGGGAAAGGAACGAAGATGGGAGAAAAGAAAAGAGGTGAGTGATTAGGTGAGAGGTGGGGGAAAATAAGAGATGTGGGGAAAAGGGAGAGAGATGGGCGAAAAGAAGGAAGATGGGAGAAAAGAAAAGAGGTGGGGGAATAGGAGAGAGGTGGGGGGAAAGGAGAGAGATGGGAGAGCCACTTGCTGATATCACTCCATTGCATAAATTCTACTTCTCCGATGTTAAAAATTGATCAGAGATTCATAAATAATGGAGGTCTTTAAACAGTTTTTCCCAAAAACGAAAATACTATTTATTTGTATACAACTAGCTTTATTATCCGTCGATGATGGGTACGTACTGATTGCGTTATTGAATATGAAATATTTTAGTGGAAAAGTAAATGAATATCACCTGTAAATATTACGAAGATAAACAGACAGAGAACGATATGCACGTATAGCGTGGGCTGAGTAGAATTATTAGCGGAAATGAGGTTAGGCTAATCAGGTGAGCGAGGCTCTTCCTCACCACCTTGCTATCTCATATTTGCTATTTATCTCTGTTATTTTTAACTTTAAGCAAAAAAACGAATAGAACTAAAAATGTTTTAAATGCAAATGTTGAGTTGGTGAAGGTGAAGCTCTGAGAACGTTTAACTTGAGGTCTCTATAGACGGCAGTTTGAGTGAAAGAGTCTTTAGCATAACCATGAATTTTGTGAGAAATTTGGAAATGTTTTCTGTTTAACGTTGCAGTGGGCACACTTTCAACTTGGGTCTGAGCTACCAGGGGGTGGACGTGGAGGCGGCAGGTCCAACGAGGGCACCCTGGACCCCTCTCGATCTGACAGTAGTGACACCTACGTTCCACCACTTCCGGAGGGTTCCAGCCACATTCCATCCGAAGAGAGTTTCGCCCTTCTGCTCCACCCTGACCGCTAGGAGAGCGCTCCTCCCAGACCAGCCTCGTACAGGTAGAAGTCGTCCTACTCAGACTGGCCATTGCTTATCTAAATTCATTTGGTTGTCGCAAAAAAGCGTTTTTGTGGCAACTGCATAGACCCTAAATATCATCCAAGAAAATCTTCGTACCGTGATATCATCTATGAGATTACCAAGTAAAAATGTTGCTCTTTAAAGAGGCAGCCACTAGAGTCATTAGCGCCAAACTGCAAATTAAAAAAAAATTATAACCTTACAAATTTTCAACAGATTTCAAAATTTCAGACAGTTTTAGAATCCTTATTAATCATGTTATACACGCTTTTGTCCCAAAGTTCGTGTAAAATGTCTGTTCAATGTTTTTGTTATTATATCTAGAAAACGAACAAACTAAATATTTCTGAGTACATAACTTGAAAGAGAAGGGATTGATATGCACTTTGTAAAAGTTTCATAATTGTGGCTGCAAAAACCTTTTTTTTTACATACATTCAAAGTCACACTTTGTAAATGTTGGTCCGCAATTACTACTTTATACAGGTTTACAACTAGGCACCGGTAGTGTGCTAGCCTTCTGAGCTGTAGATCGCGGTTCGAAACCCGGCCGGGATCCTTAGATTTTTTATCTGGGAGGAGAAAAACATTAAACAAAAACACTTACAGATGAAATACTGTATTTGTTAAGTCATGGCTGAAGATGGTAGCAATACCGAAAGTACTCCCATATATTTTATATATCTTGTGAAATAGGCAATCGTTTTAAAAAACATACGTTTTTCTTTATATATTTTTATTAAGTGTTTCACAATATCTGTACAAAAATGTTAAGTACCATTATTTACATGATTAGCCTTAATATCTCGAAATGCATTGGCACATTTATTGAAGTTTATATAATCAAAAGAGACCATTGACGAAGAGAATGTTTGGATTGGAAATAAGAACTATAAACTGATCATAATTATTGGCGGTTTGTCATGAAATATATATATATATATTTATATATATATATATACATACATATATATAAACATTACGAAAATTTGATTATATATATATAATCAAATTTTCGTAATGTTTTTTTAATTTGATAATATCCTGCGAAACGTCATATATAAGGATTGAATAAAACAATTTTGGAGACGAGAAGTGTGTTTGTTAACCACCTTATATTAACGATAATTAGAGGGCGCCGGTAGCTCAGTGGTGTGCGTGCTTGCCTTCTGAGCTAAAAAACGTGGGTTAGAAACCCGACCGAGGCCCTTAGTTTATTTTATCTCGGAGGTAAAATTAACTTAAGCACGCCGTCCTTTGGATGGGACGTTAAGCGATGGTCCCGAGCCTGTACGATGTCAGATACTCGTTAAAGACCCCTGCCCTAGGTGAATACAAATTTAGGGTAGGCAAAATTTAGGACTCCCACAGTAGAGTCAGGCTCATGTCCACCAGAGTGGTGAAAGAGCGCTCTGGTAGTAGGCGATATGACCTCGTAATTAAAGCCCGGGCATGAGTCATAAAATCTAACCTAACCTTAACTATAATTTTTGTTGCTTTTATTTTAAAGCACGTCTTAATCTATAGCAACGAATTGAAGTTTAATTGAAGAGTATAGAATTTATGAAATGTCTGAGTTTTTCGCTGAGCCACTGAGCTTTTTGCTCCTTTCATCAGCTACTTCTCTAATTTTATATTTACTTTTTACATTAACTGTTTATTGTTTTTAATAACAATAATTTAATTTTATTGAAAATTTTTATATTTTTTAGAACCATCTGTACAGGAACAGAGGAAAGCCTATCTTCGAAGACTGAAAAAAAATAGAAAAACAAAGGCAAAAAAGAAAGTTAGTAAAGAAAAAGCCAGTGCTTCCTGATTCCTTGATTTATATACACATATATTTGTAAATATGCATATCTATATGTATTTGTTTTAATATTGTTTAATGTTTCGTTAAGAAGCAGCGTTGTCCTTTGTCAAAGTCTTCTCTTCTATTTATCGCTTCTCAGGACAGAGTAGGAAAATTTTGCGACACATTTTTTAAAATTTAAGCCAAAATTATTGCTTCTGAGAGAGCATTAAATTTATTTTTAGAAATTATTACGGCAATCTTCAAAAAGTATTCATTAAGTTTGGAGAAGTTGGAAAGAATGTTGTCCACTTTTTGCTATTATTCAAAAATTCAACTCCATATTTTGTTGTATATACTAAGGAACAACAACAAAATTTATTTAGACCAGCACAAAAAAGGTGCTATACACAAATTTATAAGAAAATTAAGGGTTTAAAATAGGAAGTCCTGGTACAGTCTTTGTTTGAGTCGCCTCCCAGGAGTAGGCGCTCCTAGACTGTAATGTACAGCCCCGGAACAATTCACTAGGGCTTCGTGGTGGTTCTTCACTAGCTTCTCGATGTGAGCTGCAAAAAGAGGAACACCCAATTCTTCGTGGATTTTGTGATTCCTGACAAACCAGGGTGCGTTTGTTGCTATTCGGAGTACTTTATTCTGAAATGTTTGTAGTCGTTTCATGTTAGTGTTGCTGGTACCGATCCAGACTGGACTGGCGTATGTTAGAAGTGGAAGTAGGAGTGTCTTGTATAGCAGAATAGTACATGTGTGTTTAAGTGGCGTGTTTCTGTTTATGAGAGGGTAGAGGGTGTTAAGTCGTGGATATGCTAGCTGTAGTTTTCTGTTAATGTGTAGTTTCCATGTGAGTCGTGTATCTAAAAGTACTCCAAGATAGCGCATACTCTGGTCCTTAGGATTCCAGAGAATCGGGAGGTCATCAATTTGCAGCTTGATTTGTTCTTCTATGGAGAATCTGCGGAGAGTGAAAATTTTGGCTTCGGTCTTCCCTGCGTTCAGTTGTTGTATATAATAAAAATTATAAAGAAAAATTTCCAGCATGTCAAACCAACTTAATCTATGTGCTCACCAAGTTTGAGCCAAATCGGAAAGTATTTTTCTTGTTATATGGGCCACCTCACATGCACTTAATTAGCAAAATATAAATGATATGGTATTATCACAGGAGACTTTGCCAAATCGACAACGGTATCTATGTATGTACAGTTGAATTGCCCCCCCGGGGATGTTTTCTTCGTGCGGTTCCTATTGTATTTCAATATGCATTTATTATGAATTTCTCTTATTTCTTGTACATTTTTGAATATATATGCTACTAATAAAAACTTTTTAATTTTTTAAAGGAATTGATTTTGATCAATATCCCTTCTTCCCGTTCGATTGATGTAACCTAATCAATTTTGAGAAAACCACATCAAGTATAACTGAATGGATCCAAAACTAAATTCCAAATCCCTCTTGGACGTCTCTATTGGTTTGTTTATTAATAAAGTTGTTTGTTGTGTGAATTTTATGAATTTTTTAAAAACTATTTTTTGTTAATTTATATGTGGACAACGCGTTTTACCCTATATTGCGACTTAAATATTCGCTTTAATGTTGTTGCTACAATACTAGATACTCAAGCCCTACGAAGTCATATCTCCTATTATATATATATATATGTCGTCGCCTGATCGTAGAATCATGATATGCCTGGGCGTATTTCGTAAAATGCCGCCTTTTCATGAAATAACCAACAAATATCCGCCATATCGTTCAATGCAAATCGTTTGACGGGGGGCCCGTGGTGGCCGTGCGGGCTAGAGCGTAGGGCTTTGATCGCATAGTCTCACTATGGTTTGCGGGTTGGAATCCCGACCGGGGCAATGGATGTCGTAAATTATCTAGATAACACCTTTACAAGAGATATGGCTAATATGCAACGTACATAAGGCCAAAAAAAAAAAAAAAAATCGTTTGACGATTTGGTCAGCCATAGTTAGGCATATCGATTCTGTAGGGTGTCCAAAGAATTAATAAATAAAAATTTAAAAAAAAAATATAGAAAAGATTTAATGTTCAGCCACAGTATTCTCACCTTCATAACCTTCTGTTCCGGAGTCTACACATCTTTTCAACTGGACAGGCGATGGTTTCGTCGGAAGAGGTTAAAAGGGCATTCGTTTAATTTCTCGTATCAATACCCGAAGACCACATCAGGAAGTAGCTATATTAGCCACTACACTCCATATTTAGTTTCAGTCTATTTTTTATCCAACCTTCTTCTATATCCCAACTCATTAAATCGGGAGCGTTCCTCAAGATTTCAATACCAGGATAAGGGATTATAAAAGTATAATACAGTTACAAACAAAATATGTTTATTAGAAAATAAAAAATAATACTCAATTAAATGCTACAAGCTCAGAAAATTCTTATATACACAAAAACAGTAATTAAATTAATAAAACTAACAATGTTATTAATATACAATGGTATCTGTTTTTTAAATTGTAAATATATACATATATACAAAGAAAAATAAGTATGAGTATCATACATGACTTCCATATTACAAAATATTTTAAAAATTGCACAAAAGTTCATTTCCCACTGATCAATAGACTTGATATCCTTACAGAAACAAACATTTTACAAAAAAAAGCATTTATCAAGGAGCTTTTCCACCGCGCTAAGACTAATGGGCATATCTACAATTACATTGTTATTGCGACTTTGAATAACGTAACATTTATTTGACTATATTTCTGAAACAGAAGATCTGTGTGTTCTAAATAAGCAACACTTCACAGACATTTTAGACCCCAATACCAAGAGAAAGAAGATTTCATGTCAATCTTATCTATTTTGTTCTCACTTTATTTGAAGCCTACCATTATTATAATAATTGTGAAGGGTTATGGTGGCCGTGCGGGCTAAAGCGTAGGGCTTCGGTCGCAAGGTCTCACCATGGTTTTGCGGGTTCGAATCCCGTCCGGCAGTGAGTTTTATTTCGTAGATAGAACTCCCTCCCGGGGCCATGGATGTTGTAAATAACTAGATAACACAGTGACATGGCTAATATGCATCGTACATAAAGCCAAAAAGAAAAAGAAAATAAATAATAATAATAATTGTGTGCTGAATACATTTGTTATCATTTGAGACTACTACATTGTTACAACATACCTAAATACTTAATATACTTTCCAAATTATTAAGCGTTATGGGCATATCTGTTATACTCTTCGGTAACGAATTTTTAACTTAGAAAAAATTAAGCCAATTTATTGGCCTATCTGTCATATTTCGAAATGATACTTAACATGTTTTGCTGAGATATTGTGAAACACTTAATAAAAAAACATAAAAAAAAAGTATGTTTTAAAAAATACATACATGGGAGTACTTTCGGTATTGCTATGATATATTTTTTATATATTATTATTTCGAAATCTAGTAAAGTCTTCTAAGTTGAGGAACGCGGACATATTGTGGAATTTGTAATAAATAAATAAAACAAACATATTTTTTGAAATATTGTCTATTCCACTAAAGATATTTATAAAAATAAAACTATAGGTTTCGGCCTCACACCATCGTCAGGTCTAGTTATGAACTAGCTATGACCTGATGATGGTGTGAGGCCGAAACCGGTAGTTTTATTTTTTATAAATATCTTTAGTGGAATAGACAATATTTCAAAAAATAAGTTTGTTTTATTTATCTAGTAAAGTGTTGATAGATATCATAAATTTCACAGAATTTCTGAGGAAAATGTATTTGAGATTAATTGTTAACCATTTTTAAAAAACAATTATATTAAAACCATAATTTTGTAGATACACCCATTAGCATTATTTATTGTAAACGAAAGAAAATTCCGCAGACGGAACGCCTTGCGGAAAATGACATTTCTTTACATTTTAAAGGTAGAACAAACGGAATCTGACCTCATCTTGGACATGAATCCTCCACCAGACTTTCATTTTCTTCGGAAAAATGAAAGTAACAAGAAAAAAATTACACTTATGATACCAACAACAGTTGACAGAGTTCCATAAGTTTAACTATAATTAACAATTATGGATAAACTGACAGTACCATCAACCATAATTAGGATATTTCTATTTTTTTTTTTAGAAAATGTTTACATGATGTCATTTTAGAATATAGTCAGTCTTACTGAAAGTACTTTTATGGTAGTTAAATTAATTTAGGAAGGTTGGTATCCCCTGTCCACACCGAATGGCTAGAAATAAAAACTAAAAAAAAGTTTTAAGGATTTGACCAAAAAAACTTAGCAAAATACTTACAGTTATAATTTACAATAATAAATAACGATTGCACGATACTATAAATATAAAATAAAGCAAATCCAATTTAGGTATATAAATCTTCATTGTTGATACGTTAATGTCAATTTTATAAAATGTATTCATACATAAAAACAAGATTGTACATACATTGTGAAACGAACATAAAGAAAAAAATAAAACATTTTTTTTCGAAAATATTGTTTATATTATTTTGTCAAAGTGATATTATATATATATTTTTTTTTTCAATTTGAACAATCTTCCAAAAAGAAAAAATATAATAGTGTGACACCAGCAGAAACTGAACCTTTTTGAAGTGACACATTACTATCATTATTATTATTCAATTATTGTAGTTTGATTGTAATTGATATATACAATAAAATTATAATTCAAAACTCCTTGGAAACTACTTATACAGTGTTGCTAACAAAAAAATGTTGAAAACGGTGCATCCTTGTGATGAGATAATTCCTATTTTCAATTATTAAATTGTGTATCCAATAAACACTAAGATATACCTTGATGATGATCAATGAGTTAGTTAAACAATAAAAAAAACTTTTGACCAAAAAATATTATATCACTTTAACAAAAATTTTTGAACAACTATACACAACAACCGATGGTATTGAAACGCAATCTCGTATGTCACAAAAAATATACAATTTTTAAGATTCCGCTGAAAGGAGCTTTTTCTGTAGAATCGTCAAAAGTGAAAACTTAATAGAAAAATAAATATAATTTCATTTTTTCTTTAATTGTAACTCATGTCCTGGCTTTAACTACGAGGTCATATCGCCTACTACCAGAGTGCTCTTCTGTCGCTCTGGTGAGCATGAGCCCGACTCTACTCTGAGCTACATTTTGCCTAACCAGGTTTAATTATCTAGGATACCTGACATCGCAGAACATGATAAGGTTTTTTGTATCTTTTTAGTGCGGGTTTCGAACCCGCGATCTTGGCATGCTACCGCCACTGTTATTAAGTAATTTGATAATTAATGCTTTTATCATAATTTTAATTATTTTATCAAGATAAATTTTTTTTTTTTTAAATTTTGCCTCAATATATTTTTAAAAGTTTTTGTCTCGCCTGAAAAATTATATTTTTCGACATATGAGGTCCCCTTTAAAAATGATGCGATAAGCACATTTAAGAAGTTTATACAAATGAAAAAAAGACCCTTAGGTCAAAAAGAAGTTGAAAAGTACTTCGGATGGGACCTTAAGCGATGATCTCGAACCTTCTGGGAAATCAGTTAAAATACCTCCAGCGTAGGTAACTAAAACTGAGTAGGAAAATGTAGGGAACCCAGAAGAGAGTTGGGAGCGGCGAAAAGGTCACTGGTAGTAGGCGATATGACCTCATAGAGCGGACATGAGTCACAAAAACAATGAATTAAGAAAAATTATATGAATGTAAATTCACTTTCTTAAATAATCAAGAGAAAATTATAAATGTAAAAGAGAGAAGGTATTTTTTTTATAATTTACTCTTCTGTGTGTTTCTCCTGAATGCGGTGTCGTAGGGGAGTTTCTGGGTGAGTATGGCGGTCATGATGAACTCGGCCGAGTAGATGGGCAAGTTGGCCCTGATGAGATCGCTGACGAGGTGGAAGTCGTTCGTGACGGTCACTATGAGGTAGCAGTTGGACTCCAGTTCTTGGATCTGTTTCAGAGATTTGCGCTGTTTCTCCACAGTGCCTCCTGCGCATACTACCATCTCTGTCAAGGCCGCTTTACTCGGCATCACACCTGGAGTTATATAGAACACTTTCCCAGCAAACAGCCGATTTCTCTCTGGGTTGGACAACACCTGTAACATCCATATTATACATTTAACAATTAAGTAATCAAATTATAATTATGCAAATATAAATCAATAATAATTATATATATAAATACAATTTTAAGGGAGTTTCCTTTGCATTGAGTTTTTGAAAAATAATCTATTTTTATGGCCATACTTGACAAAAAATGGAGTAAGTTATTATGACTCATGTCCGGGCTTTCACTATTCGCTCATATCGCCTACTACCAGACTGCTCTTTTGTCGCACTGGTCAACATGTGCCCCACTCTACTGTGGAAGCCCTAAATTATGAGTACCATATTTTATTCACCTAGGATATGGGTCTTTAACGAGTATCTGACATAGTACAGGCTCAAGAGCATCACCTAACATCCCATCCGAAGGACGGCGTGCTCAAGGTTTTTTTCATTTTCACCTACCAAATAAAACATCTAAAGGCCTCGGCCGGGTTCCCGCGATGTTGAGCACAGTAGAGAAGCATGCTACCTCTTGGCGCTATCGGCGCCCTCTTTTGCGTCATGGATTTTTTAAGTTCTGTTTGAACAGGGTACCCGGCGGATTTGATTCCTTATAATTCAAATTTGTCAAAAATCGTTTATCAGATATTTCATAAGGATCATTTTTTCATAGAGTTGCCCCTTCTCGCATAAAACAAGCAAACATCCCAAAAAGAAGCTTTTGTCCACATCATTTGTATGCATATTGTATTAAAATCATCCCCCCGCAACCTCAGCGCGAATAAAAAACATTTTTTCCGTTGGTGATGTTTGTAAATATTGTATATAATTTTGATGCACATCGGGTACTCATCTAATTCACGATCAAGTGCAACAAATCTGCTAAATCCGGAGATATAGCGCGTCAAAATTCCCGCCCTAACGAACTAAGTAAAAAAAAAGTGTACAACAAATAATTTAATAACATTAATTAGTATAGTTTGACATAACTAACTATATTTATTACTTTACGCACCTTCATAATGTTACAGTTATGTTTCTTCTCAAACTCTGAATCGTCTATCATATAGGGCTGTTCGTCCAAGAACTGGTTGGAGTTGAAGCTGTCTGTGAGCCACTTGCTGGAGAGAATGTAGTTAGCAGAGGAGAGACAGCACATGAGCTTGAGACTCCGGTGGACCTTGTACATGACCAAATGTGTCGCCTCCCCGCAGTTCTTGGCCACCACTCCGCCCAGGTGGAGCACCTTCTTCTCCCCTTCTGACGGGTTCGCGCACGGACCGGAGAACATCACTATTGCTCTCGGCATACCGATCGGCGGCAGTGTGCTCTCTATCGGGAACATGTTTTCCTGCTCGATGCTGCTCAGGTTGCTCGGACTTGAGACACGAGGTCGTTTCCTCTTCGGTCCAACAATTCCGGACGCCTTCACTCGTTCGTAACATTCTTGTGTCACTTGAATAGGGACTTTCCAGGCGCCCATCAGATGAGGCACCAGAGTGTAGTCAATTCGGAAAGGATTGCCAATATTAAACTGTTGGTACTTTTGGTTTTCTGGATGTTGTAAACAGGAATAATGGCCGAACAGAACTTCATTTAGCCATTGAACATTCACAACCGATCGGCCCCATTCCCTAGCTTTTTTGTATTTTTCACCTTCTGGAGTCCTACAAACAAGAATGTTGTTGTGAGATGTATAATAACTGGTCATCTTAGCTCCAACTGCCTCGATCATCTTTTTGACGCGCACTCTTTCTTCGCTTTCGAAGCCTGAATGACTGATTATGAGGTTTCGACAGGGCTTTTCGTCACTGAAAGGTGTTGGAAAGTGGAGAGCCAGCCAGGGGGGTATAACCTCCTGCTTGATCATGATGTCGCTCAACCATTCAGCCGTTACACATCTCTTTCCGTCCCTCAGGCCTTGTTGAACTAAAGGATGTTTCTGAGTTTGACAAAGAATATGCGTAACCCGTAAAGAATAAGTCATTTCTGTTTCTCCTCCATTTTCTAATATAATTCGCCTCCACATGGTAACATCAAAACCACTTCTGTCATATTCCATGATAAGGAAAACGCAACCCAACAAACACATGCCCTGGGGAAGCTTCAGGCTTGGGTTGTGTCCATAGAACTGGGGTCGGTGGTGATGGTTGGTAGGAGGTGTCGTCCCAGAAGCGCTTTTGGCCAGCACTGCCGCTACTCGAGCAGCGGTCTGAGCAAAAGCTGGTTTGGACATTCCCGGAGAAGGAACTACTTCGCTGGACCGCAAGGCAACGTTGTTCTGGACATTGGCAAGAGTGGTCCGTTGGAAGGGCAGAGGGGTGGGGACCTGAGGGGGAGGGGGTGGGGGTGGAGGAAGGGGAGCTTGGTGCTGGGCAGTCATCATCCTAAGCTGCCCAGCCGCGCTCCCCTCAGTCCCCCCCGACTGCAGTCTGATGCTCAGCATGTTAGCCAGGGCTGTCTTAGTTTTGGCGTTCACAACCAAGCCTGGCTGAGCTTGCTGCTGTCCGTTCACGGTGTACAGTTCTCCCCCAGTTGGATCCGTTTGTTCTTGATGCTGAGGAAGAAGGACGCTGGGCTGAGGTGTGGCCGCTGGTAGATTTACCTGGGAAGCATAGAGAGGCATTCTTTGGACCCCCACAGCTTGCTGTTGCTGCTGCTGTTGTTGTTGTTGTTGTTGCTGCTGCTGCTGCTTGGCCAGCTGGAGCTGTTGCAGCCTCTGGAGCTGGAGTTGTTGCTGCTGCCTCATCAACAACTGCTGCTGGCTGGGGGTGACGACAGTTGACTGGTCTGTCTGCTGCCAAGTCTGTTGCTGGGGCTGGCCAGCCTGCTGCGGCTGGGCCACTACGTTGACCGGTAGCCGCTGGTGCTGCAAGGGCGGGGCTCGGATCATGCTACCGCCTCCTTGCTGCGGCTGCCCTTGGACCAGCACCTGTCGATTCTGTTGGATCACTATTTGGTTCTGCCGTTGTTGTTGGATCCACTGCAGCTGCGGGTTGAGGCCAGGTGGTATCTGGCCCCGGATGATTGCCGTCTGCTGCTGCTGAGGCTGGCCTCCCTGCGGTTGGTTAGCTCTAACGAACTGCACCTGACCTTGTTCCAAAACTCCTCTGTTTTGTTGCTGAGCCTGCAGCTGTCTTTGGAGGACAAGTTGCCTTTGCTTTTGGAGTCGCTGAAGAAACAAGGCTCTCTGCTGAGGATCCATCTGTTGGAGCTGAGCGTGCGTCTGTGCATCCATGTGTATCAACTGGCGGGCCCCTCCTTGAGCTTGAGGCTGCTGCATCCATGTGATCTGTCTTTGCTGAACTTGCTGCGGATTTATAACCTGTTGTCTGGTTTGAGGAAACTGTTGCTGTTGCTGCCAAGTGAACTGAGTTTGCGGTTTAGTCTCCGCGTACTGTTGCTGGGTAAGATGAGGTGGCGCTTCGCGAACCACAAATTGCTGTTGCTGAAGAGCAGGCTTTTGTTGTTGTTGGTGAACAATTTGTTGCCTACTGATTAGCTGTTGCTGTGGAGTAATAAACTGTTGCCCTTCAATTTGCCCCTGAGGTGACAAAAGCATAGTCTGTTGTTGCACTAAACCCTGCTGTTGTTGTTGTTGTTGCTGCTGCTGCTGTTGTTGTTGATGTACTTGCAACTGTTGATGAAGTATTTGTTGCGGGGATTGTTGAAGTTGCACAGCCTGCCGCCAAGGTGTGCCCTGAAGGGTTTGTTGTTGTAATCTCTGCTGCTGCTGCTGTTGCTGAAGAATTATTTGAGCTTTTTGCTGATTTTGCTGAATTGTCTGTAGAATATTTTGAGGTTTATTCTGTAAAGAGTTTAAAGGTTGACTCAGGGTGTGTTGCACAGTCAGTGGAGCCGGTTGAACAGCTAATTTGTGCTCTTCCTTTATTTCAATCCCGCCGATGGCAGCCGTCGTAAAGCTCGGATTGCTTGCAGAGATAGCACTCGTAGTTGAAGACTGCTGGTTCCAGGGCATTCTCTGCTTTAACTGTTCCAATAACTCATTGCTAAATTTTGGCCCAGAGTTTTCTTCCTTAATTTCCGGTTCATCGTCAGCGAAACCAGTAATGTGTGCGGTAGAAAAAGAACTCGTAACTTCTGTCATTTTCTTATCAATTTGGGGAACAAGAATTAGTCGCGGATGAAAAGAGGATTCGTCAATTCTAGATTTGTTATTAATACAAGTGGGAACCCAGTCCGGAGTGACGATATGGGTGCAGCACTTTTCTTGTGTCATCAGATGATTGTACTTGACTCCTTCAGCTTTTCCAACAATTAAATGGGTTGTTCTTGTGTTCATATTGAGTGAACATACGCCCCCATGATAGTTAACCATTGCCCAGAGCACAGTAGCATCCTCAGTAGAGACTTGTGAGAGACATGCCACAACACCATCAAATAAACGTGATTCCGCGGCTATAAAAGGCTTAACAGAAAGTAACTTACCACATTTCATTGACAGTATAACCCAATCGATCAAGACAGCTGGTATTTCATAGAGGTCTTTGGCGTCTTGGAGGTCTGTCTCAGACGGATCGTCGCCAACAATACAATGAGTAAGATAATCTGAGAAATAATTCGAACCTTCAGCACCTCCATCTTTCAGCATTTGGATAACTTCTTCGTTAACATTTCCAGTGGTTTTATATTTTATTTTACCAAACAGTATTGATGTGTTACTGTTAGTAGCACTTGGATCACTTGAACTTTCTTCAGACATAATTTTTTATCTGATAACAAAAAATAAAAATAAAAACTCTTGAAATGAAAGATGAAACGAACTATTTCGTTTTACTTTTAAAAACACATAACTAAGAACAACTAATGAAATAAATAAATAAAATATACATAGCTAAATAACCCGATCTACAATCATAACCTGACCCCAGTACATCAGGCCTGCTCATAAATTTTTCGGATCAATGATCTAAGTAAACAGATCTATGTAAGCCATATTTACTTAGTGGAATTAATATAAGTCAATATAATAAAATTAATATGGAAACAAAATTCACATTTCCATCTATAAGTGTACTTATCATCCTAACAACTTAGGTTACAAACTCATTACTTTGAAATAACTTCCATAGAGCGTTGGAAAGGTTTCAAATAACTTCAGGAACAGACATCAATACTTAGGAATATATCGATTCATATATTTTTTTAATTCATAAAATTTGTATTTATTTTTTAGTAAACAATTTATAGTAGCTTATTGGGGTTTTTCTTATATTTATAAGAATATAATGATCTAGATAATTTTATACATACTTTTCATTTTGCTTAGAAAGATTACCGTTGTGCTAAGCATGTTAATACATGATATGAATTCGAAGCATTTCTGCTGTTGAAATTACTGTTGACTTTTATTTCATCATAAACTACAGTATTTCATATTAATATGAAAAACTTTAATGTTATTAACATTAAAATGTGCTGAAAAAAAAAAAAAAAAAATGAGATTGTAAATACCCCCCTCCCCATCACTTCTAATTCAGAAATATGGCAGCGTTATAATGTTTAAAACAAGACGAGCTGCGGCACTTCGGTTACCTTGACATCTCAGATAGGCGTTTTTGGTAATTTCGTTCTCAGTTTGATCGAAATTCACAGATCGAGGGTCCCACAAAAGAGCAAAAACTGAAGGTAAATATTAGCAAAGATTTCGAAGGTTTAGAAGGAGATCAGAAACGTACGTTTAAGTCTGGGTCTAGCCTAGAAAAATATTAATAGAGCAATGTCAGTAGAGAGGCTTCAACTAGCTACGATGATAGTCAACCATAAGTAAATATGAACATTTGTTCTGGTTCTAATGAAAATAGCCGAGGAAGAAATATAGAATATAGGTGGACCTTGTGGCACCGATTCTGAATATTTTCTGAAAAAACATTTATACAGCCATGTCGGTAAATAGTCTTCAACCAGATACAAGTTAGTTAACCATAAGTGAAGATGAAAAATATTTTCTGGATAGGGTTCAACCAGATACGATGATAGTCCATTAGTAAAGCTGGTAGACGGTTGCGGGTAAACCGAAACCGGTTCTTGGGGCTAGCAGTGGATGATAGTCCGTTCAGAGAGCTTGTAGAAGTTTCAGCTCTCCCTCTAAATCTTCGATATCAATATTTGTTGGACCTTTAACTTCTGTTTTTGTTTTTTTCAGGGTCTTTTGACCTCCAAATTTGAGGCAACACCCAGATGTAACAAAGTTTCTGGGCTACCTGTAAACCTGATTCTGAACAGACACGATTCCGGGCCCACATTTTTAGATTCGGATCCACGATTCCTGACCTGGACCCTTTTCCATTTCATATTCTAGCTTAAGCAAAATTCAAGTTATAGAAAATCAGCGACCTCGCAGTTTATTTATTAAAAATGACAATTTACAGAGAGTGTCGACTGGTTAGCATGGAGCCTGACTTACAATTAGTTGAAGAACAATCAGGAACTTGAATGACATATATCGAATGAAACAATGGGCTGTCTTTCCACTGTTTATTTTATAAGCCAACGACACTATTGTGTCATCCTCAGTGGTAACTCACCTATCCAGTGCAGTGTGCAAATCAACTTAAATGATAGCAAGATGGTGGATGAGATATATCGAATGAAACAATAGGCTGTCTTTCCACTGTTTATTTTACAAGCCAACAACACTATATTGTCATCCTCAGTGGTAACTCACCTCTCCAATGCAGTATGCAAATCAACTTAAATGATACTAAGATGGTGGATTAGATATATCGAATGAAACAATAGGCTGTCTTTCCACTGTTTATTTTGTAAGTTAACAACACTATTGTGTCATCCTCAGTGGTAATTCACCTCTCCAGTGCAGTGTGCAAATCAACTTAAACCTTAAAAAAAGAAGGGGACAAAGATATTTTCAGACATTCATAATAACTTAGTCCCATATTATATAACTCATAAAGGAATTAATTTTTTTAATGCCCTTCCCCACTCCTTGAAGTCAATAGATACAATAAACTTTTGCCCAAACACCAGAGATTTTTTTTCTTTCAAAAATAAAAATATAATTAAAATAACTCCATTCTGATCACTTTAAACATGTTGATAGGTTTATTATTTTTAAATAAAACTTAATAGGATTCTATTACTTAAGGAACTTAAGGATTTTATTTTTTGGATATTGTTATAATTACTTTATAAATGGTCCTGTTAATAAACTTAGCTCAAATTGAAAGAAAGACAAAAAAAAAAAAAAAAAAAAAAGACGTTTTATGTAAAATACAAATTTGCATAATGTTAAAAACTAATGAGGTAGATAAAAGAGACAAATGTGAAAAATAACCAGTTGTCAGTTGGTTTTGTATTCTGTATCTGAGACTTGGTATTGCGTCCAGTTTTCTAGTTAAGATATCGACTTATCTCAGGATACACTTCCGAACTGCCAACCTTTCCGGTCAATGTGAATAGCTTGCTTATATTATGTGTCAATTTATTAAATTTATAGTTACCTTTATCTCAGTGAAATTTAAATAACGTCATTTCAGGTGTGTCCTCCTAAAACTACAACATGGTGGCTTTACTTCATTTTATACATTTTTTTATTGAAGAAAAGTTCTGATTAATTAATATGTGTAACTTAGTCAACCTTTATACAGGTAATTATAACAATCATTTAAACGGATTAATAATAATAATCATATATATAAAGCTGAAAATGTCTGTGCGTTGTACCGCTATAACTCACGAACGGCTTGATGGATTTGATTAATTTTTTTAAAAATTTGTTCGTCATCGTCTGTGGAAGGTTATAGGCGTATTAGTACCTCAATATCTGGTCCATCCCAGCATCCACCCTCGCAATCTTTGTAACTCAAAAACCACTGCAATGATTAATGAGGAATCTTTTTGAATAGATAAGTTTTATCTAGCGGAAGGTTAAGGTCTATTTTTTAATCAACCCCTGGTCCATCCCAGCATCAACTCACGCAATCTTTGTAACTCGAAAACCATTGCAACGATTAATGAGAAATCTTTTTGAATAAATTAGTTTTAGCTCCAAAGCTAGCGTTACTACAGTTGAAGGACTATAAGCCTTATTCCGTATGAATAATTGAAAATTATAACATCATGAATGTACTGTCGAGGAACTGAATAGCCTTATAGGAGATATTGGGAGAAAAGTCAAAGTTCCCCGGGCAACGCCGGGTATTACTGCTAGTATAATAATAATAAGTGCCAGGCGAGAAACACGAAGTTTATTAATTACTTTATTTTATTTTTAAAAAGTAGAACGGTTATATTTTACTTTCCCATATATACAAAGTATAGGGGAAGTTATATAATCGGTTGAATATTCGATGTTGTGTTTTCAATAGAATTTGAAAAAAAAGTTTATGTGTGTTTGTGAACACAATAAATTCGGATGTAATAAATTTATCGACATGAAATTTTTGTGTATTAAGAACCTCACAAGGATTATATCTATCGATTTTCAGTCAAATCGATCAAAAGGGTATGTGGAGAAGGGGGAGGGACTTAACACAATATCTGTAATAACTGTGGTAGTAATGAATATATCGACACAAAATATATAACAATATGAGGCTTCAGAAGCTCTTATATACATCAACTATTGATTTTTAGTCCTAACGGCATTGGCGTAGCTGTGGGGGGAGGGGGGGGGGGGGGAGTGGTGAGCACGTCCCCACCCTAGAAAAGTGCGATCGAATGTACATAATTAAAAAAATGTATAATATATAACGACAACTTCACGACAGACAAACATTACACTCAAGACAAGGATATAGAAAGCTTCAGTTCCCAGTCGAAAGTTATTTTGGAATCAAATTATGCTTTCCTAATGTTTGGACTCCAACGAATGATGCCAATCGGCGAAGTATGAGAGTTTACCGAAAGCATCGTCGTGCGTGTTACAACAAAACGCGCGATTATTTTAAAATCTCTCCCAAAAACTCCTCACTGCAGTGCAATGTTTACTTAAAATAAAAATACTATTAAGACTAACTGCATATTTTAGAATGTATTCGATGAAAGCCATAAAAAGGGATAATAATTGTTTTTTAGAGTACATTTAGTGCTATCAGGTGAACGAGAATGAAATAGTAAAAAAATTGCTGATAAAAAATAAAATTAAGGCTTATTTAGTTGAGAATACTTACTACTAGTTATTGTATAAGACTGGATGACTTTTAATTGTTGATTTAAATTCGTGTTGATTATTTTGTAGTAGTAGTAAAGTTTTTATTCAATTAACGTAATAGAAAATTACATATAAACATATATACAATAATGTGACCTTTTATGAAGACAAACTCAATGGCCTAAGCCGTTTTGAGGAGTCTAGATTTACATAAATAATATTATCTTATGAACTTATAATCTTATTTCTTATAAACTTATTAACAACAAATTTTTCTTTCTAAAATACAAATAAAAATAAAATAATAAATATATCATTGTTCCTATTTATTTATTTTACAGTTTCTGAAATCTTAAGCCTCTTTGCAATAATTTACCAGTATTTCCCAACCTTTACCATTTAATAATTTATTTTGTTATAACATATTAATATTTTGTGTATGGCACCTGATTGTTAATTATTAAGTTTAATTAAACTTAAACTAAAAATATTAACTATTTAAATGTTAGCTACGCCAACGCCTAACGGTCGATTAGTTTTGCGGGGAAAGCAACAACTAAATTGCAGAGTTCGTGCTGGGGAAGTACCTACGCGGTGATTCACCAACACTTTTTTTTTATTTATTACAATCACGTAAATTACAAATATCTCTATTAGTATAAATCGAATCGGAATAAGAATAAACTCGATAATTCTCGCCTGGCCCTTGGTAAATTGTATTTATACAATTTAAAAAAAAAAAAGTGTTTCAACTCTTATTTTAAGGAATTTTTTGATTATATCATTAATATTAAGCTATCTCGTGTACTTAACTCCTGAAGTAAATTGATCATAATTTTCTTACGATTTTGGCCAAAATCCAATCAACTCAGGGTATTAGAAATAGATATGTGAAAGAATTTTTGAAATCGGTCAAGGCATTCTCTAATTATATGTACAAAAATATTTATTCTATTTTCCCAAAAAGTCAAAAAAAATTTTTTTGTAAATATATGTGATGTGGCTATTACAGGACATTCTTATACCAACCACAATCACAGATCACTCTTTCTCCCCCTCTGGCATTATTCGGTATATGAAAGTAATGAGTTGGCAACAGCGGTATTTTGTTGTTTCGTTGTACATCGTAATTCTGAAAATGAGTTTTGGTAAGCGTGGTTCGTATAAGAAAGTCCTGTAATGGCCACATCACATATATTTTATTATTACATAGGTACCTACAGAAATTTATTTTTCATTCTTTGCGGCGCTATATCTTTTGCCATATTAATCCTATCGCAAATCTAAAGTTCTAATCGATTGGAGATTTAATAAGAAACCTTTTTTCTAAGAATCAATTTTTGGATAGGATTAATAGTTTTCGGGTAAATGAAGGAAACGTCTAAAAATATGTTTCAAAACTACATTTCAAGACGATTTTCGGCTCGTATCTCGAAAATTGGACAACCTTAGAAAAATCGTATTTCATATAAAATATTTATTTTAGTTTTTTCTACAACTATTACTTGAAAATATTTTTGATTAGGTCGTAATCCTAAGTGGTAACTTTTAAAATGTACTTAGGCACCTAGGTAAAGTGGTCTCAATTTTCGTCTGATTTCAACCAAATTCGAATCAAATCTAAATTAGCATATGAGACCCCTTCATTCAAAATTTCAAGTTCATAGCAACATTCGTTTTTGCGGTAGAGCGCTTACAACTTAGCAATCATATACCCACAGACACATGGACAAACAGAGATCATCGCAAAAATGGTCAAAACGTATTTAGGGGACGTTGAAATGTGAAAATCCGTTGAAAACTCGATCTCGGATTTTCGCACAATTACAATACTATAAGAAAGTAAAAACCCATTCGAAGTGAATAATTTGTGCAGGTTTTCACTCAAAAGTAGCTTGAATTTAAAGTTAAAATATTTCATTGAATACAATTTAAGGACTTATCTAAAAATGGCAAAACGAACATAGATCCATAGGTACTTATATATAAATATATTCACAAACTAGACAAGATTCAGGTCTGTTTATAAATAGATACAAACTGTTCTAATTAAGGCAGAGTTCGTACAGTGGCAGGTCTCTAAGTTGTCAGCCTTCTCCGTTAGTTCAATTTTATAATAATGTTTTTAAAATTAGTGTACAAAATGTGTGCTGTGAGTGACCAAATTCAGTGTTTATAAACTCCAATATTTATATATATATATATTTTATTCAACCTTGACTTTTCAAAGTCAAACCCTTTTTTTTATTTTTGGATTATTAATAGCTCTAATATATATGGAGGAATAATTAGAAAACAAAAATGATTTATTTTATATTTTCTCTTTTTGTAGACTTTTTAATTATATCTAATATTATTATTCACAGAACGGTGAGAGTTTGAACTATAAAATTGAAGAATGTGAAAAAAATGAGGAACAAAATTTGTTTAAATCTATTGAATTTAATTTAATATGTGAATAAACACCAATATATATATATAAAGAAATCTAAAGATGGTAGGACTAAGAGAATAGAAGAAAGTGTGGGATTGTTGAAATGAACAGTACGTATACAGAAGATGTGAGCTTGTCAAAGAAGTTCATTGATCAATGTCGGTTCTGGATACCCAATCTCTTTGTACCTGTCATCTTCGTCATCGGACTTATCGGAAACGTGATGACAATTATAGTTCTGACTCGGAAAAGGATGACAGGAGCCACGAATAGCTATCTCACTGCACTTGCTGTCTCGGATCTACTCTTTCTTATATTTTATTTTACCATCTCTCTGGAGCACCATCTGAAGAGTTCTGACTATATCTGGTACTGGCATTACTGGAGGTACGCCATTTGGTTTCATGATGCCACAAGTAAGTTATTTATACTCGTACCTACTATTGTATTAATTATATACTAGACTGTTGTTAAATTTATCAGCTACATTTGATTCGCTCATAATAACTAACTACAGCGGACCTTCGTGTGTGGAGCTCATGTCCACCAGGGCGACAAAATAGGGCTCTGTTAGTAGTCGATATGACCTCGTACAGTCACAATAACTAACTACAGCGGACCTTTGTGTGTGGAGCTCATGTCCACCAGTGCGACAAAATAGGGCTCTGTTAGTAGTCGATATGACCTCGTACAGTCACAATACCTAACTACAGCGGACCTTTGTGTGTGGAGCTCATGTCCACCAGTGCGACAAAATAGGGCTCTGTTAGTAGTCGATATGACCTCGTACAGTCACAATAACTAACTACAGCTGACCTTTGTGTGTGGAGCTCATGTATAATAGGGCTCTATTTTGTCACACTGATCGACATGAGCTCTGCACAAAACAAAAATACTTTCTTTACTTTCTCAGGTATACGAAGTATAGAGGGCTCGACTCAAAAACCCCCAATAACTGCCGATTTATTGTTTGTATCAACATGAAAATTTTAATATTTAAAGTCAAAACCCAATGAGGAAATAACCTGTCAAATTTCAGCGATATCGGTTTAAGGGAAAGGGAGTTTAGGGGTATGTCAAACGATCGACTGGTTTTGGAGGGGGAGCGAAAAGTTAATTCGTTTTGGGGAAGTATATTGCCGTTTTTTTTGTAATCAGGGGTTTGAAAAACAGCAAATGTGCTAAGAGAGAGATAATGGCAATGTCAAGAGGGGAGAATTCACCCAGTGGTGACACTCCCTCGTCACTGAGATACTCTCATTTGTAACTAATCACTGTGACTGCTGCTGCTAAAAGGTGAATATTCCTGCCTTAGGTGAATAAAAATTTAGGTTAGGCAAAATTTAGGACTCTCACAGTGGAGTCGAGCTCATGTCCAGAGTGACGAAAGAGCACTCTGGTAGTAGGCGATATGACCTCATAGTTAAAAGCCCGGTCATGAGTCATAATAATATAATATCTAACTAACTAGAATATAAAGAAGTGATGTTTGTTTGATGTCTGTAACTGGAAACATCTGGTTGAAAATAGTTTGTCGCAAGCTGGGACACCCAATATAACATAATTTATGACTCCTCTGAGGATCAAAGATTTATTATGTCTCTGTTATGATTCACTGCTAGTTAAATTATTTAAATAAACAAGATTGAGTCAATGCCAAATTTGTACAGAAATGTTATGTGAATCACCGGCAACGTACTTCGCCAGAACAAATTAATCAATTCTGTTTTTACTCTCCTGTCGAAACCAATGCTAAAAATTAATAGTTGACTTAGGTAGGGGCTTCTGAATCCTCACACTAAATTTTGTGTCGATAAATTTATTACACCGGGAGTTATTAGGGTTTTTGAATTGAGCACCCTCTCCATAACACCCCTTCCTTTCAGCCGATATCGCTGAAATTTGAGAAGTTATGTCCTCATTGGGTTTTGATAAAAAATATGGAATTTATAGTCGATACATTCATTATATCGGATGTTATCGTGTTTACAGACACATTTTTTTTTTTTAAATTGTAATCTGTAGGTCGAAAAACATGATATTCAGTAGAAAACTCTGCTTCCAACTAAAATTTCATATCAGTTTGTATGTATCATCTTGACCATGCCAGATGCCTATTTTTTGCAGACAAATCTAATATTTTGATTAAAAAATAATTGCAAAATGTGGATCTAGATTGTGTTGTGTTCAGACGGTGTCTCCATCTGGGTGACTGTATCCTTTACTCTGGAACGGTACATTGCAGTATGTCATCCTCTCAAGGGTAAAGCGGTCCAGACTGAGTCGCGAGCTCGTCGTGTCATCCTCATCGTCGTCGCATTCTGTCTTCTCTCCACCGCCTCCACCCCCTTCGAGTGGTACGTCGCCATTGAACCCACCTCGTCCTCTTTCATCCACTACTCCTCACTGGGCAAAAACACCACCTATACAACGTTCTTCTACTGGTTCTCCAGTGTTACTTTTGTCTTCATTCCGCTCATTCTTGTCGGCTCTTTGAACTATCTCCTCATCAATGCCGTCTGGAAGAGTCAAAGAAGAAGAGGACATCTCACAGTGGTAAGCCATCTCTCCATTTTCTTTTAGTATAAAAAAAAGTTCAAAACTATAAATTAATAATAAAGTTACTTAATAGAACAATAGTTAGTAGAGATAACTCAATTTTTCAACTACTTCTCATGAAACTAATAACTAAATGAGTTATAATTAGAGCCCGGATTTCGTGCAATAAAAAGGCCAAATCTTGCAAAAATGTGCAACAAAAAATAAATTCCTGCTAATAACAGTTTTTCCGCAAAAAAAAAAAAAAGAAAATTAAATAACTTTTTTTTAGCATAAAATTGGGTAGGGTTTAAGAATAAATCTATAAAATAAAAAGCCTAAAGGAATTTATTTATACAATTTATAAAAAATATTTACTCAAAAACAGAACCTTATACTGGCTTAGAATATCAACTGGAGTCTCATTTTCCTCGCCATATTTCCTGCACAGAGGGCTCCTAGCGATGCCCATATTGTGCATATGACAGTGTTCTGTGATCGGACCTGTTATAGCTCTTAAGCCGGCTCCAGACATGCGGTGTTTGCCACATACCGAACATTCGCCATTCGTCTAGGTACATTGCTTGGTGTTCTCCGAATGCTGAGCTACTTGAAACAGATATGCGAGCTTTGCCGAATGTTCGCCATGCACCGATCATTAGCAGAACATTCAATAGGAATACTTCTTTTGATAACAACAACTTGATAACAAGTGACTTGTTATTGTCTCGATATAAACACAATTATCCATTAATAATCCATACCATATGGATACTTGTGACATACAAAGTAAATTGGCTGCGTTTGTGGATATTTAATTGAAAATAAAAATAAAAAAGACGAAATAGAAGATGGTGGATATTATCTGTTAACAAAAGCAGAAAAATGTAAGTATTAAATTTTTATTAGAAGATAGATAAATAGATTCACTATTTATTTTATACACAAGAATAAGTAATGTGTATTTACTGTCAACTATTGCTTCAGTTTGGGTTGACATTTTTGGCTTGATGTGACAAACTAAAACAAAAGTGACAACGTGTTGTCTGATAAAGCGATATCCCACCATTTTTTTGCTATTTGGCAAACACCGAATGTGTGGGGCAAGGACCGACGATGCAGGAGGCAGTTGCTCGTCTCCTTTGATGTGGCATAAAAGACAGACAAACTATGGCAATAGCGAGCACCCGAATGTTTGTGCTCGGCCTAGGGCGAGCATTGGCGAGCGACCCATCCACACTACTAGGAGTTCGCCTACTGTTGCTCGGTATTTGACAAACACCGCATGTCTGGAGCCGGCTTTAGATCCATTCTGCTCATATTCGAGAGTTCTTTCGCCTCCTTTTCTCTGAGGGTTCCGCTACAAAGAGTTTAGAATGTCTTTGCTTTGGGACACCTCTCCAGAACTGGATGTGTTTCCTGGTCAGACAACATTTTATTGTCGCCCTTGCTCTTAGAGATCCCGCAGAAGGGTTCCGGTCCTATAGATACTCTGTCAGCTCCTGACCTGGCTAGTTGACCAGCCCTTTCGTTGCCCTCAAACCCCTATTGTCCTGGCACCCATCTCAACTAGCAGTTAGTTATAAACGAGTGCAACTCAGTGCAGAAGGAGTGTCTCCACTGGGTGATCTCTCCCCTCTTTATATTTTCACAATGCCATATTTTACTCTTTTGCAAATTTGTTGTATATATTACTTATACTGTTGTGAATATATATATATATATATATATATATATATATATATATATATATATATATATATATATATATATATATATATATATATATAATTATATTAATATATATAATATTATATTAATGTTGTGTTGTGCTTAGGTGACTCCGAAGAAGTGCCTGAACAAGGAGCGGCAGGAGAACAAAGTAACCATCGCCCTGGTCGGGGTGGTGTTCCTATTTCTGGTCTGTCAGACCCCCGGAGCAGTGACCGTCGTCATCAAGGTCTTCTACCTGCCCCAGGACGGGAGTCCCGGGGACAACATCCTCAGAGGGATTGGCAACATTTGCAACCTCCTGGTGGCTCTAAATGCAGCTTGCAACTTCCTCTTGTACTGTGCCATGAGCGACAAGTACCGACAGACTCTCCTGAGGACCTTCTGTCCTCGCTACTACTCTCGCCACCATCGGGCCAGTACCTTCTCCTCCAATGCTTCCATCAGCTTCCGACAGTCCAAGAGATGACGGCTCCCCCAGGAGGGCAACCTCCATACATCTGCTATATCGAGAAACTCCATCAATGTACTTCCCCAGAAAGAATTAATTAACTAAGTTTTCGATCTACCTCCAAAATCAATCGAGCGTTTGGACTAAAATTCTATTGATATTTACATAGTGGCTTATCCTCATACTAAATTTTCTTCGATGCATTCATTGCACCGATAGTTATTAGGATGTTTAAGCTGAGTCCACTCCATTTCTGTTTATTCCGCTGAAAATCACTAAGTGTCGTCCTTATAGAACTTTGAAATTTCCTGTCAATACATTCATTACAGTTATTAGAGTTTTTGTGTTAAGTTAATTAAGTTTTCGACATCGAGCGTTTGAGCTAATAATCTAGATGAATTACATAGGGACTTGTGAATGTTCATACTAAGTGTTGTGTCGATACATACATTATATCGGCAGTTATTTGAGTTCTTGAGGTGAGCAGTTCCAATTACGTTGCGAATTAATTGGTGTCCTTATGAGGATTTGAGTTTAAATATGAAATTTCAAGTTCATCAATTCATCAATTCATTACATTGGCAGTTTTTATGTGATAAGCTCATTTCCTTTTGGTCGATTCGGCTGAAAATTCTGGTTCGGGATACACGTATAAGATTTTGTATCGATACATTAATTTCTTATCAGAGACACACACATTTTTTGTAAAATCTAATTTCTAATCAAAAACGAAAAATTTAAATACCGTTTTCCTCAGTTCCTCGTACAATAACACAAATAGTTACTTCAGCTGCATTCGACGCCATTTTATTGATGGCAGTTTATTGGTACCTGTCTATTTCGATTTAAGTTGAAAAAGTGAACAAAAAATTAAAATTAAAGTGAAATAATAAAAGTAAAATTGGACAACTAAATTCATGTTCTAAAAACGAGCCTTTTTTCCCCGTTAATTTTGACTTATACGAAATTTTACTTTACGTTGTTGTTAGTTTAGGGGGGGTTGTATTACATCTCATGAAATAACATGTTGACTGTTAACTGAAGTAACCAATTCTGTGGATAACGGACTATTACCAAGTTATTTTCGTGGATTATACCTATAGTTAGTAGTTATTACGACTCATGCTCGTGCTTTAACTACGAGGTCATATCGCCTACTACCAGAGCGTTCTTTCGTCACTCTGGTGGACATGAGCCCGACTCTACTGTGGGAGTCCTCAAATTTGCCTACCCTAAATTTTTATTCACATAGGGCAGGGGTCTTTAACGAGTACCTGACATCGTACAGGCTAGGGACCATCGCTTAACGTCCCGTCCGTAGCTATGTTTATTTTACCTCCCAGATAAAATAAACTATGGATCTCGGTCGGGTTTCGAACCCACGAACTTGAACTCAGAAGGAAAGCACGCATACCACTGAGCTACCGGCGCCCTCGATTATATTAACTTTGTGATTTTATAATTAAAAATGAGCTAAATCGATGAGGACTTTTAACAAGTGGAGGAGGAGGTAATGAACTGTTACTTCTCCAGCCAGACGAAGTATAGAGGATGTTATTTAATTGGTCCGAAATTCGATGCGATTTCAACGGAATTTGAGGTTTACCGACAACCTGATTTCATAAATGAAAAAAAAAAAAAGTCTGTCTGTCAGTGTGTTTGTATTTATATCTGTGAACATTGCCGATAGAATTAAAGTATCGACATGAAATTTTATATTTAAAATCAAAACCTCATAAGAATGGCACCTATTAATTTTTCAGTAAATCGGTTCGAGTACCAGAGATGGAAGGTTCAACTTAAATACTCTAACAACTACCGATGTAATGAATGTATCGATACCAAATTTAATATGAGAATTCAGAAGGCGACTGTGTAAGTCAAATATTAAGTTTTAGCTCAAACGATCGATTAGCTTTAGAGGGAGAACAAAAACGTAAAGATTAATTCGTGCTGGGAAAGTACATAGGCCGTGATTCACCGACAATTTTTTTTTAAATATCATTGCGAAATAATGTAAAGTAACGTGTGTATAGTCAAGGTCACAACAATGGCCAATAAGGTGGAGTAAACAAAGTTCATGAAGATGGCCAACTGATAGCAGCAATCGTTGTAACAACAAATATAATTAGTATGTACATAACAACCTTATTCATTTATAGTCAATGTACTAGTATTTGTTTTTGTGAAAATATAAGGAATACTTTTTATTAAAAGAGAGAGTTAGTGATATTCCGTTTGTGAGTGCCAGCAGATCATTTTTCCATTATTTCTTGAATATCTCAAGTTAAACACAATTATAATACTATCAACTATTTATTAAACAATAATAAATGTATAAGTTAGAATGTAAACAAATATTTTTAATAGATTTTTGGTTTAGAAGTTCTTGATTTAGATTCCAATCTTTTACTTTGCAAAATGTCAAAAGCTTCTTGAATAGTTTCGTCAGCTTCTTTCTATAAAATGGAAACAAAAGACATTACCCAAATGGAGCATTGAAATATTACTGTAATAAAGAGATAATTTAATAAATTAAAGAGTAAATTAAATAATAAATTAAAGAGTAAATTAAATAATAAATTAAAGAGTAAATTAAATAATAAATTAAAGAGTAAATTAAATAATAAATTAAAGAGTTCAATAGTACCAGATATTAAATGTATGGTGGATTATCCCATTTTGAACAACAATTGAGGGGGTTAGAAGCAAAGGGATGTAAATGACAATTCGGTTGAAATTGAGATATGTGTGTCAACATCTTCCTTGACACCTACCCTGGACTACTGGCTAATGATCAGAACGATTGTTAGTACCAGTAATGCTATCTAGTGGAAAATACCTGGGTAATACCTGAATTTACGATGTTACTATAATTTTGAAGGTAATTATCTCGAAATTACATTTTTGTCACTTACATCCCTTTGTTTCTAACCCCCTCAATTATACTACAATTTTTATTTGAAAAAACAATATTTTTGGAGATATTCTCAATCTGATGGGTTTTGTTCCAAATTTTGTGACAGGAAGATGAAATTTTGATCACAAATACTTATAACTTAAAATAATACCTACATTACGAATTATATAATATAAAAAATATTTTCACATTCTCACACATAGACATTTTTTCTTCATATTTGAAATCAGGAGGTCGGAAAACGTGAAATTTTATTGAAAATGAATTTTTAGCCTATACTTCGTAGAGCAGGGGAAGTAGAACTTTCTTCGGAATCGTCAAATTTAGGTAAAAGAGAGGTAAAACTTCTGAATAAAGGACTTTAGTTCAAAGTTTGAAAATTCTACTCTAGCGGAATAATTCTGCTAATATAATTTAATGGAAGAGACGATACAGTGAGAAACTGACTTTGAGTGCCTCATATGTGGTGTTGATGCGCTCCAAGGATAGTTTCTGCGGCGGTACTTCTGTCAGTCCCGTGTCCCTTCGCTCCTGTTCCTCTTCTATAGACTCTGTCAGCATCACCACTGAACCTGAATCTACTTCTCCCTCCAACTCTTCCATGTCTACATCTTCTTGTTTCTGGATCTGTTTTTCAGACGTTGTCGACCATTCCGTCTGTAAAAATAACAAAAAAAATAAGTAAAGAAGTGGAGGTAAGGAAACAGGAGTGAAGTTTTTTGAAGTTTCGCCGAAAGAGCGCTCTGCTGGACATGAGCCCAACCCTACAGTGGGAATTTTATATTTTGCCAAACCAGGTTTATACATCTAAAGTTGAGATTTTTAACAAGTACCTGAAGACGAAGGACGGCGTGCTCAAAGTTTTGTCACCTCCCAAATTAAAAACCTAAGGGCCTCGGCCTCGGTTTTCGAAACTTTATATTGTCTAATTCCATGGGTTCAAAAATAAAATTAAAAAATCGGGTGCGTGCAACTCCGATGCGTGGCGAAATGAGCGTGACAACGTCTGACTTGCGAGATAGCGAAAGTGTCAAGAATCAAATATAACAAATCATTTTAATAAAATTTTTGAACCTTGAAACAATTTAAAAACAATATAGAAAGAAAAATATTCATAAGCATAATAGTTTTCAAATAATGAAAATTTGGTTTACAATTTTTATAAAGAGTTTATTCGAAAAAAAATATTATTTTCAAATTCATAGATCAAATAGTTTTAGAATGGTGAACAATTTTATGAAGAGTTTTTTTAAATCAATGCTATTTTCACATTTATACATCACAATAATATAATTGTTACATGTTTTGTGAAGTTCAATTAACAATTCGATTCACATGTGTGATTTTGTTCAGTATTGGGCGATGATATGAAAAATATTTACCAACGAAAATGTTTTTTTAATGTTTAAAATAATAAATTATTCAATTTAGAAATACTCATTTTGTTTTGAAATATTTTATATTTCAAAAAGTAAACATCAAATTGGTCATCAGCGATACGTTTGTGAGCGGTACCACGTGAATCGAGACAGGAGAGCAACTAGCGGAACGAAGACAGTGTGAAGCGCGCTCTCTCTCTCTCGGCGCATGCGCGATACGTGTGTTACGTGTTACCGAAAGTAACATAACGCAGTTTTCGAATATGGGGTGCCGGCCTACCAAATTATAAGACGTTGTTACGTCAAAAAATTTTGAAATGTGAAATAAAATCTTAATAATATGAGATTAGAAAAAAACATTCGAATTTATATTCAAAAAATATAGCATGAGAATTTAGTAGGCATTATGTAAGTCAACTATTGAATATTAGAGCCAACGGTCGACTGGTTTTGGAGGAGGAGCGAAAAGTTAGTTGATTAATTCGTTCTGGGGAAGTACATAGTCGGTGATTGAGCTACGATTTTTCTCACTTTACTCCATTTATAAGTTAGGTTTTTTCTCACATTACTCCATTTATAAGTTAGGATTTTTCTCACATTACTTCATTTATAAGTTAGGTTTTTTGTTCCCTTTGAGGTTGCGATACCCACAAAACAACAAACAGAAAGCCATGAAAACATAACTCACACAGAGCACTGACAACTACCAATTAATCGTCCAACTTGTTTTCAGACATCGAACATATTTCCAGATTATTTTTTTTTTAAATTTATTATTATCACTTTTTTTTTTGTCTATTTTCTCTGGTTATCCTGTTTTGGCCTCCTTCCAGAATAATTAATCAAAGATAATATATATTCCAAACATAAAGGCGCTTCAGTGCCTACCACCCCAAGACGTTTGAAGTTTTTGAGACTTTTAAGGACATATTAAGAAAAAATAAATAAATGAAGTTTAATTTATAATATTCATAATGTTTTTAATCAACAATATTATAGTTAGTTATTGTGACTCATGCCCGGGCTTTAACTACAAGGTCATATCGCCTACTGCCAGAGCGCTCTATCGTCGCTCTGGTGGACATGAGCCCGACTCTACTTTGGGAGTCCTAAATTTTGTCTTCCTAGGTTTATTCATCTAGGGTAGGGGTCTTTAAAGAGTACCAGACCTCAAACACAGCTCAAAGTCACATCCAAAGGACGGCGTGTTCAAGTTTTTTTTTTTTATCTCCCAGAAAAAAAAACTTTAAGGCCATGGCCGCGTTTTGAAGGAGTTATTTGTGTTTGATCCCTCCTTTCCCATTGGCCCATAGCGCGGAAAATAAATTGGTGCTGTTTTTATTGATAAAACACAAAATTTTCTGTTGATACATTCATTACAAGGGCAGTTATCTACGTTTTTGTGTTAAGCCTCCCCCCCCCCCCCCTTCCCCTCAGCTGATTTGGCTGAAAATCAACTGGTTTCCCTCTTATGGGGTTCTGGATACGCATATACAATTTCGTGTCGATACATACATTCTATCGGGAGTTATCGTTCTCAAAAACACAGAGAGCCAATAGAAAACAATGTTTCCCCTAGTATTTTTTTATGTCTTGCCTCTCGAGAGGTTTGCAATTATTTAATATTTCAAAAATTTTGCATACTTACATCATAGACATCATCGATGTCAAAATGTTGAACAATTGCTTTTCCATACTTGCTTATTGAAAGGATGCTGAGAAAATCTGCCAGTATAGCCACATCTTCGTCTTGATTAGTCTGAACTAAACTGAGCTTCTTGGTTTCCAACCCAAGAGAGCCATCTGAGACAGAGGACTCGAGGGCGAAACCCTCGCTCTTGGACGAGGGCTTCGACTCTTGCCAGGAGGTCTTCGCAACTAGCTCTGTCCCGGACTCTTTGAAAACACTCTCCCCACGTTGCTCCTCGGAGGAGGTGGACAGAAGAGACTCGGAAGAGAGGCTGGAACAGGAGGAGACCCGGGAGACGGTGTGAAGGATGTGGGGAGCGGGTCGGGTGAGTAGCTGACAGAGGAGGGAGACGACAGAGCGGGATGAGCGGGAAGACACATGGGAGAGAAGAGTGGCAGAGGATTCAGTCTTGCTGACGTGGACTGAGGGGTCGGACTGCACCTCTTCGTCCAGATGGGATGGTCGTTCGGCCACCTTCTCCATCAGACCTCCTTGCAGAGCTAGAACATGCAGTTTTATCAGTTTCAGGTCGAAAAAACCTTTCGACTCTTTGTCTGTCCCATCAACCAGTGGCTGGACTTTTTTCAGTCGAACTTCATATTTTGAATCTACATATGATTTCGAAGACATTTTCAAGTCGAACATTTTTTGCTCTATTCGTTTATTCGCAAATGTAAGAAATACCAGAGCTGAATAATATTTTCGAGTAGCTAGGTTAGGACGGAATGAGATAGTGGAGTAACGTCTAAATCCCGATTTCCTCTCTAGCGCTTCCTTGCGGATATTCAAGGAGCTACATTGATAACTAAATATATAATAAATTAAGTAGCTCAGTGGTATGCGTGCTTGCCTTCTGAGCTCAAGGTCGTGGGTTCGAAACCCGGCCGAGGGCCTTAGTTTATTTAATCTAGGAGATAAAATAAACCTAAGCACGCCATCCTTCAGATGGGACGTTAAGCGATGGTCCCGACCCTGTACGATGTCAGGTACTCGTTAAAGACCCCTGCCCTAGGTGAATAAAAATTTAGGGTAGGCAAAATTTAGGACTCAAACAGTAGAGTCGGGCTCATGTCCACCAGAGTGACGAAAGAGCTCTCTGGTAGTAGACAATATGACCTCGTAGTTAAAGCCCGGGCATGAGTCATAATAAATTTTTAAAGAAAGTAAAATTAATTTTGAAAGTAATGGTTTCCTTTTAACATATCGTTATTTTACAAAAACCCTATCGAAAAACCTGTGTTTCAAAGAAAAATATTACATAGATGTGTATTTACCACGAATAATGCGAATCAAATTGGGATAATCTTCATTGAGAAAATCGTCCCGCAATTTTTTCCCTCTTTTTTCCCGCTCTGGATCTTTCTGTTTCCATATTTTCTTGGTGATTTCATAAGCGTAATAAAGGAATCTGTCGTGGTCTAGTTCAGCTTTACTGCCCTGCAACATCAAAAATAGTCTACAGAAATTATACAAATTCTAAGAAAAACGTAAAGCCATCTTACATCTTCAATTTAAATCCCATATCCACTAGATCCCGTCCCTCTGATCTTTACCTCCCTTCCCGCAGGACATCAACCTACCAGAAGTCCTTCCTTATCCAGGCTAACTCCTTCTGGAACTCTCTCCCTCTCCAGATCCCGTCCCTCTGATCTTTATCTCCCTTCCCACAGGACAACAACCTACCACAACTCCTTCCTTATCCAGGCTAACTCCCTCTGGAACTCTCTCCCTCTCCAGATTTGCCATGCTCCAACCCATAATTCATTTAAATCCCTACTTTTCCATTACGTCCTAACGCAGCAAACCTCTGATTCCAGACCTCTGGTCATTGAGGATGGTAAGGTTAGAAACATAGCATGGAGCATCGACAATTGTTGAGAGGACTTTGCATTGGAAGGACTGGATATTCTTGATGTTGGATGGCTTAGCACAACCCACAGTTCGAGTCCATATTGGTTGTATTATTGTCTTCTAAATAGTTAGTTCTCAATACAGAGTCTATTAAGCAACCTAGATGGTTTCCCGAACCGTCTGTTAAGTTCCTGTCATTTCAGTCTACTATGAGAATTATTATACTTCATTTTTCCGAGAGGAAATGTAGAAAGTCTCAAGAAGTTTGATCAAAACCGGTGCAACTCAAAAAGGGTTTATATTCGTAACTGATTTCGGTGAAAACTCCGCATGGAATTTCTGATCGATTTCATAACTTCCCCTATATACTCCGTATTGCCTCTTCGAGTCCGATCTATATTCGGGATTGGCCCCCCTCTCTTCGCTACGTTCCCGCCCCCAGTATCACTACACTATCGACTTACCACAGGTTCGTCCACTATCATCCGTATTTTCCAATATGGCTGCAACTTCTTCTCTTCACTTCCTCCATCTTCTTTGTTTTCATCCACTTTCTCTTCTTTAGTTAATTCTTTCGATAAGGATTTAGATCCTCTTCGAGTTCGATCTACATTCGGTATTGATCTATTCTCTTCGTCTTCTTCTTCTTTGACACCTAAAAGAAAACAGTTTGATTGATAATATATAGTCAAGACGCTGAGATTATTATAATATATTATATTTGTGTTATCTGTGTTAGCTTTGCTTTAGTTGTTTTCTTATATAAGTACCTACTAACAATTTTCTAGAAAAAAAATTAAAATCTTTTCAGCTGATTTGAAGGTGCAGTTGTATTTCTAACAAGTAAAAAAATGAATTATTCAAAAAATTCTTACCAGTAATGAAATAATGTGAACTGTTTTTTAAGTTCTTAATAATATTTTTTTCATCCCGGTCCAGATTCCATATACCAATTAATTCCAATTCTCCACGAAATAAACTTGTTGTACCATCCATTGTGGATATCTCTAAATAAACATATATAGTATACTGAAAGTAAATAAATATAAATAATTTATATAATTGAAGGAACAGTACTGACAAATAAACAAATCAGAATGATAATGTACTTTTTAATATAATATTAGTGTAGAGCCATTGAATCGTGGCAGCTAGGATTCCAGGGATAGGGAAAGGGGCGTGGTAAGTGTTAGCCAATGAGAGAAGTGCTGCATTGCCATCTCTCTTATTGTCTCTGGTAGTCAAGTAGAGGTTGCAAGTTTTCGCAATGATGCAACCCAACTACTTCAACCATCCCGCCTCCTTAATTGCTTCAATTCACCGGCTCTACACAAATGTTATACGCCAAAAAAGTCACTCAACTGACTTTTTTATTTTCATAAAATTTTGATTTACGAGTATTTTTAGTTTTATGGCAGTTTCAAATGTCAATTAACTTTTCTTTTTTTTTAATATTAATCACAAAAGTTACCAAAGTTATTAGTTTACCAAAAGTTACCAAAGTTATTAGTTACCAAAGTTATAAGTTACCAAAAGTTATTAGTTTTATTAGTCTAAAAGAAATAACAATGAGTAAAATATATGCAATGAATATATGATAAAAAGTAAAGAGAACTACTAGAAAATACAATTTCATTATGGTTGTTATATAGACACTTGGGCGTAGCCAGGGGGGCGGGGGCGTGCCCCCGGGAGTCTATACCCCACCCTCGTAGCTTAACTTTGCCCCCCTCTTTGCACTCAAGAAATTTGAACTTTTCTTAGCAGCCTCTTTAAGAGTGTCACATTTCAAACTTACAGAATTTATTGAAACTGAAATTAGAGTTATCAATACATTTTTTTGCAGATTTCTAAAAATATGACAGTTTTCACTGCGATTAAAAGTTTGTAAAATGAAATATGACTGACACCGCACATTATCATTTTTATCAAAAAGTGTAATTATCTACAAAACCAAGCCAAAAAAAAGAAGTTGTCAGAGAGTCAGCGGAATCTTACCCACCCCGATTATCCAGTTACGATTCGCTCTCCCTCCAAAACGATTCATTACATCTAATCGGTAGTAGTTTCTGAATTGCCCCCGTCTGGTCCACCCCTTCATTCTATACGCACTTTTCGTGTTCACATACAGAGACTTTTTTCCATTTTTGGAATCAGCTGGTCGGAAAACATGAAATTCCTGTGATTACTCAAAATCGAATTTCTGAGGAATAGGTTAGGTTTTATGACTCATGCCCGGGCTTTAACTACGAGGTCATATCGCCTACTACCAGAGCGCTCTAGTATGGGAGTACTAAATTTTTATTCACCTATGGTAGGGGTCTTTAACGAGTACCTGACATTGTACAGGCTCGGGACTATCGCTTAACGTCCCATCCGAAGGACGGCGTGCTTAAGTTTATTATACCTCCCAGATAAAATAAACTAAGGGCCTCGGTCGGGTTACGAATCGACGTTTTTAAGCTCAGAAGTCAAGCATGCATTGCACTGAGCTACCGGCGCCCTCTCTCTGAAGGAATATATAACTACAACACGTATAACCGGACGACATCCACCACTTCTTCATGGAGTGTCCAGCCTTCAGCCAATTAAGAAAAAAGTACCTGGTAGAAGCACTAAGGAGCCCGCAACCTCACAAGACCCTTTTCAACATTGCAAACAACCAAAACCTCAATAATATCATACTATACATAGTAAGGGCGCTAAAAATCAGAGGACATTGAAGTATTTAAATAAAATACCATTTCACTAGAAGTTGTTTCACTATTTGTTTTAATTTGTTAATTAACAGTTAGGTTCCATTACTTTGTATTTTATTATTATTATTATTTTCTATTTTAATTTATTTGTACTTTTTTAAATAATGTATATTGTGATATATTGCATATCAGAGACCTAATGATAATTATAGTTATGAGAGCGACCACGAGTAGCGCACTAGTTGGAAGATACATAAAGTGGAGGGGATGGAAATTCAAGTTGGTTCCTGTGCGGTATGAGGTAGACATTGCTCGTTCAGCTGCGAGAGGAGACAGTCATTCCGGGTTGAGTGGCCGGAGAAGGAGTCCTCATTCAGCTACTAGAGGAGACAGTCATTCCGGGTTGAGTGGCCGGAGAAGACATTGCTCGTTCAGCTACCAGAGGAGACAGTCACTCCTGTTTAAGTGGCCGAGGTAGGCAGTCATTCCGAGTTCAGCTGTTGAGCTGGGCAGTTATTCAGAGTTGAGCTGTTGAAGGAGAAGACATTCCTGGCTGAGCTGTAGGAGGAAGGAGACTCCTGTTTGAGCTGACGTAGGAGACAGAAGACTCTCATTTTGCTGCTGGAAGGAGATTATCCCTGCTGCCTACTTCGAAGGGACTGGAAGTTCCTCAATCTTCGTGAATCCTGGAGGAGAAACCACAGGCTTGAGTGTGGTTAGGAAAAAGAAGACTTTCAAGGTAACGGAATCATTTATTTTACATTTTTCTCCGACATCGAGACAAATGGCTGGCTGATCATCAATAGACACCTTCATGTTGCGGGAGTTACAAGAACATTTAAGTCTATATAAATTGTTTCATGTTTTATAGATATTTTATTCCAGATGTGCGATTATGGAGGGACGCCTCACTAATATATGGTCAATAATTGTGTTAATAAATGTATGTTGTTTTATAAATTGTTCTCTAAACTCTCTATAGCCTAGTTCACCTTCTGAGTACGCATGTTAACCCCAAAAGTAAAATCATTTTCATAGTAATTAATAAAAGTTTTAAAGACCCCAAGCAAGATCACTTCAATATATCAGGCCGAACCCTGAGCCTAAAAGATGTATTTCCTCAAGACTAATTAAGAATTGAATTAAATACTTCGTATAGTAAGTAAATAAATGGTTTTAACGTGTAATGAACAATATAAAAATGAAAGGTTAGATGACAGACGTGCGTTCTCCATCTCGAGGAGGACAACGGGAACAGTGACGGCTCCAGTGCCCTCAGCCTCCGTCAGGATCATGTCCTGTCGACCTTTCAGTCTTAGACGAAAGGAGACGTCCGGATTGTTGAGGCAGGCTCGCAATGTTATCAGGACCGTGCCACTGATCGTAATCACGAATCTGAAACAATCACTACATCAAATATCATAAAAAATAATTTAAAAAAAAGCCTTCTGTGAATCATCTACAATGCACATTCCCAGCGTCAATATGGAATGGCTGAGCACACATCCATTTGATAATAATCAATTATAGGATAATTATCAATAATCTTGCTAGAGACAGGTGTCTGAATCTCGGCCTCTATTACAGCTAGAGACTTGCAGTTTGAGCTCAAATGTTTATAAGCCCCCCCCCCCCCCCCCCCCCGCTCCCCCCCCCCAAAAAAGCTCTTTCCACCAAGGTTTCAGTAAAAAAAAGAATGAACAAATTTTTTTTATTGTTTCGGGGGTTTTTAAAATTTTTAATTTAATGTTTTTGACACATTTAAACTGAGAATGGTTAATGATCGAAAGTTAACTACAACAAGAGATTATCTACATAAACGAGGCACAACTATAGACGCTGTTTTTGGAAGATTCGTAGAAAAGATTGAATCTAAAATTTATGTTCTTAGTGATCAAAAACCAATCATTTCATTTATAGAGTTTGAAGAAAATAATGTACGTGTTACTGAATGTGACGAGTCTAGGCCAATATAATAAATTTATAATAATAAATTTACATGGACAATTTTATAATTTGATAATTCCAATTTGCATTGATTTCAATTTAAAATTACTTTCAGACAAAAATTATTTTCAACAAAAATCATCATGGAAGAGCTTCGCTCCCATACGTTTTTTTTTTTTTTTTTTATATTTGAAACTACTATTTACTTCCTTACCTACTTATAATATTTTTTTCATTAGGAAAATAAAATCCAGTTAATTTATGCACCACAAAATCGGGAGGGTTGGTGAGAAGAACTTTACAGAGTCGGTTGCCTCGCAAAGAACAAAAATGTAAAACATTTGGATAATCGACTCCAGCAACTCGAAGCTTCCAGGAAACAGGAATCTCAGACTTGTCTCCTTTCTTCCAGCTTTTTTCGGGGAACACATGAATGAGTACCGCATAGCCCACCTGAAAATGTCAAAAATAATTACTAAGTATCAATTATCGGTTATAATAAATCGAAATTGGTAACCATTTACAGACAACCAAATTCTAATTAAGTTGCAGTACTTGTTGAGAGTTGAGTTTTACTTGCTCAGTCGTACGAAGTATAGGGAAAGTTATGTAATCGGTCAGAAATGCGATGCGCAGTTTTCAACGTTTTTACTGTTTTAGATTACAAATATGAAAAAAAAAATGTTATAGTAGTAGTAGTATTTTGGTTTTTTGTATGGCGCACAACAGCCAGGGTCATAGCGCCAATCTAGCCTAATTTACAGTATATATATATATATTTATTTTTTATAAAAAATAAGAAAAATAGGTGATCATATGTAGACATATACAGTAGAACCTCTATAAGTCGAACATCAAGGGAGACGCCAAAAAATTCGAGTTATAGAGGTTTCGACTTATGGAGGATTTTGACTTAGGCGGATTTTGATTCGACTTGTAGAGGTTAAGATTCATTCTAACTAATTTTGAGTTAGAGAGGTGAAATAAATAAAAATTCAAGTTACAGAGGTAACAAACATATTTATATTTATTATAAATCAACATTATTTCAAAACATCCTTAAAATAAAAAATACGTAGTATATGTAGGTATTAAAAAAAGTCAGTAATTTTTTTTTGCTGTAGATAATTGGTAATCCTATTTATTGTATACTCCTAAATTGTTTTCGAAGAAACAATGGTGTACATTGTCGGCAAATTCTTAAAGTCGGTAACTTATTTTTCTTCGAGTTATACAGGGAAAATATGTACCAAAATGGCTTGTAGGGACTCACTGATTATTTCGACTAATAGAGGGTTAACATTTCGAGTAATGGAGGTTTTGGGGCTTGAAGGGAAAGGAACAAAACTTTTTATCGAGTTTTGGAGGTTTTCGACTTATCGAGGTTCGAGTTAAAGAGGTTCTACTGTATTTGGAGGGAGAGACAACATGATGACGGACCGACCATGCCGGGGCCCAGCCAAGTGACTCTAGGAGAACGGCATATTCCCGCTGTGATCTGGGAGCAGTCACAGTGAGGTCTACGTAAGGAGGCTAAACACACAGCTATTACAGTATAGTTGAATTTTTACGGCAGAGCTGAAAAGCATATCCAAAGCATGATAGTTAATAAATAATAAAATTACATATACCTAATTTTTTTTTTTTTTTTTTATTCCATGCTTTTATATACATATATAATTTTTTTTTTTCATTATTATTCTTTTTACCCACTATCTATATACATTTGTCCTTGTTGTTTCGTAACTTTTTTTTTTTTTTCATCAAAAAATATCAAAATATAATACCTATATATCTATGGTTATTTTATTACGACTTTCAAAAAAAAAAAATATATATATTTATTTATATTTTTTTTTGTCTCATTTATTTATAAGCATTGTTTCCATCTCTTTTTAACATTATTATTAAGTATCTAATTATATCATTGTCCATAATGACTAATTTGTTTGTTGGTATTCTGTAGGCCCTGAAGAAGGAAATAAATAGTTTCCGAAACGTTGGCCAAATATTGAGTTTTCATTTAAACGACAGAACCTCCAATTCCTTCTACATTGAAAAGATACTGTCGACTCTATTAATTATAACCTTATGGGTTGCTAAAAACTCACCTTATTTTTTCGTAAATGGTAGGTTCCATGAACGTTAATCGGAATAGGCACAAGGTTGTTAGTCTCCATGTCGTACAGGCTCAACATGGCTCTCTTGAGGCGAGTTGTCAGGAGAATAGCGCAAGGAACAGGCTGAAAAAACAGTTATTTTCCATGATTAAATTTATGACGATTACATACAATCGGCATTGCTCGGGAAGGTCAAAATCATTCATGCTATGTCAAATAGGAGACCAGAGCGATGGTAGCAACATCCAGCGGCGATGTAGATGTTTTTCTAAATTTGCAAAAATGTTCAATCTAATCCAAAGGTATAAATTATCTTATTGGGTTCACATATTTACCTAAACCTACATTATTAATGAAATCAAAATATCAATATCAAATAAAAAATCAAATTACAATAAAAATCTTACAAACTAATTTCTACATCTACTTTAGTCTCTTTTTTTTAAATATAATGATCATTCTTTAATTCAATGTTATTTTGGGCATATAAACATATAAATAAAAGTACCTTTGTGCTTCTACTTCACTGTTATTTACACTCCTACATGGTTCACTACACCTTAACCCTAAAAACACTTCTCTCTCTGGACTGTCCACCTCCACATCCCTCCTTCGACTGTTTCGCACTATATAAAACAGCTGATCGTTATATTTTTTAATCTCCATTCATGTTTGTTCACATTTTTTTTTTTAAACAAAATGCGACTAGTCCATCTTTCGTATATTTATTATATATCTAACAGCTGTTTTTATACAAATAATAATAATTGATTTTATAATATTTTAATAATCTTAATGTGTGTAATTTTTATACCTATATCTATATTTAATGTATATAAATAAAAATACCAACAACTGTACTGTGAATGTTGAGGACAAACCGAGCTAGAAGAGCCCACTCATGATTAGGGTTTATAATTGTGGTCTTTTCATAATCATGATACTTGAGATATTGCCTTAAATCGTTGATAAATGGGTAGAGCAGACAAAACTTATCCTGTTTTTCCAGCACTTTCCTGAAACAATAAAAAAAATTAATAATTAACAATACGAAAAATACTAACAATGATTTAGTTTTAGGGAGCAAACATTCTACTTTTTCAACTATATACGACGTTTGGTGGAACTTATTCAATTGGTCAAAAATTCGACAATATTTTGGTTACTATTTATTTTCTCGTTTTTAATTATATTCACTGTTAGTCAATATCGTTAGAATAGGAATTTCCATCCCCTAAGGAGGAGAACTCTTCCTACCCCAGGTACTCTTAAGTCAGAGATGGGCATAATCGTAATCAATGATTACATGATTACAGAGAAAATAAAACTTTATCATCATTGCTATTTTATACTTGATACTATCGCACTGTGAATCTAGCTAAAATGAAACATGATTACATGATTATAATCGTAATCAGAAATTGTGATTACGATTGCAATCATGTAATCATAAAATCATAATCAAGTAATCATGTAATCATAATCAAGTAATCATGTAATCGTGTAATCACAATCACTGTAATCGGGAGATTTCGTGGGTATCAAATTTAAAAAAAATGGTAATAGCACTTTGGTTACGTAATAAACTTAAAAAAATTACTTATTACTGTAAAAAATAAAACAATTTAAAATGAAAGGAAATCGGAGGCGATGGTTTGCGCTGTGTAATCATGTGTACATTGTGATTATGATTTCATGATTATGATTACATGATTACGATTACAATCGTGTAATCAAGTAATCACCCAATTTTTTTTATTATAATCGTAATCATAATCGTAATCTTAATCATTGATTATGATTATGCCCATCTCTGTCTTAAGTTAATATAAATATGTCTGCCTAGCTCATATCTCCATTATTGTTAAATCGTGTGCGGACGATGGCGTAAGCCGAAACCGGTACACATTTATGTATATGTTTGTGGAATTGGACAATATAAGTGTTCAATAAAAAAGTGCTTTATTTATCATCTTTTTAATTTCATTCTCTGACTAGCAGTAATACCCGGCGTTGCTCGGGGATCTTTGACTTTTCACCTAATATCTCTCATTCGAATCCAATTCAATTCTTCGACAGTACATTCATGATGTTATAATTTTCAATTATTCATATAGAATAAGCCTTATAGTACTTCAACGGCAGACACCACAGCTAGTATCTGCTTAATACCGGTGTACAGAAGAAGAGAAAGCTACATGTGAAATTCCTTCAGCTTAATGCACCCCACCCCTCAGGTTCAAAAAGTTGAAACGTCACAACGAATTTTCAAATTTTGTTTTGAAATTACTACATGTGAAATTCCATGACAATCCGACCATTAGTTAATGAGCTACCACTATTTATATACTTAAGTCTACCCCCACTATCCTCCCTTTCGATCAATATCTTGAGAGGTCACAAACCCTATTTTTCTATTTGGCCTTTAAAAATGCTACATGTGAAATTTCATGATAATCCGACCATTAGTTAATGAGCTACCGGTATCTTTATATTTAGGCCTATCCCCACCACCCCCCCCCCCCTCCCGTTCAAAATTTTGGGACGCCACATAGCCTATTATTCAACTGGGGTCATAAGAATGCTACATGTGAAGTTTCATAAAAACCCGTCGAGCCGTATGGGCGTAATGCTGGAACAAACAAACAAATAAACCCCGTTTCAGCTTTATTAATATAGATTTCTACTTGATAATTTTAGTTGGAGCCAAACGGAAACGTATTTTTTCTTTATATTTGGTGTCTACTGAGCTCAGAATCGCAAGTTGGAAATCTAGACGGGGCTCTTAGTTGTTTTAACTGACTTATATTATTTATTTTTTTAAATATCCTTGAGCACTTCGTCTTTCGGTTAGGACTTTCCCGATACATCTGAATTTGTCTTTGGTTGACCATCTTCATTTATGGTCGCTGCCTATCTACCAACATTGCTGTATTAATTTGTTTTTCAGGAAATATGCCAAAACGGTACCTCAAAGCCCACTTATATTCCACATTTCTTCCTTGATAATTTTAGTTGGAACCAAACGGTAATTTATTTTATCATACATATGGAGTCTATCGAGCTCAGGATCGCCATTTAGAATGCTAGCCAAGGAACTTAGGTCAGATGTTTTAATCGAGAAGATAAAAATAAATTTGAGCACGTCGTCCTTCGGATTGTACTTTAGGCTATGATCGAGGGACTTTTTGTATGTCAGGCGCTCGATAATGAGTCGTATGTTATGTAACTAAACCTTGGTAGCTAAAATTTCACTTAGGTTGAAAAAAACCTTGAGCACGTCGTCCTTCGGATGGCCTCTATGATCGAGGGCCTTTTTGTATGTCAGGCGCTCGATAATGAGTCGTATGTTATGTATCTAAACCTGGGTAGCTGAAATTTCCCTTAGGTTGAAAAAAACCTTGAGCACGTCGTCCTTCGGATGGGACTTCCCCGATATAACTGAATCTGTCTATCACTTTTAACTAATATTTAATCTATAAACCGTTAAAAAGCGGGAAATTTGAAGAATGGTATTTAGTCTGACTTTTTCCGAAAAACATTTTTATTTCAATTTTTGTGTAGAATTCAGATATCCCGGTTGTTCATCAGTTTTAACAAATATTAAATCTAAAAACCGTTTAAAAGCGAGAAATTTGAAGAATGGAGTTTACCAAGCTCAGGATCGCCATTTTGAAATCTAGCCAAGTCACTTAGGTCAGATGTTTTAATCGGGAAGATAAAAATAAATTTGAGCACGTCGTCCTTCGGATGGGACTTTAAGCGCTGATCGAGGGCCTTTGCCTATGTCAGGTACTCGATAATGAGTCGTATGTTACGTATCTAAACCTGGGTAGCTGAAATTTCACTTAGGTATAAAATAACCTTGAGCACGTCGTCCTTCGGATGGGACTTTCCCGATATATCTGAATCTGTCTAGCAGTTTTAAGAAATATTAAATCTATAAACCGTTAAAAAGCATGACATTTGAAAAATGGGATTTAGCCCGACTTTTTTCGAAAAAAATTTTCATTTCGATTTCTGTGTATGATTCAGATATCCCGGTTGTTCATCAGTTTTAACAAATATTAAATCTAAAACCCGTTTAAAAGGTAGAAATTTGAAAAATGGAGTCTACCGAGCTCAGGATCGCCATTTAGAAATCTAGCCAAGTCACTTAGGTCAGATGTTTTATTCGGGAAGATAAAAATAAATTTGAGCACGTCGTCCTTCGGATTGGGCTTTAAGCTATGATCGAGGGCCTTTTCTTATGTCAGGAACTCGATAATGAGTCGTATGTTATGTATATCTAAATAAATATCTAAACCTGGGTAGTTGAAATTTCATCTACGTTAAAAATATCTTGAGCACGTCGTCCTTCGGATTGGACTTCAAGCTATGATCGAGGGCCTTTTCGTAGGTCAGGTACTCGATAATGAGTCGTATGTTATGTATCTAAACCTGGGTAGTTGAAATTTCATTTACGTTAAAAATAACTTGAGCACGTCGTCCTTCGGATTGGACTTCACTTTCGCTCACTTTTATGGGTATAAATAACTTTTCAAATAATAAAAAGGTAAATTTTCTTGAGACAATTTGTTTACGTGTTTAAACAAACAAAAGTTTACAAAAACGTTAAATAAAACATTGAATTAGCAAATTTCCTAGCATCCTTAAACGTTCTGCTCAAACATAGGGACGTGACATCACCCAACACTACGTGACATCACCCAACACTCCTCTCACAGTTTGTACATCTCAGGGCCTCAGATTATAATTGTGAAATGTTTCATGAAAAAGGTACAAACATTATCTTAAATCTACAAACCGTTTAAAAGCTAGAAATTTGAAGAATGGGATTTAGCCCGACTTTTTTTGAAAAACATTTTTATTTCGATTTTTGTGTAGGATTCAGATATCCCGGTTGTTCTCTATCAGTTTTAACAAATATTAAATCTAAAAACCGTTTAAAAGCTAGACATTTGAAGAATGGAGTCTACCGAGCTCAGGATCGCCATTTCGAAATCTAGCCAAGTCACTTAGGTCAGATGTTTCAATCGGGAAGATAAAAATAAATTTGAGCACGTCGTCCTTCGGATTGGACTTTCAGCTATGATCGAGGGCGTTTTCGTATGTCAGGTACTGGATAATGAGTCGTATGTTATGTATCTAAACCTGGGTAGCTGAAATTTCACTTAGGTTAAAAAAACCTTGAGCACGTCGTCCTTCGGATGGGACATTCCCGATATATCAGAATCTGTCTATCAGTTTTAACAAATATTAAGCCTATAAACCGTTAGAAAGCGAGAAATTTGAAGAATGGGATTTAGCCCAACTTTTTTCGAAAAACATTTTTATTTCGATTTGTGTAGGATTCAGATATCCCGGTTGTTCATCAGTTTTAACAAATATTAAATCTTAAAACCGTTTAAAAGCTAGAAATTTGGAGAATGGAGTCTACCGAGCTCAGGATCGCCATTTCGAAATCTAGCCAAGTCACTTAGGTCAGATGTTTCAATCGGGAAGATAAAAATAAATTTGAGCACGTCGTCCATCGGATTGGACTTTAGGCTATGATCGAGGGCCTTTTCGTATGTCAGGTACTCGATAATGACTCGTATGCTATGTATCTAAACCTGGGTAGTTGAAATTTTATTTACGTTAAAAATAACTTGAGCACGTCATCCTTCGGATTGGACTTTAGGCTATGATCGAGGGGCTTTTTGTATGTCAGGTGCTCGATAATGAGTTGTATGTTAAGTAACTAAACCTAGGTAACTGAAATTTTATTTAGGTCAAAAATAACGAGCACGTCGTCCTTCGGATTGGACTTCAAGCTATGATCGAGGGCCTATTTGTATGCCAGGTACTGGATAATGAGTCGTATGTTATGTTTCTAAACCTGGGTAGCTGAAATTTCACTTAGGTTAAGAAAACCTTGAGCACGTCTTCCTTCGGATGGGACATTCCCGATATATCTGAATCTGTCTATCAGTTTTAACTAATATTAAGCCTATAAACCGTTAAAAAGCGAGAAATTTGAAGAATGGGGTTTAGCCCGACTTTTTTCGAAAAACATTTTTATAGATTTTTTGTAGGATTCAGATATCACGGTTGTTCATCAGTTTTAACAAATATTAAATCTTAAAACCGTTTAAAAGCTAGAAATTTGAAGAATGGAGTTTACCGAGCTCAGGATCGCCATTTAGAAATCTAGCCAAGTCACTTAGGTCAGATGTTTTAATCGGGAAGATAAAAATAAATTTGCGCACGTCGTCCTTCGGATTGGACTTTAAGCTATGATCGAGGGCCTTTTCGTATGTCAGGTACTCGATAATGAGTCGTATGTTATGTATCTAAACCTGGGTAGGTGACATTTCATTTAGGTTAAAAATTACTTGAGCACGTCGTCCTTCGGATGGGACTTTTCCAATACATATGAATCTTTCTTTGGTTGACCATCTTCGTTTCTGGATGCTGCCTATCTACCAACATAGCTGTATTAATTTGTTTTTCAGAAAATATGTCACAACGGTACCTCAAAGCCCATTTATATTCCACATTTCTTCCTTGATCATTTTAGTTGGAACCAAACGGTAACTTATTTTATCATACATATGGAGTCTATCGAGCTCAGGATCGCCACTTAGAAATCTAGCCAAGGTACTTAGGTCAGATGTTTTAATCGAGAAGATAAAAATAAATTTGAGCACGTCGTCCTTCGGATGGGACTTTCCCGATACATCTGAATCTTTCTTTGGTTGACCATCTTCGTTTCTGGTTGCTGCCTAAGAACGCCGGACACCTTAGATAGTATGCGCCTTGCAACTCCGTACAACCAGGTATTAATAAGTTCTTAGGAACGCTGGGCAACACAGATAGTATGTATGTAGTTAGGAATGCTGGGCACCGCAGCTAGTATGTGCCTTGCAACAGCGGATGCCCTAAGTATTATGTGCTTAACAACGCTGGTGATAGCTATTATTTACCGTGCAGCGGTGGACCTCCTAGGTAATGCATGCTTAGGAAACCCACCGTATTAAAATTAGGGCTATATCCCATCTTTAAGAAAGCTCCATGTGAGATTCATTCAGCATTAATGCACCCCCGCCCCTCCCGTCCAGAAGGGTGACAACCAATTTTTAAATATTGCTTTTGAAACTACTATTTAGGTATATGCTTGCCCCCCCATACCCCCCTCCCGTTGACAATTTTGAGACGTCACGTATATTTTTTTTTGTTTTTGTCTTTTAAGAATACTACATGTGAAATTCCATGACAATCCGATCATCGGTTAAAGACCTATCACTATCTTTATATGTAGACCTACCCCCACAACCCCCCCTCCCTTTCAAAATGTTGAGATGTCACACACCCTATTTTTCAATTCGGGCTTTAAGAATAGTACATGTGAAATTCCATGACAATCCGACCATCTGTTAATGACCTATCAGTATCTTTATATTTGCGCCTACCCCCACAACCCCCCTCCCTTTTGTGACTTCACACACTTCATTTTTCAATTTGGCTTTTAGGAATACTACATGTCAAATTCCATCACATTCCGATCATCCGTTAAAGACCTATCACTATCTTTATATGTAGACCTACCCCCACGACCCCCCCTCCCGTTCAAAATTTTGAGATGTCACGTACCGTATTTTTTCAATTTGGCCTTTATGAATACTACATGTGAAATTCCATGACAATCCGATCATCCGTTAAAGACCTATCACTATCTTTATATTAGGCCTAGCACCCCCCCCCCCCCCCTCCCTTTCAAATTTTGAGACGTCACACATCCTATTTTTAAATTTGGCATTTTAGACTACTACATGTGAAATTCCATGACAATCCGACTATTAGTTAATGAGTTACCGGTATCTTTATACTAAGGCCTACCTCCACAACCCCCCCTCCCGTGCAAAATTTAGCCAATCAGTTTTATTATATAGATGTAGATATGAAAAAACTGGATAAAACGAAACAGTAAGTAAATGACAAATATGACAACCAAACAACCAAAGATAAATCGAGGAACTTGCCAGAAGCGAAGATTTAAAAACAACCAAGAAAATAACACGCACTAAAAACTGATAACACGCACTAAAAACTGAATAAAACGAAACAGTAAGTAAATGACAAATATGACAACCAAACAACCAAAGATAAATCGAGGAACTTGCCAGAATTTTTTTAAATTTTAATGCATAGCAACGAATTTTAAAATATGGTTCTAACTTTCGTCTGGCTATTACAGGACTTTATTATACGAACCTGTTTTTTACAGACCATTCTATATAGCAGGATGTTATAATTTCTGAAAAACATATTTATACAGTTAGTTGGTAGTTTGGATACAATCAGTTAGGAGAAGAGGCTATCATGACTAGAGACACAAAATTTAGTTTGAGGATTCATAAGTCACTTTGTGAGTCAAATATTTAATTTTAACCCCAACGTTTACTTAGTTATTATTCTATCGCCTACTACCAGAGCGCTCTTTCGTAGCTCTGTCAACATAAGCCCGTCTCTACTGTGGAAATCCCAAAATTTGCCTATATAGGTTTATTCACCTAGGCTAAAGGTCTGTGAAGTTCTTTTCTGAGTTTACTAGTACCTGACATCGTACAGGCTCGGGACCATCGCTTAACGTCCCATCCATAGGACGGTTTTCGTATATCTATAGTATACGGAAGTATTGTAATTATAACAACAAAAAAATGTTTTTTGTTAATTGTATTCCTACCTGGTTATTCATTTTCTCGTAGTAGATGTATAAGACAAAATCTTTTTCTATTAATAAATTGACGTAAAATATTTTTAACGTACCTCATTAAAAATATGTTGTTTTCAGTGGATTGAAGAAAATCACAGGGTTCACTAAAAAGGAGAGAAAATTGTGAGTTATGCCTAGCTATTGCAACCTATAGTTAGTTCCTGTATTCACCAACAATCTTACTTGATTACTGCTCTACTTGACTTCTCCCCAAGACCTTTCACAGCCATTTTGATTTTGCGATTCTGATCATCCTCATCCAAGTTGGCCACTTCTTTTGCAATCGCCTTTCGAATTTTTTTTATATATTTTATCATATTTTTTTTTTTACACTTTAAAAACCGATCACCAAACTTAAAAAAAAAATAATAGTGAAAATTAAAATAAAAAAAAATAAAAATAATTTAAAGTCAAAATCAATGTATATAATAATTATTGAGGGCGCCGATAGCTGAGAGTTACCTTGCTCAAGATGGTCCCTGTAGAATGAGATACTCGTTAAGACCCATATTCTAGGTAAACATTTAGAGTACACAAAATTTATACTAGAGTCGGGCTCATGTCCACCAGAGTGACGAAAGAGCGCTCTGGTAGTAGGCGATATGACCTCATAGTTAAATCCCAGGCATGAGTCACAATAACTAACCTCTTAAAATCAAATTTCTGGTATCCCTAAGAGACAGTTTTATTTTAATGCGCACCCAAAACTGCACACATAAATAGATATACCTACTGGGTGATATGTTGTATGCACCTAGGGATCTACGCATCCAATGCGCTTATCTCTTCCTCATTAGCTTTATTGTGGCAGTCCTAAACTTGGCGAGGTCATTAGAGTATGGGGTCTTTAACTAGTAACCTGACATCGCACAGATAGTTATTTAAAATCCCCTCCGAAGGACGGCGTGCTCAACCGACTTTCCGAGGTGATTATACCGCCGTGTGTACTTTTTTTTTTTTTTCATTTAAATAGGTTAGGTTTTATGACTCATGCCCGAGCTTTAACTATGAGGTCATATCGCCTACTACCAGAGCGCTCTTTCCTCACTCTGGTAGACATGAGTCCGATTCTACTGTGGGAGTCCTAAATTTTGTCTACCCTAAATTTTTTATTCACCTAGGGTAGGGGTCTTTAACGAGTACCTGACCATCGAACAGACTCGGGACCATCGCTTAACGTCTCATCCGAAGGACGGCATGTTTAAGTTTATTTTACCTCCCAGATAAAATAAACTAAGGGCCTCGGTTTAATTTTATGTTTACAACTATATGTACAATATATGACAAGCAAATGTGATACATGAATAAATCAAATGTCTTGTATATAGAAAGATAAATCATTCATTAAAGACACTCCATTATATTGTAAAAATCAGTTGATGAGAGAAATATAAATTAAAATATAAAAAAATAATAGTTAAATGGTAAAAAAAAATCTATGGAATAAAAAGTGTGTAGATGAGTCTTTAATCAACTAGTAGGTCTCGAGGCCATTGCCGCCTCACCCTTCGAACATTAACTTTAGGTAGCGTTCTTGGCGCAAGTCTGCGCACCAAAAGATTAGGGTGAAAAGAAAACAATAGAATGGAATTTTTTGTAGCGGGATTTAATTACATCCCTTACAAAGGGAATCAGGAGGTCATTGTGAAGGATAGCATTAGAGACTTAGAATGGAGCGTTTGTGATGTTAAGAAGGATGCGGGATTGTAGGGTTTGGATTCTATAAGAATTTGAAGGTTTAGTTGAGCTCCAGAATGCAGCTTCATAGAATAAAGTGTTTTTACCTCTGGCTTGAGAAGAATGCTTTTCATATTATCAATCCAAAATACTAAATCCTCTAGTGGATAAATACGGTCAAATATCAGTTCTATAATGGCGTCTTCAAGAACCTGGTAAAAAATAATCAGTTTCATACATTTAAAATAATATTACTTTTTGGGTTGTGTAAGGAGATTCTTAATTCATATATACGAATAGTAAGCATCAATTCTCCCTTTTTTTTGCCTTCTCAAAAAATAGTAATATCAAACGTTTCGGTAAGCCCTCTCATTATCAATACCTATAGGTACTATAAATGTTCTTTAGGTTAACTATTCCCTTTATATTATTTAATTTACAAATTAGATTCATTTTTTTTTTTTCGCAGAAAAACAGTTAATGGCAGAATTATATTTTTTTTTGCACATTTTTGCCTGTTTTAAACTTCTTATTGCACGTTTTTTTAATGTTTTTATTGCATGAAAGCCGGGCTCTAGCTAGGATTAGGTCACTCTTGCACTGACAGCCTCCATATATATCTGGAGAATAAATAATAATAAAATCATTCCTTTAGAGATCTAACTCTAGAACGTTCTAAAATACAAATACAAATACAGTGCAGGCCGCTTAGTGTTATTCAATGCCAGGTCTCCGGGTTGTCAGGTTCATTCCATCAGCACTTCATTATTCATCAATTTCTATTTTACTTTTCTTCTATATTACGAGAATATTTCTTATTTTAGTCACTTTTTCTTTTTCTCATTCTTTTATTTTTATTATTATTTTTTTTTAAATTTTTAATATTGTATTTTTTTATTTTTTACTAAAAATACTATTTTTTATTTATTTTTGTATTTTTCTTTTTTTTGTATTTCTTCTCTCTATACTATGTTAAATAATTGTTAACAGTGTTTGTACAGTCCTAGCTGACTGCTCTCCCTCCCACACTCAGACTCCGTCTTCTGGCAGGAGGTAGCCTATTTATCTTGTAATATTTATCTTTTATTTTGTAATTATCTAAAGGCATTAAATAAAAAAAAAAAAAAAAAAATCACTTTGGGACCCAGACAAAGTGATAACAATGACCGAGTGATAACAATAAGCAAAAGACACCAGGGGAGTCAAAAACAAAACAAAATTATGTATATAAAACACAATGTTTATTAGGTACATATTACATATGTACAATAGTTATGCATAATATGTTGTATGTACATATGTACAATCTAAAAATGTTTTTATCCGTAAAAAGGCGATCTTACGATCTTAAAATGTTTAATTTATCTGAAGAGCTGAGATCACGACGTTTCGACATTTGTTCGTTTATTTACATCCGATTGCTTTAATTTCACAAAACAATTCGACTTAACGATTGTTAAGACATAAACAGACTGAGCTCTGACTGCTGTGGTGGGAGAAGCGGATGTTTACTTTAGCTCCAGTCTTTTCGCTTCCCAGGAAATGAAACAAAGAACTAGGTCCGAGATGATCACAACAACAATAGCTGGTTTGTTGTCATTTTTGAGACTAAAAAATAATTTCTCGTTACGATCTATTGATAACAATAAAAGGAAAAATTTCAATGAATTGGTATTGGATGGGCCCGTTCCAAGCCATTTTGATCACAATAAACGGTTGATAACATTCACCGTGATTACATCAAGCGGCAAGCACTGTAGAATGATTAGTATAATGATACCCTGTTATTCACTTTACATTACTAATTTCGAATGCTACATCCAGCTGTACGGACTTGGGGAGAGAGTTGAAGTGAGGCGGGTTCAAAGCGGCCTTATATTCGCTGAGCTGAAGACAGTGGAGGTCCGAGCCACGATCCGAGGCCAGCATGCCGTTGAATATATTCACCATCTTCACTGCAAAAAAAAAAAAAAATCGTCGGTGAATCACAGGTAATACACTTCCCCAGAACGAATGAATCAATTAATTTTATGCTCCCTCTCCAAGACCAATCAACTGGCTGCTTTAACCTCCCCTAAATCCGCTCTTCGGCCGATATCGCTGATGATTTGACAGTGTCCTCATTGGGTTTTGACTTCAAATATGAAATTTTATGTCGATACATTCATTACAACGGCAGTTATACGTGTTTTTGTGTTAACCCCCCCCCCCTCCACCCCCCCCTAATCCCCCCCTTTTTCTTTGGCTGAAAAGGGTTCTAAGGGGGCTTTACATTTCGTCGGCCTAAAAGTGATACCTTCTAAGCGACATTTTTCCGAAAATCGTTTTTTTACCAAAAAAAAAAAAAAAAAAAAAAAAAAAAAAACTCTATTGATCTAGTGGGACCTCGTATACGACATAAAACGAAAAAAACATGAAATACGGTTTGAAGAACCGAACCTTGCAAAAGAAATGGGAACGAAATTCTGGTGAAACGTCGTAACTACGTCAAGTAGTATGCGTGCTTGCCTTCTGAGCTCAAGAACATGGGTTCAAAACCCGACCGAGGCCCATAGTTTATTTTATCTGGGAGGTAAAATAAACTTAAGCACTCCGTCCTTCGGGTGGGACATTAAGCGATGGTCCCGAGCCTGTACAATGTCAGGTACTCGTTAAAGACCCCTACCCTACGTGAATAAAAATTTAGGGTAGGCAAAATTCAGGACTTCCACAGTAGAGTCGGGCTCATGTCCACCAGAGTGACGAAAGAGCACTCTGGTAGTAGGCGATATATAGTAGCCCGGGTATGAGTCATAAAAAAAAAAAAATAGAAAAAAATAAAAAAAAAAAATAAAAAAAAAGTATGTTAATTATTTATTGGATTTGCAAACTAGCTTAAAAACAATTCATGGCATGCATATACATCTCACTTAATACAAATGTCGAAAAAATTGAGGTTCCCTATAAAGAATATTTTTTTAATCAGTTTTTTTCTCTCCTGTAAAGTTGACTTTTTGCACATACGAAGTATCACGTTTAGACCGACGATTTATAGGTATATGAAATTTTGTTTCAATACATTTATTCTATCGGGAGTTATCGCGTTCACAGACAAACATAAGTTTTTTTTTTTCATTTTTGGAATCAAGAGTACGGAAAATGTAAAATTCCTTTGTAAACCCAGCATCAAATTTTTCTCGTTAGATTCTACAGAATTTTTGTATTGAGTCAGTTGTTGAAGTTCCCTTCGATTGATATTTGTCTGAAACCAGTAGCGCTCGTCCTCATGGTTTTTGGATCAACCTACAAAATTTCATATTGATCCATTCGTTACCTCAGCAGTTATTGCGTTGAACCCCCGTTTTCTCTTTGGCCGATTCTCCTGAAAATTCTGCTCCTTTTGAGGTTTTGTATCGTATACAATTTCGTGTCCACGTTGTTATTCTATCGAGAGTAATGTCCATAGACAGACAATAATATATACTTATTTTTTTCACTTTTCTATTATAGGATTAATTCCGGTGAAAACCTTAATTTCGAAATTCTGAGCGATGACTTAACTTTCTCTATACAGTGATGTATAAAAATACAAACATTCAAATTATTAATATTATAAAAATTAATTATATTTATTTACTAGCAGTTATACCCGGCGTTGCCCGGGGAACTTTGATTTTTCTCCTAATCTCCCATTCGAATCCTATTCAATACTTGGAAAGTACATTCATGATGTTATAATTTTTAATTATTCAAATGGAATAAGGCTTACAGTCCTTCAAAGGAAGACACCACAGCTAGTATGTGCCTTTAAACGGCGGAAAAACAGCTAGTAAATACTTAGCATCGCTGGACATCCTAGCCAGTACGTACTTAAGAACGCTCGTGACCACAGCTAGTATCGTCTTGCAACGGCGTACCACCCCAGCTAGTGCTCGAAACAGCTGGGCACCACAGTTATTGTGTGCTTAAAACCGCTGGGCACAACAGCTATTACGTTCTTAGGAATGCTTCGCACCACAGCTAGTTCGTGTTCAGGAACGCTGGGCCACACAGCTACTCGTAGTATATGCCTTGCAACGGCGGGCAGCCCAGCTAGTAAGTTCTTAGGACCACTTGGAACCACAGCTAGTTCCTACTTAAGAACGCCGGTCACCTTAGATAGTATGCGCCTTGCAACTCCGAATTTCGTATTTAAAATTAACATCAATTCAAAAATCCCAATAACTGCCGATGGAATGAATGTATCGACATCAAATTTCGTATTTAAAACTAAAATCCACTTAGGACATAACCAGTCAAATTTCAGCGATATCGGCTGAGGGGAGGGGGGAGTTCCGGGGGAGGGGCTCAGTTCAAAAATCCACAACCCCCCTCCCGTTCACAATTTTGTGAAGTCACACACTTTTTTTTCCTATTTGGCCTTCAAGAATACTACATATGAAATTTCATGACAATCCGACCATTAATTAATGAGTTAACACTATTTTTATGCTTAGCCCCCCCTTACAACCCCCCCTCCCGTTCGAAATTTTGGGACGCCACATAGCCTATTATTCAATCGGTCTTGAAAGGATGCTACATGTGAAGTTTCATGAATATCCGTCCAGCCGTTTGGGCGTGATGCTGGAACAAACCCACAAACAAACAAACCCCGTTTCAGCTTTATTAATATAGATTTCTTCCTTGATAATTTTAGTTGGAGCCAAACGGAAACGTATTTTTTCTTTATATTTGGTGTCTACTGAGCTCAGGATCGCAAGTTGGAAATCGAGACGGGGCTCTTAGTTGTTTTAACTGACTTATATTATTTATTTTTTTAAATATCCTTGAGCACTTCGTCCTTCGGTTGGGACTTTCCCGATACATCTGAATTTGTCTTTGGTTGACCATCTTCATTTATGGTCGCTGCCTATCTACCAACATTGCTGTATTAATTTGTTTTTCAGAAAATATGTCAAAACGGTACCTCAAAGCCGACTTATATTCCACATTTCTTCCCTGATAATTTTAGTTGGAACCAAACGGTAACTTATTTTATCTTACATATGGAGTCTATCAAGCTCAGGATCGCCACTTAGAAATCTAGCAAAGGCATTTAGGTCAAATGTTTTAATCGAGAAGATAAAAATAAATTTGAGCACGTCGTCCTTCGGATTGGACTTTAGGCTATGAACGAGGGCCTTTTTGTATGTCAGGTGCGTGTTGAGTCGTATGTTATGTAACTAAACCTGGGTAGCTGAAATTTCACTTAGGTTAAAAAAACCTTGAGCACGTCGTCCTTTGGATGGGACTTTCCCGATATATCTGATCTGTCTATCATTTTAAAACTAAAAACCGTTTAAAAGCGAGAAATGTGAAGAATGGAGTTTACCGAGCTCAGGATCGCCATTTCGAAACCTAGCCAAGTCAATTAGGTCAGATGTTTTAATCGGGAAAATAAAAATAAATTTGAGCACGTCGTCCTTCGGATGGGACTTCCCCGATACATCTGAATCTTTCTTTGGTTGACCATCTTCGTTTCTGGGTGCTGCCTATCTAACAACATACCTGTATTAATTTGTTTTTCAGAAAATATTTTAAAACGGTACCTCAAAGCCCACTTATATTCCACATTTCTTCCTTGATAATTTTAGTTGGAACCAAACGGTAACTTATTTTATCATACATATGGAGTCTATCGAGCTCAGGATCGCTGGGAGGTTAGGAATGCTGTGCACCGCAGCTAGTATGTGCCTTGCAACAGCGGATGCCCTAGGTATTTTGTGCTTAACAGCGCTGGTGATAGCTATTATTTACCGTGCAACGGTGGACCTCCTAGGTAATACATGCTTAGGAAACCCTCCATATTAAAATTAGGGCTATATCCCATCTTTAAGAAAGCTCCATGTGAGATTCATTCTGCATTAATGCACCCCCGCCCCTCCCGTCCAAAGGGTCACAGCCAATTTTTAAATATTGCTTTTGAAACTACCATTTAGGTATATGCTTGCCCCCCCCCCCCCCCCCCCCCCCCCATACCCCCCTCCCGTTGTCTCATGTTAAATTCCATGACAATCCGATCATCCGTTAATGACAGCACTATCTTCATATTTAGGCCTACTCCCACAACCCCCCCTCACGTTCACTATTTTGTGACGTCACACACCCTATTTTTTAATTTGGCCTTTAAAAAAACTACATATGAAATTCCATGCCAATCCGATCATCCGTTAATGACTTAGCACTACATTTTTATTTAGGCCCCCCTTACAACCCCCCCCTACCGTTCAAAATTTATGAACGCCACATAGCCGTTCTCGAGGTTTGCGCTTAGCAAAATTTAGCATTCATTTTTAATATATAGATTATTTATATAAAAAAACAAAGAAGCAACTAAATTGGTGAATATTTTTATGAATGCATTTTGTTGTAAAACAACCCATGAATAAAAAACAAAACACGACCATCAGCTGTTTTAATAGTGTAGAGGACTCGAAGGTTGGAAGGTCTGAGTTTAGGCTTAAGGTGTGGAGAACTAAGTTGTAGTGAATTGATTGTGATTAATTGGAGATTTAATTGAAATAGATGCACAAAGAAGGTACATTAGTTTATTTATATGTTTTATATGCCCTAAAATAACTTAAATAGAAGAATGGCCAGAATTTAGAAAGAAAAGAGACTAAAACATAATGTAAAAACTAGGTTTCTAAAGAAAAAACTAAGATTTATTTTTGTAGATACAGCCAGTAACAAAAATGTTCGGACGGTTTGATTTTTCAATAAAAAATTATAATAATTAAATGCAAAAGTAATAAAAAATAATTTAAAAAAATAATTAAAGCCATTTTTCAATCAAGAATAAGAATTCAAAAGTGGGTTAGGATAAAGGAAAAACAGCTTTGATTAGAACAAATAAATATTTTAATTTAATAAATTTTATAACAAGTAATGTAGGTAACAAAAATTTTCGGACAAAAATGTAAACAACTATAAATAAATTCAATGTTTTTTTTACGATTTCACAAATTCAAAAACCATAATGTTAATTAATATTTGGTTGGGTACCCTTTTTGTGTAATAACATCTTTCATTCGATTCGGCATTGATGATGAAACTAATTTTTTGGTGAAATTTGGAGATATTTTACCCCACTCTTCTAATAACTTTTGTTTCAATTCGTTTTTGAAGCAATGGGTGTTAATCGAATTTTCCTGTCGAGCTCACCCCATACGTGTTCAATTGGGTTGAGATCGGGCGATTGGGGGGGGGGGTTTCATAACTTTAGGGCAGTTATACAAAAGCCAAGTACGTACCAATTCACAGGTGTGTTTCGGATCGTTGTCTTGGTAAAAATGAATAGTCCGTAAAATCCCAAGTTTTTCAGCACTCTTTTTCAAATTGCTCCTTAGTAATTCGGCATAAGCTTTTCCAGTCATGGTGGTTTCAATGAAAACCAGTTCACCAATTCCACTAGACACCATACACCCCCACACCATCACTGAGCCACCCCCATGTTTTACTATTGGTTTTAAATTTTTTGGATTCAGCTCCTCATTACGCCTTCTCCAAATTTTGTCGCGACTAAATATATTAAACTTACATTCAAAAGTATTTGCTTGCAATAGAACAAACCGCAATAATAAAATATTCTTGTATCTTGTAACTCTTCACAACATAAAAAGAAATCTCAGGTCATGTAATGTCAGAAAACTAGATTTTTGTGATATGACGTTGGAAGAGAGCGACAGCAGCGCTGACCCTCGGCAGAAACCGTCCCTTCCCCCTACTCTGTCCCCTCCACCTTCCCTCTAAAGAAACTAAGTACCCAATTTTTCTAATTTAAACGTTTTTTCTCCGATATTTCGACAAATAAATGTTTCCAGATCATGTCCGTTTACTTCCATGTAATATATGTATACATATACTATTACTTTACTTTTGTTTACTTCCCTATACATATAATATATGTATACATAATAATATGTACTAAAAATTTTGTAATCGTGTGAACATCAGAGATCAATTGCATGCGTGTGTTTATGTGAGAGCTCAAACGCTTTGACCTGACATCGTACAGGCTCATGACCATCGCTTAACATCCCATCCGAAGGACGGAGTGCTTAAGTTTATTTTACCTCGCAGATGAATGACATTACTCCAAAAAATTTCTGAATGATTCTGGAACTCTTTTGCGAAGCTCAATCTTTTTTTTATATTTTTTTCACTCACAAACGGTTTTTGGTACTCTCCCATTATATCCTGCTTCTTTTAGAATTCTTCGAACATTTTGTGGGTGAACTTTCTTTCCCGTTTCTCTGTATACCTCGGCGACGATCTGAGGTGCACTCCTCGAGGGCTTGTTTTTAATTTTCCGGACAACGCTACACCTTTCTCGGTCGTTTAATACTCTTGGACGGCCAGAGGAAGATTTCAAATCTATCCGATCCTCGTGCTTATACCTTCGAATTACATCGGCTACGGTGCTTTTACTTCGGCCTACCATACCACCGATTTTGCGGACACTTAATCCTTTTTCATAATTAAAAATTATTATCTGTTGAACTTCAAAAGATGTTCGACCCATCTTGACAGCAGGAAATACAAATAACTACTGAATGCAGTAATAGTAGGATATAAACACATTTTATTTGTTCGGTATTAGCGGTTGGTTGAGAAGGGATTAAAGATCATGATCAGAGTCGCATTTGTTTACAAAACAAACAACAGGTGTCCAGAAAATTTTGTTACGTGAATTTCTTGTCTTCAATTATTAATGCAAAATTTCCTATTAGCTGTAAATGTTTAATTAATTGTTTTACGGCGTTTTGAAATGATTGATGATCTCGAAATTTAAAACTTTGCTTGAATTAAATATTTTGCCATATAACTATGTGTAACTGCAAAAGAAAAACAAAATTATAAATTGTCCGAAAATTTTTGTTACTGATTGTATGTAATTTGATCATTTTTTTATCTCTTAGTTATTAATTTTATTATGTAGTTTAAATAATAAGTTCTCGTAAATTCTATGCTATTCATTTTCCCTATAGGCCCAGTAAGATAATTTAGAAACCTTTGGATTAGATTTAATATTATTGAAAAATTTAGAAAAACAATATGGCATATCTTTAGAAATCCAAATGAAAATTTTGTTAATTGAAATTTTTTAAAATTACGTACAATTTATTAAAAATTGCACGTCTTGAATTTTTTGATATTTTTTTTAGGGCCCTTTTCGGAAACTACTGTAGAAATCAAAATTTAGTAAAAGACCAGAGACATCATTTCTACAGGAAATGTGGGAATTTTTATATTTGTTTATTTAATTTTTAATTAATTCAATTATTTTAATTTTATATTTATTTATTTAACAATAATTTCTTTTTACCACAATATATCTTATAACTGGGGAAGCAAAAAAGTGTAAATAATGCATAATGAGGATAGAATTACCTCCGAAGGCTTCTAGCTGAGACGATGGAACACTCAATAGTTCAAATAATTCTACTGAGTCCAAAAGCTGAAAGTCAGACTTCGAATGAAATGCAACACTATAGAAACCAGGGAAATTATACCAAAATCGACGAATTTGCATTCTGTAACATGTAATAATATTAGTTAAACAAAACGAAAAAATATATCTAGGGAGGTAGCGTATTAGCTTACTGAGTTGAAGATTTCGAGTTCGAAACCCGGCCGAGGCCCTTAGGTTTTTTATCACGCTGTCCTTCGGATAAGACGTAAAACGATGGCTCTGAGCCTGTACGTTGACAGGTACTCGTTAAAGACCCCTAACTTAGGTGAATAACAATTTTAAAATTTACAGTAGGCAAAATTTAGGACTTTTTAGGGCTCATGTCCACCAGAGCGCTCTTTTGTCGAGCGACGAGTAGTAGGCGGTATGACCTAGTAGTTGAAAGACCGGGCATGCGTTCACAATAACCCCAGGGGCTTATTTTTTTGGGGAGGGGACAAGTAGTAACATGTTGTTTTTGGGAATAATTAAACTAATCTTTAAAAATGTTAATTTAGAATAAAACAAATCTGAGTAAATCTTATAGAGGACAACATTTTAAATAAGTGCAGAAATGTTATGTTTAAAAAACTTATGAACCAAGTTTTAAAAAAACGTCTTATTATATATGTCCGAATACATTTTTTGTTGAACATTGTGCTGACGATGGCGTAAGCCGAAACCGGTACACATTTAAGTATATGTTTGTGGAATTAGACAATATAAGTGTTCAAAAAAGTTTTTTTTTTATCTATCATTTTATTTTATTCTTATTATATAGGTATACATATGTATGAATAACTTTATTGCTTATAAAGAATTATCTTACAGCAAGGAGTTCGATACAGAATTATAAATACATAGATAGATTCAATAACTGATAACAAAAAGAACGCACGAAATAAAAAAAACAAAACAATACTTATATTAATAAAAAGGTTAAATTAAAATAATAATAATAATAATAATAATAAAGATAAAGCCACAGGTAACTTTAGTCTTTGAGAGTTTTTCTTAACTTGAAGCTTGTTAGGACAAACAAATCAATATGATGAAGCTTCTGTTCATCTGAAAACTAATAGTAAGTTGTGGAGATGCGCCTGTTGCTGAGAGACATCTACCGGAACATCTCCCAAATAGCTAGCCAGGTATGTGTCTCTAATCATGACATAGATGGGGCAGTCTATCAGAAGGGCCACGTCATCCCTCTCCTCCAGAGAACACAACCCACAACTAATCTCAGGAAAGAACTCATGTTTTTCGTTCCCCTATATAATATATACCTATATAATAAGACTTTCTGACGTGAAAACGTCTTTTCCCTCGTTAAGCACAGTGATAGCCGGTCAAACTTTCTTGTGTTACAAAATACCGTCAGATTTCAATCGATAATAACTACGAGACTAATAATGCGATAACAACGATTGAGGTCACAATGGATAGAGCATGTCTGTACGTGTTTGTTGTGCAGTGTTTGTTTTGCCTGTGACGTTATCTAGTGTGGGCGCCCGCGGAAGATTGTTGCGAATTAGCTTTGTGTAAAATTAGAAATTAGTGTAGCGTGATAACGCGTTTAGATAGGACGTAAAGAGCTTGAGGAGCACTACTAGGACTCAAAGTGAAACAATAAAAATATTCGCCAAAATATATGTAAAAATTGGTATTAAATTGAAAATTGCAAAAAAATTAAAGATGTCGTCTCATATGAATCGTAAATATGCGCGGAATTATAGAAAAGGCAAATCAGAGGAAAGCTCACATCAAAAGGAATTTTAAAAACCTAAAAAGTCTAGTGCCGAGCAAATGCAAGAGCTAAGGCAGCATCGAAAAGAAAATGAAAATACGGCGCAAGGAAGTTTTCACGGAAAATGTTCGGCATGGACCTTGACTACGCCTTAATGTTTTTTTAAAACTTATCTTTTTAAAATAAAATGTCTTTAATGTTTTCAGTGACTAAAATACTCGGAAATATTGCAGATTAAGTAACAAATACAAAATTCATTCGTTTGGGATCGGCGAATAGGAGTGGTTACTACGGCTCGAATCAAATATTCAACATTTCAAAAGAATTTAAAAAATATCAACTCTATGTACTTCCCAAATTGTCTTTAATGCTACCAACAAGAACAAAACGGGACAACAGGTAGCTCAAAAATTGGTGAATCACCCACTAGTCCAGTGCAATTAGTCATTATAAATGAAAAATGACGGAACCCAGTTATAATGAATGGATTTGAATGATTTTTTTTTTTTTTTTGGATTTCTAATACCATAAACCAAAAAGTTTACCAATTAAAAATTACCGCAATTTCAAAAAACCGTAAATTAAAAAAAAAAAAATTTTTTTTTAGAAATCTCAAAGAAAAATAAAATTATAAATTTTTAAATATTTCTTTTAAGAAAATAATGATTATTATAGTTTTAGAGGTTGTTTATAAAGAATTTGTGAAAAAATGAAACTTTTTTTAAATTAATTTGAAGGTTGCAGAAGCTCCAAAAAGCGAAATAAATGAAAGAAACGTTAAATAATACAAATACATCAATTTTCATAGAAAATAATTTATTAACAACTTATGCTAAATAATAATTATTATAAATTGTAATTAAAAGGATAAGTCTTGCAAACTAATTGTCTCCGACGTTTTCGTTTTCGTTGTCATTCATTAATATCATTGGAGCATTTAAGTAGCTAACTCTTTTACATAGTAAACATGCTATAGAACAATTTAAGTCACACCCAGTTTTACATGAACAAAAATCATTTTTAATAAATTTTCAGAAGCTGGTGGTTGGTTCATTGTAACTGGTACTTGTGAATTATATTATTTTTTTCCATCCCCATTTTTTTGGCAACTTATCACGTCCCATCCACAACTCTACTCGTAAATGCACTCTTTTCATATGTTCTCAACTAGCATCTAGTGTAGGTACCAATGAAGCCAAGTCGACACAGGTATTTTTACTTGTAGCTTTAACAAACGATTGGTATCGAAAATTATTTATATTTTCTTGATTTTTAGGAGCTTCATATAATGCTAAAATGTATAAAATACTCGATTGCAAAATATTAATGACGTCAGCATATTCATCAGTAAAGATAATAGCAGCATCTTGTAAATCTGTACGATTTTCGAATAATTTAGCAAATTTATTTTTACCCTTTTAGTAAAACGCTGAAGTTGTATTAGATCCAGTTAATGCACCTAAAAACAAAATATGATTCTTACACATTGGTAATGTTTGTTCAAGGCTTTTGTTAGAATAAATTTTTGCCGATACCGTGCCTTTTGCTGGTTTGAGAAAATATATTTCTCTATGAGGAGGTGTTAAATATGTTAATAAAACTAACACACATATCTTCAGCAACAACAACAACATTTTCTGATTCAATATTAATTGCCATTTGTATGATTATTGTATCAGCATCACCTTCTGCTTGACACGAGAAAATATTGTTATCAGCTAGTGTCTTCCATAACATTTCGATGAATCTCCTTTTGTTATTGCTGTTTGCAAGGAACCTTTCTTGGCGAATTTTTAAAAGCATATTTTCTTCAAAAATTAAATCTGTTGAGGCATTTTTCAATGATCGACGATATCTTTCAGCTGATTTAGTGCAGTTGATGTTGCGATATCCGTCAGAAACGACAAAAACATTGTTCCCATAATGATTTCTTAAATATCGTATGTAATGATTGCATATCATCTCGAACTTTTCATCTAATTGCCATTTGCAACGATGTAAAAAAATAACGTTCCATGTGGACACAGGCATGATACTAAACTGTTTTGGGAGCAGAGCCAGTCGTGTTCTCCACTATCCCTGCTTCCCCACCCTACTCCCTTTCCCTTTTCTATACCTGCAATGCCTACTTTTCAAGGACGTTTGTTGTCCCTTTGTTTACTTTATATAGAAATTAAATAATTCTCGAGAAAAAATGAATGTAGCTGTAAAAGGAATATACTATACTGGAAGTGACGTCATTTTCATTGGAGTATACTTAACAAAAAAAAAAATCATTAGCGGAAAGTTTCAAAGGTAAACTTTGTACTTTTTAGTGTAAGAAATTCAAAAAAAGCGGAAAAATTAAAATCCATTCATTAAAGCTGGGTTCCGAGGTATAAACCTAATTGCACTGGACTACACTGGCAATGTACTTCCCCAGAACAAATTAATCAATTAACTTTTCGCTCCCCTCCAAAACCGTTTGCTCTAATATTCAATATTTGACTTACATAGGCGCTTCTAAATACTCATATTAATATAATATGAGTATAAATTAATTACATCGGCAGTTATTAGATTTTTGAATTGAGCCCCCTCCCTTGAACTCCCCCTTCAGCTGATATCACTGAAATTTGAGAGGTTATGTCCTCATTGGGTTTTCGCTTTAAATATAAAATTTCATATCGATACGTTCATTACATCAACAGTTATTGAGGTTTTTGAGTTCAGCCCCTCTCTGATCGACTCTTCCTTTCAGCCGATTCCGCTGAAAATTATTAAGTGTCGTCCTTGTGAACTTTTGAATCTCTATATGAAGTTTTGTATCGATACATTTATTCTATCGACAGTTATTAAAGTTTTTGTGTTAAGCTTTCCCCAATCCCCTTTTTCCTTTGGTCGATTTGGCTGAAAAACTTTTGGAGTGGATACATTCATTCCAACGAGAGTTATCGCTTTCATATGCAGACAGACAGACAGAAATGTTACTTCCCCAGCTATACGATGTATAGGGAAAGTTATGTAATTGGTCAAAATTCGATGCTGAGGTTTCAACGGAATTTCATGTTTTCCGATCTCTAGACTCCAAGTATCAAAAAAAAATTCTGTTTGTCTGTGAATACGATAACTCCCGATAGAATGAATGTATCGACACGAAATTTTATATTTGAATCCAGAACCACCCTAACGACGACACCTATTGATTTTCAGTCAAATGAGGCGAAAGGGAGGATCGGATTAGGGGAGAGACTTAACTAAAGAAACTCTGATAACTGCCCTTTGTAACGAAGTTACATATATGGTTCACATATGGAACTCACCCCATCTCATTTATCGATAGTCGTTCGGAAATGTACCTGTGTTGTTTGAACGGTTGTACACCGGGAGCGCTCATCTACTAGGTGAGCCATCAATCAACTTAGGGGCACATTCGATTCCTAGTCGAGCTAGAGAGAGACCAACTTGCCTCCGCAGAGAGCGAACATACCAGGTGCTGTATATTGTAAATGAAGTATATTTGAAATTATTATATATATATATATTATTCTTTAGAGGGGATCCTTTGTATTAGATATTTCACCAGTCTATTAGTTATTTTGAAGTGATTTTTGAGTTTATTACGAAGATTATATTTCCACGTTTTTCTTTTATAACTCTTTTTCTTATTTTCTCTCTCTCACCCCTTTCCCAGCAGAAGTGGCGATCATCTGGACTCCAGACTTTTCCTAATCGGAAATATAGGGATTTCACGAGGGTTTTTGTCCAGTAACTGGAATTTCCGCCCTCAAGTGTTTTTGATGTCTGTTCTCGGCTTCCACGGCGAGTTATAGAGGGAACCATCATTACACACATGGTAGCAGAGAGCGTGGTTAAGGTCGTTGTCCTTTTTTCGTCATTTTTCTTTCTTTCGAAAGTCTGCCTAGGAAGACGCTGAGACTTTTTCTTTTGTCTCTAGCGTGGGTAGTTGTCGGGGCAAGTTAGAATTGGTTTGTATGGGCAAGCTAATTCATTTGTAGTCTCCTGGATCCCGTTTTTATATTTTGTGAAAGATTTTGGATTTTTGTGGAAAGTTTTAGTACTTGAACAGTTGAGCACCTTGATCCTATAGTTCTTGGAACTTTGACCTCTTGGTGATTCACTTTGGGGATTATAGACTTAGGTAGGATCTTGTTTGTTAATTTGTTTTCTTTAGTTTTCTTAGCAATCTTAAGATGGCGACTGAAACAGTTAGTCCTTCTATGATGGAAAAATTAATAGACACTATTAATTCTTTATCCGACAAAGTAAATAGTTTGGTCGGAGAAAGGGCTGAAAATAAACGAATAATGGCCGCTATCCAATTGGGGTTGAATAATTTATCGACTGCCGTGCAAGCAGATCGGGAAAACCTCAACCAGTTATCAGCCGAATTTGGGAAATCCAGAAAAACGGAAGTTCCCGAAAAATCTGATCAAGGTTTGAATAGCGCATTCCTAAGTATGGATTCAAAGGTTAGTGAATGTACTTTTAATAAAATTAAGATTCCTAATTATATTGAGAGGAGAATCGAATCATTTCCTAGGTTAATCGTTAATGACCCTACTAGTGTTATAGTGTTTTTGGAAAATTTATTTGATTGTTATTTGATAGAGAAGCAATATATGAGTGACATAATTAAGAGATTGTCTTATAAGGACCCGTCGAATAGAATTTTGAAGAAATTAGTAGAATTGAATATGTGCGATTTCAATGAAATCCGAGATAAATTTATTAGGGAACTGACCACTCCCAAGGTACGTCTATTATATGAATTTAAGTATATTCATCGAGTACAAAAGGTCGACGAAAGTTTTCGTGATTTTGCTGATAGTGTGGTGAAATTTTGCAAAATACTTGATAGAAATAGTGAATATGATATCGTCGTAATAGTTTTAGAGGGTATAAACTCTAAAACAAGAGGTTTCTGTAATTTTCAAAATAGGCCTACTAATCTTAAGGAGTTATACAATTTGATAGAAGAGGTAGACAAATTGTGTTTGATTGAAAGTTCCGAAAATTATAATGGTTCTAATTTCGAAACCAATTATACGGAAAGGTTGTTGTGTAAAGGTCAGATTAATGATCAACATTTTGATCGGAGTAAATCGCAAGGTAATCATATGAGATTTTTTAGATATAATGGTTACAATCGCAATAGATTTAATGGTAATTTTTCTAATGGCAATGTGAATAGAAATTCACAAGGTAATTATTACAGAAAGCGAGATAATGGTGGTTATGGAAATAGAAATTCTGAAAGTTATGTTTACAAAGGTAATCAATTTTCGGCCAAGGCAGGTCGATATGTAACCAATGATAAAGTAACCTCTCCGTCGAATGGACAGAGTCAATTATTTACTTTAAGTGCAGATTCGCTTAAAGGACTAATTAAGGAATGTATTGTGAATAATAACAAGTGTAATTCTAATTCTTATGGCAAAACGAGTAGGAAAAAGAAATCCAAAAGTGTTTTAATTGATAAAAGTGTTTAATTATAAATGAATATGGCCTAATTATTGATTTGGATTTACGATTTTGCTTTGATAAGGTATGTTTATGGTTTTTTAATGATAATTGTGATTATATTAATGAGTTTTGATTAAACAAAGTGAATTTTGTAGATGTATGTATTGTTTTCTACTCGGTTACTTATGGTACCTACTATGTGGTTTTTTTTTTATGTGCACCGAAAGAGATATGATTGTTGTATGGTTTATATTGATAATAACGTATATGGTTATTTTATATATTTTGGTTTTTTTACGCAATTTGTAGTTGCGATTTAAGGTTCTGTGAGCACAGACCTTTTATTTGTTTTGGTATTATGATCATTCTGATTTGAGTGCGTTGACAAAATCAGATCAATTGTCTGGAAGGTTGCCTCGTATGGTTTCTTGAAATCTCATGTCATTTTGGTATGAGGTGCGAGACGTTTCAGGTCAGAGGAACTACATAGCCGAGGTCCTGTCACGATCTCTCACCCTGGAACCATTACAGCAGCCGAGATTTCCCAGGTTTGGAATTCTGCGTAGATCGCAGATCCAACCTTGATATCTGAGAGACAAATGGATCAAAGTCGCGCATAGCGGTAAATACGCAGTATACCAAGGTAAATAGTTTACAATTATTAGTAAATAATGATATTTGATTATGATAGTGTGCACATAAAGGTATACTTAAGTAATATTCTTCGCGCGCGCGACGTGCGTAAGATTTTACTTCGCCCGTTTCTTATTGTGTTCAACGGATTGATCACCCGTTAGATATTAAGAAAGCACACGTTTCACAGTTGAAACGGTATACCACGGCCAAATAATAAAATTTGATGGTTTATTTTGTATTTGATGAACATAAATTGTTTTTGATTATTATTATATTTGTATTTGCGCAATATTTTGATGTGTTTATACGTGTATTGGTACCTATATCCTTATTCTGTATATGTTTTTCCTATTGTGAGTGTTGTCTATCCTCAGTCTTTATGTTCATATGAATTCTTTTTGGGAAATATGCATATCAGGTTTATAACATATATATATTGGCCATATAATATTATGTATTTTGATGATGTTATGAGAAGGTTTATCACGGATAGTGAACATAATTTTATATTGAATATTTGTCATTACAATGTTGTTTTTTGTTTCATATAATTATTGAAATATGAGTATGCATTTGAAAACCTTCCTATATGAACTTCAATGAAAAATGAAAATGTGTTCCCTATGTAATTTGTTTTGAATTGTGTAAATTTTTGATAAGGGACACCGAAGAATTTTTGTAGATATTGTCATTGTCATATCATTTTTTCTTTACTATATTGTACTTTTGAAGACTGGTAAATTAGGAAAAGATTGTTAGGATTATGGGGTCTTAATAATTTTTCTCTTTTGAACCAAGAAAGTCAATTTTTGTATATTATGATATCGGACTTAGGAAAATATTGTAGTTAATTGTTAGATAAATGGATACTTGAATTATAATTGTGTTTTAAATTCAAGGATAGAACCGAGATCAGCTTACAGGTTTTTTTATGTGGTTACAAACGCCTTACAGTGAGATGGAATCATTTCTTTTGGGGGTCATAGGATCTCAAATTGCCTTCGCAATTAAATTTGTGTTCACCATCACACTTGCGTTTGTGGTTATTTTTTTTCCTGATAATGCGAAGAACAGAAATAGTCTGAGCATTTTATGGTAAAATAACCAAGGCCTGCTGACTCTCGAGTTAAATTGAAATTATTGTATAAATTTTAATAGGAAGTATCCATAATGTGGGAAAATTTTTTTGTTTTTGGAGGGCAAGTATTTTTTTTTATTTTGAAAAGACCAATGGTCGTTATTAGCATTTTTGGACAAATCCGGTGGCAATTTGTACATATGATGTATATTTGTTTTGGTTACTTATTATGACTACTGACCAGCCATGGGTTTATCATTGTACTCACCCGCAGCCTAAACTTAGAGGTTACCCACTCATCGTGAGTCTAGTTTCTAGTTTAGGTGACTGGAAAATTTTTTCCTTTGATATTTTTTTTTTCTTTATGGGTTGTCGGTTTACGCAACCAGTCATCTGGGAACCCCGGCATTTTTGAGGGGGTGGGGGAATTTTTCCACCAGCTGAGGCGAGCTTGTGCGCAACCTAGGAGTAGCAAAGCCGCTTAGCTCGGTTTAAGTCTCTGCCTGCCGTCCCAGCACAGGATGTTTGGTGACGATAGGAGGGACAATCCCCCTTGCTTTTCAGGGAGGGTCCCCCACCCCACCCCATAGTATATGGCTAGACTATCCTTGCGACGGGTGAATACATGAGCTGGTATATTTGAGTAATGCCACCGGATTTGTTTTCCTGCCTCTCTTGAGGAGGAAGAGGGGGGTAATATGTAACGAAGTTACATATATGGTTCACATATGGAACTCACCCCATCTCATTTATCGATAGTCGTTCGGAAATGTACCTGTGTTGTTTGAACGGTTGTACACCGGGAGCGCTCATCTCCTAGGTGAGCCATCAATCAACTTAGGGGCACATTCGATTCCTAGTCGAGCTAGAGAGAGACCAACTTGCCTCCGCAGAGAGCGAACATACCAGGTGCTGTATATTGTAAATGAAGTATATTTGAAATTATTATATATATATATATATTATTCTTTAGAGGGGATCCTTTGTATTAGATATTTCACCAGTCTATTAGTTATTTTGAAGTGATTTTTGAGTTTATTACGAAGATTATATTTCCACGTTTTTCTTTTATAACTCTTTTTCTTATTTTCTCTCTCTCACCCCTTTCCCAGCAGAAGTGGCGATCATCTGGACTCCAGACTTTTCCTAATCGGAAATATAGGGATTTCACGAGGGTTTTTGTCCAGTAACTGGAATTTCCGCCCTCAAGTGTTTTTGATGTCTGTTCTCGGCTTCCACGGCGAGTTATAGAGGGAACCATCATTACACCTTATACTGAATTTATTGGCACAAAATTTCACATTTGAAGTCAAAACCCAATGAGGACATATCCTGTCAAATATCAACGATATCGGCAGAAGGGAAGGGTGGGTTCAGGGGAGGAGGCTCAACGCAAAAACAGATTGGTTTTGGAGGCGGGGGGGGGGGGGGGGGGGGGACTAAAAATTAATTGATTAATTCGTTCTGGGGAAGTCCATTGCTGGAGATTCACTCATAACATAGACGCTTGCTTTCAAGGTGCCCCGAAAATAATAATTCATGGATTTAATGTGGGGTAAGCGCGGCCACAAGGCGCCAGAGCCGCCTCTGCTGAGGTAGTTCTCAGTCAGCCAACGTCGTACAAGACTGTGCAACAGGAGTTTCATAACTATTACTCGTATTATGCATCTCATATACATTTGTATTCATAATTAATGTATAAAATTATGTGGAATTATATGTTATAGTTTAACAGAAATAAACATTATCATTATAACTATAATTCATAGTTATGTAACATACCCGACACCCAGGTAAATTACAGTAGTCTTAGTCCCAGCAGTTTGAAGACAAAATATCATTTTCCCGAGAGTTTCTGATCTCCAGTCGAACTCTTCACAGATAAGATAACCTTTAGGAGAATCTTCGACACCATCGCATGTGGACAGAGTGACATAGATGTTTTTACAGTACTGTGTGTCACTGTCTGTAGGTAAGGATAGGGAAAATATTAGAAATGTCTCAGACAATCTTACAGGATAGAGAGGATCAGGCAGGAAGAGATGACTGGTGGGGAAGTAATGAGTTCTACCCCCTCTCCCTAGCTTTCTAGGCTATAGTAAGGATAGGGAAAACATCAGAAATGTCTCAGACAATCTTACAGGATAGAGAGGATCAGGCAGGAAGAGATGACTGGTGGGGAAGTAATGTAGACAGTAACGTAGATGTTCTTACAGTACTGTGTGTCACTGTCTGCAGGTAAGGATAGGGAAAATATTAGAAATGTCTCAGACAATCTTACAGGATAGAGAGGATCAGGCAGGAAGAGATAGATGACTGATGGGGAAGTAATGAGTTCTACCCCCTCTCCCTAGCTTTCTAGGCTATAGTAAGGATAGGGAAAACATCAGAAATGTCTCAGACAATCTTTCAAGATAGAGAGGATCAGGCAGGAAGAGATGACTGGTGGGGAAGTAATGTAGACAGTAACGTAGATGTTTTTACAGTACTGTGTGTCACTGTCTGTAGGTAAGGATAGGGAAAATATTAGAAATGTCTCAGACAATCTTACAGGATAGAGAGGATCAGGCAGGAAGAGATGACTGGTGGGGAAGTAATGTAGACAGTAACGTAGATGTTCTTACAGTACTGTGTGTCACTGTCTGCAGGTAAGGATAGGGAAAATATTAGAAATGTCTCAGACAATCTTACAGGATAGAGAGGATCAGGCAGGAAGAGATGACTGATGGGGAAGTAATGAGTTCTACCCCCTCTCCCTAGCTTTCTAGGCTATAGTAAGGATAGGGAAAACATCAGAAATGTCTCAGACAATCTTTCAAGATAGAGAGGATCAGGCAGGAAGAGATGACTGGTGGGGAAGTAATGTAGACAGTAACGTAGATGTTCTTACAGTACTGTGTGTCACTGTCTGTAGGTAAGGATAGGGAAAATGTTAGAAATGTCTCAGACAATCTTACAGGATAGAGAGGATCAGGCAGGAAGAGATGTCTGGTGGGGAAGTAATGTAGACAGTAACGTAGATGTTCTTACAGTACTGTGTGTCACTGTCTGTAGGTAAGGATAGGGAAAATGTTAGAAATGTCTCAGACAATCTTACAGGATAGAGAGGATCAGCCAGGAAGAGATGGGTGGTGGGGAAGTAATGGGTTCTACCCCCTCTCCCTAGCTTTCTGGAGGGGAGAGAGAGGACAGCTATGTACTTCCCCAACACGAATTAATCAGTTATGTCTTCGCTCTCCCTCCAAAGTTAATCGAGCATTTGGAATAAAACTCAATATTTGATGTACCTAGTGTCTTCTCAATGCTCATACTAAATTTTCTGTTGATAAATTCATTACGTCAGTAACTAATGGAATTTTTGGATTGAGCCGGTAGCTCAGAGGTAGCATGCTTGCTGAGCTTAAGATCGCGGGTACGAAACTTGGCCGAGACTCTTAGGTCTTTCATCGGAGAGGTGAAAAAACTTTGAGCACGTCGTCCTTCGGATGGGACGTTAATGGATGGTCCCGAGCCTGTACGATGTCAGGTACTCGTTAAAGACTTTCACAGTAGAGTCAGGCTCATGTTCACTAAAGCGACGAAAGAGCACTCTGGTAGTAGGTAATATGACCTCATAGTATAGTCAGAATATCTAACTCTAACTTCTTTAACAATATAAAATTACTATCTATAATTATTATATTTTTGTACAATAAGCTCAGAAAAGAAAAAAAAAATGAATGAACATTTAAGCCTCAACTTGACACCACATTACACAGGTGGTTACTTCTTCATATTTATATTTTATATGTATTCATTGATATGCAACTGATGATGAGACAGTTGCGTTGAAAACCGGTTCTTGGCAAAAATGAAACAAGGATCAGTTTATCCATTAATTTATGAGAGGACGCCGGTAGCTCAAGATCGCGAGTTCGAAACACGATCGAGGACCTTTGTTTATTTTATCTGGGAGGTAAAATAAACTTAAGCACGCCCTCCTTCAGATGGGACGTTAAGCTATGGTTCCAAATGTCAGGTACTCGTTAGGGACCAGTACCCTAGGTGAATAAACATTTAGGGTAGGCAAAATTTAGGACTCCCATCGTAGAGTCGGGCTCGTGTCCACCAGAGTGACGAAAGAACGCCCTGGTGGTAGGCGATAGTTGAAGCCCGGGCATGAATCATAATAACTAACTCTATGGCGGCAAAATTCTAAACCAACCTCTGTTTATAAGAAAAGGATACATAAATAGAAGTAATTGATTGTTTTATCGAGAGGATCCTTGTCAATGTGAGAGTGTCGACTGGGGGAACCTCTCATCTGAGGTTTCATTTTGGACACCTCTATCTCCAATGGCGGACTGATCTTAAGATCCTGGATCAGGTCATTCGAACAGAAACTGTGTTCGAAGTAGCTGGTTCTGTAGTAGATCTCCAACCGTCTGCAAACAAACTCTAATCAATGCTCATTCATCAGCTTATAAATCCCGTTCAAACGTTTTTCAGGAAATTATTTCACAATTGCGTTCAAAAGTATTCTATTAACCAGCTGATTACGCAAAAAATATTTTTAAAATATTCTAAATTTTTTTTTATTCTACTACCTGTACAAAATATACAATGGTAGAAGTGAACAGGAAATAAAAATGTACAATTGATGGGAGAAGGCAGCCAGTGCTGACACTCTCTTAGATATTCTCGTTATTCAAAGAAGGTCGCGAGGCCAGCGTCATCTTAGGCGGCATGGAGGGTTGTCGGGATGGGATTGAGAGGACATGCGCTGAGCAACAGGATTGGGATGGGTATCCAACTTAAAATTAAATTTCTTGAAGCAGAGTTGGATTAGGTCTTCGACAGGAATTTTGAGGTCTTCTAATTTTTTAAAAATCCTATACCGTAATTATTAGCTTATTTACTTATGAATATAATTATAAATAAACACTCTATTTATCTGAAAACATGCTTTATTAATTGAATTGCGATTGACCCAATCCATACAGCATCATATTTTCTTTGAATTAAAATTAAGATTCGAATAATTATTCAATATAGAATTTCAATATTCAAATTCTTTTTTTAAATTTATTTTTTCTCAATCTTTGAAACAATATTCAGACATAAGTTCAAAATTATTTATTCAGTTTCAATAATGAGAAAATATTTTAAAGATACGAGTATATCAAACAATTTTTAATCCATTATTTCTTAAATAATTCATACAATATTTCAGTATGGATTAGGTCAATATTTCTAATTTATTGTTGAATCATGACAAAATAATCCTAGATTGGTGGATTAATTAGTAGTGTTTATCGACTTTAATAATACTTATTGTACAAATAAAATGAGTGAGATTATCTGCGTAAATAATTTTTATGTGAACTCATGATCGCGGGTTCGAATCCCAGCCCCTCAGCGTTTTTTTTATATTTAAATTCAAACTCCCGTGAGCACAGCATCTAATCATTTTATGCGCAATCGATTTAAAGGAAGATGGGGACTAGAAAAGAGGAACTCAATTTAAATACCCTAACAACTTTCGATGTAATAAATGTATCGATACAAACTTTAGTATGAATGTCAGAAGCCACTATGTAAATCAAATGTTGAATTCTAGAAGTAGTAGTAGATTGGATTTTTGTTAACAAAAATGTTATTTTTGAGTATATACTTAACTTGAATTCCAAAAAAAAAACAATGAATTAGTATGCGAGGGATGTAATTTTTGTTTTATTTAATTTGGCAATTATATATTATTTAGGGTACTTATTTTAATGATAAAACCAACCCTTATTATATGAGGCCTCGTATAGAATCTCTAGTCTACTGAGCTCAGGATCGCGGGTTCGAAACCCGGCCGACGCCTTTATGTTTCTTATCTAGGAGGTGAAATATAAGTTAGTTATTGTGACTCATGTCTGGGCTTTAACTACGTCATATCGCCCACTACCAGAGCGCTCTTTCGTCACTCTGGTGGACATGAGCCCGACTCTATTGTGGGAGTCTTAAATTTTGTCTACCCTAGAATTTTGTTCACCTAGTGGAGGGGGTCTTTAACGAGTACCTGACATCGTACAGGCTCAGAGCCATCGCTTTACGTCTCATCCGAAGAACGTAGATAAAAAACCTAAACATCGCCTGGGTTTCGAACCCGCGATCTTCAACTCAGTAAGCTAATACGCTACCTCCCTAGATAATGTTTTCGTTTTGTTTAACTATTATTATTACATGTTACAGAATGCAAATTCGTCGATTTTGGTATAGTCCTGGTTTCTATAGTGTTGTATTTCATTCGAAGTCTGAATTGAGTGTTACGTCATCTTCAATAACTAACTTATATAGATAGATATATTCCAAGCAATGAGGAGGGTAGATAACTAATTGCTATATTACGTTCAATACAAAATTCACAACTCACTTCAAATAAGGGAACAGCTGTCCGAAAGTGTATCGGAAAGTTTTATCTGTATCATTTTTCTCAGGTTCTTTCAACTGCAAAGCTTTTTCAAGTTTCACTTCAGATCTTTCATTTTTTGTTAAACTCTAGAAAAAATGGTAACAATATCTACAGCTAACTGGTAAATGACATTATATATATATTGTACAGGGTGGCCCAGATAAGCGGGTCACAAGTGAAATAACTCCTAAACGGTTAGAGATATCAAATTTGTGCATAGGACAAAAGTTGTAGCACTCGCCGAGAGCTATAGTATGGCGTCCTTGAAAAGACATAAATGACCCTTTTAATGGCTCAAACAGCCCTTCGAGGGGCGGGGTTCCCTTTTTACCCTTAAGTTTCATTTCATTTTATTAAAGTACTAAAGAAACAAGGAAGAACTGTGCAAACAGATTTTTGATACGTTAAGTAGTTCTCGGATAAAAAACGTTTAAAGTTGCGTTTTTCTTATTCTGGAGTTATTAAATTCCAAATAACTTCAGAATAAGAAAAACGTGCAACTTTAAACGTTTTTTTACCGAATTATTGGACGTATCAAAAATCTGTTTCCACAGTTCTTCCTTGTTTCTTTAGTACTTTAATAAAATGAAATGAAACTTAAGGGTCAAAAGGGAACCCCGCCCTTCGATGGGCTGTTTGAGCCATTAAAAAATTTTTGTCTTTTAGAGGACGCCATACTATAGCTCTCGGCGAGTGCTATGTCTTTAGTCCTATGCACAATTTTGATATCTCTAACCGTTTAGGAGTTATTTCACTTGTGGCCCGCTTATCTGGGCCACCCTGTATATACAGGGTATTCATTTTATCTTGACCCAGGTAAATAACTCAAAACGAAATGATTTTCTCAAAAAAAGCTTGAGACAAAAAATGTAGAGTAGAATTGCGGCATTATTTACTGTAATCTAATTTTTAAACAAATAAATTTTTTTTTTGGTTTTTATGAATTAAAAAAAATTTTTTTTGACTGTCAACCTATTTTTTTTTTTTGCATATTTAGATTCCTCAGGAAAAATTAAGGAGAGGTTAAATGATACATTTTTTTGTTAGACCAATATTAAAGCTAATAAATGCATTTTATTGTAGTAAATGTTCCAACTCATGTGCTGCAACTTCAATGCATTTATCCAACTTGTTCCGGAAAATTGCTCAACGTTCTTCAGTATTCAGTATATTGGTCTAACAAAAAAATGTCTCATTTAACCTCTCCTTAATTTTTACCCAGGAATTTAAATATGCAAAAAAAAAAAATAGGTTGACAGACAAAAAATTTTTTTTTTAAAATTCATAAAACGTTAAAATTTTTTATTTGTTTAAAAATTAGATTACAGCAAATAACGCGGTAAATTTTACTCTAATTTTTTTGTCTCAAGCTTTTTTTGAGAAAATCATTATTTTTCGAGTTATTTACCTGGGTCAAGATAAAATGAACACCCTGTATATATAATGTCATTTACCAGTTAGCTGTAGATGTTTTATGAATTAATTTTTAACAATTGTTATTTTACAAAGTTGACCCATTGTTTTTTGTTGTAAAGTTTAATTCATTAAATTATTTTTTTACTTATCAATAATCAACAATTGTTTGCCACTTAAACAGAGTAAAGAGTCAAATTAAAAAAAAAAAAGAAATGGTTCTCATAATTTTTTTTTTTTTCGGTGAATCACTGGGAGTTTTTGCACTCCATCCAAAACCAGTCGACCATTTGGACTAAAAATAAATAGTTGAATTATATAGAGACTGTTTTTAGGAGGTTTTGTGTTAATCTTATCTCTAATCCCTCCCTTCCGTTTGACTGATTTGACAGAAAACCAATAGGTGTCGTCCTTTTGGGGGTCTGGACACACATGTAACATTTCGTGTTGATAGGTTCATTCTATCGGGAGTAGACTACCCTACTTCAGGTAACTCATCTGGCTAAACAAAAGTTAGGATTCCCGCAGTAGAGCTAACAGGGAAGAGATAAGAGGATTGGATGCTTAGGTCCCTAGGTGTACACACCAGCCCTCCCAATATATCTATAGGGGCTTCTGAATCTTCATATTGAATGATGTATCCATAAATTCATTACATCGGCTGTTATTACGGTTTTTAAGTCCACCCCCCACCTTAATACCCCCTTCCCTTTGATCATTTGGCTGAAAATCAATAGGTTTCCCTCCTATGTGGTTTTGAATTTAAATATAAAATTTCGTGTCGATACAATCATTCTTTCGTGAGTTATCGCGTTCACAAACACTGACTAAGAACTTAACCAACCTTGCAATGTCAATACATCAGTTTCATGCCGCCTATTTTAGGTACAGTAAAAGCTCTTTATTCGCGGGGTATATGTTCCGTAAATATGCCGCGAATACAGAAACCGTGGATATGGAATGGTAATTAGTATGGAATCATAGGGGATACGTTCCAAGGTTCCAAAATAAAACCAACATGTATCAAAATAAAATTAATTTATTGAGAAATTCGCAATTAAAATCAATCGTTAGTCAGCTTTAGGCAAGGGTTTAAAGAATTTAGTAATTTTTTCTTGTTTTGCCGCTTTTAAAAGGTCTTTAAATTCAGATTGATATTGAGCTGAAGCATTAATAATTTGCCTTTTAAAAATAAGGCTCCTTTCCATCAATTTTCATGAAGAAATCACAAAGTTTATTTGCCATATGTGAACCTTCACTCAGATTTTTCAAGTTAAAGGTCATTTTTTCAGTGCTCGTTGAAGGATCTTCTTCAGTGGAATGTGGAGTTAATAAATAAAACAAACTTTTTTTTTGAAATATTGTCTATTCCACTAAAGATATATATACATATATAACTACCGGTTTCGGCTTTATACCATCGTCAGGTCTAGTTATATATATCTTTAGTGGAATAGACTATATTTCAAAAAATAAGTTTGTTTTATTTATTTATTACAAGTTTCCACAATATGTCCGCGTTCCTCAACTTAGAATGTGGAGTTAACATTTCCAAGTCGGTTTCGGTCAAGTCATCCTGCGAATCAAGCAACTCCTGAATGTCACTTGATTCTATCTGTTCGAAGCCATCTCGTCCTATTCCATTTGTAACTTGAACAACATTGTCAGTTAAAGTTTGAATTTGCGCGGATTCTTTATCATTTCCGAAGCAAAGGATTCAGATACATTAAAAAACGACACCGAATCCCTTTCTGTTTACCGATTGCATCGCGAATAAAGAAATTTTCAGCCGCGAATACAGGAACTGGGTTGCAATTTTTTCACCCGCGAATAATGAAAACGCAAATAAGGAAACCGTGAATAAGGAACTTTTATTGTAGTTATGCCAGATACCTGGTTATGTAGCTACCTGGACAGACTCGTTGCTGAGAGACTGGCGCTGGATGATGGTCTTCTTCGGAGACAGCGGCGAGTAGAGCTCCAGATGACGCAAGTACGTCCCTGGCTTCGCTACAACACACATTTATTATTATTATATAAACATTTATTATGTAACATTATTAGGTAGCTCAGTGGTATGCGTGCTTGTCTTCTGAGCTCAAGAACGTGGTTTCAAAACCCGACCGAGGCCCTTAGTTTATTTTATCTGAGAGGTAAAATAAACTTAAGTACGCCGTCCTTCGGATGAGACGTTAAGCGATGGTCCCGAGCCTGTACAAAGTCAGGAACTCGTTAAAGACCACTGCCCTAGGTGAATAAAAATTTAGGGTAGGCAAAATTTTGCACTCCCACAGTAGAGTCGGGCTCATGTCCACCAGAGTGACGAAAGAGCGCTCTGGTAGTAGGCGATATGACCTCGTAGGTAAAGCCCGGGCATGTAACCTAACCTATAACATTATTATTGAAAACGTTTTTATGTGGAGTTATTAGAAGATTCGGTGATGAATTTGCTACCCTTTAGGTAAGTTTGTCAAACCCTCAACAGATCTCTAAGATGGTTTGTCAAATCCTTGCATTAGTGCCGAGGGAACACAAATTCAATTAAGAATGTAGTAAAATTGATTTAAAATCAAAAAATCAACATAACATTTAAAAATTTACCCCCCCCCCCCCCCCCCCCCCCCCTCCACAATTCACAAGTTAACATCATCATAGACAGCGTCATGCACACAAACGATTAAAAGGTTGCAAACAATTACTATTATCGTTGAAGTTTTTATATTTATTAATGGAGCATAAAGGAGTACTAAAAAACTGCAAAGGAGTATTTTTGGAGTACGGTTTTTGGAAGGAGTACAACACTCCCTAAAGGAGTACAACACTCCCTAGAGGAGTACAACACTCCCTAGAGGAGTACAACACTCCCTAAAGGAGTACAACACTCCCTAAAGGAGTACAACACTCCCTAAAGGAGTACAACACTCCCTAAAGGAGTACAACACTCCCTAAAGGAGTACAACACTCCCTAAAGGAGTACAACACTCCCTAAAGGAGTACAACACTCCCTAGAGGAGTACAACACTCCCTAAAGGAGTACAACACTCCCTAGAGGAGTACAACACTCCCTAAAGGAGTACAACACTCCCTAGAGGAGTACAACACTCCCTAAAGGAGTACAACACTCCCTAAAGGAGTACAACACTCCCTAAAGGAGTACAACACTCCCTAAAGGAGTACAACACTCCCTAGAGGAGTACAACACTCCCTAGAGGAGTACAACACTCCCTAAAGGAGTACAACACTCCCTAAAGGAGTACAACACTCCCTAAAGGAGTACAACACTCCCTAAAGGAGTACAACACTCCCTAGAGGAGTACAACACTCCCTAAAGGAGTACAACACTCCCTAAAGGAGTACAACACTCCCTAAAGGAGTACAACACTCCCTAGAGGAGTACAACACTCCCTAAAGGAGTACAACACTCCCTAGAGGAGTACAACACTCCCTAAAGGAGTACAACACTCCCTAAAGGAGTACAACACTCCCTAAAGGAGTACAGTTGGTCACCTTATTGTTGTATAGGTACTATTTATAAAGAAATATAAGTAGGGATGTCTGACATGAGTGGTTAGTGGAACATGAGTGGTTACTCACCATCAATATGTCCCTTCTCGAGTGCCCAGTCCAACCACCGGTATCTCTTCCACTCCGGAACGTCGGTTTGTTGTCTCCCTTGCATCTCTGTCGCCTTCGTCAGATGCACATAGTGTTCTTTACTTGGCGACATGTCCTCCAGCTCGTTCTGAAAATATATATCAAATTACAGCCAATCGCTCGCTCTGTTTTTGAAGTGGAACTTCTTTATTCACAAGACAATCACTTTTACTACCCCAACGATTCGAGATATAGGGGAAATGTGTTGATGTGGACGTCAACTATTAATTTTCAGCAGAATCAGCCGAAGGGGTGGGGATGGGCTCAACTCAAAAATCCCAATATCTGCCAATGTAATGAATATATCGACATACAATTTTATATTTAAATTCATAACCCTATAAGAATAGCACCTATTAATTTTCCGAGAAATCGGTCGAAGGGAAAAGGGCGATCAGAGAAGAGAGAGATTCGACTTAAAGACTCAAATAACTGCCGATGTAGTGAATATATCGCGACAAAACATTTAGTATGCGGATCCTAAGTCAAATATTGAATTTTAACTCAAACGGTCGATTGGAACACTTAATTTATTAATAAGTTAATCTATAACATATTTATAATAATATCTTTAAGACAACAACTATAAGTTAATAAATTAATGTAACCTTAACTCTAATAAAAATTGTTACCAACTTATTCTATGATTAAAAAAATTTTCTGAATTAAATTATTTCCTATCCTGTACCAATGTTCATAAAAATAGTTAAAATAAAAATATAGTCTATTAGCACAAAGAGAAACTGAAACTAGAAGAGTTAGGTACGGAATTTATACTTCAAACGTGTGTACTAACTGCACACACATGGGCGTAGCCACGTGCCCCCCCCCCCCCCCCCCTAGCCAGAGCAAAACACTAAGATAAAAATTAAATAAACTAAAAAAAATAGTTTTTATAAATAGATTGCGTACAAGTTATTAACAGGATCTTCGAATTACTCGTGCTTCTGATTCCTAAATCAGCAATCAGCTGTTACATAAATGTACATGTACAAAACAAGTCATATTACATTTATTTAAATATACATGAATTCGATCATTTCATTTCCTCGTTCAAAATCGTCATTTATATTGTAATTTATACTCTTAAAGCTCATTTTACATGCGCAGTAAAAAGCAAAGCGCAGCTGCAGCAAATGCTATTGAAAGCACAGAAACCACAACGTGCATTTGCTGCTGCTGCGCTTTGCATTTTTGCTGCTCATGAAAGGCAGCTTAAGTATGACGTCTAAAGACGTCTAAAGCGGGCATGGCTGAGGGACCTGCTCCAGGACTAGCCTGGACTCCTCTTCGGTCACATACCTCAGCAGTACAGCGACACACTTGCCACAGCACATCATCACAATCACTAGTGACAAATGTTGTCGTTGTGAATATGTAAATAAATAAATAAAGTATTACAGTCAGTGGTTACATCAGGGGGAGCTTCATCAGGGGGAGCTTCTAGGGGTCCGAGTCTCCCAAATTATAACAAAAAGTCTGCAGCGCTTTACAAGGAAATGGCAGGCTCTGTTCCTGGGAGTCTATACCCCCCACCCCTGTAACCTAACTTTGTCCCCCCCTGCTCAAAATCCTGGCTACGTCCCTGTCCATACACACTGTTTTTTTTTGTCTTCTGTTTGAATGTTGGATACGAAAGAGCAATCTGGTAGTGGGCGATATGACCTTGTAGTTAAACATGAGTCACACTAACTATTTTTATTTATTTATAAATAATATTCACATTAATATTATTCAACTTAAACAAGGCTCCATCTTGGAATATAATTAGGTTCCCGCGCTACTGACTAGAACCACTTATAGTCAGTTCCTGAAGGTACTTACTTGGGACGTTTCTGGAAATAGGACCAACAGGTATCTGGTTTCTGGTTCACAGCAGTAGATATAGTTCTCATCGTGGATACAGGTGAGAGACTCTGTCGTCAAGCACAGCTCCCGTTCCGTGTCTTCCTTGGTCGGCGTCCTCTCCAGTAGGTTCGAGTGGAAGATGGACCATAGTTCTTCTTTGGTTCCATAACTACAATATACAATTGAAGGGTTCATAACAGAAACAACCTATGTGCAAAATATTGAATTATGAGATGAGCGCGCTTTCTGTTGGTCTGTGATAGAACTCGATGACAGGTAGTGCTTGTTGCGTCAACAACTGTCCTATTCCAGTGATAAAAGGACCAAAAAAGTATTGGCGGTTCTCCAAAAACAACCTTTGTCTATGGACATGCCTTGTTTTTGACAGAAAAGTGCATCGGTGGACGAAATCTTGCGAGGCCTTTATCTAAGTACCTAACTTCCTTATGTCTTATCTATACTATATCTTAATGTGTTTTTCAGAGATATACGGAAACGGTACCACAAAGGAGGAGTTCAGAATCATGCCGACGTCTTTAGGTGTTTTTAGTAGAAAGTAAAAAAACAACTTGAGCACGTCGTCCTTCGGATGGGATCTTAGGCGATGATCCGGGCCTTTTCGAATGTCATGTACTCGTTAATGAGTCGTATCTTATGTATCTAAACCTGGGTAGGTAACATTTCGGTCTCCCGCTGTAGAGCTAACAGGGAAGTGATAAGAGCGTTGGATGCTTAAGTCCCTAGGTGTACACTACAACCCTCCCAATACATCTAAATCTGTCTATGGTTGACTACTATCGTTCCTGGTTGCTGCCTATCTACCGACATTGCTGTCCTAATGTGTTTTTCAGAAAATATGTGAAAACGGTACCACAAAGCCTACCTATATTCTATACTTGTTTCTTGACAATTTTAGTTTGAACTAAACGGAAACTTTTTTATCTTTACATGTGGTGTCTAATGAACTCAGGATCGCGATTGGAATTCTAGACGGGGCCTTTAGTTGCTTTAACTGGGAAGTGAAGAATCAACTTGAGCACGTCGTCCTTCGGACCGGACTTTTACGTTTCATTTGGGTTTATAAGAATCCCACATGTTAAATTGAATGACAATCCAAACAGCCGTTAATGTGTTAGCACTATTTTTATGATGCGCCCCCCTCTCACTCAGAAATCTATATTTTTCAGAAAAAATGTGAAAACGGTACCACAAAGCCCACCATATTCTAGGTTAGGTTTGGTTAGGTTAGGTTTTATGAATCATGCTCGGGCTTTAACTACCAGGTCATATCGCCTACTACCAGAGCGCTCTTTCGTCACTCTGGTGAACATGAGCCCGACTCTACTGTGGGAGTCCTAAATTTTGCCTACCCTAAATTTTTATTCACCTAGGATAGGGGTCTTTCACGAGTACCTGACATCGTACAGGCTCGGGACCATCGCTTAACGTCCCATCCAAATTCTTAGGAAACCTTGGTCCGATAATAACATTTATTTTTATAGAACAAATTTTGTTCAAATCATGAATATTACTTTATGAAGAAAGTTAAAATAGTCAATAGATACAATAAAAACAATTTAAACTTCAACTAAAAATGTTTATGTTAGAGGAAACCGTTAACACGGAGACGGGATTTTATTATCACTGTTCAAAAATAATAATATAATCACAATAAAGAATCGTGTTTCATATCCAAGAACATTATTTGATACAAAACTTTCATTTTTACACTCTATCAAAAAATTCTGTGAACACTCACCTGGGTTTCCTTCAATTTGTAATTGTGGGCATAGGAAAAAAATGTTCACAAGGAAATTACACTTGTTTAACACAATAATCAATAAACACTTTATTTCCCAAAAGATAACAGAAAATATTATTCAACTATATAGTATAATAAAATTTTAATTGAAAATAACGTCCCTTAAGGGCAAAAAAAGTCTGTGAACATGTACCTATATAAACAGAGATGAGCCTACAGCCAAACAACAAGAAGGGATTAGCTTCAATAACAACTGTCTCCTATCAATGGAAGTGCTTAGTAGTATTTATTAAGCCATCAATATGGAAGTGCAAGTAGCAGTTCGTGAATTGATTATTAAGTTAAGAAACGAAGGAAGAAGTATTCGCGAAATAGGCAAAATAGTAAAGAAAAATCCTTCTACAGTGCATAATATTATTAAAAGATTCAATGAATTAGGCTGTGCTTCCAGCAGACCACGATGTGGACGCCCTACCAAGTTAAATCGCCTTCACACACGGGAAATCTTAAAAACTGTTCGTGATGAACCCAGTACCAGTGCGCCAAAAATTGCACAAATCTTGTTACGTGACTATGGCGTAACAGTAACACCTCAAACCATAAGAAACAGGTTACATGAGAATGGTTATAATGGTAGGGTTCCTCGGAAGAAACCATTTATAAGTGAAATGAACCGTAAGCGCCGTTTACAGTTCGCAAAAGAATTTGTTCAAAAGCCTCTAATGTTTTGGCAGTCAATCATTTTCTCTGATGAGTGTAAATTTAGTGTGTTTGGATCAGATGGACGACAAAAAGTGTGGCGAAAAGCAAAGGAGGCTTTAGAACAAAAAAATTTACGATCCACAATGAAACATGGAGGTGGTGGTATTATGGTCTGGGGATGTATGAGTAGTAGAGGAGTTGGAAATCTCCATGTTATTGATGGAATAATGGACAAGTATGTGTATATTGAAATATTAAGAAATCATTTAAAGAAAAGTGCCGAGAAATTGGGGTTGGAAAGAACATTTCTGTTCCAGCAGGATAATGACCCCAAGCACACAGCTCATTTAGTTAAGGAGTGGCTTCTGTATAACGCACCCCGACGCCTTAATACTCCTCCCCAGTCCCCAGACCTTAATCCCATAGAACATTTATGGGATGAAATTAAACGCCGAATAAGAGTACGTGGCGTGAAAAACAAAGCAGAACTGAAAGCAGTCGTTGCAGAAGAATGGGGCACAATTTCCGAAAAAGTGACTTCAAGATTAGTAGGATCCATGAAAAAAAGATTAATAGAAGTTATAAAGAACAAAGGAGGGCCTACCAGCTTCTAAAACATTTATTATTATTGATTTAAAAAAATAATTACCTCATATTATAATGTGTTCACAGACTTTTTTTGCCCTTAAGGGACGTTATTTTCAATTAAAATTGCATTACACTATATTGTTGAATAATATTTTGTGTTATTTTTTGGGAAATAAAGTGTTTATTGATTATTGTGTTAAACAAGTGTAACTTCCTTGTGAACATTTTTTTCCTATGCCCACAATAACAAATTGAAGGAAACCCAGGTGAGTGTTCACAGAATTTTTTGATAGAGTGTATATTTTGGGCAGAGTTCCTCCACACCCTAAAGGTCAGTCCAATGTACGTTATTATTTTATTTATTCATTTATATATTTTATTTATTTATTTAGGCTTTTGTATTTATAATTGATTTATATATATATATAAATAAAGAAAACGTATGTTTTTAAAAAATATTGTCTATTTCACAAATAATATATAATATGGGAGTACTTTCGGTATTGCTACCATCTTCAGCCACGACTTAACAAATACAGTATTTGTTAAGTCGTGGCTGAAGATGGTAGCAATACCGAAAGTACTCCCATATTATATATTATTTGTGAAATAGACAATATTTTTTAAAAACATACGTTTTCTTTATTTTTATCAAGTGTTTCACAATATCTCTGCAAAAATGTTAAGTATCATATATATATATATATATATTTTTTTTCTTTTATTTTTTTTCTATATTGTTATAATTACATTGTTTTCTTTTTTTTTTCTATATCTCGCACATTGGCACCTGATGATGGGACGTAAGAACGTCCCGAAACATCGTTGGGATAAGTTCCGAAGAGTTTTTTGAAAAATAGTTATCTTAATTTTTATTAAATTGAAAAATGTGTCTACTTATTATAAATGCATATATATGTATTAATTTTTTTTTTTAACTCATATATTTTTAAGTATTTATTTATTCAGTTTTTATTAATTTCATTTTAATTTTTTAAATAGTTTTGTTATTACTAATCATAGGTGTGTTAGACTCAAGTAGTTATACCTAAATCTAATTTATAAGCTATCTTAATGTATACATTATTTTGACGTAACCTATCACCATGTATTGGTTTAACGGAAGTAAATTTATTATTATTATTAAGGTCAAATTAATTATGTTCAAAAACAGTGTAAATACAAATATTCCAGTGTGTAAATACTTTTTACAGCGACTGTATACAGGTTAGGTACCTTGCATCAATTTTATGACAAATCCAACCGGTCAAAGATCCGATAACATTGAAATCAACAAAATCATCGAACTGACTCCAGGACTGTGATGCAATTCGAAGAAGACCTTTCGTCAACAAATATGGCCACAAATTAAAACGATTCTTCGTGCCAGGAAGTAGAAGTTGATCTTCAGCATCATAAGGAAAGTAATCGTCCACAGTGATTCGACGCCATTTTCCCTGCAAGCACATGTAAAAGAATTATTATTATTATTATTAATTTTCTATTCTAATTATTACCGAACTAATTATTTTATTTTACTTCTAGGGATGTTTGCATTAATTGTTTTAAGAACTTCCATATAAAAAGTTATTTTCCTCTAGTCGGTGTCCTTCATTGTGCCACACTTCCCCAACGACGCCTTGAGCGCCAATGGCCTAGAGACCTCCTTAGTAGCAGCAGTGACAGTGAGTTATAAATGAGTGCAATTCAATGCCTAGGGACTGTCACCACTAGGTGATTTCTCCTATATTGACATTTTGACAATGCCATATTTAACATAGCAAATTTGCTTGTCTATATATATAAAATCTAATGTCTGTATGTTTGTGTTTTACAGACTCCTAAACTTCGATCCGATTTTGTTTATATGTTCAGCAATTATGTTCGTTGAGTCACCGAGAAGATTTAGAACATAATTTATCATGAGGTCATTCTGGAGTGTTCTGTTACTTACGTATAGTGGGCATTGTGTAATGAGTCTGAGTGTCTTTGACTGGAAAACCTGGATACGTTTCAGGTTAGATATTTTAGCCGAACCGTAGATTTGTGAGCCATACATCCAGAGTGGTTTTAGTAAAAATGTGATTGTAAAAATGTAGAAATGTAAATACATTTTTTTTTTTTAACTCATAAAGAGCGAATGTTTCTTTGTGTATTTGAGGTAATCTCGAAAACGACTGAATCGATTTTGATAATATTTTCACTGTTGGGAAAGTTATTTCTTTCCGATGGTCATAGGTTATGCATATTCATGCTTTATCAAAGGGGAGCTGAGCATTGAAGCTAAAAGTGAAGCAAGTCAGAGGAGAAACTGCAGTCCGGACGTCATTTATTGCATACGCTGCCTAAACCGTTGACGATATATCAAAACGACGTATGGAGGAATCGTTGGTAATAAAAAGTTCTACAAAAAAATCCGCGATAGAATATATCCATCTGTAACAGATGAAGAGCGTCGGTACCTCAGAGGTAATGTGTTTGTCTACTTAAGTCAAGATCGCGGGTTCGAGACCCTGCCGAGGCCTTTATAATATAGATTTTTAAGAAAGTTAAAACGGCTGTGCAGTGCTACAAAACAGAGAGAGAAGGATGGCAACGTTGTACAGTTGTCATGGCAACATGACGCTTTCACCGCTCTCTTATTGGCCTCTGAGGCTCGCCGGTAGCTCAGTGGTATGTGTGCTTGTCTGCTGAGCTCAAGAACGTGGGTTCAAAACCCGACCGAGGCCCTTAGTTTATTTTATCTAGGAGGGAAAATAAACTTGAGCACGCCGTCCTTCGGATGGGACGTTAAGCGATGGTCCCGAGCCTGTATGATGTCATTCATTAAAGACTCCTACCCTACCTGAATAAAAATTTAGGGTAGGCAAAATTTAGGACTCCCATAATAGAGTCGGGCTCATGTCCACCAGAGTGACGAAAGAGCGCACTGGTAGTAGGCGATGTGACCTTGTAGTTAAAGCCCGGGCATGAGTCATAATAACTAACTAAGAAGAGCATGAAATGGGAGAGAACCTGATAGAAGAGGCGGATATAGTACATGCCATATCGGTTGTACTGCGGCCTGTGAGTCTGTCCACGGCCTCCTTTAGTCAGGGCGTACACATGGTCCCAGGGCTTCCACCGGATGTCCCTTGTCCCAGTGTAGCTTCCACTCTGGTACTCTTCCGGAAACGGCCATTTTCTTCCTATCCTCTCTAGACAGACGATGCTTGAGATTATAAGACGCATTATCTAAAACAAATGATGAAAATAAATATATTACAGTGAAGTGTCACCAGGTCACACACTGAAGGGTTCAGTAGGCAAACATTGAGGTGACGTATGAGTGGATATACGTTTTACTAAATGGGAGAAACAAGCAATATCAATTTGATAAAACAATTTGACAAATCTGTAGTATATACTTACAATCGGCAAAACAGAAACCATAATAAGTAAATGTGATTACAATGATAATTCAAAAATGTGATTACAATGATAATTCAAAAATGTGATTACAATGATAATTCAAAAATGTGATTACAATGATAATTCAAAAATGTGATTACAATGATAATTCAAAAATGTGATTACAATGATAATTCAAAAATGTGATTACAATGATAATTCAAAAATGTGATTACAATGATAATTCAAAAATGTGATTACAATGATAATTCAAAAATGTGATTACAATGATAATTCAAAAATGTGATTACAATGATAATTCAATTATTTCAAGAAATTTCGACGTTTTGTAGCATATAAACGTTATAACGAGAAACATTTTATCGGATACCTACGAATTAAATGTTTTTATGCCTTATTTAGATGGGACCTCTAGAAAAAAACACGTTATATCGAGAAAAACTCTTCTAGAGGTCTCGTCTAAATAAGGCATAAAAACATTTAATTCGTATCCGATATAATGTTTAGGTTAGGTTAGGTTTTATGAATCATGCCCGGGCTTTAACTACGAGGTCATATCGCCTACTACCAGAGCGCTCTTTCGTCACTCTGGTGGAAATGAGCCCGACTCTACTGTGGGAGTCCTTAATTTTGCCTATCCTAAATTTTTATTCACCTAGGGCAGGGGTCTTTAACGAGTACCTGACATCGTACAGGCTCGGGACCATCGCTTGACGTCCCATCCGAAGGACATTGTGTTCAAGTTTATTTTACCTCCCAGATAAAATTAACTAAGGGCCTCGGTCGGGTTTCGAACCCACGATCTTGAGCTCAGAAGACAAGCACGCATACCATTGAGCTACCGGCGCCCTCCGATATAATGTTTATATGCTATAAAATGCCGATATTTCTTGAGTGTAAAGAAGTTTTTACACTCGATACAACCTTTTTTACTTCTATAACTTATTAACAAGTACAAACATTCACTTCCCGCGCTCCGACTAGGCAAAGAAATCTTGTATCTTTTCACACAAAGTAAGCGCGATCTCTTTCCTCATTTTTCCGAGATTGAAAAAGAACCAAGAATCAAAAAAACTAAAAATCATTTCAGATTATTTAAAAAATATTAATTTTACATAATTTGATAAACATTAAAAATATTTTTCGTTTATTTTGATTAATTCGTACGTCTTGTCACTGATCTAGCCTTTTTTTCGTTTTTCAATAATTACGTAAAATTTAATAATAATTTTAAAGGTATTTTATTACGTTCAAGAAAATTTGTGTATTTATTACTATATATCGCACCTTTACCGGAACAGTAACCTAACTCAACTTGACTCAAAAAATATCGATTTTCAGGTTAAAACGTTTTTCGATCCAAAATTGTCCATAATTTTAATAGAAAAAGGACTTAATGCAAAATACTGGATATTTTTCATCAAAAAAATATATAAGTCCATGATAATTTTTGAAAAGCATTAATTTTCTTGCGGAAACAGAGATCTAAGCTCAATAGGCCACTGTTAGAAGATAGGTCACTGTTCCGGTAAAGGTGCAATATGTATGTGCATATTTGTAGTTACAAACGACTATGTGTACATATGTATAAATAGTGACAATAAATTACATTGTTATTTCGTACTTTCTTTACTGACCCTCCCATTTTGATTTGATATAACGTTTTCTTCGCTATAAAGTTTTTATGAAGGGTCCAGAAGAAAACGTTTTATTGAGATTTTACTGTTATATTTATAGTATAAAGGTATGTATTTGAGGTTACCTAAAAAATAGTAAATAAAAAAATAATATAATATATAATTATTTAATATTATATATCAAGAAGGCTTCAGCACGGAAGGAGAGGTGGAAGGCTGGTCTAGCTGGAGCGGTGTACGGAGGGGGTCTCGTTCTGCCTCCAGCGGTCCCCGTCTGTCGACCAGTCATGGTGATCTGTTCATATCTGTCCGTCCGTAGCATCTGACAAGCGGAGGTCACGACGCCAACGACGATTCAGCTGCCTGGCAAGGACCGAACTGACATTGCTTCCACCAGAGTGTTCAGCTGTGGCTTGAACTTGCTGTGCAGATTTGTGTATATAACTGTTGTGTAAGAATGATATGTTTAGGTCGTGATGTAATGTTAAGTTTGAAACGTAGAATGGGCATTGTGTAATTGTTCGGAGGATTTTATTTTGATTGGCTTGAATTCTTTTGTTGTGTGAGTCCTTGACAAGAATAAATCTATCGACAAGAAATTTTATAAGTCTATTCATGAATGTGGCCATTAGACGACTTTCTTATACAGCAGAACCTCTATAAGTAGAACATCAAGGGAGACGCCAAAAAATTCGAGTTATAGAGTTTTCGACTTATGGAGGATTTCGACTTATGCGGATTTTGATTCGACTTGTAGAGGTTAAGATTCATTCTAACTAATTTTGAGTTAGAGGTGAAATAAATAAAAATTCAAGTTACAGAGGTAACAAACATATTTATATTAATTATAAATCAACATTATTTCAAAACATCCTTAAAATAAAAAATACATAGTATATGTAGGTATTAAAAAAAGTCAGTAATTTTTTTTTGCTGTAGATAATTGGTAATCCTATTTATTGTATACTCCTAAATTGTTTTCTAAGAAACAATGGTGTACTTTGTCGGCAAATTCTTAAAGTCGGTAACTTATTTTTCTTCGAGCTACAGAGGTAATAAGTTACAAATAATCGAGTTGTAAAGGTTGTAAAATAAAACATTGCTATGTTCGAGATACAGAGGTCCAATTTATTTTTTCGAGTTATAGAGGGAAAATATGTAGGTACCAAAATGGCTTGTAGGGACTCAGTGATTATTTCGACTAATAGAGGGTTGAGATTTCGAGTAATGGAGGTTTTGGGGCTTGAAGGGAAAGGAACAAAACTTTCTTTCCGAGTTTGGGAGGTTTTCGACTTATCGAGGTTCGAATTAAAGAGGTTCTACTGTACCAACAGAGCTTACAGATCACTCTCTCCCCCTTCTCAAAATCGTTTCATACTGGCATTACTGGGTATAAAAAAAATCACTTTCAGAATTACGTTGTACAATAAAATCAAAAAAATACAGCTGACGCCAATTCATTACGTACATATGCACAGAATGTCGGTATGAAATGACTTTGTGAAGGGAGAGGAGGAGAAAGAGTTATCTGTAAACGCTTGGTTGGTATAATTTTAATTTATTTATTTATATATTTATAAGGACGAAAAGTTCGTCATTAGTAAGTGCGATGTTGAGAAATGACATGGGTCTGGCTGTACTGCTGCTATTGATTTAGTATATAAATTGAGAAGGTGTTCAACTATATATAGGTCAAAATATATATAGGTCAATATATATATATATATAGGTCAATATATATATAGGTCAATATATATATATATATATATATATATATATATATATATATAGGTCAAATAAATTATACTATATATAGGTCAATATATATATATATATAGGTCAAAATATATATATATATATATATATATATATATATATATATATATATATATATATATATATATATATATATATATAGGTCAATATATATATATATATATATATATATATATATATATATATATATATATATATAGGTCAAATAAATTATACTATATATAGGTCAAAATATATATATATATATATATATATATATATATATATATATATATATATATATATATATATATATATATATATATATATATATATATATATATATATATTTTGACCTATATATAGTATAATTTATTTGACTATAATATATATATATATATATATATATATATATATATATATATATATATATATATATATATATATATATATATATAGGTCTATATATATATATATATATATATATATATATATATATATATATATATATATATATATATATATATATATATATATAGGTCAAATAAATTATACTATATATAGGTCAATATATATATATATATATATATATATATATATATATATATATATATATATATATATATATATATATATATATATTGACCTATATATAGTATAATTTATTTGACCTATATATATATATATATATATATATAGACCTATATATATATATATATATATATATATATATATATATATAGGTATTATACTATATATATATATATATATATATATATATATATATAGGTATTATACTATATATATATATATATATATATATATATATATATATATATATAGGTATTATACTATATATATATATATATATATATATATATATATATATATATATATATATATATATATATGTCAAATAAATTATACTATATATAGGTCAAAATATATATATATATATATATATATATATATATATATATATATATATATATATATATATATATATATATATATATATATATATAGGTCAATTATATATTTATAGGTCAAATAAATTATACTATATATAGGTCAATATATATATATATATATATATATATATATATATATATATATATATATATATATATATATATATATATATATATATATATATATAGGTCAATATATATATATATATATATATATATATATATATATATATATATATATATATATATATATATATATATATATTATAGGTCAAAATATATATAGGTCAAATATATATATATATATATATATATATATATAGGGGAAAATATATATAGGTCAACTATTGATGTTTAGCTCTCTGTGAAATCTTAATTGATTGATTCATGCTGTGTTTATTTTATTTTTTATTTATTTATTTTTGAGAACATACCCTATACTGGAAGAGATGGTGGTTATTGGAGATGAGATCTGGTGGTCCAGATTCAGCCTCCAACGTGAATGAAGCCTCTTTGTGAACATCAGACAGACGTTTCCATGAAGCGACCGTCATGTACTCTGGTAGCACTCCATGACTGATCGGCTCTTCAAATGACTGCAGGTATCAATCAAATCAATTTTTAGGGGATGCCGGTAGCTTAGAGGTGTGCTAGACTACTAAGCTCAAGATCGCGAGTTTGAAACCCGGCCGAGCCTCTCAGGTTTTTACCTGAGAGGTAAAAAAAAAATGTTGTCTAATATTATTATTATTTGATTGTCTAATATTAGTAACTCGATACATCGTTGAAACATTTTTTTTTTTTTTTCTAAAATTTACTAACTTTTACTATCTTGTTTTTCTTTTTTATAGAAATCATTGATCGTCTTTATAACCTTGGAGATGTTGATGTAAATGTAATCGCTAAAAGTGCAATTGAGGTTCTTCCTCAAGCTATCCTCAACAGAACAACTTGCCGGAGCCGATAATGACGAGAAATCAATGAGAAATACACTTAAACGAGAAATAAAAAAACTTACAACGGAAGAAGATCTGGAGAGCCCGCTGAAGAAAGAAATGTGTGTTTTCGAAAACAGTGGATTGTACTTAAACTTTGTGTACAGATCATTGCTATAAAGGGTCTAGCCGGATAAGAGTGCGAAAACTGCCCCAAACGATTTTCGAATGGACAATTGACCGACAGTTTGCACATATAAAAAGAAAATTTTCCTGAAAGTTCTTATGCTTCAAATGTATTTGTGTATTTGAAGCATAAGAACTTTAAAAAAAATCGACAGTTGCATATTCACAATAACCGCGAGGGGGAAAAACAAAATGAAAATTGCATTTTGTTTTTCTCGTCGAATAATGGGACTTGGGAGCTGAAATTTTGAGGAAAATTTTCTTTTTATATGTGCAAACTGTCGGTCAATTGCCCATTCGAAAATCGTTGGGGGCAGTTTTCGCACTCTTATCCGGCTAGACCCTTTCACCGATCAGTGTAGAGGCCGATAGGGCTTTTTCTGCGGCTGGATACTTTTGTACCAAGCTGAGGTCAAGATTGGACGATAACTCTTTGGCAACATTATGCTTTTTAAGGGCATATTTTTCAGCATAAATGTGTAAATATGTTAACTGTGAAATTGATTTTTTTAATAAATCATTTTCTTAAACTTACATATTTAGATGTTATTTTAATAAATCCCGAAATTTCGGGATCAAGTTCCAATCCCTAATTGAAATAAGAACGCAGAAAGAGGGAAAGCCTACCTCAGTCTTAGCTTTGGACTCTCCTAGCCACTTGGTGTTGTTGAGGAAAGAATCTTCCCAGGGCGGCCACGGAGGGAAGAAGTCACTGGTGCTTATCGTAGTGTTTTGCATCGTCAGCTTTAGTTCGCTCCTCCTAGTTGAAGAACTTCTCGCCATGATAATACTGTTTTAGCACCAAACAAGCAATCAACTTCAATAACGATAACAGCTGTTTTGCTTCACATAATTTTGCAAAAATAATATTTTAATTATTATATAACTAGGTGTGCAATACATTCTGCTGTTTGCAAAAACTAAGCTGAGTCAGGCATATCTGTATAAAAAACTCAATGTTTTAATAATTATCAGAAACTTCTCACCTTGTATGTTCTTTATGAATATATTAATACTTTAAATAGATTTCCATTGAATTCAATGGATTTTTTCTAGCCTTTTTGTAGACAACAGCTGTGAATATTTTTATCGAAAAAAAGTCGAAGTTTGTACGTTAGAACACTGAAAAAAAAACGGCCCAAAAAAAGTAGTGTCCGATGATAAACCGAAAAGGGCTTCGCCCGGATTTTTACATTTGAGATAGAAAAAATCTATTTTGCGCGAGAATTTTGTCTCTCAATTGATTTCTATGGGATTTCGTTTTTCGGTGATTATTCCTCCGTGGTATGTTCGATTTCAGATTTTTTTAGTAGTAAGCCAACGTCACCGTGTCCACTACCATCGTGGCAAATTTCAATGTGATCGGTAAAGGGGTTTAGGAGGAGTACAAGTCGCCTAAGAAAGAGCTTCGTAAACTCAGCTCAATAATATATAACTGTAGCTCAGTGGTATGCGTGCTTGTCTTCTGAGCTCAAAATCGTGGGTTCGAAACCCGACCGAGGCCCTTAGCTTATTTTATCTGGGAGGTAAAATAAACTTAAGCACGCCGTCCTTCGGATGAGACGTTAAGCAATAGTCCCAACCCTATTCTGTGAGATTCAAAATTTAGGGCAGGCAACATTTCGAATTCCCACTCTAGAGTCAGACTCAGGAATGAGGCATATGTAACAAATTTCAAGATTCGACGTCTCCAAAACTAATTAATAATACAGTAAATAAACAGTGAGGGACTACCAAAGGATCAGGAAAAATAAAGCACATGAAATATAAAAAGAAGATTAGTTTATTGATATATAATAAAAAGAACAGATTAGAGGAATACATTTTACAATACAGCGACCATAAATTTCTTCTTATTAATTTTTCAAATTTTTGTTTTCAAAATACAATTCAAAGTAACATTAGGAAAGAGCCTTTTAAAAAGATCATCTCCATTTAATACACTTTGTACTTACTTAATTATGAAAAAATAAATAAAATAATAATAAAATTGAAACAATTAAATTAATATGTATTTGTTAAATTAATAAATATTTAAAATTAAATAAATAAACAGAACATAGGCCTGGGGAGTAAGTATTATAATTATTAAAAATTATATATTTGTCTTTCGTTGTTGTCCTCACACAGCCATCAATAAATATAACAAAACAAATTATATTTAAGAAGAAACAGCAATAAATAACATACAGTAATAATTTCAATAATTAGAATTATGTTTACATAACTTAAATACAATTGTTATATATGGAGGTCCGCCAGAAATCGATAGAAATGTAGAAAATTGTATATGTATACATATAGTAAAAAATATATATAAAATTGTTTACATGTAATAATGGAGTCAGAAAAGAACAATAATAATAATAACGAGCGTTTTGGGGTTGAATAACAGTTTTTTTTTTTTTTTTTTAATATTGTCTATTTCACAAATAGTGTCTTTCGATACCGAAAGTACTCTCATATTGTGTATATTTTTGTGAAATAGACATTATTATTTTTTTTTTAAACACTTTTTTCTTAGTGTTTCAAAATATCTCTGCAAAAAATGTTAGATATCATTAACGAATTTTTTTATTGAGTGATTTAAAACAGCACCTAACCCCCAACTAAGTTCAAAAATAAGTCTTTTTTTCCAGAAGGTCGGAAATGGGGTCAATACTTTTATTTTTGATGAATGATAAATTGTTAACTTTATTATCCAAGAGTATTTTTGAGACTAAAATAGTTTAAATTGTCTCATTCCTATCCTTGCGTTTTGAAAACTGTTCAATTTTGGCAGCCAATTTAAGTACATATTGGGAAAATGGTGAATCTCTGTCCAGAAATTGAAGATAATAGAAATAAGGACACATTGAAGGGTTCCGTTTCATTGTTTACTGTCTCACGATTTTAGAGATATCCTGAATATTATAATAATAATTTGGCGCTTTGAAAGTGTTGTGTTACTTGAAATAAATTTTTTTGTTAAAGAATAAATTTTTTGATGCTATGAATCTTTCTCGACAGCAATAGAATACATTTTGAAAAAACGTTACTGTAATTTATCACATCATCAACTCTATACTATAGTGTATTGTGTGACATAATATTCTTTGGGAGGTTTTGACAAGAGCAATTCAAAAATAATATTACCAAATTGAAAAATTAACTGAGGAATCCGGGCAAGTTACTACATTTCATAACATTTTGAATTTTCTGGCAGCAAAATGACAATTGAAACGAATAAAATTGAATTATTTCAAAGAATAAAACTGTATAATGCAAACACTCTTTGACGAAAAATAGACTGCATTTTAGACGTGGATCCAGAGGGGCAGGCGATCTTCCAAAATATTTGTCAATTTGTTTCTAGGGTTTAAGGAAACGAAATTTAGTAGTTTTATTTATAATATTATTGTTTATGAAGTATTTTATAATAATAATAATAAATCATATATACAAAGCTGAAAATGTCTGTGCGTTGTACCGCTATAACTCACGAACGGCTTGATGGATTTGATTATTTTTTTAAAAAATTTGTTCGTCATCGTCTGTGGAAGGTTATAGGGGTATTAGTACCTCAATATCTGTTCCAACCCAGCATCCACCCACGCAATCTTTGTAACTCAAAAACCATTGCAACGATTAATGAGAAATCTTTTTGAATAAATTAGTTTTAGCTCCAAAGCTAGCGTTACTACAGTTGAAGGACTATAAGCCTTATTCCGTATGAATAATTGAAAATTATAACATCATGAATGTACTGTCGAGGAACTGAATAGCCTTATAGGAGATATTGGGAGAAAAGTCAAAGTTCCCCGGGCAACGCCGGGTATTACTGCTAGTCTTTAATAAGCTTGAGTATACCTGTTCTTGTAGAAATGACTTCGAATAACGAAAAAGTACATGTTTTTTTTTTATTTCGAACTGAGTGTAAATTGCCATTGATATATTTATATTCCACCTATCCAAATAAAACAAAAAAAAATTTATTTCAAAGATGTTCTATATATTTATATTCCATTTTTTTTTTTTTTGAGGTTAAATTCCTATCGAATTCTTAAATTCACTTGTCCCCATTTTTTTAGGTGGCTAATCTCAGGGGACTAAACTATTGCTCCTCCCAAAAGTTGCCTGGATCCGCATTTCTATATCTTAGAATATCGGCTACTAGCTGCAATACCTGGTGTTGCATGGGAAAGTTATTACTAAAAAGAAAAATAAACAATTCTGAAAGGTGCCTTGCTTGTTGAGTGGGTTAGAGTTACCATCCTGAGGGAGCGATCGAAGCACAAAGTGCCAAGCTGTCGAAGCGGGAGGTTAGTAGTGAAATATATTTTTATACAATTTAAATAATTTATTGAAAATGATTCTCGGTTTGAGCTGTGTAGAATGGGATATCGGATACTAGCAGTGCATCCACTGAGCTACGATGTCTGTCCTTTCACCCGACGTCAATAAAGTTAAACACAGAGCTCTAATGTTCCAGCATCTTTTAGAACCGTTATACTCTCAGTTGTACTCGACCGATTTTAGTGATTTTTGTGTTTCTCCTCGCCACCGCTTAGTCCAGACCTGTTTTCAGAAATCATTACCTTGTTTAAGTGTTTTATACATTTGAAAATTAATTAAAAAATGTACTACACACGGTAGCCCTCACATGAAAAACAGCTTTCACAATTTTCCCCCAAAGTGCGAAAACACTGCGATCTCTAAATAACTGAATTTTCTTCGTTTTTTTTTTTTTTTTTTAAGAATGTTTTGCAATTCGGCATTCATTGGGGCATCGTTTCCTCATAGGTCCAAAAGAATGCATAAATAAGCTGATTTCTATAGAATCGTGCAAATAAAGTGGTATTTAATTTTCCGGTGACCTAAAGGTTTTGGGTTGTAGATACATTCAAAAAGAGGAAAAAATTGTTATCATCATCAAAAATATTAATAATAAAAATTTCAAATTAGACCAAAATATTCCCCAGACGATCACAAAACTCTCTCCATATTCGCCTTGTTATATGTAGAAAGTAAGACAGAAATGTTAATCTTTACCTGGTTAAAAAAGGTGACAACTTGGTTAACTTCAATGCTGAAGATTATGTTCTTCTAAAAAAGAGACTATTACAAGAATAATTGAAGGAATCAAGAAATAAATACATTACTTTATTATGAGATTTTATATAAACTGAAGATAATTAATAAATAATTAAGAAGAAGCGTAGTAAAGTAAGTTTATAAAAATGTTTATAATATTATTTATTATTAATACTGAAGAGATCATGCACCCATCACTTGTGGCAGTTTATCACAGAAATTAATGCCACTATTGTTTATACAACTTTATACGTTATTTATTCTGTACAAAATAGAATTATTTTCATCATTTTATTATTATTTTTAAATATTAAATCTCTGGTGTTTGGGCAAAAGGGCTGAAGTCAGAATAAGTCTTGTGATCCAAAGGATTTAGTGCATTTAAATATTTTTACCATATATAACTGATTGTTGGAATATTTTACTCTGTTTTTATTTAACACTTTATGGAAATAATATTTCAAGTAACATTATGCTTCACCTGATTTGCAGGAATTTTTCAAACCTTCAGAAATTCCCCTTTTAAAATTCAGATTTGGTGACTTAAGCCCTTTTGCCTAAACACCCGAGAAATTTAGACAATATTTGTGACGCAATACAGGAAACTACACTACAGTAAATCCTCGTTTTTACGAACTTTCTTATAACGAACCATTGTTCACTAGATACAAAAATGTTGGTCCCTTGAAATATACACGGTGTGGTGAAACGCAAATCTCGGTTCTAATGAATTATTTGTTTATAATAATATACGAACAATCTTCACGGTACCAGCAATTGTACTCAACTTCGGCTAATTCCATTCTATACATCAATATGTTTTTTTTTTCATAAATTTTGTGCGAATTACGACGAAAGGCCCGGATGGGACTGGCGTTATGCTCCCCCAAGATGTCGGACAACATGGACGAAACAAGGAGTCCTTTACATATATGTTACATTGTTATTATGACTCATGCCCGGGCTTTTAACTATAAGCGATCTTTTGTCGCTCTGGTGGACAGTCGTATACGATAATGTGAAAAATCAAGAGGGCCCATAACTGCAACGGGGGATCGCAATCGCTAGCTGCAAAAATCTGGTTCCAAATTGTCCAGAGTTAAACCAAAAAAAAAAAAAAAAAAAAACATGAACAGCGAACCTCCAACGCCCAACACTGAACTCAGACCTAGGAACCATCTCAGATAGAAAGAAATTTCCAATTTTCTTAATAATTTATATATTTATATATATAAAAGATCACCTTGATTGATAGAATCTTTACAAATATTATGAGAAGCCAAGGTTGGAGAACGTCCTTACACGACAGAACCTCGACTTCCTCTCTTTCGCGTTCCCAACACCCTAAATATATTCCCCAACTTGTATAGTTTCCTGGACTGCGACATTTAAATAATTTTTTTTTACATAAGACAATAATGTTCATCAAACTTCATGGTTAAGAACAAAAAATGATAAATATATATTATATATATTTTTTCAGTTCCATAAGTGCTAGTGTATAATAATACTTATATATAATTTTTGTCAGCTAAAAATATGTTTTTTTATTTATTTTTTAATGTATTTATTTATTTCAAAACTATTTATTATGATGTACGCCAAAAAAGAAAAAAAAAAGGAAAGAAGGGTAAAAATAAACGTTATTTAAAAATAGTCTTATACTAAAATCTTTAGTTGTTTTTTCCTGAATATCGACTCGTGATAGTGTGCTAACCTACTGAGCTGAAAATCGTGGGTTCGAAACTCGGTCGAGGCCCTTAGGTTTTTTATCAGGGAGGTAACCTTGAGTATGCCGTCCTTCGGATGGGACATTAAGTGAGTTACTCGTTAAAGACCCCTCTAGAAAAGCAAAATTTAGGACTCCCACAATAGAATCGGGCAGATGTCCACCAGGGCGACGAAAGAGCTCTCTGGTAGTAGGCGATATGACCTCGTAGTTGAAGCCCTGGCATGAGTCATAATAACTAACTAATATAGGAAGAGGCTTCATATAAACTGATACAATATAGATAGATATTGTAAGTCATGCTCAAACTTTATCAACAAAGTCATATCGCCTACTACCAGTTCTTTCGTCGTTCAGTTGAACATGAGCCCGACTCCACTATGGGAGTCCTACATTTTTATTCACTTAGGGTAGAAGTGCTCAACGAATACTTGACACCTGGTTCGGGACCATTGTTTAAAGTCCCATCCGAAGGACAGCGTGTTTGAGCTCAGTAAGCAATATTTTGATCTGCACTCTGTACTTGAGATACTAAAGCGTCCCTAGAGACAGTAAGAGCGTTACAAAGTACAAAAAAACTTGTGTTTTTCTTAAAATATTGTCTATTTCAAAAAATATATATAATATATATGGAGTATTTTCGGTATTGTTAGTATCTTACCCACATATCGAAAGTACTACTACTATATATACATATATATTGTTTCACAACTCTGCAGAAAATGTTAAGTATCTGTTAGTACTATTTTCTGGTTAAACAACTTAATTTTTTTTTTCTTTCATAAGAACGATTTTGGTACAAAATTCTGGAAAAAATCGAAACAAGAGTTTCGCACGAACATATATATGAATCGAGGTCAAGGAGTATACATTGTTAGTTTCCATAGGTCTTACCAATCTGGGTGAAATTCATAAGTTTACTTCTATAGAAATTAATAAAATCAGACAAACAAAATCCCTTCTTTCCTTGAAAGACATATTGAAAGATAAACTTTCAGTTATAGGACAGTTATATAAAAATGTTCAGAAAGCAAGCAATGTGTTATAAAAGACAATTTTAAACAGTCTTATCAGACTTAAATATTTAATCTAGTGATTATACGATGCTGAAGGCAAAAATGGTGGTTAGAACTACTTCTAAATTTAATAATTAGAAGTACTTCTAGTATAATATTTTAAATATAAACGATTCAATAATCATAACATTTTTCCATTAGCTTGAAAGATTAATGTAAAAGTGGCTACCAAAGTGGTTTGTTAAAGTTTTCAAAAAAATTAAAAGTGTAGTTTCTCTGCTACTTATACTACTACCGGAGAACAGACGTTTTTTTAAACGCAGCATTGAAGCCGCTGTGAAGCCAAACGGGCCGAGTTCATTAAAGGTCTTCCTCCAATTGTATACACTAGCGCAATCTATATAACTTTAAAGTGTGGTTTTAAACGAAACTTAAGAGTTTGTTCTTAAATGCCCTCTTAATTGAACTGTCTAAAACTGTGCTGGACTGTGAGATAACTTCCCCACAGGGATCTAAAGCCCGGACTGACCAACTTTAATAGGAAGCAAATATGTATTAGACGTTAAGCGATGGTCCCGAGCCTGTATCATGGCAGATACTCGTTAAAGACCGCCATTTCATTGTTATTTATATATTATTTTCTCTTAAATAATCACATAGAAATTGTGTTGGTTGTGGCCATACAGAAGGAAAAAAAAAAACTGGGCATGAGAAATATTTAATCTAGTGATTATACAATGCTAAAGACAAAAAATTCTAGTACTCTTAGCCATATCACTCAACAGTTTGCCTCCTCATTAACTCTATTAATTTATTATTTACAACAAACTCAAAAAAAATTGAATCAGCCCCTTTTTTCTTCACTAGAAATCAATTATTGGAAAAACGATATAATTATTTTACATAGATATTGTTTTAATCCTTCTCATCATAAACAATCGTTTATTATAAAACTATATACAATAGTTAACAGAAATATTAACAATAATGATAATATTAATTTAAAGCTATCGTATATTAGTCCAAATAGCAAGTATTAATTTAAATAAAAAATAAATAATGTTAAATGATTAATTCGTTTTTATGCTGGTGGAAGGAAATAAATATTATTTAAAATATTTGTATTTATTTATTTTTCATGTAATCTACTACTAATATTTATATGTTTTGAAGAATATAAAAAGTATACTTTATTATAGATTGTTTTTCGAAGCCAAACAAGGTAATGCAGGGCATAAAACAAAGAAGAGATTCGACTAATAAATTTTAGGAAAAATGTAGGTTTAAAGAGAATGGTAAAGATATGAGCTGGCATATATTAGACCAATTTAAGAAGAAAATGTACTGTTTTAGTTTGAAAAACGAAATGAGTTCTGAATGTTTACCATCAATGTCAATTTTATATCTGTCTCACACTTCTGAAATATCAGAACGTATCAACTAAGCTGATGTCTAGGTATCGATGTTTTTTTTTTTTTTTTTTTTTTTCGTAACTTTTGTCTGATTACTCCACCTTAATATTTTGAATCTGTCCTATTTAGGGTTCTAGGAAACATATGATTTCAAAGTCATTGAATAGAAGGCGGGGTTACTTACTAGAAGAATTAATTATTATTTTTTGTTTCAATTACTATTCATCTCACGTTAAAAAGATACAGAATCAATACGAAAGACAATTTCCTTCTGAACATTTTTTTGTTCTATTAATTTTTTCGCTAAAACTCGAAATAAGGAAGATAAATAACATTTTTTGAGTAGTGGAAGGAGAACGATGAGGAGAGGATGATATAAAATGATCTTCATCGTTAATTAAACAACAAATTAATCAAAATATTTAACCACAAGTCTCACGATTTGGACATAGACAACGTATATACATATATGTAACACATACACACATATATATATATATATATATATATATATATATCAAATTTTATTTAAGAACACATAATATGAAGAAAATGGTTGGTTGGAATAAAGTCGAACGTGGCATGATTCTTACTATTAATTATTTCTGGTTTATATAACAAATTTCAGAAACTGATGGGCGGAGCATGCGCGAAACGTTCGTATGGAAGCATAAAAGTAATTTTATGATAAATAAATCGAAGATAAACAACTCGGATAATTATATATTACTATACACAGAAATCTCCTAAACAATTCAACCCGGGATTTGTTATATTAAGTTACTTATTTGTACAATAAATCATATAATTTTCAAAAAAAGTAATATAAATTTAAACAGAATTATATTCACTCTGAGAGCGCCGATAGGTCAGAGGCAGCGTGCTAGCTTACTTAGCCGAAGATGACGTGTTCGAAACCCGGCCGAGGCCCTCAGGTTTTTCATCTGGGATGTCAAAAAACATTGAGCATGCCATCCTTCGGATGGGGCGTTAAGCGATGGTCCCGTGTCAGATACTCGTTAAATACCCCTTACCCTAGGTGAATTAACAAAGGTACGCAAAATTCAGGACTCCCATAATAAGTCATTATTCAAAAGAGGTGTGGTGGTCTCTCGGTAAAACATTACGTGAATTTTTCTCAAAAATGTTATTTTTTGGGTTTCCGTACTTGAGAGTCCTGGAGAGAAACGGAACCCTAGTATTCTCATTATTCTGTCTGTCAAAGCCTCCTGGTTTCAAAACTATAAGAGCTTTTCAATTTATGAAATTTAAATCTCGAAAAATTCTGTTGGGGTTGTTTCCATGCATTAAAAAATGAACATTTTTTCAAAATAGTCATTTGGGTATGTCTCATGATGTGGAGTAGGGAAATATATATTTTTAAACATTATTTCACTATTCAGAATGATGTTTGAGAGGCCCGCGAATTAGTCAATTTTGGTACTGTATTGTGTACCCCGGTCGCATCAAGATTTCAAATAATTACAAATAATTTTCATCAAAATAGATTAAATATATATATATATATATTTTTTAATTCAGCTATTTGATAATGCCAAAATCTCAAAAACCAATGACAATTACAAGAAAAGAAATTACTCATGTCAGAACTCATTTCACCGAAAAAGGATAAAAAAAAACAGAATAGTAACTATAATTTTGTTAAAAAAAAAAAAAAAATGAAATAGTAAGAGTGACAAGACTAAGACAGAACAATATCAAATTTCAAAAATTTCATCTACAATAGTAGACATTTTATAAAATTAAATGCTAAATTCAAATTCAGAGCTAATTACATGTTTTTTTAAAAATATTGCGCTAAATACTTACCTAATATAAAGTTTGATAGATAATGCTCAATTAAAATATTTATTGTGCCTCTTGTATGTTGCGAAAAATCAGGTCCTTGCTTACTAATGTACTCTAAATAATAGTATTGCATATACTAGTATGTTATAGATACATATATCACATAATATACATAAATCATATACATATATATGTTATATAATATACAATAGTTTCGGATATTATTTTACATTAGCAGTCTTTGTAACTTTAAATTAAAGCATTTATTTATTTTGTTTTATTTTAATTATAGCGTTTATACTTTTAATTGTATTTATATGTTTGGTCATCAGGTAGCATATATAAAAAACATATTTACTTAAAAAACTTCCCCGAAAAATTAATAAATAATTCGCATTGTTTAGTTACAAAATACAATTTTCTTATTTCCGCTTAAATAAAAAATATATATCAGAACAAAATGTATTAGTTAAAATATATTATGTAATTGAAAAGGTCAGAATTATAGAAGGGGTTCTTCTTTTTCCGTTATAGCATAAAAAATAATATAATAAAATCGTATTTTCTACATTTGTTGAACTAAATTTATTAAAAACTTGGAGGTTTAGAAGTAATCTGGAGTAGAAGCCCACATATAATTCTATATAGAGAATAAAAATTTCGTTTTCTATTATCTTAGCACATTTATGTCGCTATATTGACTATATATTTATGGTCACAGGGAATAAGTTGTCAAGTCGTAAAATGACCAAAATGAGTTAAGTGTACTGTGATCATCTCCCAAGCCATCTGCGCACTGTGAAGAAGTTGGGAGCTCAGGACTCTAATACTTTCGGAATTATAAAGATGTGGGTTTCTTGGTATCTCGTAAAATTGTGTATGTTCTCAATTAAATCAACTTAATCTACTTCTTTGAGGAATCATTCACGAGATAACTGCATTTAACCATTTATTCACTATGGCAGACTATTCCAAGTGAAGAGGGCGTTTTCTGTTGAATCAACTTTAGAGAGGCATCATTCACGAGTATTTCAAAAAGTATGGTTAATAATTAGGTAAGTGATGGGGAATGATTAGGTAACTAAGGGAAAATCCAAGAAGGATTAACAATATTCATTGTCATTCACTCCTATAGATTTAGGAGGTATATGATTATTAATGATGCAAACATAATTTATTTATTCCAAAAAATGGATTTACACTGAAAAGTTACGAATTTAGACTTACCAATTTATTCTCTGTGACCACAAATATGAAATTTCATGTTGATACAAATATAAAATTTCATTCTATCGATAGTTATCGTGTTAACGAACCCACAGAAAGAATTATTTTCTCATTTTTGGAATCATGAGAAAAAATTTTATAATTGAATTTCAAGACTGATTACATTACTTTTTTATACTTCGTTATTTTTGTACTTTATAGGAAGGGTAGTTTGTTAAAAAAAATAATAAAAAATAAATAAATAATAAGAAAAAAAAAAAATTAAGCCCCTTAAAATACTGACCTTTTCAATAGTGGAAATATTTATTTACATAAATTACATCACATTTAAATAATTTTTTAACAAATAATTTATTAATAATACTATTGCTTGGTTTTTGGGAACACTTTTTCAAAAATAATTTTGGCTTTATGTATTATTTTCATTATAATTATTATTATTTATTATTTTGGCTTTAATCTGAAATTTAGGTGAAAAAATTTGTAAATTTAAAATTTTTTATTAACATAAATAATTACTCTATTTTCTATTATTATATTTGGTTTTTAGTTGATACTTTATTGCTGCAAAGTACATATTTCGAATACTGGTAAAGTCTCGAATTGTATTCCCAATTAATAATTCGGTCCCCCTCACCTTCGATGGGCTGAGCGAATCCGGACTCGAAATAATATAGAAACTGGGTTTTGAAACCCCAACCTCATTTACAAAAAAAAGGAAAAAAAAAAAAGAAAAAAACTGCATTTGGCGCTGTCAGTTTTTCTAGACTATGTCTATAGAATAGAGTATTTTCTTAGAGAAGAAAATGATGAAAAGATGTGATCAAATCACAACTGAAGGGTTCCATAGGTAAATATGAACAGATAGGAAATATTTTACAGAGAAATGTTAGTAGATACGCAACAATATGTCTACCAGAGCAGTGCTAGATTTTGAAACAATTGCATAAATTAAACTTATTATTATTATTATAAATACCATGTTACATTATAGAAACAAATTTAAAAGATGTGATAGGGAATTCAGTCATAGTGACAATTTAGAGTAATGCAATAGGCTGTTGTTATCAAATAGTTATTCAGTTTTAGGTATTAAACTTTAGTTAGATATTGTGTTTCATGCCCGGACTTTAACTATTAGGTCATATTATCTTCTAACAGAGTGCTCTTTTGTCGCTCTGGTAGATATAAGCCCGACTCAACTGTAGGAGTCCTAAATGTTGCCAATCTACTTTTAATCTCATAGGATAGGGGTATTTAACGAGTACCTGACATTGTACAGGCTCGTGATCATAGCTTAACATCACAATCGAAGGAGGGCGTGCTCAAGGTTTTTTTTTACCTCTCAGATAAATAACTTAAGGGCTTCGGCCGGGGTGCGATCTTGAGCATAGAAGGCAAGCATGCTATCTCTGAGCTACCGGCGCCCTCCTATTAAATTTTATAATCATTTACCGATCCCCATAAAATCAATGACAATGAATGAATTTAATAGGGGTTAGTATAAATTAGAAATATTATTTAATTGATCTTCTTAATTAATTGAAGTATTTTTAAATGTTGCTATTGTCCCAAAAAAAAAAAAAAAAAAGTGAGACCTATTGTATTGTTTCTTGAGATCAAGATCGCGGGTTCGAAACTCGGCCGAGGCTCTTAGATTTACTAACTGGGAGATGAAAAAACCTCGAGAGCGTAGTCTTTGAGGTGGGACGTTAAGCGATGGTCCCGAACCTGTGCGATGAGCCCCAGCTTAAGGGGGCTCCACACGCAACGGAAAATCCGAAGGCATGCCTCAAGGCGCCGGGCCTTGAGGCGAACCCAAATAGTGGGGGGTCTCCACACACAACGGAATATCCGAAGGCCAGCCTTAAGGCACTCCAGTATATCGGTGTATTCACATTTTTTGAGTGTGAATACGAGTGTATTAATATTTTTTGACTGTGAATATCAGTGTATTCACATTTTTTGGGTGTGAATACGAGTGTATTCATATTTTTTGGCTGTGAATACGAATATATTCGTATTCATATGTGCTCGTACCTGAAAATACAATTGTATTCGTATTCGAAAATGCGAATACGAATGTATTTGTATTCGCAGATGGGGGTCCTGTGAATAAAATTCATATTCGTATTCACAAATAAGGTTCTGTGAATAATATTCGTATTCGTATTAACGAATAAAAATACGCCCATATCTGACCATAATGATGACCGCAATTACACCTCATGAAAGATTGAGTGCCACATTACGATTTCTGGCTACTGGAAGATGCTACGAAGATTTGAAATTTTCTACTGCGATATCACCACAGGCTCTCAGTTTGATTGTACCAGAAACTTGTAAAGCTATTTACAAAGTTCTTCGAGACGATTATATGAAGGTAAGTTAAGCTCATTAATTATTCAAACATTATTTTATTTTTAATTAAAGTATAAGTATAGAAATGTATACAACTCCTAGGTACTAATTATTGACCATCTTCAGGGCGGAATGTGGATACAAAGTGGGATACCGTAATCCCTTCAGTTGAATCGTTTCCTAGAAATTAAAATGATATTACGTTACTAGTTATTAATTATAATTAATGAAATATTAATAATAATTATAATTATTACAATTTTCTCATGTTATTATTTTATTAATTCAGTTTTCAGTTTCCAAAAACCTATGAGGACTGGAAAAATATAGCGAAAGGCTTTGAGGATAAATGGAATTTTCCGCATTGCCTTGGAAGTATTGATGGAAAACACGTGAACATAATTCCTCCGAATGGAAGCGTCTCTCGGTATTATAACTATAAAGGCCAACACAGTTTGGTTTTAATGGCAATAGTTGATGCAAATTATCAGTTTATTCTATGTGATTTTGGAACCAACGGCAGAATGTTATCACGGGCCATGATTTTACGTGAAAACTGGATTTAATCAAACACGGCCTCTTCTACTACACAACTAGAGTACAACTGAATCGCCTCGAGGCTTACCTCCCACCCCTCCACACGGTCCGATCGGCCTTGAGACGAGAGGCCTTGAGGCAAAACGAATGAGATTTTGTATTGAAATTTCCGGCCTCCAGACGTAAGATCCGCAGGAATACCTCAACAGAATTCTCCCTCCACACATAGAGGTTCGCCTCAAGGCCCGGCGCCTTGAGGCATGCCTTCGGATTTTCCGTTGCGTGTGGAGCACCCTTTAGGTAACTAAACGTGGGTAGGCAACATTTAGAACTCCCACTGCAGAATAGGGCTCGTCTACTAGAGGGACGAAAGAGCGCTCTGGTAGTAGGCGATATTACCTCATAGTTAAAGCTCGGACATAAATCACAATAATTAACTAATGGTTAATAAAGGTTATTATTCTTATATGATTTAAAAACAATAACTTATGCAAAAAGGTTAACTTATTTACAAGAAAATTTATGCATTTTTTTCTTTTTGTGCAAGCTATACCTATATAATATATGTATTCGTAAAATTTGAGTTATGTAAACTGAGTAGCTTCCAAGAAATGTTGGAAGACAAACAGACCACCTGTGGTTATGGTCCATTTTGTGTTTTTTAACCTATGAAACCCTTAAAATGGAAGTATTTTACAAAGACAGATACCCACAACAGTATTTTTTTTTTTTTCATTTTTCAATTTACTTTTTATTAAAATTTCTAACTATATCTATGTGTCATATGAAGGGTTATGTATTAAAAAAATATATTAATAATTAAATTATGGACATAATATATTTCCCAAAGTATCAAAAAAATTCATTCGCGGCGCACATGTTACTAAAATATTAGTACAAAAATAACGATGTACAGAAGATTAAGAAAACCGCAAGAAATACCAGTTGTGATAAAGGAAGAATAAAACATCTTATAGAAAGAAAATAGGCGAAAATATATTATGTTGCCTTGAAACTGTTGAAGAATTAATTCCCAAGGATATTTAATTAATGAAAAAACTTGTAAGACGAGTCTTCTAAACCTTCAACCGAGTTTTTGTCGAAAAGGAAATCCATAACAAGAGGTGCGTTTTTTATGATTTCAAATAAACCCCATTTTGAACTTTTCTTGGGAACCGATATTGTAGTTGTAATCTGGTTTGTAATTTCGAAAAACTCTCTACAAATTCCCATAGCAAAAATCTCGAGATTGAAACCGGGATTTTCGGGTTCTGAGAGGTAATAATAATTTTGGAGTCGAAAATAGCCATAGCAGCCTATATTATTGTTTCCGAAAAAAAAAAAGAGTTTTCTTGCTTGTGTATGATTTCTACGAAAATCTTTTCAGAACTTAGATTTTTGATGAAGTTAATTTTCGAGATTTTAATTATGCAAGTTTTTAAAAATATATATTAATGTTTTTCTAAATCCTTTGGTCCATAATGAAAAGCTAGAATCCGCAAAAAAAAAACGTTTATTTATACTAAAGCTCTGTGTTTTTTACCAGTTGTAGACAAAACATTTCTTTGCCTCAACTCACCTAATCTCAATAAAATAATGAGTTTAAAAAGCTTTTCTTTGAACAATTCAAATCTCTTTTATCTTCAACTACTTTATAAACTCAGTCATAAAATCATTAATGTTTAAGATTCCATTTTCGAGAAGAGCATAGGAGCAGTTTTAGCTGACTCGTCCTGTATTTATTTATAATATATATTTTTTAAACATATATTACACGCAGTATGGACTATTATATAATATTCTTACTATATATTTCTTTATTTTTTTACCAAATAAATGTACAAAATGTGTATACATAAATAGAAAGTGTTTTTATTAATTAATATATATATATAAAAAATTATTGCTACAATATGCAATGAGAAAATAAATAAGAATAAACAATAATTTACAGAAAATATATGACAAAAAGTCACATAGTAAAACAAAAATAATATATATATATATATATATATATATATATATATATATATATATATATATATATATATATATATATATATATATATATATATATATATATATATATATATATATAAGTGATGCATGCTCAAATAATACGTTAAATTACCCGTAACAATGAGAAATTTTCGTACTGATTGATCTGTTCAATATTATTATTTGTTATATTGGTAAGTATATATATGAAAAAAATAAATAAATGGTGACCCAAGAGAATTGGTCCCAACATCCCCAAATATTTTTAAAAATATACTTAATATTTATATAAAAGTATTTCCGTGTATATAACTATGATTTTTAATACTACAAATATTTTATTTTTTTTAAATATTATAATATAAATTATAGCTGAGATCAAACATTATTATTAATAGCAAGTTATCAATATTTAATTATAAATTGTTATTAGCTATTATAGAAAAAAATGTATAACTTTTTTTATTTTTTGCTTGTATGTACTTACATATATAAAATTGTATATTGAAAAGACAAGTTGTATGAAAGGCATATCTCAGTCGACCTATACAAGACTTCTAGTAGAAGAAACTAACGTAAGTGATAATACATGGGTTTATATCATTTATCGTAAGTCAAAAATAGATTTTCATTTTGGTTCAAGTATTTTTATATTTATTATTATTTTTATATTAAAATACAAAAAAAGAGATATTGGTTCAGAACTTGTTGACTACACACGAAATAGCGAAACTTTCCCAGCAAATAACACCTAAACGGTAGGTTTTATATATAAGAGAAAAATAAAAAACCTTGAAGAGGACTTATAATTTGGTGAGAAAAATAATGAATTTTTTAGATCCACGTTAGGAGCGTGGTTTTCGAGAAAATTAAACGGATCAAAAAACAAGAAATTTTAAACCTTTACCCCGCATTAAGAAGGACACTTGAGTTAATTTGATACTTCACTATAACGATCTTAACGTTCGACTAACTTTCAGATTGAAGGACAAAAAATAAACAAATTAACAAAGAAATCAACAATTTTAAAATCTTTTAGAAAAAAAAAAACAGAAAATTTTATTATTTTCGGTCCTGTCATCTCGTATCTGACAAAATCCCTATTTTGTTGTTAAATATCTGACAAAATCCCTTTTTTGTTGTTAAATATCTTACAAAATGAAAATCTGATATTTGAACATATATTAGTTAATCATTAGAAAGTTACGCAGTAAAAGTTTACAATTTATTAATATAATATTGGTCTTTTTGCAATAATTATTAAGTGTAACAATAAAGATTGAAGTTTAAGAAAATAGAACAAATATTTGCTCTTTATTTATTGAATAGATTTTTTTTTTTCTGAATCACAGAAAAAAAATAATAACAATATAACATGAAAAATTATTGCTGAAGAAAAAAAAAAAAACATTGAATAAATGAAGTGCAAATCTTTTATTATATTTTATTTATATATTATGATAGCAAGCAAGATCTTTAGCGGCATGAAGAAGACGTTTGACGTGGCCCACCTTGGTAACTCCAAGTTCCTTGAGATCCCGTCGTGTCAGTGTCATCAGTTCACGGCCTCGGATATCGTGTCGGGTGAAGGCCTCCGAGTACTCGCCCAGCTGGAGCGAGTCGAGCCAGGTGCTCACCTAGACATGCACAGACAGATATATCAATTGTGCAAGCAACATTGTTTCCAAATTGAACAAAAATGTTAATCAGAAAATTTTAGTTCAATAATGTAGTTATTATACACATATTTTCTTCATTGTAGCAAATAAACAATATTCTTAAATCAGAGGTTGGCAAATTTTAGTTTAAACTTAATATTTATCCTGATTTTTTTAATAACTAAAAATGTTTTTTTTTCTTTAATTTATCCAACAATTCGTACTAAGTATACAATGAGTAGAAGTATTGACAAAAGTAATGATAAAATAATCTATCTATATATATAATAGTTAGTTATGTTTCATGCCCGGGCTTTAACTATAAGGTTACATCGCCTACTAACAGAGCGCTCTTTCGTCATTCTACCGACTCTACCTCTACAATAGGAGTTTTAAATATTGCCTACCCTAAATTTTTATTCACCTAGGATAGGGGTCTTTAACGAGTACATGACAAAATAAACAACCAGATAAAATAAACTAAGGGCCTCTGTCGGGTCTAATACTACTGAGCTATCGGCGCCGTCAATGGTTCCTTTCATATTGGAGGTCAAGGAAAAAATCCCCCTCCCTCCCCCCCCCCCCCAAAAAAAAAAACTTAAATATTTGATATTGTGCCTCGGGAGAAAAAAACTGAAAACGGAAATATATTTCCCATGTGGTTATCTTAACCGATATTGTAAAAATAACCAAATAACAAAGTTTCGAATGAGGGCGTTGGACCTAATAGTTTGCTCATTATCATATAATTTATACTATTAATGAAATATCATTAAAATTGGTCGAAAAAACTGATTGATTGTTTATTGATGTATTTATTATTACAATGAAATTTACAGTTTTTGCAAATTGTAGATAAAGATTATATTTAAGGTGTCCTAGAATCTATCCTAATCTATATCTGATATCAGGACCTATATTCATCTTTCAGTAAATAAGTTGTAATAAAAATTACGAAAAAACGTAAGTTTAATTTTTTAAATATTGTCTATTTCATAAAATATATACATTATATATGGAAGTACTTTCAGTATTGCTACCATATATTACATGTTCGTGAAATATACAATATTTTTAAAAACAAACGTTTTTTTTCTTTATTTTTATCAAGTGTTTAAGGTATCATTAGGTTATAATATAGAAAATCACTGCCGGACAACGCTGGATTAACCTGCAAATAAGTAAATACAAATGAAAAAGTTTGTTCAAAACGTGTTGCCTTCACCAACGTGTACCATGCTGTAATGAGACCTTTTCTTGATGTCTATTGTTATATTATTCAGTTAGTGTACGACATTGAACAAAGATTCCCCCATAGAATACATTCTATTGTTAGAATATTAACAGACTGGTAACATAAAAAGTGGGACCACCAAACTACCATCCATCTTTATCGAGTACAATAAAAGCATATCAACAGAAGCCAGCATAACAATATTATTTAATGCCCGAAAATAGGTTATATTGTGGAAAGTACGATGATTGGTAAGGTTAGATTTTATGATTCATGCCCGGGGCTTTAACAACGAGGTCATATCGCCTACTACCAGAGCGCTCTTTCGTCACTCTGGTGGACATGAGCCCGACTCTACTGTGGGAGTCCTAAATTTTGCCTAACCTAAATTTTTATTCCCCTAGGGCAGGGGTCTTTAACGAGTACCTGACATCGCAGTTTATCGCAATTAAACAAAGATAGTCAGTTAGCTACACACAGAAATCGTATTTTATAGAAGTAGAGCTATGGAAGTACTTTCAGTATTGCTATCATTTATTATATATATTTTGTGAAATAGGCAATATTTTAAAACTCATTAGTTTCTTTATTTTTATTAAGTGTTTGTTAAGTATCATTAAGTTATAATATACAAGATTACTGCCGGACAACGCCGGAGTAGTGGACTAAGTGTCATGTTAACTAGTATTGACAATGGCTACATTGCATACATTACAACCCCTTTCGGATACATGATATAATTTGTAAATGTAGAAGATTCTTCAATGGGATCTCCAAAAAAAAAAAAATGTTAGCTCTCTTGTCTGTCCTTTTAGTGAAATAGTACAATTTTTCTTGTCGTATATAAAAAGATAATCTTATTTCCAATGTTAACAGTGGTCATCTGCAGCTATTGTGGATATTAGCTAACAGAACCGCCGTCAATAATCAGCTCAATTAAAACTAGGAAATTTTAGAAACTTGAAAATTCAAAAATAACAGACCAAGAAATGGGAGATAAAGTTGGTGACTCTCCACTGTATATTTATAACAGATAACAGAAATTCGAAGAATGTTGCGGTTTTCGACATTACCTACAGATGAAATAGTTTATAAGAAATACAGTTATACAATCTTATCAATTAAAACAGCGGTTCCTTGATAAACATATCCATATTCACATATTTATCAAAAAACTTTTTTCAACAAGAATTTCTTCGTTGTAGAAGGACTCACCAACACCTGCACCCCACACATCCACTCAAGTCATTATAAGGCCCTGAAGAAGGAAATAAATAGTTTCCGAAACATTGGGCAAATTTTGAATTTTTCATTTACACGACCGAACCTCGAATTCCTTCTACATTGAAAAGATACTGTCGACACTATTAATCATTAAGAGTTTCTTCGTTAAACCTAATGAGTTCCTTGACTAGCCTGAAATAATATAATGTATTTTCGTTAGACCTACTCATTGTTTTCGCATTGAAGTTCTGTTTGGGTGAGATTATTGTAAACTTTGAATTTATTTAAATTTTTCAAAGCTTACATCAAACAAAAATTATTATAGAGCTATAAATTGTTATTAAATACATGTTAACGCACTAACCTATAATTATGTTTTTTTAAACATTTATTTCATAAAAGTATTCACGAAATCTCATGAAAATCAATAAATTACCTCATTTTTTAAACTTTTGTTTTTACTTCATTATTTATGTTGAATGTGCAATATTATTATTCACGCCATCTCCATGATATGATTGATAGATTCGTAAATTAATGGGATGAACGTTATTCAAACAAAATACGGTTTAAAACTCGGACAGAAAGTATAACCTATCTTCCTGTTCTTTTTTTAACTCTAAAATTGACTTTTTGGGTATATTGGGAGGACTGGTTTGCGCATCTAGAGACATAAGCATTCAATGCTTTTATTCATTTTCTGTTAGCTCTAGGGAGTCTTAAATTTTGCCTCTCGGAACCATAGCTCAACATCCCATCCGAAGGACAGCGTGCTCAACGTTTTTACCTCTCAGATAAAAAATCGAAGGGCCTTGGCCTAGTTTCGAACCTGTTATCTTAAGCTTAGAAAGAAAGGCAGTGCAACTGACGCCCTCTATAAAAAAAAAAAAGATTTTACTCCAATAGCTGTTTTTCTCTTATTTTATTTTAATTGAACACAATAAAGCAAAGAAAAAACGACATTTCTGAGACACATTACATCATGAAAAAGCTACCTATATCAGTACGCTACAAGGAGGCTCATCTAACATCGAAAATAAAATGAGTAACATTTATTTGAATCCCAAAAGAACCTCTAGACTCAAAGAGCTTCTGGAGATATTAGCAAACATCGTAGGAATGGTAAACACTAAAAACAAGTTAGGATAACTTCTAGCTGCTTTGAGTTGAGTAATTTTAGTATTGTTATAACGACAAATGAAAAATATAATAAGCAAATCGAGGGATTTTTATTAAAGGTCTTAATACATCCATATAGTTACATAAACGACATATCGGCTCTCAAGGCATCTTCGTCTAAAAACACTAAAGTATAACATTGGACAATTGACATTAATTATTTGCGTTATGTATAATGTTACTTTTTTTTTTTAAATAAACGGATTACTTATAAAAAATTTACGTACCAATAATTATTATTCTATCTAGTTAAGGTTGGTAGTAACGCAAAATAATTTACGTCTCCTGTCCAATTGTATATTTTGGTGTTTTACTTCCCCATTTATACGGAGTATAGAGAAAGTTATGCAATTGCTCAGAAATTCGTTGTTGAATTTTAACATAAGCTTTATGTTTTCCGATCCTCTCGGAAAAAATAATTTTTGTCTGCGTTTTTTATTTGTGTGTTGACATGATAACTCCCGATAGAATGAATGTATCGTCACGAAATTGTATATCTGTATACAGAAACTCATAAGGAGGACATCTATTGATTTTCAGCCAAATCCGTTAAAGGGAAGGGGAGAATTAGGGGGCTTACAACAAAAACTTTATTAACTGCCGTTGTAATTAATGTAATGACACGAAATTTAATATGTAAAAGAAGACAACTATTAATATTCAGCTGAATCAGCCGGGTGGAAGAGATATTAAAAAAATAGGGGCCGATGAAATGAATGCATTGACACAAATCTTAGTGCGAGGATCAACTATTAATTTTTATTGATATTGTGAAACACTTGATAAAAATAAAGAAAACCTATGTTTTTTAAAAAATATTGTCTTTTTCTCAAATAATATATAATATGGGAGTACTTTCGGTATTGCTACCATCTTCAGTCACGACTTAACAAATACTAAATTGAAGTTCAACTAGGTAGTTTACAATCCAAAAAGTAGGTAGGATTCACTTCATATATGCATTTAATCAGCACATACTACTTCAAATTTTTTATTTTTAAGATCCCAATTTGGGACGAAATGTAATTTTTTATGTTTTTACATATTTAAAATATTAACTGTACAGAAAGGATAGGAAAACCCCATAGGGTCTGAAAAAGGATACCTACCTACCGTTTGGATTGTAAACTACCTAGTTGAACTTCAATTTAGTATTTGTTATGTCGTGGCTGAAGATGGTAGCAATACCGAAAGTACTCCTCCCATATTATATATTATTTGTGAAATAGACAATATTTTTAAAAAACATACGTTTTCTTTATTTTTATTAATTTTTAGCCGAAAGGGTCGACTGGCTTTAGAGGGAGAGTGAAAACTTGATTAATTCGTACTGGGGAAGTACATTGCTGGCGATTCATCTGTGACTTTTTTTAGAATAAAAATGCCTTGAGAGTCGAAATATTCGTTTATTCTATTCACTGCCTTTAATAAAAATCTCTCGAGTTTAATAACCTAACACCATTTAGAAAAATTATGAATAATAGAAGAAGAACAACGTTTTGGAATACATCCACCAATAATGCGCAAGCTGCAAAAATATTTTAACTTTGGAAGAGTAGAGAGTACAACAGTAAAGTGCATCAGAGTCGAGCTTACCGCAATCAAGTCCAAACTAAGTTGGAAAAGAAGTTGGAGAGGATGCAGCTAACTAGAGATGGCTGAAACCTGCCGAACGTCAATCAATACCAATAAACAATAGTTCTCTCACTTATCCAATTGTCCGCATATTGATTTTAGGGGGGAAAAAAAATGTAGGCAACTTTTTTTGAGTTAATTCATTTAGTTAAAAAAAACTATGGAACTATTGGCCTTATTATAATATGAGACTAAAATAAGCCAAAAAAAAAAAAAAAATATATATATATATATATATAAAATAAAAATAAGAATAAGATGGTTGCAAAAAGAGCTTAACAGACTTATATTTTGTGCAATTATAAGAGACCACTACTGGTCAACCCCCCTTCGCTTGACACCGGCCAACCTAGTCCAATAACCTCCTTAAAGCAGTATCATAAAGTTTGTCTTTTAAAAGAAGTGATAAATAATTTAATAAAGAAATATATATATATACTTCCTATTGATTAATAGTTAATTATAATTGATAAACAAATAAGTAACAAAGACCAGATAGTAATATCGAAATAAATATACATAATTACCATTAATTGTTAAAAACTTTCTAGGCATTTTGCCTCTTTCTTAGGCAACCAAAAGTTAGAAACATGAAAAACTAAATAATTAATACCTATTTACTAATCAATGAACTGTATATTAGTTTTTTTTATATAAATATTTATTTTTTATATAAACATATTTATATCAGTGTGAAGGTTAACAACGCGTTCAATAATAAATAAAAAAGAGGATTTGATCAAAAAATGAAGTGTGTACTCTTGAATGGACAATTTGCATGATTTTTTTTTATTACAAGAAAAAAGAATATTCTAAATTTTGAGAATCACGTTTCACCATGATATTCGCAAAAATAAACGAGACCTCGTCGAGAAATTATGCCCGGGACCACATAGGATTTTTCGCTACAAACTATAAATATATAACTTATTTTAAAAAGTAGACAAAATAACCGAAAAACATTTCTTCTGCATTTAAGCTCTGATTGCATCCAAGTATTCAAACCTAAGATAAAGACAAAAAACATGAAAAAAAAAAAAAGTTAAAAGCGATGTGGTTACCTCTTGGACGCCCCAGGAACTGACGTCACGGGAGACTCCCTTGGGGAAATCTCCCTTCTCAGGTTTATCGCGACGAAACTTCAACCATGAAAGCCCTTTCTTCGATTTCTTATCCTAAAACAACAGAAAGAACTTAAATAAAGTGGTTTTCAAGGAAACAAAAGGAAAATATCAAATTAATGAAATGTCTTGAATATATTTATGTCAGGTGCGCAGAAAGGCAGCGTGGGAGTGTCACATGTCTTACTGCACCGATAACATTAATAATCAATATTTGAAAGTAGGTATAACTACAGTATCCAATGCGATGATATTAGGAAGAATCGAAATTAACCAATGTCCCATTAAAGTATTTTATTCTTTCTAGTCTGAAATTGCAGATACAAAACAGGATAATGCTCCCCACTAAGGTCAAAATAATAGTGTCTCGAACCAAAAACCAAGACATTTTTGATACATTTTTCAGATACATTACACATATCAATAATATAGTTACCTATATAAGTAAATATGCTAGTTCATAACGACACAAACAAAGTTGAAAAGAAAAAAAAAGTTTCAGCTCAATTTAATTGAAATTTTTATTTTTTTTTAACTTTCCAGCATATGGGGAAGTTATTGTAATGGGTCCGAAAATAGAAATCAAAATGTTCATCATATTTTTATGTTTCAAGGTCATTACAGTCATTTTACACTATTTTTGGAAATAAGTATGTGTGTGTGTACGTATATATGTACATGCGTGGTCAATTTTTCCTGCACGATATCTCGCGAATGAAAAATGAAATCGACTCCGCTTTGGTGCCAATTGAAGCGTATCAACGTAAATATGATCTGAAAGGAATTTTATGAAAATTGATCCACCCATTTTTTAAATAATTTACTGTCGGTTGCAGGCCCTCGCCAATTCAATGTAACGTTACTAGCAAAATTTCTTAACTTAAATGCCATAATCTGTAACTAAAAGCAAAAAGTTTTTGACTATAAAAAACAATACTTTTGTTGATATTCTAATGGTAACTGTAAAAAAAAATAAATAAATACGGTGTCACTCATAGATTTGACATTTATGTCAAAATTTAAATATTTATATAAAAAGGGAGCCTTAATTTATGATATTTGAAACGAGATAATTTGTTACATTAGAACTATTTCTTATGACCAAAATAGAAAAAAATTCATGCATTCATGCGTATATACTTTATACAAATATTAGAAATTACTGCATTTTACGCTTCATACAGAAACCCCTATAACTACCGATATAATGAATATATCGGCATGAAATTTGATGATTCAGAAGTCCTTGAATAAGGCACCTATTTATTTTCAATCAAATGTAAAATGGTTGCAGAGAGAGAGAAAACTTAGTTGTAAATTAATTTTGGGGAAGAACATTGTCAATCATTCACTGACCACTTCCTTCTTAAGGGTCTTGGTGGACATGAGGGTAAGGTCTTTAATGAGTAACTGACATTGTACAGGCTCGAGATCATTGCTTTAGGCCCCACCGTGCTCAAGTTTTTTTTTTTTAATTTCCCAGATCCTTAGAAAAACCTAAGGGCCTTGGCCGAGTTTCGAAACCGCGATCTTGAGCTCTGTAAACAAGAAAGCTATCACTGAGCTAAATATAAATATATATATATATATATATATGTAGATATGTGGCCTTACGTCAGATATCTGCTGGAGGTAGACGAGTGCCTGGCCACTTTCTGATGTGTGACACTTGCGTAGTTCCCCCTCCATAGACGAGAGCGCGTTACTTAGCTGGTTTTCAAGTTCACTCTCCAACTGCTGAAATATAATGAAAACTGATATTATTGCAGAGATATTGTAAAATAATTCAAATGAACTTGAATGAAATACAACTAGTTTATTTGTGGTATTGTTCAATTTCACATAATATATTATACATGGGAGTACTTTCGGTATTTCTACCATCCTCAGCCGAAAGCATAACAGATAAGATTTCATGTCGATACCTTATATCTCATGCTTTCGGCTGAGGATGGTATATATATTATGTGAAATTAGACAATACCACGAATAAACTAGTTTTATTTCATTCAAGTTCATGCTGAAATATACTCCAATACAGGATAAATTAGGGGACATCAAGGAGCCACTCACATATTCCTTTATTTATTTAGATAGATAAACTTATATTGCTCTAAAGAATATAAGCGTTAGATATATTGTTACATTCGATTAAGAATAATATGAAATGTATCATTAAGAAAAAATAATAATACTAACAAATAAGTTACAAGAATAGTAAGTAAATAAAACGATACAAATAATATTGAAATAAATACGGACATGCTCTTTAATAGAAACAGAAAGAAATAGTGCAAGCAACTAAAAAAAAAAATAATTCAAAATGATATAAAATAAAATATGGCCTTTAAAAAGAGAAAAATTGTAAAATATTAGTTGTCATACATATTGAGGGCGCCGGTAGCTCAGTGGTATGCGTGCTTGACTTCTGAGCTCAAGGTCGTGGGTTCGTAGCCCGACCGAGGCCCTTAGTTTATTTTATCTGGGAGGTAAAATAAACTTAAGCACGCCGTCCTTCGGATGGGACGTTAAGCGATGGTCCCGAGCCTGTACGATGTCAGGTACTCGTTAAAGACCCCTACCCTAGATGAATAAAAATTTAGGGTAGGAAAAGTTTAGGACTCCCACAGTAGAGTCGGGCTCATGTCCACCAGAGTGACGAAAGAGCGCTCTGGTAGTAGGCGATATGACCTCGTAGTTAAAGCCCGGGCATGAGTCATAAAACCTAAACCTAAACCTATTAGGAGTTTTCCAGCCAAATAATTAGTTAAATAAATATATCGAAGGCATCACCTCTATTTTGGATCAAAAAACAGATTGCTTGATAAATTTAAACAACTAGAAATAAATAAAGCCATAAAAAATAATATTTGTAGGAATGAACTTTGTTTTAGATATTCCTCTTTGTTAATACAGTTTAGTTTTTTGAGAAAAAATGGAGGTTAGTTGGCTTTCAAAGAAAGGAAAAGGCTCTGATTTTAATTTAATTTAAGGTACATTGTCAACTTACAAAAGTGTCAGCTCTCTCTCTGAGAAGAGAGCAGGCCTCCTCATGCAGTTCCCGAGCACTGGAGACCAAGGCGGTGAGCAGTAGTCTCAACTCAGGCTGGAAATACAATGTAACTATTATAGGAATACTAGGGATGGGAGGTTGAAGCCATTAGGAAGGCTGCTAAATTGCCACTTTTCGACAGTCCCTGGGGAAACCTCACTCAATTTCAGTTCTCATCCTTCAGAAGTTCGTCACTTCCTCATGCTTTCATTTTATTTAGCTGTATTCTTGAATACTCTAGTAATATAATTTAGTAAGTCTGATATTAGATTTAGAGTAATAGAGATGGAAGGATGGAGGAGGTAGGGAAGTGGTGCAAGTCTTGACAACGCTGCATTCCTACAATTTCAACTAGGCCGCCTCCCCAGCTGACATGTTTATCAGTCCAGGCATAGCTAGTCGTTAACAAATACTGTGTTCTCTGATTTCGTGAACTGAATTTTCACGATAGTGTCAACATTCAGTCTCCTTATATTATCTTATCCATGCTAGTTATCGTGAATGTTCCTAAATTCCTAAGAGATTTTCTACAGTTGTATTTTAAGGAGGAGTCCAAATAAAATTCTCTTCAGGAAAGCATTCAAGAAAAAAATAATAATAAAATAAAAAAAGGACGGCATATTTCATCGAGTTTTCAATTGACTTTGTAGAAACACTTTATGAGTGGTTGAAATAATTTCAATAAGAATTATTTTCATTGTATATATGCGTCTGTTCGACGCATCTATCTCCCGAAAGCTTATTCCAATTGTTTTCCAAATTTTGCACGAAAATCGTTCTTCTAAAAAGAATAGATAGAGTTCGCTACCAAAAAAAATCAAAACAGCAAAATAGGGGGCGAATTAAAGAAATATGTATTTTAATTTCAAATTATGCTTTTGAATTCATGTTATTTTTTAGATATGAATACAAAATGTTATCATAAATTTGAATGATAGAAGGCTCCTCCATAACTCGACCTGACGATGGTGTAAGGCCGAAACCGGTAGTTTTGTAAATATCATTGGTGGAATAGAAAATATTTCAAAAATAAGTTTATTTAATATGGAGTATTTATCATACAAATTCTTAGATAGGGGATACGTACCCCTTGCTGTATTTTGCCGCTAGGATGCACTTTTTCCAGATTAGATGCAGTTCTGTCTGCCAATTCGTAAACTTCAGCCTCGATTGTCGGATGCCTAATAATTAATACTTTAACACATCTGAAACAACAACAAACGAGTAACATAAATATACTAATAAACAATGAAAAAGTATATATGAAAAAAAAACAAGCAAAACTCAAATTAACGAAAAAACCTTAGGCTGCCAATATAATAAATGTATCGACATGAAAATTTATATGAGGATTGAGTATTTGTATATGTACCTACACTCATATGATGGAAGTTTTTTTTTTCTTTTTTTTTTAACCCTCCTCAACGGACACTCTTCTGCAACGGACAATTTTCTTGGTCCCGTGACCGTCCGAGGGGTTTTACTGTACAAGCGAATCGGATATGCATTTTTTAGTTTTCTTGCACCAAAAATAATTTACAAATTCTTACTATTAATGTTAGAAGAGATTGTAGAGTACTGTGTAAAATGTGTAACGGCCATGGAGAAATGTCGATGAATCACCAGCAGTGTGCCTCCCCAGCGTGAATTAATCAACAAAGTGTATGCTCTCCCTCGGAACAAAGTAATGTGTGAGTCTATACATCTCGAATTTGTTGTAATCTGAATATATTTTCGAAACAATTGTTATTTGAAGCATGTCTTTTTTTTAAGAAACCTCCTGAATTTCCAGAAGATATATTTGCTATCTAATACTAGCAGATCCCTCGGCCAGCACCGCGCAGCCTTCGGGGAGGATTATCTGAATGGGAGAGGAAGGGCAAGCGTTGAGCAACAGGATCGAATGAAAACAAAGGTTAGAGCGGAATTTAGAGAAACGGACTTCATGAGGACAACATATCTTATTTAAAATACTTAATATATAAAAATTATGGAGGGTAAGGTTGGAATCGTAGAAGGGTGCATCGACAATTGTTCTTAGGATTGGAAAAACTGTATACGCTTGATATTCTATGGCTTATTTCCTGCAACTAAGAGGTAATTTAAAAATAAATAAATAATATATATGATAATAATAAATAAATAACCTAAAATTTAATATAACTTACTTAACTAAAGTAGTAGTAACTTCAATAAAAGATATCAACAGTTGCATTTCACTTTGGGAGAGAGAGTGGGGGAGGGGTGCTCGCAGCTTGCTTTGTCGCTGTTTCTCCTGCCATGCTTTCAGACTTGTCTCCAGCCCCTGAAATTAAACAAGAATCAGATAATTATAAAAATATATACAAAAATATTCTCCAGGATTCGAGCTCCACAGTTGACTATATAAATAGAGGAGATAGGCATACAGGTTATGGCAAAAAAAATGTTTTTCTCGATCAACGTTATAAATATTTTGAAATTTATTTATTCTTCTCTAGAGTCGGAATTGAATTTTTTACTAATAATCTCATAAGTGAAATGTGCAATTTTTATATGAAAATGCGAGATAAGTTTGTTTGAAAAAAAAACTCAATTTCTTTAAAGTTTTCTTTGCGAAGAGATTTTCTCTTGTCAATATACAGCTGAACTAATTTTAACCATATTTGGAATATAGAGAGTATAGAATTAAATTTATAAAGTTACTTAGAATTATTTCCTATAGCTCTGTTCCTGTTATTGATCCAATTATAAAAGGAATTTTATTTTATTATTATTACGGTTATTTATAATAATATAATAATTAGATATTGCTCTTTTTTGTTTTCAATTCTCATCATGGAGAAGAATTTAAAAAATATATATACATTACTTTGAAAGATCGAAATTGGTGCATCCGAACACGGTGGATGTCGACAGACACAAACTACTATTTCATTCTATTCGAACACTGGGTGAAAGTCGTTATGAACAGATAGGCTATGGTCAATGTTGAATAAAAAAAACGAAAACAAAGGAGGTTATCTTCCGTAGGACTGTTGCGGATAATTATCAGGTTATCAAACACGTACTGCATTTATATGATTTGTTCTTATTAAGTCATGTATCGGTCCTTTTTTTTAGTGAAGCAGTACAGGGTGTCCTCAAGAGTATATTGTATTTATAATGAGAGCGAAAATATAATTAGTAAATTATTATTATTTCATTGTAAAATATCTGTTGAACTCACTTTTACCAAATTGCTAGATGAATGTGCACATTCTCTATTTACATTTACTGTGAAATAACAGTTCATTTCATTCAATAATCATCACATGGTTCGGTGTGACTCAACTATCACCATCGAATGCCCGAATAAAATGAAATACAAATCATTTTTTGTATTCTTACCGTTAAATCATTCACCGGTAAATCTCGACCGCGTTTCCATCTTTCACAGTAACATATAACATAACATTTGATCGAGAAAAATATGTTAAGTTCAAATCCCCATTCATTGGACGTTTGAAGGAAAACGATCGCAAATTGCAACTTTAAAAATTTCTACTAAATTACAACTAAGGAATATGCTATCTAACTACGGCTTATGTTGGAAGCTGATTCGTCTAGTTAATCGTAATAGTAGTCAGAAAACGTCAGGAATCTTATAGGAATATCGGATTAAAAATTGTGACTACTCTGAAAGGAACAGAAAAAAGTAAAGTACATTATGGATAATTATTGTTTAAATTGAAAAGGATTTAAATTACATTAAAAAATAAACGGGAAAATTGTTGTTGTATTATTGTTTAATTCGGGTAAATGTTATATAAATAATATACTTCAAGTAGTATTGCACTTCTCGACAAACAAAGCTAATTTGTGCAGTGTCTACAGCAAAAATTTCCCTGCGACAAAACCATTAAGCCAATTTATAAATATGTTATTGAGAATAATCAAGGAGCCCTATGGAAAACTATAAGTGCACAGACACTTGATAAGAAACGCTAATTTTTTTTTTTTAATAAAAGAAAAAGTTCGCGAATTGAAACCGTTGGACTTATGTTAAGCTTTCTGACAGAACCTCAAGCCCATCTCATCTTTTCAAAAATAATATTAAAAACTATACTAATTTTATAATTCTCAACTAATTTGTGTTCGTTCTCAAAAAAAAAAAAAAAAAATACTACTTCTCTTTCGGTATTCTTGTTTCTTTAAAAAAATAAATGAGAAATTGGGGGCAAACGTGGATCCACTTAAAACTGGCTGATTTGGGAAAATAATTGGAAATGTTAGGTACAAATGTAGGTTCCAACATACTGAACAAAACAATACTCGTGAGGACGGATTAACAGTTTCGGCTTAACCAGGGTACATTTCAATGAAAACTGAAGGTAAAATGTGAATAGTTTTGTATTAATTGTTTCTAGTGTAAATGTTTTATGGTTTTCTACAATGGACTAGCGATGGCGATCTTGAATCTATCTATAAAATAAAATTAATTTTTAGATGAGCTTTATTTCAAGTCGATCACAACACAATCACCAGTAAAGTAGTTCCACTGGTGAAGTCCCGTCCATATCTTTTGACAAGCTTGTCGCGTAAACTCAGAAGAAAACTTCAAGTCCTTACACTATAGCTCTTTTGTGTCTGATTATAAGAGCCATATGCAAATAAGATCTGAAATAGATCGTTTTGCTTCGATTTCTTTTACTGCATCGGATTGAAGTCCGATTCTTTATATGAAGAGTAAGGTAGCTCTACAAGTGAAGTCCCATCCATATCTCTTGACAATCTTGTCGCGTAAACTAGAAAGAACACTTTATCTCCATATAATATAGACCTTTTTCTGTCTGATTATAAGAGCCATATGGAAATAAAATCTGAAATTGATCGTTTTGCTTCTATTTTTTTTTTTACTGCATCGGATTGAAGTCAGATTCTCTGTATATAAATCGCCATCACTACATTGGATCGCCATCTACACACTAAACATAATATTTTAAAGGCAATATATCTTAAAGGCTCCACGTTTACCCAAAAACAAATCAAAAGGATTTTCTTTTTAAACTCAAGGTAAATTGAATGCAGACAGGAAAGAAAGATGCACTGATAATGTACTATTTTCGTGAATACTTTTGTATATTCGGTGAACATAACCAGAAAAAAAAAAAGGAAAACTAAATAAGGATATCTATGGGATTATATATATGCATATGTAAGTAAAATGTATTCAAAAGTATATAATAATAAATCGGAAGGGTCCCAAAAGACAGAAAAACACAGTTGGTGTTACCTTACGAAGAGTGGCTGGATAAACTGTACAGTGACAGCCTTGATTGCTGTGAAACACATTTAAGTTCCGTTTTTTACATTTGTCAAAATAGTTTTTTTTATATAATTAAAGGGCAGAAGTATACATTTTTCTTGTTAAATATAAACAATTTACAACTCAAATTCTTTATTTGTTAGTCACCATTTTTTTTCATTATAATTTCTTTTAGCATATTTATTTATTAATCTACAAAGAAGAAACAGTCATATTGAGTATTTTTTTCGTAGATTAATTATCTGTATATATGTATGGCGGCGTGAAAATTAAACTACCAGAGCGCTCTTCCGTCGCTCTTATGGTTATACTCTACTATGGAAGACCTGTGCCGGATTAGCCACGTAGCAAGAGTAGCATATGCTACGGGCCCCGCGCTCCAACGCCTGTCTGACCGTAAAAAAATATCAATTTAGATAGGAGCGTAAAAATATTTTGCATGCCTCTCCCACCTGAAAATCTAAAACTCGATTTCGTCACGTTAAATCTTATCTGAAATTAATCATTTACATTTATATGGTATATCTTTAGAATCGTGTTTCCCAAACGTAGAAATTGCCTTGCGCATTTACTTGTCTCTCATGATCACTAACTGCAGTGGCGAACGTTCTTTTTCAACATTAAAACGTATTAAAAATGAGTTAAGGAACGCGATGGGCCAAGAACCGTCTTAATCATCTCACTTTGATGAATATAGAGCATGATTTGCTTAAAGAAGTCGATATTGAAAGTGTTATCTCTAAATTTGCCCATATTAAATCCAGAAAAGTTTATTTGTAACAGTTTTGTTTTATTTAATACCCTAAACTTGAGAACCTAAAGCAAACCAAGGGCCTCTTGACAGAATTTGCTACAGACCCCTCGCTGGCTTAATCCGGCGCTGTGGAAGACCTAAATTTGGCTCACCGATTTACCTAGGGGTAGGGGGGTAGTACCTGACATCGTACAGGCCATCCAGATAAAAAAAAACCTAAGGGCACTTTGTAACTATAAATATTTATTTTTGTTAATGGATGAAAAACAAGAAGGGAAAACGTTATAAGACCATTTTTAAAATTTATTTCCAGTAAAAATTCAAGTTTCCCCCATTTTACTTCCTCAGCTATACGAAGTATAGGGGAAGTTATGCAATCGATCAAAAATTCGATACAGAGTTTTCAATGGAATATCATGTTTTCCGATCTCTAGAATCCAAATATGAAAAAAAAAAAAAAGCTGTATGTGTTCATCGACATGAAATTTCATATGTGAATTCCTCTAACGACATCACTTTTTTTCAGCCAAATCAATCAAAAGAGAGGGGCGTTTAGGGGGGAAGTTTAACATAAAAGCTAAAATAACTGCCATCGTAATTAAAGTTTCGACACAAAATTTTATATGTGAATTCAAAACCACATAAGGACGACACTTCAATAAATGAATCGACATGAAATTTCATATTTAAAGTCAAAACTTAATTAGGACATTACTTGCCAAGCTTCAGCGATATCAGCTGAAGAGATGGGGGGTTCAGAGGAGGGGGCTCAATTCAAAAACCCTAATAACTTCCAATTTTAATGAATTTGTCGAAACAAAATTTAGCACCCTTTGTAAGTCAACTATTGAATATTAGAGCAAACGGTCGACTGGTTTTGGAGGGGGAGCGAAAACTTAAATGATTAATTTGTTGTGGGGAAGTACATTGCCGGGGATTCACCGATGAATTTTTTACTTATAAAAACATTTCTAAATTTCTCTTCCTCAGAACGAAGTTAAATATAAAAAATGAAAATATAATTAAAATATTAATCACTATCAAAATAATAGTGTGAAATGAAAACGTCTCTACTGTTGAGACATCTCTGTTTTTCAGACGAACAATAAAATTAGACCAGCACGGCCGCGCGCTGTCGTTCGTCTTCAGAGCATGCTTTTAGTTTCACGTAGTAGACTGTCACTTGTAATCGTGAACGGCTTCTAAAGACAAAATTGAATGCTTTTAACCGAATTTAAACTACCTCGAGCCTGTACGATGTCAGATACTCGTTAAATAAACCTACCTTAGGTGAATAAATATTTAGAACTCCCATAATAGACTCATGTCCACCAAAGCGACAAAAGAGCGCTCTGGTAGTAGGCGATATGACCTCGTAGTTAAATCTCAAGCATGAGTCAAAATAAATATGTGTAAAATAAACACAATGAAAAGAAAAGTGTATACAGTTAAAAAAAAAAAAAAAAAAATTAGAAAAGAGAGAGAAAACCCTTCAATTATTTAAAATGAATAAAACAAACTTATTTTTTGAAATATTGTCTATTCCACTAAAGATATATATACATATAACTACTAGACCTGACGATGGTATAAAGCCGAAACCGGTAGTTATATGTATATATATCTTTAGTGGAATAGACAATATTTCAAAAAATAAGTTTGTTTTATTCATTTATTACAAGTTTCCACAATATGTCCGCGTTCCTCAACTTAGAAATTATTTAAAATACTGGATTCTTGATTTCATATAAGTTAAGAATTGAAGGATTGATACAAAACCTCAACTAGTCCAAAAAATTACACTTTTAGATTATCAGAATCCTAGTAGAAATAGTTTCTAAAACCTGCTCATAGCTCATGAAATTAGCAGGTGAAAGTGTTACGTTTTTGTACACAATGGCTACGAGTTGTCTATAATATACAAGAAATAGAGAAAATATTATACAACATGGTTAACAAATAATAATAAGAAAATACATCGAAAATTAAAAACAAACACCGATAATCTTCGACAATAATATAAATTTGGACAGTTTGCTTTCAAATTCTAGAAAAAATCAGACTTTTGGACTAACCTGGCCTTTATTAACAACTCTTCAATTATTTTATTATACATATAAATATTATAAATATAAAAAATAGCAATAATGATAATATATTTTTATTTTTTACTATAAATAATAAATTGGATTCTAACCCTGTTTCTGCAGAGCATGCGCATTCGGTTCTTGTGTATTATTCTGATCATGCCAGGAGGTTGAATCCATGCCTCTCCGTCTACCTGGATCGGAACACCCTCATCCCCTGAAATTATGAGATCGATAAATATTTTATTTCTAATAGAATTAATTTAGTCAGAATTTGATTATTACTTATGTATAGGGTGAACTAAACAAACTAAGGACTGTACCTTGTAACAGTGAATGGTTTAAGACAAAATTGAATGTTATTAACAGTATTTAAACTATCAGTAGTTAGTTAGGTATTAAGGCCATATGTCAAATGGAAAGAGAGTGCGCCGGTTGTCCAGAAGTAGCATGGTTGTCTACTGAACTCAAGATCATGGGTACGAAACCCGGCCGAGGGCCTTAGGTTTTTTTATCTTCCTTCGGCTGGGATGTTAAGCGATGGTCCCTAGCCTGTACGATATCAGGTACTCGTTAAAGACCCCTACCCTAGGTGAATAAAAAATTTAGGGTAGGCAAAATTTAAGACTCCCACAGTAGAGTCAGGCTCATTTCCACCAGAGTGACGAAATAGCGCTCTGGTAGTAGGCGATATGACCTCGTAGTTAAAGCCCCGGCATGAGTCATAATTGAGCTGAGTTTACGAAGCTCTTTCTTAGGCGACTCATGTATTTCGTTGTACTCGTACTCCTCCTAAACCCCTTTACCGATCACATTGAAATTTGCCACGATGGTAGTAGACACGGTGACGATGGTTTACTACTAAAAAAATCTGAAATCGAACATACCACGGAGGAATAATCACCGAAAAACGAAATCCCCATTCAAATCAATTGAGAGACATAATTCTTGCTCAAAATATAATTTTTCTATTTCAAATGTAAAAATCCGGGCGAAGCCTTTTCGGTTTACCATCGGACACCACTTTTTTGAGCCGTTTTTTTCAGTGTTCTAACGTACAAACCGACTTTTTTTCGATAAAAATATTCTTCAACATACAAAGAATTTTGTGCAAAAACAGCTGTTGTCTACAAAAAGGCTAGAAAAAATCCATTAAATTCAATTGAAATCTATTTAAAGTATTAATATATTCATAAAGAACATACAAGGTGAGAAGTTACTGATAATTATTAAAATTGAGTTTTTTATACAGATATGCCTGACTCAGCTCAGTTTTTGCAAACAGCAGAATGTATTGCACACCCAGTAACTAACTATAAATACAGAAAAGCAAGATATTATCGGAAGGTGAGTTATCAGAACTTGAACTTGATGATATTTGACACTCTCTTCCAGATTATGAAGATGGCCTTGATGATAGTACCGTGCCTTCTCACCCAAAAGCATATTCTGTCCTCGACAGAGCAATGGAATTGAACAACAAAATGAATCGAAGCGATTAACCTTCTCTTGATAAAGCTTCTGAGAGATTTAAAAGTAAACAAAAATAAATCAGTTTTTCAAACAAATGTGAATTTCTGAATTTATACATAGTTCTATTTTGCTTCGGGCCCCCACGCCAGCTTTAAGTATAGTCTAAGGCCAGGAGTTTAGGCATTTGGGAGACCCCCTTCCCAGCCATAAGTGACCAGGGTGGGGGCAGTGCTCCTCCCACCCTCCTACTGGAGAGAGAAGGGAAGTAGAGAGGGAATCTCCCAGTGCGGTGCGCTTCACGCCCCCCCGCTGGTCGCCATTATCATAGTTAGTATTACGATGGTAGTTACCAGTGATGTTGATCTGGACGGTGTGACACTGAGCGATCCGATGATGCTGAAGGTTAATGAGACGGGAGGCTGCCATCTGTACAGAGCCGAACACAGCCACTACCTCCAGGATTTGGTCATCGACACTCGGAGCCAGGAATACCTCACCCTCTTTGGTACCGCCCCAGAAGTTGGTACCTCCCATGAAACTGGCAAACAGACAGACAGAAATATAATATATGCGAGAGAGCCTTTCTTCACAGCTCCAACCTGCGCCACACAAACAACCCTACCAAACATTTCTGCCAATAAAGTAATCCCTCAACATTTGCGTATTCGTTATTTGCGATTTTCGCTAATTCAGGATTTATTCATTGAACATTAAACTGAACAATCTCGAGATCTTTCTTACTCTATGCATCAAATTACATCATAAAACCGAACTCGAAATTGCTAATTCAATACTTTCTCTATTTGAAGGATTTAAAAAAATAATAAGTTAAGCGAATTTCTGTAACTACCTGGGAATATTGAGTATGACGATGCCTTGTAGCGATGGTAGAGGGATTCTTTGCCCGTCACACTCCAACTGAACTCTCTGCTCCAAGTTTTTGTACGTTTTCTGGAATGTAAAACAGAAAAATAAATATTTTCACTAAAGAATATTGTGAAAACTACAATAAATATGTTTGAATACATTTTCAATACTGTTGTTAATACAAATTTCAACTGGGCTTATTTTGATGAAATGTTTGCATATAGCTCTATCATATCCCTAGCTGACGAAACAATTTTCGTAGGTAAGTTCTACACCAGATACTAACCTGCTTAAGGTTTAACGGATAAGCCCCGGGTAACTTGCTTCTAATCTACATAAATAAAACGGAAAATTAATATTACTTCAATATTTATTTCAAATTTTGGCGAAAGAAAAAATATTTTAAAATAAAATATAATATATATTTGAGGGCGCATTAGCTTAAGATCGCGGGTTCGTAACAGGGCCAAAGTCCTTTTTTAATTTGAAAGGTGGAAAAATCTTGAGCATCCCGTTAACCGAGGGTCCCGAGCCTGTGCGGTCAGATACAGGACTCTCATAGTAGAATCGGGCTCATGTCCACCAGAATGACAAAAGAGCGCTCTGGTAGTAGGCGATATGACCTCGAAGTTAAAGCCCAGGCATGAGTCATAATAACTAACGCATTTATTTACATAGGATCACTTATGGTGGACTACTCGTATATTCTATATACACTATACTCTAGAATGCTCACTTACCTGTAACCACTCCTTGCTCCCCAGAACTCCGTACCACATATAGTTTTTTGCCCGCGATCTACACTTTTCTGGATGTTCTTCCCTCTTTTGATGAAAGTCCAATGTTATTTTTGCATCAATACCAATGCCAAAATAATTGTTCATGACGCATTTTTCTCGAAATCCTTCCCTGGTTAACAATAAACAACAAAAACTTTATGAATAAAATTCAGTAATTTCTTAAAATATAAATTATGAATTATACTTAACATTTTTCGCAGAGATAATGTGAAACACTTAATAAAAAATATAAAGAAAAACGAATGTTTTTTAAAAATATTGTCTATTTCACAAAATATATAAATTGTATAAATGTATTTATTATTGTCATCATCGATTGATTTCATATATGAATATATATTTGTATTTTAATCAGCATATATTATTTTAAAAATGTTCTTCTATTATTAAGATTTCAATTTGAGATGAAATTTTATTTTATTTTTAATGTTTTTCATATTTTAAGAAATAACTGTACAGGAGAGACGGAAAAACCCCGTGGGGGCTGAAGGAAGCGTACCGCTTGGAGTGTAAACTGGTTGAACTTCCATTTAGTATTTGTCAAGTAGTGGCTGAAGATGGTAGCAATACCGAAAGTACTCCCATATAATTTATATATCTTGTGAAATAGACAATATTAAAAACATATACATATTCGTCTTTCTCTATATTTTTTACATTATAAATGATCAGTCCGTTGGAAACGTTCGGCAAAAAAAAAATATATATAATAAAATATTGATGGGAAAATACTGATTTATATGTGGTAAACTTCAACATTAAATATATCCACTGAGAAATTGGAATGCTCTCGTTTATTACATTGAAAAAAAAAATATCTACATAGTTTCAGAATTCAAAATATGTGATCAGATTTTAAATAAGAAAGTTGAGTTCGAGATCTCATAAGCATGAAACTTGAAAAAATTAATTGATAGTAAATTTAGATTCCTTGGCATAATTTAAAAAGGAAAGCAGCTGATCCTCTAGAGTTACGTCATCGTATATATCGCACCCTTGCTTCAAAAGTGCCACAACTCAAAAAACTCAGTTTTTCAGGAAATGCGAAAAACAGCTTCCAGCTGGGTTAGGTGAATTTAAGTTGATCTAGTGACGTCACCAAGCAAAACTATGCGTATAATTTACGATAGATTGTGGTCCTGCAGATTTTCCAAGTTTTCAACTATAAATCTCGGTTTTTTGAGTTGTGGCCCTTTTGTTGCCTATCAAAGACTAATGAGTGCAAACATAAAAAACGACACAACTGTTACCTAGCGGCTGAATTTTCAGTGCATTATCAGGCGCTTTAGGTGATTGGTATAAACTTAAAAACCAAATCGAATGGCAGTCTTAACTAAAAAACCCGAATTTTTGAGTTGTGGCACTTTTGAAGCAAGGGTGCGATATATCGTGGCAAGTATGAAAGAGATATATTAAGCAGGTTCTTACAGAAGTGTTTCTTGAGGGTCCATGAGAGGAACAGCTGGAGCGCAAAGTGCATCAGCGTTGGCCAGCAGAACTTTACTAACTACCCCAGACCCAGATATATCTGAAAAAATATATATATATATATAAGTATATATTAAAATAACATTTTTTATGTCGGCGGACCACAGTTAAAAAAGTGGAAGAACTGGCAATGTACTTCAATAGCAACAAATGGCAGCTCTTCCTCTAAGCCGATTTGACTGAAAAATAGGGGCCGCTCTTATGGGCTTATAAATTGCGTGTCGATATGTCAATTCCATCGAGAAATGCCCGGGCTTTAACTACGAGCGAGGTCTTATCGCCTACTACCATAGAGCCCTTTCTTCCTCTGGTGGATATGAGCCCGACTCCTGAGTGGAAGTCCTAAATCATATAGATATGGGAACATCGCTCAAGGTTTTTTTTAGCTCTCAGATAAAAAAAAACTAAGGGCCTCGGCCGGGTTTCAAACCCGCGATCTTGAGCTCAATAGGCAAGCATGCTACCTCTGAGCTACCAGCGCCCCCTATTGTATATACAGGGTATATATAAGGATTTATATAATTTTATAGTCGGAAAACAAGAAATTCCAGTGAAATCTCGTTATGGATGATTATATAACTTCCCCTATACAACTGATACTGCTGAAAAACAATGGCAAAGCTAACGACTATTTTTGATACTCACTTGGCCAGGTAGGAAGACGGACCAAAGGGTTGATGATAGGCAGTTTCTTCTCAGGAGGCGGCCTTCCTGGGGCTGTCTCGATAGAGTCCGATTTAAGCAGGGCGCAAGGAGAGGCAGCTGACACTGAACATATCACAATCAAACAATATTATTAGAAACATGTGCTTTATTTATCTTTATATCCAGTAATCCCACAACATTCGCGCGGGTCAGGTTCTTGCAACCTCTCGAGAATGCTCGGACTATAATATAATAAGAAAACGATGCTAAGGTTCTTCAAGGAAGAAATAATTGGGATGGACATGGATTAAATTGCCATCAACTCCTTACATTAAAATTAATAATTTCTTACATAGGCGGTGAATGAAAAAGCAAGGAAAAAACTAAAAATATATATTCTGTCATATATGTTAGGTTTTATGACTCATGCCCGGGCTTTAACTACGAGGTCATATCGCCTACTACCAGAGCGCTCTTTCGTCACTCTGGTGGACATGAGCCCGACTCTACTGTGGGAGTCTTAAATTTTGCCTACCCTAAATTTTTTTATTCATCTAGGGTAGGGGTCTTTAACGAGTACCTGACATCGTAGAGGCTCGGGACCATCGCTTAACGTCCCATCCGAAGGACGGCATGCTTAAGTTTATTTTACGTCCCAGATAAAATAAACTAAGGGCCTCGGTCGGGTTTCGAACCCACGCTCTTGAGCTCAGAAGCCAAGCACGCATAACACTGAGCTACCGGCGCCCTCTTTTGTCATGTGTGTACATATATATGCCCAGAAATATACATATACTAGCAATATTACCGGCGTTGCTCGGAAAACATGATTACCTCTCATGCGATTTCTGGGCCATTCTTCGACAATACAGTCATGTCGTTACAATTTTCAGTCGTTCACATGGAAATAAGGCATTCATATCGCGGAAAAAGGCAATGATTTTTTTTTTTTTTTTTTTTATATATATATAAAAACAAATTTTAGGCCGAGCAGCTGTGGGCATCATAGCTAGTATTTGCCAAGCAACAGCTAAACCCATCTAGTATGCGCTGAGCAACTCTTGGTACACTGGTATGTGTCGAACGTAGGTCGTTTATGAGCTAGCATTAATTTGTATGCTGCGCCCCCTTCCCGCTCAAAAGTTTGAGAAGCCACATAGCCTATTTTTCAATCCGGATTGAAAAACGATGATAAGGTTCTTCAAGGAAGAAATAAATATATATATGCCCAGAAATATATATGTACTAGCAGTATTACCGGCATTGCTGTGCCAAAGTGAAATTCCACGAAAATCTGATCAGCCTTTAATAAGCTACCACAATTTTACCGTTCGGCCCTCCACCACAACCCCCTCCCAATTCAAAATAAAATGCCACATAGCCTATTTATCAATCGGGCTTAAAATACTGCTGGTGTGAAGTTTCATGAAAATCCGTCCAACGGTTTGGGCGTGATGATAGCACATACAATTCTCATTTTTTATTTATTTATGAAGCATATATCATATTGGATACTAACACTTCCTGCAACAGTCGTAGCTGAACCTCCTGCTTGGTGTGTCCTCCCCAGTGGGTGAGGGGGGCTCAATGACAACTCGGGGTGTTTCTGACTGACCATGCGCACTCTCACTTCGGCTCAAACTGTGAAATCTAAACAAAAATATACATAGAAGAGTTAAACAGAATTCTTCTTCAGAAGATATGACCCCCATCAGTAGGGTAATTGTTAAAGCGTCGGGTTGAGAAAAAACAAAAAAAAAATCATTCACTTATTGAGTGTCTATTTTTGCCAATAATGAAAAATAAATTTAGACAAAACTTGGTCAGTTACATGATTATGTTCGGATAAATTAGTTCATTTATTTTACCCCATTTAAAAGGTCTTACTATAATAAGCTATTCTCGTTGGAAACATTTTCTTTAGGTGAAACTTCTGTAATATCATAAGTTTGTGCTTTCGCCCTAATTTTTTAAATGCTTTAATTACGGAGCCCATTTTCATGGATTTTCCATACCGTCCTTCGGGATGGGACGTTGAGTCATGGTCGCCAGCCTTTGCGATGTCAGATACTCGTTAAAGACCCTCTACTCTAAGTGAAAAAACGTGGGTAAGCAACATTTAGGACCCCCACAGTAGAATTGGGCGCAGCGACGAAAGAGCTCTCTGGTAATAGGCGATATGACCTCGTAGTTAAAGCCCGGTCATGAATCATAATAACTAACCAACTCTGTGAGGCCCCGCGCCCCCTTCTGGGACATTATGAAGTTCTTTTTAACTGAAAAACTGTTGTCTAAAATATTCTTTTTATTATAGACGAAAATAAACACATAAAATTAACATTGTATTTCACTCTTTCTTTTTTCTCATTTTCTCATTGCCCGAAATCGAAAATTTCAAAACTAATTGATTTTCTACTTAGGTTTTTGTGCTCTTCAAAAACGTTCACTTATAAAAGAGTAAAAAAACTATCAATAACTACACTATGTGTAAATTCAAACAAACACAAGTAATAACCAAATCATAGCAAGCAGTTAGCAAGCAATAGTTTTAATAATAAGAATGATAATAAAAAGCATACAAAATATTATAATAGCAAGCAAACATAAATTATCAGCATTCACTGTAGCATAAAACGTGTTATTAGTAGTTGATAATAAATATTAAATAAAGTAACGTTATTACACATAAAACATAATTTTATTATTAAGAGTAACTGTTCTCAATAAAGTTTTTTTGAAATAACTTTTTTAAAAGAAATTTAAACCACATTCAAAATTCTTCCCTTCTCTCTTCTCGATGTTTCATTTTTGCTGTTTGTCCAAAAAAAAATTATAATAATATCATAAAATATTCATAACATAATTAATAATGATTAATAATGTGCTAAATAAATAATACAAAACAAAAACAGTGCCAAAAATAATAAAAATAGATTGTGAGGGGAGGGAAAAAATCACAAAAACACAAAATGTTATGTATATATATTGAAAAAGTGTTTTGAAGCACATAAGAAAAAACAAAAAAAAAAAAAAACAATTTTACAAAGAAATGTGATTAGATCGTATATTGTAGGGTTCCATAGATGCACATTTTCGAGTATCGATGAATCGAGATGTCAGAACAAATGTCTGCGATCTGTGTCGATATAGTGGAAAGTTAATAAAATAATTATGTCAACCTAATGTCACTTTTGACCTTTGTGCTGTCGAAACTGGTACACATTTGGTACATATTTTTGTGGAGTTAGACAATATGAAAGTTTTTTAAATTTTTTTTTTTTTTTTTATTGGATGTATTGAGATATGGAAAATACTCTTAGTATATATTTCAGGAAACTTGATAATTCTGGGATTGAGCACCAGATGGCACTCCTGTGCAACTACCATTTTAAGCAAAAACAAGTAGATGGTGAATCACCGGCAATGTACTTCCCCAGAACGAATTAATCAATTAACTTTTCATTCTCCCACAAAAACCAATCGATCGGCAGATTTTGGGTTTTTTGAGCTGAGCCCCCCTCTCATCCCCCTTTCCCTTAAGATTCGTCCTTATGGTGTTCTGGATAAGCAAGATTTCTTCATAAGTCTACACAGACAATTTTTCATTTTTTTTAAATCAAGCTATTGGCAAATATGAAATTCCTGTGAAAACTCAACTTCGAATTTCTGACCGATTTCATAACTTCCCCTATACATACACAAAAAAATTTTGTATTTTACAATTTGCATTTTTTAGTTTAGGATCCTTGAAAAAATAGTATTTTAATAAAGAGGGACGGGACTTGAAACAGGTTGCACTTTGGGGCGCGCTTGTACGGTGGTCCGCCACAGTCAGAACCATCAGATTTCGTTAAAAACGATCACAAAAGTATTAAACAGATCTCCTTTGAATAAATCCAGTTTTATATACGGAACAATCACAAGTTGATTTTCTTCATGAACAAAAGACACCAATCACTTTTCAAAATATTTATAATTAAATTTTTCCACTTTGCAATATCTTTTCCAAAAACACTATGACAGATAAATGCGAACAGTTGGAATAGTAATGAAAATTGAAGTTACATAATAATAATTGTTATCATCTGAACTTTCCGAAACCTCTCTCACAGCATAAGTCGGCTTTTATGGAAGTTTAAAAGGATTTCGTAAACATTTTGGTCCTACAGAACCCTAAAAACAAAATCAGTTAACTAATATTTAGAAGCAACAAAAATATTTTAAAACAACAAAAAAAAAAAAACAAGATAAGCACAAAGAGTAGAGAAGAGTAAGGGCGTGGTAGGGTACCTGAGAATATCTTCATCGTCCGTCTCTGAGAGGGCGAGGCTCTTCCGATGAGCCTCCGGGAACCCGGACAGAAACACCCCCTCCGTACTCCCCCGGATGTTGTTATTCGAACCCTGAATCCTCAGTTGGACAACGTCCAAAAAGGCCGACGATGATGGAGATCCATTTTTTGAACTATTCTCACACTGTGAATTCTCATTGTCTGATGTTGATATTTTAATTGTGGGTATTTTATGTACAAATGGATCAGTCTCTTTGTTATTATTATTAATGTTGTTATTTGTTCCAATTGATCTATCAATTCCCAAGTCTAAATCGTCCATGGAGGCCAATTTTCGATGTCGACACTTGATTGAACGACGTGCTATATCGTTACCTTCGATGAAATGAGCAATGCTGCATCTTTTGACATTGTCCAGTCCTAATTCCCTTGTGAAATCTTCATAATCGTCATCATCCTCAGGACTGGTCGATATTAAATTCGTTGCATCGATGTTATCATATGAGCCATATTTTGATTTGAAAGACTGTCGATGTTTTTTCGACCAGGAGCGAAAAAGACGAGTGACTTTTTTCTGTATTTCACTTGTTCCTTCAGGACTGTCGTCGGAGGTTTCTGAAGAGTCGATATGTCCAATATTCTCCAGTTCTCGACTGAGTCCGGACAGTATTCCCTCTGTCTCTTCTGCTTTCTGGTCACCGCAGCTCTCCCCCAGATCCAACTCACTTGGCTCTCCGCCATCTTCCCTTTCTACAGAATCTTTACAACATTTCTCAACATCCACAACTACCTCGATGGTTTCCTCTTGGATAAAATCATCTGACGATGGAGTTATTCTGAAAATATAAAATCAATTATCTGCGAAAAATGGCTAAAACAAGATCAATAACATATCAATATGAAGACAAAACAAATAACTTGATTTCATAATTGAACGTATTTATTATATATAATTACAGACATATATAATTGAACAAACACACATTTCGTTCACAGTCAGATGGTAGCACTTTAAACTAGCAAATTTCTCTAAAATTCAATGATGTGTATATACCGCCTAAATACAAAAATTCCAAAGACATCGTTGAATCACTAACAATGTACATACCCAGCTCGAATTATATGTATGAAGTTTCCGCTCTCCCACAAAACCCTACTTCTCCTTTCCCTGGTAAAATCAAGAGGGGGACCTTATATAAAATTTCGAGTCATTACATTCATTCCATTCGCAGTTATATCGTTGCGATTTAAAACACCCGCTTTAACCCTTCATAGGTAGAGTTTATATATTATATATAAAATATATATATATGGTTTTGCTACGCTATTGTGTATGTAGAGAGAGGGGGTATAGGGTAAATTGTAAACACCATAAAACCACCCCTCCTCGTGTAAAAAAATAATTTAAAAAATAAAAGCATGTGTGAAGTGAGCAAAAAAAGTACTTATTATGTGAAGCATCTTAGGAAAAAGGATCATTCTTTGGTTTTTGTCCATTTTGGCAAATAGTAGAATAACAGCTGAGTAAAATAAAAATAAAATACGTTACTAACTATAAAATTCATAGATACATAAAATTGAAATTAAGTATTAAGCGAGCAGTCGTCCACTCTCTTGAATAACAACGACTGTACACAATCTATACGCTTAACTCTGAACTAACAATCACGTAAGATCAAACGTATAAAAGTTTATAAGAATAATTTCCGTTGAAAATATAAAAATATATAACAATAATGTTTTTTGGCTATTCTGTAATAAAGTTAACGAAAATAAGGTAACGTCCATTTTCCTTTAAGATCACACACATACACACAGGCTTATCGTACAACAGATAGCGAGATGAAAGTACAATTTGAACGTGACAAGCGAAATAAGATGCAAACAGCACAACTAGTTGTGAAAGCACACTAGTACACCCTGGTAGCTGAAAGGGGAAGTAGTTAGCATATTGCTTTTCAGGTTTTGAATAGCACACAAAACCTGCCCCTGTATTCAATCAATCATTTCAAATTATAAAGAGCATAACTAGTTTTTTAAACAAGTAACATTCACAATTTTCAGTGTGTTTTCTCTAGTTTGACTAAAAGGGAGGGTTCATTTTTTTCACAGATTGTATAAAAATGAATAAATAAAAATAAACACTATGGATAGATTTGGACACTCCCTGTACGAACCTCTAACAAATTGTAATGGCGTGAAATTAAGTGACTAGAGAGAAATTAATTAATTCTAACTAATAATAGTCAGGTCTGACTAGGGTATAATAATCATAGTTATCACTTCTACAATAACGCTAACTACTTAACTATTGCAATTTGGAGTTAGTACTATTATTTCATAAGACCCTCCCGGAGAATTTCATTGTATATACCTATTATATATCTATTTCAAAAAATGTATTTCAATATATGGGAGTACATTCGGTATTGTTATGATCTTCAGCTTCAGTTGTGACTGTTTTGGATATATACATACGTATAGATTTTAGATAACCAGTTTCGTTAAATTGAGATCCTTTCGAGTAGGTATGTACAATGGAATTGGCCAGGAAGGTATTTTTATATATACATGATTTTTTGGTTTAATCAGGAATACCTTTCAAGTTATAGAAAACCTTTAAAGGCCATTATTTCCAATGCTGTCTGTCTGTCTGTTTGTTTGAGCTTCATTTGAACACTTCTAAACGCATATTTTAAAAATAACAAATAAAATTTGCAGGGCTTTCGAAGGAACTTCCAACAACATTGTGAACCGGAGGAGGGGTAGAATATTCGGTGCAGTTCACTAATGCTTAATGTGTAGAGAAGAATATGCAGTTTTATCGAATAATCTACACGTAGAATGTTAGTCAGTGGTCTATTACCTTTTTTAGAGAGCTAATTTCTTGATCAGTCCGAGGCCCATAGGTTTTTACATCTGGGGGGGGGGGGGGGGGGGGGGAGAGAGAGAGAGAGAGAGAGAGAGAAAAAAGCAGAAGAGCGCCATCCTTCGGGTGGGACGTTATGCGATGGTCCGAGCTTGTACGATATCATGTAGTCGATTAAAGACCCCTACACAAGGTGTATAAAAATTTAGTGTAGGCAAAATTTAGGACTCCCATAGTAGAAATGGCCTAATGTCCACCAGAGTAACGAAAGAGCGCTCTGGTAATAGGCGATATGACCTAGTTAAAGCCCGGATATGAGTCATAATAACAAACTAGCTCCACACTTCTAGTTCAATATTTTAGTTAGAAATGGATTTTAGTCAGTAAGTAAACGTTAAGTTTACTAAGCTTTTATCAAACACAAAATTGCCCTTATTGGCGTGCATCTTATGAACAAAAGAAAAATTTTATGTTGAATTTTGCTGTCTCATTTCAATTATTACCGGCTCAAAATTGATAAATAATTATAATATGGATTATAGCAAATAAATATATTTTACATAAGGGCGCCGGTAGCTCAGAGGTATGCTTGCTTGTCTTCTGAGCTCAAGATCGTTGCTTCGAAACCCGACCGAGACCCTTCGTTTATTTTATCTGGGAGGTAAAATAAACTTAAGCACGCCGTCCTTCGGATGGGACGTTAAGAGATGGTCCCGAGCCTGTACGATGTCAGGTGCTCATTAAAGACCTCTGCCTTAGGTGAATAAAAATTTAGGGTAGGCAAAATTTAGGACTCCCACAGTAGAGTCGGGCTCATGTCCACCAGAGTGACGAATGAGCTCTCTGGTAGTAGGCGATATGACCTCGTAGTTAAAGACAGGGCATGAGTCATAAAACCTAACATATATGACAGAATATATATTTGTAGTTTTTTCCTTGCTTTTTCATTCACCGCCTTTGTAAGAAATTATTAATTTTAATGTAAGGAGTTGACGGCAATTTAATCCATGTGACCTAGGTGATTAAAATTTAGGGTAGGCAAAATTTATAATAACGAAAATAACTGAATAATTTCAGTTATTTTCGAGTGGAAACCCTCTCATTTGATTCCCCCCTTGCCTTCAGTCGATCTGGCTGAAAATCAGTATGTGTAGTAATCCTCGTGAGATTTTGGATCTACATATGAAATTTCATATCGATACATACAGCTTTAGATAAGCCCTCCCCTCCACGGGCACATACAGAAACACAGACATACACAACACAGACTTACAGACATTATTATTTTTTTTTATATTTGGATCAGAGGTTAGGAAAACATGAAATTCTAGGAAAAACTGAATATCATTTTCCTGACATAACTTCCCCTACACTTTTTACAGCTTGATGCACCACTATTCAATCGCCAACTTCATTTATACTTTATTTTATTTCATTAGGGCTTAAAATATTAATATTTAAGTCTCTACGCATCCTACATGACTTCTCAACCAGCTGTACTCTAAGCCCCGATGATATTATAAAATATATCGATTGATTGGTAATTGAATATTGGTACATTTTTCATCCTGGCTGACCCTCGATACCTTGTTATGTTATTCATATAGTACAGAATAATACAGACATTTGAAAATATACTTACGGTGAGTTGATGCGAGACGCGGAAGACCTACGTGAGTCTGCAAACTCCGTGGGAACAGGTAGGTCGAGGGTGACATCTGTGTTGGAACAGTTCGAGTCCCGACGGAGGTTCGGCAGCGGAGACAGACTCATCAGCTCTCGGTCCATCTGGAGTAACAAGCAAACAGAAGAAAATAAGAAATGGGGAAATCTCCAGCAATGTTTGGGAAAGCAATTTTAGTATAAAAACATACGATGAAAAAAATGAGGGAAGGGTTCTTTGGGCAATGGACGTCTGACACAGTGATAACTTTATTGAAAACGTGATACTTGTATCGTTTACCTTGAAAGAGTCGAGTAGCTCCGCAGACGACTCAGGGATTCTGGTGATGTTCTGTTCGTCGACCACTTTCTCAGAGTGTTCGATCAGTTGACGAACAGCTCGCTTCAGACTGTTCGCACGTAGCTTCAGCTTCTCCTGCGTCGTCAACTGACAAATAACAAAATATTATTTTAAAACAATAAAAGTAATGAGAGGAACACATTTTAGGTGAGGTGAAGTAGCTAAAAGGTCTTCCAAAGTTCATTATACAAAAGCTCATCTTCAATAGTAGTGTGAAACTATCGATATTCGGAAAAACCGAGTTAACAAATTACCGATTAATCGATAGTTTTATCGAAATTCTGAAACATGAATTTCGAACAAGAATCATTCGGATGAGTGGGAGCATTTCGATAGAGATGTTGGACCTAAGAAGTGGGCGCGATGTAAAGAATGCAGAAAGGAATACCGAACTTCAGATAACACGTCGAATCTCAAGGATCACCTCAAACGAAAACATCGGGTAATTAATTTATTACTACTGAAGACGACGGAAACGATCAACTCAAACATTTAGTTCAGTCACGACAATGCCAAGGTTCTAATAATATTAAACTTTACTTGAGTTCTATCAATGTTTACGAAAATTCAGTAAACTTATCATTAAATATTGAGAATACAGGTGAGAAATTGGAAAGTGCCTCAAATTTTAAATATAAATTTCAAATTCGATAGAACAATCGATATTAAATATAACTGTCGGATATATTCGACAGTGAAATCCTACCGATTAATCGATAGTTCTATACGATAGTTCGACACCACTAATCTTCAGGCATCTCTATAACTTAGTAGGAGTAAAGTAGGGACACCAACGTAGGGCACCGGTAGCTCAGTGGTAAGTGTGCTTGCTTACTGAGCTAAAGATAGCGGGTTCGTAACCCGGTGGAGGCCCTTAGTTCATTTTAACTGAGAGATAAAAAAAACTTGAGCAAGCCGTCCTTCGGAAAAAACGTTAAGCGATAGTCCCGAGCCTGTGTGATGTCAGATACTCGTTAAAGACACCCAACTTAGAGTTGGGCTCATGTCCAACAGAGCGACGAAAGAGCGCTCTGGTAGTAGGCGATATGACCTTGTAGTCAAAACCCGGGCATGAACTACAGTAACTAACCAAGTGTAGAAGCAAACCATTGAGGAACTGGCCACAATGATAAAGTTATCAATGCCACTTAAGACTGCCCTTTTAAGTTTAAATCTAACTGAATAGGAGAAAAAAATAGTTGTCGCTGAGTCACCGGAGTGGCGGTTAATTTCTGAACTAAGTTTCCGCTCTTCCTCTGAACCCAATTTAGTGATTTGGTTGAAAATGTATAGATGTTTTACTGGCAATGCAGTTATTAGAGTAACTGTGTTAAGTCTCCCCCTAATCCGCCATTCTCTACGGCCGATTTGGCTGAAAATCAATAGGTGTCGTCGTTGGAGGCTTCTGGATCCATATATAACATTTTGTGTCGATACATTCATTCTATTGGAAGTTCTTCATATTTCGAATTTGGAGTTCAGAAAACATGAAATTACATCGAATTTTTGACCGATTAAATAACATCCCCTATACATCATTTATCTGGGGAAGTAAAAAAAATAATAGACATAGAATGTATTTTATGCTAGCTGTGAATATACTATGACAACTGTGATGTACAAAGAAATATAATGAAACAGTTTGCATATTATGCAAATAGTATTTTATTTAGTAGTATTTTGAGAAATATTAATTGAAATTATTTTAACAATTTTCTTATTTATGAGCGTCATAGTGGTCGGCATGTGTTGAGCTCATCATCTAGAATTTAAACACTAAAAAAATAAATAATAAATAATTTGAAAAAAAAAAAAAAAACACTAAAACTAAAATAAAAGCAAAATTTTTAAAATAAACTATACCTTTAATCTATCACATTCAGGCTTGTTATCGCCTTTTTCTGATTTTTCTAGACTATGCTTTTCGAAACCTTCCTCTTCCTAGAAATTTAGTAATGTAAGTAAATTAAATTAATATATATTTTATAAGACGCTACAAGAAGTATATAAAGTAATCCTGTTGAACTCTCAACTATTTAGGAAATATATATATAAATAGATAATAGATATTAATAGGCGACTCTTGAAATGCGCGAACTTAATGATCTGATAGGAAATTCATTACTCTCCCTTCTAAGCCAATCGGCTGTTTGGCCTAAAATCATTATGTGACTTACTTGCTTCTATTTGGCCTAAAATCATTATGTGACATACTTGCTTCTGAATTTCATATTAAATTTTGTGGTTTTGGAGGTTTGTATTTAAATATCAAATTTCATGTCGATATATTCATTCTATCGGAAGTTATCGTATTCACAGACACATATCTATTTTTTTCATTTCATTTTTTTTAATCTCAGGGAGATCGGAAAACATGTTGAAAACTCCGCATGGAATTTTTGGTTTGGCAACGTTGGTGAATCATCGACAATGCCCCAGCTCAAATTATTCTGAAATAAATGAAGTTTCCGCTCTCCTTCAAACCTAATTTTTCCCTTTGCCAGAGAATTTCAAAGTTATGTAAGTCAGAAACGGCGCTTAAAAGGGTTTTTACATTTAATTTCCCAACAGGTATCTAAGCTGGCGCATTTCATTTGGTGTCAGCCATATACATAAGAATATTAAATAAAATACTACTTTATTGGTTTAATTATTTAATAAACTTTTGTAATCACAAAATAAAGTGTTTTGTGCAAAATGCAACTTACAAGTTGAAGCCCCTCTTCATGGAGTGTATTCAGAAGTTGATCCAATTTTTGTCGAATAATAATACACTTTTTGTTCAACTCATCATCGCCTTGGTTCAAGGAGATCTCCACCGCCCGGGAAATAAAATCTTTTACCGTTTCACAGAGCACTCTGCAAGAATAATAATGAATAAATGCAGTTAGTAATGAGTGAGATGAATGCAAGGATCTGTCGATAATAAATCATCGAGGGTGAAGTAATGTGGCCATAAAGGGACTTTCTCCCTCCCTGACATTACTGGAACCAATGCCACTCAACCAACATGTAGCATGCGGCATTGACGCAATCGAAGGAACACGAAGCTGCAAGAAGCAAGTATCTGCCGCATGCTACATGTTAATTGTTGTTGCCGGGACGTATGCGTCACCCTCTCGACATGTTTCAAAGTGTCGAACAATGTCGCCGTTATCCAACAGTCAGCGGATCGGTGCGGCTTGCAGCATGCGACATATGGAGAGGAATATTGAAAAAACTACCTTGTTTATTCAAGATTACCATAATTCACCGGAGTTGTGAAATAATAAGATTAGTGATAATAAAGACAAGAGGATAAAGAATGATAAACTGAAGCAGTTAGCGAGTAAATACGATTGTACTGTGATTGATGTCGGTTTGCATTTGAGTTTTTAAGTTTTTTATTGGACGTCGATCAACATTGTCAACTGTTGTCATTGATGAGGAGGACTTTGAGGTGAGTTTTTTAAAAATAAGTACAAATAAAACTTAACTGCCTTAATTTCAATAATTATAAATTAATGTGATAAATGTTACAAATTGTCTGTTACTGGTAATAATCATATTTTAATTTTATTTAAATTATATTAAATTTAAATGAATATATTATGTTCTAATGTTTGCCTTATAGCCAGACTTGGCACCTTTCGTTCACTTTGTAACAGAATTATGAAATTTTGGTCACAGACGCTTCCATATAGCAGTAAACGCTGGGGATTGCCACATTTCCAAAATGGTTGCCATCAAAAGGTAAAAGAATTTCATAAAGTAATTAAAAGCGTGGAGCCCATCGATTCTTATATTAAAAGTATGGGACTGTATTTTTAAAAATTGTCTAAAGCCTGCAGAAACAAAATGACTGCCAAAAAATAAAATGATAGACATATTTTTTTCATAAAGCTAAGTAAAAAATATAAAGAAAAACGAATGTTTTTAAAAATATTGTCTATTTCACAAGATATATAAATTATATGGGAGTACTTTCGGTATTGCTACCATCTTCAGCCACGACTTAACAAATACTATTCACAGTATCTTTGCGAAAAATGTTAAGTATCATAAAGCTAAGTATTGCATTGTAATTTAAGATTGTAAATTTCACTGAGGGCCATTTTGAGACAACGCAACTAGCAGAAAACAAAATATAAACTATAATGTACGATTCCAACTTAATGACCAAAAGTGTACAAGTGGAAAACAATTTTTGACGAAATTGCATCTGACAATTTTTGAAAAAAATCGAATAGATGCAATGCAAGTAATAAAATACCTATATATAAGGAGGCGCTGGAAGCTCAGAGGTAGCTTGCCTCTTGACAGTGATCATGGGTTCGAAACCCAGCCCTTAGGTTTTTTGTCTAGAAGGTCAAAAAATCTTGAGCACGCCGTCCTTCGAATGGGACATTGAGCGGTGGTCCCGAGGCTGTACGATGTCAGTTACTCGTTAAAGACTCCTTCTTCGTTGAATAACAACATTTAGGACCCCCACAGTAGAGTCGGAGTAACTTTTAAAGGCAGCCATGTTTAAAAATGGACGTCATTTTAGAAATTAAACATTTCTCAGAATGTTTGATCTTTGCAATCAATTCTGTGGTGTTGGAGTAAAGGGGTATATGTCAGTTTTTCTGTTTTCAGTTTTCAGAGAACTCCCAAGTTTCTCAGTTGTCCCCCTTTTCACTTCCTTTTTTTTCAATGATGTCATAAGATTCTGACTTATTTCTCTTTACCCCAACATAAAGATCACCTATCTAAAGCAAGTTATGACTTGCTTTAGATAGGTGTTACCCATTTTCACAAAAAATTGACATATACCCCTTTACCCAAACAGCAAGAATTATTATAGAAGTACTCATTTTTGACCGAATTCGGGGATACACTGGGTACTATAAAGCGATGTGAACCTACTTAGCTGAGGCGATGATGGACTGGTGCTCGTTGGACTCAAGAATGTTGCTCAGATGGTAGACAACGCTGTTCTCACAGGCTGCGAGGTTGCTGAACCCAGGAGGACCCTTCTCATCGTGCGGTGAACTGATCGGACGCTCAAATGTCATTATACTCCACCTGAAATAACACATATAAGATATTTTTTAAAAATTAAAATCATTGGTTTCTGAAAAAAATAAGGAATTTCCAGAATAACAAAATTTGTTAATAATATAAATATTTAATAATAACAAAATTAGATCTTGTAACGAGTGTTGGATTAGTTCTTACTTCCCCAGCTGTTGAAAGTGTATAGAATTATATCCCCCCCCCCCCCCCCCAAAAAAAAAAAAAGAAAAAGAATTCATGTCAATCTATGGGTCTGCGAATAAGATAACTCTCGATCGAATGTATATTGACACGAAATTTTATATATGAATCCGCAACTCGAAAAGGACGTCATATATTGATTTAAATGAATAAAACAAACTTATTTTTGAAATATTGTCTATTCCACTAAAGATATATATATAACTACCGGTTTCGGCTTTATACCATCGTCAGGTCTAGTTATGAACTAAGTCAGTTTGCAGAGAGCGACCCTTCAAATACCTCTCAGGTGAAAGGGTGCTATTAAAACTTGGGAGTCCCCCGGCTGTACCGTTAGCTAACTCATGAAATATTTCCTACCAAAACCTAGTTCTAAATTTACATAAAACAATATTACTAGACTAATCGTGGCAAAACAACAAATAAATAAGTACAAATACAAATAAATAATAAAAATAGAAATAAAATTAATAATAATATTAAGATTTGGATAACATTAAATATATATCTTAATATTATTATTAATTTTATTTCTATTTTTATTATTTATTTGTATTTGTACTTATTTATTTGTTGTTTTGCCACGATTAGTCTAGTAATATTGTTTTATGTAAATTTAGAACTAGGTTTTGGTAGGAAATATTTCATGAGTCATGACTCCCAAGTTTTAATAGCACCCTTTCACCAGAGATGTATTAGAAGGGTCGCTCTCTGCAAACTGACTTAGTTCATAACTAGACCTGACGATGGTATAAAGCCGAAACCGGTAGTTATATATATACATATATATATATCTTTAGTGGAATAGACAATATTTCAAAAATAGGTTTGTTTTATTAATTTATTACAAGTTTCCACAATATGTCCGCGTTCCTCAACTTAGAAGTTGATTTAAAGTCAAATCTGTCAAAAATAAAAGGAGCGTTAACTCAAAAAACCTTAATTTGATAGTTTAGTAGTGTAGAGTAACAATGTTGGAGGAAAGGAAGAGGGAGGGGGTGCAAGACTTGGCAGCGCTGCACCCTATCATCTCGCCTACCCAGCTGATATTGGCAACAGTTTAATTTAAGAATGTGACTTGATCTTGTATTTCCAATCCTCCATACACAAATATGATTTAAAAAACATAAAATGATTATAAATATTATCAGATATGACTCACCTATCTAGAATTTTGGTGGTTGCCTTTTCGTATTTGTCCAAAAGATGTGTCAAATTTGTATCATCATCGCAGGAAGCACCCCAGCCCAAAACTCGAGCCAAATCGTTACCAGTTCCTAAAGGTAGAACTCCAACCTGGCACTGGTTCTACAAAAAGAGGTTCTTATAAGTAGGCAGGCAGAAGAGGTGAACTTATACTTATTGTTATAAAAAAATGCAACATTATTATTTTAAAAAACTCATAAAATACAAAATAAATTATACTTACAGTAATATTGAGTTTGTCTATTTCGGAGAGAACCCAGCCTACGGAGCCGTCCCCGCTGCAGACCAGAATTCGGAAAGGATCGAACCTTTTGAAAAGTTGTAACCTGAAAAAACAGAATAGCAGTTTTCCCTGTTTCATTGTATGGCATAAGTCTGAAAGTGACATTCTTATACTCAGTGTAATGTCCAAAATGTATGGCCTTTAAATTTATTAATATTTAAGTAAAAATGAAAATGCAGAGGGAAGTGTAAAAGGTGTTGGCCAGGGTCTTGAACCAAAAGGGAGAAAAACGATGACATCAGCAGCAATACCACGTAAGGAAGGGTGTGGGTCACTTGACTAGGGCAGCCAATCGGTGTACAGGAAAAGAAGCCCGCAGGAAGAATGCCGGGAGGATGTGGAGAGCTAGAGACGCATCCAAATAGTTTCACTTTTTAGAGTCACATCAGAGGAGATGTGAGTTTTGTATAACTTTGATTCAGTACAATTTTGAGTTAAAGAACATATCCGAACCCAGTGAAACTAGTTAAACGCATATCAGTGTGCAGTAGACTCATTAAAATATAGAAGAAATCCGAAGCCCCGCAGAAATAGTGGCAGATGACGCCACGCAAGCTAGGTACCTGTACATTATAAGTTATATACAAATGTATTCTAGGATAGTTGTATAGAAAATGATTCCGATAAATAACCATTAATGTCAAAAATGTGTTTACCAAATATATTTATTAAAATCATCATGAAATAAGTTTCTTTTTTGTGTATTTTGCAACCTCTTGGTTTTTCAAAACTGTTGGTAATCTTGGCGAACTCACAAACCAAATAAATAAAATAAAATAATTACAATAAACTTAATAATTACACCAGTAATGGCAGATTTAATGAATCTGAGAGAAGGGGAAAGATTGATCTGTAAAAATGTGACACCTCACACATTTATACTCTTTACTAGCAGTAATACCCGGCGTAGCCCGGGGAACTTTGACTTTTCTCCTAATATCTCTCGTTCGAATCCTATTCAATTCTTCAACAGTAAATTCATGATGTTATAATTTTCAATTATTCATACGGAATAACGCTTATAGTCCTTCAACGGCAGACATCCCAGCTAGTAAGTTTTTAGGACCCCTGGGCACCATAGCTAGTACGCGTCATTCAACGGCGGAAACACAGCTAGTGAATACTAAGCATCACTGGACGTCCTAGCCAGTGCGTACTTAAGAACGCTTGTGACCACAGCTAGTATGTGCTTTGCAACGGCGGACCCCACAGCTAGTACGTAGTTAGAAACCCTGGGCACCACAGCTAGTATGTACCTTGCACTTTGGCTTTTGAGAATACTACATGTGAAATTTCATGATAATCCGTCCATCCGTTAATGCGCTAGAGCAATTTTTATGCACAACTCCCCCCCCCCCCCCTCCCCACCCCCACCCCCTCCAGTTGTCGGCTAGGAACTCGCTTCCTAAGAACCTTCCTCGGACTTCAACAAATATTTGAAAAAAAAAAATTAGCCGATTTAGTCCAGCCGTTCTCGAATTTTGCGCTTAGCAAATTTAGCCGTTCATTTTTATTATATAGATTTTTAATATTTTTTAATTAAAAATAAAACTACCAATAATAAAAATAGATTTTACAAAATGTTCTACAATTTATAGAAGTAAATGCATAATCAATTTAAGACCTATCTCAGGAAAGTAATATGGTTTAAAATTTAATAAAATATGGTTCCGAATGAAACAGTAATAAAATATTTAAACAGCGAAAAAGCAGGATTGAATTTTGAATATTGCGCTTCAAGAGGAAAGAATAAAATAGGCACAATAACTTCTTTTTTAACGATTAAGTTACCAACCTGCAGAAATCACTTTAATTATTACTTGATACCATTTTATTCTACTTTCTGGCGTGTTCCAAAATTCAAGTTTAAAGTTTAAACTAAGCGCTAAGGAAAAAATGCCAAACCTGCGAACATTCTTGGTACAATGATAATGGTGAATTGAGGAAGACAGTAATAATATAATAAAGTGAGAGAGACGTACCCAAGATGAGGTCCAGAAGCGATGAGATCGAAGACCTGAGCCGGATTGAGGAGTTGTTTGAACCTCTTCAGGAACTTGACCCCCTGGTTGTCTCCAGACTTGGAGTTGACAAAAACAAGGAGGGGAGAACAGCCTTGAGGTCGAACCGCCTCCCAGGCCTCGTCAATACCTGCCAATGGGTCATTTCATGTATTAATTGTCAATCTGGATAACCCCTCCCAGGTAACTCCATTTTGTAATCTTAATATTAGAACTTATTTATTTTTCCTTTCTTTGAGTTCTGATTTAGAACAATTTATTTTTATTAAAATAATCTGAGTAGTTTTACTTGTTTTTAAGATATTTCAATGATATTTATTGGTCTAAAAGACTGATTTAGATCAAGTAGTTACATATTTAGTTAGTTATTGTGACACATGCCTGGGTTTTAACTACGAGGTCATATCGCCTACCAGACCGCTCTTTCGTCACTCTGGTGAACATGAGCCCGACTCTACAATGAAAGTCCCACATTTTGCCTATCCAGATTTATTCACCGAGGGTATGAGTCTTTAACGAGTACTTGACATCGTACAGGCTCGTTTAACGTCCCATCCGAAGGATGTCATGCTCGAGGCTTTTTCATTTCCAATATAATTGTATCTTGAGCTCAGTAGACACAGATATATGTCACATAAATTATGGACTAATAGGGGCGGCTTACAAGCTGCACTTCAGGTGCCAGAAAAGTGCAATGAGAATTAGTGCTTCGGCACCTTATAATGCTCATAGTAAACCCCTTTTCCGCCAGTTGGACATACTTCCGGTTCCATGCCAGTACATCATGACTTATCTTACCAGTCTCGACAGAAGTGAAGAACCACAACCGACTTATGAATGTGGTCTTAGGGACGGTAACAATATCAGATGTGGCATCACCGGCTGATGACTGAGCCAAGTCATATAATTATGCCATTAAAAATATATAATCATTTACTCAAAGAGATCAGAAGACTCAACAAAAAGCAACTTTTAAGCAGTGTCCTTATTATTTAAAAAAATAAAACATTTATTTTATGACATTAGAGATTTTTTTTACTGTGATGATTTTTAAATTATAATGTTATTTATGTATTATAGGTAGGTGATTTGTTGTTTAGTTTTAAGTTCAATTATGATATTTCATAAAGTCTATGTAGGTTGATAATATAAATATAATATAATCTATAAATTTAGTTTTTTTTTTTTTTTTTTTTTTTTTATTAAAGTGATTTCTGATTAGTTATATAAAGACAGTTGTCTGTTTTCTTCTCAAATTTTCTTTTGAACTGGGCGGCTCATTACATACAATAGGAATATTTATCAAGTGACAAGTAGACTCAGGAGTAAGGATGGATATAACAATATACAGCTGGGCAAAAGATCTGCGGAGGTCTCTTGTAGACATTAACCCAGGATGTGACCATACGAAAACAAGAGTAGAACTTACCGACAGAGTGGAGGGCTGTGGGCGGGACGACACTGACCCTGTTAGGACCCAGATCACAGCGGGTTGGGAGATTGGGGCGACAGGCTGTGTGTGATGTGGCCCTGCACCAAAGACATCGCCAATCCTGCAGTCTGCAACCAACAAGATACATCAGATAATACTCATTAGAGTATTGAGAGTGGCCTATTTACAATACAGCGGGGCTCGCGAGTAACTAACGTTGGTAATTACTTATAATCGGGATTACGAAATGGTAGGCAATCATTCTAACCACTTGGCCACAGTGGATTGTCCCCCGGCTGTAAATAGTAGCTCTGAACACCCGATCACCAAAGCCTCTTAACAGCATACTAAATCTTATGATATAGGAGCATATATATGCATACATTTTTTGATTTATATATCTTTTATATTGCTTCCCCAAAATACAAATAAAATAATTTATAATAATAAGGTTAAATGTTTAATTGTTACTCCTCCAGCTATATGATGTATAGGGGAAGTTTTCCAATCAGTCTAAAATTCGATGCCGAGTTTTTAAGGGAATTTCATATTTTCCGACTTCCAGATTCGAAATATGAAAGAAAAAAATGGTGTCTATGAACACGATAACTCCCGACAGAATGAATGTATCAACATGAAATTTTATATGTGAATTCAGAACCCTCTGACGACATTTATTGATTTTCAGCCAAATCGACCTGAAAATTCTAATAAATGTCGATAGAATGAATGTATCGAGAACAAATTTTATATGTGAATTCAAAATCCCAAAAGGACGACACTTATTATTAGTAGAAGGGAAGGGGGTGGGGGCAGAGGGGGCTTAACTAAAAAAATTCCAAAATGCCGATGTAAAGAACATATTTCATAGTTGAACGGAATTTCATTTTTTTCGAACTCCTGATTCCAAAAATCAAAAAAAAAGTTTATTTATGTCTGTGTTTCTATGATCACGATAACTCCCGATAGAATGAATGTATCGACACGAAACTTTATATATTTCAAATCCTTCTTTTGATGACTGAAGACAGTTTCTTTTCGAAAAACAACAATCTGATCAAGATAGATTCAAAGAGATATGGCATATTGACCCTGAACTCACATACATCATCAAGAGAGACTAAAATAAAAATTTAAATTGAGGGCTCCTATAGCGTGCTAATCTACTGTACAGTTCGTGTGATCGATCCCATCTGGGACCCTTGGGGGTTTTCTTTCTGTGAAGTGAAACAACCTTGGGCACGCCGTCCTCCGGATGGGACGTTGAGCGATGGTCCCGACCCTGAGCGATGTTCGGTACTCCTACCTGACTAAACCCGGATAGACACAATTTAGGATTGCCACAACGGAGTCGGGCTCATGTCCATCAGGCCAGCAAAAAGCCTTCTATGAGACCTTCGCAGTTAAATCCCAGGTACGAGTCATAAAAGCAAACCAATTTTTTTTTTGCTTAACCTAATAGAACATATCAGCTGGTTCTCTCAACGCGTTTTGTTTTTATATGCAGTTTAACGAGGACGCCAGTAGCTCAGTGGTATGCTTGCCTTCTGAGCTCAAGGTCGTGGGTTCGAAACCCGGCCGAGTCCCTTAGTTTATTTTACCTCCCAGATAAAATAAACTACGGACGGGACGTTAAGCGATGGTTCCGAGCCTGTACGACGTCAGGTACTCGTTAAAGACCCCTGTCCTAGGTGAATAAAAATTTGGGACTCCCACAGGAGAGTCGGGCTCATGTCCACCAGAGTGACGAAAGAGCGCTCTGGTAGTAGGCGATATGACCTCATAGTTAAGGCCCGAGCATGAGTTATAATTACTAACTATATGTAGTTTAATTTCTACGATTTATTTTTTCTATTGTTTGCACATGTTGCGCACCTGTTTGAGTGATATTTATATTATTAATCTTTTTATAGAATACAAAATTATTTCACATAATCAAGAAAATGGGTACAAGTGGGCAACTGAGGCTCGTGTCCATAAACACATATAAGACATGATATCAATTACATAACTACCCTAATACTAAATATTGCTGGGGAAGTACAACACGATTATTACGTACCTAAGTACAGAGCCACAAGTTTTCTCACAGACAGCACATTTGGATGAGACGGGTAGGTTCCCTTCCATCCATTGGTGGGGCATATAGATATTCTGAAACAGTAAAAAGCAAACCTTAATCTTAAATGGAAAACGTATACAGTAAGAACAAACAAAAACTGTAGGGTTATACTGTGAGGCCGGTAAATCATGTTGCTCGGACCGTTGAAAAGGGGGTCAGGAACTGCGATGTTGCCGCTTACTTTTGCAAACTCCTCCAATCCCATCTTACATCTTTCTCTCTTTCGGTCAATAGCATTATTATTTTCTCCGTTTTATAAGAAATGAATGTAAAAAGTTTATTTTTTTAGTCAAAGAAAAAAAAAAAAAAAAAAGTTAAGACGGTAGGTAAATCCTGATAGTTGATCGAGGACTGAGACGGGGAGTGCAATGCTACTACAGCATTGTTGGCAACGTTGCATTATTGTCAAGGTAACATTAGATTCGGGGGGCGAAAGGCTGGTAAGTCCCCAGTGGGCCTAGTAGATGCTGATATACTAGGGCCAACAAATACTGGGGCCTGGTCTCTTATACAGCTCTGCCAGCAAATTCCTACTCCTCGCGTCCCCCGGGCAATGCATTCGGAAGAATGTAGCAGAGAGGAGAGGTGTGAGGAGCGAGTTCCCAGCGCTCATGAAATAACTGGGACTCTCAGCTAAGGGAGTAAACCCCGACAGAAAATCACAGGTCCCCCCAGGTCAACGGGGGTTTGTCGCAGGGCTAACAACTCTACACTGTAAAAAGGACCTTGTTACGAAACCTAACACTAGCCTCGGAATACTGGACGGATCTAAACGGAAAATGACTAAAGCGCGAACTGGACTGAATTTTGGATCTTGGAATGTACTAAGTTTATGGCGACCAGAAGCTGCGAAAACAGTGGTAGAGGTGGATATGAGTCCGAATATATTTATGGGAGACCTCCTTTTTGCCTAATTATCATTTGCATAATTCTTATTCATTTAGAGTAGGGGTCTTTAAAGAGTACCTGACATCGTACAGCCTAAAGTTCCATCCGAAGGACGGCGTGCTCAAAGTTTTTTCATCTCCTAGATAAAAAAAAAACCCTGCGGGTCAGTAACATTGTTAACTACCCCATGAAGTAGAACAACAAACTAACCTTTCCCCGATATATCAATAATAAAGTAAACACAATTAGTTCCTCTTCTGTTTCATCTTTTTCATCTCCACAACAGAAAGTTTTACTTTAACCCTCGACAACAGTTTCCATGGGGAGGAAGGGGGGGGTCTGTTTCTACATTATTTAGTGTTTAACCAGCTTCATAACAGATAGGATAACAGTAAAATAGCCCCCGGCAGCAAACTAAGAGTGGGGGGGATAGACGCTTTACCGAGGAAGAGGATGAAAAAATAATAATAAAGTGCCAAAGAGACTAAATTTCGTTAGATGCAGGTAGCAAAATAACGAGCTACTTAATCTAACGAAACGCGGACAAACGAGTAAATTTTAAAACTAACGATAGAAATTAATCAAACAAAAAAAATGGAATATGAATTTATTTATAATAATATATTATTATAATAAATTTAAAAGCCCCGAAAAAATAAAACTATAATAAATATGTCCTTAAAAGTTCAACCGTTTGGGCTAAAAATCAATATTTGACTTACATAGTGGCTTCTGAATCCTCATAATAAATGTATCGATACATTCTCTACATCGATAGTTATTGAGGTATTTATGTTGAGCCCCCTCCCCTTTGGATCATTCCACTGAAAATTGATAGGTGTTATCCTTATAGGCCTTTGAATTTAGTTATCAAATTTCGTGTCAGTACATTCATCCCAACGGCAGTTATTTAGAGTTATGTTAAGCCTCCCCCTAATCTCCACGTTCCTTATGACCGATTTGGCTGAAAATCGATATAAGTCGTCTTTGTGGGGTTCTCGATACACATATTAAATTTCGTGTTGAAACATTCATTTAATAGGGAGTTACAATCCAGTTCAAAGGCACACAGACTTTTTTTCCTCTTAATTTTTGGATAATAGTGTCATACATTGAATTTCTGACCGATGAAATAACATCCTGGGGAAGTGGTAACAGGTAAGTTGAAAACATTTTTTTGGCGGTAGAGATGCATTTCTCAAAATGTTTATTTCAAAAAAAGTAGTTGACTTGTGCTTCATTTATAAAAACGACTACTATCATTCACTATTTCAGAATGGCGCTACATGGAAATAAAATATATCCTTTATTATAATGATTACTCACTGCGTCTCTGTCTTCGATAATGTCTTTTCCGACGCTGGCGAGGGTGGTCCATTTGCAGTTGTTGATGGCCTTGGGAGCGCATCTCTTGTGCACCTTCCATTTGCATATTTCACAGCTAAGTCCGTGCGAAGTCACACCTATCACTAAACTAAGTTAATCAATGTGAATGACAATATACACATTTATAACATACTAACAGGTTAGTTACCCAGCGTTGCTCTGTATAGTAACTGTGAAAAGGTTAGTAACGATATCTGCACGATTAGTAACTGGAACCGGGTTTATAAGGATGCAACTTGTGGACTTTTATACAAAACTGATAAAGCATTAAACAACTAGCAGGAATTTTTTTGTTTTGGGCCCCCCACGACCCCCATTCCCGTTCCTTTTTTGAAGATTCCACATAACTTAAGATTCCAATTTGAAGGATCCTTCAAAATCCCTGCAAACGTGAATATACGTTTAGTCTTTCTCCAGTGAAATTCAAACAAACACAGACAGAAATTGAACTGATGGTCTCTAAGGCTTCTAGTTGGTTGGTTGGTTATTGTGATTCATGCCCGGGCTTTAACTACTAGTCAGAAAGAGCTCTGATGGACATGAGCCCGACTCTACTCTGGGAGTCCTAAATTTTGCCTATTCAGGTTTATTCGCCTAAGATTATTTATTTCTTTATTTATTTTATCATCAACCATATATTTATTTAGATACATTTATTTTCGTATGATTTCTTCATAATTAAGCTGTTAATTTAATTATTTTTGTATTATTTTTTTACTTATTTCATCATTATTTATTTTATTGTATTTTCTTATTTATATTCATTTTGTTCTTGTTTCTATCCACTGTAGCACTTCTTCTCGTTAGACTGATATTTTATTTTATTTGTATTTTTTGCTCTGTTCAGTGACTTTCATGTATTTATTCTTAGGGGACCTCGGTCCCAGAATAAAATTTATTTTCAATTTAAATTGTCAAAAGTCAAAACTGAATATATACAGGTCGAACCAATAAATATGTTCTAGAAAAGGAAGATTCTGATTGACAGAAGGAATAGTTATAAAGAACACCTGTATTATAGATTGATGATAGTGCTTCCTGAAACGTTTGTAATTGCTATTTTTTGAGTAGGCAAAAAATAAATGAGAGAAATGATGTTGTAATAATGTGTTATATATAAATTAAAAATCTAATTACATAACCCTAAAAGTTAAATAATGTGTTATATATAAATTAAAAATCTAATTACATAACCCTAAAAGTTAAATAATGTGTTATATATAAATTAAAAATCTAATTACATAACCCTAAAAGTTAAATAATGTGTTATATATAAATTAAAAATCTAATTACATAACCCTAAAAGTTAAATAATGTGTTATATATAAATTAAAAATCTAATTACATAACCCTAAAAGTTAAAAATAAATGTTCAAATAGATAAAGGAAACTGCAACTAATGTTTTATGTTTAGATAGTAGAATATAAAGAGAGGTTTCAAGGTCATGATCTAAGTGTCACACCGTCAAGCATACCTGATAGTGCATCTCGACAAATGTTACAGTAGGTCGGACGAGCATGCGATGTGGCGATCCAGCGATGGCGGCCACTCAGCAGGTCGTGAAGTTCTAGGGCGGTTTTAGACTGAAACATCAATCATCATCAATATTAGAGTGACGAAAATTAGTTAAATAAAATAAAAATATAATTAATAATTGAATTAATAAAATTAATCATAAATAAACAAATAATAGAAAAAGAAGAAAAATATTTTTATTTGGAGCAGTACTAAACATGTACTTTACACAAAATGACAAATGAATGAAAAATTAAAATTAAAATAAAAAGTCTTGGTACAGTCTCGGCTGCAGCCTGAGAGCTACAGACCAGTGGACCGCTCCAGAGCAGGTTGGCAGACCTTCATGGAAGCTTCTGGTGAGTTTTTCGATTTGGGCTGCAAAAGGAGCAACTCCCAGTCTGGATTTGGGTATTCCTGATAAACCAGGATGCGTTCATCGCTATCCGGAGGACTTTCAAACAAATAATAAAATTACCACATTTCCTGTAGAAATTATAGCTGGTCTTCTACTAAATTTTGATTTCTACAGTAATTTCCGAAAAGAGCCCTAAAAAAAATTAATGAATGAAAAAACAAAATGTCATCTCTTTATCTTTAGAATAATCCAAATGAAATAATTACTAATTGATTTTTTTTTTTTAATACGTGCACGTTCTTCAAAATTGCACGTCTTGAACTTTCGATATTTTTTTAGAGCCCTTTTCGGAAATTACTGTAGAAATCAAAATTAAGTGGAAGACCAGCAACAATTTCTACAGGAAATGTGATAATTTGTTTTAAATTTTATAATTTATCATTTCATTATTTAAATTAACTTTTATTTTTATTTTATTTAATTTAAAATAATTGTTTAATTAGGGGCGTTAACAGGAGTGAGAATTTGAAGTGAGTTTGGTCGCTCAAAGATTGGACATTGTCCCCTGAAAAAAAGATCTTATAATTTGCCATCTTGCAGGCTAGAACTTCGTATTTCATCGTCTCCTGGTCACAGGAACACAAACACCTCAACAAGAACGTTGGATCTTACCTTACCGATACCCAATTCTCAATATTTCCAGTCCCTCCTCCATCACAATAGGGTTATTATCGTTAGTATATCAATAAACATGAAGAGTTATTGTGTCAACAAGAAGATTTTTGCAATATTTCGATCGAAAATACCAAAAATTCATAATGAATTGTACTTACTCGTTGTCTTTCTCTGCTTGTTGTAGCTTCTTTGATTGCAGTGACCCACTCCTCCATCAGACGAGGGCTAATACATCTGAAACAGAAGCACAAGCCTTTTATAGGAAAATATAAGATATATTATTATTAGAGGACGCCAGTAGCTCAGTGGTATGAGTGCTTGCTTACTGAGCGGCCCAAGCTTATTTTATCTGGGAGGTAAAATAAACTTAAGCACGCCCTCCTTCGGATGGGACGTTAAGCGATGGTCCCAAGCCTACGATGTCAGGTACTACGAGAGTTCTAAATTTTGCCAATTCAAAATTTTTTATTCACCTAGGATAGGGCTCTTTAACGAGTACCTGAACTCGGAACCATCGCTTAATGTCCCATCCGAAGGACGGCGGGCTCAAGGTTTTTACACCTCTCAGGTTTCGAACCCGCGATCTTGAGCTCAGAAGGCAAGCACGGCGTCTGAGCTACCGACGTCCTCATTTTGAATAAAGTGATAAAAGTTAAAAAAATAAAAATTGGTTTTCTCGAAAGTATTATATTTTAATTTCCAACAAATGTATGTTTGAATATACATATATAAAATCCTATAAAATTTTCTGAAGTTACTTCATTCAAACTTTTTTTTTAAATTAAAATTATTCCACTTTTTTAATATCGATTTTTCTCTTAGCTTATACCTACCGCTACCCCAAAAATTAAACTACGGTTGGTCTGTAAACACTATATTAAACTACGGTTGGTCTGTAAACACTATATTAAACTACGGTTGGTCTGTAAACACTATATTAAACTACGGTTGGTCTGTAAACACTATATTAAACTACGGTTGGTCTGTAAACACTATATTAAACTACGGTTGGTCTGTAAACACTATATTAAACTACGGTTGGTCTGTAAACACTATATTAAACTACGGTTGGTCTGTAAACACTATATTAAACTACGGTTGGTCTGTAAACACTATATTAAACTACGGTTGGTCTGTAAACACTATATTAAACTACGGTTGGTCTGTAAACACTATATTAAACTACGGTTGGTCTGTAAACACTATATTAAACTACGGTTGGTCTGTAAACACTATATTAAACTACGGTTGGTCTGTAAACACTATATTAAACTACGGTTGGTCTGTAAACACTATATTAAACTACGGTTGGTCTGTAAACACTATATTAAACTACGGTTGGTCTGTAAACACTATATTAAACTACGGTTGGTCTGTAAACACTATATTAAACTACGGTTGGTCTGTAAACACTATATTAAAGTGCATTCTTCCACTTTAATAAATATTTTTTTCTTCTATAATCTCAATGTGGTCGTCGTACATTTTTTTAATATACAATGAAACTAAACAACAAATAAAAAGATTATTTAGACAGTGATGTTTTGTTTAATGTGATTTATAATCACATATTTACTTAAGAATAATTTATTGTGTTGGGCCACCATTATGTACACTATGTTTTTGACAAAAATTTTAAAGACTGAACTAATGAGCCTACCTACTGTGATGTAAAAAATGTACACACATCAAGATTATTAATATATTATAAAATCAATTATTATTATTTGTATGAAAACAATTGTTAGGAGTGAAGTAACTTACTTAGTGATAAAGATGGACTAGTCGCATTTTGTTTTAAAAAGAAATGTGAACAACCAATGAATGCAGAACAAAATACGACGATCAGCTGCTTTAAGTTGTGTTGTGGAAGTGGACAGTCAAGAGAGAGAAGTGTTTTTAGGGTTAAGGTGTAATGAACCAGGTAGGAGTGAAAATTATAACATTGAAAGTATGTAGAAGAGAAAAGGTACTTTTTATTTATATGTATATAATATATATACTATATATGACCAAAATATAAAAGAATTATACATAACGACCACGATAAAACAGAAAAAGGAGACTAAAGTAGGTGTAGAAATTAGTTTATAAGATTTTTTTTATTGTTTTTGATTTTTTTATTTGATATTGATATTCTGATTTTATTTAAAATATAGGTTAAGTAAAATAAACCCAATATTTGTTCTTTTATTCTATGCTATTCATTTTCCCTGCGAACCCAGTAAAATAATTTATACCTTTGGATTGGATTGAACATTTTTGCAAATTTAGAAAAACAAGATGGCATCTCTTTAGCAACTATAGAAGAAATCCAAATGAAAAATTTGTTAATTGAAATTTTTTTAAATACATACACTTTCTTCAAAATATCACGTCTTGAACTTTCGATATTTTTTTGGGGCTCTTTTCGGAAACTACAATTTTTACAGGAAATGTGGTAATATTTATTATTTCCATTATTTTTATTTAAATTAACATTACATTTTTTAATTATCACACTACTTTCCATCAGTAATGGAAAATACATATAGGTTACCTACATATGTATACTGTGGAAGCTTACCTAACTTCCTAAACTGCATCTAAAATGCTACTAATGCTTAGAAATTAGAGCTTATTCTAGCAACTGATGCCAGGCAAAAAGCATAAAAAGTATTTGGTGAATCACTGCCAATGAACTTCCCCAGAATGAATTAATTAACATTTCGCCCCCCCCCCCCCCCCCCCCTCCAAAACTCATCGATCGTTTGCGCTCCATGGGGCTCCTAAATCCTCATACTAAATTTTATGTCGATAAATTCATTATTTATGCTTTTATTAGGGTTTTAGAATTGAGTCTCTCTCGTAAACCCCCCATCCCTTCATCCGATATCGCTCAAGTGTGACAGTTTATGTCCTTATTGGGTATTGACTCAAATATGAAACTTCATATCGATACATTCATAACATCGATAGTTATTGGAGTTTTTGAGTTGAGGCCCCCTCAGATCCTCCTTTTCTTCTGATTCCGCTGAAAATTAAGAAGTAACGTCACTATGAGGATTTGAATTCATATATGAAATTTCGTGTCGATATATTCATTGTATCGGCAGTAACTGGAGTTTTTGTGATGAGCCTCGCCCCTTCTCTTTAGTCGATTTGGCTGAAAATCGGTAGGTTTGTCCTTATGGAGTTCAGGTCACACATATAAAATTTCGTGTCTATACATTCATTCTGCCGGGAGTTATGAGGAGCTGGTGGACATGGGATGATTTAATGAGTACTTGACGCATAGGCTCCGCGTGCACCTCCCAGATAAAAAAGTGAAGGGCCTCGGCCGGGTTTCGAACCAGCGATCTTGAGCTCAGTTGGCAAACATGCTACTTCGAACCAGCGCCCCCTTTGGTATATATAACATATTAATTTACGTATAAGAAGTTTTTTTTTTTTTCTGTCACTCTCTCTCAATCCCTTTTATTCATAGTCTTAAGAGCTCTAAAACGATATGTCTCACAACACTTCCCAGAAAAATGACTATGGAGGGGATCAATATCAATGAATGTAGCTTGGCCAATGGCCATCCTCTCTTATACAATCCAATAGTCAATGTCCTAATGACAGGGAAGTGGTTCATGTGACATATCGTTTGAAAGCTCTTTACAATAGGCTTTTAAAAAGACCCATTGTCATTTTCGTGTCAAGAAGGGATTTCAATGATGTGGAGTGGGTCTCCTGCCCCATCCCCTTCGGTCATACTAAACCGTCCAACATTACCTGATGGTAGTCACGTGACATCTATCGATTCCTTTTGTTCAATCGGCTGTAAAAGTAGAATGATATTGTTTGATTTGACCAATTCGGGTCACAACTGGTTGTTATTATTTTATGTAATTTGCAAGGCAATTAATTCTCAAAATTTTTGACGTGAAAACGTCTATTCGCTCGTTAAGCACTGTGATGGCCGGTCAAACTTTCTTGTGTTACAAAATACCGTCAGATTTCAATCGCTAATAACTACGAGACTAATAATGCGATAACAACGGTTGAGGTCACAATGGATAGAGCATGTCTATACGTGTTTGCTGTGCAGTGTTTGTTTTGCCTGTGACGTTATCGGGCTAGTGTAGGCGCCGGCGGATGATTGTTGCGAATTAGCGTTGTGTAAAATTAGAAATTAGTGTAGCGTGATAACGCGTTTAGATAGGACGTTGATTCGGGTGTCATTGTAAAGAGCTTGAAGAGCACTACTAGGACTCAAAGTGAAACAATAAAAATATTTTCCGAAATATATGTAAAAAACTGTATTAAATTGAAAATTACAAAAAAGAATTAAAGATGTCGTCTTATATAAATCGTAAATATGCGCGAAATTATAGAAAACGCAAATCAGAGGAAAGCTCGCATCAAAAGGAATTTTGAAAACAGAAAAAGTCTAGTGCCGAGCAAATGCAAGAGCTACGGCAGCATCGAAAAGAAAATGAAAAATGATTTTATCCCGACGTTTTCACGGAAAATCTACGGTGTGGACCTTGACTACACCTTAATGTTTGTTTTTTTTCACTACCACAGCAATACGAAGTATAGAGAAAGTAATGTAATCGGTCAAAAATTCGATTGTAGTTTTCAACGGAATTTCATGTTTTCCGACCTCCAGATTCCAAAATAAAAATAAAAAACCTGCATGTGTGTGTAAAGAATAAAGATTAGTCCGGAAAAAATGAATGTATCGATATGAAATTTTATATATGAATCCATTACCCTCAAACGACAACACCTATTGATTTTCAGCCAAATCGACCAAAATCTCTATTAACTGCCGTTGAATGTTGAATTACTGTATTGACAAGAAATTTTATATGTATATTCACGGTAATATAAGGACAACATCTATTAGTTTTCAGCCGAAGGGAAGGAGTCTCAACTCCGATTTAATGAATGTATATTTAAATTAAAAACCCCATAAGGATGGCAGCTATCAATTTTCCGCGAAATCGGTTAAATATCCTAATGAATGAATTACATCGCCACTAAGTCAAATATTGACTTGGGAGGGAGAATGAAAACGATATCGATTATTTCAAAATGAGGAAGTACATAGCCGGTGAATCATCTGTCGTTGTTCTAAGCTTACTTCCTTACTAATTCCTATGTTCAAGAAATATAAAAGTTTAAAAAAAAAATTATCAGGGGTCGGATAAAAAGCAGATGACCTCGGTTGGCAAGGTTAAGGGGGAAAAGAAACCTAGGCAGGTATACCTGGAGAGTGATTAGTTGACCTACTAAATATATATATTTATATAGGAAATATATAAAGTATGTTTATATATTCACAAATAGAACAAAATATACATATGACCAAATTTTATTTCTTCGTATAAACAGGGGTAGGAATAGGCAATTATTTTGCAAATTTCAAACCCCATTCATCAAGTGAACATTATACTGGTCTCATATTAGGGATATATTTCCTCAATTTCAAAATAAATTCCATGAATTTTATTTATTTTTATTGGGCCGGTAAAGTATAAAGTATTCTCTATCGAGAAAATAAGGTCATATATAATGATCATGCAGGCAAGAACTATACTAGTTTTAAAGAAGTCTAGCAATAATTATACTTAAAAAAAAAAAAAAAAAAAAAACAAGTTCCCAGAAACGTTTTTAAAAGAATAATAGAAAACAACATTAATAGTGCCCAGGAGATTAAAAAAAAAAAAATCACAGAAAAAAATCGAACAACGAAAAATGCACAAAACTACATTATACTTGCATTAATTTAATATTCAACAAATGAAAAAAAATAATAATAATAACACAAAGCAAGCACTACGCAAAGAATTATGAAAAAAAAAAGTTTAAGTGACATTCAAAAAGCCAATGAAAACTTATTATTGGTGCAAAATTATATTGAAAAATTTAAACATTGGCAATTTACCTATGATTTATTTCTTTCGCATTGGACGGTATAACATTAAAATATTAGTGTTATTAGACATGACAAAACTTTGTTGAGCTACTAAAATATTCACAATTTAGGGGGGAAATAGAACAAAATATACATATGACCACAACACATAACTAATTTTGAAAGAAACTAGTTAGCATACATAAATATTTAGAATAGTCCACTGCTGGAGCCATTCAAAGTCATTCTTTAAAACAGCAAAGGTCAAAGACTGCATATGTAACACTACTAATGAAAGTTTGATGTCTGTCTTCATTAAATTATTATTATAATGTTTAATGTTTACTTTATTATTATTTTAATTGTCTTGGAAGATGGTTAAACGGCCAGCTTACCTTCAGCAGTTAATACAAACATGCATCAATATTCAATAATAAATACTTAATAATCACAAAAACAAAAAAAAAAACCCAGATGAATCACCAACTTTGTACTTCCCCAGAATTAATCAGATTTCTCTTTTCATCTAAAGTCAATTGACCGTTAGGCTTAACGTCAATACCTATTTGACTTACAAAGTGCTCTTTTATAGCAATTATGCCAACCCTAAATTTTTATTCACCTGGGATAAGGGGTCTTTAACGAGTACCAGACATAGTATAGCTTAACGTCCCATCCGAAGGACGATGTGCTCAAGGTTTTTTCACCTCCCCAGATTAAAAAACTGAAGGTCCTCGGCCGGGTTTCAAACCCACAATCTTGAGCTAAGTAAACACTGAGCTACCGGCCTCCTCGATAAGATTAAAAGTTCTCCTTAAAATATAGGTTAGCTATATAGGATCAAAAATATAGGGTAGCTGCATGAAAAATATATTTATTACAGAAAAGTGCTTGGATAGCAAGGGCCTATAAAGTGTTATGGCACTTTCAACCCCTCCCACCCCCCTCCAAGAAAAAGAAAAACAAAGAAAACGGCAACAGAGATCTTGAGAATCCAATCTATTAGTTCACCAGAAAACCGCAACGCAGCGTGGGTATAGGATGAAGAAAGCATGCTTCTTCGAACCTCGAAATTTGAAGACATCCCACGGCAACATTATTATTCACAAATGGAAGTGGAATTATTAATTTATTATTTTTTATATTATTATTACCTCATTATTTTTACTTTTCTTATAACTGAACATGTTTTGACCATTTTTGCGATGACGCCTAATCTCTGTGTATCTACGTGATTTGAACTTTGTCAGCACTCAACTCAGAAACGATCGTTGGAATGAACCGAAAATTTGATGTGGATATGTCACATGAGTTAACTTGATATTTTTGCCAGAACATTTTATAAGACTATTTCTAAGTGGCGTTTAAATTGTAAATCATACAAAGAATTTTAATATTAATGTTTTATTATTGTGATCTTTTATTTAAAAGGGATTAAATTATATATATATATATGACGTGGCCGTTACTGAGCTTTCTTATACCAATCATGTATTTGCAGTTTGAACTAATTGCTAATTCCCTTCCATTTTATGACTGTTGATTGTTTTCTTTCATTGTGGGACGTTCTATAGGTTTGCAGTCTCCCTAGCAACCGATTCATCATCAGATACTCTTTTAGTTGCGCTACAATTTTCTGTAAAAATATTCGCCTATTCCACCACCGGTTTATCAGGAAAAGAAAAAAAATACATTCAGTTTTTCGAGCTACCCTTCTCTTTGGTCGATTTGGTTGAAAAAAAAATAGATGTTGTCTTTAGAGGGCTCTGGACTCACACATATAATTTCATGTCAATATATTCATTCTATCGGGAGTTAACGTGCCCAGAGATAAAATGGTCATAAACTTTTTTATTTTGCCACAAAAGTGTTGATAATGGCGAAACGTTAACAAAAATAATATAATTACATTTTGTAGAGATCGAAGAGCAATTTGTTGTTTGTTTCAAATCATCTTCATCAAGTGAATTTAGTTTGTTTTAAATATTGTCTATTTCACAAAATATATAAATAATATACGGGAGTACTTTCGGTGTTGCTACCATCTTCAGCCATTTCAAATATTCACCCCTTGTTTCGGCAATAATATAATCCTCCAGTCTCTGTGTGTAGGTACTTACTTTCTCAAAACTGTGTATTTTTATTTATATATTTATTTTTTTCATTTTTGATTTATTTCATATAAGTATACCTATATATTTGTACTTTAATCAGCACTGATACTATTTCAATTCTTTCTTTTATTGTTAAGATTTTAATTTGAAACGAAATTGTATTTTTGTTTTCTATGTTTTTAAAAAACATGGGGTTGGAGAACTGTCCCAGTTTGGAATGTGAACTTGTTGAACATCCACTTACAATTAGTATTTGTTATGTCGTGGCTAAAAATTTTAAATAATGTCGTTACAGAAAAAATTTCATGTTGAAAGGAAAACATTTTTATTTTTTATCTGAGCTTAACATTTTTTCTTTAATGTCAAATATCTTTAAATCGAAATAGTTTCACACGTAACAACTGCCTATTGAGATGTAGCGATTTGAAAAATATTTACATCAAATTTTCACTCGGAAAATATATGTTAACAATTTTTAGAGTTTTGCAAGGCAAAGACAAAAAAAAATATCTTATGGTTTTGGTCGTATGTCTGTCTGTTAGCAACAATAGTCAAACAAAATCGTATAATGTATAATGACAAAAATGTAAAATGTATAATGACAAAAAGATAGCCCGGAAAACTGTATATTAGATCTTTTTATTAGATTTTTTTCTGATAAAGCGGGGTAGGAATAGGCGAATATTTTTGCAAATTTTCAAGCCACATTCTATCAAGTGAACATTATACTGGTCTCAAATTAGGGATATATTTCCTCAATTTCAAAATAAATTCTATGAATTTTATTTATTTTCATTGGGCCGGTAAAGCATAACGTATTCTCTATCGATAAAATGAGGTCATATATAATGATCATGCAGGCAAGAAATATAGAAGTTTTAACAAAGTCTAGCAATTACTTATTGACAATAGTTAAAAAAAAAAGTTCCCAGAAACATTTTTAAAAGAACAAAGCTAATAATAGAAAACAACATTAATAGTGCCCAGAGATTAACAAAAAAAAATCACAGAAAGAAATCGATCAACGAAAAATGCACAAAACTACATTATACTTGCATTAATTTAAAAATCAACATATGAAAAAAAAATAACACAAAGCAAGCACTACGCAAAGAAGTAAAAAAGAATTATGAAAAAAAAGTTTAGGTGACATTCAAAAAGCCAATGAAAACTTATTATTGGTGCAAAATTATATTGAAAAATTTAAACATTGTCAATTTACCTATGATTTCTTTCTTTCGCATTGGACGGTATAACATTAAAATACACGAGTACAATAGAATTGATTGAGAAGTAAATTCTAAAATATACATCCGAAAAACTAACTCATAATAGGCTACCTCTGATAACTGTTTAGTTAATGAAAAACAGAATAAAAGAAGAAACTTTCAGGTTCAATTAACTTTATTAGTACTTGGAAGAGAGTCATTATAAATAAAAACAAACTAATAATCAAAAAATAAATATTAAAAAATAAAGTAAAATCAGAAGGTTATGGTCGTGTTACATATTTGCTGTATACAATATATGAGGTAATGTACTACATCAATATATGAATATTAAATGAGGAATATTGTTCATTCGTTTTTAAACAAGAAATTAAACAATATATATTTTTTATATATTATATATAATATAGAAACAACAAGTAGATTTGAAAAAATAACAGAATCGATCGTTCGAATTGTATCGATTAACGAGAAAGGCTCCAAATGACTTAATTTTCAAAAGTATTACCTTCAGAAGTCAAACTTTTCTAGTTAGCTATTGTGATTCATGTCTGGGAATTATCTACTTGGTCATATTGCGTACTTTCAGAGCGCTCTTTCGTCGCTCTGGTGACCATGAAGGCCGACCAGGGAGTCATGAATTTTCTGATGCCTCACAGCCTACGTAAGAACTTCTCATCCGAAGGACAGCGTGCTCAAGTTTTTTTTTCACCTCCCAGTTACAAAAAGTGGGTTTCGAACCCCCGAATTTAAGCTCAGTAGACGTACATGCTATCTCTGAGCCATCGCCCTCGCAAAAAACAACTTTCCAGTGAACATATTATTAGAAAAATGAAAATAATTCAATAAAAGAGCGGTTAATAGAAATGTATAACCTCTAATGAGAAGAGGTTAATAACTTAAAACAAGAAATCAATGCTATGTTGAATACAGTGTAATTGTAGAAAAAATGTTTAAACTTACACATCCAATAAGATGGTCTTATAAAAATTCTTATATGTTTCCGTAGGAGAAAATAGATTATAAATTATAGAGAGCTGATTATATTCACAGTGAAATGAGGTTGAGATCTCTACAAACTATGAAATCAACATATGTAAATATACATGATGTAAATATATATATATATATATATATATTTATATAGAGGGCGCCGGTAGCTCAGTGGTATGCGTGCTTGTCTTCTGAACTGAAAATCGTGGGTTCGAGGCCTTTAGTTTCTTTTATCTGGGAGATAAAATAAACTTAAGCACGCCGTCCTTCGGATGGGACGTTAAGCGATGGCCTCGAACCTGTCCGATGTCAGGTAATCGTTAAAGACCCCTGCCCTAGTTGAATAAAAATTTCGGGTAAGCAAAATTTAGGACTCCCATAGTAGAGTCGGGCTCATGTCCACCAGAGAGACGAAAGAGCGCTCTGGTAGTAGGCGATATGACCTCATAGTTAAAGCTAGAACATGAGTCATAATAACTAACTATATTTATATAGTATTGTACAATTCAACATAAGTACATACCTACGGTTCACATACAAAATATGATGCAATGGAAATTACGTATTGTAAGTTAAATGAGGGGGGGGGGGGGGGGGGGGGGGGGGCTAAGACGATTAGTTTGTTGTTGTTTGTCAGTTGATGTGAGTCATGCCCGGGCTTTCACTATGAGGTCATATCGCCTACTACCAGAGCGCTCTTTCGTCACTCTGCTGGACATAGGCAGTTCTACATTTTGACACCTTGGGTAGGGGGTCTTTAACGAGTACCTGACATCGTACATGTTCGAGACCATCACCTAATGTCCCATCCAAAGTACCTCCCAGATAAAATAAAGGGTCTCGGCCGGGTTACGAACCCGCTATCTTTATCTCAGTAAGCAAGCACGCTTACCACTGAGCTACCGGCGCCCTCACAAGCAACAACAAAAAAAGTAATCGGTGTATCATAGGCTATGAACTTCCCCAGTACAAATCGATCTATTAGTTTATTGTTTTTACTCCAAAGCCAATCGATCTTATGGGCTAAAACTCAATATTTGACTTACATATGAATCCTCAATAAATCATGTATCGATACATTCATTACATCTTTCGTTATTAGGTTATATGAGACGAGTCTTTATTCTCTGACTTCCTCTTCCCTTTCCCTGATTTCGAAGGTCCCATCCTTATGAAAGAGACAAAGAGAGAGCTCTGGTAGGAGGCGATATGACCTCTTAGTTAAAGCCCGGGCATTAGCAACTAACTATAACATGAAACGGAGTTTTTATCGAACGACAAAATAATTACCGTGTGTACCGTTTCTCTCTCCGGAAAGTCGATTAAATAGCGACATGTTATATTGTTGTGTTATATTACGTCACTTCCATAACACTGCTTCCGTTGAGAAAGTTGCATAACATCAATATAATTTGTGTGTAGGTGTCCATTATGGAGACTAGGCGTTTCTTAAGTAGCTGGCATTTGTCTGATGTGTGATGTGCTATAATTGTGTGTTATATGATGTGATATGTGGGTATGACCACGGTACAGGTCACTAAATGCCAGGGTCAGACTGCATCTATACCCGATTGCCTCCTATATATATGTGACGTCATCAAGGTGAATCATCAATTTCGTTATATCTCTTGTATAGAGGCGGCATAGGCAGAGTGGGGCAGGCAAAGAGACTTGCACCCGTTCTTTCGGCGAAACACGGCAATACATTTTCGGATATTGAAGAAAATATGAATATATATGATGGTGAAAACTATACTATCGAAATATATATTCTATCGAAATAAACTGCAAAATAAACGTTAGCATACCGTTGGAAAGCTAAGGAATCAAGAAAGAAAAATATTTTGGCTTCGTACTGAAGATGAATTTTTCGTCGACGAAACGTAACACACCTAGTACGTATATAGTGAAGGCTACCATTTAAATAAATATACTACGTGATGTGGGCAGACAGGACTTTCTTAAACCAACCACATTTTTACATATTATTCTCCCTCCCTCCCTCTCTCAAATTCATTTCATACTGGCATTACTGGGTATATGAAAGTAATGCGATGGCATCAGCAGTTTTTTTTTGTATCATTGTAGAGCGTAATTCTACTTTCACATACCTAGTAACGTTAGTATGAAATGAATTTGAGACGGGAGAGGGAGGGGGAGGGAGAGTGATATGTAAAAACGTGGTTGGTATAAGAAAGTCCTGTTATTCACACATCTCATATATTAGATATATCTTTTTTCAATAAAAACTATCAAAAATCAAGATTAGGTTAGGTTTTATGACTCATGTCCGGGCTTTAACTACGAGGTCATATCGCCTACTAACAGAGCGCTTTTTCGTCGTTCTGATGGACACGAGCCCGACTCTACTGTGAGAGTCCTAAATTTTGCCTACCCTAAACACATATTCATCTAGGATAGGGGTCTTTCGCTAACTGACGGCGTGCTCAAGGGCCTCAACCGGGTTTCGAACCCGCGATCTTCAGCTCAGTAAGCATCACGCTACCTCTGAGCTACTCGGCGCACTCAAAAATAAAGAGATACTTTAAAATTCGTTGCTATGTGTTACAATTTCATTTCTTCGTAGTATTTCCTATGAAATCTGAGGTTAACTGGCAATTGGAAATTTACTAAACGTAATTACTAAAGAATATTTTTCAGTAAGAACCTATTTTTTGTTATGACAAATCATTTTTGTTTAAATCAAGCAAACATCTAAGCAAATGGGTTGCAAAACGACATTTTATGACGGTTTTCGGCATATATTTCAAAAACCGGGCGATCTTCGAAAACATGTACATATTTGTACACAAAATGTTCTTCAGTTTTGAAGAGACTTTTGATTGTCATAAATATAAGTGATTTGTTGTAAAAATCAATTCAGGTATTAAGTTAATTTAAGTTCGCACATGTGATAAGCAGTTCAAATTTCAGGTGCATTGCTGAAAACACTGTTAAATCGCTCACGAAATTCCAGTCACATATGAACATACAGACAATGTCGCGAAAACAGTTAAAACGGCGGAACTAAACCAGCGAAATTCTGTTGAAATCTCGGATTTTTGCGCAATATGTTGTATCACAACATTTCGATGTTTCTTATAAAGTAAATAACAAGATATTGCTTTCTTGATGAAATTTGTTGCGTATTACGTCAGGTGTCGTCGCATGGTACCATCTTGGTCAATGAAAATACGAGGGAGAGAGAGCCGAGTGCTTCGTACCCTTCTCACGAGCTTCCGAACTCCACCGCTATGCGAAGTCGGTCGTAAAATATAGTTGGTCAATCACCGACTATTTCCTTCCCCAGAACGAATTAATCAATTACTTTTTCGCTTCCCCTTCAAAATCAGTCGACCGTTTGTACTAGTAATCAACTGTTGACTTACATAGCGGCTCCTAAATCCTTACACTAAATGTTGTCAATAAATTCATTACATTGGCAGTTATTAGGGTTTTTGAATTGAGCTCCATCTGCCATTGTAATGAATGTATCGAAAAGAAATTTTATATTTAAATTTAAAATGATTACGAGTCAAGGCCTCCTAAACAAGTTTTGACCATATTTGCGATGCTGTCTGGGAGCGCTCTGTAATAATAAATGAAATTTGAGCGGAAGAGGTTAGGTTTTATGACTCATGCCCGGACTTTAACTACGAGGTCATATCGCCTACTACCAGAGCTCTTTTTCGTCACTCTGGTAGACATGAGCCCGACTCTACTGTGGGAGTCCTAAATTTTGCGTACCCTAAATTTTTATTCACCTAGAACAGGGGTCTTTAGTACCTGGCGTACAGGCTCGGGACCATAGCTTAACGTCCCATCCGAAGATGCTTAAGTTTATTTTACCTCCCAGATAAAACAGCACGCATACCACTGAGCGGAAGATGTTACTTAGATCAAATTGGATATCATACCAAATTTAAGACGACTTTACTTCGGGGTCTAATTACATCTTACATGATTCCGCTTATAGTAATAATAAATATAATTTTTAATCAGTTTTCCATCAGGGAGGTAAAACAAACCTTGAGCACGTTGTCCTTCGTATAGGACGTTAAGCGATGGTTCCTTCTTGTACAATGTCCGGTACTCGTTAAAGACCCCTACCCCTATTGATTTATTTCATTGATAACTATTCCATAGGAGAGACTCTATTTATCATGTATTTTGTTATTCCTATGAATACATATCGATATATTGCAGAAAAGGACATTCTTATTTATTCTCATTGATAACTTTTTTTCTGCAAATGATAGTTCTGCGATGGATCAGAGGTGAGGGCTCAACTCAAAAATCATAAAACTGCAGACGTAATGCATATATTGACACAACATTTAGTATTAGGATTCAGAAGCCTCAATGTAAATCAATTATTTGGAAAAAAGGAAAACTCAAGTAAATCAATTATTTGGGGAAAAGGAAAACTCAATTGATTATTCATGATGGGGAAGTTAAATGTCGGTGATTGAACGACGCCTTTTTTTTTTCCGAAATAGACCAAATAAATATTAATTTTTAATTAATAAATATTAATTATTGCACACATTATGTTAATCTCGACGAAATATCTATGTCATAGGAAATAAGTTGTTAAGTCGAAAAATGTACAAAATGAGTTAAGTGTACTGTGATCATCTCCCAAGCCATCTGCGCACTGTGAAGAAGTTGGGAGCTCAGGACTCTAATACTTTCGGAATTATAAAGATATGGGTTTCTTGGTATCTCGTAAAATTGTGTATGTGCTCGGTTGAATCAACATAATCTACTTCTTTGAGGAAGCATCCATGAGATAACTGCATTTAACCATTTATTCACTACGGCAGACTATTCCAAGTGAAGAGGGTGTTTTCGGTTAAATCAACTTTAGAGAGGCATCATTCATAAGTATTTCAAAAAGTATGGTTAATAATTAGGTAAGTGATGGGGAATGATTAGGTAACTAAGGGAAAATCCAAGAAAGGATTAACAATATTCATTTTCATTCCCTCCTATAGATTTAGAAGGTATATGATTAATAATGATGCAAACATGATTTATTTATTCCAAAAACTGGATTTACACGATTAATGCAAAAGTAAAAAAGTGCTGTCCTGAAAAGTTACGTACTTAGACTTACCAATTTATTCCCTGTGATCACAGAAATGGCATCTTGGCTACATTTAAACTATTGTCCTTCATTTTGTCAAAATTTCTCTAGAGACTTTTCCTTTTTTCAATATATTTTTAGACATCACGACACAGCGTTACGTATGGTTCCTTTCTTATTCCAGTTACAATATAATTTGTATTTTTAGAATTCTCTGTTAATAACGAGTGGGGTCACAAACAGACTTTCCTTGTGGGTTTCAAGAGAAACTCCTGGCCCCAAGTGACTAACTGGTTGGGAGGAAGTCACGTTTTTAGTATAAAATACACTTTTGTAGTGAGCCTTGACACGGAATCTTTATGTACTTGTAATAGTTCTTTTATCGTGTACAAGTACCTAAGATTAAGCCAAAAATAATAATTATCCAGTAAAAATCATAGCAAAAATTAATCACCAGTACTTCCCCCGAACAAATTAATCAATTACATTTTTGTTCTCTCTCAAAGCTAAAACTCAATATCTGACTTACATAGTGGCTTCTGAATCCTCATACTAAATTTTGTGTCGATATTGTGATGTAAAAAATTTACACACATTAAGATTATTAATATATTATAAAGTCACTTATTATTAGGCTAGGTTAGGTTTTATGACTCATGCCCGGGCTTTAACTACGAGGTCATATCGCCTACTACCAGAGCGCTCTTTCGTCACTCTGGTCGGCATGAGCCCGACTCTAATGTGGGAGTCCTAAATTTTGCCTACCCTAAATTTTTATTCATCTAGGGTAGGGGTCTTTAACGAGTACCTGACATCGTACAGGCTCGGGACCATCGCTTAACGTCCCATCCGAAGGACGGCGTGCTTAAGTTTATTTCACCTCCCAGATAAAATAAACTAAGGGCCTCGGTCGGGCTACGAACCCACGACCTTGAGCTCAGAAGTCAAGCACGCATACCACTGAGCTACCGGCGCCCTCTCACTTATTATTATACGATTATAGTATAAGAACAGCTGTTTAAGAGTGTGAAGTAATTTAATTAGTGAATAAATATACAATAGTCGCATTATGTTTTAAAACGAAATGTAAACAACCAATGAATGGATTACAAAATACGATGATCAGCTGTGTAGTGAACTAAGTAGGAGTGAGAGATGATGTAGAGGAGATGTAGGAGTGAAAAATATAACATTGCAAGTACGTAGAAGAGAAAAGGTACTTTTTATTTAAATGTATATATGCCCAAAATATAAAAAGAATTATAAATAGTGGCCTTAGTTCGTGACCCTATTAGTTCGTGAGATTTCTTTTTGTTAATAATTTGATTTTTTTTGTAGGTTAATGTTAAATCGACAGTTATTTGGGTATTTAAGACAAGCACTCCTTCTCTGATCCGCCTCCCCTTCCGCTGATAATAAATAAGCGTCGTCCTTATAGGTCTTATAGGTCAACAACATACGAAATTTCATGTCGATACATCGCATACAACGACAGTTATTAGAGTTTTTGTGTTAAGCCTCCCCCCTATCCCTTTATTATCGTGTCGATACATTCATTATATCCATAGTTATAATATTTAAAGAGTTATTACATTTTTGGAATCGAGATCTTTCCCAACTCGAATTCATCAATTATGTTTTCGCTCTCCCTCCAAAGTCAGTCGACCATTTGAGCTAAAACTCAATATTTGACATACGAGTACATAGTGACTTCCGAATTCTCATACTTAAATCGATACATTTATTAAATCGACAGTTTTTAAGGTTTTTGAATTGAGCCCCCTTCCCTGAAACCCACTTCTTTTTGACCGATATTTCTGAAATTTTACAGATCATGTCCTCATTTGCATTTTGAATTCAAATATGAAATTTTGTGTCAATATAGTTAATAAAACTTTCTCAGAAATATAGTAGATTTGGTGCCACAAGGACGACATAAATCGTTTCATTCTTCCTCAAGTACTTTAGCTATGACATAATAGAAAATATATTTATTGGCTATTCAAAGTCAATATACGAACACTACTGTATTAAGATATGACCTCGTAGTTATACTAACCAATAATATCTAACAGTGAATAAAGTTATATTATCGCACGAATTATATTTAATATATAATATTGTTATATTATCGGAACTGTTGACTCATGAATAATAATATGAAAATGAAAATCAACAAACTAAAACATAAGTAATCTTAATTAACAGTAAATTATTGTAATAATATCTAACAGTGAATTATTGTAATAATATCTAACAATGCATATAATATTCTGATAATATATAACAGTGAACGAGAGCGCTGGTAGCTCAGTGGTATGCGTGCTTCCCTAATAAGCTCATGATTGCGGGTTCGAAACCCGGCTGAGATTCACCTTATTTTTTATCTGGAAGGAGGGAAAACTGAGTATGCTGACTTTTGGATGGGACGTTAAGCGATGGTCCCGAGCCTGTGCGATGTCAGGTACTCGTTATAGACCCCTGCCCTAGGTGAATAAACCTAGGTAGGCTCATGTCCACTAGAGCGACGAAAGAGAGCTCTGGTAGTAGGCGAAATGATCTTGTAGTTTAAGCCCGGGCATGAGTCAAAAATAACAAATGTAACAGTGAATAAAGTTACATTTTTGGACATCAATTAGCCTCAACGTAGTGATATAATTAGTTGGTTAGTTATTGTGCTCATGCCCGGGCTTCAACAACGATGTTACATCGCCTACGACCAGAATGCTCTTTCATGACTCTGGTGGTCAAGAGCCCGACTCTACAATGGGAGTCCTAAATTTTGCCTACCCTATTTTATTCACCTAGGGTAGGGGTCTTTAACTACTTCTTGACATCGTATAGGCGCGGGACCGCTTTATGTCTCATCCGAAGGACAGCGTGCTCGAGGATTTTTCACCTCCCAGATGAAAAATCTAAGGCCGGATTTCGAACCCGCGATCTTGAGCTCAGTAAGCAAGCAAGCTACTTCTGAACTACCACCGTTCTCCTAGTGTAAAAAGTTGTTACAGAATATATTTCGATTTTATTGCTGCAATGTTGAGTCTAGTCTGTCATGTTGAGTAACATTTTGAAAAATGACCTGCAGGCATTCCAATCGTAAAATTGTACAAAACAAACATAAAAAATGGAGAAATCTGTTCTATATAAAAACAGACGATTTGAAAGAAATAAATTATTTTGAAAATAATGTGCCGTTAAAAGACAAATGAAAATTGGCAAAAGAAGGAAAAACACAATTTTGTGGTAATGGAAAGTCTAATTTTATATAAAGGATAAAAAGAGGAGTTTTGGGAAACAAAACAACAAAAATGTGACGCGAAACAAATCATATTTATTGTTTTGTTTTTTGCGTCAGAAAACAAAATGACTCTGGTTGTGGAAGACAATCCGTGACTCTAAACTGTTCCAAGGACGACTGGAAACTGTAGTTGGTCCCGTGTTATGTTGAAAGAGCGCTAAGGGTGTGTGGGGAAGTGGGCAGTGAGGCGTAGCCAGGACGGAAGGGGGAGTAGAGCATTAAATGGAACCCTTACAGCGAGTGCATCAAGATTAGTATTTTTAAAAAGACATCGGTGAATCAACGGTTATTCATTTTCTAAACAAGAATGAATCAAATATGTTTTCTCTCTACCTTTAAAATGTAATAAATGAATTACACACTGGCTTGTGAATTCTCATAATAAATTTTGTGTGAATTTATTCATTACATCTGCAGTTACTAGGAGTCGAACCTTTCTTCTCTGCCCCCCTCCATTCGACCGCGGAAAATTAATAGGTGCTATTCTTATGGGACTTTCAATTTAAATATAAAATTTCATGTCGATACATTCATTACAACGGTAGTTATTAGAGTTATTGTGTTAAACCTCCCCTTAACTCCCCCTTCCCTTTAGCCGATTTAGCTGAAAATAAAAAGGTGCTATTCTTATGGGACTTTCAATTTAAATATAAAATTTCATGTCGATACGTTCATTACAACGGTAGTTATTAGAGTTATTGTGTTAAACCTCCCCTTAACTCCCCCTTCCCTTTAGCCGATTTAGCTGAAAATAAATAGGTGCTATCCTTATGGGACTTTCAATTTAAATATAAAATTTCATGTCGATACATTCATTACAACGGTAGTTATTAGAGTTATTGTGTTAAACCTCCCCTTAACTCCCCCTTCCCTTTAGCCGATTTAGCTGAAAATAAATAGGTGCTATTCTTATGGGACTTTCAATTTAAATATAAAATTTCATGTCGATACGTTCATTACAACGGTAGTTATTAGAGTTATTGTGTTAAACCTTCCCTTAAATCCCCCTTCCCTTTAGCCAATTTAGCTGAAAATAAATAGGTGCTATTCTTATGGGACTTTCAATTTAAATATAAAATTTCATGTCGATACGTTCACAACGGTAGTTATTAGAGTTATTGTGTTAAACCTCCCCTTAACTCCTCCTTCCCTTTAGCCGATTTAGCTGAAAATAAATAGGTGCTATCCTTATGGGACTTACAATTTAAATATAAAATTCATGTCGATACGTACATTACAACGGCAGTTATTAGAGTTATTGTGTTAAACCTCCCCTTAACTCCCCCTTCCCTTTAGCCGATTTAGCTGAAAATAAATAGATGTCGTACTTAGAGGGTTCTGAAATGAAATCAAAAATAATCTTTATTCTGAGAAGTCCCAAAAGAATAATAGCATAAAACATAAACAAGAGTAGATATACAAGTATCAACCAATTGAGAAGAATAACAATAACAGAAAAGAGGTCTCTAGGAATAAATATTAAATGTTAAAAATGTATACTTTGGCCTAGGCGAGGAAGTAGAATAAGTTTCATAGAATTTTAAACTGATGACATAAATAACTTACGAAGTTGAAAAATAAAACTTCAAAGCTACTAAACAAATGCTAGTTAAATGATTATCCAACAACAGGCGCCGGTAGCTCAGTGGTATTCGTGCTTGCTCCTGAGCTCAAGATCGTGGGTTCGAAACCCGACCGAGGCCCTTAGTTGCACGGAGGGGACGTTCAACGATGGTCCCAAGCCTCTACGATGTCAGGTACTCGTTAAAGACCCCTGCCCTAGAGTAGACATAATTTAGGACTCGCATAGTAGAGTCGGGCTCATGTTCACCAGAGTGACGAAAGAGAGCTCTGGTAGCGATATGACCTTCTAGTTAAAGCCCGGGCATGAGTCATACATAACTAACTAACTCAAACAACACTAACTATCTAGGAAAACAATTGCAAAATTATGAACAATTTTCAAGGAGAAAATAATTTAATATAATTAAAAGTTGTAACTAAAACCCATTAACAGCTGGAACAAAATTACCAGGTAAATATTTCGATTCAGTTGGTCACTTTCCTGATAAGATACAAGGAATGTTCCAGGAATTGAAGTCAATAATTGTACTTTTTTTTCAGGGGGAAACTTATCCTTACTAGTGATTTTCAGAGGGGGGGGGGGGGGGGGGTCCTCCGGAAAAACAAAAACTAATACTTCCCCAGCACGAATTAATCAATCAAGTAATCAAGTAATCAATCTCCCTCCAAAGCCAATCGACCGTTTGGGTTAAAACTCAATATTTGACTCAAATAGTGGCTTCTGAATCCTCATGATAAATTTTGTGTCCATATATTCATTACATCGATACATTCATTACATCGATACATTATGGTATTTATGTTGAGTCCCCTCCCCTTTGGCTGATTCCACTGAAAATTGATAGGTTATAATTATAGGAATTTAGTTATCAAATTTTGTGTCAATACATTCATTACAACGGTAGTTATTAGAGTTATGTTAAGCCTCGCCCTAATCCCCCCGTTCCTTTTGACCGATTGCGCTGAAAATCAATAGGTGACGTCCTTGGAGGGTTCTGGATATACATATAAAATTTCGTGTCGATACATTCATTCTATCGGGAGTTATCATGTTCACAGAGAGAATTTTGTTGTTCATTTTTGAAATCAGAAATTCGGAAAACATGAAAATCCTCGTGAGAACTCATTATCATAATTACTGACCGATAATACATAACTTCCCCATTACTTTATAAAGCATGTATGGGGAAGTAATATTTGAAACATTGATCGATGGAGTCCTGAAAGAAGAACGTGGATCCTTGACCCTGAATATATCGTTAGTGTAAAAAAAAAATTCAGTAAAACTGAAAAGCACGGCCAAGTACTGCTTCCAATCATATGTACTTTAAAGATATATGCCTTTTATTTATATTTTTGTATGTTGTTTGATCGTACGTAGAACATTTTGTAAATAAACTTTATAACGGACCGTTTAATTAGAAAGAAGTTAATGTTTTTAACCAGTTTAACTTATACTTATATCGATTATGATTTAAAGAAATTTGCGCTTCATATATGTATATGATATAATAATATATATTAAACAATTAAATAGCAGTTAGTAAACTGGAATTGGTTAGAAAACTGGGACAGGTTTGAACACGTAATATCAAACATAAACTTTTTTCACTTTTTTCTTATTATTATCAATTTCCTGAATGTATTTTATCATTGCTGTCTTTTTTTCGTTATGGTTATAATATTGGGTTATTTTTATCTTTGCATATATATGTAGTTCACATGATATATATTATACATTTAAAAAAAATCATATATTAACATTGATGACGTCATCCGGACACTGAAAAAGGAAAAATAAATTTTTTTTTTTATTTTTTGCCAATTTTGACCCTTTGAAACTTGGTCAAAAATAATTCTTTTTGGCTACTTTTTTTTTCATTTTGTTCAGCTCGGAGTTCTCCGATGCCGGAAAAAACATGATTTTGTTAATGAATAATATATATTTTTCGATGCAAAAAGTGGCATTTGGTGTCATGAGAAAGGTAACACAGCTGTGTCTTTCGACATTTTTTTCGGACTTGGCCATAGACACTGCCGTGTCTCCTGATACTGCGGAACATCCTGATTTTCGGCTCAATATATTTGTACCCAATTTATCATCAAATGTAAAATAAAAAATATCAAATAATAGCAGGTTATACAGCGTGACCTAAGTAGGTAGCTCCACTAACCACTATACCATGAAGTTGATGTGAACACATCTAGTTATGGCAAGGTGGCTGGAGCGAATCAAGGCCGAACTCCCCCACCTGCACAACACAACACAAAACAGCACAAACTCAGTGGTGAGTAACTCACGACTCCCTCATTTACTGCTCTTTGAATAAATTATTATTATTATTTGCATAAATAATTTCCTAAGTTGTACTTAGTATAGAGAAAGTAAAGTAATCAGTCAAATGTTAAGTTTTCCCTGTTTTTTCCTGTTCTCCGATCCCTTGAATCCTAAAATAAAAAACAAAACAATTTCTGTGTGTCTGTGAACATGAGAACTCCCGAAAAAATAAATGTAACGACATGAAATTTCATATTTAATTTCGAAAACCCATAAGGACAACACCTATCAATTTTCAGCCAAGCGGTCAAAGAGGGGTGGGGGGATTACCCCATAAGGACGACACTTATTAATTTTCAGCAGAATCTGCAGAAAGAAAGAAGGGCTCAGCTCAAAGACCCCAATAATTGCCGATGTAATGAATGTATCGACATGAAATTTCATATTTAAAATCAAAACCCAAGGAGAACATAATCTGTCAAATTTCAGCGATATCGACTGAAGGGAGGGGGGGTTCAGGGGAGGGGCCTCAATTCAAAAATCCTAATAACTGCCGATGTAATTAATTTATCTACACAAAATTTAGTATGAGGATTAAGGAACCCCTGGGTAAGTCAACTGTTGAATATTAGCGTAAACGATCACTGGTTTTGGAGGGGGGGGGGGGGGGGGCGAAAAGTTAATTGATTAATTTGTTCTGGAGAAGTATGTACATTGCAGTTGTGTCATATTTCCATAACATACAACGATCATTAAATGTTAATAACTATCCATTTTCTCTTTATTATACGAAGTATAGGGGAAGTTATATAATTCAAAATTCGATGCAGAGTTATCAAAGGATTTTCATGTTTTCCAATGTTCTGATTCCAAAAATGAAAAAAAAATTAAAAAATGTCTATTAACACGATAACTACCGATAGAGTGAATATATCGACTGGAAATTTCATATATGTACCCAGAATCCTCAGAGTAAAACACCTACCTATTGAATTTCAGCCAAATTGGCCAAAGGGGGCCGGGGTTTAACTACGAGGTCATATCGCCTACTACCAAAGCGCTCTTTCGTCACCTAAATTTTGCTTTTGCACATCGTACAGGCTCAGGACCATCGCTTAACGTCCCATCCGAAGGACAGAGTGCTCAAGGTTTTTTCACCTCCCAGATAATAAATGTAAGGTCCTCGGCACCGGTTGACTTACATACAGGCTTCAAAATCCTCATATTCAATGTCGTTTTGAAACCAGTTTTTTTAAACGCTTGCTCGATTAACGCAAAAACAGTTAGTACTATCAAAAAATAAAATCTTACCAAAAATGTTCCTTATTACATTTTGAGTCGCTAATGTTTACTCAAATTTGAGATAGGACCAAAACGACCAAAGTTATGGCGCCCCAAAGAATCCAATGAAATATTCAAACTGTAAGGAATAGCAACGAATTAAAAAATTTCGTTCATTTTTGGTAGTTTTTTATTAAAAAATAAAGAAAAAAAATATATTTTGTGATATATACAAAAAAAATACACACATTAAAATAATTAAATTATTAATATTAAAAAATTAATTACCTATATTTATTTTTCTATAAAAAGCAATTTTCTTTTAAAACAAATGAGTAAAAAACAAAAACACGGCCATCAGCTGTTTAGTGTAGTGTCGAGGTTTGAGTCAATGGAGACGGTCTGAGTGAAGATGAAAAGTGGTGTTTAGACTTAAGTTGTAATGAACTAAATAGAAGTGAATTGACGGTGAAACTGATCCAAAAAGAGGGTACTTTTATTTGTTTTTATGTACAGGATATATGCCCAGAAATATATAACTTAAATTTAAAAATTATATTCAATATAATTCAAAATTATAAAACAAAGAAAAAATTGAAATAGTTTTCAAGATTTGTCTTTGTTTCAATGTTTAGATTTTAAATTTAATAATGTAGATTTAAGAAAATAAACCCAAACAATTTGTTCTTATAAATTCTATTCTATTAATTTTCCCTGTTGGCCCAGTAAGATAATTTGAAAACCTTTGGATTAGATTCAATATTATTGAAAAATAATTAAAAATGGCATCTCTTTAGAAATCCAAATGAAAAGTTTGTTAATTGAAATGTTTTTTAAATATACGTGCACTTTTTTAAAAATTGCTGCACGTCTTGAACTTTTGGATATTTTTTAGGGCCCTTTTCGGAAATTACTGTATAAATCAAAATTTAGTAAAAGAAAAGAGATAAAATGTCTACAGGAAATTTGGTAATTTATTGTTTGTATTATTATTTCAATTATTATTTTTATTATTTTTTATTTATCATTTATTTAAAATTAACACTTAAACCTCTTAGGCACACTACGAACTGTTCTAGGCTGACATACTAAATACGAATGAACACGATTCTTGCAGAACTCAAAAGAAGAAGTGCCACGATACAAAAGTGGAATAGATTGGATATGATAGATGTCCTAACTGAGAAACAATAGAGGTGACTCTATTATTTACTAACCTCCTTCTGCAACTCATTGACTAACTAACAGTACTTACTAACTAGATTGCCATCATCGTATATGGCCTAGTGGTTTCGATATCCGCTTATTTATATGAAAATTCTTAGCAATTCTGATTATTACTTTGTATAAGTGTAGTTATGAAATCGCTCAAAGGACGTCATTTTTACATGAGGGGAACAGAAGGGGGCTTAACGCAAAAACGCCAATAACTGCCGATGAAACGAAACCACTACGTAACTACATATTTAAAACCAAACACGGTAGATAGGTTTGTTGGTAGAGTGACAACTTAATTCGTGCTGAGGAAGTATTTTTTTCATATATTTTTGTTCTGTTCATTGAAAAAGGAATGGACTATATATTTCTTGGTGGTAGGCAGATGTAGTGGACTAACTTGTTAAATAAGTAATTAGATTTATCAGTCCATTTTTTTATTTAAACCTCAACTAGTTTCGGCAATTTGCCATCTTCAGGTGGTGAATCTGAACATACATAAACCAAAAATTATATTAGAATTTACGAGCTTTTACAGTTCATGTCAATCATTAACTAATAAATAAGTTAAAAATAAAATATAACAATTTAAAAATACGTAACAATTACCAAAAAAATATTCTGAATTGAAATACCTTTCTAGAGAAGAGGTCAAGGGACAGGTTGGAGTATGAGGGACCAGCTGGACACTGGCTGACTGGAAGACTCCCACTCCCCAAAACAAACCTCAGGAAGGGGGGGGGTTCAAATTGAGTTATCCTATTTAAGCAGAGGTATTTTTTTGTTTTTAGACATTTCTTAATTTCTAATTTTTCGAACCAGTCGAGTGTGGGACAGGAATGGACAGACATGTTATGGATCCATGAGCGATTTTTCGATATTTCTCAAAAATGACTAATTATTCACTGATATCGACATCGTCTTGATCATTATCAATTGTGATATATTAAGAAAAGTGAAGGAGCAATCACTAATCACAAATTAGAATACTTTTCACAACAGATTCCCGAAATAATAATACATTATCTTTATACGAGTAGATATATAATTTTATTGAGGGCGCCGGTAGCTCAGTGGTATGCGTGCTTGCCTTCTGAGCTCAAGATCGTGGGTTCGAAACCCGACCGGGGCACTTAGTTTATTTTATCTGGGATGTAAAATAAACTTAAACACACCGTCCTTCGGATGGGACGTTAAGCGAGGGTCCCAAGCCTGTTCGAGGTACTCGTTAAAGACCCCTACCCTAGGTGAATCAAAATTTAGGACTCCCACAGTAGAGTGGGGCTCATGTCCACCAGAATGACGAAAGAGCGCTCTGTTAGTAGGCGATATGACCTCGTAGTTGAAGCCCGGACATGAGTCATAGAACCTAACCTATAATTTAATTTATTTTTTCTGGTACATTATTTAATTGTTTCTTTTCTTTTTGCCTCTATGTATTTATTCTTAGGGGATCTCGGTTCCAGAATAATAAAATTTATTTTAATTTTCATAATTGGGGAGGGGGTACGTATGGACGTTCGAGTAAAGGCCTCTTCAAAGCCAAAAGGATCCAGGATTCTAACCGTGACTTAGAATATCTCTGAGTCTTTTTTATCGTTAGAATGGTAACAGTTTATCAGTTGTTTCAAAACAATTATTTTGATTTCAGTAATATAATGTAATATTAGAAAAATTCTATTTTATGTTCATCACGTCTAAATGACTGATCAAATTATCATGAAATTTCAGACGTGGCGTTCTTATAAGCCCGATTCAAACATAGGCTATGTCTTCACAATAAACATTGAGTAGCATGTAAGGGCGCCGGTAGGTCAGTGGTATGCGTGCTTGCCTTCTGAGCTCAAGATTGTGGGTTCGAAACCCAGCCGAAACCCTTAGTTTATTTTATCTGGGAGGTAAAATAAACTAAGCATGCCGTCCTTCGGATGGGACGTTAAGCGATGGTCGTACGATGCATGTACGATGTCAGGTACTTGTTAAAGACCCCTGCCCTAGATGAGTAAAAATTTCGGACTCCCACAGTTTAGTCGGGCTCATGTCCACCAGAGTGACGAAAGAGCTCAAAGACCTCACATTTAAAGCCCGGGCATGAGTCATAATAACTCACTAACTTGAGTAGCATGTTGATTTAAAGATTTTACCTGGTGGGATGGGAGGTTATTGTGTAATTTTTTGGGTGGTTATCCAGATTAGGTTATCTTACCTTCTTTTTGTCCTATAGTTGTTATTTTTTGGAGTAACCTTCCGATTGGTTATTCATGACAGATTATGTTAACTTGCTATCGTCGATCTTGAATGTTATGTGAAATGTTTTAATAACTGGAATGAAAATAAAACATTCCATGATTCACCGTTTGGGTTAATAACTAAAAAAATTTCAAAAAGTGCATCCTTATCAGTGAACCTGTAACCGTGGTACCAATCGAATGAATAAAATGCACCAGTAACTTATATCCCTGCCGTCTGCCCATAGAAGTTTAGAATGAGCGGTTCTACCAGTAGATAGCCCGTCGCGAATAACCCCAGCAACTGTGATGCCAGATTAACTCAGAAGACAATCACCAGTAATGTACTTCCCCGAAACGAATCAATCAAATAAGTTAGCGCTCTCCCTCCAAAACTAATATACTATTTGGACTAAGAATCAATCCTCATATTAAATTTGGTTGTGGATACATTCATTACATCAGCTGTTATTAGACTTATTGAGTTGAGCCCCCTCTGATTTCGCTGAAATTTAACAGTCATCCTTATGAAATTTTGAATTTGAATATAAAATTACATGATACATTCATTGCATCGGCAGTAAATAGAGTTTGTGAGTTAAGCTTCTCCTCTAAACCTCCCCTTCCATTAGGCCGATTTAGCTGAAACTCAATAAGGGCCATCCTGGAACTATGGATACATACATAAAATTTCATATCGATACGTACATTCTATCGGGAGTTCATAGACATACACACATTGATGTACAGTATATTGTTTTTCTTAATTTGTGAAATTAGGGGGTAAACATTTTTTTTTTTTTGGAATATAGGATTCTTAAAAACTGTTATTTCTTTTGCCATAATAAACTGTGCACTTGCCGGGAAAAATAGTTCTTCAAAAAAAAAAACAACATATGAGTACATGAAATTGAATTAAAAAAAAAAAAAATTAATTAGATAAAGCATAAAATTTATATGACGATAATGAATAAATATTTTAATTAAAATTAATTGGAGGGTTGGCAGAGGAATGAGAAGGGTGGGCACGATCCCCCCACAATCCTATTATGCACAAGTGCATTTATATGAGTTATTTATGCATGCTCATGCCAACAGGAAAACAAAAATGCATAATAATTTGGAATAAACATAAATTCAAATCAATATCAAATTTAGTCATTCAAAGTTGCAAATTTATTGAGAATTATTTATTAGTAATTCATTTTCAAAATATTCAAGTCGATATCAATGTTAAATTGATATTATTGATTTAAGAATAACATTAAATTTATTAAGATTTATTTACAAACATAAAGCTAAAAGAATTATTTACTGAATGAAGATAAATTAATATGGATTTTATACAAATTGGTACCATAATACGTATTAAAAACATGTAATTTTTTCTACAGTTTTTAGTAATTTTAAGGTAAAAAATACCGGTGTTTTTTTTATTTAATGACAAATAAAATGGAAAGAATAATTATTTAAATATTTTTTTTTTTAGAATTGGAAAAGTATATTTGCATAATTCATTTTGAATAATTAAATACTTAAAGGAGAATTAATAAAATGAAATGAAGAAATATAAGTGGTACCGTCTATAGCGTCGGGTGGGTGTTGGTTTGGTCCCGTGTGTTCGGCCTCCAGTGACCTACTGAAGTGGCAACGGAGGGGAAGGAGGCACACTCCTGCAATCTGGCGGCCAGAGTCGACCTCATCTCACCTGCTACCTGTCTCACCACTAGGCATCATTTCATATCATCCAGACCGGATAGTTGAGTTTTACATGTATTCAAAAATCGATACTTTCGTTCCAATCGAAGTATGTAAGGGAATTTTGTTAATCGGTTAGAAAATTCAAGTTATAGTAAAACCCTTCTCTGGTGGACACCTCTCCCTTACGGACAATTTTGCGATTCCCCTTCCCGAAGAATAGGAAAACAATGTATTTTTAGACCACTCGCAAAGGACACCAATTACCGATTTTTTGTCATCAAGAGATAAATTTACCTCTTCTAAGACGAAACTTATAAAAGAATTCATTTGAAAAATGTTGAATGTTTTTTTATTATTCGTAGAATTCGCTGTTTGTGAAACAGGTACATATCGGGTCCTTGCAAAAGTCCTGTCGTTTTTTTTAAATAGTTAAAAATTAAAGAAAGAAATATATATACAACCATTTTATTCATCAAAATAATCGCCATTACAATCAACAACCTTATCCCAACGTGACGGAAGGCCCAAATACCTTTTTTTTAAACGATGTTTTTTTGCTGCCAAAAAACTTATTTAACTCCGATTCTAGGCTTTGTCGGTTATCAAAACATTCCTGCCTGAGGCTATTGTCCAGAGATCTGAAAAGGTGATAATCAGTGGGGGATAGGTCTGGGGAATATGGCGGCTGGGGTAAAGTTTCTCATCAAATCTCTATCAATTTATCCCTGGTCAACCTTACCGTATGTGGCCGAGCATTGTCCTGAAGGAGCAAGGGTCCTTTTCTATTCACTAGTCCTGGATCGATTATTTTAAGTTTAGACTGACAGCGGTCTAATATCATGCAGTAGACCTCTGCAGTCATGGTTTGCCCCTGACTTAGGAGCTCATAGTGCACGACGCCTTTGCCTGTCCAGAAAACAACCAATAACACCTTTTTCGGGTGAATCAGGTTTCGGAAATGTTATTGGTTCTTCATCAGCTGAGAGTCATTGATAACACCGCCTAAAATTATTGTATAATACTCATTTTTCAACACTAGTGATTATTCTGTCTAAAAATGGATAATTTTTTTATCGAGAAGCTGGAGATGAAGATGTTGTTAATCGAATCATCTTATTGGCATCCGATAACTTGTGAGGGACCCATTCTTCAAGCTTTTTTATTTTTCCCATTTGATGTAGGTATCTCCAGGCTGTTGCTCTGAAATATCTAGTCTGTTACCTATTTCCGAACATGTTTGACGTGCATCCGACTCTATTAATTCCCAAACTTGCTGTTCTTCGGCAACTTGAGGTCTTCCAGGACGAGCCCCGTCTTCGAGCGTTTCGTCGCATTGACGAAATTTGGAAAACCAAAATTGAGCTTTACGCTCAGAAGCAGCCTTCTCACCAAACACGGAGCATATTTTTTGAGTGGCCACAGTAGCTTTTAATCCGAGTTTAAACTGATAAAGTAAAATTGACCGAATTTGAATTTCAATGCAAACCTATTCAATAAATTCGTTTCAACGTCTAGCAGTGACTGGATTAAGATATTATACTGTTTTCACAGATAGTAAAAATGCTGTTTACATTAGCAAAGGTCGTATTGGAATTAGAATCATAACAAAGACGCTACAGTCAAAATAAACATTCCTTTATAAAAAAAAAACGACAGAACTTTTGAAAGGACCAAATACTTACTAGGTTTATTAACTTAAAATCCATAATAACAGAGGGCGCCGGTAGCTCAGTGGTATGCGTGCTTGACTTCTGAGCTCAAGGTCGTGGGTTCGTAGCCCGACCGAGGCCCTTAGTTTATTTTATCTGGGAGGTAAAATAAACTTAAGCACGCCGTCCTTCGGATGGGACGTTAAGCGATGGTCCCGAGCCTGTACGATGTCAGGTACTCGTTAAAGACCCCTACCCTAGATGAATAAAAATTTAGGGTAGGGAAAATTTAGGACTCCCACAGTAGAGTCGGGCTCATGTCCACCAGAGTGACGAAAGAACGCTCTGGTAGTAGGCGATATGACCTCGTAGTTAAAGCCCGGGCATGAGTCATAAAACCAAACCTAACCTCCATAATAACATAGAAGCAAATTAAACGTTTTGTATATCTACATTACATATAATGAAGTATTATTTTATTTTATTTTATTTTTTTAACCCTCCTCAAGGGACACCCTTCTGTAACAGACAATTTTCTTGGTCCCGTGACTGTCCGTTGTAGAGGAGTTTTACTCTATTTAGTTATTATGAATCATGCTCGGGCTTTAACTACGAGGTCATATCGCCTACTACCAGAGCGCTCTGGTGGACATGAGCTCGACTCTACTATGGGTGTCCTAAATTTTGCCTACCTAGGTTTATTCATCTAAGGTCTTTGAAGAGTACATGACATCGCACATAGTTTAACTCTCCATCCGAAGGACGGCGTGCTCAAGGTTTTTCTTTTTCGAGATAAAATACCTAATGGCCTCGGTCGGGTTTCGAACCCAATAAAATATATATGTAAGACAGGCTGCTCCACTCCTCATATTCCTGGAAACAGAGGCAGACTACATTTTTCCTTTATTCGATCTCGTTTTTTCGTTTGATTTGATTTAACTTCTTTCCGTGACATCAGTATTCAACAGTTTATGCCAGAGAATTATGCAAATTTACTGTGTTACGACCGCTTCCAGTACTGAATTTGGAACGCCTCTTATCAGGACAAAAGATCCATACAATAGAGGGCGCCGGAAGCTACCTTCTATGCGTCGTTGCTTTACAGAGCTCAAGATCGCGGGTTCAAAACCCGGCCGAGGTCCTTTGTTTATTTTACCTGGGAGGTAAGCGAAGGTCCCGAGCCTGTACGATGTCAGGTACTCGATAAAGATCCGTACACTATGTGAATAAAAAATAAAAATTTAGGATAGGCAAAATGTGGGACTCCCATAGTAGAGTCGGACTCATGTCCACCAGAGTGACGAAAGAGCGCTCTGGTAGTAGGTGATATGACCTTGTAGTTAAAGCCCGGGCATGAGACATAATAACTAACTCTATACAATATCTCGATAATATCTAAAATATAATTAAATAATTACGATATACGAAAACCGATATATTTACCATATTGATGCAACTATAGCAAAATAATAGTATATTTATAATTAAAATATAAATAGTACCTATAATTCGATATTCATGTATCTTCCATTATTTATTATTCATTTAAATATTATTTTTTATTTCATAACTTTGCATAATGATTGATAGAGTAGATACTGTCGTATATTTTCAATGTAGAAGGAATTGGAGGTTCTGTCGTGTAAATGAAAACTTAATATTTGGCCAACGTTTCGGAAACTATTTATTTCCTTCTTCAGGGCCTACAGAATACCAACAAACAAATTAGTCATTATGGACAATGATATAACTAGATACTTAATAATAATGTTAAAAAGAGATGGAAACAATTTTTATGAACAAATTGAAAAAAAATTCATTCGACACATTCATTCTATCGGGAGTATTCGTACTCACAGACACACAGTCGTATTGACACACAAAAGCATAGAAACACAGGCAGACAGATATTATTTTTGTTAATTTTTGGATGTAGAAGGTCTGAAAACATAAAATTTAGATGAAAATTCCACATCGAATTTCTGACCGATTTCATAACTTTCCCTATATTTCGTATATCTGGGGAACTAACAAATAACTTGTTTAAATTTTATATTGTCAAATTGCTCATATTGTCATAGCTCACGATAGCACACATCGATAGTTTCATATCGATGCTCCTCCCTAGAGGTTATAAAATTACACCATATATCGATATTTTCGGAATACTGATATTGTTGAAATTGATATTTATTAACTTTCCAGCATATAGGAAAGTTATTGTAATGGGTCTGAAAATTGAAATCAAAATGTTCACCTTATTTTTATGTTTCAAGGTCATTACAGTATTTTTACACTATTTTTGGAAAGAAGTTAGGTTAGGTTAGGTTATGACTCATGCCCGGGCTTTAACTACTAGGTCATATCGCCTACTACCAGAGCGGTCATTCGTCACTCTGGTGGACATGAGCCCGACTCTACTGTGGGAGCCTACTTGTTGCCTTCTCTAAATTTTTATTCACCTAGGGCAGGGTTCTTTAACGAGTACCTGACATCGTACAGGCTCGAGACCATCGCTTAACGTCCCATCCGAAGTACTGCGTCTTAAGTTTATTTTACCTCCCAGATAAAATAAACTAAGGGCCTCGGTCGGGTTTCGAACCCATGTTCTTATGCTCAGAAGACAAGCACGCATACCACTGAGCTACCGGCACCCTCTTTTGGAAAGAAGTGTGTGTGTACGTACGTACGGGGGGGCTAAACATAAAAATGTTTCTAGCTCATTAACGGATGGTCGGATTGTCTTGATATTTCACATATAGTATTCTTAAGAGCCAACCAAAATATAGACTATCTGGCGTCAAAATATTCTTAAGGGGAATGGGGGTTGTGGGGGGGCTAAACATAAAAATGGTTCTAGCTCATTAAGGGATGGTCGGATTGTCTTGAAATTTCACATTTAGTATTCCTAAAAGCCAATTGAAAAATAGAATGTGTGACGTCTCAAAATTCTTAACGGGAAAGGAGGTTGTGGGGGGACCGTATGCAAAAATTTAGTGCTACCTCATTATCGGGTGGTCGGATTGTAATGAAATTTCACATGTAGTATTCTTAAGAGCCAATCAAGATATAAACTATCTGGCGTCACAAAATTCTTAAAGGGAAGGGGGTTGTGAAGGGGGCTATGATGATCGGAATTTTCTTTAAACTGATGTTTACCGATTTATCGACATATGACAGTTTTGGGTATCTCAAGAAAGCCCAGGGAGAGAAAGGAACGAAGGGGGGATTGTTTTGGAACGAAATGTGAACTGTCGATCACAAATGTGATTGTGTTTGGTTTCTTGATGAATAGGCTACACGAGGCTCATGTTCCGAATATACAATCACCGCCGCCCACCAAACAGTTGAAACAATAGATTCCTGTTTCCTCGTGTACACCTACCTGTCTATTGAGCAAGTTACGTAACCTGTCAGATATTCAATATAGTAGTTTCACTGAAATATTCTCGTTTTCCAAAATGACACAAGTTACGTCACTAAATCTTTTATGATAACTTGAAACTATGAGTACGTCAGTGAATCACAGACAATATACTTCCCCAGCACGACATAACCAACTGAGTTTTCGCTCTTACTCAAAAACCAATTGACTGTTTTGACTAAAAATCAATAGTTTATTTGAGGGCGCCGCACAGAGGGCCAGATCCCGAATCTAGCGGTGTGAATAAGTTACTGATAAATTATTATTTTTCAATCATTCAGAAGGGCATAAAAAAGCAGAAAAATAACAAATAACACTATGGTTTGTCAATTAATTTTTTAATTATTATAATAAGTCACTCACTGACAAGTCGCTCAAACCAAAATAAACTAACGGAATTGTTGTCCTCACTGCTAATTTCTGCTGAAGTCGTTGTTGAAATTAAGAGTAACTGTCTTACTTTTTCACTTATACCAGTTTTTTTGGAAGGCAGTGGTCTGAGGGAGCCAATAGAAAGATCAGACAAAATGAACAGGTTGTTTAAAATGTCAGTGTTAGTAGAAAATCGATCCATTTTTCTAGAAAAGTGTTCCCTGAACCTTTTTATCTCCTTATGTTGGCTTACTTGAACGTCTTCGGCCAGCTGTCCGATAGCTATTAGAAAATGTTTGATAAGAGACTCCCATGTATAAGTATTTTATGAACACTGACAGGCATGGTGTACCAATCATGCAGCAAGACGTTCATCATATGAGCAGTTTCAGCAGCGAATGTTTCAAAGGCTTCCAAATAAATATCACACCCTGATGACGAAGCCTGTAGAAGTAAGCTAAACCTTTCGGTTAATTCTTCATCCATGCCAGTAATTTCAGCTGATAAGGAAGGATTTTGGAAAACCCTTCGAGCTGCATTGCCATCATTTGTATTGCCCCCTCCTTGCTTTGGCGTATCAATAGCTGCCGAGTTCACATTTTTTCTTCGTATAGTCAAAAAGGAATGTAATTTGTTCGAGGGTATTTCCAATAGGACGATTGCTGGCTCTCAACACATCGTACAACTCCCTTCTGCATATAGACATTTTCACACCTGCAGTTCCAAATACGATAACATTACTGAAAAAAAAAAAAAAAAAAAAAAACGGGGACAAACGGTTCGTTAAATTTTAATTAAAAAGGTATACGAGGTACTGAGAGGTACGAAAAACGTTACGCCTTTATGAACTAGAATGAACTTTTTATTTTCAAACGTACACTACTCTTGTGGCCCTTGCAACATTTTGTAACTGACTTATGACAAAACAAAAATAATTGCTAAGAGTTACCTTTTTGAATGCCTGCCATGGAAGAGTAATGAAGAAGAGATCAGTAATGTTCGGAAGCGACACTCACAGGTAAGTGATGTAGTCAAACTACCTGCCTCCTAGATAATACGGCTGTTTGCATGGTTTGTTTATTTCATGGCTGCGCTGTATTGACTTCGTCCTCTCTAATTCCCTTTGTTTATTTCTCTCTCACATACTACTTGTTGAACCAGGTTGTTTTCTTCCCGAAATCTCTCACTTTATTTTCGGACTTTTGTCCAGCTAGATTTGGGATCTGGCCCACTGTGCGCCAGTGGTAGCTCAGAGGTAACATACAATGCATACTGAGTTCAAGATCGCAGGTTCAAAATCCGGTCGAGGCCATTAGGTTGTTTTATCTGGGAGGTGTAAAAACCATGAGCACGCCGTATGAGAGGTTAAGTGATGGTCCCGAGCCTGTACCATGTAAGGTACCTTCTCGTTGAAGATCCGTACCATAGGTAAATAAAAATTTAAGGTAGACAAAATTTAGTATTCCCAAAGGCGAAACGAGAGCTCTCTGGTAGTAGGCGATATGATCTCGTAGTAACTAATAGTCCACTTACACTATTGAATCCTCCTACTGTATATCATGTCGATACATTCATTACTTTGGCAGTTACTAGAATTTTTGAGATAACCCTCTCCTCTAACCCCCTCCCTCCGGTCGATTTCGAGGAAAATTTGCAGTTATTAAAGTTTTTGTGTTAAGCGCCACCCCCCCCCCCCTCCTCCTCCCCTACCCCCCCCCTCCACCTAATCTTCCTCTTTTTTTTGGTCGATTGGACTAAAAATCTACCAGTGTCGATTTGTGGATACACAAGAGAGGGTTCACACACACACACACACAGACACAGACAGACAGAAATTTTTATTTCATTTTTGGTTTCAGGGGATCGGAAAATATGAACTTCCGGTACGGGGAAGTACGAGTTTGTCTGTCCGGGAGCAGTAACCCCTCATAGAATGGATGTATAATGTGAACCCAGAAACATCTACTGATTTTCAGCCAAATCGACCATAAGGACGGAGAGAGCATTGAGGAATGGCTTAACAAAATAACTCTAATAACTACCGATTTAATGAAAGTATTGACATAACATTTTATATATGTATCCAGAATCCTTGTAAAGTATTGAATGTATCCGCAAATTCAAAACCACGTAAGGGGGGACTTAGGGGGGGCGTTTAACAAAAAAAAATAAGTGGTGTAATCGATGAGATGTATACATTCACATTACAACCGTCGGAAAGTGTGGAATCGAACCCCCGACTTCCAGCCTGGTAGACAGCAACGCTATCTCCCAGACCACCGCTCACTGCTAATCCTCTCCTAATATTTATAAATTTTATTTTGTCTCTAATAAATATAGGTTCTCAGAATCCAACAAGAAGGATTTTCCTTTGTAAAATTCAAGGAAAATTAAAAAAAAAAATTTAATGGTTAATTAATAATTTCCTGGAAAATTGCCTTGTTTGCGGGGGCGGTCAATTTTAGGGAACTGTTGAACATTTCAACGACCAGTATATTCATTCTATCCACAGATACTCCAGATACTCAGACGAACAGACGTTATTACTCTCTTAGTAGTATAAAAAAGTATTGTAATCGTACGAAAATCCGAGATCGAGTATTTTCGAGGATTTTCACATTTCACGGACCTCCGAATATGTTTTTTGACCATTTTCGCGATAACGTCTGTGCGAAAAATTAAATGCAAAAAGTGATTCGTATAAGAGAGTCCTGTTATGGCCACATCACATATATTTCATTACTTGTATAAAGAAATACAAGGGCGCCGGGAGCTCAGTGGTATGAGTGCTTGCTTACTGAGCTCAAGATCGCAGGTCATTTTATCTGGGAGGTAACGCCGTCCTTCGGATGGGACGTTAAGCCAGCCATAGCCTGTACAATGTCAGATACTCCTTAAAGACCTCTACTCTTGATAAATACAAATTTAGGACTCCCCCGTATGGTTCTGCACTAGCCACACCAATATAACAAGATTACAGACATTTCAGAACAAAGTCCTCCGGATATTAGTGAACGCACCCTGGTTTATCAGGAACACCCAAATCCATCGGAAACTGGGAGTTGCTCCTTTTGCAGCCCAAATCGAAAAACTCACCCGAGACTTCCATGAAGGTCTGCCAGCCTGCTCTGGAGCGGTCCACTACAGTCTCGGCCAGCCTGTAGCTCTCAAGCTGAAGCCGAGACTATATCAAGACTTTTTATTTTATTTAGGACTCCCATAGTAGAGTCGGTTTCATGTCCACCAGAGTAACGAAAGAGCGCTCTGGTAGCAGGCGATTTGACTTTGTAGTTAAAGCCCGGGCATGAGTTATAATAACTTAAATATATTTTAATACTTTTTTATACTTTAGTTAGTTATTGTGACTCATGCCCGGGCTTTACTACGAAATCATATCGCCTACTAGAGAGCTCTTTCGTCTACCCTAAATTTTTATTTACCTAGGGCAGTGATCTTTAACGAGTACCTGACATCGTACAGGCTCGGGACCATCGCTTAACATCGCATCCGATGGACGGCGTGCTTACCTCCCAGATAAAATAAACTAAGAGCCTCGGCCGGGTTTCGAACCCATGACCTTGAGCTCAAAAGACAAGCACGCATACCACTGAGCTACCGGCTCCCAATTATACTTTTAGTATTATTGTATTGGCAATTATAATCGATAGTTTGAAAGATGTAATTAGTCGATTGCAGAAATATACACATCATATGTTCTATTGTCGTCCAATTTAAATGCTGCATCCATGTTAAGTATAATACTGCAATGTTCATGTTAGTCATTAGTGATTCGTGCTGTTAAAAAATGGCACCATGTCTTGATAATTAACGAAAAACCTTTATAATTTATTATATGCAGTGAAGTGAACTGAAGAGAGCCGGGTGCCCATTGCATGTAAATTCCAACAAATTTTGCAACATTTACGTAAGATTCACTTTAGCCAGTTAGTTAGTTATGACTCATGCCCGGGCTTTAACTAAGAAATCATATCGCCTACTAGAGAGATCTTCCGATGCTTTATTGGACATAACCTCGACTCTAATACAGAAGTCTTCAATTGTGTCTACCCTAAATTTTTCTTAACCTATTGTAACTTCTTTAACGATTACCTTACATCGGACCATAAGTTTCACATCCCAGATAAAAAACGTACGGGCCCCGGCCGGGTTCCGAACCCACTATCCTGAGCTCAGTAGTCTAGAGATTCACTGTGGGAGGCCTTGTAGGATAAGGGTTGGTTTTGACATTAACATATTTACCCTAATGAATAGGGTAATAATTACTGAGTAAAAGAAAACAAAATAAAAATGACATCCCTAGCCCTCCGTTAGTCACGTCTCTCCCCCAACAAAACTAGTCGCGCCGCATCTACGAGATGCAAGGACAACATTTCTAGCTTTTTCAAAATGTAATGTTGTATTTCGGGTTAAGATAGTTAAAAATCTTTAACACAACTATTTGATGACGTTTATTCAAAAAAAAATTTCACATTCGAAAATAACCCGCCTTTACTTTTTAAAATTACTTCACAGCCTAATTAATAGCAGTCTGTGTTTTTAATTCACATTAAGGGCGCCGGTAGCTCAGTGGTATGCGTGCTTGACTTCCGAGCTCAAGGTTGTGGGTTCGTAGCCCGACCGAGGCCCTTAGTTTATTTTATCTGGGAAGTAAAATAAACTTAAGCACGCCGTCCTTCGGATGGGACGTTAAGCGATGGTCCCGAGCCTGTGCGATGTCAGGTACTCGTTAAAGACCCCTGCCCTAGGTGAATAAAAATTTAGGGTAGGCAAAATTTAGGACTCCCACAGTAGAGTCGGGCTCATGTCCACCAGAGTGACGATAGAGCGCTCTGGTAGTAGGCTCGTATTAAAGCCCGGGCATGATCATAATAACTAACTATAGTATAAGGAAGTATTGCAATCGTGCGAAAATCCGAGATCGAAGTCTCAAAGGATTTTTCCTTTTTAAGATCCCCTGAATACGTTTTGTCCATCTTCGCGATTAAGTGTTAAGCCCCTAATCAATATCTCCCTTTTAGACGATTTAGCTGAAAATCAATATATGTCGTCTTTAAGGGGCTCTGGATATACATATAAAATTTTATTTCGATACATTCATACTATCGGGAGTTATCGTGTTAACAGACACACAGCACTTTTTTTTTTTTTTTTTTTTGGAATTAGTTCAAAAAACATGAAATTCCATTGAAAACTCCGCAACGAATTTCTGACCGATTGAATAACTTCCCCTATACTTCAAACATCTGGAAAAGTAAAAAAGATATATTTTTGAATAATGAGAATGTCTGCTTTAGAGAACCAGAGGAAGGATTCTAATTAGAACTGTCTTTTAGACTATTTGAGAGAGAAAATAAAAAAATAAAAAATGTTGTAATTGTACAAGAGTGAGAGAGTGTGAAGCTGAGGACACTTGAAACCTTCTTCATTTTGTGAGTGTTCCCTTGTTCATTTTTTTTACTTATTTCTTCTCAAGAAAAAGAAATTTGAGAGGCTGTAAGAAGGACGGACAGTGCTGTGAGAGATGAAGACAATGAGATACAGACCCTCCAACAAGAGCCGCCTCCGGGGCTTCTTATATTGTCTTCTCACCCTATTTACATTTTATTTTGTTCTACACCTAGGGACCTAAGCATCCAGTGCTCTTATCCCCTCCCTGGAAGCTTCCACCTTATTTATTACCTGTATGTTCATACAATCCTTCATGAAGTACTCAGTCTCCCAGTTTCCTTAATGAACCTGAGAATGCTCCCGTGGTCCAATCTTCTAAAATCCTCCTCTGTGATTACATCTTAACCAAAGTTGTGGAATCTCGTTCGGGCGTATGCCCAGGAAGTGTGCCGCCGTCTCGTCTTCTTCCCCACATCTGTCACAGGTGGGACTGTCCTTGACTCCTACAGTAGGTGTCTATTGAACGGACCGTGTCCTGTGAGAACTGCAGTTAGTCGCCGAAGCTCGTTCCGTTTGAGGTTCAAGATCCCATCCTTCAACACCTTGGATTCCCCTCCCAGGAACATCTTCGGTTGTCTGCATGTCGTCTTTCTCTTCATGTACGCTCCACCGTATTTACATAGTTTCTTGTATATTTTTATTTTCCCAACTACACGATGTATAGGGTAAGTTCTGTAACTGTCCAGAAATTCAATTGTTGAGAATTCACCGAAATTTCATGTTACTCTGTGTAAGAATGAGTAAAAAATAAATTGTATTTATGATTTGGCTTTACCAACCACCCTTATCGGCACCCTCTGTATATATTTTTATATATTGGGAATACATGAAGATTCACATCCGTGGAAGCTATACAGGTATAGAAACGAAGAGGAAGGTTGAAAGAAAAATATCAAATAAAGCCTGGAAGGGGCTTGTTGGGAGGGGGGATTAGGGGGGTCATCGCCCCTTCTCCGGTATCGATAGTGTTATATTGATATAGAAACATCGATATTATATCTGGGTCATAACCAACAACAGGTATTGTTTATTGTTTTTATAGGTGACTTCTTCATTCCAAATTTCAAGTTCATAGTTACAATCATTTTTTGAGTTAAAGAATTCACAAAGCTCAACTCACACACACACACGCAGATAAAATCATCGCGAAAATGGTCAAAACGTATTCAAGGGATCTTGAAACGTAAAAATACGTTGAAACTCGATCTCGGATTTTAGCTCGATTACAATACTTCCTTAAATAGTAGCTAAAAGAAAGTAATAAGGTTTTCATTTATTGGGCGGGACGTTAAGCGATGGTCCCGAGCCTGTACGATATCAGGTACTCGATAAAGACCCCTGCCCTATGTGAATAGAAATTTAGGGTAGGCAAAATTTAGGACTCACATAGTAGAGTCGGGCTCATGTCCACCAAAGTGACGAAAGAGCGCTCTGGTAGTAGGCTCGTATTAAAGCCCGGGCATGATCATAATAACTAACTATAGTATAAGGAAGTATTGCAATCATGCGAAAATCCGAGATCGAAGTCTCAAAGGATTTTTCCTTTTCAAGATCCCCTCAATACGTTTTGTCCATCTTCGCGATTATGTCTGTCTATGTCTGTGCATGTATGTATGTGATTGGAAAGTTGTGAGCTGTCTACAGCAAAAAAAACGATTGTAACTATGAACTTGAAATGAAAAAATATAGGGGTCACTTGTGCTAACTAAGATCTGATAGAACACATACATACACAACATTTAGAGAAAACTGAAACACATATCTTATATAATATACGATTTTTTGCAGGTCGTCCGGTTTCCAAGATACATCCCAAATACCGTTCCGAAATGTAGTTTTGAACACATATTTTTAGACGTTTCCTTGATTTTCCTGAAAACGGTTCGTCCTTTCGAAAAATTGTTTCTTACCAAAAATGTTCCCTATTGAATTTCCAATCGTTAGTGAGATCTCAAATTTGAGATAGTATCAATGCAACCAAAGTTACAGCACAAAGAACGACCCCTCCCTGAGATGTCACGTGGCCTTGATTGTACCTCGCTCGGGATGCTACATGTGAAATTTGATGGGAATCCAGTCAATCGTTGAAGATTTAGCTCTTATTGTATATTTTGGCTCCCCCCCTCCCCTCCCGAACCCTCCCGTTCAAAATTCAAAGGTTCCAAGTACCAGTAGCATCTACTGTAAGTTGGAGATCCTTGAAGATACCTTTAGCTGTCTTCCCATGAAGCTCAACCAAATATATATATATAAGTTACGGTACCAAATAATGTTAACCCAACCATAATGTCTGCAACTTTCTTCACATTCCAAGAAGGAATGTGTTTGCCTTCCTTCCTTCTCGGAATTGTTATTGTTTCCTGCTACCAGAATATTCTCTTCTTTTCTTCTCCCACAGTTCAATCCATTCTTGGCTTCCATAGTGTTCACACATGAACCCCGTCCGGATCACCGAAAGTCCGGATTGAACGGAATTTGCTGTAAAATTTAAAATATTTTTTTAAATATTAGCGTAAATATTTAGCGCGCCGTCTTCTTTGTCGGCAGTTTTTCATCGTAGCCAACTGAGTTGGTCAAGTCAAACACTCTCTTTGAATTATTTTCGTACTTACCACTCGCTAAATTAAATTTTTAGTTTACTAAATTTTAATTCGTTTTTTTTTAAATCCCGTCCGGATTAACCGGATGTCTGGATAATCGGTGTCCGGATTAGCGGGACTCTACTGTATCTCTAAACTTAGTGAATATTTTTTAAAAGAATCCCTATAGTTAATAACTTTAGATAACATACAGACAGAAACCACTGATGGTTTCTAAGTTATAAAGGGCGCCGGTAGCTCAGTGCATGCTTGCTTACTGATTGTGAGTTAAATATCGAGGGTTAGAAACCCGACCGAGGCTCTTAGTTTATTTTATCTGGGAGGCAAAAACTTAAGCACGCCGTCCTTCGGATGCGACATTAAGTGATGGTCCCGAGCCTGTACGATGTCAGGTACTCGTTAAAGACTCCAACAATACGTAAATAAAAATTTAAGGTAGGCAAAATTTAGGACTCCCGAAGGACAATCGGGCGAAAGTGCGCCCTGGTTGCAGTTAAAGCCCGGGCATGAATGCCCTGCACTTGAGTTAGAGGAGAAGTTACTTAATCTATCAAAAATGTTGAGTTTTCATAGGAATTTCATGTTTTCGAACACACAAAAAAAAATCTGTTTGTGTGTCTATGAGCATAATAACTCCCGATAGACCACCAAATTTTTATATGTGTATTCAGACATTACCTTTCGGCAAAATAGGCCGAAAGGAATAAGGCTCAATTAAAAAACCCACATAACTGCTGATGTGTTGAATCTATCGACACAAAATTTAGTTTGAGGATTCAGAAAAAAACTTAGTTGATTATTTCGTACTGGAGAAGTACCTATATTGCCGAGGATTTACCGAATATTTTTATTGTATTTATTGTTTTCAATATTTTTTTTCTTTTTTAAGGAGGAGAACTGTTTCGTTATTCTTGAATCTTCTTATTTCTGTGGTCCTTCTTAACATATAGTATAAGAAAGTATTTTAATCGTACGAAAATCCGAGATCGAGTTTTCAACTGATTTTCACGTTTCAAGGTCCTCTGAACACGTTTTGACCATCTTCGCGATGATGTCTGACTGTGATTGGAAAGTTGTGGTCTCTAGAAGGATTGTAGGTATGAATTTGAAATGTAGCGTACATATATACTAACTGAGATCTGATTAGATTTTGGCAATAATCGGACGAAAAATAAGACCACTTTACATCTGGGTCTAAGTACATTTTACAAGATACCTCTTACGATTACGAACTAATCAAAAATAATTACAAATAAAAGTTATAGAAAAGACTGAATTACATATTTTCTATTAAATACAATTTTTTGTAGGCCGTTCAGTTTTCGAAATACATGCCGAAGAATCAGAATTACGCTTTACCATGAAATACCGCTGACGCTTAGTACATTCATATACCCATGTAATAAATGATTTTGAGAAGGGGGTGGTGGAGAGAGGTTTGTATAAGAATGTCCTATAATGGCCACATCCCATATATTTATTTATATTGTTACAGGCCTCTTGTACGAGGCATATTAGCTTCTTTAACGGTGTTTTTGGCTGTTTATCAACATTTATGGCCCCATTTTTTTTTTTTTTGGCCTTATGTACGGTGCATGTTAGCCATGTCAATGTGTTATTTAGTTATATTTACGACATCCATGGCCCCGGGAGGGAGTTCTATCTACGAAATAAAACTCACTCCCGGACGGGATTCGAACCCGCAAACCATGGTGAAACCATGCGACCAAAGCCCTACGCTCTAGCCCGCACGACCACCATGGCTCCCTTATGGCCCCATGTATCTATATAATACAACTTTCTCCCAGACGGGATCAGAACCCACAACCGTGGTGGAACCATGCGTTCGAGCCCGCAGAGTCCCACTTGTATTTTTAATTATATTTCTGTGGAAGAGTAGAGATAAGAATAATTCTATTTCTATGGCACATCGTTGTAAAACCTAATTCATTCTAATGGTTAGTTTTTCGACCTAAACCATCTCTCTCTTTTAAAGGTTAGGTTAAATTTCTTCACTCATTGCCAAAAAAAGACTTCCTTCCCTTATTAATTATATTGTTTATTTATTCAGGAAAAACACTTCGAAAAGAAGAAAAAAGAAAAACACTTCAGAACCAATGATTATTATATTCAAACAGCAATATTTATATTATATATATATATTATTATATATAGTATTATGGTTCTGGTTTTTGGGGCGGGGTGGGGCGGGTCATCGGCTTGTAGGGAAGTGGGTCAATCGATGACGCATGCGTTGGACTTCGTAGTACGGTTGGGGGCATATCGAGCTTGCACGATGCACCCTCCGTCTGACGTAGGAGGCGTCTACAGGAAGTCTGAAGGCGGGTGGGGGAGGGGGTCTCTAGAGGACATGTCACACCACCCCCCATTCCGCCTCTACCAATTGGTAACGGGCGTAACAACATGGTTCTCATATAACCGAATCTTTAATTTTAAAATCCCAAATGTACATTTTCTTAAACTTCACAACTTAAAATATACTTAACTCAACTTAAGTTCACAAACTATGTAACGCAATTTTGAGGTGTTTTTAACCCCCACCCTCCCCCTTGTCACAATTGGTCACATTTAATTGAACCCCCCCTAAACGTGACGTCATTTTTTCATGACCCCCCCCCCTCCCCACCCCCCCACCCCCCCATTTAAACTGAAATTTTTTTTTAAGAAAAGTACCTACTAAATTGTATAAAAATAATAAAACTTCAATTTATCATAAATACAACATACATATTATATTCATCTGTATTCATAAATTAAATAAAAGAACAGTGATTTAAGTATTTAACACTTCGATTATTCAAGCGAGATAATCCATATCAAGAAAAATGACTGAGGAATATTACGATTCCTCCCAAATCGGTTTTAAATGTTCATCTATAGTTATGATTGGTATTTCATGGTTTTCATGGTTGAATATATGTACAATATTTTATACATAAAATGTATTTTATTTAAATATGTTATTTTACTTTAATAACATGAATTTATTAAAATACTAACGTTAAAAAAATTTGTATGAAATTAATTTTTAGAAAATTGTCTACGCGCTTATTTTAAAGTGTAATAATAAACGTGACGTCATTTTTTTGTTTAGTCCCCCCTCCCCACCGCACATAAGTTATAAACCCCCTCCCCCCCCCCCCTCCCAAGCGTGTGACGTAGTTTGTGAACAGCCCCTAAAATATTTAACCTAATTGTCAATCAGATAAAGAAAAAGTAGAGAGAGAGAGAGAGAGCGGAAACTTATTTGTGAGACCTTCAAAAGAACAAAAACCGAAGATGAGGAAGAGTCAGAGAAATAAGAAGATCAAAGATCTAGAGGGAGAGCGGAAACTTAAATGTGAGAGCTAAAAAACGTGCACGCTTCTTAACATATCGGGTAGCTTGTGAAAATTTGCAACAGTGAACTCTGTTCCGGGTCTGGAACCATGGACTTGAGTATAAGAAATATATGAAAATGTCGGTGCCACAAGGACCTATATTTCTTCTTCGTCTATCTTAGTTTGTTCCAGCCAGAATATATTTTTTATCATTATTTATTGTTGACTATCAACTGGGTTGAAGCCTGTCTTACGACGTTGCTGTATTAATGTGTTCTTCAGAAAATATAACGAATTGTCGCCACAAGGTTCACCCATATTCTATATTTTTTCCTCAGCAATCTTAGTTAGGACCAACCTTAACAAATTTTCATCTGTACTTATTGTCGACTTCATCGCATCTGATTGAAGCCTGGCTATTTTTGTATTAATGTGTTTTTCAGTAAATATAAGGGATCCGTTCCATACGGATCACATATATTTTATTGAGGGCGCCGGTAGCTCAGTGGTATGCGTGCTTGGCTTCTGAGCTCAAGAGCATGGGTTCGAAACCCGACCGAGGCCCTTAATTTATTTTGTCTGGGAGGTAAAATAAACTTAAGCACGCCGTCCTTCGGATGGGACGTTAAGCGATGGTCCCTTGCCTGTACGATGTCAGGTACTCGTTAAAGACCCCTGCCCTAGGTGAATAAAAATTTAGGACTCACACAGTAGAGTCGGGCTCATGACCACCAGAGTGACGAAAGAACCCTCTGGTAGTGGGCGATATGACCTCGTAGTTAAAGCCCGGGCATGAGTAATAAAACCTAACCAAACCTAACTTATATTTTATATTTCTTGTTCGGCTATCTTAGTTCGGACCAACCAAAATATATGTTTTATCATGATTTGTTGACTACCCCCGTATCTGATTGAACTCTCTACTGACATTGCTATATTGTTTTTTCAGAAAATATACAGGACAATGCCTCAAGGATCACCTGTATTCTATAGTTCTTCTTCGGCTATCTTAGTTAGAATGATAGGTGTCTATCTACCGAATAGGGCTGTCGAGAATCGAAAAATGTGCGGGTTTGGAACTTTAAATCCAGGTCGAGTTCTGTGAACTAGAGTGAAGGTCAAGAACCGAGGGCATGGGAGCTCTCTAAACTATCGGTAATTTGAGGCTACACGCGAACACCCACTTAAGTTTCTGCTCTCCCTTTAAACTTTCAATCTTTTTATTTGGTGGACCTTCAACTTTAGTTTTCGCTCTTTTGAAGGTCCTTCGATCTCTGAATTTGGGCCTACACCCCGACCCACACGTAAAATTTTGATTTCCATCTAAATCTTCGATCTTTATTCGGTGAACTCATACCGAAATTGAAGGTTCCAGACCTTTGAAGGTTTCGTGTCTGGAGCTGAAACAAGTGTGAATCGGGGTGTAGCCTCAAATTCAGAGATAAAAGAACCCGCAAAAAAGGAACGGTTCACCAAATAAAGTAAACTTTGGTGGTCCGTAGGTCGATTAGGCTCTCCCAGGTGACCCTTAGGTCGTTTAAACCCTTCCAGTGAATCCGCAGGCAAAGGGGTTTGAGAAACACTAAACAAGAGAACGGTTCAATGCAAATGGAATTTGTCTTTCTTTCAGATGGATGAGGAGAACAGAGTGACTTGATAAGAATGATTGATCAGTGAGTGAGTGTGAGTGACCGTGTTTGAGGGAGAGGGGGTGGTTGTCAGGATGTGAGTGGAGGAGGGAGGGAGGACAGATAGGAGAGTGGTGGGGGGTGTGACGTCACAATAGAAGACAGATCCGGCCCGGAGGACCAACAAGACAATAGCAGGGGAAGGTTTCACTACTGTTATCTCCACCCCTCTCTCCTTTCAGATAGACCCTATGTTTCCGCTCTCTCTCTCCTCTCTCTGCCCCCCTGCTCCTCTTACAATTCAACAGATAATTTCACCTCTCCCAACTACCTACCCACCATTGCACTGGTCCACTCTGTGAAAGTCAGCTCTTTGGAAGAGAATAATCATTTTTAGTTCAGAACTTTCTGGTTTTGTCATTATTCGTGTTCCAGAATATGTACAAGGGCGACCTTCCAGTGAACTGAAACAAGATGGAGTAGCACACGTTAGCAAAGTGGTGTTGGGGTGGGGAGGGATGCATCCTATTATATTGAGGGTGTTTCATTCCTTAATTAGCTTAAAATGTTTCTATAAAAATTTATTGAGAGAAAACCTCGAAAAACCATGTTTTTTCAAACATTTCGGCGACTAACTCACAAAATACTCATAATACATTTTGAAAAAGGAGGTGGGAGGCACTAAATAACAATAAAGGTACAGATCAGTCCTGCCTTCGGATCATTAACCATTAATTTTAAAAGAATATAATTTTTCAGTATGACTAACCACTTTCGCGTAAACTGAGCAAACGTCTAAAAATATGAGAACGACATATTACGACAGTTTTCTGCATGTATCTCGCAAACCGGGCATCTTTCAAAAAATCTTATATAATATAAAGTGTGCTTCTTAGTTTTTTCTACAACTTTTATTTAAAAAGATTTTTGATAAGGTCATAAATAAAAGCGGTATCTTGTCAAAATCTACTTGGCTCAGAAGTAAAAGGGTCTCAATTTTTGTCTAATTTCGTTCAAAATCGAATGAGATCTAAGTTACCACATGTGACATTTCCGTTTCATATTTCGCGTTTATTATTACAAAATGTTTCCGTGATCGAGCGCTCATAAAATTCCAATCATATACACACAGACTGACGCGAAAATTGCCAAAATGTGTTCATGTTATTGCTTAGAAAACTTGATCTCAGATGTTTGCAAGTCTATATTATTCTATTATCCTAAAGTGAAACGAACATGAAACGACGAACTATTGTTGAAGTTATAGCGAGCATTTCGAGTATGATTACAAGGTCATATCGCCTACTTCCAGAGCGCTCTTTCGTCACATGAGCCCGACTCTACTATAGGAGTCCTAAATTTTGCCTACCCTAAATGTTTATTCACCTAGGGCAAGGGGTCTTTAACGTGTACCTTACATCGCACAGGCTCGGGACCATCGCTTAACGTCCCATCCGAAGGACGGTGTGATTAAGTTTATTTTACACACCAAATAAAATAAACTAAGGGCCTCGGCCAGGTTTCGAATGATCTTGAGCTCAGAAGACAAGCACGCATACGACTGATTGATTTTTTTATAAGGAGAGAAGTTGTGGGTGGGTTGTAGCCCTTCATCCCAGGAACAAACCTTATTATCGACATATAGTGGAGTACCATTCCCCTGAGATTTAAAGGCTGCCCCCCGATATAGGCCTATGTACGTAGTCTAGTCTTATTCCAATCTGATAAGGTGTATTGGGAGTTTGCCTATCCCAGATTTCTCTGGAGACCCTTCCCTCCTCTAACTCAGTCACTAATAACATAATCAATTAAATAAATAAATAACGTGATCATAACAGTACTTCCTTATACCAACCACTTTTGTACAGGTACCTCTCCCTCCTCCACCCCCTCCTTTATTTCATTGTAGGTTCAGCGAAATTGTGAGATTAAGGCCAACCTCACATTAGGCAATTCCGAAGCGACGCGGCTGATACTCAAGTATCAGCCATTTGAGTTGCCTGTGGGTATGATACCCGTAGGCAACGTTTCTCCTCACATTGAGGAAACTGTGCAACGACTAGGATCTCTTCAGTCTCCATCTTGCCGTGGCGAGAAGCTGAGTTGTTCATCATGTCAAGTGAAGATTCTTGTCGTTGTGTCTTATTATCATTATTATAGAAAAAGGAAAATCCGAAGATTATGGCGCCATCCTGACATCGAAAGGAATGTTAACTGTTTGTTGGTGCTAAAGAGCTGGAAAAGTCGGATTCCAAGTTCGTAGCATTCTACCGAATAACGAAAGAATTATTCCTACACTTGATTGGCATTGTTTGTCCATCCAGAGGAACACACAAATGCGGCAATGTGTGAGTGCAGAAGAATGTATTCACTAGCCATTGCGAGGCGACGCAGGAGACTCATGGGACGGGCCATGAGGTCGCTTCCCAGCAGGTCGCTTGAGACTGGTAGGATACGGGTACGATACGCGTCTCCTGGGAGTGGCGTCGTTTGTGTCTCCCCACCACTCAACATAGGAGGTGACTTCTAAGATACCCTCAAGATACTTGAGTATCAGTCGCGTCGCTTCGGAATTGCCTAATGTGAGGTTGGCCTAACATTCTTATATCTAGTAACGAGTGAGGGGGAGAAAGAGTGATCTGCACAGAAGTTATTGATACAACAAAGTTCACTTTTTGTAAAAAACTATCAATAATTTTCCCCTTCCCCCTCCCCCCCCCCCTCCTACTACTATAGTATATTGTATAAAAATTTAATCTTCTCCGACACTGACCCTGTTATAATGGTCCCGTTTTGAGGTGTTGCAGAGCTACGGATCCCTTCCCTTCGCCCAATCTGGCTACACTTCCCTTGTATCTTCTATTACATCTTACAACATGCAAACTTTTTGAAATTTCACATATCATTGTCTTGGCCAAATAACCATTTGTCTATTTTCAAAAATTACCATTTTAATTTCAAGGACCATAAAATAGGTTCTGTGGACCAACTAATTTTGGATATTTGTGGGAAAAATTTTTCTATTGTTTTATTCACGAGCTAGAATTAAGAATTTTTTATCTTTTCACTTATATAAGATGCTTTACTATTGTCTCTTTACTTCTCTAGCGACATTTACAAGAAGTATACAGGAAGATAAGAAATTTCAATCAAAAATACAACAAAAAATATGAGATATAGTCATTAAAAATAAATTTTTATAGTTTGAGTTAGTTATTATGAATCATGCCCGAGCTTTAACTACGAGGTCATATCGCCTACTACCAGAGAGCTCTTTCGTCACTTTGGTGGACATAAGCCCGACTCGATTTTGCCTACCCTAAATTTGTATTCACCTTGGATAGGGTTCTTTATCAAGCACCTGACCACCGCTCAACGTACCATCCGAAGGACGACGTGCTTATAAGTTTTTTTAAAATCCCAGATATATAAATAAATAAACTAAGGGTCTCGGCCGGGTTGCGAACCCTGCGATCTTGAGCTCAGTAAGCAAACACGCTACCACTAAACCACCGGCACCCTCTATTTACAAGTTCATCTCATTAATTCAATATCAATACGAGGTATAGGGGAAGTTATAGGGTGCTCAAAACCCAATAACTGCAGAGGTAAGTTCCCGCGAAATCGGATGAAGGAAAAGAGGGAATCAGGGAGATGGGTTCTATTCAACAATCCTAATAACTGCCCATATAATAAATATATCAACACAAAACTTCCTAAGAGGATTTAGAACCCCACTATTGATTTTTAACTCAAACCCGATTTATTTTGGAGGGAGAGCGAAAACTTAATTGATTAATTGTTGGGGAAGTACATAGCCGGTGATTCACCAACGAATTTTTTCTTTTTAATGTATACAGAAGATGTTTTTCTATTTTTTATTGTTTCAGAAAGAACTGAAGAAACTTCAATTTTAAGGAAATAACAGAGGCTGTGTTTGTGTGCATTATTTATAGAACTAACGCCATCAGACTATAAAAATGCAATTAATTCCTGTAAGTCATTACAAAATACTTATTAATTACAGAATATACGTTATTTTTCATATTTATTTATTATTCAAGATTGGGAAGAATAAATATATAAATTATTATATACATATATTATTATATATATGTATATATATTTTATACGTGCATATTGAAAACCGTAGAATATTTCTGTGGTCAGAGGGAATAAATTGGTAAGTCTAAATTCGTAACTTTTCAGGGCAGCACTTTTTTACTTTTGCATTAATCGTGTAAATCCAGTTTTTGGAATAAATAAATTATGTTTGCATCATTATTAATCATATACCTTCTAAATCTATAGGAGTGAATGAAAATGAATATTGTTAATCCTTTCTTGGATTTTCCCTTAGTTACCTAATCATTCCCCATCACTTACCTAATTATTAACCATACTTTTTGAAATAATCGTGAATGATGCCTCTCTAAAGTTAACACCCTCACTTGGAATAGTTGAATAAATGGTTAAATGCAGTTATCTTGTGGATGATTCCTGAAAGAAGTAGATTAAGTTGATTTAACCGAGAACATACACAATTTTATGAGATACCAAGAAACCCACATCTTTATAATTCCGAAAGTATTAGAGTCCTGAGCTCCTAACTTCTTCACAATGCGCACATGGCTTGGGAGATGATCATAGTACACATAACTCATTTTGGCTATTTTTCGACTTAACAACTTAAGTATTCCCTGTGACCATAGATTTAGAGTAGGTAGAAACGTTTGTAGAATATTTATGTATATTTTTTGCCCATTATTATTTTTTGCAATAGTGTAGATAATAGTTATTCATTTTTTTATCAATTCATCTTTTCAAAACTAAACATAAAACTATTTTGTTCGTTAAAGACAACTTCAAATGATTATTTCATCTTCATTATTTCCTTCCTGTTAATTCCCTATGTGATAAGAGCTTAATTAGCTTAATCTTACTGACTAAACTCCATTTCTAACTAAAAATTGAACTAGTGGGATGTTAAACAATACTGCAGGCTTCAGTGGATGGACCGAGCCAGGAATTATCTCTCTAACAAGTTTTAAAGCCCTCTGACATTTATGGGCTAATATTACATGTAGATTATTGAATAAGAACGAATATTCTACATGATGCATGATGCATGTTGAGAATATATATTTTATATGTAATAAGATTATTCGCAGATCATCCGGTTATTGAAATACATGAGAAAAACTGTCATGAAAGGTTTGAAAAACAAATTTTCAGTCGTATCCTTGATTTACCTGAAAAATGTTAATGCTAACAAAAAATTAATCCTCACCAAAAATGTTCCTTAAAAGATGTCCAGTTGCTATCGAATTCTCAAATTTGAGATAGAACCAATACAACAAAAATTATAACTCCTCAAATAATGTAAATAAATTTATGTTGGGAATATTTCAAATTACAGTAGAACCTCGATCATCCGGGGTAATGGAGGGGAGAGGTCGCACGGATAAATGAAAACCACGGTTAATCGAGACACTTTTAATTTAACGAACACTTTTAATTTAACGAATTACATATGTGTGTACAATGTTATATACATATGTGTGTACATTGTCATGTTATAACATTATCAGGGCTTGAAATTTGAAGTAGTTCTTTGATTTTGCGGTTTGAAATGATTTTCCTTAAATATATAATTGACAACCTGTGATTTTCCTTACTTCAGTTCTATGTTTGAACAAATGGTAAGTACTTTCACAGGAAGAACACCCCGAACTGTTCGTGCGGCGGTATCGAGACTGCAGAACATGTGGTCCTCGAATGTCCGCTGTACGACCAAGATAGGGTGGAGTTGATTCATGGGACAAGATCGTATTTGGGACTGGATCTACGGCAGATGGTGACGGAAACACGACTACCCGGTGTTCTGCCGATTCGTCGGCTCCTGGCGGGAGCAGAAACAGACAATGTAAGATGGGCTGGGGACGATCGCCGCAATAGTTCTGCCGATGGCCAATCCCAGTCCCTCAGTAACCCCTTGATCCCCGAGCTTTGACTGAACGTTGACTGGGTGATGTTGCTGCAATGCAAGGCCCTCTTTTAAAACCAAATAAAAAAAAAAAGTTCTAAGTTTGAAGAATTCATATCAAATCATTCCTAGAACATTTTATTGCAAGATGCAGCTGCATTTTTTTTCTAAGAAGTACCTAACTGAGGGTCTCTAATCTCTACTCTGTTTCCAAGTTTCTAGGAACCTATACTTACTGCTTACACACCATAATTAATCGCTAACGCGGATAATAGAGACAAGGTTAATCGAGGTTCTACTATGTTTCAATTGTATCGATTAGCAAGGAATTATAAAATATTTTCTCTATTATTGGTAGTTTTATTAAAAAATAAAATAAGTAAAATATAAGTGAAGTAGCCATTACAAGACATTCTTATACATACCACACTTACAGTCACTCTCTTCTCTTCCTCCTTCTCAAAATCATTTCATATTGGCATTACTGGGCATTACTGCAATAAAAATACCACTGATGCCAACTTATTACTTTTATATACCCAGTAATGCAAGTAGGACTTCGTGAAGGAGAGGGGGATAGAGATATGTAAGCATGGATGGTATAAGAAAGTCCTGTAATGGCCACATATATTTTCAATGTTTCCAGTATCCAGTGTACTGCCACTCATATTATTCATTCACTTGCGTCACTTGAGACTGTTTAAATATTCATACTTTGATTAACTCAGTTAACGCAACTGTTCAACTATTAATGAGGGGTCCATATGCAAACTCCTGATTTGTTAATGAAAACGTTAAATAATGGCTAAGCAAATGTTTACGGAGTAATTGAAACCTGTGCGTGTGTGTTCTCTCTGTTACTTTAAACCATGCAAAAAATGAATCACCGTTAATGTGCTTCCCCAGAACGAATTAATCAATTAATTTTTGGCTCCCCCTCCAACACTATTTGACCATTTGCGCTAATATGGGTATTGAATTGAGCTCTCTCCCCTGAGTCCATCCTTCCCTTTAGCCGATATTGCTAAATTTTGACAATGTCTCATTAGCTTTTTACATTTAATATGGAATTTCAAATCGATACAGAATATCGTATCGGCAGTTAATATGGGATTCTTGAGTTCACAGAGAGACAGACTTTTTTTTCATATTTGGAATCTAGAGGTCGGAAAACATGAAACTCCGTTGAAAACTCCGCTATGAATATTTGACCGATTACATAATAATAATAAATATTTCCCATATACTTATTAGCCTAAAAGATGTACAGTCAGTAACAAAAATGTTCGGACGGTTTGATTTTTCAATAAAAAATTTTAATAATTAAATGCAAAAGTAATAAAAAATAATTTAAAAAAATAATTAAAGCCATTTTTCAATCAAGAATAAGAATTCAAAAGTGGGTTAGGATAAAGGAAAAACAGCTTTGATTAGAACAAATAAATATTTTAATTTAATAAATTTTATAACAAGTAATGTAGGTAACAAAAATTTTCGGACAAAAATGTAAACAACTATAAATAAATTCAATGTTTTTTTTACGATTTCACAAATTCAAAAACCATAATGTTAATTAATATTTGGTTGGGTACCCTTTTTGTGTAATAACATCTTTCATTCGATTCGGCATTGATGATGAAACTAATTTTTTGGTGAAATTTGGAGGTATTTTACCCCACTCTTCTGATAACTTTTGTTTCAATTCGTTTTTTGAAGAAATGGGTGTTAATCGAATTTTCCTGTCGAGCTCACCCCATACGTGTTCAATTGGGTTGAGATCGGGCGATTGGGGGGGGTTTCATAACTTTAGGGCAGTTATACAAAAGCCAAGTACGTACCAATTCACAGGTGTGTTTCGGATCGTTGTCTTGGTAAAAATGAAAAGTCCGTAAAATCCCAAGTTTTTCAGCACTCTTTTTCAAATTGCTCCTTAGTAATCCGGCATAAACTTTTCCAGTCATGGTGGTTTCAATGAAAACCAGTTCACCAATTCCACTAGACGCCATACACCCCCACACCATCACTGAGCCACCCCCATGTTTTACTATTGGTTTTAAATTTTTTGGATTCAACTCCTCATTACGCCTTCTCCAAATTTTGTCGGGACTAAATATATTAAACTTACATTCAAAAGTATTTGCTTGCAATAGAACAAACCGCAATAATAAAATATTCTTGTATCTTGTAACTCTTCACAACATAAAAAGAAATCTCAGGTCATGTAATGTCAGAAAACTAGATTTTTGTGATATGACGTTGGAAGAGAGCGACAGCAGCGCTGACCCTCGGCAGAAACCGTCCCTTCCCCCTACTCTATCCCCTCCCTCCACCTTCCCTCTAAAGAAACTAAGTACCCAATTTTTCTAATTTAAACGTTTTTTCTCCGATATTTCGACAAATAAATGTTTCCAGATCATGTCCGTTTACTTCCATGTAATATATGTATACATATACTATTACTTTACTTTTGTTTACTTCCCTATACATATAATATATGTATACATAATAATATGTACTAAAAATTTTGTAATCGTGTGAACATCAGAGATCAATTGCATGCGTGTGTTTATGTGAGAGCTCAAACGCTTTGACCTGACATCGTACAGGCTCATGACCATCGCTTAACATCCCATCCGAAGGACGGAGTGCTTAAGTTTATTTTACCTCGCAGATGAATGACATTACTCCAAAAAATTTCTGAATGATTCTGGAACTCTTTTGCGAAGCTCAATCTTTTTTTTATATTTTTTTCACTCACAAACGATTTTTGGTACTCTCCCATTATATCCTGCTTCTTTTAGAATTCTTCGAACATTTTGTGGGTGAACTTTCTTTCCCGTTTCTCTGTATACCTCGGCGACGATCTGAGGTGCACTCCTCGAGGGCTTGTTTTTAATTTTCCGGACAACGCTACACCTTTCTCGGTCGTTTAATACTCTTGGACGGCCAGAGGAAGATTTCAAATCTATCCGATCCTCGTGCTTATACCTTCGAATTACATCGGCTACGGTGCTTTTACTTCGGCCTACCATACCACCGATTTTGCGGACACTTAATCCTTTTTCATAATTAAAAATTATTATCTGTTGAACTTCAAAAGATGTTCGACCCATCTTGACAGCAGGAAATACAAATAACTACTGAATGCAGTAATAGTAGGATATAAACACATTTTATTTGTTCGGTATTAGCGGTTGGTTGAGAAGGGATTAAAGATCATGATCAGAGTCGCATTTGTTTACAAAACAAACAACAGGTGTCCAGAAAATTTTGTTACGTGAATTTCTTGTCTTCAATTATTAATGCAAAATTTCCTATTAGCTGTAAATGTTTAATTAATTGTTTTACGGCGTTTTGAAATGATTGATGATCTCGAAATTTAAAACTTTGCTTGAATTAAATATTTTGCCATATAACTATGTGTAACTGCAAAAGAAAAACAAAATTATAAATTGTCCGAAAATTTTTGTTACTGATTGTATTTCCTAAAGGCTAATAAAGAATTGATTGATTGATATACTTCGTAAATAAATAAAACAAACTTATTTTTAAAATATTGTCTATTCCACTAAAGATATATATATATATATATATATATATATATATATATATATATATATATATATATATATATATATATATATAACTACCGGTTTCGGTTTTATACCATCGTCAGGTCTAGTTATGAACTAAGTTAGTTTGCAGAGAGCGACCCTTGAAATACATCTCAGGTAAAAGGGTGCTATTAAAACTTCCCCCTCTTGAGTCCCCCTGCTGTACCGTTGGCTATCTCATGAAATATTTCCTAACAAAACTTAGTTCTAAATTTACATAAAACAATATCATTAGACTAATACATGGAAAAATAACAAATAAATAAGTAAAAATACAAATAAATAAATAAAAAAAAAAAAAAAAATTAAAAAATATAAATTTTCTTCATTTAAAGTTCCTCAACTTAGAAGTTGATATACTTCGTACAGGAACGTCGTTCTGATATAGTGATAGATTTTTCAGTTCCCCCAAATTGACAACATTTTAAGAACAATATTTCTATTCAATACCTATTTAAATTTTGATTTACTATTTACATTTATTATATACATTTTGAGACTATGGAATATTCGAATAGAAGAATATTTTCTATGTGAAAAAAAATGTTACAATTCCAACAATACAATGTATCGATATATTGTTCATAACTGACGAATCATTATTACTTCCCCAGTTATACATAAGCTTTAAGGTTAGGTTAGGTTAGGTTTTATGACTCATGCCCGGGCTTTAACTACGAGGTCATATCGCCTACTACCAGAGCGCTCATTCGTCACTCTGGTGGACATGAGCCCGACTCTACTGTGGGAGTCCTAAATTTTGCCTACCCTAAATTTTTATTCATCTAGGGTAGGGGTCTTTAACGAGTACCTGACATCGTACAGGCTCGGGACCATCGCTTAACGTCTAATCCGAAGGACGGCGTGCTTAAGTTTATTTTACCTCCCAGATAAAATAAACTAAGGGCCTCGGTCGGGCTACGAACCCACGACCTTGAGCTCAGAAGTCAAGCACGCATACCACTGAGCTACCGGCGCCCTCTAAGCTTTAAGTATTTAAATACAACTTCCCATGGAGTTAGTTAAAATAAGTAGTTATAAAACTCAAGAGAACCGGGTTCCTGCAAATTCAAATACCCGGTTTTGCTGTCCACAAGAACCGGGTTCCTGCAAATTCAAATACCCGGTTTTGCTGTCCACAAGAACCGGGTTCCTGCAAATTCAAATACCCGGTTTTGCTGTCCACAAGAACCGGTCTCTGTTCACCCGAAACCGTCAACCAGCTTTTCTAATGGACTATCATCGCATCTGGTTGTAGCCTATTTGCCGAGATTGCCACATTAATGTTTTTTTTCAGAAATATGAAGAATCGTTGCCATAAGGTCCACCTGTAATCTATATTTCCTCTATCGCTGTTTTGGTTAGGATCAACCAGAATATATTTTTCATCTTTACTTATGGTTAACTAACTTGTATCTGGTTGAAGACTATTTACCGACATGGCTGTATGTTTTTCAGAAAATATGAAGAATCGTTGCCACAAGGACCATGTACATTCTATATTTCTTCCTCGGCCATTTTCGTTACAACCAGATCATAATTTCATATTTTTTTATCTTACTATCATCGTAGCTGGTTGAAGCAAGCTTCTCTTCTGATATTTCTGCGGTTTTCTAGGATACTCCCGAACTTAAACCTAAGTTTCTGCTTTTCTTCAAAACCTTCGAAATCTAAATTTGCCTATTTATCTTTGGTAGTTTTTTATTTTTAGTGTTTTCTCTTTTGTGGGTCCTTCCATCTCTGAAATATGTTCTGTTTGGTCCTAACGAAAGTAGCCGAAGAAGGAATATAGAATATAGGTGGTCTTTGTGGCACCGATTGCTTATATTTTCTAGGAAAACATAAATACAGCAATGTCGGTAGACTGGAGCACTTCAATAACGAGATTGAAGGTTTAGAGAGAGAGCGGAAACATACGTTTGAGTCAGGTTGAAACCTCAATTTCAGAGATCGGAGCACCCTCAAAAAGCCAAAAACAGAAGTTAAGAGACAACCAATAAAGAGATTGAAAGTTTAGAGGGAGAGCGGAAACATACATATGAGTCAGGTTGAAACCTCAATTTCAGAGATTGGAGCACCCTCAAAAGGGCAAAAACAGAAGTTAAGAGACAACCAATAAAGAGATTGAAAGTTTAGAGGGAGAGCGGAAACATACATATGAGTCAGGTTGAAACCTCAATTTCAGAGATTGGAGCACCCTGAAAAGGGCAAAAACAGAAGTTAAGAGTCAACCAATAAAGAGATTGAAAGTTTAGAGGGAGAGCGGAAACATACGTATGAGTCAGGTTGAAACCTCAATTTCAGAGATTGGAGCACCCTCAAAAGGGCAAAAACAGAAGTTAAGAGACAACCAATAAAGAGATTGAAAGTTTAGAGAGAGAGCGGAAACATACAAATGAGTCAGGTTGAAACCTCAATTTCAGAGATCGGAGCACCCTCAAAAGGGCAAAAACAGAAGTTAAGAGACAACCAATAAAGAGATTGAAAGTTTAGAGAGAGAGCGGAAACATACATATGAGTCAGGTTGAAACCTCAATTTCAGAGATTGGAGCACCCTCAAAAGGGCAAAAACAGAAGTTAAGAGACAACCAATAAAGAGATTGAAAGTTTAGAGGGAGAGCGGAAACATACTTATGATTGCAGGTATGTAGCCTCAATTTCAGAGATCGGAGCACCCTCAAAAGGGCAAAAACAGAAGTTACATTAGTTGAATGTGTTTAGGGGTGTGCACCATATAAAATTGATAAGGGATGTGACATAGAGCCACACACACACAGATGATCATGCTATGACTAATTATGTTTACATTTAATCCATTAGCTAATGAAGCAAGATAAGCCGGGTTTACTTCGCCATATTTAATATATGAGCTGATAGAAAGCCAGTCGCACTTAGTCAATTTTCCTAAGTCATTTAACCTTCCACAAATCGATTGTTTCCTGTTCGATGTTTATAGTCAATTAGATTTGAAACTCATCCCAATCGAACTAATGATTTTTACTTTTACAGCTATAAAAAGTATAGGGGAAGTTATGTGATAGGTCAGAAATTTTATGTAGATTTTTCAACGGTTTTCCGCCCTTCTGATTCCCAAAATGAAAAAAACAATTTCTGTCTGTGTGTGTGTAAATGCGAGAACTCCCAAAAAAATCAATGTAGGAACTTCACATTGTGACCTGAAAAAGGGATAAAAGAGCTAAGTCGGACAGTCGTTTTTGACTCATGGAATTTTGAAGATAATTTTTAATAATTTTCAACTTCGAAAAACTTCTCTCTGCTGTTGCCACCGTCACTGGGATCGTCAAAAACAAAACCAATAGCGAACAAATCTCGGGATAGTTACTTGTCATATCGTAGAACTTGACTATTGCCAGTTCAGCCAATTCTCTGATGGTGCTGATCTTCAAAATTTCGGGCCTTAAATTTTTCACGAAAAGCAGTAACTCGTGAAATAAGGATTCGGATAAATCCTTAGAATACTGAATTGGAAAGGGCCCCCCAAAGGCAAGGGCCCCAATGCGACCGCATTGTTTGCATTGGCATCGCTACACCACTGTCTCGAAATAATGAAAAAAAAGAAAAAAAATGCCGGAAAAAAGGAACTTATCCCAGGGAAGCAGTAACACATATTCCGTAAACCTCTATTGGTCCTAAATAACAATTTAAGTTCTGGAATTGTCCTGAACATCAAGTGATAACTTGATCTAACATTACCTTTTTAGAAGGATAACAACTTCGAAGTAACTTAAAAACATAAAGAACTTGAAACCATAAACCGAACGAAACAGGACATTCCAATCAATACAAATATATCATTTTAAAAAACTCAATATTTTTATTTATTTTATTTTATTTTGTTATTTCTTTATTTACTTATTTATTTTATTATTATTATTTTTATTTTTTTCTGTTCTTGTCCTAATAATTAAGGTAAATTTTCGTCCCGAGGACCTACCACTGGGTGGCCTTCCTCTCACATGCCCTTCACGCCAACATATCAATACCTACCATCATAGATGCTGGTTGTTGCAACCTAGCAACAGTTGTATCTTTATAAATAAAAGACAAAAAAAAAAAAAATTCAATAAATCAATGCAACTTTCCCCGGGTCATTTTAGATCAATAATGAATACACGAAATGACCAAATAACAATAATAAATAAGTTACATATTTAATAACTCCTTTCTTCCAGTGTATAGACTAACTATATTATTCAATACTTTTGAGGTAGCCGGTATCTCAAAGATAGCGTGCTTGCCTACTGAGCTCAAGATCGCGGGTTAGAAACCCGGTCGAATCCCTTAGGTTTTTTTTTCTGGGAAGTGAAAAAACCTTGATGGTTTCGTGCCTGTAATTTGTCAGGCACTTATTAAAGACCTCTACCTAGGTGAATGATCCAGGTAAAATTTAAGACTCCCATAGTAGAGTCGGGCTCATGTCCACCAGAGCGAAGGAAGAGCGTTCTGGTAGTAGGTGATATGGCCTTGTAGTTAAAGCCCGGGCATGAATAACAATAACTAACTAATCTAGAAATATGTTTCCATTGTTCCTAATTATGAATGACTAAACTAGAATGTTTCTGTCTGCAGACTGGAGTGACGCTGGAGCGATGCAGCAAGAAGGTGATGAAACTCACAGATACCAACTACAAGTATATTTTGGCAAAATTGCGCAGATGTATAGACCTGGCGGACACCCTCCCTGAATCGTTAAGACCAGCGTACAGGAACAGACTAAAGGAGTTATTCCAAAAGTCATGGGACGACTTTATATGGCGAACAGAGCTTGCAGATTCGGAACTTTTCCATATCATAAGAACTAAGGTTAGTTGACAGACTGTTTCATTTGTACATATAAGAATATACTGTAGAGTATCGATTATCATAATGGAACGAAGATGGGATTGAATGGGAAGGATTTGCCAAGGTATGGTAGCAAGAAAAAGGATATGGAGGAACTCCTGGAATGGCTGGGAATATATTTTGGCATTGCTAAGATAGACGAGCGGTAAAAAGGTTAATATTTGTATGTTATTTCATTAGACAGTAAGATCTATTCTGTCATGAAGCATTCATCTAGCAGTAGTTAATAGATTCGAATTAAGAGAGAATTAGAATACAGACAATCCGAGGGGAATATCTAGTGAAGTTGAAACAATAAGCGCAGAATTGTGGTTTTGCACCGTTTAGCGATGAACAGGTTAGAGACAGTTTTTTCGGGTTGAAAAACGAAGGTATTATAGTTATTGTGACTCATTCCCGGGCTTTAACTTCTAGGTCATATCGCCTACTAACAGAGAGCTCTTTAGTCGCTCTGGTGGACATAAGTATATTATAAAAATGCTCCTGAGAAAGTTGATCGTAGTCCGTTCCCCCGGGGCTCAAGTTCAGCCTCTCGCTCTCAACACAGTCTGCATTAGCAGCATGTCATTACTCTTCCATGTCTCGGCTCAACCTGCTGTAGTCCGCATGATAGTTGGTCTAAGATGCTACCACTTGAAACTGTTGCCTAAGTAGTTCTCTCAGAATACTAACTATTTAGACAAACATTGCAGTTTTCCGGGCGGTCTCTACTAAACCGGATGTCATGCATGATGCACAGTTAGAGCCAAGAGGCGAACCAGGAGATTTTCCTTCTTATGACTTCCTATGCTAGGATATACGGCAGACAGTAAGAAGAGCATCCCAATACTTTAATTATGCACATAAAGTACATCTTCAGAGTATTAAAGCCCTATGACTCGTTATAACCTGCTTGAAATCTGGTGTTCCTGTAATAATATTATGTATCGCATATTACGCAATAACTGACAAACACTTTTTTTGCACAAAAACCATTCTTACAAAAATTGAAGATGGATTACCTGTACAGGGTGTCAAAAAAGAAAGCAACTTGACGTTTAGGCAGGAATCAGGAGAGATCTGTGTCTTAAGATGTATCCCAGGGGAGGTGTGACAGCAGAAAGTTGGAGAAGCACTGGTTTAGTTGTTGTCCAGCCGTAGATCTGTCTCTTCTTGGAGTCTGGCCAAATTGGATCAAGATCCCGCAGCGGACCCTTGGAGTCAAAAACAAAGTCACATCAATATTCCCATTGGCAAAGACAAACAGATCTTTTGCTTTTTTTTTACTGCTTGTTGATAAATCTGAGTATTTTCGTTCGTACTCAAAGAACAATTATTCCTGAATATCAGCATTAGACTACGAAAAAAAAAGTAAATTAGCTGAATCACTTTTTCTTCAGGTTTTTAAAAACTTGATCTTGAAATCACAATTTTTTGAGAATAAGATTGTTCATAGTGATATTTTCACCAAAACGTAAAATTAATTTTTCTAATAGTTTTTGAATTCTTAATTGTACAAAAACAAAATACGTTAGGTAGTTGAAATTTCAAACTACCATTAAACCAGAATTTTGGGGTTATAAGAAAAATCTTCAATAATTTTTAATACCTCTGCAGTAGACGTTATCACAATTATATGAAAATCAAAATTTTGAAGTACTAATGAGTGATCGTTTTGGCGCTGTGGACAATTATAGTTTTGCTTCTTACAGCATTATCTATTGTACTATACTATAGACAAACTATAGTTGTAATCAATAGTGAAAATATTGAGAAATAGTTATGGGTGTTCTTTCCTGTATAATAATAATAATGTTTATTTCTGTTAAAATACAACTTGGTAATACAATTTTGTATATCATAATAACTCATAAATTATATACATCAACCGATATTAAATCTTAAAATTCAAACACATATAGGATGGATAACAATAATTGTTTTTTCTTGTTTGGTTTGTAAAATAAATAAAAAACAGAAGATACATTAATATAAAATTTTCGATACAATAGCTAGCCTACTATGTATATTTTTATTTATAAATGTTTGTATTTATATTTTTCTAAGATTAATCTTCTTTTAGAATGATATTTTAGTGCGAACAAAGGCCCCCTCCTCAGGTTACAAAGAGCGAAATAAACAAAAAAAATATACATAAACAAATTAACATATATCAGTAAAGTAAATGCTGTATATATAAGCATAAAATTAATGATAATAATAAAAATATTAAACAAAGTTAGGTATAAAAATATTTTCAGTACCATGAAAATCCACTAACATTAAGCAGCTTCGTAGGGAGTATAAGGGAAGTTATGTAATCTGTCAGGAATTTATTTATTTATTTTTAATTTTAGGAAAGAATCGCGGCTGGTAGTGAAGTTGGACTGTTGCACTCTTCAAAGGGCCACCGAGGCCTCGGAGCTGCAGCCTGCAAAGAGAGCTCCTCTCACAGCTGCGGCTTCTTCATCCCACTCCTCCTCCTCATCATCATCCTCCTGCTCCTGGCACTCCTCTGCTTCAGGTGCGCCCAATGGTCTTCGGCCCTCCAAGAAAAGACCGACAGGTAAGGAGAGCTCCTTCCACAGCTGCATCCTCCTCATCCTGACACTCCTGTCTACCAGGAGCATCCGGTATAAACCCGCTATAATATATTATTTCTTTCAACAAAAATAGTATAATATAAATACAGAATATTCAAGCCAGAGAAATAATATTACCATTCCAACTCCACCAAATGGAAAATGACACTAATAGCTTCCTCGAGTTCCCCGGAGTGCAAATATCGTGCTTTTGCAAAATGTTTGTTTGACTGTCAACACCATCCCAGTTGAATGGCTAACTAGATCAAATCCAAATATTGGTAGAATGTAAACGTAAATTGGTAGAGCCGTTTTGTTTTGGGAGAAAATCAGCGCATGCGCAGAACTCATATATGCTATAACTGTTTTTCAAATATAACGATTTACTTTTCTACTCTTTATTAAAAGAAGATTTTGTAATAAAATTAATTCCTAAGCTTTGAATAAGTCGATAGGTCTTCAATGCTTCGTTTAACTTAGAGCAAAGTTTGATTATAAAAAAAAAGACGTCAAAAACTCGTTAATAGAATTTTATCATCGGTCTTCGACCTACGGATACCTGAAAATTGTTGATAGATGTGTGTAGACTAGAGGTTGTGCGTTCGAAACCCGCCCGAGGCCCTTAAGTTCTTCATCTGAAAGACAAAACAAAATCTTGAGCACGCCGTCCTTCAGATGGATAAATCTAGATCACTCTGAGTTCAGGTCAACGTTTTATTTGTCGTATTTTATTTGACCGCCTGAACAGTTCGAAGTTGGCGGTTCAGTCTTGCCGATGTTTCACCATCTATATGCTCTGGTAGACTTTATGGTGTGCAGCGGCCTTAAGGCATTAACACTGGTTGTTGGATCTGCCCCCAGGTATGACGTACAGGAGGTGGTAGAAGAAACAGAAGATCCAATACACATTTCTCGGGACGCATGCGTCAAATCCTTACCACAAAGTATATATTTTGTTTTTATTATTTATTTACGTTAATCTTGATTTTTTTAGGAACAAAAAAAAAACATTATTTTTATATATTTATATTCTGATAATATTATTACAGTAATGTAAAAATTTCAAAAATCAATGGTTCTAATTTTTTACATTTCTCTCTGTTTTCCTCGCCGCTGTTTTTAAAATAAAGGTTGAAATAATATTGAATAAAAAAATGATATAGCATAGCTCCTAAAATTGTTTTCGATTAAAAAAATAAAAATAATTAAAACTGGAACCAAAAAAAAATTTATTAAAAAATAGAATTGAACTACAGTTTTATAAAAAGAGAAAAGAGCTGTGTATAATTAAAATTAATAGAAATGTGCAGCTAAGCAAGGATAGAAAGTGGTCGGTGAATCACCGGCAATGTACTTCCCCAGAACGAATTCATCAATTAACTTTTCGCTCTTTTCAAAACCAATCACATTTTGCGCTAATATTCAATAGTTGACTTACATAGGGGCTCCTAAATCTTGAGACTATAATTTGTGTCGATAAATTCATTACATCGATTGTTATTAGAGTTTTTGAATTGAGCCCCCCCACCTCCCTTCCCTTTGGATGATATCCCTGAACTTTCACAAGTTACATTCTCACTGGGTTTTGACTTCAATTATGAAATTTAATATCGATACATTCGTTACATCGGCAGTTATTGGGGCTTTTGTGTTGAGCCCCCCTGATCCCTACCTTCCCTTCTGACAATATCGCTCAAAATTGATAAGTGTCGTCCTTATGGGATATTGAATTCACGAATGAAATTTTATGTCGATACATCCATTACAACGGCAGTTATTAGAGTATTGAGTTAAGCCTCTCTCCTAATCCGCCTCTTCCCTTTAGCAGATTTGGCTCAAAATCAAAAGGTGTCGTCGTCCGAGAGTTCTGAATCCACATATAAAATCTCGTTTCGATACATTCATTCTATCGGGAATTATCGGGTTCACAGAAAAACAACACACACAGACATGAAATTCTGTTGAAAATTCCGCATCGAATTTTTGACCGACTACTTTCTACTTCCTCTATATTTCGTAAAGCTGGAAAAGTAAATATATAAAAAAAAAATGACATTACAAAAATAGAAATAGAAATAAAATTCTGAAATTGGGCATAGTAAAGACTGTGTATAACAGGAGGCTTTAAGAAATAAGTGTTCATGCTCCTCATTACGAGTGAATATACATTAAAATAATCTCTGTATTTACAGAAGTCCAAAGTACCATCTACTTAATAATTGTCCACCGAAACGCTTCACACCTCCCCGATACTTTATAAGCCGCACGTTTTACACATAAGATAGAATTCCAGTCTCATGGCTATCTTTTTAACTCTCATCATATTCGAAAAAGAGCGGCAATCCCAATCGAGAGCAATCAGAAGCAGATCTGGAAGGCGCTGCCTGTTTGGAGCAACAGGTGCTTCAGGGAAATAACTACCTCCCCAGCTGTACCAAGTATAAGGGAAGTTATGTAATCTGTCAAAAATTCTATGCGGAGTTTTCCGACGATTCTTTAAATAAAAATAACACGATAACTCCTGAAAGAATAAATCTGTGGTGTTTGAGTAAAGGGGTATATGTCAGTAGTTCTGTTTTCAGTTTTCAGAGAACTCCCATGTTTCTCAGTTGTCCCCCTTTTCACTTCCTTTTTTTTCAATGATGTCATAAGATTCTGACTTATTTCTCTTTACCCCAACATAGAGATCACCTATCTAAAGCAAGTTATGACTTGCTTTAGATAGGTGTTACCCATTTTCACAAAAAATTGACATATACCCCTTTACCCAAACAGCACAGAAATGTATCGACATGAAGAAATCACTAAGGATGACACTTATTGATTTTCAGTCAAATTGGACAAAGGGAAAGAGGGATTAGGGGATGCCATCATAGAAACTGTAATAACTGCCGTTGTAATATGGACACGAAATTTGCAGTGGAATCAGTCGAAGGAGTGGCGAGATCAGAGAGAGCTCAACTGAGGAGCCCAATTACTGCCGATGTAATGAATGTATTGACATATTACATTTTTTTCAAAGTAGGCCATTTTCAACAGTCGCGGGTTCGAATCCCGTTTGGGGAGTTCTATTATTACATGGATAAAACTTCTCTCCTAGGGCTGTAGATGTTTGTAATAAAGTAAAATGTAGTAAAATAAAATTGGCTACACCCCCCGCTTTCTATCAGCCCAAAGGAAAATATTTCCTCAAAGGTGGGCGTTTAAAAAAAAGTATATATACATTTTCCGTGAAATCGGTCGAAGAGAAGGGGGCACCCGAGAGGAGGGGCTCGATTTATATACCTTAATAACTGCCAATGTAATTAATGTATCTATGTATGAGGATAAGTAGCCACTACGTAAGTCAAATATTGAGTTTTGGCCCAAACTTTATTTTTTCAGATTTGCAACCATTCTGTTTTATTGCAGGTTGCAGAACTAGCTGCAGTCCGGGGATGTACCAGATTGACGACTGTATGATGGTGGAGGACGAACGGACAATGCTGGAGCGACTCAGATCCTGTATAAGACTCGACCTCTTCCTGCCTCAATCACAGCCCTGCAACCTTTCAGAAGTATCCACCATCACTTCTTCTGGACTTGATATGTATGTATGTACCAAAAACAATAGTTTATCTATCACATATTCTCATTAGTGTTCCGTAGGTTGAACGTTGTAAAACTGAAGTCACACAATGATTTTCTGTTTCCTACTTGGCAAATGTTGCCCAGTTGTTCCTTACATTGTTGCCTATTTTCGGTCTCCCCGATTTCCAGAGGGATTCCACATTCTAAAGAATCTCTGAATCGTTCAGTCACTTTCGGACCAACTCGGATCGAATGTAGCAATGTAGGTGTAGTGCAACTGATTCTAATGATGTTACATTTTTTCAAGTCTCATTGGTCCGATTGGGTCCATAATGTTGATACTTAACATTTTCTGCAGAAATATTGTGAAATAATACAAATAAAGAAAAACGATAGTTTTTATGGGAATACTTTCGATATTCTTACCATCTTCAGCCACGACTTAACAATTACAGTATTTGTTGTCGTGGCTGAAGATGGTAGCAATACTCAGTACTCCCATATATATATTTTGTGAAATAGACAATATTTTAAAGAAACATATAATAATAATGAACTGTCTTTATTACTCTGCCAAAAATACAAATACAATTCAAAATGATGGATAACATTTTGACAGATACCCCTGGTACATACCATCGGGGGAAGTTTAAAGGCTATAATTTTAATTTATTTTCTATATTAACAAAAGATTCAAGTAACATAATTTAAAAAAATAAGAAAGTAAATAAATAAAAATAATCCCCGCCTTTACATTTTAAATACAAAAAATAATATTATTGAAATACTCTACTCATAATTTTCTACTTTAGATTAATTAGTAAATTTAAGTTTAAATGACTAGGAGGCCGCCTTACAATACTTCAGAACAACAGACCAGCTTTCACCATTCAAATACCGCAACACAATGACAAATGAGCATGACTAAAATATATAATCCTATACTTCCGCAAGGCCGGACAACTGCACATAAAATGAAAAACTGATTCTACTTCATCTGTAGCACACAATGAACATATTTGTTGATCCTCTTTGTTGTGCCTTTTATAATTCAAATTTAATAACTCCGTTCTTATTTTAAATATCCAGCTAACATCTTCAATCTTTAAATTATCAAAGAAACATATGTTTTTCTTTATTTTTATTCATCCTGTTGTTCGTCTGAGGAATCCTTCAATACAATTCTTTTTAGATCAGAACATGATTCTCTCAAATATATTTCATGCTGGTATAATTCTAAAATAGGGCATATTTCATTTATTTGTTTTGATTTTCCCTCAGGGACGAAGACTTCGAACCTATGTTCCAAAGGGTTAGAAATACAAATAAAAAAACAGCCAAAGGAAGAGAAATGGTATTTACGAAAGAAATAAAACCAAGAAATACATTATAATTATAATATTTTAATTATTTGTACATTTTTTTGTATAAACTTTTTTATTTTTCCCTATATACAGTCAAAAGGTTCAATGAGCATTTAAGGTTCTCTCTTTTGACAAAATCACAACTATGGACACTATTTACAAAATGTACAAGAAGTTTCATTTACTGGGTGTGAGACGAGTTGATGATTTCTTTGGCTCGTTGTATTCTACTTATGGTCGTAGATTTTCCTAAAATTTCCATCATTTCGGCAACACTGGGGCCTTGCTGAAACATCACAAAAATTAAATATAACAAAGAACCTCATATATAAGAGTGGAAAAAAAGATTGAATTTTGTTTCTCTAGTTATTATGACTCATGCCAGGCCTTTAACTACAAGGTCATATCGCCTACTACCAGAGCGCTCTTCACCGACTCTACTATGGGTGTCCTAAATTTTGCCTACTCTAAATTTTTGTTCATCTAGAGTAGGGGGTCTTTAACGAGTACCTATCGTACAGGCTCAGGACCATCGCTCAACTTTCCATCCGAAGGGCTGTTTCGAACCCGCAAACTTGAGCTCAATAGGCAAGCATGCATTCCACTGAGCTACAGGCGCCCTCTTTTGTTTCTCCATATGAGAAATTAAGATTTTAAAATGTATAGAATAATTTAAACCTGTGAACCATCAAACTCTTTTGGCCGTTTACATAACTTCCCCTATACTTCAGGGGGAAGTAAAAAAGAAAAATGGATCATTTAGTGGTGTGGACGAGTGAAGACATGAACAGTGCGTTCACATCGCAAACTTCTTCTATATCCTCAAGCTAGGGTAGAGGAACGCTGCTTTCTGTCGATTACCACCCTTCTAAGGACATCCCCATGAGGTAATTCAATACCCTTTAGGCAACTTATCCACAATCAAGTCTGATTGCCTTCTTGTATATATTCATGGCTATAGTCAGAAATTATAACTGCTATTCGATGTGAGGAAGTACATAGCCAGTCATTCACCTAAGACTTTTTCATTTGGGAAGCTCTCATCAAAGTCGAATTTATCAGTAAGCTCAAATTGTCCGAGAAAATTGGCATAAAATAATCAAATTTAACAACAATAAACAAGTAGTTCACATTAAAAAAAGTACAACTGCATAGTAGCGTGCTTGCGTAATGTGCTAAATATCGAAAAACCCTTGAGTACGCCATCCTTCGGAGGGGACGTTAGGCAATAGACCCGAGCGATGTCCTCCTTTTTTCTTTTCAATATACAATACCGTGTTGGGATTTGCCCGAATTCGGATTATTCGAACTCCTCTGTAATTAAAATCGAATACCTTTAATCCAGACAATGTAGTTCTTAAAATAATCATAAGTTCCTTAAATTGCACATTTCTCTCTTTGGAAAATTTCTTCAGATATTCATTTAAATTTCGTTTGCAAAATTCTTCTTTTTCTAAATCTTTCACAAGTTCTTCAAGTATGCCTGAAAAAAAATAATAATAATAATAAATAAAACAATAAAAACAAAACTTTTTTCTTAGGTATTAAATATTTAAGAAGGGAGCTATGGTGGCCGTGCGGACTAGAGCGTAGGGTTTTAGTCGCATGGTCTCACCTTGGTTAGCGGGTTGGAATCCCGTCCGGGGGTGAGTTTTATTTCGTATTTAAAACTCCCTTGTCGCAAATAATTAGGTAAAACACCATTATAAGAGTCATGGCTAATAAGCATCGTACATGAGGCCAAAAAAAAAAAAAAAAGAAAATTATTTTCTACAGAGCAATAATTAGCTACGTTAAAAGATTCTAAATTCTACTTAGAAGCTATCTGCCCGGGCTTCAACTACAATGTGCTCTACCGTCGCTCAACCCGGTTCTACTGTAAAAGTTATATATTTTGCCTAACGTCCGGATTCAGATTTTAAAAACCGAAGTAGCACGCACGCTACTTCAGTTCTTCTATTCACTGACTATAATCCATTTCTAACTGAAATATTGATCCAAGGGATGGACTGAGCCAGGAATTATCTCACTAAAACGTACAATATACGTACGGACTACCGTATAAAATAAAATATATCAATTCAAAATACAAACCGACATCATCGCAGCCAACAAGATCAGTTGAGTTGGGAACGACCCATAAAAATTGTAAATTAGTGTCGATCAAATCTTTTAAAGAGGTGATCCTGGGAAGACTCCAGAGCAGGACCATCTGAATGTGCTCCGAGGAAGTGTCCAATTCTGCGTTATCCTTGCTACAGATCGAACAGAACACATTCATGAATAATAGTAGAAAATTGTGGGAAGAGAAGTATAAAATGAAACGAGAACTTGTCCTACCATTGTTTATTTTATATTTTATGAACCAGAATCGGTTTTGGTACATTTAATGCGACGTTTAGCTCAACATGAGAGGTGTACCACTGAAGATGAGAATGTAATGAATGAAAACCGGTAAAATAAACATTTGGAAGACAACTTCTGAATTCATTAAATACCATATTGGTGGGATTGGTCAACATCTCCGATTCTTGGGTGGCAACGCACGCCCACATAGAGGAAGAATTGTTTTGGACTCTATGGCAGATTTGGGAATAAGACATCTCCCCTTGCCTCCATTTTCTCCAGATCTCAACCCAATCGAGCATATGGAGGGTTCAGAGCACAAGTGTACTAAGTCCATCACATCTGATTCCGAGCAATTGGCTCTCTCAGTTTTTTTGGGCCAAGGACTTGATGACAAGCTGCTATCCTGCGGCGTTAGAATCAACTAAGGACTTGGTTCAATGTAGCACTGGAACATATTACTTTTACGTCTATTTGGCACGAAAAACCTCACAAAGTGAAAACAATGGACTTGGTTCACTTGTGCACTGAACCCTCCATATGTGGGATGCACTTTAAAGAAGGTTTTTTGACTGTAAACCTTCAACCTCTCTCTCTCCGAGAACTAAGGGATGCTTAACCAGCTCTTTGGGAAGAAATACCAACGCAGACCTGTGACAACATGATTAACTGTATGCAGGGAGGTAATTACCAATAGAGGACACTGCACCAGGTATTAAAAACAAAAAATTAATAGTTTTTGAATATATATTTTTCTTCTGTTCACAAGTTCTTTTTTTGTATTGTATTTTTTTAAAGTTGTATTTTATTAAAATATTTAATAACAAAAAGAATATTGAATTTCGACTGCGGTGAGCAGATTTTCAGAACATATTTTGAGTAGTACATTTATTTTCTTCATGGGCTTTATGATTCAAGTGGATGTGTGTAGTTAAGATGGCATGTGTTTCTGTTTGATAGCAGTGGTTCTTACCACCTTCACGCCACACATCCACTCGAGTCATTATAAGGCCCTGAAAAAAGGAATAAATTGTTTTCCAAGCGTTCGCCAAATACTGATTTTTTTTTTTTTTTTATTAATACGATAGAAGCTTGACTTCCCTCAATATTGTAAAGATACTGTTGACCTTATCAATCAAAAATATTAATTGTTCAATACTTGGAGACAGTAAAACGGAGAATGAGACATCTGAGTGCGTTATCATTGGACGCAAATACTAAACAACAGTACCGATTTGGGGGTACGAAAAACGCATATACAATCTTCAGTGACATATTTTTTACTAATTCTTCAAAATCAATTCATAATGGACTCATAGGTCGGGGTAAAAAAAGATAAAATAAGGATTCAAGATGGGATCTCTAAATTTATGTCAAAAGAAATAAAATATTATATTACCTGACAGCAAATTTGTCTCTGACCAAGGATTTGACCTGATTAAACAAAGAATCTTTTTCCTGGGGGTCCTTGATCATCCTCTCAATCTCCATCTGATTGAACTGGGAGAGTCTGTCCATGGGAAGCTTCCCAGAACTGGTACTCATAGCGCCCAAATCGAACTGAAACATTCAAAATAGAGTGGAGCTAAGTAAAGAGAACAAATGGAGGAAGGATACACAATGGCCAAGGATATATCCACCGCAAAAAAATACCGCTTAAATAAAAAAATATGTAATTTTTGTATTTTCAGTAGTAACACTTATGCTCAAAAAAACATCTAAGAGGTAATGTTTCAGACATTGACTTGTTTTCCACATTTCCGGCATTACTTCCAGAGGTTATAGCTTCGGAAGATTTTCTGAGAATAAATTATAACTAGTAAAAATACAAAAAGTATATATATTTTTTAAAGTGGTCGTTTCAACTTATAGATGCTGTGAGGGGGCTTGAATCTGATGCATCTTATAATAACATTTCTTGTATAAACGTATGGACAGACAAAACTACAGATTTAGTTAGTTATTACGATATACGACCGGACTTCAAAGGTCAAATCAAAGCGCTCTTTTGTTGCTCTGGTGAACATGAACCCGACTCATGTTTTTGTCTATCCAGGTTTAATTACCCAGGTTATGGGTCATCGTACGGACTCGAGACCTACCATCCGAAGGACGGCGTGCTCAAGGTTAATCCACTTCCCATATAAAAAACCTAAGGCCCTCGGCCGGGTTTCGAACCCGGGTTTCTCAGTAAACAAACACGCTACCTCTGAGCTACAGGCGTCCTCCTTTTTTTTAAATATATTGTGTTGATCTTACTCGGGGTCTTTATAACTTTTATGATTTAATATGAAAATGATTTTACTTTTGGGGTTAACGTGCGTACTCAGAAGGTAAGCGAGGCTATAGAGGGTTCAGAGAACAATTTATAAGACGCGGTCGCTCTCAGAACTATAAATACCATTAGGTCTCTGATATCTAATATATCACAATATGTTATAGCTACATTTTTCTTCTCAAAAGTGGCCACGTTTCAAAAGTAGAAGGACAGACCTCAGAGAGTAAACACTAACCTAATATGCTGAATTCGAACCCAGGAGCAATCTGTTCAATAAATTAGTTAAATAATACAAAAATATGCTTTATTTTATGTTAGTAACGTAATGGGTACCACTTTTCCGTTACATCGAGATTTCCTTCTTTGGGATTCATCCAGAGAGATGCATAACAACAATTTTTTTAATTAACATTTTGAATTTACGATTACCTTAGTGACGAGGTGCTCTAAGGATGAGTTGGGTTGTGGAGGGATGGGGAAGCCACCACCTGCCCGGATCACAAAGTTGACAAGAGCTCGAGGCATGATACCTCTATGACGGAGCGAGACGATGCTGATGTCATCCTGCCGCTTAGACAACTTCCCTCCGTCCGAGTTGAGTAGGAGAGGCAAGTGGGCGAACTGAGGGGGCGAGTAACCAAACGCCCTGGAAATTGCAACAAAAAAAAAGTAAGTGTTGAAACAGAGTAATATATCAAATAACATACATCTGACAGAAAACAAAATACATGGCAGCAGATAAAAGACGAAGCAGAGCTAAACTCTATATCAATTCGAGACAGTTAACGTTTTGTCTACTTATGCTTATACATAGGCCGGGCAAACGCGGATACTGGCGGCCAGTCGGAGTTACTATAGCCTCCAGTCACAACTTAAATCGCGGCTGCTTCACAGTGCTGCTGTACAAGACGCTTAGGTAGCCCTGACATACGGATCGGAGACGTGAACCCAGATCGTGGCGCAGCTCAAGTTGTCGCAGTAGGACCTTATCCTGAGGAAACTCATAAATGTAACACCGGAGGGTAGGAGAAGAGTGGGACGATCCAGAAGTCGGCAGGAGACTGTGAAGAGGGACGCAAGACGGTTTGGTGCGGTGGGCTGATGAAAGCAGAGCTGTGTGAGGGCATTTCCTGAAGGAGGCCAAGATAAGCAAAAATATATACTGTTACCAGTATGCAGTCACTTGGACAAGCCTTGAAATGTATTTGCAAGTACAGGTATCAGGCAAAACGTTTAAGAGTATAACAGGTGTAGTAAGCAAACAAGTTATCGAAACCTGGAACCGACAGAACCTATTTCTTACATCAAGAGTGAATAATATGGAGGATGAAATAAAATATGACATTTTGTCAATAGACTGGACCGAGAGAGATTATAGGCGCCAGATTTAGGACGAAGCGGACAGTTCCTTCGCAAAGGGCGCCAAATTCGCTATACTTAATTTATATATTTAAAACAATTAATTGATGTTTCAATTTCATATAAAGTTGGCCTAGATCATAGACACAAGATTAGTTCAATGAGAGCACGAGTGCAGCACCTGCTTTTATTAGTGCATCAGGGAATAGGAGAATTGAGCAATGTGCCATGAACAGCACATCATGTCAAAACAAATTTAGTGTTTTTAAATTAGTTTTGTTCGTAGTTGTTCACAAGTTTATTAATTTTTACTCAACAAGGGATTAATTTAGAAACAATGATTCAAAGTCAATATTAGGATAGGATAGGATTTGGAGTTAAAGACGCAAAACAGCAAAGGTCATCAGCGTCCAGTCAATATTAGATACATTTCATTTACGTCAGAAAAACCTTCCCTTTTGTCTTCGCGTCCATCGAAATGGCCCCTTACTTTCCAATTGTAATGACTTTATTATTTCGGAATTTTTAAACAAAAATGTCTTGTTGCTTCTTTACAAGTTCCACTATATCCATTTCATGAAACATACCAGACATACCAACCTGTAGATCATGATATGTTTGGGGGTCGAGAGAAGCCACTCAGCCCCTCTGATGACATGGGAGATGGACATCCGATGGTCGTCCACTACGTTAGCCAGGTGGTAAGTGGGCCAGCCGTCTGTCTTCAGGATTACTGGGTCTCCCTCGATCTCTCCCACCTCGTGCTCTGTCAGCCCATAGACCAGGTCTCTGAACCCCTCTGAAGCAACAAGCTAGAAATTAACGACATACTAAAACAAATTACTTAAAACTAGTGCTAATTCTGTTTTGTTTTGGTGTTGAGAGGTCAATGACAACTGTCCAAATGGCGATATTGGATAATTTCCAGATATATGGAATAGATAATTAAAATGCACAATTTCTTTGTCAAACTTCACTATATATTCTCAAATACTCAACTAGTTTCGCCGTGTTAAGGCATTATCAAGAGTCACTTACAAACTGAGAGAATTGGTTGACAGGGTAGAGGGTACAGTTAAGGAGGGGGTTTTTAGGTAATGACGGGGAATCCCTTGTTTTTGTTACTCTATACATTCCAATAAACAGATATTTACAAGATAATAATAAATATAAAATAAAAAGAAGAAAGAAAATGATATATATATAAAATCTAATAAAGCGAATCGCTTTATTAGATTTTATATATATATCGATTCGCTTTATTAGATTTTATATATATATCGAATCGCTTTATTAGATTTTATATATATATATCGATTCGCTTTATTAGATTTTATATATATATCGAATCGCTTTATTAGATTTTATATATATATCGATTCGCTTTATTAGATTTTATATATATATCATTTTCTTTCTTCTTTTTATTTTATATTTATTATTATCTTGTAAATATCTGTTTATTGGAATGTATAGAGTAACAAAAACAAGGGATTCCCCGTCATTACCTAAAAACCCCCTCCTTAACTGTACCCTCTACCCTGTCAACCAATTCTGTCAGTTTGTAAGTGACTCTTGATAATGCCTTAACACGGCGAAACTAGTTGAGTATTTGAGAATATATAGTGAAGTTTGACAAAGAAATTGTGCATTTTAATTATCTATTCCTAGAATGGAGCTTCACAAAGTAAATCTGGAAACCATAAATTATTCCAGATATATTTTTGAAAACTCATGTTGTCAGAAGGATATGAAAAAAGAATACACACAACTGCTTGTCAATATCTTCACTATATACATGACCATCGTTTTGCCAGATGTATGCAACATCGCGTAGTAAAAATATTGACAAGACGTTGTTTGTATTTTCCTGAGACTAAGTGACCGAAAAAAGGACCTCTTGACCGATAATGAAATTCAGATTCACAAAGCTATAGTAAATAAAAACAAGAAACTTGTTTAACTTTCATTTTGTTGTCTAATTGTACAAAAATGTATACATAAAGTGCGCCAGTATCGGCTTGCGCCATCGGCAACACAAAGTTCAAAAGTTTGATGATGGCGTAAGTGTGTGTATCTTTTTGTAGAATTAGACAAAATAAAAGCTATATCAAAATAAAAATAAAGAAAACGTATGTTTTTAAAAAATATTGTCTATTTCACAAATAATATATAATATGGGAGTACTTTCGGTATTGCTACCATCTTCAGCCACGACTTAACAAATACTAAATTGAAGTTCAACTAGGTAGGTAGTTTACAATCCAAGCGGTAGGTAGGTAACCTTTTTCAGCCCCTACGGGGTTTTCCTATCCTTTCTGTACAGTTAATATTTGAAATATGGAAAAACATAAAAAATGACATTTCGTCCCAAATTGGGATCTTAAAAATAAAAAATTTGAAATACTATGTGTTGATTAAATGCATATATGAAGTGAATTAAAGATAACAATTGTTAATATATGAATAAAAATAAAATAAAAAGTTTTATAAAATAAAATATACAGTTTTTTGAGAGAGTAAGTACGTACACACAGAGACTGGAGGATTATATTATTGGCGATAAAAGGGGTGGTGAGTATTTGAGATTGGTCTGATCGTTCATACAATTTCCTTTTTGTAGCGCTCTGTTTATTTCTAGTTGTTCTAGTGAGTTGAGTAATGTACCTTTGTCACAAAAATGTAGGTATTGTATGCCTGTATTTATGTCGAAATGGTGTTTGTTTTCGTTGATGTGTTGTGCGAATGTTGATTTTACTGAGTTATATGATGCGTCGGTGTTTAGCCCTATTTCTGATATGTGTTCTTTTACCCTATTTTTAAATTGTCTCCCGGTTTGACCTATATAAACAAAATTGCAAGATTATTTGTGAAATAGACAATATTTTTTAAAAACATACGTTTTTTTTATTTTTATCAAGTGTTTCACAATATCTCTGCAAAAATGTTAAGTATCAAAAAGCTATATCAGTTTTTTGTTTTTATTTATTTTATCAGCTTACTAATATACCAGAATACAAATCGCAGAAATGTATTCTGACAACAAAGCTAAGCTCTGTAGCCCAATTGGTTCAAAATGCAAACTAATAATGGTAAAATACCTTGAATCGTATACAACTTTTGACGCCATCAGCTAACTTCTGCCTGACTTCTACAGGTGTCAAACTTCTACAACGGTTGTCATACTTGGGAACTTGGCGGTTCCTCACAGCATCTTTTCTTAACAAATCCAGACGTTTCTCTGTACAGAAACAGTGGTAGGCAGCATCTCTGGCGATCAAACGGTCAACCTCTTCTCTGGAACACAATACAACACATTATATAACATTCGTACCAATTCACAGACATGATCCACATCACTCCTTCCAATTTCAATGTATAATAACTTCCCCATGTATACAAAGTAAAGGAAGTTATGTAATCAGGTCAAAAACTCGATGTTGAGTTTTTATAGGAATTTCATGTTTTCATTTCAGTAATAGCACTTTCCCGGTTATAACGCGCGTCTTTTCAGTCCCCAAAAGGATCATTATAATAAAATTTAAAAAAAAAATAGTTTTATACATAATAAATGACGAGAAAAAAAAAAATAATAATAATATATTGCCGTTTTCGAGATCTCAAAATGGCGACTAAACATAATTTAAGAAAATAATTCTTATAGAGCACACTTTTTAGGGTATCATTTATTAGATTTTATCCGACTAGGGAAGACATTGATGATATTACTTTGTCAAATAAAACCAGGCGCCATTTTGAGGCCTTTGAACAGCAATATCTAGTTTATTCCATCATATATTGAAAAGTGTCTACACTAAAAGATTCAATGATAAGCATTTTATTGAAAATGTCAAGAAAGATATGTAGTACGGAGTTCGATACCTCTCCTTGTAAGAAATTAGGTCGCGTCTGCTGGAGGGTTGGTCCTTAATACTACATACGTGTATATATGACGGCGGTGGGACTGTACATAGGGCCCATGGCTGCCTCCAGCGGAGGGTCCCTCGTCAGGGCACAGCCCAGCCCACTCCAGGTCCGCCTCCAGCTGTTCCTGGGCTCCAGCCACCAGGCGGGCCTGGTCCGTGTCTTCAATCCTCAGGATGAACTTCCCACGAAGGGACCTTGCGTACAGGTAGTTGTACAGAGCTGTCCGCAGCCCTCCCAGGTGCAGGTTACCTGAATATACACAGACAACCATACTATATTTTCATCATAAATTATATAAAACGTAATGTAAAATGTAATTTTAATACCAAACATATCTCTCCAAGAATTGTTTCAGTTGGGGAGCGAAAATATGAACGATGGATTTCATATTACTCATGAGGGAAGATTTTAGATAATAGTTCTATTCATCCTGAAATCTTTCCTTTTTTTCTCCGACCGAAGTTAAACATATATACCCTTTAGAAGACGCCGGTAGCTCAGAGATAGCTTGCCTACTGTGATCAAGATTACGAGTTTAAAGGGAAGGTCCTTCAGGGATAACTAAACCTTGAGCATGCCTTCCTTCGAACGGGCCATTAAGCGATGATCCAGAGGCATGTCAGGTACTAACCTTTACCCTAGGTAAATAAACGAGTAGGCAATGGGCCAATGGTCTCCGCTGTCTTTAAGAAAACGATTTTCACATAATAATAATATAAACCCTTTATCGGGTAATGGAACCTATTTTTGCTAGTGAAGAACTAAAATCGTGAGCTCCCCCCGTCAACATGTTTTCATCAGCCTCAAGTCGGGACATAAAAATTGAAGAATAAAAAAAGTTCTAAGTCGAGGAACGCGGACATATTGTGGAAACTTGTAATAAATAAATAAAACAAACTTATTTTTGAAATATTGTCTATTCCACTAAAGATATATATAACTAGACCTGACGATGGTATAAAGCCGAAACCGGTAGTTATATATGTATATATATCTTTAGTGGAATAGACAATATTTCAAAAATAAGTTTGTTTTATTTATTGAATAAAAAAAGGTTCATAGCACCAATCGGAATGTTACCTCAACATTAAGCTCACTTAATTTCAAACACAAATTTTTATCCTTTTAAATTCGTAACATTAAGGCAAACACTATTGTCTCTCTCGTGCTAAATAATAAGCAATTGATATTGAAAATAGTGAGAAGGTAATGAATATCCCAACCGATATCTCAGCATAATATTCTCAAGCAATCGTAATGCTTAAATTAATTCAATTTCACATTATTGTTTATTATGTGTCCATATAGCAATCTATATAATAATGAAAAAATATGGAAGTAAAATTACCGGTAGGACTTGGTGCAAATCGAACACGAACCTCTCTTGAGCGAGTTGAATATTTTCTTGAACAAAAAATTCTCGTTAGAATTGATTTCATTGCCATTATATACTTCCTACGTAATAAAACAACATTCTTAACGGAGAAAATAAATATAAATAAAATGTTTTGAAATTAATAATTGTACGTTGATAAGAGAAACATGGTAGCAATGGGGGAGAGAAGACAGGTCTGGATGCACTATGTATAATAAATCGGTACTACAATCACAAACAGAGAGGTTATAATTTCCACTATGTCCAGTTTATTTTTTACATCTCAGCTGACTTTCAACTTAAAATGAAACATGGATCTTTACCAATCCACAAATTCTAAATTTATACGATAAACTATTACAATTTCATGGAAAACTTATAAACGTGAAAAATGGTAAGCTTCAAACTATTCCACTTGTAACTATCTAACTAAAATTTATTGAACATTGTAACATTTTATTTTGTATAACCTTTAAAATTTTAAATGAGTATACTTTATTTATTATTCTGTATGATTTTTTCTTTTTCTTCTGTTAATAGCACAAGCTGAAATCTTCTCAAAAAGATAAAGTAAAAAAGTTTATATCATTCACCCAAACTGGAGAGTCAACTGCCATTTATTGCCTTTCTCAAAATGACTGGAAATTGGAATTAGCATCCGATAATTTCTTTCAAAACCCAGATGTTTATTATAAAGAACCTAAAAATACACTTGATCGAAAGAAAATTGAACAACTGTTTACCAAATATAGAGGTAAACTATATATATATATTTTTTTTTAAACTAGCAACAAGTAATCATAATTAATATGATTATACAAAATATATTTCAAATTTCACTCTTGTATTTTTTTTTAAATTATGAATAACGTAAATAATAATTGAGTGTTGTCAATAATTTTTATAATAGTGATTTTTCAATGCAGAACTTGCTGATATTCGTTTTTTATTTCCAAACATTCAAATAGTGTGTTGCGAAATACAAAATTGTACTAATACAAATGTACAAAATTAGATAATATGGGCTAAGACAATATAATTCTAATACTCCATATCTGCGAACATTTAAGTATCTAATGAGGTTTTCGCACCGAAACTGGGTTCCTTCCAGATTTCAAATACCCTAAATATGCATGTATTATTTAATCTCTTCAAAGAATTCACAAAACCTAAATTGAAAGAAGTCTACTGTAAAAATATATTTTAGCAGACATAGGTAATCAGACTGTGCCTTCGATATATTAAACCGTAACATTTTTATTGAGTCTGTTAAAAGAGTCATGGCCATATCATATCGTCTACTACCAGAGCAACAAAAGAGCACTATGGGAGTTCTACCTTTTGCTTACCCTAAATGTTTTATTCATCTAGGGTAGAGCTTTTTAACGAGTACCTGATTTCGTACTGGCTCGGTATCACCGCTTAACGTCACATCCGAAGGATGGCGTGCTCAAGTTTTTTTCGGTTGGGTTACGAACCCGCGATTTTGAGCTCAATGAGCAAACCCGCATACCACTGCGCTACCGACGAACTAGAGGAATAAATACAATTAAGATTAAAATGTCTTAATATGCCATTCTTTTATATTCTTTAACCCGAGGTATTAGACAATAAACTCGAATGTCAATTTCTCTAGATTATAATAAGCAAACGAATACTTAATACTTATACATTTATTACATCATAACTTATTCTAAGAAAAAATGTATATATCAATATTTTTAAGAGGTATTTTTGTCTCTAAAATAATTAAGGTTTTTTAACACCATCAGATGGGACGTTAAACGATGGTATGGAGCCTGTACAATATTAAAAGACCCATATCCTTGGTGAATAAACCTGGTGAACTCCCATTGTAGAAGCGGGCTCATATCCACCAGAGCGATGGAAGAGCGCTCTGGTAGTAGAATGTGGTTAAAGTCCGGGTATAAGGCACAATAACTTGAAAAAGTAACAAATCATCTAGGACTTACATTTGAGAAACAAATATATGCCTTTCAGTTTATAAATAAACCTGACGATGGTGTGAAGTCGAAACCGATAGTTTGTGTATACAAGTTTTTATGGAATAGACAATACTTCAAGAATAGGTTTGTTTTATTTATTTATTTCTCTTTGATAGAAGGATGAACCCATTTCCAACTACATATTTCTATATATTCTCTTTCTCCGTTGGACCTACGATTGTTTGTTTGTTTTCTTTGCAGATCCTGCGGAACCGGACAAGATGATGGCCGACGGAGTGATGAAGTTCTTGGACGATCTGTCGCTAAGTCCTGACTCACGATTGGTACTCATCATCGCCTGGAAGTTTAAAGCTGCCACACAATGTGAATTTACAAAGGATGAGTTTGTAAACGGATTACTTGAATTGGGGTAAGTTACTAACTAAAATTGCAACCTGGACATTACATCAAATTAATTTGAGATGCTAACAAGCTAAGCTAGACTGTCAAAGGTTTTCATGTACTCGCAGAATATGTACACGAGAAATAATAATTTAAAGGCATATGTGACAGGTACACCTAACGAAACAACGCCGAAATGTTCAGTAAGGGTTCTCATTAATCTAAGGAGCGTTAATATTTCTGAACATCAATAGTTCGTCCAAAGGAGGGATTCCCTATTCTCGATATCTTTAAAGTGTTTATTAAGAAGGAGTATGGAATTACTTAAGTTAAATATCTGATGGTTATCATGAGGCATTTTTGCTTCATCCGAGTTTCATATTTTTCGCCCCTATTTTCGCGAAAATGTCAAAATCTGATGTTATCATTGGGCAAGGATTCTGAAAGAGACCGTACTGCGGCTCCTTTATCAGATAACTCTAGCGACCTACCACTTTTTTCGTTTCTCCTGGAAGATGAGTGATACTTGAACGTTATCACCGACTGAAAACTAAAGTAGAAAAAGCTTGCTCGTTCTCTCTCCCCTCCCCCAAACAGGTGACTTCGTCCGAACGTTTGATTAGTGAGTACTGTTCTGACGAATGTTTGCCGACATTAGATTTTCATTCGCTAGCTGTGTATATGCCTTAAGAAAAGTTCAAACTTCCATACGTTTTCATTTCTGTCGTACTTAATTGCTATTTAATTTTTCTAATTTCTCCAGTCTACTGATTTCCAGAATGCACTGACTGCTAATCTGAAACTATACTTTCAATTAATTTGAATATACTAAATGCTTTATTTTTTATTTTTAGGGTTGATAGCATCGAAAAACTGAAAGCTCGAATACCAACTCTTGATAATGAAATCAAGGATGTGTTAAAATTTAAAGATTTCTATCATTTTACATTTAATTATGCCAAAAATCCAGGTCAAAAAGGTCTGGAGTTGGAAATGGCCATCACCTATTGGAACATTGTCCTGGAGGGAAGGTTCAGGTTCCTCGACCTCTGGTGCCAGTTCCTGCAGGTAACCCCATCCTAAACTGTACTCAGAATTAAGTTCCATAGTTATTACAAGGAGTAATAGTTTTAAAAAATATCTGCCAAGTAATTGCACAAATGTTCCTTCGCATGTAAACCTACATTTGTTTGATGTTCGTTCGAACTTTACGTTAAAGCATACTTTGTAAAATATATCATAAAAGTATCGTTAATAAAAAAAAGTATAGGCATTGATAGCTAGCGGTAGCGTCTTTGCTTACTGAGCTCAACTCACGTCAGAGGCGTTTAAGCTTTCTTTCTGGGAGGTGAGAAAACCTTGAGCATGCAGTCCTTCGGATGGGACGTTGAACAATGGTCCCGAGTCTGTACGATGTCGCAAAATTTAGTTCTTCCATAGTAGAGTCGGGCTCATGTCCACCAGAGTGACGAAAGAGCGCTCTGGTAGTAGGCGATATGACATTGTGGTTAAAGCCTGGGAACGAGTCATAACTTATTATTTTTGTCTATTTATTGATATTTTTATAAAAATCGAGATTATAACCATTGGTGCTCTCTGTTTCAGGAACATCACAAACGGTCCATCCCCAAGGACACATGGAACCTTCTGTTGGACTTTGCCTCAGCCATCAACGAAGACATGTCCAACTACGATGAGGAGGGTGCATGGCCCGTTCTCATAGACGACTTTGTCGAATGGGCTCGGCCCCAAGTCGCTCCACCCCTCCCCAATTCGACCTCCATCGATTCGTGAAAATACCGCCCCTTCCCCATAAATCCGTCAATACACAACCCTCTCCCTTCAACAACTAAAATAATCCAATTTCAACTTTTTATATATATTTATATTTTTTTCTTCTTTTAATGTTCTACTGTGAAAAAAAAAAAACAGTTTTTGAAATATTATTATAAGTGAATATTTACAGAAAAGACATTTACGAAGTTTTATGATTGGTCTCAATTACTAATAGTTTTTTTTGTTTTTAATTATAAAAATTATGATCTGAGGATCCAGAAGTCATGACCTCTATTTTGTACACTCAGGAGTGAAAACAGAATAATTCCGGTATTGGATACGAAGAAAAATATTAACTGAATCTTTAATAAGGAGCCAAGGATGGCGTTTCCTTATACATTTTTGCGATCTGTGTCAATATAGTGGAAAATCTGATAAAAAATAAAGAACAACGAATATTTGTTTAACTCAAATTGTAAATATTTATATAGATGGTCAGTATGTTATATACAGAGTTGAGAGGAGGAAGCAAGCCGAAACAGGTAAACTACAGTTTCGCAGGTTGTCAAATAAAATGTAGTCTAACCTCACAGATTTTTATTAGTATACGCTAGCCGGCTTTCGAGGTTGCCCTCATCATTAGACAGTCTACAAAAGAAACCGTCCTTAAGCAACGCAAAACAAAACCAAAAAAATAAAATAAAAAAGTTCTGTTGGTAACAATAATAAAATATAAAGGCAACAAAGATAAATATAAATACATTAAATTATAAAAAGAAAAAAATAATTTGAAATAACCATACCTGATAAGATAAAAATGTTTACTTTTTATAATTTAATGTTTTTATATTTACTGACTCTACTCTGAGAATACTAAATTTTGCCTAACCAGGTTTAGTTGCCTAAATAAGGGGGTCTTTAACAAGTACCTGACATCGTACATGCTCGAGACCATCCAAAGGTTTTTTTTCACCTTTCACATAAAAAAAAAAGGTCTCGGTCGGGTTTCCGAACCCGCAATCTTACGCTAAGAAGACAAGCATACTACACCTGAGCTACTGGCACCCTCTAGTTTATATTTATCTTGAAAACTATTCCTGAATAGGCAGATTCAAAAAAATTAAGTACCCATGAGGATGTAACAAATAGACAAAAAGTACTCTAATTTTATTTATATATAAGATACATTTTAAACAAGTATACGTTGTTTTTTTATTTATTTATTAAGATAACTTTTTGTTTTTTGCGTTTTTTTCCCAAACCTGTAATTTTTTTTCTATGGACACAACAGGACTACCGTTTTGACAATATGCGACTAAATGATCAATAAATTCCATATCTATTTTGTGAAAATTCATTTTGTCTGAAGAATATTCTAAAATAACACTCACGACAACTATTAAGATTTTCCTCCCATATTGGTCATTTGTTGTACGTCTATAGTTTTTTAATAATACTAATAAAAACAAAGAATTTGTTTAATAATTATATTTTCACAACAGAACACGATTATTGTTAAACATATAGCTATCCTTATATATTCAAAATAACAGTTTTCATTTCTTCTACTGTTTTTTTTTTTTTTTTTTTAAATCCGCGACTACTACACTTGATTTTGAAAAATAATATAAAAAACATGTTTTTCAAAAATATACATTATATTTCAATTATAGTACACTAAAAAGTAGAAAATTAACTTTTTCTTTCCGCGGACGATCGGTATTGAGTGAGAATATGATTAATATACATTTTAAAAAATAAGTTACGACAAAATATAAGATGATGGATTCTATGTCGACAGGTTATAGAGAAGATCATTAATTCAACGTAAAATATGACACCTTATATTATATTGGAATTCATTTTTTTAATGTCTATTATATATACAATAAACAATTTCTTTTTTCTTCTACTATCGATACAGATCGCAAAAATGTAATGGTCCTTTTCTAATAATATATGAGGCGAAACTGTATTTGATTAAATTCTGGCCAATATTGTGAAAGTATTGACATGTAGTTGTGTGTATCTTCTTGGGATTTCCTTCCAGGTGGCTCGACCCCGAGATCAGAAATACAGTATTTAATTTTTTAAATAAAATGTACAGGATTTTTACTGTATTAATGTTCTGTTTATACCTCCAAAAGATGGCAGTGCAGGATTAGACCCAAGAATACAAGCAAATACACTTGTGGTCACTATATACACTTCTGCCAAGGAAATACACACCAATATTGGGTATGAATTAAGTTTTTTTTTTAAAAATGTATTTATATTTTTGATGACAATTTTGGTTACTGAAACTATATTATAAGTCGGCCGCGGAAACCCATTATACAAAAGTGTCATATATATATTTCTCCATTTGGACGTTCTAATTCCAAAGGATATAACCCTCAAATCATCACTTTCATAAAAAGAAAAAACTGCGCCTAAAGATAATTATTGGTTTATTTTGTATGCAATTATTACCTAAATGCACATTTTTATTCACCTAACTATCGAGAAGAGCGTGAAGCTTCAATTTTTTAATAATCAATAGGATCTAGGTTTTCCTTTTTTTGAGGGTTTGCACTTCTTTGGCCTCTACACCGTCCATATGTTCAAGGGTGTATTTAGCAAACAGAAGCGTGACATTTTTTCATCATCGCTTTAAGAGAATATAAACCAGGAAAACAGAAGTAACAATTTATAGTTCTGGAGCAAACTTTAGAGTTTTTCGAATTTTATAGCAAAATATATATATTGTCGCAGGAACTCGGGAAGAAAGCTCATGAAAAAGAGACTAGTGTATCCTTTAGGGAACACTATACGTTTTTTTTTTCTTGAAAGTCGACTTTTTGCGTAAACTGAATAGATGGCATACTTTTTTTTAAAAACTGAAACTCCTCGAAGTGCCGCCTGTATCTTGTGATACATGAGCCATGCACTCATCTGATTTTGTCATCGTTTTTTTTTTCTCAAATGCAGCCCAAGTAAGTTTCCCAAGACTTTGACCTCGAGTATAAAAATATCTTGAAATAGAAAAAAAAAAACTGTATAAAAGTTCAATAGCGACCCTCTTATAGGAAATTTCTTTTTAATTCTGTATATTTAATTTTCACAAACATTGGGCAAAAGTGTGCGCTTCTGAGATATCTGAGTCGCAGAAAATCGAACTCAACCGATAATTAATTTCATGATCAATATATGATATTTTGTCATGGTCTGTGGTAGTTTTAGAACAACTTTCATTAAACCAAAAAATTGCCAATCCTGTGGCACACTCGGAGTACCATTGTCATGACGTTTTTATTCCGAAACAGTTGTTGCTTATTCAAAAAATTGAATAGAATTTTTTTTTTTTTTTTTTAGAGGATTTTATGCTGTTTGTTTCTGATAAATACTTTTTTTTTCTTATTGCGACCAATGTAAGATTAGTAATGAAATATTACAAATAACTAAAATACATGCTTAATTTTAGCGTATAATTAGATATATCCAGAGATGCGCATACCATACATGTCCTTGAACATACATATGTATATATACGACACTCGACCTACGCCAAAAATCCTCCTTGCGAGGTATTTTTTGGGAGTACTCAATAGAAATATTTAATATTATTTATTGATCCTAAGGATATGTAACATTTATTTAAAAAATATATTTATAACAAACACTTAAAAAATAAATAAATTGGTGGTAACATGTTTTTTTCGAGAGAATTTAACAAATATCTCAAAATGTATTGAAGATATTACTTCGAAGTTGTAATAACTGATTGAAAAAACAGGTACCAAAATAACAGTTTAAATTTACTTTAAAGAGAACTACTGAAATATCAAGATTATTTTGGAACAGTCCATGGAAAAACCTGTTTTCTACCATCAGCTTAAATTTTTAAGTGATATCTTCAATAGTTTTTAAGATACGATCTCTTGAAAAATATATCTCTAAATACTTGTTTGATATTTTCATAGGGAATATATTTAATCTTAAAGATACTAGAAGTCAACAGTATTTTTTTTTTATAAAATATTTTTTGAAAATTAATTCCTATTTTTTCGGTCTTCAAAGTGGAAAGATGAAATCCCTCTTAATAAAAGTTTCTCTTCAAGCACGCAACACGGATATTACTTCTTTTCCTATATTACTATATTTTTTTTAAGTACTAAGATTTTTAAAATTCAGGAAAAATATTATTTTTTTGTTTTGAAGACCAGTTTAATATTCACTTGATGAAGGTGGTTTGAAATAGACAATTGACCTCAGGTCTCCCAAAATGTATTTATGAAATTTTTATTTTGATTGTTTTGACGTTTCATATCATCGTTATTATTAAATGATATTCAGTTAAACACCATGTGACCTTTGTTAACTACCATTGTATAGTTAGTTATTGTGATTTCTACCCGGCCTTCAACTTCTGTCATAACGCCTACTACCAAAATGCTCTTTCGTCGCTCTGATGGACATGAGCCAGACTCTACTGTGGGAGTCATACATTTGCCTACCCTAAATGTTTTATTCACTTGAGTTAGGGAGTATCTAACATTGTACAGGCTCAGGACCACAGTTTAACCTCCCATCCGAAGGACGGCGTACTCAAGGTTTTTTCAACCATACAGAAATATACTCATCTTATATGCAATGTTTAAAATGATACCAAATGTCACATGGTGTTTTATGTTCCATATATACACTGACTATAATTAAATAATGGCGAAATTAAATATAATTGTGATTATTCAATGTTTTATTTTTGTCAACCAAGTTTTGTATATTGCCTGAATAATGGTGAAACGTCAATGCAATCCAAACAAATATATATATTTTGGGAGACCTAAGGCCAATTGTTTGTTATGAAACCACCAAGTACTAAGATTTTTTTTATTTCATCTCTAATTTTTCAAATGTATTTATTTCCATATGATTGGAGATTGGATGAGAAGCCAAATTGTAACATGTCGACATTATATTAACCATAAAGCATCCCAGATGTCCTAGGTCATTTGTTAGTTCAATTCTCTCATGAAACAAAATCACTTCTCCAGATATAATTTCTTCTGATATTAGTGTCCCCCTGAACCCCTCTTCGAGGAGCCAGCCAATTCTTCTCGTTCACCTGAGCGTCAAAAGATCGCTCTGATAGTAGGCGATATGACCTCGAAATTAAAGCAATCGGTCACTATAACAAATATTCTTACGTACGAATCTTAATGATTATGCCCTACTTTTGTCTGTTGTACGAAGCAGCATGAGCAAAAATATATGTGCACTGTTCATTACAATTAGTTTCGAGGAATATCTGAATTCGACATACAGTAGAACCCCTCATATCCGTCGCCTATTGTACCGGGCCATGGTCGGAAAACAAAAAAAGGCCGGATAATCAGAGGAGCAAAAAAAAAAACCGTTTACAGTAGTAAAAAATGTCAATATTGTTAGAAAAACTCAAATAGTACTACTTGTTCAACAACTATAGAATAAAATGCAGTGTATGTTACTATACAGTACACGTGTTTTAGTAAAAAAAAATCAATGTTTTTTGTTTCAACTTTTCATGCTATTTTATCGCCTTTTCCTTTACGCCATTCCTGGCAGAACTAAATCCATAACGCATCGTCCAAAAGTTCAAGTTTCTATTTTTTCAACGTTTTTCTGTTTTTCAAAGCATCATCCGTCTCTACTGACAATGCATACCCTTCAACATCCTTACGATTTTTTTTCCAGTCTTTTATTGTTGTCACTCCTACTCCTAACTCAGATGCTAACTTAATTACAGACTCACCACGGTTCAAACGCTGTAGTGCACTCACTTTTTACAGGAGCGAAACACAAACACGTTTGCGTTTTTGAGTGGTCATTATACAAAATGAAATCTGGTAGGCCTAACGCTCAACTGTACACTGTACTGTGTTTGAACGACACTCGAAAAAAAAAAATCCGTGTTTAATTATTCAATATAAAATCAATATTTAATCAACCAAAGGGACAAAAGAGCGCTTTGGTAGTAGGCGATATGGCCTTATATTTGAAGCCTAAGTATGACACATAAAATTTGGCTTCTCGACGCCTCCTATGTACATTTCTAAGTTTTTTTTATTTAATTTGTTATATATAGTTACAAATTTATGTACAAAAATTAAGTCCCAAAGAAGCGAATGGGCTGTTAAAAAAAAATAAAAAAATTTACTCTTGTAACTATTTCTATACTAAGTTACATATTTTCATGAAGAACAATAAATAATAATTATATATATATGTACATATTTACATTATGTACTGTACAATCGCGTGCCGCTGGTGTTGAATCTTTTCTAAGATTACTAGTTGTACAATACTTACAAAATATCTCTGTTTTCATGGCGTATAGAATGTCTATTTAGTTTACTATTTTCACAAAAGTCTTATTTGTGTTTAACCCACTATTTTTCTTATTTCAAATACGTTTATAATGTGTTACAAGAATATTCCAAAAGCTTGGATAAATATGTAAATAAATTATTGTAATTGTAAATGGAAATAATACAACTTTGTTATTTAAAATATATTTTATTTGAATCAAAACTGTAAACATTTTCAGCCATCATAATTACACTTTGTATGGTTCGCTTAAAGAAAAAAAAAAAATATATATGAGTCAATTTTTCAAAAAATATAAATTCTTACTATCCTGGGCGAATTCTCCTCAGTGTTCATTGAAAATTAGACCAAATCCCTTCAAACATATAAATGTATGTATTATTAAAATCCAGATTTATTGTAATAAATTTACACTTGGATATATTGTCTGTAGGATCCTCATTCTTTCTGTACAGTAGTGTCAACATTTTTGTTTTCACAGAAATATTAATTTAAAGTAATATTTACGTTAATTAATAAACATTTCGTTAAATATTGTATACGGAATTATAATTATGTTAGTATTGTCAAGTTTTTCTTTTTTTTTTTCTAGTACAAGTCACTTCATTGCTTTTATTTGTCAATAATTTTTGTTACATTAAAAAGTTCATATTGAACTTTTTCTTTAAAAAAAGGAAGAAAAAAAATGTAGAAATAAAACTGATGGATTTCAGTATAAAAAAATAAATAAAATAAAAAAGTTTTTTTGCAATCTGTATTATCTTTAAATTGTCTTTTTTAAAAAAGATAAATCAATTAGTGCAACAAGCGAAAAAAAATAAATAAAAGAAATAATGATATTGTAATATAGTGTTTGTGTTCTTCATATTGTGTTATGTCTAAACTTATTTCATGACCCAAATATGATATTTCTTTTGAATATACTAGAAAATGGGAGGGAGCCGATAGCTCAATGATATGCGTGCTTGCTTGCTGAGCTTCAGTTCGAAGAGCGACCGAGGCCATTAGGTTTCTTTATCTGGGAGAAAAAACCTTGAGTAAGTCGTCCTTCGAACGGGGCGTTAAGCGATGGTCCTGAACCTGTACTATGTCAAGTACACCTACAACAACCCTAATACTATTATTACTGTTGTTGATTTCGTCAAAGCGTATAGAACACCTCCCTCTTCATCGATTCTACAATGTAGCCTTAGAATAGAATGGCAAACTTTTTTTTTAAGGGGGACCTATCGAATTATAAGGAAAATTATGTAATCTATCAGCAATTCGATGCTGAGTTTTCAACGGAATTTCATGTTTTTTTTATTCCAAACATGAACAAAAAAAATATGCTTATACATGCAACACAATACCTTCCGATACAATGAATGTATCGACACGAAATTTTATATGTGTTTCCAGAACTTCATAAGGAAAACACCTACTGAATTTCAGCCAAATCGGATAAAGAGAAGAGGGGATTAGGGGGGGAAGCTTAACCAAAAATACTCTACAAACTGCCGGTGTAATGAATTTACTAAAACGAATTCAAATGTAAATTCTAAGTCAAATACTCCAATGACTGCCGATGTAATGAATATATCGACACAAAATTTAGTTTGAGGATTCAGAAGCCACTTTGTAAAAAAATATTGAGATTTGGCCCCCGGTCGAGGGAGAGCGAAAACGTAATTGATTAATTCATGCTGGGGAAGTACATAACTGGTGATTCACCAACAACTTGTCACCGGTACAAGATTCTTGATCTACGTCATATTTGTGTTGTTAATTACAAGCAACTTACATGTTGTCATTCAAAGTATTTATTCACTGAGCACATTTATGGCCTAATTGTTTACATATAAATCAGATGAGGAAAGACATAAGTTGACACACACAGAGGAGAAACCCTTAGACCGGGGACAGTTTCTCCTCTGTGTGTGTCAACATATGAACTCTAAACACACACACATACACACCAATGGTAAAACTACATAATGTACACTTTCACAGTTTGACACGAGTAGACTTCTTCATTATCTTCTCTAAAGCAGCCTCCCATAGGTTTCAGTTGAGGACGCAAGGACGATCTGTATGCGACCACATACAATATGTCTCCGATGTCTGCCCGAGATATGTTCACAGTATCTTTGTGGACCCAGGTCTATAACATTTCTAGGATTCAGGTCACAATATGTTTTGTGGACTTACCAATTTCAACTTAGGCAGACTTCGGAGACATATTGTACGCCATCGCATTTTTTCCATCTTCAACTAATTCACCATCCCAGTCCAAAATATTACGTCACATGTAAAAATTTTCAATGAAAAATCTGAAGAAGTTTACAAAAAAGAATAAGAAACAATATTATAAAAAATATTCCATGAAAAACAAACAAATTATCACATTTATAAACAATTAAATCGGTTTTTTGTGTGAAAGAAGGGTCAATCCGCAAAATTTGTCATATTTAGTTTAAAACAGTTCCTTAACTTAATTGTTAATTTCTTTCTCAAGAAGTAAAGGTCAAATTGATCTGTCTGAAGGCTAACAAAAAAAAAAAAAAAAAAAAAAAAATTGGCCTAGCTCTATTGAAAGTTACAGGCCTATGTACAATTTGAAGTCGACATTAATTTCTTGATTGTCATTTACACAATTATTATTCAATTATAATATTTTTTTTTATTTTTTAGAACGCGTAATTGTTTAAAATAATGAGTAATGAAAAAATATGGAATCAAGAGAAACAAACTCATATTCCGAAGTTTATTCACTCAATTAGTGAAATTAGCACATTGAAATGAAAATAAATTTTATTATCCTGGGACCGAGGTCCCCTAAGAATAAATACATACAGAGTAAAGAACAGAAAACAATGAAATATAGTATCAGTATGACGTAGAAATAAATAAATACAAAAGAAAATAAATTAGTGATTCAGTGGAGAAAAACTAGAAAATTGTGAGTACATAAAGATAAATAAATAATTACATGAAAAAACATAAAATTAACAGCTTAATTAAGAAGAAAAAAAGAATCTATATAATTGTGAATAAAATAAATTAACAAAAAAAAAACAGCATAATAATGCAATGATGGTTAAATATAAAAGAGAAGGAAGGATGCTAAAATAAAATTTATTTTAGAATGTAGGGGCTAAATAGAAAAAGTGTGAAGAGAAAAAAGAAGTAAATAAAAATAGTAATAATAAAATAAAAAATAAATGAATGAATGATAAAAATATGTAAAATGAATAAAATAGAAATACAATTTATTATGATAGAATAATTTAGGAAATATGGGAAAATAAAATATAATAAAAATAAAGAATTAAAAAAATGGTATAAGTAAATAACTTAAATAATTAGAAAATTTATGTTGACGAATGGGAAAATACTGGGAAGAAAGATGAAGAACTAATCAAAGGGGGTGGATTGTTTAGCGAAAGGAAATGGAATAGTGAGGATGGTGAAGGAAGCCTTGTTTCACACAGCCATTACAAACACCATTTTACATTAATTATTAATAACAAACATAAATAATGAAGTTTTAAAGAAAATAAATACAAATGAAATATTGGATGAAGTGTGGTAATATTTAGTTGAAATCCACTGTGCGGATTGTTCAAACAATCAGACAGAATCTGTAGAAAAATCGGTCAAGTGGTGAGTGCCGGGCACTCAGGATGATGGTTTCATAGTCATTAATCTGTCGTAAGCTAATGCTGGAACTGGAGTGGTGGACTGGAGGAGGCCCACGAAAGAAGTAGCGCGGAGACATCGTGTCTACTACTCAAGAGCTCTTTTGCCTCAATATTTCGGGTAACAAAACTAGTAACCATTATAGAATAATTAAATAACTGTTTGAAAACCTCCTAGTTATTGGGACTCATGCCCGGGCTTTAACTAGTAGATCATATCGCTTACTATCAGCTCTGGTGGGTATGAGCCCGACTCCACTATGGGAGTCTTAAATTGTGTCAACTCTAAATGTTTATTCACCTAGAATAGGGGTCTTTAAAGAGTAGCTGACGTCGTACAGGCTAAGGTCCATCGGCGTGCTCGTTTCAAGCCCGCATTCTTGAGCACTGTAGGCAAGCACGCTACGTTTGAATTCCCGGCGCCATCCAGCGATCAGAAAGAATCATGTGTTTACTGGCCTCCTCACAAGTTGTAGTCTTTGAAGTGGTGTGTCAAATGCCCACCGCCCTCGACATAAACAGAAATATTGGTGGCGAAATATATTAAATTTCGAATGGCACGCACATAATACTTTACCTTGATAACATTTATAACAGTATTTTGTACCTTTTAATAATGTAAGGTTTTTCAGGCGGTGTTACAAAAACACCTCCTTATTGTAAAATCTATAAACTTGCCCTGCTTCTGAAATATTTCGGTTTATTTAAAAAAAAGTTCTTTGACAATGGGAAGAGGAGGGAGACTCAAGGTGATTCTCATTTTGAAGGTTATCCTAAAAGCAAGATCACTTTTACTTTCTTTTTATATTTAATAGAAAACATTTTACGTCTAAAATTCAATTTATTCACAAAGACTAACTTTATTTATTAAATGGTTGTCTTATGGTACAGAAATGAGAAAACTTTAGTACAATATTGCAAACCACTCAATCTAGCTCAATGAGTCTAAGCGAAAAAAAACAGTTGTAATATTTATAGATTTGATAAGCATGATAAAATTATGAAAATAGTTACAAAGTAGAACAAAAACTAAATATTAAAATCTTAAACATCAACATTTCGATAAATTTTCGACGTTTATCTGTGAATTAAATACTCACATCAAGAAAGGTTCTTATAAATTATTTAATACAAGAAAATTATATAACATAAAAAATATTAATATAACGAACCACAACACCAAGAGAAAACAAAAAGTAGGTTACAGAATGTTGCCAACCATTGAAAATCACAGGTGACTAAATCCGTACTGCAGGATATTGAGAAGTTCTAACTGCGCTTTTACGGAAATTGATTTTTTTTAAATACTACTCTTTTCTTCCTTATTTAATATTCATGAAGTGGAACAGTTGAAAAACAATTTCAACATACATATATTAATTAAAAAAAAAAAAAAAAGTTGTTTGAAATTAGATGGAACAGACACACAAATTGTCTTAAATAAAATATACACACTAAATACATCAATAATATAAACTGAATAAAAACTAAAAATGTTATAAAAAGAATGATGATGAGAGAGAGGGGTAGATAATGTTTGTTTCGCATCACTTGGAATGTTACATCTTTCAATTAAAGATTTTCTTAGCATTTATATAATAATATAGTTTTTTCTAATTGCAAGTAATATTACACATTGTTAATATATCGCAAAACAATATATTTAAACGATTAATCGAGTTTAATTTCATATAGTGTGCAGGTAACACTGTGATTTCAAAAACTTGTATTGTCTTGACCGTTAGGCATTCGAATTTGTTAGTGATGAATAATTGTAATTATAATTTTGAAACTATGAACACTACACCTATGAGAGATTCCTCTAAAGTTAAGGTAGCTCCCTTCGATGGGTCGCCTTTCGTCGTTCCTCCTACTCCTTCTCTTCTTAAAGTTGGTTATGGGACTGGTAAGTGCATTTTACTATTCATTGATGGGGCGGTAACTCGCAGCCTTATGACCTTTTAATGCAATGTATTTTTTAAAACATTTAAAATTAAGTTGTGTCGGTCTAGCAATAGACCGGCCTCAACGAATCGACCACCTATATCATTTTACAGTTATTTCATCCATGCTTCTGTTCTTATTTATTTTAGATACGGTTTTTGAGAACCTTTAGATTTATCGCGTCTAAGTGCAAACAAATTTGCTTACCCGTAATTTATTTAATATCTCTAATCTATTATATATTTATATTTTTTTTTTACATCCCTAAGGTGTGAGTGTTTATCGAATGGATAGATCGCCCAGAAGCGGTTGTGAGCGATCGCCATGGGCTCTGAAAAAAGTCGACAAAAATCGTGTGAGAGGTTCCTTTGCTGAAGAGAGACTTCATAAAGAGGCTGACATTTTGAAAAAATTATCTCATCCCAATATAGTGGGCTTTAGGGGCTTCACCAATACTGAAGATGGTCGAGAAGTAAGTAGAAATTCAGCTGCATATAATCATATTTATACTTTCTCAAATAAAAGGAATTTAATAAAAATAAGTCATATTGGAATTTCATTGCCATTAAACAAAATAAAAACTTTTTTAAAAAATTGACTGCAAATATTTATTATTAATTTTTTTAATATTATTATTATTAAAAAAATTAATAACCCTAGAATTTTCCGGAATTGGAAACTTATCCTGATATGTTTTGATCCTGTTTCAGGTTCTTGTAATGGAGGAATGCACCCAGTCTTTGGGAGATCTTATTGAGTACTTCGAGAAGGCAGGCCTTGGTGCAATGACACCCAAACTTGTCTTTTGTATCGTTGAGGGGGTAGCCAATGCTCTGGAATATCTTCACACCGAATGTAAACTTATTCATGGCGATATCAAATCATACAATGTTCTTATAAAAGGTAATTTAAAAATGCTATAGATTATTTATCTCGGGTCAGTAATCAGTCTTAAGGCGGACTGCACGCAGCCCTATCTAAAATGTTACTACGGGAGGTGGATGCTTTCCAACGACACCAACAATTACGGTTGAATTCAGAGTTGCGGTAGTTGCTGGGGTCAGCTTGGACTCAAGATTCTGGCTGGATGCAATGTTGCAACTAGAGTGAAATAGTATTGAAAAGGAAGGGCGCGGAGCCCTTTTTAACGGGACCCATGGTGGTAAGGGCTTCGGCTAAGGCCTCCATACACGATCAAACAATTTGCGCAACAAAGGGTTTTGCACGAACATTTTGGTGGTGTATGGCACGGATTGACTAGTTGCACAACAGTTTGAAACAAATCGGTCGAGACCGAAATAAGGTGCGCAACATTCAACGCTTGAGAAGCGGTTTGAACGTCTATGGTAGTGTTTGTCGATAGTTGGCCGAGGAAAGACTTCTCCTGTTATCTACTTGTGTCCGGTTTATTATGGCGTTAACAAAAAACATTAATAAAGAATTCTGGCGCGAGTTCATCTCAGTGTGTCGCTAGTTGCCTGAACTATGGAGAGTGAAGTGAGTTTTATATAAATATGAAGGATGCGGCGTGAGAGATACTGGTGGGTACCAAAATTAATAACCTTCATACCGTAGAGAACTTAGAAAAACCAATAGCAGCAAAAACTACGGTGCAGGAGGTGAAGATGTGTATGTACCCAAAATGAACTGAGGTTTGCACAAGCCATTGCAACGAGTATGTACCAAAGTTTACACAAACACAGTCGTTACGCAAATTGTGCTTCTAGATGTCGCCATGGATCGCGCATCTCGAGGGTGTACCAGTCGTCATATACGCTGTCTCCCTACGGTTTCATTTCTCTCAACGGCAATACAGAGGAAAGAGAACCGTAGGGATAGTAGGCTTTGCTGTTCCGGGCATAAGGGCGAAGTACCCAACTGGGTATTCTGATCAAAAATTGTACTACGGAGATGGCACCACCAACTGATGTTGGTTTTGTAGTGGCTGTGGTAACTGGAACCGATGTACGGGATCCAGATGCCGGACCGCGATCAGCGCTGAGTAGTAGGAGTCCCTGTCCTTCCTGGAAGATGGGTGTCCCATCATCACGCTGAAGTCTCTAACTGGGAACATCGACATCATACCAATGTCTCCCAAACTGTTTTACTCACACAGTGGAATTGTTTCTGTGTATATTCTACATGAAAAATGCATTGCTGGTGTTGTGTTTCACCGACTTTTATATTTATTTATTTTTCAGAAAACTTTGACTCAGTGAAGTTGTGTGACTTTGGTGTCAGTATCCCAATAGACAGAGAAGACGGTAGCTCCAGCCACGAGTACACAGGTAGTCTACCCTGGTGTCCCATGGAGGGTATCGAAGAGGGCCCTGTAACTGCCAAAGCGGACATATTTGCACTGGGACATACCATTTTCGAAATGTTGGCACTCCATCCTCCACACTTCTTCGACAATGACCTCGACTGCACCCTGAACTCTGACGACCTGTCCATGGATGAGGGGGAACTATATGGTGATTATTATTTTTGGATTTGACTTAGTTAATATAAAAAAGTAGTGTTGACATTTTAGCTTCATAATCACTAAATGTATTAATTATATTATCAGATCGAGTGTCAAAATAGCACTGAACGTCTGTTCACTTCCCAGAAGTATAGGGGAAGTTATGTAATCGGTTAGAACTTCGATGCGGACTTTTCAACGGAATTTCACTGTTTACCGACCTCCTGATTCGAAAAATGAAAAAATAATTTGTGTCTCTCTTGTGAACACGATTACCGATAGAATAAATGTATCAACAAAATTTTATATGTGTATTCAGAACCCTGTAAGGGCGTCGCCTATTGATTTTCAGCCAAATCGCTCAAAGGAAAGAGGAGGGGTTATGGGGGGAAGCTTAACACAAAAAAAAACTGCCGTTCTAATAAATGTATCAGTAGAATGAGTCAGAAGCCACTATGAAAGTCAAATAGTTTTAAACCAAACGGTCAATTGGCTTTGGAGGGAGAGTGGAAACGTAATTGATAGATAACTGCTGGGGATATATATTGAAATGATTCTTGCTTCTATGAATTTAATTATCTGTTCAATTTTTTAGCAAATGCCCCACGTTGGGCGCCAATGAAACAACTTATACTATGAATTTTATTTTATTTTTTAAATTGCCCCACGTTGGGCGCCAATGAAACAACTTATCGTTCTTTGAATTTATTAATTTCCTACTTTAATTTATAAATCTAACAAAAAAAACAGGGGTGGCATTCTTTTCTTATTTAGAGTGTTTATGTGAAAATAAAGGAAAAATGATAACTACAATTTTAAATTATAATGTTTTATAATTTGTATATTTTAATTTCTTTTTGTAAATGGTACAAAAAAAGGTTACTGGGTTAGTGAACTATTATAATTTTTTGACAATACATGAAATAAACCTCTTATGAGTTAATTTAGACAGAAAAAAAAAATGTACTCTTGGCAAATGACACCAAACTATATGGTTATAAATATGGATGACAAAAATTCTGGCAACTCACGGCATCCTATATCCTCTTTTGTATCCTTCCTTCCTGGTAACTTTCTTCTCAGTCTTTTCTTCCGTCCATATACAAAATTCAACCTTCTCGGGACTTTTCTTTATTCTTCTTCTACGACAATCCTTCATATAAATGTGCTATTTTCCATCTTCTACGCTACTTCTACACTCTTCAAAACACCCGACACCTCCTCCAAGTTCCTCCAAAAACAGACTACACCTCCTCCAAGCTCCTGCACAACCCTACTACCACGAGTCGGCTCCTTCTACACTTCTCGCCATCTTTTCCCCCACCCAATGTCATCAGGTTAGCCTTTTCTTTTACAATTAATCATATTTTTTTTTCTTACTTGCTTTTAATATCTTTTGCCAAGATGTACCTACATTTTTATTTATTTGTACTTACTATTTTTTTTTCTACTATTTTTTATAAAGAATAACAATTTCTTTTATTCTTTGTGACCCCCCCATTCTACACGTCACATATTCCCTTCCTATATACAAAGAAATCTGTTATTCTTTACAGCCCTATGCATACAAATACTTTGAACCTTTTGACACATATTTTATGTAAACATTTTTTTTTTTTTTTTTTTCATTAATACACTATTTTCTTTCTAACATTTTTAAATACTTATGCAATCAATCCTCTAACCAATATTATAATTATAACATGTACAATTTCATAGAAACCATTTTTTTTTTTTTTTTTTTTTTTTTTTTTTTTTTTTTATATAAAGGTAACTAACAAACAATTTTTTTTTTTTTTTTTTTTTTTTTTAAAGCAATAATACATTAACTAGCAAACAATTTTTTTTTTTTTTTTTTTTCTTTCAAAATATAATATAATTTCAATAAATAATTTTGTTTTTTTTTATCATAAAAAAAACATTAAAATATCAAAATTTTTGTCAGAGTGGAGAAGGCACTAAACACTTTTTTTTTTTTTTTTTATATAAAGGTAACTAACAAACAATTTTTTTTTTTTTTTTTTTTTAAAAAAGCAATAATACATTAACTAGCAAACAATTTTTTTTTTTTTTTTTTTTTTTCAAAATATAATATAATTTCAATAAATAATTTTGTTTTTGTTTTTTTTTATCATAAAAAAAAAATTAAAATATCAAAATTTTTGTTCAGAGTGGAGAAGGCACTAAACATTTTTTTTTTTTTTTTTTTAACAATATCACATATAACCATAAAATTTAAGAACATGTATAACCAAAAAAAAACAAATTCAATTTCATAAACTAAGACAGAAAATACATATGCTTAAGCGAGGCTTATATGACCCAGACAAGCCGATCCACACACACATGGAGCAAGGTCTCTCATGATTTTAACATATAAGAGGTCATACTTGATCAAAACAAAATTGCCATAGCAAAGACCGACAAGTCACATAATGATAATTATTATGTTATTATTATTATTTTTACAACATGACACAAGATTTCAATAAGTTCTTTCTACATCACAGATTCACAAAATATCAAGAATCGAATTATATTACAATTTTTTTAGCTAGATATCGGTCATTAGGTCAGACCTACATGCATTGTTTATATGGGTCAAACTATCATAATCCTATTTGACGTGTGTACTACCTCTCTGTACCACAGGATCCCGTTAGTTGCAGTCCGTCTCTCCACCAGAATCTATCTTCCATCAACATGTTGGTTTAGTGATATCAGTTTTATATGTGACCGTACTACCAATTCAGATTTTATTATATTTTGATTTTCATATTTCACTAGTTTCGACTTCTCAATTTAAGATTTTTTTTTTTAAATCTTTATTTCCAAGGTGAAAAACACACAACAAAGCTATTATTTGATACTTCGTAATAAAAACAATTTATTCATTAGCTGATTACTTTTAATTTATAATTTAGTTTTATTTTTAATTATTATGATTTAAGAAAAATATATTTATAAAAACACAAATCATAGCCATAAGTTCATTTAAAAATCCAATTACGAGTTCCTTGTTATCAAAAATAATCCATCGGTTTATCTGAAGGAAAATTTTTTTTTTTTAAATTTCTTATGATTTTTAATTTTCTTTAATTTAGTGTGATTTTTAATTAAGCTTATTAGTTTTGGTATTTTAAAGTAAGCACTTTGTTTCTGTTTATTTTCATATTTGTCCAACTTTATCTTCCGATATCTAATTCTCCTAGAATTTGGCTGCAACATTACTTTAGCTTTTCTTTTATTAAGTTTCTTTAATTTTTTATTATCACAACTTTCTTGGCAAATAGGGCCCAAATTTCCTTTACAAATTTTCTTACAATTTATTTCTGTTAATTTTACTTTCAAGATACCGATATTTTTATTTTTTATTTTATCTTTGGATATTTTTGACAATTTATAACTTTTTCTAATAAAACCTAGCCGACATAATGTATTAAACGGAATATAATCTTTATTTATTTCTTTGTTCAATTTTATTTTTCTATTTTCCTTTCTATTTGATTTGCTTTTACTTATTTCTAATTCATTTTTCTGAGCATTACCTATTTCATTTAATTTCTTTTTCTCATCTGTTATTAATTTATTTTCACATTTATTTTCAACTTCAATAAGATCTGTTTTTGTCTCCACTATTATTTCGGTATTTTTTTTTTCATCGGTTATATTCTGGAGCGTTTCCATTCTCCCTTGTTCCACGGATACATTAACGTTATCATTTGTCTCTAGTATCCCCTGGTGAACGGTTTTAACTATTATATCTAGTTCTTCAATCTTGGTCTTGTTTACATTTATACTTTGTTCTAAATTTGTTTTTACTGTTATTAAATTATTTTGTTGTTCCCCCCTTAGTTGCTCTATATTTTTACTTATTTGTATTTCAAAAAACTCAAACCTTTGCTCAACCGACTCGATTATTTCTTTTTTATTAGTTTCATTTATTGTTTCTAACTTACAACTTAACTGTTCAAATTGATGGCCCATCTTTTCGAATGTTTTTTGCATGATACGATCCATCATTTGCTCAAATTGACTCGGATTATCGTCTTTATTTTTGTTTTCATCCTCATCCCCCGAATTCGACCTTCCTATAAGCGGACTCGTGACTATCATAGAATTTTCTCCCGTTCCTTCTACAAATCCAGATTCCCGAACATCGCTATCTACGTTCCGGAGTCCTAATCCGCCGAGGCCACTCCCGATTCCGTCCATTCCTGCAGCTAATTCTCCCGCCTCCCCATCGTAAACAAACTCCGGACCTTGCTCTCCCGCCATGCTATGGGTCGACTCACCTGTGTCCTCGTCCGCCATCTTGCTTCACAATGCTACTTATTCAACAAAAAAATTACAAGATATTACAGATCAATTAGATTTCCCTTTATTCGCACACTCTAATTGGCCACTTAGTTGGGCGCCAATGAAATGATTCTTGCTTCTATGAATTTAATTATCTGTTCAATTTTTTAGCAAATGCCCCACGTTGGGCGCCAATGAAACAACTTATACTATGAATTTAATTTTATTTTTTAAATTGCCCCACGTTGGGCGCCAATGAAACAACTTATCGTTCTTTGAATTTATTAATTTCCTACTTTAATTTATAAATCTAACAAAAAAAACAGGGGTGGCATTCTTTTCTTATTTAGAGTGTTTATGTGAAAATAAAGGAAAAATGATAACTACAATTTTAAATTATAATGTTTTATAATTTGTATATTTTAATTTCTTTTTGTAAATGGTACAAAAAAAGGTTACTGGGTTAGTGAACTATTATAATTTTTTGACAATACATGAAATAAACCTCTTATGAGTTAATTTAGACAGAAAAAAAAAATGTACTCTTGGCAAATGACACCAAACTATATGGTTATAAATATGGATGACAAAAATTCTGGCAACTCACGGCATCCTATATCCTCTTTTGTATCCTTCCTTCCTGGTAACTTTCTTCTCAGTCTTTTCTTCCGTCCATATACAAAATTCAACCTTCTCGGGACTTTTCTTTATTCTTCTTCTACGACAATCCTTCATATAAATGTGCTATTTTCCATCTTCTACGCTACTTCTACACTCTTCAAAACACCCGACACCTCCTCCAAGTTCCTCCAAAAACAGACTACACCTCCTCCAAGCTCCTGCACAACCCTACTACCACGAGTCGGCTCCTTCTACACTTCTCGCCATCTTTTCCCCCACCCAATGTCATCAGGTTAGCCTTTTCTTTTACAATTAATCATATTTTTTTTTCTTACTTGCTTTTAATATCTTTTGCCAAGATGTACCTACATTTTTATTTATTTGTACTTACTATTTTTTTTTCTACTATTTTTTATAAAGAATAACAATTTCTTTTATTCTTTGTGACCCCCCCATTCTACACGTCACAATATATATATATGTGGTGGGCTGGTGTGTTTACACCTAGGGACCTAAGCATCCAGTGCTCTTATCCCTTCCCTGGAAGCGCTGGGCTTCCCCCTTATTATATTACCTGTATGTTCATACTACCTAAACCAAGCCCTTCATGAAGTACTCAGTCTCCCAGTTTCCTTAATGAACCTGAGAATGCTCTCATAGTCCAATCTTTTAAAGTCTTCCTCTGCGATTGCATCTCCACCAAAGATGCGGAATGCGAGCAGACGCCCAGGAAGTGTGCCGCCGTTTCTTCTTCTTCCCCACATCTATCGCAGGTAGGACTGTCCTTGACTCCCACAGTGTGTAGGTGTCTATTGAACGGACCATGTCCTGTGAGAACTCCAGTTAGTCGCCTAAGCTCGTTCCTTTCGAGGTTCAGGATCCCGACTTTCAGAACCCTGGACTCCCCTCCCAGGAACATCTTCGACTGCCTGCATGTGGTCTTTTCTCTCCATGTACGCTCATAACTGCTGTGGAAGTAATTCCAGTGATTCACCGACTTTTTAAATCTGGTTATTAGTCTAATTCAAGAAATTACAAACCAATATCAGTTCTCTCTTGTCAAAATGAAATTATGGAAAAGGTTCTGTATGATTGTTGGCTTTTTTGAATAATAGTAATCTGGAAAACTACTTAACCGATTTGGATAATTAAAGTCTGATAAAAAAACAAAGTTTGTAATTGGGACAGGAAGTCGAATGAAATGTGGGCCACTCTGTTTATTAGCTATGTTCTTAATTTCATGCATTTTTGCCGAATATACATGTAAGCTGATGATTTGGCGTTTGGGTGAAATAATGATCGAGGTCTTGCAGAAACGCAACTTAAGGAAGATTCTAATTCCCTTGCGTGTGGCTTGTCTCACGACTAACAGTATGTCGCTCTTAATCCATTCCAACGATAGTAACGTAATAGTGTGAAGATGGCTCATGTACTGACAGGTTGTAAAATAAAAATATATTGTGCCTCACAGATTTTATTAAAATATGCTAGCCGGCTTTCGAGATTGCCACAATTCAAGCCAGTTGGGGAACAGGAATAATGTATCCGTACCGAACCATGAAAATTTAAATTGTTAATTTTTTATATTTTTGGTGTCTTGTTTTATTTATTCTTTTTATTTTTTATTGTTATGTTCTTTTGATTGTTTTACCAAAATGCTTGCCTGATGATGAGAGCAACCTCGAAAGCCGGGTAGTATAAATTAATAAAATGTGTAAGAGGTCAGACTTAAGTTAGTTATTGTGACTCATCTTCCAGATAAAAAACCTAAGGGCCTCGGCCGGGTTTCGAACCCGCTATTTTGAACTCAGTAAGTTAGCTCGCTACCTCTGAGCTAATGGCTCCCTCAGTGAGACCATATTTTTATTTTGCAACCTGTGATTTAATATGTAATTGTAAAAGTATAGAGAATATAACAGAATTTAATTATATAGGCTTCATTATTGAACACAATTTTTAATGGGATTCCCCATTATTGCAGTTTTATGGTAGAATTGATGACCAAACTTTACTATTAGATGAAATAATGAAACAATTTTTTTCATTTACTGAATTGAGTTTTTTGTGTTTGGTGTAACAGGACATCGTGTTCCACTGCCGACTTCTCTAGGACCCGAGTACTCCAACGTCATCTCTTTGTACAACTGGTGCACCCAAGAGGACTACCAGAGAAGACCATCAGCTAAACAGATCTTAGACTTCATACGACAAACGCCCCCCCAAGACAGTCCTTCCCAGAGTCACATTGTTAGTTCCTGATTCAAAAAATATCTATATGTATATATATATTATAAGTTTGATGTAAATAATGACATGAGTGTCAAATTAAAATTAATAAGTTTACAAAATGTTCCAACCTGCAGTTCTATGGTCAACCTTTGTTATATTAACGCATAATGTGGTTTTTTTTTAATTGTATTTACATTTTTTTATTATTTTCTCAAGCAATGTTTGAGAAAAATAGGGTATTTGATTGTCCGACCGCGAAATTGAGAATTTTTTGTTTTAGTCAAAAGTTATAAGTAAGTTACTTTTATTATTTTGTTTTCAAGGACATGTGAGTTTCTTTTGACTCGTCAGCCAATGCTACATATATGATTATATTTTTCACATTTAAGACCACTATTTACTTCAACTCTACAATTGTAAATAATTATATAAAGATAGTAAAAATTTCTTGAATAGGCATTTATAGTTTATTAATAAGAATTATTATAATGTACTTATTATTATATTTTTTACCTGTATTTTACTATAATATTATAATGAATACTGTGAAACTTTTGTTGATAAATTTAGTTTATAATGTATTGTTTATTGTAGTAGACGAGTTTGAGTTCAGATATCTTATATATAAATATATTTTTGAGTAAATATTATGTTTTATTTACAAATCGACCAGATTGTCCGAAGTCAGGTGACCCTTTCTACCATAGTGAGACGAACTTAAAAAATAGATCTTTTACTAGATAAAAAGTTGATGAACAAGGTCTAAATATTTATGTCGGTCATAATATACAATTTATATGTTCGTCTTACGATAAACATTTTTTCATGGGTAAAAAGTTTCCCCATGTGGATAAAATCTATTTATTAATTACACTGCATTTTCAAAAAATGTTAAGATAAATGAGGAGTTTGGAGCCAGAGCGGACCAATTGGTTGAAACTGAACAGCTAGAAAATGTCAATTGAAAATTGAGTACATTTTGTTTATCTCCATAAATGGACCCCAAATATTTATTTATACTTGAAATTTTAGAATAGTATTGGATGAGTGATCCCTTTTTGTGTTCTATAAAGTTTTTGAAGGCCGTATGATCCATTGTGACTGAAAATATATGCACAAAATACTTGTGGACTAAACTTACTGTGCTGCTATCTATCACTGAAGTGAAGAAACTAAGTGATCCCCACTGGTTTTGAAAAAGGGAACCTATGCCAACATCAGGATGGTAATAACTCATTTTCCGAAAAATTGTGGGTTGGTTTATCAAACATATTTTATCTGCCGAAGAGGTAGCGTATTAGTTTACTGAACTCAAGATGATCGCGGGTTCTGAATCCCAGCCGAGGCTCTTAGGTTTTTTATCTGGGAAGAGAAAATACTAGGGATGGGTATCGACCAACAAAACATAGATTATTATTTTCTACTAATTAATCGATACACTCATTAATTGTTTGTCAAATAATCGATTAATCGAACTCCTTCGAGGCTCCTTCACACGTTGTTACAAAAAATTAAACAAAAAAAAAAAAAACATTTCTTTCACAAAACGAACTTCTCGTAGCACCGCCAACTTTACTTTCCAACATTTCTTTTTCTCATATTTAGCGACGAAACTGTAATAAAATAAAATTTACTCGAGTTTTTAGACCTCTAAAATGTTAATATCTTGAATTATAAAAATCATAAAAAACCAATAACTTTCACCTTATACTATATAAAATAAAAAGTTCATGGATAGTCAACAAAATCTTGATAGAGATGAGGTTTGAGCCTCCTATCTGGTGTTGGTTCTCCCAACTTGTAGAACTGGGCTCCAGGCACCAGGACGAGGTTGGTTTTCTTGGTAGACCCGGGACAGTTTGGAGATGAATGCCTCGATGTCCGGGATGTCCACTTCTCTTCGGATCACCTTATACTAAATGTTACGTTCTTTAATTATTTATATGTCATCTTTGCCAAAATGTAGGTGGCGCGCGCCTCATGTTTCTTGATTTTCGTTAGTCGCAGAAAATTGAAGTCTCAATCGATAGAAGCTTTCATGATCTTCAATTAATTAAGATCATGAAACGTTTTAGCTGTTCGCGCTTTTTTATTTATATAAATAAAACAAACTTATTATTTTCTTTAAACATTTACCACAAGAAATACATATATAAACTACCGATTCGGTATACACCATCCTCACTTATTGTTAGTTATAAACTAAAAACAGTGTGCTGAGTGCGCACTAAGTTTATAGCTAAACCTAACGAGGGTTTAACGCCAAAACCAGTAGGTTATGCACACATTACATTGTAAAATAGACAATATTAAAAAAACCAAATAATAATAATATATATATATGGTGGGCTGGTGTATTACAGTGCTTTTATCCCTTCCCTGGAAGCGCTTAGCTTCCCCCTTATTATATTAACTATATGCCTATATTTATACTATACTTATACTACCTGACCCAAGTCCTTCATGGAGTGCTCAGTCTCCCAGTTTCCTTAATGAACCTAAGAATGCTCTCATAGTCCAATCTTTTAAAATCTTCCTCTGCGATTGCATCTCTACCAAAGATGTGGAATCTCGTTCGCGCGTATCCCGAGCAGATGCCCAGGAAGTGTGCTGCCGTTTCGTCTTCTTCCCCACATCTATCGCAGGTGACCATGTCCTGTGAGAACTCCAGTCAGTTGCCTGAGCTCGTTCCTTTTGAGGTTCAGGATCTCGTCTTTCAGAACCCTGGACTCCCCTCCCAGGAACATCTTCGACTGCCAGCATGTGGTCTTTTCTCTCCAAGTACGCTCCAAAAGGTCCTTAGTCCATTCTTTGATTCGGGTTCGGTATGTTTCCCGAGATACTCCCAGCACCGGTTCTGGCCCCATGAAAGGTATACTTGAACCTTCCTTGGCCAGTCGGTCCGCCTCTTCGTTTCCCTGGATCCCCGAATGTCCGGGAACCCAGTAGAGTCCAACCTTCTTGTAATTTCCTAGGATGTTTAACTGATTTGCGCACTCTCTTACCAGCTTTGATTTGATTTCTGCGCTGGCAAGTGCTAAAAAAAAAAAAAAAAAAAAAAAAAAACTAATATGTTTATTTACTATTATTTATTACTTATAAGTTTCCACAATAAGACAAGTTTCTCAACTCAGAAGATATAACAATAGATGAGATATTTACAAAAAAAAAACTTTTTTTATTTTTTATTAATTATTAACATAAAACTTAACAAATAAAATATTATTTACATAGTTTTAATTCTCTTCGCTAATGAATTATTTGGTGTTCAATTCTAGAGCAATATAAAGTATAATAAGTGCTATTATTGAAAATAGTAGTATGAACAGCCACATTTTTTTCTGAAAAATAAAACAAAACATTTTTTAATATTTTCCAATAAATAATTCAAATGGGAACTGAGATGCTAAGGGAAGATGTGCAATTTTCATTGAATTACCGTCTGCATTAAAATGATACCAAACCCTTCGAAAACTTCCTGACATCGGTACATTTAACTCTAATGGATTATAAAATATAAATAAAAACATACGTTTTTTCTTAATAATTTTTATTAAGTGTTTCACAATATCTCTGTAAAAATGTTAAGTATCTAATGGATATGTTAAAATGTATTTCTACGATCCGTCGATAAAGTGGGAAAGATAATAAAATAAATAAAACAAACAACTTGTTTTTTTATATTATCTAAACCCACAAAAATTAATACATGAAATGTACTGGTTTCGGGTAACGTCATCGAGGATGTTGTGTTCCGACCCCCTGATTCGAAAATGAAAAAAAGAAGATGTCTCTGACTGTGAACACAAGAACTTCCGGTACAATAAATATATCAACACGAAATTTTATATGTGTGATCCAGGACTATAGCTGTAGTTCTATAATTCTCAGCCAAATCGGCCAGATGAAAGGGTGAGGGATTAGGGGATTGGTGTATAGTCACGAAATTTCATATGTGAATTTAAAGCCTCATTAAGACAACACATATTAACCTTCAGCAGAAATGGCCGACTTTTTTTTAATGATAAATAAACTTTCCACATCAATACGAGTACATTACATTTTCTGTTGTAATTTCAAACTGCAAAAATAATCGCTAAAGATAAAAAAAAGTTTAAAGAGAAAATAAGGACTTTAGTAAGGTTTTATTTTGTATTATAAGCTCTATTGCAAAACGTTTTGTGCATATGTTTGTTTCAACCCTTTAGTGTTTCAGCAGTTTGAAAACCTCTGCTTCAGTCACTTTGGCATCGCGCCTCCTCACAATAAATAATTAATTTCAATTAATATTTTATTTATTTTCTCTATAACATACCTTTCTTGCTTTCTTCATAAATACCTCAGCCTTACTCAGTTTCTTCTGTCCTTTTTGCGTCATGACGTACCCATTACCGATGTGATACTCTATTCTATCGATGAGTTCTCCCTGTAATACAGTATTTAACAATATTTATGAAATTTTTTAACCAAATAATTATAATTTTTGACAATAATTAGGGGAAAACGGAATGATTTTTAGTAGAGAGAAACGTAAGTAGGTCATATTTTAGCAACTTTCTATAATAAATGAGCTTATGCGCTTCCTAGACCTACCTCCTATTGACACTACCACAATATTTATATGAAACATGCTCCCCTCAACACGATTTAAAGGATCTCTAAAATTCTTTTGTATCAATATTTAATTAGTTATTATAACTCATGCCCGGGCTTTAGTTATGAGGTCATATCGCCTACATAAGCCCGACTCTATTTGTATATGGCCTACCCTGGTTTATTTACTAAGATAGATATTTTTAACGAGTATATGGCATCGTACAGGCCTGTTGAGCTCAGTTTGCGGCGCCCTATATTTTTCAATAAATTAATATATATATATATATATATATATATATATATATATATATATATATATATATATATATATATATATATATAACTTCCCAAACACATACTTTATATTTTATTTTTCCAAACTTTACACATTTGTCCAATAAAGTTTGTTCAACAAAAACAATTGGACCACTGGAAAGGGGGCAAATTTCATTTTAAAAAACTTCATAATTTCGTAACAAATCCATAATTTTTTTGTTAAAAATACGTTTGTCTTAATAGAAGCCAAAAGAAATAATTGATTAATTTTTTATTTTGTTCTATTTTTTCTTGAATTTGTTGTTTTCAATGATTCAGAAAGAAGAAGTCATGATAATACATTAGTTCACTACTTTAATGACTTTTGTAAAAAAAACTGTCAACTATATTTATCAATTATCAATTCAGACACACGTAATTATTTTCTATTTATTATCCATGCATCTATAATTGTTCATCATCATCATAGGTGCTACAGCCCGTGATAAGCCTTGGCCTCCTTCAGGAAATGTCCCCATGCAGCTCTGTCCTGGGCCAGTCTCCACCAGCCCACCGCACCAAACCGTCTTGAATCTCTGTTCACAGTCTCCAGCCATCTTCTTCTGGGCCATCCCACGCTTCTCCTACCCTCCGGTGTTACATTCACGAGTTTCTTTGGTATAAGATCCTCGTCCATCCGTCTTAACTGTCCAGCCCAACGTAGTCTGGCAACTCTAATCCCGTGCGACAAATTTAGCTGGGTATAGATCTATAATTGTTACATTTCTACATTGAAGGCTCTATTTGGGAGATGAAAAACCTTGAGCATGCTGTCCTTCTTATTGAACGTTAAGCGATGGTCCCGAGCCTGTACGATGTCACATACGCGTTGAAGACCCTTACCCTAGGTGAATAAAAATTTAGATTAGGAAAAATTTAGGACTGCCATTGAAGAGTCGGGCTCATGTCCATCAGAGAGCGTCCTGGTAGTAGGCGATATGACCTCGTAGTTAAAGCCTGGGCATGAGTCACAATAACTAACCATCTCCAACTCTCTCCCTTGTATGAGGTGAATCTTCATAACACATATAAAAAATTTTGAATTCAAAAAATGATTACTAACTTACAATTTATACTTACTGTATTTCAAAATACATATGTGCTATTTAAAAAGTAAATGCAAATGAACAACTACTGCGAACACAGCAAGCCAAATAATACACACATATACAGGGTGTATCGCAAGCAGATGACAATACTTGGGGGGGTGAATGCCCCACTCAAGTACGCTAAGAAACCGGGGTAATAAAAATCCGTTTCAACTTAGTGTAGAAATAAATGAGATTTAAATTTTTTTTACGATAACCACGTTTTTTTAACAAAATGTCCGTAAATATCAATTTTTGGTTAAAGTAAAGTGAAATCTGACTACACTGTCGTAATCTACGTTAAATTTCCTAATAGGTGACATGTTTTTTGACATGAAAATCGAAAAGAATAAAATAGGAGGCTAACGTTTATTTCAAAATGAACACCTGTTTAAATTTTTTGGCAAAGTTTCATTTTACCGTAATTTGTTTTCTCCATTTGCTAGGATGTTCCGAATTCACCAAAAGTTAGCAAAAATGTGGCTCTTTAAAAATACTTAATGTTGTTCTCTTTATTGTCGACCATAGCCGGAATGAGACAGCAGAAAAGATGAAAAACATGGGTAAACCTAACATACAAAAAGCGAGACTTTTTATAAAATTAACTAATTCATTATTTCAAAAAATTTGAAATTATTTTCAGAGATAAAAAAAGTTTTGTACTGTACATTGTGTTGAAAAAATGATAACAACATGTTTTGGTAAATTTTCAATTTACCGTAATTTGTTATCTCCATTCGCTAGGATGTTCTAAATTCACCAAATTACTATTATTCTCTGAAATATTAATTAATTATTTTCTCTGAATAAATAAAGTTATATTTGTTTTCCCTAATGTTGGCTTCTGTCGACGATTAGAGAGTAAAACAAAATAAAAATAATCCTAATCTGTTCAATGGATTTTGAAACTGAAAACAAACGTTAGACGTATTAGCTAATGTAAACATTATTAGATCCAATAAACAGTTTTATGCAAAGATTCGGTTGAGAGACATTAGTCTAAGAGAATCATGCCGGTTTTTTACACAGCGCGGGAATACGTAGACATGATTTATGCTTACGGGGCTGCTGGAGGCAACGGTCTGCTAGCAGAACAAATTTACCGTAATCTATTCCCAAATCGACAAAGATGGCCGGATCGGCGAACTATAGAAAATGCCTATCGCATTATGGGAGAAACTTGTTCGATTCCAAGACAACCTGTTAATTATGCCGGTCGACCACGAAGGGATGTCGATGATATTTTAGAGGGGTTTGACAATGATTCGTCCACGAGCACCCGGCGCGTTGGATATCAACTTGGTATATCTCACTCTACTGTTTTTAGGGCCCTTAGGGATGACGAAAGGCGTCCGTATCACCTTACAACTATCCAGGAGTTGCTGCCTCGTGATTATGAATCACGAATGGAATTTGCTCAGTGGTTTGTTCAACAGTGTCGTACAGATAGAAATTTTCCTGCTCGCATACTGTGGACGGATGAATCTACATTTACACGTGCTGGAATCTTCAACTCACGCAACTCTCATGTCTGGTCACAAAACAATCCACATGCTGTAAAGGACGCACATTTTCAATACCAGTTCAGTGTAAATGTGTGGTTGGGTGTTTTAGGGAGGTACATGTTGCCCCAGATTATCTTACCCAATCGACTGAACACAGTTGGCTTCCTTACTCTGCTGCAGAATGAAGTATCTCCACTCCTAGAACAAATCCCACCAGAAGCTAGAGAAGGATGTTGGTGGCAGATGGATGGATGTCCAGCCCCTTAATGGAAGAGTCATAACGGAATGGATAAACGAAAACTTCCCTCGTAGGTGGATTGGACGGTATGGACCTGTGAGATGGCCGGCACGGAGTCCTGACCTGACGCCTTTAGATTTTTATGTGTGGGGCACTCTAAAGTCCCATGTGTACAGCGTACCTATTAATGATAGGGACCAATTAATCGCGAGAATTCAAGAGGTTTGTGAGGAGATGAGATCAAACAGGCTTGAGATTAAGCGGTCCACCACATCCGTTCTAACGAGGAGTCAACTGTTTGTACGAGAAAAAGGAGGTTAGTTTCAGCAATTGTTATAATTTTTCCAAAACAATACAATACAAAACATTTATTTATTTCTGAAAATTAATAATGTGATAATTTCAATTTTTTTTAAATAATAAATTAGTTAATTTTATAAAAAGTCTCGCTTTGTGTAAGTTAGGTTTACCCATGTTTTTCATCTTTTCTGCTGTCTCATTCCGGCTATGGTCGACAATAAAGAGAACAACATTAGGTATTTTTAAAGAGCCATATTTTTGCTAACTTTTGGTGAATTTGGAACATCCTAGCAAATGGAGAAAACAAATTTCGGTAAACTGAAACTTTGCTAAAAAATTTAAACAGGTGTTCATTTTGAAATAAACGTTAGCCTCCTATTTTATTCTTTTCGATTTTCATGTCAAAATACATGTCACCTATTAGGAAATTTAACGTAGATTACGACAGTGTACTCAGATTTCACTTTACCTTAACCAAAAAGTGATATTTTCGGACATTTTGCTAAAAAAACGTGGTTATCGTAAAAAAATTTTAAATCTCATTTATTTCTACACCAAGTTGAAACGGATTTTTATTACCCCGGTTTCTTAGCGTACTTGAGTGGGGCATTCACCCCCCCGAGTATTGTCATCTGCTTGCGATACACCCTGTATATAAATATATCCAGTTTTTGATTTATTGAGTTTTACAACCCCACAAGCTAAACAATTACAAGAAGTAAGTGGACATGGAACCTACCTGCTGTGTGACATGGAGAGCAATATCAAAGAAGAGTTCCCGTACTAGTGATATTTGCTTCTCTATAGTGAGTACCTCCTTGTATCTGTCCCGAGCTTCTTGTAAGGACAGTCGGGCTTCTAGAGTTTCTTTGGTATACTGTAACAAACAATAAATATTACAGGTCAGGGGCGTAGTCAAGAATTTTTTTAGGAGGGATGATTGCGATGAAATTGAATGTCGACAAAGAAATAAAAATATTCAGAGAGAAGTGATTGATGCGGTATGTAATCCTGTGTGCGTCTGGGAACACTAGAATGAATAAATCGACACGATTTCATATGTGTATCCCCAACCTTATAAAGACAACACTAATTGATGTTTAGCCAAATCAGCTAAGAGGGAGGGGGGGGGGGGTTTGGAGGGCTTAACTCGAAAATTCTATAATAACTGCCGAAGTAATGATTGTATTGAAACGAAAGTTTATATGTGGATCTAGAACCCATTACGGACATCTGTCAATTGTCAATGAAATCGACCGCAGAAGAGGAACAGAGGATGGGTGTTCAACTCAAAAAGCCTTATACCCATGGTCATTTTCCAGTCGGCAACTCTCGTCCCGCGTCTCGTAAGCGCCCCATGGCCATTTTCCAGTCAGCAACATTCGTAAGCGCCCCATGGTCATTTTCCAATCGGTAACTCTCGTCCCGCGACTCGTAAGCGCCCCATGATCATTTTCCATGGCACACGAGAGATGTGTAAAATTACTACTTTCAGAAAAATGTACAATTTAACTGCGAAAGAAGGCTGGACGATTCAAGAGACAGCGAATAAATTAAATAATATGAAATGTGAAATTTTATTCGTATTTATGGATAAATTAGTGCTTAAATGACTTATCTGGTTTTGATGTGCACCTTACTCTTGTAAAGCTTATGTTGTGCGGCCCGCAGATGCAAGATAAACGAACCCTGATTTAGGGGTACGGCTCCACAGTTCTTAGCGTCATATATTGCTTTCTAATGAACGTTTTACGGCTCAAATAAAAAAAAAAAAAAATTCGGCGAATCACCGACTATATACTTCCCCCGCACGAATAAATCAACTACGTTTTCGCTCTCCCTTCGAATTCTATCGACAGTTCGGGCTATAACTCAATATCTGACTTTCATAAAAGCTTTTGAATTCTCATATTAAATTTCATGTCGATGCATTCATTACATCGGCAGTTATCAGAGTTTTTGTGTTTAGAATTCAAGCCTCCCCCCCTTAATTAACACTCCTCTTCGGCAGATTTGGTCGAAAATCAATAAATGTCGTCCTTAGAGGGTTTTGGAAAAATGCATAAAATTTCGTGACGTTACATTCATTCTACCGGAAATTAGAGTGTTCACAGATACACAGCATTACATTATTTTAGAAGCAGAAGATCGTAAAACATGAAATTCCGTTCAAAACTCCGCAACGAATGTTTGACTGATTACATAACTTCACCTATACTTCGATAGCTGGGCAAGTAAAAATAATAGAAAAATCCATTTGAGGTAAATTGACAAATTCAAAAAGGATGGCCTGTCTGGCCTCAAAATTGATTTGTATCGGCTGAATGAGCGCTCCACATCAATTGAAGTAACTGGAGCATAATTGAAAAACCCAATATCCATTGGGCTCAATTCAACCCCTGACTCTTCGCTCATCACCTCTACTGCTTTTCACCCAACGTTTAAAAGTGAACTGATCGATTTAGAAAAGAATAAGAAAGAAGGGGGGACATGGTCATAAAAACAGTTCCGAGAATAAATTATTAAAGTAAACAAACAGTCAGAATAAAAAGTTCGCAATATAAACATTGCAGTTCCTGGAATGAACTCATCTCAATAAAAGGCGCGTACATCTGGCCAAACAGAAGCAAAAGTAGGAAAAATTGGAAAAAGTGGTATTAATTTTTATTAATCGTCAGTATACAAAAAAAAAAAAAAATACATTAAAAAAAAAATATTAAAATAGGTAAATTCCAACTTTACAGAGTCTAACCCTTGAGCTGCCGAAAAAACTCAAAAATATGAATAAAAATATGCGAATAAGGTTCAGATATGCAAAAATGTGTATTTTTAGCGACATATGCGAAAATATGCAAAATGATTCTATATTGGCCAAAACGTAAAGATAATGTGTAAACAGAATCTTAAAGTTGTGAAAAAAATATATAAATGCATATAAATCACAGCCCTATGTATAACTATAGAAATTTGAAGGATCCCTCATTTCGAGGAGCTTGCAAAAAATATATATTCTTAATAATGTTTATATTATATAACTATCAGTATGCGTTGAGCAATCTGCACAGATAAGACATTTGTCTTTTCTTCGAAATGCTAATTATTTGACTGCACTCACCCGATAATCTCATCTGAGTAAGGGTTAATTGTATGAAACCTTGACACATGCCACTGGCCAAGTTCAGTTTAGCTGTACCACTGACATATATCACTACGGTGATATCCCAGAAATCCGCCGAAGAGAATGAGATCAGAGGAAATGGACTCAATTCAAAAACGCTAACAACAGGCGGTGTAATAAATATATCGATACAAAATTTAGAGGTCACACAAGTCCTTATGTAAGTCAACAATTGATAATTAGACCAAATGGTCGATTAGATTTAGAGGGAGAGCGAAAACTTAATTGATTAATTCGTGCTGAAGGAAGTAAATTGCTAGTGTTTCATCAACTTTTTTATTTTCACTTCCACCTAATTCTTCTTTTTTTTTTTTTAATCGTTATCACACCGATCTGGACATATGGATATTTTTTTATCATATTTTCTAAATTATTCGTTCATAATCAATTATATTAATTTTTGGCTCATTTACACATTACTATATTTTTATTATGCATTTATTTATTTTTTATTTATCTTATTTTCTGCTTTCTAAATTAATTTTATTTTTAACCTTGGCTGGGCATTCTTCCTTCTCTTTTATAATCAACCATCATAGTACTATGCTCGATCGATTTATATTTATATATATTATCAATTTTATCTCTTTCTTAGTTATATAGATTTGCTTTTTTCTTTTTTACTTATTCTCATTTATTTTTGTAGATACTTTTATTTATTTTGTTTCATCATATTTAAGTTGTTAATTTTATGTTTTTTCCTGTTTTTCTATTTCCTGTTTATCTATTTTTTAGTTGTATAATTTTTCTCCAATGTAGCACTAATTTTTATTTACCTACCTATCTTTTTATTTCTTTGTTCTGATACTATATTTCATTGTTTCATTTTCATTACTCTCTGTATGTATTTATTCTTTGGGGACCTCGGTCCCAGAATAATAAATTTTATTTTCATTTCATTTCATATGACGTTCAGCTCTGGGGTTCTGCTAAGCTATCTCACAATAAAATAATTCAAGCTTTACAAAATAAAATCCTAAGAACAATCACACATTGCCCATACTAAGATTCAAACATAACATCACATGATCCCTAAGGAGGCGGTGCCGATCTCTAGACTCCACATATGTAAAAAAAAAATTTTGTCATACAGTTGATGAACACGATAACTCCCGATAGAATGAAAGTTTCGACACAAAATTTTATATCTGAATCTAGAATCCTCTAATGACGACTCCTATTGTTTTTCAGACAGATCGACCAAAGGGGAGGGGGATTAGAGGGGAGGCTTAACAAAAAAAGCTCTAATAACTGCCGAAAAAATGTATCAACATAATATTTTATATGTGTGACCAAAACTTCATAAGGACACCTATCGATTATCGGCCAAATCGGTCAGAAGAAGGAGGGGGAGCTCAGAAGGGGCCCAACTCAAAAACCCAATAACTGCCGATGTAATGAATCTATGGACATTAAATTTCATATTTGAAGTCATAACCCAATGAGGACATAACCTGTCAAATTTCAGCGATATTGGCTGAAGAGAACGGGGGACTCAGGGGAGGAGGCTCAATTCAAAAAACTTTTTAACTCCCGATGTAATCTATTTATCTACATAGCATTTTGTGAAGGATTTATACGGTATGTAAGTCAATTGTTGAATATTAGCGCCAACGGTCGACTGGTTTTGGAGGGGGGCGAAAGTTAATTAATTCGTTCTGGGGAAGTACATTGCCGGTGATTTGAAAATGTGGAGAGAAAAAAAATGTGAAATTTGAAAGAAAAAAATATCCATTATGAACATAGAACAAAAGCAATACTCACATTATCCACAAATACTGCCACATCCTCAGTCTCCAGAATCTCCACAAGTTCTTCATCAGAGACCTGTCTGTCCGCTGGAACATAGGTCACTTTCCTTAGAAGCATCTCAACCACTATAAGTCATAAGTTACTTTAATAATTCTATAGTAATGGGTAAAATCACTAACAGTGTTGCAACAGGACACCGACAACAGGAACACTGGTTCACCAACAGGAGTAATCACAAATTACCCTATTTTGTCTAGAAATAAATTCACCATAAAATAATACTAAGCTGATACAGAGGGCGCCGGTAGCTCTGAAGTAGCAAGAATACTGAGCTCAAGATCAAGGGTTCGAAACCCAGCGAGGCCCTTAGTTTTTTTTATCTGGGAAGAAAAAAAACCTAGAGCCCGCCGTTCTTCGGATGGGACGTAAAGCGATGGTCCCGAGTCTGTACGATGTCAAGTAGGGATGAGCGATAGTCAATAGTACTATCGATATATCGTCCAAGTGACTAACGACATTAATTTTCTTCCATGTTTTGAATAAAAAATAAATAAATAAAAAACTACAAAAAAAAAAAAAGTTTATGGAATGTTCATATATATTTCTTAAAAAGATGCCTAACTTTTCAAACCATGTTAATCAACTTTGATCGTAAACAGATTGTTTTCCTAGAAATATTTGAATATTTTGAATGAACGTTTGCGACTCGTGAACACAAAACCAATCCAATTCCTAGTATAGAGGGCTAAACTGAGATCACCTCTTGAGACGCCACCAAGAAACTTATAAACCGGCACCCAAGACCAAACAACCCACTGCATAACCTGGATCACTGCCTACTGTTCCATAAAGTTTTACAAAAGTATTTTTCGTCAATTGGTAATTAATTTTTTGATATTGTTTTATGAAAGTTGTTGATTGAAATAAAAATTGTTGCCATTGTACCTACTTGATTGTTTTTTGATTATCTACAATAAATGTTTTTGAACTATCATTAATGTTATATATACATATTACTACCGGTTTCGGCTTTATACCATCGTCAGGTCTAGTTATGAACAGTTCATAACTAGACCTGACGATGGTATAAAGCCGAAACCGGTAGTTATATGTATATATATCTTTAGTGGAATAGACAATATTTCAAAAAATAAGTTTGTTTCATTCATTTTTTACAAGTTTCCACAATATGTCCGCGTTCCTCAACTTAGAAGTTATCATTAATGTGTTAAAATTCTTGCCAAATGTTATACTTAATGCGATTATTTTCGACACAAAATGTTATTTCCATAAAATAAAAGTTCGATTTGAAAGAACAATTACTTATCCGATTGATATCTTTATTCCCCTTTCATCCTCCTTAGAATAATTTAAATCAGGTAGATGTACATGAAAAAATGAAAATAAAATAATCATATTATAATGAAAAATTGGAATTGGAAAATATTTTGCATGAAAAGAATCAAATTACTGAATTATCGAGTTTTCTACTGATAGTATCCGATTATCGCCCATCCCTAATGTCAAGTACTCGTTAAAGACTCCTACCTTGAGCAAATTTAGGACTCCCAAAGTAGAGTTCGGCTCGTATTCACTAGAGCGACGAAAGATCGCTCTGGTAGTAGGCGACATAACGTCGTAGTTTAAGCCCGGGCATGAGTTACAATAACTAACTATACTGACTCGAGAGAACACAAATAAAACTTACTGACTTATCTGAACTCTTACTAACTCGGTGACTATATAGTTTTTCTGAGGCATAGCATTCTCGATTGGAATGATGGAAGGGCATTAGAATGAGTCTTAAGTCCCTTGCTAAGATACCAGTTTATTTCCAAACAAATCGGCCGAAGAGGAGAGCCGAAGGTTTGGTGGTTGCTGAATTACAAGGGGTTGGGACAGTACCAATACCACTTTTGGTTGCATGGACTCACCCCGGCCGCGGGTTCAAATCCCGTCCGGGAGAGAATTATTATTTCATACATAAAATGTGTTGCCCGGGGCCATGTATATTTGTAAATAACCCCGGTACAGCCCAAAGAAAGAAATTTCATTAATGGTGGGATTAAAAAAAAAAATTCCCATCAGTGGTACCAAGAAGACTATGACCAGGAGATATAAACGTAGATCAAGAAAGCTGCAGTCCATTTGGTAGATATTCATTCTGGATTGAGCTTTAGAATTTTCACAGTATTTAGACTTGGGGGAAAAAACAGAAAATATTGAAGAGAATCAGTTGTTGTGTCTTTTGAAAATCTTATCTACCATCTGTCAGGTAAACAAACCAGTAATCCATCCACAGAAACACTTTTTTTTTGGCTTTATTTACGATGCATATTAGTCATGTCAATGTGTTTATCTAGTTATACTTACGTCATCCAAGGCCCCGGGAGGGAGTTCTATCTACGAAATAAAACTCACTACCGGACGGGATTCGAACCCGTAAACCATGGTGAGACCATGCGAGCAAAACCCTACGCTCTAGCCCGCACGGCCACCATGGACCACCATCATATGTAATACGTTCATCATAGCATCACTCCTAGTTTATTTGTTTGCTTTTTTTTTTTAAATGAGCTATTATAGACCTTTCGGGAAGCACTCCTATCATCAGTATCTATAGTTTTTATCTTCTTTGTTAACTATTTCTTCTGTGAATCTATCTTTAAACACTAAGTCAAAATGTTTTGACTTGGTGTTTCAATGTACAGGTCGGACTCAATAAATATGTTCTATAAAAGGAATATTCTGATTGACAGAAGACATACTATAAAAAAGATCATATAATCTACAGGTACTGATGATGGGACTGCTACCCGAAAGATCTATAATAGCTCACTAAAAAAAAAAAAATCAAAGAAATAAATTGGGAGAAGTGATGCTGTGATGAACGACTTACATATGAATTACCAAAAATGTAAAAAAAAAAAAAAAAAAAAAAGTGTAAGTCTGTAACTGTATGTTTCTGTCAACATAACTCCCGATCGAATGAATGTATCTACACGAAATTGTATACGTATATCCAGAACCCTTTAAGGATGACACCTATTAATTTTCAGACAAATCGACCAAAAGGAAAGGGTGATCAGAAATTGCATGGACATATTTAAAGCTCTATAAGGACATCTATTAATTTTCAGCGGGAGGGGATGAGTGGGGTGAATCAACTCATAAATCCCATTAACAGCAGATGAAATGAATATATCGACATAAAATTTAGAGGATTATATGTAAGTCAAATATTGAGTTTTAGCCCAAACGGTCGATTGACTTTGGAGGGAGAGCAATAACTTAATTTAATTATTCATGCTGGGGAAGTACATAGCATTTGATTCACCGACAATTTTTTCTTGTTTTGACCTCACATGATCTTAGTGTTTGGCTCTTTAAACCTGATAATTCGAATAGAAACATAGAAAACCAATTCTAAATATAGAAACATTTCTCAGTTCTAAAAACCAATTCTAAATATAGAAACATTTCTCAGTTCTAAAAACCAATTCTAAATATAGAAACATTTCTCAGTTCTAAAAACCACTGACCTATTTGCAATTGTTTTTTGATGAGATCCTGAGATATTTTTTTATGGGATATCAGACAATTTTCATAGTCTTCGATAATTTCTTTGAATCTTTTCGACAGCATAGAGTGCTGTGCCTTGACCACTCGGTTCAAAACGTTGTCTTCTTCACCCTTCTTACCATTTTCTAAATCTGAAAAAAAAAATAACAATAATAATAAATAAATATTTTATTTGTAAAAATTGTTTCAAAATAAGTCAATAGATACGACAGCAAAATCAAAATTCGGACGCCTGAACCGCTGACATCAAGCGATAGTCGAATAAACCAATTCTAAATATAGAAACATAACGCAGCTATAAGTTTTGTAATAATATGTTCTGAGTAAATATAAAAATAAAAAAAATTGATTTATGTGTCATTGAACACGATAATTTCCGATAGAAAGTATAAATGGATACAATTGTGCATTTGGATCTAGAGGTCTTTTAGGACGAATGATACCAATTGATTTTCAGCAAAATAGGGTTAATGGTGTTATTTATAGGGATGGGTATCGATTAACAGATTAATCGAAGTAATCGATGTGTGTTTTAATCGATGCCATTTGGGTTCGATTAATCGGATAATCTATGATTATTTAACGATTATTAAATGATTAATTAAAATTACAACTCATCCGAAAAACCGGAGAAAAAAAAGAAAAATGAATTAATTATAATTCATCCGAAGTGCAACTCGCCTAAAAAAGTGAGAGGAGACTATCGTATCGACTATCGATACAACACAGTGCCTCTGTGGTGAACTGGTGATAAGTAAAAAGTAACCTTCTAATAGTTCTACTTCTAATTCTAATTTCTAATCATGTGTTTTGTCATTTGTGAGTTGTGATTGACTGATTGTATTAACTTTTGTTTGTGTGTTCGATTAATCGAGATTAATCGATTATTTAACAAACAATTAATAACTGTATCGATTAATTAGTAGAAAATAATAATCTATATCAGTAATCGATGCTTTGTTGGTCGATACCCATCCCTAGTTATTTACTACTCTAGCACTGACAGGGCATAACTGGAGGGGGTGGTGGGGGGGGGGGGGGGGGGGGGTAAGGAGGGGACTTAACTCACCTTATTCTATCAATGGATAAAAGTCCATATGTAAAATACATCTAATTATTAAAACCTTGAATGATGTCATACTTCTTGATAATTTAACATAATATTTGATATGAAATTCAAGGAAAGAGGAAACACAAATTTCGTTGATGACGAATATTCGAGCAAGGGAAGTACATTTTAGGTGATTCACCAGCGACGACATTTTCTTTTTTTATTAAAATGAAAGTGATAAGTAAAATGAGTGTACAGGAAGGAAGATACGAGACAATAAAAAATAGCGTTAGGGTTGATTTGTTGGCGTGTCAACAACAATGTCAGTGACATGTCAGTGGCTGAGTCATCTGTTCAAACATAACACCAATTATATCTACACAGGAGTTATTCATCCGCAGAAACAAAGAGACACTAAAGACAAAAAGACACGATACTATTCAAATTGCCACAGTTTCTTCTCCAGCTAAACGATGTATAGGGGAAGTAATAGAATCTACCAGAAATTATATACGGATTTTTCAAAAAAAATTTATATTTTCCGAACTCATGGTCCCAAAAATAAAAATATGTCTGCCTCTGTATGTGTGTGAACACGATAATTTCCGATAAAATGAATGTGTCTACACGAAATTCTATACGTGTATCCAGAACGCTAAAACAGACTGTCCTTAAATTACGTAACACAAAATTGTCCAAATTTGAATCCCCCCCCCCCCCCCCCCCCCGTATAAAATCTAATAGAAATTGTTAAATCCAGTATGTTCTATAACTATAAAGAAAACGTATGTTTTAAAAAAAATATTGTCTATTTCACAAATAATATGTATATAATATGGGAGTACTTTCGGTATTGCTACCATCTTCAGCCACGACTTAACAAATACTAAATTGAAGTTCAACTAGGTAGGTAGTTTACAATCCAAACGGTAGGTATCCTTTTTCAGCCCCTACGGGGTTTTCCTATTCCTTCTGTACAGTTAATATTTGAAATACGGAAAAACATAAAAAATGACATTTCGTCCCAAATTGGGATCTTAAAAATAAAAAATTTTAAATAGTATGTGTTGATTAAATGCGTTCTATAAGTGTATTAAATACAAAAACAAAATGGAAAAAAAACTTACTTTAAACCAAAAAGAAATAAGTGTCGATTTCTTTTGTTGACTAATTCTTGTCAGTTCCTGAATTTTTTCCGTTACAAGTTCAACAAAAGTTTCTTGTTTTTTAATAGAATTCATCATTTACACAACATCCTGTGTCACCTTTTGTTTTGTTTTATCGGGATACGCATTTTGATAACACTTGATCCAATTGAGTGGTTGACGCGAAAAAGGTTCTAAGCGCCACTTTAGTCGAAAATGAGATTTCTGTGGAATCAGGTTCTATAGGTCTCTAGGGACTGTGTAGGGAAGTTTTTTTTTTGCCGTTACAGCAGCACTTGGTAGTATTGAGCCCACGTCAGCGTTGAGCCTCATGGAAGAAGGTAACAGCCACCAGTACTGCCGTCCTAAGCAAGAAGGACTCATCTCCAGTTTCATGAACTTTCGGGAAAATGAAGAAAACTAAGAATGTCTCTAGCGGTTGCGTTTTTGCAAAAATATTTTGGGTAAAGCCAATTCTAGTTTACTTTTGTCGTATTTAAGCTCCCAATATATGAAAAAACCGAAATTAATTATTATAAGTAGTTTAAAATGGACATAAGTCTTTTGGCACTATGACATGCCTAAGCAAGAAGGACTCATGTCCACAATCAGGCACTTGAGTCCTTTTTAACTAGTTTTCTGCAGTTCATCGCAGCTACCTATACTAGGTAAAAAGGACTCAAGTCGCACTCTGCGCTTTTAGCTAGCAGCACCCCCCCCCCCCCTTTCTAAAATTATTTGGGTTTGAAATAAATATATCATTATAATAAAATTTGTTTTTATTTACTTTATATATATATATATATATATATAAATATATATTAGTCAAGAGAATAGACTTCTAACTTACGCACCATCATCTGAGGCAATAATACAGACTGGTTAATATTATGTAACAGGTACGTTGCCATATACAAAGCAAAAAAGACTTAACTCCAATAAAAAAAGGACTCAACTCCAATGCAAGGCGGAGTTGAGTCCTTTTTTGTAAAGAATAATTGACCTAGTACAAGGCAAAAAGGACTCATCTCCAAATTAGGGAGAGTTGAGTCCTTTTTGCTAAGTATGAGTGACTTGAGTCCTTTTTGCTTAGGTGAATAACCCTTTTTGGACATAAGTCCTTTTTTCAAATGAAAATTAATAATATTTCCCGAATCTTCCGAACATTTTCAATTACACCATTAGGCGCGCAATGTTAAGAACTATAAGATTATGAAAAAAAACAAAAATTGAATTTTTTGGAGTTAAGTCCTTCTTGCTTAGGACGGCAGAGTAGTTCTCAACATGGCAGAGGAAGGAAGTGTTATTTTGGCGTTTAGAACCTTTTTCGCGTCAACCACTCAATTGTTGTACAGCTTTTCTTTGTCAACAACACTTTTTGGATTCATTGTTGTCTTGTAAACTTGCGAACTGATTCGAATGAACTATATGTAAACAAACCAAGTCACCAAAAAAAAACCTATTCAAAACATCCGCGAAATTTGAATGGTTTTATAAATCACCATAAGAAATTTGAGTATTTTATGATCAAGTGACATGTTTGTGTATTTTTATTTTAGTTTTTTTTTTTTTGTTAGTTTAATTTTATTATCATCTCACTAAAATGTGGCAAAATATCCAAAAGTTATAAGTATTATTTCTCGAAAAATTATCTGAAAATTAAACATTTATTTGACCAAAATTTCATTCGAACTAGCGTTACATAACTTCAAAATTGCCACCCCCCGACCCACTTGTAACGCTTCATAACGCTTCGATGAAACCCCCCCCCCCCCCCCCCCTTCGAGCGTTACGTAATTTAAGGACAGCCCCTAAGGACGCGATTGATTTTCGGTCAAAGGAAAGAGGAAGATTAGGGGAGAGGCTTAACAAAAAAAACTCTAATAACTGCCGTTGTAATTAATGTTTTGACAAGAAATTTCATTTGTAAATTCAACGCCCTTTATAATACGCCCAGCGGAATCAGCCGAAGGAGAGAGGGATTTAACTCAAAAATCCCAATAACTGCCGACGTAATGAATAAATCGACATGAAATTCTATATTTAATTTCAAAATACCATAAGCATGGCACCTATTAACTTTCCGCGAAATCGGTCGAAGACAAGGGGGGCCAGAGATAACTGCCGATCATACATTTTCAATCCTAGAATCCTATTTATTTCAGGGTTGAAATTAGGAACCACAAAATAAATTTAGAGGTCATACATTAACTTTTCTACTTCCACAGCGACTGCCTATGTAAAGACGTATCTACATGAAATTTGGTCTAATGGTTTCAAATGAATATTAAATTAATTATTGAGTCAGGGCAGTCACACCGGAAACAGCGAAGGTCAACATTTTCTTCTTTCGGTTTCCAAATATATGACACTTCAAAATGGGTATTTTATCTGCTGCAGAGGGCCAGATTTTATATCACATTCATTGATTCTGCGGTTGTGGTCAAGAAGATATATATCTTGTTAACAATTTCTATATAAAAAAAAATAATAAATTGCAAGACGTCGAAAAAAAGTGGTCGGTGAATCACTATGTACTTCCCCAGCAAGAAATAATGTATTACGTTATAAATCTCCCAAAGACAATCCACCGTTTGGGCTAAAACTCAATATCTGCCTTACATAGTGGCTTCTGAATCTTCTTACTAAATTTTCTGCTGATACATTCATTACATCGTCAACTATTAGGATATATGGGTCGAGACCCCCTCCTCATCAGCCGATTCAGCTGAAAATTAATAGCTGTCGTCCTTATGTGGTTTTGAATTTACATATGAAATTTTGTGTCAATAGATTCATTACAACGACAGTTGTTAGAGTTTTTGAGTTAAGCCTCTCCCTAATTCCCCCCTCCCTTTGGTCGATTTGTCTGAAAATCGATAGATGTTGTCCTTATGGAGTTTTGTATTCACATATAAAATGTTGTGCCGATAGATTGATTTAAACGGTAGTTATTAGAGTTTTTGAGTTAAGCCTCTCCCTAATTCCCCCCTCCCCTTTGGTCGATTTGTCTGAAAATCGATAGATGTTGTCCTTATGGAGTTTTGTATTCACATATAAAATGTTGTGCCGATAGATTGATTTAAACGGTAGTTATTAGAGTTTTTGAGTTAAGCCTCTCCCTAATTCCCCCCTCCCTTTGGTCGATTTGTCTGAAAATCGATAGATGTTGTCCTTATGGAGTTTTGTATTCACATATAAAATGTTGTGCCGATAGATTGATTTAAACGGTAGTTATTAGAGTTTTTGAGTTAAGCCTCTCCCTAATTCCCCCCTCCCTTTGGTCGATTTGTCTGAAAATCGATAGATGTTGTCCTTATAGAGTTTTGTATTCACATATAAAATGTTGTGCCGATAGATTGATTTAAACGGTAGTTATTAGAGTTTTTGAGTTAAGCCTCTCCCTAATTCCCCCCTCCCTTAGGTCGATTTGTCTGAAAATCGATAGATGTTGTCCTTATGGAGTTTTGTATTCACATATAAAATGTTGTGCCGATAGATTGATTTAAACGGTAGTTATTAGAGTTTTTGAGTTAAGCCTCTCCCTAATTCCCCCCTCCCTTTGGTCGATTTGTCTGAAAATCGATAGATGTTGTCCTTATAGAGTTTTGTATTCACATATAAAATGTTGTGCCGATACTTTTATTCTATCGAAAGTTATCGTGTTTGCAGACTATGTGACAATTTTTTTTTTAAATATTTGGAATCTAGAAATCGGAAAACATGAAATTCCGTTGAAAACTCTGCATCGAATTTTTGACAGATTACATAACTTCCCCTACACTTTGTATGGTAAAATCTTACGCCATCTGTCTACAGTATACTGTGTATACACGGTGATCATATTGCTTTACACAGTACAAGGCAAGGCGGTAGGCACAGGGCAGGGAGCCTACGTATATTGTAGGTATTGTTCCTTAAATGATAAATGATGTGATTTGAATATCACGTCAACGTTTTATACTATCTGAATCATATCACCTTGAAGTCCTCTCTTCACTTTGACTGCAGTCACTTTAATATTTTCATTGAGATCTTCAATTTGATCTCTCAAGCCTGTAACAACACAAAATATTGACTTCAATTGACTTTAATTGACGCAAATTGTCTTGCATCTCCTTGACTCTTACACAAATCATTTCTAAGAAAAATATTCACGATTACAAAATACAATTTAAATACTAAATACTTAATAATTAATAAAAAAATAATTGTTAAAATAATACTCACTTGCTTCAGGTCTGGTTGCTTGTTGTATCCGAACATGGAATTTCTTTAATTGAATTATATCTTCTTGAATGAGCCCAATGCAGCCAATTATATCATTCGCCTTAAACAGAGTTACGTATATATTAAAATTATTTTTTTTGCTTCAAAAATATAAAACATTGAAGTTAAAAAAAAAAAAAAAATCCGATAAGCCTAAAGTTACATTTGTAGTAAAAATTCTAAAATTAATTAAAGAATATCATTTATAATATAATTAACGACTCACTTAAAAAGTAACGTCATCCTTACATGTTTTTGTGGTATTGTTAAATCATGTTTGTCTTTGCTTTTAACTTTTTTTATTATTGGTTTTATGCCTTGTGTAGTAAGAGAAGTCTGCAAAAGAAAAAAAAAATACATTAAAAAAAAAAATACAATTTTGAAAAAATAATGAAAAGTTGAGTTTTAATCTGTTTTTTTGAGTTTATATTTGTTTATTTGATAAGCTGAAGTGTAAAAAAAGAAATGTTATCAGAATAAACATTCTTGACCAATGACAACAGGTTAAAACTTCGCCTTCCCACATTACATACCTTCTATTGTTCATTATTCATTCAAAATTACTTAATTATTTAATTTTTTTTTTTTTTAATATAGAATATTACCAATTCATTCTCTTCCAAGTTTTCCTCTTCTTCAACTTTTGGTGTATTTTTGACTTTTCTACTACCCGGTGCACCCTGAAATAAATAAATACTGTACAATTTAGGTACGGTTCTCCACTTTTTGTAACTATTATTGTCTAGAAAAGTGAGAAATTATGACTCATTGAAACATGAAGTAGTCAATATTTATTTTTGTTTAAATTTACGTACAGGCAAAGAAACATTTTGCCCCCAAAAAAATTAGGTCTTTGTAAATTTGAACAATGATTAATAATATACAATATATATATATATATTTTTTTTTTTGTAAAATATCTTTTATTTTTTAAAACAAGGAAAAAAAATTAATAAAAAACGGATTTTCAACGACGAATATGTCCCAAAATTATGGAAGGCCGTATTAGGCCTATATTATATACTTTTAAAAGATTTAATTTATTTTATAACTTACGGCTCTTAGTTGGTCAGTCCTATCTTTGGTCATATTTCACAAAAACTAAGAACCAACATACAGAAACAGACACACTTGTCCGGCGGGTGTCAAAACACCGACTGAAGTAACTGTTGAGTTTTCACAGAGATAAAACTCCCCACCATTCAGAAACACGCCTTCATAGCTCGTTGTGGGTTGAGACGTGTCCCGTTTATCTAATCAAAATTATATTATAATCCTCAATAAAGGGTACTTGTGGCGTAGACAAATTTCTTAAGTGGACCATCAACAGTATCACAATTCAGTCCCCCCCCCCCTTCATCATTAATGTTTGTAGGTTGGTACTTATTTCTATTTGGCAAATTATCTTCTATACTTACAAGTAACTCTACCCATAGGTACCACTAAATTTATATTATAATTTTAGGCGAAAATTGCAACGTTTTTAAAAAAAATTAAACTGAGAAACACGTTTCTTTAGATTTTTTAAAATACATTTATTATTGGGTATATTTACAATCGGGATAAATAAAACCGTAAGTAAATTTGATGACAGTTATGGATAATAAAATAACAGATGAGTAATTTGTATAACGATAAGTAAACCATAAGGAAAGAGGGCGCCGGTAGCTCAGTGGTATGCGTGCTTGTCTTCTGAGCTCAAGATCGTGGGTTCGAAACCCGACCGAAGCCCATAGTTTATTTTATCTGGGAGGTAAAATAAACTTAAGCACGCCGTCCTTCGGATGGGACGTTGTCAGGTACTCGTTAAAGACCCCTGCCCTAGGTGAATAAAAACTTAGGATAGGCAAAATTTAGGACTCCCAGAGTAGAGTCGGGCTCATGTCCACCAGAGTGACGAAAGAGCGCTCTGGTAGTAGGCGATATGACCTCATAGTTAAAGCCCGGGCATTTGTCACTCTGGTGGACATGAGCCCGACTCTACTAATTTTGCCGAACGTTCAATTCAAAGTATGGCGTGCTTAAGTTTATTTTACCTCCCAGATAAAATGAACTAAAGGCCTCGGCCGGGTTTCGAACCCATGATCTTGGGTTCAGTAAGCAAGCATGCAAACCACTGAGCTACCGGCGTCCTCTACTTACCGATTGTCCTTATTTCTGAAAAAAACACTAATACAGCGATCTCTTTAGTTGGTGAACTCAACCTTCTGATGTTGCTTTTTTTGAAGGTTAAAACGTATTCAGAGGACCCTGAAACACGAAAATCCGTTGAATACTCGATTTCCGTTTTTCGCACGATTACAATGAAAGTAAGAAGTTATTCTCCCAAGTTATTTACTAATTCGAGTATGAGTAATATTTTTTGTACTAATTTCTAGATTAGGGCCATGGTGGCAGTGCGGCACAGAGCATTGGACTTGAGAGGCATGGTCCCACCACGGTTCCGGGTTCGAATCCCGTAGGCCAGATAGGTTTCTTTCGTAGATAGAACCCCCCCAGTCTTGTCCATGTATGTTGTGTAAATGACCAATAACACCGTTATATTCAGGAGCGTAGTGAGGATTTTGAACAGGGGGGGGGGGGGGGGACATTTTTATTTATGTGTTATTTTGTAGTGCTGAATGTAGTTTTTGTAATTTTGTTTATGTAAGTCAAACTGGGAGACAATTTAAAATTAGGGTAAAAGAACACGTTTCAGAAATAGGCTTAAACATTGATACAACACACACCTCAGTAAAATTAAATCATAAAAAAATTTAATTTTTACAAATTTTAAATTACGGTTTTCAGATTCTTCACAAAAAAAACTAGGTTTTCCGGTATGTTTAGTTTTCATGTACGAGCAATAGTTTTCGAGATATTGGTCTTTCAAAGTTGCGTTTTATGTAAAGTCAATCGGGAGTGGATTCATATAGACCTCAGCCCGCAGACCGGGCGAAGAGTGGGGGCGACCCCCCCTCCCACTGCTAAAAATCCTGGCTGCGCCCCTGTCAATTTCACATGTATCTTTTCATCTTGAACCAATTATGTACTTTTATACTTCCCCAGTTATACTCAATACTCTAACTGTCTAAGGGAAATTAACATTTTTATCCGGGATATTTTGAAACACTTGATATAAAATGAGGAAAATAGTACGTTTTTTTAAAAAAACATATTGTAAATTTCATAAAATATATATAATACGGGAGTACTTTCGGTATTGCTACCATATTCAGAGGCGATGTACTTAGAAAAGAGGACTGATGGGTAGGTTCCAGAACAAATAATACATTATACAAACATCTCAACAGCAAAATCTATATTGATAAAGCTGAAACGGGGTTTGTGTGTTCCAGCATCACGCCCAAACGGCTGGACGGATCTTCATGAAATTTCACATGTAGCATTCTTTTGAGCCCGATTGAATGATAGGCTATGTGGCGTCCCAACATTTCGAACGGGAGGGGGGGTTGTGGATGCTTGAATTGAGCCCCCACCCCGGAACTCCCCCCTCCCCTCGGCCGATATCGCTGAAATTTGACTGGTTATGTCCTCCGCGGATTTTAGTTTTAAATACGAAATTTCATGTATATACATTCATTACATCGGCAGTTTTGTGGATTTTTAAATTCAGATTCGCTCATCTACCCATTCTCTTCCACCGGCTTCTATACTTCTATACTGAAACTCCCCCCTCCCCTCGCCCGATATCGCTGAAATTTGACTGGTTATGTCCTCCGCGGATTTTAATTTTAAATGCGAAATTTGATGATGATACATTCATTATATGGGCAGTTATTGGGATTTTTGAATAGAGCCCCCCCCCCCCCCCCCCCCCCCCGGAACTCCCCCCTCCCCTCGGCCGATATCGCTGAAATTTGACTGGTTATGTCCTCCTCGGATGTTAATTTTAAATACGAAATTTGATGTTGATACATTCATTACATGGGCAGTTATTAAGATTTTTGAATAGAGCCCCCACCCCGGAACTCCCCCCTCCCTTAGGCCGATATTGCTGAAATTTGACTGGTTACGTCCTAAGTGGATTTCAGTTTTAAATACGAAATTTGATGTCGATACATTCATTACATGGGCAGTTATTAAGATTTTTGAATAGAGCCCCCCCCCCCCCCCCCCCCAGAACTCCCCCCTCCCCTCGGCCGATATCGCTGAAATTTGACTGGTTATGTCCTCCTCGGATGTTAATTTTAAATACGAAATTTGATGTTGATACATTCATTACATGGGCAGTTATTAAGATTTTTGAATAGAGCCCCCACCCCGGAACTCCCCCCTCCCTTAGGCCGATATTGCTGAAATTTGACTGGTTATGTCCTAAGTGGATTTTAGTTAAAAATACGAAATTTGATGTCGATATATTCATTACATGGGCAGTTATTAAGATTGTTGAATAGAGCCCCCACCCCGGAACTCCCCCCTCCCCTCGACCGATATCGCTGAAATTTGACTGGTTATGTCCTCCTCGCATGTTAATTTTAAATACGAAATTTGATATTGATACATTCATTACATGGGCAGTTATTAAGATTGTTGAATAGAGCCCCCACCCCGGAACTCCCCCCTCCCCTCGACCGATATCGCTGAAATTTGACTGGTTATGTCCTCCTCGCATGTTAATTTTAAATACGAAATTTGATGTTGATACATTCATTACATCGGCAGTTATTGGGATTTTTAAATTCAGATTCGCTCATCTACCCATTCTCTTCCACCGGCTTCTATACTTCTATACTGAAACGGGATTTGTTTGCATGTTTGTTCCAGCATCACGCCCAAACGGCTGGACGGATATTCATGAAACTTCACATGTAGCATCCTTTCAAGACCGATTGAATAATAGGCTATGTGGCGTCCCAAAATTCCGAACGGGAGGGGGGGTTGTAAGGGGGGGCTAAGCATTAAAATAGTGCTAACTCATTAATTAATGGTAGGATTGTCATGAAATTTCATATGTAGTATTCTTGAAGGCCAAATAGGAAACGAAAGTGTGTGACGTCACAAAATTGTGAACGGGAGGGGGGTTGTGGATGCTTGAATTGAGCCCCCACCCCGGAACTCTCCCCTCCCCTCGGCGGATATCGCTGAAATTTGACTGGTTACGTTCTAAGTGGATTTTAGTTTCAAATACGAAATTTGATGTTGATACATTCATTACATGGGCAGTTGTTGGGATTTTTAAATTCAGATTCGCTCATCCACCCATTCTCTTCCACCGCTTCTATACTTCTGTACTGAAACGGGATTTGTTTGCATGTTTGTTCCAGCATCACGCCCAAACGGCTGGACGGATATTCATGAAACTTCACATGTAGCATCATTTCAAGACCGATTGAATAATAGGCTATGTGACGTCCCAAAATTCCAAACGGGAGGGGGGATTGTAAGGGGGGGCCAAGCATTAAAATAGTGCTAACTCATTAATTAATGGTAGGATTGTCATGAAATTTCATATGTAGTATTCTTGAAGGCCAAATAAGAAAAAAAAGTGTGTGACGTCACAAAATTGTGAACGGGAGGGGGGTTGTGGATGCTTGAATTGAGCCCCCACCCCGGAACTCCCCCCTCCCCTCGGCCGATATCGCTGAAATTTGACTGGTTACGTCCTAAGTGGTTTTTAGTTTCAAATACGAAATTTGATGTTGACACATTCCTTACATGGGCAGTTATTAAGATTTTTGAATTGAGCCCCCACCCCGGAACTCCCCCCTCTCCTCGGCCTATATCGCTGAAATTTGACTGGTTATGTCCTCCTCGGATGTTAATTTTAAATACGAAATTCGATGTCGATACATTCATTACATCGGCAGTTATGTGGATTTTTAAATTAAGATTCGCTCATCTACCCATTCTCTTCCACCGGCTTCTATACTTCTATACTGAAACGGGATTTGTTTGCATGTTTGTTCCAGCATCACGCCCAAACGGCTGGACGGATATTCATGAAACTTCACATGTAGCATCTTTCAAGACCGATTGAATAATAGGCTATGCGACGTCCCAAAATTCCGAACGGGATGGGGGGTTGTAGGGGGGGGGCTAAGCATTAAAATAGTGCTAACTCAATAATTAATGGTAGGATTGTCATGAAATTTCATATGTAGTATTCTTGAAGGCCAAATAGGAAACAAAAGTGTGTGACGTCACAACATTGTGAACGGGAGGGGGGTTGTGGATGCTTGAATTGAGCCCCCACCCCGGAACTCCCCCCTCCCCTCGGCTGATATCGCTGAAATTTGACTGGTTATGTCCTCCTCGGATGTTAATTTTAAATACAAAATTTGATGTTGATACATGCATTACATCGGCAGTTATTGGGATTTTAAAATTAAGATTCGCTCATCTACCCATTCTCTCCACCGGCTTCTATACTTCTATACTGAAACGGGGTTTGTTTGCATGTTTGTTCCAGCATCACGCCCAAACGGCTGGACGGATATTCATGAAACTTCACATGTAGCATCCTTTCAAGACCGATTGAATAATAGGCTATGTGGCGTCCCAAAATTCGGAACGGGAGGGGGGGTTGTAAGGGGGGGCTAAGCATTAAAATAGTGCTAACTCATTAATTATTGGTAGGATTGTCATGAAATTTCATATGTAGAATTCATGAAGGCAAAATAGGAAACAAAAGTGTGTGACGTCACAAAATTGTGAACGGGAGGGGGGTTGTGGATGCTTGAATTGAGCCCCCACCCCGGAACTCCCCCCTCCCCTCGGGTGATATCGCTGAAATTTGACTGGTTACGTACTAAGTGGATTTTAGTTTTAAATACGAAATTTGATGTCGATACATTCGTTGCATGGGCAGTTATTAAGATTTTTGAATTGAGCCCCCACCCCGGAACTCTCCCCTCCCCTCGGCCGATATCGCTGAAATTTGACTGGCTATGTCCGCCTTGCATGTTAATTTTAAATACGAAATTTGATGTTGATGCATTCATTACATCGGCAGTTATTGGGATTTTTATATTCAAATTCGCTTATCTATCCATTCTCTTCCACCGGCTTCTATACTTCTACACTGAAACGGGGTTTGTTGTATGTTTGTTCCAGCATCACGCCCAAACGGCTGGACGGATATTCATGAAGCTTCACATGTAGCATCCTTTCAAGACCGATTGAATAATAGGCTATGTGGCGTCCCGAAATTCCGAACGGGAGGGGGGGTTGTAAGGGGGGGCTAAGCATTAAAATAGTGCTAACTCATTAATTAATGGTAGGATTGTCATGAAATTTCATATGTAGTATTCTTGAAGGCCAAATAGGAAACAAAAGTGTGTGACGTCACAAAATTGTGAACGGGAGGGGGGTTGTGGATGCTAGAATTGAGCCCCCACCCCGGAACTCTCCCCTCCCCTCGGCGGATATCGCTGAAATTTGACTGGTTACGTCCTAAGTGGTTTTTAGTTTCAAATACGAAATTTGATGTTGACACATTCCTTACATGGGCAGTTTTTAAGATTTTTGAATTGAGCCCCCACCCCGGAACTCCCCCCTCCCCTCGGCCGATATCGTTGAAATTTGACTGGTTATGTCCTCCACTGATGTTAATTTTAAATACGAAATTTGATGTTGATACATTCATTAAATCGGCAGTTATGTGGATTTTTAAATTCAGATTCGCTCATCTACCCATTCTTTTCCACCGGCTTCTATACTTCTATGCTGAAACGGGGTTTGTTTGTATGTTTGTTCCAGCATCACGCCCAAACGGCTGGACGGATATTCATGAAACTTCACATGTAGCATCTTTTCAAGACCGGTTGAATAATAGGCTATGTGGCGTCCCAAAATTCTGAACGGGAGGGGGGGTTGTAAGGGGGGGCTAAGCATTAAAATAGTGCTAACTCATTAATTAATGGTAGGATTGTCATGAAATTTCATATGTAGTATTCTTGAAGGACAAATAGGAAAAAAAAGTGTGTGACGTCACAAATAACCTAGGTTACCAATCCGAGAGTGGCGGGTTCGAATCCCGATCAGTAATATCAACTTATTTTATAAATAGCTCACGTTACCAACTCGAGGGTTGCGGGTTCGAATTCCTAGCCGTATTATCAAGTTATTTTATTAACTTCCTAGCATATAGGCAAGTTATTGTAATGGGTCCGACAATCGAAATCAAAATGTTCATCATATTTTTATGTTTCGAGGTCATTACAGTATTTTTAGACTTTTTTGGAAAGAAGTATGTTTTTGTGTGTGTACGTACGTAAGTGCGTGGTCAATCTTTCCTGCATGAAATTTTGCGAATGAAATATGATATCGACTCCGCTTTGGTGCCAATTGAAGCGTATTGACTTAAAACTGTTCTGAAAGAAATTTTATCAAACTCGGTCGTTTTTTTGTTTAAGGTCAGATTAAGATGAATTTGTTTTGGTGGCAATTTTGAATGGGAGGGCAGGCTATTCTACAAATAGCTTAAAATCCATCGCTGCCTGAACCTAAATGGAGTTGGGCAGGAACTTCTTATAAATTATTTATTACTTATCTTTCAAATGGTGTAATCGTCCTGGCGTGTATAATCTCGCAATGATTGAAGAAACACAATCACTCATCGGTGCCATAATCTCTTCTTCTTTTTTTGATGAAGTATTCTCGAGGGCACCGGTTGCTCCGTGGTATGCCTGCTTGCTTACTGAACTCAAGATGGTGGATTCGAAACCCGACAGAGGCCCTTGGTTAGGAGGTAAAATAAACTTAAGCTCGCCGTTTTTCGGTAGGGACGTTAAGCGATGGTGCCTAGCCTCTACGATGTCTGGTAACTCCCTAAAGACTAATAATTTATGGTTTCCAGATTTACTTTGTGAAGCTCCATTCTAGGAATAAATAATTAAAATACACAATTTCTTTGTCAAACTTCACTATATATTCTCAAATACTCAACTAGTTTCGCCGTGTTAAGCCATTATCAAGAGTCACTTATAAACAGTTTATAAGTGACTCTTGATAATGCCTTAACACGGCGAAACTAGTTGAGTATTTGAGAATATATAGTGAAGTTTGACAAAGAAATTGTGTATTTTAATTATCTATCCCTAAAGACTGCTACCCTAGGTGAATATAAATGTAAAGTAGGCAAAATTTAGGACTCTCAATGTATAGTCGGGCTCATGTCCACCAGAGTGATGAAAGGCAGCTCTGGTAGTAGGCGATTTGACCCAGAAGTTAATGCCCGGACTTGAGCTTCATTAACTAACTCAAGTAACTAGGGACAATACCATAAATAAACAAGTTTTATTTCCTTCAAGTTAATTTAATTATTACACCATATCTCTGCAATAATGTCAGTTTTCATTAACTAGGGTACGACATAGAAATGTAAGGGATTAGAGGAAGGCTCGATTAGTATGATTACCATTGTTTGCAAAGTGAGCTGTGTATAAAATAGGTTCATATTACTTTTTTTTTGGGGTGGCCGACCTCCGGTGGAGCCCACGACACCTATCGCGATGTCGTCTTGGAAATTAGAGCCTAACAATTTTATTAATCATTTAAAAATAAAAACATAATTATCGCGAATCTCTTTCTCCAGAACTAATAGACGTAAGGGCTCATCTATATCCGCTCCTAAAGGCAAAACTACTGTTTACTGAAGTAAAGGCGACCACCCCGTCCAAGACCAAGACTATAGGCGGAGCTCCTGCCAGCAAACGTAGCGCAGCCATAGAGACAGTACGATAGACCTTTGTAACCCTTAAAAGGGCTGCACTCTGGGCTTGTACAAGGATCACGCGTCACCGCTTCAATGCCACCACCCAGCAGCGGCTTACCTTGCTATAGCCTCGGATACTCCAATGTAGATGATACTACGCTCAGAGTATCCCGTCGAGCAGGCTAGGCAGCTCAGAGCGTTGAAAGTGGCGGTTGTCCTTTCTTTAGTGGCTACAACGTAGGGGGTCGCGTTGAGCCCGGCCTCCTCAACGTACATAACCGTAGGTTTTGATTACCAAGGTTGATATAAATGGTCGAGATTCGAACCCGCAACCCTCGGGTTGGAAATGTGAGCTATTTCTAAAATAAGTTGATATTACTGGTGCGGATTCGAACCCGCAACTCTCGGGTTGGTAACGTGAGCTATTTGTAAAATACGTTGATTTTACTGGTGAGGATTCGAACCCGCAACCCTCGGGTTCGTAACGTGAGCTATTTGTAAAATAGGTTGATTTTACTGGTGGGGATTCGAACCCGCAATCCTCGGGTTCGTAACGTGAGCTATTTGAAAAATACGTTGATATTACTGGTGGGGATTCGAACCCGCAACCCTCGGGTTCGTAACGTGAGCTATTTGAAAAATACGTTGATTTTATTGATGGGGATTCGAACCCGCAACCCTCGGGTTCGTGACGTGAGCTACTTGTAAAGTAAGTTTGATATTACTTGTGGGGATTCGAACCCGCAACCCTCGAGTTGGTAACGTGGGATATTTGTAAAGTAAGTTGGTAATACTGGTGAGGATTCGAACCCGCAACCCTCGGGTTCGTAACGTGAGCTATTTGAAGAATACGTTGATTTTACTGGTGGGGATTCGAACCCGCAACCCTCGGTTTGGTATCGGGGCTATTTGTAAAGTAATTTGGTAATACTGGTGGGGATTCGATCCCCCAATCCTCGGGTTGGTAAAGTGAGCTATTTGTAAAGTAAGTTGGTATTACTGGTGGGGATTCGAACCCGCAAGCCTCGAGTTGCTAATGTGAGCTATTTATATAGTAAGTTGATATTACTGGTGGGGATTCGAACCCCCAATTCTCGGGTTGGTAAAGTGAGCTATTTGTAAAGTAAGTTGGTATTACTGGTGGGGATTCGAACCCGCAAGCCTCGAGTTGCTAATGTGAGCTATTTATATAGTAAGTTGATATTACTGGTGGGGATTCGAACCCGCAACCCTCGTGTTCGTGACGTGAGCTATTTGTAAAATAAGTTGATATTAATGGTGGGGATTCGAACTCGCAACCCTCGGGTTGGTAACGTGGGCTATTTGTAAAGTAAGTTGATATTACTGGTGGGGATTCGAACCCGCAATCCTCGGGTTCGTAACGTGAGCTATTTATAAGGTAAGTTGATATTACTGGTGGGGATTCGAACCCGCAATCCTCGGGTTCGTGACGTGAGCTATTTGTAATGTAAGTTGGTAATACTGGTGGGGATTCAAACCCGCAACCCTTGGGTTAGTAACGTGAGCTTTTTGAAAAATAATTTGATATTACTGGTGGAGATTCGAACCCGCAACTCTCGGGTTGGTAACGTGAGCTATTTGTATTGGTTATCTGATTATCTTTTGAATAATGAGTGATCACTCATAAGATAACAAGATACTTTCAAAATAGGTTCTTGAAAAACAATCTTTCAGATAACGAGATAATGTATCTGATGAGTGACAAGATAACCGAGTGTCTTGAATAAAGTATCTTTTCATGAACCAAATACTATCTTGCAAGATAACGTTATCTTGTGAGATAAGTATCTTGCAAGATACTATTTTTTCATTATTTAAAAGATAATGTATCTGACTAATGCCCAGATCTGGTTTTCATGTACGAGCAATAGTTTTCGTTTTATGTAAAATCAATTGGGAGTGGATTCATACAGACCTCAGCCCGCAGACCGGGCGAAGAGTGGGGGCGACCCCCCCCTCCCACTGCTAAAAATCCTGGCTGCGCCCCTGTCAATTTCACATGTATCTTTTCGTATTGAACCAATTATGTGCTTTTATACTTCCCCAATTATACTCAATACTCATCACGTGTCGGACACATTTGTCCCGGCGAATGAAACCAAGAAATCAATGGGAGCTTTAACACTGAAGACACAAATGTATCCAACACAAATCATGTGTCCAAAACATGTCGCATGGAACCGACCAGCCCGTTCTTTTGGCGATGTTTCATTGTGTTGAAGGTTATTCCCTACCCAGTGATCCGTGGCGCTAGTGTAGGGAATAACCTCCTGTCATCTGTGTTTTGTCACCTATTGTACTCTCGTACCGATTTTGTTGAAGATTCTTTCTTTCCCTTGATGAAATGCCGTTGCCAGATTCGGAACAATTAAATACCTCATTCATTGAGGAAGTGGAACAACGTCCCGCGTTGGACAAGACTTCGTTGAAAGAATATTCCAACACCACGGAGAAGAAATTTTGAGCTGGGGAAGGATCTGATTTAGAGTTTTTATTTGGGAACTCCTTTAATGATCTCTGTTCATCTGTCTGTCCTTCAAGGGTCGGCAAACTCATTTCTTCCCCAGCCATGCTTTGTAGTGAAATCTGTCCCAAAAATTCGATTTGAGCTTTCACCGAAATTCATGTTTTCCGACCCTCTGATCACCGACAATGTACTTCTCCCATTTGTTCTCTCTCTAAAACCATAGAAGGGATACATTATACTGAGTCTGATAGAACTGGTATTGATTTTCCATCGGAAGTTCATGTTTTCCTACCTCCTGATTCCAAAATGAAAATAAAAAATTCCTGTCTTTATATATTTAAGGACAGCACCTATTGATTATTAGTCAAATCGAGCCAGGAAAGGAGGGGGGCGGGGGAGACTTAAAACAAAAACTCTAAAACTGCCAAAGTAATGAATGTATAGACATGAAATTTTATATGTGAATTCAAAGCCCCAAACGGACGACACCTATCTATTTTCCAGGAAATATGTATAAATGTTTATAATGTATGCAACACTTGTTGGCTACACTGAAGTGGCGATCCTGGTGACCATTATTAGAAACTCTTATCTAGTCAGTGTTCTTTGGTTATCTATCGTTTGAAAAGTGGGATGAAATGTTGTTCGAACTATAAGTCTTAATGTATTATTTTTGAATAGTTTCTTCTTTAATGTTTTATTAAAACGATGAACTACCAGGATATATGTATGCAAATATGGAATTTTCTTTTTAACACGTTTCGCGCTGTATTAATACCGGTTGTAATCCCATGTTTTCTTTATAAGTGGTTGATGTCGTTAGATTCTAAAACTAATCGTGATATGCGTGGAAAGGTATTTTTATATTCATGTGCATTCAAAATGTTCACTTTATTTATTTGATAAATAAAAAGCCGTTTGAACATATATCTTATGGTTCCCATTACAATAGCTTTCCTGAAGAAGTATGTAGTATTGACACAAATATGAAACATAAAAACTTAGTTCCACCTACGAAGAATTCCAATTATGTTCCTGTCCAGATGTATCCGGCCTCCTCGAGACAGAACTATCATTGACCTTGGCCTCAGTTCAGTCTATTATAGAGATCATTTAAAATTGAATTTATATGTTCAAACTAAATGTGTTGCTTATTATAAACAATTGTTTCAATAAAATAGGAATTATTTTAATCTCTTGGTTTGTTGCAGGTAGTTCTGATAACGGGAGCCAGTTCAGGTCTTGGAGAACAGTTAGCCCATGTGTTCTATAGAGCAGGATGTAAGGTGATCCTAGCGGCCAGAAGGCTGCACCAGTTGCACAGAGTCAGAGCACAGTTACTCGCCATTAAAACGGTATGTTTACTTTCATGTAGTCAGTAGTTTAGGATTTAACTATGAGGTCATATTGCCTACTATCAGAGGATGTCTATACTTTTTTTTTTTTTTTTTTTGGTGGCCGACCTCCGGCGGAGGCCACGACACCATCACCGAATCGTCGGGGAAAAAGGGAGGCCTAACTAATTTATTTACAAAATAAAAATACTAAAGTACATAATTAAAAATACAGAATATATGATGCTGTGGTAGGCTAGGAGCGACCGCTGCCGACCATCTGCGACGATCAGCGGTCACTCCCAGCCCACCTTAATTAAAAGAATGTCTATACTAAATTTTGCCATCCTAGGTTTAATTACGTTATGAGTTTTTAACGAGTATCCGACATTGTACGAACTCGGACCACCGCTTAACGTCCCATCCGGAAGACGGATGCGCAAAAGTCCTAAACAAAAGTAGATAAATGATAATTTTTCCTAAAAATATGTACAAAATTATTTGACAGGTTATGTCCTCATTGGGGTTTTTTCATAACATTTTGAACTTTATTTACTTATTTTTTCAGAAAACTACCACATTCGCCCCTCACATACTCCATCTGGATTTGTCGGATCTGGCGTCGCTTCCTAAGAAGGCCCAGGAGGCTTTGGAATTCTGTGGTCAGGTTGACATCCTCATCAATAATGGCGGGATTTCTTTTCGTGGTGAAATTCTTCAAACAACCGTCGAGGTCGATATGAAAGTGATGCTAGTCAATTATTTTGGGCAAATTACTTTAACTAAAGGTACTAAATTTTTCTGTGATATAAATTTAAAATAGTTGTAATAACGTAGAATTAAAGAAACCTTAAGTGCCAAAAAAATTTAATGAAAGTTTAAATACATTTAAAAAAACATACTATGATTCATGCTCGGGATTTAACTACAAGGACTGAGCCCGACTCTACTATGGGAGTCCTAAATGTTGCTCACTCTTTTGTATTCACTTAGGGTAGGGGTCTTTAACGAGTATCTCATTTCGTACAGGCTCGGGACCACAACTTAACTTCCTCCAAAGGACGGTGCGTCAAAGTTTTTTTTTTTTACTTCCCACATAAAATAAACTAAGGGCCTCTGATTTTGAACCCGCGATCTTGAGCTTAGTAAGCAAGTACGCATACCGGCGCCCTCGAAAAAACACATTATTCATGCCTAAACGCCGGGTGATACTACTAGTACTGAATATCACTGAGAAATAAGTTGTTTATTGATAAAAAGAAATTAAGTTTATTACTCATATCTAAAATTTGTTTTGTTTAATTTTCCAGCACTTCTGCCATCTATGATAGAGAAGAAACAAGGACATATTGTTGTGATAAGCAGCGTTCAAGGAAAAATATCTCTCCCGTACAGGTAGGAAGATCTCATTCTACCGTTCCATAGACCGTAAAGGGAACCTTCTCAACAAGTGGTGTCTTGAAACTATTGTAGCTTTGCATGAAGTAAAAATAATTATAATTAAATAACGAAATGCATTTTTGATGACAATAGGAACCAAGTAAATTATTAACTGAATGCTACCCCTAATTTCGCAAGTATGAAATGAAATGAAAAATAATCTTTATTCTAGGACATACGTCCCCTAAGAATAATAACATAAATAAACAAGAGTGTACAAGTATCAACCAGTTGAGAAGAATAACAATAAAATAAAAGAGGTCTCTAGGAATAAATATTTAATGTTAAAAACAAGTATGAATAATAATGTGAAACATGATAACAATAATGACTTGTATATGAATTGTAAAAAACTGGATGAAACAGAAGAGTAACAATCTGTGCAGTGGAGTGAGAGACTCATAAGGAAGACGAGAACTATCTCATAGGAGCCAGCCTTAGGAATCAGAGGTTTGCTGAGTTAGGAGACAATAGAAAAATGAAAGAAGAGTAGAAGCATGGCGAATAAGTATGGTATTGTTCTTCTAAAATTGAGAATTGGAGAACCTGTATTGCATCATTAAAAGGACTGGAGGGTCAACATTTTATTTTTTCGGATACATGATATGAATACATCAAATCATGTGTATTTGAAAAGAACTCTCGTCGGTTTTTAGTGAAGCAGTACATGTTCTGAAGTATTTTATTTTTGTAACAAATATCAATTTTGAAAAAAACTAAACTACAGAACATACCCAGTTGATCCGAATAAACAACAACAATAATTGCAAATAATCAAATCTTGATGACGACACCAACTTAACACTTTTCTTCACTTTCCTAAATTTGTTATAAATTAAAGAGGTTGAACATAATAATAATTATTATAATGAGTTGTTAAATTTTCAAAATACTGATACCGACTGATAGAATCCAATGAGACGATACTCTCTCTGGTGGGTTCATACTGAAGTTTGATGCTAAGCCTAAACTTCCATATTATTGTATACCTCATCGACTTTTTTCCATATTGACGAAAAATGCGCACAATTTCCTTTGTGGAGCCAACATTATTTTCAACAACTTCAGCGGTATGGAAATTATAGCCATTTGCCTTCTCAAAAAATAGCAATTATAGATGTTTCAGGAAGCAGTCCAATTTTTTTTTTTTTTTCGAGTTATGACTTTATGCTGAGGCATATCGGACAGCTACCACGATGCTCATTTTGGGATTTTTCACAGGCACATTGGTTTAAGGACAAAGCAACTAAAAAAAAAACAATTATATGAAGTAGATCAAATTAATTTGAATTGAAATTTATAGCAATAATTTTGCGAAGAAGCAAGATATGGATGCGCAATGCCCCCGAAGAGGAATGGGACCACCACACAGTACAGTGATGAAGGCGAGCAGCGAGCCGCCGCGGTCGCTAAAGAGCCAGATGCCAGAAGACTACACCTCCATCAGAGGAGTGGAGGCCCCGAACGGGCACTCCCATCATCGGTATCTATAATTCTTCTTCATGCAAAATGAGGGGTGTTATAAGTATGAAGTTTTTGTCTGTTCGTCTGTCTATGACATCGTAGCTCCAAGACGGCTGAACCGATTTCAAAGCGATTTTTTTTGTTTCAAAATCTGGTATTTGCGAGATGGTTCTTAGTCATGATTGGTGGAAATCGGGTTTGTCGTTTCCGAGATCTTCAGGTTTCATCAGAGTATAGGGATTTCGACCTCTATTACAGCTTGAGACTTGGAAATGTTAATATTTATTCCTTTTTAAAGGTTTATTTTTTGTCCTTTTTTTTTTAATTTAATGTTTTTATTGTTTTAATCATTGCCTGTCATTAACATTTTATATTTCTTTAATTAATTCCTAGACTCCTTTTTTCTTTTTTATTCTGTCTCAATTGGTTGATACTTTATTCCTTTATTAGATTCCTAGATATGGTGAAACAGTATGTTTTTTAAACTATTGTCTATTTCACAAAATATATTTATGATATATGGTAGCAATGCTGAAAGTACTCCCATCTATTATATTTTGTGAAACAGACAATACTTTAAAAAACAAGTTTTTCTTTCTTTTTTATAATTCTTCTGTTCTTCATGTTAACTATTCCTTCTATAAATCAGAATCTTTCTTTTTTAGAACATATTTATTGAGTCAACTGCAATATTTAACACCTAGTCAAAACTAATGATGAACATAAAGATAAATTATAGATACTGATGATGGCAGTACTTCCCGAAATTTTTGTAATTGCTATTTTTGAAAAGACAAAAAATAAATGGGAGAAGTGATATTGTAATAATATGTTATATACGAATTAAGAATCTCCTTACAGAAACCAAAAGTAAAAAAAAACTCTATTTCTAGCCCTGCCTCAATCAAGATAGGGCACAATTTAATAAGCATCAGACTAAAAACTGAGGGGAAATCAGTGGATAATTGTGGACAACCTGAAAATAGTTCTGGTGGTAAAATTGTGAACCAAAAACTACGTTGGTCGTTATTTATTAAAAAATGTTTCCTGTTTTTAGTATTGGGTTAATGATTTCAGATCAGCGTATGGAGCCTCGAAGCACGCCGTACAGGCCTTCTTTGACTGCCTCCGGTCTGAGGTGGCCCACCATGGGATCCAGGTGACAGTGGTTAGTCCTGGCTATATCAACACAGACTTGTCTTTCAATGCTCTCACTGGATCTGGGCACAACTATGGAGGTAAACATTTTTTTTTTTTTTAATTTCTCTATTGCTTTACGAAGTATGGGGGAAGTTATGTAATCGGCCTAAAATTTGATGTTGAATATATATTCACTGGAATTTCTTGTTTATCGACACTGATTCCAAAAATAAAAATCGGGTGCGTGCAACTCCGATGCGTGGCGAAATGAGCGTGACAACGTCTGAGTTGCGAGATAGCGAAAGTGTCAAGAATCAAATATAACAAATCATTTCAATAAAATTTTTGAACCTGGAAACAATTTAAAAACAATATAGAAAGAAAACATTCATAAGCATAGTAGTTTTCAAAAGAATGAAAAGGATAAAACTTTTATTGCACAAAAGATTACAATCCTCATGGCAATGAGTGTTTTTTTAAAATTTTATTTATTGTTTTTTTTATTAAAATATTATTTTCAAATTCATAGATCAAATGTGGTGAACAATTTTATGAAGCGTTTATTTAAATCAATGCTATTTTCACATTTATACATTATGTAGGACAATAATGTAATTGTGAATTTCAATTAACAATTCGATTAGTTAAGAGATAACACAAGGTGGCGGATGCTCTCTCTCTCTCGGCGCTGGCGCGATACGAAAGTAACATATGTAGGTAACGCAGTTTTCTAATATGGGGTGCTGGCCTTCCAATTTATAAGACGTTGTCACGTCAAAAAAATATTCTGTTTGGTGTGTGTGACTGTGAACACGGTAACTACCGTTAGCATAAATGAATCGACAAGAAATTTTATTTGTTTTTTGGGAGAGGCTTAACACAAAATTCTAATAACTGCCGCTGTAAAGATTTTATTAGCCCAACATTTTATATTTAAAATCAAAACCCTCTAAGGCCCCCCCTTACACGGTCAATATCGATATTGTTCAATATATTGACCGTCTGAGAGGTATATTGAAACAGTAATATTGATGAAAAAAATATTGAAGAAAATTAAAACGATTTAATTTTTATTGAAAGCCTGGCAATATATTGAGGCCGTGTCAATATGTATTTTCGCGTGTAAGGGTTATATTGCGCTACCTATATCACGTAAGCCGTGGTCTGGAGTGGATGGTCGTCACTAGGGTTGTGCCGGTCCGGGAAAATTCTGTCACAGGTCCAACTGCTCCAGTGACGCCTTTGGAGCAGTGACAATTAACCGGTCCAGTGACAGTCACAGAGGAGAGACCGGAGCAATTATGTTGCCCCTGCGCGTATGCATTGTAGTTACTTATGTCCCCTTGCGAACAGCTATTTTCCAAAGCAGGCCAGATAATATCAGAAAGATGGACCCAATTATCACAAATGAAGGCAAGAATGCTGTTATTTTTAAATCATAACTTTAATAAAAAATGATATGTTTATTTTATTTTCTTTGGTTATTTTATTTTATGTTCTTTGTTCCATTGTAATAAATTTCTATATTACAACTGAGTGTATATTACTAATTATTGACATAACTCTTATAATTGAATTATAGTTATTGCTACATAATTATAATAATAACATATTTATTTCTAGATATTATTCTAATAATTTATATTATGCCCTCCCTTCTACCTGCAGTACCAGGTACCGGTACTGATATAGGAATAACCGCATGAGGATTGATTCTTTATGTCATAGCATGTTCAATGTTCAATATAAAACTCAGTTAAAGGAGAATAAAATAATGAAGGAAGGAGGGCATTTTGTTTCGGATTGTCCAGTCACAGATCCGAGTACCGGTACAGCGGAACAGGAGCAGAGATCGTTGAGAAAATCCTCCCTCCCAAGGTCCTGTGTCCACTGCTTCTGCTCCAAACTGTACCGGTAATTTCAAACCAATGGCAACTGCTCCGGCCCGAGATTAGGTGACACGTCACTGCTCCAGCTGTACCGTCCCACCCCTAGTCGTCACACAGTGACACGTCACAACAATGAGATCTTTTGCACATTCTTCAAGAACACATTCAGGGCATAGCCCTCCGCGTTCAAGGTCCTCATAAAAATGTAATATAATTATTACATTTGTAACTTTTAGTTAAGAAACGCGGACTGATTGTCGAATCTTATGAATGTAAATAAATAAAATAAACCTATTTTTTGAAATAAGAACGTTTTAAATAAGACGGAAATTAGGAAATCTTCAAAGCTGTGCTCATCGCAGAATGACGGCTAGCCGGTGAAATGGCGTGCCTCATCACAGTATATTGCTTTTTTATTATTGGCGAAATTAATGCAACCAAACTATGAATTACATTATATTGATCATTATTATTGAGTAGTGTGAGGGGTACCTATATTGATTATTAAGGCAGGCCTAACAAACAGACCTACTAATTTTCCGCGAAATCGGCTGAAGGTTAATGGTGAATCAGAGAAGGGGAACTCGTATTGTATAACTATAATAACTTATGATAACTTTGCTTGCCTCTTATCCGCATGAAATGTTTCAGTTATGGACGAGACTACCTCCAAAGGTTACGACGCCAAGGAGGTTGCCCAGAAAATCATGCGAGCCATTTCCCAACAGGACAAGGACCTCATAATCGCTCCCATCACACCTCGCATCGCTGTATTTCTTAGACACTTTTTCCCAACACTTTTCTTTTATTTAATGAAAAGACGTGCTCAAAAAGAAGGATAACCAAGATCTTAATATGCTGTTTCTTCTTTTTGAAAAAGTGTATTTTTTTATTTATGTATATTGTGAGGCATTATAGATAAAGGGATTGTATTGATTTTGGAGTTTTCCAATAATAATAATAATAATCGTAGTTATTGTGACTCACCCGAGTCAAACCTACGATGTTGTATTGCCTACTACCAGACTTTCGTCGCTCTGGTGGACACGAGCCTGACTACAGCAGAAGTCCTAAATTCTATTCTAAATTTTAACGTCTGACTGGGACCATCGCTTAACGTCCCATCCGAAGGACTGTGTGCTCAAGGTTTTTAAATTTAATAATCTGAGTAAAAGAAAACAAAATTAGTTCTCAAGTTATACAATTTAGCTATTTGACCTTTGGATTGTACAAGGAGATTCAAGGAGGACTATAATATTATTTATCACAGCTAGAAGCACTCCAATCATCAATATCTATAATTTATCTGTTCCTTAGGGGTCATTCATAAATTACGTAAGGCATTTAGAGGGGGGGGGGGGGATAAGCTTAATATTACTAATTCTTACAATAGGGAAGGGGGGTAAAGAATTTGATCTTATGTAAGTTTTTGAATTTAAAATCTACTACTTTCGCGCTAAGAAATGGCGCCATCTGTACTTAGTTCTCAAATTCAGTATTGAATCCTACAGAAATCATATGGTCTCAGTACTTCTAGACATTTCTTTATTCTATTGTCTCGCTGACTCGGGGGGGGGGGGGGGGGGGGGGGGGTAGTTGAAATCTTATATCTTAGAATAGGGGAGGGAGGGTCAAATTAGCTTTAAAAAAACCTTACGTAATTTATGAATGGTCCGTTATATTAACTTTTTTTTTTATATTAATTAAAATATTCTTTTCACAGAACATATTTATTTAATCGAACTCTATATTTAAGTGAGTTAAATATAGAGATCAGCTCAAGAAATATATTCTGTAAAAAAAAGATTTTGATTGATATGAAAATAAATGTTAAAATAAATTATAGTAATGATTCCCGAAATGTCAGTAATTTTTTTTAAACCAAAAATGGGAGAAATGTAGCTGTGTTAATATATTATATCTATATATTTGTATTTGTTGTAACTACTCATAGGTACGTAAACTTTAGGTCCCCCACAGTAGTTACGAGGATTGAGGGCAATGAGCCCCTAAGAGGACTGTCTTCACATAATAATAACTACTCAGAAAATATAGTTTTGACAAAAATGCACTTTAAATTTTGCATAAAATGCATTTGTCATATTATTTTAGCCATACCTTTCGACGAGAATATTAAATACTATATTTCTAATTTTTTTTAACCTCAATAAAATTAACGAAATTTAGAGAACCTCCCTTTTTTCTTTGTCACCTCACATTTATCAATTGACTGTTTTTTTTTATGGGATATATTTATTTATTTTGTTGTAAATATTATCTCTATTTTATTTATTGCATATATAAATCTATTATAATATATTTGTTGGAAACATTTGTTTTTATTTTTTTGGAGAATAATTTATTTTTAGTAGAGTTAACCTTTCTATGATTATTCATGTTCAAAAGATACATGTACTAGGTACGTTCAAAGATAACATTGAATTCATCATGGGAACTTAAGCCTAGTCCACACTAGTAGACATGTTGCGCGATTTTGGTCTCTGAGACGTGTCTCAGGTTGTCTACATAGACATGTCTATAGACCAATCCCCGTCTACGGGCCTGTTGCGAGACCAAAAATCGCAGGTCTAAAGCCTAGTCCACACTAGTAGACATGTTGCGCAGCTACATAGTACCATTGAAGCATGAATGAAGTACACAACTACATGCACACCTGGACAAGTTCACATTATACCCCAACACACCAGTGCTGCCAATGTCCCTGTACAACATATAAAACGTTTTTAATTCCCCAACAGTACGAAGTATAGGGGAAGTTATGTAATCGCTCAGAAATTCAGAGAGGGTTCAACTCAAAATCCTATGTAATGAATGTATTGACATGCAATTTTATATTTAAATTCAAATTTTCACCTATTAATCTTCCGCAAAATCGGTTGATGGAAAGGGTGGGACTCGACTCAATAATGTATCGACACTTAATTTTGTACTAGTATTCAGAAGCCATTATGTAAGTCAAATATTGGGTTTTAGCCAAAACGGTTGACTGGCTTTGGTGGTAAGTATCGAATGGGACGGTAAGCAATGGTCCCGAGCCTGTACGATGTCAATTTTTGGTACTCGTCAGCATTTTTCCCATTTATATTTTAATGTCATCTAATTCCTTACTTTTATTGTAATTGAACTTTTTTTTTTTTGTTCATATCAAGAGTACTCACAATTTTAAATTCGAAATTCCTATAAAGAGAGAATCTAAGGTTCTCGAACATTCCTGCCATTTTAAGTCAGTGTCTGGAGTGATGCTTTGGTATTTTTTCAAATGTTTGATATGAATTAATTACTTGCGTCAAAATAAGACCTAATTAGTAAGTATATTCCTCTGTGTTAATTTATTGCTTATTTTTAAAGCTAGAATTTGGGTCCGATATCTGAGAACATGATATACTTGCGTAAAATGACACCAATATCCAGGGTCAGATTTTAAACTAAAGATACTTTTAATGTAACTGAACTTGTTATTGTTCATATCAGAGTACTCACAATTTTAAATCCGATATTCTTATAAAGCATATTCTAAGGTTGCTCAAAATGAGGTCCAGTTTCTTGCGCCGGTGTTCGCCCACTGATGGTTTGAGTATTTTTTAACATTTCCTCAATTTTTGGTAAGCACAATTCCTCAGTGGTAATTTATTAGAAATTTTCAAAGTTAGAATTTAAATTTATTCTCCTTAAATATCCAATATCAGGTGAAATGACCCTATTATAGCCCCTAAAATGACACCAATCTAGAGAGACAAATTGACCTCAGGTCACGTGACATCAGAACTTCACCACCCAGACGACCATGTTTTGGCTGTACGGTCCTTAGGTTCATTGCTGGTCCATAGAGCTATCATTTGTATCATATATGGTTTTGGAGAAGTAGAAAACATTCCATTTGGACACAGACAAAGCCAAACAAATAATATCTGAAAAAATAAAAACTTCAATTCGTCGATCATAATACTTTTTAATTATAATTTGACAATATAAAACAAAAAATTTTAAAAAATAATAAAGATCTAAAATATAAATTATATTGTTGAGCATGAAACGAAAAATTGTATAACTTAACACAAAAAGGTCTTCCACTATGACAATGGTACGGAAATAATCAAATTATAATAAAGAATTGAAGAAATAAAATTTTGGGCTACAATCAAAAACATAAAATGGCTAAAGGAGAGTTGATGGCACCACCAAAATAACATACTAATATTTCATGGACTTTGGTGCAATGCACCTTTCAATACAGGAAACAAAAGTACCGTTACGGACACAACACAATTCAACGAGAGAAACGTAACACATAAAATGTTACGTGATGAGCCCATCTATACCCCCACATATGCCAATAACTCACTATGTTTCTTTATTATCATTTAATCCACTTTACATAAAGGACAATCCACTGTGGCTTCCCGGGTAACGCTCAATAGTAACATAATCTTTCAAAGTCTCGGTTATAATTGCCCGATTTGAGTGAAATATATAGAGTGAGATATTAGTGAAAGATGCATGGCGTAAATTATCTACAAATAATACCAGAGAACGCTCTCAATTTTCTAAAATTATTAATACATTTTATTGTATATTTCCTTTCTCTAGACTAAGATTAAGTTTTATAAATCCGAAAAGAAATTATCCAGATATTGAGTGTTAATAAAAAAAAAGAAAAGAGTACAGGAAAATAAAAATATACATAATAGCTTTTTGCTCTATTTTTTCGATAACTCTTTTATTTACACTCAACAGGATTATTGCTTTTCGGCTAGATGGGATTAACCCTAATCTGTGATGTCGCAAAATTTACAAAAAAACAATAATACAAATTTCGTCATGATTTCAGCGGTGGTTATGATTGCTAACCTGTTCACTTCAAAACTATTTTTACAATTAAACATTCGAGATCTTTTCTCATAGTATTGACTAACATTTTTTTTTTTTTTTTTTTCTATACATTATTTTTAAGGTGATTTCCTGATGACTAAACCCGTCACAATTTGAAAAATAATAATAATAATAAAAAAATAAAACTTCAGTTATTAAATAATGAATATAGTCTCCAAGCACAGAACATTGTCGACACAGCAGTTATGGTACAGTGAAATATTTTCCTTTTTTTGTCATCTTTTCGGACGAGGACAACGGGAGAGGCGGATGTGAGCGCATTGAAAAGTGGGAGCTTGGCCAGTCTCTTGGAGTCGGTGTACACCTGGTATTTGACACAGGGGTCAAACTGCCAGGAGACTGTGTACAAACCTGTCGTGAAGAATGACAACACCCCCAACGGGGTGAATGTGTAAGGATTTTGGGGCCAGACGGAACCTGGAAAATAACATTTGATAATATTAGACAATTGTAAGAGAATAGGGTCCTAATGCGTAGAATATACTTCTACGTTATACGTAAGACAATTGTAAGAGAATAGGGTCCTAATGCGTAGAATATACTTCTACGTTATACGTAGAGTATAATTTTTGATGTGTAAACATCTTAGCTCTCGGTAGGAGCTATGTCAGAGCGTAACTCTCGTTGATGTGAATGCTGCGTAAGTGTGTGTGGCGGACGATTAGCACACACAACTACAAACTTCTTTATCTGTCATGTCAGCTGTTTTTGAGCATTTCTATTTTATTTTTACAACATTATTGATCATACTTACCGTTGTAGTGATTTTAACAAAAATAGTAGTAGTAAAGTCTTTATTCAATTAACATAATAGAAAATTACATACAAAACATAAATACATTAATGTGACCTTTTATGAAGACAAACTCAATGGCTTAAGCCGTTTTGAGGAGTCTAGATTTACATAATATTATCTTACAAACTTATAAACTTAATCACAACAAAATTTTCTTTCTAAAATCAAATAAAACTAAAATAATATATATATATCTTTGTTCCTATTTCTTTATTTATTTAATTCACAGTTTCTGAGATTGTATGCCTTTTTGCAATATTTTACCAGTAGTTGCCAATCTGTACCATTTAATAATTCCAACATAAATAAAGTACCTATGGTGTTTTTAAATATTTTATTTTTTAAATCATCATATTTGGGGCAGGTAATGAGGAAGTGATGTAAATCTTCTTTACAGGGGCTGTAACACATTGGGCATACAAAGTCCATATCTTCAGAGGTATATTGATTGATAGGTGTATAGCTTAGATGCAACAGTTCACCTCTACGTTTAATTATAAATCTAATACTTGACAATGGTAGGTCACTCTGTAAGTAACTATTAACTGAATCGTGGAACTCCAGTTCCCTAGCTAGCAAGTACCGGTCTGAGTTTTTAATTTCCTCTCTGAACTGATTGCGATAGTACTCTTTTAATTTAAAAAATTTAATTTAACTAAAATATCAATATTACGAACTATAAAATAATCTTTCTGTAGAAACATTTAGCTCATTCGATAGCTTAAATTTGTAGTAAAAGGAAATAATACAACAGTGTAAATCTATAATATATAATATTTCAATATATTATATAATATTGTTATTAATACATAATAATAATAATAATAACTGCTGAAAATATCGATCAATAAATAATATATTTGTTGTCACAACAAATAATATAATGTTTTTACCCATTTCAGGAGATACCGAACAGCTTATTTCATTTTTAAATGACCAACTTAATCTAAAAATTAAATTGAAATCGAAGCGTTTCAACATCAAATTCGAGAACTACCATCGACGCTGTATTCTCGCGGTATTTAGAGATACTAGCATCACAGTCGTATATATCTTATTTTAGCTATCACAAACCTATAATTTCATATATAAAAGAAATTGAAGAACAATAAATTTGATACTTAAATATTCTGCAGAAATATTGTGAAAAACTTAAAATAATATTATAATGTATATTTTCACAGCTTTATTCTTTTTCTAATTTATTTTTTGGTATTTACAACACAGCAAATAGACGTTTCGGGAAGAACTTCCATCATCAGTATCTTTAATTAATTTGCTGATCTTTATTGTCAACAATTGTTCCTTTATATTCATCATAATATACTTTATGCAGAAACATATTTTATGAGTCGAACTCTATGTTAAAGGACTAAGGATTTTTACATGGACATGGACTCGTGAAATATATTTTGCTTGAAAAATACTAAGATCAATATCACGAAAAGGAATAGAACAAAAATCAGCAAATAGATCAAAGATACTGATAGTTCTTCCAGAAACGTCTATTTGATAGGATGTCCAGACCAAAAGAGAAATTGGAAGAATATGTGTTCTACAGAATGAATCCTAAATCCAGACATTAAGTGATATTTCAAGAGTTATTCATAAAGTTTTGAAATTCAGTGCAGTAAAATAGTTATACTCACCACAAACAATAGCTCCTAAACCAGTTATCACAGCAGTCTTATGAAGACAATTCCCAACAGCTATCCACCGTGCAGTTTCATCGCCTAGTCGCGGCGGTTCAATTATTATAACACCACAACCTGCTTCCAGAGCTCGTTCCAATTCATCTCCAAAGGCTTCATGTGAATTTTCACTATCATATACTTCCTTAATAACCGCTGTATCAGCTGGATTAAAATCACTGAAAATACAATGTTTATCAGTCAACTGTACAGATTTTTCAAGTTCTTTTCCCGAGATAACTTTCAATGACATGACTTAACATTAAATTGAAATGAAAGTTTACACTAAAATACAAGATACTAATGAAAAAAAACATACTTACGATTCATTAAAAGACATATTTCTGTAAGGTTAAAAATGACAAAACAAGTTTGAACAAGAGCCAGCATAAAATGGATTAAATGTTCACAACAAAATGGAAGAAAAACTTATTTCTAAATAATTACATATAGACAATAACAGTAATAAAAAGAAAAAAGAGGAAAATGGCAAAAGTTCAACTAAGAAAAACTTAGTTAAAAATTTGCCATTTTAAACTGTAAGTTGAATTCCAAGGACGTTATGATCAGCTGAGTGCAAAAATTGTCATAGGTCAGAAGCTCTTCGTGCTGGGAACACTGACAAGTGATTCAAATTTAAATTGTATACGTTTTTAAATATTTCTCTTTTTTTTATTTTTAAATTATCTTGAAGATTAAAAGTTGAATCAATCTGAAATAGTAAAACATGGAGGAATCTTATTCTTTTAAAGCTTTCAAAAAAAGGCTTACTGATGAACATATTGATATCAATAAAATTAAAAAGTATATCGTTTGCAAAGATTTTAATAAACAGGTACCAACTTTGCTTACAAGAACTTTCAATTAATTTAAAAAATCCTTATAAAAATAATTATTTGTATATATATAGATTATGGCAGCGGAAAGTCTTTGTACAGCTTTAACTGCAAAGATTAACAAAAACAATAAAGAATTGTATAACCATTTAATCAATGCTGATATGGTTGAGATCTTGTGCGAAGCAATGTCAACCTTGAATCTCTACTTAATCAAGTATGATTTGTTATTTAGTGAATATAAATACCATAAAAATGATTACAAATGAAATTGTTTATATAATTATTCAATACACTTTTTTTACAGATTAATTTTTGAATGTCTGGAATGTTTGATGACCTGTGATAAATTTTACAAGCAGCATCATGTAGCATATGCTTTAGAATCAGTACTAAGGACGCTTCAGGTTTTATTAAGTAGCAGAGAAGGAAATGAAATAATACTATCAGGACTTAGATTAATTTACCGCATGCTCAATAGGCACGTTTATTGATATATAACAATAAATATATTGTAAACTAGTTGTATTACCCTGCGTTGTCGGGGAAGTGTAATGAATGTGAAAAGAGTAAAAAAAAAATTAGTGGCAAGTAAATTCTGGAACCTACACTGCATCACTTAAAGGACCGAGGGGGGGTTAACGCTCGGATACATGATATAAAACGAACTAATATATTACATCAGGGCAGGTAAATTTAGGAAAAGTACCAAAATGTGTAAGATTATTCATTGGCTTTATTCTTAAGGAAGTTTGATGTTAAGCCTAAACTTTTGGACAGGTCCCCTTTTTTCTTTAATTTTTTTTTTTTTACTAAACAAAACTTATTGTAAATCTTACAAATTGTATAAACATAAATTTCAAACTTTTCTGTACAAATTGGTTTAATTTTTATCCTTAGAAATGGAATTGGAGTGGCCGAAATATCGATCTGAGATATTCACTAACTTCCTTGCTGCTTCGACTCTTTTTTCCACTAACATTCACTTACTATAATATAGTACTCTATAATAAACTGTATTGATACATATTTACTAGTAGAGCCCGCATTATATGTAGTGATTTTCCTCTACAACGCCTTGCACCACTGCTAATACTTACATTTTTGCATATTTTTATTTTTACGATTCTCAGAAAGTTTCGTTTAATGTTGTCTAAATCTTTTCATATGATTACCGCTCTAGAATTAAAAGTAAACGTTCCCCTCCCCCCCTCCCTCTTTACCCGCTCTATACACCCTCTGAAAAAGCCTTATCAGTATGGAGAACATGACATCCATCTTTCAAGATCAATTTTTATTATGAAAAATCTCAGAAACATTTCCCAGAAAGTATCTTACACGCTTTCATTAAAGCATATATTTCCGACAAAGAAACATTCAAATCGATTTTTTAAATATATACAGCCAGTAACAAAAATGTTCGGACGGTTTGATTTTTCAATAAAAAATTATAATAATTAAATGCAAAAGTAATAAAAAATAATTTAAAAAAATAATTAAAGCCATTTTTCAATCAAGAATAAGAATTCAAAAGTGGGTTAGGATAAAGGAAAAACAGCTTTGATTAGAACAAATAAATATTTTAATTTAATAAATTTTATAACAAGTAATGTAGGTAACAAAAATTTTCGGACAAAAATGTAAACAACTATAAATAAATTCAATGTTTTTTTTACGATTTCACAAATTCAAAAACCATAATGTTAATTAATATTTGGTTGGGTACCCTTTTTGTGTAATAACATCTTTCATTCGATTCGGCATTGATGATGAAACTAATTTTTTGGTGAAATTTGGAGATATTTTACCCCACTCTTCTAATAACTTTTGTTTCAATTCGTTTTTTGAAGCAATGGGTGTTAATCGAATTTTCCTGTCGAGCTCACCCCATACGTGTTCAATTGGGTTGAGATCGGGCGATTGGGGGGGGTTTCATAACTTTAAGGGCAGTTATACAAAAGCCAAGTACGTACCAATTCACAGGTGTGTTTCGGATCGTTGTCTTGGTAAAAATGAAAAGTCCGTAAAATCCCAAGTTTTTCAGCACTCTTTTTCAAATTGCTCCTTAGTAATTCGGCATAAACTTTTCCAGTCATGGTGGTTTCAATGAAAACCAGTTCACCAATTCCACTAGACGCCATACACCCCCACACCATCACTGAGCCACCCCCATGTTTTACTATTGGTTTTAAATTTTTTGGATTCAGCTCCTCATTACGCCTTCTCCAAATTTTGTCGCGACTGTCGGGACTAAATATATTAAACTTACATTCAAAAGTATTTGCTTGCAATAGAACAAACCGCAATAATAAAATATTCTTGTATCTGGTAACTCTTCACAACATAAAAAGAAATCTCAGGTCATGTAATGTCAGAAAACTAGATTTTTGTGATATGACGTTGGAAGAGAGCGACAGCAGCGCTGACCCTCGGCAGAAACCGTCCCTTCCCCCTACTCTATCCCCTCCACCTTCCCTCTAAAGAAACTAAGTACCCAATTTTTCTAATTTAAACGTTTTTTCTCCGATATTTCGACAAATAAATGTTTCCAGATCATGTCCGTTTACTTCCATGTAATATATGTATACATATACTATTACTTTACTTTTGTTTACTTCCCTATACATATAATATATGTATACATAATAATATGTACTAAAAATTTTGTAATCGTGTGAACATCAGAGATCAATTGCATGCGTGTGTTTATGTGAGAGCTCAAACGCTTTGACCTGACATCGTACAGGCTCATGACCATCGCTTAACATCCCATCCGAAGGACGGAGTGCTTAAGTTTATTTTACCTCGCAGATGAATGACATTACTCCAAAAAATTTCTGAATGATTCTGGAACTCTTTTGCGAAGCTCAATCTTTTTTTTATATTTTTTTCACTCACAAACGGTTTTTGGTACTCTCCCATTATATCCTGCTTCTTTTAGAATTCTTCGAACATTTTGTGGGTGAACTTTCTTTCCCGTTTCTCTGTATACCTCGGCGACGATCTGAGGTGCACTCCTCGAGGGCTTGTTTTTAATTTTCCGGACAACGCTACACCTTTCTCGGTCGTTTAATACTCTTGGACGGCCAGAGGAAGATTTCAAATCTATCCGATCCTCGTGCTTATACCTTCGAATTACATCGGCTACGGTGCTTTTACTTCGGCCTACCATACCACCGATTTTGCGGACACTTAATCCTTTTTCATAATTAAAAATTATTATCTGTTGAACTTCAAAAGATGTTCGACCCATCTTGACAGCAGGAAATACAAATAACTACTGAATGCAGTAATAGAAGGATATAAACACATTTTATTTGTTCGGTATTAGCGGTTGGTTGAGAAGGGATTAAAGATCATGATCAGAGTCGCATTTGTTTACAAAACAAACAACAGGTGTCCAGAAAATTTTGTTACGTGAATTTCTTGTCTTCAATTATTAATGCAAAATTTCCTATTAGCTGTAAATGTTTAATTAATTGTTTTACGGCGTTTTGAAATGATTGATGATCTCGAAATTTAAAACTTTGCTTGAATTAAATATTTTGCCATATAACTATGTGTAACTGCAAAAGAAAAACAAAATTATAAATTGTCCGAAAATTTTTGTTACTGATTGTATATATAGATGTTATCATGAACGAAAAAATCAATTGCATATATTTTCACAACCACTGATCCCAAATCAATAGGTCTCGAGTCCTTATCGAGACGAACACTTAATACTCGAGTATTCGCGCCCATATTTGGAACACTATTCGCCATTGCCATTTAGGGCATTCAAATTTTACTTCTCCAGACTTCTTTCCGACATCCTGATTTCAAAAAAGAAAAATACAAAATTGTGTGTGTCTATAAACACGATTACTCCCGATAAAATGAATGTATCGATACGACATTCTATCTTGTGTGTCATATGACTTATCTATATTGTGTGTCCAGAACTCCTTGAGGACGACACCTATTGAATTTCAGCCAAATCGGCCTTTGGGAAGGGGGGATGAGGGGAGAGGCTTAACACAAAAAGTAATAACTGCCATTGTAATGAATGTATTGACACGAAATTTCATACATAAATTCAAAACCACAAAAGGACAACCTCTATTAATTTTCCGCGGCATCGGCCAAATGGGGTGGGGGATCAGAGAGGACCCAACTAAGTCTTAGACCTTATCTCGGAAACGATTTTTCGACCCTATCTTCTTATTTCCATATAAAGAAAATAGAAAAAAATGTAAATCACTCAACTTCTAAAGTTTTCATTCTCTCTGTACTTTCACTCATAAACATACATGTAAAACAATTCTCCCCCCACAATTTCAAACTTCTGCATGTAACATAGCCCATATTATCTAAGAGTGCAAAATAAATGTTATTCTTTTCCCTGGTATTAAAACAGCTATTTATTCTTTTAAGTTTAATTTTTATATATGAATGTGTTTGTTTCAGCCTGAGTTCAATTGGAGTGTCTCTAATGGCCGTCTGTGATATACAAAATGTAACGAATTTTATGAAAACCATATTTAAAAGTAAAATAGAAATATCAGCAATTTATACAGCAACGAAAATTATATTAAATTTAATTTTAAATGAAGAAACGAGGAAGTGTACAAACAACTTACAAGAGAATGTTTCTGAATCGCTTAAAGCTTTGTTGATGGATATTAAATCTGATGACATTCAAAAATGTTTTGCGATTACTGCCGAATTGATAAATGTTTCTTTAAGGTATAATATTATATTATTATATTATTTATATATAATATGTTATATTATTATTACATTGAATATTGTCGTTATAGATAGAAACTTATGGAAAGGTGGCTGGTTGCCATGTAGACCATCAAAAGAGGGGGTGCTTCAAATTCCCCAAATAAACTGTTTCCCACTTTTTGGTAGTGGAAGGAGATTCTGAATCTATATTATTATATATTTTTTTCACAGCTATATTTTATTTATTTTTTTTTTTCATAGCTTTATTTTATTAATATTTTTATAATGATACTTGACATTTTTGCAGAGATATAGTGAAACAATAAAAATTGTAAAGAAAAAATCTATGTTTTTTAAAAATATTATATATTTCACAAAATGTATAAAATATATGGGAGTACTTCATCTTCATCCACGACTTAACAAATACTAAATGGAAGTTCAACCAGTTTACAAACTATACTGTCCCCTTTTCCAGCCCCCACGGGGTTTTCCCCTGTTCTTCCTGTACAGTTAATTCTTAAAAATATGGAAAACATTAAACATAAAATTACTTCTCAAATTGAAATTTAATAATAACAGAAAAATTTTGAAATAGCATGTGCTGAATTAAAATCTATATAAATAAAGCTGAAACGGGGTTTGTGGGTTTGTTCCAGCATCACGCCCAAAAGGCTGGACTAATTTTCATGAAACTTCAAATCTAGCATCCTTTTGAGCCCGATTGAATAATAGGCTGTGTGGCGTCTCAAAATTTCGAACGGGAGGGGGGGGGTCTAAGCATAAGAATAGTGCTAACTCATTAACTAATGGTCGGATTGTCACGAAATTTCACATGTAGTATTCTTAATTTCACATGTAGTATTCCTGAAGGCCAAAAAAAAAAAGGGGTGGGTGGTGTCACTAAATTGTGAACGGGAGGGGGGATGTGGGGACCTAAGTATAAAGGATGATCAGATTGTCATGAAATGGTTATGTCCTCAGTGGATATTAATTTTAAATACGAAATTTGATGTTGATACGTTCATTACATCGGCAGTTATTGAGATTTTTGTATTCAGATTCTCTTATCTACCTTCTATACTGAAACGGGGTTTGTTTGCATGTTTGTTCCAGCATCACGCCCAAACGGCTGGACGGATATTCATGAAACTTCACATGTAGCATCCTTTCGAGCCCGATTGAATAATAGGCTAATTGGTGTCCCAAAATTTCAAACGGGAGGGGGGGAGGGCTAAGCATAAAAATAGTGCTAACTTATTAATTAATGGTCGGATTGTCATGAATTTTCATATGTAGTACCTACTCTTAAAGGCCAAATAGAAAAATAGAGTGTGTGACGTCACAAAATTGTTAACAGTTATTGGGATTTTTGAATTGAGCCCCCTCCCCGTAACTACCCCCTCCTTTCAGCCGATATCGCTGAAATTTGACTGGTTATGTCCTCAGTGAATTTTAATTTTAAATAAGAATTTTGATGTTGATATATTCATTACATCGGCATTTATTTGAATTTTGAACTGAGCCCTCTCCCCGGAAAAAATGTCAACGGGAGGAGGGTATGGGGGGGCAAGCATATAAATAGTAATGAAAACTGACATTATTGCAGAGATATTGTGAAATAATTCAAATGAACTTGAAAGAAATAAAACTTGTTTCTTTATGATATTGTCTAATTTCACCAACTATATTTACATGGCAGTACTTTCAGTATTTCTACCATCCTCAGCCAAAAGCGTAAGAGATAAGACTTATCAAATACCGAAAGTACTCCCATGTAAATATAGTTGGTGAAATTAGACAATATCATAAATAAACTAGTTTTATTTCTTTCAAGTTCATATAAATAGTAGTTTCAAAAGCAGTATTTAAAAGTTGGCTGTGACCCTTCTGGATGGGAGGGGCGGGGATGCATTAATGCTGAATGCATCTCACATGGAGCTTTCTTAAAGATGGGATATAGCCCTAATTTTAATAGGGTGGGATAGCATGTATTACCTAGGAGGACCACCGTTGCACGGTTAATAATAGTTCTCACCAGCGTGCTTAAGCACGAAATAGCTAGGGCATCCGATGTTGCAAGGCACATACTAGCGCGTTCCTAACTACGTACTATCTGTGTTCCCCAGCGTTTCAAAGACATTTATAGCTGGTTGCACGGAGTTGCAAGGCGCATACTATCTAAGGTGCCCGGCGTTCTTAAGTAGAAACTAGCTGTGGTTGCAAGTGGTCCTAATAACTTATTAGCTGGGCTGGCCGCCGTTGCAAGGCATATACTACGATTAGCTGTGGCCCAGCGTTCCTGAACACGTACTAGCTGTGGTGCGCAGCATTCCTAAAAACGTAATAGCTGTTGTGCCCAGCGGTTTTAAGCAAACACTAGCTGTGATGCCTAGCTGTTCCGAGCACTTACTAGCTGGGGGGGTACGCCGTTGCAAGGCCGATACTAGCTGTGGGCACGAGCGTTCTTAAGTACCTACTGGCTAGGATGTCCAGCGATGCTAAGTATTTACTGGCTGTGGAGTCCGCCGTTGCAAAGCTCATTCTAGCTGTGATGCCCAGTGGTCCTAACTACGTACTGGCTAAGGGGTCCGCCGTTGCAAGGCACATAAGCCTTATTCCATATGAATAATTTAAAATTATAACATCATGAATGTACTGTCGAAGAATTGAATACGATTCGAACGAAACATATTAGGAGAAAAGCCAAAGTTCCCCGGGCAACGCCGGGTATTACTGCTAGTATAAATATATATGCATATATGAAATAAAGCAAAGCTTTGATTTATTTCATATATATAAACACACATATATATATGTGTGTACTATAATATAATGAAGTTATTGACAGGGAATTTTTACATGAGGCCTGAGAAAACCCTGATTTAGGCACAATTTTCAGACTTTTTTTTTTTTCAGGTTTCTGTTAACTTCAGAAAATGGGAAACTGTGCAACTTGGAAAACAATGGAAAATTTTTTAATCAATTAATATTTATTTTGGAGAAAGTTCATACTCCATTCTTATATGTGCGTTCATTTTGTTACATAACTACTATTTAAGTATTTTATAGTTATATAGGTACGAGGGTTGATCAAAATGTTTCAGGACTGATTTTTTTAAAATTTATTAAAAATATACAAGTATTGTCCCCTTCAAAGTACTCCTCTTGGGAAGCTATACATTTTCCCACTGCTCGAAGGACCCTGAGAACTCATCTTCTGGAATGCTGTTGTGCTCCTCCAGCGATGTTTCTTAAATTTCGTCAGTTGAGTGAAATCTCTGCCATTTTAAGGATCTCTTGAGTTTCGGAAACAGGAAAAAGTCCGCAGGGGTCAGGTCTGGTGAGTACGGGAGTTGGGTGATGATGGCCATGCCGTTTTTTGTGCAATAATCGCAAATGAGCAACGCAGAATGAACAGGCGCATTGTCATGGTGCAGCACCCACTCCCCACTTGGCCACAGTTCAAGACTCTTCCTCCTTCACAGCCCCGCGCAAATTTCTGTTGCATTCCTCTGCCATTTCACGGATGGTTAGTCGACAATTTGATCACAAGAGTATGTTCACTCTGATAACATGACCGTCGTCAGTCAAAGTTGAATGGCGTCCTGAACGGGGATTGTCTTTTGCCTTCTTGCGTCTGCCTTCGTGTACTACTCATGACACCGTGATCGACTCAGACATTCATCCCCAAAAGCCTCTAACAACATCTAAAAAGTTTCTGTAAAAGTCTTACCGAGCTTCTCATAAAACTTGACACAAATTTTTGATTCATTTAACAAAAGATCACAAAATAGCCAAACACGAGAAACTTGTTCCACAAAAACGTCTGTTACTTTATAACACAGTAGGTTATAGAGAATCTACAAAAACAGCTGAGCACAGGAAGAGTCACAACTAGTGCTGCCAACCGTACCGCTTTCCGATGCTCCGTTGGCGCGCAATCGAAACAGTCCTGGAACGTTTCGATCACCCCTCGTATAAAGGTATAGTTTATTAAATTTAATGTTTTTTTTTTGTTTGCCTTTTTAAATAATACGATCTGAAAACAGTTTTCCTTAAGTTCAAGCAAAACTCACATTAAGCAATTCAAAAACAGTTTTTCAGATATGTTCGTTCTGAAATTACGTAATGAAGACAGCAGACTCAAATAAATAAATTTCTATTTAAGTGGATTGTATTAAATATATTAGGAAATAGCGCGCATTTCCGGTGTACAGGATAATAAGCAAAGAATAATTCAGTAATACCAACCTCTCGGAATGACACCAATATCCAGGGTCAGATTTTAAACTAAAAATACTTTTAATGTAACTGAACTTGTTATTGTTCATATCAGAGTAATTACAATCTTAAATCCTTCTTCTTATATCGCATATTCTAAGGTTCCACAAAATGTCTGCAATTTTAACAAAGTCCGTCAGAAAACGAGGTCCACTTTCTTACGCCAGTGTTCGCCCACTGATGGTTTGAGTCTTTTTTAACATTTTCTCAATTTTTGGTTAGCATATTCCTCAGTGGTAATTTATTACTAATTTTCAAAGTTATTTCATTGTTTCAAATTTATTCTCCTTAAATACCCAATATCAGGTGAAATGAACCTATTATAGCCCCTAAAATGACACCAATCTTGAGAGTCAAATTGACGGTCACGTGACATCAGATCTTCACCATACAGACGACCATGTTTTGGCTGTACAGTAATACCAACCTTCTTATATCCACATTACAAGAAAGTGTTTAACCCCCTCCACTTTATAAAATTTTCGCAATGATGTCTAGATGTGATTGGAACATTGTGAAAGCTCTAAAGAAACGATTGAATTGTCTTTGAATTTAAAATGAATATGTCACATGTGTTGACTTAAATCTAATTAGATTTTGGCCGAAATCAAAAGAAAATTAAGACATCTTTACTTCGGGGCAGTGTACATTTCACAAGATACCGCTTATACTAATGACAATGAAAAATCTCTGCAAATTAAAGTTGTAATGAATATTGAAAGGGATATTTCATATGAAATTCTATTTTTCGAATTTGTTTATAAGATGATAAAACCGTCGAAAACCGTCCTAAAAGACTTCTTGAAACCCACATTTTTAGATGTTTCCTTGATTTACCCGAAAACTGTTAGTCCTATCGAAAAATAATTTCTTACAAAAAATGTTCCAACCATCAATAGGCCCTCAGAAAGTTTTTTTTTATTTTTATTTTATTCATCTTAAGCCACAACTGTACAGAAACTGCACGTTGTAAATTAAATATAAACAAAAAAATACATGAAAGGCTTAAGAGAGTAAAAACAGCAAACAGTGAACCCTGACGGCACCACTCTTAAACAGGAGATCTCTATGTCAAATTCTGTTTAACCTTGGCGGATTGTGGGTTGTGCAGGTTGGAGCTGCACGGAACTTTCTCATAGACCTGTTTGTGGGTTTCTATAGCCAAATGGTACATCATTTTTTTTTTTTTAACAAATAGACATTTACAACTGTATAAAAATAAATAAAAGCAAATGTGCTGATAGACAGATAATGGCAATGTTAAAATGTCAAGAGGGGAGAAATCACCCAGTGGTGATACTCCCTAGTCACTGTTTTACTCTCTTTTGTAACTAATCACTGTCACTGCTGCTGTTAAGAAGGTCTCTAGGCCATTGACGCTTAAGCCGTCGGTGGGTAAGTATGGCAGAATGGAGGGCACGGACTAGAGGATTATTCTGGGAACTAAGAAGGGAAAATAATTTTGTATACTTGGATTTAGCGACTTCGGTGACAAAAGGTACGTTAAGGTCAGTGTGGAGAGTTTTGTTGGATACGTAATAAGGAGCATTGGCTATTATATGAAAGGATTTTGGATTGGATGCGCTGGAGATTGAAAGCCTTGGCAGAACCCCAGAGTTCAAGTCCGTAAGTCCACACAGGTTTGAGTACTGCGTTGTATATAAGTCGTTTTGTTTTCAAAGTCAATTGTCTTAGTAAAAGTTTATAACGTCTGTTCATTTCTTGTCTTTTCAGTCTCATGTGAGGATTCCAAGTTAGTCGTATAGGGCAGGTATATTTTCGACGAAGGGTGAAGACGATGTGAACTAATTTCGTACACCAAACTAAAGCTCATTTAGTTTAATATGAGCTTTTCTCAAACTTTCCAAAGCCCACAAACAGCCCAATGGGAGAATACCGAGCATATTTTAATAAACTTTTTAAATTATTAAATCAATCAATTTAAATAATTTTTTTTTTTTTTTTCTATAGACACTCATTAATGAAGAAGATGGAAGCATAAATTTTGATGATAATAATTTGTTTGAAATAATTTTTAGAAGTATTTTAAGTGTTTATAATTTCCCAAAAGAGACAAATGTTGTCAGCTACTCACAATATTTACTTGCAACTGGATATCTCGAAATACTTTCTCAAATCGAATCTCGAATGAAGTGAGCATGCACTCTGTATAATAGTATTTATGTTTTTATTTTGTAAATATTAAAGAAATATAGTCCATGAGATGTCTGAAAATTTTAATTGGAGGGAGCCCCCCAAAATGAGTTTGTGACTCACGGCCGGGCTGTAACTATTAGGTCATATCGTCTACTACCAGAGCTCTCTTTCGTCACTCTGGTGGACCTGAGCCTAACGGAAGTCTTACATTTTGTCTATCCTAAATTTGTATTCACTTAGGCTAGGGGCATTTTAACGATTTTGAACCCGCGATTTTGAGATCAGTAACCTAGCACCCTATCTCTGAGTTACCCCTCTCCATTCGTCTAATTATAACAACTTTTAGTCACTATGGTTACATCTCATCGATTCTGTTTTTTTATTTTACATTTTTTTTTTTGTATATCCTTCGGTAGTTTCTTTGAAACTTTTTAAATTTTATTTATATATTAAATATTATATTTATTTTTCAGAGGTTCGAGGGGAGTTATTGCAGTTAGATCGGTGTTATTGGAACTTCTGGCCTGTCTGAGCAACGTTGTATTGGGACCAGAAGATTGGAAAAACATTCTTTGTTATGGCCTAGAAGCGTTACCAATTGGAGTCTCTTACGATGCCATCGTTTGCAACGCATCCGACCTAAGATTGCCATTAGTTTCGATAATATTTAACTACTTTTCATTATTATCATCAGAAAAGTAAGTTTGTTCTAAGTTATTATTTATATATTTATTACTTTCCCTAGACGTACTTAGTGTGGAGAGAGTTATGAAAAGGGTCTATTTTGAATTTTCACCACAATTTCTTGTTTTCAAAACCTCTTAAACGAACAATGAGAAGAAAAAATGTCTAATAAAATAACTATACTCGTATGTGTGACTGTGAATACGATATTTTAAAACCCTTAACTGCCAATGTGCCAATGTAATGAATGTACTTCTACATTTTATGTGTGAACCTAAAGGGTTGATTTTTTACAAAAACGGCCGAAGGGGAGGAGAGATCAGAAGAGGGGCTCAACTTCAGAACGCTGATAACTGTCTATGTATTGAAAGTATCGATATGAAATTCTATACGAGGATTGAGAAGAATTTGAGTAAGACATCTACTGATTTTCAGTCAAATCGGTTGATTGGTTTAGGAGGGAGAGCAAAAACGTTGTTAAGGTTAGGTTAGGTTTTATGACTCATGCCCGGGCTTTAACTACGAGGTCATATCGCCTACTACCAGAGCGCTCTTTTGTCACTCTGGTGGACATGAGCCCGACTCTACTGTGGGAGTCCTAAATTTTGCCTACCCTAAATTTTTTATTCATCTAGGGTAGGGATCTTTAACGAGTACCTGACATCGTACAGGCTCGGGACCATCGCTTAACGTCCCATCCGAAGGACGGCGTGCTTAAGTTTATTTTACCTCCCAAAATAAACTAAGGGCCTCGGTCGGGCTACGAACCCACTACCTTGAGCTCAGAAGTCAAGCACGCATACCACTGAGCTACCAGCGCCCTCAAAAAAAACTTGATAAATTCGTGTTGGGGAAATTATTATTTTTTTTAAACAACGGTGCTGAATGTGACACTATATAAACTAAGTGATTCCAAAAATATATATATATATATATATATTTTTTTTTTTTTTTTTTTTTTTTTAGAGGGTAGGGTAAAAGGGCTATTGGATAGATAGAAAGGCAAAAAAAACGCGGGGAATCATGGGCAATGTTCAGTTATTAGGGTTTTTGAGTCGAGCCTCTCTTCTCTGATCCACCTTCCTTTCTGCACATTTCGCGGAACATTAATAGGTGCTAATGGGGTTCTGACATATGTCATATCAAATGTCATGTCTAGGCAAACATACTTTTTTTTTTTTAATTTTTGGAATTAGGGTATGGGAAAACATGAAATTCCGGTATAAAGTCAACTTCGAATTTTTAACCGATTGCATAACTTCTTTTATACTTCGTACAAGTGACATAATAATATTACATATTATTTAGATTGTTCTCTTCCATTTGGGTCACATTCATGTGCGTTCATTCTAAGCCGAGGTATACCATTCAGAAATGCCTTGCTCTCTATATATTATATATTATTAAATATATATAATTTCTTTATTCTGTTGGCAGTGGCCGGATAGAGACTGATTCTTTGAAACAAATCTCCCACTACATATGCCTGGTAGGAGAGCTTTCTGCGCCAATCACCAAAGCTGTATGGTTTGTCTTTGCTGTGAGTCATTTTTACTTTATTGATTGATCATTTGCTATTTTGATCATGGGCTTTAACTATGAGGTCATATCGCCTACTATCAGAGCGCTCTTTCGTCACTCTGGTGGACATGAGCCCGACTCTACTGTGGGAGTCCTAAATTTTGCCTACCCTAAATTTTTATTCACCTAGGATAGGGGTCTTTAACAAGTACCTGACATAGTACAGGCTTGGGACCTTTCGAACCTACGATCTTGATCTCAGAAGACAAGCACATACACCACTGAGCTACTGGCGCCCTTTGAAAACAATAACATAAATTATATCAAATAACACAAAATGATCCATATTATCCAGCATAGGAAGGTGCCGACTGCTGCTATCCCTTAGCCATCAGAACTACACTTTTTTCTTTAATTACTCTATAAAGTTGTTATTCCAGAATGGCTTTACAGTAATTCATTTCTATTTGAGATGAGCTCGTCGCCCATCTGGACCTATCGGTATCTTATTAAATGTCTACATCGGTTCAGCTTATTTCGAAATATAAAACCACAAAGATTACACAGAAGTCAGGTAAGAGAGCAACTCGTTCGATTTCCTCGCTAGTTCCAATTAATATTATTCGCGTACCTACTTGCCTACTGAGCTCGGTTCGAAACCCAGCCGAGACCCTTGGATTTATTATCGGATGGGACGTTAAGCGATGGTCCCAAGCCTGTACGATGTCAGATACTCGTTAAAATCTCCTATTTAGGTAACAAAACTTGGGTACGCAAAATTTATGATTCCCACTGTAGAATCAGGCTCATGTCTATCAGAGCGATGAAAGAATGCTCTGGTAGTAGGCGATATGACATAGTTAAATGGGCTTGAGTCACAATAACTTTTATTAGTTTTTGTTTTATTATTTTTTTTTTTTTGTACTAAGAGAATTTTGCAAATTTCAGGTGGCCTACTTGTGCAGCAGTGAAAATTGTCAATATTCAAAAATGGCTTTAAAATGTATAATAGAATTAATCAGACATTTTGACCTGAACGATGTATACACCCATCACCCGGCTCTGCTGTACTGGACATTCGCCGATGATGCTGTTCCTGACCAATTAAGAATACAAATTGTAAGTTGGAAATATTAATTTTGTAATTACTGTTAGCGTCCTGTTAACATAGAACTTTGAAAAAATCATAAATTAAAAAAAAAACTAACTTTATATGAAAATTCAAAAATAGTATAATATTCGCACCTCTTTCACCAACCTTCGGAGGGAACGTTAAGCGATGGTCCCGAGCCTGTATCATGTTAGATACTCGTTTAAGAAACTTATCTCTAGATAACTAAATCTGGGTAGGCAAAATTGCAAAAGTCTTAGATAATCTCAGGTAACTGGAGGATTGTACAAATATGTCATTCAAACAATTAAATGTCACTTTTGAACTTGCTGACGATGGTGTAAGCCCAAAACTATATACTTTATATAAATATTATTGTGGAATTAGATAATATAAAATTTAAACAAGTTCTTTATCTGTATTTATTACAAGAAGGAAACTGTTCGTTGTTGATTAACTATTTAAATATCATAGATGGTGCCAAAAAAAGTTCTAAACTCAAATAAAACATTGTATCTAAAAATAGGAGCAATTTTGGCTAGATAGATATATTGGGAGAGATAGTGTGTACAATTTTTTTTTTTTTTGGTTGCCGATCTCCGGTGGAGGCCAGGACACCCGTTCGTCGAATCTTAGGGGAAGAGGGCCTGAGTTTATTAATTTCAAATCAGTTGCTCTGGTATTGGCGGCGCTGCTTGGAGCGCCGAGAGAGCTCGGGATAAATGTGGGGCGCTGACTGGATGTAGTACAGTGGTGCGTCGGGGGCGAAGGAGGCGACAAATCGGCTGAACATTGGGTAGCCGGTTTCCGTCACCAGCTGTCGTAGGTCGAGTCCCAGGTACGATCCTGTCCCTCGTAACAACTCCACCCTAGGCCCGTCGTACAGCGTACATTCGAGGACCACATGCTGTGCAGTTTTGATTCCGCCGCACTAGGTGTACACCTAGGGACCTAAACATCCTTGTTCTTATTCGTTTCCTGTTAGCTCTACTGTATGAGTACTAACTGCTTAGTCAGGTTTATAATAATAATAATATCCTTTTTTATTTCTTCCTTAGTATAATAATATAACAATAGTATTTCTAGATATCTATATAAATTGGAAACTAGGCCCATCTTTGGACATAGGCCTCTCCCGTTTTATTCCTTGCACTCCTGTCCCAGGCCGATCTGTGCCAGAGACTCCCCACTGTCCTGTCCAGATCGTCCCGCCACCGCACCAGTTGTCTTCCTCTTCTTCTCTTCAGGTATATCGGGTACCACTCTGTCGTCCTCTTGGCCCATCTTCCTTCTTCCATCCTCGCCACATGTCCTGCCCATTTCCACTTTTGTTGCAGCACCACTTCCTTCACGTCCCGTACTCCTGTCTTTTTTCTTATTTCGGAGTTCCGTATTTTATCATTTTTCTTTATTCCCAGCATGCTTCTCTCCATTGCTCTTTGAGTAACCTCTAAGCTCCTCAGCACATCTTGGGAGAGAGCCCAGGTAGTCAGGTTTAGTTAGCTAACAAAGGGGTCTAATATCTGACATCGCACGTACTAGGAACGTCCCATCCGAAGGACGGTGAGCTCAAGGTTTTTACCTCCCAGTTAAAAAAATCTAAGAACCTAGCGATTCTACTGAGCTCAGTACGCTAACACGCTACCCCTGAACTTCTTGGGCTAACCGTCTCACCTCCGGTAGACGTTATTCAAATCCAGTCCTCTAGAAGAAATCAAACAGGTGTCAATACCAGTTACTGTACACACACGTCACAGTTAGTTATCTTTTTGTTTATTTTGTATATGTTAATGATTTTTTTTTTTTTTTAAGGTGAATTTTTGGCTGCGAGGTGATGAAGAATCTCTCTGTGAATTAAAATCTCTTACGAAACTCAACATTAAACCTTGTCTGATATTAATAGTATGTTTTGTACATTTTAAAGTGGATATATGTAAAGCGTCAGAGAGAATATCAACTTATCTTAGTTTTTGTCAATTTTGAAATTTTGGCATTTTTGAATAGAGAAATAATAGCTGAGCAAAGAAAATAAATGATATGTCTCTGGCGATAAAATTCATGGAGATGAACGCATTGAAACCTAAGTATTTTTGTCGTCACACTTCATATTTTTGCATAATAAACTATGAAATATCTCATATCTACTCGTGTATATATATATATATGGTAATTGAGAGATGACGATGTATGGTTTGTTTTGGTTCCTCAAGTCCATATAGTACAGTTCATAAAGTCTTCTCCCGGGTGTACCCTAATACCTAAACTACCAAAGTACATTAGTAGTATAGGAGGCACTTGGGCCAGACAGACATATACAGCCCCTCCAGCACAAAGCCGGCTTCTTACTTCCCCAGCAAAAATCACCGGCTTTGTACCCAGCAATAATTAGAAATTATTTCTAAAAGGATTTGTTCTGAAACTGCTCTGCATTGTAAAATGCATATAAGACGTGTAGTTTGCCATGAAAAGATGAGTTTCTCCTACCTCGGAAAAGAGCCCAAGACAAGCTTCCATCACAGTCCAATCCTGTATTACTTCCCCAGTTATACAGAGTATAGTAGAAGTTATGTAATCTGTCGGAAATTTGATGCGGAGTTTTCAAACAAATTTCATGTTTTCCGATCTCCAGATCATTAATAAAAAGATATATATAAAGTGATAAAATGTATTGACACAGAATTTCATATGTAAATTTAATGCCCTGTGGAATCGGCCGCAGGAGAGAAGGGCTGAACTCAAAAATCCCTTATAATCAACGTATCAACATTTTTTCTTTTCATTTTGTGAATCTGGAGGACGGAAAACATGAAATTCCGTTGAAAACAACGCATCGAATTTTTGTCTGATTACATAACTTCCCCTATACTTCGTACAGCTGGGGAAGTAAAATGTGATATGTTACCTGTTTTGTAAGATTAACGAAAGTAAGATAAGGTCCCCTATTCCTATAAAACTTCACATCTTTCATGTTACCTGTTTTGTAAGATTAACGAAAGTAAGATAAAAACCTGTATTACTATAAAATTTTACATTTTTCGTTAGTCTTTCGTTGTTTTCTTTCTTAATATTTGTCTATTTATTTACATTTCCAGGTGATAATGTCAGAGGTCGGCAGGGAAGAAGGTGAGGTTATAATGAAGATATTGAGGTCAACTCTGACTGAATGTAGCAAACCTTTCATTGAGCAGATATACGAACATGCCTGGTGCATATTACCTGAGGCTACTGCCAAATACTCCTCATGTAACATTGTTTTCTAAGTTATGTAATCATTAGAAATTTGAAGTTGAGCTTTAACACGAATTTCATGTTTTGAGACACCAATGATTTTAAAAATGAATGTTAACATGATAACTCCCGATTGCATGAATGTATCTATACGATATTTTATATATGTTTCCAAAACTCTCTAAGAACGACATTTCTTAATTTTCAGCGAAATCAACCGAAGAAGAGGTGGGATCAGAGAGGCTCAACTCATTAATCCCAATAACTGTCGTTGTAATGAACTTATTGACAACGAATTTCATATGTAAATTCATATTAATTTTCAGACGTCGACTAAAATACTCTAATAACTGCCGATGTAATGAGTGTATCGACACAAAATTTAGTATGAGAATTCTCATACTAAATTTTGTGTCGATACATTCATTACATTGATAGTTATTGGAGTGTGTGAGTCGATCCCCCCCTTTCCCTTCGACCGAATTCGCGGAAAGTTAATAAAGGCCATTCTTATGGGGTTTTGAATTTAAATATAAATCTCCCCTTCGACTGATTCCACTGAAAATTAATAAAGTCTTATACGGCTTTGAATATATATATGAAATTTCTTGTCAATTCATTCAGTACGTCAGTTATAACAGTTTTTGTAAGAAATCTCCCCCCTTCCCATTCACCGATTTGGAGCTTTACTTTGGGGCCTAACTGCATTTTATCTGATAACGTTTATATTATTCAAATAATAGTTGTAGAGAAAATATAAACTTGAAGGCCGCCAAGTTTGCGAGAAATTCGCCGAAAAATATCTTTAAAAAATGACAATTCGGCACCAATCTTTTTAGACGTTTTATTGACTTATGCGATTTTTTTTTTTTTAATTACTATTAATTTTTTTTTTTTCAGTTGAAAGTATATTAAACATGATCACCTTCTGTTCTCACTATATTCCTGAATATCTGGAAGTAACACTGGTCTTTAGGATATCCAGCCTTTTGTCTGGAACTTTTGCTAAACATTTCCTTCTGATCTTCGACCCAAAGGCCAAATCATTGAAAAATGACGGTGTACGTTTGTGCAATGAAGTGTTCAAATTCATGTGTATTCTACTGCAGTTGACACAACAACAGAAAGACATAAGAGGTAATTCAAAATTGTCTTACTCACTTGTAATGAGTCCTAGTCAAATTTTTCGAATTTAATATATTAAGTAATTCAAAATTTTATGAAAAATATACAACTGTATTATAAAAATATTTTTATTTTTTGCAGTTTTAGCAACCATTTCTTCTCAAAAATCATTTTTGGAATGTTTAAACTTATTGGTTGCCAATGAAGATGATGTCACCCTCTGTACATCCTTAGTGAAATTAATTACTCATTTAGTCCTGGTCGATCAAAAAGTAAGATCTTTTATTTGTATTTACTCACTGACCCGTCCAGGGATACAATGTACATATTTTTGTAATTCATTTAACCGAATAAAAAGTGATTTTATATATTTATATGAGTGATTTTCAAATCGTATGTTACCAAAAACATATTCCGTAAAGGCTAAATATGTTCAGACATTTTCTCATGATGACAGGAAAGACAAGATATGTGATAAATACTTGTATGTTATTTTTTTTACTTGAACCACATAAATCAAATAATTTACAAAACTTTCAGTGTACAGACAGACATCCCTTACAGTTTTATTTATTTTATTTATATATATTTCTCGCAAATTTTGAGTATGAAGGTAATAAATTATATATAAAAATCTGATTTTACAAAATAATGAACATTTAAAATATTGTAAATTGAATATAATATTGTAAAACAATTTATTGTATAACTGGGTATTTGACAAATAGAGAACTGGGTTTTCACATTTGAAAAACAATTACTGTGTATTTCTCTGTATGATTATTATTATGATTTATTATTCATGAAATAGGAATCGTTACTTATATATTTTTTTATAACATACCTACATTTAAAAATTCTCCAATAGAATCAAAACAGGAGTAAATTCTGCTGGTTCTTCACCAATATTTTCATTAATACTTATAAAGTACAATTCTACTTCTTTTGGATCTTAATCAGAAAGTATAGATGAATTAGTGTAGGAGACAATTCTGAAAAAAAAATGGACTGGAATATGGGTTATCCTAACGTAGTGTAGTTCATCATGGTAACGGGGGCTAGGGAAGGGACATGGTTAGGAATAGCCTCACCAAGTGACAGGCCCGCTGCGCTGCAAGGCAGGGAGAGGGTGTACGTCTTGGCAACGCTGCACTCCTACCACTTCAACGAACCTATCTCCTCAGATCCCACGATTCATTCGCTCTACACTTGTAAGGGCTAAGTACATTTGAATTTCACCAACTCTTTTCATTACCTGTTGATGTTACATCTGATATTTTTCTTTGTTGTCCAGGATGGTCCTAAGATCCAGCTGGAGATCTCCAAGCTGCTCTACTTTCTGAGCAGTGCCTATCCCCTGAGTGCAGCCGCCCTACGTCTTCTGGCCACTTACCTGGAGTTAGTTCTTTCAGAAGGAAAACCATCCATTATTAACATAACTTTTCCGACAGTTTCCCAACTGAGAGTACTCTATCTTCAGATACACATGTTGTGCTCCAAGGTAATATATATATTATTTTATAGAGGGCGCCGGTAGCTCAGTGGTATGCATGCTTGCTTACTCAGCACAAGTTCGCGGGTTCGAAACCAGGCCGAGGCCCTTAGTTTATTTTATCTGGAAGGTAAAATAAACTTAAGCACGCCGTCCTTCGGATCGGACGTTAAGTGATGGTCCCGAGCCACTCGTTAAAGACCCCTACCATAGGTGAATAAAAATGTAGGGTATGCAAAATTTAGAACTCCCATAATAGAGTCGGGCTCATGTCCACTAGAGTGACGAAAGAGCGCTCTGGTAGTAGGCGATATGTAGTTAAAGCCCGGGCATGAGTCATAATAACTAACTATATTATTTTATTATTTATTTATAAATATGTCTTAGGCAGAGAGTCCTTATTTGTTTATTTGATGAAACAAGTCTCCGTTTTCGACTTGAAAAACAGTCTATGCCGCATTTTTTTATAAAATTGGAAAAATGTCCCAACACTTGGATTGTGTAGAAAATTATAAATGTAATGTTGAGGGAACAAGGCTCTATATTCTACTTACTTTTGTATATTACGACGTGAATATAGGAAAAATTAATTCTACCAGAAATGTCCCGACCCTGATCGTTTTTTTGGATGATGGCTTTGTCCTTCCACCTCTACTTCAACACATTTCCCTTGTCCGATGTCTCTGTTCTGCCTCCAGATGGATGACTCCATGGCGGCCTGCTGCTGGTACTGCCTTCGCCGCCTCCTCCAGCTCTCTTCCCAGCTGGGCCTCCCCTTTCATCTTGCCACGCTCCCTTACACGGCCCCTCTTCTTGCTCGCTGCCCTGGCCCCATCTCCCGAGCTGAGTCTCTTCTCTTCCTCCGGGTCTGGGCTCCGCTGTTGCCTCCCCGCCATCCCCGCTCTCTCAGGACGCCCTCCTTCCTACGGGCGATTGGCATCCTGGCTGCTTCTGCCTCACCCAACACCAGAGCTGGAATCGCAAAGGTAATCCAATATAAACAATTGAATAATACGGAGCTTGGGTCGCTAAACCGCATCTGCCAAAACTTTTCCTTGCACCCGCGACGATATTCTAAGAAGACTTCTTTATCTTCCATAATTTAGAAAAGATAACGATTAGGTTTGCCTGCGGACAAAAGTGGAGTGGTCGGAGCGTTTATTTTAATATAATGGTTGTATTTACTATGTAGCTATGGTAACATTTAGAAATTAATAAATATAGCGACATCAAAAATAACAAAGAAATGAAAAATAATTTGATTTATTTACATTTAGGCAACAAATTTATGAAAATGATCAACTGGAAATAAGAAACATAATTTGAAACAGAAATAGCTGCTTGGATTGAGTTGATTTTGTAAACCGATTGTGTCGGCTATCTCTCGATTCGGGCTAACGAAATGAGATTATATCTCGAATCAGCAACAATTATTAAACATCATTATATTAAATTAAATTAAAATTAGGGTTAACTGTTGTGCTGTTGGGGGGGAGGGGGGAAGGGGGTGCATATATATATATGGTTAATAGAATCGACAGTATCTTTTCAAGATAGAAGGAATTCGAGGTTCTGTCGTGTAGATAAAAAAACTCAGTATTTGACCAAACTTCACCACACACATCCACTCGTCAATATAAGGCCCTGAAAAAGGAAATAAATAGTTTCCGAAACGATGGCCAAAGATTGAGTTTTTTATCTACACGACAGAACCTCAAATTCCTACAATATATACATTTAAAAATTTTTTTTTTTTTTTGCAGGCTCTGGAAAAGTAGAAGAAAAACGCGATTTAAATAAAGTTAATAGTAAGTTCAAATAAACATAACACGAGAGAGAATGAGGTAAATTAAGGTTTAGTAACCAATAGAAGTGCCAATACCTGTTTTTGTTTTCTAACATAATGAATATTTTCACAATGAACACATCAAATTTTTTTAAAAAATCTTATTTAATTTAAATTTTTTTATTTTTCAAAAAAATTATTTTTATAAAAGACAATACTGATGATAGGAGTTAAGTCTTATAGATTGGAATTTTTGTCTTTGGTTTTTGCAATATCACAATGTTAACAAGAAGTATAATATCACAAAAGTTTATTTTTTATTTTATCTCTGACGTCCACTTCTTTGAATAAAACAGCCTTTAAATGAATTCAAACGAACATCTATTTCTCCATCTTCTAACTGAAATTAAAATAATTAGTATCAATATAATAATTATTTATTTACTTAGTTTTTTTCTCTGGTAAATTTACACCAATATTACCTGATCCTGATAATATATTTGTTGATAGCAAAATGGCGATATACACTCCCTTACACATTTAAGCCTCACTAACGCCTTTTGAAGAGCGCAGGTTGGATTCTGTTCGCAGGCTGCCTCAAACTCTCTATATGTCATTTCCTGGAAAAAAAAAAAAATTATTTTTATTTCGAATACTCTTATTGAAACAATAGCATCAAATACAATACCCATAAACCCACCCCGCCGACTCAAGCGAACATGGCAGCGTGACTTGCTCGGAATGTAGGCTGGTTAATAGACAATTATCAGCAAGAATTATTAATGGAAGTAACATTATCTATGTAACATATTTTTTTGTAAATAAATAAATTTTGAATTATTTACTGTTCGGTAATTTTGGATATTTGGTAAAAACATAACATACAGAGAAAATTACAGAAGCATGAGCCGCTTCAATTTTTTTTTTAAGGGGGCTCTCCCCAGATACAGAAGAGATGTTCACCGAAGATTAGTAAGTACATTAATTTATTTTACATTTTTCACATCAATAATATTGCATGATGTATACCATGCTACAAAAACAGGTGTAATTCATTTCTAATTTAAAAAATGTTAAATCCTGCGAGCGCCCATGCGTAAAACTCAAGGTCTTCGCCAGAAATTCTTCCAATATTGACTTAATCTATAATAGCCTTCCTATTAATATATTTATATCTACAACCAACAAATAGATACATTGGGAAAGTTATGTTGTGTGACTGCTTTGTAACTCCTTCGAAGGTTTAATGCTCAATAATATTTATATTTCAGACAAGATTATTTGCATTATTTTTACGGTTGTTACCAACAGTAAATGTTCCTATATGTAGATATGTGAAGTTGAATTTTTCCAGCGTATATTATATTACAATAATATATACAGTTTCAAGTCTAAGAAAATCTAAAGATATGCATTTTTTTTATTTCGGCTTTAACGTTGTACTGTACATTCCATTTTAGACATAATGTCGCACAAGATTCTAATAACAGGAGACACACCAATATGTTTACTAACTTTTACATTCAAAGAGGAAAATATCCTAAGATTTTATTTTGTAGTACTTACGTTTTTACTAGTCTCTTTGTAAGGGTATTCTGGAAAAACGAACATACTTTTTTGGCAATTACTGAAAGTCATAAAAAAAGAAAAAGCTAGAAATGTAAACATTTCTTTGTATACACAATGTATTACTCAACAAATCAATACTCTGAACTTTATCATGGGAAAGATGTCATAATAGATGCATTTCAAATATAAATTTTAAGAACTAAATGAATTCCGTAGTATATATTCTCATGTCTTATAAATATATAATTAAAAATAATAATTTCTGTAAAAGATTGATGAGATGGCAACCCTGATTAGCGCTGAAAAGGGACCTGCAAACATCAAACATGGACGCTTTGAAGAAGGTTTTGTTTAGTGTTAGGTTTTTGTTGTTGGTTTGCTGTTAACGAATCTTCAGTGTATTTTTGACAGTAAGTACTATTTAATTATATTTATAAAAATCAGATACAACACCTTTTCCTTTTATAATAGGTTTATTAAAAAATGATTATTGAATGTTACAAGAAGCGGTTTTTATACGCTAGGCTTATAAGATTATTTAACTACATCATAAGTATTTCCTTCCTTCTTATTTTTGTCATTGATTAATTTCCCTTTTTGTCTCAAAATTATTTTATTAAAACAAAATATTTTATATTTTGCAGTTAAGCATATCCTCCTAGCTTTGTAGTTAGAAATTCGTTTAAAGCTACAAACAAAAAAATGTATCTGTCGAAAAATTGTTAACTGCAAGATGTTCATGTTCAACTATAAGATACACAGATACATAAATGTACTTTCTTTGTTCAGAAAGTTTACTCTAGGCTTAGGATTTTAGGCCTAGCTTACCAACTAAATAGTGCATCCATTGTGGATTGTAAAATAATGAACTCGAGAAATATTCGCTAGTTAAATTGTTGTAGTATTGTACGTAATAACTTCGTCCTACTTTTTTTTTTTTGAGTTGCAGTTGAAAGATTTTATCTAGAGTCAGTTATCGCTGCAGTTTTAATTAAGATGCGACACATGTGGTTTCAAGTTTCGTGTTAGATACGTAGTGCTTCATTTTCTAATTTATCTTGAGATCTTTGAGCGTATTTTTTCATGATTTAGGTTCAGTTCGAATTCTTTAAACTGCGTCCGAATGGTAGACACTTTGTAAAATGAAATATATCATTGAAAGTTCAAACATTGTCATACATAAAATAGCTTCGTTATTTCCTCGTTATGAATTTTTAAACTTACAATTTGTGATAGTTTTTCACTAACAATAACGTAATTTGGCCTAATTCTTCTGTGTTGTTTCTTCTCTTTAGGTGCTGAATAGCAGAGATGGAGCAGGATTTAAATTTACCAGTTGACCAGGTGTTACCCCCACCAGAAGAGTCTAAGGGAGAAACAGAACCTTGTGAAGAAGTTGGGAAAACTACGAAGGAAGGGAGAGTTGAAGATGTGGAAATGGCAGAGATCGGAGCCAAGACTAGCGTTCCAGCTGAATGTGAGATGAGAATGGAGGTGGAGGGGGAAAGTGAGAATATGGTTCTACCTGAAGACGTAGCAAGTAGTGGAAAAAACGGGGATGCAGGAGAGGAAGGGGCGACGAAATCTGTGCCCGATCAGGAAGTGCTGTCCACATCTGAGCTCATAGCGGAGGTGGTGCCAAAAGCTGAGCCTGTAGCAGAAGTGTTGCCAACAGCTGAGCCTGCAGCGGAAGTGTTGCCAAAAGCTGAGCCTGTAGCGGAAGTGTTGCCAACAGCTGAGCCTGTAGAGGAAGTGTTGCCAACAGCTGAGCCTGTAGCGGAAGTGTTGCCAAAAGCTGAGCCTGTAGCGGAGATACTCTTGAAATCTAAGCCGCCCGAAGTCGTAGACATACTGCGGACAAATGAGGAGCTTAAACTAGAAGTAGTGTCAAAATCTGAACCCGAAATGATAGTAATCCCGAAATCTAAACCCATAACGGAAGTAGTTCCGAAATCTGAACTGAAACGAGAAATACTACAAAAATCGGAACCTGATATCGAAGTAATGCCAAAAGATGAACTTGAGTCGACAGAGAAAACTACCTTAGTGTCTGGTTCTATATTGATGTCTGAGGAACCGATGGACGTGGAAAAACCCACCGAGGTTACACCGAAGAATGATGAAGCTCATGTTAAAGAAGAGATGGAGCAGGAGGCGCCGCCAGTAGCTCCAGAAGTTAAAGAGGAGAGTGCTAGTCAAAGTCAGACTCCTGAGGTAGGTACACAGGCAGCTTACTTTATTTTAATTAATCTTTTTCTGTAACTTACAAATGAATGTTAATAATTTAGAAGGAATAACATAACACATTAAGATAAAATAATTTGGCCAAAAGACTATTGTAATTTTGGCAATTGTATAGAAGCGTTCATCGTCAGATCAATGGATGAGGCACTCAACTGATAATAGTGGACACCTTGAGTATTGCTTGACATTTATTTTTTGAAAACGAACAGTTTTCAAACCGTCAACTAAAAATTTTAGTCTGAACGAAAATATCCACTACCATATCTTCTTTTTGAGTAATTTCTTGGCTTTCAATGTCTCATAATAAATAATTTATGGTTTCCAGATTTACTTTGTGAAGCTCCATTCTAGGAATAGATAATTAAAATACACACATTCTTTGTCAAACTTCACTATATATTCTCAAATACTCAACTAGTTTCGCAGTGTTAAGGCATTATCAAGAGTCACTTATAAAGTTTATAAGTGACTCTTGATAATGCCTTAACATGGCGAAACTAGTTGAGTATTTGAGAATGTATAGTGAAGTTTGACAAAGAAATTGTGTATTTTAATTATCTAGCTCATAATAATTAATGGAAATGGTGTCTTGGTAGTTTTTTTTAGATAATTTGTCTGTAAATTCTAGACGGGAGATGTAAAGGGACGGTTCAGCCCACAGCCGGGTCCCTCCACTGCCCCTGACCTGCCGTTCCCAGCCCCGCTGGAGGTGGCACCTGGACCTCCCAAGACCAACGGACAACAGGTGTCGGTATCAGGGGTGGCTATCGGTGTGCCCAGGAGGCTGGGAGCAGCTCCTCAATCCCACGATCTGGCCACCCTGGCCACTGCCGCCCTCACCTGCAAGCAGCGACCTCCGGGGGTGACTCTTCGTCCCAGGGAACCCGTCTGGTGTGATGTGGGCGTTATCAAGGGAACAACGTGTCAGGTAACATGATTTTTTTTGTTTTTGCTTTTCCGTAGTATTATGACGAAATTCAGTGATGAAGACCGTATTTAATGTATACTGGTGGGCTGGTGCTTTACACCTAGGGACCTAAGCATCCAATGCTCTTTTCCCTTTCCTGGAAGCGCTGGGCTTCAACCTTAACTTGTTATCTAGTTGCTTATCCTACCAAAACCAAGACCTTCATGAAGGGTCAAGTCTCGCAGTTTCCTTAACGAATCTGAGAATTCTCCCGTGGTCTAGACCGCATTACTCTGCGACTTCCCGTTATCAAGTATATTATCTGTAAGCTGCTTAGAATTTCCAGACTCACAAATGAATAAACATTTTGACATCTGTGTAAGCCGAAACCGGTATCCTGTATATGTTGTGGAATTATACAATATAAGTGTTGAACAGTTGCATGGACTGTGTGCAGGTGACCTACTACCATGCACCGTCGGCCAACCACGACCCGGAACACTTGAACATCACCTCAGATAGCATCCCCGACCTCTCCCACTGCCTCAAACTGGAGTTGGAGCCAGGCACTGCCTACAAGTTTAGGGTGTGCGCTATCAACTCTTGTGGTCGGGGGCCATGGAGCGAAGTGTCTGCCTTCAAGACTTGTCTTCCTGGCTACCCCGGGGCTCCCTCTTCAATTAAGATATCCAAGTCTGGGGAAGGGGCCCATCTCTCCTGGGAGCCCCCCTCCAACCCAGCTGGCAACATCATCGAATACTCGGTCAGTTTGTATCATACTCACTCAAACCAACAGGATGTACAGCCATTAAGAATTACGAATATTTTCAGGAATTATACTTGATTGTTACATTTCGTTTTTTTGAGAACGTCTAAAATTTTTATTTTAGTCGCATTAACTGCTTCGATTTGTAGCTACAGGCTATTTACAGGTTGCCATCCTTCCAAATAACTTTTAGTAGTCAATGTCCGAATACATTTATTGCGTTTTGTCTCGATATAGTGGAAATACGGAAAGCGTTGTTGTCAATATCAAAGTATATCAAATATTCTTCTACTCAGACATAAGTAACTATATACTGCACAATCATGTTATATTATACTGATTTCGTAGAACTTTTTATATTTTATTTTATCTTGGTTTCTTGTTATTTTCTCGTTTTCAAATATATTCACATTTGGTCAATACCGTTAGAATAGGGATTTCCACCCCCCAGGGAGGAGACCCCTCCTACCCCTAGGCAGCTAGCTCATATCTCCATTATTGTTGAACCTTGTGCTGACGATGGCGGTACACATTTATGTATATGTATGTGGAATTAGACAGTATAAGTATTCAATAAAAAGTTTTAAATTTTATTTATTAGTAGTCAGAGAAAAAAAAAAATTACATTGACGATGGATTTCGGACACATGAACTCTCGGTTGGTAGGTACGGGATCTTATATAAATTTGTAGAATATGGATATAGCCTGTATTCCTGGTGTTATGGTTCAACAGAAATAAATATTATTGTTATTATTATTAGAGACCTCCGAAAACGAAAGGGCGGGTAATTTTGCCAAAACAATACTCCCATTTGACTAACGATCACATGCTGTTAATTAACGACTAGTTCTCACTAAATAGACCACCTAGCTCCGTCGGTAAACTCTAGTCTGCTCTAGCTCAATCGGTAAACGCTAGTCCCAAACGGTCGATTGACTTCGGAGGGAGAGCGAAAACATAATTGATTAATTCGTGATGGGGAAGTATATAGCCGGTGATTCACCTACGACATTTTATGTTGTGTTATATTCCGGTAACATCGATATTTCGTTATTGGACTCTACTGCTGTCGAGAAAGATATTTTCAATACAACGATATTTATAAAGAACTCATTCATTTATATGCGACAATGCAATAATGTGTATTTTTTGGTGTGTGTAGGTGTGTCTGGCGGTGCGGAACGCGGGCTCACCTTCGGTCGGATCTCAGACAAACACAGAACAGAAGGGGCAACAGTTGGCCTTCGTCCGGGTGTACAGCGGACCTCACAACCAGACAGTGGTGCCCAACTCGAGCCTGGGAGCCGCCCACATTGATACCTCCTCCAAGCCGGCCATCATCTTCAGGATAGCCGCCAAGAATGAGAAGGGGTTCGGACCCGCCACCCAGGTGAGGTGGCTCCAGGATGTCCTCGCTTCCCCCGCCACTCCGCACATGTTGCGGCCTTTCGCCGCCGCCAAAAACAGCCCCAGTCCCAACACACCCCCACAGGCTACCAAAAGAATCAAAATAGATGATGTGTGAACCACAACCTTCATTGAACAAGTACAATTAACTTCTACCTGCAGTGCAGCAAGGCCCATAACTCGAAAAATGTCCTTTTTATAAAATGAAAAATTATTGAAGGGGAAGTGTGCTAAAGATCCTTACACGTTGAAGGGTTCCATAGGCGAAAATTGCGTTGATGTATTGATAAATACACATTTAATAAATACTAGCTAACTGAAAAAACATGAAATAACTTATTTTGTCTCAAAATAAACCCCCTCTATTAACTAATTTTGAAATTATATACATCCTAACTCCTATTCCTGAATAGACAGATTCAAAATATGAAGTTTGATTGAAACATATTCAACCATCCCCCCCACCCCATGATGATGGAAAAAAGAGAAAAACGGACATAAAAGCTGAAAAGAGATCTGACGCAAATAGTTTACAATTGTATTTCTAAAGATATTCTGAAGCAATATCCGATCAGCTGTTTTGAGCTAATAGTGTCACAAGGTTATTTTTTTCGCTCTATATTTTTATCAAATTTAAATATATACTTATTATTTAAACTATTAACAAATTGGTGAAATTGGACGATTTCTCTCCCTTACTCAAAGTGAAGATAAAACAAAATGTTTCATCAAGACCGAAAAGAAGTCTGGATGAAAATGCTCAAGCCAGCCTGAAGAACATGGCAAACAATTATCTAGCCGACAGAAACGACACCAGTACAGGTGAGATCCTTGTGTTAACAATACCAAACAGTAATCCACCGAAGATGGAGGATACACCATTTCCTGGGACCTTCGATATGGAGTACCAACTGTTCCACGACAACTCTGAAGAACCCAAAATTAAACGAAACAGATACAAACTCAGCACACCCACATCCAAACCAACACCTATCACTACACACAACAGATTCACTCCACTATTAACCCTTACGGACAAAGACACGACTGACACACAACCGAAAAACGAACCCAAATTAAAGATTCCCCCAATTTTTGTTTTAGAGGCAGACGACTACCAACAGATTATTGCCGACATTAAAACTGTAGCCTCCTCATCTTTTGATGTTAAACAATGCTATCAAAAAATTAAAATTAACCTCACGACATCGGACGATTTCAGAAAAATGACGAAATTTTACAACACCCATAATGTGAAATATTATACATTCTCGAACCCCGAGGACAAGAAACTGTCTGTGATAATCAGAGGCGTACCATACTCCCTTCTGACACGAAAATACTTGAAGAACATACACCGACGTACCCCGTTCTGAAACTGACTAGACTATTGACCAGGGACAGACAACCAACCCCATTGTATGCGGTCGAGTTAGAGGACAACTCGGCGGGTCGCGCGATTCTTCAGCTCACTCGGCTCTACTACACCGTGGTGCATGTGGAGCTGCGGCGGAGGTCACAGCGAGCCGTCCAGTGCACAAACTGCCAGTTAGTAGGGCACACTAAGAATTTTTGTCGTCTGGACCCCCGGTGTGTCAAATGTGCTGGTAGTCATCACTACGAGGCTTGCCCCCTACCTACCTCTAACTCCACGGACACCAAGTGTGCCAACTGTTCTGGCCAACACCCCGCTAGCTACAGGGGTTGTTCCTTTTTTACAAATACAAAGAAAATCAGGCCCCAAAAACAACCTCCTGCCCCCCAACCACCTCCAGCACAGACAATACCTCCAAGAAATCCTTCACCTCCACCTATCTCCCCGGAGCCCAAACCACCTACGAACTTTTGGTTTGACAAAAATCGAAGTAGGCCAACACCACCGCAACCTAATACTGCAAACAATGGAATTAGCTCTGAGGCAACGACTGACCTGACTGGACTCATCATGAACCTCATCAAACCATTCATCCCCCACATCCAAGCATTCTTATCCAATTTATTCACCAACCTTTTTTCGATGAATCATGGCAAACCTTAATGTGGGAACTTTTCAAAATTTAACTATATTAAACTGGAATGCGGACGGCTTAAAAATAAGGCAACCGTCATTAACCAACTTTTTATCACGATATAATGTCGACATTGCCTGCATAACTGAGACCCATCTCAAACCGACAGACAAACTCAAACTCTCTGGCTACTGTTCATATAGACTGGACCGACCGACACGTTTCGGTGGTGTTGGCATTTTCATCAAACGTCACCTGAAACATTCCCCCTCTCCAGAACTTGGAGGCAGTTGGAGTCACCCTCACCACACTCTCCGGCACACTCAACATCATATCAGCATACCATCGACCGAACACAAGACTGGTACAGACCGACTTCGAACATATTTTCACAGGACTACCGACTATAATGATCGGGGACCTCAACAGCAAACACACGCTATGGGGATGCAGAAGACAGAATAACAACAGGACTAGACTACAATCCATCTCAGAAAACCTGGGGATACAAATATCGCCGCCAGACGAACCGACATTCTACCCAACTCAACGAACATACCAACCCGACATACTGGACATAGGACTGATACACAACTTTAACTTGCCCCTGTTTCACGAGACACTGACCGACTTAGACTCAGACCATCTCCCAGTTATCTGCACCTTCCTAGCACGGCCACAGAAGGAGGAATATCTTCCAAGATTGATCACGGGGAAGATCGACTGGGCCACGTTTGAAGGCGGAATGAACTGCCTCGGGGTCCCCCATCATTATACCACGACGGACGACATTGACAATGCAGTTAGGACGTTCACACAAAGCATACACACCTCAGTACATGAAGCAACATACCGACATTTCACTGACAAACGACACCTATTCCACAACAAGACACCAACACACATAATGGATATGATCCGTACAAAGAACACACTACGACAACACTGGCAAAGAACAAGAGATCCCCTTGAGAAAAGAGAGCTGAATCGCCTGACCCGACGCATACGATGGGAACTTGACAACGACAGAATCACGAACTATCGAAAATACTTGACAGACATGACTCCGGGCGACAACAGCTTATGGAAAGAGACACGACGACTTCTAGACCAAAGGACACCCCTACCCATCTTAACTGACGGACAAATGACAAAGAGAAAAAAGAATTACTGGCTACCCATTTGGAAAATAAATTCACAACGACAAACGCTGACGATCATGAAACACTCATCACAGTTCAATCATACCTCTCCAACACACTTCACACAGTCGAAGCACCCATACAGCATACCACACCACCAGAAATACACGCCCACATTACACGACTACACACCAAGAAGGCCCCCGGTGAAGACATCATCCCCAACCTGGTGCTGAAGAAGCTTCCTCCGAAGAGCATAGCCTACCTGGCAAGTGTGTTCAACGCCTGTCTTCGCCACGGCTACTTTCCTGTAGATTGGAAAAACGCCGTTGTTCTAACATTTCACAAGCCAGGTAAGGCGAAAAACGATCCAGGCAGCTATAGACCAATAAGTCTTTTAAATAGCCTCTCAAAACTTCTTGTGAAAATAATCCATAAGAGGCTCCTCCGTCATCTGGAGACTGCAGGAACCATTCCCGCCCACCAGTTTGGGTTTAAATCGAACCACTCAGCCGTCCATCAGCTACAGAGAGTTGCTGAGACCATTGTGGGGGGCTTTGAGCGGAAGCAGTACACCGTAGTAGCCTTCTTGGACGTCGCAGCTCTGCCTTCGACACCGTCTGGCACGAGGGCTTGCTCTTCAAATTAAAACAGACCTGGTCTCCGCAATACATCCAGAACATCATTAGCTCTTTTCTTCGTGAAAGAACATTTCAAATAAGGGTGAACAACACACTGAGCTCCAGAAAGAAGATATCAGCGGGAGTCCCACAAGGTGCGATCCTCAGTCCACTCTTGTTTGATCTGTTCTGTCACGACATGCCAGAACCAGTCTCTGCAACCCTGGCGACTTACGCTGACGACACGTTGATCCTCAGCCAAAACATAGCTCTGGAAGCGGCCATCGACTCCCTACAAATCCAGGTGGATGAAATCGGCCAGTGGTTTGGAAAATGGAAGCTTAAGTTGAACGGTGGGAAGACGGAGGCGAAGGTGTTCGCTTTACGCCGCTTCTCGAAAGAACGCCTCAGAAGGCTGCAAATCGACCAACTCCCAATTCCATGGAATCCTAAAGACCAGGGTGTGCGCTATCTTGGAGTGCACCTTGACACAAGACTAACATGGCGCCTATATATCAACATAAAACTCCAACAAGCACACACACGACTCAGGCTCATCTACCCACTCATAAACAGGAATACACCACTCAGACACACATGCACATCCTTACTTTACAAAACACTAATACTTCCACTCTTAACCTACGCTTGCCCCGTATGGTTCTGCACTAGCCACACGAACATAACAAGATTACAAACATTCCAAAACAAAGTCCTCCGGATAGCGGTGAACGCACCCTGGTTTATCAGGAACACCCAAATCCATCGGGAACTGGGAGTTGCTCCTTTGCAGTCCACATTGAGAAACTCACCCGAAGCTTCCATCAAGGTCTGCCAGCCTGCTCTGGTGCGGTTCACTACAGTCTCGGCCAGCCTGTAGCTCGCAGGCTGCAACCAAGACGGTACCAAGACTTTTTGTTTTAACTATATTTTCTTGTTTATTTGCCCATTTTGTGTAAAGTACATATTTAGTACTGGTCCAAATAAAAATGTTTTTCTTAGATATTCTGAAGCATAGATTGTGCCTTGTCATGAAAATTCAACGATTCCATGGTTTCAAATATTGTTAATAACAAACATATTGATTGGTAGTGTAATTTCCAATTTCACCACCAGATTACTACCCGAGTTTTGATATCAAATGTTTAGTCATCACCCTTTAACCTGGTGCAAAGTTTCATTCACTTGTTGACAATGTTTATGGTCCTCAACCTGCGGAACCAATGAGACCACACTTTCCATTAGATGGATGATAATACCTTCCTATGAACTTCGCTAGTTTTGAAGATACATTACATGCAACATATCTTGTGTTATATACTTACAGTCGTTATGTTATTCAATTATATTATTATATTCAAAAAACGATGATGGAGCGGTGGAGGCGCCATTTGAGATGTGAATGAATTATTTTTTTACAAATTTATTATCGACTATAACATCATCGACGCTCTTTATGTCCACTAGCAAATACTACAACGGTTAGACGATCTATTGGACAACCCAATACTTTGATATTTCATAAACATTGTTGAATTGAAATTGTTTTTAAAGGATTTAGTTTAAGCGTTGATAGTTGATTAGGAAGTGTAGAGTGAAGTTCTTTCATGTAAAGAAAAGAAACTCACTTGCCCAACGTTTCGGAAGATATTTTTCCTTTTTCAGAGTATTATAAAGACTTGAGTGGATATGTGTTTGTGAACTATACACCACACACATCCATCCAAGTTATCCCTGAAGAAGGAAATGAATAGTTTCCGAAACGTTGACACAGAAACCCGACTTCCTTCAATATAGTAAAGATACTGAGGACTCTATTAGGGGGAAAAAATTGTATATATGTGTGACCAAAACCCTATAAGGACAACACCTATCAATTTTCAGCGGAATGGGCAGAAGAAGGGACGGGGTGGATCAGAAGAGGGCTCAATTCAAAAACCCTAATAACTGCCGTTGTAATGAATTTATCTACACAAAATTTAGTAGAGGATTTTAGGAGTCCCTAGGTAAGTCAACTGTTGAATATTTGCGCAAACTGTCGACTGGTTTTGGAGCGGGAGCGAAAAGTTAATTGATTAATTCATTCTGGAGAACAACATTGCTCTTGATTTACCGACAATTTTTTTTTTTTTTTTTAAATGATATATTTGTATATAATAGGTTAGATTTTATGACTCATGCCCGGGCTTTAATCGCCTACTACCAGAACGCTCTTTCGTCACTCTGGTGGACATGAGCCCGACTCTACTGTAGGAGTCCTAAATTTTGCCTACCCTACATTTTTATTCACCTAGTGTGGGGTCTTTAACGAGTACCTGACATCGTACAGGCTCGGGACCATCTATATATAATATATAATAATAATGTATTTGTTATATATTATATTACCACGTTCAAGAAGTGGGGAGTCTATAGTCCTCTGGAGTGCCTCTCGGTGGTCGCTCAGGGCTGCTGGTAGTGCTGTGGTGATGCCTCTTCTGGCCAGCTCCTCCTGATAGAGTGGACACTCCTCCAGTATCTGCCGCACCGACAACTCCTCCTCATACAGTTCACACTTCCTGGATTCCTCTCTTCTTATCAGGTGGCAGGTGGTCGTGGCTCAGCCGACTGTGCTCCAGTCGTAGCCTCATCACTGCAACCTCTTCTCGTCGGTTATCCCTTACGGACGTTTTCCATGATTCCACCCCTTTTTTGATGTATTTTAATTTGTTGTGGTCGTCAACTTCGTTCCACATTGGTCTCTTTTCGTTTCTTGATCATCAACTGAAAACGATATCAAAAAAATAATTACAGATGAAAAAAATAATAATAAATAGAGAATTATAATTTTCTTAAATTAAAATAAAATAAACAATATTTTTGGATTTTTGAAATATATACGATATTTTTTTTATTCATATAAAAATCCCATTACATGACCAGGTCAGTATAATGTTAATTTGATGAAGGTGGTTTGATAACAAACAACAGATTGGCCTTCCGTCTCCTCAAAATATATTTATATTATTTTTGTTAGCGTTTCACCATTATTCAGGCATCATCAAAACGTTTATGGCAAAATAAAACATTTTATAACCATTATATTGACTACCATATAAAATATAATGGTTATAAATTGTTTTGTCACGAAAGTTTTGATAATGCCTGAATAATGACGAAACGATAACAAAAATAATATAAATATATTTTAGGGAGACAGAAGACCAATCTGTTGTCTGTCTCAAATCATTTTCATCAAATCTAAATTTATAAATCACCAAATTATTTATATTTAAATAATTTTAAATACTAACCGATCTAAGTAATAAACGACACAATTGTAAATATTTTCGTTAGTTGAAAACTGAAAATGGGATATACAGCGAGCTTTATGTGTTTTCTGTTCCTCTGACACCAAACCAGCTGAGCTAGAAGGTTGAGTTTAAAAAAAAATTAATGACAGTGAAAATAAAGTGAGGAAATTAATTTAATTAAATTCAGAGTTTTCTATTCATTTTCATCCCCTCAGGAAAACTTATTATTGTTATTATATTTTTGTCCTTCTGAGAGAACACAGTTTGAAATGCATCCCTAAACGTCTATACTGTGCCCAAATTCACTCACAAATTGCGCCTTTCAGTTTGTCTCAGTGATTGCTCGAGCTTCTACCATCCAGTATATATTAGTGATCCATGCCCAGATTACTGTTAATAAATATATTTTATTATTAGTTGTATAAGAAATAATGCAATCTTTAATATTAGTTAGATTAGGATAGTTTTAATGTGTGTGTGTCAGAATGTGTTATCCCTATTTTGTGTAAAGTCAGACCCTGGAAGACCACCCAGGAGCTAAGTCTCCGGTGGAAGGGAAAGTTTCAGATAATATCCAATGTATTATTTAGGTTACAGATATCGCCACTGGGCAGACCAATAGGTTGCTCAGTGCAGAAGTGCACATCTTAAGTGGAAGTCACACATTCAAATTGTGACTCACGCCCGGGCTTCAACTACGAGGTCATATCGCCTACTACCAGAACGCATTGAAATGTTAACTGATGGATAGTTTATTGATCCTTTAAGAACATTGCCTTCTACTTGTTGAAAACAAGTTTGTTCCCATATAATATATATATTCTTAAAAGCCCCTTCGGTTTTTAGTCCCGGAGCCTGTACAATGCCGGTTTCTCTTTAAAGACCCCTACCCTAGATGAATAAAAATTTAGGACTCCCATAGTAGAGTCGGGCTCATGACTATCAGAGCGACAAAAGAGCGCTCTGTTAGTAGGCGATATTATCTCGTAGTTAAAGCCCGTTCATGAGTCATAATAACTACTATGCCCATTTGAAATTTTTTATTTATCAAGGAAAAAAAAAATTACAAACTGAAAATTTCATACTTTCATTTTCAATAGTTCTCTGGGAGAAAACAAACGAATGATATCCTCATCTCTGTAAATATTTGTTTGATATTTTTGTATTGATAATGCAATCTTGGTAATAGTATATATACATATTCTGAAAGGATTAATAAATTAATAGTGAATATTTCAATTTTGTTTATCGAACATTTTAATTCCCCAAAATAACTCACTTTTCTGGCGGTGTAGTAGACAGGCCCTTAAATGGCACTAAGGATTAACGAAACTATAACTTAAAACTAAATCTGATGATTTCTCAGGTTCATTAAGGAAACTGGGAGACTGAGCACTTCATGAAGGGCTTGGTTTAGGTAGTAAGAACATACAGGTAATATAATAAGGGGGAAGCCCAGCGCTTCCAGGGAAGGGATAAGAGCACTGGATGCTTAGGTCCCTAGGTGTAAAACACCAGCCCATCACAAATATATATATATATATATAAACCTGATGATGGCGTAATGCGGAAACCATTTATACATTTTTATCGAATATACATTTTTGTAATTTGTGGGGACAATGTTTATGGATAATTTCTGAATAAGTGAATTGGTGTGATTATTATATTGAAATTGGACGTTTTGGGGTACACCAAAAATATACAAATTAATACATTTTTTTTTTTTTTCCCCTGCCTAGTAACTCTAGAACAGGATGCATTTATTTTCACAGGTTCCATCTTCATTACATGTGACTGTACAGAATTTTAACGAAACACTGATTATACAAAAGCACGAAATGGTGAACAAAAAATATTATTTCAAATACATCAATAAATAAACAAATTTAAAATAACTAATGTACTAATTTAAAACAGCAAGTTTCGAAATGTCAAAATTTTGGATTTTTATAATATTGGCGAAAGTGTCACTCTTTCATTGTACATAATCTTATTTAGCACAGATAATTTAATCGAATTTAACACATCAAACTGGCCAAAACATTTTAAATCTTTTGGAAGGCTATTATAATTTAGTACCAGAGAGGTTTTCCTCCGTTGTCTTGGTTTCTGTACACTCTTCCCCTGGTGTTCCCCTGTAAGCCGCTCTGATCTGAAGAGCTCCTGTACTCTCCCGTCATCTGCCTTCTTCTGTATCCTCCCATCATCGGCTGTCTTCTGTGACTTCCTTCCTCCGTCTCATGTCCATACTCGTCCCGACTCCAGCTGCTCTCTCCTAACTCTCGTCCTTTGAGTCCACTCCTGCCCCCGCCAGGTCGAATGTCTTTACCAAATACTTCATAAAGTCCTTCATCAGTTGCTTGTATTTCTTGATGTGTTAGACACGACAAGATCATAGCCACAAGAAATATCTGAAAAAGTAGGTAATAAATATAAAATAATATCTCATATATGTACAAAACTTGTTAACTTAGAGGTAAGTAGGTAAATATGCACATTTTGAACTTCTCATGCTATACGAAGTATAGGAGGAGTTATGAATTCGATGCGGAGATTTCAAAGGGAATTTCATGTTTTCCGAGTTTCTGATTCCAAAAATAAAAAGTCGTTGTGTATAGGATTGTCTGTGAACACCGTAACTTCCGATAGAATGAATGCATCGACACAAATTTTTATATGTGAATTCAGAACCCACTAAGGACGACACCTATTTATTTTCAGCCAAAGGGAAAAGGGTGAAGGCTTAACTCAAAGGGACGCAACTCAGAAATCTCAATAACTGCCGATGTAATGAATGTATCGATGACGTTTAAAATTTCGTGTCGATACTTTCATTCTATCGGAAGTTGGAACACACATTTTTTTGGTTTTCACTTTTGGTATCAAGGAATCGGAAAACATAAAATTCACACCAGGGTACAAATATTTTGAGTCAGTTAACGGTTTATGGTAGTTGTTTTGAAAAATGATAAAATTTAAGAAAAATATATGTGATGTGGCTGAGAGAAGACATTCTTATACCATGTAACGCCAGTATGAAATAATTTTGAGAGGAGGGGAGAGGGTTGTTGGTACAAGAAAGTCCTTTAATGGCCACATCACAATTTTTTTCATTAATGTTTCACAATATTTGCATAAAATATTAAAAATCATTAATATTTTGTTAAGTTAGTTGTAGGGTAGGTACTTACGGAAGTTTTCATGACAATGGTCTGCTTGGATGTGAGTTTGGTGAAAAACTGACTTACTGCTTTTACTGAACTCACCTAACGTATTTATACATAGATAGGTCCTTGACAGGGTGGGGGGAATGTTAATTTTGACAAAAATCATTGACTTATATTTGTTTAATTATGACACTATTCAATTATTTTGTCTCTGTCTGTCTAGTGCAAGGTTTACCCGTCCGTTTGATATGAAAAACTGTCCAATTAACTCCATAAGTAGCTCTGTGGAGAACGATGACCTTGCCTAATTTTAACGAGGAAATGAAATTCCTACAGTAGTAACCACTAAAAAGTTCACAGAAATTTAAAATAAAAGGATGAATTTTGAAATAATTAATCTTAAAGTTTTATTAGAATCCTGATTTTGGAGAAAGAAAAAGTCCAAATTCTAGAGTTCGCCCTATTCAAAACGGAGTACAAGAGGCGATTATAAACCAAATCAATTTTCAAAAAGTCATTTTTTTTTACTTTCATATATATATATATATATATATATATATATATATATATACTTATAATAAGCATTTAATCACGCGAAAATCCGAGTTCGAGGTTTCAATGGATTTTCACGTTTCAAGGTCTTCTGAGTACGTTTTTACCATTTTCTGATGTCTGCCTATGTGATTGGATAGTTGTGAGCGCTCTAATGCAGAAACGATTCTGGCTATGAACTTGAAATTTGGAATGGAAAAGTCACATGTGTTAACATAGATCTAAATTTTAAGTCAATTCGGACAAAAATTAGGACCACTTTATTTCGGAGTCTAAGTACATTTTTCAAGATACCGCTTACTCAGATAATTATTACTTAATCAAAAATCTTTACGAATAAATGTTGTAGAGAAAACTAAAAGACACGTTTTACTTGAAATACAATTTATCGCAACTCGTCCGATTCTGGAGATACATTTTTGGCATGTATCCAAAAAATTGAGATAGAACCAATACTTCGGAGGTAATAGCCTCAAAGAATGTAAAATAAATTTCTGTATGAAATATTTTAAAGTAATGTTTAAATTTCATCGCATAGCATTATAAAATATGTTTTTATTGTTGGTAGTTTTTATGGAAAGTTATAAAAATAAAGAAAGGAAGAAAAACGCTTAAGATCACTCTTTCTCCTCTTCCCATTTCTCAAAATCATTTCCTATTGGCATTGCTGAGTATAAGAAAGTCCCGCTGTCTCCATCCATTACTTTCTTACACTCGTCAATGCTAGTATGAAATGAATTTGATGCGGGAGAAAGTGATCTGGCTTGGTTGGTATAAGAAAGTCCTGTATTGGCCATATCACATACATTTTTTCTCTCCCTTAGTTGATACTCTTATTTTTGACAAAAAAAAACAAAAACAGGTGAAGTCTCTGACTACTGTTAGTCATCCATAACGAATTGACAGCAACAACGTTTCCTGTAATTTAGACAAATTGTGTTGTGATTACCAAGTTCCTAGGATTTAGACCCAGAGACATCCCATTACAAGGCGAGTGTTTTCTCTTCCCCCAGATATACAAAGTATAGGGGAAGGTATGTAATCGGTCAGAAATTGAAATTGCTGATGCCTGCGTCTATGAACACGATAACTTCCGAAATAATAAATGTATAGACACAAAATTTTAGTTATGACTCATGTCCGGGCTTTAACTGAGGCCATACAGCCTACTACCAGAGAGCTCTTTCGTCACTCTGGTGGACATGAGCCCGACTCTACTGTGGGAGTCTTAAATTTTCTAAGTTGAGAAACGCGGACATATTGTGGAAACTTGTAATAAATAAATAAAACAAACTTATTTTTGAAATATTGTCTATTCCACTAAAGATATATATACATATATAACTACCGGTTTCGGCTTTATACCATCGTCAGGTCTAGTTCATAACTAGACCTGACGATGGTATAAAGCCGAAACCGGTAGTTATATATGTATATATATCTTTAGTGGAATAGACAATATTTCAAAAATAAGTTTGTCTTAAATTTTGCCTACCCTAAATTTTTATTCACCTAGGGCAGAAGTCAAGCATGCATACCACTGAGCTACCGGCGCCCTCCACGAAATTTTATATGTGTATCCAACAGGACGACATCCATTGATTTTCGGCCAAATAGAGTGGGAGGCTCCATAGTTTCAGAGGAATCAGCCGAAGGGAAATACACAAAAACCCCGATGTATCGACATGAAATTTTATATTGAAATTAAAAACCCTGGACGGCATATAATAATTAATTAATTATCAGCGAAATTAACTGAAAGGAAGGAGGGAAGCTCGACTCGGGCCATGTAATTAATATATGAACACAAAATTTAGTATATGGATTCAGAAGCCTCTATGTATAAGTCAACTATTGATTATCAGCCCTAACGGTCGATTGGTTTTTGAGGGAGAGCAAAAACTTGATTAATTCGTACTGGGGAAGTACATCGCCGATGATTCATCGACTTTTTAAATCATGCTTCTCATAAAAAATGTATACCGGCAATAATAGTAAAATTAAAAACTAGGATCTATCATTTGACTAAATAAGAACACAAAAAAATGTTTTAAGGTAAGTAACATCAATGTATTTCTGCTGATAATATAGTTCAATTATTCTAGTAGGAAATGAAATTTTAATATTCTGGGACCGAGGTCCCATAAGAATAAATACACAAGTCAAAAAGGAAAGGAAACAATGAAAAATAGCATCAGTATTACGTACAAAGAAATCAATACATAGAAAAATAAATTAATGCTACATTGGAGGAAATCTAGACAATTACAAATATAGATAAACAAAAGATTAACATGAAAAAACTTAAAATTAACAGCTTAATTATGAAAAAAAAAAGATCTATATAAATGGAATAAAAGATGTAAAGAAAAAAAGTCTATACAAATGTGAATAAAATAAAATAGATTAATAAAAATCGACACAGCATAATACCTTGATGGTTGGCTATAAAAGAGAAGGATGCAATGTTTGAAACCAAAATTAGAAAGTAGAGGCTAGATAGAAAAAGTGTGAAGAGAAAGAAGAAAAATAACAATAGTTATAATAAAATTAAATAAACTATATAATAAGATAAAAAAATAAATAAATTCATGATAAAAATATGTAAAATGAACAAAAAAGGTAGGAGGGGATTTGTTTGCACTATTTCATTTTAATAAACAAACGAGAGAACAATCAAACAACTTCTAATCTCTATGTTTTATAAAACAATTTAAAAAAATATATACAGAAATATACAAATAAAATAACAAAAATGTCTCTTAAAAACTTAAGCCCCTAATGGACCAATACCACATTGATTATTTATATCTACATTCACAAAAAGATTAAGCAGAAACTTGGATTTTTTGTAACCTCAATAAATATAACATCTGACGTTAGATTTGAAGATACATCTGAAGTTACATACTTCTAAGATCAACTTCAGAGATCCTCTTAGCATTGTGCGAAGGATCTCTCTTTGGCTTTATTTCGTCTATCATAAATGGAAACTGATCCACATAACCGTATTTTGTGGTGTCCTTGACGATGGTAGCCTTTCCCTTTTTTGGAGTTGGTTCGAGTTCAACTATCGGACCGAATGTGGCTTCAACAGGGCGAACAGCTCCGAAAAAATCAGTTATGGGCACCTCATTTGTTTTCCTTTGAAACAAATCCGATCGGACCCCCACAGTCGAGATGCACACTCGCTTAGGACATACAGCCAAAAATTCAGACATAGTTCTTGTACTGTTGGGTTGAACACGTTCCAAAAAGGCCAATGCATAGTAAGTGTATCGGTCTATGATGTAAACTCCGATTGCAGGATCGACGTGGTGCGACAGGGAATCTTCTCCAACCAAACTACTCGCAACCGCCAAAACATTGGGCGAATAGAATTTATCAAACATGGAGGCCGCTTGACATGTATCTATCATAAAAAATATCTCATTGTACCTCCTCTTCTGCCACATTTGTTCAACAGCGTCGGCCAACTCTTGACTAGTAATTTCTTCAGAATCTTGAAATTTTAAAAACCCATCACCTCCATGACCCGTGAGATAGACAAGAATATTACTTCCTTCGTCGGTCAACAACTGTTTTGATCTTGGTGTACCGGCAGGCAAACGACCCGTCAAAAGTCTAACAAAATTTTCAACGGTCACCTCATATCCTCTGTAGTCAACCTCAACATCATCTCCATAAACATTAATATTTTGGTTAGCATTATTGAAAACAGTTGCAGGTCGGGGATTCCGAGGGTTACAAGCCATATCATCTGCTATCATAAGTATTATTTGTGAATCTGGAATTCCCAATCTCTTGACACTTCGATAAATAGACAGCACATTGGCAACATGCCTATAATTAAACCAAAACCTTGAAGTGTCAACAAGAACTGCCCAATTGTTGGTATGTCTCCCATAAACACTCTCCAAGAAAACAAAAGAAGACAATGTAATAAGAGCGAGAAGATTCAAAACTTTCATTCTATTTTGTACTGAGTAAAAACTAAGTTAATAAAGAGTTATTAATAAATTAAACATCAAGACTAGATGACCACAAACAAAGGAAGGTTACAAATGGTTACCGTTAATTATCGATGCATCAAACGTTTTGACCATCAAAATCAATAAGAAACAAAAGCCGTTTGTATCATAACATATGAAAGTTTAACAGTAAAAGAAAAACATTTGCAATAATTAATTCTTTAATAAATTTGGTTCGTTATTGAAAAAAATGTTGAGTTTATCAGATTTTCGTATTTTCCACTCCCTGAATTCAAAAATAAAGTCGATATGCCCCCTCTGGAACCGCCAGTCAGATCAGTATCAAGACGATATCCAATGATTTTCAAACTTATCCGACTAAAGACAAAGGGTGATTAAAAAGGGCTTAATTCCAAAACCCTACCAATTGCAATTGGAATAAATGTTTCGGTATGAAATTGTGTCATTTGATAGGACTGCACGTGGGGACTTCTTTATAAAAAAAAAAAAAAAAAAATCTTCCTTTATAAATGGAGAAGCCTATGACAGATATTAGGTAATGTAGAAGGGTTTAGAGGAAGAGCAGAAACTTAGTTTAGGGTTCAAAGGAAAGTGCCAACTTAGTTTGGTATAAATCTGGGTAATTGACTTTGATTCACCGAAGACTTTCTAAACTATTACATTTAATGAAATGAAATTATGGAATGCCTACACAAATATTTGGTGTTACATTGTTGGTTTGCCTATCCTACGATATGAAGGTGTGCTCAGAGCTGGTACTAGTACCACCCCATCAAGTTTCAAGGGTCTGTTAAATAACCTCCTTGACTGGTTACAACAGCGTAGAGTTCTATTGCATTTCTGAACGTAATTATTAGTTTTATCGGATCCTCTCAAAAAAAAAAAAAATTAACTATAATACATCACATCAACTCACAGTATGGAAAATTACCCATTCAACTATACGATATCGTACCATGATGTTCCAACAATGAATGGTCAAGTGAACTACGTTCGTGTCTACGAACCTCTACAGGATGGTGAAGTGACAGGTGTACCTTATGAAGATGCAGAAGTCTCATATCCTCGTGAGATTGCCCCATACTACAGTGGTAACCCTCTGGAAGTGCCAGTTACAGAAGAGGACTTGCGACTTATGGATCTTCCAGTCTCCCTCTTGGGTGAACCTACACTTAGAGTACACCATATTGAAACTTTGGTATGGCTCGATTCTCTCAAGGCAAGTCTTCATTCCATCATTGAAAATGAAAACGATTGGTTGCAGTATTGTAAAACTTTAAAATCGCTTGGAATGAATACATGTGAAAAAATATGTCCAGATGCAGATATTGAAAGATTGAAACGTTTAAATATAGAGATGATAACGTTGGGGAAACATTTGGTGCCTGACCTGGATGTGGTTGTCAGCACAATCCGGGCTTTGCATCGCCATGAAGGTATCAATTGAAATATAATATAAATACTGATAAAGATAATTGCATTTACATATACCATTTGGTTGTGATACGATTTAAATTTGATTTCATTTTTGTTTTCTTTGTTTCTAAATGTATTTTATTATTTTTTCGACAATCAAAATTAGGGTTAGATCCATGTAGCCGAAAAGGGATAACAATTGAATGAATTTATTATCCACATTGTGAAAATGTATTTTTTCAGATATTCTAGAAGAATACACAATGTTGAGTTCACGTGTTCAAAAATTCACCAGGTCAATCTACATCCCTATTACAATAAAAACATTCTTCTTAGTTATTGTGACTCATGTCTGGGCTTTATTTATAGTGGGAGTCCTAAATGTTGCCTACTCAGATTTATTATCCACCCTAGTACCTGACATCGTACCTGCCCAGGACTATCGGTTAACATCCCATCCGACGGCGTGAAAGAATTCGAAATCATTAAAAACAATGTTTTTCTTTCGAATACTTATAGTAGTTAATTTTAAAGTGAATAATTAGACAATTACTGTACATTATGGCATAAAGGTTCTATCTGAATAAGAAAATTAAAGTGAACTGTATTATATTTCGCGTGCTCTGTCATCACATTCATAACATTTTTTTCTCGTATTAATTCAATCCTCGGTATGAAGTTTATATAGTGAAAAACGTTTTTATATTTTTGCTTCTCTTTGTCATTTCATTATTCAAAACATGGAATTCCGTTGAAAACTATGCATTAAATTTCTAACCGATAACAAATACAATAATTTTTTTACAATACAAAACATTTAATATCTCCTTCGAATTTTTGCCATTTGTTTTGTCAATTGTTGCCGTGAATGTGTGTAGTTAGTGATTGCATAGAATCACCAGGATAAATGGTGAAAATAGCGTAAAAGTTAATTTTTTACACTGATGATTATATTAAAGTATGGTGAATGTATTAAATCCGGTCACCGTAATTGTTTTTACTAGCTGTGATGTGTATACAGTCACCGCTAAAGTATTCTGAATGTAATAAATTCATATCATATGCAGGGAAAAGAGTATAGACCCTTTATGACCTTTTAACGGAGCAGTACACATTCTCCAATTTATTCTCATCTCTTACGAAATAGTGATAAGATATGTAGGTAACATCTGTCCAAAGAAAAATATTGTATCCTGTCAGTCCTTTTAGTCAAGAATTAGAGGGCGCCGGGAGTTCAGAGGTAACGCCATTGGTAAACACCTTGAGCATGCGGGTGGGAGGTGAAGCGATGGTCCCGAGTCTGTGCCATGTCAGATGTCCTTTATTACCAGGGACTGTATACAATCACCGGTCAAAACGTATATTACATCCACCAGGGACTGTATACAATCACCGGTCAAAATGTATATTACATCCACCAGGGACTGTATACAATCACCGGTCAAAATGTATATTACATCCACCAGGGACTGTATACAATCACCGGTCAAAATGTATATTACATCCACCAGGGACTGAATACAATCACCGGTCAAAATGTATATTACATCCACCAGGGACTGAATACAATCACCGGTCAAAATGTATATTACATCCACCAGGGACTGAATACAATCACCGGTCAAAATGTATATTACATCCACCAGGGACTGAATACAATCACCGGTCAAAATGTATATTACATCCACCAGGGACTGTATACAATCACCGGTCAAAATGTATATTACATCCACCAGGGAATGTATACAATCACCGGTCAAAACGTATATTACATCCACCAGGGACTGAATACAATCACCGGTCAAAATGTATATTACATCCACCAGGGACTGTATACAATCACCGGTCAAAATGTATATTACATCCACCAGGGACTGTATACAATCACCGGTCAAAATGTATATTACATCCACCAGGGACTGTATACAATCACCGGTCAAAATGTAAATTACATCCACCAGGGACTGTATACAACCACCGGTCAAAATGTATATTACATCCACCAGGGACTGTATACAATCACCGGTCAAAATGTATATTACATCCACCAGGGACTGTATACAATCACCGGTCAAAATGTATATTACATCCACCAGGGACTGTATACAATCACCGGTCAAAACGTATATTACATCCACCAGGGACTGTATACAATCACCGGTCAAAACGTATATTACATCCACCAGGGACTGTATACAATCACCGGTCAAAACGTATATTACATCCACCAGGGACTGTGTACAATCACCGGTCAAAACGTATATTACATCCACAAAGGACTATCGGACCTATACAATCATCGGTCAAAATGTATATTTAAAAAAAAAACAATAATTATTTCATACATTCACCAATATTGTCGGGGATTCTATACAATCACATATAGCACAAAAAAAAACCTACTAAAAAAAATATTTGTAGTTTTTGAGGTTTTTTTTGTGCTTTATTCAAGCAATTCAAATTTTTTGGGGCTCTTAAACCCGTATCTAGTGCTGTGTAGGTTTAGGTTAGGTTAGGTTTTGTGACTTATGCCCGGGCTTTAACTACGAGGTCATATCGCCTACTACCAGAGCGCTCTATCGTCACTCTGGTGGACATGAGCCCGACTCTACTGTGGGAGTCCTAAATTGTGCCTACCCTAAATTTGTATTCACCTAGGGCAGGGGTCTTTAACGAGTATCTGATATCGTACAGGCTCGGGACCATCGTTTAACGTCCCATCCGAAGGACGGCGTGCTTAAGTTTATTTTAACTCCCAGATAAAATAAACGAAGGGCCTCGGTCGGGCTACGAACCCACAACCTTGAGCTCAGAAGTCAAGCACGCATACCACTGAGCTACCGGCGCCCTCTAGTGCATTGTAAATAATGTATGAAATATATGGAGACAGAATTCATGAAAAGTTTGTAATTAGACGCTTTTCTTTCTCTACTTCAAACAGTTTTTTGAAATGATGCTCATATTTACTTAATTGAAAGTTATTGTTTAAATATATATTATGTATTAATATTATCATGACTGTTCACCTGACTAATGTGCCAATCTTTATAATTTATTAATATGTAACTCATTATTGTTTACATTATTATTCTTACTTTGTTTTCTTAAAAAATTTTCGTTTTTATTTTATTTTTTCCATTTTACTAGTTTATTTTCATTATTTTTTTCCATTAACATTTATATTTCTTATTTAATTCTTAGCGGCCTCTTTTCTTTTTTTCTTTATTCTCAATTGGTTGATACGTGTATTCTTTTGTTTATCTTCTTATGTAATTATTCTTAGGGGACGTATGCCCCAGAATAAAGATTATTTTTTATTTTCATGTATTATGCTTTGTCCACTTTTATTAATTTATTTTATTTTATTAGATATTTATATAGATATATTTATTTTCGTATATTTCCTCATAATTAAGCTGTTAACTTTAATTTTTTATTTATTGTGGTCTAGTTTATCCACTATCGCACTATTTTATTTATTTTTCTGATACTTTATTTTCTTTTCTTTTTGTCTCTATGTATTTATTCTTAGGGTCCCAGAATAATAACATTTATTTTCATTTTCATTTTCAATGTCTTTCTTAGCAGTATTATTTTTAAAGTTCAGTAGACTCTCTCTTAATGTCGAGACCAATGTATCGCCGGTTAAGAGGGAGTATGTTTCTTATACCGCGTTTACACTATGTAGCACAACAGGTATATAGCCGAGCTATATGTAGCTGAGCTAAAAAGAGCTATATAGCTATGACTAAAAACGTTTCGTTGTGTAGCTGCAGCAGCTGTATGAGTATGTACTTGATGAGATCAACCAGTTTACTTCGAGATGGCAAGCACACAACTGACGAGCGTCTTCGGGCGACAGCTATATAGCTGTAGTACAACAAAAAATGCTCTTCCAGCCCGGCTATATAGCTCAGCTGCATAGTTCCCTTTCATCTAACCGACAACCGACGGGAAACTCATTTCCAGCTATATAGCTCTTGAATTGAGCTATAGAGCCCGACTATATAGCTGTTTTCGGGTGGCGTTTTCAAAAACTTGTAGCACAGCTACATAGCTCGGCTATATACCTGTTTTGCTACATTGTGTAAACGCGGCATCATATAGGCTTCTCTGGAATGCTTGCTGGTTCCTTTCATTTCCAACAATTCTTCCAGATGTGTTTTCGTTCTGGCAATAGTTTGAGACGATTCCCATGCCCTGTTTTCAGGTCACAGTGAACCTCGCCATTCTGAAGAAAGGTACATGGAATCGAATTGAAGTATTGTCAGAATTAAGACATCTCTGGTAGAAATGCCGGAAACAAAAGAATCATAACAAGTTGTATACTATTTTTTCTAAGGATTTGACAACAAAAACGTAATTTCCAAGACGAGGATATCTCAAAGGAATAGGAAGCCTTAATTTTCTGAGAATGCAATTAAACATTGGATCATGCACCGGATCATGCACCTCGTCGTTCAGGATATTAGTTTATTATTATTTCTCATCATAACACAAAACTGATCGGTTTTCAGTTGATACTACCTATTCGATGTTCGTTATATATTTTATTTGTATTAATCATTTTATAAAGTGTATTTGTACTTCCTCATTTATTTTATATATATATATATTTATATATTGTTTTGATATTGTTTTTTTTTTTCAATGTCTCAGGAGCAAATAAGCTCATTTATATATATATATATATATTTATAATAGTAATGTATTGATGTGTACCTATTTATAATTGATAATAAATAACAAATATTTACGTTAACCTGATCAATTTGTTTTTGCATTATTCCCAAGTATTATTCAAGATTCTCTGCAAAAATATAACAACGCGGCGAGTTCCAATGCAAAAAAAAAAAGAGAATAAATAAGCTGTCCATGGAATGTTACAATGTCAGACTGCGGCAGTTTTTTTTTTTTTTTTTCTCATTTTAGCATATTCTGGATTGATATTATATTGATATCAATACATACAATTGTTGTCCCACTTTGTGTACGCTTCTACAAAGTGAGTACGGTCAGATTTCCTGCCAGATACAGGTCAAGCGAGAAATGTTCCTAACCCGAACGCTCTGGTATTACAATAGGGGTTGTATGAATTCACAACTGGAATGTTCTCCATGGGATTTGCCTTGCTGGAAGTAAATTTGACCGTACTCACCTTGTAGCATGGTCAGGCAGACAAGTGGCCTTTATCCACTGCTGCTAGTACAGAAAAGGGAGAGGGTTCAGGTATATAATTTACTTTAGTTTCAGTTAGTTATATTTATAATTCTCTCTCCACATAATCATAACACGCATTATATTAATATTAACCCTCCGAAATACTCCACCTACAGCCGTTACAAATTATTATACAGTTAAACTAACAACTCTCCATCATTATATAGTATTGATTCTCCTTACAAATTATTATAGAGTTAAACTAACAATTATCCATCATTATATAGTATTGATTCTCCTTACAAACTATTATACAGTTAAACTAACAACTTTCCATCATTATATAGTATTGATTCTCCTTACAAATTATTAAACAGTTAAACTAACAATTATCCATCATTATATAGTATTGATTCTCCTTACAAACTATTATACAGTTAAACTAACAATTATCCATCATTATATAGTATTGATTCTCCTTACAAACTATTATACAGTTAAACTAACAACTTTCCATCATTATATAGTATTGATTCTCCTTACAAATTATTATAGAGTTAAACTAACAATTATCCATCATTATATAGTATTGATTCTCCTTACAAACTATTATACAGTTAAACTAACAATTATCCATCATTATATAGTATTGATTCTCCTTACAAACTATTATACAGTTAAACTAACAACTTTCCATCATTATATAGTATTGATTCTCCTTACAAATTATTATACAGTTAAACTAACAATTATCCATCATTATATAGTATTGATTCTCCTTACAAACTATTATACAGTTAAACTAACAACTTTCCATCATTATATAGTATTGATTCTCCTTACAAATTATTATAGAGTTAAACTAACAATTATCCATCATTATATAGTATTGATTCTCCTTACAAACTATTATACAGTTAAACTAACAACTTTCCATCATTATATAATATTGATTCTCCTTACAAACTACAGTTAAACTAACAACTCTCCATCATTATCTTACGTAGATTCCCTTTACAAACTACTGTACAGGTCCATGGATGTTAATATATAACTCCAGTATTGTAACCCACTCCTGTGGTGCCAAAATAAAAATGGGGTACACATCCCTTCTAACTGCCCAAAGAAAGAAGAAGCATTTCTAAATGGTGGGTGTTGTTAAAAAAAAATAGTACCCCCATAAAATACACGTTGAGTTAACTAAAGTCCAAAGTGGAAATACGTCTATTTTTATAAGTTTGAATTTCTCTCAAGCAATACGAAGTATAAAGTGAAGTTCATTAGGGAAAAATCGGTTAGAAATTCAATATTTACCGACTCCTTGAATCCGAAAATAATATACAATTTCTATATGTCCCTTAGTACGGTATCTAATGATTTTCAAATAAATTGGTAGATTTGTTTAAGTGGAAGAACGAAAACGTTGTTGATCAATTCGCGCGAGTGAAGTACTTTACCGGCGACTTCTTCATTTCAGAAAATCGTTCATCTGAGCCCCTCCCTCACTTGAGTAATATCTTTCCATTTATTTATTTAAATTCGCGAAGTCAGCGGAGAGACGGTCGCAACCCAACTAGGACCAAGATCAACGATATATAGATTGATATTTTCAAATAAATTGGTAGATTCTTTGTCAGAAAGTACATTGCTGGTGATTTACCGGGACTTTTACATTTTAAATAAGCGATTAACTTCCCCCCACCCCCCTCTTTCGGTAAAGCGTTATTTTCCCATTTTATTTTTTTTTTTTAACCCTAAAATCGCGGAACGCAACACAAGTAGGACCAAGCTCAACGATATCTATCCAAGGACAAATCTTGACAGACGTTCCCTGTAATTTGGCGTGGTATTAGAAACGGATAAGTCCTTCTCTTCACGAGTGACATCTGACAATTAATCAAGACAAGAATTTAGTAGTAGTAGACCAAAAACAATAAACAGTAAATACAACGGGCATAACATAATATCTTTCATTTTGAAGTATAGACATAGAAGCTATGAAATCTGGCTTGTGGTTGAACCTCCCCTTAAGACCTCACGGGTCTACAACGTTCTCTAAACAGCTTTAGCCTGGCTCCATTCTCTGTTGCACCTATAATAACTCAATGCGGCTTCTGTATGATCCATTAAAAAATGTTATCTGAATTGGGGGCGCATTCTCCCCCTTTTGAAAGTGCAAGATACACTATAACTTCAGCTGTACAACTAACAATTGAAAGGTATCTCCTTCGTATGTATAAACATATGCTTTTTCAAAATGCCAGATTGTCTAGAACGGTAACTGCTTGGCTTACATTGGAAAGGCTTCACCCCCTTGTGTAATAACATATGCACTTTGAAAGTAAAAAACCTGTATTCCTGAGTTATCCACTATTGAAAATCAAAAGTGTACCAACTTAGCCTCAAATCCCGCCCGCCAGAGAGCACATATGTCGCTTCATGTTTAGAAGCTCTAGAAGAACTGTCAAATATTGCGAACCTCACACGAATAATCAGTGGCTTTAAAAACATGGGCGATGTTGGAAAGAAAGTCCCAGCTAAAGCTAATGAAGTGAATGTTAATTGAAATAAAAGACATTGGAATTCTCTGAAGGGAACTTGGCAACAAAGTTTGGGAGGACTTTAACGGAAATAATGAGTGGAGATTGGTGTTGATCACTATGAGTTAACTGATCTAAACATCTAATAACTTTACCATTTTAATTACATAAAACTAAATTCTTTTATTGTTACAGTTTTTTTACATTATTATATCGCATATCAAAAAGATTCATGAAGTTCTGGAAATATATATACATTATCTCCCAAGTATTATTATTAATTTATATCTTTTTGAAAACTCTTATTCAAAGATGATTTAACTTTCTTGTGATTGACTTGGGGTCATTGTGTTAGCAGATTTCTTGATATTTCTGCGATCCCTAAAATTGTATCGATCTCGATTTTCTTCTTCCTCGCTCGTCCTCTGCCTCGGATGCTTGAGTCTTCTCTTCATCTCCTTGTCTGCTGCTGGTTTCTCCTTCGTGTGTAACAACATATGCCTCGTCAAATTGCCAGGCATTCTACAACTGTAGCTGCACATCTTACATTTGAAAGGCTTCTCGCCCTTATGTAATAACATGTGCGCTTTTAAAGAGCTAGGTGATCTACAACTGTAGCTGCAAAACTTACATTTGAAAGGCTTTTCGCCTTTATGTATTAACATGTGCGATTTCAAATTGCCAGAGGATCTACAACTGTAGCTGCACAACTTACATTTGAAAGGCTTTTCGCCCTTATGTATTAACATGTGCGTTTTCAAATTGCCAGAGGATCTACAACTGTAGCTGCACAACTTACATTTGAAAGGCTTCTCGCCGTTATGTATTAACATGTGCGCTTTTAAAGAGCTAGGTGATCTACAACTGAAGCTGCACAACTTACATTTGAAAGGCTTTTCGCCTTTATGTATCAACATGTGCGATTTCACATTGCCAGAGGATCTACAACTGTAGCTGCACAACTTACATTTGAAAGGCTTTTCGCCCTTATGTATTAACATGTGCGATTTCAAATTGCCAGAGGATCTACAACTGTAGCTGCACAACTTACATTTGAAAGGCTTTTCGCCCTCATGTATTAACATGTGCGATTTCAAACTGCCAGAGGATCTACATCTGTAGCTGCACAACTTACATTCAAAAGGCTTTTTGCCCTTATGTATTAACATGTGCGGTGTCAAAGTAGAAGATTTTCTACAACTGTAGCTGCACAATTGACATTTGAAGGGTTTCTCGCCCTTATGTATTAATATGTGTGTTTTCAAAGTGTCATATGTTCTACTACTGTAGCTGCATACATTACATTGGTAAGGGGTTTCCCCCTTATGCTTCAACATATGTGTCTTCAAACTGCTAGCATGTCTGCAACTGTAACTGCACAACTTACATTGGAAAGGTTTCTCTTCCTCATGTATCAACATATGTGTCTTCAAATAGCCTGATCTCTTAGAACTGAAGCTGCATAACTTACATGAGAAGAGTTTCTCCCGCTTATGTATCAACATATGCTTTTTCAAATAGCCTTCTGACTTACAACTGTAGCTGCATAACTTACAACGGAAAGGTTTCTCTTCCTTATGTATCAACATATGCGCCTTCAAATGGGCTGATTGTCTACAATTGTAGATGCATAACTTGCAATGGAAGGGTTTCTCACCCCTATGTATCAACATATGCTTCTTCAAATTGTTAGATTGTCTACAATTATAGCTGCATAACTTACAATGGAAGGGTTTCTCTCCCTTATGTATCAACATATGCGAATTCAAATTACAAGAATGTTTACAAGTGTAGCTGCACAACTTACATTTGAAAGGCTTCTCGCCCTTATGTATTAACATATGCTTCCTCAAATGAGTAGATTGACTACAACGGTAGCTGCACAACGTACATTGGATAGCTTTTTGCTTATTTCTTATCAAAGATGCTGCGGCATTATCCTCTGCTTTCGAACGAATGTCCAGCTGTGGAGGGATGGATCTTACATGCTGCCTCACAATGTGCTTCCTAAGTCTGCCGAGGCTGCATGAAACATGACCACAATGACAACACATCCACACGGAGGCAGCAATATCACCTGAAAGGGAAGAAAACGAAAATCTTTAAATATCCAATACTATCGGCAAGATTTGAGAAAAATGTCACAGCAGTTCTCTTTTTGTCTGCAGAGCTAAATAATGTTCTAACCGCCAGAACAGTACGAAGGTCGGAAAATGTAATTAAAAAGCACTAAACCAAAGTTATTGATGTTCTGAAGAGCAATCGTTGTAATCAAGAAAATTCAGTGGAGGAAAGTGAAGAAATTATTCAGCTATCCACAACTTGTTTTAGAGTTTGTTATTGTAACTCGGCTTTCACTTCGAGGTCACATCGCCTACTACTAGAGCGCTCTTCCGCCGATTCCACTAAAGGAGTCCTAAATGGACATCCTTTGCCTATAATACATTTTTATTCACCTGGAGTAGGGGTCTTAGCGAGTACATCGCTTAACGTCCCATCAGTAGGATGGCGATTTGAAGGTTTTTTCACATTCAAGATAAAAAACGTAAGAGCCTCGGCCGGGTTTCCAACCCGCGATTATGAGCTCAGTAGACTTGTTTCATATAATTACTTTATTCGAAATGATATTGAATAAAACTCACTTACCGAAATCATCATCTATCAGCAGCTCTGGTTCTTGTTTAATGTGAACTTTTCGTTCTTCTTTGACATGAAAACCTAGAAATGAAAAAAAATATATATATATTATTAAAAAAACAGTAAATTACCAGCTGAGAAACGCGGACATATTGTGCATTCTATTTCCCAAAATGTATAAACTAAACCTGACGACAGTATAATGCCGAATACCAGTATTTTATGAAATACTGACTTATCCGAATATATATTGTAACGATACTTTTATTCGCTTACATTTACTTTAATATCATTTTGAAGTCCCTATTTCGGGAGCCAATTATGTAACGGTAGTTTTTTTATCTTACACTTTTATTTCTAATTTATTTTTTAAAGTCCCTGCTTTCGGGAGCCATTTATGTAACGGTCCTTACCTTATATTTTGAAGTCCCTATTTCGGGAGCCATTTATGTAACGGTAGTTTTTTTATCTTACACTTTTATTTCTAATTTATTTTTTAAAGTCCCTGCTTTCGGGAGCCATTTATGTAACGGTCCTTACCTTATATTTTGAAGTCCCTATTTCGGGAGCCAATTATGTAACGGTAGTTTTTTTATCTTACACTTTTATTTCTAATTTATTTTTTAAAGTCCCTGCTTTCGGGAGCCATTTATGTAACGGTCCTTACCTTATATTTTGAAGTCCCTATTTCGGGAGCCATTTATGTAACGCTCCTTACCTTATATTTTATATAATACTATACTATAATTAAAAGTGCTACTAAATTACTATAAAAGATAAGACGTACATTTTTATTTGATTACTTAGATTGATTTATTTTTTATTAATAAAATTATTATTTTTTTTAAAAGGGTTAGTCACATTTTTTTTACAAACATAAATTACCCCAATTATAACCGGTCTTGATACTTGAGATTTGATGAGTGTGGTGTCTTCATATTTTTTTGTAGTGATGTGATGGAATAACTCCTCTTAAATACAGAATCGTGCTCCTCTCATATTTGTCTCTTAGTTGGTGGTTGCAAAATTATGAACTCTGGATATTCTGCTCCTGTATGCCTCTATTTCTTGATCCTCATGGTGGTAAGTAACACCAGCTGGCTCCGGCTAAGTGTCCATCATACAACAGTACTCACTGCACTACACATATTTCTTAAGATCTTATTAGAGATCTCCTGAACCACTACTCTGAACCACGATCTCCTGAACAAACCTGATAAAACGACGCCTTGCCTCTCGAGGGGACAGACGACTTATCCAGTTTTGGATTGCGCTATGCCCATTGGCCACAATTTTTACAGCCTTTAAACTACTAAACATCTGTTTTTTTTTTTTTTATATTCATAACAATTACATATTTCCGTTTACAATTCTAGTTGCTTACATTTATTGTTAACACATTATTACCTTATTATTTAATTTTATTACATTATTGAAATAAATGAATTGATATATTTTTATAGTATATCGACCCTGGTACATTATCGATATGATAACCTCCAGTAACCTTCCTTAGGTCTCATACAATGATTGAAACTCTAGTACATTATTATTCATTTATTAAATAATAATGTAATGAACAATATGGGTCATTACAATATACATACGGATAAGTGAATATTTCATAAAGAACTCTTTAAAAAACTGATCGTCAAATAAACAACACAACAAAACCGGGCGGAGAAAATATTACTCTTCGTAACTTACATCCCCAGCCTAGCGCCCCAGCAGCTGCGGAGTCAGCAGTATATCTTAGCTTATATATACGCTCCTTTCCCCCCACCAGTCAGTCTGTCATTAGCCATCCTTCATGTAACATCTCTTGTACCATCTAAATAAGTGTTAATTGTCAAATAAAGTTTTTAAAAAGTTCTTTAGTGAAGTGCGAGATTTAATTGGCGCCCGAACAGGGACTAGCGCTGTTGAATTAGGAACCAGAAGCCCAGCTTTAAGGAAGACTGACGCCGTTCCGAAAAGGAGGAGTTAAGAAGATCCGAAGAAATTCCAGATATTTATTCTGCAACAGGACCTGGACTCTTCCACAACAGAAGTATTTCAATACTTATCCTGCTAGCCATCAACCCAACCATCGAATCAACCCTTCAGAACTTCCAGGAACTTGAGGTAGTTTAAAACATTTATTAGGTTAAGAATTTTTATATGTTGAATGACTAATTTATCTGACAGACTCAACATTAACAGACAAATAGACACTATGACACAATCACCACCCACTATGACACAATCACAACCCACCATGACTTCCTATTCAATGACACGAGATGATTACGAACAAATCCCTACTTACGATGGGAATCCAGGAGACTTGATATATTTTATAGAGGCAGTCACCTCTGTCTTTAACTCGGTCTGCCAAGATACAAATTTACTACAGAATCAAAATCATGCACGTCTCCTAACCAAAGTAAAATCTAGACTAGTAGGAAATGCCAGACATTGCCTCCTTACAAACACATTTAACACTGTACAAGACATTCTATTTTATTTACAAAACTCTTTCAAAGATTCACGGACAATAGAACAATTATCCGCCGAACTCTTTAGCATTAGACCCCATTACAAAGAAAACCCCCTACAATACATTGACAGAATTGCAAACGTGAGAGCCTTAATTTTTTCAAGAGCAAAAATGGAAAATATAGATCAAACAGAATATATGCGTATGAAGGATCTAGAAATAAATTACCATGTTAGATCTAACCTTCATCCCGATCTGTGTGACTTCTTAGCCCATGTCAATTTAAAACATCTAGACGATCTAAGAAACTCCTTGCACAATGACGCTTCTCACATAATGGACAGACTATACGGGAACAGACAAGACTTTTACCCAAAACCTCGAATCCAAAACAACCGTTTATGGAACCCACCAGTACAGCGGGAACCTAGATATAATTTTCCCCCTCGAGACTACCAACAAACCTTTAACCAACCTAGACACAATTTTCCCCCTCGAGATTATCAACAAACCTTCAACCAACCTAGATATAATTTTCCCCCTCGAGACTACCAACCTAGACAGAATTTTTCCCCTAGACCAAATTTTTTCCAAAATAAACAACAATACAATCAACCTACACCACAAAGACATGACTCACAAAACACTGTGTCCATGAGAACCGTTAGGTCAAATCCAACACACCATATAGAAGAGCCATTGGAGACCCAAAATAAGATCAACAACTTAGAAGCCACAGTCAACTCATTAGTGGATAAGCTAGATCATTTTTTAGGATTAGATCGGCCGCCCCCTGCCCCGAATATACCGTAAGTTTATTGGAAGATCTTCCACACTTTAGGGACAAATTGGGAAAGACATGGCTTTTGGACACGGGATCATCAAAAAATTATATACACCCAAATTCTCTACCCGAGGGAATTAAAATTAATTCGGAAGAATTTGTCGTCAAGACCCCCGTAGGACGCGAAAATGGTTCACAGAGTATTGTGATAAACCTAGCTCCGTATCTAGGGATCCACGACGAATTATTAGTTAAGTTTTTTATTTTTCCTTTTAGTAATAAATATGACATATTAGTCGGTTTTGAGACGATGAAAGAAACACAATGTAAAATAGATTGTGAAAATGAAAGTATTTCCTTATTGAATAAAAATGTAATAATAAAAAATAATAAGATATTAGAAAATAATTTGTTTTATATTAATAATGAAGAATTAAAAAATATGATAAGGCACCAACATTTAGATGATAAAATAACTAACAAACTATTAACGATTACCCAAAAATATAACAGAATAATAAAAAGAGAAGACGAACCGTTACCTGCCACTAGCCTCCTAAAACACAAAATTATCTTAAAAACTGACCGACCCATTTACGCTCGTAATTACCGATATCCCAACCAATTTAAAGAAGACGTTGAAGACGAGATAAACAAATTATTAAAAAACGGTATAATACGCGAAAGTATCTCCCCATTTAATTCTCCAATCTGGATCGTCCCCAAAAAAACGGACGCTAGCGGTAAACGAAAAACGCGAATGGTTATAGATTATCGAAAATTAAATCAAGAAACCATACCGGATAAATTCCCCTTACCCAACATTGAAGATCTTTTAAATAAGCTTAAAGGAGCTAAGTATTTCTCCACCATAGATTTAACTTCGGGATTTCACCAAATTCCTATGGAGGAAGAGTCAATAGAAAAAACTGCCTTCAGCACTGAACAAGGTCATTACGAATTCTTACGTATGCCTTTCGGACTTTGTAACGCCGTATGCCTTTCGGACTTTGTAACGCACCCCCTACATTCCAACGAATGATCAATATGGCTATATCCAATCTGAAAAATGTTCTAGTTTACATGGACGACATTATAATATTTTCTGACACAGTAGACGAACACCTCCAACTTCTAACAAAAGTTTTTCAGAGAATACAAGACCACAATTTAACTATACAATTAGACAAAACTGAATTTTTGAAAACAGAAATACCATTCCTTGGACATATAGTATCAATCGAAGGTTTAAAACCTCATCCAGATAAAATTCAATCCATTATTGACTTTCCTGTCCCTCAATCGGAAAAAGAAATACGACAATTTCTCGGACTGACAGGGTACTATCGAAAATTTATTCAAAATTATGCCCACATTAGTAAGCCCCTCACACGGCAATTACAAAATAAAATTCCGCAAATAACAGAAGAGTACACTACAGCTGTCCGAACGCTGAAAGACCTCATTACAAATTCTCCTATTTTACAATTCCCTGACTGGAATTTGCCTTTTACTTTAACTACCGACGCTAGTAATATCGCCGTTGGAGCAGTGCTTTCCCAACTTTCAGAAGGGAGGGAACACCCTATTGCCTTCGCATCTCGAGCACTTTCAGAGACAGAACAAAGATACTCTGCTATTGAAAAAGAACTACTCGCAGTAGTATGGGCATGTAATCATTTTAAACCTTACTTATACGGAAAGAAATTCACACTACAAACGGACCACAAACCACTTATTTGGATATTCACGATGAAGAATGCCAATAATAGACTAATGAAATGGATATTTCAATTATCTGACTTTGAATTTAACATCCAACACATAGAAGGAAAAACGAATGTAGTAGCAGATGCACTTTCAAGAATAACACCACAGCAAAATTCTTTGAACGCCCTGGAACAACAAAACATTGATACTGAACTTGACTTAGACAGCATAATCAGAACCGTGAACATGAATCCAGAATATGACACGCTGATAGCAGACCTAGAGAACATGATAACTGACCAGACAGATAACAATACTAGGGAAGGACATGAGTCAGACTTAGCTACAGTTCACTCACAAGAAACATCTAACCAACAAGTATGGATAGTAGACGAAGACAAACCAATTAACGTTGAAAAAAATCAAATATTCCTACAACGAGGAAAAAGAAAAATATATTATACTAAGCCTTTTGGAAAAAATAAATATTTAATTGAAACAGCTTACCCTTGGCAACAAGATCTAGAAGGAATATTGACCGAAATATTAAAACCCAATACAGTCTATGGTATCCATTGCGAACCAAGTATAGAATCACTTAGAAATGAATTTGAAGGAACATTCAACTCCATTTCAAAAATAATACAAGAAAGTTACCCTACGGTAAAAATAAAAAGATACAAAAAGAAATGTATAGATGTACTTTCGGAACAAGACCAAAATGACATTATAAACAACTACCATACGGGCAAGACATTCCACAGAGGAGGACTTGAAACATACAACAAACTAAGACGACAATACTATTTCCCCAGAATGAAAGACATTATAATGACTTACGTTAATAAGTGCGATACTTGCAGACAGACAAAATATGACAGGAATCCAATAAAAACAAAATACTGCATTACTCCCACACCAGACAAACCGTTTGAAGAACTAATGATAGACACTCTACATTATGACCAAAAATATATAATTACCTTAGTAGATACGTTCTCTAAACGACTATTTGCTAGAATAATAAATCATTTAAATGCCACTCAGATAACACAAATTATAATAGAGTATCTCGAATTATTCCCAGCCCCAGAAAGAATAAAAATGGATAACGGGAGAGAATTCAAAAATTCTCTAGTCGAAAATTTATTGAACACTCAAGGGATCGAACCTTATTATACTACCCCAAATCATCCTAACTCCTTAGGACTACTAAACAGAACTCACTCTACCCTAATTGAAATTATTAGAAGTACCACTAAACTGCACCCTAAAGATAACTTAGAGAGTAAATTAAAAATAGCAATAATTGTTTATAATAACTGTCTAAATCAATATCTAAAATAACACCCAACGAAATTACATTCGGACCTAACCATAAAACAGTTAAAGAAACGGAAGGACTGATAAAAGAAAAATTAATCGAACAATACCATGAAAAATTAAAAACTGTACAAACATTAATTAGAGAACAAATTGATCAAGAAAAGGAAGTTCGAACAGACAGACTTAATAAATCTAGAGAAGACCCAACGATACCTGACGAAACGTATGCAAAGGTACAAAGACGTGTAAAATCTCAAAATCCTTATAAACCTGTAATCCAACTTAAAGATAAAAATAGAGAAATAAAAGTACATAAAGACAATTTACAGAGAAAGAGAAAAGATTATAAGAACAAAAAGAAGAAAACTAAGACTGACGATCATTCTGTTTCAGATGAAGACCCAGATTTGGATTTGGTTACTTTACCTACTGACACCGACTTTACAGTACCAAATAACGGACGTTAGCAAATCTCCCGGTGTCGTACCTATAAAATTACCTGACTCCTATATACTTGACAAATACTTCACTATAACTCATTACATTAATTATACTAACCTACACACAGAATTACAAGAGACTGAGAAAATATTACTACATTTTAAACGCTTAGGAACCTATAACATCGCGGACCACCTATTGACAATTACGAAACATAAATTACAATTATTATTTAATATTAATGAAAAGACGAGAAGCAAAAGAGGAATAATTAACGGACTTGGATCCGCCATCAATTGGCTAACGGGAAACATGGACGCAACGGACAAAGCAAAATACGACAAACTCATAAACGAAATGGAAAAAAACGAACATCACTTAGAATATAACATTGAACACCAAGCACAATCAAATAAAGACTTAACAGAAACAATACAAAAAGACATTAAAATTCTTAACAAAAATAATGAAAACTTAAAACAAATGACAAATAATATTGACAAAAATGAATTAAGACTTAGCCTCAACGAACTATATAACACACTTAACTACATACACATTAGAGTTGCTGAATTGGAGACTACTCTCGAATTTTGTAAAATGGGCATCACCCATTCTTCTATCTTTAATAATATTAATTTTAATAGGTTTAACATAACATTGATATCACATAATATGGAAACATTATGGCTCTTTAGTAAGCTTAGATGTTTGATGACAAATGGACTTCTCCATCTCTTTATATCACTTCCTCTAAAAACAGACGTAATGAACACATTTTTCTTTCTTCCTGTGCCAGTTATAAAAGACAACAAACTGATAACGACAATGACAAACCACTCTTTAATTTTAAGAAACAATGTAAATACATACTTAGGAAACTGTACATTTAGCATTAGTAATTATTATTGTAACCATTTACGAGTTATACACGACCCATGTTTAACCAACTTATTGTCAGGTTCTTCTGACGCATGTGTATCAACTACCATATTATCGAAACCTTTTATAAAATATAATTATGATCTTAATCTCTATGTTAGCTTTAAGATGCCTCTGGTACATATTCAACCTAATTCCACTCCTTTATTTCTTCCTAGAACCTCTCTTATTAAACTCCCACAGGATGAATATCTGTCAGAATGCGACAGGCCTGTAACGAAAATAATTGACTTACTTCCTTTAACATTTGAACATACTCCTGATCACATTGCTAACTATAACTTAAGTTTTGAACAATTATTATTACCCAATGTATCCTTGACTGAACTTGAGGCTTTAGATATAATTACCTTCTTTAATAATGACACCTATTATAAGATATTTTATTGTTTAACTATTTACTTATTTATAATCCATTAAGTTATATTATGTACCCATTTTATTAAAACTAAATGCCTACCTACCTCAAGTTCCGCAACAACTACAAGTACACCAGAGATCATCCAACTCAACTCTACTCGACCTCCAGTGTTCCACGACCCATGGGTCCTGCCCAATTCTCAAGGGACTTCGAAGCTTCAGAAGGGAGGACTTACATCCCCAGCCTAGCGCCCCAGCAGCTGCGGAGTCAGCAGTATATCTTAGCTTATATATACGCTCCTTTCCCCCCACCAGTCAGTCTGTCATTAGCCATCCTTCATGTAACATCTCTTGTACCATCTAAATAAGTGTTAATTGTCAAATAAAGTTTTTAAAAAGTTCTTTAGTGAAGTGCGAGATTTAATTGTAGATCGAAGCTGAAGGGCCTACTAAAGTCTGGCACCCTCAATTTGGGAGTACTCTTAATGAGTACTTTTAATTTTGCGACATTTGGGGGTTGGGCGAAATTTAGTTCAAAAATATACGCAAGGTTCTACTAATTTGAAGCATCTGCCGCTCAGGAACTGCAAGCTACACAACTTACATTGCAGCGGTTTTTGCACATTTCTTATCAAAGAGGTTGTGTTATCCTCCGCTATCGCACAAATGTACAGCTGTGGAGGGACGGCTCTTATATGCCAAACAATGTGCTGCATAAGTCTGCCAAGGCTGTACTGACGATGCCGTAAGCCGAAACGGGTACACATTACGTATATATTTTTTTGGAATTAGACAATATAAAAGTTGAACAAGTTCTTTGTTTTTATTTATTTTATTAGGTTTACACTTAATCGATAAATCGAAAAAGATCGCCGAAGATCGAAATGTATTCGGAAAAATACAAAAATATATTTAAATAAATGAAAATATGTAATGTAATAAATGCAGCTTGTTGTCGCGTTTTTAATAACAATATGGATTAATTTTCTTTACTTTACTTTAAATCAAAGACGCGGAGATTTTCTCAAAATTGTATATCTCATTTTACTAAATCAAAATATTTATGGGATTGCAGATCGCCTATTTAATAGAACGATACTTAAATTACTGATTTGAATATATAAATTGGATTTCTATAAACCAAAGGCGAAAGTACGTCCAGCGAAGAAAGTTTTGAATAACTAAATTGTTAATCACTATTGACTAGGTTGGAGTAAACTCGTAGGAAGCAAACTACAAATATCTAGAAACTCATATTTAAAAAGAATATATTTACAAAGAAAATAAATAACTTAAAATTAAAAAATATAGGGGGGGGGGGGGGGGGGGGGGGGGGGTTCTTCTTTCACACCGGCGAGCATTTTATTTGACTTCTCAAACTTAGCTGGGCACTTCGGAAGTGTATATGACCCTTAAAGAAGGTTTTATGGGTCCATTATCAGGTATAATCAATCCCTTCACTGTCACCTTTGCTAAATTACTCTCTTGACGAAGGTAAAAGGATCCCTCTCTATACCTGATTCTCTCAGCCCGATTGGTTACTTACTTACTCCATACATCAATATATTTTATATATATTTTAAAGAATACATTTAGACCTAGTCGCATATCTATCACATTACAGTAAATACATTTTAGGATGAGAAAGGAAATATAAAATAAAAGATCTTCGCTACACTTTGGAGTAGGTATAACAGATATTTTTTTGGAATTAGACAATATAAAAGTTGAACAAGTTCTTTGTTTTCATTTATTTTATTAGGTTTACACTATATCGACACAGATCGCAGCAATGTATTCGGAAATATATGAAAGTATATTTAAATAAATGAAAATATGTAAATAAATACATTTTAGGATGAGAAAGGAAATATAAAATTATAAGATCTTCGCTACACTTTGGAGTAGGTATAACAGACTTACCTGATTCATGATCCAACAGCAGCTCGGGCTCTCTTTTGATATGAACGTTTTGTTCTTCTTTCAATTGGATATCTGGGAATACAAAAAATAAGATTATTGTAAGGTGAATTGATAGACTTTACAGAAATACACATTCAGCAGGAAGTGCTACTAAACTCGGCCCAGGCTGGCACCCTCGACTTGGGATCACTAATTTTCAATTTGTGACATTTGAGTGTACTAACGACGGGGGAAATTCGGTTAAGAATTATTATTGGAGACGAACGTATTGTGGAATAGTCAATATATCATAAGGAAGTTACAAAAACTACTCGTTGAGCAGCATTGGCACCACTGACTGCCATTAAAACAGAAAGTGCAACTTGGGTGGACAAACGAAGAATGCTTTAAAAACATTGCGTCTTTGTCGATCCATGTTGGAGGACCAACAAATTCCAGCCCCTCAATTCGATAGCATTCATTTTCAATTTCTGATTTTTGTGATACTAAAGGGCGAAATTCGGAGTCAAGCTGTACACTAGGTTTGGAAGGCTAGGTTAGGTTTTATGACTCATGCCCGGGCTTTACCTTTTAACTACGAGGTCATATCGCCTATTACCAGCGCGCTCTTTCGTCACTCTGGTGGACATGAGCCCGACTCTACTGTGGGAGTCTTAAATTTTTATTCACCTAGGGTAGGGGTCTTTAACGAGTACCTGACATCGTACAGGCCCGGGACCATCGCTTAACGTCCCATCCGAAGGAGGGCGTGCTTAAGTTCGGTCGGGTTTCGAACCCACGATCTTCAGCTCAGAAGACAAGCACGCATACCACTGAGCTACCGACGCCCTCACTAGGTTTGGAACATGTAATTTAAAACAACGTAACCAGTTACTATTATAATTATGTTATAGTAATATAATATGAAAATTCAGGAATGTTAACAAAATGTTCAAAGCAAATCAAATGATGTTGAATAGAACACACTTACCGAATCCATCGTCTATTAGCAGCTCTGGTTCTTGCTTTATGTACATTTTCCGTTCTTCTTTGACCTTCATATTTCGTCCATCGAAATCTGGAAATATAAATAAGAGAAAAAAAATGAAGTCATTTTGATAGGAACAGATAATTGACATGAAGCATAATCTCTGTAAATTTTGAATTTTTAGTTCCAAAGGCAGCCAAAGTAGAAGGAGAGGGGAGGGTAGAGCACAAAAATTACCTACATTTTCTCTACAGTACCGCAATTTTTTAAATTAGAGTTCATATCCTAAATCCTAGTTACATTTTGTGAAGGCAAGTTGTCTATATAACGTCACGTGAAAAGAACTAGATATTATTTAAGAAATATGAGTGATAATGGACGGCTCTTATATGCCAAACAATGTGCTGCATAAGTCTCCCAAGGCTGTGCTGACGATGGCGTATGCCGAAACCGGTTCACATTATGTATATTTTTTTGTGGAATTAGTAACATATCCTAAATCCTAAATCCTAGTTCATATCCTAAATCCTAGTTACATTTTGTGAAGGCAAGTTGTCTATATAACGTCACGTGAAAAGAACTAGATATTATTTAAGAAATATGAGTGATAATGGACGGCTCTTATATGCCAAACAATGTGCTGCATAAGTCTCCCAAGGCTGTGCTGACGATGGCGTATGCCGAAACCGGTTCACATTATGTATATTTTTTTGTGGAATTAGTAACATATTCGTTATTCTTTGGAGTAGGTATAACAGACTTACCTAATTCATGATCCAACAGCAGCTCGGGCTCACTTTTGATATGAACGTTTTGTTCTTCTTTGACGTGGAATTCTGGAAATACAAAAAATAAGATTAGAGTAAGGTGAATTGAGACATTTTACTGACATGAAACAGGAATTGCTACTGAAGTCGGCCCTGGCTGGCACCCTCGATTTGGGATCATTAATTTTCAATTTGTGACATTTGAATGTACGAACGACGGGGGAAATTTGGTTAATAATTGGAGACATATGTATTGTGGAATAGTCAACTTTTCATAAATAAGTTTGAAAAACTTGTCGGTGAGCAGAACTGGCACCACTGACTGCCATCAAACAGAAAGTGCAACTTGGGTGCACAAACGAAGAAAGCTATGAAAATGTTGAGTCTTTGTCGATCCAAATTGGAGAACAAACTAACTCCAGACTTCACCGCCCCTTTAATTTGGGAGCATTCAATTTCAATTTCTGTTATTTGGGATACTGAACGGCGAAATTCGGATGCAAGATGTAGACTAGGTGCATCCACCTGTTTTTGTACATTTTTTATCAAAGCTGTTTTGTTATTATCCTGCGCTATCGAACGAATGTCCACATGTGGAGGAACGAATCTTATATGCCGTCACAATGTGCTTCCTATGTCTGCCGAGGCTGATTGAAATATGATTACAGTGAAAACACATCCCCATGGAAGCAACAATATAAAGCAGAAGAGAACGAATATATATATTCAGCAAATACAGAGCTTGAGAAAGAAGCCACTGCAGTTCTCTATTTGTCTGTAGATCTCTTTCTGTAGTAGCCTGTAAATAATGGTCCACGTACCAGAACAATAGTCACTTCAAGGTTTGGAAAATGTAATTTAAAACACAACGTAACCAGAGTTACTATTATAATTATTTTATAATAATATAGTATGAAAATTCAGGAATGTTAACATAATGTTCAAAGCAAATCAAATGATGTTGAATAGAACACACTTACCGAATCCATCGTCTATTAGCAGCTCTGGTTCTTGCTTTATGTACATTTTCCGTTCTTCTTTGACCTTCATATTTCGTCCATCGAAATCTGGAAACATAAATAAGAAAAAAAAAAAGAAGTCATTTTGATAGGAACAGATAATTGACATGAAGCATAATCTCTGTAAATTTTGAATTTTTAGTTCCAAAGGCAGCCAAAGTAGAAGGAGAGGGGAGGGTAGAGCACAAAAATTACCTACATTTTCTCTACAGTGCCGCAATTTTTTAAATTAGAGTTCATATCCTAAATCCTAGTTACATTTTGTGAAGGCAAGTATTCTATATAACGTCACGTGAAAAGAACTAGATATTATTTAAGAAATATGAGTGATAATTGAAGCGGTCATTGTTAAAAGGGGATATGTGACATCAAATGTCAAAACGACTTTTTTATATTTTCATAATCTTGAGGACTGAACACATCTTCTGTGTTGAAATGAGACATGTGCAGTGCGCTCTTTGGTTGTGATGGAGCTGAGAATATCTGAGTCACTGTTGAAAGGAGGTATGTGACGCAATTCTTTAGGAAGTTTTATTGAGCTTCCCAAAATTTTTATTTTTGTTACATATCCCCTTTCAACAATGACCGCTTCAATTAAGTAAAAACTCGTCGTTGCGGTGACTTGGCACGACTGTCATTAAACGACAAATGTCAGGAGAGTCTTCTATAAGCAAACTTCTGCGATTACATTTCCTAACCTATCATTGCACCAAAACAACAACCCCTAGTTGCAGTTTGTGAAGATAAGTTGTCTATAGAACGTCACGTGAAAAGAGGTGGAATACTTTTTCAAGTCGAGTAAAGAAATATGTTTTTCAAAGAAAACAGAAAGATGCATATTTCGTTAGTTCTTTACACCTCAAACACCCAAAAGAAACCTAAGAGTGTTAACCGTTCCAAAAGTCGTATTTTAGTTTACAAAAAAAAAAATAATCCTTCAAAATGTACTATTTATTGATAATCACTACTGTGTACAATCAAATTTATAAAAGCCATTTTGAAGCATTTTAAACGGCAATTTCAAATGCAATTAATTTTGTAATCAGAAGTTCTGCACATCCATGTGGGGTAAATAAGTTAAGAAAATATTTTTGAAAAATCATATTTCTTTTTTTTTTTTTTTTTCTCTTCTTTAAGGCATTTCGACCACGAGGGTCATGGATGCAGGTCTGTGGGGATCCTTGCGGGTTAATTTGGATAGGCGTAGATTAATAATAATAAATAATATTTCTTTACCAGCCTCGAAGTACAAATAACTACTTTTCATAAATAACGGCTTACCTGAACTATGATCCATTATTCCACAGGTAATAACGCCTAAAAAGAAACAGAAACAGAACAGAACAACAAAATGGAACTAAAAGTGTTGTATGACTTAAGCATTGACCGTTGTGCCAAAGTCGATAATAACATGATCGTTTTGGAACTATCGATATTCTAAAAAGTATTAAATACATTTGACTATTTCTTTATTTTTTTGGTTAAGCAGAAAGTCTAGTTTTATCATTTGAGAAATGATATTGAAGTATGTTAAACTGTTGGGGATCTGAGGAAACCAATATGTGTGTGTGTGTGTGGGGGGGGGGGGGGGTCTCATTCCATAGACACGATGTTAAATATAATTTTTTTTTTTTTTTTGTATTTATTTATTTAAAGCCACAACTATGCAAAAAAAAATGCACAACCAGCGGCTGGGCTGACAGGTAGGTACTATACAAAAATAATAAAAATAAAATAAAATAATAAAAATAAATATGACATGAGAGACTTGAGAGAGGAAAAACACCCAGCGGTGAACCCTCATGACATCACTTCATACCAGGAGATCTCTATGCCAAACTCTCTTTAATCTTCTTGGGGGATTGTGGGGTAAAGTACTTAGGATTTTGCGAACTTCCGGATTGGTATGTAAGTAAATTTTGGTGTAGAAACGTTGGTATAAATGTTTAATGCTAGTGTCTATGGGTGTGATGTTCAAGTCGCGGTGTAAAGTCTTGTTGCTAACGTACGGTGGGCATTGCGTAATCAGTCGGAGAGTCTTGGATTGAAATATCTGTATTCTTTTGATGTTTGAAGTCTTGGCTGTACCATATATTTGTAAGCCATAGGTCCAGAGAGGTCGGAGAAGATAAGTATAACAATTTAATTTTTGTCGAGTAGATAATTTAGAACGCCTATTCAAAATACTGTACAATAGTCTAAGTCGCCGGTCTAGTGTGAGTCGTGTCGTCCGAGTGTGAGGGTTCCAAGTCAGCCTTCTATCGAGGGTTAATCCTAAATATTTTACGGAAGAGGTATGGGGTAATGGCTGGTTTTCAAGGAATACTGGGGGACAGTCACCACGGCGGAGAGCGAATGTTATGTGTTGACATTTTGTGGTGTTAAATTTAATTTGCCAAGATTTACTCCAAACTTCAATTTTGTTGAGGTGTTGCTGTAGTATGAGTGAAGTGGTGTGAGGATCTGTGTGAGAGGCTAAAATGGCGGTGTCATCTGCGTATGTGGCTGTTAATGTGAGAGGGTCGGTGGGTAAGTCGAAGGTGTACATGGAGTATAATAGGGGGGCTAATATTGAGCCCTGAGGCACGCCGGCCAGTATGGGGTGGCAGGAGGAAAACGCTGAGCCCTGACGGACGGCGAAATACCTATCCGTTAAGTATGACTGGAGAATAAGATAATATGTATGGGGTAGGAGGGGTTTAAGTTTATAGTCCCGCGTGCCAGACCCGATCAAAAGCCTGAGATATATCCAGGAATGCCCCGGCTGCATAGAGTTTTCGCTCTAATGCAGACGCTGTGTAGTCGACAACTCTATGCAGTTGGTGGGTGGTGGAGTGAAAAGAACGAAACCCAAACTGGTGATCGGGAAGATGAAGTGAAAGGATAGAAATGAGGCGTTTATAGAAAAGTTTTTCAAAGATCTTGGAAAGAAAAGAGAGAAGACTGATAGGTCGAAAGGAAGAAGGGTCATGCTCAGGTTTGTTTGGTTTTGGGATCATGGTGATAACAGAGTACTTCCACTGAATGGGAAAGTATGTTGTACGAAGTATGGAATTGTACAGAGTTGTCAGAAATACAACAGCTTTCCGAGGCAGCCGCTGGAGAATCTCCGCTGTTATCAGGTCATAGCCCGGGGACTTCCTTCTGGGGAGATTTTTAATTTCGTACTGAACTTCGGAGGGTATGAAGGCTTTTGGTGGGAGGGAGATAGGAAGGGGTGTGTCTAAGAAATGGTGAATACGTGATTCATGAGGGATGTCTGAAAGATCGTGATGAGGTCTGAAAGTAGATGAGAGATGCGCAGCAAACAAATCGGCTTTCTCGTCGTCCGTCACGGCCCAGGATCCGTCGTTCTGTCGCATTGGCATCGACTGAGATTGGTGTCGGAGAAGTCTACGGGTTCTCCTCCATAGGCTGCCATCCTCCGCATTCAGATTGGAAAGGGAGGAGTCGTAGTATTCCCCGCTAATCAGTCTGATTTGCGTCTTCAGGTCATTGCTTAGTCTGTTGTATGTCCGTCTGTCTGAAGGTAATCTCGAGGTCTGCCATCTTTTTCTCGCTCTCCTCTTTTCTCCGATCAGCTCACGGATGTATGCAGGGTAGGAGGGGAGAGTCGGATGAGGACCAGTGTTTGTTGGTAGGACTGCTTGCCAGGCAGCCTGCTGTATGGATACGGTAAGAAATTCCACAGCCTCCTCTATTTCCTCTCCCGTCTTCAGTGAATATGGCACGGACAATGTTGTCTCCAATTGCTGTTGGAAAAGGTTCCAGTCCATAACTCCTGGCGTTAGACTTGGCCTCGTTGATTCGATCTCAATCTCCGCCCAAAGAGTGAGATGTACTGGTGAAATATAATAATAAAATACTCTTTTGTGAATAATAAGGAATGCAAATCTTATTGAAGAAGCAAAAAGATATCAGAATAGAATAAATGTTGTTCAAACCAAAAACTCTAAATAATGTGCAGCTCCAAAAATGGAAATATATATATATTAATTTAGAAAAACTTCATAACAAACTCACGTAACTAATTTGAACTAGCTAAGGAAACGTGAAAATATCTTACTTCCAACTCTCTCAAAGCAATGACCATTCACAAATTACGTCAGAAGTGAAAATATACTAAATATAGATTTAGTAGAAAAACGTGGGTACATCAATCAGTTTGCTGGACCCATTATTTGTAACTCTCCTTTATTCGAAGCCTTCTATTGCAATTTATATTAGCACAAAATTTAACATTATTGTCTCTAGCTCTCTTTAAAATTCCATTCACAATTAGGTACTTTTCCAGAATTTACCCTCCACTCATTTTTATACTCGTTTGAGGTAATTTTTCCACGATATAGATTTATCCGTAAAAAAATTAAATTGGTGTCCTCCCGTCTGTCTTTTTGATGAAGCGAAGAGGACAGATTTGTCCGGAAGAATAACATTTTGACCCTCGGAAATAAATATTCTTATACTAAAATACTTAACAATATGAAGTAATATGAAAAAAAAAAAAAAAAATGTAAAAGATTAATAAAATGTTTTTTTGTGAGTACATAATAAGTAACGTAAATCTTATTGAAGCAAAAAAAAAATTGAATAGAATAAATGTTGTTCAAACCAATTACACTCATTAATGTACAACCCCAAAAATGGAAATATAAATATATATAATGCTGATTCCTCCTTAACCTTATTTTTATCTTAGAAAAAAATAATAATTAACGTAGAATGAAATACGACTCTTTGAACAAAGAAATATTAATTTAGAGAAATTGCATAAGAAACTCAAGTAATTAATTTGAACTAGCTAAGGAAACGTGAAAATATCTTACGTTCAACTCTCTCAAAGAAAAGACCATTCACAAATTACGGCAGTTGTGAAAATATACATCCTCAATCAGGTTGTTAGATCCATTACTTGTAACTCTCTCTTTTTCCTCGGAGCATTCAGTCCTGGTCCAGCTTCTACTGCAATTTATATTCGCACTAAATTCAACATTATTGTCTCTAGCACTCTTCAAAATTCTATTCACAATTCGGAATATTTCCAGAATTAACACTCCACTTATTTTTATACTCGTTTAACGTAATTTTTCTACGATATAGATTTATCCGTAAAAAAATAATATTGGGATCCACCCATCGGTCCTTTTGGTGAAGCGGAGAAGATAGATTTATCCGGAAGAATAACATTTTGACCCTCAGATAACTATTCTCATTATATAAAACATCCATTATTCCTAAATGATCATTCTACGAGAAACTTTCATAGAAAGGGGAAAAAAACTGATATCAGATCCAGAAAGAGGAACGCATTACTACCAGCAAAATGTGAGGCGTAAACAGAGTTGAATAAGAAGAGATATTGTATATTGAACGACTTTTAAAGACCTTTTTTTAAATATTCATAATTTAATACATTATAAAAATAAATGTTAAAATTGAAGTCAATCACAAAAAAAAAAAAGAATAATAAACGATTTCCTATTTACACGAAATACAAGAGAAAACATATCGCACACGTATTTCTAAAGTGACAAAGTCAAAAATCTGTATTTTTTACTTACCACCATGGTAAGAATTGGGAAAACGTTCTCTATCAAATATCAAAAATGTACCAACATAGCTTAAATCCCGGCCACCAGAGAGCACTTGTGTCGCTCTTCATGTTTAGAAGCTCTTCTCAGAGAAGCTCAATAACATTTTTTGAGTTCATGTAAAAATAGAATGCTTGTTTTTTTAGTTTGTTTTTAATTAAAATAATCTAATTGTTTCAGTAGAGAACTGACAGAACCGTCAGATACTGCACGCAGAACCTCGTAAAAATAATCAACATGAGCGATGTTGAAAAGAAAGTTCCAGCTTAAGCTAGTTAAGTGAATGGTAATTGAAATAAAAGACATTGGAATTCGCTGAAGGGGACTTGGCAACAAACTTTGGGAGGACTTTAGGCGAAATAGAGTGGAGAAGTGGAGTGATCACTATGAGTTAACTGATTTTAAACATCTAATAACATTGCAATTTAAATTACATAAAACTAATTTCTTCTATTATTACAGTTTTTTTTTACATTATTATAACGCATATCAAAAAGATCCATGAAGTTCTGGGAATATATACATTATCTCCTAAGTATCATTATCTAGAAATTAACCTATATCTTCTTGAAAGCTCTTTTCCAAAGATGATTTCACTTTCTTGTAGATTCACTTGGGGTCATTGTGTTAGCAGATTTCTTGATATTTCTCCGATCCCTAAAATTGTATCGATCTCGATTTTCTTCATCCTCGCTCGTCATCTGCCTCGGATGCTTTAGTCGTCTCTTCATCTCCTTGTATGTTGCTGGTTTCTCATTCGTGTGCAACAACATATGCCTCGCCAAATTGCCAGAGGATACACAACTGTAGCTGCACATCTTACATTTGGAAGGTTTCTCCTTTGTGTGCATCAACATATGCCTCGTCAAATTGCCAGACATTCTACAACTGTAGATGCACAACTTACATTTGAATGGCTTCTCGCCCTTATGTATTAACATGTGAGATTTCAAATTGCCAGATGATCTACAACTGAAGCGGCACAACATACATTTGAATGGTTTCTCGTCCTTATGTATTAACATGTGAGAATTCAATGTGCTAGATGATTTACAACTGTAGCAGCACAAGGTACATTTGAAAGGTCTCTCTTCCTTATGAATTCTCATATGCCTCGTTAAATTGCCAGAAGATTTAGAACTGTAGCTGCACAATATACATTTCAAAGGATTCTCGCATTTATGTATTAACATGTGCGATTTCAAATTGCCAGATGATCTACAACTGTAGCGGCACAACAAACATTTAAATGGTTTCTCGTCCTTATGTATTAACATGTGAGATTTCAATGAGCTAGATGATTTGCAACTGTAGCAGCATAACGTACATTTGAAAGGTTTCTCTTCCTTATGGATCCTCATATGCCTCGTTAAATTGCCAGAAGATCTACAACTGTAGCTGCACAATGTACATTTGAAAGGTTTCTCGTCCTTATGTATTAACATGTGCGATTTCAAAGAACTAGATGATCTACAACTGTAGCTGCACAATGTACATTTGAAAGGTTTCTCGTCCTTATGTATTAACATGTGTGTTTTCAAAGGGCCAGATGTTCTACAACTGTAGCTGCAAACATTACATTTGTAAGGGTTCTCCCCCTTATGCTTTAACATATGTACCTTCAAACTGCCAGCATGTCTGCAACTGTAACTGCACAACTTACATTGGAAAGGTTTCTCTTTCTCATGTATCAACATATGCTTTATCAAATAGCCTGATGTTTTACAACTGTAGCTGCATAACTTACAAGGGAAAGGTTTCTCTTCCTTATGTATTAACATATGCGCCTTCAAATGGCCAGCTTGTCTACAACTGTAGCTGCATAACTTACAATGGAAGGGTTTCTCCCCCTTGTGTATCAACATATGCGAGTTCAAATTACTAGATTGTCTACAAGTGTATTTACAAAACTTACAATGGAAGGGAGTTTCCGCCTTATGTATCAACATATGTGTCTTCAAATAGCTAGATCTTCTACAAGAGTAGCTGCAGAATTTGCATTGGAAAGGTTTTTCTCCCTTATGTATTAACATATGCGTCTTCAAATGAGAAGATTGGCTACAACGATAGCTGCACAACGTACACTGGATCGCTTTTTGCTTATTTCTTATCAAAGATGCTGCTGCATTATCCTCTGCTTTCGAACGAATGTCTAGCTGTAGAGGGATGGATCTTACATGCTGCCTCACAATGTGCTTCCTAAGTCTGCCGAGGCTGCCTGAAACATGACCACAATGACAACACATCCACACGGAGGCAACAATATCACCTGAAACAGAAGAAAAAGAATATCTTTAAATATATATCCAATACTATCGGCGAATACAGGGCTAGACAAAAAAGTCACTGTAGTTCTCTATTGTTCTGCAAAGCTAAATAACGCTTTATCCGCCAGAATAATACCCAGGTTCGGAAAATGTGATTAGAAACCAGAAATATATTGATGTTGTAAAGAGTCGCCAGTAGAAGGTACGGGAGGTAACCCAAGGGGCGGAGGGATCAGGTAAAAGAAGACCCTTTTACCTTCGTCAACCTGTAGAGAACTAAGTATACAGATTTTACAAACCAAAGTGACAGTAAGGGTACCGGATTAGAGTCCAAGCCATCTGTGAGGGTCACATAAATCGGTCTGGAGTGCCCATATAGAAGTTGATAGGTCAAATTGGATGCCGCCAAGGCGAAAGCCGAATTCTCCCCTGTAAGCTAGCAGGAAAAGAGAAGGGGAAAATAGTGGTGGGGGAACAATCGAGATCCTCGGCGAGGAAGAAAAGTAGAGACAGTTCCAGTCTAGAGTGCAGTGAGTACAGTTGAAATGAGGCAGTCGAGAGCTGAGGTCTCCGGCTGGTGACATCTTGCTACTGGAGTGGAGCCAGAAAGGAGGAAGACAGTGGAGGTCTGGGTCGCTCCCCGTGTCGGTGAGTGTGACTTGTACTTTGAACCATCCATAACTGGCAATGTGTAGTCTGGGTATATGCTCACCTTTTATATTTATTAGTATATGTTATAAGTTTAGTTAGAATTATTAATTAAGAAACGTTAAGTTGTTATTGACCATTAAGAGGCTCCGAATTACATTTTATTCTAAGAATGGGGTTTCTTTTTATTATTCCTTCGTGTCTCCTTTGAATCCTTCAGCTACCTCTGATAGACTAAGCGAATCTAGCTTGAGGACGTTTCAGCGGATTTACAATGTTTTAGAGCATAAGAAAAGTGAAGAAAATATTCAGCTATCCACAACTTGTTACCATGGACATCCTATGCATACCCTAAATTTTTATTCACCTGGAGTAGGGGTCTTAGCGAGTACATCGCTTAACGTCCCATCAGTAGGATGGCGATTTGAAGGTTTTTTCACATTCAAGATAAAAAACGTAAGAGCCTCGGCCGGGTTTCCAACCCGCGATTATGAGCTCAGTAGACTTGTTTCATATAATTACTTGATTCGAAATGATATTGAATAAAACACACTTACCGAAATCATCATCTATCAGCAGCTCTGGTTCTTGTTTAATGTGAACTTTTCGTTCTTCTTTGACATGAAAACCTGGAAATGCAAAAAAAAAAAAAAAAATATTAAAAAACCAGTAAATTTCCAGCTGAGAAACGCGGACATATTGTGCATTCACAAAAATGTATAAAATAAACCTGACGACGTTAAAATGCCGAATGCCAGTAGTATATGTATATACATACGGATGTCAATATTTCATAAAGAACTCTGAAAAACTAATCGTCGTTCTGAATTGGCACACGTGACTGCCATTAAACAGAAAGTAGTACTTGAGTGCTCAAATGAACAGCACAACAAAATCGGGTGGAAAAAATCATGATTCTTTGTAGATTCAAGCTGAAGCGCCTAGTAAAATTTGGCACCCTCAATTTGGGAGCATTCATTTTAATTTTGTGACATTTGAAGCATATGCAAGACGGTCATGAACTGCAACTTACATTGCAGCGGTTTTTGCACATTTCTTATCAAAGAGGTTGTGTTATCCTCCGCTATCGCACAAATGTCCAGCTGTGGAGGGCTGTGCTGACGATGCCGTAAGCCGAAACGGGTACACATTATGTATATATTTTTTTGGAATTAGACAATATAAAAGTTGAACAAGTTCTTTGTTTTCATTTATTTTATTAGGTTTACACTATATCGACACAGATCGCAGCAATGTATTCGGAAATATATGAAAGTATATTTAAATAAATGAAAATTTGTAAATAAATACATTTTAGGATGAGAAAGGAAATATAAAATAATAAGATCTTCGCTACACTTTGGAGTAGGTATAAGAGACTTACCTGATTCATGATCCAACAGCAGCTCGGGCTCTCTTTTGATATGAACGTTTTGTTCTTCTTTCAATTGGATACCTGGGAATACAAAAAATAAGATTATTGTAAGGTGAATTGATAGACTTTACAGAAATACACATTCAGCAGGAAGTGCTACTAAACTGGGCCCAGGCTGGCACCCTCGACTTGGGATCACTAATTTTTAATTTGTGACATTTGAGTGTACTAACGACGGGGGAAATTCGGTTAAGAATTATTATTGGAGACGTACGTATTGTGGAATAGTCAATATATCATAAGGAAGTTACAAAAACTACTCGTTGAGCAGCATTGGCACCACTGACTGCCATTAAAACAGAAAGTGCAACTTGGGTGGACAAACGAAGAATGCTTTAAAAATGTTGAGTTTTTGTCGATCCACGTTGGAGGAACAACCAATTCCGGCCTCTCCATTCGGGAGCATTCATTTTCAATTTCTGATTTTTGGGATACTAAAGGGCGAAATTCGGTATCAAGATGTACCTAGGTTTGGAACATGTAATTTAAAACAACGTAACCAGAGTTACTATTATAATTATTATATAGTAATATAATATGAAAATTCAGGAATGTTAACAAAATGTTCAAAGCAAATCAAATGATGTTGAATAGAACACACTTACCGAATCCATCGTCTATTAGCAGCTCTGGTTCTTGCTTTATGTACATTTTCCGTTCTTCTTTGACCTTCATATTTCGTCCATCGAAATCTGGAAATATAAATTAGAATAAAAAAGTAGTCATTTTGATAGCAACAGATAATTTACATGAAGCATAATCTCTGTAAATTTTGAATTTTTAGTTCCAAAGGCAGCCAAAGTAGAGGGAGAGGGGAGGGTAGAGCACAAAAATTACCTACATTTCCTCTACAGTGCCGCAATTTTTTAAATTATAGTTCAAATCCTAAATCCTAGTTACATTTTGTGAAGGCAAATTGTCTATATAACGTCACGTGAAAAGAAGTAGATATTGTTTAAGAAATATGTTTTTCAAAGATAACGAAATGAGTGATAATTAAAGTGAAAAACTTGTCGTTGCGGTGACTTGGCACGACCGTCATTAAACGACAAATGTCAGGAGAGTCTTCTATAAGCAAACTTCTGCGATTACATTTCCTAACCTATCATTGCACCAAAACAACAACCCCTAGTTGCCGTTTGTGAAGGTAAGCTGTCTATAGAACGTCAAGTTAAAAGGAGGTGGAATACTTGTTCAAGTCGAGTAAAGAAATATGTTTTTCAAAGAAAACAGAAAGAGACACATTTCGTTATTGTTCTTTAGATCTCAAATACCCAGAAGAAACCTAAGAGTTTAAACCGTTCCAAAAGCCGTATTTTAAAGTTTACAAAAAAAAAAAAAAAAATCCTTTAAAATGTACTATTTATTGATAATCATTACTGTGTACAATCAAATTTATAAAAGCCATTTTGAAGCATTTTAAACGGCAACTTCAAATGCAATTAATTTAAGAAGTTCTGCACAACCATGCGGGGTAAATAAGTTAAGAAAATATTATTGAAAAATCATATTTCGTTACCAGCCTTGAAGTACAAATAACTACTTTTCATAAGTAACGGCTTACCTGAACTATGATCCATTATTCCACAGGTACTAACACGAATGAAGAAATAGAACAGAACAACAAAATGGAACTAGAAGAGTTGAATGACTTAAGCATCGACCGGTGTGCCACAGTCGATAATAACATGAATGTTTTGGAACTATCGATATTGTAAAAAATCTTAATTACATTTGACTAATTCTTTATTTTTTTGGTTAAGCAGAAAGTCTAGTTTTATCATTTGAGAAATGATATTGAAGTATGTTAAACTGTTGTGGGCCTGAGGAAACCAATGTATGGTGGGGAAGGGGGGGTCTCATTCCATAGACACGATGTCTGGCGGCATTGACTAAAGAAGAAAAATACTTAATTCAAAATTATTAACGTTTTAATTCCAAAAAAAAATTAAAAATATTAATAAAATACTTTTTGTGAGTAATAAGTACAAAAAACTGTAAATAATGTGCAGCTCCAAAAATGAAAAAAAAAAAAAAATATATTTATTAATTTTAAAAATCCTCTAAAAGGTACTATTTATTGATAATCATTACTGTGTACAATCAAATTTATAAAAGCCATTTTGAAGCCTTTTAAACGGCAACTTCAAATGCAATTAATTTAAGAAGTTCTGCACAACCATGCGGGGTAAATAAGTTAAGAAAATATTATTGAAAAATCATATTTCGTTACCAGCCTCAAAGTACAAATAACTACTTTTCATAAGTAACGGCTTACCTGAACCATGATCCAATATTCCACAGGGACTAACACGAATGAAGAAATAGAACAGAACAACAAAATGGAACTAGAAGAAGTTTGTAAGTGACTCTTGATAATGCCTTAACACGGCGAAACTAGTTGAGTATTTGAGAATATATAATGAAGTTTGACAAAGAAATTGTGTATTTTAATTATCTATTCCTAGAATGGAGCTTCACAAAGTAAATCTGGAAACCATAAATTATTTGGAACTAGAAGAGTTGAATGACTTAAGCATCGACCGGTGTGCCACAGTTGATAATAACATGAATGTTTTGGAACTATCGATATTCTAAAAAATCTTAATTACATTTGACAAATTCTTTATTTTTTTGGTTAAGCAGATTCCTCAGATTCTTTCAAAGATATCAAAATACTACTCCTAAACTCTATCTTTATAATTGTTTATTGTATCATGGTACCTTCTAGTCTTTGTTCGTTGCTTGTTGCGATTGCTGTTGGGTTCTGGAGTTCTTCAATGATCAATCTCTGCTGTCTGTCTCTAAAGTAGAAATGAGCTCCAACACATCTCCCTCTTTGGTCCGGTGGCTGAGTCCTGGATCTGGAATGTTGGCTGGAACAAGAGCTGGATCCAGAAGGGGACCTCTCTCCTCTGTCTCTAGAAGTAGCTCCTACCTCCCCGGAGGTAACTGACGAAGTGGGCCGACGCTAGGTGTGGTTCGCTCACATCCATTTTTCCGCTCCCGGGACTCTTCTGGGTGCCTATTGGTTGTTCAATCCCCCACCCTTGCATTCCCCTTATGGTTGGGGTCTTCCAAAGATTCCGGTAGACTTCCTGCCTTCCAATTCAACTATTTTTATTTCAATGATTATAATTATTTTAAAAACAATTAATATCCCTAATTTTGGGTATTGCAACACACATAATAATAGTTATTATGGATTTTTATGGTTCTTTACACCTCAAATACCCAGAAGGAACCAGAGTGTAAACCGTTCCACAAAATCATTACTGTGTGCAATCTTTATAAAAACAATTTTGAAGCCTTTAAAACGGCAACTTCAAATGCAATTCATTTTGTAATCAGAAGTTCTGCACAACCATGTGGGGTAAATAAGTTAAGAAAATATTGACAAACCATTTTTCTTCACCACAGTTAAAGTACAAACTACTATATTTTATAAGTAATGGCTTACATACACTATGATCCATTATTTCACAGGTAATAACGCGAATAAAGAAAATAGAAATTCAATAATCGACAGCAAAATTGAATCAGGAAAATTACACTACAGCTGGTGAGCCACGGTCGATAATAATATGAACGTTTGAGAAATTATCGATATTCAAATAAATATTATCTACATTTGATTATTTCCTTATTTTTTTGGGGTTTTACTAAAAACTCTAGTTTTATCATTTGAGAAATGATATTGAAGTATTTTAAACTGGGAGTGTGAAAAGTTGTGTGGGGGGGGGGGGGGGGGGGGATTTCATTTCATAGACTTACGATGATGTCTATTGCATAAAAGTGCAAGTTAGAATTAATATGTTCATTTTCTAAAAAACAAAAAATTGGATTTAAGACGCTGCACAAAAAAAAATACGTTTTTATATGAACTGACGAATTCTACAATTGAATCTACCTTTTATATCTCGTATAATGTTTTTTACATATCTGTCTCTAGAGTGCACGCCAAGGAGGGCCGGTGTAGGTAGGATTGTACCATTTCCACTGAGGCCGAAAATAATGGCAGAATTAGGCCGTCTAGAGGAAGAAAATATCTTTGAAAAAGTTGTTGTTGTATGCTACTCTAGTCGTGCCAGTGAACAAGAAAAATGGCTACATTCGTTTATTTAGAGATGTGTGAAGTATGTTGGATCTGTAAGAATACCCGATTCACATTGATTATATTATTTGCTGAGCTCGTTGGGGAATACAGTAAACCCTCGTTACAACGAACTCGGATACAACGAACCCCTCGTTAAAGCGAATCAAAATACAGTGAAACCTCTCTTAGACGGACACCAATGGGGCCGTGGAAGTTGTCCGCCCAGCAGAGGTGTCCTCCTACTAGAGGGAAAAGGAAAATAGAAGGCAAATTGATAAGGATGAAAGATATCTTTTCTAAACACGTGTATCGTATGTAAAAAATGTTGTTTATTGAACAACTGAATACAGTTTTAAAAAATAGGAAATTTGTAATAAAATCAGAAATTTGTACTAGAATCCGAATGTAATGGTATAACGTCTAAGTTCTAAAAAAATCGGACATTTTCTTTTGTTTCAAATTTTTTTTCCCCAATCGAGTTTTCTATGTCCTCTACCTGAGAAATGAAAATTAATGACGAAGCATCGTTTGCTTGAAGGCAATAACGTTTGATTAAGTTCGCGTTAGTTTGGGTAACTGGCAGTATGGAACATTACAAACTTGTTGGAATTACGAGTCCCTATGTAAACACAGGTGCACTACGTGGAAAGTTTGGTAGGTTGGTAGTACAATGTACAACGAGAAGTCTAAGGTGTCTTTCACACCGGAGCGACATGCGACTCAACACGTGTTGGACACATTTGTCCCCAAGACTCCCCTCCTCTTCAGCTTATAGTGCTGCGACATCCCCGAGCCATGTAATACCACTCTAGCACTATACGCAGACGACACACTACTTATGTGTCAACATGAAGACCTCCAGACAGCAGTTGACATGTTACAAACTTCTCTCAACCACGTCTCCAGCTGGTTCGCTCGATGGAAGCTTCAGTTGAACGCCAGTAAAACAGAAGCGAAGATTTTTGCCCTTCGCCGATTTTTTACAGAGGACCAGAGTAGGCTGCGGGTTGACGGACTTCCCTTTCCATGGAACCCTAAAGATGAGGCTGTCCGGTACCTTGGTGTATTCTTAGACACACGGCTCACATGGAAACTTCACATCAACACAAAACTTACACAAGCATACACCCGTTTAAAACATCTCTATCCACTCCTTAACCGCAACACACCCCTCAAACACTCTTGCACACTGCTCCTGTACAAAGCGTTACTTCTCCCATTGTTAACATACGCCTGTCCAATATGGCATGGCGCCAGTCCTTCACTCACGACTACAAACATTTCAGAACAAAATTCTTCGTGTGTCTCTGAATGCACCATGGTTTATCCGAAACAGCCAACTCCATGAGGAACTGGGAGTTCCTCGGGTCGCAGTCTATTTAAGGTCCTTAGTAGATAACTACCACGGAAGACTAGGCCTGTGTTCTGGAGCAGCCCACTACAATCTTGGCCAGCCTACTCTCCACAGAAGGCTCAAACCAAGATTATACCAAGACATTATTATTAATTAATTTCATTTTATATTTTCCATTTTATACTTTGTGTGAAGAACCAAGATGTTCTGGTCCAAATAAAATGTGTTATTGTCCCCAAGAATGAAACCGAGAAATCAATGGGAGCTTTCACACTGAAGACACAAATGTATCCAACACAAATCCTGTGTCCAACACTTGTCGCATGGAACCGACCGGCCAGTTCTTTTGGCGATGTTTCATTGTGTTGCAGGTTATTGCCTTATAAGTATAATAAATCAATACAAAATAATGAAAAATAAATACAAAAAAATAAAAATATTAATGTATAAAATTATTGAAATTATAATTATTGTTTAACGGTGGCGTTAACAGAGGTGATAATTTGAAATGATTTTGGTCGTTCAAACTAATCTTTTTAGATCATTTGATTTTACGTAAATTCGTTAATCGTTTTGCTCACTGATCAATGTTTTGTTTACAAAATGGGCGTCATGCCACTTACATACTTGCTGCACTAAAATGCCGAACTAATGGCAAATAAATTTATAATTAAATAAATTTTATTGTGTACAAGTGTACACATTTTGACCAACAAAGAGAAACATACAGTTTTGTGAACGGTAATAATAATCCTTAACAGTTTCTGAAACGTTTCTATCTTCATTTTGTACATCTGCTGAAATTTCTCGGGGCGTGCCAGCAGTTCTGAAATCACGTAAGGGCTATGATTTTCTACGTTATTTCTCTTATGTGCACCCACATTCGGTGTTTTCTTCTTTGAGCCTTTCGTCTAGAACTCATTACCACACTCATCAATATCATCACATCATCGTCTGATGATGATGAAGACCTAATTATGAACAGCAACTTCAACTGACTAGTGACCAATAATTCGGAGTTGCAGGTACAACGTGTATGCAACACTTGTCTCTTTGATGTGAAAGCCCTGTGTCCTACAAATGTTTCCAACACGTGTTGCGTCGCATGTCGCTCCGGTGTGAAAGCCACCTAAGAACATATTAAAAATCAACCCTTTCAAACGAGAATTCACAGAATAAACATCAACCTTCCCTCTAAAAGTGAATTCTAAAAACTTGTTAAACGTCAACCCGAATTAGAGGCCTGCCTGTCCGTCCAACAGAGGTTGTCTGCTCTTCTCGGTACTCGATTTCACTGTCCGCGTCCGTCCAAGAGAGGGTCCGCCTAAGAGAGGGGCAAATGTGTTGAAATCCCTATATATTCTGCCGGGACCGTAAAAATTGTCCGGCTATGAGAGGTGACCGCCAAGAGAGGTTTCACTGTACATTAGAATCCCCTAGAAAAACAAATTGAATTCCCCATAGCATCTTCGTTATAACAAAATAACTCGGTTAATAAGAACTACTTCTGGATACTCAAATGAGGAAAAACTCTTTTACAACGCACTCGAAAGGCATAATATGTATAAATATGTACAAACACTCGGAAAATAGTTGATTCAGTTTCGTGTCATACGAGTTAAAGAAAGGTTGTGCGTCAGATTTTTTTTTTACTCGGATGATGTCATCCTAAACCATAATATAGGTATAATAATTTTGAGTTTTTCTGTTGTTTTGTTATTTCTTCTTTTCTTATTGTATTAAAAAAAATAATAAATATGGTTCTTTTCATATGTGATAATTTCTTTATTTATGTGATTGATTCTAGTCTTTCCGAACTAGGTCTAATATTTCTGTAACTAGAATAGTTCCTCTAATGTTTTAATATAATATATTGCGTCGTTTTAAAAATTTGTTTTTATGTACCTACATATTAACTTACTCGTTTGTTTGTTTTTAATTCGGATATTACGTATTTCATTATAACGAACTGCTCATTTTCTGGTCCTTTATAAGTTCCTTGTAACGAGTGTTCACTGTAATAGAATATTTTCCAAGCTGAACATCACGCAGGATAAGAAACATATAGAGATCCACCCGGACGACAGACACTACTTTACTTTGAACACAATTAAAAGACTGTAACAACACAACCGGTGATTTTCGGAATTTCTAGCGCCCCTGCGATCTGGCAGCGTATATAATAGATGGGGTGGCTATTTTCTTTGATGATGTCTGTGTAGCTACCAAAACAGAGGATGAACATTTTGAACGCTTCGAAAACGTTTTCATACGGTTATCAGAATATAATTCCGTGTCAACAAAGGTAAAAGTTCAGTTTTTCAACCAGCTGTAGGATATTGTGGGTGTATTGTGAGTTATCGAGGCATAGAAAAATCGGAAAATATAGAGTGGGCTTTGATATCAAGAGTGCAGATCGCATCATCGGCAGACGTTGATGTGTTTTTAATCAAGCGTATATCTGTGGAGTTTCATAAAGAACCAGAGATGAGAAAATTAATAGAGGCGTTAAAAGGGAGGAAACCTGAGGTTAAGAGACATGAAGGATCGGGACATAACGGAGTTTTGTATGCAGAACGGCTATTCGTTTTGGAATCATGGGTGTATATACTTCATATCTTGAGAAACCAAGTCCCGCGGGTTCGTTTGGTGGCCGGGGATAGACCGTAATATATATAATATAAGTTAATATGAAATCAAGAAGGAATAACCTCACGAAGTTACCATTACATCACTGAGAACCGCCCCTTAGACCCTTCTATGGCTCGTATTACCTCATCGTAGTCGATGCTATTGCAAATGGGTAGAGGTTTTCCCCACGAAGTCTATAACCGTAAAATCAACGGAAGAAAATTTGTGGAAATGTTTTTCATCGTTTGGCTATCCATGCGTCATGGTTTCGGATAATAGCGTACAATTTGCGAAAAGTAAAGAATTTAGAAACTTCTGTGTGCAACATGGCATTTTCCAAAAGTTTTCGGCACCATTTCACCCGGCTTCGAATGGTCAGACGGAACGAAAAGTCCAGACATTTAAAAATGGATTAAAGGCGGCACTTCCCACATTACTTGCCTTTCCGAATTCCTCATGACCTATCAACGTACGCCGCACTCAGTTCTGATGCGATATAATAGCGTTTAGAACAAAACATATAAATTAATTTGAATTAAAAATGAATTTTTTTTTAAATTAAAAATTTAATATACTGGTGATATTCATTACGTTGTAAAATGTGGTTTAAACATTCAATTTTGAGGGCTTTTGTCCGGCAATATGAAATTTATTCCATCACTTTTGAATTCCGCGAGAAAGTCTGCATAACCGTGTATGGTAAAACAAATAGAGAATAATATATCTTTTAATTCCAAGAAGGAAAAAATATTATTAAAATATTCATTTATACGACCAATAAACAAAAAATGTAGAACTTATTGAAAAAAAAAATTATTAGAATAAATATTTTTTAAAGGAAAAGTCTCAATAATATACTCTCCAAAAATAAAGTAATATAGTAATTTCTTCTGAATTTTTTTTTTTAAAGAAGAGAACAGAAATAAAATGTAATAGATCCTTTTGGGACAATAAATAAATAAACAAGTTTGAAAAAATGCATATGTTAAGTCTCTCTTATTCCTTGGAGCCGTCAGTCTTGCCAACGTCTCCACAGTCTTCAGAAACTTTCAATCGAAGAAAAAAAAAAAAAAAAAAAAAAAAAAAGAAAAAAAAAAAATTATATGATACCAGCTTTCCAAAGCCATGGATTCATAAGGCATCAAAATGTGAAGCATAAACAGAGTTGAATAAGGAAAGGTAGTGTATATTGAAATTTAAAGAAACATTTTTAAATAATATTCCTTCTTATATAATTCAAAAATAAAGGTTAAAATTATAAAGTTTATCATAAAAAGTAAAAAAAAATACATTTTCTATTTACACAAAATACAAGAGGAAACATATGAGCCATGGAAGATATGTGGACGACCCATGGAGTGGAGATTAGATATTAGAAATAACAGAGCATAAATAACATTTTTAGTTTTTATAAAAAGCTTTTTCTGAGCTCAAGGTCGTGGGTTCGTAACCCGACCGAGGCCCTTAGTTTATTTTATCTGGGAGGTAAAATAAACTTAAGCACGCCGTCCTTCGGATGGGACGTTAAGCGATGGTCCCGAGCCTGTACGATGTCAGGTACTCGTTAAAGACCTCTACCCTAGATGAATAAAAATTTAAGGTAGGCAAAATTTAGGACTCCCACAGTAGAGTCGGGCTCATGTCCACCAGAGTGACGAAAGAGCGCTCTGGTAGTAGGCGATATGACCTCGTTGTTAAAGCCCGGGCATGAGTCATAAAACCTAACCTAACCTTATAAAAATGGAATACTTGCTTTTTTTAGTTTGTTTTTTTAATTAAATTTAACTTATTCTTTGAGTAGAAAACCAACGAGAACTAGGCCTCACTAAGTGTCGAAAATAGAGAAGAATATCAGAGACTCTGGTGACGGAAGATTAACTAAATGGTGTAAAACCATCTGGAATGATGAGTTCTCTAGACGAATGTAGTAAAGATTTTACCAGAACATCAGATATCTGCTCTGTGTTACATTACCCGTTTCCACTGATCAAGAAAATACATTTTTTTTGAGATAAACAATGACTTCAAAAACTTGGGAGAAATCAAGGTGTTAATGAATATGAGCTCACTGATCTAAACATTACAATTTAAATTACATAAAACTAATATCTTCAATTATTACAACTTTCTAAATTATTGCAAGGACATGAAAAAGATCCCTGAATTTCTGTAAATATTGAATATATAATTTTTTTTTTCAAATTAAAATAACATCATAATAGAGTATACAAAGTGAACTCAAATCACTAAGAAATGAGACGATGAGACGTCCCGACATCCTGAACTCAACATTCGAGAAATATTTACAATATGTTTCTGCAGAGGTACACAAACAAGCTAAATTTAAAGTAGACAAAATTAAAACAGAATCAAAAGGATTACCAAAGTACCACGCCCTTTCCTAGACATCATAAATTTCATCACAGTTGAAAACATTCTTATTACACAAATGTCGCCATCAATATCAGTAGGGATCTATCGATACAAGTGAATACAAGTAAAGTATCGATACTTCTGGCCAATAACAAGTGCCGTTGGTATCGATACTTTTCTTTCGTTACCAATTAGATCGAATAGATATTACTTGTATCGATTCAAAGTACCGTTTCTTTCAACAATTAAAAAAAATTATATACATTTTTCAATTCATCAAAATCGTTCGTGTAATTTCTTACAATTTTCTTTTATTTTTTGTTGCAATAAAATACTGAACTCAAATTACGGTCCACGAACAAGTGATATATGTATATATCGATGGTATATGTGTGATATGATCACGCAGTCTGCATGATGCGTCCTTATTTCTTGCCTTATACGTTGCGAGAGGGAGGTTACTCGTTGGGACTGTTAAATTTCTGGCTGGCTCATAACAAACCCCCACCCTTTCTCTACGTTACAGTCTTCCTTGCGAGACTTTGTTTAAATCCAATTTATTGTACTTTTTGTTGTTGTTTTAAAGTTTTTAAACTTTTTAAAGTTTATTATTGTTATAATTGTGGTTTATTGTTGATGTTATTGTTATTTGTTAAAGAGTGGTGTGTGACTAAAAATTGGTGATTTCCATAATAAATTGTCATGGCTATTAACTTAACTGCTGTTTGTTTTGTGTGGTGATGAAAAAGGAGTTTTTAAAAAAGGCGAATTGGCTTTTAAGGACAACCATGTTCAAAGTATTTCTTTTGATAGAACATTCAACAGAATCTGGGGCAGGTATTACCAATGTGTTTCTTAAGCTTCTCTGGGATGTTTCACTGTTGGTTGTTTCCGGCATTTTTTTCCAGAGGTGTCTTCTTATTTTTTGGACCAAAAAATAAGAAGACACCTCTGGAAAAAAATGCCGGAAACAACCAACAGGTATTACCAAGTCAAAAGAAAGGACTCTGATGTTGAGGTATGTAACGTACCTACCTACCTTAAATAATGTATTTAAAATTAACACAGTTGTTATATTATAATGTATTGTGTTGTTGTTCTAATAGTTGTTGGGTTTTACATATTATTATCCCTGTTTAAAAATAGACAAGTAGATACAATAATAATAACGGGAAAAAACGCTTTTGAACGGTAAAAAAAACTTGACAAGCTTAAATACCTGTGATAAAAAGTTCCTAATAGTGTTGTAAATAGTTAATTTAATGTTTTTATGTAAATAGTCAATGACCTATCGATGATCTCAACTATCGTAAACTTCTTCTTCCTTTTGGTTCTCAAGTTTTAACTAGTCATAACGAGAATAATATGTGATAATCTAGTAGGTAGGTACCTACATAGTCTATAAGTACGGAGTAATATAAATGTGGGTCACAACCGGACTACCGACGACCCACCTTGACAATAATAATAATAGTACCTACCTACCAACTTTCATATGTACCAAAATAATTTTGTTGCTTGTACAGTGCCTAGTAGGTAGTTAAGTACCTCCTTAGTTTTATACCAAATCCAAAGTAGAATCCTTATATCCTTTTCTTGATGACAGCTCAATTATAAGAAATTGTTTTTCTTTTGTTTTAGTTATTTGTTTCTGATGATCGGGACACGATTTTAGAAAAAAAGTGTACGTGACCCCGTGAACAACATTTTTGTCAATCTAAAAAACTTGCAAGTATCGTGCATTGCACGGTGGTTGCAGCCGTAAGCGAAGCACCCCGACATAATTAACAATGAAATTGCATTATTGAATAGTTTTTATATTCGATGTAACTTTCTTTTACTATAAAAACTTCTACAAATGCTTAAAAAATAAATAATTATTTAAAAAAATGATATTAAACGAAAGCACAACGTTATCAATGGATTGACAAGAGTTTGTTATGAGCCAGACAGAATAGCCAACCTAACTCGTGACGTCAGACTCCCGCAACGTATTTACATTAAATGGTTTATCGTTTATGAAGGTGTACGTTTGTTTGATTTTGAACCGAACCGTGAACGTGATTACGATTTGAGCATTTTATTTTATTTTTACATCCCATTTTGTCAATACAAATTGTAATGCCTCGTCTGACGGCGAAAGTGTGGATTTATTACACTAAGAACGATTCGATCTCAACGACTTGCAAAAAGTGTTTTAAAAAAGTGAAATATTGTGTGAATACAAATAGTCTCCAGTAGTTCTATTTCCATAGTAAAAATAATTTGTTTGTTTATTTTATAAGGCTTTTTATTACTTTCTGTATGTATTTAATAATATAATTTTATCTTATTCGAATTGATTTATTTGTTTCTTATGCCCACTACAATATCTCATTTACACCTTTCAAATGTTATTGTTTTTATTATTATTTTATAGGTATATATATTATACATGGTTTAAAATTAATTGTAACGAAGTACTTGATTCAATCGATACGAGTAAGTATCTATACGTTTTATTCGATATGCGAGTAGTATCGAAATGTTTTTCTACACTACTCGGAAGTAAAAGTATCGATACATTATGGTATCGATTGAACCCTAAATATGTCGAGTTCTGCCAAGATTCAGGCAGAACATAAATATGGAAATCTGACACTGACAATGTAATAACAATAAGCAACACTAATTTGAGATTCCTACATTTTGGATATACATAAATCGATAATTATTTTTTTATTATTCACTATTTGCGTAAATTTGTTAAAAAACATATTACTTGAAATCTTAATACAATTCGTCAATGAAAAAAAAAAAAAATAATATGAAAGAAGAAAACAGATAAGAGACCCCTTGATGCCGAAGAACATGAAAAAAAAATGACTAAAAATCACTAATAACATTTATATAAAATTGGAAGATACATTTAAAAACCCGCTTTCATATCTAAATAATATGATATTACATGTTTTTGGATTGCGACATCTATAAGTTTTTTGTAACAATCTTTTGGAACCAACCTAGCCTTGTATTTAATTATTTCATTTATAACTCATAAAAGAGATAGTTTCACGTAGTCGAACACAACTGGGCACTCCAGCTAGTATGTATCGAACAAAACTGGGCACTCTAGTTAGTATGTGCCGAACAACACTGGGCACTCGAAGAAGAAGTATAAGGGAAAGTTCATTGGGGGAAAATCTGTTATTAATTCGATGTGGAGTTTCCACTCTTTTCCGACTCCATGAACGTCACATGAAATGAAATTTCCTATCCATCCCTGAGTAAGTGAATATTTATTGATTTTCCCATCAATCTGTCTTTTGAGTAAAAAAATATCCCTCCCCCCAATCTGATATTTTTTAAAATAATAAAATCGCGGAAAGCAACACAAGTAGGACCAAGCTAAATTAATACGAAGTTAACACAAAGGTCTGCAACAGCAGTTGACAACCGAAGACGATACACAGTGAATAAGACGAGCATAACAGTTTTCATTTTGTATTGAGGTCGGAGAGCTATGAAATCAGGCGTGTGGTTCTAATCCACCTTTAGACCTCATGGGTTTTCAACTTTCTCCAAACAGCTTTAACCTGGCTTCACCTTTTGATGGTGAACTCAATATGGCTTATATATGCACACTTATAAAATGTTTTCTAACTTGGGGATGCATTATTTCTCATATGTATGAGTACATGCTTCCTCAAATTGCCAGATGATTTACAACTGTAGCTGCACAACTTACATTTGAAAGGTTTCTCGTCCTTATGTATTAACATATGAATTTTCAAAGAGCTAGATGATTTACAACTGTAGCTGCACAACGTACATTTAAAAGGTTTCTTGTCCTTATGTATTAACATATGCCTCTTCAAATTGCCAGATGATCTACTACTGTAGCTGCACAACTTACATTTGTAAGGGGTCTCCTTAGTATGTGTCAGCATATGATTTTTCAAAAGGTTAGATGTGCCACAACCATAGTTGCATAACTTACATTGGTAAGGTTTCTCCCCCTTGTGTATTAACATATGCGCATTGAAAGTTCTAGAGGTTTTACATCTGCAGCTGCACAACTTACATTTAAAAGGCATCTCCTTCGTATGTAACAACATATGATTCTTCAAAGTGCTGGACTCTTTAGAACTGTAACTGCACAGCTTACATTGGAAGGGTCTATCTTCTTTATGTATCTTCATATGCCTCCTCAAATTGCTAGACAAGTTACAACAAAAGCTGCACAACGTACATTTGAAAGGTTTCTCCTTCGTATGTACAAATACATGCCTGCTCAAAGAGCTAGATGATTTACAACTGAAGCTGCACAACTTACATTTGAAAGGTTTCTCGTCCTTATGTATTAACAAGTGCGATTTCAAACACTTAGATTGTCTACTACTGTAGCTGCACAACGTACATTTGAAAGGCTTCTCGCCCTTATGTATTAACATGTGCGTTTTCAAAGGGCCAGATGTTCTACTACTGTAGCTGCATGCGTTACATTGGTAAGGTTTTTCCCCCTTATGCTTTAACACATGTGTCTTCAAACTGCTAGCATGTCTGCAACTGTAACTGCACAACTTACATTGGAAAGGTTTGTCTTTCTCATGTATCAACATATGATTTTTCAAATAGCCGGATGTCTTACAACTGTGGCTGCATAACTTACATTGGAAAAGTTTCTCCATCTTATGTATCAACATATGCATCTTTAATTGGCCAGATTGTCTACAATTGTAGCTGCATAACTTACAATGGAAGGGTTTCTCCCCCGTATGTATCAACATATGCGTGTTCAATCCGCCAGATGATCTACTACTGTAGCTGCACAAATTACACTGGAAGGGTTTCTCTCCCTTATGCATAAACATATGTGTCTTCAAACTCCCCGATGTTCTGCAACTATAGCTGCACAACTTACAATGGAAAGGTTTCTCTTCCTTATGTATCAACATATGTACCTTCAAATGGGCAGATTGTCGACAATTGTAGCTGCATAACTTACAATGAAAGGGCTTCTCCGCCTTATGTATCAACATATGGTTTTTTAAGTTGCCAGATTGTCTAGAACGGTAGCTGCATAACTTACAATGGAAAGGTTTCTCCCCCTTATGTATCAAGATATGCATCTTCAAAGAACTAGAATGACTAGAACGGTAACTGCAAAAGCTACATCGGAAAGGTTTTTGCTTATTTCTTATCAATGTGGCTGCGTCATTATCCTCTGGTTTTGAATGAATGTTCAGCTGTGAAGGGACGGCTCTGATATGCTGCCTCACAATGTGCATCCTAAGTTTGTCTATGTTGGCTGACAAATTACCACAGTGAAAACACACCAACCACTCGGAGTCAATAATACGATCTAAACAGAAGAAAAATTATAGATTTAAATATTTAATACTAGTGAAGATACCCGAAAATGGGGCGATGAAAAACTATGAAAATGTTACTCCGCAACGTACCTTGAATCGGTTCCTGCATATTTCTTATCAAAGAGGCTTCGTCATTATCCTCTCCTGTTGACCGAATGTCCAGCTGTGGAGGGACGGCTCCTATGTGCCGCCTCACTATGTGTTTCCTAAGTCTGCCGAGACTGACTGACATATGATCGCAGTGAAAACACACCATCCCTACGGAGCCAACAGTATCATCTAAAACAGAAGAAACTTATCTTTATACATTCAATACTGACGGCAAAGACAGAGCTTGAGAAAAAATCCAATCTAGTTCTCTATTTGTCTATAGACCCGATGGTCTGGACGTAGACTGTAATAGTGCTCTGAAGGACAGAACATTAGCCGCGATCTGGGCTCGGAAAATGTAATTAAAAGCCACTAAACAAAAGTTATTGATGTTTTGAAATGATTTAAACGAGACGGTGTCTTAAAGAAGGTTAAGAGTTTAGATGGTTAAGAAGATTAAGAAAGTTTAGAGATTAGGAGGTTAAGAAAGTTTAGAGAAGGTTAAGAAAATTTAGAGAGGGTTAAGAAATTTAAGAAAGTTTAAGAAGATTAAGAATGTTGAGAAAGTTTAGAAGGTTAACATTAAGAAGGTTAAGAAAGTTTAGAGGTTAAGAATGTTAAGAAGGTTAAGAAAGTTTAGAGGTTAAGAAGGTTAAGAAAGTTTAGAGGTTAAGAAGGTTAAGAAAGTTTAGAAGGTTAACATTAAGAAGGTTAAGAAAGTTTAGAGGTTAAGAATGTTAAGAAGGTTAAGATTAAGAAGGTTAAGAAAGTTTAGAGGTTAAGAAGGTTAAGAAAGTTTAGAGGTTAAGAAGGTTAAGAAAGTTTAGAAGGTTAAGATTAAGAAGGTTAAGAATATTCAGTTGTCCAATTTGTTTCTGATAATTACTCAATTCGAAATGTTGAATAAAACACACTTACCGAATGCATCGTCTATCAGCAGCTCTGGTTCTTGTTTGATGTCAACTTTCCGTTCTTCTTTAACATGAAAATCTGGAGATTAAAAAAAAAAATTAATAACGATTAAAAAATTACTAAAATTCCAGTTGAGAAAAGCGGATATATAGTGGAAACTTGTAATATCAAAAAAACTAACTTCTTATTGAGATATTGCCTATTTCACAAAAATGTATTAAGTAATCCTGACGACGGAGTAATTCCGAATAGCGGAGGCATATGTAATTCATGTTTTGTGGATAAGTCAATATTTCACGTAGAAGTTTGAAAAAAATAGTCGCGTTGAATTGGCACAACTATGGCAATAAACAGACAGTAGTATTTGTGTGCACAAACTATCAACACAAGAAAATCGGATGAAGAAAATATTGAGAATGTAGGGTGGGTTTTTGCAGATCCAAGCTGAAGGGCCTTCTCAAGTCTGGCACCCTCGATTTCGGAGCATTCGTTTAATTTTGTTACATTTGGGGAATGGGCGAAATTTGGTTGAAAAATATGTTGAACGTTGAACCATCTAATGTGAAACATATGCTTTAGGTACTGAAAACTACACGAGTGGGGATGAAGAGCATCAATAGGGGACAACGTTTTTTAGTGCTCTATAAAAAACCGAGTTTACTTGTTTCTTATTAGTTTTAAAGATATTTTTTCATTTATTTGTGCATCAGACCCTGGTGATCATTTTGGATAGTCAGTTTTCAAAGTCTAATCTGTGTTAATTGATAAAAGCGAATATTAATTTTACAAAACCTCAGTCTTAAGATGATAATAATTCTTGTTGACCTGTCTAACGTTAAGGTGCTGCATGGTGGGGCGGATGGAGGGGAGATGGTGGGAGGGGCAGTTCGATCGTGTCTGGCACTCAGGCTTGCTCTATAAACTCCGCACACAACTCCCATTCACATACTACCTCATATTAAAATCGTTTTTACATGATAGATTCTCGCAAGTTTCCCAGGAGAACGCTCTATCGTTTTTCATCCCGGTGAAAGCTGGCGTGCAACAGGGCAGTTCACTGAGACCGCTTCTTTACTCCCTCTATACATTCGACGTCCCTCAACATCCAGAAACTCTCTTAGCCACTTACGCAGACGACACCGCCATTCTCACATCACACACTGACTCAAATCAAGCCTCAAGTAATCTTCAAAATCACTTTTTACTTTCAACCTGGGCCCACCGTTGGCGTATCAAATTCAACTACCACAAATCAGTACATGCTACATTCACTACACACTCCGCCACAATAACTGCCCATCAGTCCACATAGATAATCACATTCTACCAACCTCAGAGACTGTCCGCTACCTTGGGCTGCACTTAGACAGACGACTAACGTGGAAAGATCACATCAGACTAAAACGAACCGAAATAAAAAGACGCTTTGGACTACTCAAATCATTAATTGGACGACGATCATCACTCATTGAATAACAAACTCACCATTTACAATTCGCTTCTCAAGCCAATATGGACATACGGCTTGGAACTCTGGGGATCAGCGGCGAAGTCCAATTTGAACCGGGTTCAAGCCATGCAGTCCATCATCTTACGACACATCACTAACGCACCATTCTACGTCACTAACAACACCCTTCATAACGACTTACAAGTGCCATTTGTTTCCACAGTTGTAACTGAGAGATACACAAACTTCCACGCCAAACTCGCCAGTCACGCCAATCCTCTCATTCAAACACTAGCTTCAAATACCCTGCCCACAAACCCACCTCGCCGACTCACAACGAACATGGCAGCGTGACTTGCTTGGGATGTAACCTGGCTGCGCTTCTAAACGCCACGCACCTCTGCAGTGCAGTGATCTCACCAGCAAAAATCATTAATGGCAGTCTTTATTTTGCCGTCATGATACCTATGTAACATTCTCTATGTAAATAAATAAAATAAAATAAATATTACTATTTGAGTCTAGCACACATATGGTTAGTAATAACAAAACTATTAAAAAAAGTAAAATGAAATGAATGAGAACTAAATAACTACATACATGAGTACAACAATTATAATAATAATAAATTCTTAATACGAGTAGAATAAAAATTAGATATGCTGTTGAATAAAACGAACTTACCGAATGCATCATCTATCTGCAGCTCTGGTTCTTGTTTGATGTCAACTTCCCAATCATGAAAATCTGGAAATGCAAAAGAAAACAATAATAGAGTAAGTTGTGTCGTTGCAATGAACTAGCATCTCACTGCCATTAAACAGGAATTGGTACTTGGGTACAGAAACACTCCCTCAGTGATGGGCGAAGAAACACTGAAAATGTTGAGTAGATCCAAGCAGAAGGGTATACTATACTAAAATATTCAAGAAATCATAAATAAAAAATATGTGATTTAGCCATTACAGAAATTTCTTATACCAACCATACCTCGGAAATATGGGCATTAGAATACCTGGAGAAACTAGATACGATGCTCACAAGATACTACAAAAGAGTACTAAAGCTTCCCAAGTCAACTCCAAACAGCTTCATCAGAGTAGAGACCAACAGCTACAACCTTAGTGCCATCGTAATCGTAAGAGCAGTGGGCTGGTGGAGCAAAATACTGGAGATGCCAGCCGACAGACTGTGTGACGAACGTCTACAACTGGGTTACTCAACTCCGGAATATCCTAACCTCTGTATGAAATAAAATGATAGATAAAAAAACTTTTTTGAACACTTATATTGTCTAATTCCACAAACATATACTTAAATGTGTCCCCGTTTCGGCTTATGCCAGCACAATGTTCAACAATAATTCAGATATTTGCCAGGCATACATATTTATATTAACCTAAGAGTACCTGAGGTGAAAGGGTCTCATCCTCTGGTAAAACCAGGGGAGTGGAAGTCTATATTCTAACTGAACTTCAAATAAATAAACAAGTTTTATTTCTTTCAAGTTCATTTGAATTATTTCACAATATCTCTGTAATAATGTCAGTTTTCATATATTCTAACTGTAATAGCTAACTGTCCACTTATTTGAGGACACTAACCTCTGTAGGCTATTCATGGTTATGGGAAAGTCAGGACCCTGACCTTATCAGCAGGCATAAGAAAAAGATTGTGAGTCGATTTGAAGAAAGGAGCCGAGATAGAGACATTCAGAACATCCTAGAATCTAAGTATAACTTAACATACAAGGATATTTACGACTACAACGTCAACTTAAAGCTGAGGACAAACATGGAGAGGACGAGAGTGTTGGCTCAGATACGGCTGTGTAGAGAAAGCCTGGCTAGAGTGATGGTGGGAGGAGTGACCTACCTCTTCAACAGGGAAGAGAGATGTAGTGTTTGCAACGAAGACCGACCGGACGACATCCACCACTTCTTCATGGAGTGTCCAGCCTTCAGCCAATTAAGAAAAAAGTACCTGGTAGAAGCACTAAGGAACCCGCAACCTCACAAGACCCTTTTCAACATTACAGACAACCAAAACCTCAATAATATTATACTATACATAGTAAGGGCGCTAAAAATTAGAGTACATTGAAGTATTTAAATAAAATACCATTTCACTAGACGTTTTTTCACTATTTTTTTTTCATTTGTTAATTAACAGTTAGGTTCTATTACTTTGTATTTTATTATTATTTTCGTTTATTTGTACTTTTTTTTAACTGAATAATGTATATATCAGGCCGAACCCTGAGCCTAAAAGATGTATTTCCTAAAGGCTAATAAAGAATTGAATTAAATAACAATCTTCGATATACATATATCGATGATTGTTACAATATAATAATAAACCAATAGTATAGGTGATGCATAGTATCAGATGTGATATAACAATAATGGAAAATGAGAATTATAGAATGAAAGACAGGATAGTAAGATACAAATATTAAAGAAATCATAAATAAAAAATATGTGATGAAGCCATTACAGAAATTTCTTACACCAACCATACTTTTTCTAAGTTGAGGAACGCGGACATATTGTGGAAACTTGTAATAAATGAATAAAACAAACTTATTTTTGAAATATTGTCTATTCCACTAAAGATATATATTTATATATATATATATATATATATATATATATATATATATATATATATATATATATATATAACTACCGGTTTCGGCTTTATACCATTGTCAGGTCTAGTTATGAACTAAGTCCGTTTGCAGAGAGCGACCCTTCAAATACCTCTCAGGTGAAAGGGTGCTATTAAAATTTGGGAGTCCCCCGGCTGTACCGTTAGCTAACTCATAAAATATTTCCTAACAAAACCTAGTTCTAAATTTACATAAAACAATATCACTAGACTAATACGTGACAAAACAACAAATAAATAAGTACAAATACAAATAAATAATAAAACTAGAAATAAAATTAAGAATAATATTAAGATTTAGATAACATTAAACATATATGTGGAACCAAATATTAATAACAGATAATACAAACATATATGTGGAAACAGAACTGGATCAGGGTGTTAACAAAGGGGAATAGTTGAAATAAATTTGGTCATTCATACAAATGTTCCTTTTGGTAGCTTTATTTATTCCTAATTGTTCTAAGCTATTAAGTAGCCTGCTTTTTGAGCCGGGGGACTCCCAAGTTTTAATAGCCCCCTTTCACCTGAGAGGTATTTGAAGGGTCGCTCTCTGCAAACTGACTTAGTTCATAACTAGACCTGACGATGGTATAAAGCCGAAACCGGTAGTTATATATACATATATCTTTAGTGGAATAGACAATATTTCAAAAATAAGTTTGTTTTATTCATTTAACCATACTTTTACAGATAACTTTCTCTCCGCATCTCAAATTCCTTTCATATTGGCATTACTGGTGGGTATATGAAAGTATAGCGTTATCATCAGCAGGTTTTCTTTGTTTCAATGTACAGCGTAATTCTGAGAGTGAGTTTCTTATATCCACCAGTAATGCCAGTATGAAATAAATTTGATAGGAGAGTGATCTTTACAACTCCTTTGATGGTCACAGCAAATATATTTCTTATTTAAAAAAAATATAATTTGCTGCTATGCGATTCAATTTAAACATCACTGAAATATTTCCTGCAGAATTGTATTATCCTTTATAACAGAGGGCGCCGGTAGCTCAGTGGTATGCGTGCTTGTTTACTGAGCTCTAGATATTGGGTTCGAAACCCGGCGAGACCCTTGAGTTCATTTCATTTGGGAGTTTAAATAAACTTAAGCACGCCGTCCTTCGAATGGGACAATAAGCAATGGTTCCGTACTTGTACGATGTCAGTTACTTGTTAAAGATCCCTATCCTAGGTGAATAAAAATTTAGAGGAGGCAAAATGTAGGACTCTCACAATAGAGTCGGGCTCATGTCCACCAGACTGAAGAAAGAGAGCTCTAATAGTAGGCGATATGACATCATAGTTAAAGCAGGCATGAGTCGTAATAACTAACTTCATTATATCATTCGGTGTATTATACCAACCAAACTTTTACAGATAACTCTCCGTATCTCAAATTCGTTTCATACTGGCACTACGGGTGGCGTTATACTGAGAGCGACTTTCTTATATCCACCAGTAATGCCAGTATGAAATAAATTTGATAGGGGAGAGTGGTCATTAAAACTCCTTTAATGGCCACATCATATATAAATTTTTATCATTTATTATTTTTTTTAAATTATAATTTGCTGCTATGCGATCCAATTGAAACATCACGGAAATGTTATAACCATTTACATTGGGCGTATAGGTCCCATCTCAAATCTGAGGATACGTTAGCGATTCGAAATTTGATCACGAACATTTTTGGTAAGAACCAATTTCTCGCATGTCTAACAACCATTTTCGGGTAAATCAAGGAAATGTATAAAAATATGTCTTTCAAAATATTTTAGGACGGTTTTCGGCATATATCTCGCAAATCGAACCTGCGAGAAATCATAGAATAGTATAGGTATAAGAAAGTAAATAAGAAATAAATGGATATTGTTAGGAATAGCCACAGAAAGAATCTCTATACTTTAGAGTAGGTATAACAGACTTACCTAATTCATGATCCAACAGCAGCTCGGGCTCTCTTTTGATATGAACGTTTTGTTCTTCTTTGACGTGGAAATCTGGAAGTTCAAGAAATACAATTTTTTAAGGTAAATTATGACATTTGACTGCCAAGAAACAGGCTACGGAAGTCGGCTTTTTTTTGGGATCATTAATTTTCAATTTGTGACATTTGAGTGAACTAACAACATTTGGGCGAAATTTCGTTAATAATTGTAGACTAAGTCAACAATACTAGCTACTTGGGCTAGATGCATTAAAACAGCTACACAACTTACATTGGAACGGTTCTTGCACATTTATTATCAAATATGTATATTGATTTCAATAATGTAAAGTCATCGAGGCTTAGAATGGTGTATCACATTGTTCGTTATTATTTAATTATACATGGGCGCCCCGCTGACTGCTACCAGTTACGTGGACGCTATGCTGCGCTCCCAGGAGTCGTGGGATGAAGGCTGCGATTTTGCAGCGCTCATCATGGGCGGGTTGGCCCTTCAGGAGAGGGCTGACAAGGAACAGTAGCGGTAATAAAACAGAAGAAGGGGCGTTACCAGCCACCCTTCCTCCAAGTAATGACAGACCGTCAGTTCCGCGGAAGGGAATCAGGATCGGCAAGGAGGGGGTTTTAGTGGGTATGGTGATGGTGAATCGTCTCGAGTCCCACACTATCCAGGGCTACCTTCCCTGGATGTGCGTCACAGCATTTCCCCCTCCAATAAAAAAAAAAAAAAAAAAAAAAAAAAAAATTATACAAAAAACACTTACTTAATTATTCAAACAATTTGTAATCTTCATCTACTACATATATATAAAATGTAATGTCTGTATGTTTGTGTTCTATAGACTCCTATACTTCGATCCGATTTTGTTCTTATGTTCGTCGAGTCACCGAGAAGGTTTAGAACAGTTTTATCCCACCCTTACCCCACCCACTTAACCAACCCCGCATTTCATGCATTTGCTTATGGAACAAATATCATTGAACGACTTGGCATGAAATGTTTTGTATTAGATTATATAAAGCACGGAAAATGTTTAAGACGCCTTTCCACCCTACCCTATCTTACAACCGTACCCACCCCCGCATTTTATCCATTCGCTTATGGAACAAAAATTATTACACGAATTGGCGTAAAATATTTTGTATTGAATTCTATAGAGCACTGAAAACATATCACTGGAACGATTTGAAAAGTGTTTTGATAACTTTTAATTTTTTTTTTTTATAAAAAAGCCATTGCAACGCATGGCGGGTTTAGCTAGTATTTATACCTAACAATGATAATTAACCTCAAATTTAGAATTTTCTGGGAACTGACCGATGTACTTTGAAACTAGAAGATTAGCAAAAGAAAAATGTAGTCCTATCATGCAATGAAAGTGTTTCGGCCTTGACTTAATAACCTTTTGAAATTAATCAAAACTTCATTTAATAAACCACAGTAAGAATTTCAAAAATAAAGTTGATGTGTCCGAAGAAATAAAATGTAGACCCTTCCGTCGATCCTTTTAGTGAAACCCGTGCGAGGGAAACGCAGGCCCGTTGGACTCAAAAATACTCCACCAACATTCCAAACAGCTATGAAGATCATTTTCTCAAGAATCCCAAACGTCCTATATATATATATGGTCGAATATGGACGATATTATATGTCTCTGATAACTTAGAAAAACATTTAAAACATCTCAGAACTGTTTTTGAGAAACTGAAACAACACAATCTAAAAATATCGGACAAGACAGAATTATTTAAGTGGGAATTCTAGGGTACATAATTTCGAAAAAGGTACACAACCAAATGGTGTAAAACTAGAACCCACTGCCAAAATCCCAAACCTTACAACATAAAAAGAAATTAAACAATTTCTGTGACTAACTGGTTACCACAGAAAAATTATAAAAAACTAAGCTAAGCCAAAATTATAATTAACGAAAAAAATAAACAAGCCTTCGAGACATTGAAATCTTTATTACAATTCCCCAACTTTGAAAAACCTTTTATACTCACTACAGACGCAATTAACTATGCGATAGGAGCAGTCCTACCTCAGATCATCGATGAAAAGATTTTACCCGTTTCTTTCGCCTCACGAACCCTTAATAAACAAGAAGAAATGAATTCAACAATAGAAAAAGAATTACATGCCTTATTATGGGCCTCTGTAAACATTTAAGACCCTATATTTACGGAGGAAATTTTTCTAATACAAACCGACCACAAACCTCTTCAATGGCTACAATATAATTTAAAAGAGCCAAATTCAAAAATAATCCGTTGGAAACTGCAATTAGCTAACTTTGATTTTGATATTAAATATGTAAAAAGTAAAACCAACTGTGTGGGAGATGCACTGCCCCGTAACCCGTTTAGATAACAAGACTTAAATGATATTAAAAACCCCTCTCTTGATCCGGATGAAGTCTTGAACGAATTTCTGTCCGCACCCTCACCTGAATATAGTGAAAAAGCCATACAAGAATTAGCTAGACCATTCACACGAACCCCTTAATAAAACTAGATACAACTGGTCTACTGGATACCCTTACTCAAAACACATACAAAAAATAGAGTATCTACAACCATACCATAATTTAGGTTCATTTTGTTCACCCTCGATCGAAAAATATTAAGACCAACAAATATACGACCAAATTTTCAATCACCTGACATCATAAGAGCAAATTTTCCCTCAAGTCACTCTAAAAGTACTATACCAAACGACTAGGCATAACAGACACTTCAGAACCAGAAAAAACTACTTTGAACTACCATATTGACAAAACAGGACACCGTGGGATTCACGAGGTCTACAGATCTATCTAAACGATATTATTGGCTAAAAATGTTAGAAATAGTGACGAAAATAGTCAACAATTGCATTATTTATAAGGAAGTGAAGCAGACCAATTCGGCAAACTTACGAAATCACCTTTACTCCTTCCAAACCATTTGAAACTCAAGGCGACATACTTCAATACAACAGAATACAATAGTTTCACAATTATACGGAAGCATAACAAGTACAGCCTCTGCAATTGAAATAATTAATTTCCAAGAAATATAGATTATTCCTGTCACAAAATCATCCTATTCAACAATAGCACTGAATTTAAAAATTGGTCGCAGAACATTTCCTAAAATACAACATTCACACACACTTCACTACCCCCAACCATTCAAACTCTCACGCTCTGGTAAATGGAGCTCATTCAACTCTGATCGAAATTAGGAATAAAACGAGAAAAAGACAATCCCTTTTTAAAATTCTGGAACTTGCCTTAAAAGACTAATATTAAAAAAAAAAAAAATCGTACAAATAAACTAAACAAAACCAGAGAAAACTTAGAAATCCATGAAGAAGAAATTAATATCAAAAGATCAGTAAGTAAATTCGACCTAATACATTTATTGCGTTTTGTGTCGATATAGTGGGAATACTAATAAATAAAATTAAAAATATGATAAAGCATTTTTTTGTGGAACGTAGTGTTCAATTTATCATCTTTTTAATTTTAAGTAAATTTGAGATTAGTTAGCATTCTTGTGTGAAACCAATGCCATATTATAGCGTTGAGGAAAAGAAAAAAAAAAAAAAAAATTAAAATGTACTATTATAATCATTACTTTGTAAAATCTGGTTTATACATTGAATTTTGAGAGTTTTGAACTGCAATATCAATTTTATTTACACGTTAAAGTGTCTATTTTTTTCCACACTTTCGAACATATTATTTTTCATTATCACACTTCATTATCTGGATGAAATTTCTATGCATATCACATTTCATAAGTTACTGCTTACCTGAATTATGGTCCATTACTTTAGAGGTAATAACGCGAATGAAGAAAAATAACAGAACGAAAACAAAAAGGAATCAGGTAAGTTAATTGACTTCAGCATCGACCAGTCAGGCACGGTTGATAACAATATGAACAATTGAGAAACTATCGATACTCTAAAAAAAAATTACATTAAATGATAATATTATTTTTTTGGAATTGTAGTATTGGTATTTGAACTATTATATTGCAACGCTAAGCAGGCGTACACTCACCTTTGTGATTCATCATCAGTAGATTGGGTATTAATATTAGAATGTTGTTCCTCCGAACATGAAGCAACACTTGTAATTTCTGAACTTAACCCTAGAATGACACCGTGAATTTTGTCACCACTATTCACATCGTGGGGTGTCTGACACCCCAAGCACTTTATGTAATTTTCTTGTAATTTATTTTTCACATTAATCCAAAATTAATGCAGATTTAATATTTAAGAATGTAAGTAGTGTATAAAGGCCGGTTGAGTCACACAAGGGGGGGAGCAGAGTTTCGGAGGTGGTGGTGGTGGAGCAGATGAAGTGTGGAGCAGAGTTTCGGAGGTGGAGGTGGATCTGTGACAACCTTTGACCCCCACCCACCATCGTACATCCCCACCTCAATAAGTGTCCACTCTCCCTCTAAACCTCAATAAGTTTCCACTCTCCCCTTCGAATCACCCACCATCGTACTTCCCCACCTAGATAAGTTTCCACTCTCCCTCTTTGAATCACCCAACATAGTACATCCCCATCCCGATAAGCTTCCGCTCTCCCCTTTGAATCACCCAACATCGTACATCCCCACCTCAATAAGTTTCCGCTCTCCCTCTAAACCCTACTTTAAATTTTTTTTAATTAGCCCACTAGCGTCTAGAAATCAAATTATTATTGATATTAAATCAACTTAAGAAAAAAAAAACATACCCGACGGGATTCGAACTCACCACCTTCCATTTTGGAGTCTGGCTTGCTAACCCCTCGTCTTTCATGACATGTTTGTACAAAGGAGCTGTAATCTAGGTATATAACGTTCAAGTCATACATTTTCAGATATCAAGTAACAATTATGACATTTGCTTAAAGTCTGATTTCGTGACCTTGAACAGGCACTTGCGTGATCAAGCATGACGAACCCTGCATTCGTGTAGCCTACCTTATCACGTCTGATATATGATGAATAATATGATGGAAAAATCGCCTACCTACACTTTTGAGCATGCCGTCCTTCGGTGCCTTGAAAAGTATTGCATTTAAAAATATAATTCAAAGCTCGTCATATTCAGTATTATTTTAAACTGGAGTAATATGATGGAAAAAAAAGCATTTATCTTCAATTCCGAGCACGCTGTCCTTTGGTGTTATTTGTGAATTCTTGTTTTTTTTATTTCAACAATCATTTATTAGTAATTTTGCGTTTTCTCCAATCTGAAGACATCCTAGACCTTGAAATGGTTTTTGCATGCATTATACATGTTCAAACATGTCGAGACCTGTTGTTGCAGGCATACTTCACCAATTTTTATTTCATGATTTAATCTTACATCCCCACGTCAATTAACACATCCAATGTGCTTCCCCATCTCAATACCCCCGCTCTACCTCCGATTCACTACTCTCTATCTTCAGTATAGCGGCGTAGCCAATCCATCTCAATTTTCTCACTTATACTTCCCCACCTAATTCTCCCTTTAAACCTTTTACTCAGACACACATCCAAGCAATTTTCTTTAGATTTCATCATAGTCCACTACTCTTAGCACCATCATGCTTCGCCCCTGTTCAACACCTACAACCTCTCTAGATCGTCTGACATTTTCATCATAACCCGGTCTACCCATACATAAACCTACATTCTACGTCCATTAGCCTTTCCCTCTGAATCAGTCAAACTTACCCACCTCAAATCATCTTCAATGCACATACCCACATCAATTATTCTAAAACATAATCTTTAATTATAATAGTTCTACTTCCTCAGACCTATTGTACTTCTTCCAATCCGGCAGAGACTTTGCAACCCACACCTAATCCTCAGGTCTTTCTCCTAATTTTTATGACTCACTTCTACTTCCCCACATCAATCGTCTAATTGTTTTTTCTCAACTTGTCCTTACCAATTTCCTGTTCTCTACTTCTAAAACCTTTTACTCATACATACCCGCCCATACACGCGGAGTAATCTTTAGATCTAGATATACCTTTCCATGGATACATTCTTAGGCTAACATGCAGTATATTCAACTTACGTTATGTTACATACTACTTCTCATCTCCAGCACTTAACTTACTTAGCACCTCTACTGTATTCCAATCCTCGTTTATAGCGGTCAAAACAATTTCTTTTTCCTTCCACCAACCGTCCTCTACTGTAATTGCTCTCCTAACCTTCTCAAACCCCCGCACAATTCTGACAACGACCAATCCATCCCAATATTCTGCTCTCCACTTCTACTTCCCCAACATCATATCAAGTTAGAACCCTACAAGTGTAGACTACTGCCCCGTCAAGATTTCTTTCTCATTCAAACCACTTCTATCCCACCTCTCACTCAGACATACCTGCACACTTACATCACATGCAGAAAATCAAATTTAAATGCTTCTCCCTACCTAAACCGCCAGGTCAACACCCCCACAGTTCTCGTCAATATTTAGATTCGCATTTCCAATATTACTTTACCATCACTATTTTTACGACTAATAACCTACAATCTAGCAGGAACTTAAATCATCCCCCTGCACAACACTACTCCGGATATATTCAGAACCCACTCCCACACATCTGAGCACCAATAGAACTCTAACCTAGGACCCCTGCTGTGTAGGCTCACTCACTTTGGTACCTGTCAACCCATCTTTATAACTGCTAAAGCCGGGGGTAATTCCATATTCAAGTATTTTTCCTAAGATTTCATACTGATGAAGGCTCTAGACCCCTTCATCACCAACGAGATCAGTTAAAGAACTATTTTATAACACAGCCCCAACGTACATATAAGGTGTGTCCAATACAATAGAAACTCTTCTTATATAGCTATCCTAAGAAGAAGTCATTGAAAACTTTACCCACTGAGCCGGATAATTATTTATAGTAGAGATGCTAATATTTTTTGAATGGGTAGGCGGCCTTGTGTAACATTTCATTATCAGAGATTAGCTGTGATGTACTTTTCTACAAATCAGAGACTATGTATATTTTCTACAATAGAATCCTTCCGAGAGATCCAATATATCGTCACGACACAACACTTCACAAAAATACGGAATTGTTCACCTATCCCTATAAACATCACTCAACTGCAACTTCCCCAAATCTAAAAAACTTAGAAGTCGCTCGGACACATTTTAAAAACCCCACCACTCTTCTATATATTTTCTCAGCTAAATTCTTTCCCTGGTTCCCCTCTATAGTATATCTTAAACTCTAAAGTAACCCCAACCCGAACACCATTCCTATCAATCTAAACTTTTATTTCTCAGTCATGCACCATAGATAGGGTTTTCTATAGGTGCTATCACCAATCTCCTACATGCATATATATATATATAATATATTTTCTATAGTTCCCCCGACATTTTTCTACAACTAACACTCAACCGTTCCTCAATTAATATTATAACGCAGCCCTCACACCCATACTCCATTGTATTTATTTTTCAAGTCCCAAGCTCTTCGTCTAATATACATCACAGTTCCCACCGGTATTTGAGAACCCATATAGTATTATTGTTCCATCCTCACCCACATCTCATGGACCCTACAATTCAGCCCTCCTTCCCCGCATATATGGTATTGAGAGCCAAAACACTTACGATGACCCAATACAACAGTTATTTTACCGATTCATCTTCATAGCCACAAAACCCGGGATTATTTAATATTTTAGTAAATTTCTTTTTTCATTATTTGTCACAGGTTTTTTTCCTCACATACAACGCCTACTCCACTCAACTGTTTTTTCTTAAAGTCCATTTAGTCATATTATTTTATATTTTATGCGATTAATATTTATTTACATTTTCGAAATTTTACATAAATTATGAAATTTTTGTAGCATATTCAGGAACATTTTTTGTGATGAATGTGACTGCGTAATAACTATCGTGATTATAAGAAAAATTGGTGAGTACAAGCTGGTCAGTATTAAGAAATAAAAATCGTATATAGGTTCCATATCATAGGCAGTTTCTTATTGTTGTTGGGACTAGGTGTATTGCTGGAAACCCATTAATGATCGGCTCTTCTCGGCTCGTCTCGGATTTTATCGGCTCCTTTCGTTGCATGTAGGATGAACAAAACTATAAATACGTTCTGTTTGGTCAGTAGTTATCTGTTTTCATTGTGAACGTGTTAACAACGTTGAGATAAATACAATCTGATCATTCAGTATTTATTGAACCGAAGTTGTCAACCCTGTTACAATAAATATGGTCTGTTTGGTGATTATTAGGCAGACTTCATTGATCTAGTAATCCACAGCAGGTTAGATACCATGGGGGTCAAACGAAACGCTCTCACTATAGAAAATAAAATAAAAATAATTAAACTTTTTGATGAAGGAGAAAAGGTTGGAGAAATATCGAAACATTTCAAGATTCCTCAATCCACGATTTCTTCAATTTTAAAGAGACGAGAAACCATTTTTCAATTAGATACATGTGGTAAAAGACATATTAAACGAATTAGAACTAATGGTGATTATCCAATGGAACAAGATGAAACTGAGGATACACCCCCTCTTGCCTTAAACGGAGAGAATTACACACAACAACACACAGACTCTTCAGAGGACGATGTGGGTGAACACTCCAGTTCATCACAACAGCAAACGGACTCTTCACAGCATGATTCGGGTGAAGACGGAAGTGAACGAATTCATTCAACAGAACACCGACGAGTAGTATATGTTGATAAAAAACCAACAAAAAAGTTCAACCTTCCTAAACCCGTAAAAGGCTTAATACCTCTTTCTAAGGAAAATATGACGTTTTTACGTTTGGTCGGGTATAAAGTTCTGTCATCAACGTATAGATGTTAGATTTGGATAGTTCAAAGAGGGGTTCGGATATCATTCTCATTACCGAAACCATCGGGGGTATAGATGGAATAAGAAAATCTGTTAGACATGAAAACACTCTAATTAAAAGGTAGATTTTTTCAAGGAGAATGGGACAACGACAGTTGCAACATTCTAAAAGTGGTTTTTGTTCAATTCCAGTGCTTCCAGGGTAATAACTCGGACTATATTTTGAAGGATATATCAATAATGGGCATTAACTTTATTGGGAATAGGTACACAGCATATCACAAACGAAAAGATTATTAGAAAGAATCAAATCGAATGCTGTGAGGTTGAAGGCTTGGAGAGGCTATAAACGCACGCAGGTCGTATGAGTGAAGGTTTGGAGAGGATATAGACGCCCGCAGACCAGTGTGATCACCAGCAGTTCTAAATGTTGAAAACACTGATTTGAGGAAAAGTAGGAGAGTACAATCGTGTTAAGCATAGAAATATGCCTGTATTTTTGATTTGCAGGAAAGGGCCTTGCCCCTTTTTATTCATGCTTTGTATCCAAAAGTATATATATATTTCACTTTTCATTTGACTATATGCTTATATCATCTCTTTGTGAGAGCGGTTCTAAATCTGCTGGGTACGTTTCGTTCTTGAGCAGTGTCTACGTGTACCCCCAAAATCCTGTTTCTTTGAACCAAATTCAACTCAGTCAAATCGATTCAAATCCCTATATTATACTGCAATATTCTCGCTCAAACATCACTACACTCTCCTTCTAGTTATAACGATATCGTTATAAATATAGCGATATCGTTATAACTACAGTAATATCGTTATAAATATAGCGATATCGTTATAACTACAGTAATATCGTTATTAATATAGCGATATCGTTATAACTACTGTGATATCGTTTTAAATATAGCGATATCGTTATAACTACTGTGATGATGGTAGAAGTGGAGAGCAGAATATTGGGATGGATTGGTCGTTGTCAGAATTGTGCGGGGGTTTGAGAAGGTTAGGAGAGCAATTACAGTAGAGGACGGTTGGTGGAAGGAAAAAGAAATTGTTTTGACCGCTATAAACGAGGATTGGAATACAGTAGAGGTGCTAAGTAAGTTAAGTGCTGGAGATGAGAAGTAGTATGTAACATAACGTAAGTTGAAGTTGGTTTAAAGGGAGAATTAGGTGGGGAAGTATAAGTGAGAAAATTGAGATGGATTGGCTACGCCGCTATACTGAAGATAGAGAGTAGTGAATCGGAGGGAGAGCGGGGGTATTGAGATGGGGAAGCACATTGGATGTGTTAATTGACGTGGGGATGTAAGATTAAATCATGAAATAAAAATTGGTGAAGTATGCCTGCAACAACAGGTCTCGACATGTTTGAACATGTATTGTAGTGTAATGGATTTGCGACTAGATCAAATATATTGTAGAATGTATTTTTAAATGTAATGTAGTCAATAATTGCATAGGCCAAATGTATTATAATTTAAAATAGGTAAAATAAATAATATGTATATTATGGAGAAATGAACTAGAATTTTAGAGGCTAGAGACAGGTAGCAAGGATAAAGGAGAGAGGTACCAGACAGGTATCCATATTTTGCCTTCATCAAGTACTGGCCTAAAATAAGCTGACAGGGTGTAATAAAAGGCACCACCAGTCACCTGGATGAATATTTATATAGCCTTTTACAACCCGGATTTTACAATCTGGCTACAGTCAGGTACCAGATTGGAGCTCCAAGCCCGTTGTTAGTGGCCCATAAAGCAATCTGGAATGTCCAAATTAAAGTGGACAGAGGTCAAATTGATTGCCTCCTATGCAAACAATTTACTTTCCGAGATGACAGAGAAGAAGGGAGAAGAAAGAAGAGTAGGGGAAACTGGTAGAAGGAGGGGGAAGAACATCGAGAGCCTCGGGAAGTGCGGAGAGCTCAAGTGCATTCAGTTAGAGTTGAGGTCTAGGAGAGGTTCACTTCCTAGAGTTCTAGTGGAAGTCCAGAGCTTGAGGAAGAGTCCAGGAGTCTTTGGGGAGTCTTCAAGAGCCCTCCATTGATGTTCCGTTGAGAGAAGCCCCGAGAGTCGACAGGAAGTTCAGCCCGACTTCAATTTGAGTTCCCTTTTCATCTTGAGGGAGCAAACCTGTCTCCATGCAGTAATATCCAGCCAGCCCCAACATCCAAACGACGTTATTCTCCATATAAGGTTCAATTTTATATTATGTTTTTAATTTTAAGTCAATTTTTATTTTGTAAATATATTCTTTTAAAAATGAGTTTCTAAATTTTAGTTGTTTGTTCCTATGCTCTATCCCAGGTCAGTTAAGGTTTGACAATTTGGTTTTTCAAAACTCTTTTCGCTGACGAATCCTTCGCCTTTGGTTATAGAAATCCAACTTGTATATTAAAATCAGTCAATTTAAATTATCGTTCTATTACATAATAGAACTGGCATCCTTTGAATTTTAAATTAGTAAAGACAAAGCATTTTTGAGTAAATCTCCGCAGCTTAGATTGAAAGTAAATTCAAATACCACATTTTTATATTAAAACCGCGACGCGCAACCCCCCATTATTACAGTATAATGCATGCAAAAACCATTTCAAGGTCTAGGATGTCTTCAGATTGGAGAAAACGCAAAATTACTAATAAATGATTGTTGAAATAAAAAAAACAAGAATTCACAAATAACACCAAAGGACAGCGTGCTCGGAATTGAAGATAAATGCTTTTTTTTCCATCATATTACTCCAGTTTAAAATAATACTGAATATGACGAGCTTTGAATTATATTTTTAAATGCAATACTTTTCAAGGCACCGAAGGACGGCATGCTCAAAAGTGTAGGTAGGCGATTTTTCCATCATATTACTCCAGTTTAAAATAATACTGAATACAATGATGATGATGATGATAGGACGTGATAAGGTAGGCTACACGAATGCAGGGTTCGTCATGCTTGATCACGCAGGTGCCTGTTCAAGGTCACTAAATCAGACTTTAAACAAATGTCATAATTGTTACTTGATATCTGAAAATGTATGACTTGAACGTTATATACCTAGATTACAGCTCCTTTGTACAAACATGTCATGAAAGACGAGGGGTTAGCAAGCCAGACTCCAAAATGGAAGGTGGTGAGTTCGAATCCCGTCGGGTATGTTTTTTTTTTCTTAAGTTGATTTAATATCAATAATAATTTGGTTTCTAGACGCTAGTGGGCTAATTAAAAAAAATTTAAAGTAGGGTTTAGAGGGAGAGCGGAAACTTATTGAGGTGGGGATGTACGATGTTGGGTGATTCAAAGGGGAGAGCGGAAGCTTATCGGGATGGGGATGTACGATGTTGGGTGATTCAAAGAGGGAGAGTGGAAACTTATCTAGGTGGGGATGTACGATGTTGGGTGATTCAAAGGGGAGAGTGGAAACTTATTGGGGTGTATAGGGAGAGTGGAAACTTATCTAGGTGGGGAAGTACGATGGTGGGTGATTCGAAGGGGAGAGTGGAAACTTATTGAGGTTTAGAGGGAGAGTGGACACTTATTGAGGTGGGGATGTACGATGTTGGGTGATTCAAAGGGGAGAGCGGAAGCTTATCGGGATGGGGATGTACGATGTTGGGTGATTCAAAGAGGGAGAGTGGAAACTTATTGAGGTGGGGATGTACGATGTTGGGTGATTCAAATGGGAGAGTGGAAGCTTATTGGGGTGTAGAGGGAGAGTGGAAACTTATTTAGGTGGGGAAGTACGATGGTGGGTGATTCGAAGGGGAGAGTGGAAACTTATTGGGGTGTAGAGGGAGAGTGGAAACTTATTTAGGTGGGGAAGTACGATGGTGGGTGATTCGAAGGGGAGAGTGGAAACTTATTGAGGTTTAGAGGGAGAGTGGACACTTATTGAGGTGGGGATGTACGATGGTGGGTGGGGGTCAAAGGTTGTCACAGATCCACCTCCACCTCCGAAACTCTGCTCCACACTTCATCTGCTCCACCACCTCAATTCTGATCCTGCTCAATTCTGCTCCACCACCACCACCACATCCTCCTCCGAAACTCTGCTCCACACTTCAACTGCTCCACCACCCAGATCCTCCACCTCCACCTCACTCCACAGACACGTCCCTCCACCTCCACCACCACATCTGCTCCACACTTCATCTGCTCCACACTTCATCTGCTCCACCACCTCAATTCTTATCCACATCTGCTCCACCACCTCAATTCTGATCCACATCTGCTCCACCACCACCACCACCACATCTGCTCCACCACCACCACCTCCGAAACTCTGCTCCCTCCCCTTGTGTGACTCAACCGGCCTTTATACACTACTAATGTATATCTATATAATAAAAATGAGTGCTAAATTTTGCTAAGCGCAAAACTCAAGAACGGCTGGACCAATTCGGCTAATTTTTTTTTCAAATATTCGTTGAAGGCCGAGGAAGGTTCTTATGAAGAGTTCTTAGCTGTTAATTCTAGGAATAGCGATCTGAGATAGATTAATCGAAGAATCGATGTTTGGGGTCATAATAATCGATGTGAACAATGAATCGATCAAGTGAATCGATCTCAGACACCCTAAAATCATTTACTTACCGTTTCGTTTTATTCAGTTTTTAGTGCATGTTATTTTCTTGGCTGAATAAAACGTAATTACAACTCTTACTGTTTCGTTTTATTCAGTTTTTACATATCTACATCTATATAATAAAAATGATTGGCTAAATTTTGCACGGGAGGGGGGGTTGTGGAGGTAGGCCTTAGTATAAAGATACCGGTAACTCATTAACTAATAGTCGGATTGTCATGGAATTTCACATGTAGTATTCTAAAAAGCCAAATTTAAAAAAAGGATGTGTGAAGTCTCAAAATTTGAAAGGGGGGGGGGGGGGCTAGGCCTAATATAAAGATAGTGATAGGTCTTTAACGGATGATCCGATTGACATGGAATTTCACATGTAGTATTCTTAAAGGCCAAATTGAAAAATACGCTACGTGACATCTCAAAATTTTGAACAGGAGGGGGGGTTATGGGGGGGGCTTAAGTATAAATATAGTCCTAGCTCATTAACGGTTGTTCGGATTGTCACGAAATTTGACATGTAGTATTCTTAAAGGCCAAATTGAAAAATACAGTACGTGAAATCTCAAAATTTTGAACGGGAGGGGGGGTTGTGGGGGTAGGCGTAAATATAAAGATACTCATAGGTCATTAACAGATGATCGGATTGTCATGGAATTTCACATGTGGTATTCCTAAAGCCCGAATTAAAAAATAGGGTGTGTGGCATCTCAACATTTTGAAAGGGAGGGGGGTTTTGGGGGTAGGCCTTAGCATAAAATAGTTGTAGCTCATTAACGAATGGTCGGATTGTCATGGAATTTCACATGTAGTATTCTTAAAAGACAAAAACAAAAAAAGGATATGTGACGTCTCAAAATTGTCAACGGGAGGGGGGGTATGGGGGGGGGGGGCAAGCATATACCTAAATAGTAGTTTTAAAAGCAATATTTAAAAATTGGCTGTGACTCTTTTGGAGGGGAGGGGCGGGGGTCCATTAATGCTGAATGAATCTCACATGGAGCTTTCTTAAAGATGGGAAATAGCCCTAATTTTAATAGGGTGGGTTTCCTTAGCATGTATTACCTTGAAGATGCACCGTTGCACGGTAAATAATAGCTCTCACCAGCGTTCTTAAGCACAAAATACCTAGGGCATCCGCTGTTGCAAGGCACATACTAGCTGCGGTGCCCTGCGTTCCTAACTACGTACTATCTATCTGTGTTGCCCAGCGGTCCTAAGAACTTAATAGCTGGTTGCACGGAGTTGCAAGGCGCATATTATCTAAGGTGCCCGGTGTTCTTAAGTAGGAACTTGCTGTGGTTCCAAGTAAAAAAAATAAATAAAAAAAAAAATCCAGTCCAATAGCTTTTGACAGAACGACGTCTGTCGGGTCAGCTACCCGGATATCTGAATCCTACACAAAAATTGAAATAAAAATGTTTTTCGAAAAAAGTCGGGCTAAATACCATTCTTCAAATTTCCTGCTTTTTAACGGTTTATAGATTTACTATTTGTTAAAACTGATAGACAGATTAAGATATATCGGGAAAGTCCCATCCGAAGGACGACGTGCTCAAGGTTTTTCGAACCTAAGTGAAATTTTAGCTACCTAGGTTTAGTTACATAACATACTACTCATTATCGAGCACCTGACATACAAAAAGGCCCTCAATCATAGCTTGGAGTCCAATCCGAAGGACGACGTGCTCAAGTTATTTTTAACGTAAATGTAATTTCAACTACCCAGGTTTAGATACATAACATACGACTCATTATCGAGTACCTGATATACAAAAAGGCCCTCGATCATAGCTTAAAGCCCAATCCGAAGGACGACGTGCTCAAATTTATTTTTATCTTCCCGATTAAAACATCTGACCTAAGTGACTTGGCTAGATTTCTAAATGGCTGATCCTGAGCTCGGTAGACTCCATTCTTCAAATTTCTAGCTTTTAAACGGTTTTTAGATTTAATATTTGTTAAAACTGATGAACAACCCGGATATCTGAATCCTACACAAAAATTGAAATAAAAATGTTTTTCGAAAAAAGTCGGGCTAAATACCAGTCTTCAAATTTCCTGCTTTTTAACGGTTTATAGATTTACTATTTGTTAAAACTGATAGACAGATTAAGATATATCGGGAAAGTCCCATCCGAAGGACGACGTGCTCAAGGTTTTTCGAACCTAAGTGAAATTTTAGCTACCTAGGTTTAGTTACATAACATACGACTCATTATCGAGCACCTGACATACAAAAAGGCCCTCAATCATAGCTTGGAGTCCAATCCGAAGGACGACGTGCTCAAGTTATTTTTAACGTAAATGTAATTTCAACTACCCAGGTTTAGGTACATAACATACGACTCATTATCGAGTACCTGACATACAAAAAGGCCCTCGATCATAGCTTAAAGCCCAATCCGAAGGACGACGTGCTCAAGTTTATTTTTATCTTCCCGATTAAAACATCTGAGCTAAGTGACTTGGCTAGATTTCTAAATGGCGATCCTGAGCTCGGTAGACTCCATTCTTCAAATTTCTAGCTTTTAAACGGTTATTAGATTTAAGATAATGTTTAAAGGTACAAACGTTTCATGAAACATTTCACAATTAATATCTGAGGTCATGAGATGAACAAACTGTGAGAGGAGTGTTGGGTGATGTCACGTAGTGTTGGGTGATGTCACGTACCCTATGTTGAGCAGAACGTTTAAGGATGCTAGGAAATTTGCTAATTCAATGTTTTATTTAACGTTTTTGTGAACTTTTGTTTGTTTAAACACGTAAACAAATTGTCTCAAGAAAATTTGGTTCAATTCATGGTTGAAGTCTATGTTTTAATCAACCTGGTGGTCACAAGCGTTCTCAAGTACGCACTGGCTAGAACGTCCACTGATGCTAAGTATTCACTAGCTGTGGTTTCCGCCGTTGAATGGCGCGTACTAGCCATGGTGCCCAGGGGTCCTAAAAACTTACTAGCTGGGATGTCTGCCGTTGAAGGACTATAAGCCTTATTCCGTATGAATAATTGAAAATTATAACATCATGAATGTACTATTGAAGAATTGAAATGGATTCGAACGAGAGATATTAGGAGAAAAGTCAAAGTTCCCCGGGCAACGCCGGGTATTACTGCTAGTAGTAAATATAAAACAAACAAACAAAATTAGAAAGTTATTTTAATTGAATAGGAAAAAAATCAAATAAGGTGTAACATGTTAGGTTAGGTTAGGTTAGGTTTTATGACTCATGCCCGGGCTTTAACTACGAGGTCATATCACCTGCTACCAGAGCGCTCTTTTGTCACTCTGGTGGACATGAGCCCGACTCTACTGTGGGAGTCCTAAATTTTGCCTACCCTAAATTTTTCATTCACTTAGGGTAGGGGTCTTTAACGAGTACCTGACATCGTACAGGCTCGGGACCATCGCTTAACGTCCCATCCGAAGGACGGCGTGCTTAAGTTTATTTTACCTCCCAGATAAAATAAACTAAGGGCCTCGGTTGGGCTACGAACCCACAACCTTGAGCTCAGAAGTCAAGCACGCATACCACTGAGCTCACCACTGAGGTGTAACATGTTGAAAAAGTTAAAAAGTAGATATAGATAAAAATACTTTACGAAATTTTATTTGTAAGAAAGGTAAAAACTATTATTCTTTTTTTTAACTCAAGTATAGTGTCTACTAGCAGTAATACCCGGCGTTGCCCGGGCAACTTTGACTTTTCTCGTAATATCTCTCATTCGAATCTTATTCAATTCTTCTGTGAAATCTTCATCTTGTGAAATAGACAATATTTTTTTTTTAAACATACGTTTTTTTTAATATTCTATTAAGTGTTTCAAAATATCTCGGCTAAAAATGTTATGTTCCCTTAGAAAGTTGAGTTTAACTGGGGAAGTATAAAAGTACATAATTGGTTCAATATGAAAAGATACATGTGAAATTGACAGGGGCGTAGCCAGGATTTTGGTCAGGGGGGAGGGTCGCCCCCACTCTTCGCCCGGTCAGCGGACTGAGATCTCTATGAATCCACTCCCAAATGATTTCAAATAAAACGCAACTTTCAAAGACCAATATCTCGAAAACTATTGTTCGTACAAGAAAACTAAAAATACCGGAAAACCTAGTTTTTTTTTTGTGAAGAATATGAAAATCCTAATTAAAAATTTGTAAAAATTAAATTTTTTTACGATTTAATTTCACTGAGGTGTGTTGTGTCAATGTTTAAGCCTATTTCTGATTCGTGTTCTTATACCCTGTTTTTAAATTGTCTCCCAGTTTGACTTACATAACCAAATTACATATTAAATCTAAAAACCGTTAAAAAGCCAGAAATTTGTAGACTGGAGTCTACCGAGATCAGGATCGTCATTTAGAAATCTAGCCAAGGCACTCGGTCAGATGTTTTAATCAAGAAGTTAAAAATAAATCTGAGCACGTCGTCCTTCGGATTGGACTTTAAGCTATGATCGAGAGCCTTTTCGTATGTCAGGTACTCGATAATAACTCGTATGTTATGTATCTAAACCTGGGTAGCTGAAATTTCATTTAGGTTTAAAAAAAACTTGAGAACGTCGTCCTTTGGATGGGACTTTCCCGATATATCTGAATCTTTCTTTGGTTGACCATCTTCGTTTCTGGATGCTGCATATCTACCAACATTGCAGTATTAATTTGTTTTTCAGAAAATATGTCAAAACGGTCCCTCAAAGCCCACTTATATCCCACATTTCTTCCTTGATAATTTTAGTTGGAAGCAAACGGTAACTTATTTTATCTTACATATGGAGTCTATCGAGCTCAGGATCGCCTCTTAGAAATCTAGCCAAGGCACTTAGGTCAGATGTTTTAATCGAGAAGATAAAAATAAATTTGAGCACGTCGTCCTTCGGATTGGACTTTAAGCCATGATCGAGGGCCTTTTCGTATGTCAGGTACTCGATAATAACTCGTATGTTATGTATCTAAACCTGGGTAGCTAAAATTAATTTAGGTTTAAAAAACCTTGAGAACGTCATCCTTCGGACGGGACTTTTCGATATATCTGAATCTGTCTATCAGTTTTAACTTATATTAAGCCTATAAACCGTTAAAAAGCGAGAAATTTGAAGAAGGGGATTTAGCCCGACTTATTTCGAATAACATTCTTATTTCGATTTTTGTGTATGATTCAGATATCCAGGTTGTTCTCTATCAGTTTTAACTAATATTAAATCTAAAAACCGTTAAAAAGCGAGAAATTTGAAGAATGGAGTTTACCGAGCTCAGGATCGCCTCTTAGAAATCTAGCCAAGGCACTCGGTCAGATGTTTTAATCAAGAAGTTAAAAATAAATTTGAGCACGTCGTCCTTCGGATTGGACTTTAAGCTATGATCGAGAGCCTTTTCGTATGTCAGGTACTCGATAATGAGTCGTATGTGATGTATCTAAACCTGGGTAGGTGAAATTTCACGTAGGTTATAAATAACTTTGAGCACTTCATCCTTCGGATGGGACTTTCCCGATATATCTGAATCTGTCTATCAGTTTTAACTAATATTAAGCATATAAACCGTTAAAAAGCGAGACAATTGAAGGATGGGATTTAACCCGACTTTTTTCGAAAACATTTTTATTTCGATTTTTGTGTAGGATTCAGATATCCCGGTTGTTCTCCATCAGTTTTAACAAATATTAAATCTAAAAACCGTTAAAAAGCGAGAAATTTGAAGAATGGAGTTTACCGAGCTCAGGATCGCCTCTTAGAAATCTAGCCAAGGCACTCAGGTCAGATGTTTTAATCGAGAAGATAAAAATAAATTTGAGCACGTCGTCCTTCGGATTGGACTCTAAGCTATGATCGAGGGCCTTTTCGTATGTCAGGTACTCGATAATAAGTCGTATGTTATGTATCTAAACCTGAAACAGCTGTTTTGGCTATAAAGTGCTAAACACACGTTAAAGTTTGTTAACATTTATTATTAATATTGTGACGGTGTTATAAGTTTTTATATTACTAAACAGTGACAAAGACACTCAGAAGTTCTCCCTCTGTTTGGGTGAGAATGAAACCCGGCGTTTCGAAACGAGAACAGTCTAATAATTTTAATTTTCAAAATTCTAACCTTGCCGATATCAAGCAAATAAACAATGTAGCCGGAACAGGTGAGATGATATCCACTTTTTTACCTGCTAAGAGTTGTGAGGACCCTGGGATATCAATGGCAGTAGACGGCGGCCAAGTAGCCCCTGATAACAGAGCCATCTCCCAGGAGCCTCAGCTGAAGAGGAACCGATATACTTTACAAATCACACCCACACCAACACCAACACAGAACAGATACGAGCCACTTCTCACTCTCCAGGACGGTCAGGAGACAACCCAATCGACAAAGCCAGACGGACAGCCTACCCCTAACAGACAGACCAAGATCCCTCCAATGTTTCTTTGTGAGGCTGATAATTATCAGCTGGTCATTACCGAGTTAAAAAGTTTAGTTTGTTCGCCGTTTGAAACAAAACAGTGCAACAAAAAAATAAAGACCAGCCTCACAACGACTGATGACTATCGCAAAGTGACAATATTCTATGACGACAAAAAGGTGAAATACTACACCTTCGTCAACCCCGAGGACAGGAAACTCTCCGTAATTATACGGGGAGTTCCTTACTCACTGACCGACACAGAAATAACAGACGAACTGACCCCGACATACCCTGTTATTAAAGTCACCCGGATTCTGAACCACGACAGACGCCCCACACCCCTCTGTGCAGTTGAGCTGGAGAACACCTCATCTGGAGAGGCCATATTTCAACTGACGCGGCTCTACTATACAGTCGTTAAAGTGGAGCCACGCCGACGTTCCAGCCGAGTTGTACAGTGCACAAACTGCCAATCTTTTGGTCATACCAAAAACTTTTGCCGACTGGACCCCAAATGTGTGAAGTGCGGGGAGGACCACCACTTCACAGCATGCCCCTCCAGACAGAAGAAGGTAGACTCTCCCAAGTGTGCCAACTGCCAGGGCAACCATCCAGCCAGCTACAGAGGGTGTGCTTCCTACAAGACATACGTAGACAGGACTACCAGACAGGCCCAACCTAAACGACAAGATCCTCCCAATGCACCACCCAAAGGACAACCCCCAAGACAGACCCCGGACCGACCGAACAGCTGGTTCGACCAAAGTAGACCCCGACCCTTCCAACCTCGACCTCAACCTAACTTACCCAGCAGCCAAGACAACCAACCAGCTAACGACATGACTGACCTCACCAACACAATAATCACCTTTCTCAAACCATTTATCCCTATCATAAAATCATTTTTATCTAATCTCCTCACCCAAGTATTTTCATTTAACAATGGTGGACCCTAATTTAAATATTTTTCATAATTTATCCATCCTTAACTGGAACGCTGACGGAATAAAAAACAGACGAACGATACTCTCAGACTTTTTAACTCGCTACAACATCGACATCATTTGTATCACAGAAACTCACCTCCATAATACCGACAAATTCAAGTTAAAAGGGTACACCATATACAGACAGGACAGACAAACCAGATTTGGAGGCGTCGCTGTTTGTATAAAAAAGAACCTCGCACACTCTCAGCTTCTCTTACCCACACTTCAACAGCTGGAAGCCGTTGGAGCCACACACACACTCAACAACAACAGAACACTTAACATAATCTCAGCATACCATCGACCAGGCATCAGAATTCACCAGACAGATTTTGAACACATTTTCACTGGGGGGCCGACTATACTACTAGGTGACCTAAATAGTAAAAATACAATTTGGGGATGTAGACGGACAAACAACAACGGGACAAGACTCTTAAACATAATTAACAATTTAGGCGTACAGATATCAGCACCGGACGAACCGATATTTTATCCTACACAACAGAGATATCTCCCAGACATCCTGGACATTTGACTAGTACAACATTTTACTTTGCCCCTTTATCACGAACCACTGACACAACTCGACTCAGACCATCTTCCTGGTGTACCTTCAAAGTGAACCCGAAACAGGCAGAACATCTGCCTAGACTGATACAGGGGAAAATATATAGGGACGCGTTTAGATGGGAGATGGACAAAAACATAGACATCCCTTTGCATTACGACAATACTGAAGACATAGACGACTCACTGAAATATTTCACTCAAGCCATTTACACCTCGATACACAACTCAACATACAATCACTACAAGGACCAACGCAACATGCGACAAAATAAGACCCCTACACGCATACTTAACATGATACACGACAAAAATACACTCCGCAAACACTGGCAACGAACACGCGATGCACAAGAGAAGCGAGAGCTGAACCGACTGACAAGACTTATACGATGGGAATTGGACAATGACAGAATCAACAGATACCGACAATACACCAGCGACTTTACGCCTGGAGACAGCAACCTTTGGAAAGAAACACGACGCCTCCTCAGACAAGACCCCGGCCTGCCGCCCCTGACAGACGGACAGAATACTGTAACAACGGACAAGGACAAGAGTGAACTAGTGGCCCAGCACCTTGAACAGAAATTCAGAACTAATGACACACAAGATCACGAAACACTCTACACAGTCCACGAATTTCTTTCCACCCCACTCCACACCGCAGAACCACATATACAGTACACAAACCCGTCAGAAATTACACTATACATCCGGAGACTCCCCAACTAGAAGGCCCCCGGTGAAGACCTCATCCCCAACATCGTCCTCAAGAACCTGCCTCCAAGAAGCATCGCTTATCTTACAGGGCTGTTCAATGGCTGTTTAAGGAGAGGATACTTTCCTGACACGTGGAAGAATGCTATCGTTGTTGTCTTTCATAAGCACGGCATGCCGAAACAAGACCCCAACAGCTACAGGCCGATAAGCCTTCTAAATTCATTGTCTAAGGTTTTTGAAAAGATAATATCCAAAAGGCTTACTGGATATCTAGAAGACACCAAACCGTCCCACCAATTTGGCTTCAAAGCCAAACACTCTGCAGTCCAGCAGCTACAACGGGTGACCGAAACGATTGTCCACGGCTTCGAGGCGAAGAATTACACCACCGCCGTATTCTTGGATGTAGCCGCAGCCTTTGACACCGTTTGGCATCAGGGGCTGTTGTACAAACTAAAGAAAAGCTTGGTACCCAAATACATCGTTGGTCTTATATCCTCTTTTCTCCATGGCAGGACGTTCCAGGTGAGAGTCAGTAACGCACTGAGCACCACGAGAAGGATTACAGCTGGGGTCCCTCAAGGTGCTATTCTGACCCCCCTCCTTTTTAGTTTGTACACCCACGACATCCCCGAAACTCCCACGGCAACATTAGCCACCTATGCCGATGACACAATGATCGCCTGTCAGCATAGTGTCCTCTCCGTCGCCATTGAGCAGCTCCAGGAAGCCCTGACAGAAGTTTCTCTCTGGTTCTCAAAATGGAGACTAACACTGAACATAGGGAAGACTGAAGCTAAAATATTCACTCTCCGCAGATTCTCCATAGAAGAACAACGTCAGCTGCAAATTGATGACCTCCCCATTCTCTGGAATCCTAAGGACCAGGGTGTGCGCTATCTTGGAGTACTTTTAGATACACGACTCACATGGAAACTACACATTAACAGAAAACTACAGCTAGCATATTCACGACTTAACACCCTCTACCCTCTCATAAACAGAAACACGCCACTTAGACATACGTGTACTATTCTCTTATACAAGACACTCCTACTTCCACTTCAAACATACGCCTGTCCATTCTGGATCGGTACCAGCAGCACTAACATTAAACGACTACAAACATTTCACAATAAAGTACTCCGAATAGCAACAAGCGCACCCTGGTTTGTGAGGAATCACAAAATCCACGAAGAATTAGGTTTTCCTCTTTTTGCAGCTCACATCGAGAAACTAGTGAAGAATCACCACGAAGCCCTTGTGTATTGTTTAACTTAGGTTAAAAATAACTTTGAGCACGTCGTCCTTCAGATTGGACTTTAAGCCATGATCGAGGGCCTTTTCGTATGTCAGGTACTCGATAATAACTCGGACGGGACTTTCCCGATATATCTGAATCTGTCTATCAGTTTTAACTTATATTAAGCCTATAAACCGTTAAAAAGCGAGAAATTTGAAGAAGGGGATTTAGCCCGACTTATTTCGAATAACATTCTTATTTCGGTTTTTGTGTATGATTCAGATATCCAGGTTGTTCTCTATCAGTTTTTACAAATATTAAATCTAAAAACCGTTAAAAAGCGAGAAATTTGAAGAATGGAGTCTACCGAGCTCAGGATCGCCTCTTAGAAATCTAGCCAAGGCACTTAGGTCAGATGTTTTAATCGAGAATATAAAAATTAATTTGAGCACGTCGTCCTTCGGATTGGACTTGAAGCTATGATCGAGGGCCTTTTCGTATGTCAGGTACTCGATAATAAGTCGTATGTTATGTATCTAAACCTGGGTAGATGAAATTTATCTTAGGTTAAAAATAACTTTGAGCACGTCGTCCTTCGGATGGGACTTTCCCGATACATCTGAATCTTTCTTTGGTTGACCATCTTCGTTTCTGGATGCTGCATATCTACCAACATTGCTGTATTAATTTGTTTTTCAGAAAATATGTCAAAACGGTCCCTCAAAGCCTATTTATATTCCACATTTCTCCCTTGATCATTTTAGTTGGAAGCAAACGGTAACTTATTTTATCTTACATATGGAGTCTATCGAGCTCAGGATCGCCTCTTAGAAATCTAGCCAAGGCACTTAGGTCAGATGTTTTAATCGAGAAGATAAAAATAAATTTGAGCACGTCGTCCTTCGGATTGGATTTTGAGCTATGATCGAGAGCCTTTTCGTATGTCAGATACTCGGAGCGTAGTATGTTATGTATCTAAACCTCGGTAGGTAAAATTTCACGTAGCTTAAAAATAACTTTGAGCACGTCGTCCTTCGGATGGGACTTACCCGATACATCAGAATCTGTCTATCAGTTTTAACTAATATTAAGCCTATAAACCGTTAAAAAGCGAGAAATTAGAAGAATGGGATTTACCGAGCTAAGGATCGCCATTTAGAAATCTAGCCAAGTCACTTAGGTCAGATGTTTTAATCGAAAAGATAAAAATAAATTTGAGCACGTCGTCCTTCGTATTTGACTTTAAGCGATGATCGAGGGCCTTTGCGTATGTCAGGTACTCGATAATAACTCGTATGTTATGTATCTAACCTGGGTAGCTGAAATTTCATTTAGGTTAAAAAAAAACTTGAGAACGTCGTCCTTCGGACGGGACTTTCCCGATATATCTGAATCTGTCTATCAGTTTTTACAAATATTAAATCTAAAAACCGTTAAAAAGCGAGAAATTTGAAGAATGGAGTCTACCAAGCTCAGGATCGCCTCTTAGAAATCTAGCCAAGGCACTTAGGTCAGATGTTTTAATCGAGAAGATAAAAATAAATTTGAGCACGGCGTCCTTCGGATTGGATTTTAAGCTATGATCGAGGGCCTTTTCGTATGTCAGGTACTGGATAATAATTAGTATGTTATGTATCTAAACCTGGGTAGGTGAAATTTCACTTAGGGTAAAAATAACTTTGAGCACGTCGTCCATCGGATGGGACTTTCCCGATACATCTGAATCTTTCTGTGGTTGACCATCTTCGTTTCTGGATGCTGCATATCTACCAACATTGCTGTATTAGTTTGTTTTTCAGAAAATATGTCAAAACGGTCCCTCAAAGCTCATTTATATTCCACACTAGCAGTAATACCCGGCGTTGCCCGGGGAACTTTGACTTTTCTCCCAATATCTCCTATAAGGCTATTCAGTTCCTCGACAGTGATGTTATAATTTTTAATTATTCATACGGAATTCAACTGTAGTAACGCTAGTAATTTTTTCGGATCCCTGGGCACCACAGCTAGTATGCGCCTTTCAACTGCGGAAACGACAGCTAGTGAATACTTAGCATCGCTGGACGTCCTAGCCAGTGCGTACATAAGAACGTTTTGACCACAGCTAGTATGTGCCTTGCAACGTTGGGCACCACAGCTAGTACGTAGTTAGGAACGCTGGGCACCACAGGTAGTATATGCCTTGCAACGGCGGACCCCACCGCTAGTACCTAGTTAGAAACGCTGGGCATCACAACTAGTATGTGCCTTGCGACGGCGGACCCCACAGCAGGTACGTAGTTAGGAACGCTGGTCACCACAGCTAGTATGAGCCTCGCAACAGCGGACCCCACATCTAGTACGAAATTAGGAACGCTGGGCATCACAGCTAGTAAGTGCCTTGCAACAGCGGACCCCACAGCTAGTACGTAGTTAGAAACGCTCAGCATCACAGCTAGAATGTGTTCTGCAACGGCGGACCCCACCGCTAGTACCTAATTAGAAACGCTGGGCATCACCGCTAGTATGTTTTTGCAACGGCGGACCCCACAGCTAGTACGTAGTTAGAAACGCTCAGCATCACAGCTAGTATGTGTTCTGCAATGACGGACCCCACCGCTAGTACCTAATTAGAAACGCTGGGCATCACCGCTAGTATGTTTTTGCATCGGCGGACCCCACGGCTAGTACGTTTTTAGGAACGCTGGGCCCTACAGCTAGTAGGTGCCTTGCAACTGCGGAGCCCACAGATAGTATGTAGTTAGAACCACAGGGCATCACAGCTAGTATGTGCCTCGCAACAGCGGACCCCACAGCTAGTACGTAATTAGGAACGCTGGGCATCACAGCTAGTAAGTGCCTTGCAACAGCGGACCCCACAGATAGTACGTTTTTAGGAACGCTGGGCCCTACAGCTATTAAGTGCTTTGCAACAGCGGACCCCACAGTTAGTATGTAGTTAGAACTACTGGGCCTCACAGCTAGTATGTGTTTTGCAACGGCGGACCCCACAGCTAGTACGTAGTTAGAAACGCTCAGCATCACAGCTAGTATGTGTTCTGCAACGGCGGACCCCACCGCTAGTACCTAGTTAGAAACGCTGGGCATCACAGCTAGTATGTTTTTGTAACGGCGGACCCCACAGCTAGTACGTAGTTAGAACCACTGGGCATCACAGCTAGTGTATTTTTCTATTTGGCCATCAATAATAGTACATGTGAAATTCCATGACAATCCGATCATCCGTTAATGACCTATCACTATCTTCAAATTTAGGCCTACCCCCATACCCCCCCTCCCGTTCACAATTTTTTGACGTCACACCCTATTTTTCTGTTTGGCCTTTATGAATACTACATGTGAAATTTCGTGACAATCCGATCATCCGTTAATGACATCACTATACTTATACTTAGGCCCCCATCAACCCACCCTCCCGTTCAAAATTTTGTGACATATACACCCTATATTTCTATTTGGCTTTTACATGTGAAATTCCATGACAATACGACCAACCGTTATTGAGCTAGCACTATATTTATACTTAGGCCCCCCCGCCACTACCCCCCCTCCCGTACAAAATTTTGAGCCGTCACACCGCCTATTTTTCTATTTGACTTTCAGAAATACTACATGTGAAATTTCGTGACAATCTGACCAACCGTTAATGAGCCAGCACTACATTTATACTTAGGCCTATCCTCACAACCTCCCCTCCCGTTCAAAACTTTGGGTCGCCACACATCTTATATTTCTATTTGGATTTTAAAAATACTACATGTGAAATTTTGTGACAATCCAACCAATCTTTGAAGAGTTAGCACTATATTTATACTTAGGCCTACCCCCCCCCCCCCTCCCCCCGTTCAAATTTTTGGGACGCCACACACCTTTTTTTTTATTTGGTCTTCAGGAATACTACATGTGAAACTTCGTGACAATGCGACCAACCGTTAATGAGCTAGCTCTATATTTATACTTAGGCCCCCCAACTACCCCCCCCTCCCGTAAAAAATTTTGAGCCGTCACACCGCCTATTTTTCTATTTGGTCTTCAGGAATACTCCATGTGAAATTTCGTGACAATCCGACCAACCGTTAAAGAGTTAGCTCTATATTTATACTTAGGCCCCCCCACAACCCCCCCTCCCGTTCAAAACTTTGGGACGCCACACACCTTTTTTTCCTATTTGGCTTTTAAAAATACTACATGTGAAATTTCGTGACAATCCGACCATTAGTTAATGAGCTAGCTCTATATTTATACTTAGGCCCCCCACAACCCCTTCCCGTTCAAAACATTGGGACGCCACACACCTTATTTTTCTATTTGGCCTTTAAGAATACTACATGAGAAATTTCGTGACAATCCGACCAACCGTTAAAGAGTTAGCTCTATATTTATACTTAGGCCCCCCCACAACCCCCCCTCCCGTTCAAAACTTTGGGACGCCACACACCTTTTTTTCCTATTTGGCTTTTAAAAATACTTCATGCGAAATTTCGTGACAATCCGACCAACCGTTAAAGAGTTTGCTCTATATTTATACTTAGGCGCCCTCACAACCCCCCCTCCCGTTCAAAATTTTGGTACGCCACACACCTCATATTTCTATTTGGTCTTTAAGAATACTACATGTGAAATTTCGTGACAATCCGACCAACCGTAATGAGGTAGGACTATTTATATACTTAGGCCCCCCTTACAACCCTCCCTACCGTTCAAAATTCTGGGACGCCACATAGCCTATTATTCAATCGGGCTCAAAAGGATGCTACATGTGAAGTTTCATGAAGATCCGTCCAGCCGTTTGGGCGTGATGCTGGAACAAACATACAAACAAACACACACACAAACCACGTTTCAGCTTTATTAATATAGATTATATCACAATGTACACAAGTTTTAATTTGTGTTCATATCTATACATAAATCTTTTTTTTTTTGGCATTTTTCTTCCATAGTGGATCGGTGTCACCATATTTAAAGTCAGTCTGAACGTTGTGCTGACGTTGGCATAATCCGAAACCAGCACACTCTATGGCTCTGTCAGTTAACAAATATTAAATCTATAAACCGTTAAAAAGCAAGAAATTTGAAGAATGGAGTCTACCGAGCTCAGGATCGCCACTTAGAAATCTAGCTGAGGCACTTAGGTCAGATGTTTTAATCGGGAAGTTAAAAATAACTTTGAGCACTTCGTCCTTCGGATGGGACATTAAGCGATGATCCAGGGCTTTTTCGAATGTGAGGTACTCGATAATGAGACGTATGTTATGTAAATAAACCTGGGTAGGTCAATTTCCACTTAGGTTGAAAGCCTTGAGCCCGTCGTCCTTCGGATGGGACTTTCCGGATATATCTGAATCTGTAGTATCAGTTTTAACAATTATTAAGCCTATAAACCGTTAAATAGTGCAAATTTTTTGAAAAACGTTTTCATTTTGAATTTTGTGTGGGGTTCAGATAATCCGGTCGTTCTCTATCAGATTTAACAAATATTTAATCTATAAACCGTTAAAAAGCGAGAAATTTGAAGAATGGAGTCTACCGAGCTCAGGATCGCAACTTACAAATCTAGCTGAGGCACTTAGGTCAGATGTTTTAATCGGAAAGTGAAAAATAACTATGAGCACGTCGTCCTTCGGATGGGACTTTAAGCGATGTTCCAGGACTTTTTCGAATGTGAGGTACTCGATAATGAGACGTATGTTATGTAAATAAACCTGGGTAGGTGAAATTTCACTTAGGTTGAAAATAGCCTTGAGCACGTCGTCCTTCGGATGGGACTTTCCGGATAAATCTGAATCTGTCGTATCAGTTTTAACAATTATTAAGCCTATAAACCGTTAAATAGCGCAAATTTTTTGAAAAACATTTTTATTTTGATTTTTGTGTAGGATTCGGATAATCCGGTCGTTCTCTATCAGTTTTAACAAATATTAAATCTATAAACCGTTAAAAAGCGAGAAATTTCAAGAATGGAGTCTACCGAGCTCAGGATCGCCACTTAGAAATCTAGCTGAGGCACTTAGGTCAGATGTTTCAATCGGGAAGTTAAAAAACACTTTGAGCACGTCGTCCTTCGGATGGGACTTTAAGCGATGATCCAGGGCTTTTTCGAATGTGAGGTACTCGATAATGAGACGTATATTAGGTAAATAAACCTGGGTAGGTGAAATTTCACTTAGGTTGAAAATAGCCTTGAGCACGTCGTCCGTCGGATGGGACTTTTCGGATATATCTGATTCTGTCGTATCAGTTTTAACAATTATTAAGCCTATAAACCGTTAAATAGCGTGAATTTTTTGAAAAACATTTTTATTTTGATTTTTGTGTAGGATTCAGATAATCCGGTCGTTCTCTATCAGTTTTAACAAATATTAAATCTATAGCAGTTATACCCGGCGTTGCCCGGGGAACTTTGATTTTTCTCCCAATATCTTCTATAACGCTATTCAGTTCCTCGACAGTACATTCATGATGTTATAATTTTCAATTATTCATACGGAATAAGGCTTATAGTCCTTCAGCTGTTCTAACGCTAGTAAGTTTTTAGGACCCCTGGGCACCACAGCTAGTATGCGCCTTTCAACGGCGGAAGCCACACCTAGTGAATACTTAGCATCGCTGGACGTCCTAGTCAGTGCGTACTTAAGAACGTTTGAGACCACAGCTAGTATGTGGCTTGCAACGCTGAGCACCACAGCTAGTACGTAGTTGGGAATGCTGGGCATCATAGCTAGTATGTGCCTTGCGACGGCGGACCCAACAGCTAGTACGTAGTTAGGAACGCTGGTCACCACAGCTAGTATGTGCCTCGCCACAGCGGACCCCACAGCTAGTACGAAGTTAGGAACGCTGGGCATCACAGCTATTAAGTGCCTTGCAACAGCGGACCCCACAGCTAGTATGTAGTAAATACGCTGGGCATTACAGTTAGTAAGTGCTTTGCAACAGCGAACTTCACAGCTAGTACATAGTTAGGAACGCTGGGCACTACAGCTAGTAAATGCCTTGCAACAACGGACCCCACAGCTAGTACGAAGTTAGGAACGCTGGGCACTAGAGCTAGTAAATGCCTTGCAACAACGGACCCCACAGCTAGTACGATATTAGGAACCCTGGGCATCACAGCTAGTATGCTTTTGCAACGACGGACCCCACAGCTAGTACGTTTTTAGGAACGCTGGGCCCTACAGGTAGTAGGTAGGTGCCTTGCAACTGCGAACCCCACAGATAGTATGTAGTTAGAACCACAGGGCATCACAGCTAGTATGAGTTTTGCAACGGCGGACCACACAGCTAGTACCTACGAGTGAAATACGCTGGGCCACACTGCTAGCGCCTTGCAACAGCAGACCCCACAGCTAGTACGTAATTAGAAACGCTGGGCATTACAGCTAGTAAATGTCTTATAGGTGCCTTGCAACAGCGAACCCCACAGCCAGTACATAGTTAGGAACGCTGGGGCTGAGCACTACAGCTAGTAAGTACCTTGCAACAGCGGACCCCACAGCTAGTACGATATTAGGAACGCCGGACATCACAGCTAGTAAATGTCTTGCAACAGTGAACCCCACAGCGAATACATAGTTACTACTACTTCATGTGAAATTCATGACAATCCGATTCATGACAATACGATCAACCGTTAATGAGCTAGCTCTATATTTATACTTAGTCCCCCCCCCCCCTCAACCCCGCCACCCGTTCAAAACTTCGGGACGCCACACTCCTTATTTTTCTATTTGGCCTTCAGGAATAATATATGCGAAATTTCGTGACAATACGACCAACCGTTAATGAGCTAACTCTATATGTATATTTAGCCCCCCCCACAACCCTCCTTCCTGTTCAAAATTTTGGGCCGTCACACACCTAATATTTCTATTTGACCTTTAGGAATACTACATGTGAAATTTCGACCATTAGGTAATGAGTTAGCTCTATATTTATACTTAGGCCCCCCAACTACCCCCCCCCCCCCCCCCTCCCGTAAAACATTTTGAGCCGTCACACCGCCTATTTTTCTATTTGGTCTTCAGGAATACTCCATGTGAAATTTCGTGACAATCCGACCAACCGTTAAAGAGTTAGCTCTATATTTATACTTAGGCCCCCCACAACCCCCCCTCCCGTTCAAAACTTTGGGACGCCACACACCTTTTTTTCCTATTTGGCTTTTAAAAATACTACATGTGAAATTTCATGACGATTCGCCCATTAGTTAATGAGTTAGCTCTATATTTATACTTAGGCCCCCCAACTACCCCCCCCTCCCGTAAAAAATTTTGAGCCGTCACACCGCCTATTTTTCTATTTGGTCTTCAGGAATACTCCATGTGAAATTTCGTGACAATCCGACCAACCGTTAAAGAGTTAGCTCTATATTTATACTTAGGCCCCCCCACAACCCCCCCTCCCGTTCAAAACTTTGGGACGCCACACACCTTTTTTTCCTATTTGGCTTTTAAAAATACTACATGTGAAATTTCATGACGATTCGCCCATTAGTTAATGAGTTAGCTCTATATTTATACTTAGGCCCCCCAACTACCCCCCCCTCCCGTAAAAAATTTTGAGCCGTCACACCGCCTATTTTTCTATTTGGTCTTCAGGAATACTCCGTGTGAAATTTCGTGACAATCCGACCAACCGTTAAAGAGTTAGCTCTATATTTATACTTAGGCCCCCCCACAACCCCTCCTCCCGTTCAAAACTTTGGGACGCCACACACCTTTTTTTCCTATTTGGCTTTTAAAAATACTACATGTGAAATTTCATGACGATTCGCCCATTAGTTAATGAGTTAGCTCTATATTTATACTTAGGCCCCCCCACAACCCCCCCTCCCGTTCAAAACTTTGGGACGCCACACACCTTTTTTTCCTATTTGGCTTTTAAAAATACTACATGTGAAATTTCATGACGATTCGCCCATTAGTTAATGAGTTAGCTCTATATTTATACTTAGGCCCCCCAACTACCCCCCCCTCCCGTAAAAAATTTTGAGCCGTCACACCGCCTATTTTTCTATTTGGTCTTCAGGAATACTCCATGTGAAATTTCGTGACAATCCGACCAACCGTTAAAGAGTTAGCTCTATATTTATACTTAGGCCCCCCCACAACCCCCCCTCCCGTTCAAAACTTTGGGACGCCACACACCTTTTTTTCCTATTTGGCTTTTAAAAATACTACATGTGAAATTTCATGACGATTCGCCCATTAGTTAATGAGTTAGCTCTATATTTATACTTAGGCCCCCCAACTACCCCCCCCTCCCGTAAAAAATTTTGAGCCGTCACACCGCCTATTTTTCAATTTGGTCTTCAGGAATACTCCGTGTGAAATTTCGTGACAATCCGACCAACCGTTAAAGAGTTAGCTCTATATTTATACTTAGGCCCCCCCACAACCCCCCCTCCCGTTCAAAACTTTGGGACGCCACACACCTTTTTTTCCTATTTGGCTTTTAAAAATACTACATGTGAAATTTCATGACGATTCGCCCATTAGTTAATGAGTTAGCTCTATATTTATACTTAGGCCCCCCCACAACCCCCCCTCCCGTTCAAAACTTTGGGACGCCACACACCTTTTTTCCTGTTTGGCTTTTAAAAAGACTACGTGTGAAATTTCATGACAATTTGACCATTAGTTAATGAGTTAGCACTATTTTTATACTTAGGCCCCCCTTACAACCCCCCCTCCCGATCAAAATTTTGGGACGCCACATAGCCTATTATTCAATCGGGCTCAAAAGAATGCTACATGGGCAGTTTCATAAAAATCCGTCCACCGGTTTGGGCGTGATGCTGGAACAAACATACATACATACAAACAATCAAACAAACAAACAAACAAACCCTGTTTCAGCTTTATTAATATAAGCTCTATATTTATACTTAGGCCCCCCCACAACCCCCCCTCCCGTTCAAAACTTTGGGACGCCACACACCTTTTTTTCCTATTTGGCTTTTAAAAATACTACATGTGAAATTTCATGACGATTCGCCCATTAGTTAATGAGTTAGCTCTATATTTATACTTAGGCCCCCAACTACCCCCCCCTCCCGTAAAAAATTTTGAGCCGTCACACCGCCTATTTTTCTATTTGGTCTTCAGGAATACTCCGTGTGAAATTTCGTGACAATCCGACCAACCGTTAAAGAGTTAGCTCTATATTTATACTTAGGCCCCCCCACAACCCCCCCTCCCGTTCAAAACTTTGGGACGCCACACACCTTTTTTTTCTATTTGGCTTTTAAAAATACTACATGTGAAATTTCATGACGATTCGCCCATTAGTTAATGAGTTAGCTCTATATTTATACTTAGGCCCCCCAACTACCCCCCCCTCCCGTAAAAAATTTTGAGCCGTCACACCGCCTTTTTTTCTATTTGGTCTTCAGGAATACTCCGTGTGAAATTTCGTGACAATCCGACCAACCGTTAAAGAGTAAGCTCTATATTTATAGTTAGGCCCCCCCACAACCCCCCCTCCCGTTCAAAACTTTGGGACGCCACACACCTTTTTTTCCTATTTGGCTTTTAAAAATACTACATGTGAAATTTCATGACGATTCGCCCATTAGTTAATGAGTTAGCTCTATATTTATACTTAGGCCCCCCCACAACCCCCCCTCCCGTTCAAAACTTTGGGACGCCACACACCTTTTTTTCCTATTTGGCTTTTAAAAATACTACATGTGAAATTTCGTGACAATCCGACCATTAGTTAATGAGCTAGCTCTATATTTATACTTAGGCCCCCCACAACCCCTTCCCGTTCAAAACATTGGGACGCCACACACCTTATTTTTCTATTTGGCCTTTAAGAATACTACATGTGAAATTTCGTGACAATCCGACCAACCGTTAAAGAGTTAGCTCTATATTTATACTTAGGCCCCCCCACAACCCCCCCTCCCGTTCAAAACTTTGGGACGCCACACACCTTTTTTTCCTATTTGGCTTTTAAAAATACTTCATGCGAAATTTCGTGACAATCCGACCAACCGTTAAAGAGTTTGCTCTATATTTATACTTAGGCGCCCTCACAACCCCCCCTCCCGTTCAAAATTTTGGTACGCCACACACCTCATATTTCTATTTGGTCTTTAAGAATACTACATGTGAAATTTCGTGACAATCCGACCAACCGTAATGAGGTAGGACTATTTATATACTTAGGCCCCCCTTACAACCCTCCCTACCGTTCAAAATTCTGGGACGCCACATAGCCTATTATTCAATCGGGCTCAAAAGGATGCTACATGTGAAGTTTCATGAAGATCCGTCCAGCCGTTTGGGCGTGATGCTGGAACAAACATACAAACAAACACACACACAAACCACGTTTCAGCTTTATTAATATAGATTATATCACAATGTACACAAGTTTTAATTTGTGTTCATATCTATACATAAATCTTTTTTTTTTTGGCATTTTTCTTCCATAGTGGATCGGTGTCACCATATTTAAAGTCAGTCTGAACGTTGTGCTGACGTTGGCATAATCCGAAACCAGCACACTCTATGGCTCTGTCAGTTAACAAATATTAAATCTATAAACCGTTAAAAAGCAAGAAATTTGAAGAATGGAGTCTACCGAGCTCAGGATCGCCACTTAGAAATCTAGCTGAGGCACTTAGGTCAGATGTTTTAATCGGGAAGTTAAAAATAACTTTGAGCACTTCGTCCTTCGGATGGGACATTAAGCGATGATCCAGGGCTTTTTCGAATGTGAGGTACTCGATAATGAGACGTATGTTATGTAAATAAACCTGGGTAGGTCAATTTCCACTTAGGTTGAAAGCCTTGAGCCCGTCGTCCTTCGGATGGGACTTTCCGGATATATCTGAATCTGTAGTATCAGTTTTAACAATTATTAAGCCTATAAACCGTTAAATAGTGCAAATTTTTTGAAAAACGTTTTCATTTTGAATTTTGTGTGGGGTTCAGATAATCCGGTCGTTCTCTATCAGATTTAACAAATATTTAATCTATAAACCGTTAAAAAGCGAGAAATTTGAAGAATGGAGTCTACCGAGCTCAGGATCGCCACTTACAAATCTAGCTGAGGCACTTAGGTCAGATGTTTTAATCGGAAAGTGAAAAATAACTATGAGCACGTCGTCCTTCGGATGGGACTTTAAGCGATGTTCCAGGACTTTTTCGAATGTGAGGTACTCGATAATGAGACGTATGTTATGTAAATAAACCTGGGTAGGTGAAATTTCACTTAGGTTGAAAATAGCCTTGAGCACGTCGTCCTTCGGATGGGACTTTCCGGATAAATCTGAATCTGTCGTATCAGTTTTAACAATTATTAAGCCTATAAACCGTTAAATAGCGCAAATTTTTTGAAAAACATTTTTATTTTGATTTTTGTGTAGGATTCGGATAATCCGGTCGTTCTCTATCAGTTTTAACAAATATTAAATCTATAAACCGTTAAAAAGCGAGAAATTTCAAGAATGGAGTCTACCGAGCTCAGGATCGCCACTTAGAAATCTAGCTGAGGCACTTAGGTCAGATGTTTCAATCGGGAAGTTAAAAAACACTTTGAGCACGTCGTCCTTCGGATGGGACTTTAAGCGATGATCCAGGGCTTTTTCGAATGTGAGGTACTCGATAATGAGACGTATATTAGGTAAATAAACCTGGGTAGGTGAAATTTCACTTAGGTTGAAAATAGCCTTGAGCACGTCGTCCGTCGGATGGGACTTTTCGGATATATCTGATTCTGTCGTATCAGTTTTAACAATTATTAAGCCTATAAACCGTTAAATAGCGTGAATTTTTTGAAAAACATTTTTATTTTGATTTTTGTGTAGGATTCAGATAATCCGGTCGTTCTCTATCAGTTTTAACAAATATTAAATCTATAGCAGTTATACCCGGCGTTGCCCGGGGAACTTTGATTTTTCTCCTAATATCTTCTATAACGCTATTCAGTTCCTCGACAGTACATTCATGATGTTATAATTTTCAATTATTCATACGGAATAAGGCTTATAGTCCTTCAGCTGTTCTAACGCTAGTAAGTTTTTAGGACCCCTGGGCACCACAGCTAGTATGCGCCTTTCAACGGCGGAAGCCACACCTAGTGAATACTTAGCATCGCTGGACGTCCTAGTCAGTGCGTACTTAAGAACGTTTGTGACCACAGCTAGTATGTGGCTTGCAACGCTGAGCACCACAGCTAGTACGTAGTTGGGAATGCTGGGCATCATAGCTAGTATGTGCCTTGCGACGGCGGACCCAACAGCTAGTACGTAGTTAGGAACGCTGGTCACCACAGCTAGTATGTGCCTCGCCACAGCGGACCCCACAGCTAGTACGAAGTTAGGAACGCTGGGCATCACAGCTATTAAGTGCCTTGCAACAGCGGACCCCACAGCTAGTATGTAGTAAATACGCTGGGCATTACAGTTAGTAAGTGCTTTGCAACAGCGAACTTCACAGCTAGTACATAGTTAGGAACGCTGGGCACTACAGCTAGTAAATGCCTTGCAACAACGGACCCCACAGCTAGTACGAAGTTAGGAACGCTGGGCACTAGAGCTAGTAAATGCCTTGCAACAACGGACCCCACAGCTAGTACGATATTAGGAACCCTGGGCATCACAGCTAGTATGCTTTTGCAACGACGGACCCCACAGCTAGTACGTTTTTAGGAACGCTGGGCCCTACAGGTAGTAGGTAGGTGCCTTGCAACTGCGAACCCCACAGATAGTATGTAGTTAGAACCACAGGGCATCACAGCTAGTATGAGTTTTGCAACGGCGGACCCCACAGCTAGTACCTACGAGTGAAATACGCTGGGCCACACTGCTAGCGCCTTGCAACAGCAGACCCCACAGCTAGTACGTAATTAGAAACGCTGGGCATTACAGCTAGTAAATGTCTTATAGGTGCCTTGCAACAGCGAACCCCACAGCCAGTACATAGTTAGGAACGCTGGGGCTGAGCACTACAGCTAGTAAGTACCTTGCAACAGCGGACCCCACAGCTAGTACGATATTAGGAACGCCGGACATCACAGCTAGTAAATGTCTTGCAACAGTGAACCCCACAGCGAATACATAGTTACTACTACTTCATGTGAAATTCATGACAATCCGATTCATGACAATACGATCAACCGTTAATGAGCTAGCTCTATATTTATACTTAGTCCCCCCCCCCTCAACCCCGCCACCCGTTCAAAACTTCGGGACGCCACACTCCTTATTTTTCTATTTGGCCTTCAGGAATAATATATGCGAAATTTCGTGACAATACGACCAACCGTTAATGAGCTAACTCTATATGTATATTTAGCCCCCCCCACAACCCTCCTTCCTGTTCAAAATTTTGGGCCGTCACACACCTAATATTTCTATTTGACCTTTAGGAATACTACATGTGAAATTTCGACCATTAGGTAATGAGTTAGCTCTATATTTATACTTAGGCCCCCCAACTACCCCCCCCCCCCCTCCCGTAAAACATTTTGAGCCGTCACACCGCCTATTTTTCTATTTGGTCTTCAGGAATACTCCATGTGAAATTTCGTGACAATCCGACCAACCGTTAAAGAGTTAGCTCTATATTTATACTTAGGCCCCCCACAACCCCCCCTCCCGTTCAAAACTTTGGGACGCCACACACCTTTTTTTCCTATTTGGCTTTTAAAAATACTACATGTGAAATTTCATGACGATTCGCCCATTAGTTAATGAGTTAGCTCTATATTTATACTTAGGCCCCCCAACTACCCCCCCCTCCCGTAAAAAATTTTGAGCCGTCACACCGCCTATTTTTCTATTTGGTCTTCAGGAATACTCCATGTGAAATTTCGTGACAATCCGACCAACCGTTAAAGAGTTAGCTCTATATTTATACTTAGGCCCCCCCACAACTCCCCCTCCCGTTCAAAACTTTGGGACGCCACACACCTTTTTTTCCTATTTGGCTTTTAAAAATACTACATGTGAAATTTCATGACGATTCGCCCATTAGTTAATGAGTTAGCTCTATATTTATACTTAGGCCCCCCAACTACCCCCCCCTCCCGTAAAAAATTTTGAGCCGTCACACCGCCTATTTTTCTATTTGGTCTTCAGGAATACTCCGTGTGAAATTTCGTGACAATCCGACCAACCGTTAAAGAGTTAGCTCTATATTTATACTTAGGCCCCCCCACAACCCCTCCTCCCGTTCAAAACTTTGGGACGCCACACACCTTTTTTTCCTATTTGGCTTTTAAAAATACTACATGTGAAATTTCATGACGATTCGCCCATTAGTTAATGAGTTAGCTCTATATTTATACTTAGGCCCCCCCACAACCCCCCCTCCCGTTCAAAACTTTGGGACGCCACACACCTTTTTTTCCTATTTGGCTTTTAAAAATACTACATGTGAAATTTCATGACGATTCGCCCATTAGTTAATGAGTTAGCTCTATATTTATACTTAGGCCCCCCAACTACCCCCCCCTCCCGTAAAAAATTTTGAGCCGTCACACCGCCTATTTTTCTATTTGGTCTTCAGGAATACTCCGTGTGAAATTTCGTGACAATCCGACCAACCGTTAAAGAGTTAGCTCTATATTTATACTTAGGCCCCCACACAACCCCCCCTCCCGTTCAAAACTTTGGGACGCCACACACCTTTTTTTCCTATTTGGCTTTTAAAAATACTACATGTGAAATTTCATGACGATTCGCCCATTAGTTAATGAGTTAGCTCTATATTTATACTTAGGCCCCCCCACAACCCCCCCTCCCGTTCAAAACTTTGGGACGCCACACACCTTTTTTCCTGTTTGGCTTTTAAAAAGACTACGTGTGAAATTTCATGACAATTTGACCATTAGTTAATGAGTTAGCACTATTTTTATACTTAGGCCCCCCTTACAACCCCCCCTCCCGATCAAAATTTTGGGACGCCACATAGCCTATTATTCAATCGGGCTCAAAAGAATGCTACATGGGCAGTTTCATAAAAATCCGTCCACCGGTTTGGGCGTGATGCTGGAACAAACATACATACATACAAACAATCAAACAAACAAACAAACAAACCCTGTTTCAGCTTTATTAATATAAGCTCTATATTTATACTTAGGCCCCCCCACAACCCCCCCTCCCGTTCAAAACTTTGGGACGCCACACACCTTTTTTTCCTATTTGGCTTTTAAAAATACTACATGTGAAATTTCATGACGATTCGCCCATTAGTTAATGAGTTAGCTCTATATTTATACTTAGGCCCCCAACTACCCCCCCCTCCCGTAAAAAATTTTGAGCCGTCACACCGCCTATTTTTCTATTTGGTCTTCAGGAATACTCCGTGTGAAATTTCGTGACAATCCGACCAACCGTTAAAGAGTTAGCTCTATATTTATACTTAGGCCCCCCCACAACCCCCCCTCCCGTTCAAAACTTTGGGACGCCACACACCTTTTTTTTCTATTTGGCTTTTAAAAATACTACATGTGAAATTTCATGACGATTCGCCCATTAGTTAATGAGTTAGCTCTATATTTATACTTAGGCCCCCCAACTACCCCCCCCTCCCGTAAAAAATTTTGAGCCGTCACACCGCCTTTTTTTCTATTTGGTCTTCAGGAATACTCCGTGTGAAATTTCGTGACAATCCGACCAACCGTTAAAGAGTTAGCTCTATATTTATAGTTAGGCCCCCCCACAACCCCCCCTCCCGTTCAAAACTTTGGGACGCCACACACCTTTTTTTCCTATTTGGCTTTTAAAAATACTACATGTGAAATTTCATGACGATTCGCCCATTAGTTAATGAGTTAGCTCTATATTTATACTTAGGCCCCCCACAACCCCCCCTCCCGTTCAAAACTTTGGGACGCCACACACCTTTTTTCCTGTTTGGCTTTTAAAAAGACTACGTGTGAAATTTCATGACAATTTGACCATTAGTTAATGAGTTAGCACTATTTTTATACTTAGGCCCCCCTTACAACCCCCCCTCCCGATCAAAATTTTGGGACGCCACATAGCGTATTATTCAATCGGGCTCAAAAGAATGCTACATGGGCAGTTTCATAAAAATCCGTCCAGCGGTTTGGGCGTGATGCTGGAACAAACATACATACATACAAACAAACAAACCCCGTTTCAGCTTTATTAATATAGATTTCTTCCTTGATAATTTTAGTTGGAACCGAACGGTAACTTATCTTATCTTACATATAGAGTCTATCGAGCTCAGGATCGCCAATTAGAAATCTAACCAAGTCACTTAGGTTAGATATTTTAATCGAGAAGATGAAAATAAATTTGAGCACGTCGTCCTTCGGATTGGACTTTAAGCTATGATCGAGGGCCTTTGCTTATGTCAGGTACTCGATAATGAGTCGTATGTTATGTATCTAAACCTGGGTAGGTGAAATTTCACTTAGGGTAAAAATAACTTTGAGCACGTCGTCCTTCCGATGGGACTTTCCCGATATATCTGAATCCGTCTATCAGTTTTAACTAATATTAAGCCTATAAACCGTTAAAAAACGAGAAATTTGAAGGATGGGATTTGAAGGGGGGGGTCCTTCGGATGGGACTTTCCCGATACATCTGAATCTTTCTTTGGTTGACCATCTTCGTTTCTGGATGCTGCATATCTACCAACATTGCTGTATTAATTTGTTTTTCAGAAAATATGTCAAATCGGTCCCTCAAAACCTATTTATATTCCACATTCCTTCCTTGATAATTTTAGTTGTAAGCAAACGGTAACTTATTTTATCTTACATATGGAGTCTATCGAGGATCGCCTCTTAGAAATCTAGCCAAGGCACTTAGGTCAGATGTTTTAATCGAGAAGATAAAATTAAATTTGAGCACGTCGTCCTTCGGATTGGACTTTAAGCCATGATCGAGGGCCTTTTCGTATGTCAGGTACTCGATAATAACTCGAATGTTATGTATCTAAACCTGGGTAGCTGAAATTTCATTTAGGTTTAAAAAAACCTTGAGAACGTCGTCCTTCGGATGGGACTTTCCCGATATATCTGAATCTGTCTATCAGTTTTACCTAATATTAAGCCTATAAACCGTTAAAAAGCGAGGAATTTGAAGGATGGGATTTAGCCCGACTTTTTTCGAACAACATTATTATTTCGATTTTTGTGTAGGATTCAGATATTCCGGTTGTTCTCTATCAGTTTTAACAAATATTAAATCTAAAAACTAATATTAAGCCTATAAACCGTTAAAAAGCGAGAAATTTGAAGAAGGGGATTTAGCCCGATTTATGTCGAATAACATTTTTATTTCGATTTTTGTGTAGGATTCAGATATCCCGGTTGTTCACAGTTTTAAATATATATTAAATCTAAAAACCGTTAAAAAGCGAGAAATTTGAAGAATGGAGTCTACCAAGCTCAGGATCGCCATTTAGAAATCTAGCCAAGGCACTAAGGTCAGATGTTTTAATCGAGAAGATAAAAATAAATTTGAGGACGTCGTCCTTCGGATTGGACTTTAGGCTATGATCGAGAGCCTTTTCGTATGTCAGGTACTCGATAATAACTCGTATGTTATGTATCTAAACCTGGGTAGCTGAAATTTCATTTAGGTTTAAAAAAAACTTGAGAACGTCGTCCTTTGGATGGGACTTTCCCGATATATCTGAATCTTTCTTTGGTTGACCATCTTCGTTTCTGGATGCTGCATATCTACCAACATTGCTGTATTAATTTGTTTTTCAGAAAATATGTCAAAACGGTACCTCAAAGCCGATTTATATTCCAAACTAGGGGTAATACCCGGCGTTGCCCGGGGAACTTTGACTTTTCTCCCAATATTTCCTATAAGGCTATTCAGTTCCTCGACAGTGCATTCATGATGTTATAATTTTCAATTATTCATACGGAATACGGCTTATAGTCCTTCAACTGTAGTAACGCTAGTAAGTTTTTAGGACCCCTGGGTACCACAGCTAGTACGCGCCTTTCAACGGCGGTAACCACAGCTAGTGAATACTTAGCATCGCTGGACGTCCTAGCCAGTGCGTACTTAAGAACGTTTGTGACCACAGCTAGTATTTGCTTTGCAACGCTGTGCATCACAGCTAGTACATAGTTAGGAACGCTGAGCACCACAGCTAGTATATGCCTAGTATGTTGCAACGGCGGACCCCACAGCTGGTACGAAGTTAGGAACGCTGGGCACTACAGCTAGTATGTGCCTTTCAACAGCGGACCCACAGCTAGTTCGTAGTTAGGAACGCTGGGCATCACAGCTATTATGTGCCTTGCGACGGCGGACCCCACAGCTAGTACGTAGTTAGGAACGCTGGGCACCACAGCTAGTATGTGCCTTTCAACAGCGGACCCACAGCTAGTTCGTAGGTAGGAACGCTGGGCATCACAGCTAGTAAGTGCCTTGTAAGGACCCCACAGCTGGTACGAAGTTAGGAACGCTGGGCACTACAGGTATTAAGTGCCTTGCAACAGCGGACACCACATCTAGTATGTGCCTTGCAACAGCGGACCCCACAGATAGTACGTAGTTAGGAACCCTGGGCACCACATCTAGTACGTGCCTTGCAACAGCGGATCCTACAGCTAGTACGAAGTTAGCAACGCTGGGCATCACAGCTAGTAAGTGTGTTGCAACAGCGGACGCCACAGATAGTACGTAGTTAGGAACGCTGGGCATCACAGCTAGTAAGTGCCTCGCAACAGCGGACCCCACAGCTAGTACGATATTTGGAACGCTGGGCATCACAGGTAGTAAATGCCTTGACACAGCGGACCCCACAGCGAATACATAGTTACTACTACTACATGTGAAATTCGTGACAATACGAACAACTGTTAATAAGCTAGCTCTATATTTATATTTAGGGCCCACACAACCCCCCCTCCCGTTCAAAACTTTGGAACGCCACACACCTTTTATTTCTATTTGGCTTTTAAAAATACTACATGGGAAATTTCATGATAATCCGACCAACCGTTAATGAGTTAGCAATATTTATATACTTTGGCCCCCCCACAACCCCCCTCTCGTTCAAAACTTTGGGACGCCACACACGTTATTTTTCTATTTGGCCTTCAGGAATACTACATGGGAAATTTCGTGACAATATGACCAACCGTTAAAGAGTAAGCTCTATATTTGTACTTAGGCCCCCCCACAACCCCCCCTCCCGTTCAAAACTTTGGGAAGCCACACACCTTTTTTCCTATTTGGCTTTTAAAAATACTACATGTGAAATTTCATGACAATTCGACTATTAGTTAATGAGTTAGCACTATTTATATACTTAGGCCCCCCCCCCCCTCCCGTTCAAAACGTTTGGGAATCCACACACCTTATTTTTCTATTTGGCCTTCAGGAATACTACATGGGAAATTTCTTGACAATACGACCAACCGTTAATGAGCTAGCTCTATATTTATACTTTGCCCCCCCCCCCCCCCCCCACAACCCCCCCCCTTCCGTTCAATACATTGGGAGGCCACACACCTTATTTTTCTATTTGGTCTTCAGGAATACTACATGTCAAATTTTGTGAAAATATGACCAATCGTTAATGAGCTAGCTCTATATTTATACTTAGGCCCCCCCACAACCCCCCAACCCGTTCAAATTTTTGGGACACCACACACCTTTTTTTTCTATTTGGCTTTTAAAAATACTACATGTGAAATTTCATGATAATCCGACCAACCGTGAAAGATTTAGCACTATATTTATACTTAGGCCTACTCCCACAACCCCCCCTCCGGTTCAAATTTTGGGACGCACACACCTTATATTTCTATTTGGCCTTCGGGAATACTACATGTGAAATCTCGTGACAATCCTACCAAACGTTAATGAGCTAGCACTATATCTATACTTAGGCCTACCCTCACTACCCCCCCCCCCCCCCCTCCCGTTGAAGATTACGGGACGCCGCACACCTTATTTTTCCATTTCGACTTCAGAAATATTACATGTGAAATTTCGTGATAATACGACCAACCGTTAAAGAGTTAGCTCTATATTTATACTTAGCCCCCCCCAACTCCCCCCCCTCCCGTTCAAAACGTTTGGGAATCCACACACCTTATTTTTCTATTTGGCCTTCAGGATTACTACATGTGAAATTTCGTGACAGTATGACCAACCGTTAAAGAGTTAGCTCTATATTTGTACTTAGGCCCCCCCACAACCCCCCCTCCCGTTCAAAACTTTGGGACGGCACACACCTTTTTTTCCTATTTGGCTTTTAAAAATACTACATATGAAATTTCATGACAATTTGACCATTAGTTAATGAGTTAGCACTATTTATATACTTAGGTCCCCCCTTACAACCCCCCCTCCCGTTCAACATTTTGGGACGCCACATAGCCTATTATTCAATCGGGCTCAAAAGAATGCTACATGTGAAGTTTCATGAAGATCCGTCCAGCGGTTTGGGCGTGATGCTGGAACAAACCCACAAATCCACAAACAAACAAACCCCTTTTCAGCTTTATTAATATAGATGTAAAAAAAATCACTTTAACAAAAGATATATACAATTTGCACAGTTACACTTAGTCACAATCGGTGCACTTCATTAGACGATGATCGTTGCACATCGGCCTCTGGCAGCTCATGCAAACCATTTTGGATTTTCTTCATTTCTTTTTCTTCGCCGGATTTCTTCATCTGTATGTTTGACAATCATATCGATAATATTTCTATCAAATAACAGCCGCTATCCGTCAACTACTTCCCGAATATCTTCTGCTTGCCCTTGTGGACCTGTTCGACCAGATACTATATTTCTTGCTTTTATTCGGCCTCTGGTAGAAGGAATGTCTTTTTTCCAACAATAGCCATTCTTTCCCACGAATATATTAAGTTTTCCTACCTTCTCGGGGACATCGTCTTGGCAATGTGGTCGAAGAGTCTGCACGTGTGCTGGGCTCTCATGTCCCACGAATGTGTCATCTAATTCCTCTTCAGAGTCTGAATGAACATGGGTTTCTTCATATTCTTCTTCAGAAGTACTGCCTCCCAGTTCCTCAATATCCTCTCTCCTCAACTCTTCGAGATACACCAACAGTTCCTCATCAGTCCACTGTCTCTTTTGAGATGCCATAACTTTCCTAAAATATATAAATATACGTTATGAAGAAACCTATTGGCGCAAAACCCACTTCCAACTCCACAGTAAACATTAACTATAACGATTTAACACATAAACTATAAATAAAGCCATGAAAAAAAGAACTTACCTGTAATAGGTAAAAAAAAAGAATGACGTCAATAACACGGTGGGGTGTGAGACACCCCAAGATCACTTCAATGTTGATTCCTAAAGTCACAAGGGCCTACTGAAGGTGTTAGAACTCCCATTAGGGTTAGGGAGGAGATGACTGTGATTTACATAGGATCGGGGGACTTCTGTGAACTATAGGAAATTAAGTAATACACTTTAACTTTCGATTGGGGTGTCAGACACCCCACGGTGTCATTCTAGGGTTAATATCCTCTTTCGACGATCGTTCCTGGACCATTATTCTCATATTCCGAGTCTGTATCACTGCCTGTCATGACTTTAAGGTTCACCAACGAGGAGAGAAGCTGGTGAGACGAGCTTCGGGAAACGGGGTGGGGAGCGCTCCCATCTACCAGCCCGCCCAACCATCCCCAACTGCCACTCAGAATTCAAAAAAATGAAATCCTTTCACTCACCCCTTTGTGCAAACCACTAGTTTGTTTTTGTCCACATTCAGAATGTACGGACTTTAATCGGTGCCCTCACAGATTATACACTTTGTTTTCATTAAAAGACACTTTAAACCACTTTTTAAGAAAAGGAAGGTTGAAAAAATGCGTTAGAAACTCACGCAACTACTTTGAACTAGCTAAAGAAACCTGAAAATACCTTACTTCCAACTCTTCCAAAGATAAGACCATTCACACATTACGGCAGAAGTCAAAACATACTAAATTTTGTTAGACTTACAATTAGTAGAAAAACATTGATTCCATCAATTAGGTTTGTTAGATCCATCACTTGATATAACTCTCTCTTATTCCCCGGAGCCTTCAGCTTCGCCAACGCCTCCACAGTCTTCAAATCTTCAGAAACTTTCAGTCGAATGAAAAAAAAAAAAAATTGGAGGCATGCCACGTTTCTGAATTAGGCATGATAGAGGCCAGCAAAATGTGAGGTGGAAAGAGGAGAGGAAGGGTATATTGAATTTAAAAAACAATTTTCTAAAAATTATCCATATATTTGTCAAAAATAAAGGTTAAAATTATAAAGTTCATGATTATAAGTTTATGATAAAAAGAAGAAAAAAAATGTTACATTTCCTATTTACACCAAATACAAGAGGAAACATATGAGCCATGGCATAAAATGGAAGATATGTGGACGACCCACGTAGTGGAGATTAGAAGTTAGAAATAACAGAGATAAATACCATTTTGAGTTTTTATATAAACTTCCAATGAATACTTGCTTTTTTTAGTTTGTTTTTTAATTAAATTAAACTTATTATTTGAGTAGAAAACCAACGAGAACTAGGCCTCACTAAGTGTCGAAAATAGAGAAGAATATCAGAGACTCTGGTAACGGAAGATTAACTAATATGGTGTAAAACCATCTGGAATGATGAGTACTCTAGACGAATGTAGTAAAGATTTTACCAGAACATCAGGTATCTGCTCTGTGTTACATTACCCGTTTCCACTGATCAAAAGAATACATTTTTTTGAGATAAACAATGACTTCAAAAACGGGAGAAATCAAGGTGTTAATGAATACGAGCTAACTGATCTAAACATTACAATTTAAATTACATAAAACTAATATCTTCAATTATCACAAACTTTTTTAATTATTGCAAGGACATGAAAAAAATAAAATATAATGATAATAAAATGATAGATAAAACACTTTTTTTTTTTAACACTTATATTGTCTAATTCCACAAGCATATACTTAAATGTGTACCGGTTTCGGCTTACACCATCGTCAGCACAATGTTCAACAATAATTCAGATATTTGCCAGGCATACATATTTATATTAACCTAGGAGTACCTGAGGTGAAAGGGTCCCCTCCTCTGGTAAAACCAGGGGGGTGGAAGTCTATATTCTAACTGTAATAGCTAACTGTGCACTTATTTGAAAACCAAGAAAATACAATTAAAATAGAACTAAAAACTAACATTACAAGAAAACAATATAACAAATGTACAACCTGGTTCTATTTTAATTGTATTTTCTTGGTTTTCAAATAAGTGCACAGTTAGCTATTACAGTTAGAATATAGACTTCCGCCCCTCTGGTTTTACCAGAGGAGGGGACCCTTTCACCTCAGGTACTCTTAGGTTAATATAAATATGTATGCCTGGCAAATATCTGAATTATTGTTGAACATTGTGCTGACGATGGCGTAAGCCGAAGCCGGTACACATTTAAGTATATGTTTGTGGAATTAGACAATATAAGTGTTCAAAAAAGTTTTTTTATCTATCATTTTATTTTATTCATTAGTATTTCCACAGAACGCAAAAAAAAAAAAAAAAAAAAATTGTATTCGGATATGAAAAAGATTCCTGAATTTCTGTAAATATTGAATATATAATTTTTTTTCAATTTAAAATAACATTATAATAGAGTATACAAAAGAGAACTCAAATAACTAAGAAATGAGACGATGAGACGTCCTGACATCCTGAACTCTTCAACATTTGAGAAATATTTACAATATGTCTCTGCAGAGGTACACAAACAAGCTAAATTTAAAGTAGACAAAATTAAAACAGAATCAAAAGGATTACCCCGTTTCCTAGGCAACATAGATTTCAATACAGTTGAAGACATTCCATCTTATTACAAAAATGTCGCCATCAATATCAGTCGAGTTCTTCCAAGTTTCAGGCAGAACATAAATATGGCACTGACAATGATATATAAACATCAATAATTTGATATTTTACTCGTACATTTTGGTTATATATCAATAATTATTTTTTTACTATTCCCTACTTGCGTAAATTTGTTAAAAAACATATTACTTGAACTAAGAATAATTCGTCAATGACAACGAAAAGAAAAACATAATATGAAAGAAGAAAACAAATAACTAAAAATCACTAATTACATTTATATAAAATTGGAATATACATTTAAAACCCCGCTTTTATATCTCTATTATATGATATTAAATGTTTTTGGTATGCGACATCTTTTCTTGTAACAATCTTTTGGAACCAACCTAGCCTTGTATTTAACTATTTCATTTCTGCCACGATGGGAAATAAAACTCATAAAAGAGATAGTTTCACCGAAAGTTCGAATCCCGTCCGGGAAAGGTTTATTTCATAGCTCTATCCCTGGTCCATGGCGAAGAACGTGACACTCCAGGTAATATGTACCGAACAATAGTGGGCACTCCAGGTAATACGTGACGAACAACACTGGGCACTTCAGCTGGTATGTGTCGAACAACACTGGGAACTCCAGGTAGTATGTGTCGAACAACTCTTCCAGCTAGTAGTTGTCAAACAACCCTGGGCACTTCAGCTAGTATGTGTCAAACAACACTGTGCACTCCAGCTAGTATGTGTCGAACAACACTTGGCACTCCAGCTAATATGTGCCGAACAACCCTGGGCCTAGTAGCTAGGGCGTGATGTAACATATTTTATATTAATACTTCCATAAAAAAGACGTTAAGTTATCTTAAAATCCAAAGCGCAAATGCGTATAATTTTGTAAGTTGAATTTCGTTTCCCCTTCCCTACTTATACGATGTATAACGGGAACATCATTGGAAGGATATGTGTTATTAAATCGATGTTGAGTTTCCATTCTTTTCCGACTCCTTGAACATCAAAAGAAATACAATTTTCTATCTATCCCTGAGTAAGATAAATATTTTTTGTTTTTCCATCAATCGGTCAAAAATCCCCCACGTCAAAGTGATATATTATCATTAATTTTTTTAAATGATAAAATCGCGGAACGCAACACAAGCGGGACCAAGCTCTATTAATACGAAGTTAACACAAAAGTCTACAACAGCTCTTGAAAACCGAAGACGATCCACAGTAAATAAGATGGGCATAACAGTTTTCATTTTGTATTGAGGTCGGAGCTATGAAATCAGGCGTGTGTTTCTAATCCACCTTTAGTCCTTATGGGTTTTCAACTTTCTCCAAACAGCTTTAACCTGGCTCCACCTACATCAACTCAATATGGCTTCTATATGCACAATTATAAAATGTTTCCTAACTTGAGGACGCATTATATCTCTTATGTATGAGTACATGCTTCCTCAAATTGCCAGATGATTTACAACTGTAGCTGCACAACTTACATTTGAAAGGTTTCTCGTCCTTATGTATTAACATATGAATTTTAAAAAGAGCTAGATGATTTACAACTGTAACTGCACAACGTACATTTGAAAAGCTTCTCGCCCTTATGCATTAACACATGCGATTTCAAATTGCCAGAGATTCTACAACTGTAGCTGCACAACATACATTTGAAAGGTTTCTCGTCCTTATGTATTAACATATGTGTTTTCAAAGAGCTAGATGATTTACAACTGTAGCTGCACGACGTACATTTGAAAGGTTACATGTGAAATATACTACTACATGTGAAATTCGTGACAATACGACCAACTGTTAATAAGCTAGCTCTATATTTATACTTAGGCCTACCCTCACTACCCCCCTCCCGTTCAAAACTTTTGAACGCCACACACCTTTTATTTCTATTTGGCTTTTAAAAATACTACATGTGAAATTTCATGATAATCCGACCAACCGTTAATGAGTTAGCAATATTTATATACTTAGGTCCTCTACAACCCCCCTCCCGTTTAAAACTATGGGACGCCACACACTTTATTTTTCTATTTGGCCTTCAGGATTACTACATGGGAAATTTCGTGACAATATGACCAACCGTTAAAGAGTTAGCACTATATTTATACTTAGGCCTACCCCCACAACCCCCCAACTCGTTCAAATTTTCCTTTTCAAAGGTTTCTTGTCCTTATGTATTAACATATGCCTCTTCAAATTGCCATTTGATCTACTACTGTAGCTGCACAACTTACATTTGAAAGGGGTCTCCTTAGTATGTGTCAGCATATGATTTTTCAAAAGGTTAGATGTGCCACAACCGTAGCTGCATAACTTACATTGGTAAGGTTTCTCCCCCTTGTGTATTAACATATGCGCATTGAAAGTTCTAGAGGTTTTACATCTGCAGCTGCACAACTTACATTTAAAAGGCATCTCCTTCGTATGTAACAACATATGATTCTTTAAGGTGCTGGTGTGTTTAGAACTGTAACTGCACAGCTTACATTGGAAGGGTCTATCTTCTTTATGTATCTTCATATGCCTCCTCAAATTGCCAGACGAGCTACAACTGTAGCTGCACAACGTACATTTGAAAGGTTTCTCCTTCGTATGTACCAATACATGCATGTTCAAAGAGCCAGATGTTCTACAACTGTAGCTGCACAACGTACATTTGAAAGGTTTCTCGTCCTTATGTATTAACATGTGCGATTTCAAAGAGCCAGATGTTCTACAACTGTAGCTGCACAACGTACATTTGAAAGGCTTCTCGCCCTTATGTATTAACATGTGCGTTTTCAAAGAGCCAGATGTTCTACTACTGTAGCTGCATGCGTTACATTGGTAAGGTTTTTCCCCCTTATGCTTTAACATATGTGTCTTCAAACTGCTAGCATGTCTGCAACTGTAACTGCACAACTTACATTGGAAAGGTTTGTCTTTCTCATGTATCAACATATGTTTTTTCAAATAGTCGGATGTCTTACAACTGCGGCTACATAACTTACATTGGAAAAGTTTCTCCATCTTATGTATCAACATATGCATCTTTAATTGGCCAGATTGTCTACAATTGTAGCTGCATAACTTACAATGGAAGGGTTTCTCCCCCTTATGTATCAACATATGCGTGTTCAATCCGCCAGATGATCTACTACTGTAGCTGCACAAATTACATTGGAAGGGTTTCTCTCCCTTATGCATAAACATATGTGTCTTCAAACTCCCAGATGTTCTGCAACTATAGCTGCACAACTTACAATGGAAAGGTTTCTCTTCCTTGTGTATCAACATATGTACCTTCAAATGGGCAAATTGTCTACAATTGTAGCTGCATAACTTACAATGAAAGGGCTTCTCCGCCTTATGTATCAACATATGGTTTTTTAAGTTGCCAGATTGTCTAGAACGGTAGCTGCATAACTTACAATGGAAAGGTTTCTCCCCCTTATGTATCAAGATATGCATCTTCAAAGAACTAGAATGACTAGAACGGTAACTGCAAAAGCTACATCGGAAAGGTTTTTGCTTATTTCTTATCAATGTGGCTGCGTCATTATCCTCTGGTTTTGAATGAATGTTCAGCTGTGGAGAGACGGCTCTGATATGCTGCCTCACAATGTGCATCCTAAGTTTGTCTATGTTGGCTGACAAATTACCACAGTGAAAACACACCAACCACTCGGAGTCAATAATACGATCTAAACAGAAGAAAAATTATAGATTTAAATATTTAATACTAGTGAAAATACCCGAAAATGGGACGATGAAAAACTATGAAAATGTTACTATGCAACGTACCTTGAAGCGGTTCCTGCATATTTCTTATCAAAGAGGCTTCGTCATTATCCTCTCCTGTTGACCGAATGTCCAGCTGTGGAGGGACGGCTCCTATGTGCCGCCTCACTATGTGTTTCCTAAGTCTGCCGAGACTGACTGACATATGATCGCAGTGAAAACACACCATCCCTACGGAGCCAACAATAGCATCTAAAACAGGAGAAAACTTATATCTTTATACATAATAATCAAGACAGAGCTTGAGAAAGATCCAATGCAGTCCTCTATTTGTCTATAGACCCGATCCTCTGGACGTAGATTGTAATAGTGGTCTGTAGGACAGAACATTAGCCGCGATCTGGCTTCGGAAAATGTAATTAAAAGCCACTAAACAAAAGATATTGATGTTTTGGAATGTTTATAACGAGATCGGTGTCAAAAGAAAATGCAGTGTAAAATGGACTCAATTGGAATTTCAGTTGTCCAATTTGTTTCTGATAATAACTCAATTCGAAATGTTGAATAAAACACACTTACCGAATGCATCGTCTATCAGCAGCTCTGGTTCTTGTTTGATGTCAACTTTCCGTTCTTCTTTGACATGAAAATCTAGAAAAGAGAGAGAAAAAAAAAAGGAAATAGTAAAATTCTAGTTGAGAAAAGCGGATATATTGGGGAAACTTGTAATATCAAATAAAACTAACTTCTTATTGAGATATTGCCTATTTCACAAAAATGTATTAAGTAATCCTGACGACGGAGTAATGCCGAATACCGGAAAAATTAGAATTAGAATTATTGGAAAAAATAATCGCGTTGAATTGGCACAACTATGGCAATAAACAGAAAGTATTATTTGTGTGCACAAACTATCATCACAAACAAATCGGGTGAAGAAAACATTGAGAATGTAGGGTGGGTCTTTGCAAATCCAAGCTGAAGGGCCTTCTCAAGTCTAGCACCCTTCATTTCGGAGCATTCGTTTAATTTTGTGACATTTGGGGAATGGGCGAAATTCTGTTAAAAACTATACATTGAGCCATCTAATATGTAGCATATGCTTTCAGGTACTGAAAACTACACGAGTGGGGATGAAGAGTTCATCAATATGGGACGTGTTTTTTTAGTGCTCTATAAGAAACAGAATTTCCTTGTTTCTGTGATATTTTACATAAGACCATTGAAATGCACAAACAATATGTATTTTGTAAAAAAAAAAATTCATTGTCATAAAGGTTGTATTCTTTAGTGCAATAAAATTTTTATCTACACAACTTACATTGCAGCGGTTTTTGCACATTTCTTATAAAAGAAGTTGTGTTATTATCCTCCGCTATCGCACAAATGTCGAGCTGTGGAGAAACGGCTCCTATGTGCCGCCTCACAATGTGGTTTCTAAGTCTGCAGAGGCTGACTGACGTATGACCACAGTGAAAACACACCATCCCTACGGAGCCAACAATATCATCTAAAACAGAACAAAATAAATATACTACTACCAGCAAATACAGAGCTCGGCCAAGAAGCCATTTTTTTTTTTTTTTTGTTGGGTGCCCCTGACCCCCTGAGGGGGGGTCGGTCACATCACCCTATTTTCGTCGAGGAATGGGTAACCTTCTCCCGTTTATTTACAATATACAATATACAATATTTACATGATGCTATGGACGGCCGTGGACCGGCTCGATGGCTACGGTCCATGGTCGTCCTTGGTTTTCGGCGTTTTATACCGAGTGAGCTCGGGATCTTGTCGGGGGTTCCTTTCTGCCTGCTCCCCTGAGCCGGGGGCAGCCGCCGCAGCGCCTGTCGGCGGTCGGCGGGGCCCCCGGCGCCGGGTTAGAAGGCTTTCTTGATTCTCCGCCAGGAGGAGACGAACCGACCAAAAGCCAGGTAGCCAGCCTCCGTCATCAGTCCCGGCAGGTCTAGTCCCAGGTACGAACCTGTCCGGCGGATCAGCGCCGCCCTGGGCCCGTCGTATAGCGGGCATTCGAGGACTACGTGTTCCGCAGTCTCGACGCCGCCACACGAGCAGGCAGGGCTGTTCTTCCTCTTAAAGAAGAAGAGCTTGGCGTTGAAGTCGCCGTGACCTGTTAGCACCTGTGACATCCAATGGTCTGGTTGCATCCATGGGGAGTCAAGGCGCTTCTGGACGTTCGGGAAATAGGCGAATGTTGTTCGGCCATCTGTCGATCGCGCCCAACGCTGTTGCCATCTTTCCACGATCCATTCCTGGACAATGCCCCTCAGGCGCTCTGGTCTCGCCTGTCCTTGCATCTCCTCCTCCAGGGCTTGACGCAAGGCCACGTCCGTGTCCGCCTCCAGTGGTAAACCGCGTCTGCAGAAGTAGGAGGCGACGGCCCCATCCAGGACTAGGTCTATGGGTGGAGCCCCCGCCAGCACCTGCAGCGCAGCCGTGGAAACTGTACGGTAGGCCTTGGTAACCCTGAGGAGGGCTGCTCTTTGAGCTTGTAGTAGCAACGTACGCTGTCGTTTGGTGGGGTGATTCCACCATCCGGCAGCGGCATGTCTTGCTACGGCCTCGAAAACTCCGGTGTAAATAGTTTTACACGCAGAGTAGCCGAGGCCCCACGTCGCTCGTGCTAGGAAGCTCAGAGCGCTAAAGGTGGCTGTTGTCCTAACCTTGATGGCAACAGTGTGGGGCGTGATGTTGAAACCCGGCCCGATCCCCACACCTAGGTACGTGATCACGGCCGGAAATTCAACGCGTCGGCCGTGTACTGCAAGAACCAGGGGGTGGCGGGCGTCAGTTTTTCCTCTCATCAGCATGGCCGCTGTCTTGCTAGGAGAGAGGGTTAACTTGTTCAGTCGGCACCAAGTATCCGTAAAGTCGATCGCGGCTTGGGCTCGGGCGATTAGAGTGGCGCGACTGTCAGCGTGCACCGTGACCACTAGGTCGTCAACATAGGCTATTGCCCTATGTCCACGAGTCTCGAGGTCACGAAGCAGTCCGTCAAAGAGTATGTTCCAGAGTGTTGGTCCGAGGACCGAGCCCTGGGGACACCCTCTGGTGACGTTCACTGTAGTGCTGGTGAATTGCTGCCTCACCGTCGCAGAGCGCTCGCTGAGGAAGCTGGAGATGAGCCCGAATAGGTTCCTGGGTATTCCCACAGACCGTAGTCGCAAGAGGACGGCGGGCCACCAGGCGCAGTCGAAGGCCGCGGCTATGTCGAAGAAGATGCAGAGAGAGTATTTCCCTCTGCCCTCTCCGACATCCGCCCTCAGCATTCTCAACGCATCCTCAGTGGATCTGCCTCTCATGCATCCGAATTGTCTGTGCGACACAAAGGCCTGTACTCGGGCCCGAATTCCGGAGAAGATCAGAGTCTCCAGCACCTTGCCAGAGACTGGGAGTAGGCTGATTGGTCTATAGCTACCCGCCAAGGATAGGTCCCTGTCCCCAGGCTTGACAAACGTGCACACAAGTGCCTGTTTCCAAGCACTCGGGAAGTGGCCGGTCCTTAGGCAGGAGTTTACCAGATGAAGAAGATCCGCCTTTATGGCCGGGAATGCTTTCTTGATCATGGCGGCGTCTATGAGATCCATCCCAGGGGCGCCGCCATTCCTCTGCTTCCCAACCGCCAGACTTAGATCTAATTCATCCCAGTCCGGAGCGTCCTCCGTATCCGGCAGGGCACGGGCAGTCTCTCTCATAATTACCTGGGCGGGGGAATCCTCCGTCGGGTCGTCCGCCGGAAAGGCCACCCCCAGGTACATCCTTCCTGCCTCCTCCAGGGACAAGGCGTAAACGTCCCCGTCCCTGATGGAGGCCACCGGGGCGACCGGCCTGAGCCTCCCAGTGGCGACCCTGTAAGGGATCCCCCACGGGTTTCTAACACTTTCCTCCTCTATAAAATTTCTCCAGCTTACCTTCTTTGCGGTGGCGATGCTTCGGCTGTAGGCATTATTCAATTGTCGGTACTCTTCCCGCCTTATCGCCTTCAGAAGTAGGTTCCCGCACCGTTGGTACCTACGCCTGGCGCGGTATACAACCCTCTTAGCGAGGGTAAGCTCCTCACTCCACCAGGGAACCTTTTTGAACCTGTTGACCTTCCTGGGGATGGTTTCGTCGGCAGCTCGGAGTAATATACTACCAAGCCGCTCGACTCCCTCCTCGATCTGGTCAACAGGGTCAAAGCTCCTGAGGCCTTCCCAATCCTCGTCACAGGAGTAGGTAGCAACGGCGGTCACAAAGGCGTTTGAGATGGCCTTGCGTGTGGCAAAGCGCGGGTCTCTAGGTCTGACCGCTGGAAGTTCCCGGTCAAAGAGCTGAACATCTATGACGCAGTGGTCGCTAGATGTGACTTCTCTGACACGCCATCCTCCCACGGCCCGGCCTAGTCCACCAGACACCAGTGTGACATCTATGTGGGATTCTCCCATTGCTCCACGAAATGTGGGCGGGGAGTCCGGGTCGTTGACAATGCGAAGATCATGGCGGGCTATCACATCCAATAGCCTGTCACCCCGGCGATCGGTGCGAACCGATCCCCAGGCGACTGACCAGGAGTTAACATCCGCCAAGATGATCACATTGCCTCCCTCGAGTTCATCAAGGATATGATCCAGGTGGCCTAATTGTCGTTCTATATTCTCAGAAGGGGGGAAGTACCCGCTGATGACATAGCAGCTCACGTTCGCGTGCCTGACACAGGCCACTACCATATGGCTGGTGGACAGATGGTGGAGTGCCATCACACCCACCTGGGGGTCAGTTACAACCAGTGCGGCCATAGACCGCTGGTCGTTTCTAGCCCCCACCATAATCCTGTGGCCGGTGCCTAGGCCTGCCACGCGGCCTCTAACGCAATACGGCTCCTGGAGAGCAAGTACCTGGATGTTCTCCTGGGACACGAGATGCCGTACTTCATCAGCCACGATTCTGCGCCTATTCATGTTGTGTTGCCACACATGAAGACCGTACCGATTCCTACCGGCCATAATTCGTGCGAGCGGCCAGGGCCTCTATCGCCCGGATATATGTCGGGCAGGTTTCACAGTTTGCACTGTGATTTGCGGCGGACATTCCTGTGCTGCAATTGCAACACTTCGGCGGCTTTGTTTTCCTATTCGGACACTTGGTGTCGCTGTGATTCTCGGCTGAGCACCAGGCGCACCTCTCCTTCGCCTTACAGTACTTGGCGATGTGTCCGAAGCCTTGGCACCTACGGCACCGTGTGACGTCCAGACAGTCCCTGACCCTACATGGATACCACTTACCTAGGGTAATGGTTCCCGCAGAGACAAGTTCTCTCCGGATTTCTGACGGGGCCTCTGCTACCCAGTTTGTGGTCGGGCCACCCTTTGGGGGGCCTTTCCTGTAAACCGGGGTGATTCCTTTATACTCCGGGTTCGCCGCTAGGATCCTTCTAGAGAGGTCCTCTCCCGACCAGCTGGCAGGGACGTCAAAAAAGACGACCCTGGGTTTTCGTCTGTTGAGCGCCTCGGCCTTCAGGCCCGCTGCCTGAAGAGCCGGTGAGCCCAACAGGGACGTCAGCTCGGCCGGGGTGGACACCTGTAGGAGGAGCCCTCCTCTCCTGGCGGGTTTAGCCGAAGACACCTTGATCCCGAGCTCACTCGGGTCCACCTGCTCCAGAGCTGCCTCCAACCTCCTGCCGTCGTTCTCCTGCCGGAAGGTAACGACAGCCCTATAGCTGGTGGCTGGGCGGGCCACCCCTTCGGCCGTCAGCTCCTTTCTCAGCCGACTGATGATATCCGCCTTCGTCTTCTGGGGGGGCGCTGTCCTGGGTGGGGGCTTCGGGGCGGCGGGTGGGGCTGCTGGAGTCGTCTTCTTTTTCTTCTTCTTCTGTTTCCTGCTAGTCACCGTGGTCCACGCTATAGCTGGGTACTCGGCGTCCGTGACCGGGGGTGGGGGGGGAGAGGAAGGGAGGGGGATCTCAACCATTTCCATCCTTTGGCTGGATGCGGAGGGGGGGGCCGTGGGTGGGGAGGGGCGGGGTGGGGGTGTGGCACCAGGTGCGGGGTTTGGAGGGGGGGCAGCACTTGTAGGCGACTTTTCCGCCGCTCCTCTCTTCTTCTTCTTCGCCTGCCTCTCCGGCTCCTCTTCCGGCAGAGTCCTGTTCTGGGGGTGGGGGTCCACTGGTCCCATGGGAGGGAACCGCTGGGGGAGGCCAGCCAAGCCAGCGGCGATTGTAGTCGCCACCGATTCGGCCAGACCCCCCGCGATCTCCCTCGCCATCCAGACTTTGGCCTCAGCCACCTCCTGCGCCGCAGACATCAGGACCAGGAGGCGGGTGATCCTACTGTTCACCCGCTCGCAATCCTTAATGCTGGCCTTACTGCGCCGGAGGATGGTCGAGATCTCCGCCTGGACGGCGTGGGCCTCGTCAATCGGGTCCTTCTGGCACTCCTCTGGTACATTTCGTCTGTGTTCCACTGACCTTCCAAATGACCCGGCAGCCGACGTGGGGTCCACTGACATCTGAACCCTGGCTGGCTCTGACTGGGGTGGTGGGGGGGAGTGGGGGGGCCTATCTACACTCCCTCCACTCCGTCAACTTTCACTTGACAGACCCAAGCCAAGCTCAACTTAAAAATTCGAAAATTTACCTTCCTGTGGATTCCGATCCGCTGGTCCGAAAGTGATGAAATTTTCAGGGATTGTCCCCGTGAACACCTGACCGGATTCTACAGCGACAGAATTTCACTTTTCGAACTTTTTCCCGGCACTACACCAACCGACTACGGAGCGCTTAGAGAGAGGTCTGTACTCAGTCACTGCCCAGACTAGACTCCTGGCCAAGAAGCCATTGCAGATCTCTTTCTTTGGCTGCCATCCAGATACTGATGCGGAATATGTTTCGGGCATCTTCTGCCCCTCTCAGCTTAGGTCTTCCTCGCCGTCTTACTCCATGAATGGGCTCCATTAGCAGCTTCTTCGGCATTTCCTCAGCTTCCATCCTGGCGACATGTCCTGCCCATCCTAACCGCCCAATCTTCATGACTTTCAGAACATCTGGTTCTCTATATAGTTCATAGAGCTCCTGGTTGTTGCGTCTGCGCCATGCATGGCCTACTTGCACTCCTCCAAATATTCTGCGCAGAACCTTCCTTTCGAACACCAATAGGCTCTGTTCGCTCATTTTCGAAGTCTGAGCCATACTGAACTGGGCGGATAAGGGTCTTATAGAGAACGAATTTAGTCTTTCTGGATATGTGGTTGCTTCTGAAGTGCTTGCTGAGACCATAGTAGCATTTGTTTGCCGCAAAGAGTCTCTTCCTTATTTCAGTTTCGTTAGCATTGTCTTGTGTAACTATGGAGCCCAAGTATGTAAACTCTGCGACCTTCTCAAATTTGTGGGGACCCATTTCAAGGGTCTCACCTTGGGTAGGCACTTCTCCAGTGACCACGTATTTGGTTTTAGCTGCGTTCACCTCAAGACCCATTCTTCCTGCAGGGCCCATTAAAGCCCTAAATGCGTCATTGACTGCCCTTTTAGACCGGCCCACTATGTCAATGTCGTCGGCATAGGCGAGAATCTGTACAAGCCTGTTGAAAGATGGTTCCACCCACTTGTAACCCTGACTCCCTGATGCACTTCTCGAGAGCTATGTTGGCAAGAAGGCAGGCTAGAGCATCTCCTTGCCTCAGACCTTTCCCTGATTTAAACTCCTCTGATCTCTCTCTATTGACCTGTATCATACATCTTACCTCCCTCATCGTAAGCCTGACCAGTCTAAAAAGTTTCTCAGGTAGCTTTTCTTCTCTTCGTCTTTGGCGGTAGTTTTCAACTGTCTGCCGAGTTCCTCTTTGGACCATTGTTCTGTAGGCTTTGTTCTTTGTATCTGTGACTACTTTGCATTCCACGTCAAACCAGGGGGACCTCGGTTCTTTCCGCATGGGTCCCAATATGCTCTCAGCGGCCTCTTCCATTGCTTTGGAGCAGGCTTTCCACTGTAAATTCGCGTCGCCGTCGTTGTTAATTACTAACGCTAGGTTTCGGTCCAAAGCCTCTGCATATTGGACTCGAACTTCTAGGTCCTTCAATTTATTAGTATTTTTTGGAAGCTTTTGGGTTTAGAGCCAGGTCCTCCAGATCGCTTGTTACTAATCCGAGCGTAGATATGGGCAATACTCAAGAAGTGGTCTGAATCTATATTGGCACCCCAGAACGTTCGAACGTCAAGGAGGCTAGATTTGTGTCTTCTTCCAACCAATATATGGTCTATTTCATTGACAGATGTCCTGTCAGGTGTGGTCAAGGTACCTTTATGGATCGCTTTGTGGAGGGAAAGATTGCGCCCTATAACAAGATCTCGTGAGGCAGCGAAGTTTATTAGCCTTTGGCCGTTCTCATTGCTACCTTCATGGAGGCTAAGTCTTCCAATTGTTGGGGCATAGATTTCTTCTTTCCCTATTTTAGCGTTTAGGTCTCCTGCAATAATCTTCATATCATGCCTGGGGCATGTCTATTGTTCTTTCCAGGAGGTCATAAAATCTGTCCTTCTCATCATCATCTGATATCTCGGTTGGAGCATGAACGCTAATAATGCTATAATTGTAGTAGTTTCCCCGCAGCCGAATGTAACACATTCTTGGGTTTATAGCTCTAAAACCAATTACGTTCTGCCGGTATTTTCCTCTCACGATGAAGCCAGTGCCGAATTCGCGGACCCGTTCGCTGCAGCTGTAATATATGGTGATTTTTCTTTTGTAAAACGTCTTGTCCAGTCCAGCGGATTTCCTGGATGGCAGATATGTCTATTTTGTAACGGTCAATTTGGTCTAGGAGCAGTTTAAGTGCTCCGGGACTATTAAGGGACAGAGTGTTCCAGTATCGAAGATTAAAATTCCATTTGGGGTATCCGGGTCTTTTCCTTGAGTGTCTGATCCAATCCGAGGCTTTTCGTGTGTGGTTTCTGGATAGTTTATTTTCGGGTAGAGGAACCAAACGAAATCTTCAAAATATTCAGGTTTCCACAACTTGTAACTGATAATTACCTAATTCAAAATGTTGAATAGAACACACTTACCGAATGATTCGTCTATCTGCAGCTCTGGTTCTTGTTTGATGTCATTTTTCCGTTCTTCTTTGACATGAAAAATCAGGAAATGAAAAAATAAAAAAATAATAGCATAAGTTAAAATGGAAATATAATTAAAAACCAAACCAAGAACTAAGGTAATTGATATTTTAAAAAGTTTATAACGAGATCTGTGTCCTCAAGAGAATGCAGAGTAAAGTGAACAAAACAGATTATTCAGTTGTCCACAACAACGCACTAGGTGACATTTCACCAGACATCATATTGGACTGATGTTACAGAAGGGTGACCACATACGCGATGATTCTTCGAAAGAAGGATGACGGATGTCTCGAAGGATAAGGTGCTCCCTCTTACTGAGGATAATTAGGAGGAGCAGGAGTTGTGAGCGAATAGCTAAAATGAACTAGCGGGAAAGGTGCTGACGTACTGCAACCAAACAAGCGACCCCCGGCCTGCAGTAATGTGATAACGTCTCGGGCCGAGAGCATCTAGCAGGGGGTGGTTTTAAGCCGGCGAAACCGGTATAACCCTGGAGTGCGGATCCTCGGAGGATACATCAACATATCTTATAAATTAGATGTATAACTATTTGATTCTAACACACATATGATTAGTAATAACAAAATCATTAAAAAAAAGTAAAATGAAACGAATGAAAACTTAATAAATGCATACATGAGTACAACAATTATAATTTTAATGCATTTTTCATAGACTACAAATTAGATATACTGTTGTATAAAACGAACTTACCGAATGCATCATCTATCAGCAGTTCTGGTTCTTGTTTGATGTGAACTTTCCGATCATGAAAATCTGGAAATGCAAAAGAAAACAATAATAGAGTAAGTTGTGTCGTTTCAATGAACTAGCATCTCACTGCAGTGGTATGGGCGAAGAAAAACTTTGAAAATGATGAGTAAATTCAAGCAGAAAGGCATACTAAAGTCGGCCATGGGTGGCGCATTCAATTCCGGGGTTTTGGGTGCACTAATAATGGGCGAAATTTGGTTAATAACTGTGCACTAGGTCCATCCTTAGAGCACATGCTAAACCAGTCTCAAACTGCAGCTGCACGACTTATATTAAAATGTTGAGTAGATCCAAGCAGAAGGGCATACTAAAGTCGGCCATGCATGGGGCATTCAATTCCGGAGTTTGGGTGCACTAATAATTTCGAAAATGTTTCGGGCTCAAGAATAGCTATTTCCGAAGTATTTTGTCTGGCTGAACACAATAATCACCATAAAAAAATTTTGATTAGCTCTCATTCCAAAGATACAGAACCTACTTGGGTAATTGAATCCCACTATGGCTGGTTTGTGGGGAATCGAATGTTTCAAATTTAATACTCCCGATTGTTATTTTTGCTTAACACCCTCCTTGAAGCAAGGTTGGTCAACAAAAAAAAAAAACACTGGTAGAGTATCCATGCGTTTCATCAGCCATACGGCCCGTTCCTCATTGGGCTGATCTACCGATTCCTAAACCACCTAAAAATTATGAGATTATGGAGGATGATGCTGAAGAAGAAGAAGAGGAAAAAGAAGAAGAAGTCGTCAGACCTGGGACTTCCCATGATCCTGATTTTGAACCAGAAGCTTTGAAAGTGCTCCACATAATAAATCAGAGAGAATTGAGTGACCTTATAAGAGATCTTGACCTGCCAAAAGAGAAGGCAGAGCTTCTAGGATCAAGAAGCAATGGCATCTACTTCAACCAGGGGTCAATATCAAAGAGTACAGGACTCGGCAGAAAAATCTTCTTCGTTTCTTCGAGAAGAAAGAACATTTAGTCGCTTGCATTGATGTCAGTGGCTTGATGGAATCCCTACAAATACCTTATGATCCAATGAAATGGAGGTTGTTAATAGACTCTTCCAAGCTCAGTTTGAAAGCAGTGTTACTACACAACGGTAACCTTTTTTCCTTCCATTCCAATTGGTCATGCCGTTCATACGAAGGAGACTTACGTGAATATGAAATTACTTCTAGAGTCAATCAAATACGGGGATCACAAATGGCAGATATGTGGTGACTTGAAAGTTATTGCTCTACTCCTAGGAATGCAATTGGGCTATACCAAGTACTGCTGTTTCCTGTGTTTGTGGGACCGTCGGGATAGGAAATCTCACTACATAAAAGATAAATGGTCTTCAAGAAGTCTTAATCCTGGAGAGAAAAATGTTCAACATGAGCCTTTAGTAGATGCAAATAAAATTCTGCTTCCTCCCCTGCATATTAAGTTAGGATTGATGAAGAACTTAGTGAAAGCCATGAACCAGGATGGAGATGCTTTCAAATATCTAAGAGCAAAATTCCCAAGATTGAGTGAAGCAAAGATTAAGAAGGGAATCTTTGTCGGACCTCAAATACGAAAAATTTTTAAAGACACTGCTTTTGATAACATTTTGGAGGGGAAAGAGAAAGCAGCTTGGCAAGCCTTTAAAGGCGTGGTACAAGGATTTCTAGGCAACAAAAAAGACAACAACTACCAACAGTTAGTGAAAGAACTACTACAAAATACAAGGACCTTGGATGCAATATGTCTCTCAAAATTCATTTTCTTCACTCCCATCTTGACTTTTTCCCTGAAAACTGTGGAGCTGTAAGCGATGAGCATGGCGAAAGGTTCCACCAAGATATCTCTACAATGAAACGCAGATATCAAGGTCGTTGGGATGAGTCAATGCTCGCCGATTACTGTTGGACTGTTACAAGAGATGCTCCGGAATTGACGTATAAGAGGCAATCCAGAAGAAAACGCTCATACGAATAGGCTAAGATTAACCTCTCATTTTTGAGAAATAAACTTTATTTAATGAAACATGAGCTAATTAATTATATTATTATTTTAATTTGAAATTATTTCTTCAATTTGTTTCAATTTTATCAATTTTTTAAGTTCTACTTTAATAAAAATATCACAGGAGGTTTTGTCTTCTCAAAATACCCCCTTTTTTTGTGGTTGCGTTGTGTAATGGGCGAAGAAAAACTTCGAAAATGTTGAGTAAGGCAGAAAGGCATACTAAAGTCGGCTTAGGGGGAGGCAGGAAATAGGAATAGTCACAGAAATGTTCGCTATACTTTGGAGTAGGTATAACAGACTTACCTAATTCATGATCCAACAGCAGCTCGGGCTCTTTTTTGATATGAACGTTTTGTTCTTCTTTGACGTGGAAATCTGGACATTCAAGAAATAACATTTTTATAATGTAAATTGAGACATTTGACTGCCAAGAAACAGGAAACAGGTTACTGAAGTCGCCCTGGCTGGCGATCTCAATTTGGGATCATTAATTTTCAATTTTTGAGTGTACTAACGATGGGCAAAATTTCGTTACTAACTGTTGACTAGATCTACATTACTTGAAGCATGTGCTAGATGCTTTAAAACAGCTGCACAACTTACATTGAAACGGCTCTTGCACATTTCTTATCAAATATGTATATTGATTTCAATAATGTAAATTCATCGAGGCTTAGAGTGATTTATCACATTGTTCGTTCACAAGAAGAAAATAATTCAACAATAGAAAAAGAGTTACTGTATGGACCTCTAAACATTTAAGACCATATATTTACGGACGAAATTTTTTAATACAAGCTGACGACAAACCTCTTCAATGGCTACATAATTTAAAAAAGCCAAATTCAAAATTAATCCGTTGAAAACTGCCATCGAAAAATCCCAAACCTAGTCTATATGGACGATATTATAAGTCTCTGATAACTTAGAAAAACATTTTTAAAAAACCCGCAGAACTGTTTTTGAGAAACTTAAACAACACAATCGTAAGATACAATTGAACAAGACGGAATGCTAACACTAGGGCACATAATTTCGGAAAAAGGTATACAACCCAACGGAGTAAAACTAGAACCCATCGCCAAATTGCCACACCCTAAAACATAAAAAGAAATTAAACAATTTCTGGGACTAACTGGTTACAACAGAAAAATGATAAAAACTAAGCTAAGCCAAAATGATAATTACAGACGGAAATAAACAAGCCTTCGAGACATTTTGAAATCTTTATTAACGTTCCCCAACTTTGAAAAACCTTTTATACTCACTATAGAGGCATCTAACTAAGCGATAGGAGCAGTCCTATCTCAGATCATCGATGGAAAAGCTTTACCCGTTTCTTTTGCCTCACGCACCCTTAATAAACGAGAAGAAAATAATTCAACAATAGAAAAAGAGTTACTGGCCATATTATGGGCCTCTAAACATTTAAGACCATATATTTACGGACGAAAATGTTTAATGACCACAAACCTCTTCAATGGCTACATAATTTAAAAGAGCCAAATTCAAAATTAATCCATTGAAAACTGTAATTAGCTGAATTTGATTTTAAATATGTAAAAAGTAAAACCAACTGTGTGGGAGATGCACTGCCCCGTAACCCGTTTAGAGAACGAGACTTAAATGATATCGAAAACCCCTCTCTTGATCCGGATGAAGTCTTGAACGAATTTCTGTCCGCACCCTCACCTGAATATAGTGAAGGAGCCATACAAGAATTAGCTAGACCATTCACACGAACCACTTAATAAAACTAGATACAACTGGTCTACTGGATACCCTTACTCAAAACACATACAAAAAAACTGCCTACAGTATCTACAACCAAACCATAATTGAGGTTCATTTCCTCGATCGAAAAATATATATATATACAGTACAGAATACAACTTTTTCACAATTATAGATTGCTTTTCAAAACAATTATACGGAAGCGTAATAAGAACAGCGTCTGCTACTGAAATAATTAATTTCCAAGAAACATAGCTTATTCCTCTGTCCCAAAACTATCCAATTCGACAGTGGCACTGAATTTAAAAATGGGTAGTAGTCGTTTCCTAGAATACAACATTCACACACCCTTCACTACCCCCAACCATTCGACTCTAAAGGGGCCCTCACACTGGCAAAAATTTCGCTCAAAATTTTGAGCACAAATATTGAGCTTATTTTTGTACAAAATATTGAATGGTCGTGGACCCCTCACACTACACAAAAATATTGCACAAAATTTGAGTGTCGATTAAACATTCGTGATGGAAGCACGGCGCATCGCGTTGTACTCAGCCATAGCCGCATATGTTTCTTTGCCCAGGGCAAACCCGGAAGTTGAAAGTAGCGTAATTGTATTGTGTGCAGTGTTGAAGGAGTCTTTAAATAATAAGAAGAAAAGAGTGTGGGTCAGGAATTATTTGAAGAAGCGACCGACCCATGGTCATCGTAACCTACTTTGCGAACTGAGCTTGGAACCTACACTTTATCAAAATTTCCTCACACTGCGCTCTCATGCTACAAAATATTGACAGGTTCCAAACTTTCAGAAAACTTTTCAACGCCCCACAAAATATTGAATACACCTTTTTTTTGCACAATATTTGTCCCCACACTCTCAATATTTTTGCACAAAACCGCCATCTTCAAATTTGTGAGGGCCCCTTAATGCACTAATGAATAGAGCTCATTCAACTCTGTTCGAAATTATGAATATTATAAAACGAGAAAAAGACTATCCCCTTTTCAAATTCTAAAACTTGCCTTAATAGCCAATAATAATGCAATAGCCTCAAAATTAAAAATGACACCCAATGAGAAAAGCTTCGGAGTTCAATCTAACACTTATTTTAGAACAAAAAGTAAAAAAATAACAAGATAACAGAAAATTAGTATCCCAAGCCATAAAAAATATATATATAAAAAAAAAAAAATCGTACAAATAAACTAAACAAAACCAGAGAAAACTTAGAAATCCCTGTAGGAGAAATTTTTTATCAAAAGATCACTAAGTAAATTCTACCGAATACATTTTTTTGTGTCGATATAGTGGAAATACAAATAAATAAAATTAAAAAGATGATAAATAAAGTATTTTTTTTGTGGAACGAAGTGTAAAATAAAAAGTGTTGTATTTATCTTCTTTTTAATTCCAAGTAAATTTGAGATTAGTTAGCATTCTTGTGACAAACTGATGCCATATTATAGCGTTTAGAAAAAAAAACTTTAAAATGTACTATTACAATAGTTGACTTTGTAAAATTTGGTTTATACATTCACTTTTGATGGTTTTGACCGGCAATATCAAATTTATTACAACAAATTTGAATTCCGTGTAACTATTTATGGTTAAACAAATATAGAAGAGAAAATATCGTTGAAAATCATACTTCTTTATCTAGATTATCCAATCTGAAATAGTCAACAGTTACACATGAAAGTGTTCATTGCACCACATTTCATAAGTACCTGCTTCCTTGAATTAACAAACTGATGCCATATTATAGCGTTTGAAAAAAAAAACACTTTAAAATGTACCATTATAATTATTATATTATATATATATTATATTGTTTATACATTCAATTTTGAGGGTTTTGACCGGCAATATCAAATTTATTTACACGTGAAAGTGTCACTATTTTTTCCATACTTTTCAGCATATTATTTTTCATTGGAACAATTTATTACCAGGATGAAATTTGATAAGTAACTGCTTACCTGAATTATGATTCATTACTTTACAGGTAATAATGCGAATGAAGAAATATAAATTCAACAGAACGAAAACAAAAAAGCACCAGTTAACTGACTTCAGCATCGACCGGTGAGCCCCGGTCGATAATAATATGAACAATTGTGAAACTATCGATATTCTTTAAAATATTAATTACACTATCAGTAATACCCGGCGTTGCCCGGGGAACTTTGATTTTTCTCCTAATCTCTCATTGGAATTCTATTCAATTCTTCGAAAGTACATTTATGATGTCATAATTTTTAATTATTCAAATGGAACAAGGCTTATAGTCCTTCAACGGAAGACACCACAGCTAGTATGTGCCTTTCAACGGCGGAAACCACAGCTAGTAAATACTTAGCATCGCTGGACATCCTAGCCAGTACGTACTTAAGAACGCTCGTGACCACAGCTAGTATCGGTCTTGCAACGGCGTACCATCCCAGCTAGTAAGTGCTCGGAACAGCTGGGCACCACAGTTATTGTGTGCTTAAAACCGCTGGGCACAAAAGCTATTACGTTCTTAGGAATGCTTCGCACCACAGCTAGTTCGTGTTCAGGAACGCTGGGCCACACAGCTACTCGTAGTATATGCCTTGCAACGGCGGGCAGCCCAGCTAGTAAGTTCTCAGGACCACTTGGAACCACAGCTAGTTCCTACTTAAGAACGCCGGTCACCTTAGATAGTATGCACCTTGCAACACCGAATTTCGTATTTAAAACTAAAATCCACCTAGGACATAACCAGTCAAATTTCAGCGATCTCGGCTGAGGGGAGGGGGGAGTTCCGGGGAGGGGGCTCAGTTCAAAAATCCACAACCTCCCTCCCGTTCGCAATTTTGTGACGTCGCACACTTTTTCTTTCTATTTGGCCTTCAAGAATACTACATATGAAATTTCATGACAATCCAACCATTAATCAATGAGTTAGCACTATTTTTATGCTTAGCCCCCCCTTACAACACCCCCTCCCGTTCGAAATTTTGGGACGCCACAAAGCCTATTATTCAATCGGTCTTGAAAGGATGCTACATGTGAAGTTTCATGAATATACATCCAGCCGTTTGGGCGTGATGCTGGAACGAAAATACAAACAAACCCCGTTTCAGTATAGAAGTATAGAAGCCGGTGGATGAGAATGGGTAGATAAGCGAAACTGAATTAAAAAATCCCAATAACTGCCGATGTAATAAATGTATCAACTTCAAATTTCGTATTTAAAATTATCATCCGCGGAGGACATAACCAGTCAAATTTCAGCGATATCGGCCGAGGGGAGGGGGGAGTTCCGGGGTGGGGGCTCAATTCCAAAATCCCAATAACTGCCGATGTAATGAATGTATCGACATCAAATTTCGTATTTAAAACTAAAATCCACTTAGGACATAACCAGTCAAATTTCAGCGATATCAGCCGAGGGGAGGGGGAAGTTCCGGAATGGGGGCTCAATTCAAAAATCCCAATAACTGCCGATGTAATGAATGTATCGACATCAAATTTCGTATTTAAAACTAAAATCCACTTAGGATATAACCAGTCAAATTTCAGCGATCTCGGCTGAGAGGAGGGGGGAGTTCCGGGATGGGGCTCAATTCAAAAATCCCAATAACTGCCGATGTAATGAATGTATCGACATCAAATTTCGTATTTAAAACTAAAATCCACTTAGGACATAACCAGTCAAATTTCAGTGATCTCGGCTGAGGGGAGGGGGGAGTTCCGGGGAGGGGGCTCAGTTCAAAAATCCACAACCTCCCTCCCGTTCGCAATTTTGTGACGTCGCACACTTTTTTTTTTCTATTTGGCCTTCAAGAATACTACATATGAAATTTCATGACAATCCAACCATTAATCAATGAGTTAGCACTATTTTCATGCTTAGCCCCCCCTTACAACCCCCCTCCCGTTCGAAATTTTGGGGCGCCACATAGCCTATTATTCAATCGGTCTTGAAAGGATGCTACATGTGAAGTTTTATGAATATCCGTCCAGCCGTTTGGGCGTGATGCTGGTATAAACTGACAAACAAACCCCGTTCCAGTATAGAAGTATAGAAGCCGGTGGAAGAAAATGGGTAGATAAGCGAAACTGAATTTAAAAATCCCAATAACTGCCGATGTAATGAATGTATCAACTTCAAATTTTGTATTTAAAATTATCATCCGCGGAGGACATAACCAGTCAAATTTCAGCGATATCGGCCGAGGGGAGGGGGGAGTTCCGGGGTGGGGGCTCAATTCAAAAATCCCAATAACTGCCGATTTAATGAATGTATCGACATCAAATTTTGTATTTAAAACTAAAATCCACTTAGGACATAACCAGTCAAATTTCAGCGATCTCGGCTGAGGGGAGGGAGGAGTTCCGGGGAGGGGGCTCAATTCAAAAATCCCAATAACTGCCGATGTAATGAATGTATCGACATCAAATTTAGTATTTAAAACTAAAATCCACTTAGGACATAACCAGTCAAATTTCAGTGATCTCGGCTGAGGGGAGGGGGGAGTTCCGGGGAGGGGGCTCAGTTCAAAAATCCACAACCTCCCTCCCGTTCTCAATTTTGTGACGTCGCACCCTTTTTTCTTTTTTTTGGCCTTCAAGAATACTACATATGAAATTTCATGACAATCCGACCATTAATCAATGAGTTAGCACTATTTTTATGCTTAGCCCCCCCTTAAATTAACATTCACGGAGAACATAACCAGTCAAATTTCAGCGATATCGGCCGAAGGGAGGGGGGAGTTCCGGGGTGGGGGCTCAATTCAAAAATCCCAATAACTGCCGATGTAATGAATGTATCGACATCAAATTTCGTATTTAAAACTAAAATCCACTTAGGACATAACCAGTCAATTTTCAGCGATCTCGGCTGAGAGGAGGGGGGAGTTCCGGGGAGGGGGCTCAGTTCAAAAATCCACAACCTCCCTTCCGTTCGCAATTTTGTGATGATTTTACTTAGGCCCCCATCAATCCATCCTCCCGTTCAAAATTTTGTGACTTATACACCCTATATTTCTATTTGGCTTTTAAGAATACTACATGTGAAATTCCATGACAATACGACCAACCGTTAATGAGCTACCACTATATTTATACTTAGCCCCCCCCCCCCCCCCTCCACAACCCTCCCTCCCGTTCAAAACTCTGGGTCGCCACACACCTTTTTTTTTACTACATGTGAAATTTCGTGACAATGCGACCACCGGTTAATGAGCTAGCTCTATATTTATATTTTGCCCCCCCCCCCCCCTCAACCCCCCCACCCGTTCAAAACTTTGGGACGCCACACACCTTATTTTTCTATTTGGCCTTCAGGAATACTACATGTGAAACTTCGTGACAATGCGACCACCCGTTAATGAGCTACCACTATATTTATACTTAGCCCCCCCCCCCCCCCCACAACCCTCCCTCCCGTTCAAAATTTTGGGTCGCCACACACCTTTTTTTTTACTACATGTGAAATTTCGTGACAATGCGACCACCCGTTAATGAGCTAGCTCTATATTTATATTTAGCCCCCCCCCCCCCTCAACCCCCCCTCCCGTTCAAAACTTTGGGACGCCACACACCTTATTTTTCTATTTGGCCTTCAGGAATACTACATGGGAAATTTCGTGACAATACGATCAACCGTTAATGAGCTAGCTCTATATTTATATTTAGCCCCCCCCCCTCAACCCCCCCTCCCGTTCAAAACTTTGGGACGCCACACACCTTATTTTTCTATTTGGCCTTCAGGAATACTACATGTGAAATTTCGTGACAATCTGACAAACCGTTAATGAGCCAGCTCTATATTTATACTTAGCCCCCCCTCAACACCCCCTCCCATTTAAAATTTTGGGACGCCACACACAATATTTTTCAATTTGGCCTTTAAGAATACTACATGTGAAATTTCATGACAATCTGATCATCCGTTAAAGATCTATCACTATCTTTATATTTAGGCCTACGCCCACAACCCCCCCTCCCAATTAAAATTTTGGGACGCCACACACAATATTTTTCAATTTGGCCTTTAAGAATACTACATGTGAAATTTCGTGACAATCCGACCAACCGTTAATGAGGTAGGACTATTTATATACTTAGGCCCCCCTTACAACCCCCCCTACCGTTCAAAATTTTGGGACGCCACATAGCCTATTATTCAATCGGGCTCAAAAGAATGCTACATGTGAAGTTTCATGAAGATCCGTCCAGCCGTTTGGGCGTGATGCTGGAACAAACATACATACATACATACATACATACAAACAAACAAACAAACAAACCCCGTTTCAGCTTTATTAATATAGACTAGCAGTAATACCCGGCGTTGCCCGGGGAACTTTGACTTTTCTCCCAATATCTCCTATAAGGCTATTCAGTTCCTCGACAGTGATGTTATAATTTTTAATTATTCATACGGAATTCAACTGAAGTAACGCTAGTAATTTTTTAGGATCCCTGGGCACCACAGCTAGTATGCGCCTTTCAACTGCGGAAACGACAGCTAGTGAATACTTAGCATCGCTGGACGTCCTAGCCAGTGCGTACATAAGAACGTTTTGACCACAGCTAGTATGTGCCTTGCAACGCTGGGCACCACAGCTAGTACGTAGTTAGAAACGCTGGGCATCACAGCTAGTATGTGCCTTGCGACGGCGGACCCCACAGCAGGTACGTAGTTAGGAACGCTGGTCACCACAGCTAGTATGAGCCTCGCAACAGCGGACCCCACATCTAGTACGAAATTAGGAACGCTGGGCATCACAGCTAGTAAGTGCCTTGCAACAGCGGACCCCACAGCTAGTACGTAGTTAGAAACGCTCAGCATCACAGCTAGTATGTGTTCTGCAACGGCGGACCCCACCGCTAGTACCTAATTAGAAACGCTGGGCATCACAGCTAGTATGTTTTTGCAACGGCGGACCCCACAGCTAGTACGTAGTTAGAAACGCTCAGCATCACAGCTAGTATGTGTTCTGCAACGGCGGACCCCACCGCTAGTACCTAATTAGAAACGCTGGGCATCACCGCTAGTATGTTTTTGCAACGGCGGACCCCACAGCTAGTACGTAGTTAGAAACGCTCAGCATCACAGCTAGTATGTGTTCTGCAATGGCGGACCCCACCGCTAGTACCTAATTAGAAACGCTGGGCATCACCGCTAGTATGTTTTTGCAACAGCGGACCCCACAGCAAGTACGTTTTTAGGAACGCTGGGCCCTACAGCTAGTAGGTGCCTTGCAACTGCGGAGCCCACAGATAGTATGTAGTTAGAACCACAGGGCATCACAGCTAGTATGTGCCACGCAACAGCGGACCCCACAGCTAGTACGTAATTAGGAACGCTGGGCATCACAGCTAGTAAGTGCCTTGCAACAGCGGACCCCACAGATAGTACGTTTTTAGGAACGCTGGGCCCTACAGCTATTAAGTGCTTTGCAACAGCGGACCCCACAGTTAGTATGTAGTTAGAACCACTGGGCATCACAGCTAGTATGTGTTTTGCAACGGCGGACCCCACAGCTAGTACGTAGTTAGAAACGCTCAGCATCACAGCTAGTATGTGTTCTGCAACGGCGGACCCCACCGCTAGTACCTAGTTAGAAACGCTGGGCATCACAGCTAGTATGTTTTTGTAACGGCGGACCCCACAGCTAGTACGTAGTTAGAACCACTGGGCATCACAGCTAGTATGTGTTTTGCAACGGCGGACCCCACAGCTAGTACGTAGTTAGAAACGCTCAGCATCACAGCTAGTATGTGTTCTGCAACGGCGGACCCCACCGCTAGTACCTAGTTAGAAACGCTGGGCATCACAGCTAGTATGTTTTTGTAACGGCGGACCCCACAGCTAGTACGTAGTTAGAACCACTGGGCATCACAGCTAGTGTATTTTTCTATTTGGCCATCAATAATAGTACATGTGAAATTCCATGACAATCCGATCATCCGTTAATGACCTATCACTATCTTCAAATTTAGGCCTACCCCCATACCCCCCCTCCCGTTCACAATTTTTTGACGTCACACCCTATTTTTCTATTTGGCCTTTATGAATATTACATGTGAAATTTCGTGACAATCCGATCATCCGTTAATGACATCACTATACTTATACTTAGGCCCCCATCAACCCACCCTCCCGTTCAAAATTTTGTGACATATACACCCTATATTTCTATTTGGCTTTTAAGAATACTACATGTGAAATTCCATCCGTTATTGAGCTAGCACTATATTTATACTTAGGCCCCCTCGCCACTACCCCCCCTCCCGTACAAAAGTTTGAGCCGTCACACCGCCTATTTTTCTATTTGACTTTCAGAAATACTCCATGTGAAATTTCGTGACAATCTGACCAACCGTTAATGAGCCAGCACTATATTTATACTTAGGCCTATCCCCACAACCTCCCCTCCCGTTCAAAACTTTGGGTCGCCACACATCTTATATTTCTATTTGGATTTTAAAAATACTACATGTGAAATTTTGTGACAATCCGACCAATCTTTGAATAGTTAGCACTATATTTATAATACGCCTACCCCCCCCCCCCTCCCCCCGTTCAAATTTTTGGGACGCCACACACCTTTTTTTTTATTTGGTCTTCAGGAATACTACATGTGAAACTTCGTGACAATGCGACCAACCGTTAATGAGCTAGCTCTATATTTATAATTAGGCCGCCCTCAACCCCCCTCCCGTTCAAAACTTTAGAACGCCACACACCTTATTTTTCTATTTGGCCTTCAGGAATACTCCATGTGAAATTTCGTGACAATCCGACCAACCGTTAAAGAGTTAGCTCTATATTTATACTTAGGCCCCCCACAACCTCCCCTCCCGTTCAAAACTTTGGGTCGCCACACATCTTATATTTCTATTTGGATTTTAAAAATACTACATGTGAAATTTTGTGACAATCCGACCAATCTTTGAATAGTTAGCACTATATTTATACTTACGCCTACCCCCCCCCCCCCCCCGTTCAAATTTTTGGGACGCCACACACCTTTTTTTTTATTTGGTCTTCAGGAATACTACATGTGAAACTTCGTGACAATGCGACCAACCGTTAATGAGCTAGCTCTATATTTATAATTAGGCCGCCCTCAACCCCCCTCCCGTTCAAAACTTTAGAACGCCACACACCTTATTTTTCTATTTGGCCTTCAGGAATACTCCATGTGAAATTTCGTGACAATCCGACCAACCGTTAAAGAGTTAGCTCTATATTTATACTTAGGCCCCCCACAACCCCCCCTCCCGTTCAAAACTTTGGGACGCCACACACCTTTTTTTCCTATTTGGCTTTTAAAAATACTACATGTGAAATTTCGTGACAATCCGACCATTAGTTAATGAGCTAGCTCTATATTTATACTTAGGCCCCCCACAACCCCCTCCCGTTCAAAACTTTGGGACGCCACACACCTTATTTTTCTATTTGGCCTTTAAGAATACTACATGTGAATTTCGTGACAATCCGACCAACCGTTAAAGAGTTAGCTCTATATTTATACTTAGGCCCCCCACAACCCCCCCTCCCGTTCAAAACTTTGGGACGCCACACACCTTTTTTTCGAGAAATTTCGTGACAATCCGACCATTAGTTATTGAGCTAGCTCTATATTTATACTTAGGCCCCCCACAACCCCCTCCCGTTCAAAACTTTGGGACGCCACACACCTTATTTTTCTATTTGGCCTTTAAGAATACTACATGTGAAATTTCGTGACAATTCGACCAACCGTTAAAGAGTTAGCTCTATAGTTATACTTAGGCCCCCCCACAACCCCTCTCCCGTTCAAAACTTTGGGACGCCACACACCTTTTTTTCCTATTTGGCTTTTAAAAACACTACATGTGAAATTTCGTGACAATCCGACCAACCGTTAAAGAGTTTGCTCTATATTTATACTTAGGCCCCCCCCACAACCCCCCCTCCCGTTCAAAATTTTGGTACGCCACACACCTCATATTTCTATTTGGTCTTTAAGAATACTACATGTGAAATTTCGTGACAATCCGACCAACCGTAATGAGGTAGGACTATTTATATACTTAGGCCCCCCTTACAACCCTCCCTACCGTTCAAAATTCTGAGACGCCACATAGCCTATTATTCAATCGGGCTCAAAAGAATGCTACATGTGAAGTTTCATGAAGATCCGTCCAGCCGTTTGGGCGTGATGCTGGAACAAACATACAAACAAACACACACACAAACCCCGTTTCAGCTTTATTTATATAGATTATATCACAATGTACACAAGTTTTAATTTGTGTTCATATCTATACATACATCTTTTTTTTTTTTGGCATTTTTCTTCCATAGTGGATCGGTGTCACCATATTTAAAGTCAGTCTGAACGTTGTGCTGACGTTGGCATAATCCGAAACCAGCACACTCTATGGCTCTGTCAGTTAACAAATATTAAATCTATAAACCGTTAAAAAGCAAGAAATTTGAAGAATGGAGTCTACCGAGCTCAGGATCGCCACTTAGAAATCTAGCTGAGGCACTTAGGTCAGATGTTTTAATCGGGAAGTTAAAAATAACTTTGAGCACTTCGTCCTTCGGATGGGACATTAAGCGATGATCCAGGGCTTTTTCGAATGTGAGGTACTCGATAATGAGACGTATGTTATGTAAATAAACCTGGGTAGGTCAATTTCCACTTAGGTTGAAAGCCTTGAGCACGTCGTCCTTCGGATGGGACTTTCCGGATATATCTGAATCTGTAGTATCAGTTTTAACAATTATTAAGCCTATAAACCGTTAAATAGCGCGAATTTTTTGAAAAACGTTTTCATTTTGATTTTTGTGTGGGGTTCAGATAATCCGGTCGTTCTCTATCAGTTTTAACAAATATTTAATCTATAAACCGTTAAAAAGCGAGAAATTTGAAGAATGGAGTCTACCGAGCTCAGGATCGCCACTTAGAAATCTAGCTGAGGCACTTAGGTCAGATGTTTTAATCGGGAAGTGAAAAATAACTATGAGCACGTCGTCCTTCGGATGGGACTTTAAGCGATGTTCCAGGACTTTTTCGAATGTGAGGTACTCGATAATGAGACGTATGTTATGTAAATAAACCTGGGTAGGTGAAATTTCACTTAGGTTGAAAATAGCCTTGAGCACGTCGTCCTTCGGATGGGACTTTCCGGATAAATCTGAATCTGTCGTATCAGTTTTAACAATTATTAAGCCTATAAACCGTTAAATAGCGCAAATTTTTTGAAAAACATTTTTATTTTGATTTTTGTGTAGGATTCAGATAATCCGGTCGTTCTTTATCAGTTTTTAACAAATATTAAATCAATAAACCGTTAAAAAGCGAGAAATTTCAAGAATGGAGTCTACCGAGCTCAGGATCGCCACTTAGAAATCTAGTTGAGGCACTTAGGTCAGATGTTTCAATCGGGAAGTTAAAAAACACTTTGAGCACGTCGTCCTTCGGATGGGACTTTAAGCGATGATCCAGGGCTTTTTCGAATGTGAGGTACTCGATAATGAGACGTATGTTATGTAAATAAACCTGGGTAGGTGAAATATCACTTAGGTTGAAAATAGCCTTGAGCACGTCGTCCTTCGGATGGGACTTTCCGGATAAATCTGAATCTCTCGTATCAGTTTTAACAATTATTAAGCCTATAAACCGTTAAATAGCGCAAATTTTTTGAAAAACATTTTTATTTTGATTTTTGTGTAGGATTCAGATAATCCGGTCGTTCTTATCAGTTTTAACAAATATTAAATCTATAAACCGTTAAAAAGCGAGAAATTTCAAGAATGGAGTCTACCGAGCTCAGGATCGCCACTTAGAAATCTAGTTGAGGCACTTAGGTCAGATGTTTCAATCGGGAAGTTAAAAAACACTTTGAGCACGTCGTCCTTCGGATGGGACTTTAAGCGATGATCCAGGGCTTTTTCGAATGTGAGGTACTCGATAATGAGACGTATGTTATGTAAATAAACCTGGTTAGGTGAAATTTCACTTAGGTTGAAAATAGCCTTGAGCACGTCGTCCGTCGGATGGGACTTTTCGGATATATCTGATTCTGTCGTATCAGTTTTAACAATTATTAAGCCTATAAACCGTTAAATAGCGTGAATTTTTTGAAAAACATTTTTATTTTGATTTTTGTGTAGGATTCAGATAATCCGGTCGTTCTCTATCAGTTTTAACAAATATTAAATCTATAGCAGTTATACCCGGCGTTGCCAGGGGAACTTTGATTTTTCTCCCAATATCTTCTATAACGCTATTCAGTTCCTCGACAGTACATTCATGATGTTATAATTTTCAATTATTCATACGGAATAAGGCTTATAGTCCTTCAGCTGTTGTAACGCTAGTAAGTTTTTAGGACCCCTGGGCACCACAGCTAGTATGTGCCTTTCAACGGCGGAAGCCACACCTAGTGAATACTTAGCATCGCTGGACGTCCTAGTCAGTGCGTACTTAAGAACGTTTGTGACCACAGCTAGTATGTGGCTTGCAACGCTGAGCACCACAGCTAGTACGTAGTTGGGAATGCTGGGCATCATAGCTAGTATGTGCCTTGCGACGGCGGACCCAACAGCTAGTACGTAGTTAGGAACGCTGGTCACCACAGCTAGTATGTGCCTCGCAACAGCGGACCCCACAGCTAGTACGAAGTTAGGAACGCTGGGCATCACAGCTATTAAGTGCCTTGCAACAGCGGACCCCACAGCTAGTATGTAGTTAAATACGCTGGGCATTACAGTTAGTAAGTGCTTTGCAACAGCGAACTTCACAGCTAGTACATAGTTAGGAACCCTGGGCATCACAGCTAGTATGCTTTTGCAACGACGGACCCCACAGCTAGTACGTTTTTAGGAACGCTGGGCCCTACAGGTAGTAGGTGCCTTGCAACTGCGAACCCCACAGATAGTATGTAGTTAGAACCACAGGGCATCACAGCTAGTATGAGTTTTGCAACGGCGGACCCCACAGCTAGTACCTACGAGTGAAATACGCTGGGCCACACTGCTAGCGCCTTGCAACAGCAGACCCCCAGCTAGTACGTAATTAGAAACGCTGGGCATTACAGCTAGTAAATGTTTTATAGGTGCCTTGCAACAGCGAACCCCACAGCCAGTACACAGTTAGGAACGCTGGGGCTGAGCACTACAGCTAGTAAGTACCTTGCAACAGCGGACCCCACACCTAGTACGATATTAGGAACGCTGGACATCACAGCTAGTAAATGTCTTGCAACAGTGAACCCCACAGCGAATACATAGTTACAACTACTACATGTGAAATTCATGACAATCCGATTCATGACAATACGATCAACCGTTAATGAGCTAGCTCTATATTTATACTTAGTCCCCCCCCCCCCTCAACCCCGCCACCCGTTCAAATCTTCGGGACGCCACACTCCTTATTTTTCTATTTGGCCTTCAGGAATAATATATGCGAAATTTCGTGACAATACGACCAACCGTTAATGAGCTAACTCTGTATGTATATTTAGCCCCCCCCCCCCCCACAACCCTCCTTCCTGTTCAAAATTTTGGGCCGTCACACACCTAATATTTCTATTTGACCTTTAGGAATACTACATGTGAAATTTCATGACAATTCGACCATTAGTTAATGAGTTAGGACTATTTATATACGTAGGCCCCCCTTACAACCCCCCCTCCCGATCAAAACTTTGGAACGCCACACACCTTATTTTTCTATTTGGCCTTCAGGAATACTCCATGTGAAATTTCGTGACAATCCGACCAACCGTTAAAGAGTTAGCTCTATATTTATACTTAGGCCCCCCCACAACCCCCCCTCCCGTTCAAAACTTTGGGACGCCACACACCTTTTTTTCCTATTTGGCTTTTAAAAATACTACATGTGAAATTTTATGACGATTCGCCCATTAGTTAATGAGCTAGCTCTATATTTATACTTAGGCCCCCCCACTACCCCCCCTCCCGTAAAAAATTTTGAGCCGTCACACCGCCTATTTTTTTATTTGGTCTTCAGGAATACTACATGTGAAACTTCGTGACAATGCGACCAACTGTTTAAGAGTTAGCTCTATATTTATACTTAGTCCCCCCCACAACCCCCCCTCCCGTTCAAAACTTTGGGACGCCACACACCTTTTTTTCCTATTTGGCTTTTAAAAATACTACATGTGAAATTTCATGACGATTCGCCCATTAGTTAATGAGTTAGCTCTATATTTATACTTAGGCCCCCCCACAACCCCCCCTCCCGTTCAAAACTTTGGGACGCCACACACCTCTTTTCCTGTTTGGCTTTTAAAAAGACTACGTGTGAAATTTCATGACAATTTGACCATTAGTTAATGAGTTAGCACTATTTTTATACTTAGGCCCCCCTTACAACCCCCCCTCCCGATCAAAATTTTGGGACGCCACATAGCCTATTATTCAATCGGGCTCAAAAGAATGCTACATGGGCAGTTTCATAAAAATCCGTCCAGCGGTTTGGGCGTGATGCTGGAACAAACATACATACATACAAACAAACAAACAAACAAACAAACAAACCCCGTTTCAGCTTTATTAATATAGATTAAATGGTTACCTTATTTTTTTGGAAGTATTGGTATTTGAAAAATTATATTGAAGTATAATAAACTGTTGTGAGCCCGAGGAAAGCAATGGGAGGTTTTTTTTTCTAATTTTATAGAATTATTGAATACATTATAATTCCACAAAAGTACAACTTACAGGTTTTATTCTGAAAAAAAAAAAAAAAAAAAACAGATTTCAGGCGTTGTATAGAGATAAAAAAAATAGTGCTTGCTTGGAACACACACCAGAAGAGAAACTTCTTTCGCTATTTTTTATTTTTTTTTTGTCTTTTGTTTCATAAATATTATTGTTGCGGCATTTTTATTTTCTATTATAGCGACACCTAGGGGAGTGGCTATAGTATCTCTAGATAGAATATTCTTTTTGCCCCCCACTACCTCTTGTTCTACCTGCTTCCGAGCCACAAGGTTCTTCTTCCAGTGTTCCCTACCTTCCAAATAGTTTTTTGCCTCCCGCTGCCCCAGAAGTCTCACCAGAATTTCAGTCCTTACAGATCAGGTAAGTACGTTCTTCGACTGTTTGGGGATCATTGGCCGATGTTCTACTTTTCAGCTGGGGGACTCTCCTGACCTGCTTTGAACTCCTGGAAATTCGCTCCCACCTGGGGTAAGTCCTTTATACAGTCATCTATTTTATTCAACCAGCTGTTGAATTTATGTTTCACCATAAATTCGCCTCCCAAGTGTGTTTTATATGCGATAAGCTGGGCCACATTTTGAACTCCCCCTTGTGGCGTATACATAGCACGATTCTGGTCATCCGGTACGGAGGACCAAAAAACGGATAAGTATACGCCATATGGGGGGGTTCAAAATGTGGCGCAGTTCATGGCATATAAAACACGTTTGGGAGACGAATCTATGATCGAAAATAAGTTCAACAGCTAGTAGAATTAATAGTGGGCTGTATATTAGAAAGAAGGAAACTTAAAGGACTTACCCCAGGTGGGAGCTAATTTTCAAAGCAGGTCAGGAGAGTTCCCCGGCTGAAAGAAAAAACATTGGCCAATGGACCCTAATCAGTCGAAGAAGTACTTACCCGATCTGCAAGGACTGAACTTCTGGTGAGACTTCTGGGGCAGCCGAGGAGGCATAAAACTAGGGAACACTGGAAGCAAGAACCTTGTTGGTTGGAAGCTGGTGAAACAAGAAGGTAGGGAGGCATGGGATAATCTATCTAGAGAGATGAACACTCATAATGTAATTAGTTTAGTCAAAACCCAACAGGTGACGCTAAAAAATAATATAAATAAAAAGGCCCCTACAATTATTTATATTGTATGGTATTTCTCAATTAACTCAACATTTTAGGTGCATTCAGTCGTTCTTATTGACTTATTTTATTATCATTCATTTGTTACATCAACATTATTTTCGTTTTTTTGGAACATCAGAAATCACTAAATTTGATTCCAAAGTAGAGGCAATAGGCATATGGTAAGAGAAATAAGAAATTTAGGTTTTTGAATGCGAGAGAACGAGGATTGAGTGCAACGCTAAGCAGGCGTACACTCACCTTTGTGATTCATCATCAGTAGATTGGGTATTAATATGAAAATGTTGTTCCTCCGAACAAGACGCAACACTTGTAATTTCTGAACCTATTTTTGGACGAAGGTCCTGGATTATTATTCTCATATTCAGAGTCTGCATCACTGCCTGTCATGACTTTAAGGATCACCAACGAGATGAGTGAGGTTAGGAGAGAGGCTGGTGAGACGAGCTTCGGGAAACGGGGTGGGGAGCGCTCCCATCTACCATCCCCAACTTAGTTAAAAAAATGTAATGCTTTCACTCACCCCTGTGAGCAAAACATTCGTTCTAGTCCAAATTTGAAATGTAAATGGGGCTTTAATCGGTGCCCTCACAGATTATACACTTTGGGGACCGAACTAAAACACTGGTGCGGAGCAGGTCTGGGAGGTGTTCAGCGCGTCACATAATTTCGCAACTCATTTACCAGCTTAGTCCCCAAGATGACCAGTGCACGTAAAGAAGTTTCCCTTAAAAAATTCAAGTTAGTAAAAAGTCTACAATTGAACCTACCTCGTTTAATTCTTTTAACAAATCTTTCTTTTATTTGCTTTGTGGTTGTGTGCAGTGGTTCTTCAGGTTAAGGTGTTCGGCTCTGACATAAAACATTAACAGCTAATGTCCGAATACATTTTTTGCGTTCTGTGTTGATATAGTGGAAATACTAATGAATAAAATAAAATGATAGATAAAACACTTTTTTTTTTAAACACTTATATTGTCTAATTCCACAAACATATACTTAAATGTGTACCGGTTTCGGATTACGCCATCGTCAGCACAATGTTCAACAATATTTTTATACGATAACACTCAATGGAATAAGGTGTCGACTCAAAATTGTATATGTAAACCTAAAAACTACAAAAAGGACAACACCTATTATTTTTCAACGAAATTGAGCAGGAAAGTTCAGCACAGAAACCCTAATATCTGCCGCAGTAATGAATGTATCGTCACAAAATTTAATGTGAGGACTCACAAGTCCCTCTGTAAATCAACTATAGATTTTTTTAGCCGAACCGATAAAATAATTGTATTGTTGAACATTGTGCTGACGATGGCGTAAGCCGAAACCGGTACACATTTAAGTATATGTTTGTGGAATTAGACAATATAAGTGTTCAAAAAAAAAAAAGTGTTTATCTATCATTTTATTTTATTAAGAGCTAAGATTAATAGAAAAAAAAATTAATGGTATGAAACACGAGATTCATATTTTTCTGTCCGTATCAGTACAGAGAGAAGGATAGGGTAATAAGAAACATCTTTAAGGTAAATAATCTTCGTCTTTAAGGTAAATAATCTTCGTCTTTAAGGTAAATAATCTTCGTTTAGACAGACCTACTTAGGAAAATATGAAGGAAAACATATATAAATACAGTATTTTTCTGATTAAAGAAGAAAACAAAGTCTAAATAATATAACTTACTATTCCTATTCCAAAAGGGAAAAAATCATAATAAAATATTCATCTGTTTATTATATCATCAAATCTGGTTAAAATAAACTTAAGCACGCCGTCCTTCGGATGGGACGTTAAGCGATGGTCCCGAGCCTGTCCTATGTCAGGTACTCGTTGAAGACCCCTACCCTAGATGAATAAAAATTTAGGGTAGGCAAAATTTAGGACTCCCACAGTAGAGTCGGGCTCATGTCCACCAGAGTGACGAAAGAGCGCTCTGGTAGTAGGCGATATGACCTCGTTGTTAAAGCCCGGACATGAGTCATAAAACCTAACCTAACCCTAAATCTGGTTAAAACCTCCCTTCTGTCATTGCTATTTTAATGTGTTTTTCAAAATAAATTAAAAAAGAAATCGGTGTCACATGGTCCACCTATATTCTATTTCTTGCTTGACTATTTTAGTTCAGATTAACCAGGACATATTTTTTTATCTTAACATATGATTGACTACCTATCGAATCTGGGTGGTCTGTCTACGGACAATTGCTGTAGTAATGTGTTTTTAAAATCGGTGCCACAAGAACCATCTATTTTCTGTGTTTCTTTTTCTAAGTAAGGAACAATCAAAGTATATTTTCCATCTTTTGTTATGTTCTATCATGGTATCACCTACTGAGCTCAAGATCGAGGGTTCGAAGCCCGGCCGAGGCCATTAGATTTTTATCTGTGAGATTGAAACACCTTGAGCACTCCGTCCTTCGGATGGGCCTCAGTCCAGAGCGACAAAAAAGCGCGGTGGTAGTAGGCGATATGGCCTCGAAATTACCCGGGCATGAGTCACAACAATTAACTAACTAATCTATCTACCGACATTGCAGTATTGATGTGTTTTTTTAAAAATATAAGCATTGGTGGTCAATAATAATAAAAAAAAAAATAAGTGGAATTTTATTTTTTACATTTGATAAAATTAGTTTTGGAGGGGAATATAGAAATTCTGTGAACATGATAAATCACGATATAATGAATATATCGACACGACATTTTACATATCTATCCAGAACTTCATGAAGACCAGGGGATCGAAGGAGAGTTGAACTCAAAAATCCTAATAACTACCGATGTAATAAAGGCATCGACACACAATTTTAGCACAAACTGTTAATTAGTTTTGGAGGCAGTGCAACAACTTGATTAATTTATTCATCCTGGGGAAGTCATCACCGAGAACATTTTTTTAGAGAACTTACGACGCAGAGTAAATATTATTTTTAATTTTCATTTCACCGTGCTCTCCGTGTGTAAGGGGCCCCACACAGGCTCAGTTTTTAACACAGGCCTGCTTGCGCAAATTGGCCTGTGCTGCTTTTTGGACCCACACGTACAGTTTAACTGACCAGATATTTGCTCAGTTCACAATGGCTTCTCAATGTGATGTTGCCTGCCTCCTTCTCCTCCTTAAAAAGAAGCAACAGAAGAAACGTTCTGTAAACAGGATCAAATGGACGAAAAGCGCCACTTCTTTTGCTGTTGCTTATTTTTTCTAACTCTGTCCGAAAGGAACTCACGTCATAAGCAGCCGATTTTTTGTTTCGATCGAAATACTCCTTGCTTTTAACTTTCCATAAGCTCGGCGAAGATTTGTATAATTCGATGAATTCGGCGGTGGATTCTCTATCCATAGTTTAGAAACTGACAAAAAAAAATGGAAACAGTACTGAACTGAACACGTGGCCTGAACTGACCCCCATACGTACAAACTCACTGGTCTGCGCAGGTGAAAATCAAACACAAATTGAAATTGCTCAGGCCAGGCCAGCGGCCTGCGCAGCCGGCTTGAACTATCCACAGACGCTCAGTTACACCTGCACAAACCTCGTTTGCGCAGGTTGGCCTGTGTTAGATACTGAACGTGTGTGGGGCCCCTAAGAGGGGGACGCTTATTTACTTTTGTCCAACATTTTGAACCCGAAGAATGGAATTATTGTCCACATTTGTATTTCCAGAGAAATGTTCTTCCCACAACATGTTCATATTTTCCCATTAAGCACTACATAAGCATGGTGTTTAGTAATTGAGTAACAATGAGGATACGGGAATACCTTGTGTTTCAGTTAGTTCATTTTTTTAGATAGTCTGGAATATAACATTTCGATATATCGATGTATTCCCTCCATTCCTATTTTGTAACCTTCTCAAGGTTAACAGCTTAGATAGTTTGTTTTCGTAAACATATTGCAAATATTTTGTGGATAATGCCTTCTTCAAATTACCCTTCTGACTACAAGCGGGAATGTTATAATTGTGCACTAAATGGCCATTTGAATTATATCAGAGTATTTCAAGGGTTGAATGATAAAGCCGTGGTGGCCTGTGACAGTCTGAAGAATGTTTGTATAAGTGATTTTAGTGTTTTCGATCGGGACTATTTGGATATGCCTGTGTCCGAAGAATTCTTGAAATCGGTCAATCTGCCTCCAGCCTTGTCCTCAGAGCCAACTCTCAAGTTGCAACATATAGAAAAACTTATCTGGCTGAATGTCCTCAAACCAACTATACATTCCATTGTAGAACATGAAAAGAAATGGTTGAACTATTGCAATGCAATGCGTTCATTTGGTCTCAAATTGTCTGAAAAAATCATCCCAGATGCGGATATTGTTGGATTGAAGAACTTGAACTCGGATATGATAAATTTAGGAAAACTAATTATTCCCGATTTAGATTCTATTGTAGAAAGTATTCAAGAGTTGCACCGCGACGCTAGGATCAGTTGAAATTATAACACTATTCCATTTTCGTGTGTTAATATCGGTTTCTTAAAATATGTCAATTGGTCTTATACGCAATCCTGTAGACATTCCAAAACGTTTCATTCGACAATCACTTGAGCATGATGGAGTGATAAGTAATATTTTCTGTGTAGGCTAAATAGTTGTGTTATTTTGTAATACTGTATTCAATACGTATAACTAAATGTACGCTCGTAATTCAATCTTCACCAGTTATATGTATCGAAATAATAAGTTGTTACTCAAAAATATTACGCTTTTATTTTTTATTTTCCTAACATTTGAGAGTTCTTTGGGGAGACGTGAATACGTGTAGGCCTTAATAATTAATAGTTGTTTTTCTTTCAAATATTCCGCGTAGTTGAAATTTTTTTTTAGTAACGACTTCGCGACAACTGGTCACTCCATTTGATTCGATATTTTATTTCTAAATAATACAATTATATATATTTATTTATTTATTTAGTATAGAATCTTCAATATTTGCTGGGATTCAAATTGTCCGGTAAAATATAATCTTTTATAGCCCATGTTAAAATGAATAGCTGTCATTAAACTAACGTTTTATTTTAACTATTCAATCACTGTCATATCGTGGCGACATATTTGAAATCCAAAGCAGCTCAGTATTTTTGTGATTTAATATAAGAAATGTCAAGTCAGAAGTAACTTATCAAAGAACTTTTGATTGTATTCTTTTTCAATATATGAAGTGATCCTTTGTCTAGGAGGGGATATTTTGTTTTCCGTGCTCGTATTATGGAAGATTTGAAGAAAAAAAAAAAAGTGATTACTTAATCCCAGGTAGGATGCGAGACCATTCATTAGAACTCATGTTTCTGAACGTGAAAATTTAACGTGACCTTTATTAAATTTGACGGTATGACGTCACGGGTCACGTTGTGTTACACTCAGTACGACTTCGCAGTTTGTGTTGAACTGTTTTTTTTTTCTGGACCCTAATAACGGGATTATTTATTGAAAGTGTTTTTTGATAAGTAACATAATTTGTTACTTAATATTTATTTAAATAAATACTTTTATCCTTCGCGTAAAGAAAATAAATCAAAATTTAACTATATTTATATACATTTTTTGTGTAGTTTGTGTTGCAAAAAATTGATTCTTGTAGTCGACTTCGTAGTTTTGGCTGTTTACGCAATATTTGAAGTGTGTTTTTTTCTTTTTAAATTGTAAGTACCTAGCTGTTATTATTTATATTTTATTTAACGGAATTCAATATTACTTTATTTTCCATAATTTATTATATTTAGGCTTAACTGATTTTTTTCTAATTTAACGTATTTAAAATATTGTAGTATACACATTTCTATTTCTAAATATTTTCATTTACCTAGATTTTGCCAATTGATGTCATTTAGTTATAAAATAGTTTTATTTTCTTTTTGTAACTAAGAATTGCTAGATCAGTGCCCTTACGACCTACGTTTTTAATTATGCCTATACAATTAAAGATACTGTTAACGTACTTTTTAGGGTACGTTTGTAGGTCATAAAAAAAAATTCCTCACGCCATTTTGATTCTTGTAATGTCCTATATTATTATTTATTTCCGTAGAACCATAACTAAATCTTCTGCATGAACGGAGTTTTCTGTCAGTGTATACTTCAATGTGTTATTTTCAGATCTAGTTTCAATTATGGAGACAACCTAAGTCATGTCGGTGGAGAAGCACACCGTCCACTGGTTCCGTAAAGGTCTGAGACTCCACGACAACCCCAGTCTTCGTCAGGGGTTGAAGGGTGCCAAGACCTTCCGATGTATATTCATATTGGACCCATGGTTTGCCGGCGCATCCAATGTTGGCGTCAACAAATGGAGGTTCTCACCAAATTTATTACGCTCATAGTTTTACTTACTCTGCAATACGAAGAACAGGGGAAGCTATGTTATCGATCAAAAATTTGATACGGAGTTTTCAACGTAATTTGATGTTTTCCGAACTCAAAATTCCAAATATGAAAAAAAATAATTTCTATATGTCTGTGAACACGATAAATCCCGATAAAATGAATGTATTGACACGAAATTTTAAATGTGAATGCAGAACCCTCTAACGACGACGTTGTATTTCAGCCAAATCGACCCAAAGGGAAGGGGAGGATTAGGAGGGAAGCTTAACATAAACACTGCCGATAGAATGAATGTATCGACGTGAAATTTTATATGTGTGACCAAAACCCCATAAGGACAACACCTATCGATTTATGGACAAATCGGCCGGAAGAGAGGGAGGATTAGGGAGAGGTTTAACTCAAAACCTCGAATAATTGCCATGGTAATGAATGTATCGAAACAAAATTTCATATGGGATTTCAAACGACACTTATTAATTTTCAGCGGAATCGGCAGAAGGGAGGGAGATTCACCTCAAAAATCCAAATATTCAAAAACTATCATCTGCCGATGTAATGAATTAATTGATACAAAATTTAGTATAAGGCTTTAGGGGCCCTTTGTTAGTCAACTATTGAATATTAGTGCAAACGGTCTACTGGTTTTGGAGGGATAGCAAAAAGTTAGTTGATTAATTTGTTTGGGGAGGTACATTGCCGGTGATTCGGCAACGACATTTTTTGTTTTGAATTTTTAATTAAATGTGTTTTTTTTCATTATTTCTCAGATTTCTTCTACAATGTTTAGAAGATTTGGACCGGAGTTTGAGGAAGCTGAACTCTCGTCTATTCGTTTTGAGAGGGCAGCCGGCTGATATCTTGCCGAAACTGTTAAAGGTACAGTCTAACTTCTTCAGTATAAACATACTTGCTTGGACAGTCTTCGACCTAGGGAAGAATGCGGGGATCAAACTTCTTTAATGCATATCTATGGAACACTGCAATGTTCAATATATACTGCTCAGACTTGTTTATGTTTTTGATAGCAGCGTCCCTGCATGGATCAGCATTGAGTGAAGTGTCCGAGTGGTTTGAAACTTGGGGCTTAATACCCAATCCAAAAAAAGTGAGGTGCAAGTGTTCACGTTGAGACGTGTACCAGAAGTAACACCAGTTAAAATCAATGGTGTGGAGGTTCCGTGGAATCCTGAAGACAAGGGCGTTATGTACCTGGGAATATGAGTTGGACAAACGCCTCACCTGGAAGCTACACACCTACAAGAAGTTGAAGCAGGCCTACGCACGCCTATCCATCTAGTATCCGCTTATCAACAGGATTTCTAAAGACAAGATGCACCCTTCTCTTTTACAAGATCATCATTCTGCCACTATACAACTATGCATGCCCAGTCTGGGGGCCACCAAACAACTTGAAGAGTTGCAGAAGCTACAAGATAATGTTTCACTCACTGCAGTAAAGGCCTCATGGTTCCTGAGGAACAAGCAGTCTCAGAAGAACTAGGCATGTCCTGTGTTGAAGACTTCGTAATGGAAGCTACCAAGAAGTTCCTAGACTATGAGAACCGCAGCAGGTCCAGCCTATTACGAACTAGACAATACTAGTCAAGCCACGGCTCCCTCAAGACATCCTCCTTAGAGACCAAGTGTTCAAGTTTACTTTCATAATTGTTAGCTATTCTCGGAGTTATCTTTTACTTTCATCTTTTATTTTTATCTTTTTGTTCACTTCTACAAGCAAACTTCTTAGCCGGTTCTCAAGATGAGACTACACCAATCAGTTATTTCAACTGTCATTTATTTGATATCTACACTTACACCTACTGGCGCAGCATGTAATAGGCTGAACAAGTAAAATAAAAAGAAATGAAAGAATAAAGATATTTAACAGATTCCCAACAACTAATGCAATTGTTTTTGTTAAGGAATGGGGTACTACTTGTCTGACGTTCGAAGAGGACCCGGAACCTTTTGGTAAAGTTCGAGATCGAAACATCATGGCTCTCTGCAAGTCGATGGGGATCACTGTCATATCAATGGTCGCCCATACACTCTACAAACTGGACAGGTAAAAGAACAGATTTGAAAGGATTTTGTAATAAGTATGCCTATTTTATCTTTGAAATTGTGTAATTACTTCCCTCCGTAGTTATTATGACTCATGCCCGGACTTTAACTACAAGGTCACATTGTCCACTACCAGCGCGCTTTTTCGTCACTCTGGTAGACATGAGCCCGACTCGGGAGTCCTAAATTTTACCTGCCCTAAATTTGTATTCACCTAGGGCAGGGTCTTTAACGAGTATCTGATATCGTACAGCTCGGTACCATCGCTTAACGTCCCCTCCGAAGGAGGGCGTCCTTCAGTTTCTTTTATCTCCTAGATAAAATAATCTAAGCGTCTCGGCCGGATTTTGAACCCGCGATCTTGAGTTCAGTAAGCAAGCATGCATACCACTGACCTACCGGCGGCCTCTCATAAATGGTGTATGTATCTTTCTCTATGTGTATGGAACTCGCGAATGGATGAATGTAGCAAGGATATATATTATTTATAATATAAGGAATCCCTGAATAAGACATCTATCGAATAGGGAGAGCGCTGGTAGATTAGAGGTAGCCAGCCTACTAAGCTACCCTTGAGCCTAGGCTCTACCCTCCTTCAATTGGGACGCTAAGCGATGGTCTCGAGCCTGTATGGCCGATCGACTTAAGCATACTTTCCGGATGTCCTGATACGCCTTGACTCGACATGGATATAGCCTGACCACTGGATGTCCCAGATAGTATCAGGTCACGGAGACTTTAACTCCAAACTCTTCTTCTTTAGGAGGAAGAACAACCCAAACTGTTCTTGTGGACGCATCAACACTGCAGAACATGTAGTCCTTCATTGCCCTATATAATTATAACTGTCTTATATACAAAGCCAGAGTCGCTGTCAGTCAAATACGACTCATGCGTCCTCGAATATGCTGCATTTTGTTTCTTTTCTTTTGAGTTCTTAATTGAATATATTTTTTATTTCATTAAAGCAATTTGTGTAAAAGTTTACGCTCTGTGTCTAGGATTATAGATAAGAACGGTGGTAAGGCACCTCTGACGTACCACCAGTTCCAAGAGGTGGTCTCCAAGTTAGGAAGCCCTCCTCTTCCGGATACTCCTGTCACTGCAGACAGTATCGGGGAGGCTGTCTCTCCCATCTCGCAGGACCATGACCTGAGGTTCGGGGTCCCCACCTTGGAGGAGCTGGGTAAGATTTTATTATCGCAAGTATTGTCACTGAGTGTATTATCGCAAGGAGTATTCTAGAGAATATTCTTCTAAATTTTAAACCATATCAGAACAATTTTCTGTTGTCACCAATCATTCATGCTGAATTACTTACCAATACTTACAATCCAAACGAGTTTATAGTTAAAAACTTTCTCGAACTTTACCTTGAATATTCTGTATTTAAATTAAAGGGTTTTTTTTTCTTTCGAGGGTCAAAAATATGAAATATTGAGGAATATACCGGTACTAGCCGCTTACTACTAGCTTACACAAAACAAAAACTGTAGGAATTAACACTTTAAAATTTTAACTGACTGTAAAACACAGGTCATCAACTATACTGAAGTTGACATATTCTATAGTTTTTTTTTTTATTTTTTAAGATGGAGGAAGGATGTCCTTGATTTGAGACCAGTTGTAACTTCTATAGCAAAAGATGTTAAACTGCACTTTATTGACCTTATGGTCTCCCAAATTTACTTATTTTTTGTATAGCAGTTGAGGTTTCACCCTATCAGGCATTTCCAAAACTTAATTTTTCCCATATCTAAATACTTTTTATCATATGTCCAATATTACAGTCCATCCAATATTACAGTTATACATTTAACAAAAATGACCTCAAATCAAGAGAAAATGCTGCAATGTAATTAATATTAAAATTTTTTTAATAGTCACACGATAGATTTTTGCCATATTTTATTATGATGTCGAAAATATATTTGCAAGAATGTAATATTGCGTATGATTGAGATAAAAACTATTTAAACACCGAAGAAATAAAGTTTTGAATATACCCAAATAAGTGAAACGTCGCAGTTATAGATATATAAAATATAGTTATAGTTATATAACTATATATGTTATAGATATATAAAAAATAAATATTAAGTTTTTTTTTGTATTAATTCATAAAATCAATTTTTAATATAGAAACTTGAAAGATATTCTGATTGATAATTTCTTTAAAACATTTTTTTTTTCTAATTTTATGTTTCGGTGATACAAATGAGTCAATATGTACTCGCGCAAAAAAAATTAAAAATTAATAAATGTTCTTAGGTTTCTTTAAAATTATATTTGTGTCTTCGTAAATATTTGTTGGATATTTCTGTAATTATTAATACATATTATTAAAAGAGCTATAAATTAATAACAAAAAGTTCAACACTATACGTATTTTGTTTTTATTAATGCTCAAACAATACATAATTTTTAAAATGGTGGCAATAGAAATAGCTCTTTAGCATATTCTATCCTTAATTTTTTCTTGGATGTGTATGATTTGTGTGTATATATTATACATTATTTGTTGTGTGTATATATTATAGATGTGTTAATTATAAGTCCTTCTGTTGTGTTATGTTAGGTTTCGATACGGAAGGGCTCCAGCCGGGTGTCTGGCTGGGAGGAGAATCTGAGGCACTCTCTAGACTGGAGCGACATCTCGAGAGAAAGGTAACCAACTGACAATAAGTTAGCCTCCTTAGTATTGATACATTATCTCTGTTCAACTCTCATCCTGTCAACATACAATTATGTATTGAACGGATTTCAGATATATTTTGTGAAAATTAATGTTTAGAACAACTGGAAATAAATACGGCCACCACAAATAACATGTGTGTAAATGAATAAATGTATTTTAAATAATAACAGAGGGCGCTGGTAGCCATGCTTGCTTACTGACTCAAGATCGCAAGATCGAAACCCTGGCGAGGCTCTTAGGTTTTTTTATTCGGGACGTGAAAAATTCTTGAGCACGCCGTCTTTCGGATGGGACATTAAGTGATGGTGTCAAGCCTGTATGATGTCAGGTACTCGTTAAAAACCCCCTACTCCAGGTAAATAAAAATTTAGGGTAGTGTAAATCTCATTAGAGTCGGGCTCATGTCCACCAGAGTGATGAAATCGTTCTTCAAATTGTCCGATCAACCTCAAATTCTACTCGATGATGCACAGAGCGTACGCCATCCCAATGAGCCAGAAATCTATAGGAAAAGAACTTGATATAAAGGGAATAGCAAAAAAACAATAATTGTCTACAAAAATAATTGAAAGAAAGTTTAAAAAGTCTGATGTATTATGGGAAACTCTCTGATAAATTAAAAACATTATATAGTCAAGAGGACGTGCAATTGTATATTGGACATACTGGCCAAAATTAGTTTGGTTGTATTAGCACATACATAGCGCCTGAGAAATTGTGAAGATACAGACCCTTATCACGCTACTCGATTTTCGTTTTATTTCTATATTTATATTTTATTTATTTCTATATTTATACTATATACTTTATTTTATATGTGACATCACATTTTGACATGGCTGCCTTAAATATTATATGTTATTATTTTTTTTAAACTTCTGCTCGCTCAGTATGTTCTCCCTGTTTAGATGTATTATTTGTTCTGGTGTTTGTAAATTTCCACTCAGGGGATACGCGGTTACAATTAGTTTATATCTTCTAAGTAGAGAAACGCGGACATATTGTGGAAACTTGTAATAAATGAATAAAACAAACTTATTTTTGAAATATTGTCTATTCCACTAAAGATATATATATATATAACTACCGGTTTCGGCGTTATACCATCGTCAGGTCTAGTTATGAACTAAGTCAGTTTGCAGAGAGCGACCCTTCTAATACATCTCGGGTGAAAGGGTGCTATTAAAACTTGTGAGTCCCCCGGCTGTACCGTTAGCTAACTCATGAAATATTTCTTAACAAAACCTAGTTCTAAATTTACATAAAACAATATTACTAGACTAATCGTGGCAAAACAACAAATAAATAAGTACAAATACAAATAAATAATAAAAATATAAATAAAATAAATAATAATATTAAGATTTAGATAACATTAAATATATATCTAAATCTTAATATTATTATTTATTTTATTTATATTTTTATTATTTATTTGTATTTGTACTTATTTATTGGTTGTTTTGCCACGATTAGTCTAGTAATATTGTTTTATGTAAATTTAGAACTAGGTTTTGGTAGGAAATATTTCATGGGTTAGCTAACGGTACAGCCGGGGGACTCCCAAGTTTTAATAGCACCCTTTGACCTGAGATGTATTTGAAGGGTCGCTCTCTGCAAACTGACTTAGTTCATAACTAGACCTGACGATGGTATAAAGCCGAAACCGGTAGTTGTATATACATATATCTTTAGTGGAATAGACAATATTTCAAAAATAAGTTTGTTTTATTTATTAATTAGTTTATATAGCTTATGGCTTTCTGTTTAAATATATTTCAGTTTGCTTTCATGCTTATTATTTATTGTTAATTATTGGTTTAGTCACATTTATATCATGTCCTTTATTCATATCTTCAGACATTAACGCAATAATAATATTTTATATATGTCAATACAGGTCCTGAAGAAGGTACACTCAGTGCCGAAATTGGCGGAAATTCCACAAGTTTTTTTTTCATTCGACCACAAGCCTCATCTCTTCTCCTTCTTCTTATCACGTTAGGCCTGACTCACTCGATCCTTTTTTTAAATATTATTTTATTTGTTTGATTTAACGTCTTTATGTATCTCAATTTGAGCACAAAATATTGTTGTTGTACTATTTAATTAGTGTGTTTTATTTGCGCAGGCTTGGGTTGCTTCCTTCGGTAAGCCAAAGATGACACCACAGTCACTGCTCCCATCTCAGACGGGCCTGTCACCCTACCTCAGATTCGGATGTATCTCTACACGGCTCTTCTACTACCAACTTAATGATCTCTACAGAAAGGTATCCCAGCCTTGGCAGACATTTCCACTACTATATCTTCTATAGAGCCACTTTGTTTTCTATGTTGTACAATAATTAAGGAATTTTAAGTATTGAACTGATTCCAGGTCTACTTTGTGAAAATTCATAATGAACAGAATAAAGGAATATAAGGAATACACACTAAGGAATATAAACTCCAAACACTACTTGTCAATATTTTCACTATATTGGTCAAAATTACACGACTATAGTTTCGCCTGTTACGGCATCATCAAGTGAACTAAACAGAGATTACTACTGAACTAACAGTTAGTTCACTTGATGATGCCGTAACAGGCGAAACTATAGTCGTGTAATTTTGACCAATATAGTGAAAATATTGACAAGTAGTGTGTGGAGTTTATATTCCTTAGTGTGTGTATATTCCTTTATCCTGTTAATTAAGGAATTGTTTCTTCATGTTTCATATTCATTATTATATATTACTATTCTCCTTATTTGATTTTATTATTTTCCTTTTTTTTTTTTTCAGATAAAAAAAGCAGTTCCACCGTTATCTCTGCATGGACAAATTTTATGGAGAGAATTTTTTTATTGTGCTGCAACAAAAAATCCAAACTTTGACAAAATGATTGGAAATTCAATTTGTGTTCAAGTACCCTGGGATAAGAACCCCGAAGCTTTAGCCAAATGGGCAAATGTAAGTTTACAATTATTTAGATTCTTTTTTGTTGTTAAATTTGTTGGTGAAAGTGCACTTGTCCAACTCATAACTCGCTCTTTATATAACGAACCAAAGCCATGACAAAAGTAATAAGTGAATAAAAGTTAATTTATATGAACTGAAATTAAAACTAAATTTAAATATGGTTAAACATATTATAGAAAAGCCTTCAACCAATAATTATTATAATATTAGATTATAATATATAGGAAACTTGAAAAATGTAGTTTAGTAATAATTTATAGTTAGTTATTGTGACATCCTCGGGCTTTAACTACGTACGAGGTCAAACTACCAGAGCGTTCTTTCATCATTCTGGTGGGTATGAGCCCAAGTGGGAGCCCTAAATTGGGCCTACCCCAGGTTTATTCACCTGGAGGGTAGGGTAGAGGTCTTTAACGAGTACCTGACATAGTACAAGCTCAGGAATATCGCTTAACATACCATCCGATGGACGGCATGCTCAAGATTTTGTTTACCTTCCAGATCATCCAGAAAATCTAATGGCCTCGGCCGGATTTCGAATCCGCGATCTTGAGCTCAGTAATAATTTATATAAACCATCAAAGTCGCACTCAATAATATTTTCTCTATAATATAACAAAAAATTTTTTTTAAAAATATCCTAAATTATCTGTATGGCGATAGGGAATCAACACGAACAAATATCAACTTCAAATCACCATTTTTCATCCCTTGGTTCTAAGCTATTTTAAGAAAATAAATTTTAAAAACATTTTATTTATTTATTGCCTTTTTAATTTTTATTTTAATCCTATTATTATTTAAAAGTAAAATGTTTTGAATTGAGAACAAGACAAGAAGTGGAGGAATATGTCAAAAGTGATGTAGATATAGATAGAAGGGAGACGGGATACTGACAGGAGTCCGGTGTGGTGTGCCCGCGATGTATTTTTGTGTGTGTCGAAGGATTGACGATAGACGAGACACTTAAGTCCAATAGAAGATTAGCTTGCAGAATTGCCAGCAAGAATCCTCGCATTTTGAGTTCAGAGATGATCCAGGAGTGCTTTGCTGTTGGTGAATATTTTATTTTTTATTTTTCTCTTCTATTTCCTTGATATATTTTTTGCTATTACATTTTTTTAAATTATTTTTTATTTCATTTAGAATTATTTATTATTTTTCCATTATGAATCTCCTGGGCCTAAGGTTTTATTTATTTATTAAGAATATTTTTGTCCTTTTTAATTTTTTTTAAAAATCATTTGCACATTTGGTGAGGGTTTGACTTCTTTACTTCTCGTCAATGGCAATTGACAGATTTACTACAGCTTAGAAGGGATAAAAGCACTGGGTGCTTAGGTCCCTAGGTGTAAATCACCAGTCCACCATATAAACTACAGCTTATACTTAGGGCTGCGCTTTGATTTATTCAGTAATAAAAGCAATATCAGGTAAAATGTACTTAGACCCCGAAATAAAGCCCAGTTGTAATCAGATCTAGTTTAGAGCGCTCACTAATATTCAGTTATATACACATCCAGATATCATCTTTTATATATATTCTACACAATTCTAAACATACTCTGCGTACTCAACGACTTTCTACGTCCATGCAGAGAAGTGCATGCTCCCAGAAGCTTTGTAAAATTAATGAATTCGACCTTCCATTCTACAAGAATGATTTTTTTGCAATGTTTAAAAAAAGCAGAATTAGCTTTCAGGAATTATCGCGCGCATGGACACAAATATTTTGAACGCCGTAATTTCGACTTTTAATGGGCTTAGACAAATGTTTCTGACCGAAAATGGCCAATGTAATGATATACATAGATTTTTTTAAACATTTTGTCCCATTCCCAACCTTCTGATGATACGACTTTTCCAGTTTACAAACTTGATTTTACTTTAACAGATGAACGATTTTTATGCGAAGTTTAAAAAACTAATCTGAAGTAGCGTTCGGAAGTATTCGAGCGAACACACACATATATAATAGATTTACTACCAAGTTCTGAAAGTTGCAATATATATGATTTTTTTTTATAGTAATCCGCTAAAATAATTTTTGCAGGAATCATTAGCGAATTCTAGTTGGAGATGTTCCGTTTTGCCGGGGATCGCCTCCTGTGTTGTGATGCGATATGCCTGTGTTCTAGGGTCAGACTGGTTTCCCGTGGATCGATGCCATAATGAGCCAACTCAGAGAGGAAGGTTGGATCCACCACCTGGCCAGACATGCCGTCGCATGCTTCCTCACCCGTGGCGACCTCTGGATCTCCTGGGAGGAGGGCATGAAGGTAATCTACACTCTACCCTGTCTCTGGCATGGTCCTCTTTGTAGACTAACTTTGAGAAATTTAAGAAATTTATTTTGAGTAAAAAATTTCCTGTCATAAATACGTCAAAATCGTTTATAACGTCACTGGATATAATGTACAATCGGGTATAACGAACGAAATAGTCGGTCCCACGAAATAACACTCAAAAAAACATTAATGTTGTTTACAACGAACACATCGGTTAAGCGAACACGTTGGTTAGAGCGAACACATTTCTTGGAACAGTAGCTGTTGAAATATCGGTTACAGCGTACAGTTCAGGTTTTTTGTTCTAATTAAAGTTCTAAGAAATGAAAAACTTTACATTCATTCGCCTAACAGTTTTTCAATTTCAGTTGTGTCCTGTCTTTATACATGCAATCATGCCACGGCAACAATGTTCATTCATCTAATCACACTGACATTGAAAATGCTTTGCTCGATTGGTTTAAACAACACTATGTTGTTTATTGACTACCTACTCATTTCAATATTATGTACACATATATATGTATGCATGTATGTGTACGTACATAGGTATGAACTAAGTCATGAATTTATAACGGACCGTTTGTTGTAACCAGTGTAATACCGCTTAAAGAGAACACCGGCTACAACGTACAAAAATCGCCAGTCCCTTGAAGTTCGTTATAAACGATTTTGACCGTATTTCATATAATTGAAATATTGTCTATTCCTCAAGAAACTACAGGTTTCTGGATTTCACCATCGTTATGTTTAGTTATAAACTAAGATTAGTTATAAGTTTAGTTACAAACTCAGAGTCTAAGTTTATAACTAAATCTGACTTTGGTGTAATGCCTAAAGCTGTAGTTTCTCGTGGAATAGACAATATATATACGAAGTTTGTTTCATTTATTGAGCGTAGCTCAATCTTTAGACGACTCGTGTGTTTCGTTTGTGCCCCTCCTGCATTAAAACTGTTTATCTGATCCTGATCAATTTTTGCATATTGATGGATGTCAGTCACGTGAAGGTTGTTAAAAAATAATTTCGAAAATCGGACGTACCACGGAATTGTATTAACAATAATAACAATAAATTGTATAAACAATGAAACTGAGACCATTGTTGGAAGACATTGTTGCGGAGCTGCGCGTGAATTAAAAGTTCTCGGCGAAGCCCTTGACAAATTTTTCGGGAGAAAAAATTATTTTGGAACATATTTTTTCGTAAATAAAGTATATTCTTTGACGATAACCACGTTTTGTCGCATGGAGGGAGCTCGCGGCGTAAGCTAAGCGAGTGACCGCTAATGAATCTAAAGTTCAAGGTATAGGCAATTTGAGTCACGGCTCCACTCAATATTTGCAATTAGCAGAATGCATTGCATACCTAGTTTGTTATACATGTACACAATTTGACAACGTTTCTCAAATTAGGAGTTGTTTTCATTATATTATTTGATAAAGTATAATAAAAATAAAATAAGATTATTGAATTAGAAGAAAAGAGAACATTAGGCTCCGATTATTGTTGGATTCAATCTACGTCCAGCAAATAAAATATAAGATCACAGACTTTGAAAATCGGGGTAGCCAACTTGTCTTATATACCTGGATGTAGTTGTCTCCTCCTGCGATACGCAGATTGTACAGATGACAGGACGCAGTTTAGATGTTCCCGTTGTGTAGGTGTTCGAGGAACTTCTGCTGGACGCCGACTGGTCTGTGAACGCCGGCATGTGGATGTGGCTCTCCTGTTCCTCTTTCTTCCAGCAGTTCTTCCACTGCTACTGTCCTGTCCGCTTCGGGAGGAAGGCTGACCCCAACGGCGACTATATCAGGTCTCTTTCAATTGTACTTTTCTTAACGATGTCTCAGCACTGAGTTTAGTTATGTTCATGAAACTCATCTAAAAAAAATTTATATTTACTGCGAATTGCTGTTTAGTTACACAGGCTCCAAATTATTTTATTAGGAATGCCCATTAGACTAGGGAACCCGTTTAGTTTACGTGAAAAATTGTTTTTAGGCCCAAAATTTTATATATATTCCAGAAATGGAAATAAAAATGTATCTATCAGTTTATCCCATAAGTAGTGTCGCTTTTTGTATTCTGGGCTAAAATGTATTGTAAACAGTAATGTATTTTCTACAATATTTTTCCACCCATCCCATAAGGGCATATGAAATTAATTTTAATTTGAGATACACCCTCGTCCATCTGGACTACCTTACTATGTGTGCACATCAAAGTTAGAAAAGAGAGGAACATTTCCTAACGTAATTAACTAAAACTGGTGTATGTTGGACAGGAAATATCTGCCGGTGCTGAAGAACATGCCGACCAAATACATTCACGAACCGTGGAACTGTCCAGAGAGCGTGCAGAAGGCAGCCAAGTGCACGGTGGGGGTGGACTACCCACTGCCCATGTTGAACCATAGCATGGTGGCAAAGAACAACGTACTTCGGATGAAGCAGGTCTACCAGCAGCTTATGAGGATCAAGACACAAGGTACATCACACCACTATCTTATATTATATGTTAGCGATGGTCCCGAGTCTGTACGACGTCAGGTACTCGTTACAGACCCCTGCCCAAGGTGGATAAAACTAACTTTTTATTCACCTAGAGTAGGGGTCTTTAACGAGTACCTGACATCGTACAGGCTCGGGACCATTGCTTAACGTCCCATCCGAAGGACGGCACCCTCTTATATGTAACATATGAAATGTCTAGTTCTATTCACATAATATTATCTGGAAGGATCATAAATAAACCATTTATTTCACAGCTTTTGTCAAATTACGTAATATTTTTCAAGTCTCCCGAAAAATATTACGTAATTTGACTCTAGTAATAAAGAAGCGTCAGTACATCACCGGCTGTGTACTTGTGGTGAGTGGATAAAGGGGCTATGTGACAAAAATACGTTTTTGAGAAAAAAAGCCATGTTGTTAAACACCCTGTAACATTTTTATTATAATATACACTAAAATGAACTTTTCAGGCTATATTCCTCCAAATATTTGTATGTTTGAAGGGTTTACATGATTCTTTTGCACTTAACCCCCTAATCCACTCGTCCCTTCAATTATTTCATGTTTTTGAATGATAAAAATGGAGATTTTATATGTAGGATTCCAGTATTTGTATACTATGAAATGTTCGAAAGTTATAGGGAAATATCTGATCTGACGTTATACTAATGGTTGGGTTTTTGAGAGAGGGCTCGTTGGAGCTGCCTCAGTCAATATTATATTTAAAACAACAGGCCCACTAACTTTGTATTCTCCATTGGAGGGGGAGCTCAAGTTGAACCTCATGTTTATAAAAAAGGATCATCTCTTAGAAGTGAATATTCCTCTTTTGAAAATCTCTTATATTCTCCTAAATCGAAAACAAAATATACTCGTCCTGTTCGTAAAAGATACTGAAGTAATTTTTCAAATAATGTATTCCATCACAACTTGAAACAATTCCATAGGTCCTGAAAAGCGTATCGAAAATGGCTGCGCTTCCAATGTTTTCTGACAGTGATCATGTAACATATTAATGAAAACTGACATTATTGCAGAGATATTGTGGAATAATTCAAATGAACTTGAAAGAAATAAAACTTGTTTATTTATGATATTGTCTAATTCCACCAACTATATTTACATGGGAGTACTTTCGGTATTTCTACCATCCTCAGCCAAAAGCATAAGAGATAAGACTCTAGACTGGAGTCTTATCTCTTATGCTTTTGGCTGAGGATGGTAGAAATACCGAAAGTACTCCCATGTAAATATAGTTGGTGAAATTAGACAATATCATAAATAAACAAGTTTTATTTCTTTCAAGTTCATGTAACATATTATTCAAAAGCTTATGTGAAGGGCTTTTAGAAACAGTAATAGTTGACTTTATTTGTCAATTTGTGTAAGAACATAATTCAATTTCAGTGCTCCACCATTTTGATAACTAAAATTGTACCGAAGAGGCGGTTCGGAACTGAGGTGAACTTGACTCTCCTTTCCTTTGGAGATCTTGTTGATGCGGTTGGAGAGTGCAGAATCAAGAAAGAGCAGGCGACTAGCTGTCCAACGAGTTCACTTTCAAGTTCCTACTACCAGTAGAATGAGAGTTGTAACATTCTGGCGTCTCCAAACTTTTTGAACAACTGGTATAGTTGAGTTGTTGACTGCATTTAAACTGATGTTATTGATTAAAGATGGAGGGAGACTTAGGTTGACTGCGGCTCGGTTCAGTTGTGCCAATATTGTCTGTTTGATGCGAAAAGAATTTTGGATCTCCCCCTAGCTCTCCTCATCACACATGTCAGGTTTTTGTGAGTTTGTTATTTTTGAATTAAAAAAAAAAAAAATTAACTTTTGGGTTTTTTAAGGAGATTCTGAGTTCAAATATAATATATTTATTACAGCAAAAACGTCTCCCATTTATTTTTTATTAAACAAAAAAAATTGCAATTACAAGCGTTTTCGGAAGCACTCCCCTCATCAGTATTTAAAATCTATGTGTTCTTTATGTTAACTATTCCTTCTGTTAATCAGAATCTTACTTTTATAGAACATATTTATCGAGTCGACCTCTATATTTAAATACCTAATAGAGGTCGGCTCAATAAATATGTTCTATAAAGGAAGATTCTGATTGACAAAAGTAATGTTAACATAAAGATCATATAAGTTATAGATACTGATGATGGGACTACTTCCTGAAACGTCTGCGATAGCAATTTTTTAAAAAGAAAAAAAATTAATGGAAGAAATGATGTAATAAATATATTATATATAAAAAATATTTACTAATACTACTATTATTTTTATTTTTTTTATTAACATTTTTTATGCTTATTTCTTTTTCTTCCATAAATGTATAGTTTCTGCTCTCATGGGATATGTTTGGGTGAAATTAGTTTTTTTGCCAGGAAGCTTGTGATAGAAGTTTATGCCGTCAGCACTTCGAATGTGAAATGTTCTCCGTTTTTAAGTACACGAAATAATTAGGGTCTTCTATAAGAGGCAATCAATAATTTTGCAAATAATAATATATGAAATAACAGGGCTTCAAGTGAAAGGAACGTTGTATATATGCCTGGTAATGAATTGCGCCAAATTGTATACCTCCACATAATCCTTGTATTGAACTGCGCTAATTTGAAAATAGGTATAAATTTAAAAAACAATGAACTCCGCCAAAACACATTTTATTAACACTGCCTATGTACATATTATATATCACCTTACAAAGTGACAAAGAACGTATTAGGTATAACTACGATATTGTGGCCTTAGAAACCACTTACTCTTTGTAAATCCAGTTGATGTATCGCAAAAAATAAAATGTTGACCCTCTCGTCGGTCCTTTTAGTGAAACAGTACAGGTTCTCCTGATATAGTGAAACGTATAGTTCATTAAAAAAATATCTAGTTCATTAAAAAAAATATATTTTTCAATATAAACTATTTACGTCTATTATATTTCGATTTGATTTCGAACACAGTCAGAACAAAGAAACTGAATTTTGCGAATCCCAAACAGATAGCAAATAAAATACAAATAATATAAAGAAAAAATACAGTTACGGAATTCAATATGAGTTAGAGGAAGTTTGGCGCAATTCAATAGTTTTAAAAATCATAAACAAGGGTAGCTTAAAATAACAGGTATCCCATTGGCACAATTCGATTTCGCCCGTATAATACATTGTAGTCAAAATGACGAAAAAAACTACATGAGAGGATGGAAAGAGACGTCATGGTGGAAAAAATAATTGGATTCTAGTTTTAGGCGTGAATATGTGTCATTTTGAGACATTAAAATTAAAAAAAAAATGCATATGTTTATAGGTCTATCTACTGTTATGAGCTCTGGAGGCACTGGAGAGAAAGAATCATGGAAAGAAGAAGAAAATCTACTGGAAGAGAAGTTAATAGCCACTCCACCTCACAAGACTACTCTCAAATAGATCTCTCAACTACTGTACAATGCATTGCAGAATATTCACTCCTGCATATGTGTTCTAATATTACCACAGGCGCATTAATGTAATATACGTATTATTACCGCAATAGCATAATTTGTAGTACATATACTTGATAGCCTGTAATGTAATTTGATATATAACTCAGGAGCCTTTATATATTATTTTTCAAAAGTTCCTCTTGAACTCATATATATTTAAGTTAATATAAACTCTTCCTGTTATATCTTTATATGTGTTTGGGCAAAAGGGCTCAAGTCAGCAAATCTGAATTTTAAGAGTGGAATTTCTGAAGGTTTGAAAAATTCCTGCAAATCAGGTAAAACACAATTTTTGTTACTTAAAATATTATTTCAATAAAGTAATTAAATATAAACAAAGTAAAATACTCCAACATTGAGTTACATTTGGTAAAAATGTTTAAATGCACAAATCCTGTGGATCACAAGACTTATTCTGACTTAAGCCCTTTTGCCCAAACACCAGAGATATACTCTCAGGACCTTTTATTATTATTTTATTTTATTCTATATAATTTTACATATGTTCCTTCTTTTTTAATGTTCAAAATTGTAAACATCAGGTTGACCCTTTGGCTAAAATATGTTTTTTTTTAAGGTCCAAAAAGAAGTTGAATTGAATTTCAATTTTTGATCTCTTCTCAATTTGCCGGCACACTAACAAATATTTAGCGGCTCATTGATCTGATTGGACCAGTCCTTTTTTTTATTCTTACTTTATTCGCTAAAAAATAATAATGACTTTTTTTTTTTACTATATGAGTTAGTTATTGTCTCATATCCGGGCTTTAACTATGTCATAATATTATCGCCTATTACCAGAGCGCTCTTTCTTCTAATTTGGGAGTTCTAATTGTTGCCAACCCATGTTTATTCACCTAGGGTACCGGACGCTGTGCTTGTTTTTTTTAACTTCCAGTTAAAATAAACTAATGGCTTCTGCTGGGTTTCGAACCCACCATTTTGTTCTCAGTAGACAAACGCGCCACCTTTGAGCTCTGGGCGCCCTCTTCACCGTAAGATAAATATGTAAGTAAAGTATACAACACAACAAGCAAATCAGTGTAGGAAAAATGTCTAAGAGTTGATGACATAGGGGAGAAACCACCCACCGCTGACAGTCCCTAAAACACTGAGATACACTGACACTGCTGCTATCTAGAGGGTCTCTGAGCCATTTGCGCTTAAGGTGTCTTTCAGGATTTCGCTGTTGTGGCTGAGTGAAGATCACGGATTAGAGGAATATTGTGGGAACTAAGGGAGGAATGGAATTTCTTATATCTGAGTTTAACTACTTCAGTAATGAAAGGAACTTAGAGGAATGTGTGAAGGGTTTTGTTGGAGACATAATAAGGTGCATATTTTACGAAGGATTTTCGATTGAAGGGATTGGATTCAGTTTAAATTGGATACCTTGGCATAACCCCAGGTCAAGTTCACATAGGTTTAGTATAGTATTGTTTAGCATTCGTTTTGTTTTCAAATATAATTTAGACCTCTGGTCAAGTAGTCTATATAAAAGTTCTTGTTTTTTCAGTCTTGAGTGTAGGTTCAAGAACTTTTAATTTAAACAAATGATAGTTCTTTTAAAACTTTTTAAGGTTCATAGTCTTAAAAGACAACCCTTATAATGTCACTCGGTTGTCTGTCTGTCATCGCCTATTGTTTCTCTGAAACCAGCTTGATCTATCGATTTCAAAGATCGTATGGATTCATGTACCATTATGGCCAACTTCTTGATTGTTGTTGATATCAATTATGGGAGGGAGGGGTAAGCAAATCTAGGGGGAGGAGAAAAAGTGTTATATACGTTTTGAATAGTTTTAAAATAAAAAATAGCGGCGCTCCACAGAAGAATTTAGGTAATGATTATGTTTTTTTTTGTTTTTTTTTGCCGCGCTTGCGCTTCATCTCCCCAATCCACCATTCCAGCATATGCCGAGACAGATTCCTGGTTATAGACACTTCATTCCGAGTGCCCAGCACTCACTATTTGGCCGATTTCTGTTTTTTAATTTCTATAGAAATATTTAGAAACAGAACTTTTATTGTATAATACTCAAATTATATTGAACATGAACGAACTAATTATTAATAATTAGTAGTAATATATATGTATTTTTATTTGTTAATATAAATTGTTAACCTATGTGAGGGCATTGGAGAAGGGAGCTCATTTGTTTGTTAATTTTACACAGCAGTCAAAAAAACACAAAATTCATCAACTTTTATAATTCTTTCGGACATTATTCATATAATGTTTTTTTTCTATTTCTTTCAACTATTCTTTAATATGGAAATCTCGAAATTATCAAAAATTAAGATGTTTCTTTTCCTAAGATGCCTCACATATAATAAACATTCAAAATTAATAATAATATAAAATATTTATTTCCTAATTGTTTATTGTATAAATGTATACCATGATTGAAATTGTAATATTACATACACTTTTATGTATTTAAATACAAACTGAAGTTATGCAGGAACTTTTATTATAAAAACTTTCTAACTTAAGTTGCATAACCCCATAACCCTCCAAAGGCCCCTGGTATGTTTGTAATAAGTACATTTGATGTATACTTACTTTTAAAATAAACTTATTAAGTTTTATTTTGTATTTATTTATTTATTCACCCTCCTTCTAAACAAATTTTCACAGAAAAGATGAGGATGTCAATAAATTGTTTTGTAATTTGTTTAAAAATATCTTTATTCAAAACAATTTCTTTATTTTTTAATCATTATTTTTCTTTCTTCTTATAAAAATAAATCTACTCTAAATCAATATTACAATATAAGTTGCCATAATTTGAATTTTATGACTCCAACTAACGTATGTTCGATTGAAATGAGTTACAGTTACATACATACAACAATGTAAACTGGACGGAATGAAAAAAAAAAAAATAGATAGTCCTAATTGTGTTTCAGATGTTTACAGATATTTCAGTAATCTAACTTAATTTACTTAAAAATTGAGATGTTCAAGATGTGGATGAGATAGGACAGCAAACTCCGAGGTACCTGCAACGATAACAATAACAATGACAGACAAACTCATTATTATTCTAATAGATCTATGTTATTAAAATCAAGGAATGGTGGCCGTGCGGGTCTTTGGTCGCATGGTCTCATCATGGTTTCCAAGCTCTAATCCCGCCAGGGAGTGAGTTATATTTCGTAGATAGAACTCCCTCCCGGGGCCATGGTTGTCGTAAACAACTAGATAACACGGTGACATAGCTAATATGCACCGTACATAAGGAAAAAAAAAAAATTTGAGGAATAAAAGTTATTCCCAATAAAATATAGGTTAGGTTATATGACTCATGCCCGGGCTTTAACTACGAGGTCATATCGCCTACTACCAGAGCGCTCTTTCGTCACTCTGGTGGACATGAGCCCGACTCTACTGTGGGAGTCCTAAATTTTGCCTACCCTAAATTTTTTATTCATCTAGGGTAGGGGTCTTTAACGAGTACCTGACATCGTACAGGCTCGGGACCATCGCTTAACGTCCCATCCGAAGGACGGCGTGCTTAAGTTTATTTACCTCCCAGATAAAATAAACTAAGGGCCTCGGTCGGGCTACGAACCCACGACCTTGAGCTCAGAAGTCAAGCACGCATGAGTTACTGGCGCCCTCAAAATAAAATATATATGTATATTATTTATAATAAAATTTATTATCCCGTTAATAACAACCATGTTATTAATATAATTATTTTTATTTTACTTATCAAAATATTTACTAGTATAACGCAACAATTATTCTCTCTAGTTAACCTTGGACAATGAGACATTCGTTTCGCAGATCCTATCATACTTCCGAATTAATTAGCCGTATTAGGAACAAACTGCTAGAAAGGCTCTCACAAAATATGAACATTTATTACCACAACTTTAGAAAGAGAGCGTACAGAAGGGAGATGAAAGTAGAAAGAGTGCGAAACCGGGGTGGGGGGATACTTCATAAGACACAAGCCATCTTTACCCCACTACTACAAAGATATGTCCAAAAAGCCTCCAGCTATTATTGGAGGCAAAACACACTGTTGCAACAATTCCAGCCTTAAATTAATTCATTTATACAAAATTAGAAAAAATCAGAATTAGTTACTATGACTCATTAACTACGAGCTCATATCGCCTACTACCAGAGCGCTCTTTCGTCACTCTGGTGGACATAAGCCTCACTCTACTATGGGAGTCCTAAATTTTGCCTACCCTGTTTATTCATCTAGAATAGGGGTCTTTAACAAGTACCTGACATCGTACCTACCAGATAAAACAAACAAAAGAGTTTCAAGCCCGCGACCTTGAGGTCAATAAGCAAGCAAATAAAACAAACTTATTTTTGAAATATTGTCTATTCCACTAAAGATATATATACATATATAACTACCGGTTTCGGCTTTATACCATCGTCAGGTCTAGTTATGAACAGTTCATAACTAGACCTGACGATGGTATAAAGCCGAAACCGGTAGTTATATATGTATATATATCTTTAGTGGAATAGACAATATTTCAAAAATAAGTTTGTTTTATTTATTTATTACAAGTTTCCACAATATGTCCGCGTTTCTCAACTTAGAAGTTGTTAATAAGCAAGCACGCATACCACTGAGCTACCGGCGCCCTCAGAAATAATAAGAGATGACATAAGTCCCTTTCAACGATACTTTATTTAAAAACTGCTAGTGCATCAAATATATCTTGAAAAGAAATAGAATCTTGAATATTATGACATTTGTAGATGACATTGTCTATATTCCTTTTTGTTAGAGTATAGTTGAAAGGGACATGTTCTTCATATAATTCTTCCAAATTTTGTTTAAATTAATTAATTTAAGACTGGTATTGCAGGACCAGTGTGTCTTGCCTCCAATAATAGTTGACATTTCTACATGTCTCAATACATTTTACGATTTGTGTTGGTATAGTGGAAAGTTAATAAAAACTTGTTCAACACAAATAGTCTACAGGTTTTTTGCTTACCCCAACGCACTTAGTTCAACAGTAACATTAAAGTTTGCTAGGTTTGGTAGATTTGTACAATCTTCAGATTACCTGAAATTATCTAAGACTTAATTGTTCAAACTCAAATAACTGTAACAGAATGTGCCATTAAGGCAGGACTTCCCTCCACCCATGGACACTTCTCTATGGGACAGCGAGTCACAGCCTTAGGTAATAATAATTGTATAAATATGACAACCTAGCAAACATAAAAGTCACTTTTAAACTTTCTGCTGACAACCGATATGTTATATGTATATATTTTTGAGGAATTATATAATATTAAACAAGTGATATGTAGATATTTAAATTTAAAAGTTCGTAAAAATCGTCCAATTAGAACTTTGTACAAAGAATACTTTAAAAAAAAATGAATACTGAGTTACAATACCATCGAAGTTGCACTACAGAAGCACTCTGAGAGACATTTCTCGAATGGACAGTACATAGAACATGAGTGTATGGTGAGATATAAAAATTTCTTAGATATCAACAAACAGTATGAGCATATAAAATTCATATTTCTACAGAAACCCACTCATATTACGTATACTATAAATAACAACATATACGTACGTTGGATCAATGTGGCATCTGTAAGGTATGAATTTGTTGACATCCTTTGCGAACTCTTCCAAAGCGCAATGAACGAAATGCTGACATGGGTTTCCGTTGCTACAGTGAGTTCCAACATCGTTCGTCTGAAAATAAAAAAACAACAAAAAAACCTGAAATTATATATGTAAACAACATTTTTTTTTTGAGAATCTTATTGTATGTTTAATACAGTCCAGAATTTCAAAGACTTGTACGTACCACATTAAGAGCTACGACATCTTTAGTGTTCAAGATGGCGGCGGCGGATGGGGAGAGGTGCAGCGAACCTTCAATGCTTATTTCGTTCAGCCACTCAACTTCTGTCACATTCACCAGCCTGTGTGTCTCGTTGGACGGACTTACTATCATGTCAGTAACCGAGATCATCTCTATCGCCTGACCTGGGAGCGAGGGCACTGAAACACATTGAAAAATGAACTTTTGGATCAGCGGAGAATCTATGGAGGAGGAGTAACGTTGGTAGTAGGGTTTTCAAGTTAGGGGCGAATTTATGACCGAAAGCGTAACTTACCCTATACCTACATCGTACAGCTGGGAAGGTAAACGTTACGGTTTCGGTCGTGTGTCTGTGGCCAGTCTCTAGCGCTAAAACACGAAGCCACTAGAAACTCGGAATGTATTTGTTACTAAACTGTAAACGTAGCATTGTGTTAAAAGAAATTTTGCACAGCACAGCGTCAAGAAATATCGCTTTCATGTAAATTAAAATATTTTCGTGTTGCGGTTGAGCAGGAAATCAAATTGAATGGTTCTGGAAGTATATAACGACAATTTTTTTTTTTTTCAAAGATATTAATACCAATACAGATCGCGTCAGGACGTCCGAAAGAACAACCAAATGTGTACTGTCTATAATCATTGCTATTGATGCTAAACATGAAAAAAAATATATATCAATGAAGATATAAATTAAAATTATAACAAAATAAAAATAAAAAAACAAATTGTGAAAATATAAATTTTGTTATAATTTTAATTTTTATCTTTATTGTTCATTTAGATATTTTAAAGATAAGAAAAACTTTGATTTTAATTTTATTAATGTTCTCATGCTATCACCAATCATTTTGTTAAATACACAAACATTATTTAACCCGTATCACATATACATTAGTATAGAATGTTAGAATGTTATAATTTTATCTTTAAAATTAGTTTTACCATTGTTATTGGAAAAAATAATGAAAATAATTCAAAACTATTTTAGAACAAACAAACTCTTCTTAACTGTAAATAAACCCTTCCTGGCTTACTTGATAAGTATATAAATGATTGAGAAGATCTTGACTGAGCAGTCGAACAACTTCTCTGGAGACGGGAACTAGGATCTCAAACAGATATATAGAAGGCCTTCAAGAAGTTGAGGTGGATGTTGAAAGCCATGTCCATCTTACCTGGATGAGCCAATAGAGTTCCCGCAGTAGCTGGCTTGCTAAACTTTTATTGATGGTCTTCATGGTCCATCAGTGAGATTGTCTCACCATAAACTCGAAAGTGAAGCATCAGCTCTGACGCACGAGGGATGTGGAGCCTAACGACTAAAGTCACTTTGAGGAAGAATTTCTGCAAGTTTTGAATGCACCTTGCTGTGCATCCGAAGATCGAACGAAACGAGACATATTAAAAGGAACTGCTCGAAGGAGAGTACTCGCTAAAAAGAACAAACGGAAAGATCTCCCGACAAGGAACAGGAGTCCCCTCCCCGCGAGTTGCTCGGGTAAACAGGAAAACTGAAGAGTAATACTGAGGGGCGAATGTTGATCAAAGCTAAGGAGGTACCGAAATCGATTAATATCTCTCGACTTGTACAGGAGAAAACTGCGACTAGATGAGATTTGCGAAGGTGACTTTGAGAGTTTCAAGTGTAGCCATTTGCGAGGGCCTCCCAAAACATATTCTGGAGAGAAAGTTTTATGAAAATATGGTGGTAGTTCCCTATGGATCGGGTGAGGGCATAATCAGATTTCTGTTGTAGATAGACTATTATTTATTTTAAGGCACATTTATATTTATAATATACTAGTGTCGAAAATATGCATTGTAATAAAACACTTACTAATTGTTGTCAGTTGAGGTCTCGGTGGGGCGAAAAAAGCAGGACCCCCAGCTGAAAATGAAATAACTAGACATAAACTTAAATAATTTGAAAAACAAATATATATTCGCTGTCACATGAACTAATCAATTAACTTTTCGCTCCTTCTCCAAAACCAGTCGTCCGTTTGGGCTAGTAATCACTAGCTAAGTTCCATAGGGGTGTCTGAATCCTCATGCTAAACTTTGTGTTGATACATTCATTATATCTTCTAAGTTGAGGAACGCGGACATATTGTGGAATTTGTAATAAATAAATAAAACAAACATATTTTTTGAAATATTGTCTATTCCACTAAAGATATTTATAAAAATAAAACTACCGGTTTCGGCCTCACACCATCGTCAGATCTAGTTATGAGTTTTTGAGTTGAGCACCCTGCCCTGAACCCCCCTCTCTTCGGCCGATTCCGCTGAAAATTAATAACTGTCGTCCTTATAAAGTTTTGAATTTACATATGAAATCTTGTGTCGATACATTCATTACAACGGCAGTAATTGGAGTTTTTGTATGAAGCCTCCCCTCTAATGCCCCCCTCTCCTTTAACCGATTTGACTTTAAATTAATATGTGTACTCCTTATGTGTTCCAGGATACACATATAAAATTTCATGTCGATACATTCATTCTATCGAGAGTTATAATGTTCATAGACACAAACACTCATTTTTGGAATCGGGGTGTCGGAAAACATGAAATTCCGGTTAAAACACAACTTCGAATTTCGGATCGATTAACTTCCCCTATACTTCCTGGGCAAGTAAAAAATTCGATAATCAGTTTCACTAAAGTTTTATGTTTTTCCAACCCTTTGAATCCAAAAACGAAAAAGAAATTTTTTTTTCTCTCTTTTCAGGGCTCAAGACCATCTTGTCCTATGTTGACAGGTTCGTCGTCGTTTATTAGAAGATGAGAGATAGTGTTCAAAATATATATATTTTTTTCGCACAATAAGAACGCTTATTTTGTTTTAGTTCAAATTATGCACAAATACATTCTTCTAGATAAAAAGATTAACCGAAAAAAATTGTAAATTTGTAATTTCGCGTAAAGCGCTCAAATTCATAATTTTTGGTCAGAAACAGATAATAGAGTGTTTTCTTCAATTTATGCTACACAATTTTTCTCAAGTCTATTAAAAGCCGAGATATGCTGCTCAGAATAGTAGCCAACAATTATTGATTTGTATCAATAATTGTTGATTATAATCAACAGAGGTGAGAAATGGAATTCTAAATATCAGTAGCTGCTGAGTTTTGAATTTCCAGCCTCTGGATCTAACAAGACTTATCGCGAGGAGAAAAAAAATTAAAATGACGAATACCTACCAGGAAATTCCGCAAAATAACGCAGCTTCTTCATGTAAATATCATTATATATATATATAGGTATATGCTTACCTCCATCAAGAACTTGCCACTCATGTTGTATATCAATTTTAATACAAAATATTAGGTACCAAAACTTTAATACCAAACAAATACAATAGACAACAAACAAATCAAGTGCCCAAAGACAATGAACAACGGAACAACCAAGACACACAATGCCAAACAACACAGTCGTTCATGCATGAATATGCAGTTTGTTAGTTCATTTCAATTAAAATATAAAAACAGCATACCAAAAATGAAAAAACAAAGTACATTTATCTTCAACATTTAAATGTATTTCCTCATAATATGAAGGATATTAAAACGTTCCAAAGAAACAAATAAAATGTTCCACCGAGTCTCTTTCAAATTTGACATATTTTCTACCTTACAACTTTCATATGAAATATGTATGATACATTTAGGTATACGATATATCGATATGACACGCTATTGGGTCCTATTTATTGTATCTAATAAAAAAGACATGCCTAAAATGTCATGCAAAACATTGTTTTCATGCAATCCGTCAAAAGCGTCCAATTCAATAGCATAACATTTTTTGATGTTTTATTCTCCTCAAACTTTGTGTTTTTAAGATGAGGAAAAAAATTAACTAAATAAAGACTTTGTATTTTATAATAAAATTTGCTTATAGTTATTATGACTCACGCCCGGACTTTAACTAAAAGGTCATATCGCCTACTACCAGAGCGTTCTTTCGTCACTCTGATGGACATGAGCCTGACTCTGCTATGGGAATTTTGCCCAACCTAACTTTTTATTCACCTAGGTAAGGGGGGGTCTTTAATGAGTGCCTGACATCGTACAGGCTCAGGACCACCGCTTAACGTCCTATCCGAAGGACGGCATGCTTAAGTTTATTTTAACTCCTAGATTCTCTAATTTGTTTATAAATTACTCAATAGTTTAAAATTCACAGAGAAATAATTAGGAATATCAAAAATTATAATGTTGTACTTTATAACTCCCAGATATCTATAACAATTTGTTGAACGGCGCCTGAGAGATGCGTATTTAAATAAAATCTAGATTCAAAATAATACTACTAATAATAACTAAATAAACGTTATGCAATTTACAATTTAACGCTAGTTCTTCTCAAATTATATTACCCCAAATAATAAATTGTAATAACTTTTGAACAATTTAAATTAGAAATCCAAAATTTGACATTAAGGTCATATTAAGTGCTATTGCAGTATAAAGACTAAAATATAACTTATTTTTCGAATAATCCATTCCCTTATTTCCGAAAGTACCCCTGAGATTTTTTTCTAAAAATAAGCAGAACAATTGGAAGGTTTTTGTTTTTATAACATGCTACGTGCAAAAAAACACGAATAACAAAACTTCACAGTAAATAATGAAAATAAATATTTACAGCTTGAAGGAATAGGGAGACTGTTCATGTTTAGAAAGCCGCCACCGCGCGCAACTGAAAATATATTTTTCAAATGAATAATAACAATAAATGTTTAAGGTTCTATACTACAAATAGTAAAAAATAGATTGTCGGTGAATCACCGGCTGTGTACTTCCCCAGCACGATTTAATCAACTACGTTTCCGATTTCCCTCTAAAGCCAATCGGCCGTTTGGGCTAAAACTCTATATTCGATTTAGATTCCGCGCAATATTACCATCCTTATGAGATTTTGAGTTAAGCCTCCCCATTTTTCTTTTGACCGATTTGGCTGAAAATGTTGTCGTTCTTAGAGGGTTTTGGAAACACGTGTGTCGATATATTAATTTTATCGGGATTTATCGTGTTCACATTTAGAATATTTTTTTTTTTTTAATTTTTGGAATGAGAAAAATGAAATTTTGATGAAAACTTCGCTTCGAATTTTTGAACGAATACATAAATTCACCTATTGAATCGTGCAAACTAGAATACCAAAATTTGACATTAAGGTCACATGTACCTCAACATTGTTTTTACTTTTGTTACAAACATTTTGAGAGAACTATCGTTGAAAAAGTTGTATAATGATTTTAAAAAATGTATATACATATAAGTAAAAAAAAAAAATCAAATAAAGGCATTTTTCGAATGTTTTCCCCTTATTTTCAAAAAAAAAAAATATTGAAATATAAAGAAAATTTGTTTTTTGTTTTTTCTTTTACAATATACAATGTTCAAAAAAATTGACTTACGAGACTCAAAGAAAATAATGAAAATAAATATTTACAGTTTGATGAAATAGGAGAGAGTTGGCTACTTGTCTTTACACTCGGCTTGCTTCCACCGAAGTAAACTGAAAATACATTTTTCAAATTAATAATACTAAAACTATTATTATTATTATTCATTGACCATTTTATCACTGGAGACTGAAGGAGAAATTAAGCCAAGATGGAACGTTTTTTATGTTTCGATGGTAAGTTTTTTGAGAGAATATGGATTAACAATGTCACAATTGCTTCCATTTTGACCACATGAACGTTGTTTTTTCAACTTTCTCTAATTCAAATTGCGCCCATAACTTATAATATGTTACATAGTTACCTGGCATTAAAGCGTAAACTGTATCTTTGCTAAAGCCACCTAAACGAAATGAAAAAAAAAACAAAAAAAAAAAACAGGAGTTCAAGTAACCTATGATCACATGATAAAAATTCTTGAGTCAGTTCTCAAATGAAATTCTCTGCTCTTCAATTCGGAAAAACTATGGACAACCAAGGAAGAAATATATAGGGTCTTTGGTACTTCAAAGTCTTGAGTTTCAAAAATTGTTTAGAATATTATCTAAATACAAAAAGACATTTAGAACAATAGCGGTGGACGGAGAAAGGAAGACATCTTACAATTAGACAAAGAGGATGAATGGAGGCATTCGGTCTTCCAAATATTAATTTATGGAGCGCCGGCAGTGACCAGTTTCTCCCCTCATCACATCAAAATATCTTCTCTCCCCTCTCGGTCTGCCACCACTGCTGGTCAAAGGCTGAATGTCGTGGGATCTCGAGCTAAATTTCTATTTTATATTTCTATTTTGATTTTTATTAATATATATATATATATATATATATATTTTTGTGTATTTATTATTTTTAATATATATTTTCTAACTTATTTTTTCATTTTTTTATATTATATTTTTTGTTTTTTGTATTATTATCGTTGTACATATTTTCAATATTATTATTATTATTATTACCTATTATTTTTTCTCTTATATTTAGTTATTATTGTCCATATTGCCATTTATTATTTCAATTTGTCCTATTAACCCTAATTGTCAACAAATTTACTCATGGTTTGTACGGATTGTAAACATGCATAATAAAATTTAATAATTGACTATTTATGGAAATATTTCAAGTCTAAGCTCATCATAGGCCTGATCAATAGGCTATTCTATAAGCAGGGCTGGCGCGAACATAGAGCGAACTAGACCAAATCTTTTTACTTTCGATTACCTGAAGTATTGTAATCGTGGAAAAACCGAGATCAAGTTTTCAACGGATTTTTCCATTTCGAAAGTTGCGAGCGCTCTGACGGAGAAACGATTGTAACTATGAGCTTGAAATTTAGAATATACATAGAAGTCACGAGTGCCAACTTAGATCGATTAGATTTTGGCAGAAATCATACGAAAATTAAAACCACTTTACTACGGGGGTCACAAACACATATTTTTAGACGTTTCCCAATACGAACCAAGTTATAGCGCCTCAAAAAATGTAGAATAAATGTCCGAATAAAATATTTTGATGTTTAAATTGTATCGCATAGCAACAAATTATTAAATATTAAATATACGCCTAAGGAGACAGACAACTAGATATGGAAGAAATAACCTTCACAATAAGAAATATGTCCGAACTTTGTCTAATTGGAAAACAACAGATATCTGTAAGACAATTGTAAGTTTATTACAATAACAAATTAATTTTTGTCTAAATTAACTTACAATTAGTATATTTGTTTTTATTATTTACAGTATTTATTTTCCAATTATTACTTACATAAATATTCTCTCCATTTTAGAATTTCACAATATTTATAGTAAAATTAATTGTTCTCATCATTATTATTTCTTATTAATCTCTTATGTCAACTTCGTAATACTTCATTACATTCAAAATTATATGGTTTATAATTTATTTATTTACCCCCCCCCCCCCCCCCCTCTCTTTCGTATTATTACGTAAAATATTTTCTATAATAAAATATTATTTTTTGTTTCCCATCCTATCTTTTTATCCACATTTATTCTAATATTTGTAAAAATTCTAATTATCACCATAATTAGAATTTTTACAAATATTAGAATAAATGTGGATAAAAAGATAGGATGGGAAACAAAAAATAATATTAGTTATAGTACCATTTTAGTTTCTCTTCATCTATGATCTTATAAGTATATATATTTTTTTCTTCTATCATAAAATTTGTCTCATTCATTTTTTTCTTATTGTATCAAATTTAAAAATGTATGTTGTTTAAAATAAAGCTTTTATTTTCTGCTCAATTTTATTATATTAATATTATTTCTTGTTGGAACTTAATTATTTTTATTTTTTCCACCGACATAATGTAAATAAATCTGTATGAATTTATTATTGTTTTTATTTGTTTGTAAATTTATGTAAATAAGTGTCCTTAACAAATTGTAAATTGTATATTGGGCTCAGTCCCTTCAATAAAGATTATTGAGAAGTGAGCATCTATGTAAATTTTGGAACATTGAAACATTTTGGAAGATTCAATATCACCTACTTTCAACATTTTGACATTTAAAAGTCTTCGTTGCGAAACCCTTGGAGAAAAGAAGGCAATATTTTCTGAATATGAGCAGAATGGATCTTAGAAACTACTTAGTTCAAACATAAATCATGGATGAGATAGAATTGCTCTGAGACAAATTGAGCAAAGCTATTTGTGAGATTTTATAGCAGTACATTTATGAAGAAAGTTCGAGTTATATGGAAATGATAAAGACAATCTTATGTTATAAGAAATAATAATAATGAAATTTAGATTGCATTTTTTTAATTTTTACTTATAAAAAGTTCTTCAGCCTCTTTTTCATGTTTCTTACCATAATTAAACGCATTCGAACACTATTATAAGTAAAAATAACAAAAAAGTAATCTATATTTATAAATCGCTATATATTACATTTGTATAAATCATTTTAAAAGGAGATTCCCAATTAAAAAAATGAGAAGAACTGCAATGTTGGCTGCAATATATATTAAATATATATTACATTTGTATAAATCATTTTAAAAGGAGATTCCCAATTTAAAAAATGAGAAGAACTGCAATGTTGGCTGCAATATATATTACATTTGTATAAATCATTTTAAAAGGAGATTCCCAATTAAAAAAATGAGAAGAACTGCAATGTTGGCTGCAATATATATTACATTTGTATAAATCATTTTAAAAGGAGATTCCCAATTAAAAAAATGAGAAGAACTGCAATGTTGGCTGCAATATATATTAAATATATATTACATTTGTATAAATCATTTTAAAAGGAGATTCCCAATTTAAAAAATGAGAAGAACTGCAATGTTGGCTGCAATATATATTACATTTGTATAAATCATTTTAAAAGGAGATTCCCAATTAAAAAAATGAGAAGAACTGCAATGTTGGCTGCAATATATATTACATTTGTATAAATCATTTTAAAAGGAGATTCCCAATTTAAAAAATGAGAAGAACTGCAATGTTGGCTGCAATATATATTACATTTGTATAAATCATTTTAAAAGGAGATTCCCAATTAAAAAAATGAGAAGAACTGCAATGTTGGCTGCAATATATATTAAATATATATTACATTTGTATAAATCATTTTAAAAGGAGATTCCCAATTTAAAAAATGAGAAGAACTGCAATGTTGGCTGCAATATATATTACATTTGTATAAATCATTTTAAAAGGAGATTCCCAATTAAAAAAATGAGAAGAACTGCAATGTTGGCTGCAATATATATTACATTTGTATAAATCATTTTAAAAGGAGATTCCCAATTAAAAAAATGAGAAGAACTGCAATGTTGGCTGCAATATATATTAAATATATATTACATTTGTATAAATCATTTTAAAAGGAGATTCCCAATTTAAAAAATGAGAAGAACTGCAATGTTGGCTGCAATATATATTACATTTGTATAAATCATTTTAAAAGGAGATTCCCAATTAAAAAAATGAGAAGAACTGCAATGTTGGCTGCAATATATATTACATTTGTATAAATCATTTTAAAAGGAGATTCCCAATTTAAAAAATGAGAAGAACTGCAATGTTGGCTGCAATATATATTACATTTGTATAAATCATTTTAAAAGGAGATTCCCAATTAAAAAAATGAGAAGAACTGCAATGTTGGCTGCAATATATATTAAATATATATTACATTTGTATAAATCATTTTAAAAGGAGATTCCCAATTTAAAAAATGAGAAGAACTGCAATGTTGGCTGCAATATATATTACATTTGTATAAATCATTTTAAAAGGAGATTCCCAATTAAAAAAATGAGAAGAACTGCAATGTTGGCTGCAATATATATTACATTTGTATAAATCATTTTAAAAGGAGATTCCCAATTAAAAAAATGAGAAGAACTGCAATGTTGGCTGCAATATATATTAAATATATATTACATTTGTATAAATCATTTTAAAAGGAGGTTCCCAATTTAAAAAATGAGAAGAACTGCAATGTTGGCTGCAATATATATTACATTTGTATAAATCATTTTAAAAGGAGATTCCCAATTAAAAAAATGAGAAGAACTGCAATGTTGGCTGCAACAAATGAATCTGGGAAGACATTTTAAACCTATGGAATAGTTAGCTATTATGCCCGGGCTTTAACTACGAGATCATAATATGATCTCGTAGTTAAAGCCCGGGCATAATAGTTCCTCATATTATGAGGAGCCTAGTATCAAAGACCCTGTCCAATTTGTTCGAAATCGATGTTAGAATCGATTCTCATAGACTTTTTCATGCTGAATTCAAATATGAAATATATTGGTTTCAAAACTGACCAGAATCACCTTAAAATGAGCTCAAAGTTCGATGTTGCGATTAAAAATAAGTAGTGTGGTCTTTAACGAGTACCTGAAATCGTACAGGCACGGGACCATAGCTTAGCGTCCCATCCGAAGGACAGCGTTCTCTATGTTAATCATCTCCAAGATATTAGAGCATAAAGTCCTCGGTCAGTTTTCGTACCTGCGATTATTTGTGAAATTTACTGAAAATCCGCTAAACAAGAGCTAACATTCATTTTATGATTTACAAACATTTTGAAAATTCTTGTTTTAAACTGTTTTTGTTTAAATAATACAAAAAAAATCTAACTCAATGGAATGGGGAATTATTGTGGCACATTGTATTTAACTTTTTTTAAATATATAGCCACATACCATTTTCAAATTTGTCATTGGAAAATAACAAAATGCTAACATAAAAGGGTAAGACAGATTAATTCATAAAAACAGTGAAAAAAGCATTCTTGAATACTTGAGCCATTTGGGCAAGTAAGTTATCACTAGACCAAATTTTCAGCCTAAAAACTGGGATTAATACCCTTTGTGTAACATACTAAAATGTCTCAACCGTTACAGTGGAACGGCAGGCATCTCATTTAAATCATGATTCATGGCGGCAACCTATTGTCCACTTGTTGGTCATGCTACTGAATATATTATAATTAACTTTTTTTTTGAACATACCGAGTCCTGGAGCCCCAGGGGGCGGACCATAGCCTGAAAGCAAACAAAAACCATTTATTATCAATTATGAACACAAGAAAAATGCATCATGCAATTCTAGTGCATGCATCTTACTGCAATAAAATATAAATAAGTAATTCCAAAATCAGAGTCAATATATATATTTTTTTTTCAAAGAAAACATTTCCGAGTTCGAAATGTACATTTAGGTATTATCATAAAAATTTGTAATTTGGCTAATTATACGATTTTTAGGATGATTAAGGCATTTGAAAATGTAAATCGAGTAATCAAAGGGAAAGGATAAGAGGATTGAATGCTTAGGTCCCTTGGTGTACACAATATCTCATCTAGTCTATCTATCTACCCAAGGGGTCTTTGATACTTGTGGTTTCCTTCCCAGCGCGGATTTTCTCCCTCTTACCCCCTAGGTAACAAAACCTGTGCAGGCAAACTTTAGGACGAGTCGGGCTCCTGTCCACCAGAGTGACGAAGGAGCGCTCTGGTAGTAGTCGATATGACCTCGTAGTTCAACCCCGAGCATGAGTCATAATAACTAATTAATTAACCTAATGAAGAAGGTATATAGTTAGTTATCGTGACTCATACCCGGCCTACTACCAGAGCGCTCTTCCGTCACTCTACTATGGGAGCCCTAAATTGTGCCTACTCTAAATTTTTATTCACCTAGAATAAGGCCCATCGCTTAACGTCCCATCCGAAGCTAAAGGACCTAAGGGCCCCGGCCTGGTTTAGAACCCGCTATCTTGAGCACTGTAGGAAAAGAGCTACCTGCTGCCTCTGTGCTATTGAAAGCTACGTCCCGTACCCTTCACTACCCCCTCTCAACCGTCCCTTCTACCTGTACCGGGTGGAACTGCTGAATATCTGGTCTTTTTAGATGAATGCATTGTGTTCTACAAGAACCACTGGCAAACAGGTAGCTGTCAGATTATAAAAATTAGAGAACAAAGAAGAGAGGTTGTAGGATCTGTGTTCTCAGAGTTGAACTCATCAATGAATTCAGGAATACATCTTTGAACCATGCTATAAGTATTATTCATTTAAAAAACATACCAGCTCCTGGAGAAGAAGCTGAAAAAGAAAAATAAATAATTATTAATTATGTTAACTCAAAATGCAAAATACAGTAGAACCTCTATAAGTCGAACATCAAGGGAGACGCCGAAAAATTCGACTTGTGGAGGATTTCGACTTAGGCGGATTTTGATTCGACTTGTAGAGGTTAAGATTCATTCTAACTAATTTTGAGTTAGAGAGGTGAAATAAATAAAAATTCAAGTTACAGAGGTAACAAACATATTTATATTTATTATAAATCAACATTATTTCAAACATACTTAAAATAAAAAATACGTAGTATATGTAGGTATTAAAAAAAGTCAGTAATTTTTTTTGCTTTAGATAATTGGTAATCCTATTTATTGTTTTCTAAGAAACAATGGTGTACATTGTCAGCAAATTCTTAAAGTCGGTAACTTATTTTTCTTCGAGCTATAGAGGTAATAAGTTTCAAGTAATCGAGTTGTAAAGGTTGTAAAATAAAACATTGCTATGTTCGAGATACAGAGGTCCAATTTATTTTTTCGAGTTATAGAGGGAAAATATGTACCAAAATGGCTTGTAGGGACTCACTGATTATTTCGACTAATAGAGGGTTGAAGATTTCGAGTAATGGAGGTTTTGGGGCTTGAAGGGAAAGGAACAAAACTTTTTTTCGAGTTTTGGAGGTTTTCGACTTATCGAGGTTCGACTTAAAGAGGTTCTACTGTATTGCTGAACCGCATGACAACATCCCTGCGAAATCAGTTTATTATTATTTTTACTTCCGCAACTAAACAAAGTTATCGGTCAGAAATTCAATGTTGAGTTTCATGTTTTCTGACCCCTGATTCCAAACCTGGGGGAAAAAAATTGGGACGGGATTATTATGAGACAACATCCATAAGAGGGAGGGAGCTCAAATAAATTTTAACTGCCGATGACATAAAATTTAATAATTAAATTTAAAACCCCATAAAGACGACATCTGTTAATTTACATCAAAATGGCCGAAGGAAGAAGAAGGAAGCTCGATTCAAAAACCCTAAAAACTTCCGATGTATGAATGTATAGCCCAAAATTTAGTTTGAGAATTCAGAAGCCCTTCTAAGTCAATTATTAATTTTTAGCCCAAATTGTCGATTGGTTTTGGAGGGAGAGCGAAAAATTAATTAATTCATGTGGTGGAAGTACATTATCGGTGATTCACCAACGAATTTTTTTTTACTTTTGTTAATACAGTTGCGGTTAGCTAGCGCTATGACAAAAGTAGTACCCTCCGTAAATCTGTGACAATATAAATGTGTCCGAATACATATCTGCGATTTCAGTCGATATTGTGGAAAAATAATAAAATAAATAATAAAGAGAAACATATAATAACAAAGTTATTTTTGTATACTTTTATATTGTTTAATACCACAAAATATAAATATACATAAAACGTACCGTACCGGGCCATCGTCAGCACAATGTTCAAAAGTGACATTTTGTTTCCTAGGTTGTCTTATTTATATAATCCTCACTTAACATAACGACCAATTCATTTCAAATTCTCACCTCTGTTAACGCCACTAAGGTAATATAATATACTATGTATTTTTATTCTAAAGAGTATGTACACATTTTTATTCTTGTACTTCGATATTATGCCATATTATTTGTTATATATAGAATGTATTCTACTATATGCCCCATTACATTGTAAATGTCTTACTATTATATTTTCTTTATTTTATTTTATTATTGGCAACTTAAGTATTTGTAAATGTTTAAGTCAGAATGGACTAACCTAAGGGACGGCAACGAAAGGGCTGATCAACTAGAAAGATCAAGAGCTAACAGAAGACATATAAGACCGGAAACCTTCTGTGGGATCTCTAAGAGCACCGCAATGGCGGCTATAAAAATTTGGCTGACCAGGAAACACATCCAGTTCTGGAGAGGTGTCCCAAAGCAAAGACATTCTAAACTCTTTGTTGCGGAACCATCAGAGAAAAGGAGCCGAGAGCTCTTGAATATGACCAGAATGGATCTAAGAGCTATAACAGGACAGTGTCATATGAACAAACACCTACACAATATGGGCATCGCTAGAAGTGCAGGAAATGTGGCGAGGAAAATGAGACTCCGGTTCATATTCTAAGACAGTGTAAAACTAGAAAGCAAGAGGTTTTACTCATTCATAACAGAACTTAAGCAGGTATGGAAGGAACCTCCAGCTGAGTGCTGGACTTTATTAAAGACTAGCAGTAGTACCCGGCGTTGCCCGGGGAACTTTGACTTTTCTCCCAATATCTTCTATAACGCTATTCAGTTCCTCGACAGTACATTCATGATGTTATAATTTTCAATTATTCATACGGAATAAGGCTTATAGTCCTTCAACTGTAGTAACGCTAGCTTTGGAGCTAAAACTAATTTATTCAAAAAGATTTCTCATTAATCGTTGCAATGGTTTTCGGGTTACAAAGATTACGTGAGTGGATGCTGGGATGGACCAGGGGTTGATTAAAAAATAGACCTTAACCTTCCGGTAGATAAAACTTATCTATTCAAAAAGATTCCTCATTAATCATTGCAGTGGTTTTTGAGTGAGATTTCGTGGGTGGATGCTGGTATGGACCAGATATTGAGGTACTAATACGCCTATAGCCTTCCACAGACGATGACGAACAAATTAAAAAAAAATTAATCAAATCCATCAAGCCGTTCGTGAGTTATAGCGGTACAACGCACAGACATTTTCAGCTTTATATATATGATACAGGGCTGCTGTAGGGATCAACACACACAGGGCGGACAATAGGTCAACTCTGGCCAAGATGATACTTTCAGTCCTTAAAAAAAAAAAATAAAAATAAAAAATAACTAGGGGACAGGGGTCACTGTCTTAGGTAATCTCAGGTAACCTTAGGATTGTATAAATATGGCAACCTAGCAAACTTGAATGTCACTTTTGAACTTTGTTCTGAGGATGGTTTTATCTGAAACCGATATACCACTGTATATATACATTTTGTGGAAGTTTTTGTTTTTATTTATAATATAGATGCTATTGTTCTACAAAAATGAGAAGGTGCTTACCAAAGGTGGGGCGTCCACCATGGCCTCCTTCCTCTTTGTCGTCCAGAACAGCTGACTGATTCGGCTTGACCACCACCAACGAAGTCAGCGGCGTCACGAACGAATACTAGACAAAATTAAAAAAGTAAATTTGAATATTGTTACACTTTCTCCAGTCATATCTTCAATGTGTAAATGAGGTGACTCCCTTTTACCCGACTTGATTGGAACATAGTGCTGTCAGTTGTGAAAAAATGTGTTAAGCGTTCTGTTTAAACCACTTTAAATAGGAAATATGATTATTTATAGTGGAAAATTATTAAAACTAATTAGTTATTATGACTCATGCCCGGGCTTTAACTACTAGGTTATATCGCCTACTATCAGAGCGCTCTTTCGTCACTATGGTGGACATGAGCCCGACTCTACTATGGGAGTCCTAAATTTTGCCTACCCTAAATTTTTATTCACCTAGAGTAGGGGGCCTTTAACGAGTACCTGACATCGTAGAGGCTCGGGAAAATCGCTTAACGTCCCATCCGAAAGACGGCATGCTTAAGTTTATTTCACCTCCCGGATAAAATAAACTAAGAGCCTCAGAGAGTAAAGCGATGGTCTCGAGTCGGTACGATGTTCTCACTCACCGAGGGAGATATTTACTAAAAATTTATTGTAGGCAAAATTTAGGACTCGCATAGTAGAGTCGGGCCATGTCCACAGGAGCTAAGAAAGAGCTCTCTGGTAGTAGACGATATGACCTCTTAGTTAAGGCCTCGGCATAAGTCACAATAACTATTGTCTAATGCCACAAAAATTAAATACATTTTAAAATATATATTTAAAAAAATTCACAACTAACATATGTTTCAGGAGAGCCTGTCTGCCTTTTAGTTTTCATCTTCATAGCATCTCCTTTAAAGATTATTTCAGTATGACCGGGTTTCGAACCCGCGATGTTCAGTTTAATAGGGTAGCCGCTCCCCGCAAAACATACATACATAGTACCGGTTCGGCCTACGCCACCGTCATTGTGCTGACGGTAAATTGTATTATTGGTAGTTTTCGTTAGAAATAATTTTTAAAAAAATGTATGTGATATGACCATTAAAGGACTTTCTTATACCAACCATGCTTTCGCATATCGTTCTCTCTCCCCCTCTCCAGTCTCAAATTTATTTCATACTGGTATTACTTGTGGGTATAAGAAAGTCACTCTCAGAATTACGTTGTACAATGAAACGAAGAAAATCGCTGACGTCAAAGTATTACCTTCATACACCCAACATTAATACCAGTATGAAATGAATTTGAGAGGTGAAGGGAGAGTGTTCTGTAAAAGCGTGGTTGGTATAAGAAAGTTCTGCAATGATCATATCATTTTTATATATAAGTAAAGCATTTTGTGATATTTGATAGATTTTGTTGTTGTTATTTTTGTATGTATCTAAGGAAAAAATGTATCGTTCGAGTTTGCTACCGCTCGGTCCAACTGCAAGTGAGTTACTATACTAAGTATGACGTACCTTCAGAGCTAGCAATCGAGCTTTGGCCTCCAGAGCTGTATCATTGGTCACTGTATTTTTATCTAGTAGTGATTTGATTGTCTTATAAGCCCACATTTTTTCTAAATAACCTAAAAAAACAAACAAAAAACACATTATTATACCTAAAGAGAATATATAAGCTTTGAATATCAAGGTTGAAATTTTGTTGTTGAAAGTTGTTCAATGTAGATATGTAGAAAAAGTGTATTGTTTGGATTTTTTTTATTTTTTTTAAAACTTGGTAATTTTGTACACTTGCGTTGAGAAGTTAACTAAAATGAGAGCATAAAGCCCCGCCCATTCTATTATTAACCAATTAAATGTATAAAAAATAAAGAAAAAACGTATGAAAAAATGTTAAGTATAATTAAATATATGTATAAAGTCGCGGGACGGCCACATATCAATCCACTCACTGCTTGATACGATTTCAAAAAATAATTAAATAACATAATATATAATCAATATATTTAATTTTATTTAACTATGTTTTAAAGGCCTATGTTGGTGCGGTTAAGTGAATATATCGGTGGTCACAGGGAATAAATTGGTAAGTCCAAGTTCGTAACTTTTCAGGGCAGCACTTTTTTACTTTTGCATTAATCGTGTAAATCCAGTTTTTGGAATAAATAAATTATGTTTGCATCATTATTAATCACTTGGAATAGTTGAATAAATGGTTAAATGCAGTTATCTTTTGAATGATTCCTCAAAGAAGTAGATTAAGTTGATTTAACCGAGAACATACACAATTTTACACAGTTTTATAATTCCGAAAGTATTAGAGACCTGAGCTCTCATTTTGGCCATTTTACGACTTAATAACTTATTCCCTGTGACCATAGATATAGCTGTAACATTTCTATTGTCTAATGCCACAAAAAATAGTAAATTATTATGTCTCAGGCCCAGGCTTTAACTACGAGGTCATATTATCTACTACCAGAGCGCTCTTTTGTCAATATAAATTGTAGAAAAAGTTTTGTTTTGTTTTTAAATTAAATTTGATTCATTCTAGCAGCGTCTGTCGTGGAAAACCTCTCAATGACCCAAACAAAGAGAAATATGAAGATTCTGTTTCAGTTAACCTAGAAAATTCGTCTTGGTCTGATTGAAATATAATTATTTATGTGCACACCATAAGTCTTGTTTTGAGGCCGGGGGAACCATGGAGGTGCCACTATCATTCCATCGATGATTCTGACTGGTTCGGGCAAAACGATGGTTGTCACACCTGACTTGGTTCGTGCCTGAATCTCACCAGAAACCTTCCCGTTTGGTGAAGACAGTTTGCCCAATGAGACCAACTGTGATCCAGAAAACAGGTTTTTGAATTCACCATTTGTTACATTCTCTACCTGTAATCAATCAGAAGAAAAAATATTATATAAAAATAATTGACAATTTTTTGCTATTTTTATAAAAAAATTATCAGTGTTGCTTATATATTTTTTTATCCACTTATAGTTTCCCTTAAGTCCCCTAGATTGCTCTCAATACTGATTTGTCACGAGAATATTTTAACTACAGAAATAAGCCTATTTTTGACAAGAAATTGTGTTTTTTTGTTTCTTTTTTCCAAAATTTTCTATAATTCATATATTTTTGCTACATAAGCCTAAAAAAAAAATTACTTGTATTTTATAGTTAGTTTGTTATTGTGACTCATGCCCGGGTTTTAACTAAAAGGTCATATCAACTACTACCAGAGCGCTAGTTTGTCGCTCCAGTAGACGTGAGCCCGACTCTACTTGACTTCTAAATTAGGGCTTTGACGAGTACCTGAAATCGCACAGGCTCAACGTCCCATCCGAAGGACGGCGTGCTCAAGGTTTTTTTCACCTCCCAGATAAAACAACTAAGGGCCTCGGTCGGGTTTCGAACTCGCGATCTTGAGCTTAACAAGGAAGCTCGCATACCACACATCTACCGGCGCCCTTAATATAATTTATATGTTTAGAACAATATAATATATATATTTTAATATATAATATATAACAACAATATCATTTACATATAAGTATATTAGGACCAATTTTTTTCGGATTTGGAATCTAGACGTCGGAAAACATGAAATTCCGTTGAAAACTCAGTATAGAAATGTTGACCGATTACATAACTTCCCCTATACCTACTTGGTATAGTTGAGGAAGTAAAAAAAAACTTGAAATGTATTTATGATGACATAATTTCTCTTTGGAAATTTGATAAGAACAAAATGGATGAGAAAAATATATTTATGACGTACCTCGGTGTATTTGATTTTAATATCAGACAGCAGCGGGGAGGCAACTGATTTGTAAAAATCGTTTAATTGTAAAGCAGCGTCTGAATCAATGTAGATCCTTCGAGCGAAACCAAAATTTGAAAGTGACAACTTTTTCAAAAATTTCAAATCCGCATCATAACCAAAACTTAAAGAAAAGATAGCAGTCCTGTTAAACAAATAAAATAAAACATAATAAATAAATTAATAAATATCAAAATGAATAATTTATTAAAACTTCATATAAACTATATTATATAAATTGGTAGAGGGCGCCGGTAGCTCAGTGGTAAGCGTGCTTGTCTTCTGAGCTCAAGATCGTGGGTTCGAAACCCGCCCGAGGCCCTTAGTTTATTTTATCTGGGAGGTAAAATAAACCTAAGAACGCCGTCCTTCGGATGGGACGTTAAGCAATGGTCCCGAGCCTGTACTATGTCATGTTCTCGTTAAAGACCCCTGCCCTAGGTGAATAAAAATTAAGGGTAGGCAAAATTTAGGACTCCCACAGTAGAGTCGGGCTCATGTCCACCGGAGTGACGAAAGAGCGCTCTGGTAGTAGGCGATATGACCTCGTTGTTAAAGCCCGGGCATGAGTCATAAAACCTAACCTAACCTATAAATTGGTATTGATATCTTTATGAATTAGTATATTTAGCTTTGCAAGGAATGACGTAGCCAATACGGGAGCCTTATTTTTTTTCAGTAAAAAAAATGTATTATTTGAAAATATCACATTAATAAACGTTAAACATGAATTCCGTTCAGATGAGAGCAATTCAAATGTTCTTGGAGCATACTGAATAATTTATCCTGAGATTATGATTAAAATTATAATATTTTTAACAACGAAAAAAGTTGTCAGTGAATCACCTATAAAGTACTTCTAGTAACAAATTAATCAGAACAAAATAAATTTTTGCTCAGAAGGGCGATAATCATGTCTATATATTTTACGTGCCAGGGAAGAGAAGTTAATTTTAAAAAATACTGCGAATGACCGGAAATGTACCTCTTAAGCGCCATTTAATTAACTATGTTTCCACTTCCCCTCTGAAACCAATTTACTGATACGCTTGTCATATAATTGTCATTCTAAATTTCGTGTTGATATATTCGTTTCATTTTGTTCAATTTTGTGTTAAAAACAAACAATTTAATTAACTTACTGTTTATCATTTTTCTTTGAGATTTCTTTGTTTATTTCCTCTGGATCGCTGATTTCCACGTTAGGCTCTCCATCGGTAAGAAATATAACAATTGGCTCAGGAGCACTTGCTGAATTGCTAAATAAACTTTTACCAACGTCTGAAATTTTCAAACCAGTCACCAACCCACCATAAATATTTGTACCTAAAAATGAAAAATTATTAATATAAATAATAATAAATAAATTAATAAAATATTAATGCTAAAAAAAAAAATATGAAATATTTAAATGTTGAATGGGTGTGACAGGAGGGGAGATGTGAACCTTAGGACAGGAGGGGAGATGTGAACCTTAGGACAGGAGGGGAGATGTGAACCTTAGGACAGGAGGGGAGATGTGAACCTTAGGACAGGAGGGGAGATGTGAACCTTAGGACAGGAGGGGAGATGTGAACCTTAGGACAGGAGGGGAGATGTGAACCTTAGGACAGGAGGGGAGATGTGAACCTTAGGACAGGAGGGGAGATGTGAACCTTAGGACAGGAGGGGAGATGTGAACCTTAGGACAGGAGGGGAGATGTGAACCTTAGGACAGGAGGGGAGATGTGAACCTTAGGACAGGAGGGGAGATGTGAACCTTAGGACAGGAGGGGAGATGTGAACCTTAGGACAGGAGGGGAGATGTGAACCTTAGGACAGGAGGGGAGATGTGAACCTTAGGACAGGAGGGGAGATGTGAACCTTAGGACAGGAGGGGAGATGTGAACCTTAGGACAGGAGGGGAGATGTGAACCTTAGGACAGGAGGGGAGATGTGAACCTTAGGACAGGAGGGGAGATGTGAACCTTAGGACAGGAGGGGAGATGTGAACCTTAGTCAAGAATTCTCTGCTTGAGGATTTACAGAAAAATAAAATACCTCGCAAGAGCCCAACTGGTTTCACTCTCAAGTGCCAAAGCTACACATCTCTGCTTTTTCTGATATTATATTTGTCAATTTCCTTTTTATTGCTGTAAGAGGTCGCTTTCAAAAGTCTTCAACTTACATAAAAATGTATAATATATATAGTTAGTTATTATGACTCACGCCCGGGCTTTAACTCCGAGGTCATATCGCCTACTACCAGAGCGCTCTTTCATCACTCTGGTGGACATGAGCCCGAATCTACTATGAGAGCCCTAAATTTTGCCGGCCTTAATTTTTTTATTCACTTAGGATAGGGGTCTTTAACGAGTACCTGACATTGTACAGGCTCGGGATCATCGCTTAATGTCCCATCCGAAGGACGGCGTGCTTAAATTTATTTTACCTCCCAGATAAAATAAACTAAGAAAAAAAGAAAAACTAAGAGAGGCCTCGGTCGGGTTTCGAACCCACATTCTTGAGCTCAGAAGGCAAGCACGCATACCACTGAGCTACTGGCGCCCTCTATTATTTACTTTCTATATTACTTATTTGCTAATATTATATGTTTCTTTTCTTTTCTATAACAGTTACAAATACTATAAGAATATGTATTATATATATAAAAAAAAGCATTAATTTTCATAAATTGATATACTATATTCTTTAGTGGAATAAAAATATTATCTATAAACAAAAGCGGTATCTTACAAAACGCAGTTAGGGCCCGGAGTGAAGTGGTCTCAATTTTTGTCCGATTTCGGCTAAAATCTAATCAGATCTAAAATAGCACAAGTGACATATTCGTTCCAAATTTCAAGTTTATATCCTCCATCGTGTTTGCGGTAGAGCTCTTACAATTTTCCAATCACATACACTGACGCAAAAATGGTCAAAACGTATTTAGGGGACAGAAAATCCACTGAAACCTCGATCTCCAATTTTCACATGATTACAATACTTCTTTACTCTGTAGGTATAAGAACGTCGGAATAATGAGGAAAAACTAGTTCCACATAACAAACTGAATTATGGAAAATGTTCCTTCAAAAAAATTATTTTTATATATTAATAATAATTTATTAATTATGTGTTATGAAGAAAGTTTATTATTACTTTTAGTGAAGTTTTAAGGTTTTTGTTTCTCACCTCCATAAGTACTTAGCCCTATGATGAATTTCGTAGCCTTCTGAACATTGTCTTTGTTTGCTGGTATAATGTGCGTTTTGGTGATTTCTGGTCGCTGGATGTCTTCGGAGTAGGATTCCAATGTAGCCAAGTCGACAGGCTGGTCAGGGGTCCATGCCTACTCACAAAACACAAATCAGTTATTATTAGGGTTGTAAATTGGAAAAGAAGAAGAATACGTTGACATTCTTCAAAATTCTTAGCTCTCTCTCCAAAATCAATCGTCCTTTTGGGCTAAAACTGAATATTTGACATACATCGGCAGTTATTGGAGATTACTCCCCACAGGTGTCGTCCTTATTGGGCTTTGAATTCACATACAAAATTTCGTGTCAATGCATTCAATACAGTCAGAAGTAACTTGGTTTCTAGGGCAACAAAGTTGGAACTCTAGAAAACCTTGATTCGACCAGTGTTAACTTACGGTTCTGAGACATGGACAGAAACAAAGACCGACGGACAAGAACTCCTGATTCACGTTGCATCTATAGAGGTGTCTACGAAGGACAGGATTTGAAGAAGAAAGAATCAGGAGCTGTATGCTTTGTCGCAAGAACCGGACATAGTAAGGATTGTAAGACTTCACAGACTAAGATGAGCAGGACACTTGGCAAGGATGGGAGACAATGATGTGCCAAAGATGACATTACTGGAGGAAATGCACGGGAAATTACGTTGGAAGGGCGGTGTTGCGCATGATGCGAGGATCCTACTTGGAGTCAGGAACTGGTGAGCAGCTGCACAGGACCGAGACGACTGGCGAAGGCTGATCCAGGAGGCCTTGACTCAGAGATGAGTTGTTGCGCCGATGATGAATATGACATTCAATACAGCGGCGGTTGTACGAGTTCTGCGTTAAGCCTTCCACCCAATTTCCCATCATTCCTTTGGCCTATTTGACACAAATAAAATCTTCTGTTTGGAGTTATCATGTTCACAGATATACACATAGCGATAATTTTCTTTTTTTTTAATTTGGGAGTCAAGTAGGTCAGGAAACATTAAATTCCGTTGAAAATTCCGCATGAATTGTTGTCAATTACATAACATCCCCTATACTTCGTATAGTTGAGGAAGTAAAAAAGAAAATGTGTCTAATCTGAAAGCAGATAATCGTGTTGGTCACAGTAAAATGAATGAAAAACCTAACTATGATGAAAAGTCAAATATAACTCAAAAATCAGTCAAAAGTTTAAATGTCAGAAATAGGATGTGATGTCTAAAGGTAACAAAACATCCAATTCAAGAGAAGAACCGTTGGAATAATTTACTGCCACACAACCTTAACGTTGGATTTCAAAAATTATAAAAAAAATTTGGAAAAAATCGTGGTCAAGTGACTTCTTTATATAATAAACCGTATACAAGACAGGGGCCCGGCCAAAGGTTTTGCAAATTTTATACGATAAGTTTTACCTGGTTAAATAAGTCAAAAAATATTATAATTGTTTTATAATATATAAATAATTAATACATGTACTTACCAAAACTTTGACAGAAAATAGAACAAGCGAGAAATAGTCTGCTTCACCAAGATCAGAGAGTATTTTGGTCATGGCACTTTTGAGTTGGTTGATTTTGATGCCGTGCATAGAACCGCTAACATCTAGTACGAAAATTACATGTTTGTTAAGTACGGGCAGATCATCATTTCGGAAGAAGTGTACGAAGTAACCATCCTGGTCCACCTGAAACAGGAATAACCAATCATATAAATACGTAATGTTTTTCTTCATGATTTTCATAGTTAAAGATCAATTCGACGAAATTGCAAATCAAAATTGAAACATTATACAACTGTTGGTAATTTAGACTTATTAGAAACTGAGACAGAGAGGTTGTAGTGACTAGACTGGGCTGGGACTTAGCCAGGGGCACCTCATCACCAAGAACCAGACCAGACTGCTGCTGCAGAGTCCCTCTGACGGTGCAGCACATCTTGGAGGAGTGCTCTTTACATCGGGAGCTGCTGAGGACCATGGTAATAAAAGAGAGGAGGTTGTAGTGACCAGACTGGGCTGGGACTTAGCCAGGGACACCTCATCACCAGGAACCAGACCAGACTGCTGCTGCAGAGTCCCTCTGATGGTCCAGCACATCTTGGAGGAGTGCTCTTTACATCGGGAGCTGCTGAGGACCATGGGCATATCAGCCACTCTAGCCGGGGCACTTGGCAACCATTTTTAAATGGTAGGCAAAGTGGTGGTATTTTTTAATAATTTGGGGGATTTTAAGGTGTTGACTGAGACCTTACTAACTATTATCAAGTTTGTTTTAACGACCCATCCCCCTCCCCCCCCCCCCCCCTTCTAGTTTAAAATTCATAAACTAAGAGACCACCGGGATAACTGGGGTCTCGATAAGTGGAGTTCCACTGTACAATTAATGAATCGTGAATAAGGAATTTACGAAAGGCTCATAGCAAATAAAGTTACCAGTATCTGCTGGGGACTGTTGGTGCTGTCCACGTCATACTCCGCCACCAGTTTTCCGTTCACACCGTCTTTGTTGAGTGCCTTCTGTTCCTCGACAGAAGGACGCCATTCCAGCTTCACTTGCTTCGGGGAGGCAAACTCTACTTTAGTTTTCCCATTGTCTACAATTTAAATTAAAAAAAAAAAAAATTGTTGAATCATCAGGCTATGTACTTCTCCAGCAAGATTCGCTCTCCCTCCAAAGCCAATTGATCGTGGGCAAACTCAACTCAATATATGACTTACGTAGTGCCTTCTGAATCCTTACACTAAATTTTGTGTTGATGCATTCATTACAGCAGCCGTTATTGGGATTATTGAGTTGAGTCCTCCCTCCCCATCGACTGATTCCTCTGACCAATTTGGCTGAAAATCAATAGGTATTATCCTTAGAGAGCTTTGAATTCATATATGAAATTTCGTGTCAATACATTCATTACAACGGCAGTTATACAAATTTTTGTAATCTCTTTGGCCGATTTGGCTGGAAGTCAATAGGTGTCTTCCTAAAGGGTTCTGTATACACATATAAAATTGCATCACGATACATTCACTCTGGGAGTTATCGTGTTCACCGACATTTTTTTTTTTTTAATCTTTGGAGTCAAGAAGACAAAAACATGGAATTCTGTTTTAAACTCCGCATCAAATTTTTAACCGATTAAATATCTTCTCCTAGACTTCTTGTAGAAATAAAACAATTTCTTATTAAAAAAAATTGAGAGTACCATTGTAGATAATCTATACTATGCATCTTTAGTCAAGATCTTTGAGGTTTTTTTAGGTAAGTTTTTTAAGGGTTTAACACAAAATCTCCAATAACTAATAAAATACGAAATTTAACATGTGTATCCAGAAAATTCTAAGGATAACACCTTTTGATTTTCAGTCAATTCGGTTCAAGGGAACGAGGAAGATTAGAAGGGAGGCTTAACAAAAAAATCCCATTAATTGCCGATGTAATAAATGAATGGACACAAAATTTAGAAGCGAACAATTGGTTTAGTCCAGACGGTCTATTGGTTCTGAAGGGAGAGCGAACACTTAATTGATTAATTCGTACTGGTGAAGTACATTGCTGGTGATTCACCGACTATTTTTTTTATTATTGTTTTCCTTAAGTAATATCATAATAGATTGAATTTGAAGCATGTTGGTATATTTTATTGTTTTTTTTAGAGACATGGAAGAAAAGTTGCACATAAGTAGACAAAACATACCTTTTCCTGTATCTTCTATTTCGTTGGACTGTGCGAAGTCTCGGGCTCTGACGCGAGTGATGTTCAACACATCTTCTATTTCGATAACAACTGATAGATCGTCAACAATCTGTAATGGACAACAAACAGGTGAAAAAAAAAGAAAAAAAAAAGAGGGGAATGTTAGAAACAATGAACACTATCTGAAAAAGAGATCAGAAACCTTGACTATTACCCAGGGTAGTGATTAGCAGCACCTAGTGTAGTGATTAGCTACACCTAGTGTAGTGATTAGCAGCACCTAGTGTAGTGATTAGCAGCACCTAGGGTAGTGATTAGCTAAACCTAGTGTAGTGATTAGCAGCACCTAGTATAGTGATTAGCAACATCTTACCTGTCTTGGATTAATGTGAATTTCATCTTTGTATGTTTTGTTCTTTCTGGACAAGAGCTCTTCATATGTGAGGTTGAAGGTGACTTTACCCTGAGCCTCCACGTTGACTGAGACGGTGAAGTCTTTGGCGTTCCGGGAACTAGAGAATAGAACATCAAAACAATTTAAAAATGAACCAACAATTAAAGTGTTTTTTTTGTTTTGTTTTTCAGAAAATATACGTGTATTCTTGCCAAAAGTTCAAAAAATGAGATAAATCTTTAGAAATATCAAATTTTAAATTTAAGAAGGTATACTAACTCTTGGAAAATGTGTGCAGCTCCGGTACCGGAACTAACAGCTTCGTCATATTCCTTTTTTGCCTCTTCTTTCCCCTTTACATAAGCATCGTATGATTTGTTATTTATGGTCCTAAAAAAACATTAGATTAAATATGAAAAACAATAAAAAGTAGTATATAAAGGTCGGTTCTGTGTGAAGTGGAGGTGGAGGGACGTGATGGTGGAGGGAGGTGGTGGTGGAGAGAGGTGGAGGTGGAGGGAGATGGAGGTGGAGGGAAATGAAGGTGGAAGGAGGCAGAGAGAAGTGAAGGTGGAGGGAAGTGAAGGTGGAGGGACGTGATGGTGGAGGGAAGTGAATGTGGAGGGAGATGGAGGTGGAGGGAAGTGAAGGTGGAAGAGGTAGAGGGAAGTGAAGGTGGAGGGAAGTGATGGTGGGGAGAGATGGAGATGGAGAGACGTGATAGTGGAGACATTTAAAAAGAAAAATAGATAAAAAAAAAAGCATACATAACAAAACCTGTGATGAATGCTTCTTCAGGCAGAACTACTCCAAAGCTGACTTCTTGAGCTTTTTCTGCAGGATTGGCAATTTTGCTGCTCACCAAAGTCCTGGCGTAGGTGAACTTGATGATTGAGTGAACATTGAGGGACTTGATGATAGGTGGCGGCAAAGCTATCGCCTACACAAGAGAACAAGAGTAAATTCAGCTAGTTCATATAATATATGTACAGGGTCATCCATCGGTGAATCACCTCCAATGTCTCCCCAGAAATAAATTAACCAATTGACTTTTCGCTCTCCCTCACAAACCAGTCGACCGTTTGCGCTAATATTCAACAGTTGACTTACATAAGGGCTCCTAATAAATCCTCATACTAAATTTTGTGTCGATAAATTCATTACATCCGCAATTATTAGGATTTTTGAATAGAGCCCCCTCCCCTCAGCCGATATCAGTGAAATTTGACAAGTTATTTCCTCATTGGGTTTTGACTTTAAATATGAAATTTTATGGCGATATATTCATTACAACGGCAGTTATTTGATTTTTTATGTTATGCCACTAAGTTAATATATTATATTGTTTATTTTTATTATAAAGAGTATGTGGTCATTTTTATTTTTCTTCTTGTATTTCGATATTATGTCACCTAGACATTATTTGTTATATAAACTACGTATTCTACTATATGTAAATTTCTTACTATTATATTTTTTTATTTTATTATATTGTTGTCAACTTAAATATTTTTAAATGTTATGTTAAGTCAGGATGGACTACCCTAACGGACGGCAACAAAAGGGCTGATCAACTCAGTTCAGTTGGGTTTTGAACACGCGATACTACGGGCATCGTGGCAATGACGGATTTAGCAAGAGGCCCTGGTCTAAGGCAGCATATTTGAAAGATTTTTTTTTTTTTCAAATTTACATAAAATAATTGTAAAAATCAATTATTAACTTGTAAATTATAAGTTTATCAAATCAATAGACTCAGTAGATATCGATACTTTGAATATTAAAGATCAATGGTGTTATTGTTGGTCGTGAAATATCGATAGTGGATAGTAGAGTATGAGAAATATGGAAAAATAAATGTTATAAATAAATCATCGAACTTTATTTGACAAATTCAAAGAAATGCCGGTATGCCTTTATACTTTGACTGAAAATATTGTGTTCAATCCACACCGCACCCGGACCGGACCCCCAATACATATTTCGTATTTTTCTGTTTCCGTTTCATCTGTTCATCCAATTTTGAATCTGAAAAATGATTTTAACTCTTTGAACCGTCTACTTTCATCGCCCTACCTGTAATTTTTTAAAAAGGAAAAAGATAACATGAAAAAAAGATAAAAAAATGTTATAAGCAATTTTAAATTTTTCAAAAAAAAAAAACCGAGTGTCATATCAATTCTACATTAATTTCGAGTACAAAGAAAAAAAAAATTTTTTTTACAGTTAAGCCGTTTAGGCAAAATACTTCTAATACTTTTCATTAAATTTAGAGCACAACGTGGTTGTCGAGCTCAGAACTAAAACGAGGACATTTAACCTTAACTAATTTGTATTTTTTTTTTTTTAATTTAAATCAAATAACCCACAATTTTTAATTTAATTTAAGTGACAAACTCTCGGTGGAATTTTTGAATGTTTTTTGGTACATCCGGATATTTAAATAAATATACTAATAAATGCCAGTTGACGGTTTCATTCCTTTAACTGTTCATAATAGTCATTGCAGCAACACTGACTAGTGCGATTTTCAACTGTTCTGATAATTTTACACTTTTGCTTTGTTGAGTTCAAATCAAAGACACAAACATCATACGAGATACACAATTCTAAGCAAGCAGTTACAGTCATTTTATCATTTAATATTAATTGTGTAATTGTTTTAGAAGTGAAATATTCAATTTTAATTGAGAAGAAAAGTTTCAAATTCTGTTCAAAATACATTGTTATTATTTATGACTTATTAATAATAGGTTTATATAAGGTTATAACGTCTGTATAATAAAACGTATTGGATTTGTAATGGTTGCATATTTTATACATGAAAAAAAGTATGCAATATATACTTTTAACGTAGGGGCGGCGAGATGTCAGTGGCCTATACATGAAAAATATATACATAAATCCTGCACTGCACCGAGGGATGATTTGTATACGTGAATAATCTTATTTATAATTTTTATACATAGTTGTGAATAACAATAATGAATGACTGCACTTATGACTGACAATAAATTTGCAATATGGCCGACTAGAAAAAAAATATATATATTTTCATCATCAAAAAAATAGGTGTTTTTATCATCAAAAATAGGGTTTTTATTATCATTTTTTTTTTTTTTTAAATTTTTACAGCAGACATCTGACAAATTGCAATAATTTACATAACCTAAAATAAAATTGGAAATCTACTTACTGCATCTTCAGCTATTGTTGTTGCCGCTAACAGAACAGCTCCAATGCATTGCCAAATTAACATCTGAAAAAGAACAAATTATATATTAGAAATTCAGAATTCTCAAAAGAAACATGACATAAACACAGGAATAAATTATATATATACAATGAAATATTGAATTATTTCAATGTAACATTATTTACTTCCATAGATATAGGAGAAGTTATGTAATCGTTCAGAAATTCAATGAGGAGTTTTCAACGGAATTTCATGTTTTCTGAACTCTTAATTCCAAAAATAAACAAAAAATATCGGTGTGTCTGCGAACACGATAATTCCTGATAGAACGAATGTATTGACACGAAATTTTATATGTGTATCCAGAGCCCTCTAAAAATGACAACTATTCTCTGTTGTTTGGGCAAAAGGGCTTAAGTCAGAATAAGTCTTGTGATCCAAAGGATTTAGTGCATTTAAATATTTGTACCATTTGTAACTGAATGTTGGAATATTTTATTTTGTTTATATTTAATACTTAATAGAACTCAGAGGGCGCCGGTAGCTCAGTTGTATGCGTGCTTGCCATCTGAGCTGAAGATCGTGGGTTCGAAACCCGACCGAGGCCCTTAGTTTATTTTATCTGGGAGGTAAAATAAATTTAAGCACGCCATTCTTCAGATGGGACGTTAAGCAATGGTCCCGAGCCTGTACGATGTCTGGTACTCGTTAAAGACCCCTGTCCTAGGTGAATAACAATTTAGGGTAGGCAAAATTTAGAACTCCCACAGTAGAGTCGGGCTCATGTCCACCGGAGTGACGAAAGAGCGCTCTGGTAGTAGGCGATATGACATAGTTAAAGCCCGGGCATGAGTCATAATAACTAACTATATCTAACTTACCTAGGAATTCTGTTAACTCCAATTTCTTTTTCAAGTAAAAAATCCCGCCAGAGCCAAACTCCAAATCTTTATTTAACTTAATGTTATAATCCAATAATTATTTACAAACAATAATTTTTCTCCACTTATGATAATTTCTCGTTTTTATTATTTTTTCAGTAAGATCACAACTGTGTTTCCCCGAATTATTCAAACACTATTATTCCACACTTTTTTTTTGGTTTCTAAACTAGATTTATATTTACATAGTGACCTCTGGTGACAAAGCGATTGAACCAAAGAAAGGGCAGGATGATAAAAATTGAGGTCGTTCTGATAAAATCGAGATATTATATAAATTGGAGTTAACAGAATTCCTAGGTAGGTTAGATATAGTTATTATGACTCATGCCCGGGCTTTAACTATGTCATATCGCCTACTACCAGAGCGCTCTTTCGTCACTCCGGTGGACATGAGCCCGACTCTACTGTGGGAGTCCTAAATTTTGCCTACCCTAAATTTTTATAACCTAGGGCAGGGGTCTTTAACGGGTAGCTGACATCGCACCGGCTCGGGACCATCGCTTAACGTCCCATCCGAAGGACGGCGTGTTGAAGTTTATTATTGTGGAATTATTTGTTGTGGACAATACTTTTTTAAACATTAAATTGATTTATTCCTTGTGGAGAATTCTTCAAATTTTATTTGAAATGAGCTTTGATTGACTCAACAATATACGGTGAATCAGGTAAAATGTTGTTAAGCCTCAAAGTAAATTGATCCAAATTTTTGACTGTTACTGGCCGAAGTGGGTGATTTTAGGACATGTGACAGGTTTTTTAAGTTAAGTGCTCACAATTCCAGTCACATATACAATACTAAATAAACACATTGGAAGACCTTGAATTAAGTATTTCTGTTTAAAACTCAATCGATATTTTTTGCAAGATTACAAGACTTCTTTACACTAAAGAAAGAAAAGATACAGGAAAATTGTTTAAAATGAAATTTAAATATTCAATCCCTGGTTCATGACATTACTCCAACCGGGATGTTTCAGAATTCAAGCAGGGCTGAGCAGTCCTAAAACCTTCTGGAAACCTTCATTTTATTGTGTATGTGTAAATTGTATATTATATAAAAATTTAACATTATTTCTGCATTTTTTCCAAGAAATAGGTTCATAAATAATAATAATAACTGTATTCGGAACATGAAACTTATATAACTTGTAAAGTTTAGGGACAAAATAATTGATAAAAATCTGTAAGAAAAGTTTTTATTCGTGAGTTATGAATATTTAACAAAAAATATTGACAATATTTATAATATTCATTAAAAAAAGAGAACAATTCATTGTTTTATTTCAAATAACACAATAATTATTATTATTGTATTGAATTATACAAGATTGTCCTTAAACTTTTACTATACACAGTGTTGCCAAATTTACTGAAGTAGGTTTAAAACTTTGATTAAAATTGGAACGACTTTAACTTTTTTCACGCACTTTTTTTATATTTGTTTCTCCTGTACTAAGAATAATTCCGGAAAACCCTGTTATTTAAAGGTTTTTGGAGGTGCTGCCTCTACAGAGTTTTCTGAGAAGACCATTACTCTCACATGCAAGCATTTGGTATGAATGGATTGGGTTTTAAGAAAGGTTGTAACACCCTTTTTACTTCAGAAATTCGATGCTGAGTTTTGAACGGATTTTCATGTTTTCCGACCATCTCTAACAAAAAATGGAAAAAAAAATTCTCTTTGTCTGTGAACACGATAACTGCCGATAGAATGAATGTATCGAGGCGACATTTTATATTTGTATCTAGAACCCTCGAATGACAATATCTATTAATATTCATTAGAATCAAACAAAGGGGAGGCGCGGAGAAAGGAGAAGTAGTTGTAATGTATGTATCGACATGAAATTTTATATTTAAATTTAAAAGCTCATAAGGATGGCACCTATTAATTTTCCGTGAAATCGGTCAAAATGAAGGGGGACCAGAGAAGAGAGGCTCGATTCAAATACCCAAGTAACTGCCGATGTGATGAATGTATCGATATACAATTTAGTATGAGGATTCTGAAGCCACTATGTAAGTCAACTATTGAGCTTTAGCCCAAACGGTCGATTTTCTTTTGAGGGAGAGCAACAACATAACTGATTAATTCTGGGGAAGTACATAGCCGGTGATTCACTGACAATTTTTTTTTGCTGCGCGAAACGTTAACTGGGACAGGTCCTTATACTCAGTCTACAGCTGCCACTACGACTTAAATACACTCCTTCAGAGTTTGAGGGAGCTGCAGGCTGCCCACAGACAGACAGACAGACATATGTACTACAAAATCCATAAAGAAACAAATTAAACAACAAATATTACACAATATTTTCATAATTACTATCCAGCTTATCTTAACTTGCATTAAATGGATTATTTTTTATTTTTTTAATAGTTTAAGAAGTCTAATCATTTGACCTTAATGTTCTAGATTAAAAATTATTTGTGTTACTGTTTTTTCATTCTAATATATTTTTAGAAAATGGATATTGACTTCAGTTTTTGGTTTTTAGAATATAATATAAAGTTTAAAAAAATTATATTATTATTAAATAAGGGGGAGGGCGCCGGGAGCTCAGAGGCAGCGTGCTAGCTTACTGAGCTCAAGATCGCGGGTTCGAAACCAAGCCCAGACCCTTAAATATTTATAAAAAAAACCTTGAACATGCCATTAAACGATGGTCACAAGACTGTTCGATGTCAGGTACTTGTTAAAGACCTCTAAGTGAATAAACTTAAGTAGGCATAATTTATGACTTTCATAGTAGAGTCGGGCATTTGTCCAACAGAGTGACGAAAGAGCGCTTTGGTAGTAGGCGATATGATCTTGTCAAAGCCTGATCATTGTTCAGAATAACTAACTACACGAGGAGGAAGTATCTAAAGCAATGGTTTCCAAAGTTACTATGCCCATGGACCTCTTGTTTTTTCGCAAAAACCTGCATAAAAAAAACTGCATAACAGAAAAATTACAAATTGAACTTTGATGTTTTGAATGGTAAATGGTGATGTAAAAATAAAATATAAATAAAACATTGTGATTTATTTAAAGTAGTATTTATTAAAATTATAACTTTGCTTAAAATTATAACTATTAAAATACAAAAACACATTTTTTTTTTTAAATTGAGATGGGTGAACCTGATGGGATGATATTTTATGATGGGAGATTATTTATGTTCGACTTTACGTTTGTGAGTAACAGTCGTAAATCTCCACGAGCACTAAGCAGCGAGATTCCGTTATTTAAACCTGATATACAGGGTAGATATACAGGGTGGCCCAGATAAGCGGGCCACAAGTGATATAACTCCTAAACGGTTAGAGATATCAAAATTGTGCATAGAACTAAAGTTGTAGCACTCGCCGAGAGCTATAGTATAGCGTCCTCGAAAAGACATAAATGACCCTTTTAATGGCTCAAACAGCCCTTCGAAGGGCGAGGTTCCCTTTTGACCCTTAAATTTCATTACATTTTATTAAAGTACTAAAGAAACAAGGAAGAACTGTGCAAACAGATTTTTGATACGTCAAGAAGTTCTTGGAAAAAAAAACGTTCAAAGTTGCACATTTTTCTTTTTCTGAAGTTAGTTGGAATTAAATAACTTCAGAATAAGCAAAACGTGCAACTTCAAACGTTTTTTTTCCGAGAACCACTTGACGTATCAAAAATCTGTTTGCACAGTTCTTCCTTGTTTCTCTAGTACTTTAATAAAATGTAATGAAACTTAAGGGTCAAAAGGGAACCTCGCCCTTCGAAGGGCTGTTTGAGCCATTGAAAGGGTCATTTTTGTCTTTTCGAGGACGCCATACAATAGCTCTCGGCGAGTGCTACAACTTTAGACCTATGCACAATTTTGATATCTCCACCCGTTTAGGAGTTATTTCACTTGGGCCCGCTTATCTGGGCCACCCTGTATAGATAAACGGCCGCGGTCTCATGATGCTTCTCATATTTTATGTACCTCTCTATAATATTATACTCAGGACATAAAAATCGTTACCGATTTATAGGTTAGGTTAGGTTCTAGGACTCCTGCCCGGGTTTTAACAACGAGGTCATATCGCCTACTACCAGAGCGCTCTTTCGTCACTCAGGTGGACATGAGCCCTACTCTACTATGGGAGTCCTAAATTTTGTCTAACCTAAATTTTTTATTCACCTAGGGTAGGGGTATTTAACGAGTACCTGACATCGTACAGGCTCGGGACCATCGCTTAACGTCCCATCCGAAGGACGGCGTGCTTAAGTTTATTTTACCTTCCAGGTAAAATAAACTAAGGGCCTCGGTCGGGTTTCGAACCCACGTTCTTGCTCTCAGAAGACAAGCTCGCATACCACTGAGCTAACGGCGCCCTCTTTTTTCTTTATATTAAACCTTTCGCGAACCCCGACTTTGTCCATGCACCCCCAAATTAATTTTAATTTGTGAGAGACCCCCTCAGCGGCCACAAGGACCCCCAGGGGTCTGTAGGAAGCATTTTGGGAACCTATTGTTTTAAAGTATTCGAAATGTTCATTCTGTCCACCAGGAAAAGTCACTGTTATTTTCGACTCTCAGTTTCGTATAGTGTTATCTCCGGTCACTCACTAGCGTGTTTGCCTGCTTTCCTCAAAAAAGCCTTGAGTTTGCCATTCTTGGATGAGATTTATGAGTAATAAAAAAACAAAAAAAACAATTGTATCTGTTACTTATAGCTGTTATTATAAAGTAGCAGTCAGAGTCGGTAGCAGATTCTCATTAATGATTTTGCCCACTAGATATCTGAGGGGTGTGTCTAGTGTGATGTTCCTATGACAGCCCATAATAAAAATGGTAAATGTCCATCATACTGACCTTCATTTTAAAGGTTATTTAATACTCTCTACTAAAAAAATAAAAAATCGTAGGTGAATCATTGAAAATGAACTTCTCCAACTCGAATTAATAAATTAAGTTTTCGCTCTCACTCCAAAACCACTAAACCGTTTGGGCTGAAAATTAATATATGACTGACTTAGAAATGAATGACTGAATCCTCATATTAAATTTTGTGTCGATACATTCATTACACCCTCTACCTCCGGCCGATTTAGTTGAAAATCGATAGGTAGTTGTCGTTTTTATGTGGTTTTGGATACACATATAAAATGTTATGTCGATTTATGTAAGAAAAAACAAAGTATGAATAATAATATAAAACATAATAACAATGATGGGTTATATATGAGTTGTAAAAAAACCGGACTGATGAAACAAAAGAGTACCTAACAATGTTTTGGACATTATAGCAAAAACATAACGCAGAATTAAGATAGCGATAACTCGTAAAACGGCCAAAACGCTTCCAGTCAATATTAATTAGTTTTATTAAATATAATTGAGGGCGCCGGTAGCTCAGTGGTATGCGTGCTTGTCTTCTGAGCTCAAGATCGTGGGTTCGAAACCCGGCCGAGACCCTTACATTTTTTATCTGAAAGATCCTCGTCCTTCGGATGGGACGTTAAGAGATGAACCCGAGCCTCGTTAAAGACCCCTGCCCTAGGTGAATAAAAATTTAGGGTAGGAAAAATTTAGGACTCCCACAGTAGAGTCGGGCTCATGTCTACCAGAGTGACGAAAGAGTGCTCTGGTAGTAGGCGATATGACCTCATAGTTAAAGCCCGGACATAAGTCATAAAACCTAATCTATAATTTTCATTATAAGCGGATCTGAACCCTTTATATATATATTTGAAACCATGATTTAACTTTATAATGCGATGCCTCGATCTAAGGTTTCTCATGTTGGCATAGGATGTTTGGCCACCCAGGAATGCCAACTCAACTGGTCCAGCCATTCTTCCAAACCAGTTTACTTCTACCCACACAATCTTCAACCAAACACAAGTTTTCCAATCTCTTTTCAAGATCTCGAGCTCAGTCTGTTCTCTTAGCTGCCAAAATCCGAATTCCGAATGTATCGAATAAAAAGAACGCGTTAAGTTTAATTTTATACCTCCTGATTCCAAAAATGGGGGGAAAAAATGTCTGGCCGTCTTCTCTGAAAAAACGATAACTACCGATAGTATGAATGTATCGACACGAAATTTTATATGTAGATCCAGAACCCCCTAAGGACAAAACCTTAACACAAAAACTCTAATAACTGCTTTTGTAATGAATGTATTAACACAAAATTTCATATCTAAAATCAAAGCCCTATGAGAACGACACCTATCAATTTTCAGGGGACCAGATGAAGGGGGGGGGGGGGGGGGGGGGGGTCAGAGAGGGTCTCAAAAAACCCAATAGCTGCCAATGTAAGGTTAGTTATTACAACTCAAGCCCGGGCTTTAACTACGAGGTCATATCGCCTACTACCAGAGCGTTCTTTCGTCGCTCTGGTGGACATGAGCCCAACTCTACTATATGGGAGTCCTAAATTTTTATTCACTTAGCGCAGGGGTCTTTAACGAGTACCTGACATCGTACAGGCTCGGGACCATCGCTAAAGGTCCCATCCGAAGGACGGCGTGCTTAAGTTTATTTTACCTCCCAGATAAAATAAACTAAGGGCCTCGGTCGGGTTTTGAACCCACGTTCTTGAGCTCAAAAAGCAAGCACGCATACCACTGAGCTACCGGTGCCCCCATAAGTAGATATATATAAAAACAAATTTTATTTAAAATGAGTTTTGATTAATTCGTGTTGAGGAAATACATAGCCGGTAATTCACTGACGCTTTTTTTTTTTGGCCCAATGAACGATTTGAAGCTTCGAATCAAACAGAACTTATCTGAGGTTTATTTATGTAAATTGTTCTGAAATTGATTGCCAAGAGAGTGACGTGTGATTCACAGGAAAAAAATATCTTTAAAAAAAACGAGTGAAACAAAACTAATAAGCGTTTCACCTTGAGATGGAAGACAACCTTCAGAGTGATGAGCTTCGTGATCAGAAGGCAATTATCTCACTATGGCAGCGGAAAGTCGAGGTTTCACAGATTACTTCCGAGCAGATATCGGCCGAAATCTGATTACATCCAAAGCCTTCTTGATATTAACACTTTGAACTCGGTCCCTTTTTACTTTCAGGGAGGTACAGGGATCCTTATAAGGAAGTATTGTTATCCACCTAACATGGTTGAGGGTTCCAATTCCGTCCGGAAGAGTGTCTTATTTCGTAGATAAAACTCCCTCCCGGGGGCCATGGATGTTGTAACTAACTAAATAACACCGTAATTATAAACATGGCTAATAAGCATAAAAAAAATTGTAATCGTGAGAAAATCCGAGAACATGTTTTCAATTGAGTGTTTCAAGACCCCTTGAATATGTTTTGACCATTTTCGTCATGATATCTGCCTGTGCGACTGTGTATATGTCATTGGAAGTTCATGAGAGCTCAGAATCGATTATAGTAAGAACTTGAAAATTGTTTGAAAACAACATGAACATATGTTAATATAAAAAATATGTTCTGGTTTGTCCTAAGATAGCCAAAGAAGAAATATATAATAAAGATGAGGGCGCCGGTAGCTCAGTGGTATGCGTGCTTGACTTCTGAGCTCAAGATCGTGGGTTCGTAACCCGACCGAGGCCCTTAGTTTATTTTATCTGGGAGGTAAAATAAACTTAAGCACGCCGTCCTTCGGATGGGACGTTAAGCGATGGTCCCGAGCCTGTACGATGTCAGGTACTCGTTAAAGACCCCTAACCTAGATAAATAAAAATTTAGGGTAGGCAAAATTTAGGACTCCCACAGTAGAGTCGGGCTCATGTCCACCAGAGTGACGAAAGAGCGCTCTGGTAGTAGGCGATATGACTTCGTTGTTAAAGCCCGGGCATGAGTCATAAAACCTAACCTAACCTAACCTATAATAAAGATGGTTCTTGTGGCAGCAATTTCTTACATTTGTTGAAAAACACATTAATACAGTAATGCGAGAAATATGGAATATAGGTGGTTCTTTTGGCACGGATTCCTTATATTTTCTGAACAAAAAGAATCAACGGAGAATAACGGCCGGGAATAGATGCTACCGGGCACTGCAGAAGATGCTCAAATCGAGGTCTATATTGTCATGTGTGAGTAAACCCGGGTCTAGGAGGGACAAAGTCTTGCTCAATATGGGGGAGAGGAAAATGCTGAGGAAGATATAGGGCCCTACTCCAGAGATGTATACGGTCCAGAAGAGAGCTGAGGGACCTGCACAAGAGTCCGGACCTGAAGGCCGGAGTCAGAGGAGGTAACCATCAGGAGTAACCTAGAGTCAGAGCACCAAGTGTACTGGAGGAGCACCCGAGAGGAGAGAGAAGAAGAGGGATACCATGCTTACGTTGGCAGGAGGACGACCTCAGGACGATAGTCAGAAGGTGGAGACGGTAGGCTGAAGATAGAGAAAAAATGTCGAATGCCCATTTTCTACAAAAAGAATCATTAAAACAGAGGAAAACGGCCGGGAATAGATCATTGCAGAAGGTCCTCAGATCGAGGTCTATATCGTCATTGGTTCTACAAGGACAGTAGCGCCAGGGACAATAAAGAAAGTAAGTAATAAATTAATTATAATTTTTTTTATAGTCTCAAATTATGGGGGGGGGGGGGGGGGGGGGGGAGGGCTTCAACTATGTGGTCATATCGCCTACTACCAGAGCGCTCTTTCATCGCTCGACTCTACAGTGGGAGTCCTACATTAGTAGGGGTATTTAATGAGTACTTGTTGAGGCTCGGGATCATCGCTTAACGTCCCATCCGAAGGACGGCGTGTTCAAAGAATTTTTGACCTCCCAGATATAAAACCTAAGGGTCTCGGGCGGGTTTCAAACTATTGAATAGATAGTATATATATAGGTATATATCACGCCATTCTTATAAGGGAGTGTAGGCTAGTGTTTAGAGTGACTGTATATGAACGTGGGAGGTCCATCCATAGTATAGTGGTTAGAGTACCTATCATGATTGGTTGCATGAGTAGATAGGAAGTCTAGCTCCCATTTTTGATATCTTCACCTAAAATAAGGACTTGATTCATTATATTTCCCTAGAGTTAATCCCGGACAACACCGTGTGAACTTGCTCGTAAAATTATAATAAATATAAACCGGCTTGGGATTTGAATCCGGGATCCATGCCGTAGCAATGAGGAAACTTTATCACTGGTTAATAAGAAGTATGTTACAACATACTGTACTTATTTGCATAATAAGGAAAAAATAATAATAAAATAAGAGAAATATCCGAACCTTGACTAAGGAAGTGTGGTGAAGAACTGAAGCAGGGAGGGTTGAACGGGTTTTTATAGCAACCCCCTCCCCTCAAACCTCGGCGGGGAATTCCACATCTTGCCAGTTTTGTCAAAATAATAGTGACGAGGAAACAAAAAGTGCTACCGTCTATTTCTGATACTTTTAAATAACAGTTACAAGTAGAAATACGAAGTGTCAAAGAGACTAAATTTCGGCGGAGAAACGAGTGAATTTTTACTAAAAAAAAATTTACTAACGATAGAAATTAAACAAACAATATAATTAAATTTAAAATTTAAAGAAAAATCTGACACAAAAAAATCCGGTCTTTGGTGTTTTATTTTTTAATTAAAAAGTAAATTAAAAAAAAAATTTTTACTGAAACCTTGGTGGGGAGGGCTTTTTTTTGGGGGGGAGGGGGGGGGGGCTTGAAGGGCTAAGTGGGAAGCTTGGGGGGGGGGGGGGGGGGGGGGGGGGCTTGGCCTTATAAACATTTGAGCTCAAACTCCAAGTCTCCAGCTGTAATAGAGGCCGAGGAGGGCTCTGATGAAACATGAAGATTTTGGAAACGGCATTCCCGATTTCCACCAAACATGGCTAAGAACCATCTCGCAAATACCAGTTATAAACGAAAAAAAACCGTTTGAAATCAATTCAGCCGTCTTGGAGCTACGATTCCACAGACAGACACATACACAGATAAAGGCTTCAATTTTATAACACTCCTCCTTTAGCGTCGGGGGTTAAAAATATATATATTCTTTTGATTATAACTAATCCTTATTGTTTATTTAACAGAAAATAAACATATATTTATTTATATAATTTTTTCACATTTACCATAGACTAATATAGAATAATATTTCTTAATTTTTTATAATGTGTTTATAATAAATTTACAAGCACCTTACAGTTTAAGTATTATAAAAAAATTGTCGGTGAATCAACAATGTACTTCCCCAGAACGAATTAATCTCCTAAATCCTCATACTAAATGTTGTGTAGATAAATTCGTTATATCGGCAGTTATTAGGGATTTTGAGTTGAGCCCTCCCTGAACCCCCTTCCCTTCAGCCGATATCGCTGCAATTTGACAGGTTATGTCCTCATTGGGTTTTGACCTTAAATATCAAATTTTAAATATTTATTTATATTTAAAATATGAAATATTTTTCTTATTACTTTGTATATATGTATATTGTAACGGTCTGTATTGGGGGTGCCTAGAAAATGCTAAATAAAAATTAATAATAGGCGGAAAGGGCGCCGGTAGGGATAAGAACGTTGAATGCTTAGGTCTAGGTGTAAACACCATCCCACCCAGTATATCGATGTTTGAAAACAATACGAAAAACAACATGTTTTCCGACCTTTTGATTCCTGTTGTAATGATGTATCGTTACGGAATTTTATATGTCTATCCAGAACTCTCTAAGTACTACACAATTGATTTATACCTTGGTGTTCTTCTAGACAGACGACTGACCTTCAGGCAACATATCAGACAGAAAGCAAATACCGTGAGAGGACTTGTGTTCACCTTATTCCCGTTACTCCACAGAATGGCAGCTCTTAATCTAACCAATAGACTCCTCATATACAAGCTTCTGATGTAGCCAGTGATAACGTATGCATGGCCAGTGTGGGCCGGACTTGCAAGTAATACCAGCTTGAGAACTCTTCAAGAGGCCCAAAACAAATGTATTAGATTCTTAGTTCGAGGGACACCTCCATCCTCCAAATCCGTGTAAACCTAAATGTTGAGCTCCTGCTGGACTACATAATAAATTAAAAACGTTAAAACTTTTTACTTAAGTTTGACACAAATCAAAACGTTTTGGTAAAAAAAATAGGGAAAACTCAGGGAGGGAAACACAAAAATATCCGTTCACGATTTTAAATTATAATCTCTGTTTTTGAATGTTTATTAATTTATTTTATATTAATTTCAGATACTTTGTATTTTTTTTTCTTTAAGAGTTTTATTTAAATTTACCCTTAAGCAGTAGCAATGTTTTTAATTTAACTGATTATTTTTGATTTGTATTTAGTGTATAAGGGTAATGGTTAAGGAATCTTATTGTATAATTGTAACCTGTTGTAATAAACTCTTCTTCTTCTTCTAAAAAAACATATTGATTTACCGACAAATCGGCCAAAAGGAATGGAGGATGGATTGGGCTTAACACAAAAACCGTAATAACTGCCAATGTAATAAATCGACACGAAAATTTAGAATGAAGGTTCAGAAGTCCCTGTGTAAGTCAACAAATGATTTTTAACAAAACGGTGAAGTTAATTTATGCTGTGGAAGTACATCGCCGGTGATTCACCGACGGCTTCTTTTTAATGTTGAATGTGCTATGAACGGGAAGCGACCATGCAGACAAAAATAATTGGTTAAGTTACAGAAGGGGGAGAAACAGAAAAAAATAACACTCGCATTTACAAAATAATTCGTTTGGATTTTGAAAACAGCAAAATAACAGTTGGATTTGTATTGGTAACAATACACCAAATAGTAACAGGTAAGGACAGGGACGTAGCCAGGGGGGGGCACGTGCCCCCCCCCCCCCCCCCCTGGCCAGAGCAAAAACCAAGATTACGAAAATTGTGCTTTACTTAAATGTACATGTACAAAACAAGTCATATTAAATTTATTTAAATTTACATGAATTCGATCATTTCATTTCCTCGCTCAAAATCTTCATTTATGTTATACTTACATTATACTCTTAAAGCTGATTTTACATGCGCAGTAAAAATGCAAAGCGCAGCAGCAGCAAATGCACGCTATTGGATGTCAGTAATTTAATTCTAAAAGCACAGAAACCACAGCGTGCATTAGCTGCTGCTGTACTTTGCATTTTTGCTGCTCATGTAAAGTCAGCTAAGTATTACAGTCAGTAGTTACATCAGGGGGAGCTTCTAGAGGTCCGAGACTTCCAAATTAATAACAAAAAGTCTGCAGGGCTAACCACGGAAACTGTGGACTGTGTCCCCGGGAGTCTGTACCCCCCCCCCCCCCCCTCCCCCCCAGCCTAACTTTGCCCCCCCCCCCCCCCCCCCCACCTACTCAAAATCCTGGTTACGCCCCTGGGTAGGAGAATAACAGGTTATAACAACTTAAAATTGAAAATCTGATATTTTTTAATTGAGCCAGCTGTCTGCTACTGTTAAAAGTAAATAACAGTTTAATAAATAGCAGATAACTAAAACAAGATTAATCACTACAAAATATCACTTAATGAGAGTCCATCGTAGGAGAGGGAGGAGGGGGAGAGATCTGTTTACTGACAGTTATTGGAAATTAAACCTGTGATAAATTACTTTGTAGTGATTATGTCAATTCTTTGAATGTTATCGAACATTATATAAAAAGGTTTTCGGTGAATTAGCAGTCTGGGCCCTAACGCAAATTGATGAAGGATGTTTTCGCTCTCCCTCTAGAATCAAAGAAACTATTTTGATGAAACTTACTCAGTAAATACTCAATCCTCATGTAAAATTTCATATGAATACATTCATTACATTGATAGTTAATGGTTTTTGACTTTGACGCGACTCGTCTAATCTCGGCCGATTACGTTTAAAATCGATAAGCATCATTGGGTCCTGGATCCGCTTATAAAATTTAAGTATTGAACTGATTCCAGGTCTACTTTGTGAAAATTCATAATGAACAGGATAAAGGAATATACACACACTAAGGAATATAAACTCCACACACTACTTGTCAATATCTTCACTATATTGGTCAAAATTACACGACTATAGTTTCGCTTCAAGTGAACTAAACAGAAATTACTGCTGAACTATCACAAGGCAGGACAAACAAGGTCATAAAGGTGACAAGAAAGTAAATGTAAACAATAATGTACAAAATGGAGACATTACAACATTCAAGTCAACAGAAATATGCAACAAAACTTAATTGAATAGTTAACAATATAGTCTTAATCTATTGATATATGTATAAAACATTATTATAAATACAAATCTCTCTTTAAATAAAGCTTGACTACATGTACTTAAGGTTTGTCGTTCAAAATTGTCTTAAAAATTCAGGTTTAACAACGGCGATGGATTAAGTTCTATTCGTTCATTGAGCATAATAAAGTTTTTGTTTTTGTTAAGTTTATTAATTTCTAGAGCTTCTAATAGGTTCAGGGACTGGCCTTTATGGCATATGTGTAGAATTTTCATATTGTCCTCTGAGAAAGACAGGGATTGAATCCAATCACCTACCTTACTCTCTGTTTAGTTCACTTGATAATGCCGTAAGAGGCGAAACTATAGTCGTGTAATTTTGACCAATATAGTGAAAATATTGACAAGTAGTGTTTGGAGTTTATATTCCTTTAGTGTGTGTATATTCCTTTATCCTGTTCATATAAAATTTAGTCTCGATACGTTCATTACATCGATTGTTAAAAGCTCTCAATTTCTCTTAGGCCAATTTGACTGAAAAAATATATTTGTTGTCCTTGTAGGGTTCTGAATACATATATAAAATTTCGTGACAGGGAGTTATTGTGTCCAAAAAATCATGCTATATGAGCTAGCTATATGAAGTATAGAAGAAGTTTGTAATCGGTCCAAAATTCGATGCGGAGTTTTCAACGGAATTTTGATGTCTTCCTACCTTTTGCCTCCAAAAATGAATTGTATTTCTGTCTGATAACAAAATAACTCCCGATAGAATCAATCTATCGATACAGAATTTTATATGTGTATCCAGAACCCGCGAAGTACGACACCTATCGATTTTGAGCGGAATCAACCGAAGGAGAGGGAGGGTGCAGGGATGAGTTGAACTCAAAATCCCAATAACTGCCGATGTAATGAATGTATCGATATGAAATTTTATATTTAAATTCAAAACCCCACAGGAATGTCACCTATTAATATTCCCTTTAAATTTGTCGAAGGCTGGTCCAGAGAAGCTCGACTCAAATATCCTAATAACTAACGTTGTAATGAATGTATCAACATAAAATTGATAATGATATAGCCACTATGTAAGTGACATATTGCGTTTTAGCCCAAACTGTCGATTGGCTTTGAGGGAGAGCGGAAACGTAATTAATTAATTCATGATGGGGAAGTACATAGCCCGTGATTCTCCGATGACTTTTTTTTCTATATTTAGGGGTTCAGAAAAATGAAATTCTCATAAGAAATGAACATCGAATCTCTGACTCATTACATAACCTGTCATGTTAAGAAGTAATTTGTCATATACCGTAAAGACCCCCTCAAACTATATATTTACTATATGCTCTATCGCATATAAACTATATATTAAATACAATAATGAAACTGGGAGAAGTGAAGGCCTTGAGAACTGCAACTAGTGTGCGTACATCACGTTCCAATCGAGGTTTCATCAAATCATGTTTAGTGCATATTTCTTCCCACATATACGTAGTATAGGGGAAGTTACGCAATCAATCCGAACCTGAATTCGAAGTCATATCTATAATTCTGTCGTTGAGGGCGCCAGTAGCTCAGTGGTATGCGTGCTTGCCTTCTCTTGGATGGGACGTTAAGCTATGGTCCAGAGCCTGTATGATGTCAGGTACTCGTTAAAGACCCCTGTCCTAGGTGAATAAAAATTTAGGGTAGCAAAATTTAGGACTCTCACAGTAGAGTCGGGCTCATGTCCACCAGAGTGACGAAAGAGTAGGGAAGTAGACGATATCAATATATATAAATATCGATATATCGATATCCCCCCCATAGCTTTTAGTAACTAAGGATACGGTTTTTTCACTGGAATTTCATGTTTTTCAATATTTTTTCTCTATAACCAGTCAAATAAAAGAGTTTGAGATTTGATATGGATACGGAGAAAGATATCAGTTTTGTGGTCAATGAAACAAACTTGAAGGTTATATTTGACTTTGGGTACTGTTTGCCTTCCTCAGGGCCTGTATCACCATATATACATCACCCAATGTTTGAAGGTGGGTCATTGTTTTAAATTATGGATGAGAACACTATAATTCTTGAGTCACTCTATAATCCCGATCTACTTTCAATATCCTATGACCATTATTTACTTTTAACTTCTCTTAACATTCTGAAGGTGGCGCCGGATCTGGGAGATCCACATTTCATGGCGGAGCCCTTCACCTATCTTACATAGTGTAAACACTGAGTCTGGCAGTGACCTTCGCCCCAGTAACTACAGAGCAGGTGGATCTGTCAGATCCTTCTCCAATATTTCAGCATAGTGCCATTGTTTGTTCTGAAGGCTGAGAGTCTCCGAAGACGAAGAGTGAGAAGTAAATTTGAGCCTGGATTATTTATCAGATTTAATTAAAACAAATTTTCCGATTTTTTTGAAAACGTTAAAGTTAAAATTGCAGTAGTACTGAAAAATTTTAAAATTGGCACTTATACGGTTATGCATTTCCATGCTTCAATTATTGTATATTGAATCGTGCTTTAAAAAAATGTGTATTTTTTTTAGCGATTTTTTTTTTCTCAGTTACCTACGGATTTTATTATTGTTAATTATTTGTTCCTCATATTTCTACTTTTAAGTTAAATTACCAGAGATATTTGTAAAAGACATGAAAATTGTGTGATAACAATTATTTAGTCAATTTTAGTGCTAAGTTGAGTTACCAAAAAATAATTATTGTGAAAGACTGGTATATTGTGTGATGTGAATGTGATATCACTAGTTGAGATTTCTTCTTTTTTATTTTGTAACTTTATAAAAAAATGCTTGTATTAAAAGTTTTATTAACCTATTTTTTTTTTTTGCTTTATTTACAATGCATATTAGCCATGTCACTGTGTTACCATCTAATTATTTACGACATCCAAGGCCCCGGGAGGGAGTTCTATCTACGAAATAAAACTCACTCACCATGGTTAGACCATGCGACCAAAGCCAACTGACGTCATTTTCATAGTATTTTATTGATTTTACATTAGAATTCCTTCATAAGAAAATGTGCTCAATATAAATATATATTAAGAGCTGACACTGACGTATTGAAAAACAATAGGATTGATAGCCATGAAATTAAATGTTTAAAATATAAATAATATTTATCTTCATTAAACCATAATATCGTAATAGGAAAAGTCATAAAATGTATAAAGATAGCTTTTAAATTATATACATCAACAGTTATTCAATTGAAAAAAAAAATAATTTATGGTTTCCAGATTTTCTATGTGTCGAATATTTGTAATTAAACGTTGAATGCTAAATTAAAAATCTTTGTATATTTTGCGGTAGTGAAGCGGATGAGGAGAAAGAAAAGAAAAAAAGGATCCATTGTCTCGAAGCTTTCTTTTAAGAACTCCGTTCTTGAGATAGCAGAAAAGCGTAATGATGACACCGCTAAGGCCGTTACACGACGGATTATTTACGAACACGATCTGGTCGCTGCTGATATATCACTTCTCGATATCACTCCGATTGTTTTAAACATTTTATGAAGCCTACAACGGGCCTATTACTCTGTGAAGCTCCGTTCTAGGAATAGATAATTAAAATACTCAATTTGTTCGTCAAACTTCACTATATTCCACTTCCTCATTTCACCAACATCTCAAAGATATTGGACATATCATAGACACACAACACAAACCAACTATAATACAACCTATTTTGTGTGTCATTCTTTCTTCAAAAAAACAAAATTACAAAAAAAATTTAAATTAAACCATTGATTTTTGATTGAGGATCTCACATATCCAATGCCACCAAGTATATGACACTAATGGGCGCCAACATCGGAGTGTTAAATAGAGATTCAGTAGATATGTCGTCCGCATCGAGAAGCAGGTCTCTACAATCAGTAACAAAAATTTTCGGACAATTTATAATTTTGTTTTTCTTTTGCAGTTACACATAGTTATATGGCAAAATATTTAATTCAAGCAAAGTTTTAAATTTCGAGATCATCAATCATTTCAAAACGCCGTAAAACAATTAATTAAACATTTACAGCTAATAGGAAATTTTGCATTAATAATTGAAGACAAGAAATTCACGTAACAAAATTTTCTGGACACCTGTTGTTTGTTTTGTAAACAAATGCGACTCTGATCATGATCTTTAATCCCTTCTCAACCAACCGCTAATACCGAACAAATAAAATGTGTTTATATCCTTCTATTACTGCATTCAGTAGTTATTTGTATTTCCTGCTGTCAAGATGGGTCGAACATCTTTTGAAGTTCAACAGATAATAATTTGTAATTATGAAAAAGGATTAAGTGTCCGCAAAATCGGTGATATGGTAGGCCGAAGTAAAAGCACCGTAGCCGATGTAATTCGAAGGTATAAGCACGAGGATCGGATAGATTTGAAATCTTCCTCTGGCCGTCCAAGAGTATTAAACGACCGAGAAAGGTGTAGCGTTGTCCGGAAAATTAAAAACAAGCCCTCGAGGAGTGCACCTCAGATCGTCGCCGAGGTATACAGAGAAACGGGAAAGAAAGTTCACCCACAAAATGTTCGAAGAATTCTAAAAGAAGCAGGATATAATGGGAGAGTACCAAAAACCGTTTGTGAGTGAAAAAAATATAAAAAAAAGATTGAGCTTCGCAAAAGAGTTCCAGAATCATTCAGAAATTTTTTGGAGTAATGTCATTCATCTGCGAGGTAAAATAAACTTAAGCACTCCGTCCTTCGGATGGGATGTTAAGCGATGGTCATGAGCCTGTACGATGTCAGGTCAAAGCGTTTGAGCTCTCACATAAACACACGCATGCAATTGATCTCTGATGTTCACACGATTACAAAATTTTTAGTACATATTATTATGTATACATATATTATTTGTATAGGGAAGTAAACAAAAGTAAAGTAATAGTATATGTATACATATATTACATGGAAGTAAACGGACATGATCTGGAAACATTTATTTGTCGAAATATCGGAGAAAAAACGTTTAAATTAGAAAAATTGGGTACTTAGTTTCTTTAGAGGGAAGGTGGAGGGGATAGAGTAGGGGGAAGGGACGGTTTCTGCCGAGGGTCAGCCCTGCTGTCGCTCTCTTCCAACGTCATATCACAAAAATCTAGTTTTCTGACATTACATGACCTGAGATTTCTTTTTATGTTGTGAAGAGTTACCAGATACAAGAATATTTTATTATTGCGGTTTGTTCTATTGCAAGCAAATACTTTTGAATGTAAGTTTAATATATTTAGTCCCGACAGTCGCGACAAAATTTGGAGAAGGCGTAATGAGGAGCTGAATCCAAAAAATTTAAAACCAATAGTAAAACATGGGGGTGGCTCAGTGATGGTGTGGGGGTGTATGGCGTCTAGTGGAATTGGTGAACTGGTTTTCATTGAAACCACCATGACTGGAAAAGTTTATGCCGAATTACTAAGGAGCAATTTGAAAAAGAGTGCTGAAAAACTTGGGATTTTACGGACTTTTCATTTTTACCAAGACAACGATCCGAAACACACCTGTGAATTGGTACGTACTTGGCTTTTGTATAACTGCCCTTAAAGTTATGAAACCCCCCCCAATCGCCCGATCTCAACCCAATTGAACACGTATGGGGTGAGCTCGACAGGAAAATTCGATTAACACCCATTGCTTCAAAAAACGAATTGAAACAAAAGTTATTAGAAGAGTGGGGTAAAATATCTCCAAATCGAATCGAATGAAAGATGTTATTACACAAAAAGGGTACCCAACCAAATATTAATTAACATTATGGTTTTTGAATTTGTGAAATCGTAAAAAAAACATTGAATTTATTTATAGTTGTTTACATTTTTGTCCGAAAATTTTTGTTACCTACATTACTTGTTATAAAATTTATTAAATTAAAATATTTATTTGTTCTAATCAAAGCTGTTTTTCCTTTATCCTAACCCACTTTTGAATTCTTATTTTTGATTGAAAAATGGCTTTAATTATTTTTTTAAATTATTTTTTATTACTTTTGCATTTAATTATTATAATTTTTTATTGAAAAATCAAACCGTCCGAACATTTTTGTTACTGACTGTATATCTGATTACCTCACAGAATGAAGTGAGATTTTTAATTACAAACCTTAACCATATTAATGATATTTTATTTTAAATAGTGTGAAAATTCTATTAATGGATGATGTAGGTTTGTTTAGCAGATTTACTTTATTATGTGTGACATCATATTTGGTTTTGTTTATGTTATATTTTAAAATTTTTCCTCGGTCAGGATGTTTACATTTGTTTAGATATCATATGCTTTGTTTTTGTTTTTATATTTTCACTCATGGTATGCTTAGTTATACCTAATTGTTTGATTAGATATTGTTTAGTCAACAACGTTCGTAATGTAAACACAGGTAATCCCTTCTCAGTTTGATACTCAGTCCCCTGCCATTGTTGCCCGAGAGTGGACCTGTTATTAGTTATTTTTTATTGCTATATTTTACTACGGCCCTACATTTTTTTTTTTTTTTGAACTTTTCTGACTTGGGGTCTGCCAGTGTGCCCATTCAGCCGACGAACTTCATTCTTCAAATTTCACGATTCTTCGAATCTCGTCATCCTTCTAATCTCATCATTCTTTGTTTGTATTTTTATTTCACTATTTTCACCACACTGTGGTTACCATCAAAGATATTTATCTTTTTATTTTCATCTTGAGCTCACGTTAATATTTTCAGTTTTAATTACATATTGGGTATTTAAACATTGTTTCTTACGGAACTACTTTCGTTGTACGATTTTATTTTTTATTATATTATTTTCAGTGATTATTTTTTAACAATATACAAGGTGTTTCAGGGTTAAGTAGCCAAACTGAAAATTTGAACTAAGGACCTAAAAACAAGAAAAAAATATCCTATGGAGGTATGTTTTGTTTAAGAGATATTCACACCTAAAGATTTTCATTGTTATGAATTATTTAGGCATAGTAAATAAATAAAACTTATTTTATTTGTTCCAACTACTTTATTCATTAAATGTAAACATTAACATTCATATTTAATGTTGTCCAAAGTGATTTCCTTGAGCATTAAGACAGGATCAACAGCACCCCATGATCTTTCTTCAACAGCAGCAGTGGCAGAACGGCACTGGATATGTGTTATTGTTTCACACGATTCAATTATCCTTCTTCGTAAAGAATTAAGGTCATTGACCGGCCTTGCATAGACTTTTTGCTTAATGTCACCCATTAGGTAGGAAATATTTTTTTCTTGTTTTGAGGTCCTTAGTTCATATTTTCGGATTGGCCACTGCTGCTGTTGAAGAAAGATGCCGATCCTGTCTTAATGCTCAAGGAAATCACTTTCAACAACATTTAATATGAATGTTAGTGTTTACATTTAATGAATAAAGTAGTTGCAACAAATAACATAAGTTTTATTTATTTACTATGCCTAAATAATTCATAACAATGAAAATCTTTAGGTGTGAATATCTCTTAAACAAAGCGTTTGCGGACATATCTCCATAGGAAATTTTTTTCTTGTTTTTAGGTCCTTAGTTCAAATTTTCAGTTTGGCTACTTAACCCTGAAACACCCTGTATATTTATATAGGTATATACATTTTTTTTTTTGTTTCTAAGAATTGATATTCTGTTTGTTTTTATTATAGATCCGATATGCCCGATAATATATAGGTAATATTTATTTACCCAATCTTTTTGACATATTTTGATAAAAATTTCTATTTAAACTCATGTTAATTTTTAATTTTATTATAATTAACAATATTTATTCTACATACTCTCCACAATAGCTACATCCATTTACCAGTCAGATAAGAACTATTACATTCAATGGATTCCTGGACACATCAATTTGACTGACAACGACAGAGCTGACCACCTAGCCAAGCGAGGAACGGCAAAGGACACAGTGACACTCAGAATCGACTTGACCTTAGAAGACACCCTTTCCATCATACAACACCAGACACTCACGGAATGGCAAACCAACTATACTGACATATCCCAAACCAAAGGACAATACCACTACAGAGTACAGGAGACAGTAACGACAAAGCCATGGTTCCACCCACACAGTAAGACACTGACGACTAAACAAATCATATACTTGATACGACTGAGGACCGGACATGCCAGAACAAACAAATACATCTAATCAAAATAAAACCATCCCCCAACTGTGAACACTGCAATGAGACTGAGGACGTAATCCACATTTTCACTAACTGCAAAAAATACGACAACCAGAGACAACATGAGACACTACTATCAACGAAAACACATTTCTTCAAACAATAGCTAACATTAATAACATAGAAAACATTAACAAACTCATTAAATTTATTACCAAATCAAAAATAGAATTGTAATAAGATCAATAGACTACTACATACTCGCTCCGGCTTTATAGGACTACAATTAGTCTTACGGCATAATAAAAAAAAAAAAAAAAAAAAAAAAAAAAAGATTTATTCTTTTTTTTGCGTTATTGAATATTTTTTCATTTTTTACATTGTAGTAATTTAAATGGTATTTTTTTGTTTAGTCACAATTAGTGTTATTGTTATATATTTTACTCAAATCTAGCCTATATGACTCATCCGTCACTCCCCTTCCGTGGCTTCCTTCAAATCGGTTTCACTATTCCAATGCCTCTTCACTAAACAATTCACTCCCATTTGATCTCTCCCCCGTATTCTCTAATTCTTCAACCTCATTATCTAATCATTCAAATTACTTTACCCTTTTTTTTTTTAAACTATTTTTTGTCTTTGTCATTCTCTATTTTTATTATATTTCTTTTATCATAATTCCTAAATTATTCAATCATAATCAATATTATTCCTTTTTGGTTCATTTTACGCATTTATATATTTTTATCATGCATTTATTTTATTTTTTTCATCTTATTCATATATATATGGTGGGCTGGTGTATTACACCTAGGGACCTAAGCACTAAGTGCTTTTATCCCTTCCCTGGAAGCGCTTGGCTTCCCCCTTATTATATTAACTATATGCCTATATCTATACTATACTTATACTACCTGACCCAAGTCCTTCATGGAGTGCTCAGTCTCCCAGTTTCCTTAACGAACCTAAGAATGCTCTCATAGTCCAATCTTTTAAAGTCTTCCTCTGCGATTGCATCTCTACCAAATATGTGGAATCTTATTCGCGCATATCCCGAGCAGATACCCAGGAAGTGTGCCGCCGTTTCATCTTCTTCCCCACATCTATCGCAGGTAGGACTGTCCCTGACTCCCACAGTGTGTAGATGTCTATTGAACGGACCATGTCCTGTGAGAACTCCAGTCAGTTGCCTGAGCTCGTTCCTTTTGAGATTCAGGATCTCGTCTTTCAGAACCCTGGACTCCCCTCCCAGGAATATCTTCGACTGCCTGCATGTGGTCTTTTCTCTCCAAGTACGCTCCAAAAGGTCCTTAGTCCATTCTTTGATTCGGGTTCGGTATGTCTCCCGAGATACTCCCAGCACCGGTTCTGGCCCCATGAAAGGTTTACTTGAACCTTCCTTGGCTAGTCGGTCCGCCTCTTCGTTTCCCTGGATCCCCGAATGTCCGGGAACCCAGTAGAGTCCAACCTTCTTGCGGTTTCCTAGGATGTTTAACTGATTTGCGCACTCTCTTACCAGCTTTGATTTGATTTCTGCGCTGGCAAGTGCTTGGAGTGCTGCTTGACTATCGGAGAAGATTTTCACCTCCTCCATGTCGCTGTTCAATACCTCTCTTCTGGACGCACATTCCAGGATGGCCATCACCTCCGCTTGAAATACCGTAGCATGGGATCCCAGCGGGATGACGGCCTCTTTTTCATCATAATGAAGTTGTTAATTTTATGTTTTTTCCTGTTAATCTTTTGTTTATCTATTTTTTTTAATTGTATAGTTTTTCTCAAATGTAGCACTAATTTTATTTACCTATCTATATATTTGGGGGCCATGGTGGCCGTGCGGGCTAGAGCGTAGGGCTTTGTTCGCATGGTCTCACCATGGTTTGCGGGTTCGAATCCCGTCCGGGAGTGAGTTTTATTTCGTAGATAGAATTCCCTCCCGGGGCCATGGATGTCTTAAATAATAATTATATATAACACATTGACATGGCTAATATGCATAGTACATAAAGCCAAAAAAAAAAAAAATCTATATATTTCTTTGTACTGATACTATATTTCATTGTTTCCTTTTCTTTACTCTATATGTGTTTATTCTTAAGGGACCTCGGTCCCAGAATAATACAATTTCTTTTCATTTCATTTATAATGTATATGTCAATACAGGCCCTGAAGAGGTTTGTTTTTATCGACCACAAGCCTGATTTCTTCTTCCACATAAAATAATATTCATATTGTGGACCATAGTTTATTTTAGGTATTTGTTTTTATTTTTATTTTCTAAAATGGTCTGTTATGTAGGTTTTTATTGTTTTATTCTTACTTTATGTTATAACCTCAACAATGTTTACCTGTTTACTTCATAAGTTGTTTAGTAGAGGTTATGGCGTCACCTTTCCAACCAGACTATTCTAATGTGTTCATGTTACAGTTTCTATCCAGATTAAAGTGAAAGATCAAATGCGTGCTTATATTATACTTCCCTGTTTTCAAATAGTAGACCTAAATAGACACAATACTTTATTTTAGACTATTAATTTTAATCTGAAATCCAGGTTTCTGCCTATCCATTTTAAGCTGCTGATACAGTCCTTATGAAGTGGAGGATGCTCTCGTTACTTGAAAATCGTACGAGATGAATAGTTAATTATTAAATAATAAATAAAAATTGAAATGCTTACCTATAAAATATTTTGTATAAGCCAATTTTTTGGAAATTGTATAATATACTTCATAATTTTTCCTAGAAAATATTTGTTACGATATGAATTGTGTATTAAGACCTGATTACTTGAGTTATTTAGAAGGCGCCGATAGCTCAGTGGTACGTGTGCTTGCTTACTGAGCTCAAAATCGCGGGTCCGAAACCCGGCCGAGGCCCTTACTTTGTTTTATTTGGGAGGCAAAAAAAAAAAACTGATGAAAAAAGTGATGGACCGGAGCCTATGCGATTTCAAGTACTCATTAAAGACCTACCCTAGGTGAATAAACCTAGATAGGCAAAATTTAGGACTTCCTCGCACTCTGGTAGTAAGCGATATGTCATTGTAGTTGAAGCCCGGGCATGAGTCATAAAAACTCCCTTGAGTTATTGTTTCATTTTATAAATCGAAATTTAAAAACATTTTTGGAAATGGAAAAATATTCCTCAATAGAAATTTAAATAAAATATTTTTAAAACATTATATTTTTTCACTACAACCAGCCTAATAAAAGAGATCAAGGATTGAGATTTGATGTGAATAGGAAGAAAGATATTGTGATCAATAAACCAAGAAAACTTCAAGAATTTCTGACAAACTTTCGGCACTCTGTGCTTCCCTCAAGGCCCATATTTGCATATATACTACACTAATAATCTTATAGAATTAAAGTGAAAATACAACAATAAAGATAACTACAATTTTAATTAAAATTATAGCAGATTAAAAATTGTAGAAAGTACAGATTAATAAAATATTAATACTAGCGATACCATATTTTGTTTTAGGTATTTTTTTTTATTGCTATTTTCTAAAATGTTTAGTCTGTTATTATGTAGGTTCTGTTCAGTTAAAATATAGTTTTTATCATGCCATCCTTCGGATGGGACGTTAAGCGATAGTCCCGAGCCTGAACGATGTCAGGTACTCGTTAAAGAACCCTGCCCTAGATGAATAAAAATTTAGGGTAGGCAAAATTTAAGACTCCCACATTAAGGTTGGGCTCATGTCAAAAGAGCGCTCTGGTAGTAGGCGATATGACCTAAACTAACCTACAGTTTTTATTCTTACTTCAACTTTAGTTTACTAGTGTGTATATGTGCCGAAATTCTGTTGAATGTGTGAGAAGACGTGGGATCAGTCTAAATAAAAACAGTGTTGATACCAGATGAAAAATATTTATTGTTTTTACAGGAAACAAGAGAACAATTTACATAAATATTACACTTACATATATATTTATTACAATGAAGGTGGCTTCTAACAGAAACAAAGGGTAAATTCCATTTTTAAAGCTAAAGAAATATTTCAATTTTGGGTAGATGCAATATTATTTATTACAAGGAAGGTGTTTGAAATAATAATATTACTCACAATATGGGAATATTTGTAAGAAGCACTTTTTTTTATTTTGTACAAAAAATTATTTGTTTTAAATTTGATTAGCATTATCCTGATTACAAATAGTATAATATAAAGGAAGTACAACCAAAATAATAATCTTTGTAGATCAAAAAAGCTCATCGAAATATTCGATGTATAAAAAAAAAATTTAAGAATGACTAGAACAGAACATCTTTAATCCTTAAAAAATATAGAAATTTTTTGAAGTGTTTACGTAGAAGAGCGAAAAAAAGTATATAATTTTCATTAGAAATAAATACATAAATCAAATTACCTGTAAACAAAAATAAAAATGAACTTACTTCATTTGAGGGGGTTAGAAGCAAAGGGATGTAAGTGACAAAAATGTAATTTCGACATAATTAACTTCAAAGTTATAGTAACATCGTAAATTCAGGTATTACCCAGGTATTTTCCCGATATTTTCCACTAGATAGCATTACTGGTACTAACAATCGTTCTGATCATTAGCCAGTAGTCAGGGTAGGTGTCAAGGAAGATGTTAACATACATATCTCAATTTCAGCCGAATTGTCACTTACATCCCTTTGCCTCTAACCCCCTAATTTGTTGTTAAAGCTATTGATTAATGTATAATGAAAGCTAATTAGTTAATATTTAAAAATAATTAATTTTTTTTTATAATACGAACATTACTTTTGTGCTTTATTTCGTGCAAAATAATTCAAAGAACAACTCTATAGAAAATCCGAAATTGTCGACGTTGACAAATGTTTAAACATAAATAGGTTCCATACAATATACCTACTAAGTACTAAAATAATTATACTAAATAATAAAATAAATCACAAGAAAATACAGCTCATTTCTCAGCTGCGAAATTGTTTTAAATTATCATTATTAGAATTTATTTATATTTAGTATACCACATATTAAAATTAATATTGTATATTGCTAGGTCATATCTTCTTCCAATGTTAAGCATGACTAAATTCACCATTAAAGGTATATTTTTATTTTTGAATACATTTTATTTATATACTTCTCGTCAGAATGAAAATTAGTCAGATATGGCCGAAATCGAGTAATCCTGGGCTTGAGAGTCAAATAAAAAACAACTTTTGTATTTTCTTCCTTCTAATTCATCAACTACAAGTAGAATAGCAGAAATTATGTAGTTAGTCCAGAAATCCAATGGATGTTGAACCCCTTCAATTCAAAGTAGGCAGAAAAAAAAAAAAATCGTCGATGTAACAACGACAATATACTTTCCTTGGATAAATTAATCAATTATTTTTTCGCTCCCCCTCCAAAAACAGTCGAGTGTTTGGGTAATAATCAACTCCCTCCCATCTCTCCGAAAATTGGGCTGATTCCGCTGGAAATTTATAGGTGTCGTTCTTATAGGGCTTTCAATTTACAAATTAAATTATAGTTAGAGTTATTAGAGTTTTGGTGTTAAGTCTCTCCCCTCATCCCCCCTTCAGTCGATTTGGCTTAGAATCAAAAAGTGTCGTCCTTATGGGTTTCTGTACACATGTAAAATTACCTCTATAAGGAAGACAGCTAAATTAAATATTCCTTTGACTCAATAATGAATACAGTTTTATGGGTCGCAGTGAAAAGTTATTAACTAACTGAAAACAATATATTAAGTGAATAAATGAGTGCGGTGATTGTATTCTGTTCTATCTATAAGTGAAATTCTAGGAATAGGACAAATCGCTACTCCGCTGTACCCGATACAACTCAAGAGTACAGAGGAACAGCCGTGATTTGTCAATCTGGGATTTATCCCTGTTCTACAATATATTTATTTGATTCTTATGAATATGGTATAATAAAAACAGAAGAAAAAAAAAATTAGAACACTCTGTTTGTACCCTTGAACATGCCGTCCTTTGGATGGGGCGTTAAGCGATGGTCCCGAGCCGGTGCGATGTCAGGTACTCGTTAAAAAAAGACTCATTTAACCTGAATAGAAAAAATTTAGGACTCCCTCAGAAGTCCAACAGAGCGACGAAAATAAATCTGATAGTATGCGATTATATATATATATACCTACGACTAGTAGGTAATGTCCGAGCTTGAGTCACAAAAAACAAACAACTACTTGTGACATTATCGCACGAGTTGAGAGTAACAAGTGAAGCTAACTAACGAGGCTGTGGCGATCTGTGGTCGGCGCCAGCCCGTCAAACCGCCTGCAACCGACAGACTGCCGCGAGTCCCCCCTCATGTGTTCTTATAGTAGACATTTCGAGGACTATATGTTCTGCAGTTTCGATGCCCCCGCATGAAGAGTTCGAGTTGTTCTCACTGTTAAAGAAGAAAAGTTTGTGGTGAAAATCTTCGTGACTTAATAATAACTGGGTAATCGTACAGGCTCGAGATCATTGGTTGACGTCCCATCCGAAGGACGGCGTGCTCAATATGTTTTTTGCCTCCCACATTCAAAACCAACAGAATCTCTACAATTGAGAGGCAGAGAGACAAGCCTGATGAACTATCATGCATCTCCATCTGTATTCCTCAATTTATAACTTACAGCTTGATTAATAGTTAAGCAAAAGAGAGACAAAAATCAAAAATTACCTAAAAATATGTAATTTACATTTATAAGTTTATCTACTAGCTAAAATATAACTAACAATTGTCGGACTAAAGGGGAAAAAGAGGGAAAATATATAATTTTTGGCGGGAAATGCAACTGGTAGGACCAATATCCAGTTGGATAACCCAATGAGGTTTTGACATTAATTTAAGTAAACTCAATTTACTAATTAACAATGTTTGACTGAACATTATAAAAAATAAAATTAAAAATGGAGAAATCTGAGCACAACTGAACCAAAAATATAAAATGTAGTTAAGTGTATGGGTATTTCGCGCATTTTCTTGAAGGAAACCACCTGAATCTTTCAGTTCTACAAGAACCGCCAGGAGGAAAATATTCCTTATTTTTCCCCGCACAATTCTGTTGCAAAGAAAAATGATACATTCACATTCCTTACACTAGATATAACTAATTGTTTCAATAGTAATATAAACATTGTAAAAAGTAGGAGCCATCTGACGAATTAGAGATAGTCTGACGAATTAGAGAACCATGGCAAGCCAGCCGAGGATGAGACAAGTACCTCCAACAGGGGTGAGACGGCGCAGTTTGTGATCACCGGTGACTGCGAAGTAGTAACAAGTACCGGAGAAGAGGGCCATCCCAGTCACCAACAGGGAACCACTCTGAAAGTATATCAACAGACATGTTCATAAAGAGATCCGGATTTGTGGTACAAAACTGATCGAAGATGGCGAATTCCTCTTACTCTATCTGTGAGGTGTCCTTGAGGAAACTTATTTACTTATCTTATTTTCCGAGAAATTTACAAAGTAGCAAAAAAAATCAACAACGTATAAATACCAACAGTATACCGGTTTCGGCTTACATCGACGTCAGTACAAAGTTGCAGTAACATTTAAGTATCCTAGGGTGGCATATTTATAAAATTCTGGGCCTCTCTCCAACTCCAGGGGAAACTTTATAGAGAAGTCCTACAGTCCTAACGGAAATATTTTATAGTGAAAATATATGGATTTAAACAAACAAAGCTCGAAATGAAGATAGCGAGTTCGAAACCAGGATTTATGTTGCAGCAACTGATCCAAGTGAAACCATTTCTATATACAAATAATTGCCCACACAACTTACCAAAATAGGACGTTTGCACAGCGGTACGCCCAACAGAGCCAAACTGTTGAAAAAGTGATACCGATTCGCTGTTTCAAAAGATATTTTCATCTTTTCAGACTTCTCTTTATCTGGTAAAATGGCTGAAACATTCAAATAAATTAAAAGTACAAAATTGGAGTACATTGGAATAGTATATTACAAATAACAATATCAAGTCACCATAGGTGTATTTCTTGATATTTTCTTATGTGAAAATATCAAGAAAATTACAAGGGTTTATAGATAGGTTCAGATCGCAATCTTATAGTTTAGAAAAAGAATGATGAGGCGTATAAGACGAGCGAAGGTGAATAGCGTTTCATGCAACAATTATCACACCCAGACGGGAAGTTATCGAAGAGTTCAATTTCTATGTATTAGCTTGTCTTATGTACGCCCAATCATTCTTCTTCAAAACTTTAAGATTGCGCATCGGAACCTATCTACAAATCTTTGTAACTACCTTGATATTTATATATATAATATTTGATGTCTATTGCTAAATTATTGGCTCCTTTTAACTGCATTTTGTATAAGAGCGCCGGTAGCTCTAAAGTAGCATGCTAGTCTACTGAGCTTAAGATCACGGGTTTGGAACCCAGATGATGCCCTTAAGTTTTTTTTATCTGGGAGATGGAAAAACATTGAGCACGCCGTCCTTCGGGTGGCACGTTAAGCGATGGTCCCAAGCCTGTGCGATGTCAGGTACTCGTTCAAGAGTCGGACCCATGTTCGCCAGAGTGACGAAAAAGCGCTCTAATAATATGACCTCATAGTTGAAGCCCGGGCATGAGCCACAACTATATATATGTACCTATTTGTTTGCTATGCCAACCAATATACCTACTTATTGCCTGTAGTACTTTTTTTAAATTTCGCAAGCTTTCTAATAATATAATGTAAGGGCCATTTCTTCTTTATCATAGATTGTTCGACATATCATGTAAATAATTATATATGACCCAACTGACAGACGCAATCTACAATTTGTATTGTTTGTTATAATTTTTTTAATTTGAATAACTATTATTGTTCTCTTTCAATACATACAGAACATTACTGTCCAGTATTTACAAAATATTCGAAGGCACCATGTTGTATATTTTTTCCCCAAATTTTTATTATTCAAATTAGTGTCCATTCGTCACTTCAGTCGCCATGCTTGATACAGGCTTTTGGATTTTTTATTAAGTTGTGAAATATTAAATGAAGATAGGTCTATTTCAAGTTCCAGACTACGTTTTGATTTACTCCACAGATTACTTTACGATACTTTTTCTAATTGTAATTTAAAAGAGACCTTGTACAATACATTAAGGTTATCCATTTTTATTTTTGACAAATATACATTACCACATGGGAATTATTATGTCTAATAATTTGTATTTTTCTTTCACAAAATTCTAAAAGGCCAATACAAATACGAGAATGACATGATCTTACTGTGAGCTCCATAAGCGCCCAGGACGACAGCGGCAGCCCCTGAGACTCCAGCGAGGCGAACAAACAGACTTCCAGTACGTCCGGTGAGTTTCCACAAAGGTTCAGGGTCCATTTTGATAATCTGCTGGACTGGAGGCTGTTTCGGCATTAGTACTCCGGCTCCCTTTGACAGAACTTGTGCCTGCATCGCATTTAAAAACGGAATTTAACATTTATATCGCCAATATGGGTTATTAAAAATTTTAAAAAACGCAAAGAATAAGACATATCCATCTAAAATAATGAAAATATATGTATGTTATATATTTTTTCTTACAGATTTGTACAAAGCTCCAATAGCCGCTTCAGATATTGGATTTTCAAATACAATGTAATTTAAAGTATCAACCATAATAAATTATTTCAGCAGTAATCCGGCAGTACTTCAGAAAAACAGGGAAGATTAAGATAAAAAGATAATCTGACAAATATGAAATCAGAACTCAAAAGTTATTATCGATTACACAAAATATATCAGTAGGTCGATTTGTTTTTATCATTAAAGTTTAGTCAAATATATTTTGAATATAAGTATTCTCTGAGATAAGATATAACATTATTTGCAATAATTTGTTTTCAATGTAATTTTTAAATAGTAACAGTATTAAAGTAGATTGACCATTTCTCTGCTTGAGTTACCTTTATGAAAGAGATTGAGTCATGCATTAATTTTTTTTATTTTCTTCAAATTAACTATTTATAAATAATTGAATGAAATTATATAGAAAAATGATAAACAACATTTTTTAGCAATAAAGGCATGTTCCCGAATATCCGTATTACCTCCCTAGTTGAGCAATTAGGCGGGAATTTTGATTAAAGATTTGTGAAAATCAAAATTGAACAACTTTCACTCTGTTAAAAACATTGTTATTAGTAGAATAAGGACAGACTGAATATTAACACACGAATATATAAAAAAAAATTATTATAGGAATATTGGTCAATGCTATATTTTTCCTTCTGTTATTCAAGACTTCCTCTCTATATCTTTATAATCAGTAGATATTTACCTCTGATAATAAACTTTTTTTTTCCTTGTTCCATAAATGAACTTAATTTTTACCTTCGAGATATTTTTTTCTTCTTTCAAAATATTCCAATTAAATTCAATATATTCCTCAAAACACACATAAATATGAGTTAATTAAATAACCTTTTTCGTGGCGAAAGGTTACATTACAGTGACCAATCAATAAAGGTGTTTGACGTTGTTCAGAGAAGCCCTTGGAGTTTTTTGCGATAGTTTTCAATTTTAAACAGTATTAGGAATATCTTTTATTTTTTAATACTAGTCACATTCAACTTGTATCATGACGGAAGAAAGCAAAGAAAACGTTTTTCTGTTTATTCCCAATATAATTGGCTACTTGAGAATCCTGTTGGCTTTCGTCTCGTTCTACTTCATGCCTACGAACTACATCGCTGCTTGTGTCTGCTACGTGACAAGTGCCCTGCTGGATGCTGTTGATGGTCATGCTGCTAGAATATTCAACCAGAGTTCCCGTTTTGGTGCGATGCTCGATATGCTGACTGATCGCTGTGGGACCACCGGTCTTCTAGCAGTCCTGTGTCATTTTTATCCTAAATATTTGTTTTTCTTTCAACTATCCATTGCCATTGATATCTCCTGTCATTGGATTTATCTACATTCTCAACTGTTACAAGGTAAATTTGACTAAAGTTTATGAAAATTATTTTGTGCAACAACCATATTGTACAAGCTCAGTTCAAAATTACCCTCTAAATATTTCTTACACTACTTAGAAACATAATCCGGAACGTTTCATATTGTAATGTTAAGGTAGCTTATAGTTGGCTCATTCGTGAAGTAACTTGAAGTAATCTCTCTGTGATGTACAAGAAGTAGAAACGATCCAGTAATTAGCTTTATAATTTCAGAAATTCTCGCTATAGTAAATTTTTATAAATAGCAATTTTAGTTTAGAGCGCCTGAATTTCGTTCTTTCTGTTAATAATGGAAAATGAAAACATTATTGATCACACTACATAGAAACATAAATCATTGATCCGCCTGTTTAATTTTTTTTTTAGTATTAAGAATATAGTGAAGTTTGACAAACAAATTGTGTATTTTAATTATCTATTCTTGGAATGGAGCTTCAAAAAGTAAACCTGGAAACCATAAATTATTTAAACAATATCATTTCTTCATTCTAAATATAATATGATATATTAAATATCTATAATTACTGATAAATCTTGGTCATATCATTTAGTTATCATATATCGCATTCACAATAGAAGACCAAAGTGATTCAACATTGTTTAAAAAAACATCAATTTGACAGTTTATTTCAGAAAAAAAATAAATCAAACAGGCTGATCAAAGATTTAAGTATGTTCTATGTAATAAATTTTATTTTTATGTACAGGTTTTCTAAAATGAATTCACTTATTCATAATATAAAAATAATAGAATTTTGCCTCACTTTGGAATTTTATACAATTTTCTTCTCTCCATCTTTTCGTTTATAGTTGATGTAGAGTTGTGTACCTATATTTTTTCTTAACTTTTGTTTTAGAAATGTTATTAATAAAATTTAGAGATATTTGTATGAAAATGTTTTGTTTCATTTGGCAGTAAATATGACTTAAAAAACTGAAAGAAAGCTATAACGAAAAATGGGTAAAATATACCGTTTTTTTCTCAAAACCGATATTTTGAGTTCAGTTTAACTTCAGTAACAAATACCTCGAAGAACTGTATTGCTAGTCGTTTTTTTTTTTTTTTTTTTTTTTTTTTTTAAAGCCCTCAGATTTAGTTTTATTACTTAATTATTTATTTAGCTTTGGTAATCCATACACTGGATAGCTTAATGTTTGTCAACTTGTGAGAATTAATATTATATTTTTTTTTTTCCTAGGACGAGGGAGTCATAAATTTTGTGAACTTGGAGACAATCCAATAATGGCATTCTACTATAAGAAGTTGCCGTTGACGCTGATGTGCGGACTGAATGAAGGGTTCTACAGCGGCCTGTACCTTCTCTATTTCACAGAGGGACCTGCACTGCCTGGACTGGACTGCGGTCTATGGAGAGCGGTTGTCTGGATCTGCGGCCCGTTTGCCGTCCTCAAGGCGGCCATCTCTTTGGTACATGGGGCGGTGGCCGCCTCCAACATCACTCTCGTTGATCTGAAGGAGAGGTCACTGGCCCATTCCAAGGAGGATCCCCCAGTTCCACAGACTTGCACCAAAGCCACCAAGGTGGAGTAGATTGGGGTAGAATTCCAAATGTAAGTCTAAGTGCCAACAAAAAAAAAAGTATTAATTGTATACTTTAAGTCCCACGTTCTCCAAATCTCTAGACTTCGAGTTTGAAAAAGTCGTCGGTGAATCACTGACAATGTTATTCCCCAGGTCGAGTTCTATGTAACTGAGTTTCAGCTCTCCCTGTATACTTTCCTTCTCATTTTTCCGATTTATATGAAAATCACCAGGAGTCTTACTCAGGAGTTTCTGAATCGCACTTATAAAATATTGTATCAATGCATTCATTCTATCGCCAGTTGTTAAGTTTTCTGGGTATCCTCTCCTTAGTGATAATATCAGAAACGATCCCTATAGATAGTGCAATCTTAGTATCATTTAAATCAGGGATTGTCACTTTTCGACCATCCAAAGGCCTAAGAAATGCATAATTGTCCTTACAACCAGGGTCGTGCCCAGGATTTTATATATTGTTTAAGGGTCATTACAAAATTAATTCAAGTCTTCTAGCTTTTGATTGTGCAAGCTTGTTTAAAACTGTTTCAGGGTCTAGATGAATGTCTCTCTGTATTGACATCAGGGCTAATCCATCCAATCTGTCTTGGCTAGTTCTATTTCTGATATTGCTTTTCATACGTCTAAGGGTTGAGAAAGACCGTTCACTTGTTGCTACACAAACTGGAAGTGTAGCTACAATTTTCAAAAACCTGTGAATTGTTGGGAAAATGTTCTTGTCACATTGTTTTAGGCTTGAAAATAAAATATTTTCGAACTGCTTTCTCTGCCCAAGGTCAAGCTTTACCAGGATCAGCACGACCTCTAGTAGGAAAATGTTTTATGTCAATAAATTATTCCGTGAAAGTAAAAAAGTTTTATTAGTACGCCCCTGCTTACGACACTTTCAAGAATCATAGTAAACGAATTATAAACGAACGATTTGCCTGTGTCTATTAAGTTTGTTGCTTTATAAGTAGAATATATACATTGTTCTACGACTATTTTATTTTACCAAGAAAATGTCTCAAACTTCAAATGGCCCTTAGACCATTAGCTATTCAATTCTTCTATTAAAAAAGAAAAATCAAAAGAAAATTGAAAACATGACTAGTCAATATGAGTGTGATTGTGACTTTCTAACTTGAATTGTTACCATCTTGCTTAGTGTATATTTTGTGTGTGCAGGGGAATAGCCATGGAACTGTACCATATCTCCAAGGTTCGATCTGTAGGATATTCGGTGTATTTCACTGTGTTAAACGTGGGCGCCGGTAGCTCAGAGGTGGCATGCTCGTCTACTGAGCCTCAAGATCGCGGGTTCAAAGTCCGGCCGAGACCCTTAGATATTTTACTTGGGAGGTTTACTTGGGAATAAACCTAGTTAGGCAAAATTTAGGACTCCCAGAGTCGAGTCGGGCTCATGTCCACCAGAGCCGATAGAGCCCTCTGGTAGTAGGCGATATGAGCTCGTAGGTAAAAGCCCCGGGGAGTCACAATAACCTACCAACCAAGTTAAACAAGGATCATGGTTATTCCTCTGTACTCTTCACACATACATCCCCGCCAAAAGTATTAATCGATAGTTGCCTATTCGGTTCTGTAGAGAATTAATGCTATATTGATAACTTAGATATTCAACATGCTCCATTTGTACAAAGAAAAAATGTAAAAAACAAAAAAAAAAAATGTAAAATCCATCAATGTATTTCCTCAGATAGAAAATCTTTTGTATTTTTCTTTAGTTTCTAATGACAGTAACGTCACATACGAGGTTATCGCGCTCACTCCAAACTTTTCCACTCTATTGGCCCATTTCCTTCTAAATCATCATTGAGTGACCAATTAAATCCACTGATAATTGAAGAGACGAGTGGATAAAGGGTGACATTTTCAAATTTTGCATTTTTTGTATTAAATAAAAGGGTTAAGTGCAAAGGAATCATGTAAACCTTACGAACATACAAATATTTGGAGGAATATATCCTGAAAAGTTAATTTTAGTATATATTATAATATGTATAAGTTACAGGGTGTTTAACAAAATGGCTTTTTTCTCAAAAACGTATTTTTGTCACATAGTCCCTTTATCCACCTACCCCTTCAATTCTATCTTGGACTATCTGGCTGAAAATCAAAGTATGTCTTACTTACGTACTTTGAAACCCACTTATGGATAACATTGTGTGTCCATATAATAATTCTATCTGGGATTTATCTCAGACTTTTCTTTTTAAATTTTTTTTAAAGGATTTGAAAATATGAAATTCCATTGAAAACTCGACAACTAATTACATAACTTCCCCTATACTACATTGTAAGTTCAATCAATTTGATTTCTGTACTCTTTCTTATTAGCTAATCTAACGAATTCGTTTGTCCAAGAAATTCTTTGTTGATCATTCCAATTCATAAATTTACATTCTTAAATTTGCTATATACCAAATGTAATAACTTAGTACATTTATTCTTAATAATAACTGTAATATATTATTAATTACAACTATTATGTAGATAAAAATATAAGGTAAAGCGTATGTTTTCTTTATATTTTTTATTAATTGTTTCACAATATCTCTGCAAAAATGTTAAGTATCATGTAGTTGTTACCTTAGTTTGTTTTCTTAATTCGTGATCTCTTGTAGCAAACAGTTTTTATTTATTCTTATAATTCCTTGCTGTAAGATAATTTATATGTATGTTATTATTTAATTATTTATTGTTGCTAATGGTAGTATGTGTAAAAATATTTAATGTACAATAGACAGTATTTTAATGTTTTATCAACTATTATTTATTTCATGTACCTCAGATTAGGGGAGAAGCGAGAACATTTTTTTTTTTTTTATTACTTTACGTTTTATCTTATTAATAATATGACTATCGTACCAGTTTTATTTAGGTATAATTAATGACACCCAACTCCATGTTGCTAATGTCTTCGTTTAATGGTATTGTGTAGGCTCTGTGAAGTAGTGAATAGAATACAATCATATTTTGATAAAATAAAACGTAAAGTCATAAATAAGATATATTTAAAATAAATTTCAAAATTAGATACAATAATACAGGGAGTAAAAAATGGGTGGGATTAACATATTTTGGGAAAATTTCAGAGCAGTTAGGGAATATTTTTGGAAAAGAAGGCTTTAGGGTAGGTTTCAAAACAAATAATACACTTATAAAGCATATAAAGATACAATGAGATTTTCTAGTCAGCAGAGGGATGCTTGACATAACTCGTACCCTAGGTGAATAAAAATTTAGGGTAGGCAAATTACTGTAGGAGTCCGGCTCATGTCCACCTGAGTGACGAAAGTGTTCTCTGGAAGTGGGCGATATTACCTTGCAGTTAAAGCTCGAGCATGAGTCACAATAACTAACTATGAATTAAGAATCTCCACACTCAACCCAAAAGTAAATATTATCTGAAATGTCTCAATATGAGATATTTTGAAGATATCTCAGTTGTCGAATTAGGGCACCGATTTCGTTCGCTTGTTTCATTGCAACATTTCGGCATTATTATTTCTATCTCTCAATCCTAGCCCCTCCCTTGCTTCAACCAAATTATTTTGTCTCCCCTCGCAATGAAAAATAAAAGTTCTTTTGCAATGTTATATATATTATTTATTGTATTAGAATTATATGTTGTTATTTATTGTTAATGTTTTATGGTGCATTTATATTATAACAATTGTATTATTAATTATATGTAGTAAAATAGTCTTCCTATTAGTAATGTAATTAAAAATGTTTACTTATTGTAATGTAATCTGTTATACTTTCCAATTGTTATGATTTAATGTTCATTCTGTTATTTAAGTGAATATATGTGTTTCAAATTGAAAGTTTCATTAAATAATTCCTTCACTCTTGAAAAAAAAGTCTATCGGAATTTTAAAAAAATCATTTGATTACAAGATTATATCAGAAACCTTTTTGCAGCGACCACATCAAGCTGCAGATTCCAGAGACAGAATTTCAAAACAAAATAAGTAAACTTTGCCAAAATTGCAAGAGAATTTTGAATTGACATGTAATTTTGAATTAACTGCAACGTTTTATCTCAGCCAGTTATGACACAATCTTGGAATGTTATAAAGTTTTTTAAAAAATTGAAGGCGTCGGTATACAGAGATAGCATAATATCCTGCTCAGCATAGCAGATTCAAACCCTGCTGAATGAGACCCTTAGGTTTTTTTTACCTGAGCATGCCGTTCTTCCGAGGGGATGTTAATTGGCGGTACGGTACCTTTGCAATGTCAGGTACTCGTAAAAACCTTCGACCCTAATTAAACCTGGGTAGGCACAATTTAGGTTTTTTGACTCATGCCCGGGCTTTAACTACGAGGTCATATTGCCTACTACCAGAACGCTCTTTCGTCACTCTGGTGGACATGAGCCCGACTCTACTGTGGGAGTCCTAAATTTTGCCTACCCTAAATTTTTATTCATCTAGGGCAGGGGTCTTTAACGAGTACCTGACATCGTACAGGCATGGGAAAATCGCTTCAGGTTTGTGCTCACCTTCCAGATAAAAAACCTAATAAAAGGGCCTCGGCCGGGTTTCGAACCCACGATCTTCAGCTCAGAAGACAAGCACGCATACCACTGAGCTTCCGGCGCCATCCTTTTCAGACTAGAGTTACAACGTACAACGGCAAGGATATGAGCATTGCTTAATTCCCTAGGCGTGCTGGATGGATATACTGAGTGGGCTATTCAGTATATGGTCGATGATCTGACAATACACACTTTTTATGAAAACCAGGTTTTTATTCAGTTACGATCCATTATACATAATACTGCGCTCATAATGTGACCTTAAGACTATCTGCAAGCACATAATGTGACCTAAAGACTACCTGCAAGCACATAATGTGACCTAACGACTATCTGCAAGCACATAATATGACCTAAACACTATCTGCAAGCTTCCTATTAGTATGAACAATAAAATCTGTCAGTTCTCCTGTTGAGGTTATAGGGTACACATTTCCATAACATAAAAATGCCTCATCTAAGATCACATTCAAATGGAATGCGATTCTGTGCATAGTTTCTTGAGGCGTACAAATTGAATTTATTCAATTTTTTTGTTCTCCTATAAAAACGAATATTATCCAGGTATTGTTAGATAATCGACGATATCTAACTACTTTCCAAGACACCTGATGAGGATATTTATTGAAGGAGAGAGAGGTAAATAAAACTAGGATCTATTCATTTTTAACTTATTTTTATTATTATAAGTCACTTTTTAAGTGTTTTTCATATTTTTAAATATAACAAATGTCGTAAAAATGATATATCTAATCAGAATCCTTTTCTCAGTAGTATAACCCATAAATGTCACTCAGAAATGTTTTAGAAATTGACAAATTAATTCTATTGCAAATCTAGGTTATATTGTTACATTGAATAAAATAAAATAAGCTATTTCTAATAAAAAAAATATACTGGTGCAGTTGTAACGGTTGAACATATATTACATATTATTTTCTTCTCTCCATTATGTACACTTTCCGCACTATTTCAACAAAAAATACCAAAATTGATGTGTCCGGGTAGTCCAGGATGTCTGGACATCTCTTATTTAAAATAAAAGTATTAAAAATAAATAAAAAAAGGATTTTAAATATGTAAGGTTAGGACACGTTCATTGTCACCAATTGAAAACATATTTCTGATGAAAACTGACATTATTGCAGAGATATTGTGAAATAATTCAAATGGACTTGAAAAATAAAATAAAACTTGTTTATTTAATATATTGTCTAATTTCACTAACTATATATACATGGGAGTACTTTCGGTATTTCTACCATCCTCAGCCAAAAGCATAAGAGATAAGACTCAACACTCAGTCTTATCTCTTATGCTTTTGGCTGAGGATGGTAGAAATACCGAAAGTACTCCCATGTATATATAGTTAGTGAAATTAGACAATATATTAAATAAACAAGTTTTATTTTATTTTTCAAGTCCATACTTCTGATGGCCGCACAAAATACATATCGTCTCTGTTTGTGCAAAATGTTGTATGTCACAATGGGAGAACTAAATGTGTTTACCCAGGTTGAGTAACATAGGATATGGGTATTTAACGAGTATCTGACGTCGCACGGACTCGGGATCATCGCGTAACGTCCAATCCGAAGGACGGTGTGTTCAACGGCGTTTTTTCTCACTTCCCAGATAAAAAAAAAAAACGGTTTCGAACCCACGATTTTGAACACAGTAGGTAGGCAGAAACGTTATATCGCAGAGTGTCATTAATAAATAGTAATTTTTAAACGAAATCTTGGAAAAATTCCCCTTCTGGGGAATATTTGGGTTGTCACATACTCCGAGGAACATGGTCTATCCTAGAGTTTGCGAGACGGATGACCGGAACTCGCATCGCATTGACCTCCTCTAGATGGCTTGTCGATGAACGCGAATGACTCTTGAGCTGACTTATCATTGAAGGGGGATGACGTTCTGTCTGACTTGACAATGACTGGGGTTGACTTACTGGTTGATTGGTCAATGAACGATAATGACTTTCTTGCTGACTTGTCAATGACCAAGAATGAGTTTCTGGCCGTTCGATGAGTGACAGGGAATGACTCGTCATCTGACTTGTCAATGATCTGGTGTGAACAATGACAGACCTATAGTGGCCTTTCTTGTCAGTCACTTCTTTGTCAGTCCCTGGGTTCGAGTTACGTTTCACCACTTTCTTCACGTCCTCACCCGGATGACTGTTTTTCACATGACGAAGCAGATTGTCCTTTCGGCCAAATTTCATGGAGCAAATTGTACACTCATACTCAGCATTTTCTAAACACAAAAAAATATATATGTACACAGATCAATGTATAAACATAAAAAATTTAATCAATGAAATGTTAAATGCAATAAGTAGCGTGTCAAGAGAATGAGGTGGGTAGCTGGTTGAAGTGGCAAATATACACCGTTGCCAAATCTTGCACTCCCTCCTTGCCTCGCTAGAATCAGAACTGAAATTAAATGGACTCCCAGAAACAGGCGAGAGGTGGCAATGCAGCACCCCTCCTATTAGCTATCGCACCCACCCTAGAACCTCAGCTGATATGCTTCATCGGCACTGCGGTAAAATATTACAAAAAAATAAAAAATTGAGCTCAATTCACACATTGGAGTGTTCCTTATGACCTAACCTTAGTAAAAAGTATTTAATGAGAGAAATAGAGGGAGTGACTCACTCTGATGTTTATGTTTGTGGCGAAGGAGTTCCTTATTCCTGGCGAAGAGGGCTCCACAGAGGTTACACTTGTAATCACGAGTAACAGCAGAGCCTACTGAGTGGTGGGTCCTAACGTGGGAGAGGAGGCTGTCTTTCAGTTGAAAGGGACGTCCGCAGAACTCACACAAGTTGGCTGCCACCCCTACAGCACAACAGAAGAGAATAGATAGGCAAGGTCGTAAAGTGACACGAATCACCGGTACAAACAAACTGACCCATGATGAAAAATTAAGTATATTTTGCTAAGAATTGAATAATTTATTTTTTGTAATTTAATGTATTCATTGTTGTTCTAGAATGATCCGGGACATGTTTCATTTTGTAAACTTTATATTCGAACTTACTTGTTCATTTCATAATCAATATATTTGTTTCCATTCATTCAAATAACCTGTTACTGGATAAGTAGTTCACTGGTCCTTGAGTTGGACATATATGAAAAGGGTTTAGGGGACAGACAAACACGGAACATAAAGTGTTTGTTTTGCCCTGAAAAGCAAAAGATCTGGGAGAAAATTTTGAAGTTCAAAACCGAAAAAAAGTTAGCTGTCAGAAATGGTCACAAACCTTCCTGTAATCCTTCGGATATTCGAGGAAGCAACAGTTTCAAAGCAATAAAAAAAAACTGTTCAACGTTAAACTCTGGCGAAAAATTACTAAATAATATTCAACATTTTTCTGTAGAGATATTGACAATATCGTGATATTCTGTAATAAACGAACGTTTCTTAAATATTGTCTATTTCACAAAGTATATAGAACTTTTGAGTTGTGCAAGAAGATTCTTATCTTATTGTATTTATTTACATAGAGAATGTTACATAGGCATCATGACGGCAAAATAAATACTGCCTTAGTGATTTTTGCTGGTGAGATGACTGCACTGCAGAGGTGCGTGGCGTTTAGAAGCGCAGCCAGGTTACATCCCGAGCAAGTTACGCTGCCATGTTCGTTTGAGTCGGCGAGGTGGGTTCATGGACAGGGTATTTGAAACTAGTGTTTGAATGAGAGGATTGGCGTGACTGGCGTGGAAGTTTGTGTATCTCTCAGTTACAACTGTGCAAACGAAAGGCACTTGTAAGTCGTTATGAAGGGTGTTGTTAGTGACGTAGAATGGTGCGTTAGTGATGTGTCGTAAGATGACTCCTGATCCCCAGAGTTCCAAGCCGTATGTCCATATCGGCTTGAGAAGGGAATTGTAAATGATGAGTTTGTTAGTCAATGAGAGCGATGATCGTCGTCCAATCAATGATTTGAGTAGTCCGAAGCGTCTTTTTATTACTGTTCGTTTTAGTCTGATGTAATCTTTCCACGTTAGTCGTCTGTCTATGATACTTATCTTAAATACGGTATTTGTTAAGTGGTGGCTGAAGATGCTAGCTATACCTAAAGTACTCTCATATATTTTGTGAAATAGACAATATTTCAAAAACATGATTTTTCTTTATTTTTTATGAAGTGGTACTAAACATTTCTTGCAGAGATATTGTGAAACACTTAATAGAAAGTGAAGAAAACACTTTTCTTATTTATGAAGTGTTTCACACCTCAGCAGAAAATGTTGTTTTATTATTCAGATTTTCATTTCGAGAGGACATAATTTTTTCAAGATGTTCCAATTTTTTTTAAGATTCTACTGTACAGTAGACAGTTCGGAATGTAAACCTGTCGAACTTCCATTTAGTATTTGTAAAATTTTGGCAGGAGATGGTAGCAATACCGCAAGATCCACTCCCATATATTAAAAAGTGAAATAGACAATATTAAAAAAAAAAACATTAAGTGGATAATGCTTTTTAACTAATAGATAATTTAAGAGGAACCTTACCAGCATGTTTTAACATGTGTCTCTTGAGTGCATAGCTGTTGGGATAGGAGTTGTCGCATGTTGTACACTTGTAAGGTTTGCTGGAGGGGTCGTGCAGGAACAAGTGGTTCTTCAGAACATACTGACTGGAAAAACACTTCTCACAGGTGGGGCATTTGAATTTGGGACCCTCCGTGTCTTCTGGAAAATAAAATAATACTTTAATATGTCAAGAAGGTCTAAATCTAAATGCAGGTAGGAAATGTTCTTCATTCCTTAGAATCTTTCAAAGTTTTCATAGATTTTATATAGAATTCTCCGCAAAACCCCCGAAAATGATAACGAACATAGGTCTTTAATATTCAAGTGAGGATAATGATATTATTAATATAAATAATTAGACTAAAAAATAAAACAATACCTACCACAATGTATCTTCTCATGTCGCTTCAATTTATCTTTCTGTATAAAACCTTTACCACAATAGGAACATCTAAAATTTGTTTCACCTGAAATGAAAACAAATTCTGATAAATATAAGTTATACCTGTAACAAGCATAGTATTGGTTAATTCTTTGTTTGCGATTAAAAGTAAACGCTGATCTCTGAAACAAAAATCAGCATCCACTCATGCCAAACTACTTTTAGAGATAATTCCCAAAATTACAAAAGCGAAATCCAATTCTGTAAAATATTTTTAAATTAACCACATTAATTTATGATACAATTTATGACTCCGGATGTTTTTAACCCCCGACGAAAAAGGAGGGGTGTTATAAGTTTGAAGCCTTTGTCTGTATGTGTGTCTGTGGCATCGTAGCTCCAAGACGACTGAACGGTTTTCAAAGCGTTTTTTTTTTGTTTCAAAAGCTGGTATTTACGAAATGGTTCTTAGCTATGTTTGGTGAAAATAGGGTATGCCGCCTCCAAGATATTCAGGTTTCATCAGAGCCTGTGTAGGGATCTCGGCCTCTATTACAGCTAGAGACTTGGAGTTTGAGCTCAAATGTTTATAAAGCCGAGCAATTTGATTTGAATCATATATATTTTTATTTTTAATATAGTATTTCAATTATATCGACTAATATTGACGGTCGCAGTTATATTTAAAACTCTAATTAGTAGACTGTAATCACCTGAATGTGTTTTAATATGATTTTCAAGACGAGATCTTTTAACAAACCGCTTCTCACACAATTTACACTTGAAGGGCCGTTTTCCAGTAACGCAGTAGTCGTGGTGCCGCGCCTGATGTTTCCACTTAAACTGGCAACCGCAAATAGTACATTTGTAGACTGGAGGATCCCCTGAAAAAATAAATACACAATAATTAATAACATATATTTAAAAAGTACAATTAAATAGTAAAATTGTGAAAAATATAAAAAGCACTTCTTAGGCTGGGTGGTGCAAGGTGATTCTGAATTTATAGTTAGTTTTGTAACTTATGCCCGGGCATTAAGTACGTGGTCATCACCTACTACCACAGCGCTCTAGTGGATCGGTTTTCAACGCAACAGCGTCAGCATCAGTGGCACTACTATAGGACTACAGTCTATACTATATACTGTACGGGTGGGAGGCGTTGAAACCCCGTTTTGGTCGCAATTGAAACAGTGGGAAGACAACGTAATTTGTTTCTATGATAAATATTATGGGTCATGTCAGTTTTCCGAATATAAGATTTTACTCTCATCCGACTCAATTTCCTCCAGAATTGGCCGTTTTTCGATAAGAATTTAAACATATTTTGTGTCATTTCTGCGAATATAATCAATATTTATATTACTATAACTTTAAGAAATCAAGGAGACATCCATCCCAACTTAATTCAGATTAGATTTAGATCAGAATCTGGCAAATATTAAGAACACTTTTTTAGCGGCCTAATTTTATCTTTGAAAATACGTCAACTATTATTAATTCGTTTCCACAGATGTGACATATTTAGAGATACACAAAGTTCTACGCTAAATTCGCCATTCCTTTCATTGACTATAATATTATTATAAAACTGCCTAATGTAAGAAAGTAAATCTCGGGTGTTTGGGCAAAAGGGCTCAAGTCATTAAATTTGAATTTTAGGAGGGGAAAACAGAGTAAAATATTCCAACAATCAGTTATATATGGTAAAAATATATTATATTATATATTTAAATGCACTAAATCCTTTGGATCATAAGACTTATTCTGACTTAAGCCCTTTTCCTCAAACACCAGAGATATAGTCTTGTAATGTTTCTGAAATATTGACAAGCAGCTGTGTGAATTCTTTTACAATATCCTTCTGAGGACATTTTTAACTAAGAAGACCTGGAATCAATTCAAATACCTGAAGTTAAAAGGCTGAAGAGTACATACATAAAAGTGATACACTGTAAAATATATAATTGCCATTTACCTTCTTTGATTTCAATGTGTGGGCCAAATATCAACTTTTTTCTTCTTATAATAGGCTTCCCGTTGGAACTGGAACTGTCTGAACTGGAAACATCAGGTGAAAGGACAGACTCCAAGTCAGAAAATATTTGTTCCTGGGCAGAGATGTCATCGTCTTGAAAAACGGATTCCACAATATCATTATTTTCGTTCTCATGTTCCTCACCAGATGCATCATTAGTCAATATTAACATATTCATTGGAAAAAAATGAGACATAAAATGGTCAAACAACCGAACAATATACCAAGATTAGTGAAGCAGCATTTAAAAAATAAAACTGGATCTTTCAAAAGATTGAGAATAAACCGAATAGCCATTGTTCAAAAAGCTAACATATTAGAGAAGTGTCTTGAAGAATATTTATTTTAAAAAAATATTTAATAACATACTAATTTACTGCTTAAAAAAAAAAAGTTGAGGTTTAACAAAGGAGACATCTATAATCTAGACCTCCGTCGGTTTGTATATTTGCTTACTGGTTACATTAGGGAAGGTTATGATCTCAGCCTCAATAAATAATATAAAAATAAAGAAATACAGCGAATTTATTTAAACATCAATTTCAAATTTGCTAGTTGGAATTTTGGTTTGGTAAAAATGCGCATAAACTTAATCATATTTTTTCAACTAATACATAGTACGTATATACATACATCTGGCCCCTCTATTTACGAGGGGGGGGGGGGGGGCAAACGTAACGGATGATCCCCCGATCAAACTGTTATATAACACATTGCCCCTCACCCTTGTACCAAATATTTATACAATAATAATGCATTCATAACAAAAATATTAGAGAAATTTGGCCAGGAGTAAATCAGACCGGGGAGGGGGGGGGGGGGGGGTGTATTAAACTTAAGCAGGAACCTGTCATCGCCCGGTTAGTAACTTTAACATATTAGCTGCACTAACTTTTAAGTATGATAATTATAGAAATAAGTTGAAATGTTCAAAGATTTAGAGGGCAATATATTCTGGTTCTTGGCGCTCAGATTCCTTATATTTTTTGAAAAGCACATTAATGCAGCGATGTCAGTAGTGACGTTTTGAACCAGATAGAATGATATTCAATCATAGGTTATGACAACAATTATATTCCGGTTGTTTCTGACTAAAATAGATGAGGAAGAAATATAGAATACGGGTGGTTCTTGAGGCGCTGATACCTTATATTTACTAAAAAAATACGTTAATACAGCAAGATCAGTAGTGAGGCTTCAACCTGATTAGGCGGGTCGAGGTTCCTTTTGCCCGTTTCTCAAGAACCGATCCGCGAAATACCCGGTTCGGTTCAGAACAGTTACCCCGGTTCCGGATCTACAACCATAGTCTCGAGTGCGTGTTCGGAACCATGGAAACGGGTGCTATCTCTTAACCTTCAATATCTCTGTATGTAGAACCCTTATTTTCTGTTCTGCTCTTTTGAGGTTTCTTTGATGTTTGAATTTGAGGCTGCATGGCGACTCATTGGTAAGTTTACGCTCTCCCTCTTATCCATAGGTCTCTTTAAATGGGCAAATACTTCTATTTTTACTTATTTGAGGATTTCGACAATTCCCACCATATACCGAGATCCAGGTCTGGAACCGTGGGGCTAAGTTCTTGTCTGGAATCAGATATAAAGGGAAAGCGGAAATTTACATACGTATGGGGGTCCTCAAATTCAGAAATCAAATGCTTCTCAGTAGAACAAAAACAGAAGGGAGGAGTCCAACAATTAGAGAGGCGAAGGTTTAGAGAGTGCGGAAACTTACGTCTGAGGCTGGGTGTAGCCTCAAATTCAGAAATCGAGAAAACACGTTATATTTGTATAAACAATTTTTTTTTTATTGAGTTTACTAATTTTGTTTTTAACTAGCAGGGATGTCCCACCCATATATATACACCATAAACCCATACCATATATTGTCAGTCATGGTTGGGAAAATCTTAATTAAGTTGGGTTTGCAATAGGGGGTATAATCAATAATCTTCTACACAGAAAATATTAAATACAAATTAATTTAACGTTAACTTCTATTGAGCCCAACCAAAAACGTTAATTTTTACTAAATCAGTCCTTTTCAACAGGTGCTAAAGGGGCGTGGTCGTTGGCCCCTAACTCAACCCCTTTTCGGCCCCAATCTTCTCCGGGCATTTAGTATACGTTGTGTCGTCTCCATTACTCTTCTATCCTCCTAGAAAATACTAATGCATGGCTGTTATTATGAAAGAAAAAAAAATAATAAGGTTATAGAGAGTAGACTTCTAAAGTATTGACTCTACAAGGTAGAGAACTAATTGAACAAATCGACGGTCCGTTCGGAAATTAAGGTAACCAATTGACAACCGCCATTGACGTCACACAACCAACTCTGTTTCCGAAAGGTCCTCACTTATCATTCTGATAACGGAAATCTGTCAGTTTTATTTTGAATGTTTATCCAGTTTTTAGTTGAGGTAGTTTAATAATGTTTAATTGTTTATTTTGTGAGTAAGTGCCTTCATACATTAAAAAAAAAAGGAAATCTACACTGTGGAACATAGATCACCGGTAAAAGTTAAATATTAATTCAACTGAAAGTAACAATATGTGAGAAAATAGATTAACAACAACTACAAATTGTTTTATGTAATAATTTCTAATTGTTTACAGGAATGCTGGCTGTTGATGATTATGATTATTTAATAAAATTCCTTTTTTTGGGTGATTCTGGTGTTGGAAAAACAAGTCTTCTCTACCAGTACACCGATGGCATTTTCAGTTCCAGATTTGTCAGCACCGTCGGAATTGACTTTAGAGTTAAAAAAGTGGTAAGTTTTTCTTCTTATACATATAGAATTAAAAATCGATTGAAAAAAATAAATAATGAAAAATTGTAAATCTTATAGGGACCATTTTTTTGGACACCAAAATACTGCACCTAGAAAGTTGGGTATTTTTTTTTTTTTTTTTTACTATCCCGGGATTATAGGGGAAGTTATGTAATCGGTATGAAATTCGATGCTATGTTTTGAACGGAATTTTATGTTTTCCGACCTCCTGATTTAATTGAAAAATAAAAATTTTTAACACGATAACTCCCGACAGAATGAATGTATCAACACCAAATATTATATGTATATCCAAAACAGGTAAAGTTTCATGTGTTAATTTAAAACCCCATAAAGACGACAACTATTAATTTTCCGCAAAATCGTTCGAAGTGAAGGGGGTCTTCGCTCAAAAGTTCTAATTACCGGTGTATGTGTCGACACAAAATTTAATATGAGGATCTAGAAGTCCGTATGAAAATTAACTATTGATTGAGAAGCAAAATCTTCATTCATCAATTCGTGTTGGGGAAGTACATTGCCGGAGATTCATCGACATTTTGTAACAAGAAATATTTCTTATTTTTATAATCAATATTGTATAAATATTTTTCAGGTTTACAAAATTCATGGAAAACCAAAACGGATCTGTCTCCAATTGTGGGACACTGCGGGCCAAGAAAGGTATCCCATTTCTATAGAGTTGTGCAGTTTTTATTGAATAGCATTAACTACATTCAAATATTTTTGCCTTGTACATTTTTTGCGTAATGTTGATGAAATATATTTGGCATGACTTAGGCAATAATAGTGACAAATCTACATTTAGTGACATATATTGACTTGAATTTATTCACATTCTCTGCAGATAGTTATTGTGATTCATGCTCTGACTTTGGGGGTATTTAACGAGTACCTGACATAGTAGAGACTCGGGACCATCCGAAGGGCGATGTGCCTAAGTTTATTTTACCTCCCAGATGAAATAAAACTAAGGGCCTCGACCTGGTTTCGAACCCGCGAACTTGAGCTCAGTAAGCAAGCATGCATACCACTGCTACCGGCACCCTCACTATCCAATTTTAGTTATATTTTTAAACATATCTCATTTAAATTTGGCAACACTGGGTGAATAGCAAAATTTAAAGAGCAGTCTTGAATAATTCTATACAATAATTATAATTATTGTTGTGTTATTTGAAATAAAACAATAAATTGAACTTATCGTTTAATGAATATTATAGATATTCTTTTGTTCAATGTAGTATAGTTCATATGGCTGGGGAAACAATAAGCCTTTCCTCGTCGGCTCCATTGCATTTAATATTATGATAACTCTATTTTTTTTTTTTAAATGTTTTATGCTTAGAATTAGACTAACATAGTAATGAAATTTTAAATAAGCACGCTTGTCTTGATTTTTGGAGTGTACTGCTAACCAATCTATGAACCACTGTAGATTTCGTAGTTTGACCACCTCCTACTATCGTGAGTCCATGGGATTCTTACTACTTTTCGATGTGACCAGTGAACAGTCTTTTCTCGATGTTCGCAATTGGCTTGAGGAACTAAAGGTGAGTTTTGTGATAAACTTTTCAATATAAGAATACAAAGGAATAAAAAAAATATATACATATTTATTTTGCATCTAACTATAGTTTTTACAGTAGAAATAAAAAAATAGTGGCGTTTTTGTAATTAAAATTATAGTGTAATAATGCTTAGGTGTGTTCTTGCTTCCTTTTACAATCTGTTTTTATGCATCGTACATTTATATGAAGGTTTCAGTTTTTGAAGTGGAATAAAGAGAAATTTTTCTAATCTGGGACCGAGGTTCCCTAAGAATAAATACATACAGAGTCAAAAAGAAAAGGAGACAAAGAAATAAATACAAACATAAATAAATTAGTACTACAGTCGAGAAAAACTAGATATATATATATATATATATATATATATATATATATATATATATATATATATAAATAGGAGAATGTACATAATAATAAATCTATAGAAATGTGAAGAAAATGAAAATTAAATTCAAAAATCGAGAGTATCTATAAGGGGCTAAACAGAAATGAGTGCGAAGAGAATGAAGAAAAAATAATAATAATAAAAAAAACGTGTGAAATAAAAATATATAAAATGTACAAAATAGGTACAATATTTATGATAGTATAATTTACTAAATAAAGAATTTAGGAATTATGGAAGAAAGAAAAAATAATAAAAATGAAATAACTAAATAATTGGAGATAATTGATGTTGACGAATGGAAAAATATGGGTGAGAAGGAATGAAAAACTAATCAGAGGGAGTGTATTGTTTAGTGAAGAGAAATTGGAATAGTGAGGATTTGAAGGAAGCCACGGAAGGAGAGTGACGGATTGGGGGAGGCTTGGACAAGGAACGTGTTGTGGAAACCAGAGGAGCGAAAAAGCGAAATTTTTGCATTTTGGTTTTGGTATATATTTTAACACTAATAGTATTGCAGTAAGTATTTAGAATCTACATATTGTATATAACGTTAGTCCGTACTTGGGATGCTACGTACAGCTATGTTAAGGGGGCTCCACACGCAACGGAAAAACCGAAGGCATACCTCAAGGCGCCGGGCCTTGAGGCGAACCTAAATAGTGGGGGGTCTCCACACACTACGGAATATCCGAAGGCCAGCCTTAAGGCACTCCAGTTTGTGTGTTCGCGCAATGGCGTCAACAGATGATGCTCTTGCTGTTGTTGGTTTATTGTTAGCTATCAAAAGTAACAAAAAAAAAAGTGAAGCGAAAGTTGTGGACTAAAGACTGGTTAGAGAAAAGGAAAGTGCAAACGAAGGTGCAGTACCTTGGCAAAGTAACTATATTAACGGCAATTAATTAATATTTTTATGATAGTAAACTGTTTGTCTAGGCAGTAAATAAAAATTTTTGCGCTGTCATTAATTAATGTGCTTAATTAATTAATAACAATCTCATTCGGAGGAAAATGTTTTTTATCCCAATTAATACAAGTGTAATTGAATGAATGTTATTAATTTTCCATTTAGGTATCTACAGGGTGTAATTACTAAATAAAATAATAAATATCATTAATGAGTTATTCTATTCTCTTAACAGAGCTATCAATTCCTCTTGATTTTGTTTTGCACGGGCCATGATTTTACGTGAAAACTGGATTTAATCAAACACGTCCTCTTCTAACACACAACTAGAGTACAACTGAATCGCCTCGAGGCCTACCTCCCACCCCTCCACACGGTCCGATTGGCCTTGAGGCGAGAGGCCTTGAGGCAAAACGAATGAGATTTTGTATTGAAATTTCCGGCCTCCAGACGTAAGATCCGCAGGAATACCTCAACAGAATTCTCCATCCACACATAGAGGTTCGCCTCAAGGCCCGGCGCCTCGAGGCATGCCTTCGGTTTTTCCGTTGCGTGTGGAGCCCCCTTTAGACGTATAAGAACACTGTCCGGGCATGCGTATTACCTCTTCTCTCCTCACTTCCTGTACAGTCCGCACCTGTAAATGGTTATATCTTTCACACATTTACCACGTCACAGTTATAATAAAGTTACAATAATTCCCTTTCAAATTGTCTCAGTAAGCAGTCGTTATTATTATTGTTCTTGTTTTTTTGTTATTTTTTTGTTTTATTATTGTTTTTAAATTGATGTCGAGCTCTATGATTACCAGAGCGCTCTGGTGGACATGACCCCGACTCTACTCTATTTTCTTTGCCCAGGATAGGTGTCTGTAACAAGTAACTGACATCGTACAAGCTCGGCACCATCGCTTAACGTCCCATCCAAAGGACGGCGTGCTCAAGGTTTTTTTTATCTTCAAGATAAAAAACCTTATGGCCTCGGACCCGCGATCTTGAACTAAGCACCGCTACCTTTGAGCTACCGGCGTCCTCTATCTGGCTGTTCTGTCTTTTATTCTGTTTTCTATATTCAGCATAAAATCGTCAGGCAATATGGAATTGTAAATAACGATAAACATACGTGAACTGTAACATAACATGTTAAAAGTGATAATAAATTAGTAGTAATGGGAAGTTCTACGTGATACCCTTAAAAATATCTCTCTCAAGAGAAAAATTAACTTAAAAAATAAATTGATAATTTTGTAGAAAGTATGAGTCCTTATGTATAACAGTAAATTATAGTTAGTCCTAAAGATTGTACTAATATCTCGATAACTGTTGTGTAACGGCACATCGACATCTTTTTTGATTTAATTTTCGTGAAATATTTGTATTTTTCATGTGAAACCTCCGAAGTATAGTAACTCGAGCTTTCACCTTAATTTTTGAAGTACTATGTATGGTTCATACTACTGGTGGGCTGGTGCTTTGCATCTAGGGACCTAAGTATCCAATGCTCTTATCCCTTCCCTGGAAGCGCTGGGCTTCCACCTTATTTTGTTATCCAGTCCCTTATAGTACTAACAAAAAGTCCTTCACGAACAACAAATCCTTCACGAAGAACAAGTCCATAATGAATCTGGGCCGATGTTCATGAAATTATCTTTAAATAAAATAAACAACTTTCAAAATTAGAAAAAAGTTACAGTAGTTTTTTTTTTAGGTTAGGTTTGGTTAAGAACATATTATTTCCTTTCAAAGTAAATATATAATACGGAAATATTACATATCGTTAGAAAAGTAAATAATTACGAAATATAAATACATATGTAAAGCTGGTCGAAATTTATTACTTCTGATGAAGTAGCTATTGGTGTGTGTTACCATATTGAGTGCATTTGGTTCATCTGCTCTAAGTATTGTCTTGTTGCAGGTGCATGCTTACTGCGACAGACCCGACATCGTGCTCTGCGGCAACAAGGCCGACCTGGTGGAGAGGAGGGTCATTAGTGTCAACAGAGCCAAGGAAGCAGCCAAAAGATTTGGGTATTCACTTTCTTTTATATTTTTGATAAAAGTAATAAACTAAATATAATATAAATAAATACTAATATTTATAAATAAACTACAAATATACAAATAATTTGAAAAAAAAAAAAAAAAAAAAATCATATACCAAAGATGACCTCTTGGTCAGATGACCGCCAGAGTGTAGTTGTCATAACTTACAAATAAAGAAGAAATTATGTTAAGAAATAAAATAATGAAATAATTAAGTACAACTATCTTTCACATTTAAAATTTAATTCAAAATAATCATAATCTTCTGGTTCGGTATACGAAATATTAATTTCAGATATTAATTGTGAATCATAAGATTTGAGCCTAGTTATAATAAATGTTCAACAGTAATAAGTAATATTATATATATAATATTAGGAAAACTTGAATCACAATAATGATTTAAATTGTATTCTGGTTAATAAATGATATTGTTGGCTCGTCTACAATAATTATTGTAGACGAGCCAACAACCTCATCATTTCATTCCCGGTTGGTTGTTCTCTTGCAAACCATTTCAACCTAATATCACTGAGTCTTGGACAAATAGCGAGAAAATGGTATGTACTGTCCATTACTTGCAGACCACACATCTGACAATATTCATTATCATCACAGAATGGCTCCTTTTTAAGGTATATTACCTCTGCACGCGCCCTCATTATCCATATTTGTAACTGCTGAGAGATATGGCTGCTGAGGTAGTCACTCTCACTTGATTCAAACAACAACTCCCTGCAAAAATAATAAAGTAATCCATATAATAAAAATGAATGACTAAATTTGCTAAGCGCAAAACTCGAGAACGGCTGGATCAATTTGGCTAATTTTTTTTTACAAATATTTGTTGAAGTCCGAGGAAGGTTCTTATGAAGAGAGTTCCTAGCTGTCAACTGGAGGAGGGGGGGGGGGGGGGGGGGGAGTTGTAAGGGGGGCCTGAGTATAAAAATAGCTCTAGCGCATTAACGGATGGACGGATTATCATGAAATTTCACATGTAGTATTCTTAAAAGCCAATTTGGAAAATAGGCTAACTGGCGTCCATAAATTTTGAACGGGAGGAGGGGTTGTAAGTGGGGCCTAACCATGAAAATTGTTCTAGCTCATTAACGGATGGTCGGATTATCATGAAATTTCACATGTAGTATTCTTAAAAGCTTAGTTAAAAAATAGGTTATGTGACGTCCCTAAATTTTGAACGGGAGGGGGGGTTGTAAGGGGGGGCTAAATATAAAGATAGTTTTGTCATTAACAGATGCTCGGATTGTCATGGAAGTTTATATGTAGTTTTCTTAAAGGCCAAATTGAAAAATACGCTAAGTGACAATAATTTTCAAAATTTTTAACGGGAGGGGGGGTTGTGGGGTTAGGCCTAAATAAAAAGATAGTGCTAAGTCATTAATGAATAATCGGATTGTCATGGAATTTCATATGTAGTATTCCTAGAGGGCAAATTGAAAAATACGCTATGTGACATCTCAAAAATTTGAACGGGAGGAGGGGAGGGGCTAAGCATAGAAATAATACTGACTCATTAAAGTACAGCTGTGGTGCCCAGCGTTCTTAAGTGATGCTAAGTATTCACTAGCTGTGGATTCCGCCGTTGAATGGCGCGTACTAGCTATGGTGCCCAGGGGTCCTAAAAACTTACTAGCTGGGATGTCTGCCGTTGAAGGACTATAAGCGTTATTCCGTATGAATAATTGAAAATTATATCATCATGAATTTACTGTTGAAGAATTGAATAGGATTCGAACGAGAGATATTAGGAGAAAAGTCAAAGTTCCCCGGGCAACGCCGGGTATTACTGCTAGTATATTATAAAAGTCGTGTTTCGTATATCAAAACATTATTTTATTATTTCATTTCTTTTTTTATTTTCTTGTGTTCCTCCAAAGATATCCTCCTGTAAGGTCAATCAAATTTTTTTATATAATATTTTCATTACTTTTATAGTATCATTATTTTTTATTATTTGTTTACCAATTTATTTTATTTCTATTGGTTTATTTCTTTGTTTCTTTTCTATATTTCGCACATTTTGACCTGAAGGAAGGGATGTAAGAACGAGCCGAAATATCGTCGTGAAAAAGACACATCTGGAAGAATTATAAGAAAAACTGTATCTATTGTATTTATTAATATTATTATTTTTGTACTCATTTATTTTCCTTTATTTATTTTTTTTTTAATTTTTACTATTATTATTATTATTATTACTAAGCACATGTGTGTCCGACTCGATGATCGATAATAACTATTTATGTATCTAATTTATAAGCTATCTTAATGCATTCATTTTTATGATGTATTCTATTACTACGTTATGGTTTAACGTAAATAAATATTGTTATGAACTACTATATCGGGTGGATTGACAGGATCCCTTACCTGGAGACGAGTGCAGTGACTGGTCAGAACGTTGCCACCTCTCTGGAACTTCTCCTCGACCTGGTAATGGCGCGGATGGAGACCATTGTGGATCAGGCGCTCACCCCGAGCAGACAGACTGTCCATCTCTCCTCGCCTACTACCAACTCCACATGTTCCTGTTGAGTCAGAGTTGGCCTTCTCAGTACTAGTCCAAGGAAACTATCTCTCTTATTGTAAATGGATGATTTCACGCTGTGACTATCACTCATCACACTTCTAAGTTTTGATTTACGTGTTACTCTGATTCAAAAATATCGAAAAGTTTTTCCATAGTTCGCGTATTTTTTGTTTAAAAATAATAATTACATTTCTTCATATAAATATATAATTGAAACCACGGACCAAGGATGGATAATCACAATTAAAACTTCATTATGTTACATAGACTCTGTGCATATGGTTTAGTAAGATGTTCTGGGACGAGATTTCTCATAGAAATGAAAGACGTTGTCTTCCCACTGTTTTATTTTAGACCAGAACCGGTTTTCAACGCAACAGCGGTCATCAGTGGTACATCTCAACCACACAGCACTATCCTTTAACCGCATGCCGTCCTTCAGATGGGACGTTGAGCTATTTTCCCGAGCCAGATGTCAGGTACTCGTTAAATACCCGTATCCTAGGTGAATAAAAATTTAGGGAAGGCAAAATTTAAACTCTTATAGTAGAGTCGGGCTTACGTCCACCCGAGTGGAAGAAAGAGCGCTCTGGTAGTAGGCGATATGACCTTGTCAAGCCCGGGCATGAGTCACAATAACTAACCTATGAATTATATTTTTGAGTTATCAATTAATTAATTAATTATTTTTCAAAGCATTAAAGGGAATTGTATATACGAAAAACAAAATTTTGAAGTCGGATGAGTGATCGTTTTGGTGTGAAATGACGCATTGACTCATTAGTACTTATTTTATACTGTTATTTGCACAAAGTTCTGTCATGTTCTTCAAATTTGTTGAGACTACTTGTGGGTAGATGTACGATCCTTTAAAGTACTTGGTCCAAAGGGACTTCAGAAAGTACATTTATACAAATATCAGACATATATTATAATAAGTGACTCTTTTCACACGAACTCATATCACACGACCCCTTCCGACGTGAAACTACTTTTTTATTTCATGTATAATATCTCGGGTGTTTGGGCAAAAGGGCTTAAGTCAGCAAATCTGAATTTTAGGAGGGGAATTTCTGAAGGTTTGAATAATTCCTGCAAATCAGGTAAAACACATTTATGTTACTTGAAATATTATTTCAATAAAAGTATTAAATATAAACAAAATAAAATATTGCAACATTGAGTTGCATTTGGTAAAAATATTTAAATGCACTTGTTCTTTGGATCACAAGACTTATTCTGACTTAAGCCCGTTTGCCCAAACACCAGAGATATATTCTTACAACATCACTTCTCCCATTTATTTTTTTCTTCTCTATTTCTTCTCAAAAATAGCAATTGCAAATGTTTTGGGAAGCACTGCCATCATCAGTATCTATAATAAATGTGATCTTTATGTTAACTATTTCTTCTGTCTAGAATCCGTCCTTTAATAGAACATATTTATTGAGTTGACTTCTTTATATATCGTCGATTCAATAAATATGTTCTATAGATGGAAAATTCTGATTGACAGAAGGAATAGTTATGATAAAGAACACATGTATTATAGATACTGATGATGGCAGTACTTCCCGAAACGTTTGTAATTGCTACTTTTTGAGAAGGAAAAAATGAATGGATAAGTGATGCTGTAATAATACATCATATATAAATTAAGAACATCTTATATAACCCAAAAAAGTAACATTTCATATCAATGAATAAGCCAGCTACAAGTATTGGGTGGAAAAAAACTTTTTCTCTCTATAGAGTTGAAGTGTTCATCGATTTTCATAATTTTTCAATATCACCACCAATTTTAGACATTATTTTCTTATGAATACTTGGTATTTATATAGAACTCCCGGAGTTTAAAGATGATGGAATAAACTAATACATACTGTTGATTTAAATTACTCAAAATGGCCACTAAATCCGATTTTCCAAAATAAATGAATATCAAACATAGTAAATTTACAGCAACAATTCTTCTGTACCAATAGAAAGTATGCTATTCTCCTTTCTTAAGACTCCGAAAATCGAAAGACCGTATACGAAACCCTACTAACGAGTGTTTGTCATTTGTCAGCCCCCCCCCCCCCCCCCCCCCCCCTTTCCTATTATTCTGGAAGCTATACAGTATTTTCAGCTTAAGATGGATGGAAAGCCTGCTTCAAATAACATTTATATATTATTAATTACCTAATTCAAATTATTTATCTGCCTAATATAAATTGTAATGCATAAATATATCTTTGATGGGCGGGAAAAAGAGTACAAGTCCATTTTTGGCCAAAACAGTATTACATATTTCACAATGTGAAGTCAATCTCTAGAAGTGGTGAGAAGAGGACAAGTCGGTAATGTCTCTCACGTAGTCTAGACTTAATTTTTTGGCAGTTGAAAAAAAAATTTGTCCAGTGGCAAAATACATTTTCTGTTCTGAAAAATTGACTATTACTGTTATTGCCTCCCACCAAAGATACATAAAACCATATATCTGGGATCTGTGTATAATTAATTTCATTTATTATATTTGGTTAAGTTTTTTTCAATTGATTAAAAACAGCCATAGTGGCCGTGCGGGCTATAGCGTAGGGCTTTGGTCGCATGGTCTCACCATGGTTTGCGGGCTCGAATCCCGTCCGGGAGTGAGTTTTATTTCATAGATAGAATTCCCTCCCGGGGCCATGGATGTCGTAAATAACTAGATAACACAGTGACATGGCTAATATACATCGTACATAAGTCCAAAAAAACAAACAGTTATTTTTTGAAAATTAATTCATTTATTAGTTTTAATTTATAATTTAAGATGTTACCAATTAATAAAAGATTTTTGAATCATAAATCTTTGAATATTCAGACAGTGTCTAAATGTATTAGAGAACTATTCCATTCCCTAATTCTAGATTTATTAGTAAATTTAGCATTGTTCTCATATGGAACCCTGATCACACACTGAAGGGTTCCATATCACTAAAAAGGACTACTCAGATTGTTGTACAGAGAAGTCTAACAGTATTTTTGCGCACTAAATGTAATAAGCTTACGTTTTATATATTTATGTATTTATCATGTGTATTATTGCCTTTAGATTGTGATGTTTTTGTCAATGTAAGGACCTAAATAATTTAGGTCTAAATTTATTAAAATATATTGAAAATAAGAAAAACAAAAAATTTGAATTTTACCAAATATTTTTACATATTATATACGTGTAATTGATCAGACCAAAATGTGTATTTAAATGTGATACAAATGTTATATTGATATAAATAAAGTTTTATTCATCTGAATTATATTATATTGTTATTATTCCTTTCAAATTCTATATAAAGCCTAGTTCACAATGTTCATGTTCGTATACGATTATTTCGGTTCATATACGAATACCGAACAATATTCCGCTAGATGTTTTGGGGAAAATTCTCAGTATTTTTAATTTATTTGCTTTATTGTGATCCATTGTTTCCTTATAATGATCAAAATAAAGATCAGCAAATAAATTAAAGGTACCAAGAAGTTTATTTGCTCGGTTGTAAAGATTGAAAATAAATTGTAAGAATAATAAAACCATGAAAAAATATATAAATTTCCCCAGAAATACTTACCCCATCAATATATTTGTTGTAATTAAAAAAAAAAATATATACCTTTCAGAACTTGGAAAAAAAAAGTACCTAGCCTATTATTGGAAAAAAAGTTTGGACCCTCCTTCAAGTGGTAGAAGGTTCTATGGTGGATTTAAAGGCAGGATAAAAATAGTGAAACGTGAACTTGGGCCACCCAGTACATATCTTTGGTGGGAGGCAATGTGAGTACAAGTCAAAAAAGTTAATTTTTTTTAAACTGTTGACCGAACGCGATTTCATTTCTATACTGTTATGTTCATCAGAGAAAACTCTACGTGAGAGACATTAGCGACTTGTCCTCTCCTCACCACTCCTAGAGATTGACTTCACATTGTCAAATATGTAATAATACTGTTTTAGACAAAAATGGACTTGTACTCTTTTTCCCACCCATCAATGATATATATCTATGTTGGTTCGTGCAATAAATTAGCAATATACGATACATACACAATATAAAACAGAGATAACCATTTATTTGAAATAAATAATATAACTAAGAATTGACCATTCTCTAATATATTTTAAGTGATTTCGAATTTTAGTGATGATCTTCCTTGACGAATCTTAGTCCACAGTAGCCGCAAGTGTGATTGCCAGGTTTGTCCTAAAAACAAATTTGGCATTAATCATTTGAAGAGAATATAAAAAATGGGGGTAAAGCTAGGCTAAAATATAGAAGAACATTCTAGGACGAGTTTTTAGGATAATTCATACAAATATCAGTTGTTCAAAAATAGTTCTTAAACATCACTACTCCTGGTAAACCAGGGAAGGTATGACAGACGCAACGTTTTTACTTCTCCAGATACACGAGATATAGGGGAAGTTATGTAATCTGTCAAAAATTTGATGCGGAGATTATATTCTGATCTCTAAAGCCCAAATATGAAAAAAAATACTGTCTGTGAACAAGATAACTCCCGATGTGAATGAATTCATCGGCACGAAATTTTATATTTGAAATCAGAATCTTCTAACGACGACACCTATTGTTTTTCAGACAAATCGACCAAAGGGGAGGGGGGGATTAGAGGGAGGGCTTAACATAAAAGCTCTGATAACTGCCGATATAATGAATGTATCGACAAAAATTTTTATATGTGGCCAAAACCTCATAAGGACTACACATATCGATTTTCAGCCAAATCGGCCAAAGGGAGGGGGGATTATGGTGAAATCTGGTGAAAATTAGTAGGAGTCCTCCTCTTACATCTTTGATATTACATACGACACATCAATTTTCAGCAGAATCAGCAGAAGAGAAGGGGGAACAGAGATGAAGTTCAACTCAAAAATCCCAATAACTGCCAATGTAATTAATGTATCGACATGAAATTTCATATTGAAAGTCGAAACTCAATGAGAACATTACCTGTCAAACTTCAGCGATATCGGCTGAAGGGAAGGGGTCTCAATTCCAAAAACCTTAATAACTTCTGATATAATGAATTTATCGATACAAAATTTAGTATGAGGATTTAGGAACACCATTGTAAGTCAACTGTTTAATATTAGCACAATAGTTCGACTAGTTTTGGAGGGGAGCGAAAAGTTAATTGATTAATTCGTTCTGGAAAGTACATTGCCGGTGATTCTCCGACGACTTTTTTCCCAATGTTTTACCTTTCTTTATAAAATTCTATTTACACAGCTGAGGGAAGAAATCTTTACACAGATATTGGATGAGGAACGCTGGATTGACAATCGACCCCACACCCCCGCCTCCACCCCCCCCCCCCCCCCCCCCCCCGTCGACTCATTAAAAAGAAAATTAATAGGACTTACATCTTTGAATTTACATATGAAATTTCGTGCCAATACATTCATTACAACGGCAGTAGAGTTTTTGTGTTAAGCCTCCCCTAATGTCTCCCTTCCCTTTGGCCGATTCGGCTGAAAACCAATAAAAACTGACATAATTGCAGAGATATTGTGAAATAATTCAAATGGACTTGAAAATAAAATAAAACTGGTTTATTTAATATGTTGTCTAATTTCACTAACTATATATACTTGGGAGTACTTTCGGTATTTCTACCATCCTCAGCCAAAAGCATAAGAGATAAGACAGTCTTATCTCTTATGCTTTTGGCTGAGGATGGTAGAAATACCGAAAGTACTCCCATGTATATATAGTTAGTGAAATTAGACAACATATTAAATAAACCAGTTTTATTTTATTTTCAAGTCCATGAAAACCAATAGGTGTCGTCCTTGAAGAGTTCTAGATACACATAAAATTTCATATCGATACATTCATTCTATCAGTGGTATGTGTGCTTGCTTACTGAGCTCAAGGTCGCGGGTTCAAAATCCGGCGAGCCCCTTAGTTTATTTTATCTGGGAGGTAAAATAAACTTAAGCATGCCATCCTTCGGATGGGACGTTAAGCCTGTACGATGTCAGGTACTCGATAAAAAAATCTATCCTAGATGAATTAAAATTTAGGGTAGGCAAAATTTAGGACTCCCATAGTAGAGTCAGGCTCATGTCCACCAGAGACGAAAGACTGCTGCAGTTAAAGCCCGGATGTGAATCTTAATAACTAAGTAAATAACCTGTTCAACTATTAAGAAAATCAGAGTTAGGACCTTTTATCTGTTGGTTTCTGACTCATTCTCGCGCTCCAATTAAAAGGTCATATCGACTACTACCAGAGCGACGAAAGTGGACATGAGCCCGATTGTACTGAAGTCCTAAATTTGCCTTTAAGGTGTTATAACACACCTCAAGTCCGCCAATTAACATTCGCACCGAAGGGCGGCGTGCTCAAGTTTCATACATAATTTTGCAATGCACATGTTGAGGTCATAACTTTACACATATTGTCAGAATTCAAAATTGTGCTAGTTTAAGGAATATCTTGATGGGACGGACAACTTTGTGAGTACAACAGGACAATCTGGAGTACGAAACCTTAAAGACATGTTACCAATGGCCAACATTGGACTCTACTCACCAGATTAATGTAGACTTTCGGGTGTCCAATTGGTCCGCCGCCTCCGTCGCACCAGACGACCCGCTCCTTGCGGCAGGCTGGAGGCACCTTGTCAATCAGATCGATGGCAAACTGCTGGTTCACATGTTTTTCTTTGTCGGTGAAACGGACCAGTCTGTAATCGTCTGGTTCGAATTTCTGAAGAAAAAAAATATATATATAAATCACTCAAAAGGCAGGAAGCCGAAATCTTCCACAAACACATTCAACAAAGTCGTCAAGTTCGAAAACAGTCAACAGTCAAAAAAAGTTATAAATAATTTAATAATGACATTAATACGTAAAAATAACAATAATTATTACAGGCAAAATAAAAATTCAAAACAGTTCAAGAAAAAATAAACTTAGAACATGTTTATAATTTATAATGCAAAGTTCAAAAAATATACTTGATATTATTATTTTGCATTGCTTGGAACTGAAGTACAAAATTGTTCGCAGTTGAAATATTTCAAATTAAATTGAATCATTAGTATATTTTTCACTGATGCAGGTAACAGTCTATTTCTTTCGTCCGTCCATTGCGTGTTCATTAGACTAAATATCCGCTCTATATTCACATTCTGTGCAAGTATAGCAAAGAAAAATTGACCAATTTTGTATAAACTCAGATGATTTGTTGCTTAAAATACCTAACCCATTTTGCATCCGACAATAATTTAGAAAATTCCTCATTTTCTGGTATCTCAATTAAAAATTTTATCAGATTTACATTTTGGTCAAAAAATAATGAATCATTTATTTCTTAAATATGAAATGGACGTTTCAACATTTTTCCACGACGGTACAGCAGTTAGGCTCAATTCAAATCTTCGAAATGTTTGGTCCATCTATATAAATACACAATTCAGCGTTCGTATACATTTAAAAATTCATTTCTTTGATCAGTGTGGACCTCCCCAATTTTGTAATAAAATGCGTTGAATAAATTTAGCCATCATAGTAAATAAGAGTACAACTTAAAAAAAGTAAATAGTACAAAAGAGGGAAACCTAAAAAGAGTACGCCTGGTAACCCTAATTATAACCCAGTAAAATAAGATATCATTAGAATTGATGAGAGTATTTTTTATTTTCGAAAAATTACAAAGAAAAGTTAACTTTCGAATACTTAATAAATTAAAATAATTCTAGTGAATAGAAATAAGTACAGTATTACTTTAATGGTTCCATTATTGTGCATACTACTCACAAATAATATTACACAATATATTTATAGACTTATTTGTGAGCTTACCTGTCCAGTGTGAGTAGTGACATCTCCAGTATTACATCTGACTGACAGAACATTCAATGGGCGAGGACTACGAAGAAATTTATTAATTATTAGCCTACCAGCCATAGTAATTAATATAAGAAATTGAAGTCTGGAGTGAGAACCATCAGACCACTGGATGATAACCTATGTGATAAAAAATAACCTTCCTAATAGAAGAATATGTAAGTTCGTGAAGTGATCCAAAACGGGTCAGTTAGGAAGATATCACTGGATTCACTTAACTCTATATCGTAATCCCGAGCTTCCTCAACGCTTCCAACGAACGAGTGATTTTTAATAAAAAAAAAAAAAAAGGTCGGTGAATCACGGTGAATTAATCAATATCGTTTTCGCTCTGCCTCCCAAGCCCATCGAACATTAGGGCTCAATATACTCTTTATTTGACTTACACAGGGACCTCTGAATTCTCATATTACATTTTGTATCGACAAATTCATTTCATTGGCAATTATTACGGTATTTGAGTTGAGCCCTCCCTCTTTTTCAGCTGATAAATTAATAGGTGTCATCTTAACAGGGCTTTCAATTTACGTATAAAAATTCTATCGGATTAAATAAAATAATCTATAAAATCCTAAATTCTATCGGGAGATATCGTGTTTACAGACAGAATTTTTTTTTTAATTTTTTGGAAAACATGTAATTCAGTTGAAAACATCATATCGAATTTTTGAACGATTACATAACTTCCCCTATATAGAGGGCGCCGGTAGCTCAGTGGTATGCGTGCTTGTCTTCTGAGCTCAAGAACGTTGGTTCGAAACCCGACTTAGTTTATTTTATCTGGGAGGTAAAATAAACTTAAGCACGCTGTCCTTCGGATGGGACGTTAAGCGATGGCCCCGAGCCTGTACGATGTCAGGTACTCGTTAAAGACCCCTACCCTAGATGAATGAAAATTTAGGGTAGGCAAAATTTAGGACTCCCACAGTAGAGTCGGGCTCATGTCCACGCACTCTGGTAGTAGGCGATATGACCTCGTAGTTAAAGCCCGGGCATGAGTCATAAAACCTAACCTAACCTGTAATTCAGTTGAAAACATCATATCGAATTCATAACTTCCCCTATCATTCGTATTATTGGAGAAAAAAATATAATTTGCATCTTAATTATTCATACATATGATGCACATAACATATGATGCAGTCTTAGTTACATAGAATACTATATATGTTTCATAGGATTATAGTGGAGTTATGTCAGACATAGAATTAGTAAAAGGAGAAGGGGAAGAATCAGAAGTAACAAGTCGTGGAGGAAATGCAGAATGGGGCGGATTTGATGAAGAAAACGACACTGACATAGGTGGAGGTGGAGAGGGATGGGGCATTATGTCAAAACATAAAGTACATAAACATAGTCCAATGCGTAAGAGAAAAAGGAGAAAATATAGAGTAACCGTAAAAACGAAACCATACAAGGTGTATATACTTCAAAGAAAACTTCGCTTCGGACGTAAAGTATCTGAGGAAATTACAGATGTTATCAAAGAGGAAGGTGTACTGGTAGGGGAGACTAAAGAGAAAAAACAGAAAGAAAAAATAGAAGATAAAAAAAGAAGAATTTCAGAAAAAAGTGAAACATTGGAATTTTCAAAACATCTACAAATGACGCGTATAGTGTTGGTTAGGGTTGGTTCGAGTGTTTCGCGAGAAAAAGGCTACGTGGACAATTGGTTAGACTACGAGCTGGGACCTAGAGGGAGGAAAGATATGGAAAAAGTTGCATTTTCGATTATACACAGAAATTATAAATTTGACGAAGTCTATTGTTCTTGCACTTCACGGGCGAGGGACACGGCGCGGATGATCCTCTTGGCAACTGGGCAGAGACTTATGGGTGTGTAAGTTTTGTTCAATTTTTAAGAAAAAATAAAGTGAAAATATTTGTATTACTATTCCAGGTATAGAGGGAGTTATGTAATCGGTAAGAAATTTGCATCAACAGTTATCAGGGGTTTTGAGTCCCCCTCATCCAATCACCCCTTCCCCGTTTGGCTGAGAGCAGGAAATTTATAAGTTCCATCCTTATGGAGTCTTGAATTTAAATATAAAATTTCATGTCGATACATTCATTACATCGGCAGTTATTAGGGGTTTTTGAGTTGAGACCTCCTCTGGACCCCCGTCCTTAGCCATCTTATTTATCCTCCTTCTCTTTGGCCGATAGGGCTGAAAATCAATAGGTGTCGTCGGCCTAAGTTGGAAACATTTGTCAAGTTTAGCCTTTTTGTGGTGCCATATCTGGAGGAGGTGCTTCTGTGAGGAGCGTATAGAGTCGAGGTTGTGTAGGATCTGAGGGACGGAGGCCTGCAGGTCGGGATTGTTGGTGGAGGCTTCACTCTCTCGGCCAGAGTATCCGGAGTCGTAGCCACTACTGCTTGTGTCCCCTGATAACCTACAGACCACAAAACAATGTGAGCATTATCAAGTGCATGAATATTAACCTAATTCAATAAATTATACTATAGGTATAAGAAAGAAAGTAAATTGTAATCGTCTGAAATTCCGAAATTGAGTTTCAAGTTTCCCTAAATACGTTTTGACCATTTTTGAGAAGATGTCTGTGTGCGTGTGAGTGGAACTTTGTCAGAAATCTGATTAGTTCTTGGAAGCCATCGGGCGAAATTTGAGACCACTACTTCCAGGCCTAAGTACATTTTACAAGATACAGCTTATATATTCATTCAATTAATAATCTCTTAAAATACAAATTGTAGAAAAAACTGAAACGCACATTTATATATGAAATTCTATTTTTTGCGGCTGATCCCAACACAATACATTCATACCCAGTAATGCCAGTATGAAATAATTTTGAGAGGAGGGAGATGTTTCGTTTGAGAAAGTCTCCTGTAATGCCATATCAAAATTTTTTTTAATTATATTTTTTAGCGAGACTAGTGGAATAGCCTCGACATAAAAAATCAAACATGAAACGCTAAGGAGAGGGAGATGAGTAGCGCATGCGTACAAGTCAACTACGAGTTTAGATCGGTGTCGATGCATCAGCTGTTGTGTGCTACGTGTTTGTATACGGTTTATGCGTCAAAATAATACGGTAATAACTACGCTCTATTTATATTTTAAAATTATTAAAATTATTGATTAAATTCTATTACAAGATATCTCCACAAAGTTGATACAAGAATATTTATATTGCACTTTAGTTATCACAAACCACTGATAACATTTGTAAGTAACAGTGAAGTACCAGATCAATAGAAAAATAATTTTAAAATATTTTTAGGTTTAATATTTATTGTCCTTTATTAATCTAAAATCTATATAGTTTAAAATGGTTAATATTTACAATAAAAATCAAAATAAAATGTATATATACATTTTATTTTATTTTTATTTTTTTTCAACCGTGCGCTCATGTGCGTACTCTCTTAACAAAGAAACACCACTTTGTTGATGTGTATTATTAGGAAGCTGTGTTGGCGGCTGAACCCGCGAATGGTCGGAGTCCAGATTGGCGCTCACCTGGACGGCTCTGTTCATCGCTGGGGCCGCCTCACACCCTGGTACTGGGAGGTCAACGGACCTCCAGAGCTGCCCACTCACCATCCAGACTACCTCAACGTTTATCACTCCCCTCTCTACAAGAACGTCCAACATCTTCCCACCTCAGAGTCATCCCTTGAGATGATACTACGCGTCGCCCCAGTATGGTACGATGAAATACGTAAAAAAATTTTGGAAGGTGAGTAGACAAATTCTTTATTTTGTTTAATAACGCAGGTAAAAATGTCGAAATATCCTCAGAACGAATTAACCAATTAAGTGTTTGCTCTCCCTACAAAATCAATGAACCGGGATAAAAAGTCACTTATTTACATAGGGGCTTCTGAATCGTCATACTAAATTGTGTCGATATATTAAGAACATCTGGTATTAGGGTTTATGAGTTGAGCCTCCCCTAATCCTCTTCCCTTTGGCCGATTTGGATGAAAATGAAGTATGGGTACATATTTGTATATAATATATACATATTCATATATAATATAATATATAAAGGAAATTCATTGAATAATAATAATAATACAATAATTGTATAATTATTATTTCCGTTAGACCTATACATGGTAATAGGATACCACTACTTGAGTCTAACACATCTATGATTAGTAGTAATAACAAAACTATTAAAAAAAAGTAAAATAAAATTAATAAAAACTGAACAAATAAATACTTAATAATATAAAAATTAATACAAGATCCGTTTATAATAAGTAGAGACATTTTTCAATTTAATAAAAATTAAGATAACTATTTTTCAAAAAAACTCTTCGGAAGTGTTTTTATCCCAACGGTGTTTCGGGACGTTCTTACGTCCCATTATCAGGTCCCAATGCGCGAGATATGGAAAAAAACAATGAAACTATAACAATATATGAAAAAAAAAAAATATAGATTAATCAATTATAAATGAATATATAAAAAATGATAAAAATTCCAATTTTGAAAATATCTACTAAACTGCTCTATTTACTATACTGCTATATCTACTAAACTGCTATATCTACTAAACTGCTCTATTTACTATACTGCTATATCTACTAAACTGCTCTATTTACTATACTGCTATATCTACTAAACTGCTATATCTACTAAACTTCTCTATTTACTATCCTGCTATATCTACTAAACTGCTGTTTTCTACTAAACTTCTATATCCACTATAAGGCATCTTCTAACCAATTAGGGTTTATTTTGACAACTGACTGCCCCGACTATTGCTACCTCAGACAACTAGCAAAAAGTCATTAATTCATTTAAAAAAGAGCATGGTTTAGAGGATGAGCGAAAATTTAGTTGAGTACAATTACATATTTCGACTTGGTGAAGTACATTGGCAGAGAGTGACTGACAAATTTTATTTCCCTCCTTTTACACTAATTTGTTGATCTGTTTAAGGAAAGAGAAGCATCCTGGTGTGCGCCCATGGGGACTCCATCTACGGACTGTTAGCCTCCATGATGGGAATGACAGCCCTCGACAGGACCATCTGGAGACCTTCCTATCAAGTACCCATAGAGCTCTACTTCCAGAGAGGAGCAAACTCAAAATTAAACGTTTTAGGTATCTCACAGGTTGTCAAATAAGATATGAGTATAGTCTGACCTCTCACAGGTTGAGGCTGCTCTCGTCATCAGCCAGTCTACAAAGAAACCATCCTTAAGCAACAAAAACAAAAAACAAAGAAACCAGTTCTGTTGGTAACAATCATAAAATATAAGGCAACAAAGATTTAAATAAATATAAATACATAAATTATAAAAAGTAGCAAGTTGAGTTTGAAATAACCATACCTCATAAAATAAAAATTTTTGGAATTAACCTAATTAAAATATTTTAGTAAATAAAATGTAAATTGTTAAAGTTTTTAGATGATTTTATTTATACAGTTGACTCGCGATAGTCCGACACTACGGGACCGCGGGGTTGTCGGATTACCAAAGGTTGGCTCTATTTAATTGAATTTGCAGTGTATAAGTTTGGAAAATGGATTTAAAAAAATCTGTGATGGTCTTCTGTTTCTTTTTACGCATACAGTCAGTCATAGCCTTTTCTTGAATGTATTTTAAAATCAACACATTGTTCACGTCAAGCTCACGTTCCTCGCACCAGCGTATTAAAGTGTTAACAGCCGACATAGCTTCATCACAAGTGACTGTATATTTCGTCTCCACGGCCTCCTCGATTATGTCGTCTTGTGTATCAGATGTTACTTCTTGCACTATCTCTTCATCCGTTAAGTCAGCGCCCAGGTTGTCGTCTAAGACCCATCTTCTTAATTCTTCCGATGATTCTTGTGGAATATTTATATCATCGCAAAGTGTCAGTGTATCCTCCACAACATTGTTTGTGACTTGATATGTTTCGTCATGCGGTCATGCCTCTTAATAATTTCCCATTTTTCAGGAAGAGTTAATGTTTTATGCTTACGTTTATTGCTTCCACTTGTACTTGCCATCACACTTAATAATAAAAAACGTAGGGTTAACTGTAATAATATCACAAATAGAGCAACTGCACACTCACGTTATTGCTACTGAACACAGTGAGGAACTAACGGCGATACGTAAGATACGACGATCCTGTGAATCACAATACAAACTAGACCGATGACTCATACGGCGCGGCGTCGAACTACCGAGCGTGTCGGACTGTAAAGTGTCGGACTATCGCGAGTCAACTGTAGTTTATTTTTATTATAAAAACTAGGACTACATTTATACTTAGGCCTACCCCCACAACCCCCCCTCTCGTTCACAACTTTTTGACGTCACACACCCTATTTTTCTATTTGGCTTTTAAGAATACTACATGTGAAATTTCATGACAATCCGACCATTAGTTAATGAGCTAGCACTACATTTATACTTAGGCCCCCCCCCCCCCCCCCCCCCCCCCCCCCCGATTGACTTTTTGGGATGTCACATGCCTATTTTTCAATCTGGCTTATAAGAATGCTACAACTGAAGTTTCATGAAAATCCGTCCAGGGTTTGAGCGTGATGTTGGAACAAACCCACAAGCAAACCCCGTTTCAGCTTTATTAATATAGATTTTAAATTTTATTTACTACAATATTTTAATTAGGTTAATTCCAAAAATATTTATTTTACCAGGTAGGGTTATCTCAAACTCAACTTGTGACTTTTTATAATTTAATGTATTTATATTTATTTAAATCTTTATTGCCTTTATATTTTATGATTGTTACCAACACAACAGTTTTTTTTGTTTTTGTTTTTGATAAGGATGGTTTCTTTTGTAGACTGCCTGATGATGGGGGCAACCTCGAAAGCCGGCCAACTAATACAAAAAAAAAATCTGAGCGGTCAGACTACATCTTATTTGACAACCTGTGTAATAATCACTTCTCACTACATCAGCCATCTTCATATTTATGTATCAATCTTTTGCGAAACTTTTATACAAAAAACAACTATTTGGATAAGATCATTTATAAGATGACGAGTTAACCAATACGTGTTGAAATTGTTTCACTCTATTTTATTTATTTATTTTTGTTTTAGGTATGTCTTTTCTCGGAAATAGAGGCAATCAGTTCCGTGAAGCCAACAGTTTTAATACGATGCTTCGTAAAAGAATGGAAAATGTGGGACTTCGAGGAAGAAAAATGTATCTAAAAGCAGCCAAACTTCAGAAAAAAGGAAAAAGAGTTCCTTGGGGATATTTTATATTTAAAAATATGATTAAAATGAATCCAGTAGCTCCTTCGGAAAAAGTGGACGAAACTGTCAGAAGAATGATGCAGAAACACCCGGAATATCACGACATAAATACACAATTTCAGTACCATTTAAAAAAATCTGAGGGGAAAAAGTATGACATTGATAAAATGATTTTAATAATCAGAGAAAAACTATTCAACATTGCCTACGGTAGCTCGAGTTATGCAGAAAAAATAAAAGAATTGAATGTTTTTCAAAGTCGTCTTACACCAGCACTAAGACAGATATTGGGAGGAACCATCCTGGAGTTATTGACAATGTTGAAGAGAAATCAAAATAGATCAATTTCAAAATTTAAAAATGCGAGAGACACAGTGCAACTTCGAGAAGAAATGAAGCTACGTACTCCCAGAGCTGACATTATGAAACACTTTCGACCTACAAAGACAGTGGAAGAAGTGCGTCACTCAATGGGGATGTCTGTAGTTACACCCCCGAATCAGAAGTTACAAGATAAGGATCCAAAATTGGTCGAAAATAGGATCTCCAAATCCAACCTCCCCGGCATCAATAAATCAAATAAGTTCCCACCAAAAAAATATGTTGAGAAAATGCTATAAAAGAGAAATTTATCAGGAAATGATTTTTAAAGTTTTTAATTTAGTTGATATTGTTATGTATTGTTGACAATACATTGTTGTAAAGGTGTTATTCAACTATTCCTATAAGCAACACAATATCCATCCAGCCAGTGTCCAGTTATGACCGATCTCTCAAGACACCGGACTGGTACTGCAGAGGTCCGAGCATCTCCAGGAATTAGAAAGGAGTTGTTATATATTGTTGACAATACATTGTTATAAAGGTGTTATTGTTAACTAAGGATGTTAAATAATAAGTTTTCGCTCTCCCACAGAAACCAATCGATAGTTTGGACTAAAAAAATAGTTTACTTACATAAGGGCTTCTTAATCGTCATAAATTGTGTATTGATACATTCATTACATCGGCAGTTGTTAGGGTTTTTGTATTAAGCCTCTTCCCTTATCCCCCTTTTCTTATGGTCGATGTGAATGAAAATCAGTAAGTGTCGTCCTTAGAGGTCAATACATTAATTCTGTTGGTACTTATCGTGTTCACAGATACTCACTTGCACAGATAGATAGCAATTTAATTTTTGGAATCAGTGAGTTGCAAGGAAAGCATGAAATTACAAAAAAAACTCAACAATTCTGATCGATTACATAACTTCCCCTATACTTCGTTTAGCTGGAAATGTAAAACCTGACCAGGCGCAGGGGTCTGCAACTCTGCTTGCTAGCCATAGAAGCTTCTTTTAAAAACATCCTTTTCGTAAAAATCTGCCACTTATCAGGAGTAATCGTGGGGTATTTATCGACTATTTTCCATCAGAGAAAACACAAAATTGTACTTAACAGAAAATATGAATAATTGCAGTAGATACCTAAGTTCAAAGTAAACAGTTTAGTACCCTTTGTCACCGCTAGATGGTATTACCTTCCACAGAGTTATTTGACATTATACTATCTGTCTTCAGCATATTTTAGGTTAAATTTTTGGTAATTTTCCCGCCACATATTTATTTTAAATTTTTAATCTAATTTTCGAATTTTTAGCCTTCCCGAACTATACCAAAGTATAGGGGTAGTTATGTAATCGGTCAGATATTCGATGTGGGTGTTTCATGTTTTCCGAACTCCTGATATCAAAAATGAAAAAAACGGTCTGTCTGTTGAACACGAATACTCCCGATAGAATGAATGTATCGACATGAAATTTTATATGAGATTTCAGAAAATATTATAAATGACAAATATTGATAGACGCTGGCGGGAGAGCGAAAACGTAGTTGATTATTTCGTTCTAAAGAAGTACATAGCCGACTTTTTTTTATATTGACATAGGTCTTTGATCAGGGGGTTGGGTGAGTGGAGTTCTAACCTCCGGTTCTAGGAATTCAACCTTTCCCATTGTTTAATTTTCTGCCTTCAATCTACAAAATTACTACCGATTCCACAATTATGGGACTTTTCTGACTATCGTCCCCTTTTGCCCTAAAGCCCGGGCATGAGTTAGAATAACTAACAAAACAAACGAAACAGGTTATTTTAATGAATATATAAACAGAAGAACGAGTAAACACAAAATCGTCCAACAATGGTCAGTTCAAAAATAAAGAAAACTTATGTTTTTTAAAGAATATTGTCTATTCGAGTACTTTCGGTATTGCTACCATCTTCAGTGAATATTTGAGATTGGTCTGATCGTTCATACAATTTCCTTTTTGTAGTACTCTGTTTATTTCCAATTGTGAGTTTAGTAATGTAACTTTGTCACAAAAATGTCGGTATTGTATGCCTGTATTTATATCGAAATGGTGTTTGTTTTCGTTGATGTGTTGTGCGAAAGTTGAATAAAATGTTAACTATGAATGGTAAGTTCGAATATTATGCTTACAAAAGAAAACTTGACCTGGGTTATTTTAGATTAACAGTGAATACATGAAATGATCTGCAGGTAAACATAAATGATACAGTGAATAATGCCCTGGCTTTAACTTCGCCTACTACCATAGCACTCTTTCGTCGCTCTGGTGGACATGAGCCCGACTCTATTATGGGAGTCCGAAATTTTGCCTACTCACGTTTATTCGCCTAGGGTAAGGGTCTTTAATGAGTACCTGTCAACGTATAGGCTCGGGAACATCGCGTAACGCCTCATCCGAAGGACAGTGTTCTCAAGGTTTTCTCACTTTACAGATAAAAAAAACCCTCGGCCGTGTTTCAAATTCGCGATCTTGAGCTCACTAGGCACTGAGTGTATTGACATATGTGTACGTGTGCGTGTGTGAAGTAGAAAAATATAAGGAGGAATTGTTTTTCGAACAATATTCTGATCCAAGACTTTAGCAAATAGGGACAAAACACAGAATAAGGGGTCATTCATAAATTACGTAAGGCATTTAGGAGGGGCGGAGGGATATAAGCTCAATATTACTAATTCTTACTATAGGGGAGGGGGTAAAGAATTTGATCTTATGTAAGTTTTTGAATTTAAAATCTATTACTTTCGCGCTAAGAAATGGCGCTATTGGATAGCGCCATCTGTACTTAGTTCTCAAATTCAGTATGGAATCCTACAGAAATCATATGGCCTCAGTACCTCTAGACATTTTTTTATTCTATTGTCTCGCTGACTAGGGATTTCCCTAGGGGGGGGGGGGGGGGGGGGGGGGGGGGGTAGTTGAAATCTTATGATATCTTACAATAGGGGGAGGGGGGGCAAATTAGCTTTAAAAAAAGTCTTACGTAATTTATGAATGGCCCCTAATCTGTAGATCATCATGTATCTTTGACTTGTTTCCGATCAACGTTGTCCCATACAAAGTTTGATCATTTGGTTCACGTAGATTGGTATGGTATCTATAACGCTACATGTATCACGTAGTATACTGAATCTAAATGGGCTAGGGGGGTGGGGGTTGGGATGGGGGGGAGAAGGGAGGGGGGGGGGGGCCGGATTCAGAACCTGGCACTAGATAGCGCTTCTGATTGGAATGGAAATCCACTTCCAAATATTCCACATCCACTAAGTTTTCCTATTAGCACCGTGTTAAGATATCACGCCACACTTGCTATACTCCTCCCGTTTCGCTAACTTTATTATTCCTTCGTCTCTCACGTAGCAGACCTATGTAGAGTCTGTAGAGCCCATTTTCCACTGGTTTAATATCCCATCCAACCCCTAACTTCAACTTGGTAGTATGCTTTTGAAGAAGAACTAAGCATCAACTCCATATATTTCTGCATATTTCAAGCAAACAGTCAAACCGTCTGGAAATTATACATAAGGGATGATATTTTGTATCGCTTTAGCGCTTAGTGACTATTGCACAATTACACATTGTTGTAGCTGCACTTCTTGCAGTCATAGTGGCGACTGAAAAATCACCGACTATGTACTTCCCCATTAATCAACAAAACGACCATTCTAAAACTCAATATTGGACTTCTATAGTAGCTTCTGAATCCTCATAATAAATTTTGTGTCGATACATTCATTATATCGACAGTTATTTGAATATTCGATACCCTTCTCTAGATACCATCCTAGTGTTTTCAATATAAATATAACATTTCATATCGATAAGTTCATTACAATAGCAGTTATTGTGATTTTTGAGTCGAGTCCCTTCTGGTCCCTTTCCGCTGATTCCGCGGGAAATTCTTATGTGTCGTCCTTAGAGGGGTTTGGATACACATATAAAATTTTTTGTCTATGTATCATTTTATCGGGAGTTATCGTGTTCACAGACTCACAGAAAGACAGCATTTTTTTTTTTTTTAAAGTTTTGGCATCAGGAGCTGGAAAGTACCGGCATTTTTGCATGTACGCTTAACGGCATTAATTTGTTGAGAGAAGTAGACCAGAATATCGTCGGTCCTTACTCTTCAGAAATCCAGGTCTCTCCCCATCCATCTTAAGGTGCTAATTTATAAAGCCAGGTCCTTTCCGCAGAGCCTGGAGAAGATACAGTAGTTCGTAAACCAAGGTTTGGAGAAGTATCGAGGGGGATGCTGTTTTGGGACTGTAGTGACATAGAACTGATGAAATGTATACTCCAGGATAAGCCAATTTAAAAAAATAAACTTTCAATTTTGGAGGAATCCAATCTTGAGATCAAAAAAAAAATTTCTAAAAGAAGTTAGAATATTTATAAAATGTGTTATAAATACTTTGAGGAATGGTGAGCCAACTTCACTGGTTTACATTGCTTGAAGTGGACTCTTAAAGAGTACACAATTAAAAGGGAAGATGTTTCTTCGACAGTCGCATTCGTAATGGAACGAATTAAAAGATGTTGATATTGATTGTGATAAAAAAAATTATGTTAAATAAAAATAAATAAATAAAAATTTAAATAATAATTGTATTAATAAAATAATAATAATTAAATAAACAGAATAAATAATAAAAGTTAAATCACAATACCACATTTCCTGTAGAAATTATATCTCTCAAGTCTTTTACTAAATTTTGATTTTTACAGTAGTTTCGGAAAAGGGCCCTAAAAAATATCAAAAGTTCAAGACGTGCATTTTTTAAGAAATCTTTACTGGGCCACCAGGGAAAATGAATAGCATTGAATTCAAGAACAAATAATTGGGTTTATTTACTTAAAACTACATAACAAAATTAATAACTAAGAGATAAAAAAAAAATCAAATTATCTACAAAAAGAAATCTTACAACCCAATTTTTACATTATGTTTTAGTCTCTTTTCTTTCTAAATACTGGCCATTCTTTTATTTAAGTTATTTTAGGGCATATAAAACATATAAATAAACTAATGTACCTCCTTTGAACATCTATTTCAATTAAATCTCCAATTAATCACAATCAATTCACTACAACTTAGTTCTCCACACCTTAAGCCTAAACTCTCACTCCATCTCAACTCAGACCTTCCAACCTTCGACTCCTCTACACTAATTCAAAACAGCTGATGGTCGTGTTTTTTATTCATGGGTTGTTTTAAAACTAAATGCATTCATATTATTATTCACTAATTTAATTGCTTCTTGGATTTTATTTTATACTAATAAATATAGTTAATTTAATAATATTAATAATTTGAATGTGTGTATTTTTTCATACATCACATGATATTAATAATTTTCTCTTTGAAGAAATTCGAAGAGTAAATATTTATTTAAATTAAGAAAAACTGAAAAAATGGATGGTTGAAAAAGTTAGCGTGGTTAGAAGATGGGTAGAAATATATATATTTTAACATTTAAAAAAAAGTGTATATTCTCCACAAAATTTTGAAATTATTAATTGAATTTGCAATGTGTTGCACTGGCACTAATGTTGCTGTGGAGAGGATATTTTACCTTGCAAATGATTAATGGAGCATTCAAAAATCACAATTATCTGCAGAAACACTCGCTGCAGTTTTAACGGTAAAATTCAGCATGCGGGACGCAAGTTGTTCTGACGTAAGTGCACTCTTAGAAGAAAATTCAGAACTATCAAAAAAAAAAAAAATCATTCCAAAGGAAAATATGATTTCAAGAATTAAAATGATGTAGGTATATAAAAAAATTAAATTTATATTAATTTTTGTACTACTTTTTAAAAATATATAACCGAATGGTTACGACTTAATGTTTTTTTTCACAACCCCAATCACCATGTCCAATGAAATTCCATCCGTACTCCTTTTGTAAAAAAATAGTTGGTTATCTTATCATAGAAGACCAACGCGCTGGGGGTGGAGATTATCAAAAGTGACTCAGCGTCCAGGACCGAGGACGATAGAAGAGACTGGTCAGATCTCCAGAATGACCACTTGGGTCTGTGGCCAGCGGAGTAAGAGTAAAGTACAATCATTCTATTTCAGATAAGGAGGAGAGGAGAAATGTTTAGTAATAATAATAATAATACATTTATTTCGCATGGTCTCCCCATGGTTTGCGGGTTCGAATCCCGTCCGGGAATGAGATTTATTTCGTAGATAGAACTCCCTCCCGAGGCCATGGATGTCGTAAATAACTATATATAACACATTGACATGGCTGATATGCACCGTACATAAAGCAAAAAAAAATAAAAAATAATTTCCGTTAATAATAGGATACGTCAAAAGAATTTATACATTAAGATAGCTTATAAATTAGATTTAAAACTACTTGAGTCTAACACACGTATGATTAGTAGTAATAACAAAACTATTAAAGAAAAGTAAAATTAAATTAATAAAAACTGAAAAAATAAATACTTAAAAATATATGAGTATAAAAAAAAAAAATTAATACATATAGATACATTTATAATAGTAGACACGATTTTCAATTTAATAAAAATTAAGGTAACTTTTATTCAAAAAACTCTTCGGAAGTGACTTTATCCCAACGATGTTTCGGAACTATCTTACGTCGGATCTATCAGCTCCCAATGTGCGAGATATAGAAAAGAAAAATAAAACAATGTAACTATTAAATTAAAAAAATAAAATAAAATAAATAAATATATTAATCATTTATAAATGAATTAATAAAACAATAACGTACATTTGACTGACCTTCAAGGTGCAGAGGAACTGGCCAAAAAATAAAATAAAATGTAAGCTAAAAATAAAAATGAAAGTTTTGTACCAAATAATGTTTTTGGATATGAAATACGATTTTTTATTGTAATTATAGGGCTTAGGTTAGGTTTTATGACTCATGCCCGGGCTTTAACTACGAGGTCATATCGCCTACTACCAGAGCGCTCTTTCGTCACTCTGGTGGACATGAGCCCGACTCTACTATGGGAGTCCTAAATTTTGCCTACCCTAAATTTTTATTCATCTAGGGCAGGGGTCTTTAACGAGTACCTGACATCGTACAGGTTCGGGACCATCGCTTAACGTCCCATCCGAAAGACGGCGTGCTTAAGTTTATTTTACCTCCCAGATAAAATAAACTAAGGGCCTCGGTCGGGTTTCGAACCCACGACCTTGAGCTCAGAAGGCAAGCACGCATACCACTGAGCTACCGGCTCCCTCATGAAATAAGTTAAAAAATAGTTAAATGATAAAAGAAAGCTATGGCATAAAAAGTTTGTAGATGTTCGAGTCTTCAATCAACTAGTAGGTCTCGAGGCCATTGCCGCCTCAGCCTATACATTAACATTAGGAAGATTTCTAGTCGTAAGTCTGCGGACTAAAGGATTAGGGGAAAGGAAAGCATAGAATGGAATTTTCTGTAGCGAGATTTAATTACATCCCTTACAAAGGGAATCTGTAGATTATTGTGAAGGATAGCATTGGAGACGTAAAGTCCAATCCAAGAAGCGTTTGTGATTCTACAAGAATTCGAAGGTTTAGTTGAGCCTCAGATATGTCCATATTGGCTTCAGTAATTGGGTGTCCCCGGAATCCAAAGAGG